>CP136891.1:29941666-32453333 GCA_034359265.1 Canna indica
ATCTAAATTTTAATTCTATAATTAAAATTGGGTTTAAGGGTGAGCATAATCTGTTATGAACCAACTTAGAAGGTATTCATGAAATAAAACCACACGGGTTCATGACATTACGTGTCTAAGGGATAGGGGTCGGGTTTGGAGTGTTGAGATGCTTCATAATGAGGATACCCCTAGGACACCGTAGGAGAATCTTGACTTAGGTCTTGATATTCCATATCCTTGGGAATGGCGGAGCGGCTTGATTAGGAGCCAGGGTTCGGGCTACGCCCGGGTGGTTGGACGCTAAAATTCTCAACCTGTAGGATAATTTCGGAGGGCCTTTCCCGAATATCCTAGTATATGTTGTTGCCTTCGGCATGTTGGGCTTCGGCTCGATGCACTTCCCTAGTATGTGATGTTGCCTTCGGCATGGTGGGCTTTGGCTCGATGCACTTCCCTAGTATGTGTTGTTGCCTTCGGTTTTGTGGGCTTCGGCCCGATGCACTTCCCTAATATGTGATGTTGCCTTCGGCATTGTGGGCTTCGGCCTGATGCATTTCCCTAGTATTTGGCCTCATGTGGGGTTATAAAATATTGATTTAACATTTTTTCATTGTACTTCATGATATGTTATATTTTGTTTCATGCATAACTGATATAATGTTGATACATGATATAATTATTGCTCATTTTAATACATGTGGATGTATTTGGGCCTAATAATATTTGTGGACCATTTATACCAACTTAGTCCATTATTGATGAAAGTATTTTTTGTAGCCGCAATAATTGTTGAAATATTCAAATTTTAACTGAGTAATTTCTCATTGTATTTAATTTTTCAGGATCATGTATATTTATGAGCCAAGATTTTGATCCCAATATGAGCCATATGATTTATCATTTTAAATATCATGGTATAATTGATCATATGGTTTATTGTTGTCAATTTTGTTATATTGCCTGCATTTGAGTATTTTAAATTTTAATGTTGCTGCATAATTCTTTTTATCTTGTGTTGGAACTGAACTGGGCTATTGGACCTTTTATATATGGGCTCATTATTATTAATAGTTCAACATGTTGCTAATAAAAGCTCTACGCACTATAAATAGGCTTATTTTTTTACTTTATTTAGGCCTAATGCAACAATGTCATCTTGATATTATAATAATACTATAGAATTGACACAATCCAGTTGATTCATTATCATAATTTTGCCAGGATAATTGATTTCATGATTTATTAATGTAAATTTTATTATCAAATTCAAATTTTGCTACATTTGGCTTGACGTAGAATCCATGTGATTTATTATTTACATGATCATATTGTTGTTCATTTTATGTTATGTAGATTACTTGAATGTTAATTTATTATTGCAAATTATGCTGCCATTATATATATATGTGAAACCTAATATAGCTACAATTAGGCGTAGATATTAGCATAATTACAATCACATAAACATAAAATAATTTTTTGAAATTGTTATTGATTTAGATTCATAATGGTTGCAGAATTTTATTTTTATACCATTTTTGCACTATATTATGAATTCAAATCTTTAACATTTGGGTAATTGATTCCTATATAAGGTTTCTCACTAATTATTGCTTGTAACTACCACCAAAGTGAGATTATTTGTATTGATTAGTGATTTTTCTTATCATACGAGGAATGCTTCAGATTAATTCATTCAGTAATTTGTCCCAAAGAAGGATTATTAAGGTGTTTTAATTAGAAATTTTGTTAATGGAGTTAGAAGAGTATGCATTGGTTTAGAAATCTGTCTGCCCAAATGTGATAGATATTCGAAAATCAATGTATTCTCATTTCTTAACTCATCAAGGCTTTATTTCGTGATTGCATGTTTTGACCAAAGGGGAATGTGTAATATTTGGTTCGCCTCACTTTTAATATATGCCCTATAATTTAATCTAACATATTGTGATGAATTTATTAGAGTGTACGTTAATCTCATTACGAGACTACAAATATTTAGAATCAATTTTTTGACAGTTAGAAATCTTGTAAATAAGGAGACATCATTGTTGAATATATAGAATTAATTTTTATAATAGCAGATCCCTTAACCAAGGAACTCATACTCATAGTCTATGAAAGACATGTTGAAAATATGGGCATTTTTTGAGTTCTTTTGATGTGCTTGATTAATGGGAGTTTTATGTTTATTTATGCTAATTATTGAGCAATTAGATGCGTGATTGTTAGATATTATGTTACTGCATGCTTAATAATACACTCATTTTATTTTCTGTTGTCACAATTATGCTTTCAACATACTTGAGACTCGGTATCATATTTAATCGAGTTGTATCTTGATTGATACCATATTTGAGTCTAGGGACATATTGGTTTTGTTTATGCACATGTGTTTAGCATATTTGAGACTTGGTGTCATTTAAATCAAGATGTTCATTGATTGATATCATATTTGAGTCTAGGGCATCATGATGAGGACTAACCATGAAAGTAGCATTATTGTTGTTGGATCATTTTAAATATTATTTTCATGTTACAATCCACACCAATGACAATTGTCAGCAATGTTAGTGGTATTCGTGATCATGGATAAGTCTTATGTCAATAAATAACGTGATTGCTGCAATGATCCGATATTATTGGTTTGTTGATAGGAGTCCTAATAAGTGTTGTATCTTGGATCATATTTTTAGTTGTGATCATATTTTTGTGATTAATTCGAGAGTCATTTTTAAATGAATATTTTTAAATTATAATTATGTAATTGACTTGCCCAAATGGAAGAATGTTAGAATATTTTTTATTAAAAAATATATTTTTTTATTTTTAAAATATTCTTTTTTGTGGGCTATGGTCAATTGTGATTTTTGATTTATACGGATTAATCTTATAATCCTATTTGAGATGAATATTAGTTCATTTAATTTGATTCATGTGACTTGAGCTTAAAACACTTAATATTAATTGGTGTGATCAGTGAAGTATAGGCCCGATTAATGAAGCTCATGATGGACGGACTCATTTAATCAATTATAAATAGAGGTTAGGTCCCCTCTACACATATGCGAGAATTAGGGATTAGAAACTCTATCTCATTATTATTTTTCCCATCAAAGCAGAGCATTTTGAAAAAGTGATGTAGAGAAAGATCTAATTTTTCTTGGAGACCCAGAAATTTACTTCTGTTTTAATTATATTTTTTTCAAGTAAGATCTTTCCTTATTTCTCTATTGTACTTTTGGTGTTCTTAAATTCATGTAATTTATTGTGGTATTAAATTTTTTCTTACAAGACTACTTATATATACATAATCGGGCAAGAAGGAAATTCTATAAGAAAACATCAAGACACATTTACCAAGCAAGATAAAATCTTCATCAGATTATAAAGAAAACAAAATCTTAATGGGACAGCATCATAGTTTCATATAATAATTATATTCTCTAGGTAATTTATCAATGACACAAGGAATTGACCTAATCTTCATCAAGTTTAGGATGAAGGCAGCGACACGTAGAAGTAGATTTGATACATGCGGCCATGAAATTGAGGCAAAGAGGAGCATGAATTTTTCTAAACTATACACATGTGACGTGGGATTTAAGGTTCGACATCAACGAGAAGAAATCGCCAACAGATTTTAGGGAAGAAATTCATCAAGGGAGAGGCGGCGCACACCCAGTCGAGTGGACTGGATCATGCGGCTTCTCCTCCCAAAACAGATTATTTTTGGCACGAATTATTGACCACAAAATGAATTCATACTTCCGATTCAAGATCCAAAAGATTCATCAAGGAGACACACGGCAAGAATCAAGAACAAGGGGAGGCGGCGGCTTGAATCAAAGAGCAAGGGAGGAAGGTTAAATCACTCACTCTTTAGAGGAAACGTAAGGGAAGAAGAGAATTTGAAATCCTCCGACGATCGCCGCCGACAAGCTCGCCAAATTCTGACCGTAGTCCGCCTCGTCCGCCTCCAAACGCCGCTCCTCCACCCTTGATCGGGTGTTGTCGGGGCCTAGCCGCACAGCCCCTCTCCCAAATTTAAAGCTTGGGGTTTAGTTAAACTCCAAATTACCCATTTGCCCTTCACTAATAGACCCGACTAGAAAAACTCATTTTAAGTCAGTTTTAGATCCGATTCGAATTCCGATCTAACCGTTGGGTTCGTCTCGATGTCTACTCTTACCATAACATGCCAAAATGCAGAAAATCTCAATATAAAATTTCTCATAATTTTTCTACTTCAAGAACTTACCCGAATTATCCTGAAAATTTCCATTAACCCGCTTTTAGCTTAAATCGACATTTTCCTATTGAAATAAAACCATAATAAATTTAATCAAACTTTTGGTTATAACAATTTTCCCCCCTTAAAGAAAATTCATCCTCGAATTTTTTGGGGTAAACTATAGACCCACGAATCACGAATCCTGGATGAGTGCTAACTGCGCATAATGCGCGCCATCTTCCAAACCAAAAGATTTACCGAGAAAAGACTAAATCAAACACTTCGTGAACCATCCAAACATGGCTGATAAGGCATGCACAATCACAACAACAAATAATATAGGCATGCCCACCACCATCCAACTCAGGTGGGTGAGGTCCCCATCGACAACTGGGTGCACTCAACCCACCATACGACCTTTATCTAGGCCCAAGGTATTCGACCATACCGACCCAAAAACCTCGATAACCCATCCATCATTAAGCTGAACTTTATCTAGGCCCCAGGTATTCAACAAATAATATAGGATTACCAAGCGAATAAGTAGATGAAATATACAATTTCAGCACTTGCACAACTAGTCTACTAGTAAGAAATTTTCAGCATACACATACCCCACAACGCATACATTTCAGCTATTCCATTGTGTATATAAATAAATAATCTTAGCTTCTCTATCATGCATCAGAATCTAGAGATTTCAATATCATATTGTACAACAGGAATCAGAAATTTCAGCCTCTTAATTTACTAAGCTACAAACTAGCAAATTTCAATATAATTATCGCAGCCAACATGCGAATAATAAAATGCATATACCACTGCATAATCAAGCATTCATTCCTACACAAACATTATAATTTCTAGATGAGATTTCCGTTCTACCATTACGATAAAGCTCAAGTAATTTCAGCAACAAGGTAAAGTGTTTGGGGCTGAAATTCTGCATCAAACGCCTACCTCAAAATTTAAATTATATCATAGAGAAAAATAAGCAAACGGCTATGAATTTCAGTACAAACATGGCTATTCATTTGCAGAAAATTTCAACGTGAAGATGTTTGATTTGCTAAGACATAACAGCCAAGGGGAATATTTGTTTTTTTTTTTACATGAATATATCAACAAAATCAGAATAGACTCAACACTATAATTCTAACCAATCTTATACTGGTTTGCGACATCAAATACCGGACTACAACTCATTCTCCCTACCGGATTTCTCAGGTCATCCGACCCCTAACTCTCATTATGGATACCAATTGAATACCAGCAGTAAGGAGTTCGCCCCCTTTCACTAATCATCCAAATATCATCCTATATGAATTCATGGCATAGGAGGAAAAAGAAATTTGCATAATTTTTTTCATTCCTTCAAGGTGCGACCCCACAAGGGCTCTTCACCTAAGGAAAACAGCCCTAAACTCCCCCCACTATCTTTTCCCCTACCAGCCGACCACCTTAGGAAGGCAACACAACCAATAAATAAGGAGTTTTCAAGTTGAACCCATCAAAATCAAATTCTTGGATCAAAATTCCAGCATCTACATCATCAAACAAATCAAGGAGAGACATCGACCAAAAATTTTTGAGAACAACAATGTCGTTTCAATCGGAAATTTCAGTGCTTGAAATCGTCAAAACTTGGCTCATAACCTGTTCGAAAATTCAGGATATAAACTTACAAAACCATTGATCTACAACCATCCAAACATGGGGAAAATGCAACTATAGCAACCACCAAAGAGTCAAAAATCTCAGCATTTAAACCACAAGTTGGAAGCCACACTTTTTCTATCGATTGTACAAAATCCATCAAACACAAAACCAGAATTCATAAGGATTTTTTTTTTTGAACGAGAATGTACAGAGAATTAGCATGGAAAGTTACTCATAGAAAAACCATGACCTGAAGACACGAAATAATACAACCACAACGGGATTTGACTTCATTGTACATATAAAATTCAAATATGAATGTACAGCATCGATGCCTTGAAGTCACTAACAAAAGAATTTGGAAGCTCCTAGGGGATACGTGCACCGAAAATCAAATAAATAAATAAATAACATACACATCGGTAGTTGAACTAAAATTATAAAAAAAAAATTCTTACAAACTCCGTTAGAAAATGCATGGTATCGAAACAATAATAGTCAAGATAACTGGCTACAAGCCAAAAAGAGAAGAACTGCAAAGAAGTGGGTTTCAACCATTAACTTATTCCCGCAGAGAAGGAACTACCTTGAATATTAAGAAGGACAAGTTAATCCACCAATCTACTGCACTTCATCTAAGGCACATCAAACCTTCTAGATTCTAGAATATTATGAAATCTTGCAAATACAAAGGACATCCCTCAGGACACGCAAGCATTATGGCAGGTTCTGGCTAGACCACAACAGAATTTAAGTTAAGGCTTAAAGGCCGAACAGACTTGTAATTAGAAGGCGAAAATAAGCAAACTTAAATATTAGGTTCTGAACCAATGTGATTCCAACCACCCGCAAGGAGGAGCATGAATTTTTCTAAACCATACACATGTGACGTGGGATTTAAGGTTCGACATCAACGAGAAGAAATCGCCAACAGATTTTAGGGAAGAAATTCATCAAGGGAGAGGCGGCGCACACCCAGTCGAGTGGACTGGATCATGCGGCCTCTCCTCCCAAAACAGATTGTTTTTGGCAAGAATTATTGACCACAAAACGAATTCATACTACCGATTCAAGATCCAAAAGATTCATCAAGGAGACACACGGCAAGAATCAAGAACAGGGGGAGGCGGCGGCTTGAATCAAAGAGCAAGGGAGGAAGGTTAAATCACTCACTGTTCAGAGGAAACAAAAGGGAAGAAGAGTATTTGAAATCCTCCGACGATCGCCGCCGACGAGCTCGCCGAAATCCGACCGTGGTCCGCCTCGTCCGTCTCCAAACGCCGCTCCTCCACCCTTGATCGGGTGCTGTCGGCGCCCAGCCGCACAGCTCCTCTCCCAAATTTAAAACGTGGGGTTTAATTAAACCTCAAATTACCCATTTGCCTTCACCAATAGACCCGATTAGAAATTTTTATTTTAAGTCTGTTTTAGGTCCGATTCGAATTCCGGTCTAACCGCTGGGTTCGTCTCGAGGTCTACTCTCACCATAACATGCCAGAATGCAGAAAATCTCAATATAAAATTTCTCGTAATTTTTCTACTTCAAGAACTTACCCGAATTATCCCGAAAATTTCCATTAACCCGCTTTTAGCTTAAATCCACATTTTCCTGTTGAAATAAAACCATAATAAATTTAATCAAACTTTTGGTTATAACAGAGGGATAACAAAATAATTATCCAAATCAATATTCTCATTTTTAATTGTACAGCTATTATATCTTCTTCTATAAATTGGATATCCATCATCGAGGATATCTGTCTACAAATTTATTTGGAAAATGTCGTATACATCTAACATCTTGCATGCAATGAGAATTTTTTTGTGCAGCACCACACGGGCCATGCATCGTTAAATCCATGACCGATTCATAGTAATGAGAATCAGTCGATTTTGAAGAGACACTCACTGACCTTTGGATGGTTTTTAAGCTTTTCCTTTTTCTTCTCTAGATTCTTCTAGGATCGCCCTTGATATGCTATCTCTCCACATTCAATGTTATTTGGAATTTGTATGGAGGAATTTAAAGAAACGGGATATATGGAGATAGTTATAGAGTTAAAGAGACGGGATATTGGAATTTGATCTGCTACCTCTACACCTCTATACCAATTTTTAGCTTGGTTCTAATATCCTGGAAAGATGTGGACCTTTGACCACGTTTAATAGAATTCTCAAATAGTACAACTCACTCATTTCTGGGGGAACAAACTAAAAATATTCTTCCAATCGAAAATTGTTTTGTTTCTCTTCGAGTCCAACATCTAATGTCTTGCTTTCATGCAAACAACAAAGGAAATTTAACACATGTTAAACTTATTGTCTTTGAGAAATGTTTGTTAGCTTCGAACCGAGCTAAAAATTAAGACTCACTCGATTTGCCACTTCGGATATTCGATCGTCATCATTGAAAACTATAGTGTGTTTATTTGGAAAATGAAACGACAATCCAGATGGATAATTTGTAATGAATGTTGAAACTGAAAATTCTCCAAATCGCTTCACACGATGAGATATAGCTGCAATCATAAAATATTTTAATCTCATCAACATGAGCTTGTATTTCAAACTGTGATGCTGAGTCAACAAATGTGGCAGTGACACGATCATGATCTTTATTCATATATTTTAAAAGATATTTAATTGATCTCGATTTGTTGCAGCATTCGACATTAATGTGTGCACCATATTTCAACAACATGTATCTATTATGAGAGACAACAAAATAGTTGTCCAAATCAATCTTTCAATTTTTAATTGTTCAGCCATTATATCTTCTTCTATGAACTGGATATCCATCCTCGAGGATATCTCTCTACAAATTTATTTGGAAAATGTCGTATACATCTACCATCTTACATGCAATGAGAATTTTTTGTGCAGCACCACACGGGTCATGCATCATTAAATCCATGATCGATTCATAGTAATGAGGATCAGTCGATTTCGGAGAGACACTCACTGACCTTTGGGTGGTTTTTAAGCTTTTCTTTTTTCTTCTCTAGATTCTTCTAAGACCGCCCTTGATATGCTACCTCTCCACTTTTATTGTTATTTGGAATTTATATGGGGGAATTTAAAGAAACGAGATAGATGGAGATAGTTATATAGTTAAAGAGACGAGATATTGGAATTTGATCTGCTACCTCTACACCTCTACACCAATTTTTAGCTTGGTTCCAATATCCTCAAAACATGTGGACCTCTGACCTCGTTCAGTAGAATTCTCAAATAGTACAACTCACTCATTCCTAGGGGAACAAATTAAGAATATTCTTTCAATCGAAAATTATCTTGTCTCTCTTCGAGTTCAACATCTAATGTCTTGCTTTTATGCAAACAACAAAGGAAATTCGACACATGTTAAGCTTATTCCCTTTGAGAAATATTTGTTAGCTTTGAACCAAGCTAAAAATTGAGACTCATTAATTGTTAGTCGATTTGTCACTTCAGATATTGGATCGTCATCGTTGAAAACTATAGTGTGTTTATTTAGAAGATGAAACGACAATCCAGATGGATAATTTGTAATGAATGTCGAAACTGAAAATTCTCCAAATCGCTTCACACGGTGAGATATACCTGCAATCATAAAATATTTTGATCTCATCAACATTAGCTTGTATTTTAAACTATGATGCTGAGTCAACAAATGTGGCAGTGACATGATCATAACCTTTATTCACATATTTTAAAAGATATTTAATTGATTTCGATTTATTGCAGTATTGGACATTAATGTATGCACCATATTTCAACAACATGCATGTATCTATTATGAGAGACAACAAAACAGTTGTCCAAATCAATCTTCCCATTTTTAATTGTTCAGCCATTATCTATTCTTCTATAAACTGAATATCCATCCTCGATGATATTTATCTACAAACTTATTTGAAAAATATCGTATACTTCTATCATCTTACATGCAATGTGAATTTTTTTGTGCAGCACCACACGGGTCATGCATCATTAAATTCATGACCAATTCATAGTAATGAGGATCAGTTGATTTCGGAGAGACACTCACTGACCCTTTTGATGGTTTTTAAGATTTTCTTCTTTCTTCTCTAGATTTTTCTAGAACTGCCCTTGATATGCTACCTCTCTGCTTTCAATGTTATTTGGAATTTGTAGAGGGAATTTAAAGAAACAAGATATATGAAGATAGATATAGAGTTAAAGAGACAAGATATTGGAATTTGATCTTCTACCTCTGCACCTATATATTGTGTATATATTAATAAATATTTAACTAAAATTTAAAAATAATTAAATAATACAATAAATAGATAAATCATTAATTATTTTGTATTTTTATAAAATAATAATTTTATGACAATTTAATAATATTTCCATTATATATATATATATATATATCATAGTTAATATATATTGATAAAGGCCAAGCAACATCTTGTATGTTTCCTACAGGTCTATGGTTCAAACCTTAGTATGATAATCTATTATGATTTTTTATTTTTGTCAAAAAAAATATATTGATAGAGACATAGTCGTATTTCTTACTATCCGTATTTTGATAAAATAATATTTCAATGATATTTTAATAATCTTTTCTAAAATAGAATTATTTGATAATTTATCAATCTTCTCTAAGATATATTGTGTAGGCATTAAAAATAATTAAATACAATATTACACATTTTAATAAATCCAATAAAGAGAAACATGATTAAATTATTTATATTTTTATAAAATAACATACTTCTAAAATAATTTAATGTTGTCATCATAAGATATATTATGAATAAGGAGAAGCTAAAATATATTCGAGTTTGATAGTGTATACCAATAAGTTTTTCGCAATTAAAACATTCTTATTTTTATAAAATAATATATTTTTAAATCAAATTTAAGTTTGTTATAAAAAATACAACATAAATAATGTTATAAATTCAATTTTATAATAAATTCAATTTGTTATTCTTAGTTGTTACATGCATAGTTGAGAATTTATTTTTATGATTAATATATATTTTAAGTATTTGTTACTATATGTAATCATATTTTGATAAAATAATATTTTTAATATAATTTATTAAAAAGTTACTATATGTACGCAATTTACTGGACTAAATGTTACTATATGCAATCGTATCAAAATAAAATAATATTTTTATCAGCTTTATTAATTGATCCCTACAATTGTTTCTTAAATTTTAATCTTTCTTTTGATATTTAAGTTTTAATCAATGTACTCTTAATTAGGTCTGCTGCTAATTTTGAATTTATTTTTATTTTTATTGAAAAAAAAACCCTCTCTCCCTTTTAACTAAATACTCTATTTTTTCTCTCTCCTCTAATTAAATGTGATTTAATTAAATAATTAAATATCATTCTCTCTACCTAAGGAAATGTATGAGCTTATTACTAATACACTATTTAATATTTTTGTATTGCTAAATATGAAGAGTAAAATTACCAATATGGTTTATCTGGTATTTTCGAAATTGTACCTTGCATGGTGAGCCAACCATTAGTGCTGCCTTATCTCGGATTATTGCATTCTCTGATAAATATATAATTCAGGTAAGTCCTGAGGGTAATCATACCTTGATAACTCATACTCCTCATTGGTCTTCCCCTCTTTCTAACATGTTAAAGTTTAATTGTGATGGATCATTATTGAATAAAGATGGTGGTGCCGGGTTTATTTGTAGAAATTCCCTTGGTTCATTTTTATATGTGGCTAATAAATTTTTCTACTCTGGCTCTATTTTGCATTGTGAAGGGGTGGTTGCTTTGTTTGTTCTCACTTTTGTAGATTCTATGAAGTTAGACAACTTCTGTGTAGAGTCCGACTGTAAGCTCCTGGTGGACTCAATAAATGGATACTCAAGGATCCCGCGGTCCATCTTTGCGGTGGTTCAGAATATTCTTTATTACATTAGGAAATTTTCAAATGTTTCTTTTTCATTTATGCCTAGATCTTGTAATAAAGCTGCCCATTGGGCAGCAAACCGAGCTCGAGTCCGAAGGGAGTCCAATATTTGGATGTTTGTTCGCCCTCCTGACCTCGACGCAATTCTTACCATAGACTGTATTTCTGCTGGATTTCATGTTACTTAATTAATATATTTATGTTTTGGTATAAAAAAAAAACAATTGCCAGTTGGTATTATTCTTATTATGACACTTGGCATGATGAGAAGGCTAGAGTGCTTTCTTTTATATCTACTAGTATAAGACCCGCGCGATGCGCGGCGATTTTAATTCACATTAGATCTAATAATTTTGCTATTAATATATATCAATATTTGAAAAATAATATTGTGTATAAATCACAAATAACATAATATAAAAATAAATATTTTATAAATTATGAAAAACTTCTTGGTATACAACACTTCTAGTTTCTTTTTCAATATGACATTCTGAATTACAAATTAAAATCTTTAAACCTTTCCTATTTGTCACCCTAGACACTACGACATAAAGTTGTCCATGAGTGAAGACAAGTTTTTTGAGAAAAATACCGACATTTGAAAATTATTGGCCCTAACTTTTATTGATAGTCATCACATAAGAAATAATAATAGAAAATTATCTCCTTTGAAATTTAACTGGCAGTCTTGGATCTAATGGTGTCAACGACATATGTGGAAAGAATATCTTTTCTTCACAATTAGTTTCAGAAATAATCTTGGCTTCAAGGACTCAGTTCCTAAGTCTTGTTAACATCAATCATGTTCCATTACATAATCCGATAGATGAATCGATATTTCTTAGCAAAATAATAGGAGTCCCAACTTTTAATGTCAAAGAATGATTAGGAATACCAAAAAATTTGATGCAATTCAAGAAGTTTGGTGTGTGGATCTGATCCAACAAACTCCCTCCAGAATTTGATAAGCACATGCGATCTGAGCTCAAAGATGTTGTTGACTATTTTTTATTTAGAGAAACCATATAGTCATTAATCATCTCAATCACATTCAGAGTGAGAGCTAATATAGCTCTTTGTTGCAAATATTGTAAACTATTAACATTTGTTATAAGCTCAGGATAAATTGCATCAACAATCGCAGCAACAGGGCCACTTGCATCCAATATCAAGTTATCATATGGAATTCGGCCTACCCCATAACCATCACCAGGATCATTTATCTTTTCGTCACCGATCGATAATATACAATTCGAAAAACTTTTTCAAATCCTCTGTATTATCATCGGAGTTGTTTACAGTGAGACACATATTTTTCGTTAGCTTCAAAACATCACAATCATCCTATAAGTAAGACAAATTAAGTGTTGCATTAATAATATATGACATGTTTTCCTTAGGAATGACAGGTAAAATTTGTCTAAAGTCTCCCCCAAATACTACAGTCTTACCTCCAAAATGATTATAATTGTTGTTTGCATTCTTAAAACGCATAACATCACGCAATGTTCTATCAAACGCTTTAAAACAATATCTAAAATTTCATACCAAATATATAGCTTTCATACATTCTGTTTGTAACACTTGCTTTATCAAATAAGGTATATCTTCAGTTAATAATTTCCAAGCCTCCTCCCAAATGAATTTTGGTCTAGACATCGAGTTCGATAATAATAATATAGAAAATAATTTTCTAAAAGAAAAACCTGATCCCCATGTACTTGCTTCTTTAATTGCATCTACATATTCTTTGTTATCGTCAATCATTCCTAAATTATAGCATGCATCTCTAAAAGTTGGATAAACTTTACCATTGACTATTCTAATATCCTCGAAAGATGTTGGACCCCTGACCATGTCAAGTAGAATTCTCAAATAGTATAACTCACATATTCCTGGGGAACAAAGAATATTCTTCCAATCGAAAATTAACTTGTCTTGCTTCCATACAAACAACAAAGGAAATTCAACATATGTTAAGCTTCTTGCCCTTGGGAAACATTTGTTAGCTTTGAACCAAGCTAAAAATTAAGACTCATTAATTGTTGGTCGATTTGCCACTTTAGATATTGGATCATCATCATTGAAAATTACAGTCAGTTCATTTGGAAGATGAAACGATAATCGTTGCACAAATGGATATTTGTAATGAATGTCGAAACTAAAAATTCTCCATATTGTTTCACAGGGAGAGATATACCGACAATCATAAAACATTTTGATCTCATCAACAGGAGCTTGTATTTTAGACCGTGAGGTTGAGTCAACGAATGTGGCAGTGACACGATCATGGTCTTTATTCACATATTTGAAAAGATATTTAATTGATCTCGATTGGTTGCACCATTTAACATTAATGTGTGCATCATATTTCAACAACATGTATCTATTATGAGGCACAACAAAACGATTGTCCAAATCAATCTTTCCCTTTTTAATTGTTCAACCATTATCTCTTCTTCTATAAACTGGATATTCATCTTTTTTTTATTGTTCTATCTACAAACTTTTTTGGAAAATATCGTATACATCTACCATCAAAGAATATTCTTTCAATCGAAAATTGGCTTGTCTCTCTTTGACTCCAACATCTAATGTCTTGCTTCCATGCAAACAACAAAGGAAATTCAATATATGTTAAGCTTCTTGCCTCTGGGAAACATTTGTTAGCTTTGAACCAAGCTAAAAATTGAGACTCATTAATTCGTCTATTTATTTTTACTTCGAATAAAAGAGTCTGATATTAATAAGTTAACTTAATTTTAATTTTACCTATTATTTAAAAATATGAAAATATTTATTACATGTGAGTATTAGGAGGATTATTAGGCACATCAATTAGGAGGTTTTAGCATTTTTATTTTTATTTTTTGGATGAAAAAATATTCTTTTCGTCAACTACCAACAATTCCCATAAGCAATGAGTAAAAAAAATAATTTAATATTTCAATTAAATGCAATGTTGCCAATGTTGCAAAAAAATGAATTCTCATGAAAAGGTAATATTATATATTTAAAAGAGGTAATAATATTACATATCATTCAAGAGAGCTAATTTTACATGCAATAAAAAAATTAATGCAATGAATACACATTCCTTTTCTAAAAGCATCTACATTAATATTATACCTATTATATATTTAAAGTACTTAAATTTATGCCACTTGACATAGTTCTTATCATGACACTTGGCATGATAAGAAGATCAAAGTGCTTTCTTATATATATATTTGAGAATGAATACTATGGTAATAAATGTTGCATGACCGGGTATAGCAATGGGCTTGTACGCTTGGATGATATATGGATTCGGAGGACCTTTGGATCTTAAGATATTTATACATGCATGAAGATGATTTGTTCCTTTCTTTATTTAAAATTGTTGGTTGACTTATGAATGTCTGATTGTGCTTGTGTTTGTGGATTGGGAAGCTCGTCAGCCGCCACACTAATGATCGACTCGGGTGGCATGAGCAAAAATTAAGTACGCTAAGACAGAGCAGTGATCAGTGCCCGACTCGTAGGACCGACGGGTCTCTGGATTATTGGATCGACGAGTCCCTAGATATTGGACCGATGGGTCCTTGGACCGGAAAGCTCGTCAGCCCGCCACACTGAGGACTGACTTGGGTGGCTTGTCTGGATGGTTGGATGATTTTATCTGATGTTTATATCTGGTTGGTTTTATAGATATGCTCATATTAATTACTACTTATATGGATGAATGGTTGCACTTGACGGTATATATTTCTTGGCATATTTAATCCTGCATATAAGGTATATTTGATTTATAAATTATATATCTGCTGGTTTGGATTATTGGGCATGGTTGTAGACACTAAGTCCTAGTTGGACTTACCATTTTATATTGCTATCTTTGTAGCACCTTAGCATGATTAGATAGGTACTGGGATATGATGTAGTAGCACAGCTGGTGACGTCAGGGACAGCGGATCTTGTGACACGTTGTGGTCGGGGGATGTATACCCAAGTCTATAGGGTCTTTTATATTTTTATTTAGTTATGGGTCGGTGTTAGACTTGTTTCCGCATTTTAATGACAAAAACTCTATTCTTGTTTATTTGGATTTGTTTTAGGCCTTGTTTGTTTCATGGTAGAGTATGGTTTATCATAGTATGGTATGGTTTAATTTTATGTTTGGGAAGACTTCTAATAAATGGTCATGGTATGGTATGGTAATCTCATGGTTTGAATACCATAAATTTTGGCCAAGTTTTCAAACCATGGATTTGGTGGTTTTTCATGATTTCATGAAATTTTATTTCTAAAATATCATTAATCAAAATTTATAATTCCTCTTATGCCCTTTATATACCCATATCATATTAGACTTTTATTTATCATTCTTGATCGGCTTAGTCAAGACGTCGTTCTCCTCCATAACTACTGTCATTTAATCATACCATACCATACCATCCTTCCAAACAAGATAATAATTTTTAAGTATCATACCATACCATACAATACCATACCCAATAATCATGCCAAATTTTTCCCCAATTTCCTTGCTCGTCTTGCAACTTGTAGATCACTTTATGTTTGTTATATGTTGGATCTCTGTATTGATACTTGTGTTGTTGTTGCAACATGTTCACCTCCCTTAGAGGGCTCGGCCAAGTAGGATGATACCTTGCTTGAGTCGGCTGAGCAATGGAGAGGGGTGGAAAACTTGGGGCTGACGGATCTATATGTTGGATTTCATGTTATGTCGTTTTGAATTCCTACTTACATGCTTAGTGTTACGTTCAAATTATATTATATGATTGTTGTCCATCTTGAGAATTGATAGCAACTGTAGATCTATATTCTAACGATTATGGAAATGTTCTTGCTAATGCATATATGGACATGATGATTATGATACATGTATCAAAGGAAAGATTTTATTGAATTTCAGATATCATGTTTAATTATTGCTATGTTTATTACATGTTCCGTATTGGTTTAATCCATGAAATGTTTCATTAATTGTTTAAATTCTTTATTTTTGAATCATGTGGCTATACATAATATGTGACGTGAAGTAATTCATCTATAGCTTATATGCTGTCCCGTTTTGTTGTTGGGTACATTTTCAAGTTTATGACATGTATTTCACATTAGCAAGGATAGTATATGACGCTAGATGATTAACATGAAAAAACTGAGGTGTGTGTTATTTATGGAAACTCAAAGGTAGACTAGTTAGGTTTTACACCGAAGAAATAATTAGCGAGCAATAGTACATGCATGTTTTGACCCGAAAATAAAGGGCTGAACACGGGCGGACGCCCGGGATTTTTAACAGGGAAGCTCTAGGGCACTTGCTTGTGTGATGTGTTTGTGATGGTCTGCCGAGATGCCTGAGTAGTTGGAATGACAAATGCATGACTCGGCCAGTGATTGGGTCTTGAGATATCACCAGCGGGCCAGCTAGGTGTCAAACCCCAGTTGGGTGAGACTAGCTATCCCTACCCCAGACGGTGTCCGGAGACTAGTAGACCATCCTAGTTGATGGCCCGAAATTTCTTGACTTCATCTTGATATGGTGTGGCCCGAGCGGCAAGTGTGATTCTACCTTGTAGGGTAGGGCTGGGTATAGCCGGAATTCCTAGACCATAAGTAGGCCTTAAGGGCCGAATGCCAAGTGCTTAATTAGGCCGTTATGGTAGGTTTCTCTCATATATGGTCTATACAGAACAACTCACAGAGTCGGTAGTCATATCAAAAGTAACTTACCTCCCTGTCTATATATTATGTTCCCTTATATGTTTATGAATGCCTAATCGAGGATTATGTGGAGGTTCGGAAGAACCGCTCACTGAGTCTCAACTGGACTCACTGTTGTTTCTTTTTGTTTTGCAGAGCATGATCAGTGATTTGAGACTTGTCGTCATGGTGCAGTTGGAGGGCAAGCGGTGGTGCCAAATCTCGTAGCGGCGTCCTTTAGTCATAGTCCAGTTGTTGTGTTGTCATTTTTCCTACACTGATAGTTATTATTTTTTTTATAAAAAAAAACTTGTAATAAACTTTGAATTGAGATGTTTCAGTTTGTGATGATGTTAGCTTTTCTTCTTTTATTTGAAAAACATATTTGTGAACTTTGAAAAGTTAAATAAAATTTCATTGTGGCTTCTTTTATCCGATGTGTTCTGGTTTTCTTGATGGTCAATGTAGGTAGTAGGCTACAAGGTAGTATGTAGACCTTGATTGGTCACACGACCCTCAATTGGGGTGTAACACCAACTGTAGGTCGCACAGTTGGTGGCAACATGTTGAACGTTGCCTAGAAATCTAAGGTTCGAACCCTAATATGGTCACCTATTGTGACTTTCTCTTTTTGTTTTTTAAAAAAGTATATGATGTCCAACATTTGCACTTGATTGAATCCCTTGACTTTTTTGATTGATTTTTTCATTTAAGAAAATAATTTAAATAAACAAGCATTGAATAAGTTAAATCATAAGCATTTTAAAAAAATACTCATCATCCTCGAGCTTTTCAATCATTTCCAAATCTTCTTCAACCCTTATATGCTCATGACTTTGTCGAAGCCAATCTTGTGTGCATATCAAAGCCTCTACAATCTTAGGAGTTAAAAAACTCCTAAATGGATCAAGGACTCTCTTGCTAGTGCTAATTGTGGACTCTGAAGCCACTGTAGAAACTGGAACAACTAGAATATCTCGAGTCATACTTGACAAGATAGGAAATCTCTCAAAATTAAGCTTCCACCATTTCAACAAATCAAAGTCTCATTTATCATCATCATACGCAGCTTCATTCAAATACATATCTAGTTCAGTTTTTCTATCCCCAATGGTCCAACTTTTTACCCTTTTACGCTTGATCCTTTATTTCAGAAGGTCTCTCTACTCCATACCCTCACTAGTTGAGACTGAGGTTGGTTGGATAATAAAAAATGAATTAGGATTAGGTTGTAGCTTCTTTTTGCACTCCTCAAATAACTCAGACATGATAATTTTCACACTATCAAATAAGTGATTATCCTTCTCATCACCATAAATTGTACGGAGAGCATCCTCCATATATTCAAATTTTTCACGGAGATCAAGAGTCGAGGCCATGAAAATCAATTTATTTATTTTATCATAATCCCCCAATACTTGTCAAATTTGCTTTGTATACTAATTATTATATCTCTCAAACTCAACATCATCACTTTCTTACCCATCACACAATTTAATATATAAGTCACTATTTTCAATCTAATAAGTATTAGAAGTGACATAAATGAAATAAAAAATACGTAGAGTAGCAAGATAAAACTGATGCAACATGTTAACCATTCTCTTAATCAAGTGTCAATCAATAAAAATAGGAACACCACCCCCTTGATTATCTGATTCTGCTTCAACCCTAAAGTATGGTTCAGCACTCTCAAAAGCATTAAATGCCCTCTCATAATTCAGAGCCATGCTAAACATCAAATAAGTGGAGTTCCACCTAGTTGACATATCTAAAACTAATGACTTGGACCATTCCATACCTTTAAAATCAACACACTCATTAAACTTTTTCAATCTAGCAGGTGATGATCTAACATATTTAACCGCATTCTTAATTTTTGTCACATAAGTTTTCACATCATTCAACCCTTCCTTAACCACTAGGTTGAATATGTGAGCAATACACCTCACATGCATATACTTGTCATTCGCCATAACTTTCCTTATAAACTTTTTTCTAGAGTATCAATTAATTTCTGATTGGAAGAAGCATTATCAGCTGATATAGAAAAAACCAGTTCAATGCCCTATTCCTTCAACACCTTTTCAAGCTCAGATATCATTGCATCACCCTTATGATTACTAATTGAACATAAACTCAAAAAAAATTTATTCAGCTTCCAATCATTGTCAATGAAGTGGGCAATTACAATCATGTAATTAAATTTTGCACAGGAGTCTATGTATCAATGGTAATGCAAATAGACTGTGAATTATTTTTAATGAACATCTTCAAATTTGCTTTTTCATCCGTATACATTTGTGAACAATCCCGTAATACCGTCCATCTAGAAGGCATTTAAAATTTGGGATTAAAACTTTGCACAAACTTCTTAAACCCTTCACCTTCAACAGATTTAAATGGAATCTCATCAAAAATAATCATCAATGCAAGACACTTTCAACTGTATTCTTGATCAAATTTCCAATTACTTAATACCCCCATATTATCATCTCCAACTGATGATTGAAAATACAATTTCTTCTGTCTAGTTTCTACACTACGTGGGTGCTCCTTGCAATTATTCAAATGATTCTTAAGTAAAGTTGTGTCATGTTTTTTAGCATCACATGAACTCTTTACCACAATGTAAACACTTGTCTTTTCAAATGAACTCTTTACCACAATGTAAACACTTGTCTTTTCGAACACCTCGAACATCATAAATTTCTTCAAAGTGTGTCCACACGAGCGACCTTTTAGAAGTAGTCCTCTTCTTTATAAGTGGTGTCTCTGCCTTATCAGCTTTACTTGATTCACTTTCCTTAGTTGATGGTGCCCTATCTATTTTTTCTTGTTCTACTTCCATATATATTGTCACACATCTAAAAAATTATAGGAGACAACAAACATGAGAATCATTTTTCCAAGATCTATAAAGATAACATAAAAGAACTTTAAAGATACCTATAATGAAAATGAACCAAATAGTTCAATCCGTGTTAAATGCTTTATTTTCCCATAATGCCATAAAGGCATAAACTGATAGTAAGAAAAGGAAAAGTTACAAACATGAAAATAGAATACTTAGGTTCATAAACTGATTGAACCAAGTGGCAACTTCTCTCCCTCTCTCTTAAGTCTTAACATAAGTACGTATCTGGATGCCCATAATACCATAGATTAAATACAGCACTTTATATTCTAGATAGGGGTGAGCAAGATTCCCCGATTCATCGAAACCGATCGAACCGAATTTTTTTAGTTCAGTTTTTGGTTATTTTTTTTTGGGATTTTGGTTTTCGGTTTGGTTCGGTGAATTTACCGAAAAAAATTGATTTTAACTGAATTAACCAAAAAATGACCATTTTACCCCTAATAATTCACTTAATTACCTATGTATCCCCAAACCAATAAACCCAACAAATACCCAATAACCCGACCCACTTACCCGCTGTCCCACTCGTGCCGCGCCCGACCTAAAACCCTAACACCCCCGACTGCCGACTCGATCTCGAGATTTGGCATCGGCATTCGCCATTCGGTGACTCGGCACTCGCCCGACGCCCCCCCAAATAACCGGCACGAACGCCTGCGAGGCTGCGAGGCAGACGCGGACGCGCACCCCAGCCCGCGGAAGGCTGCAGCCGCGAATCCACAATCCCCTTCTTCTTGCCTCTAGTTAGCGATAGCGGCGTGGGGCTTGAAGGAAGAGGCGGCGGAAGCTGCAGCGGGCCGACGATGGCGAGACGGCGTCGGCGGGCGCCATGGAAAGCTACACACAAAGAATAAGAAGAAGAAGAAGAGTTCGGTTGGTTAACCGAACTGAACCGAAACTTTTCGGTTAATTCGGTCGGTTAACCAAAAGTTTCGGTTCGGAAAACGATTAACACATTTTGTGTTAAATCGGTTCGGTTAACCAACCGGTCGGTTCGGTTGATTTACCGAATCGACCGATGCACACCCCTAATTCTAGATGCATCATAGTGGACTGTATTCTAACCCACCTTTTAAATGGTATTCTAATTTCTAACTCAAAATGAATGAGGCTTCCACCATGTCAAGAAACCCTGGAAATATCAGATGTACACAAACCATTATACGAAGCTCATTATGTGATCAATCACTCACACATACTAATCCAAATTATATGATCGACATATAAATGGCAAGTATTTATGTGAGGTGTATTGATAAATTTTCCATTATATGATCGACTGATAAATTTTCCAAATACAAATCCAAAATTAATTGATAAATTGTCCAGACTCCATATATAAATCCAAAAATAAAAATAGATATAAATCCATATACAAATCCAAAATTAATTGATAAATTTTCCTCGACATGAATGATCTACATCTCGATTGCCGGTGATTGTGAGGGTCTGAGGGAGGAGGCATGGCATGGAGCTCGGGGCCTCGGGCTCGGGCAGCGCCACCGGACACTGGTGAGGCAGGAGGCGACCTCGGAGTTGGCGGTCTTCTTCTCACAAGAGGAAGATGTAGAGAGCAGAGAGGGATCAAGTGAGTCGAGCGACTGGGGTTTGGCTCGGGGCCTCGGGCTCGAGCAGTGTCGCCGAACGCCGATGACTGTGAGGCAGGAGGAGGCGACCTCAGAGGAGGCAAGTCGCAGAGAGCAGAGATGGTAGAGAGGGATCGAGTGTCAAGTTAGGGGTTTAGCGATCGAGGGAATATAATAGGGTCGGGAAAATGGAAATGAGGTGGATTTAAATCATTTCGGGCCGGTTCAGAAAAATTAAGATTTTCACCCGACCCGACCCCGACACGAAAAAAGTTAATGAAATTTCTACAATTTCAACCCGACCCGACCCAAGTTACCCGAATAACCCGACCCGAGTTACCCGAATAACTCAATCCGTATTTAATTTTCGAGTCGGTTCGGGTTTTGCTCACCACCTCACCTATAGCTGGATGGATATAAACTTAAATTGAGTGGATAAAAAATTAAATTGGATGGATATGGACTCAAACTGAGTGGATTTACATGTCAATACCTATGGATATAGATGTTCATTCCAGTTAAACTTGATGGATATAGACTCAAACAGAGTGAATATATATTTAAATTTGATGAATATGGTCTCAAACAGAGTGGATTATACATATCAAATCGATGGATATGGACTCAAACTGTGTGGATGTACATTTAAACTAGATGCATATGGTCTCAGATCACTTGACTGCTATATAAAATAAAGAGATAATAGATTAAAAAATTACAAAGTTTGCAAAAATTTTACGTTCTACCCACGTTTTCAAAGTTAGCCGGTAAATGCACAACTTTTATTTTCGTTTATGTCATCTACTAAATCGTCACGCGTCGTCTCAACTTAGCTGACATGGAGGTAAACAGCGCTTGCATGGCCTGACGGATTCATAAATACATATTTTAAAAAGAAAAATAACTATATATGACCCACCTTTTTCTCTTTCTTCTCATCTTTATTTCTTCCTCTCTCCTGCCACCTTTCTTCTTCTTCTCAACTTCTACCTGCTTTTTCTTCTTCTTCCCACCTGTCTCCCTTTCTCTCTATCCACCCAAGTCCAATGATGACGAATCATGAGACGACGCCACTCCCACCTGCCATGGACGTCGCGGACAAAGCAACACCACCCAACGAACCCACTACCGTGGTGTTGGCGGAGGCGGCGACGACAGCCATGGAGGAGCTTGAGTCGGATACTTTCGTCGCCACAAGTGAGTGCAGAGCTCCCTATCACCTCAAGAATTCATGGAGAAGGACCTACTCATGGGCTGCAGCATGCAGAACTGCTCGTCTCTCTTCCTGACATCGATGCACTCATCTCCCTTGCTGCCAACGTGCTGAATCTTCTTACTCTGCCCCTGCATGCTTTGCCCTGTCTTCCATGGAGAAGTGAAATTGGTGGCGACCACAGCTTGAGCAACACCGCTGCTGGCAGCCTCACCCACTTGGATCATCACATCATCCACCCGGCAGCCTCACCCATTTGGAGCCGGAGCCGTGATGCTTGACCTGCAGAGCAGGCAATTGGCGTTGCCTTGGAGCCACGTATCGATGCAGTCGATGTGGAAGACATGCTGGCAAGTGGGCAGCAGCTTAATCCTCTCGTCTTCTCGAAACTCGCTGAGGCAGACGGCGCACGCATGGCAAGAACAAGCAGGTCAAACATCATTCAAGGGTTGCTTCACACCGGCATTTCGTCAAACAGATGCAGTAGTCATCAAACTCGCAGTAGTACGAAGCATCCATCTAGTATCCCAATGGAAGATGATAACTTTCGTCGAGCTTGCTGTCGTTCGCAAGTGGGTGGAGCATCGGCTGGTCAAGCAACTCAGGGAAGTAGCTCACCAAGAACCCCTGGTCTGCGCCATCTCGATTGCGATGCACAATTTTTAGCTCATGAAGCATGTTGTTGAAGACATCCATGGAAGGCTGGAGGACGAAGAGGCCGATGTGGAAGATGTAGGGGGTGATGAAGACGACACAGAACTGTCCACACTGGAAGAGCTCGTCGGTGCGACAGAGGAAGAGGTTGTCGACGTCGAGCATGACAACCCGATGTTCATTGACATGCATTTTTACTTTTGACTCAAAAACAAAAGAGATTAAATCCTAAAACACGATGTTCATATCGCATTTTTACTTCACTCCTTTAAAGCAACTATCAGAGTTCACTCTGCAGGGAAGAAGAAGGCGAGTATGTGGCGGAAAGGAGAATAAATGCTATTGATGAATGGTGATAGGTTTTTATACACATATCAACACATGGATGAACGCCACATGTATGGATGAAAAGAAATGAATCATGAAGATTGTTACATGGAGAAATCGTGCATGGTACTGTGCACTAATATTACTGGTTTCTCGTTAGTAGACGTTAGCTTAGTTGATGGAGGATAGTTAATTTGTTAATTATCCTTTATATGCCCCCTCAAGATAGGTATTGGATTCAACAAGACCTATCTTGCTTCTGTGCTCCAATAATAATCCTGATGATACTGCTTTAGTCAAGGAATCCGCCAGTTGCATAGTAGAAGGAATGTGTTCGACAGAAATGGATTTATTCTGGACATGTTCTCTAACGAAATGGTAATCAATGGCAAGATGCTTGATTCGGCTGTTGAAGGCAGGATTGTTTGACAAAAAAGTTGCACCTAAATTGTCGCAGTGAATGCTTGGAGCTGAAGGAAGACGAACATTAATTTCCCAGAGAAGGATCTGAATCCAATTCGCCTCTGTAGTGGCATTTGCTAACGCTCGATATTCCGCCTCAGTCGAAGAACGAGCAATTGTCATTTGCTTCCGAGATGACCAGCTGATAGGCGTGTTCCCAAGGAATGTGATATAGCCACCTGTGGAGCATCGATCATCAACATTACCTCCCCAATCGGAATCAAAAAAGACCTTGAGTGTGAGTGGCAGATGTGGTTCAATGCAAAGTCCCAACGTCTGAGTAGACTTGAGGTATCCTAATACCCTCTCACAGGCTTGCCAATGAGTTTGCTTTGGCGAGTGCATAAACTGAGATAGTCGATTTACAACAAAACACAAATCTGGTCTTGTGAAGTTGAGATATTGAAGTGCCCCGATTGCACTTCTTTACTGAAGAGGATCAGCAAGAGAAGTTCCATCATCAAGCTGGAGTTTCTGTTTGGACGCCAAAGGAGTTTTCACTCCTTTTGCTTCAACCATGTCGAACCATTGAAGGATATCAGAGATATACTTTCTCTGAGATAGCAGCCGCCCATTAGGTGTTTTGATAACTTCAATTCCTAGAAAGTAGGAGATTGGTTGAATATCCTTGAGAGAAAATTTCTTCGACAAAGCCAAATATACTTCTTATATTTTGAGTTCGGAGCTCCCTGTTAAGATGATATCGTCAACATATATGAGTAGAAAGATTTTGAACATGGAATCTTGTAAAATAAAAAGGGAACAGTCAGATTTTGACTCCTTGAAACCAATGAAGCAGATGTATTTTTTGAACTCATTGAACCAGGCTCTAGGTGCCTGTTTGAGGCCATAGATGGCCTTGTTCAGTTTACAAACATAGGAAGGATGTTCTAGGCTGATGAAACCAAGAGGCTGACTCATGTAAATATCATCCTCAAGCTGACCATGTAAGAAGGCGTTGTTAACACCAAGTTGATGAATTTGCCATTTGTATAATGTTGCAATAGTCAACAGTATTCGAATTGTTGTTGGCTTGACTACTGGACTAAAAGTCTGGTTGAAATCAATGCCTAGCCTCTGGTGAAAACCTTTGGCCACCAACCTTCCTTTGTATCTCTGAATACTACCATCAGCATTTTGTTTTACTTTAAACACTCACTTGCAGCCGATTGTATTCTGGGATGAATGTGAGGGAACCAATGTCCAGGTGTTGTTTCGTTTGAGAGCTTCTATTTCCTCTGCCATGGCCTACCTCCGGTTATCATCTTTAAGTGTCTGTCTTACTGTTGTTGGTGTTTTCAGAGAAACTGATAAGGCACTGTAATCTAGCAGCTCTCAGGGTTTAAAAATATTATTTTGAGACATCGTGGTCACCCTGGTAGGTTGTTGAGGAGGAACTGGAAGGCTTCTTTTAGGTGGATCAGTGCTTGAGACCAAAACATCAGCTGAACCTTGATGAGATGAAACTGGACTCTAATGAGTTGGTTCAGAAATGATGTTGTGAGATGGTGGAGGTGAGGTAATGTCATAGCTGATTTGTATGACTTCAGCAGATGAAGAATTTGGTGGAGGTGAAGACAAGGAGGAAGAATATCAATCCAAACATCAGTATTGTTAATGACTGGAGGTAAATGAGGTTGATTTTTGCTGAAGGGAAAAATGTTTTCATGAAATTCCACATGTCTGGAAGTAAAGATTCTTGAAGTAGAAATGTCCAAACATTGATAAGCATGATACTTGATTGAATAACCCAAGAAGACACAGGGTTTCGACTTGGGTTCAAGCTTGTTTGTGGAGTATGGCTTAAGCCAGGGATAGCATAAGCAGCCGAAGTTTTTCAAAGACAAGTAATTTGGTGTTTGCTGAAATAGTTTTTAGAAAGGTGAGTCACCATGTATAACAGGTGTTGGTAGCCTGTTTATTAAGTAAACAACAGCAGCACAAGCATATTTCCAAAACTTGAGAGGGACTGAAGCATTGGAAAGAAGAGTAGTAGTAGTTTCTAGGATATGTCTATGGCGTCTCTCTGCGGTGCCAACTCTCTGTGGAGTGTAGGGGGGGAGATAAGATGTTGAATATCATGAGTAGCTAAAATACCAGCTAACCCAATGAACTCACCACCTCCATCAGTATAAAGATTCAGAATAGAAGTATTGAAGAATTTTTTGACAATAAGTTTAATGAAACAAATATTTTTGAAACTTCAGATTTGGTTTTCATTGGAAACAACCACATGTACTTTGTGAAATGATCAACTATTAACAAGTAAAACTTGAAACCATCAACGGATGTAATAGGGGAGGGTCCCCATACATTTGAGTATAATAGTTCAAGAGGCTTATTGCTTGTTAAGGTCGACTCAAAGAAAGGAAGCTTATGACACTTGTTACAAGAGCAAACATTACACTACTGGTTAACAGCATCGGAGAGGGGAAGACTGAAGGTGGAAGTGATGTACTTGAGTGTTCTTTGATTAGGGTGGCCGAATCCCTGATGCCAGAGGAAGGTTGGAGCTTTAACAGTTGTGGAAACAAATTTGACAGAGGGAGAAACAATGCCAGTCAATTCATAGGTGTTTGCTTTTTATTCCGGCCTCGAGCAAGGATCTGCCCTGAGTGAAGATCCTTCACAAGAAAATGAGTAGGGAAGAACTTAGTAGATACACCATTTTGAATGCAAAATTGAACAACAGATATTAAGTTTTGATGAATATCCGGAGCACAAATAGTATCATTCAAAACAAAAGTGTTTCCTGAATCAGAGTTGCAAGTATTGCCAACATGAGTGATTCTTAACCTTCTTACCATCGCTCAAAGTGACACCATCATCACCTGAATATTCAGACACTTGTTGAAGAGTTTGGTTATCATTGGTGATATGATGAGATGCTCCGAAATCCATAACCCAGGTATTCTGAATTGGTTGCCAACTGACGAAGCAAGCTCATGCCTCTTCATGACTATGCAACTTGGTCCAGCAATTCTTAGCAGAATGACCAACTCTATCACATAACTGACACTGTAGTTTACACCTATTTCCTTGAGCAGTCGAAGGAGGTCGCCAAGATGCTTGCCGAGGACTGAAGGACTGTTGCGGTGGCCTTTTCCAACTTGAAGATTGATTCCAACGCTGATTGAATGGTTTAGTTTTGGCAGGAGGTTGATTTTGATCTTGTTTTTGAGAGAACTGAGCAGTGATGACCGACTTGTTTGACCTGTGTGAGAGAATGTCATGCCCCAACTCAGGGTCGCGTGATCGGCCAGGGTTTATGTCCTACCCTGAAGCGTACCACATACACTGAATATCAAAATACTAAGAATACACATCAACTAGAAAACATACAAGTAAAAGAACACGACGCAAACTTTTATTTGATTTAAAAAAAAGTTTCGAATAATTTTTAAAAGAGTTGTAAGAACAAACCAACTATTAAGAACAACTCGAGTTAAAAGTCAAATACATATTTTCAAATTAAACATCACTCAAAGTATATAAAGAAACAACCCTAGACATCACGACTACGACTACTGGGCACTGCTACGAGATCTACGCCACTGCCTGCCCTCCAGCTATACCATGACTCCAAGCCTCACCTCACTGGTCGGGCTCTGCAAAAATAAGAGAAATAAACTGTCAATCCACATGGGACTCAGTGAGTGATCCTTCCGAACCTCCACATAAATCCCCATTAACAACATGCATATAAGTCAACACTTTATAAATTTAGGGATCTAATCTAGTCATGATATGACAATCGGCCCAAAGGTCGTCCTGCATAAACCATACAACCGGCCAAAATGGCCCTACCAGACTGGGCAACACTCGGCCACTAGAACCTGTTCGAGAACTGGTGGCTCGGCTCTGCTCGGCCTTTACTACAAAATAATGATCCGGCCGCACGGCCCACATGTCACATAAGGAAAGTCAGAGCAATCACCGGGGCATCGACTAGGATGGTCAACTAGTCTCAAGAACCCACCGGGTTAGAGATAACTAGTCCCACGCATCTCGGGTCTACCGTCAGCGTGGCCCACTGACGGAATCTCAAGACCCTCTGCCACCCGGGTCTAACACCTAGCGAGTCCGCTGGTGTAATCTCAAGACCCTAATCACCCGTCGAGTCAAGCATTAGTCGTTCCGACCGTCCATTCTTCTCAGCCAACCATCACAATCACAATACACAAGCAAAGTGTTCTAAAGTTTCCTTATTTAACCCCGAGCATTCACTCATATCCGGCCCCCTCGTTCCGGGCCATACCAGCCACACGCTAATGTCCGCTGATTATTTCCTAGGTGGGAAAGCTAGCTTGTCTGCATTCAAGTTTACCCGACAATGTAAGCACCCTATAATTTTCTTATAAATATCTAGCGTCATTCACCAGATTTCTTAAGTGTAAATTACATGTCATAAGCGTAGAAATGTCTAGATACAAATATGTCACAACATATAAGTTATAAGGAAAGTATTCTATAGCTACTACCATAAATAATAACATGCTTTTATCAATAAGGTAATTAAATTCTGCATTTAATCAATAAATTCCAACAAGGTAATAATTGGACTAACATAGTAAGAATTCAATAGTAGAAAAATTAATGGAGGAAATTTCTTAAGATTATATGCCATACGAAATTCTAATCATATGTATACTATCAAGAACATTTCCTTATAGCATGATGTTCTCAATCTATCAATACTAACATTTCATATAATAATTGAGTGATCCATATGAAATCAAGGATTTAATACCCTATATGTGAATGTGAAACAAACCGGACCCTTTTCCCCCCCTCACACCTACTCGGCCGAGCCTACCCAAGGCTGCTCATGCTTGGCCGAGAGCAACCAGGGTAGGGACAAAGGTCCTCGGCCATGGTTGGGAGGAGTCAAGTCATCAATCGCGAGAAAAACTCGATCCAAATGCTTCCGACCACTCTAAGAAATTGGAGAAAATTTTGGCATGACCTTTCCCCTTTTTCCTTCATGTGGCCGGCCCTAATCATCAAGAAAAATGAGCATCTAAGACGAGAATCCATACATCGTTGAAGAACATGGTTTAGGAATTCGAGAAACACCATCGATCAACAAGAAACGACGCACAAAATCTCGATTCATCGCTTCTACATGGTTCGGCCACACGCCTCACCCTACCAACCGAGGTTCGACCACTCACCTTGATCAAGGAAGAACGATGGACGAGCGACGACGATCTCGATCTTTCCGACGACGGCCGAATTCGGCGCCGACCCCAAGTTTTCCCGTCCTCCCTCTCGCTTCTCGGGCTGCATGCGGCTCCAATGATGAGCCACACGGCTGCTAGGGGGATGAGGGATTTATTCCCTCATTTTCCCTTGACCATTTTGCCTCTTCCACTCACTTAGCCCCTACTTGACTCGATTCGAGCCTGATTCGAGCCCCGACTCGATCCGTGAACACGAATTCAGACTCGACTCTACTAAATCATCTTATGATTAAGAAGGAAGGAACATTTATCAAATAAAATTTTATAAGGCTTAAATTATACCTTCTACTCGCGGCGATTTCGCGACTCGACCCGACTAAGTCCCGATCCGGTGCGCTGCACCAAAATAAATTTTATATTAGGAAACCTCGGGTCTTACAGAGAAAGGCCTCATGGCCACATAGCTTGTCATAGAGTTCTTCGATTGATATTGGTGTATCTCGCGATCTAATCGCGGCACTAATATCGTTATATTCGGAGCCGAGTCCTCTAAGAATTTTAATTACAAGTGTCGATTCATTGATTGGGTAGTTTGCCATAGCCAGTTCATTTGCAATCGATCGTATTTCATTATAGTATTCAGAGATCGACTTCGCTCCTTTATTAATTTGAGACAAAACATCTTGTAAAGCATAAATCCTTGATTGAGATTTATTTGCGTACTGTAACGCAAGTTTATTCCACGCATCAAAGGCTACTACTGTAATAATAGCCGGATCGACTGACGCCATGATCTCGTGTCTGATCAGGCCGTCTTGATGGAGCTAGTGCACGAACCGGATCGCCGATCGGCGGACAAGGGAAAGATCCATCAACGTAAGAAGTTAGATCATACCCAAGTAATAGCAACTCATGTTGCATTCGCTAGTTCATGTAGTTGCCGGCACCAGTCAATTTGATCGGCAACTAAGCAGTGGGGTTGATGGTGACGATCACACTGAATGCCAATGACATTGGATTAACTATTACGTGACTTGACGAAGCTTCGTTTGGTTCCATCAACAACAGAGATTTGATGGAAGAAAGAAATGAAAATATGGATCGTAAAGCTCGGTGGAGCAAAAATGCTCTGATACCATAAAGCAGCTATCAGAGTTTACTCTCCAGGGAAGAAGAAGACGAGTATGTGGTGGAAAGGAGAATAAATGTTATTGATGAATGGTGACAGGTTTTTATACACATATCAACACATGGATGAACGCCACGTGTATGGATGAAAAGAAATGAATCGTGGAGATTGTTACATGGAGAAATCGTGCATGGTACTGTGCACTAATATTACTGGTTTCTCGTTAGTAGACATTAGCTTAGTTGATGGAGGATAATTAACTCGTAATTATCCTTTATATCCTTAATTTTGAGAAACAACATTTTTATCAAATATTGAAAACAACTCAAAAGTCAAGTAGGAAAGTTTTGGCTGATGAAGTAAAAGCCAGCGAGAAGATGCGATGCGACAACAAAATTTTCCCATTAATAATGAAAAAGAAATATTGTGGAACAGCTCATGATTTAATGAAATTTTTCCATTAATGATTTTTTTTTATTTAATGAAATTTCATAGAGAACTAAAGGAAACAAGGAGAGATGATTGAAAAAGGCTTACAAGGTTCGGACCTAATGAACAGGGACGTCAGTGGAGGCAATGACGATGAGGTCAGTGTCGAAGTCGAGTCTCACTAGTGACCGCATCATCACCCTCGTCGCCACATAGAACTCGAAGTCCCTCGGCGTGCCCATGTACATCATCGCCGCATACGCATGTCAGCGCCGCCCAACACCAGCACTACTCTCCTTTCCCTCCACCGGAGCCACCACCGCAAGCATGAGCACCAGCAGCATCAAGGTCGCAACCAGCCACAGGAAGAAGATGCAGCATGTTAGCAGCAAGGGAGATGAGTGCATCGATGTCAGGAAGAGAGATGAGCAGTTCCGCGTACAGCAGCCCATGAGGAGGTCCTTCTCCATGAATTCTTCAGGTGACAGGGAGGTTTGCATTCACCTGCGGCGATGAAAGAATCCGACTCAAGCTCCTCCATGGCTACTGTTGCTGCCGCCGCCGCCGCCAACATGCACCACGGTAGTGGGTTCATTGGGTGGTGCTGCTTTGTCCGTGACGTCCATGGCAGGTGGGAGTGGCGTCGTCTCGTGACTCATCGTCGCCAGACTTGGGTGGACAGAGAGAGAGGGAGACAGGTAGAGAGACCGCACCATGGTAGAAGCTGGGAAGAAGAAGAAAAAGCAGGTATAAGCTGAGAAGAAGAAGAAAGGTGGCAGGAGAGGAAAAAATAAAGAAGAGAAGAAATTGAAAAAGGTGGGGGGTCATATATAGTCATTTTTCTTTTTAAAATATGTATTTATGAATCCGTCAGGCCACACAAGCGTCGTTTACCTTCATGTCAGTTAAGTTGAGATGGTGCATGATGATTTGGTAGATGGTATAAACGGAAGTAAAAGTTGTGCATTTACGGGCTAAATTTGAAAACGTGATTAGAACGTAAAATTTCTACAAACTTTATGATTTTTTAATCTATTATACCTAAAAATAAATATATTAACTCTTTACAGGTGCAAGTACTACAACTCCTTGATGAGTATCATAAGCAAATGCATTAGCAAGTAGTATGATAATGCCAATTCTTATCAAATGAAATTGGAGTATAAATAGCATATTACTCATTAGGGTAGATAATATCATAGTATGGTAATATTTCCTAATAAATGACTCACTAAAAAAAATCTTTCTTATCAATGGTTTCTGCAGCCAACATATTTTCAAATGGACGAAAATTGAACAACTTCATCGAGAATTCAGGATCACTTACTGCATTCACGGTAGTTTTGTTGAAAAATTTCAACTGAAAAATATGATCAGTGTATCTTATTCATGTATTGACTGCAATAACGAACATCTTCATCACATAGAGGTTGCCTTCAACAATAAGAGGTTTGAATTATGTCATAAGTGATTTTTTGACAGTCGTTTGGATTCGTGATCCCTGCTAAAAAAAAGAAAAGAAAATTATGTTATATAAGATTATCAATTAAAGAAACAAATATAGATTTAACAAAAATAAGCAAAAATTTTACTTTAGCATCTGGTAGAATCTTTTCAAAACTACTAATATCATCAGCTTTGTCCCTCGTAGGCATGTCTCATGCTATGACCACACTCACCTTCAAAACACAATTCAACCTATTATTCTTAATAGTGTCAATAATATCAAACTTCTCATGAGAAACCATTAATATGAAAAAAGAACAATGCAATATTAGTCCCTCTATTACTTGAGGCAAACAAATTATCTAATTTGCTTTTATAGTGGATTTCTAATATTGCCACACACACATTCTTAAATCATTTTCCATTCTCGGTATTTTATTGTATCTATATATATATATATATAAGAAAGCACTCTAGCTTTCTTATCATGTCAAGTGTCATGATAAGAACTATGTCAAGTGGTAATTTATACTCTTCATATTTAGCAATACAAAAGCATTAAATAATGCATTAGTAACAAGTTCATATAATTCCTTAGGTAGAGAGATGATGATATTTAATTAAATCACATTTAATTAGATGAGAGAGAGAAATGAGGTATTTAATTAAAAGGGAGAAAAAGTTTTTTTTTCAAAAAAAATAAAAATAAATTCAAAAATAGCAGTTTTTCATAAAAATTCTCTTTGTATGCAAGATGGTAGATGTATACAATATTTTTCAAATAAGTTTGTAGACAGATATCCTCAATGATGGATATCCAGTTTATAGAAGAAGAGATAATGACTGAACAATTAAAAATGAGAAGATTGATTTGGACAACTATTTTGTTGTCCCTCATAATGGATACCTGTTGTTGAAATATGGTGCACACATTAATCTCGAATATTGCAACAAATTGAGATCAATTAAATATCTTTTCAAATATATGAATAAAAGTCATGATCGTGTCACCGCCCATTTGTTGACTTAGCATCACAGTTTAAAATACAAGCTCTTGTTTATGAGATCAAAATGTTTTATGATTGCAGATATATCTCATCGTGTGAAGTGATCCGGAGAACTTTAAGTTTCGACATTCATTACAAATATCCATCTGTGCAACGATTGTCGTTTCATTTTCCAAATAAACACACTATAATTTTCAATGATGACAACCAACAATTAATGAGTCTCAATTTTTAGCTTGGCTCAAAGCTAACAAATATTTCTCAAGGGCAATAAGCTTAACTTGTGTTGAATTTTCTTTGTTGTTTGCATGAAATCAAGACATTAGACGTTGGACTCGAAAAGAGATAATACAATTTTCGATTGGAAGAATATTCTTAATTTGTTCCCTCAGAAATAGGTGAGTTATACTATTTGAGAATTTTACTGAACGTGGTCAAGGGTCCACATCTTTCGAGGATATTAGAACTGTCAATGGTAAAGTTTACCCAACTTTCACATATACATGTTATACTTTAGGGTTGATTGACGATAACAAAAATTATGTAGATGCAATTAAAGAAGCAAGTGCACGAGAATAATGTTTTTCTCTTAGAAAAGTGTTTCCTAACATTATTATTATCAAACTCGATGTCTAGACTAAAATTTGTTTAGGAGGATACTTGGAAATTATTAACTGAAGACATACCTTATTTGATAAAGCAAGTGTTACAACGGAATGTACGAAAGCTATATCTCTGTTATATATATTTATTATGATTAGTATGTTTCATAATGTATTATTTTTTCTTACTAATTAATATATTAAATTTATATATTTTTGAATTTTAGATGTTGTCATTACTAATGATAAACTCAAAGATGATTGTTTGGAGAAAATTAATTTAATTCTACGAGCATATGGCAAGAGTTTGGATGACTTTCCTACAATGTCAAAATCATATTCTATGAGCATCTACAAACATTAACAATCGCTTAATTGCTAAGGAGTCGCGCTACAATCAGAGGAGATTGACAGAGAAAAATCAAGAAAAGTTCAACGCCTAACTTCGGAACATAAATAATTTTATGATAAAATATTGGATGATGTTTGTTAGAGATTGACTCAAATTGGGTCCGAACCGAATCCAACGAGTTCGACCAGATCCAAATCGGAGTTGATTTGATCAAGATATGCTTGAACCAATTTGCCAATTTGATTGAACCATGTTGAACCGGACTCGATCAAAATAAACTATGATTTTATAATCATGGGCCTGGGAGCCCAGCCCACCATCTTCTCAAGATACCCATGTCAATGTTGCAGCGGCACACGTAAAAGTTTTTCAAATTAATGATAACTTCAGAAGTTTTCAAATTGATGATGTGGAAATCAAATACTGCTTTTGACTAGTCAAAGGGAGAAAAAGGTGGAGGCATCACGTGAAGCCACCAAGCATTTTGAAAGTTTCTTTGGTCAAAAGAAGCTTTTCAGCCATCCGATTAAATCAGACGGAGCAGCACATTCCTTGGAGATTTTTTCTCCACTAAAGTAGGCATGAATCGGCTCTCCCCCTCTATTATAAATAGGGGCCTAATATGCAGTTCTAAGGGGATCTATCACAAAGAGAGGAATCCCACACCAAGAGAAAATCCCTCATATGAGAGTTTCAGAGATCCAGAAAATTAAGAGTGCCGCTACGACCCTTTTCCTAAGGAGTGCTCCTTCTCAGTTTCTGACATACAGCAGCAGGAGTTCAGTTTTCAGGCAGATCTTGCAGAGACAGTGCCTCTACTCCGTACCAGTTTCATGTTCAATTAATTTAAGATAGTTTGCTGTATTTCGAAGGGGATTTAGATTATTGCACTCTTATTGTAAAAGTTCTTTTTCTGGATTTAATAAAGCAGTCTCCTCTTCTCCCTGTGGACATAGGATCGGCACCCCGCCGAGTCCGAACCACGTTAATCCCCTTGTGTTTTTTGTTTTTTCCTGCATTATTATTATCGGATTTGGTTTTTTCTGTTTTCCTCGCCGGGTTCGGGTTTTGTAGATCCTGAAGGAAACTACCCCAAATTTCCGAACAGTTGGTATCAGAGCCTACTTCCCCAACCATGGCGAGCACCAAATTTGATATTGAGAAGTTAGATCGCAATGTCAACTATGCACTTTGGTCAATAAAGATGAAAGTGATCTTAACTATGGAGAAAATACATGATGCTATTCTTGGTAAGGATAAGATGCAGGGGACCAAGAAGGAGAAAGAATATAAGGAGCAAAAGACAATTGCAGTTTTGTACCTAAGCCTGTCAAATGAAGCACTTCGAGAAATTGCATCCCAAAAGACAGCTAAAGGTATTTGGGACAAGCTCGCATCCTTGTATCAGGACAAAACTCTCACCGGTAAGATGACTTTGAAGCAGAAGCTCCATTTCCTACGTATGGCAGAAGGCACATCAGTCAAAGAGCCTATCAATACTTTTCAGACAATCATCATGGACCTGAAGAATATGGATGTCAAAATTGAAGAGGAAGATAAGGCTTTATTCCTTTTATGTTCACTTCCTACTTCTTTTAAAAATTTTCGTGAAACAATGCTTTTTGGAAAGACTACTATTACTCCAGAACAGGTAATCACTGCTCTTGTGTCTAAGGAGCTCATGGGCACACATCTTACAGCAAATTCATCTGGTGGAGGGAAAAGAGAAGCTCTCTACTCTAATGAAGCAAGAGGAGGTAACAAAACAAATGTCACTTGTTATTACTGCAAGAAACGAGGTCACATCAAGTCAGAATATCGCAGTCTTAAGAAAAAGTTACAGCAGCAAAATAAGGGTCAAGACGCACATGTGGAGGCCTCTTATGCAGATTTTGAGAAAGTTGATGTACTGGTCGTGACAGATGGCACACGCACTGCTAAGACACGCCGTGGGCAACGACGGTCTCGTCGGCGACAACACACCTCAAGTCAAAATTCCTCTTCATCTTCTTCTGATATGTCTGATCATGCAACATGCAATCCAGGTCAGCAGGCGAATAGATCAACCACCAGTAGCATTAATGAGTGGTTCCTGGATTCTTGGTGTTCCTATCACATGACTCCACACTGGACGGCCTTTGTGGATTATCGGCACACCAATGGTGGAGTAGTTCGTGTCAGCAACAACATTCCTTGCAAAGTTGTCGGATTCGGAATAGTGAAATTAAAATTGCATGATGGCTCGACAAAGATCCCAGCAAATATTCGTCATGTCCCGAAGCTAGGAAGGAATCTAGTGTCTCTTGGAGTTCTTGACACAAGGGGCTATACGACATCCTCTGCAGGAGGAGTCTTGGAGGTACAGGATGGAGCCACAGTAGTACTGAAGGCTCTAAGGACGTCGAATAATTTGTACAAGGTGGACGGATCCATCTTTCGCGAAACAGTTCAGATTCCAAGGCAAAACACAGCAAAATCAGACACCAGGTCAGGTATAAATTTTGCTTTCAGGAAAATCCCTTCTTAGAGATACACAATGAAGGAGGAGACTCGGAGGACTATGTGGGTTCCTAAGGTTAAGCAGGAAGCTGACTCGGCCCACTTGAACACTGATTCGACGTAGGTCCTGTACGGGCCTTGTGGGAGAGGAGGACAATTTTTTTAGGATTGTATCGGCCCCAATTTTCCTCAAATGAGGAATTGTTAGAGATTGACTCAAATTGGGTCCGAACCGAATCCAACGAGTTCGACCAGATCCAAATCGGAGTTGATTTGATCAAGATATGCTTGAACCAATTTGTCAATTTGATTGAACCATGTTGAACCGGACTCGATCAAAATAAACTATGATTTTATAATCATGGGCCTGGGAGCCCAGCCCACCATCTTCTCAAGATACCCATGTCAATGTTGCAGCGGCACACGTAAAAGTTTTTCAAATTAATGATAACTTCAGAAGTTTTCAAATTGATGATGTGGAAATCAAATACTGCTTTTGACTAGTCAAAGGGAGAAAAAGGTGGAGGCATCACGTGAAGCCACCAAGCATTTTGAAAGTTTCTTTGGTCAAAAGAAGCTTTTCAGCCATCCGATTAAATCAGACGGAGCAGCACATTCCTTGGAGATTTTTTCTCCACTAAAGTAGGCATGAATCGGCTCTCCCCCTCTATTATAAATAGGGGCCTAATATGCAGTTCTAAGGGGATCTATCACAAAGAGAGGAATCCCACACCAAGAGAAAATCCCTCATATGAGAGTTTCAGAGATTCAGAAAATTAAGAGTGCCGCTACGACCCTTTTCCTAAGAAGTGCCCCTTCTCAATTTCTGACATACAGCAGCAGGAGTTCAGTTTTCAGGCAGATCTTGCAGAGACAGTGCCTCTACTCCGTACCAGTTTCATGTTCAATTAATTTAAGATAATTTGTTGTATTCCGAAGGGGATTTAGATTATTGCACTCTTATTGTAAAAGTTCTTTTTCTGGATTTAATAAAGCAGTCTCCTCTTCTCCCTGTGGACATAGGATCGGCACCCCGCCGAGTCCGAACCACGTTAATCCCCTTGTGTTTTTTGTTTTTTCCTGCATTATTATTATCGGATTTGGTTTTTTCTGTTTTCCTCGCCGGGTTCGGGTTTTGTAGATCCTGAAGGAAACTACCCCAAATTTCCGAACAGTTGGTATCAGAGCCTACTTCCCCAACCATGGCGAGCACCAAATTTGATATTGAGAAGTTAGATCGCAATGTCAACTATGCACTTTGGTCAATAAAGATGAAAGTGATCTTAACTATGGAGAAAATACATGATGCTATTCTTGGTAAGGATAAGATGCAGGGGACCAAGAAGGAGAAAGAATATAAGGAGCAAAAGACAATTGCAGTTTTGTACCTAAGCCTGTCAAATGAAGCACTTCGAGAAATTGCATCCCAAAAGACAGCTAAAGGTATTTGGGACAAGCTCGCATCCTTGTATCAGGACAAAACTCTCACCGGTAAGATGACTTTGAAGCAGAAGCTCCATTTCCTACGTATGGCAGAAGGCACATCAGTCAAAGAGCCTATCAATACTTTTCAGACAATCATCATGGACCTGAAGAATATGGATGTCAAAATTGAAGAGGAAGATAAGGCTTTATTCCTTTTATGTTCACTTCCTACTTCTTTTAAAAATTTTCGTGAAACAATGCTTTTTGGAAAGACTACTATTACTCCAGAACAGGTAATCACTGCTCTTGTGTCTAAGGAGCTCATGGGCACACATCTTACAGCAAATTCATCTGGTGGAGGGAAAAGAGAAGCTCTCTACTCTAATGAAGCAAGAGGAGGTAACAAAACAAATGTCACTTGTTATTACTGCAAGAAACGAGGTCACATCAAGTCAGAATATCGCAGTCTTAAGAAAAAGTTACAGCAGCAAAATAAGGGTCAAGACGCACATGTGGAGGCCTCTTATGCAGATTTTGAGAAAGTTGATGTACTGGTCGTGACAGATGGCACACGCACTGCTAAGACACGCCGTGGGCAACGACGGTCTCGTCGGCGACAACACACCTCAAGTCAAAATTCCTCTTCATCTTCTTCTGATATGTCTGATCATGCAACATGCAATCCAGGTCAGCAGGCGAATAGATCAACCACCAGTAGCATTAATGAGTGGTTCCTGGATTCTTGGTGTTCCTATCACATGACTCCACACTGGACGGCCTTTGTGGATTATCGGCACACCAATGGTGGAGTAGTTCGTGTCAGCAACAACATTCCTTGCAAAGTTGTCGGATTCGGAATAGTGAAATTAAAATTGCATGATGGCTCGACAAAGATCCCAGCAAATATTCGTCATGTCCCGAAGCTAGGAAGGAATCTAGTGTCTCTTGGAGTTCTTGACACAAGGGGCTATACGACATCCTCTGCAGGAGGAGTCTTGGAGGTACAGGATGGAGCCACAGTAGTACTGAAGGCTCTAAGGACGTCGAATAATTTGTACAAGGTGGACGGATCCATCTTTCGCGAAACAGTTCAGATTCCAAGGCAAAACACAGCAAAATCAGACACCAGGTCAGGTATAAATTTTGCTTTCAGGAAAATCCCTTCTTAGAGATACACAATGAAGGAGGAGACTCGGAGGACTATGTGGGTTCCTAAGGTTAAGCAGGAAGCTGACTCGGCCCACTTGAACACTGATTCGACGTAGGTCCTGTACGGGCCTTGTGGGAGAGGAGGACATTTTTTTTAGGATTGTATCGGCCCCAATTTTCCTCAAATGAGGAATTGTTAGAGATTGACTCAAATTGGGTCCGAACCGAATCCAACGAGTTCGACCAGATCCAAATCGGAGTTGATTTGATCAAGATATGCTTGAACCAATTTGCCAATTTGATTGAACCATGTTGAACCGGACTCGATCAAAATAAACTATGATTTTATAATCATGGGCCTGGGAGCCCAGCCCACCATCTTCTCAAGATACCCATGTCAATGTTGCAGCGGCACACGTAAAAGTTTTTCAAATTAATGATAACTTCAGAAGTTTTCAAATTGATGATGTGGAAATCAAATACTGCTTTTGACTAGTCAAAGGGAGAAAAAGGTGGAGGCATCACGTGAAGCCACCAAGCATTTTGAAAGTTTCTTTGGTCAAAAGAAGCTTTTCAGCCATCCGATTAAATCAGACGGAGCAGCACATTCCTTGGAGATTTTTTCTCCACTAAAGTAGGCATGAATCGGCTCTCCCCCTCTATTATAAATAGGGGCCTAATATGCAGTTCTAAGGGGATCTATCACAAAGAGAGGAATCCCACACCAAGAGAAAATCCCTCATATGAGAGTTTCAGAGATTCAGAAAATTAAGAGTGCCGCTACGACCCTTTTCCTAAGAAGTGCCCCTTCTCAATTTCTGACATACAGCAGCAGGAGTTCAGTTTTCAGGCAGATCTTGCAGAGACAGTGCCTCTACTCCGTACCAGTTTCATGTTCAATTAATTTAAGATAATTTGTTGTATTCCGAAGGGGATTTAGATTATTGCACTCTTATTGTAAAAGTTCTTTTTCTGAATTTAATAAAGCAGTATCCTCTTCTCCCTGTGGACGTAGGATCGGCACCCCGCCGAGTCCGAATCACGTTAATCCCCTTGTGTTTTTTGTTTTTTCCTGCATTATTATTATCGAATTTGGTTTTTTCTGTTTTCCTCGCCGGGTTCGGGTTTTGTAGATCCTAAGGAAATTACCCCAAATTTCCGAACAATGTTAAAAGAAAAAAAAGATGTATTTTTTTGTCTACGATTATGGTGGAACTGGAAAGATATTTATTTGGTAACTCTTGCATATACACTTCGGTCCAAAGAGAAAATTATTTTAACAGTTGCGTCCAGTAGGATAACATCTTTACTATTACATGGGGAAATTGTCATTCCTAAGAGAAGCAGACAAAATATTGTCGATGTTACACTTAATTCTTCTTACTTATGGGACGACTGTAAAATTTTGAAGCTAACGAAAAATATGTGTCCCACTGTAAACAACTCCGATGACAATACAGTTGATTTGAAAAAAATTTCGGATTGTATATTGTTGATTGGTGACGAAAAGATAGGTGATCTTGGTGATGGTTATGGGGTAGTCCAAATTCCAAATGGTAACTTAATTTTGAATGCAAGCATGATCATATTGTTGTGAAACTCTGAATATGATTGAAACGATTAATAACTACATAGTTTCTCTAAATAAAAAAGAGTCAACGATATTTTTGAGCTCAAATAGCACGTGCTTATCAAATTCTTGAAGGAGTTTGTTGGATCATATCTATATACCAGATTTTGATTATAATTCAGAAAATCATATTGAAAAAAAAAACTACAAATATTGTATACCAAGAAGTTTTTCGTAATTTTTTAAAAAATATTTTTTATATTATTTTTTATTTCTACACAATATTATTTTTCAAATATTGATATATATATATATATATTAATAATAAAATTATTAGATCTAATATGAATTAAAATCATTATTCATAATCATATTAGATACTAGTAAATATTAATATTACTGTGATGGTCCCACATTCAATTTTTTTTTTCATTTTCAGCGTATTAAATGTATTGCTATACTGCACAATATTTATATTAGGAATATTAAATCCAAGTTAGACAATGAGGTGCGTGAAACAATATATTTCAATTAAATCCAATGTGCAGTATAACAATACATTTAATATTATCCTATGTTAGGCAATGAGGTGGCATGAATAGCAATACATTTCAATTAGGGATGAGCGAGTTTGGGTATCCTATTTATTTATACTCGAACTCTATCTTGTATAGGACCGGTTCCTAAGTTTTGGAACCGAATCCTATCCTGTTAGAACCTAGAATCGGACCCCACCCGAAACCACAGGTTCCGATTCCAATTTCGGATACCCTGTTGGAACCTGTTCATATACAGATTCCATGGTACAAGTTCTGGGTATTCTGTTGGAATATGTTCTGAAACTTGTAAATGAACAAATTCCAACAGGGTATCCTGTTGAAACCTATACCCTGGAACCTGTAAATGAACATATTCCAGAGTTCATGTTTCGGGGTACCCAATGTGTTGGACCCGGAACCGGAATCGATTTTAACTGGTTCCTAAATTTTTGTCCTGGATTCTATCCGAATTTAATTCAGGTTTACTTGGAACCTACCCAATCAGATCAATTTTAACCGATTCCGGATCTATCCAAGTCTATCCGTACTCATGCATATCCCTAATTTCAATTAAATCCAATGTGCAGTACGTATATCAATACATTTAATATTAATATCAAATCCAATCTTGGTCAATTAAAGAGAGGCAATGAGGTGATGTTAATATAGAAAATTGATAAGTGGGGTAAACGTTACTTTACTTACAATGAAAGAGGATTACATGTCTTCCGAGAGAGGTGTCATTGAATTTAATATTTATTATAGTATATTTCGGTATTAAATGTTCATTTTGAAAATATAAAATTTTGATAATTACCAAAAATTTTGATAGTAAGAGGGGTGACATTACATGTCATCCAAGAGATGTCAGAGAAAGAATAATTAGATTTTTTTTCCCAAAGCATTTATATTAATATTATAAAGTATTAATATTAAATATTTAAAAAACCAATTTTGGATTTATGGCTTATTAAATAATTTAAAAATTATTAAATATTAAATAATTAAAAGAAGTAATATTACCTGTCATCCAAGAGATGTCATTAAATCACGACGAAAGAAAATAATTAGATTCTTTTTCCTAGAGTTTATATTAATATTATAAACTACTAAATATTAATATTCAAAAATTTATTTTTAGATTCATGACTTATTATATAATTTGGAAATTATTAAATATTAAATAATTAAGAGAGGTAACATTAATGCCATCCAAGGGGAGGTGTCGTTAAATCATGAAGAGAATAATTATATTAGACAGACTTCGGTAATTAGAAAATATAAATTTTTGATAATTATCAAAAATGCCAACAGACATGATTAAAATATCTATTAATATTAGAAACTATTAAATATGCATATTCAAAAATCAATTTAATGTATACACATTCCTTTTAATTCTCAAAGCATCTATATTAATATTAAAAATTATTACATATTAATATTTAAAATTTATTTTTGGATCAATGACTCGTTAAATAATTTATAAATTATTAAATTATTTAGATTCATGCCACTTGACTTAGTTCTCATCATGACATTTGGCATGATTGTAAAGCTAGAGTGCTTTCTTTTAAATAACACTAGTATAAGACCCGCACGATGCGCGACAATGTTAATTCACATTAGATCAAATAAATTTGCTATTAATATATATCAATATTTGAAAAATAATATTGAGCATACATCACAAATAACTTAATATAAAAATGAATGTTTTATAAATTACGAAAAACTTCTTGCTATACAACATTTATAGTTTTTTTTTCAATATTACCTTCTGAATTACAAATCAAAATCTCTAAATTGTTCATATTGGTCACCCTAGACATTGCGACATAAAGTTGTTCATGAGCGAAGACAGATTTTTTGAGAAAAACGCTGATATTTGAAAGTGATTGACCCTGACTTTTATTGATAATCATCGCATAAGAAATCATAATAGGAAATTATCTCATTTGAAATTTAATTATCAGTCTTGGATCTGATGGTGTCAACGACATACGTGGAATGAATATCTTTTCTCTGCAATTAGTTTTAGAAATAATCTTAGCTTCAAGGACTTGGTTCACAAGTCTTGTTAACATCAATCGTGTTTCATTATATAATCCGGCAGATAGATCGATATTTCTAAACAAAATAATAGGAGTCTCAACTTTTAATGTCAAAGAATGATTAGGAACACCAAGACATTTGATGCAGTTCAAGAAGTCTGGTGTCTGAATATGATCCAACAAACTCCCTCCAGAATCTGATAAGCACGTGCTATCTGAGCTCAAAAATATCGTTGACTCTTTTTGATTTAGAGAAATCATATAGTCATTAATCATCTCAATCATATTCAGAGTGTGAGCTAATATAGCTCTTTGTTGCAAATATTACCAATTATTGGCATTTATTATAAGCTCAGATAAATTGTATCAACAATTGCAATAATATGATCACTTGCATCCAAAATCAAGTTATCATCTGGAATTCGGACTACCCTATAACCATCATCAGGATCACCTATCCTTCCGTCACCGATCGATAATATCCAATCCGAAAAACTTTTCAAATCATTTGTATTGTCATCGGAGTTGTTTACAATGGAACATATATTTTTCGTTAGCTTCAAAACTTCACAGTCATCCCATAAGTAAGACGAATTAAGTGTTGCATTAACAATATCTTGTCTGCTTTCCTTTGTTAATAACATATAAAATTTGTTTGAAGTCTCCCCCAAATATTATAGTCTTACCTTCAAAAGGACGATAATTGTTGTTTGGATTCTTAAAATGCATAACATCACGCAATGTTCTATCAAGCGCTTCAAAATAATATCTAAATTAAATTAAGAGAATCAGACTATTAGATTTGTATTTATTGAAATTTAATAAGTATATAAATTAAATATATAACTGAATAATACATATTCATCATTGGAGCTAGGTTCCAAATAATTAAACTTGTTCTCACCAATAAATCAGCCAATGAAGAATCTTATTTAATATTACAAGTAGATTCCTCGTCCAAATTAAGAGGGATCACAAATTGAGAATGCATTATTTTTCCACCAGGTAATAGTAAAGATGCTATCCCACTGGACGCAATTGTTAAAATAATTTCTCGTTCGGATCGAAGTGCATATGCAAGAGTTTTCCAAATAAATATCTTTCCGGTTCCACCATAATCGTAGAAAAAAAAAATACCCTTTTTTTTCTTTTAACAACATCCAGTATTTTATCATAAATTTGTATTTGTTCCGAAGTTAGGTGTTGAGCTTGTTCTTGATTTTTCTCTCTCAATCTCCTCTGATTATAGTGCGACTCCTCAGCAATTAAGCGATTATTAATGTTTATAGATGATCGAGATAATTTTGGCATTGTAGGAAAATCATCCAAACTTTTGTCACATCCTTTTAGAATTAAATCAATTTTCTCTAAATAATCATCTTTGAGTTCATCATCAGCAATGACAACATCTGAAATTCAAAAATATATAAATTTAATATATTGATTGGTAATAAAAAAATTAACAATAAATATATATAACAAATATATAGCTTTCATGCATTTTGTTTGTAACACTTGCTTTATCAAATAAGGTATATATTCACTTAATAATTTTCAAGTCTCCTCCCAAACGAATTTTGGTCTAAACATCGAGTTCGATAATAATAATATAGCTGGTAATTTTCTAAGAGAAAAATATAATCCCCATGTACTTGCTTCTTTAATTGCATATATATATATATATTTTGTCATCGTCAATCAACCCTAAATTATAGCATGCATTTCTAAAAGTTGGGTAAACTTTACTATTGACTGTTAAAAATATCCTCGAAAGACGTTGGACCCCTAACCACAATCAGTAGAATTCTCAAATAGTATAACTCACCCATTCCTGGGGAACAAATAATATTCTTCCAATCAAAAATTGGCTTGTCTCTCTTTTAGTCCAATGTCTAATGTCTTGCTTCCATGCAAACAACATAGGAAATTCAACATATGCTAAGCTTCTTGCCTCTGTGAAACATTTGTTAGCTTTGAACCAAGCTAAAAATTAAGACTCACTAATTGTTGGTCAATTTGCCACTTTAGATATTGGATCGTCATCATTGAAAATTACAGTATGTTCATTTGGAAGATGAAACGACAATCGTTGCATAGATGGATATCTGTAATGAATATCGAAACTAAAAATTCTAGGGGTGTGCGGGTCCGGGTACCCTGTATTTTTCATGATATCTGAACCCTACCTTGTATAAGACCGATTCCTAAATTTTGGAATTGGACTCTATCCTGTTGGAATCTGGAATCCGACCCTACCCGGAACCACAGGTTTCGGTTCCAATTTCGGGTACCCTGTTGGAACCTGTTCATATACAAGTTTCAGGGTACATATTTCAGGAACCCTGTTGAAACTTGTCCTGGAACTTGTTAATGAACAGGTTCCAACAAGTTCCATACAACAGGGTACCATGTTGGAATCTGTAAATGATCAAGTTCTAGAGTACAGGTTTCGGGTACCGATTCTAGTTCTGATTTCGAGTACCGGTTCTGGTTCTGATTTCGGGTACCCGATGTGTTGGACCTGGAACCGGAATCAATTTTAACTAGTTCCTTAATTTTTGTCGTGGACCCTACCCGAATTTAATTCGGGTCTACCCGGAACCTACCCAATCGGGTCGGTTCCAACCGGTTCCGGGTCTACCCGATACCCATGCACACCCCTAAAAGATTCTTCATATTGCTTCATAGGGAGAGATATACCGGCAATCATAAAACATTTGGATCTCATCAACACGAGCTTGTATTTCAAACTGTGAGGCTGAGTCAACAAATATGGCAGTGACACGATCATGACTTTTATTCACATATTTGAAAAAATATTTAATTGATCTCGATTGGTTAACCATTCAACATTATTATGTGCATCATATTTCAACAACATGTATATATTATGAGGCACAACAAAACGATTGTCCAAATCAATCTTCCTTTTTTAATTGTTCGGCCATTATCTCTTCTATAAACTGGATATCCATCCTCGTCGATGATTGTTCCGTCTACAAACTTCTTCGAAAAATATTGTATACATCTACAATCTTGTATGCAACTGCTTTATAGTAATGAGGATTAGTCGATTTGTTCGGAATTTCAGCATATATTATCTTGTCAATATCGTCACCGGTTGGATACTTGTTATTCTCATGTAGAAATAATACGATGTGAGCATGTGACAATACACGTTTCTGGAACTCAATAGTGTAAACAACTGCAAAAATAACATTGTAAATTGAGAAATGAAAGATTTACTTTGCATATATATATATATATAAAGATTAATTTGTAACTTCAAAATATAATACTATTTATCAATTAGTACTTGCTTTGACTTTGCCAAATATTTCATTTTCTCGAAGATGCTTAATCAATTGGTCCAATTTTACTTTAAAGACCCTACACATAACATTCGGTCAATCTTTTGGTTTTAGACCTCTTCATTCAACAAATCTTTTGATTTCGAGCCACTTAGGATTGCATGTAAAAGTGATAAAAAGATCTAGATAACCGGCCCATTTACAAATGGCCATGACGTCTTGATAATTTTGAATCATGTAATGTGCTCCGCCAGTAAAACTTGATGGCAATATTACTCTCTTCCCTCTTGAAGATGGTTCTGTTTCTCCATTTAAAAGAGCATCAGCCAACCCTTTATACATTTTTGCCCGTAAATTTTTTTGATGTGTGCGAATATATCTTAATCGAGTAGACTCAATCATAGTATAACCATCAACGATAAATTATTGAAATAACCTTTTTTAATAAGGTATGGTTTAAGGATTAATATTCCTCTCTTGAATTCTATATGCAAAAAAATTCTCGTATCGTCAACTTATTTCTTGTATTTGCTGATGAAGAATGCTCATTACTATGAGAAATATCTTCTTATAACCATCTTCACCATAAGGGAACAATAATGAATATCGCAGTCCTAAATAAGCAGGATTTAACTCATTTATTCGATGTAGTTCACCTGACTGTTTTTCAATAATTATGTCGTGACTTCCTAATGACAATTCAAAATCCCCGAGAACTAAAGCAGTGACTTCTGAAGCGAATGGCAAATTATGACTCCTTCCATCATGACATCTTTTACCAATCAACCTTAACTTAATGTTGGCATCATCACTACTGTTATGAATTATGTCTCCAGCCATACGAAAGAATTTTGCAAAGACATTATGTTCGTCAAGCATTAACTTTAAGTCTGCAACAATCTCTGTATAAAGCGTATTGATATTCTCATTGCCCCTATAGAAAAAAAATATAGTGATGCTAAATTGTTGAACTTTGATTTATTTATTTTCACACTTAAAATACTTTGCTAAAAACTTTACTTCTTAAATGGAAACTTATTTTGTTTTCTCGTTCGTAATGAAAATGTTATTCTTTTCGCTATCTTTATTTATGACTTGGCATGTGCATGAGTGAGCCTGAGTTGGAGCGTGACAAGGAGTTTGAAACAGAAACTTGCAGAAATTATAATGATCAAGATGATAAATTTCACATGAGCTACGCATGAATTTGAAGATTTTACTGTTGATCTAAAAATGGAACAGTAGATTTGTGGCAAGAAATTTAACTCTGCGAAATGCATCGAGCATTTCACGTATGGGATACTTGGAGATCGGCGACCTCTTCCCTATGAGATACTCTGGAGATAACAAATTGAGCTGCTGTGGAGATAGGAGAGCTTATGTCGCCACTAGAGATCAGTTCGGAGACCCTTCATTTGGTTTTTTTTTTTACAGCAACAACACTGCTTGGAGACCCTTCATTAAAGTGTCGACAGCAGCACTTTTGTTTACCTATGCTTTATTTCCAAATGATCTAATTGACCTAAACAAATAACGAGGGTGACTGCATGACCTATGCTTCAATATATTTTAAAATCTTGTTCATTTATGTATTATAATTTATAAAACTTTAATTTTATATTTTAAAAAGTACATATAAGTAAAAAAAAAGATGAACATAAAAAATTATTTATTTTGTGATTAAAAAAAGAGAGTTTACTTAGTGATATGAAAAGGTCAAGACGTGATTAATATTTTAAAAATTAAAATAATTAATAATTTGATTTAAATCATTTAATTCAATATCCTAAGAATGTTCTCATGCCAACCCATCGGTATTTAAATAACACATGCAGAACATATAATTTTATTTTGTTAATTAATTTAAATAATTTTAAATACCTAAAATTGTAAATGACAAAGTTGTCCATGTTGTCAAGCCTACGATTTTTTTGGGATCCATTTGGGCATTTTATGTGTTATCTAAATTTAATTTTTATAATTCACAAAATTCATACAAGTGCGATTCTATATAATCTCACTTTTTTTGGCCTATGCTTTATTTAAATTATTTAATAATTATTTAAAAAATAAAATTAACAAATTTATTAAATAAAACTATTAAATGAAATTATTAAATAATTATTTAAATAATAAAATTAACAAAATTATTTATCAAAACATCTAATTTCCTGCGGCAACAAATCAAATGACCTAATTGTAGAGTTTTTAATAGCAATTAAATAATTTATAGTTGAAGAGATTCAAAAATTACCATTAAATTTATAAATTTTTTGTAGAATTTTTTAATAATAATTGTTAAATAATATAAAATATTTATTTGTTTCTAAATTATTTAGTAGTAATTATATTATTATTACTAATTAATTATCACAAAAAATATAATATCTGGTAGTGTGATCCTATTAAATCCCCTTCCAATTCATCTTCTAATTCAGATTCACAAACCAAATGAAAGCTTATAGTATTATAGTCTCTCTGTCACCATAAAAAAAACACTTTCCTCCCCGTCCTGGTGGACTTTCTATAGAGATACAGCCTAGAATACCTAGTTAGTGTGTAATAAATGTAGTTATAGCACATAACACCTAAACCTACTTTTAGGTGACAAAAATGTAGTAGTTAAACAATAAAGACATAATAAGATGAAAATACAAAAAGTAACCGTGAAAATTGTTTAGTATCTAGTATTACCTTACTTCTTTCCCAGTGGTTGGGTCCACAGTTGTGCCTGAGTTAACTATAATAGCCATAGTCCTATGGCGGCTTGTACTTGGTCTGATTGCTCCTATTTTCAATAGTGCCTTCTGCATACTTCCTTTTGAAGATTCGAACATGAGTGTTGTGAGGTTTGCCCTTGTAGGATGTGGACTTTCGCAAACCGTATTTCTTCTCCTTTTGGTAGTATCCAGGTATGGGTATCTCTGAGAAATACGATACATGTAAAGAAGACAAACAAACAGCATATACAGTAGAGCTTGATTACCCGATGATCAAGGAGTTGATCCAAAAGACTGAGAAGATTCAAAAGACTGAAACTGCTTTCTCAACTGCTGAATCCAGCACAACACACACGGCTACGAAGGTTGGCAAGGAGGCAAAAGCAACCTCCTATTATCCAGGTCCTTAATTGGACGACTGTCAAACAATAGCCATACAAATTTCCGCTACAATGTTCAGCTCTTGATGAATCTGGATTAGTTTGTTGGTCCATTCATCCATCTCTTCCAGCGAGTAGATTTCTCCGTACATTAAGTTGCATGACAATCTCTCGACCTCCTCTAATTTTCGTGAACCGCTGAGAACGGCTATTTGGAGACCTAGACATCAATAAAGAGAAAGGAAAATCGGCTTTGATAGATGAAGACGAAGAGGAAATTACCATAAAGACACCCGGGATTATCTTCAGGGAAGCAGCATCCAAAGCTGCATTGGAATCACACGGCTACGAAGGTTGGCAAGGAGGCGAAAGCAACCTCCTATATCCACGACTTTAGAGAGCATATTCAACTAGTAGTTCAAACACAAGGAGTTGATCCAAAAGACTGAGAAGATTCAAAAGACTGAAACTGCTTTCTCAACTGCTGAATCCAGCACAACAAGGGTCCCTAGAGAACCTATTATGGGACCTGCTCAGTACCCATCCGGACGAATAACACCACAGTTACCGCAGAATATACCGACAATAATTCCCAAAATAGGCGGCATCTTCTTAAAAAATTTGTCTGAAATTTCCGTGGACACAAATAGCCTTCCTGATTTTGCTGCATATTATCCTTAAACTGTAGAGGTAATGAATTTAAGTTCAATATAATAAAAATTATTTCATATAATTAATAATACATTTAATTTTTTTGTTTGTATTATAAAGTAGGTGCCTTGCTTCAATTAAGCAAGCTCTATTTAGAGCCTAGCAACATAGGCGATTTGGGGATATAGTGCCTTAAAAGACGTTTCACCTTTTACAATATTGGTAGCAACATATTTATTGATGTTGATTGAAGGATTATTGTTTTTTTCAATTTCATGTATTAGAAAATGATTAGTTGATTACAATCAAGATAACAAGAAAATGATTTATTTGGATTCTACATATTATGTGTGTGCCATGTGAAGTCAAATATCCTAATGGCGTGTTGTCCTTGCATGAGGGCATGTAAGGTGAGGCCACATCCACAAGTATTATATTGAGGTGGTACGATCCCCTCTTGCTACTAGATAGAAAAGAAAACAAAAAGACTGTCGCCCACCTTTCCTTCCAGGTTAGCAGATTTAATTAGTATCATGAAAATGGATCGATAACTTAGCCCTAATCCAATCCACGTCAAAGTAAATAATCCAATTTGGCATTAGCCAAATATGTCTTGCGTTCAATTTACTACATTACCAATGATTAATCCTATTAAATATATTAAATGCATATATGGATACATTGTATTTATACCACAAGAAAAGCAATATACTAAAAAGCTAAAACTGACACATAGTATTCTTCTTTGAGGAAACAGAAAATCAAGGATACTTAAGGTGCTGTTTGGTTAGCGAAAATTATTTTCTGATTTGGTTTCAGTGAAATTGAAAATTTGATTTTGGTTTCTAGTTTTCAGTTTTCTGAAAACACGTTTGGTTAATAAAAACAACATCAGTTTTAGTTAGTTGAAATCAGTAAATATTTATTTGATTATAAAAAATAATATTAATTTTCCTTGAATATTTTTAGTAGTAATTAAATGTTTAGTTAACTTACAAAATTAAATATTTATTAATATGGTTACAAAATATTTAAATGATTTAATTAATTAAGTTATTGGTAATTTAAGATTTTTTTGTTCAATTAGATATAAAAATTAATTAATAGTTATTATAAAATTTCAAAAAAAAAATAAGTCCAATGATCTAAAATTATGTTTGATTAAATTATAAATAGATCAACTTTAAGAAAATTGAGTTATTTAAAATTTAGGTTTGAGTCAATTAGATATAAATTGGTTTAATTATTTTATAAATTTAAGATAAAAGTTTGAGTTAAAAATGATGATTTTTATTTTTATTTTTAAAAATTCGATATAGTTTGATTTATTTTTAAATTAATTAATTTTATAAAAAAATATTTATAATTACAAAGTTGTCATAGCATTTTGATAACGAAATCGACAGTCTCGAAATCACAAAAAACAACATTATGTTGTTTTCATTTTTATTAAGAAAACTGATTTCGTTTTCATTCTGGTTTCGATTCAGTTTCACGAAAATACTAAATCAAACACGTTTTCGTAAGCAGTTTTGGTTTCAATGAAACTGAAATCATGAAAACAGACTTGGTTTCGCTAATCAAATAGGTCCTAAAATATTGAAAAGAGAAACTGAGACATAGTATGTTGCACATAAGAACATAAAAGCTCTTGAGTCGATCAACTGCTTAAAATAATCAAGCCACGAGAGAAAATACTTGCCAAAATCATATGCCAGAATTCAAAATCAATTTCTCTCGCCAACGCACAAAAAGATTTGTATTCCCCAACATGCAAAGCACACAACAAGCACATCACGTGAGACTGAGGAAATGAAAGACAAAGAGCAGCACTCCATAAACGAGAACGAGTCGAGCCTAGTATTGAATTGTTTGTCTTCAACCATGTTTGAGCTATACTCGAACTCAATTCGAGTTTTCAAACTCTTGTTCAGACTGTGCTCGTTTGTTTTTAAGGATGTTGAAGCTAAATTTGAACTCGACTAGGTAAAATTAATGAGCTTGTAAACGAGTTTTTAAACAAACATATACACGAGCTTTTAAACAAATATAAATTAGCTTTTCAATGAATACGTAAACAAGCATCTAAACGAACGAGCACAGAAACAAGTTAATGAATGAAAGTACGAACAAACATATACAACATAAATAACTAGAAAAAGCCAAAAAAAGTAAAGTAATAACCAATGAAATACATAATACAACTAATGTTACTTTGCCGCACTTAAAATGAAATGATTACTAATTGCTGATGTTAGATTACTAGATTCCAACTTGGGCCGAATCAATTGGACACCCTCACTTCTTGCTCATTAGTGAAATCATAGCAAACACCACTTTGTTACATAAAATGCTTCAATTAATAGAAATTACAAATTCTTTTTATTATTATGAAGATCAATTTAATGTTACATCAAATACTTCAGTTAATAGAAATGCATATTCAACTCAAATTATGAGTATTAATTGGCTTATGTTAAATAAAAAAGACCGACACGACAAGGCAATAGTTAAATTACAACAGACAAGTATTTGCAATTAAAAGTAGCAAAAAAAAAAAAGCAACCAAAAAATGAGCATAAAATAACACCAATAATTAACTTGGAATGAATAAGAGTGCATAATTTGGTTTCCCCCTCTACTTTGCCTTGATCTAGTAGTACTAGTTGACTTGTCTTGTTCAATTGGTCGATAGATAGATCTCATTTGCATGCAATCCATACATTATACAATTTGTCCTCATTCGAATCCTTATTGAATGTATCCTAATTGTTCATGAATGAGAATATTTCTCATGTTATACTTTATGACAATACCACATAGGCATCTCCACATGCTCATCACATTTGGAATTCATGGTATAACGGTGATACATGGTGCAAACATGCTTGACTAGAAAATAACACATCAATATCATGGTATGACAAGATATACCAACATTAAATAACAACTATTTTTTAGTATTTACTGATTGGTGCATAATAGTTTGACAAATTTTGGAATCCACAAATTAAATAGTGGTAACTTTAAGCCTCATTCTCAAAATCATCAGAATATGCTCATGTTCCTTTTTGCCAACCAGTATTCCAATCCATACAAAAATTGGAGTTACAAGTTACAACCATTTATAGAATCCATAGATATTTTAACGTATCCATTCTGAAGATGATTCATATTCCATGAGTATAATATGTCCAGAAAAAGATCGACGAAATAGAGATTAACATGCAGAATAAAAATTAACCTTACATGACCTACAAACATCTAAATGTGGCATTCCATTTTTTAATGTCAAAAATAGCATTAAGTAAATAGAACAAATACTTGCTATTTTGTTGAAATATCAAGGACCAACTACAATAAAATTGTTGTTGCTGACAAAAGAGTTTGAGGATTTGCAGATGAAACAAAGTGAGGCAGTTCAGCAATTTTGAATCTTACCAAATGGGACAGGCGGGGCAGGGCAAGCAGTGGCGACTGGGTGGGCAAGTCGAGCCGCGGTAACTGGTCAGACGCAACGAGTTGGGGCGATTGGGCGGCCGCCGAGCTGGGCAATCTGCGGCGGCGACGCCGGGGAGCGTGAGAGAGATTGGGAGAGGAATTTAGGGTTTGGAGATTAAAAGTTTATTAAGAATAGGGAAATAAATTAAATATAATATTGAATAATATTATATTATTATTCATTAATAACTAGTTATTAGTAACCAATTATTAAACTACATTTGCCAATTGAGTTTAGAGCTGGAAATAGGCTAGGCGGTCTGCTAGGGAGCCTTTGGCCTAACCTAGTCTATTTAAAATAAAATAAGGCTCAGACCGACTTCAAGGTCCTATTTTCCTTTTCAAGACAGGCTCATGCTCAATTTAAAGTCTATTGAGCTTGACAGACTGACCTGGGCTTGTTAAGACGATGTGCATATATAATGTTATATAATTGACATGCTCAATTTAAAGCCTATTGACCTTGACAGGCATGCCTATCCTATTTTGAGACCTGCATGATTGGCGGCATGTATTCGACATGTTATATATACAATGCCTGATTGTGGATAAAAGTTATTTTTTTGGCATATTTAATATTTTAGCATGTTGGTCTGTATGAAATATTTTAAATTGTTGGCTTTATAAACATATCATGGACCATGCCAGACTAATGAACAGACTAAACTTAGGCCAAGAAAAAACCTATAATAAGTCACAGGCCAGACTCAGGCCAATTTGTTACTATACAAGCCTGACTTGGTCTGTTTCCACCCCTAATTGAATTATTAGTTATGTGATAATTAAAAGTCGATCAATGAAGGCCTTGAGAGGAAATCTGCTATGCTCCGTCCGATATTAGGGTTCAGTTTTACTGATCTTCTAATTGAGCGTGAGAATAACGAGTTGATGAAAACTCTTTCAATTAGAAAAAGAGCAACTTTGTGCATATTTGTGTTTAAATTAATTTGGATTGGCAAACCTAGATGTAGTTTGTTTCTAAAAAATTCCCTATGAAAGTTTACTTACTCTATGCTTCAAATCAAAAGTTTGTTTCTAAGAAATTCACTATGAAAAGTTTTGGTGAAATTATTGTACACACTCAATTTTATTGGTTCAACTTATGGACCTCATTTCATTAATTAATTTAGAATTTTTGTGATTTTTGACATATTTTAGTTAGTATTTTCATGATTAAATTGTCACTTTCAAAATTTTGGTGAAACACTTGTAGATATTCAATATCATTAATTCAAGTTGTGGTCCTCATTTCATTTACTAACTTAGATTTTTTATAATTTTTTACCACTTTCAAGAGCTTCAAGTGAAACTCTTAAAGCATTTCAAGAGTTTTAGTACAAGGATATATTGAGGATTTTTTGAGTTTGATTCTGGTTTCGAGAATTTCAAAGATCATATTCAATTTCGAGGGATTTCGGGATTCATATTCGGGATTAGGTTAATTCATGTTTATTATGTAGTTCATAGGGATGGCAATTTTGCCCCGAACTGTGGATATCTGCTTTGTCTTGCCCCGCCTAGTTCGAGGTGGATTTTACTCGCCCCGAGACTAAAAACATGACGAGGATGGGGGGAATTGGGTATCCAAACGTGGGCCAAGACGGGCATGGATAGCATGACTGATTTGCTCCCCTACCCCGACCTGTTAAGCGTTTAAAAAAGTATAACATAAATTTTTTTATTTAATAATCAATAATTAGTCAATTTGAAATTAATTAGTATGTGTGTGATGATTTTGGGACTAACCAGTTTTTATGCGTGTGAATTCCTTGTCCTTTTAGTCATGTTTTAATTGCTTCAATTAAGTTGATTTTGGAAGCACGGGGCAGGGTGGATCGAATCCGTCCCACGATAAGGCTGTCATGGATCTATCCGTCTTGCCCCATGACGGAGCGCGGGGCGAGGCGGGGACGAATTTGTGTGGGGCGGGGCGGGGACAGATATTGAACTATTCACCCCATTTTGCCTCGTTGTCATTCCTAGTAGTTCAGCACGAGATCCTAACGTGATGTTTGATTAGACAAAGAAAAACTTAATTATACAAAAACTTAGAAGTAGTGCCTAAATCTTATATTCATGTTATTTTTGCCATTAGTGGGTTGTTTTACTATTTATAGTGGCTTACTGTTACACCCCTAGACTTTGTGGCATTCTGACTCGGTGCGGGGCGTACCTCAGGCCTGCATAGAGCAGCGGAGTTGCTGGAGTGAGGAACAACAAGTGTGTTCACACTTGGCGAGAGATTTGCCCACCATGATACGGACATGGTGAGGCGTCGTGGAGCAACGATCTATACGGAGGACTAATCATGTGTCCATGGGCATGGGCGCGACTTGGCGGAGACTTGGGCCGCCTGTGAGCGTGGAGATACAAAGCGACGGCCTAGCGGAGCAGCAAATGATCTGCGTGCGCAATGGCGCGGGGCTTGATGCTGCGAAGACCCGCCTGGGCGAGAGCGTGGCGGAGCAGAACCTCACCATGCCTTGGGCTTGGCGGAGTGATGCCCATGCGACCAAAGGCACGGGCAGACGTTGCGGAGCATGCACCATGCGTGGTGAGTGGCGACGAATTTGCTTGTGTGCACGGAGGCACAAGCTTGGCTTATGAAGCTGGGACATTGTTGGTGTAGAGCTTGTACATGTTGCCATGATGAGTCTGTGAGCCGAGACGAATGTTGGTTGGGATGGACACTAAGCGGAATGCTCATGCATTAACATGTGAGCAGGCACATTAGACGGCAGCCGCGCGGGCATCGTTCGGGCCGCATCAGGCATGGCCGGGCCTCTGCCCCGCGCACTGGCCTCATGACCATACACTTGGCGATGAACTCTATCACTTGGGCGACCCGGACATGGTCAGATGGGTCCTATACGAGGCACAACCAGACTCGACTCGGATGAGTGGTTTGACGATAGTTTGGCAGTTTCAGTCAAACAAATTGCCACCCTTTGGATGGTTGGCCGAGATCAGCCCTGACCATGTGTTGGGCCAAGATGCTTGCTCTGGGCGACCCAATCCCAATAAAATGAAGGGGTCAGCCACAGAGGCAAGGCTGCTAGATGTTTTGAGAGATCTTTGGAGTCTTGTAACTTGGTGTTCATGTGTACACTATTGTGAACGACAAATGTGTGAGTGTGTGCGAGTGTTTGTTGGGTTTTTGTATCTTGTAACATTGTTTAATGAAACAAGTGATTTTTCCCATGCGAATTAATTCTTTGTGTTGCTCCATCATCTACATCTACGCTGCTGTGAAATCTGTCGATCTTTTACACTGAACGTTCTTGCTCAAATTGTGCAGCGAACCTCAAAGCGTTGGTGCGCATTGGCTGGCTGATAGTTTTGAAGCACTAGTTAGCGTCATCACTCGATTGAAACAGTGAAAAATTCGAGCCCTTAGGTCAACCCCGTGACACTTACCAGCATACCTAATTCCATAAAATTAGGTGTTTGATTGATAATTTAAGTTGGGGGGTATTTTTGTAACTTCTAGAGTTGTAGCCCAAGTTAGGAGTATTTGCTTCCTCTGTCGGGTCTTATTTCAATACACATAAGTTTATGAAAACGTAATTTCTCTTTTAATTTTCTTTTAAATATGTTCTCGCTTCAAGTTAGGGGTTGCGTCTCCTGGTTCAGCGTGGCTTCAGTGGTGACCTGCAAAGACACACTGATGTTAAAGTGAGAGAGAATTCAAGATAGTATGTATGGAATTGGAATAGATAGTATACCTTGTTTTGCGATAGTTGTTTTATGATAGATTGTATCCCTTAGTTTGTGAATTTATTACTCCCGAATACATGGTGATAAATGCAGGATATTAATATCCTTGTTTGGCCGGGCGGAGCCCCCAAGCTAAGTTGTAGTTGGTTCGACCTAGGTTTGGTTCATGAGTTGAGGTGTTTTCGGGACCGATCTGACCGGGCTCAGAGAGCCAATCTAGTCCATAACCCCCGAGCTTCGTCGAAGTCCGAGGACTTCGTGTTGAGCTCTAATAGTGTGTCGACCTCCTTCTGTATATTGAGCTCTTTGTATGTGACAAGCAGTTGATCTTGGCCAAGCTTTTGTATGTGGGCACGTGTTAAATTTTGTTTCCAATCAAATCGTTGAGGTATGTGAGTTTAGCGTATCTTGGTCTTGTCATTTTTGCGACTTTTCGAATTCTCTGCTTAGTAGGGTGGTTACATGAAGAAGGGAAGGGGAGGGGTGGGGGGGGTCATTTTTGCGACTTTTCGAATTCTCTGCTTAGTATGGTGGTTGCATGAAGAAGGGAGGGGGGGGGGGGGGGGGGGGGGGCTTTTCCACGTGTTCGCCTTCTGTTAGTGTCTATTTTTCTCGCATTTAATTTTGACAGAGAGTAATTTCGCGCCTATATAAATGGTTTAACTAGTAAATTTAGAAAATTATAATTTTAAATTTATATAGTTATTTTATTTATTACATAATTGGATCTTTGTTTTATTTACCTTAAAAATAGTATTGTTTTAATTATATATTTGGTATGGATTTTAACTTTATAATTTACTCATTTTTAATAACATGTAAACAAAAATATCAATAAAATATTATAATAAAATTACGATTAATGAATAAATGAATAGTTTAATTATATATCATTTTATACAAATAAAAATGATTAGAGTAATATAAAATATTGGAATAAAAAAGAATCCATTATCAATATTAGAATATTATATATATATATATATTAAATTGAGTTTAATTTATATTTTTTTAACATAAAAATATTATTGTGTTAGGTGAATTTTAGATAATAAATAAAAATCATATTTAATAAGAGATATGTATATTTTTTTACTTTTATAATTATATAAATTAAATTAAACTAATATTTATTATTTTGGTTGCACTTATAAATTTTCATATGTGATATTTATTATTATTGTTAATTATTTTGATATGAATATTATTATTTAAAACTATAATTTAATTTAAATTAATTTTGGTAATTTTATTTATCATATTTTTTAAAATTTATTATATATATATATAATGTAATTGAGCAACGTTCTCGACTAGTTAATGGATCTGTTTGGTTTGGTAAAATGGCTTTGGGACAATAAAATTCTTGAGTTCGAGATAAAATTTTTGCCCGTTTGAGATATGATAATTTCTCTGTATATCAAAATCGAGCGGAGGACATACGCGGTAATAGACTAAAATACCCCCCGAGTAAACCTTGGGGGTTACTCGCGCAGCTGGTCTCCTCGCTACCCCATTGCTTGCGGCTGGTTTCCTCTCGCGCATCTCCTCTCCTCTGGTAGCAGGTAAGCGATTCCTTCTCTTCCGATCTCGTCGTTCTTCCGATCTCCTCTCTTCCGATCTCCACCTCTCCTCTCCTCTATTTCTATATTTCTCTCTCACACCCATTTTTTCGTTCAACATGTGCAGCGGCACGAACGAGGGACTCCCCTTTTCTGTTCAACATCTGCAGCGGCACCCGTTCCAGCAGGTAAAATTTTGGTTCGCTTCAGTATTTATTTTTTTGCTGAGTTGCGATTCTTTTACAGTGAAGTGTGTTTCTTTCACAGAAATTTTTTGCTTTGTTGCGATTCTGTAAATTGAGATTCTGTAGAGGTTCTGATCTTTTCTCTTTGTAACTGGTTAATATAACAGAGCTTGCTCTTCTCTTCTAGTCTGCTTGGTGTGATTGTCTTCTTAATTTGGTTGGTGATTAGTGATAAAATGCCTAGTTTGCTTGGTATGGTATTAATCTTAATTGATAAATGAAAGCAACTTGACAAAGCTTGGTTAATTATTGTGTACTGCAAGAGCATGTGCAAACAATGAGAGGTGGACAAGGACAACTAGGCCAATGTGCAAGTTAGGTTCTTGTCTGCATGTTCATGGGAAGCTTCTAAATCCATCTCTCTGTATATAACAGTATCCTGAATGAAGTAAGCAAAGAATTTTGTATTGTGTTCTTCGTGGGAGAGATTGGGATTCTAATGCAAGTTGCATTTTATTTTTCTTACATAAGCAAAGAATTTTCTTTTCTTACATAATAGGCCATTATTTTCTTTACCATAATAGGTCAGGATGCAATAGTTTCTCTGCTATACCAGTTATTTAAAACATTAACCCTAACCCGTTATCCGTTCCCTCTCTCTCTCCCATCTATCTCACACGCCCGCCGCACTCCTTTCTAAGTCTTGGTTTTGTAATCACATGTCCTTAGAGAAAAGGATATGCTTCCTAATTGTAGACTCTATATCATTGTGTCTCATCGAGCAATATGTTCTTCAATTTTTGGTTGGAAACGGACAAATCAAAATTGATGTTAATTATATGGAATTTAGATGATACAATTTTTGGCCCTCTGTCATGTTTGCTCAAAACATAGAGAAGTTTAGTTTGAATATGAAATTTTAAGTCATATAATTGATTACAAGAGCTTGAATCCATTAATCAAATCCACAGCATCATGTATTCCTTTGGCCAGTTACCTAGTTTCTCTGCTTGCTTCTCCGGTGTAGGTATGTGGAGTCAGATTTGAAAGAATTGTCTTAGCATGCTCTGCTTGGAGATACCACTAGATCAATTAGAACAATCACTAATTAATATAGTAACTTTTGTATCATTCTAACAATCTTGGAAGCATTTCTATGCCTATTTTTAAAAATAAGACATGTTTCTTTAAGGATTTCAATATGCACAAAAACATTTCAAGTGATGCAAAAAATCATCAATTTCATAACATACTGGAAACTATTGATTTCATAACAATGTCAATCATCAATTTCAAAACTGGAAAAGCTAGTGCTATTGGTTACGGAGAACAGTTTCTTGGATTCTAGTTTGTATTGTAGACACAAATTAGTTATGTATCAGTCAGAACCATTGGCCTACAATTAAATTGGAATCCAAATCCTTAAGGGATTAGGATTAGGTTTTGAACTCCTTGTCTTAAAAGTGTAGGAATAGATCGAATATGTAAATACCAATTTATGAAAACTTATAATTCAGTTTTTAGTTGATATAATTACTAGCAATGATGCTCTTGAGTTGTGTGATGCAATTCTCTCCATGGTTTGATTTCTTTGGACTCTTCGGTCCGACTCTTGAGAATGAATGTGTGTGAAGCCTTGATTCCATCATTCTGGTCAAAGAATAAACCAAAGTAGAGGCTTTGCATTCTCTCCTACATCAGTTTAGCAACATAATGCGTTAGATGGACCCTTAATGCCCTACTAAAAAATCCTAGAAATTTCCTTAAAATGGTTCGTCATTCAATTGGCTATTACTAAAGGGAGAATAGGTTGGTACACTTGGTTCTTTGACTTGGTTTTGAGAAGGTAGAATAGGATGACTTCTTGGTTGTTTGAGCCTTTTAATGCTACTAATATGCATCTTCCATCAGTCATCTGATGATAGGTTTGCTAATGAAGGAGAATATACTTGATGCGAGAATATTTCATGAATAACGATTTTATTTCTCCAATGTGATTACAGGTTTGCTAATAATGGAAGGTCAAGTTAAAGATGCTGTGGATTCTAAACCTGGAGTGAAGGCAACCATATACCTTGGCTCAGAAAAGTTCTGTGTTTGTTCAGATAACAACATTCTCTCTCAACAATTGTTTTCAATGAAAGAGCAGAGTATGGCTATTCTAAAAGAATACATCACCAAGCATAATGTACCAAATGATGTTCCTGATGAAGTTATTGAAGGCACTTCGGATGAAAGTGAAGAAGACACTGATAACCCGCCTAAAAAATCTAAAAAACAAGGTTAGAAGATTCTAAAGGACAATAAACGTGGGGATGCAGAATGTGCTTTTGGATAAATATAGGATTGGTAGAATATGCTTATGGATAAGATTCTTAAGTTAATTCCTTGAAAGTTGAATTGTTAAATTAGATAGAAGTGCTTAATGTGGAGTATGTTCACTTCATACCTACCAATTAACTTGTACATTTTATGTTTTTCATTTTGATACTATTCAAAAAATTTCAGGCGCGGTTGTTAATTTTGAGTTTCAAGTTTATTGAAGTAGGTGTTAACTAAAATTTTCAGATGCTTCCTACCCCCTCTAATGAAGTTTTTGAAAGTGAATTGATGTTGATGGAGAATTTAAAAACTCAAAAGAGCTTGGTGAAGGAATATAGTAAATTGAAAGTCAAATCAATTTTATTGAGATTGATGCAGAGCTTTCAAGTGTGAAGTCCTTTCTTAGAAGTTACTAATGGGCATAGCTAGTTTCAATAATTAGTTGAAAACAAATCAAAATACTATTGGGCCCAATCGGGTTAGATCCAGTGGCGCCTCATCAGCCATACCGAACCACGTGGCTCTTCCCAACTACACCCCTGAGTCAAATCCAAGTCTGACTAAATGGCTCTGCTCAGGGACCCCACTCAACCACACAAGGATGTTATAGCCGAAATTTTTAATGGAATTATTTTGACTTTTCAGCGGGAGAATTTGAACTCGTGTCAGAGCGGGTTAAGGGAATCGTCAGAAGAAGCGATTTTGGGCAAGGTTCTGTCGTGGAAAAATATAAATATAAATATTATATTAGTTTTAAGTGATTTTATCAAATTGTGGTTAGAGTGGATTCCGTTTTAGGGTTTAGGGTTTTAGGGTTTAGGGTTTAGGGTATATGTATAAATCAAAATACATAGTAGTAATACAAACAACATATACCTACAACATTAATCATGTTACTGATCTCGTTTTCAGTGTTGTAGATATAAAGTTGTGCAAATTTAGATCGTTTACCTTCAAATGGCAACAAACTACCAATATTATGATAATTTTATCCTTGGAGTTTAAAAGTCGGAGAGCCTCTAGCTTGATACACACTCCTATCTATTTTAACTCCTATTGAGGTGAAAGAGAACATGAAATTGTAAGACCAGATATATTCAAGAAAATGATCAATCTTGGAATCACCACCACTGATCAAATTCAATAAAGATTGAGGAGGTTTCATATCCGATAACTTAATTTTAACACCAGAACAACATAAAGAGAATTTTGGCATATTCGTACTGGAACATCTTTGGACCCTCTCATCATACAAAAAAAGTGCATAACAATATTGACATTTATATATTGGGTCACCAATGTCCCAGTAATCTAACGTAAGAAATTAACACAAAGATTAAATGTCTAAATTATTTAAAAGAGTATTGTTAAGAATGAAGAGGTTGTGTAATATTTTTGGTACACTAACTTACCTTTTGGAGAAAAATAATCACATTCAATATTATTTCCTATAAAAAAATTGAAATAAAGTAAATAAAAATTTAAAGTTAACAAAAACAATAATTTTTTCATTATAGAAATATAAATCGATATTGCATGCGTACCATCACAATCATTCTCATCTTCATCCAACATATTTTCGGATTGATTTAATTCATTTACAATATCATATGAAGACAAATAAAAATGAATAAATTATTTGTTTACTTATGCAAAATATTATATTTATTAAAAACATAGTCTAATTTAAACAAAATATAAGTGTTGGTATGCAATTTGTAAAATATTTTCATACTTCACAATATAATCTTTATAATCTCTATAAATCAATTACTAATATAATCATATTTTTTTTAAAAAAAATGTTATGAGAAAATGATACATCCACTACCTAGTAATTATTTTTCTCCGTTTCTAAAGTCCAAAAAAACTTACCTGTTGGAAGGGTATTGAGATCTAACAATATATGATTTCTGGAAACACCTAAATTACACAAAAAAAATGTTTTGAATATATTATATTCTTCTATTGTTAGAACTCATAAATAAGGAATCAATATATATATATATATATATTCATTTTTTAAAAATTTATCATAAAATAATATGGTGACTACATATTACATATTTACTCAAATATCAAATTTACAAAAATACTTGCTAATGAAAATGTATTGATTTCTCCCAATATATCATGTATTTTGTGACCTAAAATTAACAAACAAATTGCTTTAGAATTGAGTTATTAGATGAAAATGACCTCAACTTTCGCGAATTTCTCAATTTTGGTCAATCCTTTGATTGGTCTCAATTGTATATAAGAACTTTCGAATTAGTTTCAATAATGGCCTCCCGTTTGCGAACCGTGAGTATGGTCGTTAGTTCACTGACGTGGCGATCCATAAATGATTTAAAAAATCTCCACTTACCATGTCAGCTCTTTTAATATCCATCAGGTCCCACTTCTCTCTCTCTCTCTCTCTCTCTCTCTCTCATACACAGCTCATCGCCCATTACCTCGCCAAGAAAGTCATCGATGCCAGATTCCAAGACGCTGAGTTCTGCAACCGACAAGCTTAAGTTCCGCCGCCGCCGCTAGTGTATGCATCATCGCCATCGTAAGTTCCGCTGCCGCCGCCACTGTAGGCAAAGGAGGTGGTGGTGCTCCTGCGCCATAGTTTATACGATCTGTTATGACGTAACCAAAGTGTTTCCACGTACAGTGAAGATAACTGATTAAAGAGGCTTGGATTCGATCGTCCTTGCCGTAGAGTGTCGGGTAGCGGTTTAGGCACCAGTCTTGGATTTTGGAGAGAGCGATCGCGAGGGGACTTGTCCCGCAATTTCATCAAAAAGCAAGCTCATGATCTCCATGACTACATGCTCCAATGGACCAATAAGGCCCGGTCTTCGTCCCTTGATCTCCTCAGCAATCCATTTTAGATCTCCCAAGTACACCACAACCCCTCTTCCCTCCCAGCAGCTGATCCTTATCAGAACTTCCCTGAGCTCATCAATCTTCTCTGCCACCTCCTCCCTCAACATGTGCTTGAACGAGAAGAGAGTGAGGGTGATGAACGCAACATCGGTGAGAACCGCGAGGACTTGTCCATTCTCCACCCTCTCCATCACGCCTCTTATAGTGGTGTCCATGGCGTTTAAACTCTCTCCCACTATCACGAGCGTGCCCCTCCACTCCTTGCTCGCTAAAGCCTTTATAATAGCCGCTTCGTCGTCGTCGTCGATCTTGGCTTGAACTGAAGGCTTCGTTTTGATTGGTTTGGAGTTGATGGTGGACTCCGAATTGGGAGCCTTCACCATGTTGCTCTTCACTTGAGTGCTGCAAAAGCCGACCTCTCTCATGACCCGGCTTACGCTCGGGTCGTCGAGAATGGAGACGATGAGGTGTTCGACCTCGATCTTTAGGGCGAGCAACGGTTGCTGCTGGGCGGAGATCTTGGTGGGGGGATCCCCTACGCTGGCTCACTTGGGCCTGCTTGAAGGCGGCTACAAGGGCGTTGGAGAGGGAGGGGAGGCGGTGGGGGTGGTAGGCCGGTGGCGGGACCAACAACGCAGATGCGCATGAAGCAGCGACAGAGGGGAGGCGGTTGAGGGCGACGTTGAAGCAGAGCTCGAGGGCCTTGCACCGGAGAGGATGGGAGTGGGAGTGGAGGCAAGCGACGCAGAGGAGGTCGGCGGAGGAGCCGAGCGTGACATTGGCGACGTGGAGGGGCATCACATGTGTGTGGCCTCGCCGGCGAGCGAGGGCTACGGGTTGCTCGATGATGCTTGCGGCCTCCGGCGTTAGGTCGTGCTGCACAATATAAGTTCATGTTCTCATCCCTTCGACGAAGTAATGGACTGCAGCTTGAGAGAGAGAGAGAGAGAGATGTGGGACACGATTGTGGGCGAAATGTCGACACTAGAGGGGGGTGAATAGTGTATTTACTATATTATTCACCTAATTTCCAATTTAATCATTTTCTTAAATCGTTAGGCAATTTGCAATTCGATGATTGATTGCGAAAGCGATAAATAATTAATCAATTAAAAATGAATAATTAATCAATGCAAACACAGAGATTTTATAGTGGTTCGGCCCCAATGCCTACTCCACTACCTAAGCACACCGCTTAGGATTTTTAAACTAGTTTTACTAAATTAGTTTTTGTTTTCCTTACACCCGAGGACTTTTCACCGAAGAGACGCACTCTCGACCTAAGGCACTTCCACACCCGGAAGTCACCGCCTTCTTATCGAGAGTCCTCTTCCACCTCAACCCTAAGGGACAACTAAACTAATCTTAGTAAAAGCTAAGTTTACACAAGTGACTTTACTCCTTCTACACCAAGGATACCACTTCACACAAAAGACCAAACACCCGGTCTTCTACAGACGCACAAATTAAACACAATTTAAATAATAATAAAAGTTACAATGAAAAGAGCTAAGGATAAAACCAATAATGAATGCTCTTTTCAAGCCTTATTGCCTCCAACTCGTCAGAAGAAATGCTTTGAGTAGAAGCCGAGTTGAGGAGCAGAGTGTGCGCAAAAAGTTGTCGCCTGAAGAATCGAGCGCAAGCACTTTATCTTTTGGAAGGCTTTGATCTCTCTTATAGATGCTCAATGATAACTGTAAGAATGAGAGAAGAAGAATAAAATGAATCATACGAGGGTATATTTATACCCTCGTGAAGAAACGGTTGTTCAACGGATAAAAAACAATTCGTTACAGGTCGCTGGTCGAATGGTCGATCGACCGGTCCTTTGACCGCTTGTATTCTCCTCGTGGGCAATCGACCGATGGGTCGACCGCTTGACGCAAAAATTGTGATCCCGATCTTCGGTCGACCGACGTGATCTGCATCTTCGGCTATTCGCAGGTTGGTCGACCGCCAAGCCTACTGCCCTTTTTGGGCTTCGATCGGTCGACCGGGCTGGTCGACCGACAGACGCAAGAAGCTTGCGATTTCTCTTTCGGTCGACCGACGCAAGCTGCGTCTACAGCTAGCCTCAGTCTGGTTGACCGATCGGTCGACCGCTAGGGCTACTGCCCATTTCTTACCTTATTCGGTCGATCGCTCGGTCGATCGAATTTAGGCTGAGATTGTTTTCTTCAGCCTTTTTCTTCCGCGCTTCATTTTCGGGTTCCGGCTTTCAACGAGCATCATGTCGGAGAGCTTTCCATATGATCTTTGAGCTCGTCTGATGTGACTTTGGTGCACTCGTCGATCTTCGATAAACTTTCGCGACGAACCCAAGCACGATAATCAATGTCCTTCCGATTTCCGATTTCCGATTTCTTTCGATATTTTCGATCGAGGACATCGAACGCTAATTGATATGGAACCTAAAACATATTCTCAATAAAATCATTAGTCTCATGTTTGTTATCATCAAAACCATCAAAACCGAGATTAAGGCTAAGGTTGAAAACCTAAAGCCAACAATCTCCCCCTTTTTGATGATGACAAACATCCATAAGAAAATATATCATTAAAGACACAAGGATATCAACTAAGAGATTTCTCCCCTTATCAACATGCATATTTATGGAATAGAACTCCCCCTATCTATATGCATGGATTTCCTATAGTTTCCTCCCCTTTACCTAAAATGATTATATTTTCCTTATATGCTTTAATGTATTTTCTTATACATTTCTCCCCATTTTGACTATACATTTCTCCCCCTTTTTCTTATACTCTTCTCCCCCTTTTGACATTAATCAAAAAAGGCAAAAAGTTCAATCAAGTCTAAGGGATGAGATACAAAAAGATTTTTTTATGAAGTTGAGACTCTTAAGGAGTATTTTTCATGCAACATGAAAATCTCAACTCAAGGGATGAAAAACAAGTATTTAACATGATACCAACTTAAATCATACATGATATCAAGGAGTGATAGATACAATTCAAGCCTAAATCATGTATGCACTCAAGTCTGATACCAATGTTGTAGTTTATCTTTTTCTTGACATTTTTATATTTCATTCAAACTTTCAAAATACAAAGATATAGATATTTAAATCATGTATATCAAGTTTGAAGTGAAACAAATGTCATTTGTTCTAAATATGAACATAGCATGTTTTCATTTGAAATAAGAATGAAAATTATAAAAATGCTAAGTCTCAAGTTTTGCTATCTACTCATGTTTTCTCATATTTAGGCATCTAGACATCAAATATGAGATAATGTAAGTCTATGAATTAAGTTTGGGCTTAAGATGAAAATTTTTAAGTTATTTTGTTGACTTAGGTCAACCTATCTTCAAGATTTCAAAAATCAACTTTTTAAGTTTACACAAAATCATGTTTTTGACAAATATTTTTGAAACCAATTTTTTTTTCATCAAATTTTGATACCAAATATTGAATGGTCATTTGAAATACATGTATCAAGTTTGAACTCAAAAAAATTTTCAAAGACCATTTTTCATCCTATATTGATTTTAATATACACATGGATATTTCTATCTATCATCCAAAATATCAAAATCATTTCTAGGAATGATTTTACTCAAGAATTTGTGTGAATGATATTAGAAATGGAATCCAAATGGTGTACATGAGTTTTTATATGATGTTTTCGAAGAAAAATCAAAGTATCCGAAATATTGACATTTCAAGAATGATGATACTTTGTGTTTTGAAATCCAACTTCAAAAGTTCACTTTAAATCCGATTCTTGATGAAACTTTTTAAAATTTTTACTGATAAAACTAGATTTTTTAGTGAATGTGTAGTTTCAAGAATCATCTAAAAAAGATTTTTCTATATTTTCCTAGAAATAACTAAAATTGGTGATACCAATTGTTGAACAAATGACAATCATTGTAATTTTCAGTTATCCTTTAAATCTTGTTCAGTTTTTATTCAAACTTTCATGACACCACATGATAGTTATGTAAAGAGTATATGTCAAGTTTGGAATAAAAATTATGTCCTTAAGTCAAGATATAAACCTAGCATGGTTTCATTCAAAACTAAACTAGTTTTTATAAAACTTGTTAAGTTTCAATCTAAACATGTTCCACAAATATGGATTGAAAATGAGACCTTTAAGTCAACTTGTTGACTTAGGTCAACATAGTTCAAAGAGAAGTAAACATGAATTAACCTCTATGTCATTTTGTCCATATCCATATGAATTTTTCACTCTAAATGCATGGAAACATGTCATACCTATTTTTAAACATGTTTATTAAGTTTTGACTTAAAATCAAGTGTCCAAGTCAATTTGTTGACTTGGGTCAACCCTTTTAAGCTTAAGTCACTAATGTGATCTAGTTATCACATTTTCATCTACACATGAATTTTCAAGATTGAACACCTAGAGTCATATCATGTGTGTCTAAACATGTTTGTTTGATGTTTACTCAAAATGAGGTCTCTAATATGAGTTTTAACCTAGAGCAAGTTTCATTCAATCAAGATATCATGAAATTGCCTAAGTTATCCAAAATTTTCTTACCTATGAAAATTCAAACATTTATCATGCAAAATCAATTATGAGTATATAGAGACATCATTAAGACATTAATATTCAATCATCATACTAAGATTTTTGTAAAGTTAAATTCACACCTTATTTTTAGAAATTTAATTTAATTTCAAATTTAACTTAACATGAAGTCTGTAAAGAAGAATTTTAACCTAGTTCAAGTTTCATTCAATCAAGATATCATGAAATTGAGCTAAGTTAACAAAAAATTTCTTACTCATGAAGATTCAAATATTTATCATGCATAATCAATCATGAGCATAGAGAAATCATTTAAGCATGAGTATTCAATTATTTTACAAAGATTTTTGCAAAATTAAATTCATACATTATTTCTTGAAAATTTGCCCAGCTTTTCATTTCCTTTTTCATTTCCTTTTAGATAACATAGCCTTTCAAATTTTTAACTTGCAAGTAGACTTTATTAGTATTATAATGAAATAATATGACTACTAGCAAACTAACATACTACATAGCAAGGTTCAATGCAAAGTTTCATTTTAAAATCTTAACTTATGTTAGATAGTAAAGATTCATTTTTAATGAGTTTTCATGATATCTAAATGAATCTAAGAGATATTAAGATGTGAACTATTTGAGAAATAATATCTCTAAATAAGTTTAACTAGTTTGGTCTTAAAGAAATGTCTCTAATAGCAAGTATCAACCTAGAGCAAGTTTTATTTGATGAAATTTGCCTAAGTGCTAATATTCTACATACTCATGAGAATTCAAGGATGTTACATGCAATTCTAGTCATGAGTATAGAGACATGATTTTATCTTAACCAATGAGGTATAACACTTAGATTTTGAAATTATCAAGGTTAATTATACCCTATTCATGATGATTTAGCCAAACTAATATTTTTCTTCCTAAATAGACTCTCTAAAAACTTATAATTTACAAGTATACTTCTTAAGTAGACAATGAAACCAATTCTACATGCAAGCTATTAAACTAAATAGTGAAGAGAAAAACCAAGTATCATTTATCAACTTCAACTTCACTAAATAGCATGGATTCATTTTCAAAGAAATTATTCATGATAACAAAATGAATCAAGAGATCTCAAAATATAAAATTTTGAAACATAAGATCTCCAACCCTTCCTATTGGTTGAAAACCGAAAGGCCACAATGTGCCTACGATTTAGAACCGCAAGGTCGCTTAGGCCCAGTACAGGCCACCGGGGTCTCCGAAGAGACCGGGAAATCAAAATCAAAAACATTTTCAAAAGAACTCTTTTGCAAGAGCGGGGAAAACAACTCAATCTTAAATATGATATCATAATCTTCAACTAAGATCAAACAATGCAAGTTAGAAGATGATACAAGAATAGTTTTGATGCCAACTTTACCTAAGGCATCAAGATAGCTTGAAGTTGCAACCAAGGAAGGATTCATCATTCAAGTCCATGGTCAACGTACTCCAATACACAACTTCTTTCTACCCTTGTGTGGTAGCTCCCCCTACATGAGAAGATGAGACCTTTGGTATCCAAATAGCTTTGGGTCCTTGGGGGTTAATGAGCTTAGGTACCCAAAGTGTCTTAACAACACTAGGGTTCACTTTGAAGGCACAATCATATATGGCATGTCCATAAATACCACAACAAAAATAATGTCCATTAAATTTCTTTTTGTTTTTGCTATGGACATGAGGTTTAAAGTTAGAATGCTTAACATGTGAAATATTATGAGCATGAGCATTCTTGTTTGGAGATTTTCTAAATGAGACATTTTGATTTTTGGGACTCCTAAGAGATGAAGCATTTGATAAGTTACTAGTTTTCTTACTCAAGAAAATAACCTCATTTTTAAGTCATTGATGGATTTGTGTAAAGCTTGAATTTGAGATTTCAACAAGCAATTTTCATTTTTCAAGATATCATGCTCAAATTTGAAATCACTTATACAATCTTTACCATTGAGATTCATATTATTTTTTGTGTTTTCATTCTCATTTCTAATTTTTGAAATCTTAGTTAACAACTCATCATTCTTAATTTCTAATTCTTCATTTTTATGTTTCAGATCCTTAATCTCAAGTTTCATATCATCATGGCAAGAATTAAAAAACTAGATTTTATTTTCTCATTTTCTCATTTTCTCATTTTCTCATTTTCTAATTTGCATTCATGCAATTGAGAACTACGATTTAAGTTTTCTTTCTTCAATTTCTTATTTTTCTTGTTCCTTTTTACAAGGATGGCATACATTTTCTTGCTTTCTTCTAGTAGTTCTTCATAAGACATGTCAAGGGATTTAGAACTACTAGAATCACTATCATTAATATTTTGAACATGACTAGAAGATGGAGAATATACCTCATCTCGAAGACCCATGAGGCAAACGTTTGATGTAGCTTCATCGTCATGTCTAGAAGAGGCTTCACTTGTTTGAGATGTGGATGAGGAAACACACTTCTTTTTGGATTTCTTCTTCAAGAGTGGACAAATCTTCTTCTTGTGTCCCTTTTCTTGGCAAAAGAAGCACCTAAGTTTTCTTTTCCGATTCTTGCTTGTGCTTCTTTGGCTAGAAGTGCTTTGGGCATCAAAAACTTCATTAGGACTAGAGGTGTGACAATTGTCATCACCTCATTCATTGAAAGTAGTAAGCTCCTCAGTTTTTGCATAATCATAAAGCATATTCAAGCAAGCCCAAATATCGAAAGCGGAAGTGCAATGCATGATCTTTTCAAAAATCTTATCATCCAAATAACAAAATATACAATTTGTAGCTTTAGCATTTAATTCAAACATATAAATTTGTTCTTGGGTCCATGCATTTATATTTTCCTTAGGTTCAACATATTGGATTTTTACCATCTTAAAAATACCTAAACCTTGGGTCTTTAGAAAGGTGTACATCCTAGATTTTCATAGACCAAAGTTCGAGGAATCGAACCTAGGAGGTGTGAAAACAACCGACTCTAGAGTCATTTCAAGATCGAGATGAATTATAGAAGGGATGGTGAAATCACAATCTATGACCCGCTCTGATACCAATTGTGGGTGAATAGTATGTTTACTATATTATTCGCCTAATTTCTAATTTAATCATTTTCTTAAATCGTTAGGCAATTTGCAATTCGATGATTGATTGCGAAAGTGATAAATAATTAATCAATTAAAAATGAACAATCAATCAATGCAAACACAGAGATTTTATAGTGGTTCGGCTCCAATGCCTACTCCACTACCTAAGCACCCCCCCCCCCCCTTAGGATTTTCCAAACTAGTTTTACTAAATTAGTTTTCGTTTCCCTTACACCCGAGGACTTTTCACCGAAGAGACGCACTCTCGACCTAAGACACTTTCACACTCGGAAGTCACCGCCTTCTTATCGAGAGTCCTCTTCCACCTCAACCCTAAGGGACAACTAAACTAATCCTAGTAAAAGATAAGTTTACACAAGTGACTTTACTCTTTCTACACCAAGGATACCACTTCACACAGAAGACCAAACACCCGATCTTCTACAGACGCACAAATTAAACACAGTTTAAATAATAATAAAAGTTACAATGAAAAGAGCTAAGGATAAAACCAATAATGAATGCTCTTTTCAAGCCTTGTTGCCTCCAACTCGTCAAAAGAAATGCTTTGAGTAGAAGCCGAGTTGAGGAGCAGAGTGTGCGCAAGAAGTTGTCGCCTGAAGAATCGAGCGCAAAGACTTTATCTTTTGGAAGACTTTGATCTCTCTTACAGATGCTCAATGATAATTGTAGGAATGAGAGAAGAAGAATAAAATGAATCATACGAGGGTATATTTATACCCTCGTGAAGAAACGACTGTTCAGCCTTAGTCCGGTCGACCGATCGGTTGACCGCTAGGGCTACTGCCCATTTCTTACCCTATTCGATCGACCGAATTTAGGCTGAGATTGTTTTCTTCAGTCTTTTTCTTCCGCACTTCGTTTTTGGGTTTCGACTTTCAACGAGTATCATGTTGGAGAGATTTCCATGTGATCTTTGAGCTCGTCCGATGCGACTTTGGTGCACTCATCGATCTTCGATAAACTTCTGCGATGAACCCGAGCACGACGATCAATCTCCTTCCGATTTTTGATTTCTTCCATTATTTTTGATCGAGGACATTGAACGCTAATTGATATGGAACCTGAAATATATTCTCGATGAAATCATTAGTCCCATATTTGTTATCATCAAAATCGAGATTAAGGCTAAGGTTGAAAACCTAAAGCCAACACCGATGGATATTAAAAGAGCTGACATGGCAAGTGATGGTTTTTAAAATCATTTATGGATCGCCACATCAGTGAAGTAACGGCCATAGTCACGGTTCACAGACGAGAGGCCATTATTAAAATCAATTCGAAAGTTTTTATATACAATTGAGACCAATCAAAGAATTGATCAAAATTGAGAAATTCGCAAAAGTTGAGGCCACTTTTTTCTAATAACCCTTTATAATTTGTTACATTTTTATAAATCATAATCCATGTATATTAATCAGTATTAATTGTCCAATTTTTAGAAGATATTTACCTGATGGAATGATATTCAAATATGGCAATAGATCTTCATTTAAACTATTTGAATGTATGACAAAAGCACAATGTTAATAAATTACATTTAGTGTGAAATTACTTATATAATTTAATTTATTATACTTGTTGGCATTGTATTTAAATCAGGAATCGAATATGTGCAAGTACCCACTGAAAAAATTACGAAATTAACATACATTAGTTATCTTATATGGATCCATTTTTCACTACATTCATTAACATATTATATATCAATTATAGGTAAACCTTGTTTATGAGGAATATCATGCCCACCAGGGGCGAAGCTAGGAAATCATCTCAGGATGGGCAAAATATAAAATTGTATATCACATAATTAATTACATGATAAAAAAAAAATTTAGAGGGGGCAAATATAATTAAATATTAATATATATAATATAAATTATTATATATCTTAAAGGGGGAGACAAATGTCGAGGGGGGGGGGGGGGGGCAGCTGCCCCCTGACAATATGTTGGCTCCGCCCCTGATGCCCACCATTTTGATCGTCAACTCCAAAAATTTATTTATGTTGGGTGTTACCATTTCCTACATCATTCAATTCAGGCAAAATCATCTTCATAGCACTTCTACCTGTAAACAAATTAATTATTTTAAATATTAATCTTATTTATTCTATATATATCAATGATAATTAAAAATATATATGTACAACGAACTTGTTCTACGAATTACCATTTCCATCATCCCCAAGAACTGTCTTTATCAACTTGGAAGCTCTGTAATTTGGATACCGATTTCTTCTATCTAATAAATCATTTTTTCTGACTCTTGATATATGACTGCCCTTGACCGATCCTCATATATTTCTTAAATTTCTTGAAGTCACAATAGCTGATGATAAAAAACATAATGAATTAAATTTTATAAGCTTTTTGAATATATATGAGTCGTAAGAAGTATTTTTTTTTTTTGAAATACAATGTAAATTTGATGATCACACATATTTATTGGCTCAAAAAACAATTAAAAAATATCATGATTCTAAAATTTTCATATGCTTTTTAAAATTAAAATGATTGTATTTTTCTTTATAATTATTCATAATTTTATTTTTAAATAAATAAAAAATAGTTAAGCTACTTTAGATTAAATTTTAGTTTTAAAATAACAATATTATTTTGGAAAATAACCAAAAATTGCTTAAAAAAATATAAATATATGTATCATAATTGTAAAATTTTCATATGTTTTTCGAATTTAAAAGTTACTATTTACCACGGTAAATACAACACAGTGTTATTAAAGAACATTCACAGTAAAAATGAACGGTTGCAGAAACTTAAAATATATAAACTTACTTGATAGGTCATTGTTGTTATCAATATATGAACAATTAGTCATGTCATTAGAGGAGTGCGTTTAAGATTTATGCTTTCTCTTTAGTCCTTCTACAACTATATTCTCATTATTGACTTGCTTTCTAACAATATCATCTTTTGATATTGAATTTGTAAGTTGTCTAGGAACTCTATTTGACAAATTGATTCTATCAATCAACATTGGAATTAAAGGACTTTCAAAGACAGAAGCCACTCGATTTGAAGCATGAGTTATTCCTTCATTACAAATTCATCATAAATGGTTACAATATGATGGTGTATCAGCAATTGTCGCAGCATCGTCGATGTTGCGGCCTAGCACAAAGGCGCGACAACATCCTGATGCCACAGCGTCAGGCCGCGACATCCAAGAGGCAGTGATGGTGCTGGTGCGGCCTCGCTATGACGCTGCTGCCAGCGTTTTCCCTGGAAACGACATTGTCGACGAAGACATAGGAGAAGAAAGCTTAACGGTGGGAGAGGAGAACTCAAGATTTATTTTCTCTCCATATGACACTGTGCGACACAAGAAATTAGGATGAAGAATAGGGTTTAAAATATGAAGAATAATAAGGTCATTTTAAGCCTTGTACCAAAGTAACATGCTCTTATTACTCCAATTTGCATGGAGTAACAAGAAAATAAGCTCGGTGTACTGTACCGAGATAAATTTTTATCCTGTACTTATTATATTTTTGCAAACGAACACCGAACAACATATATTGTTCTGTGTTGTATCTTAAAATATTGCGAAACGAACGTACCCATAGATTGCTATTTGAAATCGAACTGTATAATCGTTAGATATGTGACATTTAGTTACATTTAATTGAACCAACGTAAATTATTCGGATGAAATAGATGTGATTAATCGATCGCTAAATAAATAATTATTACCAAAATAAAAAATATAATTTTGTATAGGTATATTATACAATAAATCTATAATTTATTTGTTGGTTATTCTAAATCGGTGAGCGAAATCGAATCAGAGTAAATTAATTTTTTAAATTTATTAATAAAAACTAAAATTACACTTCAAAATCGTTATCCAAAATCAAATTTTATGATTTGATTAATCGATATTATCATGTCATTAATTTGTTAGAATTTTTTCAAATAAATATTCTACTTACTTAGAAGGAAGCTACCTGAATTTTATAATTATTTTGTTTTTTTAAATTTCGTTAATCCCACTTGTCGATATCTTCATCCCACTTGGCCAAATGAGTGACTAATAAGATTTCAAATAACTAATAAGTAAATATATAATTAAAATATTTTATAGATTTAAAATAATAAACAACATATAGGGTGAAAAAGAAATGTAAAAATTGTAATATATATATAACTTAAAATAAGTATATATATATCTATAAATCAAGATAACACATGTATAAAATCAAGATAGCTTTGGAAAGTAGCATTCATCTTTTCTTTTTGCTTAACGTGAGAATAAATTTATACATAAATGTAAAATAGAGTTTATGTGTTTTCTTATAAAAACTAAATATGTAATCGAGTTAAAAAGTCAATTCCAATACCAAAGTAAGAAAAATATTTTGGTATTAAAATATGTTTAATAATTAAAATATTTAAATTTTTATTAAGAAAGAATTCAAAATAAGAAAAATAAACAATATAATTTTTAATAATTAAAATATTTAAATTCGAGTACTATAATGTTTTCAACAAAAAAATTCAAATATAAAAAGATTTAAATTCAAATATTTGTTAACTAAGGCATTCTTCCCTTCTAAGGTACTTAATAAATCTCTACATTAATGGACACTTGATAAACTTGTATATATTATCTACACAGATTCTTTGTTTGAAAACTGAAATATCAACCAAAATTTATAACTTTCTACTTACGAATTATATGATCAAGTTATTAATTATCCTAACTTCGTCCTCCTCGGAAGTTAAGTTTTAGTAATTGATATTCACCCATTTATTTCACGTGGATGTTGCAAAGTTAACTTGTCAATAGCAAGCATATATAAAACATGATGAATGATCCAAAACATTTACTTTCCTATAGTTGAAATGGAGACAGTGGATTCCCGAAATCATTTGCATCAAAATTGTGAATCAATATTCACATAAACCCTATGGAGCAAATGTATTTGACATGTATTAATGGATTTCCATAAAAAGGACCAAAAAGTACATAGTTCAAAACATGTAAAAGGTTTACATGCCAACAATTTTACGAAGTAGTAACAACTTTTTCTAAATAATAACCAAATATTGCATATATATATATATATATATATATATATGGATTATGACTAATGGAGTGATAAGGTACAACATAAGGATCCTCAATCCTCTTCACATTCTAAGGAAGAGGTAGGGGAAAGGAGGGCCCTACTCAATATCTTCAGGGATCCTCTCCACGTACCTCCAACTCGTTCAAAAGGCACCCCTGTCCTACTTTGTTCAATACCTTACCTAATCCAAGGATTGAGCATCACTCCTGACTTTAGCCAAGAATGGTTTTTAAAAAATTTGAAAAAAAAAAAAACTTGTATTAATGGTAAGAGTTGATGAATACAAATTGTGGGAGAAAGAGAATGTACAAAGTAAGGGTAGAAATCCATTACGGGGTACAAGAATATACAAAAAAGGAAAAGATTTACTCATTCGATAGATAGTTCCATGTAAGCTTTACTACTATTTTCGAAAACACGTTAGTTTCTTTCATGCCAAATCTTACCCTTCCATATCATAGTTGCTAGTAACTTGTGCTGAATTTTTGTAGATATCTTTTTGTGTTGCTGGCCTCAAAGTTTATATTTATGTGAGAAAGATGGTAGTTGACAAAGAATCAGCATATTCTTCCACCCCAGATCGAAGTAAGAGCAATCCGAGAAGAGATGTTCATGTGTTTCATCTTTCGTTTGATAGAGAACACATTTTGGATCAACCTGTAAGCTCCATCTGAGTAAGCGCCATTTTAAAGAAAGCCAGAAGAAAATTGAAATATATTCAATGCAGTTCTTGTTCCAAATGAAGTTTGCCGCCGGGTCTTTAATACCTTGGTAGGACAAAATCTGATACATGGATTTGATGGTAAAATACATTAATGCGTCCATTTCCAACTAAAAGTATCGAGACCTGTTCTGTCCAAAATAGTAGAGATTCTATCCGCGAGCTGAGAGATTCTACTCAATGGAATCAAGTTAGTAAAGTGAATATTCCATCCCGTAGCCCTGTTATCCCCGAATCCATGCTTTTCGCTTCTGCAATGATTACATTGGGATTAATAGCAAGTACAAATAAATCAGAGAAGGTATTTGCTAGCTTCTGTCCATTCATCCATGGGTCTATCTATAGTCGTATGGAAAACCCAATAGCAACGTGAAAATTCAATGAGGTATTGAAGTGATCCATCCCTTTAATGATATTTCTCCAGACATGAGACAAGCGATTGCTTGCTAGCTAAAGGCAGGGAAAAATAGTCCAACCTAGAACAATAATTATCGTCTCCTCTATAGCTCAGAATGAGATAGAGAAGTAGAACAGTAGAAGGTGACTACCATTGAGATGCATGAGATGGCTGAGGATGAGAAGCATGTGCGAGGATTAACATCTTCGTTGACTCAATCCTTGCGATCAATGACTCAAATCTTTTAGAAATATAACTAAGTGCTTGTTTGCTTCGTAAGACTAAGGGAGCTAGAATAAGATATAAATTTATATTCATTGTTTGTTTAGTGCATTGATTAGAAAATAATATGATTATATAATATAAAATTAATATGATATTCGATGTACACAGAATTTAAAAGATTCATATCCAATCATCTTCCATTTGTTATTCAATTCTATGCTATTCTATCCAATAAAGCAAATATACCACCATAATATCTATCATTCTTAGGAAAAACTAACACAACTTGAACTCAGTAGCAAAGCATGTCATTTATTAAGTAATGAATGATATCCGGGTCCCAAGATGAAAAAATCCACACGTGAGACAATTAACCTTAACTGAGAAGGAAGAGCAAAGTTTGGCAGGTGCAACATCCTCGCATATTGCTCCAGGCATTTAATCCGATCGATGCAACAGCTCTCCTTCTCAGTGATCTGGTTTTGGACCTTTTAGGTGCTCTTTTAGGACCACACTTCAACATTACATCTCTCCCTAAGTAGCAAATATTCAATTTGAACTAATGCTCTACCTGTCTTCATGCACACGAAGAATACATTACAAGATTGCAATGAGATGATGTCTTCTTCTCCGGAGAGTAGGTTCGAATAATATGTTAATTCCTATAAATGTAAGCTTTATGTGGAATTCAAGTATTGTGTGGTTTATTCTACCAAATTCTTGTCATCAAGTTTCCTCTTACCTAAAATTAAAAACGACTCTGCAGCTACATTTCCCTGTCCTTTATAAGCTTGACTTGCTTAGTGATCTCTCATGCATTCAACTCCAATCTGACCAAGGGAGCAGAGAGCGAGCGAGCGAGCGAGCGAGGAGAGCTTAGAATTAAAAATGGAGTCTTGCTCCTCCTTGCCAGCTCTTGTCTTGCTATTCTTCCTGCTTCCATTTCTGACAGAGGGAATGACTCGGCATTACAAGTTCAATGTGAGTACAGAAAGTTGATTTCTTTGCATTGTTGCATCAGGATTAAATGAAGCTTATTTGGTCAACTGCAGGTGGTGGAGAAGAATTTTACGCGGCTCTGCTCCAGTAAGCCCATCCTGACCGTGAACGGGCAGTTCCCCGGCCCAACTATCTACGCCAGGGAAGACGACACTGTGATCGTGAAGGTCGTCAACCACGTCAAGTACAACGTCACCATCCACTGGTCTGCACTCTCCAATTTTTCTCACCAAGCCATGTCGGACATTTCATCGAACAGATTACGACCATTTTGCAGGCACGGGGTCCGGCAGCTGATGACGGGTTGGTCTGATGGGCCGGCGTACATCACGCAATGCCCGATCCAGCCCGGGCAGAACTACGTGTACAACTTCACCCTTACCGGTCAACGCGGCACGCTCTGGTGGCACGCCCACATTTCATGGATGCGCGCCACTGTTCATGGCGCCATCGTCATCCTCCCCAAACGCGGTGTTCCTTATCCCTTCCCTAAACCAGACGAAGAACGAGTCATCATCTTGGGTAATATATATATATATACATACATATACATATTCGTTCACTCACTTGAACTCTCCAGAGATCGATGTATAAATCTGACGTAATTGATTTGCTCGAATCTTAAACCTCAGCGGAATGGTGGAAATCTGACCCTGAAGCTATCATCAATGAAGCTCTCAAATCGGGTCTTGCACCAAATGTATCTGATGCGCACACCATTAATGGCCACGCAGGGCCTCTCTCCAGTTGTCCTTCTTCCTCACTGGGTAATTTAATTTGAGTAAAAACGTTGCTCAGATGTAATGAAAGGAAATGGATTAATCGACAAGAAGTGCATGCAATGCAGATGGATTCTCGTTGCGGGTGGACAAAGCCAAGACGTATCTCCTGCGGATCATCAACGCGGCACTCAACGAAGACCTCTTCTTCAAGGTCGCCGGCCACCGGATGACCGTCGTCGAGGTCGACGCCTGTTACACCAAGCCATTCACCACCGACACGCTGCTCATCACCCCTGGCCAGACCACCAACGTTCTCCTCACCGCCGATCGCGCCGCCGGCAGGTACCTCGTCTCCGCCTCCCCCTTCATGGATTCGCCGCTGGTCTCCGTGGACAACAGGACGGGGACGGGCACCGTGCAGTACACCAACAGCGTGTCCACCTCCGCCGCGATCACCACCACGAAGCCGCCGCCACAGAACGCGACCCCTGTAGCGTCCAGCTTCACCGACTCACTCCGCAGCCTGAACTCGAAGCTGTACCCCGCGAAAGTTCCATTGACGGTGGACCACTCTTTGCTCTTCACCGTGGGGCTCGGAGTCAATCCGTGCCCAGGCTGCGTCAACGGGAGCCGAGTCGTGGCGGACATCAACAACGTGAGCTTCGTGATGCCGACGACGGCGCTCCTCCAAGCGCACTACTTCAACGTGAGCGGCGTGTTCACCGACGATTTCCCGGGGCAGCCGCCGATGCCTTTCAACTATACCAGCAGCGGGCCGGGGAACGTACAGACCATGAACGGGACGAGGCTCTACCGCCTTCCCTTCAATGCTTCGGTGCAACTCGTTTTCCAAGACACAGGAATTATAGGGCCGGAGAGCCACCCCATTCATCTCCACGGCTTCAATTTCTTCGCCATCGGAAAAGGTACCGGGAACTTCGACCACAAGACGTCTCCCTCCAAGTTCAACCTCATCGACCCCGTGGAGAGAAATACCATTCCCGTCCCCTCCGGTGGATGGACCGCCATTAGATTCAGGGCAGACAATCCAGGTATATAATGCACATCAGATGTATGCATAAATGCTTCTTCCAACAAAACTTAACCAAAAATTAATTCATGGCTGTGCAGGCGTTTGGTTCTTGCATTGTCATTTTGAGGTGCACACAACATGGGGGCTAAAGATGGCATTCATCGTGGACAACGGCAAAGGGCCAAATCAATCCATTTTGCCACCTCCAAAGGATCTCCCAGCTTGTTAATATTCAGCGAGAATTGAAGGAAATTAACACTGCTTTTTTTTTTTGTCAGTTTGATTTGCAAGTATGTTTATATATTTAAGCTTTTGCTGAGCTTTTTTTTTTTTGGAAGTCGATCACCTCCCTTATTTTTTTAAATATTGTATTGATGAATTGATGGAAATAATTCAATTTATTGCAATAAAAAGCGAGTCATTTTCCTGCAACAAGTTAAACACCGAGTTGAGAACTGAGACCGTAGACACCCTTTGGATTCTGACCAAGAGCACTGAGAATGTAACAAAATGGATTATTTATTTTGTTACATTTTCTTCATGCAACAACAAAATGCAATAAAAATCTAGCTCGGAGGAACTCTAGGTGCATGTTTGATTCATAGGATAAGAAAGGATATGATAAGGGATTGATTAATATTCATTATTTGTTTAGTGCTTGAATTAAAAGAAAATGAGTATAAAATTGATATTATATCCGGTGTATATCGGATTTTAAAAGTTTATATCTAATCTACCCTCATTTATTATCCAATTCAATCGTATCCTATCCAATGAAGCAAACATTAGTGTATTACCAATCTCTTTTTCATCTAACGAAGATCATTTATTTTCTCCACATCTCTCTGTGTGCATCTACGAAATTTACAGCTATCTTGCTATACATGACGAAAGAACATCATTCTCGACCTCAGACACGGTCCTGGCCTCAGCACCGCCACATCCGGCCTCAGCGGCACTCCTTAACGACCCCAAGCGTGGTTCTGCATTATTCTCCCCCCGCAAGCTCAGTATGACCCCAAGCGCGGTCGTCGGCCTTAGCGCCACCCAATGACCTGAAGCGCGCTCCTCGCGAGCTCGGTTGACACCGAGACCGGTCCTCGACCGTACTGCCACTCAATGACCCGGAGCGCGCTCCTCATCAGCTTGATTGACACCGAATCTAGTCCTCGATCGGCCTCAGCGCCACCCAATGACCTGAAGCACGCTCCTCACGAGTTTGGTTGACATCGAGTCTGGTCCTCGGCCTCAACACCATCCAATGACCCAAAGCGCGCTCCTCGCGAGCTCGGTTGACACCGAGTCTAGTCCTAAGCCTCTGTGCCACCCAATGATGCGAAGTGCGCTCCTCACGAGCTCGGTTTAACACCCGGTCTGGTCCTCGGCCTTAGCACCGCCCCTCAATGACTCGAAGAGTGCTCTTCGCAAGCTCGTTTTAATACCGAGTCTGGTCCTCGGCCTTAGCGCCACCCCTCAATGACCCAAAATGCGCTCATAGTGGGCTCGGTTTAACACCGAGTCTAGTCCCCGGACTCAACAACATCTCTCAACGACCTGAAGCGCGCTCCTCGCGAGCTACGTTTACACCGAGTATGGTCCTCGCACCTCAGCACCATTACTCCTCGCCTAAGAGCCTTTGAAGACCTCAACGACTTGAAGCGCGCTCTTTGCGAGCTCGGGTTAACACCGAGTTGTTGTTCAAATATCCACAGTAGAAGGGGGGTTGAATAGTATGTGATTAAAACTATGTTCAATTCGATTCTTTTAAATTCAAACCCGATTGCAACCAAATCAATGTTCGACTAATTACGATGCTTTGGCAAGTATAGATATTAAATAAAAGCAAACAATCAACACAATGCAAACACAAATAGTTATAGTGGTTCGGCCAATCGCCTACTCCACTACCTTGGCTCCAGACCAATGATTTCTAACCAATCTTCTTTATAGACTAAGTGTTTTCCTTTTAATACAAGTGAGGACTCACTTCACAACCTTTTGAGAAAACCTCAACAGCTATTCACCTAGGCAAAACACAAATCTACAAAGAAAACCCTAAGATATTTACCTAGCACACCTTACAAGCTATCAATGAAACACTTGTTTAACAACTAAGAAAACAATATCTAAAGGAGCAAGAAAGTAAAACCAACAAGTGTGCTCCTTGCTTAGTCTTTAAACCCTCCAATTTCTCAACTCGTGGGATGCGATTTGAAGCCGGAGTCGAGATGCGAAGAACGCTCCGAGTAGAAGATCAATCGTCGAAGCTTGGGCGTGGAAATCAACCTAGGAAGGCTCAAAACTCTCTTAAGAATGCTTAGTGTACAGTGAGAGAGGTTAGGTGAGGTTTATGAGGGGTATTTATAACCCCTCACCCAGACAGGGCACCTAACGGGCGTTTTTCTACCAGTTGGAGCCGATCGGTCGATGGCCGATCGACCGACCGAGCGACTGGCCCATCGGCCAAAGCCCACTGTCAATTTTGGGGCACCTCCGGTCAGTGGCGGATCCAGAAAATTTTATTAGTGGGGGCAAACTAATAAATAAGGTTATACTAAGATATTTTTATTCCTTTATCCGGATCGGCGGGAAGATTTTCTAAGTCAATTTCTAAGTTTTCTTTTTTTACATTGAGATTGTGTTTCATTTTCGGAACTAAAATTATTATTTATTGATTTTCCTTTTAAAAATCTTTCCATAATTTTTTTTGTGATTTCTTTAAAAAGGAATAAGTTTTTTTAAAAGAAAACGATGCTGTCAATTAAATTGAACTATATATATATTTCAATCAATTTAATCAACAAGAAAATAAAAGCTAAATATTGAGATAATTAATAATGCTGAAAATTAAAAAAAAATAACGACAAAATAATTAATATTGAATGAAATAAAAGTATCGGTCTTAACACCCGAAGAAAGTAACAATCAATAAAATAAAAATACCGTATGATGCCGATAGCTCGGCGAAGATTGAAGGCAGTCCGACAAAGGCTAAAGGTAGCCAGCAGCCCCGACAAAGGTTGAAGGCAGCCCAGTGAAGGCCGAACAAAAGACCAGAGAAGTTCGCAATATAATCTTTTGGATTATTGAATCATGCAACTTGCAAGTGCATCACATAACAATTATGTTAAACTAAGAAATAATGAATTAACTAACTAAAATTTAAAAGTATATTTGTGTGCACAAAATGATTAGTACCTTGCATTGTCACTACATAAGTTTGTTAACTAATTAAGCACTAAAAAGTAAGAACAATTGATTGAATTAATGAAGAAAAATAATTAAGCACTAAGAAATCTGCTCACCAGTGACTACAGTTGCGCACTTGCACAACACTAGCTACTCATGCAGAACAACGTCGACACTGCACAATGCTGGCAAGTTGGCAACACAGTGGTCGTCGGTCAGACTCGGAGGTGATTAATGGAGAGTCGGCAACGCACTGCGGGCCTACGAGCCGTAGCAAGTAAATGAGCAGCCACTACGGTGCTCGCAAGTGATAAATGCGCTGTCGTCGGGACTATGACACTCGAGATGACATCACGTGAGTAAAGGAGCTGCCGGCGCACCACTGTGACACTCGCGACTCGCGAGTGAAGGAGCTGGATGTTGCCATCTGCAGGCCGAGCGACGAAGGCACTGTCGTCGGCGCCGAGTGAAGGAGCGATCACGCGAGTGAAGGAGCTGTACGACATGATCATGCTAGTGAAGCCGTCTACTGGCGAGCAATGGAGGAGAGGTGAGCGCACACTTTCTGATTGTCTTGCTTTGCTTGTGAGTTGTGAGAGGAACTAAGGAAGAATAAAGGAGAAGACAGTACAGTTAAATGTACTATAAAATATATATTGAGAAGGTGAGGTGAGCACAATACATTAAATGGGATGGAAACATTGGGAAGGAGAAAATTCATGAAAAGATAGGGGTGATTAGTGATAACGTATTTATAGGCTAGGGAGAAAAGGAGGGAAAGGATGGTGGGACCATCTCAAAAATCATGAAAAAATATGCATCTCACACCCCCACACAAGTGGAGGCGTGGGGGCCAACTAAAAAAAATTGAAGAAACAAATTATCTTAGTGGGGGCATCGGCACCCACTGGGCCTATAGTGGATCCGCCACTACCTCCGGTCGATTGGCCCAACGGCCGGACCTAGGAATTAGCTTTTTTGCTGATTTATTCTCGCAATCTTCGTTTTCGGGTTCGGTTTCCGAGTTTTGACTTGGATAACATTACAATCAGGTTTAGGATGTATTTCTAGAGTCATATTACATGATTTCTATTTTTAATCCTATATTTTCTACGTGATCGTCGTCGGAGTCATTTTTGACGCTTCTTGGCATTTTTTCAAACGAAATTTACACGCATATTGCAACATCAACCTAAACTCCATAAATAGATTAGTTTCATATTTGTTATCATCAAAATAGAGATCAAGGCCCATCGGCCAAAGAAACATCACTCTTTGACCCGAACTATTGTTGGCCAGACAGATAGTGTTGAACGGCCCCAAGTGCCACAATCAGATTTGGGGTCAATAACACGATCAAATAACACGGTCGACTTCCAAACACAACACACATCAAAGCAGAAGCAACATAGAAAAAGAATATGCACATATATATTCACAAATCTACAAGGGGTAGACAACTGGTAACAAGGGAAGGCCGACACGTGGAAATGAGCACTCCCTCTTTACGCAACCACCAGGAGTAGAAGCCGAGAAGCTGCAAAACGACAAGACCAAGATACTTTGATCTCACCTACCTCGACAATTCAAGGGCAGAACTGAGCACATGCTGACTTACCGAAGTCCGACCGAGGTGATTGAAGATGAAATGGCAACACTAGAGGGGGAGTGAATAATGTGTTTACTAACTCAATTAACCTAAATTCGATTTTAGTCGTTTTCTTAAATCGTTTAGGCAATTTACGATTGAGTAATTAGATGCGGAAGTGATAAATAATTAAGCAATTAAAATAATCGATAAATCAATGCAAACACAGGATTTATAGTGGTTCGACCCCAATGCCTACTCCACTACCTAAGCACCCCGCTTAGGATTTCCAAACTAGTTTAACTAGATTAAATCGGTTCCCCTTACAACGAGGACTTTGCATCGGAGAGTCTCCGCTCTCCAACCAAAGGCACTTCCACACCCGGAAGTATCCCGCCTTCCTACCGAGAGCACTTTCCCACCTCAACCTAAGGGACAACTCACTTAATCCTAGCTAACTACGTTTAATTACACCGATGGATTTAAACCTCTAACACGATGGCTACCACCCAATTTCAAGACCTAATCGTCCTAGGTCTTCACGCACAAATCCAACAAAAAACAAGTTCAAATAAATAGATAAAATACTATCGAAAGAGCTTAAGAAATGAAAGAGAAACCATAGCTCTTTTCACGCCTTCAACTCGTCAAGGGGATGAGCTCGAATTAAATCCTGAGTTGAGGAAGAAGACTGGGCGCTTGCGAGAATGTTCGCGGAAAGAGCAGAACGCCGTTGATTAATCTCTGGAAGGCTTTAATCTCCCTTTAGAATGCTCAATAATATCTGTAATTGACAGGGAAGAAGATTAAATATAATATATGAGGGTGTATTTATACCCTCCTGAAGAAATGGTAGCTCAACGGATAATTTTCTATCCGTTGCAGATGTCGGTTGATTGGTTGGTCGACCGACCGATCGATCGGTCATTCGGCTGCTGCTTTCTCTCTGTGTGCGATCGACCGACGGGTCGACCGACCAGAAGCGAATCCTTCGATCCCACATTCGGTCGACCAGTCGGTCGACCGACGCGAGTTGCGTCTGCGTCTATCCTCAGTTTGGTCAACTGTCAGGCTTACTGCCTATTTTCGGCCTCTGTCGATCGGCCATTGCCTATTTTTGGTAGTATTTGGTCGACCGACCGGTAGACCGAAATGGCTGGTGCCATTTTCCTTACCCTATTCGGTCGATCAACCGGTCGACCGAACATAGGCTGAAATTAATTTTTCAGCCAATTTTCTTTCGCGCTTCGTTTCCAGGTTCCGGCTTTCAACGAGCATCATCTTAGAGAGCTTTCCAAGTTATCTTTAAGCTCGCCCAATGCAACTTTGGTGCACACGTTGATCTTCGAGAAATTCCGCGATGAACCCGAGCGCGATGATCAATGTCCTTCCGATTTCTGATTTCTTCTGATATTTTCGATCGAGGACATCGAACGCTAATTGATATGGAACCTGAAATATATTCTCAATGACATCATTAGTCCCATGTTTGTTATCATCAAAACCGAGATTAAGACTAAGGTTGAAAACCTAAAGCCAACAGTGATCACACTCAGAACATGCAGAAAACTCAGTAAACGAATAGAAGTCGACACACTACTAGAGCTAGCTCGACATGAAGTCCTCGGACTCCGACAAAGCTAAGGGCTGTGGACTGGACTAGCTCTTTGGGCCCGGACGGATCAGGCTCGATTGCGCCCACACTCATGAACTACACTCAGATCGAGGCAACCACAACTTAGCCCAAGGGCTCTACCCGGCCAAACAAGAATATCGACATCCTTCATTAATTACTAGGGATTCAGCAGTAATGAGCTCATCATCTCTTGGATAAACATCGACTAATTCGGGCATATCCTTGTGAGGTTTTGAGAGACATCATCGCCCGAGACATTCCTAGCCTACCAATAAAATAGACACGACACAAGACTCTCGATTCTAATTCCATACCTATCATTTGAGATTCCTTCTTACTTGAGCATTAGAGTGTCTTTAATTTGCAAGTCACCCCAGGAGCCGCGCCGCCGGATCAGGTGCTGCGAAGGCCCACATTACCTCGTCTTCAAGCAATAACATTATGCCTCTTTTGATTGATGCCAAAAAGGAGAGGAGGAAAAATATAGAAAGAAAAGAAAATTATATAAATAAGGAATGATGACATATTTGCAATATTAAACGAGGAGAAGAAATTTTATTTGAATTGCCTTCGTGAATGCAAAATAGTTAAAAAGGAAAGGATAGAATAAATATGCATGTTGATAAGGGAAACTTTATATTTTTAAAATTTTAGGTGTTGTTTGGTTATCGAAAACTATTTTCTGATTTGGTTTCAATGAAACTGAAAACTTGGTTTTGGTTTCTAGTTTTCAGTTATCTGAAAACACGTTTGGTTAATGAAAATATTAGTTTTAGTTGGTTGAAATCAGTGAATATTTATTTGGTTATAAAAAATAATATTAATTTTCCTTGAACAATTTTAGTAGTAATTCAATTTTTGAATAAACAGTAAATTAATTCATATGAAACATGCAATTCATAAAACTTAATAATGACTTTTAAAATTAGACCTCTGATAAGGTGCGATGAGTCGTGTGAGTCCTCCAGATCCCCCTCCTTCGCCCAACCCTCGTTCTTCCCCCTCTCCGCCCCTGCGAAATGGTACTTCCTTTGGCGATTCCTCCCGTGCCCCCCCTGCGGGTGTAAAGATTGCTACTGTGGTCCCTCCATCGGCTCGCTCCCCTTCCCTCCGTCCCCCTGTGGGGTCTAATCCGCGTCCTGATGCGAATCGTGCGCCTCTGTCTTGGTCTCAGGTACTTCGAGGGAGTAATCTCTCACGTGCTCAGGTAAGCACCAATCCTACTCTTCGACAGATTCAGTCATCTACATCCGACTTCATTCACTTTACGTCCGAACATATTTTGTCCTAGTCTACTCCGTGGGAATCTTGTTTGACTGGAAAATTTTTTGGGCATTCGCCCCCTCTGCCAATTGTTAACTCGTGGGCTTCTCGGGTGTTTTCTGATAAGAACTTTGCTTCTGTGTTGGATCTCGAAGACGGGTATTTTGTGTTTCAATTTCAGGACTCAGTTTCCTCTAATGCGGTCCTCAATGGAGGATCCTATTCTCTTCGAGGTCATGCTCTTCGTTTGTTTCCCTGGCATCCTTTTTTTAGATCATGGTGTGAGGTGTTTTCTTCGGCTCCGATTTGGATTCGGTTTGTTGGCCTTCCGCTAGAGCTCTGGAATGTTGAATCCATCTCTCTATTGACTGGTTCTATTGGTAATCTTTTATCGATCGATCAACATTCTTTTGAATTCATTCGGGACTGATATGTCCGAGTTTATATGGAGATTGATTTATCTAAGCCTTTGTGACATGGGCTCTGGATTGGGGAGCCTGATCGTGAATTCTTCCAGCCAATTTCTTATGAAAATTTACCGATGGTTTGTTTCTCGTGTGGGTTGATCGGTCATCATGAGGCCGAGTGTGAATCGCTTAAACCTGTTTCGATTTCTGGGGCTATGCCGAAATCCTCTCCTTTTATTTTCGATTATGTGCTCCTGTGTGGCTCGAGTTCTCAATCGAATTTGCTTTTGTCATCGAATTTACCGTCTCAGGCGTGTGGTCTGTGGGTTCTCGTTGGCCGTCGTCGCTGCAACCGCTAGCGGGATGACCGTTCGCGGTCTTTCGCGCGGCCTGGTATGGCGCGCAAGCGTAGTCACGATCACTCACGTGCCTCGCACGCGTTCGTTGTTTCTATTTCTATTGACTGCATTAATGACGGTTCGGATATTGTGCCGGATTCGACGCCTCGGGTCTCGCCTGCAGATCCGGGACTGACTGTGAATCGCGGCACATTCAATGCTGGCTCCGCTACTTCGATTCCATCTCCCTCCCATCACTGTGCCATCCTTAATGGCGTGATCTCCTCTGATACGTGAGATTCGATCTCATCCCCACTACGCCACCCGATGGGGTCGGTTGCCACGCCATGTGGCGCTGTTGCGTCTCACACTCCCTTATCTTCTTCGCTTTCTGAGACGCAACCCGCTTCGCACGTGACGTTGCCTCGGGCCTTGGTCTGGGCGCCCAAATCGGGTCCGTCCACGTCCTCTTCTGTACCACCGCCCCTTAGGGTTCCTGTTGTCACTCATTCCAGGCCCTCGTCTTTTCACTCTACATCGTCCACTCGAGTGCCTCAGTCTGATCCAACCATCCCACCTTCCCATTCCTCTCCTCCTCTAGTTCGCTCTATGGATCAGATGGTTTCCGACCTCTCTTTCGATTTTGCCACTGCATGCTCGTCTCGAGCTTCTAAATGCTCCTTCGGTGAATCTACCCTCGCGGGTGTCACGGAAGAGCAATAAACCTCCCAAGGTCCCGGCCTCGGCGTCCCCGTATGCTGAGCATGTTCGTTCGAAACGCCCTTGTGCGACGGGTACGCTTGTGATGCCTTCTTCTGATCCTGAGACTCGTCCGGTGGTTGACCATTTGGTGGCTTCATCGGCTACCGCGGAACCACCTGGGGATGATCTTATGGTGACTTGTTCTGTTCCTGTCGATGGCGTGGCTCTTGCCTCCGATGCCTCTACCACTGTGTCCCCATGAATGTTCTATGCTGGAACACGTGTGGTGCTTGGCGCTGCAAGGTAAGGGACGACATCCGTTTGCAGGTAAAGAATTTATCTATCAATTTAATTGCATTACAAGAATCTAATTGCGATACTAACTTGGCTTCTAAGTTCATTAAATCGGTTGGCCGCTCTTGGGTTGGAGTGGCTCAACCATCGGTTGGGGCTTCGGGTGGGCTATTGCTGGCTTGGAACTCCGCTGTTCTTTCAGTTCAGGTATTATCTCTCCAAGCTCAGTGTATTTTCCTTGTTGTTGGTATAGAAAATTTGCCGTCGTTTTTGTTTTCGAATGTATATGCCAGTACGAATCTCGCAAGCCGTAGTGTTTTCTGGAATAGTTTTTCTGAATTTGATTTTACTTCGTTTCCTTTGTTTATTTGTGGGGATTTCAATGCTATTTTATATGACTCGGATAAAAAAGGTGGGTTGCCCTTTCGGGCCCATAAATCGGTTGTGGATTTCTGAAGCTTTGTTCATGATAATGGTTTGATCAATTTGGGTTTCGCGGGAAATCCTTTTACTTGGTGCAATAATAGATCTAAAAATGCGCGTATTTTAATTCGGCTAGACCGTGCATTTTGTAACACTGCGTGGCTTCATTTTTTTGATTCAGCGTCTGTTACGCATTTACCTCGGGGGATTTCCGATCATTGTCCGCTTTTAATCTATTTTGCGCAGACTACATCTGGAAATCGTCTGTTTAAATTTCAAAAATTTTGGGTTGAATACCCTGATTCTGTTGAGGTTGTTAATAATGATTGGAGAGAGATTCCTCAATCTTTATTACCGCATAATGATCAGTTTAATCTGGGCTTGCGTTTTACTCGTTTTGCTTTATCTAATTGGAATAAATTTAATCTCGATAATCTGGAACGTAATCTTCAATCTACTTTATCTGATATATATTACCGAGTTGGAAAAAATTGATGCGGATTGTGGGTTGAGCTCTGCGGACGAGCTTAATTTGTGCGCCCTCTATAATAAAGCTAATGCTATTCATAGACAAATTAATTTGAAATGGTGGTCGAAATCAAAATTAAAATGGATTGTTGATGGTGATTCAAATTCGACTTTTTTTCATCGTGTGGTGACTACCCGTCATAGGCTTAATAAAATTTCTAATCTTAGGCTCTCTTCGGGAATTTTGGTTTCAGATAATTGTTCCATTCTATCTGCTTTCTCTGATGAGTATAAAGCCCTTTGGGCGCATAGTACTACTAGTTTTGTGAATATTTATGATGACATGCATTTTAATACCTTAGATGTTAATGCGGCTTCGACTCTTGTTAGACGTTTTACTGCTTTTGAGATTTTTGATGTTATTAGGCTGATGCCGAATGGCAAAAGCCCTGGTTTTGATGGATTTACTGCGGAGTTTTATAAGAAGTATTGGTGTATTATTGCTGATTCATTTATGCGATGCATGCATAGTTTTTTTTACTCTGCTTTTCTTCCTCTTGAGTGGAACAAAACTATGCTTAGATTTATTCCTAAATGTCTCAATCCTTCTGCTATTCGTGAATTTAGACCCATTGCTTTGTGTAACTTATGCTACAGAATTCTTGCCAAAGTCATTACTAATCGAATGAAAATTCATTTGCCCCACTTAGTTTCCCCTGAGCAGTCTGCCTTTGTTAATGGCAAATGCATTCAAGATTACATTCTTGTGGCTCAGGAGTTGACTCACTCACTATTTAAATCTAAGGCTAAAATCCCCTATATCTTAGTCAAAATTGACTTAGAGAAGGCATATGATAAGCTGTCTTGGTCTGCTATCTCTGCGGTTTTGAATGCTTTTAATTTTCCATCCAAGTTTGTAAATTGGATTAATTATTGTGTATCGACTGCTACATTCTCGTATTTAATTAATTCTAAGTTGTCTGCATTCTTCAAATCGCACCGTGGCATTATGCAAGGTGATCCACTCTCGCCTTACTTGTATGTGCTTACGGCGCAGGTGCTTACCAATTTAATTAACAATGTTGTTGAAAATAAAACTTTGACTCATTTCAAGATTAGAAATGACCCTGCTATTTCTCATTTGATGTTTGCTGACGATATTCTTTTGGCTTTTCGGGCTAATAAAAAGAGTCTCCAGACCATTAAATCTATTTTTGAAAAATATGGGATTTTTTCGGGTCAATCAGTTAATTTTGCTATGTCAGAAATTTTGTTTCCTAGCGAACAATGTTTGTAATTTCTTAAACATGCGCCGGGGCAGTTTCCCCTTTAAGTACCTTGGGGCGATAATTGCCCCGCAACGACCTCCTCCTTGTGCTCATGCGATGATTATTGACAAATTCAAATCTAGACTAGGGTTTGGCAATCTTCCCTTTTATCCCAGCTGGCCGGGTGGTCCTAATCAACTCGGTCCTTAATTCTATCCTGGTCCATTCTATCTTTGTTTCTTGATATTCATCTAAGTGGATGGATAAGCTTGAGCAGATTATTAGAAATTTTTTGTGGTCCAATAGTGAGGAAAAGAAGGGTCTGCACTTGATTAATTGTAATAATATTGTTACCAGTCCTAAAAGTGTTGGTGGCCTTGGAATTCATGATCTCCATTGTAAGGCTCTCTTCTTACAGGCTACTATGATGGGGGACTATCTTAATGGAAAACCCTCCTTGTGGGTCAGTTTAGTTTCTGCAAAATATCATGACTTGAGGAATTCTTTCCTCCATCCAGATAAAAATTGCTCTTGAAGCTAGAAACTATTTAGGCAAGCATTTAATTAGTTGTTTTCTGGCTTTACTAAACTCATAAAGTCGAGCAATAACACCTCTGTGTTGCATGATCTGTGGGTATCTGATATTCCCTTATATTTATAGCTAACATTTATTAATGTTAATCTGCTCTGTGATGATATGTATGCAAATTCATTTTTACTTGCACAAAATTGGATGTCTGATGCTATTGATTATAATTTCGGTCCGATTTTGGGCCCGGTGGAGTCCATTTCGAGAATTACATTGCCTATGAACCCCGAGGAGAACACCTATATTTGGAAAAAGGACTCTGGGGTAGAGTTACCGCCAAATCAGCATATAGTGTTCTTAGAAGCCATGAACCCCTACCTTGTATGCTTGGTTCGCCGGCCCATTGGAACATTCTCTGAAAATTAAACACTGCTCTTAAGGTTAAGCTTTTTTGTTGGAAGCTCCTTCATCAACATATTCCCACTCGAGCAAAGCTACTTTACCTTAAAATCCTTGATTTTGATCTCTGTCCTTTTTGCCAAAATCACCCTGAAACCATTCAACATGTTTTTTATGATTGCTGCTTTGCTACCTCTGTTTGGCATAATCTTTCCCTTAAGACGGGCTTCGATCTAGCAGATAAGGTTAATTGGAGTTCCGGTGACAGGTTAGTCTGTTCCTCCTCCGTCCGCGGAGTTGAGATGTTCATATTATCCTTGCTTGTCAACTCCTGCTGGTTCATCTGGTACGCTAGAAACTGTTTGCTGCATGAGGCTAGGCAGCCTACCCCCATGAACCTAGTGACCCGTATTCTAGCGTTCACTCATGATTGCATGAGCGAACATAGGTCTGAGGGCAATTCTAGTAACAATAATTTCTTGGTCAAATGGTCTCCCCCTACTCCTAACCTTTTAAAATTTAATTGTGATGCATCTTTTTTGAATGCCCAGGGTGGCTTAGGATTTGTGTTGAAGAATTCGGAGGGTGCTTGTCTTGCTGCTGACGGTCTATTTTGTACCGAGGATAATGCCCTTCAACTTGAAGCTATGGCTGTAAAATTTGTTCTTCAGTTTGCATCCGAGAATTCGATTCCTCAATTCTCCATTGAGTCTGATTCTAAAATCTTGGTTGATGTTATCAACGAGGCTGCTCCTGCCACGTGGACTATCTCTAATGTTGTTGATGATATTTTTCATTTGATGTCTGAGTGTAATGTCTCTCGTATATCCTTTTATTTTCGAGAGGCCAATGAAGCTGCCCACTGGGTAGCAAATCATGCTCGTGTTGTTATGGACCGTTATGTTTGGTCCACAATTCGACCCCTTGAGTTGGATTGTATTTAATTTGTACTCTGATATTTTTGGCCTTGGTTCTACCATGCTTTAATAAAAGTCTTTTATATTTGGTAAAAAAAACTTAATATGGTTGGTGAAGAATGTTGCATAGTGTATTTGTAGTTACTTTACAAAATTAAATATTTACTAATATGATTATAAAATATTTGTAAGATTTGACTAACTAAGTTATTGATAATTTAATTTTTTTGTTCAAGTAGATATAAAATTAATTAATAGTTATTATAAAATTTCAAAAAAATAAGTCCAATGGTCTAAAATTAGTTTTGATTAAATTATAAATAGATTGACATTAAGAAAATTGAGTTATTTTAAAATTTAGTTTTGAATCAATTTGATCTAAATTTATTTAATTAATTTGTCAATTTAAGATAATGGTTGGAGTTGAAAATATTGATTTTTATTTTTATTAGATATAGTTTGATTTATTTTTAAATTAATTAATTTTATAAAAAAATATTTATAATTACAAAGTTACCGATTCATTTTGATAACGAAATGGACAATCTCGAAATCACAAAAAATGACCTTTTGGTGTTTTCATTTTTATTAAGAAAATTTGGTTTCGTTGAAACCTATTTTCATTATTATTTCGATTCAGTTTCATGAGAACACTGAACCAAACATGTTTTCGTAAGTAGTTTTGATTTCAGTGAAATCGAAATCATGAAAACAGACTTGGTTTCGCTAACCAAATAGACCCTTATACTTTTGATTGATCTTATGATACACATTTATGCTTAATTGTATTCATATTTTCTTTGGTGTTTGTCATCATCCAAAAGTTGGAGAATGTTGGCCGAGGTTTCACTTGGGAGAATGTTGGCCGAGGTTTCACTCTCGAGCTTGGATATTCTTCTTAAAAAATTTAATGATAATAAACAATGATGTTTTTGAGCATGTTTTTCCGTTTGTGTTTGATGATCAAAAATCGAAAATGATACAAAACAACAAAATTAATGTGCAAATGTAATACTTGTAAATTGTTCATTGAAGTTTGGATTTATTGTGTATTTTTCATTTATAGACTTATATAAGTTGTTTAACTAGCCTTTCAGGGTATTTGCACTTCACTTGGCAAAATCTGATACTCGAAACCCAAAAGTACAATTTCTGTACTAATAATTATATTTTTGTTAATGTCAAGCCCAAGGTTGGTCGATCAAACATTGACCGAGCTTCAATCGAACTAGGCAAAGCCTAGATAGTAGTCTTTGATCGGTGCTACAACGACTAGTATTTTTGAAGTGCATCATCTTGAAGGGTTGTTCAAGCATCGCTAGACAACAAGAAGACTAACTCGTGGTGCTTGGATTGCTAAGCATCTATTCCTCTTATATTTTATTTGTTTTTTATTTGTGACTTGTATAGTGTAAACATTGCAAGACCTTGTTTAGTCTTGTCTGTCCTTAGTAGCCTTGCCAATTAGGCATTAATTGTTCCTGCTTGAGAGTCGGGGTCTTCCGGTTCGGTGTCTCTCCTTGTCTGGTTCAACACCGGGGGGATTTGCAAAAGACACCCTGACGCCCAAGTTAGGGTGACTTCAAGGTGGAGGTTTATGAAATTGAAACTTAGGATTACATGAGGTTTGTCGTGTCTGTATATATTGCAAGTGGAGGTGATCATGCTACCCGATAATCTCGTCAGGATTGTTGCCTAGAATGGGTCGTGGCCAATCCCGAAGATGGCAGGGTTATGATGGTATGTCCTTTGTAATAAGGAAAGATGTGAGAGTCCATGTATGGCCGGATGGGTCCCTCGGATAGAGCCGTCTGGTCTGGCTGGAGTTTGGCTCAAGGGTGTAGTTTGGGTGGAGCCCCTTGGGTGGGGCTACGTGGTTTGGTTCAGTATGAATGAAGAGGCACTGCTGGGTTTAGTCCGATCGGGCCCAACAATTCTAGTCCACTCTAAGCATAAATCTAAGTATGAATCTGCTTGATTATATGAATTGGTTGAAATAATAAACATGTTGATTAAGTAGTGGATATAGGCTTGAGTTGAACCAAATCATTATAGATCGTGCATTAGCATTGTTTATTGTGCTTTATATTATTGTTATGCAAATTGTTTATCGGATACTTTATTATTGTGTAATCAACTTAAAATTGGTTAAGAAATGATTAAATCTAAATAGAGTGAATTTAGCCACAAACACATTATTTATATTCTTCCTTTAGGGTCTATTTGGATACATATCATTAAGGGGAAGGGAAGGGAAAGGAAGGGAAGGGAAGGGAGGGGAGGAGAGGAGAGAAAGGAGAGGAAAAATTATCCTTGTTTGGATATAATAGTTTAATAAGGGGAAGAAAAGGAAAGGGAAAGAAAGAAAAAAATTAATCTTATTTGGATGTACTTTGTAAGGGGAAAGAAGTGGAATGAGGACATCTTTTATTTAATAGATAATTATACCATTTTTATTTTTGTGTTATATATATGTTTTTTTTTGCCATTTCTTTCCCTACATATATTAGGATTTTTTTGGCCGACTACAAATATTAGAATTAGGCAGAAGATACTATGAAGGGAAAAAATTGAGAGCGAAAGGATTTGTTTTGCCTTCGTATTCAATAGAGATGAGAAGAGATTATTAGAATTTTATAAAATCTTATATATATTAAAATAATAAAGGTATTTTTGTAAATTTATTTTAGACGAATGTTTACAATTTTTTTCACCCTCGTTCAACCTCAAATCAGAGTTAAAAGAAAATTGAGGTTTGGAGTCCGTGGAACCATGATAAATAATTTTCTCCCAATTAATTTCTTTCCTCTCCATTGAAATTAAAAAACCGGAGAAAATTAGATTACATGAAATTTAATGTGATATATTACGATTGATGTTGGATTAACTTTTAGGTGTGGTTAGAATCTTAATTAACCTCTGATTCAAATACCTACATGGTGAAATGGGCATTAACGAATCCTGCGCTTAAATTTTCTTCCGAGACAATTACATTCATAAGCCCAACAAAAATTGAAATCCTTCAACATTCCATCTGAGAACATAACTGCGACTAATTTAACACAACAAAAATCATCGTCATCATCAATACCACCTCCAATAGGTTGTACCGCTGTCTCCCTCCACTGCAGTTGTGTACATCTACTTATAATTAATTAACATGGATGTACTGTATCACATGAGCAAGCTCCTAATCACCGCCGCCTGAGCGCTACTAATGTCGGTCGTCGCGAGCAACTCCGAGAGCCTCTCGCCCAAGTCGTCGACCTCCCGGTGCAAGCTTCGGATGTGGCTGCAAGTCTCCTGCAAAACCCTAGCTGCCGACACCTGCATCCACAATGCCAAATCAAAACCTAATTAGCTTACCACAAGGATGCTGCAGATTGAATACACATCAAGATTTCTCGACTTGGCTCATCGAAACCTACCCTGTCGTTTCTCGCAAGACGTGCTTCAGGAAGAACAGCCTGCAGTTTCGACATCAGGTCGATGATCTGCTCGTCGGTGATCCTTGACGAACTCGACTGCCTTGAGCGAGACCTCCTGCTCGACATTTGTAGGAGAAAGAGATAGAGATTTCGGATCAGCTCAAAGTGTGCATGAGCTTAAATAATGAGGGAGGGAGGGAGGGAGAGAGAGAGAAGAGAAGAGAAGAGAAGGGAGGAGGAAGAGGTACATCTAGGGATACGCGCGCCATGCTGTCCCGTCATTTTGTGTATCGGCAAGTGGGGGGGTTTAGGGCGACGATACGCTTGAGTGCAGAGGCAACAATGCGGAGGACGCCGGAGTTGTGTCAGGGGAAGCCACGCAGGCCATGTTATGGTGGGATTAAAATATCTGTCCAACCAAAAGTAAGTAGTACTTGATCTAAGAGCATTGTTCGCATAGTTTCGGGTAGGGGTGAGCAAGGGATGATAAGTCCCAGTCCGTCCGGTCCGAGTCAGATGCAAACATGTGTTTCTATTTCGGTCTCGAATACGAAGTATTTTAATTTTATTCGGTCTCAAATTTTTTAGGATGAGATCGGGACGAAATCGAGATGTTCCTGATTTATTAATATTATTTTTCCTATAAAATAAAAATATTATTTATATTAAATAATTAATAGTACATTGTATTACCGTCTCTCAAAAATTAATATTATTTAATTTTTATTAATTATATCATAAACCAGACCGGGTCAGGACAATCCCGATTTTTTTATGTCATCCCGATCCCGTTCCGGTTTTTAATCGGGACGAATATATTTGTCCTGATCCCGTCCCGATTTTGAATTGAGACTGAATCTTTCCCAAATTTTTGGATCGGGCCGGACCAGGACAACCGAGACGTCCTGACCCGTGCCTACCCCTAGTTTTTGGCCATGCATTGTTCACTCCTTGAGGAAGCAAGCGAGGACAAGATCTTTGGCACTTATAAATTAATGGATTAATTTCAAATTAGTTCACATAGATTCTTTTAACTAGTTTGCTTCTGATTATAATTTGAGGTAAATTATACTGATTTACCTTTATTTAAGGTTAATTGTATGAATTTTTCTTCACTATTTTAAATTTAAAATAATTTTTAAACAAAATAATATATTTAATAATTAAAATATTTACATTATCCGCCACTTATGTTATAAATATAAATTTTCGCTACAAAATACTAGTTTTTGTAATATTTTATCCCTTACTTAATCTTTATGAGATTGTCTTAATGTTGAATTAATTAGGACACACTACAACACATCGTTGGAATTCTGACGACAGATTATAAAGAAATTTTGACGTCGGAGGGAGTAAATATATGCATTCTGACGGCAGTGAATCCGTCGAAAACGCGTGTCAAAAACCTTCCGCTTAATTTTAAATATTGACGTCTATCCAGGCGTAAAGATTTAAATTTCGACGGCGTGTGAGGTCGAAACGAGACGTCAGTATCCAAAACGACGACGTTATGCTTAGCATATTGACGTCTAAACAGGCGTCAATATGCTAATTAACCATTTTTTTCATTTTTTTAAATAAATTTTACTCATAATCAATAATTAATATATTAATTAGCTAATTAATTTAAAATTAATCAAATTATCATCAAAATTCACAATTTTATTTAATTGGAACAGTAATACAAAATTTAATTTAAACAATATTCAGTAATTTTATTTACAAATAAAATTAAATAATTTAATCTTCATCATCGTCCATATCCTCCTGCTCCTCCTCGTCTTCTTGTTCTTCCTCGTCGTCTTCTCTATACGGATCAACATCTCTATCTGTACATTTATATCAATTATAAGCATATAAATTTTAATATTATTAATTAAAATATTCAGTATGACAATATATAAATTACTTACAGTTTAGAAATGGATCTTTACTTGTACCTTCTCCGAGATTAGCCGACGGTATTTCATGAGGAAGACTTTCAGGAATATACAATTGATCCTGTTAAAAAACATATTTAATTAATTACAATGCTAAAAATATCAACTACAAATAAATTAAATAAATACATACATAATCAATTGGCGAGGAAAACATATTAGCTTAATTAATAATTGGATTTAGTCCCTGTGACGATGAATTATTAAATTGTTGTTGAAACCATATCTGCTCCATTCTGTTCAGTCTTTGCTGAACCTTCCTCATCTCAGCATCATGTTTTTGCTGCATTTCTTTCATTGCAGCCTCTTGTTGCCGTCGAAGCTCGTCATATGTTGCATCGTGGGAAGATGCAACAGAAGATTGTCGATGACGTTCATAAAATTGACTTGGTGTGACTCCAATCCCTTGTAGGCGAACTCGAGAATGATGTTCGGGACCAGATATTTCCCGATATACTTGGTTCTCGAGTTGAACTCGCTCTGTTGTTGGATTAGTCTCAAGTCGTTCATTAAGTGTTTGTTCGGCGGTGGCCTACATTTCAAAAAATAGATTATAAATTTAAAAAATATTAATTTAATTCATTCGTAGATGTGTTATACCATAAATTGAGCAGCTTCTTCGCGTACATATCCTCGTCCACTTCTACGAAGATGTGTTGTTCTATACACTTCGAGCTCACTGGGCTCTCTATTATGTGTACGTCGCTTCACACAATATAAATAAAAATTAATTATTTAAAAGATATTAAAAATAAAAACAAATAAATTATAAATTATTTACTAAACTACTTACAAAATCAACACGTCTTTGAATGTAAGGGGTCGCACCGCTAGTATGTATGCAATCTTGAGTTGCACTTCTTGCCCTTCGACGCCGTTCAGACGCAGCCTGTCATATTTAATTATAATTATAAAACAAATATTACAAGTATCAAAATATAAATTTTTACCTGACTAGCCGAAGAATGCCAATAATCGACCATTCTTATCCATGATTCTCTACTAACATTTCGTGGTCGACGTGAGTAGTTTTCTTCTTTTGACTCTTCAATTTTAAAATATTTTTTTTTTAATATAAGTTTATAATTTTTAAATTTTCTGTCGAAGGCTGCCATAGTAGTGCGATAAATACGATCCCTGTTCTCAGTAGGGATCAAAAAATATCTCTGCATTTATAAATGATATTAGTTTGACCGCAAAATATATATTTAATATATAATTTCACGCAACTAAATAATGCAATCTAACATAAATTCATATAAATTCATAACATACCAATAATTGCTCCCATAATCCATTCTTATATATGGAAGAAATTTGATTCCAAGGGTCAGGCGTCAATGGTAAGAATGTAGAATCACGCACTAGTAACCCCATAAAACGTGAGTATAATCTGTGGCCGCCATCATGACTTTGACCCCAATCAGAAAAATTGACCATAATTAACTGGTCGGGATTAAGTGTATACACAGAAGAAGCTGTAAAATATGGAGACCCTTCATGTTGTATTTGTGTTGTAGTGTCTGTTTTTAAATTACATCAGAAAATATTAATATAAATTTGATTAAATAAATAATGTTCACATGTATAATGATATAAAAACTAACTCCAAATGTAGAAAGGTCTGTGAATTCGTCCTTGTGACGACCCAGGACGATCACTCTCGGGGCTAAGCTCACCCTCCTCGCGAGTCTCAGAAGAAGAAAGAAGAAGAAAAAAAAAAAAAAAAAAAAAACAGCAGCAGCAGCGACGGAAGAAGAAAGAAGAAGAAAAAAAAAAAACAGCAGGAGCAGCGACGGAAGAAGAAAGAAGAAGGAGAAGAAATCGGACGGAAGAAATTACCTGCTGATTCGACGACGGAAGAAATCGGACGAAGAAATCGATCGGCAGCAACGATGAGACGAAGGAAGAAGAAGAAGTAGGCGCGCGGGAGGAAGAAATTTAGGCGGTGAACGTGAAATTTATAGGTAAAATTTATATTTATTTAGTTAAAGAACTGTAGCAATATTTAAAAAATTATATATATATATATATATAATTTCGTACGTTCTGCAGCTGAAATGAAATTTCAGCTGCTTACCGTATGCTCACGGGTTGAAATTTTCAACCCGTGATACTTGCTTCGACGACCGCGCGTTCGCGCGGGAAAATTTTTCGACGCCAGATGTGTCGAAACGCTGGCGTCGAAATTTTTCGACGCTGCCTTTTCGACGAAAAAACGCCATATTTCCCGTTTTACATATCGACGTCTAATATAGACGTCGATATTTTTAAACTTTTTCGCATCCGTCCTTAAACATTTCGACGCTTCTTCGGACGTCAAAAAATAAACGTCGTTATTTCGAAATTTTCTTGTTGGTACACTTGTATATTTTTAGTTTCTAATATAAGTTAGTAAATGATATGAATATTTTAATATTTAAATATATTGAAAAAACAATCCAGGAGAGTATTGTATACATTTTCAGGATTCCAAATATTTTCAAACAACAAGAGAAGATTCTTGTAACAATTTACTCTAATTAAATAGAAAAAAAGGTCGATGAAATTTACTCTATAATTTTTTTTTCTATTTTTTAAGCAAACAATGTTATTTAAGTTCTTTTAGCAACTATTTTATCTCAATTTGAATTAATGAAGAAGAGCAGTTTTTTTTTTTTTTCAAGCCAAGCTTCTTCATCTATCACCAATGAGTTGCAAAAGATATAGTATGCATGCAAACCAAATTGAATGCATGTGCCAACATTGAAGAGGACACCAACTTGTTTTATGCAATAAACTCCTGCCTTTGTAATTAACTTAACTTGAACACCATAAATGTTTTTTAAGTGTGTAATATGGAAAAAAGTTGAAGGCTATGTGCTTGTAATGAACTGGCTGTCAGAGATGTCACACAAGGGAGTACATGAGATCAAATAATAGACGAAGCTAAATAATAATTGTTCTTGCCTTTCTAGTACTAGATTCCGAAGAGAAAGAAAGAGAATCTCCTCTTGGCCACGTTGAAGAGTCATGAAGTGATACAGTCCAAGTCCAAGGACAACTCCCAACTGCAGTTTCTCTCCTCGCGTTCTTTTTTTATTCTTATATATATACCACGGATGAAAGTAATGATAAGCTGGATAGTGAGGCTAATAATTAACAAGTTACAGTAAACACATGTAATTATTGCCTTTGAGCTAGGTTATGCACATGTTACAGTAAACACTTGGAGTCTTGGCAAACAGCAATCAAGTCCTATTGAAATTGTGTCCGCTTAATTAGTTGGTGCTTCTTGAACTAAATCACGGTTTCTTCTACGACGGCATTGAATCCATTAGCACTACTAGGATAATGGTTTTTAGCTACGGGCCTCACCGACGGTCGCCTGCGTCGTCAGAAATATCCACGGCTTTCCGACGGTCGCAGCGGCCGTGACTGATGTAACAAAATCAGCCACGGCTCGCATACGGCCGCTGACAATCGTCGCTCAGCCGATGGCGCGCACGGGACGCGAAATGAAATAAGTTAGTAGCCACGGTTAGGCGGACTAACAGCGGGCCGTCGTTGATATCGTAAGTCATTAGCCATGGCTAACAGCGGGCCGTTGCCGATATCGTAATTAACAACTCATAGTTTACCAACGGCTGTCGGGCTGTCGGGCCATCGGTGAATTTTTTTTTTTTTTGCATTCGCGCCCATCCCCTTTCGTTCTCCCGCTCCCTCTTCTCTCTGTTGTTCCTCGCCGAAACACCGCCGGTAGCCACCGTCAACATCGTCTCCTCGCCTCACCGTTAGTTCTCGGGTCGCCCTCGAGTTAGCGCCGGTTATTCGGGCGCCGCCGATCCTTCGACGTTGATCGCCTCCTTGCCACGCGCCTCCAATCGATCGTCGTCGGCTCATCTCCTCATTGACGACCGCCCTCCTTCCTCTCCCCTCCCTCCTCGTCCGTAAGACCCCTCTTCGTCCCCCTCTCCGGCCTGTTGGGGCCGAAACCTAGCCATCGCCGGTAGTGTGTATATATATATATAATGTTAATTTTAGGGTACCGTTAATTATATGTTAATTTTTTTTAATTTAGTATTAATTATTAATTTTAGGTTAATTAGTAATTATTTGTTAGTTTTATTATTATTATTAATTGTTAATTAAGTTAGGTTTTTTGCTATTAATTAGTTTTAATGTTAGGGTTAATTAAATTATAATTAAAATAAATGTTAGGGTTATTTAATGAAATTAGTTTAATATTAATTAATTAGTATTAATGGAATCGCCCACTGAGGACTCGCATCGGAATCATCTACTTCGGACTCACGTCGGAATCATCTAATGTGGACTCGCAGCCAAATCGTCCATGGTGGACTCGCGCCGGAATCATCCACAATGGATGGACTCGTGCCGGAATCATCCACTTTGGACTCGCGCGGAATCGTCCACTGTGGGCACGCACCGGCATCCACAAATTTAGAAAAAAAATCAAGACGAGTTGATACGTTTCACGTACGCATCAACGAGTCAAGTTTTAATTTTGCAAAATCTTAGATCCGTTCGGGGGTTGTATGTTCGTATAAACGAAGTAAATGATCTTTTATACGACGTACAACCCTTGAATTGTCTCTAATTGGATAATTTGATAACATAGTTATTTATATTGCACTTAGTTTATTTCTTTTAGTCATTATTCATTTTTAAATTTTGGCTTGTATCTCCCTTGTTCTCCAATACGCGCCCAGATGATATGCGTATTCGGAGAACTGTATGGAGATGCTACCGAAATTTAGAATGAAGTTAATGACTAAAAAAAATACTAAGTGCAATATGAATAACATGAATCCCGAATAAAATAGAACCATCCCACCTAAAGATATTACCTAAAGATATTGCCCACTTTTTGACAGAACGTGTTGGGCGATCGAAGTTGGATGTACCAACAAATTCATCGTGGAGCTATAACAGACGAATTTTGAGTAGGCGTAACTTACTTCTTAAATTTCACTTACTCGAATGAAAAATTCCTTAGTGGTGATAAAATCCGATGTCCGTGCCGAAAATGTTCGAACATTAGATTTTTGGACCGAGAAACTGTCACAATGCATCTATATACAAAAGGATTCATACCAAGATATTTTGTATGGAATTGTCACGGGGAGTCACGTCAAGTCGGGACATCGAGCAATCCTGTTGTCCAAACTCATGGTGAATCTTCTTTCAATCCACCTAATCCTTATAGAACAATAATTCTGGATAGTCTTGGAGGACAATTCCATTTAAATGATAATATTGAGTCAGTTACTGAGACGGTAATGCCACCAGATACTACGACAGTTGAAGTCACTGAAGAATAACCTGCGATACAGATTGAATTGCCGAATAAGGAGGCTGTAGAATTTTACGAGATGTTGAAAGTTGCCGATGAACCTTTGTATGAGAATTGTCCTAATTATACAAGATTTTCGGCAATGACACAACTCCTAAACATCAAGTCCGATTGTAATATCAACGGGGTTGCGTTTGATCGGATTGCAGGTTTTATCAATGGTATGCTACCTCCAAATAACAAGTTTGAGCCAACCTTTTATAAGATAAAAAAAGTTGATGAGGAAATTAGGGCTTGAGTACGAAAAGATACACGCGTCCCAAAATAACTGTATTTAATATTATAAAGAAAATGCACAGTTAGAGCAATGCCCGGTATGTCAACATCCTCATTACAAGGAGAAGAAATCGGTCCGACAAAAAAATATTCCCTTTAAGGTGCTTCGGTATTTTCCACTGACACCGAGGCTTCAAAGGTTATTCATGTCGGAAAAGACTGCCCCCTATATGAGTTGGCATGCAAGAAGTCGTGATGATACAGTAATGACTTATCCATCCGACAATGAAGCATGGAAACATTTGGATAGGTGTTATCCTTTATTTTCTAGGGATACTAAAAATATCAGGTTGGGATTGTGCACGGATGGTTTTAATCTGTTTGGTAATTTGGAAACTCTGTATTCAGTATGGCCAGTGATGTTAACAGTTTATAATTTGCCGCCCTCAATGTGTATAAAAGATAAATTTAATTTATCTATCTTTCGATGATTATTCCGGGTCCTAGGGGTCATCGCAAAGAAATTGACGTGTTTCTCCGTCCCGTAATTAATGAACTGAAAACATTATGGGTTTATGGGTTGAGGGAGCTATCACTTATGATTGTCACCGGAAACAAAACTTCACTTTATGAGCTGCTATATTGTGGACAATCAATGATTTCCCGACCTATGACATGTTATCTGGTTGGAGCATGTATGGGCAACTCTCTTGCCTGTATTGCATGGAACACTCAAAATCCTTCAGTCTTGAGAACGGTCGAAAAATTTCCTTCTTTGATTGTCATTGTCGGTTCCTACCGTCTAACCATCAGTATCGAAGGAATCGTGACCAATTTACCAAGGGTAGAGTCGAAAGAGATGAGCCACCACCAATGTTGTCTAGTGAACAGATGTTAGCATGTGTTCAATTGCTTCCAGAGATTACTTTTGGTCGGAATGTAAGAATTTCAGGCTTTGGTCAAACACATAACTGGGTGAAAAAAAATATCTTTTGGAAATTGCTGTATTGGAGTTCATTACTGATTCAGCATAATTTGGACGTCATGCACATTAAAAAAAATATGTTTGATAATATTTTTAACACTATGATGGATATTTCCGACAAAACTAAAGATAATGTAAAGACCCGACATGATGTAAAAATACTTTGTAAGAGGCCTAAGTTAGAGTTGCAAGAGGTCAACGAACGATTTCATAAGCCAAAGGCGTCGTATGTGTTAAATAAACAACAGATGAAAGATGTGTATCAATGGATCAAAGAACTCAGATTACCCGATGGATGTGCCTCAAACTTATCTCAATGTGTAAACGTCAATGAATACAAAATATCGGGGATGAAGAGCCACGATTGTCATGTATTCATGCAAAGATTGCTTCCGGACGCGTTTCGAGATCATCTACATGATAAGATTTGGGGTCCGTTGACAGAATCAAGTATGTTTTTCAGAAACATTTGTGCAAATGTACTTCGAGTCGAAGATATGTCAGCACCTGAAAATAATATTATTGAAATCATATGCAAGCTGGAGCAGTTTTTCCCTCCTGCATTTTTTGACTCGATGGAGCATCTACCGATACACTTGGCATACGAGGCACGAGTTGGTGGCCCCGTTCAATACCGGTGGATGTACTTATTTGAAAGATACATGAATCGTCTAAGAAAAAAGTAAAGAACACCACCGCAGTTGAAGGTTCCACATCAGAAGCATATATAATTCAAGAAATTTCAATATTCTGCTCATTTTATTTTGAATCAACCATCAAGACAACACTTAATCATCTTCCACAGTACAATGACGAGGGAGCTCGACCATCAGATAGTTGTTTAAATATCTTTGGTTACCCCGGTCGTGCTTTGGATTCTCGTCCGTCTCGATTCTTAAACGATGAAGAGTACCATTTGGCATACTTGTACGCTTTACTAAACTATCCAGAAATTGAGAAGTTCATTGAAATATTTGACATTGAGATGGTGACAAAATACTCATTGAAAGATTATATAATCATGAGTTCCCTAATTGGTTTCAAGCTTACAGCACAAAATATAGAGGCGAAATAGATAACCAAATCTTTGAGTTTGCTAGCGGACCGACACGACTTGTACAGTGTTATAATGGTTATTTTGTTAATGGATATAAATTTCACACACTTGAATATTCATCTACAAAAAAGACTATGAATGCTGGGGTCTGCGTCAAAGGGACAATGTATGCTTAATGTGATGTTGACTTTTACGGACTATTGGAAAAAATAATAGAATTGCAATTTTTCGGATGTAAATCAGTTGCCCTTTTTAAATGTCATTGGTTCGATACAAGCGATAGGGGCATGAGAGTTCATCCAAAGTATAAACAGCTGGTCAAGGTGAATTACAAATCAAAATTGGCTTCAAATGAGCCATTTATATTGGTATCTCAAGCTGAACAAGTATATTATATACAGTATCCGTCTCAAAAGAAATATAGGGTAGATTGGCGTGTAGTCTGTAAGACTAAAGCCAGAGGAAAAATTGACCCGATAGTTGAAGAGAATGAGCCAGTAGATGACTTCTATCAAGAAGAAGATCCTTCCGAAGTGGAACGAGTTAGTCCAATACTCGAGGGTGATGACATAGAGTTAGTTCAATTGGAAATAGAATACGTTGATGACGACGATAATGAAGTTGAGGTAGGACAGAATGATGATGAGGGAGACGAAGAAGAATATCAAGATTCCGATACAAAAGAACAAGAAAAAGAGTATTACATGGATGATGATAATGACGATGACGAATAATTGTAAATGTGAAGTATATATTCAATTATTAAATATATCTATTAATGTATTATATATAATCTAATTATATTAAATTTTTACAGCTATGGTTCGAGATATCAGTTCCCGAGGAGGCATTCCTCATAAGACCCCTCGACGATTACCACCTACCCCACCTGTACCCACTGATCCTTTGCCTTCCACTACCGTCCCCCCACCTCCGGCCACCATCCCCCCACCTCCAACCACCATGCCCCCACCTTCGGCTACCATCCCTCCGCCACCCTCTGCAGATTCAGGACCGTCGTCTTCGAGACGTAGGCCACGAGGGCCTAACATAATTCTCCCTCCGCCACCCGAGGGAGAACTGCGCATAGCAATTAGTGTACGCGAAAGACGATAAGTATATGCATCAATTATTTCTTATTATTTATTTATTTCAAAATATCATATTATGAATTTATATTTTGTGCAGATTTGAGCATGAGGACGTCCCTCGCACGATAGCGGGGACGATCTGGAAGTTTATGTGCGTGACGTGGCCTACATGATCTCACGTGCCCCGTGAGCATATGGATTTATTATGGCGAGAGTTCACGGTAAGTATATTTATTAAATTAATGTTAATGTTAAATATTCATCGGCAATAATATATTTTTTTTACAGGCTCATTATACATGGCTGGAGGACCAGGCCACTTTTGTTGAGGCTGCATGGGATCGTGTTGCCTGCGCTCGCTATAACGGGCTGCTTCAACAGGCCCGTCAGACTGTGATGAGATGACCGGGGGACACACAGATAGGGCAAACTCGGGGACATGCCCTCGAGTGGATTCCTGGCCCTATGTGGGACCAGCTAGTTGAGCGGTGGGACACACCTGAGCGGCAGGAGGTCTCCCGAACTGCGTCGAGAAACAACATGTCCGGGGGGAACGGCGCAGGCGCGCGCCACACTGGTGGCTCATCTCTTTTGCGGTTCATGAGCGTCGTATGGTATGTGTAATTTAACTATATATTGTGTATAATGATATTAGTGTATTTGTTTTCTAATGTAAGACGCGAGTGGCGGAGGACGGCACCCTCCAACTCTCGTCGATGATGGAGGTGTTTGAGCGCACCCACCGTCGTCGACGAGGAGCGGGAGACTACGTTGATAGTAGAGCCTCGTATATAATGGTAAGTAGTTATATATGTCTATTTGATTTACACAATTTTTATTTATAGTTTATATATATTTAAAATATAAACATGTGTAGGAAACTTACACGAGGACTGTGATCGAGCGTGGAGGCACACCGGAGGAGTTCAACGCAGGAGCTTGGGTGAGCGGCCCTCGACATCCCGAGCGCAGGACCAGAGCCGGATAGCGGCTATGGAGTCGGAGCTCACCCAACAGAGACAGGTGATGGAGGAGCAGAGGCAGACGATGGAGGAGCAGAGGCTGGAGATGCAGGAGCAGAGACGGACGAATGACGAGTTGAGATAAACGACCAGAACATGCAGACACTCCTCACTCAGATTGCATCTCACTCTGGCCTTCTACCGATGATGTCGCAGCCATCGTCCTTCTCGACCCAGTCGACTCTCCCGACCCAGTCGTTGTCGACTCCACCGCCTCCACTGCCTCCGTGAGATTTTGATTTATTGTATTTTTTTTATATTTTAATACTTGGTTGTATATATATGATATTTTGATAATTGTTTGCGTCCGATTTGAGGCTTAGATTAATGATATTTATGTAAAACTTGTATGTTTGGTTTCAAATACATGTGTATGATGTTTTGTGATTGTAATATGTGATTGAAAATATGTTGTAGTCTATATATCATTGTATACATGAATTTATAAAATTTTCAATTTTTTCAATTACAAGATACACCTTTAGCCACCGCTTGCCCACGGTTCACCGTCACTAAGCCGTGGCTGAAAACTTATCGTAAATGGCCGATGGCCTGAGCAACACCAAATATCACGGTTGCTAATAGTATCACCGACGGGACTGGGCCATGGCTGATGAGTTGGTATCAGTGACAACACCTAGAGTCGTCACTGATATTTTTAAATCAGCAACAACGCACGTGGCTGTCGCTGATGATTACGTGTGACGGTGGCGCTCGGCCGTCACAATTTATCTGAGACGTGCACATCAGTGACAGCGTTTTGCCACGCCATTTGCCGTCCGTGATAGTTATCACCAACAGTTCATCCACGGATTTAGCCGTCGGTGATGACGACAATTCTAGTAGTGTGGACATATATAACACGTGTCACAGCTGAGTCCACTTCAATAAAAATCGTCATTAATAGCACAATGATATCATCAACACTATCATAGATAGTGTATAATATTAAACGAAACGCTGTCAAATCGCACGCTATCTTATGTAGGGAAGTTATAATAGTGTTTCTGGGAATGCAATTATGAATGTTATATGAATGTTATTTTATAACATTTTATATCAGTTATGATTAGTTCGTTATAGCACTCTAAACCTGCTATTACTTCTTTCTAAAATAGCAATAATATTTAGTTATCATATATATTTATATAACTTTTTCAAATTGTTATCTATCACTAAAGAGAACATTTTAAGACTCATACAAAAGTAGGTTTAATCTCAGCTTATTGTTGTTACTGAAATAATTTTTTTATTTTTCTAATTTATTAATCATATAATAATCAATATTTAAAAAATATTTTTATATTAAATCAAGAGTACATTACATAAATCCAAACTACCAAAACATAATATTAATCGAAACTTAGTAAAATATCAACTAATGAACTTAAACATAGATCAATATTATTTTCTAATAATAAAAAGAAAATAGATTAAGTATTGTCTTCTAAAACAAGAGTAGCTAGATTGTACAATCACGAAATCTTCGAACATAACTTCCAAATATCTGACCCTTGACCAATTGAAATCTTCCAACTAGCATCAAGTTCCAGTTGAACCTTGACCACCCTGCTCCTAAGTCATGCATAACTTCAACAAATTTTTCTTTGCCATAGAGTTTTTTCATAGCTGTTTCAGCTTAAGAAAGTCTCCTTTGCTATAGAATAAAAGATGAATTATATCAACCTACTTTGGCTTCATATCAACATACTTTGACCGCATATTATGAATTATAGCAACAAGTAATTCTAATTATAGCATCATACTTTATCAATTTTCAATAGTCGGATATTTCTTAATTTTTGTTCCAATTAGCCACAATCTTTCCTACCAAAATTCTCATTTATGTGACAAAGAATATACGTATATAAGGGAAGAAAAGGAATAATGATTGTTTGCAAAAAAATAATTCCATGATTGAGTTTTCGGTACATTTGTTTAGTTTTAGGTTCTCTCAATCAACTAACACAATTCATAGTTCAATTTGTTTGGGTTTTGGTTGCAATTGGATGATTAAGTGAAAACAATTCCAGATTAGATGATCTCTAACAAGAATTACATTTTAATTCTAAACTACATTTTACCGTAATAAATAACTATTGTGAATAGATTAGTGTTGACTGGTACTAGCCAACTCAAAGATGCCACATCAAATTAACTGATTCAAGGCTGGTATATCTGGTTTGGCTTCAAAAGCCATACCAAGGTTTATCTCTAAAACTGATAAGTTAATTCCATATTTTGACTCGTCAAAAAATAATACTGATAACTATAAAGTGAAACAATTTCATTAGTTAAACTGTTAAATGGTGATCAAAAGGTTTCCAAACCTCAAAATAAGTAATTTTGATATCCTGACTCGTTAAAAAATAAAAATTGATAACTGTAAAGTGAAATAATTTTATTAGTTGACCATGAGCCCAATCTCCCGTGCTCATTACCTTAGGAGCCAAAGTAGCTTTGGAGTGATCTTGTGCTTGTGCCTTCAATCTTGCAGTTCCATCCAAAATAGATGGAAGTTCACGAAGAAGAATTCTTGATCCTATAAAAACCAAAAAAAGGCATACATGCCTCAATATGTTGGAAAACAATTGGCGGTTTGTTAAAGCAAGATTGAAGTTGTTGAGATTCCATACAATTTCCAATAATATGATTTAGTGGTACATAATGCAAGAGCACAGTTACGAGACATAGTTAAGGGCACAAAATGAATTAAAGACTGAAAGTAAATAGGATATCTAATTGTTAGTAACAAGTTAGACTTATTAACCTCCAAAAAGAGTCTGTACAGATGAGATTCATATAGCATCATTAAGAACTTGGTTGTGCCACTATTATTTCTTTATATACATAATGTTGTCTTTGGGATTTATGGACAAAGAAACCAATAGCTTTCCAGATTATTGAGCAGCTTATGAATAAAATTTTGCATTCAGAAATTAATGTGTCAACAAGATAGAATGCAGTTTGAAGTGATGTCATGTCTAAAAGGAACTACAACTGTTAGAGTGTGTTCAAGAAAACTACAACTGTACAATAGTTATTAAATCTGAATCAATAATCAATTTGTACAAGCTATGGTTCTCATGGTGGCAAGCTGGACAAGTGGGTCAATCTGTTGGACTGCAAATTAATAGGACATATTAGAAAAATGCATCACTAAGATATTTGATAATGCTCAGTTCACTTAAGATCATGCTAAGTTATGCCTCAAACATAGTACAACTTAGAACTACACAAGTCATTTCAGATGTTATGATTTCAACAAGTCGTATTGCATCCTATTTTTCCATAATTGGATATATTAATTAATGTACTTGCATGAAATAACACCGATGCTTCTCAGTCAATACAAGTTGCTTGATTACATAACAGATATAACATAAAGGTCCTAAACAAAAAAAATTAGCATCAGATAGCGAAAAGTGAGAGAAAAAGAGATAGGACAAAAAGAGAGAAGAAGAACAGGTAAGTGTACCTATGTTAAATAATATTGTAAGCAGTTCTGGTGCTTGCAACCCAATCACAGTAAAATTTAATGTTGAAATATAAAGTTCATATGAAAAAAAAACATACATATATAATCAGCATGATTTTGAAAATATCTAGTATCGGAAGTTGAATTTTCAGTAAACCAAGATTATTACAAACTAAAAGTGTGCCCAAGCATTGCATACGAGTCCAATTAATTTAGCATATAATGACCACAAGGCTTCCATCAATGCATGGCTTAAGGAGGCATAACTAAAGATTTTTTTTTTAGCTTGAAGCTGGTTATGGTCTCTCTAGTCACAATGGAATAACTTTTCATTGTGCTAAACATAGTGACAAGGCTTGCCTTCTGATTTTAATAGATACCAATACAATATTAATTATTTACTCAAGTTCCTTTTTATTCAAATTACACCTCTCTTAAATTCATATTAAAATGAACAACTACCATTATATCAATCTATTATACCAAAGTAGAAACCAGTAAAGAACATGTGACAAAAGCTCCTTCACCATGTAGGAAAAAAGGATGCAACACCATAGGAAGTGAGATCAATGTCATCAGACATGCTGCACAAAACTAAAAAGATGGAAAACATATCATGATGGTTTGTTTAAAACATATACCATAAGAGGCTAGAATAGTTAAGAAAGAAGCAAACTATACATATAACTTTGGAAATGTTAGATACAAACTACACATAACCCAATATAAAATGTGCAAAAGTGACTATATAAAAGAGGTCAAGAACAAAGAGACCAATTACTACATTATAAGCAAGAAATGCATGCACTGAAATCTGAATACTTGAAACTATGTTTTCTTATTCAAATATACTGGTGGAATTAGAGCAAGAATTTGTTTTAGTTTGTCATCAGACTGGTGGAATAAAGCAAAGATTAAGTTCTACCTCTTGTAACTGCGTACCATCCATTGCATTAAATATTCTAATCAATGTTCCCTTTGTGCTTGAAGTGGCAAGAAGAAGCCATCCAAAGTCGAAGTCATACAGGATAGCTGAGAATCATGAGCATTAATAATCTTTGTCATCTGCAAACCAAAATGTACATTAGATCTATAAGCAAATTCACCAAAGCAACGGCTTTGATGGTCTCCCAGATCATTACTTTGTTAGGTGGGTATTGCGTATTGGAGCCATCACCCACAAGAACCAGGATATTAGAACGAAATAGCATTTCAACTAATCCAAAGCCACCACTTTTCAAATCTCACCTAAAGGTTTCCTTGAAAGTATCACAGTTATATATTTGGAAACCATTGCTTGTCCCAACAGCAAAGCATCCATAGTCTTGATTCGAGGACACTGACAACAGCTCAGTTCAACTCAGATTTCGGAACAATCACAACATAAACAGTTAAACATTACCTCGATAGCAATCACCAGAATTGCCAAACTTCAATAGAAGAGAATGCAAGTACTTGTGAGCTTTAGCGATGCATCAATGCAGCAGCAGTTGTGGAAGATGAGTTGAATAATGATCCATTTTTCCTCTGAAATCAAGCACGCACCTAATTAAGTAGATCTCCCCAAAGGAGCCGCTTTACCGAGGCGGAATTTGTTACCGACGCGAGGGTCCATCCGACCACCGCGATTTCAAATCAAAACTCAACCCTGGCAAAAGAATCACCAAAGAATAAAGCAACAGGAAGGGCACGCCTCCCCCGCAGTTGTTTCACCCGCGAACCGAGGCGAATCCCCGCAGATCGACGACGACGCCCATCAACACACGAGATGGGCGGGGAAATCGGGCGAGACTGCCCGTCGAACTAGGGTTTCGTCGAAGGGAAGAGCAAGCGCAAAGGTCGGCGTCACGATGGATCCTACGATGTTGTGCACGAGCGCAAAGGTTGGGAGAGGGATTAGGGTTTTTGGGCGGAGGGTTACGAACCCGAAGAGGATGAGATGAACTGAGAAAGAGGGAAAAGGGAGACGAGGGAATTAGAGGTGAAAAGGGGAAGAGACATGAGGCTTCCGTCGGCTGAGAAAATGGGGAAGACAAAGCTTCAAAAACGGGGTTCTCATCGGCTGAGAAAATAGGGAAGACGAAGCTTCCGTCGGCTGAGAAAATGAGGAAGACGAAGCTTCGATCAGCGGTGAAAAAAAGGAGGAGAGTAGCGCGGGGTTCTCATCGGCTGAGAAAAAAATAGAGGAGAGCCACGCGGTGATGGGAGGGAAGAGTGTTTTGCCTTATTAATTTAACCCTTGCCGCTTAAATTTTAGCTACCATTTAATATTGTAGTGGTAAAACGTTATAAAAAATCTAAAATATTAAAGTGGTCCAACTATTTTTTCATAAAATATAGAGAGCATTTTTAGTAATTACCTTTTTTAAATTAATGCACTTGCATGGTTCCTTCCTATGCGTAGAATGAATGGAGAATTATATTATTTGTGTTATGTTTATTATACAAAATAAGACCTCTATATAGGCGTTACAAGAGTCACTACTAGAATAATAGACATCAGCAACGACTTGCAACGGCTCGGCCCGTTGCAATGGAGTCGTGGTAGAAAAATACGTTGCTGATAATTTAGCAACAGATCAGCAACAGCCGCTCGAGCCGTTGCTAATAATAATATCAGCAACGGTTTTGCCACGAACGCAAGAGCGTTGTAGGTAAGAACATCAGCAATGGCCCCGTCGACCGTGGCAAGGCCGTTAGCGAAAGCCGGTTGCTAAGTCGTTGTTGTAGGTCATCAGCAACGACTTACGATACACTTTCAATAACGGCTTTTCCACGAACGACCGTGGGAAAGCCGTTGCTGATGATGTAAACCTGCAACTGAAAAAAAAAATTAAATTTAAATTTTCATTAATACATTGATACATTATCTAATACATAACTCACACACTCATACACACATTCATTCACATACACATCACAAATACACCCAGATATACATCAAAACAATTATACGTATATTTATAATTATCCACAATCATATTAAGACTATTCAAATTCAGAACTAAAGTATCAATATCCAAACAAAACAAGTTAATCAAGTATATATAGTATCCAAGTAACAAAGTCAATATCTAAACAAAACAATAAAATCTCACGACGACGATGGAGGATGGTCTAGATCACATGACGGGGTATGAAGTGCTTGGGTGTACACCGGCGTGGACTGACTCGAGGACGATGGATTAGATGATGCCGAATGGATGCCTGCTCCGGTATGAGCTGGGATGTTGCGTAGCATAGCATGCATCTCTGTCATCATCTGACTCTGACGCTCCATCATCTCACTCTAATGCGCGATCGTCTCCTCCAATGTCCTTATCCTACTACTCTGATCTTAACTAGACTTGGAGGTGAACAGCCGCTCACTATCGATCGGAGGGGTCGGTGCCCCAAGTGGCCCTAGCACAGCTCGCGCATGACCACTATCTACAAAGCCATATACGCGCTCGTGGTCCCAGCCACCTGCAGCCTCGACCCACGCTCCTGCGTCAAAGTCCTCGGGGGTGCCCCCGCGCTGCATCACCGTCTGAGTGTATGTAAGTCTCCTACTCGAGTTTGGTTTTTTATTTCATATTTTTCCTAAAACTTAAATTATAAATAAATAATGAATAATTTAAACAAATATACTTACCATAATGTATGCAACGCGGTTGTCAATGTACTCCCCCGTCCCATGTACTCGACGGTGAGTCCGCTCAAACACCGCCATCGGTTAGGGTCGTTGGACAGTCCCGTCGTTCAACACCATCGTCTACATTTACAAAACAAATACATTAATTAGTACACAGAGTGACAAATAAAATATATAATTAAAAGTAAGGTATAATACTTACCATACGATTCGCATGCACTGCAAATGAAATAGAGCCGCTAGTGTGACGCGCTCCTCATCCCGACATGCGGTTTCTAGCCGCAGTCCTTGAAACCTCCTGCCATCGATTTGTTGACCATGATGCCACGAGCTGGTCCCATATATCTGGAGTAATCCAATCGGGGTTGTATCCCCGAGTCTCCGCGATGTTTGTGGTCCTAGCTCGGTCCATTGCCTGGGACCGGGCCTGCCCCAGCTGAACGTTGTACCTCTGTTAGGAAATAGCCTCCTAGGCAGCGTAAATGAAGGACCTTTGGTCCTCAGCCCATGTATAGCGAGCCTACAAAATAATAATATTAGTACCAATATTAATCATCATGTATAAAAAATTTTTTAATACGTGTCTCAAACTCGCGTCATAGCATGTCGACGTGCTTACTGGGCACGTGAGACCATGTGGGCCATGCTCCATGCATGTATCGTCGAATGGTAGAAGATATCGTCCTGGGCACTTCTTCTAGCTCGAACCTGCACAACAAAAATAAAGTTCAATATTATATTATGATATAATGAATTTGTAATAATTCATAATTCATGATATATTACGTACCGCTCCCCAATCACACTAATGAATCTACGTGACTCTGTGGCTGGTGGAGGCTGCCACCTGTTCGGCCGCGTGGCCGCCTGTGTTTGGATGAACTAGCCTCAGTAGTATCACCAGCAAGAGGATCAGCAACAGGAGTAAGTGCTGGAGTCTGACCGATCGGAGACTCCAAAGCTCTCGTGCGACGATAACCACGACCAGACATATCCGTCGAATAAGCATATAATTATATTATATATATATATATATATATATAGTAGAGATATATTTAATATACGATATACTTTATAATTATTTCTCATCATCTGAGTAATAGTCTTCGAATTCTTCCTCTTCTTCATCTTCTTCATCTCCAGCTTCCTCAATTTCATGATCATCATGATCATCAACATATTCAACTTCTAATTGAACTGACTCTGTGTCTGCATCCTCGAGTATTGGAATAATACGGTCTACAACAGGAGGATCATCTTCTTGATAGAAATCATCTGTCACATCAGGTATCGGCTCATTTTCTCCCGCTATTGGATCAATTCTTCCTCTAGCTTTAGTCTTACAAACTACACGCCAATCTACTCTATCTTTATTTCAAGCCGGATACTTTGCGTAATATAATTGTTCGGCTTGTGATGCCAATATAAATGACTCATTTGCTGCCAATTTCGATTTGTAATTAACCTCAACAAGTTTGTATTTTGGATGAACTTTCATGCCCCTTTCTTTTGTATCAAACCAATGACATCTAAATAGGATAACTGATTTCAAGCCGAAGTAGTGCAATTCTATCACTTCTTCCACCAGTCCGTAAAAATCCATATCACATTCAACATAGGTTGTCCCTTTCACGCAGACCTCGGCATTCATCGTCTTCTTTGTAAAGGCATATCCAACCGTGTGAAATTTATAGCCATTAACAAAATATCCGCTATAACACGACACTAGTCGCGACGGTCCACTAACAAACTCAAATATTCTTTCGTCTATTTCAGCTCTGTGATCTTTGCTGTAAGCCCGAATCCAAGTAGGGAAATCACGATTCCGTAATCTCTCCTATTCTTGATCGTTGTGAATAGAGTATTTTTGCACCATCTTAATGTCAAATATTTCAATGGATTGTTCAATATCTGGACAAATGAGTAATACGTACAATTGTGCCAAATGATACTCTTCGTCGCTTAAGTGTCGAGATGGACGAGAACCAGAAGCATGACCAGAGTGACAAAATATATTTTAACATTCATCTGAATGCCGAACACCCCCGTCATCGTTACGTGGAAGACGATCAAATCTTATCTGTACTGTCGATTCAAAGAAAATGAGCAGAATGTTGAAATTTCTTAGATGATATACGATTCAGATATTGATCCTTCAACAACTGCAGTGTTCTTTACTTTTTTCTTCAGATGATTCATGTATCTTTCAAATAAATACATCCACCGATATTGAACAGGGTCACCTACTCGTGCCTCGTATGCCAAGTGTATCGGTAGATGCTCCATCGAGTCAAAGAAGGCAAGAGGGAAAAACTATTCCAGCTTGTATATAATTTCAACAATATTATTTTCAAGTGCTGACATATCTTCGACTCGAAGGACATTTGCACAAATATTTCTAAAAAACATACTTAATGCAGTCAACGACCCCCAAATATTATCAGGTAGAAGATCTCAGAATGCGATCGGAAGCAATCTCTGCATGAATACATGATAATCATGGCTCTTCATCCATGATATTTTGCAATCATCGACGTTCACACATCTTTGAGGCATATCCATCGGGTAAGCCGAGTTCTTTCATCCATTGACAAACATCTTTGATATGTTGTTTATTTAACACATACAGGGCCTTCGACTTCAGATATCGTCCGTTGACCTCTTGTAATTCCAACTCCGGTCTCTTACAAAGTATTTTCAGATCATGTCGGGCTTTGACATTATCTTTAATTTTTTTGAAAACATCCATCAAAGTGTTGAAAATATTATCAAACACATTTTTTTCAGTGTGCATGATGTCCAAATTATGCCGAATCAGTAATGAACACCAATACGACAATTCCCAAAAGATACTTTTTTTCACCCAGTTATGTGTTTGACCAAAGCTCGACACTCTTCCATTCCGACCAAACACTATCTTTGGAAGTGCTAAAACACGTGCTAACATTTGTTCACCAGATAACATCGGTGGTGACTCATCTCTTTTGACTTTGCCCTTAGTAAATTTATTACAATTCCTTCGATACTGATGGTTAGCCGGTAGGAATCGACGATGATAATCAAAGAATGAGATTTTTCGTCCGTTCTGAAGACTGAATGATTTAGAGTGTTCCATACAATACAGACAAGAGAGTCGACCGTGAGTGCTCCAACCAAATAACATGCCGTATGCCGGAAAATCATTGATTGTCCACAAGACCACAGCCTTTAAATTGAAGTTTTGCTTCCGATGACAATCATAAGTGATAGCTCCCTCGGTCCACAATGTTTTAAATTCATCTATCAAGGGTCTGAGAAACACATCAATTTCTTTTCGCTGACCCTTAAGACCTGGAATAATCATCGAAAGATAAATAAATTCATCTTTCATACACATTGATGGTGGAAAATTATAAACTATTATCAGCACTGGCCAAATTGAATAAGGAGTTGCAGAATGACCAAACGGATTAAAATCATCTGTGCACAATCCCAATATGATATTTCTAGTATCCCTAGCAAATGAAGGATAACATGTATCCAAATGTTTCCATGCTTCACTGTCAGATGGATGAGTCATTATTGTATCATCACGACTTCTTGCATGCCAACTCATGTAGGCGACCGTCTTTTCCGACATGAATAATCTTTGAAGCCTCGGTGTTAGTGGAAAATACCGAAGCACCTTAAATGAGATATTTTTCTGTCGGACCGATTTCTTCTCCTTGTAACGAGGATGTTGACATATAGGGCATTTATCCAACTGCACATTTTCTTTATAATATAAAATGCAGTTATTTTGACATGTGTGTATTTTTTCGTACCCAAGCTCTAATTTTCTCATCAACTTTTTAGTCTTATAAAAATATGACTCAAACTTGTTATCAGTAGGCAATATTCCATTAATCAATCCTGTAATCCGATCAAACGCAACCCCGATGATATTACAATCGGCATTCATGTTTAGGAGATGCGTCATTGCCGAAAACCTAGTGTATTTAGGATAATTCTCATACAAAGGTTCATCGGCAGCTTTCAACATCTCGTAAAATTCTGCAGCTTCTTTAGTCGGTAATTTAATCTCTACCGCAGTTTGTACTTCTATCATATCAACACCTATAGTATCTGGTAGCACAGACGTCTCAGTAACTGGCCGATCGACATTATTATTCAGGTGGAATTGACCCCCAAGACTATCAAGTATCATAGTTCTATAGGGATTAGATGGACTGGATGAAGAAACACCGGCAGAGGAAGATTCACCATGTGTCTGAACGATAGGATTGCTCGACGTCCTGACTTTACGTGACTCCTCATGACAAGTCCATAGAAAATATCTTGGTGTAAATCCTTTGCTATATAGATGCAGAGTGACAGTTTCCCGATCCAAAAATCATCCATTCAAGCAAATGCGGCACGAACATCGGATTTTATCATCGACGCTAACGAATTTCCTATTCGAATAGACAAAATTTAGGAAGTACGTTACGCCTAATCGAAACTCATTCGTTAAAGCTCCACAATCAAGACGTCGATACATCCAACTTCGATTGCTCGACATGTTCTGTCAAAAAGTTGACAATATCTTTACGTAATGTCTTTAGGTAGGATGGTCATGTTACATTCGGGATTCATGTTATTCATATTGCACTAAGTATTTCTTTTAATCACTAACTTCACTCTAAATTTCGGCAACATCTCCATACAGTTCTCCGAATACGCATATCATCTGGGCGTGTATTGGAGAACAAGAGAGATGCTGCCGAAATTTAGAATGAGTTAACGGTTAAAAGAAAAAACTAAGTGCAATACAAATAACTATATTCCCAAATTATCCAATCAGGGACAATTCAAGGGTTGTACGTCGTATAAAAGATCATCTACTTCTTTTACATGAACATACAACCCCCGAATGGATCTAAGGTTTTGCTAAATTATATTTGACTCGTTGATGCGTACCACTACTACAAACTTGGTCTTCAGCAACGGCTATCAACAACGGCCGCTCAAGCCGTTGCTATTTGCAACGGCGTTCTTACGGCCGCTCGAGCCGTTGCAGATATCTGTATCTGCAACGGCGTTCTAACGGACAACTGAGCCATTGCGGATTCTTTTAATTATCAGCAACGGCTTTCTGACGGAAAGGCGAGCCGTTGCTAATTATTTAATCTTCAGCAACGGCTTACTAACGGATAAGTGAGCCGTTGCTGATGATAACTTATCAGCAACGGTGTTCTAACGGGCGAGTGAGCCGTTGCTGATAAGTTTATATAGGGCACGCTCTCGCGCCCGACCCTTCTTCCTCCCGCTTCTGCCGCCACCGCTCCTGCCGACTCCTCTCGCCGCCGCTGCCGACGCCGACGCCTCTCGCCGCCGCGCCGCTGCCGGTATGTTGATCGGCCGGCCTATACAGTTTCGGCCGGAGATGCTAAAATCTGATCGAAACCCTATTTCTAGGGTTTCGGCCGACGGCGGTCGGCCTATGGCCGCCGCCGAACCTTCTACAGTGGCCGGACAGTGTGTCCGGCCACTGTACGCCGGCGCCGGAGGGTGGACTCCGGCGCCGGAATATATATATATATATATATATATAGTTTTGAAATTGTTAATTAATTATTTTATAAATGTTAATTAAATGTTTAGATTAATTGTTTAATTTGTTAGATTAATTATTAGGGTTTAGATTAATTTCGGACGCGCGCCGGAATCGTCCACTTCGGACGCGCGCCGGAATCGTCCAATTCGGAGTCACGCCAGAATCGTCCAATTCGGACTCGCGCTGGAATCGTCCACTTCGGACGCGCGCCGGAATCGTCCAATTCAGACTCACGCCGGAATCGTCCACTTCGGACGCGCGCCAGAATCGTCCAATTCGGACTCGCGCCGGAATCGTCCACTTCGGACTCGCGCCGGAATCGTCCACTTCGGACTCGCGCCGGAATTGTCCACTTCGGACGCGCGCCGAAATCGTCCAATATGGACTCGAACTGTCTCGAAACATTTAGAAAATAATCATCCATCCGACGAGTTGATATGTTTCACGTACGCATCGACGAATCGGATATGATTTAGCAAAACCTTAGATCCGTTCGGGGATTGTATGTTCGTGTAAAAGAAGTAGATGATCTTTTATACGACGTACAATTCTTGAATTGTCCCTGATTGGACAATTTGGGAATATAGTTATTTGTACTGCACTTACGTTTTTTTTTTAACTGTTAACTAATTATTCTAAAATTCGACAACATCTCCCTTGTTCTCCGATACGCGCCCAGATGATATGCGTATTCGGAGAACTGTAGGGAGATGCTGTCGAAATTTAGAATAATTAGTTAACAGTTAAAATAAAAACGTAAGTGCAGTACGAATAACATAAATCCCGAATGGAATAGGACAATCTCACCTAAAGACATTAACCAAAGAAATTGTCATTGATTGACAGAATCATGTCGGTTGATCGAAGTTGGATGTACCGACGTTTTGATCGTGGAGCTTTAACGAATGAGTTTCGATTAGGCGTAACGTACTTCCTAAATTTCGCCTATTCGAATCGGAATTTCGTTAGCATGGGTGATCAAATCCGATGTCCGTGCCGCATTTGTTCGAATGGACGATTTTTGGATCGGGAGACTGTCACTCTGCACCTATATACCAAAGGATTTACACCAAGATATTTTCTATGGACTTGTCACGGGGAGTCACGCGAAGTCGGGACGTCGAGCAATCCTGTCATTCAGACATATGGTGAATCTTCCTCTGTTGTGCTTCTTCATCCAGTCAATGTAATCCCTATAGAACTATGATACTTGATAGTCTTGGGGGTCAATTCCACCTGAATGATAATGTTGATCGGCCAGTTCTTCAGACATCAGTCCCACCAGATACTACAGCGGTTGATATCACAGAAGTAGGGGCTGCGGTAGAGATTGAATTACCGAATAAAGAAGCTGCAGAATTTTACGAGATGTTGAAAGCTGCCGATGAACCTTTGTATGAGAATTGTCCTAAATACACTAGGTTTTCAGCAATGACACAGCTCTTAAACATCAAGGCCGATTGTAATATCAGCGGAGTTGCGTATGATCGGATTGCTGGATTGATTAATGGAATGCTGCCTACTGATAACAAGTTTGAGCCTACTTTTTATAAGACTAAAAAGCTAATGAGAAAATTGGGGCTTGGGTACGAAAAAATACACGCGTGCCAAAATAATTGCATTTTATATTATAAAGAAAATGTGCAGTTGGATAAATGCCCTGTATGTCAACACCCTCGTTACAAGGAGAAGAAATCGGTCCGACAGAAAAATATCCCGTTTAAGGTGCTTCAGTATTTTCCACTAACACCGAGGCTTCAAAGATTATTCATGTCGGAAAAGACAGCCCCCTACATGAGTTGGCATGCAAGAAGTCGTGATGATACAGTAATGACTCATCCATCTGACAGTGAAGCATGGAAACATTTGGATACATGTTATCCTTCATTTGCTATGGATACTAGAAATATCAGATTGGGATTGTGCACAGATGGTTTTAATCCGTTTGGACATTCTGCAACTCCTTATTCAGTTTGGCCAGTGCTGCTGATAGTTTATAATTTGCCACCGTCAATGTGCATGAAAGATGAATTTATTTATCTTTCGATGATTATTCTGGGTCCTAAGGGTCCGCGAAAAGAAATTGACATATTTCTCAGACCCTTGATAGATGAATTGAAAACATTGTGGACTGAGGGAGCTGTCACTTATGATTGTCATCGGAAGCAAAACTTCAATTTAAAGGCCGCGGTCTTGTGGACAATCAATGATTTCCCCGCGTACGGCATGTTGTCGGGTTGGAGCACTCACGGCCGACTCTCTTGCCCGTATTGTATGGAACACTCTAAATCAATCAGTCTTCAGAACGGACGAAAAATCTCATTCTTTGATTGTCATCGTCGATTCCTACCGGTTCATCACCAGTATCGAAGGAATCGTAATAAATTTACTAAGGGCAGAGTCGAAAGAGATGGGCCACCACCGATGTTGTCTGGTGAACAAATGTTAGCACGTGTTTCAGCACTTCCAGATATAGTATTTGGTCGCAATGAAAGAGTGTCAGGTTTTGGCCAAACACACAACTGGGTGAAAAAAAGTATCTTTTGGGAATTGCCCTATTGGAGTTCATTATTGATTCGACATAATTTAGATGTCATGCACATTGAAAAAAATGTGTTTGATAATATTTTCAACACTGTGATGGATATTTCTGGAAAAACTAAAGATAATGTCAAAGCCCGACATGATCTGAAAATACTTTGTAAAAGACCAGAGTTGGAGTTACAAGAGGTCAACGGACGATATCTGAAACCGAAGGCCCTATATGTGTTAAATAAACAACAGATCAAAGATGTTTGTCAATGGGTAAAAGAACTCAGATTACCCGATGGATATGCTTCAAACTTATCTCGATGTGTGAACGTCGATGATTGCAAAATATCAGGGATGAAGAGCCATGATTGTCATGTATTCATGCAGAGATTACTTCCGATCGCATTTCGAGATCTTCTACCTGATAATATTTGGGGTCCGTTGACTGAATTAAGTATGTTTTTTAGAAGCATCTGTGCAAATGTCCTTCGAGTCGAAGATATGTCAACACTTGAAAATAATATTGTTGAAATCATATGCAAGCTGGAGCAGTTTTTCCCTCCTGCATTTTTTGACTCGATGGAGCATCTACCGATACACTTGGCATACGAGGCACGAGTTGGTGGCCCCGTTCAATATCGTTGGATGTACTTATTTGAAAGATACATGAATCGTCTGAAGAAAAAAGTAAAGAACACCGCAGCTGTTGAAGGATCAATATCTGAATCGTATATCATCCAAGAAATTTCAACATTCTGCTCATTTTACTTTGAATCGACAGTACAGACAAGATTTGATCGTCTTCCACGTAACGACGACGGGGGTGTTCGACATTCAGATGGACGTTTAAATATATTTTGTCACTCTGGTCGTGCTTTTGGTTCTTGTCCATCTCGACACTTAAGCGATGAAGAGTATCATTTGGCACACTTGTATGTATTACTCAATTGCCCAGAGATTGAACAATTCATTGAAATATTTGACATTGAGATGGTGCAAAAATACTCTATTCACAACGATCAAGAATTGGAGACATTACGGAATCGTGATTTCCCTTCTTGGATTCAGACTTACAGCAAAGATCACAGAGCTGAAATAGATGAAAAAATATTTGAGTTTGTTAGTGGACCGTCGCGACTTGTGTCGTGCTATAGCGGATATTTTGTTAACGGGTATAAATTTCACACGGTTGAATATTCATCTACAAAAAAGACGATGAATGCTGGGGTCTGCGTGAAAGGGACAACCTATGTTGAATGTGATATGGATTTCTATGGACTAGTGGAAGAAGTGATAGAGTTGCACTACTTCGGCTTGAAATCAGTGTTCCTATTTAGATGTCATTGGTTCGATACAACAGAAAGGGGCATGAAAGTTCATCAAAAATACAAACTTGTTGAGGTTAATTACAAATCGAAATTGGCAGCAAATGAGACATTTATATTGGCATCACAAGCCGAACAAGTATATTACGCGAAGTATCCGGCTCGAAATAAAGATAGAGCAGATTGGCGTGTAGTCTGTAAGACAAAAGGTAGAGGAAAAATTGATCCGATAGTAGGAGAAAATGATCCTCCTGGTTTCTATCAAGAAGATGATCTTCCTGCTGTGGATCGTATTATTCCAATACTCGAGGATGCAGACACAACGTCAATTCAATTAGAAGTTGAATATGCTGATGATGACGATCATGAAATTGAGGAAGCTGGAGATGAAGAAGATGACGAAGAGGAAGAAGAGGAAGAAGAGGAAGAAGAAGAAGAATTCGAAGACTATTATTCAGATGATGAGGAATAATTGTAAAGTATATATATTTTATTAAATATATCTCTATTATTTATACAATAATCTGATTATATGTCTGTTCGACAGATATGTCTGGTCGTGGTTATCGACGCAGGAGAGCTTCGGAGTCTCCGATCGGTGAGACTCCAGCACTTACTCATGCTGCTGATCCTCCTGTTGCTGATCCTCATGAGGATGATACTGCCGAGGCTAGTACATCCAGACGCAGTCGGCCACGCGGGCCGAACAGGTGGCAGCCTCCACCAGCCACAGAGTCACGTAGATTGATCAGCGTGATTGGGGAGCGGTAATATATCATGAATTATGAATCATTATAAATTCATTATATCATAATATAATATTAAAATTTATTTTTGTTGTGCAGGTTCGAGCAAGAAGAAGTGCCGAGGAGCATTTCTTCTACTATTCGACGATACATGCACGGGGCATGGCCTACGTGGTCTCACGTGCCTAGCGAGCACGTCGACATGTTATGGCGCGAGTTTGAGGCACGTATTATTTTTTTTTTTACATGCATGATGATATATTAAGAATTGGTACTAATATTATTATTTTGCAGGCTCGCTATACATGGGCCGAGGACCAGAGGTCCTTCATTTACGCTGCCTGGGAGTCTATTTCCCGGGCAAGGTACAACGGGCAGCTGGGGCAGGCTCGGTCCCGAGCGATGGCCCGAGCTGGGACCACTAACATCGCGGAGACTCGGGGATACGGCCCCAGTTGGATTACTCCGAATATATGGGACCAGCTCGTGGGGATATGGTCGACGGATCGATGGCAGGAGGTTTCTCAGAATGCGGCTAGAAATCGCATGTCGGGGGGAGCAGCGCGTCACACCGGCGGCTCTGTTGCATTTGCAGTGCACGCAAACCGTATGGTAAGTATATCGTTTAATTATATATTTTATTTGTTATTATGTGTACTAATTAATGTATTTGTTTTGTAAATGTAGACGACGGTGTCGGATGACGGGACTGTCCAGCGACCCTCCCCGATGGCGGTGTTTGAGCGGACTCACCGTCGAGCACATGGGACGGGGGAGTACATCGACAACCGCGCTGCATACATTGTGGTAATTATATATTTGTTTAAATTATTCATTATATATTTATAATTTAAGTTTTATGATAAATATTAAACAAAAAATCAAACTCGAGTAGGAGACGTACAGCCGGAGGGTGGTGCAGCGCGGGGGTACCCCCGAGGACTTTGACGCAGCATCGTGGGTCGAGGCCGCAGGTGGCTGGGACCATGGCCGCGTATATGGCTTCGCAGATAGTGGTCATGCGCGAGCCGTACTAGGGCCACTTGGGGCACCGACCCATCCGGTCGCTGGTGAGCGGCCGTCCACCTCTAGATCCAGTTATGATCATAGTAATAGGATAAGGACACTAGATTGATCATAGTAATAGGATAAGGACACTAGAGGAGACGGTCGCGCGTCAGACTGAGATGATGGAGCGTCAGAGTCAGACGATGGCGCGTCAGAGTCAGACGATGGCGAATATAGAAGCTATGCTACGCAACTTGTCAGGTCATCCCGAACCAGTCATCTCTTCGGCATCATCTAATCTGTCGTCCTCGAGTCAGTCTACGCCGGTGTACACTCAAGCGCTCCAGACCCCGCCATATAATCCAGACCATCCTCCATCTTGATCGTGAGATTTTTTGTTTGGATATTGAACTTGTTTAACTTATTTTGTTTGGATATTGATACTTCAATTTTGCATTTGAATTGTTTTTATACTATCGTGGATAATTATCAATATAAGTATAATTATTTTGATGTATATATGTTGGTGTGTTTGTGATGTGTGAATGAATGTGTATGAGGTGTTTGTGATGTGTGAATGAATGTGTGTATGAGGGTATGGGTGTGTGAGTTATGTATCAGATAAATGTATCAATGTATCAATGGAAATTTGAAATTTTCAAATTTTCTGGTTGCAGGTATACGTCATCAGCAACGGCTTTCCCACGGGCGTCCGTGGGAAAGCCGTTGCTAAAAGTGTATCGAAAGCCGTTGCTGATGACCTACAGCAACGGCTTAGCGACGGAGTTTTACTAACGGCGTTGCTACGGACTCAGCCGCCGTTGCTATTAATGTTATCAGCAACGGCTACGGGTCTGTTGCAAACCCGTTGCTGATAATAGTTTTAGCGACGGCCCGAGCGGCCGTTGCTGATCCGTTGCGAAGTCATCGGCAACGCGACTTTCTGTCACAGCGCTATTGCAACGGCTCAACCGTTGCTGATGCTCTTCAGCAACGGCTCAGCAACGGCATCAGCCGTTGCAGATGACCATTTTTCTAGTAGTGTACGTGAAACTTATCAACTCGTCAGAGGGATGATTATTTTCTAAATGTTTCGAGTCAGTTCGAGTCCATGGTGGACAATTCCGACGCGAGTCCAAAGTGGACGATTCCGGCATGAGTCCACTGAGGATGACTTCGAACTAATTAATATTAATCTAAACATTAATCTTAAACATCAAATTAATCTAAAACATAACATTAATCTATACAATCATATCCAATCATTCTTCGTTTATTATCCAATCCAATCCTTTTCTATCCATCAAAGCAAACATACCATAAGGGAATGATTTTGGGATGAGTATTTATAACCCCACAAACACCAATGCTCGTAAACGGGCATTTTTTCCCCATTGGTGTCGCTCGATCGCTTGTCGGTCGATCATTGGTTGACCAACCGAGCGACCGGAGCCTTCTTTGAGTTCTGGGCACAGTTAGGTCGACCGATTGTGCGATTGAACATGGGAAAATAGGGTTTTTGTTGATTTTTCTTAGTGTTCTTCATTTTCGGGTTTTGATCCTCAGCATGCACACCTCCCCGATGAGCTCAAGGTCCGACTTAGCACCCTGCTTAAAAGCAATACCAACCTCTTTGCATGGACACCTGCCGACATGCCAGGAATAGACCCCCGAGTCATCTGCCATCGGTTGGCCATTGACCCCCCGTGTCAAGTCTATCACCCAGAAAAAGAGAAAGCTCGAAGCCGAGCTCGAACATGTACCCCTTGAAGAGACCATGAAGCTGTTAAAAGCGAAATTCATCAAAGAGATTCACTTCACAACATGGCTTGCGAACGTTGTGATGGTCAAAAAGCATTCGGGAAAATGGCGAATGTGCGTCGACTTCACCGAGCTAAACAAAACTTGCCTAAAAGATTGTTAGTCGTTGTCGACTATCGACAAACTTGTCGACTATCGACAAACTTGTCGACTATCGACAAACTTGTCGACTATCGACAAACTTGTTGACGGCCCCTCAGGGTATCAGTACTTGAGTTTTATGGATGCTATAATCGGATCTGGATGCACCCCGATAATGAAGAAAAATTAGCTTTCATCACCAATCATGCAAACTTTTGCTATAAGGTGATGCATTTCGGACTCAAAAATGCTGGAGCCATATTTCAACGATTGATGAACAAAGTTTTTAAGAAGTACATAGGCCGCAACATGAAGGTATACGTCAATGACATGGTAGCCAAAACACCTGTCACTGGCAATCATTGCAACGATCTCATCGTGATCTTCGGCTAGCTCAAACGCTACAACATGAGGCTAAATCCAGAGAAGTGTGCCTTCAGAGTATAGGGTGGCAAGTTCCTCCGTTTCATATTGAAACACCAGGGGATAGAGGTCAATCTAGAAAAGTGCCAGGCTATTTAAGAAATGCGAAGCCCACGCAACATAAAGGAGGTACAATAGCTCACTAGAAGGATGGCGGCTCTCTCCATATTCCTCTCCAGATCAAATGATCGAGCCGCTCTCTTCTTTAAAATCTTACAGAAAAAATAGGACTTCCATTGGGATGAAAAATGCGACCAGGCCTTTGAAGATTTAAAATGATTCCTTGCTAGTCCGCCAGTTCTAGACAAATGCGACAAGGAGAAACCCTATTTCTCTATCTCACCGTCACGGAGAACGCTCTCAGCTTGGTCTTGGTTCGGGAACACGAAAGGACCAAAAACCAATCTACTTTGTCAACAAAGTTCTTCAGGGACCAAAAATCAAATACCAAAAGCTCGAAAAGCTAGCCTTCGCCTTAGTCATTTCGGCTTGAAGGCTAAGACCATATTTCGAGAGCCACCACATTTAGGTACGCACTGAACAACCTATCAGGCAAGTACTGGAAAAATCTGAACTAGCGGGATGAATGATATCCTGGCTGGTGGAGCTCTCAGAATTTAGCATCAAATACGAACCCAGGGGTCCCATCAAGGCCCAAGCGCTAGCTGACTTTGTTGTAGAGTTCACCAACCAAGGAGATACTCCCAAGCAAAAAGAAACTTGGATGTTATTTGTGGATGATGCTTTCAATGAAAAAGGAAGCAGGGCAGACATCATTTTTGAAAATGGACAGGGATTAGCGTTGGAGCAATCCGTTCAATTTCAGTTTAAGGCCAACAACAATCAAGTGGAATACAAAGCCCTGATTATCGGACTAAAGCTCACTCAGAAAGTGAAAGCTCAAAACATTATCGTAAAGAGTGACTCGCAACTTGGCCAGCGTCGTCATTGGAATGCAATTGGAATACACTGTATAGAATTGATACATGAAAAGATTTCAAGACCACTATTTAAAGTACCAATTATAGTCTTGTTACACAGTTTATATTTGAACAACTTGTTTAACTATGTAACTAAGTATCAGTTAAGTACGTTGACATAGAACACTTCTAGATGCACTCCAGGTTACTTCGAGAGAGATCTGAACACTCTGTTAGATGTAGAATGGTTTGAAGAGCTATGTTAAGTAACATACTACCCCATTAACTCAGATTTTCATAACTCCAATCTCATTCCTGAGTTTCTGAAATCAATCTGCAGATAAAGCCTTAGTAAACATATCTGCTAGCTGTTGTTCACCTTCGCAGAAATTAACTTGTATTGTATTCAGTGGCGGATCCACTGTAGGCTCAGTGGGGGCTGTGGCCCCCACTGAGATAATTTTTTTCTAAAAAAAATTTGAATGGCCCCAAGTCCCCCACGTCCACAGCAGTTTGAAATCTTAGTGAATGGCCCCACGTTCACAGCAGTTTGAATGGCCCCCACGGATCCACTTTTGGATGCAAGCTGCACAGTGCCATTCAATCAAATCTCAAAAAAAAATCTTTGCATTTAATGTTGTCGTGTTTAGCTTCCATAAACAAACGACACTATTTGTTACCATTTAATAACACCTGCTAAATTTTTACTCCTCCCGCCTTCTACTCGTAACTCGCTCATCACTCTCTCTCTCTCGTCACCCTATCTCGCTCAGTCACTCTGAATCTGCCGACTGCGCTGCCGCGCCTGCCGCAGGGCTGTCACCTGCCTCCTGTTGCCTTTCGCCGAGTTGCCGCCTGCTGCTGGGCTGCAACTTGCAATCCATTGTGTGACTACAGGCTGCAGCGCCTGTCGTCGAGCTACCGCCTACCGCCTACCTCCATCGTGTGACTGCAGCCTGCCGCCTTCACAGTGCTTTCGCCGGACTGCTCGCTGCCGCTGCCGCTCGTCGGATCACCTTCAATCTCCATCGAGCTACCAGCATCGTACGATATTTTATAAAAAATAAACTACATAATCAGATGGGAGATGAATGGTTAAATGATTTTTTGGTTACATACATTGAGAAAAAAAGTATTTGACACCATTGATAACGAAATTTTTTTGCAACGTGTTCAAAACATGAAGACTTGTCGAGGTCGACTATCAAAATTAGCTTGAACCTGAAATCTTAAAAAATTATGTATTTGTTTGCCCCCACTAATAAAACTTTTTGGATCCGCCACTGCTTGTATTTGCTTAAATCAGTTCCACAATGAAATGGAACTTAGTATCAATGTGCCTTGACTTGGAATGATAGAATGGGTTTTCTTCAAGAGCTATAGCAAACTGGTCATCACATCTAAGCTCAATATTACATTTCAGATTTAAATCTGACAAAATTTTCTTCAACCACACTACTTGACACGCAGCTAAGGTCAATGCAGCATATTATGCTTCATAGGTAGAAAGAGAAGTAGATGTTTGTTTCTTTGCTCCCCAGCTAATTGCACCCGATCCACATGTAAAAACATACCCAGATACACTTCTCCTATCATCAGTCGAGCTTGCCCAGTTTGAATCTGAAAACCCAAGTAACTTGAATTCAGTGCCTTTTATATATCTGAGCACTCGTTTAGTAGCAATTAGATGTCGAGTCTTCGGTGTTTGCATAAAGCGAGAAAGAATGTTTAAAGGAAAGGTTATATCAGGTCGGTTATTTGTCAAAAGCATTAGCTAGACATCCAACTAGCTTCCTATAATTTCCTGTATCTATTTCTTCTCCTTCATTCAAGCTCAGTTTTGCTCCAACAGTCAAAGGATTTTTGATAGGTTTACTCCGGTCTAACCCAAATCGATAAAAGATATCTTTTGCATATTTGGTTTGCGATATGCTAATCCATTCCAAATGCTGATAAATTTCTAAACCATGAAAGTAATTCAACTTTCCCAGGTCTGTCATCTCAAAGTTGCTGGATAAGTCCGATTTAAACTTGCTAATAACACCCTCATCACTTTAAAATTAAATCATCGATGTAAAGACAGATGATTAGACTCTTACTGTCACCTTTGTGCTAGAAGTATAAGGTGTGATCATGCATACTCCTCTCTAATCTTTGACTTGCAAAATAACCATCGATTCTTAGAATACCAGGCACGGGGCGCTTGTTTTAACTTGTACAAAGCTTTCTTCAACAAGTAAACTTTACCTTCTTCCTGGATAAACCCATATGGTTTATGAACATAGACTTCCTCCATTAAGTCGCCATTGAGGAATGCCTACTTCACATCTAATTGGTACACAAACCAATTCTGATGAGCAGCGAATGCTAACACGATTCTAATAGTCTCAAGTCGGGCTACTGGAGCAAAAGTTTCAATAAAGTCGATTCCTTCATGTTGCAAAAATCCTTATGATACAATTCAGGCTTTGTATCTGGATATAGTTCCATCTGAATTGCATTTGATTCTGAATATCCACATTAAGCCAATAGTAGTTTCGTCTTGAGGAAGCTTAGTCAGTACCTGAATCCATTTAGGATGCTTAGCAGCTTCCTGAAAGCTCATTGATCCAAATATTTGAGCCGAATTGCATACTCATAATCTGGATAGTTTGATGAATCGAAACTTACACTGGTGGTGGTTATATTAGCTGCTACCCCTGTCACAGGATCATTTGAACTGGAGGATGGCTCAATTATTTCTATTGAGCTTTCAGTATTGGATTCTTCCATAGACTCCCAGTTCTAGGTTCGCGTTTCATCAATGAGTATATATCTACTAGTTGTAATCTTCATAGTCTTGGGATCAATAAGATGGTAGACTATAGATTCCTTGTTGTATCCAACAAAAATACAACAAGTGCAATTGTCATCTAATTTTCTTCTCTACTGTTTAGTTGTCAAAACATATGCCAAGCTTCTAAATATGTGCAAGTGAGCAACATCATGTTTCCTTTTATATAACAATTAAAAAGGTGTATGACAATCTAGAGAAGAAGTATAACTCCTATTAAGTAGATAACTCCTGTTTGAGTAGCCCCGGCCCTCGATTTCTTAGGCAAATTCTTCTCTTTAAGGATGCATTTAACTATTTCTATTAAACACATGTTCCTTCTCTCAGCAACCCCGTCTTTTTATCCCGTTAGTTTTACAGAAATCATCAAACTTGCTAGACATGTACTCTCGTCCTCTATCAATCCTAAGACATTTAGTGGATAAGTCAATTTCATTCTCTATCTAAGGTCTGAAAATTTTAAATCTATCCAAAGCCCCATCTTTGCTATTGAGAAAGTCTATCCAATGTAGAGAGTACTTATTATTGTTTAAAGTACTTATTCCCGCTATACTGTTCTTCTTGAAGAGAACCACAAATGTCTGATGCCCAATATTCAAAATATTTTGGAAACATATAATCTGGTGCATTTTACCATAGGAACAGCTTTCACAGTGTTGGTTTAGGTCACCTTTAACTCTTGCTATTTCTCTGACCATCGAATGCTTGTTGATCTTTTCCAAATATTCCATATTCAGATGCCCGTATATGCAGTGCCACAATTTGCCAATTATTATTGTTTCTACACTTATTCATCTTGATCAATTTGTCAATTGCCTAAGTAGTTGTAAGAACCAATTAAAATCGAATTTAAGCTAAAAATTTTAGATAATATACTATTCATCCCTCCTCTACTATAGGTCATTCGACTTACACGTCTGTGGTGCAGGTGGAATTCAATTTAGACAATCGAATTCAATTTAAATTGAATTCAACCAATGAATTCGAAATTGAATTCCTCGACGGAATTCAACTGATTTTTTAAAAAACATAAACATGTGAATTAATCTTATTTAATCTTACTCTTAATCTCGATTTTGATAATAACAAATATGAAATTAATATTTTAATGAAAAAATATTTTTAAGTTCTATATCAATTTGCGCACAACGTCCGCGATAAAAAAAAAAAAGAAAACCGCAGAAATCGATGTCTTTGCTCCTTCTTCTAGCGAGGTAATAATTCAATCAATCGTCATTCCTTTTGTTTTGAAAGAGGTTGTTATCTTAGAATGTGTTTTGAGATGATCTCGCTTGTTTCCCTTGTCAAGGTGCTTGGATCAAAGGAAGGGTTAACGAAATTGTTCAAACTTACTGTCTATGAGAATATTTGTCTTTGGTAATTTGCTTCAAATGTGATTGTGTTGACCATCATGAAATTTCATATCCTACCAATGCATGTTTTTCATCGAAAATTTTGGAGTCAAATATGGAGAAGTAATGTCGTTTTGGTTGAATAAAATGTAAAATATTTTAATTTGTCTCAGCTACTATCACTCTCAATCGGGTGCTACAGTTGCAACCCATGATCCTCCTCCGGCCCTATCTAAACAAGTTTGTGGGTCGTGGATTAAAGTTTGACAGAAATGACCTATAGTTGCCACCATGCCAGAATTAAGACTTGGAATCTCCAAATTTAGAAACTGTTGCTATACATTTAATTGTGTACGTAAAAACTTTGCATTAATTGAATGTGATTTTAGTTAAATACATACAATTGCCAACCTTTCTTGCCCAAATTAATCTGATTTCCTTTTTTCTAAAATCAATGCACATTAAAAAAAATAAAGAGTTGCCTAAGCAAAAAATCAAGAATGTTGTTAATCGGTGAAATTTGGAATCTGATTCTTTAAGGTGAATCTAGAATGAAATAGTGTGCCACCAAAAATGTTAATTGTTAAAGGAGAAAAAATTACATTATGCAATATGCATGCACATGAAGGGTATATTATATATATTTTTAATTAATGACCCTAAAAAGTACTCAATAATGCTCGCATCTAATAATTCATTATTTAAAAAAGAATTTACCTATTATTTCACAAAGTAAAAATTAAGAAATTAGTTATACACATAATTAATATACAAAGTAACTGCACACGTAAGAGGCTACCAAGGTTTTTCATCCTTCCTTCATCTCGTAGATTGCAATCTATTTTCAAACATATCATCTTGAGAAGCAAAGTTGTCGTCGTCCAAAACAAATGGATTGATAGATTGGTTTTCTGCAAGAGCTATAACACATTGGTTATTACATTTAAGCTCAATTGGTTCATTACATTTCAGATTTTAATCCGATAAGATTCTCTTCAATCGCACTGCTTGACACGCAGCTAAGGCAATGCAGCATATTCTGCTTCACAGGTAGAAAGAGAAGTAGATGCTTGTTTCTTTGCTCCCCAGCTAATTGCACCCAATCAACATGTAAAAACATACGCAAATACAATTCTCCTATATATCATTAGTCGAGCTTGCCCAGTCTGAATCTGAAAACCCAAGTAACCTGAATTCATTATTTCACTGATATTTGAGTCCCCAATCAGTAGTGTCTTTTATATATCTGAGCACTCTTTTAGCAGCAACTATATAGATGTTGAGTCTTCGGTGTTTGCATAAAGCGAGAAAGAATTTTTACAGGAAAGGTTGTATCAGGTCGGGTATTTGTCAGATACATTAGACATCCAACTTGCTTCCTATAATTTCCTCTATCTATTTCTTCTCCTTCATTCAAGCTCAGTTTTGCTCCAACAGTCATAGGAGTTTTGACAGGTTTACTCTGGTCTAACCCAAATCGATATAAAATATCTTTTGCATATTTGGTTTGCGATATGCTAATCCATTCCAGATGCTGATTAATTTCTATACCAAGAAAGTAATTCAACTTTCCTAGGTATGTCATCTCAAAGTTGTTGAATAAGTCTGATTTAAACTTGCTAATAACACCCTCATCACTTTAAAATTAAATCATCGACGTAAAGACAAATGATTAGACTATTATCATCACCTTTGTGCGGGAAGTATAAGGTATTGATCATGCATACCCGTCCTTGACTTATAAAATAACCATCTATCTTGGAATACCAAGCACGGGGCGCTTGTTTTAACTCGTACAAAGCTTTCTTCTAATGGTAAACTTTACCTTCTTCCTGGATAAACCCATCTGGTTTATGAACATAAACTTCCTCCTTTAAGTCGCCATTGAGGAATGCCTACTTTACATCTAATTGGTACACAAACCAATTGTGATGAGCAGTGAATGCTAACACAGTTCTAATAGTCTCAAGTCGGGCTACTGGAGCAAAAGTTTCAATGAAGTCGATTCCTTCATGTTGCAAAAATCCTTATGATACAATCCGGGCTTTGTATTTGGATACAGCTCCATCCTAATTGTATTTGATTTTAAATATCCATATTAAGCCAACAACAATTTTGTCTTGAGGAAGCTTAGTTTGATGTTTGTTGATAGCTTCAATTTCTTCCTCCATTGGACAAATCTATTTAGGATCCTTAGCTGCTTCTTGAAAGCTCATAGGTTTAGATATTTGAGCTGAATTGCATACCTGATCTTGTTCATATACTTCTCTCAGGCTTCTGAACTTCCTTCGTTGATCATCATATTTATCAGAATCTCTGGATAGTATGATGAATCAGAACTTTAACTAGTGGTGGTTATATCCGTTGCTCCCCTTGTAGGGGATCATTTGAACTAGAGGAAGGCTCAATTATTTCTATTGAGCTTTCAGTATTGGATTCTTCCTCACATGAATGCAATGTCCCTCTGTTATGTGCTTCCATAGGCTCCCAATTTCAGGTTTGTGTTTCATCAATGAGTATATCTCTACTAGTTGTAATCTTCAAAGTCTTGGGATCAATAAGACGGTAGGCTTTAGATTCCTTGTTGTATCCAACAAAAATATAGCAAGTGCAATTGTCATCTAATTTTCTTTTCTACTATTTAGGTGTCAGAACACATGCTAAGCTTCCAAATATGCGCAATTGAGCAACAATAGGTTTCCTTTTATATAACAATTCAAAAGGTGTATGACAATCTAGAGAAGAACTATAACTCCTATTAAGTAGATATACTCTTGTTTGAGCAGCCTCGGCCCATAATTTCTTAGACAATTTTTTTTTCTTTAAGCATGCATTTAACCATTTCTATTAAACACATGTTCCTTCTCTCTGCAACTCATCAAACTTGCAAGACAGGTACTCTCCTCCTCTATTAGTCCTAAGACATTTAATGGATAAGCCAATTTAGCTTTGAAAATTTTAAATCTATCCAAAGCCCCATCTTTGCTCTTGAGAAAATCTATCCAAATGTCGCGAGTATAATCATCAATAGAAAGAATAAAGTACTTGTTCCTGCTATATGATTCTTCTTGAAGAGGACCACAAATGTCTGAGTGAATAAGCTCAAGAGGTACAGAAGCCTGATATTCAGTTTGTTTTGGAAACATAATCGGTGCATTTTACCATATGAACAACTTTCACAGTGTTTGTTTAGCTCACCTTCAACTCTTGCCATTCCTCTGACCATCGAATGTCTGCTGATCTTTTTCAGATATTCCATATTCATATGCCCATATCTGCAGTGCCACAATTTATCAACATCATAAACTTCAGCTTTAAATGCACAACAAGTATTGAATGGATTGAAAGAGATTGAAGAGAACAAATTGTTTGTGGTTGTAGGTACTTTCATTAGTTCATAAGTTCTTGAGCTACCAGTATAATTGGTACACTGATTTCCATCAAAAAGCAATGTAAAACCATCCTTCATCAATTGACCTACACTAAGTAGGTTCGATTTTAATTCAAGTATGAACAATACATTCTTAATCAGGACATCCTTTTGTTCATCAACACAAATATCACCTTTGCCTAGAGCCTTTCGAATGGTGTCATCTCCAAATTTAACACTGGCAGAATAGCTTTTATCTAAGCTTTTAAACCATTCTCCTTCGGATGTCATGTGATTCCTACAATTACTATCTATGTACCAGTTTCTTGACTTACTTTCTTGAATACTAGCCATGAGAATCACTTCTTCATCCTTTTTCTCTTCTGCCATATTGACATGTTGTTATGTGCCTTAGTGTAGGCCCTTGTTTGAGGGCGGTGAGAGTTAATCTTTTCACCTATCTTTTTGGTACTTGCTTGATCCTTGGTGGAATATGGAGATAGAATGGTTGGTTGAGAAGAATAGGAAGAAGAAGAGGGAGAGAGGGAGAGAGAGAGAGAGTAGAATGAGGAGATATAATTGGAGTCAAAAATCAACTTGTCTTAATTCCTCTTGTTTCAAGTCTATTTATATATTACAATTGCAAATAGGTATGACTCTTCTCAAGAGTTATGACTCTTCCCATGCCAAGAGGTGTTATGACTCTTCCCAAGAGTTGTGACTCTTCCCAAAGAGTTGTGACTCTTCTCAAGATGTGTTGTGACTCTTCCCAAGAGTTGTGACCAAAACTATAGTTGTTCTATAAATAGAGCCTTCTACTTCTTGGTGCGACGTTAATATGTATATTTTCATCTTGTATTTGATACTTCTTTTGGCGTAACAATTCCTCGCCCCCGAGAGCCATGCTTGACCTCAAGCATGAATTCAGGATAATCATTCTGCAGTTGTTCAGAATTCTCCCATGTAGCTTTAGTTTTAGCCATATCAGTCCATTGAATAAGGAATTCTTCAACACCGTTGTTCACGCGCCTAACGAGAATGGAATGGAGTGTGGGGTTGATGCTGTTCGAGAGTGTAGGTGGAAGCATAGGCTGAACTGTTGCACCGTTGTTCATGCTTTTGTGAAATTTTTTTAGAAAGGAAACATGGAATACATTGTGAAACTTGGTGCTGGGAGGAAGATCTAATGCGTAGGCAACTGTCCCAATTTTGTGAATAATGCGGAAAGACCCATAAAAGCAGGGAGACAATTTGTTAGAAGTTTGTTTGGCAAGAGTTTTGTTGCGATACGGCTGCAACTTGAGTAATACAAGTTCATTTTCCTTGAATGTGACATCACGGTGCTTGCGGTCATAAGTTGTTTTCATGATTTGTTGTGCTTGATGGAGTCTTGAACGAATGAGCAGTAAATGTTGATCTCGTTCACGTAAGGAGTGATCCAAGTCATCAAGTTGAGATACCCCTACGGTATAAGGAAGAAGAAGGGGAGGTGACCGACCATACACTACTTCAAAAGGGGTGGTACGCAAGGAGGTATGGAATGCGGTGTTGTAGAAATACTGCTCCCAAGGCAGCCATCTTGCCCATTGTTTAGGCCTGTCACTTGTGAAGCAACGAAGATAAATTTCTATGCCACGGTTGACTAGTTCGGTTTGGCTATTAGCTTGGGGATGATAGGAGGAAGTAAAGCGAAGTTTTGTACCAGAGAGGGCGAATAGTTCACGCCAAAATTTACTTGTGAATGTGATGTCCCGATTAGAAACAATGGACTCTAGTATTCCATGGAAACAGATGATTTTGTCGAAGAATATGCGAGCTATCGTGGGGGCGGTGTATGGATGACGAAGGGCGATAAAATGACCATATTTGGAGAGACGGTCCACCACTACTAGTATAGTTGTTTTTCCTCCTGATGAGGGAAGTCCTTCGATGAAATTCATGGAAAGTAAATTGGTAGTGTTGAAGGTAGGGGTGGCAATCTGTGTCTTGTCGTATTTAAACGTATCGTGTCTAAATGTGTCTCGTGTTGTAAAAGGCTAAACCCGAACCCGATCCATTTATTAATCGTGTCCGAATATGTAGACCCGAACTCGACCCTTTTATTCCTGGGTTGACACGACACGACACACTTAACCCGTTTAAGTAAACATGTCTAAACGTGTACATGTGTACACCTACATGATACAACATGATAAACACAATTTCAATAGTGAACAAAACGAAACTACTGAAATTAAAAATTAAACACAGTAGAAAGACTATTAATAACAAGACATACCCAACAATCGTAACTTTTTACTTATTATTATATATATGTCCTTATAAACAGGTAAATGGATTAAATAGGTTCAGTAACACGATTAGACATGTTTAGTTAAATAGGTTTAATCGTGTTTATACGGGTTACATGGGTTCAACTCGGATTAACACGATTATTTAATCATGTTAATCTGGGTTGAACTCATTTAATCAAAACACACGTTTAGCTAAACCTGAACTTGTGTAACTCCATGTTGTGTTGTGTCAAAAATTTCCAACCCTAGTTGAAGGAGACCTGTCGGCTGTAATATTTCTGTTTTGTCGTGTTGGCACACCATGCAAGTTCGAATGTACTCTCTCACGTCATGACGAAGATGCTCCCAAAAGAATTCAGTGTGTCTCTTTGGAGGGTGCGTTGATATCCTTTGTGAGAGGAGTCATGAATGGCAGTGGTGATGACTTCTCGTAATGGTGAGGTGGTAGGAATAATTTTTTTGTTTTTGAACAAAATTAAGTCGTTGCAAACTGCCCATAGTGATGGTTGTGGCAAGGTAGGAATGTCCAGCAGTTTGCTTTGAATGATGGGCGTTGATTGGAGTTCTTCTTTTAGCTGCAGTAGAAAATATTGGTTGAGGTGAAGAAATGACAGTGATTATACATTACTGGGAAGGACGACGAGATAGTGCATCAGCCACTATGTTTAGTTTGCCCGCCTTGTACTCAATACTGAAATCATAACCCAATAGTTTGGAAATCCAGTGATGATGTGGATTAGTAATCAAACGATGCTCTAGGAGGTACTTTAAACTGTAGTGGTCAATGCGGACCACAAATGGACGACCACCCAAGTATGAGTTCCAATGTTTGATTGCTCAAGCGAGCCCAACAAGTTCCTTTTTGTATGCTGCCAACTTTTGCATATGAATTGAAAATGGTCGACTATAGTAAGCAGTCGGATGACCTTGTTGAAGAAGGACTGCTCCTATTCCGCCGCTGGCCGCATCACATTCCACAATGAAAGGTTGTGAAAAATCAAGAAGAGCTAATGTCGGGGCTGAAATAAGTGCAGTTTTGAGTGATTCGAATGCTTTAGTTGCTGGTTCTGACCATTGGAAGCTGTTCTTATGGAGTAATTTAGTGAGAGGAGCAGCTATGATGCCAAAGTTGTGGATGAATTTACGGTAGTACCCGGCAAGACCAAGAAAACCACGCAGCTCAATAGGAGTAGTGGGTTGCGGCCAAGACTGGATTGTTGAAATTTTTTGCGGGTCAGCTTGGACTCCTTTGGTAGAAATTATGTGACCCAAATATGTCACATTTGATGAGGCAAATGTGCATTTAGACTTCTTAAGAAAGAGCTGGTGTTGTCTTAGTGTTGCAAGTACATTGGATAGATGTTGGAGATGTTCCGATATTGAATAACTATAAATGAGGATATCAACTAAAAACATGAGCTCATAGTTACATAGCATTGACCAAAAAATGTCATTCATAATGGCTTGAAAAGTGGATAGAGTGTTGGATAATCCAAATGGCATGACCAAGTATTCAAAGTGACCATGGTGAGTACGGAATGTTGTCTTCTCCACATCTTCCTCATGCATTCTTATTTGATGGTAACCTGAACATAAATCAAGCTTGGAAAAAATGCAAGATCCATGTAACTCTTCTAATAGTTCATCAATAACTGGTATTGGATATTTATCCTTGATGGTAATGGTGTTTAATGCACGATAATCCACGCAAAGATGCCATGTATCATCTTTCTTTTTGACAAGGAGTACCGGAGCAAAAAATGGTGAATTACTGGTACGAATAATGCCTTGTTCAAGAAGCTTTTGACACTGTCTTTCTATCTCATCTTTTTGGTGATAAGGTTACCGATATGGCCGGGCTATTACTGGTTCAGAGTGGGGTATGAGCCTGATGCGATGATCTCTAGATCGACAAGGGGGAAGCCGTTGTGGTTCAGAAAAAATGCTTTCAAATATGGTTAGGACATATTGGATGTTGTCCACCTTCTCCAAGGCTATTATCTTTGGTTCTGTGGGATGCTGAATTTTAATTCAATGTAAAGTGATAGTTCGTCCTTGGTCGAAATATTGCAGCTGCAATCTTTTGAAATCCCATGCTGTTGGTCCCAAGGTTTATAGCCATTGGATGCCCATGACAACATCAAATCCTCTCAATTCAATAATGATAAATGTTGCAATTATATCTTCCTTACCCATTTGTATCTTTGTTGTGTACTTCCCTTGACAATGAAGGCGAGCCCCATCGACCACTGCTACTGTGAGACCCACTTCTGGTTGAAGAGGAATTTTGAGGCGGGTGGCAACTGTTGTACTCAAAAAATTGTGAGTGTTGCCCGAATCAAGAAGTAGCTGTATTGGTAAGCCATCGATGGTGCCTGTGACCTGCATTGTCTGAGCATGCGGCGTCCCTTGTGAAAAAGAAAGTAATGTTCACATCTGGAAAGCCAAGGAAGCGGATCAACTGACCCGTCATAGCAAGAAAATTCAAAGTGCGGCGAACGTTGGATCAACTCTGTTTCATCATGCGGAGAAGATCCTATCAAGTTGCCTTGTCGTCGGGGCATGCTGCCAAGTTTCCCGCTACTATCAACGGTGTGTCGTGGCACTTGGTTGACGCGAGCAGAGGGACCGCCTTCACCCATTGGTGATAGTGTTTTGAGTGCTTCTATATCTTTGGAGAATTCTGTAAGTTGGTTCATTATTTGTTCCCATTCTATACGATCCTTTTCTATTTCGACACGTTCTTGTGCTTGGGAGGCCTTGACTTCTTGCATAAAGGCGAGAACCTATTCTTGAAATGATTCCCCCATTTTTAGCTCTGATACCAAGTTGTTATATGCCTTAGTGTAGGCCCTTGTTTAAGAGCGGTGGGAGTTAATATTTTCGCCTATCTTTTTGGTACTTGCTTGATCCTTGGTGGAATATGGAGATAGAATGGTTGGTTGAGAAGAAGAGGAAGAAGAAGAGGGAGAGAGGGAGAGGGAGAGAGGGAGAGAGAGTAGAACGAGGAGATATAATTGGAGTCAAAAATCAACTTGTCTTCATTCCTCTTGTTTCAAGTCTATTTATAGATTACAATTGCAAATATGTATGACTCTTCTCAAGAGTTGTGAGTTGTGACTCTTCCCAAGAGGTGTTATGACTCTTCCCAAGAGGTGTTATGACTTGGCTCTTCCCAAAGAGTTGTGACTCTTCTCAAGAGGTGTTGTGACTCTTCCCAAGAGTTGTGACCAAAACTATAGTTGTTCTATAAATAGAGTCTTCTACTTCTTGGTGCAGCGTTGATATGTATATTTCCATCTTGTATTTGATACTTCTTTTGGCATAACACATGTTTAACATGTTTGGCCTTTAGATGACAGAACTGCTCGATATGGCCAAATCTTTTACAATAAAAGCATTGAATCCGTCGACGATAATTAGGTTTTTTTTGTATTAGATTGTTCAGAATTCTGACCTTTTTTGTCATCAATATCAGAATCATCTGAGGAGTCTAGAGTTGTAGCTTTCTCATTGCTACAACTATGTGATCATACTTCTTAGGCATGCTCCTGAGAACCTTTTCAACAATACACAATTCAGTAACAGTTTCGCCATATCACCATGCCCTTGGAGATCAATCTATCTTTAGTAAGCAATCTTTTTCGGTGAAGGATCTAATTATGGATGGAGATCGATTTCGGGCAAAGGCAAAGGGATAGCCCAGCCCGAATTATTAAAAATATGTATTATAAAAGTCAGCAATGAGACTTGAACTGCCAACCTTCACAATTTTTTTTAATGAACTAACCACCACACTAAGAATTGTTATATGTTCTTATTTAAGTTTACTATGTATAATATATTATGCTCAAGCCTAGCACAAAAAACTAGGCTAGGCCTGGGTGCAGACCAAGCTAGGCCTGGGTGGCACGGCCCACAAGCCCAAGGGGGCTAGCCCAGCCCGCCCCTTGAGCATAGATCGGCAGTGCCCGACCCAACCCAAAATTCTTTGGGTCGGGTCAGGCACGGCCCGACCCATTTCCACCTCTACGGTGAAGTTAATATTATTCCACCCGCGAGTGAGTCCCACTTCGGTATAGTCTTTGCATTCAAAAATTAGTGTGTCAGGTATTCCAGCCAATGAATAAAGATTTGGATAGATGTCTTTGAGTCTTTTCCCAAGAGGCCAGCGGTCGATCCACAATCGAGTGCTTGGACCATCTAGGATATGAAAGGAAGTTGAGACTTTGAAGAACTCGACCAATTTCAAGATGCTCCTCCAAACAAATGAGAGTTTGGATGTGGCCAAATTCAGTAAACTGACTACTTCTGGATAAAAAGATAGGATCAGGTCTACCCATGGCAAACTCATGCGCTGAAGAAGTTTCAAAAACAAAATACCTAGTCTAGCTCGATTATGGCTATGCAGGCAAAGCATGCCAAGTCCACCCTCACTAACATGTCCTATGATGGTGTCCCAATTGACTAAGCATCTCCCTCGGAGATCCCCCAGGCCATTACTCGTCCAGAAAAAAGCTTCTTCGTCTTTCACCAATATCCCGAAGAACCCATGCTGACACCTCAAACATAGTCGGTCAATATCATTGAAATGATAATGAATGAAGACTAGTATACAGTCTGACTGACGATAATCATGTTTTACTGGTAATGGATATATGATATCAAAGTCAGATCATAGACACATGTTGGAGAACATGGTGTCGGATAAACCCACTCTAAGAATACTACATGGATTATATCATTAGTATATCTCTAGCGGTAGTGAGACATTAGTCCTTCGATATGATGTCACTATGGGTTCCTACATGAGGAATTCTGTGTTTTGACCTAGTCTAACATCACATTTGACAGGGTGGTACTAAGGACTATCGTTGGACATGGAATGAATCATGTAGAGGAATATATGTAATCGTGAAGGAATTTGTTCCTTTCATTTACGAGAGAGATATCTCTAGGCCCCTTGATGAGTGTGATTGAAGAAATGCATGGTCGTGCTCAAATGAATTGATAGGAGTATTAATGTCATTCGTTAAGTCAATCTACTCAAGAACCAAGAAACCAAATTGAGCAATATAAGGATGATGTAATCCATGCCTTATGCTCGATCCATATATCGCGTGACAAAAAGACAAAGTATCATACTATGAGTTAGGTTGCTTGGATCACCGACCTCACTTTACTTGGGTAGGCAAGATGGGTAGTCATAATATCTTGCCAGAGATCGCTTATAACTTATAGGTTACAAATGTGATTTGAACCCACTGCCAACCTTAAGTGAACCTACAAGGTCACACACATAGGTGAACCGAATTGGTCTTAGGGTTATGACTCATCGGATTGGATCTGCATGACCATTAACCTGCAATTCTCTCTTAGTAAGTTTGGAGATTAATTTCGAATTTGAAAATGAGTTTTTAAATCAGAATTAGTCGTTGTGAATTTTAAATGTGATTTAAAATTGGAATTTTTTTATTACAAATTAGGTCATGTATATTGGATAATTGTTATTAAAGGATACATTATATTCAACATCTTGAATCTAGGAAATTCATCATTGGTAATTGTTATTAAGGATATATTTTATTGGGACATTAAAATTGTTTTAAAGATTTTGGATATAGCTTTTAATTAATCAACAAATGAAAAGACTCGATCAATATGATTGGCATGTCTATAAATACCCGCCTATGGTTTAGATGGGTATGTGATCGTCTCCTGGTGGTTGCCGAGCTCATTAAGAAAGGAAGTTGACCTCCTTTTGAAGGAAGCCGAGCTCCCTTTGTGGCAGCTGACCTCCACCAAAGAGAGATAGATAGAGAAGAGCGCGGAAGGAGTTTCGTGCTTGTCCAGATCAGAAGGAGTCACTACTAGAAAAATGGTCATCAGCAACGGCTGAGCCGTTGCAATAGTGCCGTGAGAGAAAGTCGCGTTGCTGATGACTTAGCAACGGTTCAGCAACGGCCGCTCGGGCCGTCGCTCAAAACATTATCAGCAACGGCCGCTGGGCCGTCGCTAAAAATATTATCAGCAACGGTTTTGCCACAGACCCGGAGCCGTTGCTGATACCATTAATAGCAACGGCCGCTGAGTCCGTAGCAACACCGTTAGTAAAACTCCGTCGCTAAGCCGTTGCTGTAGGTCATCAGCAACGGCTTTCGATACACTTTTAGCAACGGCTTTCCCACGGACGCCCGTGGGAAAGCCGTTGCTGATGACCTATACCTGCAACCAGAAAATTTGAAAATTTCAAATTTCCATTGATACATTGATACATTTATCTGATACATAACTCACACACCCATACACTCATACACACATTCATTCACACATCACAAACATCTCATACACATTCATTCACACATCACAAACACACCAAGATATACATCAAAACAATTATATTTATATTCATAATTATCCACGATAGTATAAACACAATTCAAATGTAAAATTGAAGTATCAACATCTCAATAACATAGTCAATATAAATTAAACAAGTTCAATATCTGAGTAACAAAGTCAATATAAACAAAATCTCACGATGACGATGGAGGATGGCCTGGATCATATGGCGGGGTCTGGAGTGCTTGAGTGTACACCGGCGTGGACTGACTCGAGGATGATGGATTAGATGATGCCGAAGAGATGCCTGCTTCGGGATGACCCGACAAGTTGCGTAGCATAGCTTCTATATTCGCCATCGTCTGACTCTGGCGCTCCATCAACTCAGTCTGACGCGCGACCGTCTCCTCTAGTGTCCTTATCCTATTACTATGATCATAACTGGATCTGGAGGTGGACGGCCGCTCACCAGCGACCGGAGGGGTCGGTGCCCCAAGTGGCCCTAGTACGGCTCGCGCATGACCACTATCTGCGAAGCCATATACGCGGCCATGATCCCAGCCACCTGCGGCCTCGACCCACGATGCTGCGTCAAAGTCCTCGGGGGTACCCCCGCGCTGCAACACCCTCTGGCTGTACGTCTCCTACTCGAGTTTGATTTTTTGTTTAATATTTATCATAAAACTTAAATTATAAATATATAATGAATAATTTAAACAAATATATAATTACCACAATGTATGCAGCGCGGTTGTCGATGTACTCCCCCGTCCCATGTGCTCGACGGTGAGTCCGCTCAAACACCGCCATCGGGGAGGGTCGCTGGACAGTCCTGTCATCCGACACCGTCGTCTACATTTACAAAATAAATACATTAATTAGTACACATAATAACAAATAAAATATATAATTAAACGATATACTTACCATACGGTTTGCGTGCACTGCAAATGCAACAGAGCCGCCGGTGTGACGCGCTGCTCCCCCCGACATGCGATTTCTAGCCGCATTCTGAGAAACCTCCTGCCATCGATCCGTCGACCATATCCCCACGAGCTGGTCCCATATATCCGGAGTAATCCAACTGGGGACGTATCCCCGAGTCTCCGCGATGTTCGTGGTCCCAGCTCGGGCCATCGCTCGGGACCGAGCCTGCCCCAGCTGCCCGTTGTACCTTGCCCGGGAAATAGACTCCCAGGCAGCGTAAATGAAGGACCTCTGGTCCTCGGCCCATGTATAGCGAGCCTACAAAATAATAATATCAGTACCAATTCTTAATATATCATCATGCATGTAAAAAAAAAATAATACGTGCCTCAAACTCGCGCCATAACATGTCGACGTGCTCGCTAGGCACGTGAGACCACGTAGGCCATGCCCCGTGCATGTATCGTCGAATAGTAGAAGAAATGCTCCTCGGCACTTCTTCTTGCTCGAACCTGCACAACAAAAATAAATTTTAATATTATATTATGATATAATAAATTTGTAATGATTCATAATTCATGATATATTACCGCTCCCCAATCACGCTGATCAATCTACGTGACTCTGTGGCTGGTGGAGGCTGCCACCTGTTCGGCCCGCGTGGCCGCCTGCGTCTGGATGTACTAGCCTCGACAGTATCATCCTCATGAGGATCAGCAACAGGAGGATCAGCAGCATGAGTAAGTGCTGGAGTCTCACCGATCGGAGACTCCGAAGCTCTCCTGCGTCGATAACCACGACCAGACATATCTGTCGAACAGACATATAATCAGATTATTGTATAAATAGTAGAGATATATTTAATAAAATATATATACTTTACAATTATTCCTCATCATCTAAATAATAGTCTTCGAATTCTTCTTCTTCTTCCTCTTCTTCCTCTTCGTCATCTTCTTCATCTCCAGCTTCCTCAATTTCATGATCGTCATCATCAGCATATTCAACTTCTAATTGAATTGATGTTGTGTCTGCATCCTCGAGTATTGGAATAATACGATCCACAGCAGGAAGATCATCTTCTTGATAGAAACCAGGAGGATCATTTTCTCCTACTATCGGATCAATTTTTCCTCTACCTTTTGTCTTACAGACTACACGCCAATCTGCTCTATCTTTATTTCGAGCCGGATACTTCGCGTAATATACTTGTTCGGCTTGTGATGCCAATATAAATGTCTCATTTGCTGCCAATTTCGATTTGTAATTAACCTCAACAAGTTTGTATTTTTGATGAACTTTCATGCCCCTTTCTGTTGTATCGAACCAATGACATCTAAATAGGAACACTGATTTCAAGCCGAAGTAGTGCAACTCTATCACTTCTTCCACTAGTCCATAGAAATCCATATCACATTCAACATAGGTTGTCCCTTTCACGCAGACCCCAGCATTCATCGTCTTTTTTGTAGATGAATATTCAACCGTGTGAAATTTATACCCGTTAACAAAATATCCGCTATAGCACGACACAAGTCGCGACGGTCCACTAACAAACTCAAATATTTTTTTATCTATTTCAGCTCTGTGATCTTTGCTGTAAGTCTGAATCCAAGAAGGGAAATCACGATTCTGTAATGTCTCCAATTCTTGATCGTTGTGAATAGAGTATTTTTGCACCATCTCAATGTCAAATATTTCAATGAATTGTTCAATCTCTGGGCAATTGAGTAATACATACAAGTGTGACAAATGATACTCTTCATCGCTTAAGTGTCGAGATGGACAAGAACCAAAAGCACGACCAGAGTGACAAAATATATTTAAACGTCCATCTGAATGTCGAACACCCCCGTCGTCGTTACGTGGAAGACGATCAAATCTTGTCTGTACTGTCGATTCAAAGTAAAATGAGCAGAATGTTGAAATTTCTTGGATGATATACGATTCAGATATTGATCCTTCAACAGCTGCGGTGTTCTTTACTTTTTTCTTCAGACGATTCATGTATCTTTCAAATAAGTACATCCAACGATATTGAACGGGGCCACCAACTCGTGCCTCGTATGCCAAGTGTATCGGTAGATGCTCCATCGAGTCAAAAAATGCAGGAGGGAAAAACTGCTCCAGCTTGCATATGATTTCAACAATATTATTTTCAAGTGTTGACATATCTTCGACTTGAAGGACATTTGCACAGATGCTTCTAAAAAACATACTTAATTCAGTCAACGGACCCCAAATATTATCAGGTAGAAGATCTCGAAATGCGATCGGAAGTAATCTCTGCATGAATACATGACAATCATGGCTCTTCATCCCTGATATTTTGCAATCATCGACGTTCACACATCGAGATAAGTTTGAAGCATATCCATCGGGTAATCTGAGTTCTTTTACCCATTGACAAACATCTTTGATCTGTTGTTTATTTAACACATATAGGGCCTTCGGTTTCAGATATCGTCCGTTGACCTCTTGTAACTCCAACTCTGGTCTTTTACAAAGTATTTTCAGATCATGTCGGGCTTTGACATTATCTTTAGTTTTTCCAGAAATATCCATCACAGTGTTGAAAATATTATCAAACACATTTTTTTCAATGTGCATGACATCTAAATTATGTCGAATCAATAATGAACTCCAATAGGGCAATTCCCAAAAGATACTTTTTTTCACCCAGTTGTGTGTTTGGCCAAAACCTGACACTCTTTCATTGTGACCAAATACTATATCTGGAAGTGCTGAAACACGTGCTAACATTTGTTCACCAGACAACATCGGTGGTGGCCCATCTCTTTCGACTCTGCCCTTAGTAAATTTATTACGATTCCTTCGATACTGGTGATGAACCGGTAGGAATCGACGATGACAATCAAAGAATGAGATTTTTCGTCCGTTCTGAAGACTGATTGATTTAGAGTGTTCCATACAATACGGGCAAGAGAGTCGGCCGTGTGTGCTCCAACCCGACAACATGCCGTACGCGGGGAAATCATTGATTGTCCACAAGACCGCGGCCTTTAAATTGAAGTTTTGCTTCCGATGACAATCATAAGTGACAGCTCCCTCAGTCCACAATGTTTTCAATTCATCTATCAAGGGTCTGAGAAATATGTCAATTTCTTTTCGCGGACCCTTAGGACCCGGAATAATCATCGAAAGATAAATAAATTCATCTTTCATGCACATTGACGGTGGCAAATTATAAACTGTCAGCAGCATTGGCCAAACTGAATAAGGAGTTGCAGAATGTCCAAACGGATTAAAACCATCTGTGCACAATCCCAATCTGATATTTCTAGTATCCATAGCAAATGAAGGATAACATGTATCCAAATGTTTCCATGCTTCACTGTCAGATGCATGAGTCATTACTGTATCATCACGACTTCTTGCATGCCAACTCATGTAGGGGGTTGTCTTTTCCGACATGAATAATCTTTGAAGCCTCGGTGTTAGTGGAAAATACCGAAGCACCTTAAACGGGATATTTTTCTATCGGACTGATTTCTTCTCCTTGTAACGAGGGTGTTGACATACAGGGCATTTATCCAACTGCACATTTTCTTTATAATATAAAATGCAATTATTTTGGCACGCGTGTATTTTTTCGTACCCAAGCCCCAATTTTCTCATTAGCTTTTTAGTCTTATAAAAAGTAGGCTCAAACTTGTTATCAGTAGGCAGCATTCCATTAATCAATCCAGCAATCCGATCATACGCAACTCCGCTGATATTACAATCGGCCTTGATGTTTAAGAGCTGTGTCATTGCTGAAAACCTAGTGTATTTAGGACAATTCTCATACAAAGGTTCATCGGCAGCTTTCAGCATCTCGTAAAATTCTGCAGCTTCTTTATTCGGTAATTCAATCTCTACCGCAGCCCCTACTTCTGTGATATCAACCGCTGTAGTATCTGGTGGGACTGATGTCTGAAGAACTGGCCGATCAACATTATCATTCAGGTGGAATTGACCCCCAAGACTATCAAGTATCATAGTTCTATAGGGATTACATTGACTGGATGAAGAAGCACTAGCAGAGGAAGATTCACCATATGTCTGAACGACAGGATTGCTCGACGTCCCGACTTCGCGTGACTCCCCGTGACAAGTCCATAGAAAATATCTTGGTGCAAATCCTTTGCTATATAGATGCAGAGTGACAGTCTCCCGATCCAAAAATCGTCCATTTGAACAAATGCGGCAGGGACATCGGATTTGATCACCCATGCTAACAAAATTCCGATTCGAATAGGCGAAATTTAGGAAGTACGTTACGCCTAATCAAAACTCATTCGTTAAAGCTCCACGATCAAGACGTCGGTACATCCAACTTCGATCAGCCGACATGATTCTGTCAATCAATGACAATTTCTTTGGTTAATGGCTTTAGGTGAGATTGTCCTATTCCATTCGGGATTTATGTTATTCGTACTGCACTTACGTTTTTATTTTAACTGTTAACTAATTATTCTAAATTTCGACAGCATCTCCCTACAGTTCTCCGAATACGCATATCATCTGGGCGCGTATCGGAGAACAAGGGAGATGTTGTCGAATTTTAGAATAATTAGTTAACAGTTAAAATAAAAACGTAAGTGCAGTACAAATAACTATATTCCCAAATTGTCCAATCAGGGATAATTCAAGAATTGTACGTCGTATAAAAGATCATCTACTTCTTTTACACGAACATACAATCTCCGAACGGATCTAAGGTTTTGCTAAATCATATCCGATTTGTCGATGCGTACGTGAAACATATCAACTCGTCGGATGGATGATTATTTTCTAAATGTTTCGAGACAGTTCGAGTCCATATTGGACGATTTCGGCGCGCGTCCGAAGTGGATGATTCCGGCGCGAGTCCGAAGTGGACGATTCCGGCGCGAGTCCGAATTGGACGATTCTGGCGCGCGTCCGAAGTGGACGATTCCGGCGCGAGTCCGAATTGGACGATTCCGGCGCGCGTCCGAAGTGGACGATTCCGGCGCGAGTCCGAATTGGACGATTCCCGTGCGACTCCGAATTGGACGATTCCGGCGCGCGTCCGAAGTGGACGATTCCGGCGCGCGTCCGAAATTAATCTAAACCCTAATAATTAATCTAACAAATTAAACAATTAATCTAAACATTTAATTAACATTTATAAAAGAATTAATTAACAATTTCAAAACAATAAATATATATATATATATATATATATATATTCCGGCGCCGGAGTCCACCCTCCGGCGCCGGCGTACAGTGGCCGGACACACTGTCCGGCCACTGTAGAAGGTTCGGCGGCGGCCATAGGCCGACCGCCGCCGGCCGAAACCCTAGAAATAGGGTTTCGGTCGGATTTTAGCATCTCCGGTCGAAACTGTATAGGCCGGCCGATCAACATACCGGCAGCGGCGCGGCGGCGAGAGGCGTCGGCGAGAGGCGTCGGCGTCGGCAGCAGCGGCAACGGCGGCGAGAGGAGTCGGCAGGAGCGGCGGCGGCAGAAGCGGGAGGAAGAAGGGTCGGGTGCGAGAGCGTGCCCTATATAAACTTATCAGCAACGGCTCACTCGCCCGTTAGAACGCCGTTGCTGATAAGTTATCATCAGCAACGACTCACTTATCCGTTAGTAAGCCGTTGCTGAAGATTAAATAATTAGCAACGGCTCGCCTTTCCGTCAGAAAGCCGTTGCTGATAATTAAAATAATCCGCAACGGCTCGGTTGTCCGTTAGAACGCCGTTGCAGATACAAATATCTGCAACGGCTCGAGCGGCCGTAAGAATGCCGTTGCAAATAGCAACGGCTTGAGCGGCCGTTGCTGATAGCCGTTGCTGAAGACCAAGTTTGTAGTAGTGTTAGATCTTCCTGTAATCTTCCAGTGACACCTATAAATACTGGAGAAGAGATCTATTGCCGACAACTCCATTGCGCGGAAATGTTGTTGCTACATATAGAGGAGTTGAAACTGCTCAGTGCAGATTGCCAAGTGCAGAAAAGGCAAAAACCTTTTATCTTCGAGGAGAAGATTGAATATCGGGCGGATAACTCATTACAACACGAAGCTGTGTGGAGGACGAAACTCTATAGCTGGGATGTCATAAAGAGGCAAGATGATATTTACTTGTAATAGCAAATAGATTTTTGTTATTTTCGATTCACTATAGTGCTGGTAGTCAAATTTCGGGTGTGAAATCTAGATGACTTATATTGTACTTATAGAGAGTTAATTAGGCATCTGTCCGGTGAATGCCCCGCATATTAGGTGATTGGTTTGTCACTAAACTGCGTAAATAAATCTCATGTATTTGCATTGCCTTTTTGTTTTAATTCTTACTCTGCTACAATTGGCTAGTATTAGAGCAGTTACAACTTCCTAAGCAACTGTCATTTACAGAAGTTCCCTAAGAGAGCTATATATTGTCATTTGGTATTAGAGCAATTGTGCTAACCTTTACCTGCACAAGATCCTTGGTGTGTCTCTTATCTTTCAGACTCCGGATGGAAGAAATGCCAATGAGAAATTCTGTCAATATTTCTCCACTTCTTATTGGAACTAACAATGCTTATTGGAAGGCTCGGATGAGAGCATTCATCAAGTCCATAGATGATCGTTGTTGGGATACTATAGAAGATGGCTATACTTCTCCGTCACTTGGGACTGAGAAGAAGCCAAAAAACCTATATATGAAAGCAGAAGTTGTTGCTGCCAACTATGATAACAAAACACTTAATACCATTTTCAGTGGTGTAGATCTCTCTCAGTTCAAACTCATCTCTGCTTGCACTCTTGCAAAACAAGCATGAGAGATTCTGGAAACAAATCATGAAGGATCCTTGACTCTTCGTAAGTCAAAAGTTGAAATTCTCAATATCAAATTTGAGAATCTAAAAATGGGCAAAGATGAAAGCATCCAAGACTTTCACGAGTATACCAAAGACTTGATGAACAATGCTTCCAATGTTGGAGAACTATTCTCTGAAGAAAAGGTGGTAAGAAAAGTTTTAAGATCCATGCCTACAAAATTTGATATGAAGGCCGCTGCTATAGGACAAGTTCATGATCCCTCTACTATTACTCTTGACACCTTGATGGGAAAATTGGAAACTTATGAGTTGGAATTATTTGAGAAGTACTCTCTCAAAGAGAAAATAATTTTTTTTGCTTTCAATGCTACTGAAGATAAGAACAAGTCTGAAGATTGTTGAGAAGAAGAGATGAATGCAATATATGCTCTTTTGACAAATAATTTCAGAAGATTTCTAAGAGCCAAGAACAAGCAGAATCAAACTGTGCAGTTCAGACAGTAGTTTCAACCGTCTAGTTCTACCGGATCCAAAACAAGTTTGTCTTTTGGAGAAAATAAAAGAAGATAATCTTCTATTGATAGATCTGATCTTAAGCAGAAGTTTAAAGGTGTTCAGTGCTTTGAATGTGAAGGATATGGACATGTGAGATCTGAATGTCCTAATGTACAAAAAAATCTCAAGAAGTCTTTCACAACCACCTAGAGTGATGATGTTGAAGAAGATGAAGCAAAAGAATCTGAGCAAGGATACTATAGAGCTTTTGCTGCCTACATAGTCGACACCGTTGAAGCCATTTGTATTCCAGACACTGAGGTTAAGGATAACAAGATTCAATGTGTTGATAGTAGTGAAGAAGCTTATCAGGAGATGTTCGATAAATGAGTTGAAGTGACAACTTTCAACAAGACCCTCCGAAATCAAAATAATTTTTTGATTGAGCAAAAGAAGAAACTCGAGGAGGAAGTCGAAACCTACAAAAGTTAGATTGCTGAGAAATCTGACACAAAATCCAAGTTGATTTTTGAACTCGAAAAGGTAAAGAAAGAAGTCAGAATGATGAATTCCACTTGTACTTTAAATGAAATTTTGAGTGCAGGAAAATCCAAGTCTAATCATGCTGGACTTGGATACATAAGTTCGGGATAGTCAAAATTCCAATCTCAACGGCCCGTGAAGAACTTTTTAAAAGGCTTCTCAAAACATCAACGGTTCACAACTTGGAAGAGAAGAAAAGTGCCCTTATGTTTCTACTGCAAGTGTAGAGGACATATAATTGCAATTTGTTTCAAGCTTGCCCATAAGCTAAAGAAAAAGAAGCATGGAGACTCTTCTAAATAGAAGTTCAAACAAGTTTGGGTAAGAAAAGTTGAACTTAATTGTAAAGTTGCTTTTATGTCAAAGACTATTTCTTCTCTTGGATCATGGTATTTCGACAGTGGTTATTCTCAGCATATGACAGAGAATTCAGAAAATTTGAAAAATATGAGGAACATGAAGGTGCAACTGTAACTTCTAGAGATGGAAGACATGGAAATGTCTTAGGAATTGAAATTCTAAACGTTCTAAGAATTCCCAAGTTAAAAGATGTTTTGCTAGTGGATGGTCTAAAAGCAAATCTTGTGAGTATCAGTCAATTATGTGACCAAAATCTAGATGTCTAAGTTCAACCGAAATAGTTGCAAAGTCTTTGATAAAAATGGTGATTGTATTCTTGAAGTAAGTAGATTTAGAGATAACTAATATAAGATTGTTGTCTCATATACCTATCTTTCTGTTGTTTCCTTTGATATAAACTTGTGGCACATAAAGTTAGGTCTTGTAAATTACCAGGACTTAAAGAAGCTTGTTAATTCTGGAGATGTGAGAGGAATTCCTAAACTCACTGGAGAACCTGAGTTGGTGTGTGACTCTTGCCAAGAAGGAAAGTAGACAAGGCAGTCTCATAAGTGGTTGCAACTGGTGGCAATTTCAAAACCTCTAGAACTCCTTCACATGGATTTGGTTGGTCTCATGCAAGTTGAAAGCATTGAAGGTAAAAAATATGTTCTTGTTTGTATAGATGATTACTCACGATTCACTTGGACAGAGTTTCTATGGCACAGTCCAATGCCTTCAGCAACTTCAAATCCTTATGTCTAAGACTCCAGAATGAACAAGAAATTCATATTCTTAAAGTGATTGGAATAAGAAGTGATCATAGAAGAGAGTTTGAAAATGTATCTTTTTCTGAATTCTGTGCTGATAATAGTATTCTTCATGAATTCTCCACTCCAAAGACTCCTCAACAGAATGGTGTTGTTGAAAGGAAAAATCGTACTATCCAAGAGATGGCTCGGTGTTGAGTGAAATCCCACACTAGGAGGGGGGGTTTAATAGTGTTGGGTTATATACTTTACCAATGTACTTCAATTTCTTTTTTAATCAATTCCAACTTCAACCAAATGTAAGTGCAACTAAGTAATGTTTATTAGTGAATATGAAGCACAATTATAGACAAACACACAAGGCAATGCTAACACATGAAAGTATAGTGGTTTGGCCAACCGCCTACTCCACTACCTTGGCTCCACACCAAGGATTTCTAACCAAGTACTTTATAGATTTTGTGTTTCCCTTTGAATATAACCGAGGACTCGATTCTCAACCCTTTGAGAACTTCTCAAACCTATTCACTTAAGCAAAACACAATTCTCCAAAGTAAACCCTAAGTGTTTACACTAGCACACCTAGCAAGCTAACCAATGAAAACAAGTTCAAATAACAATTAAAATTACAATGAAAAGAGCTAAAGAATAAACCAAGACAAAGTGCTCTTTTCCAAGCCTTCAATGCCTCCAACTCCCCAAGATGTTGAGATCGAATCGAAGCCGGAGTTGAGAGAAGATGAGCGCTTGAAAAATCGTTGATCGGAGAAGCGAGCGCAAGCCAATCAAGCTCTAGAAGGCATAAATCACTCTTTTGGAATCTTATCTTAGTTGTTAAGAAGGATTAAAGAAGTTAGGTGAGTGTATTTATAACCACTCAACAGAACGGCTCCTCAACGGGCATTTTTTCGCCCGTTGGACGCCGACCGTTCGCTTGCCGGTCGATCATCGGTTGACCGTTCGATCGACCGCTGGTATTCTGCCCTTCTGCCGCTCTATTCGGTTGATCGAATGTGTCACATTTTATCTCCTCTACTATCTGGTCGACCGATAGGTTAGCCGAAGTAGACACTGCCAGTTTTTAGCCTCGTTCGGTCAATCGATCGGTCGACCGAAGTAGCCAATGCCAATTTTTTGCATAGTTCGGTCGATCGAAGTATCCATTGCCGATTTTTTGCATTGTTCGATTGATCGACCGGTCGACCGAAGTGGCTACTGCCATTTTTCTGCCTTGTTCGGTCGATCGAACTTAGGCTGAGGCTAATTTCTACCTTTTCTTTGTTACATGCTTTTTCATGGGTTTAGTTACCATGTTTTAACTTGGATAACTTTACAAATAGGCTTGGGATGAGATCCTAGAGATATATTACAAGGTATTTACTTAACCTACATCCGAGCCTTTATGACGATCTTTTCTTTCGTATCTCTGAGCGAAGTTCACCGAAGTTTGCATGCTTATCGCAATCTCAACCTGAGCTCAAAACTTCACACATATATTAAATACTTGTTTGTTATCATCAAAATGAAGATCGAAGCCTAAGGAGGGAACCCTTAAACCAACAATCTTCCCTTTTTTTATGATGACAAACACAACATGGAATTTGAGGAAAGCGATAAGTATTATTTGTGAGTTTGAGTTAAGGCATACACAACTTAACATATGCTCCCCCTATTAATGTGCATATCTTGCTTGTAACTCCTCGTATCTATATGCATTATAAAACAAATGTGACATTACTTTTTCTCCCCCTTTTGACATCAATCAAAAACGGCAAGAGCTAAGGTACAATTAATGAGTTCCATCATTTAAACCAAGAAAGCCATAAAACCAAGTATCATCTACCACTATAGTCCTTTCTATTAATGTAAGCCTATAGAAGACAATCATTAATAAATCGCAATGCCCCATTACAAGGCAATACATATGTGTGATGATACCATGCAATTTTAAAAAAACATGTATGTTTTGAATACTTTTAACCACTAGGAAAAATACAAATTCCTAATTGCATTTTTATGTTTGTAAAGCTTTCCTCACTTAAGGGTTTTGTAAATATATCTGCAAGTTATTTGTCAGTGGATACGAATTCCACATATATATTTCCCTTAGCTACATTATCCCTAAGAAAATAGTGCCTTAGATCAATATGCTTAGTCGTAGAGTGTAAAACAAGATTTTTTGTTAAATTGATTGCACTAGTGTTATCACAATGTATAGGTATACAAGAATACTTAAGTCCATAATCTAAAATGGTTTGTTTCATCCAAAGGATTTGTGCACAACAACTAGCCGCAGCGATGTATTTCGTTTCGGTAGTTGAAAGTGCAATCGAGTTTTGTTTCTTTGAAAACCAAGAGACACTACTAGAAATTGAGTCTTCAGCAACGGCTATTAGCAACGGCGTTCTTACGGCCGCCCAAGCCGTTGCAGATATGTTGTATCTGTAATGGCTTTCTAACGGACATGCGAGCCGTTGCTGATAATTTTAATTATCAGCAACGGTTTGCTAATAGACAAGTGAGCCGTTGCTGATGATAACTTATCAACAACGGCTTTCTAATGGGCGAGTGAGCCGTTGCTGATAATTTTATATAGGTCGCAGATCGCGCCCGCCCCTTCTTCCTCCCGCTGTTGCCGTCGCCTCCTCCTCCCGCCTCTCACCGCTGCTGCCGACGCTGCCATTGCCAACGCCTCCATCCATCCTCGACCGCTGATTTCAGGTATTCCTCGCCGCCCGACCTTCTCTTCTCGTTGCGGCCGATGTGAAATCCGACCGAAACCCTATTTTTAGAGTTTTGGCCAGCGGCGGACGGCCGATGGCCGCCGCCAGAGCTTGTACAATGTCCGGAGTGTGTCCGGACACTGTACGCCGGCGCCAAAGTCCACCGGACTCCGGCGTCGGAAATCATAGTTTTAGATTTATTTATTTATTTATTATTTAATTAATTGTTTAATTTTTTAGATTAATTTTTAGGGTTTAGATTAATTTTTAGAGTTTATATTGATTTTTAGTTTAATTTAGTTAGATCAATATTTAATAATGGTAGGTTAATTATTTAAATTAATAAAAATGATGTAGATTAATATTAATTAATTAGTTAAAATATTGTTAATTAGTCCAAAGTTGTCCTCAGTGGACTCGCGTTGGAATTGTTCACTTCGGACGCGCGCTAGAATCGTCCACTTCGGACGCGCGCTGGAATAGTTCATTTTGGATTCCCGCCGGAATCGTCTAATTTGGACTCATGTCGGAATTGTCCAATATGGACTCGAACTGACTCGAAACATTTAGAAAATAATCATCCATCCGACGAGTTGATATGTTTCACGTACGCATCGACGAGTTGGATATGATTTAGCAAAACCTTAGATCCGTTCGGGGATTGTATGTTCGTGTAAAAGAAGTAGATGATCTTTTATACGACGTACAATTCTTGAATTGTCCCTGATTGGACAATTTGAGAATATAGTTATTTGTACTGCACTTACGTTTTTCTTTTAATCGTTAACTAATTAGTCTAAATTTCGGCAGCATCTCTCTTGTTCTCCGATACGCGCCCAGATAATATGCGTATTCAGAGAACTGTAGGGAGATGCTGTCGAAATTTAGAATGAAGTTAGCGGTTAAAATAACTACTTAGTGCAATATAAATAACATAAATCCCGAATGGAATAGGACAATCTCACCTAAAGGCATTAACCAAAGAAATTGTCATTGATTGACAGAATCATGTCGGCTGATCGAAGTTGGATGTACCGACGTCTTGATCGTGGAGCTTTAACGAATGAGTTTCGATTAGGCGTAACGTAATTCCTAAATTCCGCCTATTTGAATCAAAATTTCGTTAGCATCGGTGATCAAATCCGATGCCCGTGCCGCATTTGTTTGAATGGACAATTTTTGGATCAGGAGACTGTCACTCTGCATCTATATAGCAAAGGATTTGCACCAAGATATTTTCTATGGACTTGTCACAGGGAGTCACATGAAGTCGGGACGTCGAGTAATCCTGTTGTTCAGACATATGGTGAATCTTCCTCTGCTGGTGCTTCTTCATCTAGTCAATCTAATCCCTATAGAACTATGATACTTGATAGTCTTGGGGGTCAATTCCACCTGAATGATAATTTTGATCGGCCAGTTCTTCAGACATCAGTCCCACCAGATACTACAGCGGTTGATATCACACAAGGTACAAACTGCGGTAGAGATTGAATTACCGAATAAAGAAGTTACAGAATTTTACGAGATGTTGAAAGCTGCCGATGAACCTTTGTTTGAGAATTGTCCTAAATAAACTAGGTTTTCAGCAATGACACATCTCCTAAACATCAAGGCCGATTGTAATATTAGTGGGGTTGCGTATGATCAGATTGCAGGATTGATTAATGGATTGCTGCCTACTGATAACAAGTTAGAGCCAACTTTTTATAAGACTAAAAAGCTAATGAAAAAATTGGGGCTTGGGTACGAAAAAATACACGCGTGCCAAAATAACTGCATTTTACATTATAAAGAAAATGTGTAGTTGGATAAATGCCCTGTGTGTCAACATCCTCGTTACAAGGAGAAGAAATTGGTCCGACAGAAAAATATTCCGTTTAAGGTGCTTCGGTATTTTCCACTAATACCAATGCTTCAAAGATTATTCATATCGGAAAAGACAACCCCTACATGAGTTGGCATGCAAGAAGTCGTGATGATACAGTAATGACTCATCCATCCGACAGTGAAGCATGAAAACATTTGGATACATATTATCCTTCATTTGCTAGGGATACTTGAAATATAAGATTGGGATTGTGCACAGATGGTTTTAATCTGTTTGGACATTCTGCAACTCCTTATTCAGTTTGGCCAGTGTTGTTGACTATTTATAATTTACCACCATCAATGTGTATGAAAGATGAATTTATTTATCTTTCGATGATTATTCCGGGTCCTAAGGGTTCGTGAAAAGAAATTGACAAATTTTTCAGACCCTTGATAGATGAATTGAAAACATTATGGACTGAGGGAGCTGTCACTTATGATTGTCATCGGAAGCAAAACTTCAATTTAAAGGCCGTGGTCTTGTGGACAATCAATGATTTCCCGGCGTACGGCATGTTGTCTGGTTGGAGCACTCACGGCCGACTCTCTTGTCCGTATTGTATGGAACACTCTAAATCAATCAGTCTTCAGAACAGACGAAAAATCTCATTCTTTGATTGTCATCGTCGATTCCTACTGGCTAATCATCAGTATCGAAGGAATCGTAATAAATTTACTAAGTGCAGAGTCGAAAGAGATGGGCCACCACCGATGTTGTCTGGTGAACAAATGTTAGCACGTGTTTCAGCACTTCCAGATATAGTATTTGGTCGCAATGAAAGAGTGTCAGGTTTTGGCCAAACACATAACTGGGTGAAAAAAAGTATCTTTTGGGAATTCTCACACAAGGTGAGTAAAACCATCTAAGCCAAAACTAAAACAAGAACAGAACAATCATATCTTCATCCAAAGGCATTGCAATATTGATAGCAACTTGAAAAACTTGCCCTTGAAATGTCCTTCTGGGTTCCTAATTATCCTCTAATCTCTTTTATAAATTCTTCATGATTAGTATTTTCTTTTTCTCCTTTTTTGTTCTAGTTCCTTTTTAGCTTATATGGACCACTACAAAAGCAGCTATAAAATTTGCTATAAAATAGGCATCAGTAACACACTAGTCCTGCTATATGGACCACTACAAAAGCAACTATAAAATTTGCTTTTTCAGGTTGCTACAACAAGAAAAAGAAAACATAGGCATCAAGTAACCCTATGTTTCTACAACAAAAAGGGAACTAGAACAAGAAAGACGGCCAATAAAATCAATGACCTTTTACATAGAACATTGAAAAGATTTATAACATTGAAATGATATGGAACTGATATTTGTTGTTTCTTGCGTGGCTGAGGACGGGGCTCGACAAACTCTCTCTCCATCTCCATTGTTGGGGACTTGGTTTGAGATTTTGGCTATAGCTAGTTTGTGTTACTGGGAGTCCTACATATATGAAAGCTTTTGGTGGATTTGATAAGGTGTGCTTCTTCTGTAATGATCTTGTTCAACTGAACCAAAAAACCAAGTGGTGGAATTGATGACTCCCAGAAACCTAATCCTCTTTACTGCCTTTCTTATATCATATAGCATTAAATCAAAATTTGTCACACAATCTCAAATAAAGATTAACTCTGGACAATTTAGATATTGCAAATATTACACGATCCTCTTCAACAACATGACTAATGCAAACTTGCTTACTCTGTCAACAAAAGATATAGTTGGAGTTGGAACTTGATGTGCTTTCTTATCTTAGATGGGTATTTGTTTTACTAGGCAAACATTTCTCTTTTTGACCAACCTAGTTAGAGAAATTAACCATGCTTGGGAGAAATTAAACATTTGCTCGCTTACCTTTCCACGCATAGGAAGGTCAAACCAGCACTGGAAAATAAGGTGAGATCAGTCGATCACAGCGTCGGGTTTGTTGCAAGGGGAGGTGTCGCCGGGGGCGGGAGATGAGAAGTGGTCGCCAAGGGAGGGAGAGTAGCGTTGCAAGGGGAGGTGTCGTCGGGGGCGGGAGATGAGAAGTGGTCGCCGAGGGAGGGAGAGTAGCGTTGCAAGGGGAGGTGTCACTGGGGGCGGGAGATGAGAAGTGATCGCCGAGGGAGAAAGGGAGACGAGAAATGTGTCACCGACACTACAAGGGGTGTCGCCGGGGGCGGGAGATGAGAAGGGGAGGTGTCGTCGCGAGAGGAGATTGAGGAGAGAAAGGGAGGCACGGGGAGAGAGGGATCGCGCGGGGAGTTTGTTGGCTGCAGGGATTTTATCGGGTGTAGTGAAAAGGCATTAGGGATTTTGTCGCGCGGGTTGATTGCAAAAAATAGGGCGCAAAATATTATTTTGAGGAGGAAAAATATTTGGTCGGCCGAAGGAAAAATTTATAGATTAATTTACCAACCGATTCTTTTATCCGTTGGTAATTTTGTTGGTAATACCAACAAATCGAATCCGTTTGTGATGCTATGTTTTCTTGTAGTGGTAGCTGTATCACCTCATCATTTGTTTCATGGATTATCTTTCCCTTCTCTAGACAAAGGAAGAGAAGAAAAGGGAAAGAGATCCTTTAACTAGCTAGGGATATTAACTAAACCGATTTAAACTATCTGAAATAGTGCTCCTGATGATTATTACCATACTATCATGATATGCTCAACTATTTCAATCATGCAGGACTGATATATCATGATGATTCAATAAAAAAATATAAGTAAAAAATATATGATATATGAAATTATAAAATACAGATATCATATCAAATTAAGGTGTAAGTATGCAAATATCATATCAAATTTGCAAGAACATGACACACAGATATCATAAAATGAAATTAATCAAACACAATATGCAGATCTGTAAACCCTAGATATGTAAACCCAAGAACAGAAAAAGAACAACACAAGAACAAAATGAACATAAATCTGTAAACCCTAGATCTGTACAGAATAATATCATGCTAACAAAATAAAATCATGTTACAAAACAAATCATAGATCAGACATAACCATAAACTCGATATGTTTACAAAACAATATCATACAAACCCTAGATAAAAAAACAACACAAACAAATAGATCAAACAGAACCATAAACCCTAAACCCTAGATAAAAAAAACAATAGAACATACGGTGAAATCTTGTAAATCGAAGCACTATAGATCTGTTCATAGATCTATTCCTACAGAGCGAGAAGGGAAGAAGAAAGGCCATTTTCGATATTACCTGCCCGAATTTTGCCTAAAGAGAAGTAGATCGCAACGAGGAACAAATCCTAAATTCGAAAGAAACCCTTAGATATACTCATAGACGACAAAAAGGAAGAAGAAATGTGGGTTTCAAGGTTACCAATGGACGGAGTTTTCTGTCGATCGTGCTAATGGAGATCTCTCGGGAATAGATCTGACATTTGAGACGACAAAAATCTCACCAGAGGGGGGCTGCTAGGGCTGGGCAAAAAGTTGTCGCCGCGAAGGGGGTCTGCGCTAGGGTTCCTATTCACGTGAGAGGTGTGCCGACTCGGGAGGTTAAACACGAGTTTTGTTCGAATACCCGAAAATGGGTTGTTTTCGAGATAATCACAAGTTTGCCACTTTGCCCGTTTTCTATTTTTGATGAAAACACCGAATCAGTGTTTATAATCGGCACACTTCATTCGCACATTTGCGTAGAGTTTTAGATCGGAATGCATGGTATAAAAATTAGATTTCCACGTACTAAATTTTCACATAAATTATGTATTTTAACATGATAAATTTTAGAATTTTAGAGAGGACGATTGCAGGTTTGATTGCGTTAATCTCAAAAATTTTAGACTGAAATTATGGAGTTATATTGTAATTATATATGTTGGAATTTCAGATTTTTATAATAGAAATTCTGATTTAATTATACGATTGCATAGGTTGAAAATTCTAGTTTTTAAGAAGAAAAATTCAGATTTTATTTGGCGATTGTGTACGTTAGAAATTTCATATTTATAGGACTGAATTCTCAGATTTAATTAAATATTTGTGTACGTTAGAATTCCAAGTTGAAATTTCAGATTTTTACTTGCGTTAGAATTCGGAATTTTATTGAGTTAGAATTCTAATTTAAAAGATTGAAAATTCCGACATTAATTGTGTATCTATGTATGTGTCATAGCTCGGATTATTAACACTATAGATTTCAGATTTGACATATACAAATAAACATATTGGAGATTGGATCAATAGGTGTTGTAAATTTTAGGTTTCTAGATGATAACTTTACAAATGTGATCATGCTTAAGTTGGTGCTCGTGTTGAGTACAGATTTAAGAATTTATGAAACATACCTATGTGAGTTAATATGTGGATAGGATGCTAGGGATTATGGTTGAGAGAATTGGGTCCGAGACAGGACCTGGGATAGGGCGTGCATGCACGTGCTGAGATTGTTGGCATAACACTCCAATCATCCTAGAAATTCTATTGAGATATACGTATATATGTGGTTGTCTATTTACATTGACATGGTTGTATTGTGCTTGTTACCACTGGTTGGATGTCGTTCTCAACCAGAGAGAAGTTACCCCCGATTGGATGCCATTCCCAGCCAGAGAGGAGTTACTACACAAGTGGCAGTGGTTGGATGTTGGTCCCAACTAAAGATGGGTTACCAGGATTAGATGGTCATCCTAGCTCAGAGGATCCGAGGCGGGAAGTTAGCTATGCGTGTCCTAGTGACCGACTCGTATGATTGCTCATGATTGCTTATAAATATTATCCTTGTTATGTTTGGGTAGTTGTGAGCCGGTATTAATTTGTGTGCACGAGATGACTGATTGATCTCTTTCTTATGACTTGTCATGATAGCATGTTATCTAGTTAGATTTTATTAATGTTGATATATATTATGTTGGTTATGATATGATTATTATGTATGTGTGTTGGCTTAGAGAGGGCTCGGGATTGAGCCGCTCAGTGGGTTCATTTTGAACTCACCCCTCTCTTTTATGTAATTCTTGTAGATCTGACCAGTAGAGGTACAGATGTACCTGTGTGGCGTGGTTGGGGGTTGCAAGCTCAGACAATGAATCTCGTGACGTGTTGGGTCGTAGTCGAGTCGTATAAAGTTTATGTTATGCATTTTATCATGTACTGGTTGTAGAACCTGGATTGAGTTCCCACACTTGGTGTCCTCACATTTTCTTTCGATATATACATAGTTGTTCATTTTATTTCTGCATTTGGTATGTATATCTTGGTAGGCTTCGGAGTACGGGTGTGTACTTTGGTCGATCACGTGACCCTAGTATTTGGGGCGTGACAGTGAATCCAGTTTCGATTTCGTCTCAAGGTGGCGCACTGGTGAAAGTTTCTGGTGTTGCAGTCACCTTCCTGTATCCATCTTTTCTTAGCTCGTTGCCTCCAGTAGGTGTCCTCATTAATATACAATCTGTCCAGGTCAGCTTTTAGATTTTTGAATAAATTTAGCTCCGATTGTGTCATTGTACATAAGTATGCTTTGTTCAAGTATAGCTTAATCTGATTCTCAAGTGATCTTCTACTGCCGGCCCATTTCTTCCTCTGGAATGAGCCCCAGTCCTTGAGGATGACCCGCAGCTATTTCCAAGCACGAATCCACCATGTTAAAAGAAGTCCACGGGATGCAAGAGAAGCATACAAAGCAAGTATTGTGGTTAGGCCGACATTGATCATAATCGGGAATTCAGGTGAGTTAAACAACAAGGGTTTGAGTATGAAAGGTCAGTTCCCACTTGAGGTCGTCGAAAAGTGCTGGAGGACAAGGGGTGTGTGATCAGAGAGTCTTCTCGAACCACCAAGTGCACAACTGTTGGGATAGGATCATAGGAAACTTGGGTCGACCAAAATCCTATCAAGTTTTGCCAATGTTGGGCGAAGCTGATTATTGGTCCAAGTGTATGAGTCTCCATTGATGGCTAGCTCCAAAAGATTTGAATCAGCAATGAATTTAGAGAACTTCTCGAATCAGTAAGGGTGGCAATTCGTGTCGGGCCGATGTTATCAGGCCGGCCTAAAAAAATTTGTGCATGGCCCGACTCGGCTCGATAAAAATTCAGGCCTGAAATCTTTGGCCCGGCACGAAAAAATAACGGGCCGACACGGCACGGCCCGTTTAGCCCGATAACACAAAAATGAAAATCAGGTTATCGGGCTAAAACTATTTAGCCGGCCCAAATCGTGCTATCAGGCCCGAATCATGCCATTATAATCGGGCTATCGGGCTCATATCGAGTTATCGGGCCCATATCGGGCTATCGGGCTGATTTGGGCTCGATAGCCTGATATTTTTGATAATGTGCAAAATCTTTATCGGGCCGGGCCGGACCTACACCACCTAGCCTGGCCCGGCCCGATAATTTTTCGGGCCTTATCGGGCCGGCCCGATAGCGGCCCGAGCACGATAAGGACCGGCCCGAACCTGATATTTTTTTGGGCTATCGGGTTGGGCCATATATTGCCAGCTCTACGAATCAATGCTATTCCCATGACAGTTTAGTCGTTCTCCATTATGCTTGGTCATGTTAAAATCTCCCCGCAGGACTATGGGATCAGAGATGTTTCTAACAATTTGGTAGAGTTCCTGGATGAAGCTTCTTCTTCTACTACGAGAGGGGGGGCGGTGCTATATACTCCGATGAACTAGGATGTTTGGTTGGTTTTTAAGTGAAGAAGCTTTAGTTTTATTGAGAAAAGCCCCAAGATAATGTCGAGGGAAGACCAAACACCTGGATTCCAACAGGCCAACAAACGTCCAGAAAGCCCAACTGCATCGATTGCATGGAAGTAGGGCTGGGGGCCATGTCTAAAACCCGATAACTGCTTGACTACTTTGTGAGAGACCTGTACAAGCTTGTTTTTAAAAAGGAAGACTACAAAGCATTTCAAATCTCTAATTGCCTGCTTAATCATATAATGCTTAGAAAGGCGGTTAAGACCGCAAACATTCCAAAACCAGATATTAAAGTAGCAAGAGCTGTTTGTAGAGTTCATAAAGATAACATAACTGCATAAAGCATTAAATTAGAGCTCAGTAGGGTACCAAACAGCTGACCTTATACTCAAACTCCCATTGTTGCAATCACGCTAAGAACCTCCGGCGGACTTCCCTTAAGACTGAAGCCCATATTCAGAATGCTTTGAATAGTCATTCACGTTGAGTCGATCAGTCATGGTAGTAATTGCAGAGCCTTGAGAGCCATAGTGTTGCACGGTATCCTGGGTACATCTTCAATTCCCTCAAAACGTGCTCTCTTCCTTACCTCAGCCTGTTTACTAATAGAAGTGTGAGCCTTGTTAAGGAGCCATTGATTGCATCGTAAAGGTATTACAGTTGAATTACCCATATTTGTGCCAATTAGAGGTGTTGTGTTGACCAGTTACAACATATGCACTCAGGTTTTCAACAGGGGTAATCTGGTCCAGAGCAGCAGAATCAACATTGTTCGAGTGCCCCTGGGCCTCAAAATTAGTCTGGGCGGCAAAGCTCGAATCATAAATTTTAGGCATGTCCGAAGCCAGGTCCGATTCAGAGTTCGAACGGATCCCCGATTCATGATTGGGACACTCCACCTGAGTCAGTCCACGTGTTCGAACCAAGGGATGAAGGCGCCAAGTGTCCTTAAATGCCAATAATAGGGAGGGCCCCACAAGTAATAACACAAGTGCAGTAAACCTCCGAACATGCCAATAATAGGGGTGGCAGTGGATTTGTGTAAATGAGATTTCACCCGTCCCACACCCTGATAGGTCATTAGCAGGTTTTGCCCGTTGGGTCGTGGGACGGGTATAAGATTTTGAGGTGAAAACCCTATAGGGTTTGCGAAGGGTTTAGGATTTTAGTCTAAAACCCGTCTCAAATCCGTTAAAGTATAAAATTACCAAAACACCTCTCATATTATCCATGTATGCAGAATAATTATGTCTTTTTAATTAGGATCCAATATAATTTATCTTATTTTAATTAAAGCTAAGTATGCATCTATACACTATTTTAATTCATTAGGACTTAAAAGTATTTTACACCTACAGTACATACACCCTAACACGGTAACACTCATTCACTAATTTACTCACCCGCTGCCCATCCCCTTGATTGCCCATTCCCATCACCCGACGCGGCGACACCCATCTACAAATCTACTTCGTGTATTTGGAAGTTAAGTATGTGTGTCACTTGTTTTAATGTAATGAAATAATGAACTAAGTGTTACGGTTATTTTTTTCGAATGATTACTGTCATGAAACTTGTAATTAATTTATATTTTAGCACTTTTTATAACTTTGAACTATTCGTATAAGTCATATTAGATGTTATGATAAGTTTATAGAATAGTTTTTTATATAAATTTTGTTAATTATTCGTATAAATCATATTAGATGTTATGATAAGTATGTAGAATCATTTTTTTATATAAATTTTGTTAACGGGAGAAAAGCGAGTACCCAGTGGGTACCCATTAAATTAGTGGGATGGATTTGAAAATTTTTCTTCAAAATAGTAATGGGTTTGGGACGGGTTTAGGATTGAATTTTCTTAATGGATATGGGATATGATTGACTTCACTGTCCCAAACCTTTCCCAGTGCCATCCCTAGCCAATAATAGAGAGGGCCCCATAAAATTTGAAGGCATTGAAAACCTTTTTTTTGTTTTGGTCCTTTTGGAGCTATGTTTAATTAATGATTGAAAATAAATTTTTTAAGTTGGATCGTGGTTTTCATTAACACTTGGTATGAGTTAATGAGTTCGATCTGTCCATCCTATGAGCCTAGCTTGGGATATCATCAATTGAGAGTATATGGTTTTACAACTCGGTCGCGGAGGTTTAGAGGGCGTTTGGTACATTATCGCTTAAAATTAATGAGATCTAAATTATAACGTACTCAGATAGATTACTATTTTTAAAATTATCAATAATATTACATTAACATGTTTGGCATGGATTAGTAATCTCGCTAGTAAGCCACATTATCTTATTTGGTATAAAAAAATATTACCAAAAACTTATATTTTTAACTAAAATACTCTAAAATAAAATAAAATAATAAAAAAAAAGAAAAAAAAAAGAAAAGAAAAGAAATAAGCATTACCATTTTACTTGAGATGAGGCGGGAATTTTTTTTGATGTTAATAGAGGGTATTTTAGTAGGGAGTATTTTTGTCAAAAATAAAAAATAACATTATCACTTTACTGGTACGTAGTCCACATAGCCACCTCCTTCCTTGTAATGTGGATTACTAGTTGAGTGATAATGTAGATTACCATGGGCATCCAGATTATCGATAATCCATTTCAACCAAACGCGGTAATCTATTAGGCCCATATAATTTTAATTTTAATTATCGGTAATCTAGATGGATTACCTTATATCAAACGACCTCTTAGTGTTGTTGAGCTTCCCATTGATGTTTTGCCACAATAGTCATATTTTCTAGATATAGCATGACTACTACTATGTCCCCTCACAGTATCATCATAATTTGCTTAAGCAAATATGGCATTGTTGATGCTATGTTTTCTTGTATTGTAATGGTTTGAGTCATCATCATTGTGAGATAAATTCTTCCATAGGTTGCACCAATATAGAGAAAAGAATAGACTAGAAAAAATACTTGAGGGCTTAAGGCAGAGGATTGTGGTGTTTTTGTTGAGTGTGTGTGTTTCGAGTTAATATGGTGTATATAGCCTATTATATATATGTTTAGGCACTCTTCATATAGTTACCATAATAGTTTATGGTAAAATGACCAAGGTCATGGCAGTCAATCCAACAACATGCAAGCTAAGGTTACTAGAGGAAATAACAATATATTAACCATCTTATATCCTATAAAATTCAAAATTGATTTCTTATAGTGCTATCTATACATGCAGGACCCAACAATAAATGACATCAATTGATGAAAGGTTTAGATTTAAAAGAATTTGGACGTGTAGAATCCCAATTAACTTTGAACGAGGTCTCTCGTTGCTTTTTCTTTCTTAGACCCCGCCTCTTTGTGGGGGTGTTGGCTCAAATTGGGTATGAGACAATACAACGGACCGGTTATATTCAAATTGGAGTTGATTTGATAAAATTATAGTTAAACCAAGTGTTTAATCTAATTGAATCAGGATGAACTTGTTTTATTAAGAAATTGATCCAGTTCAATTGAAAGAGTTAACCAACTGCTTCGGCATAGTAAAATCATCTTATATATAGATCTTTAAAGGTCGATTTCTCACTCGTTTTTCTACATTTTTCAAATCGATCTTCACTGCCATCTTCTCCTCCTCCAGCCAAATCAAATGCACCCATTACTTTCAAATTTTGACAGATCAATAGCAGCGAACATCATCTACTATCGAATGTTGTTGTCGATCTGTTCAGGGAGGTGGGCTAGCCGAAATGATCTGATATGTTAAAGTTCAAGGACTTCGTCTGGCTGGTCTACTAAGGTAGTTAAAGAAGGACATATCTTATATGCCGGAGGCGGTTGAGGCCCAAACCCGAGAGGTCGACTCCTTGAAGGCGTCCCATCAGGCTGAGCTAGAGGAAAGGGAGAGGAGGCTGAAGGCAAAGGAGGATGAAATTATACATCTCCTTTACACTCTCGCCGAGGTCGGGAACAAGGTGTTCGAGCTGCGGGGAGGAAGTAAGGGAGGCTAGGGCGGAGGCTGACATGTTCAAAGGAGTAGCCGAGGACTTGAAAGCGGTGCTGGCTGCCTCAGAGCTTAAAGTTAGTGCTGCAATGGAGGCATAGATTAGATTGAAAGCCGAGGTCACGACCCTTCAGGTCAAAGTTTAGAGACTTGAGGGGGAAGTTCACATTCTCGAGGGTGAGGTTGATGAATACCATGGTGAGGCTGTTGTACAATATACTGCAGGATTCGTTTGTGTTGGCACGACTTGGTCGACAATCGACTTCATGTAGCATAAGAACAAGTTCCTCTAGAGTTCGGTGATCACTTTAGGATGGAAGTCGGACCTCAGTGTGAGGTGATCTCGCTTTAGAGCTGAAGGCCGCATTTAGGGCTGAGGAATGTCATTAGGCACCTAGGTCGAATCCGAATTCCTATCAAAGGTAGATTTAGACCGATGTTACCTGTTCGGTAGCTACTCATAGGGCTGATGGTCCTTTGAATTCGAACACCCTCGAAGTCGTTCAAGTCCGAAGTTGGAAACTGCATTTGAGGACAAGAACCACATTTAGGGTTTTTAGAAGATGTTGAGGACGTTGTGTTTGATCTCTCTTGGAGTCGGAGGCTACATTCAGGCCTAGGAATCGCATTTAAGGTTGAGTAAGATGATGAGGCCACATTTAGGGCCGAGTACTACATTTACACCGAGGACCTCATTCAGGGTCGAGGAGGACGTCGAGGCCGCATTTAGAGTCGAGGAGGACGCCGAGGCCGCATTTAGTGCCAATGATCGCATTTAGGGTCGCGCTCATTTAGAGTGATGTCGGTTTCATTTAGAGCCGAAGGCCGCATTTAGGGCCGAGGACCACGCATGGGCTCAAGTCAACCTCACTAGGAGCGTAAGGCAGGACCGTGCTTGGGGTCGCGCTTATTTAGAGCGATGTCGGTCTCATTTGGAGCCAGAGGCCGCATTTAGGACCGAGGACCACGCCTGGAGTCAAGCCGAACTCGCTATGAGCGTAAGGTAGGACCACACCTAGGATTGCGCTCATTTAGAATGAGGCCGGTCTCATTTAGAGCCAGAGGCCGCATTTAGGGTCGGGGAGTACGCTTGGGGTCAAGTCCAGCTCATTGGGAGCGTAAGGCAAGACCACACTTGTGGGAAAAAACATTTGTGAAGAAGATAGAGTGCACCGACCACGCTTGGGGTCGTGTTCCACGAGCGTGGAAGCTCTCATCCGAAGAGTTCAGAGAACTTGTAGGCTCATTTTCTGATGGTAACTTGCAAAGACACTCTGATACTCAAGTGAGAGAGAATTCTAGGTGGTATGTATGGAATTAGAATAGAGAGTATGCATGTTGTAGCCTGTAGGTTGTGTTTGTTTTGTAGAGCGGGTCTGGGTACTCAGTGAGGATGTCTCCTTGAATTTCGCAGGAATACGCCTAGAATAGGTCGATTGCTATCACCTAGATTGTGGTGTTATTACTGCCGAATCCCTGATGGTAAATGCAGGATGTTAATATTGAATAGTTAGGGACCTATTTGTAATATTGCATGTTTGATGGACTAAGATGTATTATTACTACTATTAATAAGAATTAGGGCAGTATCATGCCCTAAGTTTCGTTGGCCTAACACCAACTTGGTATCAGAGCCAGACGTCGCCCGACTCCTCACCGCACGACTCCTCCACCTCCGATCAACAGTTCGGCCGCTCCACCTGATCTCTACTCGGGCGCGGGCTTCTCTCAGCCGCGGGCAGCTCTTCCTTGCCACCCGTTGGCTGTGCCTTATAGCCATCTTCATCGGCCACGGCTGCTGCACCTTGCAGCCGTTTCATCAGCCACAGGCGAAGAATCACCCACAGCCATCTACCCTCCTCGACGGTGGTGACGATGACCTCTCTATGAGGGAGACGACTGACAGATCTCTGTTCTCGGAGCAGGTGTCGAGCACATGCTGTAACTGCCCCTCCCACGAGGTATTCTTTCTGTTCGTCTTCTTGACTGGCGCGATCTAAGCACCGTCTTTGTCATAGCTAGCAGGAACAATATCAACTTGCAGCCAAGGCTCTGCTCCTCGCTTGCGCGTGACTGCCATCCTTGTAGCTGTCTACACCAACTTGAGGGCTGTTTCTTACCAGCCGAGGGTCGGAGGTCGTATAGATTGTTGTCGTCGGCTACCAGTTAACATATCAAATCTGCACCGCTGTTGTTGGTCAACCATTGTGTAAAACCTCTCTGTTTGATGTAATTTTTTATATGCAGCAATCTGATTGTTTAATGTGAACAATGTTGTTCTTGAATAAAAATGATGATTGGAGGTGTTATGGAGGGAGGTGAGCAAGTGTTGAAGGAGGGGAGCCAAGTTACAAACATTAAGTCGGGAATCTCGATGGAGAATCTGTCTCTTCAAATCAGTGATGTTCGACTAGATGGGCCTTCCTCCTATCTTATGTGGTCTCGTAGTGTACGATTGTTTGTCCGAGCTCGTGGTTTGGAGGGGTATCTCACCGGAGCTAAAATGAAACCGACAAATGAAGATCCTGTTTAGACATTGTGGATATCAGGGAATTCTCCAGTTATGTGTTGGTTACTCCACTCTATGACACCGGCAGTCAGTCAAGGGTTCTCCTTTTTTGAGACAGCTAGCGAGATTTGGGAGGCAGCTACTCAGACCTTTTCTCAAAAGGAAAATTCTGCCCAGACATATGAGATTCAATGCCAGATACGTCGTGTTCATCAGGGAGACATGTTTATGATTGCTTATGTTGCAGAACTCAAAAGATTATGGGCTGAATTAAATTTTTATCGTCCTTTCAAGGTTATCCATGTAGAGGACGCTGCCATTCCACTACTAAAAAACTAGATATCTAAGACGGACACTACTGTCACAAAACAGTCGCTAAAGACATTTTGCGACGGCAAGATACGATCGCAAAGGGCGGTAGCAAAAGTGCTTGTCGCAGAAAAAGTACGACGGCAAAAGCAGCGGTCGCAAATGAAAATATTCTGCAACCGATGTGCGACAGTATATAACAGTCACAGGATGTGGTCGCGTAATATCTGCGACCTTCTTTGACCGTCGCAACTAATAAATCAGCGACGGCATTGCAACCGCTATACCCGTCGCAAATATTATATCAATGACGATTCTGTGACCGTGTTTGCCGTCGCATAACGATCGCAATTATAACTGCGACCGCTATTGGCGACTAGTTTGATATACCTTTTGCGACGGCTAGCGGTCGCACAACCATCGCAAATGTGTATTTTTTTTAAAAAATAATAATTTATAATAATATTTTTTATAAAAATGTATGTTTACAATATTTGACATCAAATTATATCAAAATGCAATGCCACAATGAGGGAATATACAACACATCAAATTATATCAAAATGCTGCCACAACGAGGGAATATTCAAGACATCAAATTAATGTTTATACATATTTATATCAAAATGTAATATTTACATCGTATCAAAATATGTTTAATCAAAAGAGAAAATAAAGTATACATCAACCATGAAGTGCATCATGTGGCGGTAAGGGATGTGGCAAGGAGAGGGGTTGCGTCGGGAGGGCATCAGCTGGCGTCGCGTCGAATGACGTGGGAGGCGGAGGGGCCAGAGCACATGACATGGAAGAAGCAATATGTGTCATGTACTCCCTCATAGCGGCCACCTCACTAATGAGGCGTGCATGAGAAGCCTCTAATTCTGCGTGCGAAGCCTCTAAGGCTGCAGATCGATCCTGTCCCGCATGTGATGTTGATGGGCCAGCGGTAGAAGAGGTGAAGGCAGACGATCCCGCACCATGTGGTATAATTTGAATATGCGAAGTTCAAAAATTCCTGAACATCGCTCTTGAATTCTTCAAGTAAACATCTACGGTGCATCTGACGGTACATCCAACTATGATCTTCCGTCATGATTCTGTACGTGATATATCACAACAATTACTTCTTTAGAAATCTTCATAGGTGGGGTGGTCCTATTCCATTCAAGAATCAAATTATTCTACTTGCATTTAAATATTCTTTTTAACATTCAATTTCAATCGAAATTCTGGCAGCATTTGCCTACAGTTCTCCAAGTATGCATATCATCTGGGCGCATACTTGGAGAACAAAAGATATCTACTAGAATTTCAAACTGAAATGAATGTTAAAAAAATATATTTAATTGCAAGTAAAATAATTTTGATCCCAAACTGTCTGATCAAGAATAATTCAAAAATTGTAAAGAATCTATAAGTTTTGTACTTCTTATAGACAACGATACGATCTTGTAAAAAAAATTATGATCCAACGGTCAATAAGTTCGTGTCACTTTATCAACTCGTGAATCATAACATTATTTTTTTAGTTTCAAGCTCACCAACATAAAATTATACACTAATACTATTGAATACTAAAACAAAATACTATAGCCATATAGCAATATTAATTTCAATATAATAAACACTACTCATTCAATATTTGTACAAAGAACAAAAGAAAGAAGGAATTTCACAAAACCAGAATAGTATATGCATGCATAAAAAATAAGATAACAAATATTAAAAATAGAGACCTAAATGCTCCAAATGCATGATTTAATTGGGAAAACATCACTTCTGGTAAAGAGGACTCCTTCGTTTCGCTTTAGGAAGTAATCCTAACTTAGAATTAGAGAAATGAATTTCTATAGTTACATAAAGCTCATATCTATAATGCTTAATTAAATGAGATCAAGAAAAGCTCATCTTAGTTATATCTTCATTAAGTATTATGTTTCAGTTAGAAGTAACTTGTCCTTGTGTACCCATAAAATTTGAGATACTCAAATTTTCTCGTCCATACTTCTAATATAAGACAATGCCATAAACAAAATGGATTAGTTTACTTCTTAGACTTGATCTAGTAACTGACACTTCCTATTCTGACTAAAACAGAATATCCCTCTTTAGAAGTGCATTTCTAGATAATTGCTCACATCAAGAACTCATCCGTTGGTATTTAACTAATCCATACGTGGAAACTGTAACTCAACATATAAGGTATCACAATTATTTACGCACCATATCCTTAGCATCAGTAATCTCTTGGTCCTCGTTTGCTTTGATGGATTAAGGAGGTGGATTGGATTTTAAAATCCAATCCATTGTTTGCTGTAATAATGGATATGAATCGGGCCGGATATTGGATGAATTTATTTTTGTCCAAATCCACCGTTGGCCTGATTTAGAAATCATAGGGAGGGGATCGGTTTAAGGCTCAAATCCATAGGATATGAATTTTCATATCCTATCCATGCTTCTTATCATACGCCAAAACAAACATAGGATAGGATTTCAAGAAATTCTCTTGGATTTCAAGAAATCCTCTTGGATTTCTATCCCACCCTTATCCATCTTAAATCATATCTCATCCAAATCATATCCTGCAAAGCAAACATGGCCTTGGTGTTCTAATCCAATAAAAGGCAATCAATGAACAGACAATTCAGTGATAGATTTTCTTCCCACAACATGTCAGATAATGATACATGCTGAAGGAATCGTATCCTATTTTCTTTCATTAATTCACTGATAGAAAGGAGAAATATAACTGATATAATGGTGGGGAAAAGTAGAATAAACTAATACAACCAATTTATACAATAAAAATTGAAAGAACATACAGAAACATCTATTCTGCCAATTATGGTTGTTTTGTTCATGTGGAAGAAGGTTGCATTACTAGGATGATACTTGAGGAATTTAAGATGCAGAATAGTTATCCTTCTCAATCTTTTCCTGCAAATCCTCTCCAAGCTTCTCAATGGCTACCAGACAATGAATCCAGAACTTGTTGGTATCTCACCCTCTTGAACTCCTAGGATTTGATGCTTTTTGTTAGTAGATCTCCTTCAAAGGATTGTATTGGCTTGTTCAACTCTAGTAGGAGTTTCACACCAAAACTCAGTTGATTGAAAACCTCAAACCAAGTGAGAAACACAAACTGACTTAGATTTCTCAATTAAACTCTATTCCAAAATCTAGCCTGCCCGGCCCGACTAGATTTATCCATCAAACTGACACAATAGCTGATGGATAAAGAGTTATCCATCATTTAATCTTTTCCTTTTTTTTCTCTAAGAAAATAATTAAACTCTATTCCAAAATCATTCTTGCAAACAAAAAGGAGGACTCTTCTTTTGATACATTCATTCATTTACTTATTGCCTTTTCTCCCAAAAAAGGAGCTTTTGATACAATCGCAATGTAGTAGTAACCAATCAATTGATCGCATAACCTAGCCGTCGGCTAGGTTATGATATCATATAAGAATGACCTAGCCGTCAGCTAGGGTTTCAGAGAGAGAGAGAGAGAGAGAGAGAGAGAGGGAGGGAGGAGAATATCGGCGGCACAGATTGAACGCGTTCGACGGGTGGCCTGCTTGCAGCGGGCGACGAGCAGCAGGCAGTGGGCGGTGGCCAACGAACAGCGGGCGGCGGTCGGTGTGTGGCGTGCGGCGGCAGAGATCGAGAACGAGTGAGAGATCGGGTTGATCGAGCAGGGGAAGTGAAAAAAAAGGGAATAGGCGGGAAATTTAATAATATTTGGGACGGCCCTAACGGTCGCAAATAAGCGGTTGCAACGTGACGATCGCAAATGGTCGCCAAACTGTCGCCATGTTGCGACGGCAGTCAAGGCGGTCGCAGTGTCGTCACTATTTTGCGACGACACTCAAGGCGGTCGCAATCCCATCGCCACCCTGACCAGTCCGCGACCCCAATGGACGACGGTCACAGACCCGTCGCATCTGTGACTGCATCCTGTGCCATCGCAAATGAGTCGTCGCAAAAAGCTATTTTTTAGTAGTGTTCACAAAAAATATATCGAGGAGGAGCGCCTATTTGACTTTCTTGCTGGACTTAATCCCGAGTTTGATTCTATACGAGTCCAGATCCTCGGCGAGGAGATACATTACCCTCTTTACAACAAGCCTTCTCCATTGTTCAGAGTGAAGAAACTCGAAGACGAGTTATGGTTGATGCTAGTGATACAACTCGATTTGCACTTGTTGTTCAACCACAACCAAAAAATGATAGAGAACAATTGCAGTGTGATCATTGTCACAAAATAGGTCACATAAAAGATACATGTTGGCAACTTCATGGAAGACCTACTCGTGGTGGAGGATGTGGTTATCGACGTGGAGGGAGCAGAGGGGGCGGACGAGGATTTCCTACAGGGCAGGCTCACTCTTCTGAACACAATATCGATGGTCAAACTCTCTTATCTGCCTCCTCCCATGATAAATCAACAGAAGTTCTTCAGATAATTAAACAACTCATGGCAAAGTTAGACTCTACTTCCATCGGAGACTCCTCACCACCTACAAGAAACCCTAGTCAATCTTTCACTTACCATTCCAACTTTGCTCAGTCAGGTATTCCTTATAGTGCATTGGATTGTTCACTCAATGTATTTGATTGTAAAAACATTCTTGTCTCTTCTTAGGTCATTGACTTAGGGGCTTCTAATCATATGATTGGGACATCAAATTCCTTTGTGTCTTATTTTTCATGCTCAAGTAAAGATAAGGTTCACATTGCTGATGGCTCCTTTACTTCCGTTTTCGGTAGAGGTGCAGTTAGCATTTCACCTTCTCTTTATCTTTCGTTTGTATTGCACGTCCCTAGCTTTCCTATGAACCTACTTTCTATTAGCTCTATCACTAAATCACTTAACTGTAAAGTGACTTTCTTTCCTACTTACTGTCTTTTTCAGGAGCTGTCGATAGGGAAGACAATTGGAACTAGTAGAATGCACGATGGTCTTTATCACCTAGAGAGCACGATGACTCCACACAATAAGATAGGACTGATGACTTCTTTCTCAAGTAAAGCAGTAGATGAGTTGCAATTGTATCATCGCAGGCTTGGACATCTATCTTTTCAAGTTTTAGCGAAATTTTTTCTCTCTCTTTATCAGTTGTATAATAAAGACCAGCTTGTCTGTGATGAGTGTAATTTTGCTAAACATACTAGGAGCATTTATGTCCTTACTCTGGTAATCGAAGCAATGAACCATTTCATATTGTTCATAGTGATGTTTGATACATTTATTGACTGTTTTAGTCGCACAACTTGGGTGTACCTCCTCAGACATAAAGACGAAGTCTTTCGGTGTTTTAAAGAGTTTCATATGATGATTGGAACACAATTTAATGCTAAAGTTAAAGTGCTCCACTCAGATAATGGTACTGAATACACCCACAAGGAGTTTCAAGCTTACTTGGTAATGTATGATATTATTCATCAAACGACATGTGTTAATACACCAACTCAAAATGGAGTGGCAGAGAGGAAAAATCGTCATCTTTTGGAGGTAGCCCGATCTCTTCTTTTCTCAATGAATGTACCCAAGTACCTATGGGGAGAAGTAGTTCTTACAGCTTGTCATTTGATCAATCGAATGCCTCTTCGTGCTTTGAACTATTAATCACCCTTGGAGTGTCTTCTTGGAACTGCCAAGTTTATTGTGCCTCCAAGAGTCTTTGGTTGTGTTTGCATTGTTCGCAATCATCATTCTTCTCTGGACAAGCTGGACTCTCGTTCTCTCAAGTGTGTTTTTGTTGGGTATTCATCTACACAAAAGGGATATAAGTGTTATTATCCTCCTGAGCGGAAGTTCTTTGTCAGTATGGACGTGATATTTCAAGAGACTGATGCTTACTATTCACCATCAACTCCAGATTCCATATCAACCTCCATGGTGGATGATTTTCTCTCTTCTCCAGTATTTAGGTGGACTCATCGTGAGTGGGAGACAATGCCAGAGTTTGAGACTTACCGCGAGACAATTAATGGACAAGAGATGATCCAAGAACCCATTCAACAAGAACCTGAGGAACTAATCCAACAAGAGGAGGAACCCGAGCCTAATCTTGTTCACTCATCCGGTGATACTGAGACCATTGTGCATTCTCCCGGATCTCAAGAGTCCTTCCCGGTCACAACTTCAAACCTTGTACCTCAAGGTAACATCTCTCCCACTTCCTTCACTTTAGAACTTCCCATTGCTCTTCGGAAGGGTACTCGTGCTTCCATACTTCCACCTCGTTACCGCTATGATATCTCCCAATATGTTTCCTTCAATTACTTGTCTTCTGCCTATAAATGCTTTGTTTCAGCATTATCCTCTGGTTCCATCCCTCCTAGTTGGAAGATTGCCTTGGCGGACCCTAAGTGGAAGGAAGCAATGATGGAAGAGATGAGAGCTTTAGCCAAAAATAAAACATGGGAACTCGTGCCTCAGCCTAAAGGAAAGAAACTTGTTGGATGCAAATGGGTATTCACCGTAAAGCAGACTCCAGAAGGTAAAGTGGATCGATTCAAAGCTCGATTAGTGGCAAAAGGCTATACTCAAACGTATGACATTGATTATGATGAAATTTTTGCAGCTGTGGCAAAGATGAACTCTTTTCGTACACTTATTTCATGTGTTGTGAATTGTGGGTGGAAACTTCATCAACTCGATGTTAAGAATGCCTTCTTACATGGAGATCTACAAGAAGAGGTGTACATGGAGATACCACCAGGATTTAACACTACAGACACAACTGGTATGGTATGTCGTCTGCAAAGATCATTGTATGGCCTAAAACAGTCACCCAGAGCCTGGTTTGATAGGTTTCATAGAGCAGTGGTAGCCATGGGCTATACTCAGAGTAATGCTAATCATACCCTCTTCTTCAGGCATCATCAAGGGAAGGTAACTATTTTGATAGTTTATGTTGATGATATCATTGTCACCGGCGATGATACAAAAGAAATTAACTTCTTAAAGGATCAACTAGCACAAGTTTTTGAAGTAAAATATCTAGGAGAACTACGATATTTCCTTGGGATTGAGGTTGCCTATTCCGCTCATGGTATATTTTTATCTTAGCGAAAGTATGTGTTAGATTTGTTGAGTGAGTCAAGCGTGCTTGGGTGCAAGCCAGTTGCAACTCCCATTGATCAGAATCATCTCTTCACCACTGATGATAGCACACATGTTGATCGAGAAATGTATCAAAGACTAGTAGGGAAATTAATATATCTCTCACACACTAGACCAGATATTACTTTTGCTGTGAGTGTGGTGAGTAGGTACATGCATAACCATTGTGAACACACATCTCAAGGGTTGTCCCTGACGTGGCTTGCTATTCTCCAAACAAGACAATTTGAGAATTGAGGGGTATACCGATGCTGATTGGGCAGGACCAGTGGAAGATCGCCGATCTACATCAGGCTATTGCACATTTGTTGGAGGAAACTTAGTTGCATGGAGAAGTAAAAAACAAGGCGTTGTAGCTCGTTCCAGTGCAGAAGCAGAATATCGGGCTATGACTCAAGGGGTATGCGAGATATTATGGTTAAGAAATCTTCTTTCTGAGTTGCATCTATGCCCAAAGGATCCTGTTCGACTTTTTTGCGACAACAAGACTGCAATTGAAATTGCGAATAATCCGATTCAGCATGATATAACTAAACATATTGAACTAGATCGACACTTCATTAAAGAAAAATTGGAGCAAGGAATAATTTGCATTCCTTTCGTTCGATCGTCTGAGCAACTTGCTGGTGTGTTTACCAAAGGTCTTAATAGTAGTTTATTTCTTTCATGTATTCGCAAGATGGGTTCGCATGATATATATGCATTATCTTCTTGAGGGGGAGTATTGAATAGTTAGGGACCTATTTGTAATATTGCATGTTTGATGGACTAAGATGTATTATTACTACTATTAATAAGAATTAGGGTAGTATCATGCCCTAAGTTTTCGTTGGCCTAACACCAACGGTTAATATCCTTGTATGACTAGGTGTAACCTCGGGCTGAATCCTAGCTGATTCGATGTGGATCTGATTCATGAGCTGAGTTGCTTCCGAGACCGGTCCGACCGGGCCTATAGAGCCGGTCCAGTCCATCTTCTATATAAGGGCAGCTGTTCCCTGAAGGGCAGACTATGAATCGGAAAGATGCACAAGCATACTGAGAAGAAAACCGGCCAGGCGCAATGGAAAATACAGAGCAATTGCCTAGAAGGCATGAGCCTTTCCAGATCAGAAGAATGCACAAGTTCATAGCAAGTTTGATCGAAGCGTTGTAGTTCAATCACAGATTGGATTCTTCAAGGTTCTAATTTCTTCTTTGTTTACTGCTATAATCTCTCTCTAAAATCAATAATCCTCTCAAAATCACAGATTGGTGCAGAAGCATGCATGTTGAAGCCCTGCAACCGGTTAACGTTAACGTGAAACCTCCACACAATGGCAGATCTTGAAGCTCAAAGCCTTGCAACTGGTGATGCTCGTCGGCAAACCAGTTCTCTAACCGAGTTCATGGAAACAGCTTTCCCCGTGGTGATTGAGGTGAGCTCTCTGGCAACGATCAGATCGGTAGGCCCTAGTGCTCGAAAGCAGGGATATGAGTGTGCGTTCGCGCTCTACAACGTGGCTTCCCTCCTCACTTACGGCTTCAACATTCTCCTGGTGATCTACCTTCTCGCGTGCTTCCACAACGACGCTACGATGAAACCATGCCTCGCAAAGGTCCATAAAACCATCAAGCCTCTCATCTTTGTGACTTTGGCGATGTCTGCCGCCACCATCCTGTTGGGAACCATTCTGTTGGTGATTTAATTGTTCTGGTTATTGCTTGTGTTTTCTTGCATGCAGTTATTGTTATGTTAAAAAATAAATACTCATGCATATGGTTCTACTGTTCTTTCATTGTTTGACGTGTGTTAATTAGTCGACGTCGACTCTGTTTTTGTAAATCCTGAAAGCTCTGTCACAGCTTTAAATGTTGTTCCCATGTTTGATGTATATTTATTTTATGGGGTCGATTTCTTATTTGCTTTTGGAGATATGTTGCATGCAATTTAATTTCGATCGCAATTCCATCGGATCCTACAGTTCAAGTTGCTCTGTATTAGAACACGAAATATGTTAGTGAGTTTATATGGTTGTCATCCGATCTTACTATCACACTTCTTACTCTCTTTTCGTCAAATAACAACTTGCTATCATTTCCCCAAGAAAGTTGGATCCCATCTAATTCTAGTGTAGCTCTGTTTTGTCGGCTGAATCTGCAAAGCGGTACCAACTTTTGTCAGAATTTGGAAAATGGACATGGATAAAAACACAGACATAAGCGCATACATACATAGGTGAAGAAATTGAAAAATCAGCTCCCAACAAAGGCGCCGGTATGAAAATGTTGACGATATTCCGGCGATGACGCTGGTATTTTGATTCCAGCACAGGTGCCGATATCCAAGAATGTTTTTTAAGAAATATTTGTATGCATCTTTTGATGCCTTGACAATTTCTGGACTCAGCATCTCCAGCTCTGCAATTGGCGTGGGAGTTCCAAACTGGCATGGGAGCTCAGCATCTTGCAAGTCATGGGTAGGATTTGGATAGATAGCAGCCCATCTCAGCTTGAGAATGGTAGGGGTTTGTATAGAAGCAATTAAAATTTCACACTCAAACCAGCTGACGTGCACAGTGCCATGCACATCACAACAGTATATGCAAACGCTACAGTCATACACGACTGTTAACGTAACGCACGCCCAACACTGATTCCTCCATTCCGTGATCTTACTATTATTGTTCTATGAACAAATATCATTTCTGTTTTGATCTTTATCCAGATCATTCTCAAGATTGACAGGAGACTCTCCGGTTGGACGGGCCGTTTTCTTTCCCGTGCTGGGAGACTAACACTCATAAATAGTGTGCTCAGTAGCATACTTGCCTACTTCATCTCTATTTTTAAATTGCCAGCTTGGGTTAGGATTGAGATCGATAATAGACGACGTAAGATTCTGTGGAAGGGCTGCTCGGATTCGACAAGGTGGTCGGGGTTAGTTAATTGGAATGATGTGACGAGCCTTAAGGAAAGTGGAGGTTTGGGCGTCCTTGATCTTAGCCTTCCCAACACGGCTAGACTTGGAAGCTGGTGGTGGAAGCTTGCAAACAACTCGAAACTACTGTGGGTTGAAATTGTTAACTATAAATACTTCAGGCGTTCCAAGTGGTGTGGCAATCAAAACTCGGCTAGCTGGTCCTCTATTTGGAAAGGTTTGGCCAAAGTCAAGCATCCGTTCTCTTTGGGAGTGGAATCGTCGATCTCTGCAGGGAATAATACAAGCTTTTGGAATGATAGATGGTTGTTAAATTGTAAGCTCTCGTCGCTGTTTCCAGATTTATACAGGCAACACCAGAACAAAAACATCTCGGTGAGTGATTTCGTGGGCCAACTGACAGTGTTTAACGCTCCTGTGTGGTCCGATAGGATTGAAGACAGTAGGATTATTGAGCTTCTAAGCCTCATTCGCCTCCCTGCTCTTGGTGTCTCCGACGACTCGATTAGATGGAGATGGACGAGCAATGGGACGTTCTCAACGTCCTCCTTCTACTACATGATGAGGAGTAGCGGTGTAGTCTCGAGGGTTGGGGCTGCGCTTTGGAAAATTAAATGCCCGTTAAAATTCCGCGTACACATGTGGATTCTACTCAAAGACCGCCTTCCAACCAAAGATCGTCTTGCCAGACATGGGATGCAGATCGACGATTCATCATGCATTTTCTGCATGGGCCTCCCGGAGACGTCGGCGCACTTCTTCCGCGAGTGTCCTATTACGCTGGCGGGGTGGAAGAGTTTTGAGGGCTCCTGCTGTCCATCGCTGAATGATCTCCCTCCATGTACGAGGAGCAAATTCATCAATGCCAGCTTTGCAACAAGGAAAGGGGCTCTGGTTTGGTGTTGGCTGATTTGGCAGGCAAGAAATAATCGAATCTTTAAAGACAAGGATCCCTCCATGCAGGGTATTATTAGAGCTGCAGAGAAGTTTTGGTCTTTATGTTACGCTGGGGATCAATGATGTGGTCCATGGGTAGATATATGCTTAATTGGTTATGCTATTGTTTTTTTTGGTCAAACTGCATATGTTTCATATTGAAACTTCTGCACATGTAACTTGGTTATCATTTCTTTCCTTATGAAATGAAGCGGTGTGGTTCTCTAACCTCACTTTACCTCAAAAAAAAAAATAAAAAAAATCCAGATCATTCTCAAGCCAAGTGTATATATAAATGTATAGGAATTGCTTCATTCAATTAATTCATTCTATTTTCATTCCTACATTTAAGTTGTCTCTATATGGTATCAGAGCATCTCTTGCTCTAAGAACCTCGATCCATTCACCTCTCCACAAACATCAAACTCTACTATGGAAACCAATGAAGCAACATCAAGTCATGGTGTGATCAATCCGATCACACAAGGCACCAAGTCATCACCATCAATCCATTCTGTGACGGCTAAAGCGGTAGCAAAATTGTCGCAGAAGACTCGACCGCAAGAGACCGCCGCAAAATTCCGTCACGGAAGATTGCGTCGCAAAAAGTTTGCGATGGGACGGTTGGCATTGCGACAGCTTGGCCATCGCAAGTCTGTAGAAGTGTTGTAGCAAATAACACTACTAGAAAGATGATGTACTGCTACGACAACCGCAGTAGCAAATCTGTAGCAAATATCATTTTTTTAATTTTTTTTTTTCTATTTATAGCTATGTTGGTTAAATAGGGACACTAGAGGGGGATGAATAGTGTGTTATCTAATCAATTAGCCTAAATTCAATTTTAAACGTTTCTTAAACAGCTTAAGCAATTTATATCTTTAAAGCAATATGATGAAGCAAGTAATATAAGCAATTTATATCCACTACCTAAGCACCGTGCTTATGATTTCACACACAACTCCACTAAATTACGAGTAGCTTACAATTGAGAACTTTACACCGGAAAGACTCTACACTCACTTCGAAGGCACTTCCACAACCAGAAGTACGTATCCACCTTCACACCGAGTGAGCTTTCCCACCTCAATTCATAAGAACTACTCCTAACCTACACTACTAGAAATGTGTTAATCCGCAACGGCTGCCCACGCCGTTGCAATGACTAACGACATTCTTACAGCCGCTCGGGCCATTGCAGATGTGATATATTTGCAACGACGTCTTTACAATCGCTCGAGCTGTTGCTAACAAGTGGATGACGCGAACGCGGCGCGCAAAGGAAATAACTTATCAGCAACGGCTTACTAAAGGCCACGTCGGTCGTTGCTAATGATATTATCACATTAGCAATGACTTACTTACGATTTTTGTACCGTTGCTCTTTAGTCGATGGCGCGCTCACGGGGCGAAAATGAAATACTTATCAGCAACGGCTTTACATAGGACGAGAGGCCGTTGTTGATGATATGTATTTATTAGCAACGGCTCTGCAACAAATAAATGAGCAGTTGCTGATGAATTTATTTAACTGATCGTGCCCGACCCCTTTCTTCCCCATTTTCTTTTTCCTTCTCTGCCGCCGATTCTTCGCCCGCCGACGCCGCCTGCCGATGCCACCCGCCGCACCCTTCGACGCCGAACTATTTCCAGGTATTAGCTCCCTCCTTCTCTTCTCCTTTACTAGGACCGGCCGTCGGACGCCGGACCAATATCTAGTGTTCAATGTCGAACACTAGATGCCGACGCCGGAGTCCACTGCACCCTAATAAAATTAAACCCTAATAAAATTTGATTAGGGTTTAATAATCTATGTTAATTATTTATTGTTTAGATATTTTTTTCATATTTTAGATTAATTTTTCATGTTTTAGGTTACTTTTTCATGTTTAGATTAATCTAGGTTAAATGTTTAATGTTTAGATTACTTTTCATGTTTAGATTAATGTAGGTAAATGTTTAATGTTTTTTAGTTTAAATGTTTAATGTTTAGATTAATGATTTAGATTATAATGTTTAATGTTTTTTTAATGTTAATTAGATTTAGATTTAGTTTTAGGTTATATCTGTTAATTAATTTTAGTTTAGATTAATTCTAATATTAATCTTTAGATTTAGATTAATTAGGATAGTCCATTGACACGCGCTAGAATCGTTCACTTTGGACTTGTGCCGGAATCGTCCACTGTGGACTCGAACCGACATCCAAACATTTAGAAAATAATCATACATCCGACAAGTTGATACATTTCACGTACGCATCGACGAGTCAAATATGATTTAGCGAAACCTTAGATCCGTTCAGGGGTTGTATGTTCGTGTAAAAGAAGTCGATGATCTTTTGTACGACGTATAACCCTTGAATTGTCCCTAATTGGATAATTTGAGAACATAATATTTGTATTGTACTTAGTTTTTTCTTTTAAGAGTTAACTCATTCTTAAATTTTGGCTATTGTATCTCTCTTGTTCTCCGATACGCGCCCAGATGATATGCGTATTTGGAGAACTCTAGGGGGATGCTGTCGAAATTTAGAATGAAGTTAACGGTTAAAAGAAGCTATTGTATCTCTTTTGTTCTTCGATACACGCCCAGATGATATGCGTATTCGGAGAACTCTAGTGAGATACGGCCGAAATTTAGAATGAAGTTAACGGTTAAAAAAAAATATTTAGTGCAATATGAATAATATGAATCCCGAATGGAATAGGACCATCTCACCTAAAGACATTAACTGAAGATATTACCACTGATTGATAGAATCATATCAGGCGATCGAAGTTGGATGTACTGATGTCTTGATCGTGGAGCTTAAACGAATGAGTTTCGATTAGGCGTAACTTATTTCCTAAATTTTCCCTATTCAAATTGGAAATTCATTAGCGTCGGTGACAAAATCTGATGTCCATGCCGCATTTGCTTGAATGCACGATTTTGGGATTGAGAAACTATCACTCTGCATCTATATAGCAAAGGATTTGCACCAAGATATTTTATATGGACTTGTTACGGGGAGTCACGTAAAGTCGGAACGTCGAGCAATCCTATCGTTCAGACACATGGTGAATCTTCCTCTTCCTGTTTCTTTATCCAGTCGATCTAATCCATATAGAACTATGATACTTGATAGTCTTTGGGGTCAATTCCAGCTAAATAATAATATCGATCGGCTAATTACTGAGACATCAGTGCCACCAGATACTACAAGTGTTGATGTCATAGAATTGCCACAAGAAGTACAACCTGCGGTAGAGATTGAATTACCGAATAAAGAAGCCACAGAATTTTATGAGATGTTGAAAACCGCCGATGAACCTTTGTGTGAGAATTGTCCTAAATAAACGGCAGATTTTAATATCAATGGGGTTGCGTTTGATAGGATTGCACAGATTGATTAATGGAATGCTGCCTACTGATAACAAGTTTGAGCCAACTTTTTATAAGACTAAAAAGTTGATGAGAAAATTAAGGCTTGGGTACGAAAAAATACATGCGTGCCAAAATAACTGCATTTTATATTATAAAGAAAATGCGCTGTTAGATAAATGCCCTGTATGTGAACATCCTCGTTACAAGGAGAAGAAATCGGCCTGATAGAAAAATATTTTGTTTAAGGTGCTTCGATATTTTCCACTGACACCGAGGCTTCAAAGATTATTCATGTCGAAAAAGACGGCCCCCTACATGAGTTGGCAAGCAAGAAGACAGTAATGACTCATCCATCCGACAGTGAAGCATGGAAACATTTGGATACTTGTTATCCTTCATTTTCTAGGGATACTAGAAACATCAGATTGAGATTATGCACTGATGGTTTTAATCTGTTTGGTTATTCTGCAACTGCTTCAGTTTGGCCAGTGCTGCTAACAGTTTATAATTTGCCGCCGTCAATGTGTATGAAAGATGAATTTATATTTCGATGATTATTTAGGGTCCTAAGGGTCCGCGAAAAGAAATTGACCTATTTCTCAGGCCCCTAATAGATGAATTGAAAATATTGTGGACTGGGGAGCTGTCACTTATAATTGTCATCAGAAGCAAAACTTCAATTTGAAGGTCACAGTCTTGTGGACAATCAATGATTTCCCGGCCTACGGTATGTTGTCTGGTTGGAGCACTCACGACCGACTCTCTTGTCCGTATTGTATGGAACACTCTAAATCATTCAGTCTTCAGAACAGATGGAAAATCTCATTCTTTGATTGTCATCATTGATTCCTGCCAGCTAACCATCAGTATCGAAGGAACCATAATAAATTTACTAAGGGTAGAGTCGAAAGAAATGAGCCACCACCGATGTTGTCTGGTGAACAAATGTTAGCACGTATTTCAGCACTTCCAGAGATAGTGATTGGTCGGAATAAAAGAGTGTCAGGCTTTGGTCAAACACATACTTGGGTGAAAAAAGTATCTTTTGGGAATTGCCGTATTGGAGTTCATTACTAATTCGACATAATTTGGACGTCATGCACATTGAGACAAATGTGTTTGATAATATTTTTAACACTTTGATGGATGTTCCCGGGAAAACTAAAGATAATATCAAGGCCCGACATGATTTGAAAATATTTTGTAGGAGGCTGGGGTTAGAGTTACAAGTGGTCAACGGACGATATCTAAAGCTAAAGCCCCCGTATATGTTAAATAAACAACAGATTAAAGATGTTTGTCAATGGATCAAAGAACTCAGATTACTCGATGGATATGCCTCAAACTTATCTCGATGTGTGAACGTCGATGATTGTAAAATATTAGGGATGAAGAGACATGATTGTCATGTATTCATGCAGAGATTTCTTCCGATCGCATTTCGAGATCTTCTACCTAATAATATTTGGGGTCCGTTGACTGAATTAAGTATGTCTTTTTGAAACATTTGTGCAAATATCCTTCGAGTCGAAGATATGTCAGTACTTGAAAGTAATATTGTTGAAATTGTATGCAAACTAGAGCAATTTTTTCCTCCTACCTTTTTTGACTCGATGGAGCATCTACCGATACACTTGGCATACGAGGCCCGAGTTGGTGGTCCTGTTCAATACCGGTGGATGTACTTACTTGAAAGATACATGAATCGTCTGAAGAAAAAGTAAAGAACACCGCAGATGTTGAAGGATCAATATCTGAATCCTATATCATCCAAGAAATTTTAACATTCTGCTCATTTTACTTTGAATCAACAGTGCAGACAAGATTTGATCGTCTTCCACGTAACGACGATGGGGGAGTTCAACATTCAGATGGACTTTTAAATATATTCTGTCACTCTGGTCGTGCTTTTGGTTCTTGTCTGTCTCGACACATAAGCGACGAAGAGTATTATTTGGCACAATTGTGTGTATTACTAAATTGTCCAGAGATTGAACAATTATATTTGACATTGAGATGATGCAAAAATACTCTATTCAGAACGATCAAGAATTGGAGAGATTACGAAATCATAATTTCCCTACTTGGATTCGGGCTTACACCAAAGATCATAGAGTTAAAATAAATGAAAAAATATTAGAGTTTGTTAGTGGACTATCGCGACTAGTGTCATGTTATAGCGGATATTTTGTTAATGAGTATAAATTTCACACGGTTGAATATGCATTTACAAAGAAGACGATGAATGCTGGGGTCTGCGTGAAAGGGACAACATATGTTGAATGTGATATGAATTTTTATGGACCGTTGGAAGAAGTGCTAGAATTGCACTACTTTGGCTTGAAATCAATTATCCTATTTAAATGTCATTGGTTCAATATAACAGATAGGGGCATGAAAGTTCATCTAAAATACAAACTTATTGAGGTTAATTATAAATCAAAATTATCAACAAATGAGCCTTTTGTATTGGCATCACAGGCCGAACAAGTATATTATATGAAGTATCCGGTTCGAAATAGAGATAGATCGAGCAGATTGGCATGTAGTCTGTAAGACTAAAGCTAGAGGAAGAATTGATCCGTAGCGGGAGAAAATGAGCTGATACCTGATGTGATAATTGATTTCTATCAAGAAGAGGATCCTCCCGCAGTAGATCGTATTATTCCAATACTCGAGGATACAGACACAACGTTAGTTCAATTAGAAGTTGAATATATTGATGATGACGATCATGAAGTTGAGGAAGGTGGAGATGAAGAAGAATAATTCGAAGACTATTACTCAGATGATGAGGAATAATTGTAAAGTATATCTTCTATTAGATCTATCTCTACTATATATATATATATATATATATATATATTCTTATATTCTTATATTCTTATTCGACAACTATGGTGGGTCGAGGTTATCGTCGGATGAGAGCTACAGAGTCTACGATTGGTCGGACTCCCGATTCAACCGCACTTGCTCCTGGCGCTGATCCTCCTGTCGCCGAGGATAGTTCATCGAGACGCAGGCGGCCACACGGGCCGAACAGGATTCAGCCTCCGCTAGTTGTGGAACAACACTGACTTATTTTTGTGATTGGCGAGTGATAATGTATTATGAATTATGAATTATATATAATTTATTATATCATAATATAATATTGTACTTTACTTTTGTTGTGCATGTTCGAGTAGGAGGATGTCCCCAGGACTATATCGGGGACAATCCAACGATATATGCATGGGGCCTGGTCCACTTGGTCTCACATGCCCTGTGAGCACGTGGACATGCTTTGGCGCGAGTTTGAGGTACGTATTTAAAATTTTTATATACATTTATTTTTTTAAAAATTAAACAGCTTGATTATTATTGGTACTGATATTATTGTTTTGCAGGCTCGCTATACTTGGCTAGAGGAGCAGAGGCCATTTATTTATAATGTGTGGGAGGTCATTTCTCGACAGAGGTACAACTGACAGTTGGGGCAGGCTCGAGCACAAGCGATGGCCTGAGCTGGGGTCACAAACATAGCGGAGAGTCGAGGATACAGCCTCGATTAGATTACTCCAGATATTTGGGATCAACTCGTGTCGATATGGTCAACCGAGCGATGGCAGGAGGTATCTAGGACTGCGGCTATAAACTGCATGTCGGGGGGAGGAGCACGTCACACTAGCGGCTCTGTTTCATTTGTCGTGCACGCGAGACACATGGTAAGTATTATACCTTATTTTGAATTATATATTTTATTTGTTACTTTGTGTACTAATTGATGTATTTGTTTTATAAATGTAGACGACAGTGATGGATGACGAGACTATCCAGTGGCCCTCCTCGATGGAGGTGTTTGAGCGGACTCACCGTAGAGGACATGGGGTGGGGGAGTACATCGACACTTGCGCTGCAGTCATCATGGGAAGTATATTTGTTTCAATTATATATTATTTATTTATAATTTAAGTTTCATAAAAAATATGAAACAAAAACCAAACTCGTGTAGGAGACCTACACTTAGACGGTGACGCAGCGCGGGAGCACCCCCGAGGACTTTGACGTGGGAGCGTGGGTCAAGGCTGCAGGTAGCTGGGACCACGACCGTATCTATGGCTTTGCTGATAGTGGCCATGCGCGAGCCATACTCGGGCCACTTGGGGCACCGACCCCTCCGGCAGTCGGTGAGCGGCCCTCTACCTCCAAGATTACTAATCAGAACAGGAGGATATTGACACTGGAGGAGACGGTCGCACGACAGAATGAGATGATGGCTCATCAAAGTCAGATGATGGCTGAGATGTATGCCATGCTGAGACAGATGACAGGTCAGTCCAGCGATGTACACTCAAATCCATTGTCATCGAATCAGTCCACGTCAGTGTACACTCAAGTACTCCAGACCTCGCCGTATGATCCCGACCTTCCTCCACCGTCGTAATGAGCTTTTATTGTTTTATGACTTGATTGACTTGGATATTGACTTGTTATATATTTGTTACTTGGATATCTTAGAGTTACTTGTTTTGTGACTAGATACATTGATTCGTATCGTGTTGATATGATAGTTTTGATTTTGTATATTTTTTGTGGATAATTATAATTATAAGTATAATTATTTTGATTTATATCTGGGTGTATCTGTGATGTGTGTGTGAATGTATGTGTATTTGAATGGATGTGTTTATGGGTGTATGAGTTATGTATCAGATTATAAATGCATCAATGGAAATTTGTAATTTTAAAATTTCTCAGTTACAGGTTAACATCATCAGCAACGGCCTTTCCACGGTCATCCGTGTCAAAGCCGTTGCTAAAAGTGTATCGTAATACCTAGGCCGCAAACTTAAAGCCGTTGCTGATGAACAACAACAACGGCTTAGCAACAACCTTTTAACAAAGGCTTTGCAACGGCTTGTGAGCCGTTGCTGATAGCAATATCTGCAATAGTCGATGAGCCATTATGGAACTACTGCTGATAAAAGTAGCAGCAACAGCAGCGCCTCGTTGCGGAACCGTTGTTGATAACATATCAACAACGGATACTGCACGTTGCAGAACCGTTACTGGTAATATCATTAGCAACGACGTGAGCGGCCGTTGCAGATCCGTTGTTAAGTTATCAGGTATGCCATTGTCTACAACGGGTGCAGCCGTTGCTGGCCGTTGTTGATGGTCATCAGCAACGGCATAGCAACAGATCTAGCCGTTGGTGATGCTCGTTATTCCAGTAGTGCTAGTTTACACAAGTGGCTTTACACCTTATACACCAAGGTAACCACTAACTCATAAGACCGTACACTAGGTCTATTACACACTTGAAGGAATCAACGTAAAACAAACCAAAAAACAATTTTATAACAAGAAGAGAGTAAAGAGGACTTATCACAATTAGAACACCTCTTCTTCTTGAGCCTAGCACCCTTGAAGAAACCTCCAATGAAGAACACTTTAAGATAAGCGATCAAGAGCTAGGGATTTTGGATTTGAGCAATAGAGAGCCTTGGAGATGCAAAAATTAACTCTTTGATATTTTAGGGCATCAACAACTTGGTAGGAGATAGTTTGGGATGAGTATTTATAACCCCCCAAACACCTAGCTTGTCAACAGGCATTTTTCTGCTCGTTAGCGACGCTTGATCGCTGGCCCGGTTGATCGATCGAGTGACTGCCCCAGCGACCGGAGCCCTCTGTCCATTCTGGGCTCTGGTCGGTAGATCGCCCCTGCGACCGAACCTGGGAATCAGCTTTTTTCGCTGATTTCTTTGTGTGATGTTCGTTTTTGTGTTTTGACTTCGAACATTTTACAAATAATTTGACTTAATGCCTTAGAGGAATTTTACAATCATTTCAAAGTTCTCGACTTAACTTCCGAATCGATCACCTCGAATCTGTCGATACTTGAATCTCGCGATCTTTCCGTAACTTTCCGACGAACTTCACATGCACATCGATCGCTCAACCTGAGGTCAAACACTTGATAAACTCATTAGAATAAGTTTGTTCTCATCAAAATCAAGATGATGACCAACGTTGAAAACCTTAGGCCTACAATCTCCCCCGTTTTGATGATGACAAACTTGTCCATAGATACATTAAGGAATGTATCAACAAGAATAACATTTTATCAAGTGAATGTATAATGCTCCCCATTGTTATCAATATCCTGAGTTAACTCAGAAACCCGGATGATTTTACGATCCCAAGTATCAAAATCGAGCTGACTCGCACCCAAATTCATTTTTGGGTAAACTCAGGGTAAACTCGGAAAACTCGAATAAACTCGGTCAAACTCACGAGTAAACTCGGGTGAACTCGATTTGATGATAATTATTATGGATTGAACTTGTACTTTTATATTTTATCTTTGAGTCATTGTGTGTGTTTTATTATGGACTTAGAATGCTTCATTATGTATGGATTAGACTTGTACTCTTATATTTTATTTTTATGTGTGTTTTATTATGGAGTTGAACTGCTTAATTATGAATTTCAGGTTCTATTAGATTATATTTTTGTAGCACAATAATTTTCTAAATATTTTTTTAATATCAGGTAAACTCTTACGAGTTTATGAGTCGAGTTTACAGAGGCTCCACGAGTTTACTTAAACTCTCGAGTTTAACAACCTTGATGCTCCCTGTAATATCCAAGATATTTAATTTTATTCCTCTTATGGTTGGTGTTTGTCAGCCTAGCGGACTAGTTCAAGGTCGAGCTGAGTTGACTCATGGTCCGGTGCGATCTTGCGAGCTCGGGTAAGTAGGATATGATATATGTGAATTAGGCTTGAGTAGTTAAATTTATTCAATTTGATGTTGTTTATGCATAATTGTTTAATTATGTTATGTGGATGCGCTTATTTAGTTGCTTATGAATTATTATGGGATTAGAATAAGTTTAATTAAGTTAATTTAAGTTAGCGGGTTCGGGTTCGGCATGAGGTGGATGTGGGTTGGATAAAGGGTTTGAGGGGTTAGGGTTGGGGAGGAACTCCCCTTGGCTTGTGGCTCTTATTTGGTGCCACATAAATTTTTGAGAAGAGAGCCAACCGCAGCCAAGCCGCCAACCGACTCCCCCCTCTCCTCTCTTCCCTTTGAGCCACCGCCACCCAGAGCCTTCTTCCCCATCTCATCTAGCTCCTCCTCCTTCCTTCCCTATGGAGCCGAGCCGAGGGAACCGCCAGCAAGCCAGCCGCCTCTTGCTCTCCTTTTCCCCTTGGAACCGGCGGCTTGGGAGGAGCCGCCGCTTGCCCTTCCTTTTCTTTGGTTTGAGGCGCCAGATTTCGGGGCCGAAATCGGAGGCCGTCGATTGGATTTTCTTCTCCAATCCATTCCTTTATTAGGTGAGTGGTTTTACCCCTCCTTCTCAGGGTTTCTTCGAGTTTCTTGGAGGCTTGATGTTCTTGATTTGTTTTTCGATGATCTCTCGAATTCTTGCCGTTCTTTTTGTGTGTCATGCTTGAGGAGGCCCTAAACCCTCCCCAATTGAGTTCGGCAGCCCTAGGATGACACTAGGGGTGCTCGGCCAAGGGTGGAACAAGGGTGCCCTCAAGGTATTCGATGAAATGCCTAAGTGAATGGTATTTGTTTATCATAAGATCTATACCTTGAATTGCTTACCAATTTAGGTTCTTGTAATGTTGATGCATGCTTTAAAATTTAATCTATGAATTTTGGAATTTAATCATGTTTATAAAAATATGATTTTGATCTTAAAGCCATGGGCGTGCTAGATATGGGTTCTTGATCATGAAGTTGGGATCTTGTTTAAAGATTATTTTGATGCTTGTTAATCTTGGCTAAACAAACATGATTTAATTCTTGTGAAATTTGTCTCCATGATATAATTTTTTTGTGTTGATAATTAAGGAATTTAATTCTGTGATTTTCGGATTTAATTATCTCTAATGTGCTGAAACTCAATTAGGCTAAAAACTGCATGCTTAATTGTTTGTTTTAGGGCTGATTTTAAAATCTTGTTTGTACAGTGCATAGTTTGCTGAACATAGTAATGTAACCTATCGTTTCGACCAGAAAATATAGTTTTGAAACATATGATACACTTTGGAGACTTGATTCAGGTTAGATACATCAGTACTGGGCACAACAGTGAGCTAAAACAAAACCCTAATCTTTGTGATTTAAATTTTAATTGCATAATTAAAATTGGGTTAAGGGTCAACATAATCTGTTATGAACCAACACATAAAGTTTGCATGAAATAAAACCACACGGGTTCATGACATTATGGGTCTAGGAGTTGGGGTCGGGTTTGGAGTGTTGAGATACTTTCCAATAGGATCACCCCTAAGACACCATAGGAGAGTTATGACTTAGGTCATGGTGTGTCATATCTTTATGAATGATAGAGAGGCTTGTAAAGGAGTCGGATTGCGGGCTAAGCCCGGGAGGTTTGATGGCTAATTCCCAACCTGCAGAACAAGTTCGGAGGGCCTTTCCTGATTGTTCTAGTTTGGCCTCGTGGGATAAGTTCGGAGGGCCTACCCGATTATCCCCGATGTGGTGTTAAGGAATAAGTTCGAAAGGCCTTTCTCGATTATTCCTGTGATATCTTTTAGGAGTAAGTTCGGAGGGCCTTTCCCGATTACTCCTATGATATCTTAAAGGGGCAAGTTCGTAGTGGCCAGTTGGCCTGTTAGCTAGTCACACCTTCGTGACTATACTTCCTGTAGAGATAGATGTTATTTTTGCTTATCTCTGTGTTGTTTATTTATGAGGGTTGGTAGAACCGCTCACTGAGTTCTTTGAACTCACCCGTTGTCTTTTGATTTCTATTTTGTAGAGCCTAACCGGTGAGGTGGGTTGGAGCACTTGGCGCTGCTGGAGGGCAGAGGAGCCGCATGATCTCATAGCATTCCTAGTTAGGGTCGTAGTCGAGTCTTTTGGTAGTAGTCATGCACTTTTGTTGATTTGATTTGGAGTTGTAGCCCCTGAGGGCATTTATGTCATTTCTTTCTGACTTTATTGTATCTGGTCTTTTAAAATATTGAACTTAATATGTTATTTCCGCACTCTACGTTTCTGGTAAACTACTTGTAATAAACTCTGGTTTGGTTTGTTTTCCTTTTGAAATGAAACTTGTTATTTCTTTTCGCTATCGTTTTATTGTTGAGTTGACATGTGCATGGTTTAGGCTGCGTGGTATAGGCACGTATGCCCTGGACGATCACGTGACCCTGAGTTTGGGGTGTGACAATGTGGTATCAGAGCATGTGGTTTAGTCTGACTACGACCTAGAGTTGTCACCGTATAGGGCATTGCTAGCGTATTAGTATACGGTAGGGGTATGCTATGAGGCAGGGACCGAGGTCGTAGGAGACCACCGCAGGCCCGAGAGGATGTGGGACAGGATCCCATGGTTGTTCAGTTGTAGGCCCAAGTGGCTGAGCTGACTGAGGCTCTCCACAGTAGGGGTGTAAACGAGCCAAGCCGCTCGCGAGCTACTCGAGATCGATTCGGTAAAAACTCAAACTCGACTCGAACTTATCGAGCTCGAGCCGAGCCGAGCCGAGCCAGACATTCGAGCGAGCCGAGTTCGAGCTAACCTATACTCGGCTCGAGCGGCTCGCGAGCCTAATCGAGCCTAATATATATATTATATAATATATATATATTATATAATATATATGTTATATATTATATATAGTCGAGCTCGAACTCGATCGAGCTCGCGAACGAGCCTTCGCGAGCTCTGGCTCGATTGAGCTCGCGAACGAGCTCGGCTCGTGTGACTCAATTTTTTTTCCCGAGTCGAGCCGAGCCGAGCTCGAGTAGCTTGAATGTAGCTCGAGCCGAGCTTGAGCTGACGGACCAAAGCTCGATCGAGCTCGAGCCGAGCTCGAGCTCGTTATTTTCCAAACGAGCCGAGCTCGAGCAGTGAGAAGCTCGGCTCGGCTCGGCTCGATTACACCCCTACTCCACAGGGAGGAGGAACTGGGACAGTCCCAGGGTAGCACAACATGAGGCCATGAATGGCCCTGTGCTAGAGAGTGCACCATTTTTTTTAGGGCTACCTTTGTATGGTAACCTGGATAGAGATCCTTGCAATGTTTGCTTAGTATCTTGATCGATTAATTGAGTCTCTTTATATAGTTTAAATATTTATGGTGCAGCATGGTTAGGGCGGCCAGCTCACTAAGAGGAGACTTTTAGGACAGCAGATCCATCGCAGGGCGAAGGTCATAACAGTTCTAGATGCCACATGGGTTCAGGACCAGGGGCGTCATCTAGAGGTTCGTGGCGGAGATTTGGGTCGTAGCAGTGTAGCCGATGTCATAGGAGGCACTGGGGGCTTGCTGGGGACGTTCAGAGGTATGTTTCAGCTATGGGTAGATTGGGTATTTCAGAAAGGATTATCCTGGCAGGGGCAGTTAGCAGACTAAAGGAAAGGCACCGATGTCAGTGGGTTCCCACTACTAGAATTGTCGTCATCACCGATGGCTCAAACCGTGGCTGAACCGTCGGTGATAGATATCACGAACGACGTCAACCGTGGCAAACAGCTGTCACTGATGCGCGTATCTCAGATAATTTGTGACGGCCACGCTCGACCGTCGCACGTAATCATCAGCGACAACCGCGTGCGTTGTCGTTGATTAAAAATCATCAGTGACGGCTCTAAGCGGCTGTCACTAATACCAACCAATTAGCCATGGCCCAGTCCCGTCGGTGATACTATTAGCAACCGTGATATTTGGTGCTCCCCAGACCATCCGCCATTTACGATAAGCTTTAAGCCACGGCTTAGTGACGGTTAACCGTGGGTAAGCCATGGCTAAAGGTGTATCCTGTAACTGAAAAAACTAAAATTTTTGTAAATTCCTGTATACAATGATATATTGACTACAAACTATTTTCAATCACATATTACAATCAGAAAACATCATACACATGCATTTGAAACCAAACATACAAGTTTTACACAAATATCATCAATCTCAGCCTCAAACTAGAGGCAAACAATTATCAAAATATCGTCTATATACAACCAAGTATCAAAATATAAACAAAATACAATTAATCAAAATCTCACGGCTGCGGTGGAGGCGGTGGAGTCGACAACGACCGGGTCAGGAGCATCGACTAGGTCGAGGAGGACGACGGCTGCGACATCATCGGTAGATGGCCAAAGTGAGACGCAATCTGAGTGAGGAGTGTCTGGATGTTCTGGATTGTCTGTCTCAACTCGTCATTCTCCCGTCTCTGCTCCTGCATCTCCAACCTCTGCTCCTCCATCACCAGCCTTTACCCCTCCATCATTTGTCTCTGTTGGGTGAGCTCCGACTCGATGGCCGCTACCCGGGTCTAGTCATGCACTCTTGATATCGAGGGCCGCCCACCCGTAGTTGGAGGGGTCGGTGCCCCAAGTGGCCCGAGCACAGCGCGTGAGTGGCCACTGTGTGCAAAGCCATAAACACGGCCCTGCTCCCAGCCACCTACGACTACCACCCAAGCTCCTACGTCAAACTCCTCCGGTGTCCCTCCACGCTCGATCACAGTCCTCGTGTAAGTTTCCTACACATGTTTCCTCAACTTCATTATCGTCGTCATCAGCGTATTCTATTTCCAATTGAACTAACTCTGTGTCATCATCCTCGAGTATTGGACTAACTCGTTCCACTTTGGAAGGATCTTCTTCTTGATAGAAGTCATATGTTGGCTCATTCTCTCCAACTATCGGGTTAATTTTTCCTCTGGCTTTAGTCTTACAGACTACATGCCAATCTGCCCTATCTTTCTTTCGAGACGGATACTGTATATATATAATATACTTGTTCAACTTGAGATGCCAATATAAATGGCTCATTTGAAGCCAATTTTGATTTGTAATTGACCTCGACCAGTTGTTTATACTTTGGATGAACTCTCATGCCCCTATCGCTTGTATCGAACCAATGACATTTAAAAAGGGAAACTGATTTACATACGAAAAATTGCAATTCAATTACTTCTTCCAATAGTCCGTAAAAGTCAACATCACATTCAGCATACGTTGTCCCTTTGACGCAGATCCCAACATTCATAGTCTTTTTTGTAGATAACAATTCAAGTGTGTACAATTTATATCCATTGACAAAATAACCATTATAACACTGTACAAGTTGTGCCGGTCCACTAGCAAACTCAAAGATTTGATTGTCTATTTTGCCTATGTGTTCTGTGCTGTAAGCTTGAAACCAATTAGGGAACTCACGATTCCGTAATCTTTCTAATTCCTCATCGCTGTAAATTGAGTATTTTGTCACCATCTCAATGTTAAATATTTCAACGAACTTCTCAATCTCTGGATAGTTTAGTAAAACGTACAAGTAGGCCAAATGGTACTCTTCATTGTTTAAGAATCGAGACGGACAAGAACCCAAAGCACGATCGGGGTAACCAAAGATATTTAAACAACCATATGATGGTCGAGCTCCCCCGTCATCATTCCATGGAAGCCGATTAAGTCTTATCTTGATGGTTGATTCAAAATAAAATGAGCAGAATGTTAAAATTTCTTAAATTATATATGCTTCTGATATGGAACCTTCAACTGTGGCGGTGTTCTTTACTTTTTTCTTCAGACGATTCATGTATCTTTCAAATAAGTACATCCACCGGTATTGAACGGGGCCACCAACTCATGCCTCATATGCCAAGTGTATCGATAGATGCTCCATCGAGTCAAAAAATGCAGGAGGGGAAAATTGCTCCAGCTTGCATATGATTTCAACAATATTATTTTGAAGTGCTGACATATCTTCGACTCGAAGTACATTTGCACAAATGTTTCTAAAAAACATATTTAATTCTGTCAACGGACCCCAAATCTTATCATGTAGATGATCTCGAAATGCGGCCGGAAGCAATCTCTGCATGAATACATGACAATCGTGGCTCTTCATCTCCGATATTTTGCATTCATCGATGTTTACACATCGAGATAAGTTTGAGGCATATCCATCGGGTAATCTTGGTTCTTTGATCCATTGATACACATCTTTCATCTGTTGTTTATTTAACACATACAGTGCCTTTGGCTTATGAAGTCATCCGTTGACCTCTTGCAACTCTAACTCGGGTCTCTTACAAAGTATTTTTGCATCATGTCGGGCCTTCACGTTATCTTTAGTTATGCCGGAAATATCCATCACTGTGTTAAAAATATTATCAAACACATTTTTTTCAATGTGCATGACGTCCAAATTATGCTGAATCAGTGATAAACTCCAATACGGCAATTCCCAAAAGATACTTTTTTTCACCCAGTTATGTGTTTGACCAAAGCTTGAAATTTTTACATTCCGACCAAAAGTAATCTCTGGAAGCAATTGAACATGTGCTAACATCTGTTCACCAGACAATATCGATGGTGGCTCATCTCTTTCGACTCTACCCCTGATAAATTTATCACGATTCCTTCGATACTGATCGACTCTACCCTTGATAAATTTTGATTGATAAATTTCAATTTTATAGCTCCACGATGAATTCGTCGGTACATCCAACTTCGATCGCCCGACATATTCTGTCAAAAAATTTGCAATATCTTTAGGTAATGTCTTTTGGTGGGATGGTCTTATTCCATTCGGGATTCGTGTTATTCATATTGCACATAGTATTTCTTTTAGTCATTAACTTTATTCTAAATTTCAGCAACATCTCTCTACAGTTCTCCGAATACGCATATCATCTAGGCGCGTATCGAAGAATAAGGGAGATACAAGCCAAAATTTAAAAATGAATAATGACTATATAAAAAAAGTAAGTGCAATATAAATAACTATGTTCTCAAATTATCCAATTAGGGACAATTCAAGGGTTGTACGTCGTATAAAAGATCATTAACTTCATTTACACGAACATACAACCCCCGAACGGATCTAAGATTTTGCAAAATTAAAACTTGAATCGTCGATCGTACATGAAACGTATCAACTCGTCTTGATTTTTTTCTAAATTCATGGATGCCGGTGCGAGTCCAAAGTGGATGATTTCGGCATGAGTCCATCCATTGTGGACGATTCTGGCACGAGCCCATCCATTGTGGACGATTCCGGCGCGAGTCCACTATGGACGATTTGATCGCGAGTCCACAGTGGACGATTCCGGCGCAAGTCCTCAATGGATGATTCCGCGCGACTAATTAATTACTATTAAACTAATTTCATTAACCTAAAACTAATTAAATCCTAATCAACATTAACCATTAATTAATATTAACCAAACTAATTACCTAATTAACAATTAATTTCTAATAATTAACAATAAAAAAATAAAAAAATAAAACCCTAATCAAACTGTGATTACCCTAATCACAGTTTGATTAGAGGTTAATTACCCTAATCAAGTAATTGATTAGGGTAATTAACCCTACTCAAGTAGTAGCCGCATCACTGCCGGCTACTGTTCGATACATTGGGGCCGATGGTAACCAGCCCCAATGCGGTGCCAGCCAGGTTGACGCCGACGTAGAGAGGGACAGGCCGGGTCGACGCCGAGGCAGAGAGGGCGGCGCGGGCGGAGAGGATGGCGCACAGCAGGAATTAACAGCGGAATGAAAGGTGGATAGGATCGGTGTATACCGAAAGGGAGAGGTTCACCGGCGATGACTGACGGCAGCGGCAATAGGCAACGACTCCACGACAACTCAGCAGCGATGGAAGACGGCGGCAACAAGCGACAACAGTGAGAAGAGAAGAAAGAGGAAGAAAGAGGAAGCGTCGAGCGCGAATGCAAATAAAAAGGATTTTCACCGACGGCTCGAGGGCCGTCGAAACACCGTGGATCTATAATTTTATTATCACCGACAGCTACATGAGTCGTTAGTTAAGAGTGTTTTAATATTCGCACTGCGTTCGTGGCATTAAACAATAAGCGACGACCGCCTCCAGCCGTGGCTAATGAGTTATTCATATCACCGACGGCTGAATACAGTCATGGCTAATAACATATTTTATTTCACGCCCCCGTGCGCGCCATCAACTATGAGCGACGGCTGTATGCGAGCTGCGGCTAATTTGGTTACTCACATCACCAACGGCTCCAGCGCCCCCGCTAAGCCGTGGCTAATAACTTATTTTATTTCACGCACCCTGCGCACCATGAACTATGAGTGATGGATCTGGCTGGCCGTATGCGAGCCACGACTAATTTGGTTACATCAACCACGACCGCTGTGGCCGACGCAAAGTCGTGAATGATTCTGACGGCCCTGGCGACCGACGGTGATCCCCGTAGCTGATGTGGTATATTCTAGTAGTGTCCGTAGCTCAGAGAGGTTAGACTCAAGGAGGAGGCCAACCAGCTAGTGGTTCAGAGAGGCCCGCTGCACGGGTGTTTGCTATGAACCAGGAGGCCGCTGAGGCATCCAGGGCAGTAGTATCAGGTAACCTTGTTGTTGGTTCCACGACTGCTTATGTCTTGTTTGATCTGGGTGCTACGCACTCTTGTGTCTGCTTTGTTTGCTGCCAAGTTGTCAAGGGTACCTTTTATGCTTAAGATACCTCTTGTGGTGTCTACGCCTACGAGCATTTCGGTGATGGCAGAGACAGTCTTTCAGAGCTGCGAGGTTGTCATTTATGGGCATGTGTTGATAGCCGACTTAACACTCTTGCCGATATTGGAGCTTGATATAATTTTTGGGCATGGACTGGTTGGCGGATCATTTCGCCTCAGTGGATTGCCCCAGTTTACCTTCCAGGGTGAGGGAATGGGAGATTCGTTGATGGCAATTTCAGCTCTCAAGGCTCGGAAGCTACTTCTGTGTGGATGCCAGTCCTTCTTGGCCTTTGTGTCTGTGGCAGAGGGAGGCAGAGGTGCGGCTAGGGACATCGAGGGGACGACTGTGGTATGCGGGTTCTCTAATGTGTTCCCAGAGGAGTTGCTAGGGTTGCCTCCAAAAAGGGATATCGAGTTCTGTATTGATTTGCAATCTAGAGTGAAGCCGATCTCCATTCCACTATACCGGATGGCACCAGCTGAGTTGAGGGAATTGAAATTCTAGTTGAAGGAGCTACTGGAGCTGGGCTTCATTCGCCCAAGTGTTTCACCTTGTGGTGCTCCAGTGCTCTTTGTGAAAAAGAAAGATGGGTCCATGCGGATGTGCATTGAATACCGACAGCTTAACAAGGTAACAGTGAAGAATCGATACCCGATGTCCAAGATTGATGATTTATTTGATCAGCTTCAGGGAGCTTAGTAGTTTTCTAAGATTGACCTGCAGTCAGGGTACCATCAGTTGAGGATCTGAGACAGTGACGTCCCTAAGACTGCTTTCAGGCCGAGGTATGGGCACTTTGAGTTCCTAGTGATGTCCTTCGGGCTGACTAATGCACCTGCAGCATTTATGGACCTGATGAACTGAGTGTTCAGTGAATACTTGGATAAATTTGTGATAGTGTTCATTGATGATATCTTGATATATTCCAGGAACAGAGAGGAGCATGTTGAGCACTTGCAGATGGTTCTAGAGACTCTCCGGGAGCATCGCTTATAAGCCAAATTCTCCAAGTGCGAGTTCTGGCTGGAGAGTGTAGGGTTCCTGGGCCATGTGGTGTCCAGGGAAGGGGTAAAGGTGAACCCCGCAAAGATAGAAACAGTTCAGAATTGGAAGAGGCTAACTAATGTCACTGAGATCCACAATTTCCTAGGGTTGGTAGCTATTACATAAAATTTGTGGAGAACTTCTCCAGAATTATAGTGCCATTAACCCGCCTGACTCAGAAGAAGGTCAGGTTCGAGTGGGACAGTAAGTGCGAGGAGAGCTTTCTGAAGCTCAAGGACCGTTTGACGTCGACGCCAGTTCTAGCAGTACCCTCGAGCTCTGGAGGATTTATTGTTTATTGTGATGCCTTCCGGGTCGGCTTGGGTTGTGTGCTGATGCAGAATGGCAAGGTGATAGCTTATGCCTCCAGGCAGTTGAAGGTTCATGAGAAGAATTACCCGACTCATGATCTTGAGCTAGCAGCAGTGGTGTTCGCATTGAAGCTGTGGCATCACTACCTTTATAGCGAGGCTTGTGAGATATACACTAATCATAAGAGCCTCCAGTATTTGCTCACCCAGAAGGAATTGTGGAATTGAACCTGAGGCAGAGAAGATGGCTTGAATTGTTGAAGGATTATGACTGCACGATCATGTGCCATCCAGGGAAGGCTAACGTGGTAGCCGATGCTCTAAGCAGGAAGTCCATGGGCAGTCTGGCGCATTTGGTAGTCAGGAGGAGGCCGTTGGCTCAGGATTTGGCCCTGTGCTTGGATGGCGAAGCAGCTTTATCAGTATCAGATTTTAGTGTGTTAATTGATGGCTCACTTGAGGGTGCAGTCCATGTTGGTTGATATGTTACGGGCAGCGCAGGAGGAGGATGCTTTCTGTGCTCTCACTAAGGATCTGACCAGGAGAGGCCATGCCGATAATGGATTCAGTGTGGACTCGGAGGGCTTTTTGAGATTTAAGAACGGGATAGTGGTGCCAGATATGGCTGAGGTTCGCAGACAGGTGCTAGAGATGGCTCATTGGTCCACTTCTACTATGCATCCGAAAGCCACGAAGAGAAGTGGCCGAGTTTGTGTGTAAGTGCCTGGTGCGTCAGCAGGTGAAGGCCGAGCATTTGAAGCTAGCAGGGTTGCTCCAGAACCTAGAAGTACTAGAGTGGAAATGGGAGAAGATAACCATGGATTTTGTGACAAGATTGCCAAAGTCTGGGAAGAGTAATGACTCTATCTGGGTAGTGGTGGATCGCCTAACCCAGACTTCACATTTTATATTGGTCAGGACCTTTTCAGCTGAGCAGTATGCGAGGTTGTTCTTGGATTGGATCGTCGCATATCATGGTGTTCCTGTGATAATCATCTCAGATCGGGGTACTCAGTTCATAGCTCATTTTTTGCAGTCATTCCAGGAGACCTTGAGCACTCAGGTTCAGTTCAGCACTGCGTTTCACCCTCAAACAGATGGTCAATCGAAGCAGACTATTCATACGCTGGAGGATATGCTGAGAGCTTGTGTCCTGGATTTGGAGGGCAGTTGGGAGAGGCACTTACCTCTGATTGAGTTTGCCTATAATAACAAGTACCACAACAGCATTGGGATGGCCCTATTTGAGGCATTATGTGGGCGGAGATGCAGGTCGCCCGTAGGTTGTTTTGAGGCAGGGGATTCTCTTATGATGGGACCTGATTTGGAGGAGAAGGCTGTGGAAAAAGTGAAGCAAATCAGAGAGAGACAGTTGGCAGCTCAGAGTCGCCAGAAGATGTATATGGATCGAAAGGCCAGGGAGGTAGAGTTTACTGAGGGGGACATAGTGTTCCTCAAGGTGTCCCCTATGAAAGGGGTAGTGAGATTTGATAAGAAAGGAAAGCTAAGCCCTAGGTTCATTAGGCTATTTCCTATTCTCAAGCACAGGGGAGCTGTGGCCTATGAGTTGGCCTTATCTCCTAGTATGGACCGAGTACATCCAATGTTCCATGTGTCTATGCTGAAGAAGTATATTTGGGATGAGTCTCATGTGATTGAGCCTACTGCAGTGGAGGTGGATTCGGCAGTCTCCTATGAGGAGCGGCCAGTTGATGTGTTAGACTATCAGATCATGAAGTTGAGGTCCAAGGAGATCTCCTTGGTTAAGGTCCGGTGGGTGCACCATTCCGGCCAGGAGGCCACCTGGGAGGTGGAGCAGGATATGAAGGAGCGTTATCCTTCATTGTTTGATGATTTGGTGAGTCTTTAATTTTCTTTTCTAAAATTCGAGGACGAATTTTCTTTAAGGAGGGAGGATCGTAATATCCTAGATATTTAATTTATTTTCTCTTATGGTTTGTGTTTGTCAGCCTAGCAGACTAGTTCGAGGTCGAGCCGAGTCAACTCATAGACCGGTGCGAGCTTGTGAGTTCGGATAAGTAGGATATGATATATGTGAATTAGGCTTGAGTAGTTAAAATTTTCAATTTGATGTTATGTATGCATAATTGTTTAATTATGTTATGTGGATGCGCTTATTTAGTTGCTTATGAATTATTATGGGATTAGAATAAGTTTAATTAAGTTAATTTAAGTTAGGGGGTTCGAGTTCGGCTTGAGGTGGATGCGGGTTGGATAAAGGGTTTGAGGGGTAAGGGTTGGGGAGGAAGTATAAAACCCCCTCCTCCACTTGGCTTGTGGCTCCTATTTGGAGCCACACAAATTTTTGAGAAGCCGCTAGCCGACTCCTCCTTATACTAGGATAAGTTCGGAGGGCCTTCCCGATTATCATAGTATGTGTTGTTGCCTTAGGACATGGTAGGCTTAGGCCTGTTGTTCTTCACCGTATGGGTGTTGGCTGCCTTCGAGCAGGTAGTGGTCAGTTGGCCTGTTAGCTAGTCACACCTTTGTGACTTTACCTCATGTAGAGATAGATGTTATTTTTGCTTATCTCTGTGCTGTTTATTTATGGGGGTTGGTAGAATCGCTAACTGAGTTCTTTGAATTCACCCGTTGTCGTTTGATTTCTATTTTGTAGAGCCTGACCAGTGAGGTGGGTTGGAGCACTTGGCGCCGCTGGAGGGCAAAGGAGCTGCATGATCTTATAACAGTCCTAGTTAGGGTTGTAGTCGAGTCTTTTGGTAGTAGTCATGCACTTTTGTTGATTTGATTTAGAGTTGTAGACCCTGAGGGCATTTATGTCATTTCTTTTTGACTTTATTGTATCTGGTATTTTAAAATGTTGAACTTAATATGTTATTTCCGCACTCTACGTTTTTGGTAAACTACTTGTAATAAACTCTGGTTTGGTTTTGTTTTCTTTTGAAATGAAACTTGTTATTTCTTTCCTCTATCGTTTTATTGTTGAGTTGGCATGTGCATGGTTTATTCTGCGGGGTATAGGCACGTATTCCCTAGTCGATCACGTGATCCTAAGTTTGGGGCGTGACACTACTCCTATCAATATACATATCTAGCATAAACTCTCCCTAACTATATGCATGTCTATGTCTAAATTCTTCTCCCCCTTTTGACATCAATCAAAAAGGGTCTTAATTAAGCATTTCTAGGCACCCCTTAAGTTACCCAATGACAAGTTATAAGCATAGATGTTATCAAGAAACTTTGGAATAATAAGCACAAAGATATAGATATGTCAAGACGGTTACAAAGAATCAACTATGGGATATCCAAAATGCATTTACTCGATAAAGACAAAGTTTCCAATTTTTGATAAAGATGAACCCAAAATCATATAAAATTGAATTCTTAATGAAACTTTTTGAAACTTTTTCAGAGGGAATTAGATTCTTTAGGCAAAGTGCAGAAACAATAATTTTTCTATATTTTTCAATAAATCGCTGAAATTTTAGATTTCACATTTTATCGACAAATACTATTTTTTCACAATAATTTCTAATTTTGATCAAACTTGTATATGACTAAGATATGATCATTCTAATTAATCATGTATACAAAGTTTGAATTACTAGAAAGAGTTCCAAAGATTACTCAAATGACTTAGCACAATTTCGATCAAGAATCAACATAATATATCAAGAAATTGTCTACAAGTCATTTTCCTAAATACTCATGAATTTTCATATAGACACAAATATGTGCTTTATCATGAGCAAGGTGCGCGAGTCTCTACATGCTTTATGAGGTATCATACTACATGGTGCAAAGATGAAACTACTACCTCATAGGATTTTCAAGTGTTTAGCATGTGTTCTCTAAAACTTTTGCCTCCTAATCAATGCTCAACTTGCAAGTAATTGAATCATAAATAACATAATAGATATTTTTTTACTTAGCAAGTTCATAAACTAGATAGCAAAGGAGAGTCAAGTTTATTTCTCAAAAGTCAAGTTTTGCTAACTAGTGGAGATTCATTTTTCAAAAATACAATAAAAAATGAAATCAAAATGAATCAAGAAGATATCAAGAAGTGAAAATATTTTAAAATCAAGATCTCAAACCCTTCCTAAGGTTGAAAAACAACACGGCCACAATTAGTCAAGGTTTCAAAACCAAAGGTTGCAAAGACCCATTATAGGTCACATAGGTCTCCGAAGAGACCGGAAATCAAAAATCAAAAATATTTTCTAAAAGACTCTTAACAAGAGCGGGGAAAATGACTCAAATTAAGCATGTATCATAGCTCTAACTTAAATAGAACCAACCAAAGTAAGGAGATGATACAAAGTATACCTAGATGTCAATTTCCATACCTATGGCATCATGATGGTTTGATGTTGTAACCAAAGGATGAATCTTCATTTAAGTCCATGGTCAACACTTCAATATTTCATTTTTCATTTATCCTTGTGTGGTGGCTCCCCCTACAAAAGAGCATGAGATCTTTGGTACCCAAATGGCTTTGGGTCCTTGGGGGTTAGATGGCCTAGGAATCCAAAGTGTCCTAGCTCCTAGCTACACTTGGATTTTTCTTGAATGCACAATCATAAATAGCATGACCAAAAATACCACAACAAAAGCAATGCCCATTAATTTTTTTCTTTTTATGAGGTTTAGTGTTAGAATGCTTGACATGAAGATGATGACAGAGTTAGTATTCTTGCTTAAGACATTTATATTTCTAGAATTCTTAGGGGATGAATTTCTAGATACATTACTAACTTTCTTGTTTAAAAAAACAATCTCATTTTTCAAATCGTTCATGGATTTATGAATAGCATGAATTTGGATTTTTAACATACTATTTTCCTTTTTCAAAATATCATTTTTGTTTTTCAAATCATTTGTGTCACTACTTAATTTATCATGTCATGTATTAGAGACACTGTTTTTTAGTTTCTTATTAATTTTCTAGGTTTACCTCATGCAAATGAGAACTAAGTGTCATGTTTTCTTTCTTTAATTTCTTATTTTCTTTATCCTTTTTAACAATCATGGTATACATGATTTTACATTCATCCATCAATTGATCATAAATAATATCATGAGAACTAAATGAATTAAAACTAAGATCACGATTATCATGACTAGTGGAAGAGTATACCTCCCCATTGGCATTCATGATGCTAGCTTCGTAGTCATGACGAGAGGATGCTTCACTTGATGCAGATGAGTGAGTGGAAGCATTCGATCTCCTTTTTGCCTTATTCTTCATGGTAGGGCAATTCTTCTTCATATGCCCTTTTTCATTGCATAGGTGACAAATCACATTTCTCTTCCGACTCTTTGTACTTCTTTGGCTAGATACACTATGAGCTTCAATAACTTCATTAGAATTAGGAGTATGAAAATTGTCATCGACTCCTTCACTTAAGGTTATAAGTTCTTCGGTTTTAGCATAATCATAGAGCATGTTTAAGCATAACCAAATATCAAATGCGGAAGTACAATGCATGATTTTTTCAAAAATAATATTTTCCAAAGAACAAAAAATACAATTCATGGTTTTTGCATTTGTCTCAAATCTATCTATTTGTTATTGGGTCCATGCATTCATATTTTCCTTATGTTCAAGGTATTTGGTCTTTACCATATTGAACAAACCTATACCTTGTATCTTTAGGAATGTGTACATTCTCCCTTTCCAAAGACCAAAGTTTGAATCGTCGAACCTAGGTGGTATAGACGCAACCAACTCTAGTATCATTTTCGGATCGAGCTAGATGTAGAGGAGATGGTGAGATCTCTATCTACGACCCGCTCTGATACCAAATGTTGGTTAAATGGGCACACAAGAGGGGGAGGGGGTGAATAGTGTGCTATCTAATCAATTAGCCTAAATTCAATTTTAAACGTTTCTTGAACAATTTAGGAAATTTATATCTTTAAAGCAATATGATGAAGCAAGTGATATAACAATTAAATACAAACACAATATACAATGCTAATACAATAATTTATAGTAATTCGACAACACCGCCTACTCCACTACCTAAGCACCGTGCTTAGGATTTCACACACAACTCCACTAAATTATGAGTAGCTTACAATCGAGGACTTTACACCGGAAAGACCCTACACTCACTTCCAAGACATTTCCACAACCAGATGTATCCACCTTCACACCGAGTGAGATTTCCCACCTCAATTCCTAATAACTACTCCTAACCTAGTTTACACAAGTGGCTTTACACCTTATACACCAAGGTAACCACTAACTCACAAAACCATACACTAGGTCTATTACACACTTGAATGAATCAATGTAAAACAAACCAAAAAACAATTCACAAGAAGAGAGTAAAGAGGACTTATCGCAATGAAAACACATCTTCTTCTTGAGTCTAGCACCCTTGAAGAAACCTCCAATGAAGAACACTTTAAGATGAGGGATCAAGAGCTAAGGATTATGGATTTGAGCAATAGAAAGCCTTGGAGATGCAAAGATTAACTATGTGAGGTTTTAGGGCATCAACAACTTGGTAGGAGAGAGTTTGGGATGGGTATTTATAACCCCCCAAACACCCTAGCTCATCAACGGGCATTTTTCTGCCCATTGACGACGCTTGGTCGTCGGCCCGGTCAACCTATCGAGCGACCGCCCCAGCGACCGAAGCCCTCTGTCCATTCTAGGCTCCGGTCAGTCGATCGCCCTTGCAAAATATTGATCTTCAAATATGGGTGCAAAATATTGAGGCTTATGCAACCTGGGAGTCATTATTGATCTTCAAATAATAAAATAATCTTGAAAAATGTGTGCAAAATAAGGGTGCAAGTGAGCCGAGCAGCTTGTGAGCTACTCGGGATCGACTTGATAAAAATTCAAACTCGACTCGATTGTATTAAGGTTAAGTCGAGCTCGAGCTAACCAATACTCGACTCGAGCAGCTTGCGAGCCTATCGAGCTTCATATATTTATATATAATTATATTTCAGATTAGATTGAACTTTTAGAACTCATAAACCCGAGTGTAGCCGAGCTTAATTGAGCTTGAACGAGCTCGGTCAAGCTCGAGAAAAATAAACGAGGCTAAACGAGCAGAGCTCGAGTATAATGCAGGGAAAGACCATCTGGTTCTAATTTTCCACCGTAAACTCTGTTGCGGAATTAAATCTAACAGTAGATCAAGCAATGTTTGAGAGAAAAAGAATCCCTTATTTTATGATATCATTCAAAAAGGAAATCGAGTAGCAGAACATGAAAAGAAGAATACAGTATATGGAAAATGTAAGAGCTGAATCTAATCTGTTTCTGTAGCCGCAGAAACTATTTATACTAGATGACAAAAAAAAAAAAAAAAAAACCCATTGAAATGCTGTCGATGCAGCCAACTTAACCATTGAACATGTATAATTACTTAAATGACCTCCTACTTGTCAATTATGAAACCTGGCCTTATTGTATTTTCGCTGAAGCTTCCTTAACAGAGTATTAAGCATGGTTATAAATACTTCAACACCCCCTCCTCAAACTGGAGATTGCAAAAGGATTTTGCAATCCCAGCTTGTCCAAAATGAGATGATGTCGATCCATTGGCAGTGCCTTAGTGAGTATGTATGCTTCTTGTACAATACAGGGAATGTAAATAGGTTTCAGAAATCCTTGCTGATATCTTTCCCTAACATAATAGCAGTCAGTTTCAATGTGTTTCGTGCGCTCATGAAACACAGTATTCTCTATGATGTGAATGGTGCTTTGATTGTCGCAATACAAGCTAATAGGCAGTGTGATTTTAATCCCCATTTCAGCTACCAATTTTGCTAACCAAACCAGCTCGGCTACTGCGCTAGACATTGCTCTAAGTTCGCTTTCAGTTGAAGATCGACTCACGGTTGGTTGTTTTTTACATTTTCAGGATACCAATGATTTCCCTAGCTTCATGCAATAACCCATCACTGATCTTCTGGACAGTGGGCAGCTGGCCCGGTCAGCATCGCAAAAACCTACAAGTTTCATTTATGATGTGGATGAATAAAACAACCTCATTCCTGGAGTTGCCTTCAAATATTTCACTATCCTGACTGTCGATTTTTGATGTTCTATTAAGGGCTTTTGTACATGTTGACTTAGAGAGTGTACTGCATAGGAGATGTCCGAGTGTGTAATTGTGATATAAAGTAGCTTTCTTACCAATCTCCTGAACTCCTTTTCATCAGTTGGTTTATCATACTCAGTCGACTTCAATTGATGAGTTTTTTATTGAAGTTTGATTGGAGTATACTGTGACTTGCATGATTCTAATTTCATTTCTTGAATCAGCTCTAAGATATATTTTCTTTGCCCAATATGTATAACCCTATCAGTTCTATGAACTTCCAAGCCCAGAAAATAGTGTAGCTCTCCCAAGTCTTTTATTTTTAACTCCATATCTAAGAACTGCTTGAATAGCTGAATGCCTTTTGCATTTGTTCCTGTAACAATCAAGTCATCAACATATACTAGAACAATGACAATTTGATCATTTTGTTGCCTCACATACATGCAAGCATCACTGTTGCTTTGTTGAAAGCCTTGTGAAACAATGCCTGTTGATAACTTTGCATACCATTGTCGGCCTGCTTGCTTTAGGTATATGGATTTTTTTAATTTGCACACCTTCCGTACTTCTTCCTCTTTGTAGCCAGGGGGTTTTCCATATATACTATTTCATCTAACTCACCATGCAAGTAGGCATTGTTAATGTCAAGTTGAAACAGTTTCCAGTTCTTTGCTGCAGCAACTGAGATTAACATTCTAACAGTGGTAAACTTGGACACTGGTGTGAATGTGTCATGATAATCTACCCCCTCTACCTATGAGAATCCTTTGGCAATAAGCCTAGACTTGTGTCTTTCAATTGTTCCATCAGGCTTATACTTGGTCCTATAGACCCACTTGCAACCTATTAAGATTTTGTTGTGTGGCAATTCAAATAATATCCATGTTTTATTTTCTTCAAGTGCCCTCAACTCTTCTTGTATAGAATTAACCCATATTGGATTTTGTACAGCTGAGGCATAGGTTGTGGGATCATTTTGTGAGTCTATTCTATTTAGGAAGGCTTGGTGTTGTGGACTTGGGTTTTGTGTAGAGCAGTAATTTGCTAAAGGATACATGTTAGATGATTGTTTGAAGTTATTATAAATTGGATCAGTCACGGTGGCATTGCATTGATAATGCTTCAATTTTTCTGGCATTCTCACATTTCTTTTGCTTTTTCTCTGAGCTATTGGCAACTCATTATTGACTGAAGAGGTGGAGTTCACATCATTTGGTGGATTGAGAATTCCAACAGGAATGGAGTTCACATTGCTTGGTGGACTTAAAGTTTCAGATGGTGAAGGTTCAGTTTCCTGAGAATGAACAACTACGGCATCATGTGAAACTACAAGTGTTGTAGCAAGAAGAAGGAAATTGATTGAATCACCTTCATTTTCATCAATCAGAGGAATATGAAAAATGATTTCATTGTCAGATACTTTGGTATATGGAAAGATGTTTTCGAAGAAAATAACATCTCTAGAAATTAAGAACTTATGTGTCAATATGTTATAGAGTTTGTAGCTTTTTTGTGCATAAGGATAACCCACAAACACACACTGGTAAGCTCTTGCATCAAATTTTCCTCTTCCTTGTTGATGTGTGTTGGCATAGCACAAGCACCCGAAAGCTCTGAGATGGTCAAGTTTAGGTTGTTTTTGGTAGAGTAGCTTAAAAGGGTTTTTGTTTTTCAATAGTGAACTTGGTAACCTATTTATCAAATAGGTGGCAGTTAATACACAGTCACCCCAAAACCTTAAAGGCATATTTGATTGAAACTTTAGGCTTCTTGCCACTTGGAGAAGATGTCTATGCTTCCTCTCAACTACATAATTTTGTTGCGGAGTGAAAGGACAAGAGCTTTGGTGTATAATCCTCTTTTCAAGGAAAAAATTTTTGACCTTCAAACTAAAGAACTCTCCACCATTATCAGTTCTAAAATACTTCACATTTTTATTAAACTAATTTTGCACAAGGCTTACAAAACTCATTAACAAACTTGACACCTGCTCCTTTGAAGACACCAAAAAAGTCCAACAACTTCTTGAAAAATCATCAACTAGTGTAAGAAAATATGAACATCCACAATTTGTTTTAACTTTGAATGGACCCCAGACATCACAATAAACTAATTCAAAAGAAGAAGAAGAAGAAATGTTGCTTTGTTGGAAGGGCAATCTGCACTTCTTTGCCAAAGGACACACAGTACAGTGCATTTTTGAAGTGGATTTTACATCAAAAATGGAATCAACAAGGTGTTTCTTTCTTGACTGAGACATGTGTCCTAGTCGTAGATGCCATAAAGAAGGCTTATCACTCAGAATTGAGAATGCTTTTGAACTTGAAATGTTTGTTGCTTCAGGTATCACATACAAGCCACGGTTCTCCTTATCAATCCCCAATATCCTCTCGGTAGCTAGGTCCTGAATGTAACAATGTTTCAGAGTAAATGTTATTGAGCAATTTTGATTTTTTGTAATTTTACTGACTAATGCAAGGTTATAATGAAAGGCTGGAACATATAGGACTTGTTTGAGAACTAGCTTATCATGATTTGGGCATCACCTACATGTGAAACTAGTGTTTTGGAACTATCTGGTAACAAAACTTGCTCTACACTATTGGGTTTAAAAGTATCTATCAATGGGATATTAGGTGTATCTATTTAACAGGAACTAGTATGATTACCTGCGCAGGTTGGCATTGAGTCACCTGTGATATGAGCCACTGAAGATCCAGCCGAAGTCCTCCCTTGTGTAGGTACAACAGTGTTAACACTTGAGGAGTTAGTATTGAATTTTTTCTGCATGATGCTCATCAAAGTACTCAACTGTTCTTCAGTGAAACCACCCACAGTACTAGCGGCTTTATCATGTGTGTTCTCTTCTTCTGTACTCTTACTCTCTATTTGTTTTTCAGCTCCCTGAACTTGATAGCTTGCTTTTTGTTTGTACATTGGTTCCCAGTTTTTCTGTTTGCTCTTAAATGACTTCTGGTTTGATGGATATCCGTGGATTTTGTAGCAAGTATCTCTTGTATGGCCTACCCTTCTGCAGTGATCACACTCCTTTTCCCTCTTATTTGAGTTTCCTTTGAATTTGGTATTCTGATAAGAGCTTTTTAAAGCAATTGACTCCATGCTAGGAGTATTCTGAGATGCCAACTCTCTTTGTTTTTTCTCTTGTGTAAGCATTGAATATGTTTGCCCAACAGTCGACAGTGGTTTCATGATCAAAATTTGACCTCGAATGGTTACAAAGTTTTCATTCAATCCCATGAGAAATTGCCTCAGCCTCCTCTTTCCATTGTTGCGAATTTCGGCAGCACAGCAGCATTCATCTTCTGAATCTGCTGAGTCTAATTCATCCCACAACTCTTTGAGTTGTGTATAGTATGCAACTATTGAGATGTTTCCCTGCCACATATATACTGCTTAATTAATTGGGATTCAATCTCAAATATTCGGGGTTCATTGCTAGCTCCAAACCTTGATTCTAAATTCTTCCACATTGTTTATGCTGATTTCGGATACAAAACACTCTTGACCAATTCCGGAGACAACGATTGCGTGATCCAGGATCGGACCATATCGTTGCAGCGTCTCCATTGGATGAAAGAGGGAGATTCGATTCCTGGATTCTTGATGCTTCCATCAACAAAACCCAGCTTGTTCTTTGCTGACAAAGCCATCAGCATCGATTCTTTCCACGGAAGATAATTTTCATCACCACTTAGCTTAACTAATACAAGGTCCGTGCCTGGATTGTCACTGCCGAAGATCAACAGCAGATCATCGAGTGATGACATGATGCTATTCTTGTCTTCGATCGACTCCTCCATATGAGTAACTTGTCGAGTAAGCTTTGTTCATATCAGATCTCTATTTCAAACTTGAAGAACTTTGAGATCTAGATCTGTCGGCGATGAATTTCATATGGCGCTTCACTATTGCAACGTGATCCGCTTTGGATGTCGATTTAGGGCTTCACTGCTCTTATACCATGTAGCGGAATTAAATCTAACGGTGGATCAAGCAATGTCTGAGAGCAAAAGAATCCCTTATTTTTTGATATCATTCAAAAAGGAAATCAAGTAGCAGAACATGAAAGGAGAGTGGGACTTATATGGGCAATCTGCCCATACAAGTCTCTTTGGGCGGGATGATGAGATCGCGACACGTCATCCCGCCCGGATCTCAAAGCACAATCAACGGGCAGCGCTGCAGAGAGCGATGATGCCCCTATGGATTCATAGGTCGGCAGAGAGAGGCAACCTCATCATCCCCTTTGATTGTGCTTTGAGATCCGGGCGGGATGACGTGTCGCGATCTCATCATCCCGCCCATAGAGACTTATATGGGCAGGGTGCCCATATAAATCCCGGAAGAATACAGTACGTGGAAAATGTAAGAGTTGAATCTAATTTGTTTCTGTAGCCGCAGAAATTATTTATACTAGATGACAGAAAAAGAAAACAAAAACTATTGAAATGCTGACGAAGCAGCGAACTTAACCATTGAACATGTATAATTACTTAAATGACCTCCTACTTGTCAATTATGAAATCTGGCCTTATTGTATTTTCATTGAAGCTTACTTAGCAGAGTATTAAGCATGGTTGTAAATACTACAACAAACTCACGTCAACTCATGTGAGTTGACAAGTTTGAATGGCCGGATCGCAAACCCAATCGATCCTACTGCTCTATTTAACTCGTGCGAGTTTACGAGTATAACTCGTTGTATGATAGCGATCTCAACCGATTCTACTATGCTCACTGCAATTTAACGATATTATTTATTTTGGTCGGATTACGATTCCACCCGATACTACTCTGGCTCAGTTTTAGTAAAGAGCACGCGTTAAGACGATCCTACGATCCTACTGTAGCCGATTTTTCAAGCCGATTCTACTCTCCCAGCAAAAGAAAAATATTTTAATATTGAATGTAGGCGATAGACAAATTCTATATAAATGAGAAAGCCGGATTAAGGTCACAGCAGACTCATCATCTTCCTCCACACATAATGACCCCGCTCGCTGATCCAGAAGCGCAAAGGCCTGCAATTGATGATGTTCGCCGTCCAACCAATTCATCGACTGAGTTCATGGAGAAAGCTCTGCCTGTAGTTATGCAGCTAAGCTCATTGGGAGCCATCAAATCAACGGCTCCTACTGCTCCGACGCAGGGTCATGAGTTTGCATTCGTTCTCTACAACGTGGCTTTCCTCCTCACTTATGGCTTCAACGTTCTCCTGGGAATCTGTCTCATCACGATCTTCGATGATGACAGTGTGAAACCATGGATCGCATGGGCCAATAAAGCCATCAAGCCGCTCATCTTTGCGACTCTGGCGACGTCCGTCGTCACCGTCCTGTTGGGAATCATTGTTACCCTTCTAACATGAGTCCTCTGTTCTATTATTGTTTGAATTCAGATGTCTTGTAGTCAGCTCTGTTCTTGTAATAATTGAAAGCTCTGTTTGCAGCTTTAGTTAGCGTTCTGATGTTTCAGGTATATGGATTATGGTATTTCACGGGTTGCAGAAAGCTCTGTTTGAAAGCTCCTATTCTAATGTAGCTGTATTTTGTTGCGCCGATTCTAAGCTCCCAGATTGCCAGTTGAATAATAATTTCTATTTAAAAAAATTTGTTGGTGGTTAAGAGCATCAAGAAAGATCAGAGATAACTTATTATGGAAGAGACAGTCAAGTAAAACAAAACAAGATGCCCCTGTAGGAACCTCATTCAGATGTAACTACACATGCTCAAGTTCTTTTGAATCTAAACCTTTCAACATTTCTATTATATCTGTTTATTTGAGTCAGGTTTGGTTCAAGAAGAACTTGCTATCAGAGAGAGGCAATCTATTAAAAGAAAGAGAGGTCTGTAAAAGAATTCAATTTCTTTTAAGTAATGAGAGGGAAATCCCTCACAAATTCTTATTAAAGTAATAGAAAATCATAAGTTCAAGTACAGGAGAGAAGATGCTTCAAGATGGTGAGTTAGCGGAGAGGTTTATGCAGCGGTAAGCCAATCACATGTTAACGTAGTTGAGACTATTCTATGTATCAACTACTATTCTATGTATTTTTATTCATGCATAATAATCATGAGGTATTTATATTCATCCTATGCTACGTCTATTTTATTGGACTATGATGAAGCCCGTAAGCTAAGGCAATACTTTTAGAGTCATGATGAGATCATGCCAGTAAGACCTACAATCTAATAAGTCCTAGTTTAAAATGTTCCTAGTCGTAGGATCACCGAGTAGAAGATCAGTGATACTGGTAAGACTTGTACATGATCTCATAGTGAGTCATTAATGTAAGAATATAAGTGACTCATGAGAGAATGAGTTCACTAAACTGACCTCGCTCGAGAATATCAAATGGAATCTTATATAAATGACAGTAGGTAATTCCTCAGGTGATAGTAGGTGTAAGTAATCCTTAGACCTGAGATTACCATGGCACCTTGTGATTGTTGATTTATGGTTTTGGTTTATTCCTTAGCACAATTCTCCGAGACATGTGTACGGTATTCTGAACATAATGAGACATTAATGAAAATAGGTGAGTAATCAACAAAGAATCAATTACTCCTAGTACGAGGAGAGAATGTCCTATGTTCTATATCAAGTATTATCTCGGGAAATCTCTAGCCAGAGTAAAATGAAACTTAGAAGTGAGTTTCTAATATTTCATTATGGAAGCAATTACTAGGGAAATTGATTACATATGAATAAGTATCGGGGTTTGACATTTATTCTATACCCTAGTTTATTCGGGACATTGTATAATCGAAAGATTCAATTACATGAGAACTAATCACCAAAGGGTGTTTGGTCCTATTTGATTGAACTCCTCACCGTCTAGGTAGTTATGACATATTGCTAGACGTCAATCTTGACTTGTGGGTTGAAAGTCAATGAGTTAAGAGAGAAGATGATGAGTTAGAGGAGAGGCTTACACAACATTAGAAAAATCGGTGATTGGAAGTTGGTGATTGAACTCCTCACAAATTCTTTTTAAAGTGATAGAAAAATGAAGAGTTGAAGTATAGATAGGAGAGAAGATGGTGAGTTAGAGGAGAGGTTTATGCAGTGGGCGACTTCTCCAGCATCGCTACAGAAGTTGCAAGTTTTACGATTGACCAGTTACTAGAGGTTAACCTTTGCTTTGAAATCAGTTTACATCAATATTGGGTATTAAATACAATTCAAGCAGTCTAGATCTTCCTCTTCAATATATTGTGTTTGCAATTTTTCTTCTTTTCTTGCTCTTGTGTGCTTGTGTTGCTCCGATAACTCTCGAAGTTGTGTCGGTGAAGTGTCTTAGAACAACCAAACGTATTGATGACATACGTTGAGCTTCCAAAGGAATAGCTCCGAGTCGGTAATGGGTATACAATGCAAGGTTTAATTGGGTCACAAATTTGCTGCTCTCTATTTGGCAAATGACACTAGAGGGGGGTGAATAGTGTGTTATACTAAATTTAACCTAAATTCTGGTTTTTAACTTTTCTTACAACTTAGGAAAATTCACAAGTACATGGAGAAGCAAGTGGTGAATAAAGCAAATAACAAACACACAAATTAAGCCAATGCAAACACAATGATTTATAGAGGTTCGGGACCACTAGCAGAGCCAGAAATCAACAAGAGGGGGGCAAACTTTTATTTTTTTTCAAGATAGGGGGCAAAATATCGACAAGATGGGCAAAACATTACTTGAGTAGGGACAAATATATAGCAAATTTGACTTTCACCCCTATATAATAAGACAAACTAAAATTTAAGGGGGGCCAATTGCCCCCGCCCCCCTTCGTGATTCTTCCCTACTCCACTACATAAGCACCCTTGTTAGAATTTTGAACTCTAGTTTACTAGTTTAAAGTGTATCCTACAAGAGGATTTATAAGCTAAGGCTCTGACCTTCTCCCTCAAGGGTTACTCTCTCCCCGAGAGTACCTCCAACACCTCTTCTCCGAAGGACTGCACAACTAATCATAGCAAACTATATTTACACCGGTGAACTTATACCTCTACATCAAGGCAACCACCAAACACTAGATCTACACCCTAGGACAAATGCAACTCAAGATATAGAAAAATAAACCACAAAATACACACTTAAATGGAGCAATAAATCAAACAACAATACTTAGATCCAAGAGATCCAACCTAGCTCCTCTTGATGCCTTTTGAAGATGAAACAATGAGTGTAAAGGCTCAATCAAGGTAGAATGTGTCAAAGCTAGTGTTTATCATAAAATAGATCAAAGAAAGCTCACAAAGGTTTATATGATGGCTCAATATCAACAACAACACTTAAGGAAGGCTGGTGGTGGGGTTTTATAGGCAGAACACCAAGTATGGCTCGGGTCCAACGGGTGGAAACAACTAGAAAAAGATCTGTTGGACTTTTCTATTGGGTGAAATGGTCACACTAGAGGGGGGGTGAATAGTGTGTTTACTAATCTTTTTGCCTAAATTCGGTTTTAATCGTTTCTTTGGTTACTAATTAGGCAAATTACAAGATGAGTAGCAAGCGGAAGCAAAGTAAATGAGATAATAAAATAAACACAAATCGAATCAATGCAGACACAATTATTTATAGTGGTTCGGCCCCAATGCTTACTCCACTACCTAAGCACCCCGTTTAGGATTTCAAAACTAAACTTTACTAGATTAATCTTGTTTTCCTTACAACGAGGACTTTGACCCGAAGAGTCTCACTCTCAACCTAAGGCACTTTCACACCCGGAAGTCTTCGTCTTCTTACCGAGAGCACTCTTCCACCTCAACCTAAGGGACAACTCAACTAATCCTAGTAAACTAAGTTTACACCGGTGAAATTAAGCCTCAAACACAAAGGAAACCACCCAATTTCAAGACCTAACAACCTAGGTCTTCACAAGCTCAAATCCAATGAAATAAACAAGAAAATATACAAGTAATGGAGCAAAAATACAACAACACAAATACTTAGATCCAACACAATGAATCCTAGCTCCTCTTGATGCCTTGATGATGAATCAAATCAAGCTTGAAGGCAAACTCAAGAAATGAGAGATCAAACTAGGATTTCTCTGAGTAATGGCTCAATGAAAGCTTGGAATTGATCAAGGATGGCTCAATGAAGTGTAGGAGTGATCAAAAGTGTCAAAGGAAATCTAGGCTTATGTATTTATAGAGCCAAGAAAAAAGCTCGGGTGAGGCAGCGCCCAACGGCAAGAAATCTAGCCGTTTTTCGCCATTCGGTCGATTGTCGGTCGATCGTCGATCGATCGACCAATCGACCGCCCAGTGGCCGCTGGCATTCTGCACTTCTACCGCTCTGTTCGATCGACTAGAGGGTCGACCGACTTAATCGCGCTTCAGCTCCTCTATTATTCGGTCGATCGCTCGATCGATCGAAGCAAACATTGCCAGTTTTTGGCACATTTCGGTCGACCAACCGGTCGATCGAATTGGCTACTGCCAGTTTTTGACAACATTAGGTCGATCGAAATAGGGCAGATTGGTTTAGGCTTTGTTTGTTCATTTTCTGGTTCCGTCTTCGCTAAGTCTACTTATATAATATTTATTAACTTTAAGTTAATAACTTTAAAATATAAGTATTATATAAGGATTTTCCCCCATTTGGATTCAATAAAAATATCTAGAAAATCAAAATCCTTAAGAATCAAAATCTAGTTTTTGGGGTCTAGTACAAATTTTTGAAAAACGGAAATTTTCTAACCTTTTGAGTCAAGAATGGGTAGTCTAAAGGCTTCCAAAAAATTCTTTAAAATACCTCGTTATCTAGTTTTAACCCAATGAATAATTACCGCCATTTTTTATGTCAGTAAAATATCTAGGTCATATAGCCCTCCAAGGAGCTCCTTAGGCTTAGTGGATTTCAGGACGGTTTTCGGGTTTTCATGTTTTGGGATTCGAGGATGGTTTTTGGGTTCTTATGCATCATCATGAGGATTTACAATATAAACTAGACACCCTAAACCTAGACTCTATCTTCCCGACGAATCCGAGCGCGTCGACCAACTTTCTTCTGATTTTCCGATTTCTTCGATATTTCCGATCGAGGACGTCGTGCGCTAACCGATATGGAACCTGAAAGAAACTCTTCATGAAATCATTAGTTCCATGTTTGTTATCATCAAAACTGATATTAAGACCAAGGTTGAAAACCTTAAGCCAACATATTCAATCGATCGTCGATCGATCTTTGGCTGATCGACCTTCACCTGAACTTCGACGATAACTAGCTTCAGCCTGATTTTTTAGCTTTTGGGTTTTCAGATTTCAAATTTGGTTTTTAGGGTTCTTTTGCATCATAAATAGGATATACATGAAGTCTAAACACCCTAAAAGGGAAGATGTCAATTCTTTTGTATTGTCAAAACGAAAAATTTTAATGTTGCGAGAGAATTGTGTCTTGATCATTGTAGAAAGTTTGAGTAAACAGTTAGCAACACAAATAAATGTTTTAAAATATATATCCAAGTGAATCTAGAGTAATCATCAAGCAAAACAACAAAGTAACGAGATCCGCCCATGGTAGGAACAGGAGTGGGTCCCCAAACATCTGAATGAACTAAATCAAAAGTAGATGAAGCTCGAGACTCACCATGAGGAAAAGAATTTTTTTTAATTATTTACTCAACTGACATGACAAGTAATGAAAATCATTAAAAAATACAAACTCGGACTCTAATAAATTAGAAGAAAATAAAGGTTGAAGCTTAGATAGAGAAGCATGTCCAAAACGTGAATTTCATTGCTGAAGAGCTTTATTGGAGGAAGCAAAAGCAATATTAGAGGTAGATGGCAAATGGAGTTGTCGAGCAGGAAGAGACGATCCATCTTACGCCCTGTCTCAACTAACTTTCCCGTCACCTCATCTGTACAAAACAACTATATTTTTTAAATGTAACTTCACAACCATTATCAATACTTTGTCCAAAGAAAGAAGATTATGTTGTAACGAAGTAATCAAAAAAGCATTTGTAACAAAGAGTGGGGGAGTTGAAATAAGCCTATATATGTGGTATGTAGTAAGGTGCCATCAACAGTGTGAATGGGTGATATTGAGGAATTAGATTCCTTATGGGAAAAGAAATTTGGGTGAAAGGTCATGTGATTACAACATGTTGAATCTAAAAGCCAAGGTTTATTACCTGAAGTAACAGACAAGGCAAAGCAACTAAGAGAAGAAGAGTTAGAGGTACCACTAGCTAGTAGTCTTCATTTGGGACTGACGTAGTTGATTGACTACCCCCAATTCTTTTGAAGTAAGTTGCATAGTGGAGACAGGAGGAAACTCAACAGAGGTTGCATTTTCGACACTACAGTAGCTGGACGAGAGAAGGATCTATGTTTTCTTGCATCCCAACTTTTAAGAACACGACAATTTGCTGAATTGTGTGTGTCTGACTTATGAAAGTGAAACCACATCTTATCTTTCTTTTGGATCGACTTTTGAGCGAAATTGGAAGTTGCATGTACTGATTTCTGATCAATGTTGGAAGTTGCCAACACATATTGAGAGGATATATTTCCTGATGGATAAGAAAGAGAGGCAATTATCTTCTTTCGATTCTCCTCGATTTGATTTTCGCAAGGGAGACTCTAAGGTAGGGGGATGTCGATTGAGAAGAGATGAACATCGTTCCTCATATTCGTTAAGCAATCACATCAAAAATTGCCGGAGATGTTTGTTGTCACGATAACTGGTATAGTGTATACTATGCAAGACGTACACTATTGTGGATGGGACTGCTTATCCTAAAGTATTGCCATGGAGGTATAGTAATCTTGAACTGATTGACCAAGTTATTGTCTAAGACGTAAGAGTTCCTGATCAATCTCATACTAAAAGCTTTGATAAGAAATAGTATTTGTGGCAGCCAAGAAGTCCCATACCTCCTTTATTGTTTGAAAATTACCAAAAAGTTGACTGATCTTTGGTGAGGTTGTGTTAGCAATCCAACTCATGATTTTGGCATTGTCAACTTCCTAGTATGATAATTTTGTAACATATTCAACAGTTGAGGCATCAGGTTTGATAATGGAACCAGTAACATAACCCTAAAGTTTATGACCCAGCAAGAACCAATGCATTTGAGAAGCCCAAAACATAGTTAGAGTTATCCAGAATAATTTGAATGGGACGTATAATCTCGGAAATGCCAAATATTTTTTTCATTTTTTTAAGCGACATTGGATTCGACTGAACCGGCGAAGACTGGATCTGGACAAGAGGCGATCGTCGGATTGATGCGCAAGAGAGGACTGAATGAACAACGGAGATAGGTGGACAGAGACAGAGAGTGGACGTCAGTGGCACGTCTGGAGTGTGAGGGCTCTGATCGGCGACGACGAAGTAGCAGCGGAGCGACATAAGGCTTGTGCGCTTGGACAACGATGGAGACTATGACTAGCGGTGTGTCTGGTCTGGGCAGCGGTGGGGGCTGCAATCGGCGACGTGTCTAGGCAGCAACAAAGGCTTTGTATGTTGATATTGTGATCGGAATGGCGGAGAGTTGTGCGATGGAGATGTGTGACAGGTTGATGGCCGAATTTTGTGTTTGGTTGGTTCCGATAACGGTGGTTGATTTTGTGTTTGGTTGCTTCAGGTGCCTGGTTGATGTCACAGAGTTTGTTAACACGTGGCTCAGATACCAAGTTGAATGGAATGAGAATTGTATTATTTGTGATGATTGTAGTTGTTCAGAATAAGACCTTTATATATAGGTGTTACATGAGTAGTACATCAGGAAATAATCGTAAACATATATATATATATATATATATATATAATGATATTATGTTGATTACGTAATGTTCTGATATGAATGTTGATTATGTAATATTTTGAAATGAATGCCGAATATTTTGATACTCTCTGATTCATAGAAGTAGCTAGTTCAAAACTTAAGTCTACTCCTCCATCTGTCAATTGAACTTTCGGATGTCTTCACCAGCAACCAACAAGCTATTGCGGATTTGACAATTACTTAGCTTATGGATCATATTAGTGTCTTTAATTCGAAACCAAATTAGACCAACTTATTCTTCTTCTTTTTCAAAAAAGAAAACTTGTATTAATCAAAAGACTTGAAATTTACAAATGACGAAGGAGGGAAGGAGAGAAGGAAAAACGAAAATAATTACAAGGCAAAAAAATTAACAGGCCGGGGGCAAGATTTAAACAAGTTAGCCCCTTCAATGGCCACCTCAAGAGAGGTTTTCTTCATACCTTCGAAGCAACGGGTATTGCGCTCGTACCAAATTTTCCAATGCCAAATCTTGATGAGTTTGTATTTGCACAACTTAGATTTCCGAAATCCTCCCAGGGTCGAATTAAACCAAGGGCAGAAATCTAGATGGAAGAATATTGTATTACACAGAGTCAACAGAGATTTTCAACCTTCGGTCGTGAAACGACAGGCGAAGAGGATGTGATTGAGCGATTCGTCTTCCACCTCACAAAGAGGACATTGGGAATGTAGTTGAATCCCGTGGGCAATGAGCTGATCTTTGGTTAGTAGTCTCCTATTTAAGGCAAGCCAATTCATGACGGAAATTCAAAAGCTGGACTGGTAATGCCCCGCAATTTCAAAAGTTTGTATAGAGAGCTGGTGGAGAAGTTACCATCGGAGGTCCATTTCCAGAGCACCCTATCCTCCCCTTCATGATGTAGGAACAGATTTATCTCAGAAGACTGAAGATAGAATTCATAGGTACAAGATTTGTAAAATTAATATTTCATCTTATGACCGTCCCGTCGTCATTAAGATTCTTTGAATCCCAAATAGAAGAATTTGGTGTGTCAGATGCGACGAATAACTCAGGATATAGATCACTCAGCTTTGAGCCATTTGTCCAAGTATCCAACCAAAACCTGATATCCGACCCTTTACCAATCTGATAACCAAATGAAGCTTTGATCAGATCCAGGTCTTTTAGGATGTCTCTCCAAACAGGAAATAAAGAGGTGTCCGAAGAATCCATTAGAGAAGACCAAGACTAGTGATTATATGAAAGAATATTACGCTAGCCCATTTCTTTGCTTCAGCTGAATTTCCAACACCATTTAACGAGTCGGGCCTTATTGAGTTGTTGCAGATTTAGAAGGCCCAATCCCCCTTCAGTTTTAGAAGTGGTGATCTTATCTCAGTTTACATGATATTTTCCTAAGGACCTTGTATCTTGGTCACCCACTTTTGGTTTCTTCTAATAGTAGCACATTGGTGAAAATATCTAGTATTTTTGTCACCCTCTTTTTTCCATCGTTTCTTTGCTCTTTGTCTCCAAAAGGAATCTTCAACATGGTAAAGTGAGTCCAGCTCACCTTTACACTTTCTGAACTCTGATATTTCCAGGCCGAAAGATTCACAAAGTCGGCTTTGATAGACAAGTTGTAATATCTTAGATATTTAATTTTATTTTTCCTTTTATGGTTTGTGTTTGCCAGCCTAGCAGACTAGTTTGAGGTCGAGCCGAGTCGACTCATTGTCCAGTGCGAGCTTGCAAGCTCGGGTAAGTAAGATATGAAATATGTGAATTAGGCTTGAATAGTTTAATTTATTCAATTTGATATTGTGTATGAATAATTGTCTAATTATGTTATGTGGATATGCTTATTTAATTGCTTATGATTTATTATGGGATTAGAATAAAATTTAATTAAGTTAATTTAAATTAGCTGATTCGGGTTCGGCTTAAGGTGGATGCGGGTTGAATAAAGAGCTTAGAGGGATTAGGGTTGAGGAGGGAGTAAAAAAACCCCTCCCCTTGGCTTGTGGCTCCTATTTTGGAGCCACCCAAATTTTTTGAGAAGAGGAGCCAAGCTGCCAGCCAGCCCCCCTTCTTTTCCCCCTTGGAGCCGCAGCCACCCAGAGCCGAGCCGCCACCTAAAGCCCTTCCTTTCTCCTCTCTTCTTCTTCCTTCCCTATGGAGCCGAGCCAAGGGAGCCGCCAGCAAGCCAGCCGCCCCCATCTTGCTTCCCTTTTTCCCCTTGGAGCCGGCGGCTTGGGAGGAGCCGCCGCCTACCTTCCTTTCTTTTGGGGTTGAGCCGCCAGATTTCGGAGCCGAGATCGGAGGCCATCAATTGGATTTCTTTTCTCCAATCATCTTTCCAAATTAGGTGAGTGGTTTTACCCTCTCTCTTTCGGGATTTCTTCGAATTCTTGAAGCCGTTCTTGATTTATTTCGATGATTTCTCAAGTTCTTGCCGTGTTTTCTTGTGGTTTGTACTTGAGGAGGCCCTAAACTCTTCCCTATGAGGCTCGGCAGCCCTAGGGTAAACCTAGGGGTGCTCGACCAAGGGGGAAATCGGGGTTGCCCTCAAGGTGTTCGATGAAATGCCCGAATGAGCGTTCTTGTTACCTTGATGTGCAAATCTTGATTTCTTTACCTAAATAGGTTCTTGATTTATGGATTGCATGCCTTAGATTTAAATCTGTTATTTTTGGATAGAAATCATGTTATAGGATCAAGATCTTGATATTTATGCCATAGGGATTCTTGGGAAGGGGTTCTTAATCTTGATATTTGTTTCTTGATTAAGGTGTTGTAGATTCTTGTTAATCTTGATTAATAAGCATGAAATCTATGGAATTAATCTTGAGATTAGTATTCTGTCCTAATGATAATTAAGGATTTATTTTTTGTTAATTTTCGGATTTAATTTCATGATATGCTGAAAATTGAATGTTGCTGGAATTTTATGCTGAGATGATGAATCTGTGTTGTTTTTAGATTATTTCCTATGGTGTATGTATTACTCTGAATATAGTCGTGTAACCTATCGTTTCGACCGGAAAATATAGTTTGAAAATATAGGGCACACTTTGGAGACTTGATTCGGGTTAGATACATCAGTACTGGGCATAACAGTATGCTAAAACAAAACCCTAATCTTGGTGATCTAAATTTTAATTACATAATTAAAATTGGGCAAAGGGTCAGCATAATCTGTTATGAACCAACAAATAAAGTTTTGCATAAAATAAAACCACACGGGTTCATGATATTACCGGTCTAAGAGAAAGGCGTCGGGTTTGGAGTGTTGAGATGCTTCTTAATAATTACACCCCTAGGACACCGTAGGAGAATCTTGACTTAGGTCATATTACGTCATTTCTTTATGAATGGCGTAGAGGCTCGATTAGGAGCCGGATTATGGGCTAGGCCCGAAAAGTTGGATGGCAAATTTCCAACCTGTGGAACAAGTTCGTAGGGTCTTTCCCGATTGTTCCAATTTGTCCTCGTGGGATAAGTTCAGAGGGCCTACCCGATTATCCCCGAGGTGATTTTTATTTAAAGAGGAATAAGTTCAGAGGATCTTTCCCGATTATTCCTGTGATGTCTTAAAAGAGTAAGTTCGGAGGGACTACCCGATTATTCTTGTGATGTCACGTCTCGAGGGGCAAGTTCGGAGGGCCTTTCCGATTGCTCCCGAGTTTTCTTATACTAGGATAAGTTCGGAGGGTCTTTCCGATTATCCTAGTATGTGTTGTTACCTCCAGGCATGGTAGGCTTCGGCCTAATGTACTCCACTCTTGAAGGGTTGGATGCTTGAGGCATGTATGGCCAGTTGGCCTGTTAGCTAGTCACACCATTGTGACTTTACCTCCTGTAGAGATAGATATATTCTTATTGTCTCTATGCTATTTTTGTGGGGGTTGGTAGAACCACTCACTGAGTTCTTTGAACTCACACATTGCCGTTTGATTTCCATTTTGTAGAGCCTGATCGGTGAGGTGGGTTGGAGCACTTGGCGCCACTAGAGGGCAGAGGAGCCGCATGATCTCACAGCAGTCCTAATTAGGGTCGTAGTCGAGTCTTTTGGTAATGGTCATGCACTTTTATTGGTTTGATTTGGAGTTGTAGCCCCTGAGGGCATTTATGTTATTTATTTCAGACTTTATTGTATTTGGACTTTTAAAATATTGAACTTAATTTGTTGTTTCCGCACTTTACGTTTCAGTTAAACTACTTGTAATAAACTCTGTTTTGGTTTTCTTTTCATTTGAAATGAAACATGTTATTTCTTTCCGCTATTATTTATTTGTTGAGTTGACATGTGCTTGGTTTAGGCCCCGAGGTATAGGCATGTATACCCTGGCCGATCACGTGACCCTGAGTTGGGGCGTGACAATGTGGTATCAGAGCATGTGGTTTGGTTTGACTACGACCTAGAGTTGTCACCGTATAGGGCATTGCTAACGTGTCAGTATACGGTAGGGGTATGCTATGAGATCAATGGGCTAAGTTTGTACCTCAGCGCGACTCGTGGGTAAGTTTGCGAAATTTTGGGTGAGTTCAATTGCTTGATTATGATTTGTTTCTTTTCTGGTGTTTCCAGATCGATGGAGGCCTTTGATGCTGCAAGGAGCGACAGTGATAGCAACTCCACTGAGCGCCGAGGCCGAGGCCAGGGTCGTGGGAGACCATCGCAGGCCCGGGAAGAGGTGGGACGAGATCCCATGGTTGTGCAGCTGCAGGTCCGAGTGGCTGAGCTGACGGATGCACTTCCCCAAGAGCAAGAGCTAAGGCAGCATCCACCGCCAGTACCGGCAGCACCCACACTGCCAGAGGTGGTTCAGATAGTGGCACCGATGATCAGATCCCCCAAAGCACCTTCTTATGCAGATTTTATTACATTCAGGCCACCGAAGTATACAGGGACAGATCAGCGGGTGGAGGTCACCAGTTTCCTAGGAGATTTCTATGAGCTGTGCAGGGAGCTTGTTTGTTCTTCTAAGACGACTGCTCGACTGATCCGGTTACAGCTGAGATGACCAGCTAAGGATTGGCTCCATACTTGGAGGGACCGCAGATCAGCAGATTCATCGTGTTGACCTAAGGTTTTCTACCTTGGTCTTAATCTCAGTTTTGATGATAACAAATATGGAACTAATGATTTCATGTAGAGTTATTTTCAGGTTCCATATCGGTTAGCGCACGACGTCCTTGATCGAAAAAATCAAAAAAATCGGAGAAATTGGTAGGGACGCTCGTCGACGCTCGGGATTCTTCGGGAAATTAGAGTCTAGGTTTAGGGTGTCTAGCATGTGTTGTAATCCTCTTTTATGATGTAAAGAACCCTAAAATCAAATTCGAACCCCAAAATATAAAAATCCGAAAACTGCCCTGAAATTCACTAAGCCTAGGGAGCTCATTGGAGGGCTATATGACCTAGACATTTTCTTGACACAAAAAATGGCGGTAATTTTTCCTTGGGTAAAAACTAAATAACGAGGTATTTTAAAGGATTTTTTAGAAGCCTTTAGTCTACCCATACTTGACCCGGGAGATTAGAAAATTTCCATTTTTCGAAAATTTGTACTAGACCCCAAAAACTAGATTTTGATTCTTAAGGATTTTAGTTTTTTAGATATTTTTATTGAATCCAAATAGGGAGTAATCCTTATATAACATTTATGTTTTAAAGTTATTAACTAGTTTGGTGATTAAGCCTCGTTGAGCCACTCTTTGGTTAAACCCTAGTTTGATCTCTCATCTCCTTAACATAGCCTTCAAGCTTCATCAATTCATCAATTCATCAATTTGAGGCATCAAGAGGACTAGGGAGTTTCTTTTGGAGCTAAGTATTTATTGTTTGATTTATTGCTCCATTAAGTTGTGTATTTTCTTGTTTATTTCTTTATATTTGAGTTAGTGTAAGACCTAGAGCGTAGGTCTTGAAATTGAGTGGTAGCCTTGGTGTTTGAGGTTTAAATCCACCGGTGTAAACATAGTTTACTAGGATTAGTTGAGTTGTCCCTTAGGTTGAGGTGGAAGAGTGCTCTCGGTAAGAAGACGGAGACTTTCGGGTGTGGAAGTGCCTTAGGTTAAAAGTGAGACTCTTCGGGTCAAAGTCCCCATTGTAAGGGAAACAAGATTAATCTAGTAAAGCTAAGTTTGGAAATTCTAAGCGGGGTGCTTAGGTAGTGGAGTAGGCATTGGGGCCGAACCACTATAAACCACCGTGTTTGCATTGCTTCTACTTGCATTTGCTTAATTAGCATATTCACTTTGCTTCCGCTTTTTATTGGATTTGTTAAATTGCCTAAGTACCCAAGTAAACGATTAAAATTGAAATTAGGCGAAAAGATTAATAAATATACTATTCACCCCCCTATAGTGTGGCCATTTCACCAACACACCACCCCTGGGAGGAGTTTAGAGCTGCTATGGTGGGAAAGTACCTATCGATGAGCGTCCAGGACAAGCGAGCGAAGGAGTTCGAGCTATTGCGTCATACGGGCAGTATGTCGGTGACAGATTATGAGATGGAGTTCACTCGACTCTCGAAGTACCATTCCACCCTGATAGCCACAAAGACCTCTAGGATCAAGAGGTTTGTGTGTCAGGGGGGGCTTGAGGCCGTAGTCGCCAGACTGATCCATTACATCGAGGATACTTCCTTTGCTCAAGTTGTAGATGAGGCACTCCGAAAGGAGGCATTGGTAGTTCCAGAGATCCACCATAGAGCAGATGTCATAATAGTTCCAAATATCACATGGGTTCAGGACCAGAGGCGTCATCTGGAGGTTCACAGCGGAGATCTGGGCCGCAGTAGTGTAACCAATGTCACAGGAGGCACTGGGGGCTTGCTGGGGATGTTTGGAGGTATGTTTCAGCTGTGAGCAGACAAGGCATTACAAAAAGGATTGTCTTAGCAAGGGCAGTCAGCAGTCTGATTAGACCAGAGGAAAGACACCGATATCAGTGGGTTCCGTAGCTCAGAGATGTCAGACTCGAGAAAGAGGCCAGCGAGCTGGTGGTTCAAAGAGGCCCGCTGCACGAGTGTTTGCTATGAACCAAGAGGGTACTGAGGCGTCCAGTGCAGTGGTATCAGGTAATATTGTTGTTGGGTTTGCCATTGCATATGTTTTGTTTGATCCGGGTGCTACGCACTCTTTTGTATCTGCTTTGTTTGCTGCTAAGTTGTCAGGGATATCTTCTGTGCTTGAATTGCCCCTTGTGGTGTCTACGCCTACGAGCATTTCTGTGATGATAGAGATAGTCTTTCAGGGTTGTGATGTTGTCATTTGCGGGCATGTGTTGATAGCCTACTTGACACTCCTGTCGATGCTGGAGCTTGATGTAATTTTGGGCGTGGACTGGTTGGCGGACCATTTCGCCTCAGTGGATTACAGGGCTAAGACTGTGACCTTCAGTAAACCAGGATTGCCCCAGTTTACCTTCGAGGGTGAGGGAAGGGGAGAACCATTGATGGCGATTTCAGCTCTTAGGGTCGGAAGCTACTTCTGGGTGGTTGCCAGTCCTTCTTGGCATTTTTGTCTGTGGCAAAAGAAGGCGAAGGTGCGGCTAGGGACATTGGGGGGACGCCCATGGCGTGTGGGTTCCCTGATGTGTTCCCGGAGTAGTTGTCAGGGTTGCCTCCAAAGAGGAAGATTGAGTTCTGCATTGATTTATAACTTGGGGTGAAGCCGATCTCCATTCCGTCATATCGAATGGCACCAACTGAATTGAGGGAGTTGAAGTCCTAGTTACAGGAGCTGCTTGAGTTGGGTTTCATTCGCCCAAGTGTTTCTCCTTAAGGTACTCCAGTGCTCTTTGTGAAAAAGAAAGATGGATCCATGCGGATCTATATTGATTACCGGCAGCTTAACAATGTAATGGTGAAGAATCGGTACCCGCTGCCCAGGATTGATGATTTATTTGATCAGCTTCAGAGAGCTCAGTGGTTTTCTAAGATTGACCTACGGTTAGGGTATCATCAGTTGAGGATCCGGGATAGTGACATCCCCAAGACTGCTTTCAGGTCGAGGTATCGGCACTTTGAGTTCCTGGTGATGTCCTTCGGGTTGACTAATGCACCTGCAGCATTTATGGACCTGATGAACCGAGTGTTCAAGGAATACCTGAATAAATTTGTAATTATGTTCATTGATGATATTTTGATTTATTCCAGGAGCGGGGAGGAGCATGTTGAGCACTTGAGTGTAGTTTTGGAAACTCTCAAGGAGCACATATTGTATGCCAAATTCTCTAAGTGCGAGTTCTGGCTGGAGAGTGTGGGGTTTCCGGGCCATGTGGTGTCCAAGAAAGGAATAAAAGTGGACCCTACAAAGATAGAAGCAGTTCATAATTGGAAAAGGTCGACTAATGTCACAGAGATTCGCAGTTTTCTGGAGTTGGGAGGTTATTATAGGAAGTTTGTGGACAATTTCTCTAGGATTGCAACGCCATTGACCCGCTTGAGTCAGAAAAAGGTCAAGTTCGAATGGGACAGTAAGTACGAGGAGAGCTTTTTGAAGCTCAAGGACCGCTTGACATCGGCCCCAGTTCTAGCAGTACCCTCGGGTTCAGGAGATTTTGTTATTTATTGTGATGCCTCCTGAGTCGGCTTGGGATGTGTGCTGATGCAGAATGGCAGAGTGGTAGCTTAAGCCTCTCGGCAGTTGAAGGTTCACGAGAAAAATTACCCAACTCATGATCTTGAGTTAGTAGCAGTGGTGTTCGCATTGAAGCTGTGGCGTCACTACCTTTATGGCAAGGCTTGTGAGATATACACTGATCATAATAGCCTCCAGTATTTACTCACCCAGAAGGAGTTGAACCTGAGGCAGAGAAGATGGCTTGAGCTATTGAAGGATTATGACTGCACGATCATGTACCATCCGGGGAAGGCTAACGTGGTAGTCGATGCTTTGAGTATGAAGTCCATGGGCAGTCTGGTGCATTTGGCAGTCAAGAGGAGGCCGTTGGCTCAGGATTTAGCCCTATGTTTGGATGGCGGGGCAGTTTTGTTAGTATCAGCTTCTGGTGTGTTGGTGGCTCACCTGAGGGTGCAGTCCATGTTGGTTGAGATGTTGCAGGCAGCACAAGAGGCGGATGGTTTCTATGCTCTCACTAAGGATCTAGCTAGGAGAGGTGATGCTGATAATGGATTCAGTGTGGACTCGGAGGGCGTTTTGAGGTTTAAGAATAGAATAGTGGTGCCAGATATGGCCGAGGTTCGCAGGCAGGTGCTAGAGATGGCTCATCGGTCCACTTACACTATGAATCCGGGAGCCATAAAGATGTACTGGGACCTAAAGCAAAATTATTGGTGGAAAGACATGAAAAGAGATGTGGCCAAGTTTGTATCTAAGTGCCTAGTGTGTCAGCAAGTTAAGGCTGAGCATTTGAAGCCGACAGGGTTGCTCCAGAACCAAGAAATACCAGAGTGGAAATGGGAGAAGATAACCATGGATTTTGTGACAGGGTTGCAAAAGTCTGGGAAGGGCAATGATTCTATCTGGGTAGTGGTGGATCGCCTAACTAAGACGTCACATTTTATACCACTCAAGGCGGCCATTTCAGCCGAACAGTATGCGAGATTGTTCTTGGATCAGATCGTCGCTTACCATGGTGTTCCTATTAAGATCATCTCAGATCGGGCTACTCAATTCACGGCTAGATTTTGACAATCTTTTCAGGAGGCATTGGGGACTCAGGTTCAGTTCAGCACGACATTTCACCCTCAAACAGATGGTCAGTCAGAGTGAATTATTCAAATGCTGGAGGATATGCTGAGGGCATGTGTCCTACATTTGGAGGGCAGTTAGGAGAGGCACTTACCTCTAATTGAGTTTGCCTATAATAACAGCTACCACAGCAGAATCGGGATGACCCCATTTGAGGCATTGTATGGACAGAGATGCAGGTCGCCCGTAGGTTGGTTTGAGGCAGGGGATTCCCTCATGATAGGACCTGACCTGGAGGAGGAGGTAGTGGAAAATGTGAAGCTAATGAGGGAGAGACTGTTGGTAGCTCAGAGTCGCTAGAAGATATATGCGGATGAAAATGCTAGGGAGGTAGAGTTTGCTGACATGGACATGGTATTCCTCAAGGTGTCCCCTATGAAAGGGTGGTGAGATTTGGTAAGAAAGGAAAGCTAAGCCCTAGGTACATTGGGTCATTTCCTATTCTCAGGCACGGGGGAGCTGTGGCCTATGAGTTGGCCTTACCTCCTTGTATGGACCGAGTACATCCAGTGTTCCATGTGTCTATGCTGAAGAAGTATATTCAGGAAGAGTCCCATGTGATTGAGCCTACTGCAGTGGAGGTGGATTCAGTAGTCTCTTATGAGAAGCGGCCAATTCAGGTGCTAGACCGGTAGATCCGGAAGTTGAGGTCCAAGGAGATCCCCTTGGTTAAGGTCAGATGAGAGCACCATTCTGGCCAGGAGGCCACCTGGGAGGTGGAGCAGGATATGACGGAGTGTTATCCTTTATTGTTTGATGATTTGGTGAGTCTTTAATTTTCTTTTCTGAAATTCGAGGATGAATTTTCTTTAAGGAAGGAGGATTGTAATATCTTAGATATTTAATTTTATTTTTCCTCTTATGGTTTGTGTTTGCCAGCCTAACGGACTAGTTTGGGATCAAGCCGAGTCGACTCATGGTCTGGTGCGAGCTTGCGAGCTCGGGTAAGTAGGATATGAAATATGTGAATTAGGCTTGAATAGTTTAATTTATTCAATTTGATATTGTGTATGCATAATTGTTTAATTATGTTATGTGGATGTGCTTATTTAATTGCTTATGATTTAATATGGGATTAGAATAAGATTTAATTAAGTTAATTTAAGTTAGCGGATTCGGGTTCGGCTTAAGGTTGATGCGGGTTGGATAAAGGGTTTAGAGGAATTAGGATTGAGTAGGGAGTATAAAACCCCCTCCCCTTGGCATGTGGCTCCTATTTTAGAGCTACTCAAATTTTTTGAGAAGAGGAGCCAAGCCGCCAGCCAGCCTCCCTTCTCTTCCCCCTTGGAGCCGCCGCAACCCAGAGCCGAGCCGCCGCCTAAAGCCCTTCCCTTCTCCTCTCTTCTTCTTCCTTCCTTGTGGAGCCGAGCCGAGGGAGCCGCCAGCAAGCTAGCCGCCCCCTCTTGCTTACCTTTTTCTCCTTGAAGCCAGCGCCTTGGGAGGAGCCGCCGCCTGCCTTCCTTTCTTTTGGGGTTGAGCCATCGGATTTCAGAGCCGAAATCGGAGGTTATCAATTGGATTTTCTTCTCCAATCATCTTTCCAAATTAGGTGAAAGATTTCCTTGGGAGGAGACGCCGGATTTTCTTCGCATTCTTGAAGCCGTTCTTGGCGGCTTATCGTTCTTGATTTGTTTCAATGATTTCTCGAGTTCTTGTCCTATTTTCCTGTGGTTTGTGCTTGAGGAGGCCCTAAACTCTTCCCTATGGGGCTCGGCAGCCCTAGGGTAAACCTAGGGGTGCTCGGCCAAGGGGGAAATCGGGGTTGCCCTCAAGGTGTTCGATGAAATGCCCGAATGAGTGTTCTTGTTACCTTGATGTGCAAATCTTGATTTCTTTACCTAAATAGGTTCTTGATTTATGGATTGCATGCCTTAGATTTAAATCTGTGATTTTTGGGTAGAAATTATGTTATAGGATCAAGATCTTGATATTTATGTCATGGGGATTCTTGGGAAGGGGTTCTTAATCTTGATGTTTGTTTCTTGATTAAAGTATTGTAGATTCTTATTAATCTTGATTAATAAGCATGAAATCTATGAAATTAATCTTGAGATTAATATTCTATCCTAATGATAATTAAGGATTTAATTTTTGTTAATTTTTGATTTAATTTCATGATATGCTGAAAATTGAATGTTGCTGGAATTTTATGCTGAGATGATGAATCTATGTTGTTTTTAAATTGTTTGATGTGGTGTGTGTATTACTCTGAATATAGTAGTGTAACCTATCGTTTTGACTAGAAAATATAGTTTGAAAACATATGACACACTTTGGAGACTTGATTCGGGTTAGATACATCAGTACTGGGCAAAATAGTAAGCTAAAACAAAACCATAATATTGGTTATCTAAATTTTAATTGCATAATTAAAATTGAGCAAAGAGTCAGCATAATCTGTTATTTTTCCACTCCCTGATCGATCCAACTCTTGAGGAGATCTTGTAGACGGATAGCAAGGTCTAAGGTAGGTAGGATGCCTGATTTGATGATGTTGAAAAATTATGAGGTCTTAATCCAGCCTGGTTCAATCCGTAAAGGACGATTGTCCCCTTGTGATAGAGACAGATTATGCAATAAAAGAGAGGCATGATCAGAAAGCTTCCTAGCTTCTCCGGAAATTCTGATATTTGAGACCTGGAATTAACAAGGATTCTATCGAGCTTGGCCAACACGGGAAAAATTTGCTTGTTGGTCAAAGTGTAGAAAATCCTAGAGGACAGATGATCAAGCAATGCACAATCCACAATAAATTTCAAAAAATGTTTGGAATCATTATTGTTACCCATGTAGTTAAGTCCTTCCCCATTGTTTGTTGTCTTGTTGAAGTCCCCTCCAATAATAGCAGGCTCTACATCATTGGCCGTGAGAGAATATAATTCTTGAAGAAAAGCTCTCCTACCTGAGTGATGAGGAGGGTTGTATACCCCTGAAACCCAAAAGGATTTGTTGGAATCAAGATGGAGCCGTTGTAGTTGGATATAGTAGGCACCACAATTGGATGAGATACAACACCAGATAGACAGGTTCCAAATAGCGAGAATACCCCCAGCTAAACCATCAGCATCAATAGCTTGATAATTTATGATATTACCATATTTAAACCCAATCAATTTCTTTGGAATGCAAAAAGAAGCTCCAGCTTAGTTTCAAAGAGGAATAATAAAGTTCATTTGGTATTCATTACCACTTGTTTCACCATATACCTCTTGGAGAGATGATTAATACCACAAATGTTCCAAAAAAGCAAACTAAAGTTTCTGATTTTAGAGACAAAACTCATAATCAAAAAAGGTGGCCGACAACAAGGTGAAGATGATAAAACTGCTGCAGGGGGGCTCCAAAGTCTAAGCTTCAGCGACTGACTGGTTACCATAGCAAATGAAACCCAAGTCCCGAATGTTGAGGAGAACTTCATGTGAAAGAAGGGAAGATGCTACTATGTCCACCGAGCCCAAGAGAGTAGAAGGCGATTCAAACGAAGTAGGTAGAACTTGAAGGCTTTTAATGATAGCGGCCTTTCTGGCCTCGGCCTTTTGCTGGGCATGAATGTAACCTTTGTTGAGCAAGCGTGAACTTCTCCGAACCGAAGTAATGGTAGAGGGCTTCCATTTTTTAGCTTGAAACAGAGGAGAGTTAACCAAAGGAGACGAATCATTGACGGGGGCCAACCAAGGCAAAACATCGCTAATTGGGCTGCTAATTGGGCCACTCGAACTATGGAGATACAAAAGTAGAGGCCCACCTTCTGGATGGGCTGAATTGCAAGCAATAGAAGGAATGAATTGAATCTAATTTGGACTCAGTCCCGTCAAAGGCCGATCAAGGCCTAGCCCTTCTCGGGAAAAGCCCGCCTGATCACCCCAAGTCAGGTTAAAGGAGCCAAGTGAGGATGCATTCGAAAATTGCTTCGAAAACCCCGAATTGGAGAAGACCGCAACTTTATGGGCAGGATCCAAAAAGAGAACCCCGCCAATAACTACAAATAGAAGCTTCAAATCGGGTTGCCACGTGGCAGCTTCCAAAAGGACACCCCCGAAAAGCCTGCAAAAACGTAAGAAATTGTTGGCTTTACGTTTTCAACCTTAGGCTTAATCTCAACTTTGATGGTTTTGATGATAACAAACATGGGACTAATGATTTCATTGAGAATATCTTTCAGGTTCCATATCAATTAGCGTTCGATGTCCTCGATCAAAAATATCGGAAGAAATCCGAAATCGGAAGGACATTGATCATCGCGCTCGGGTTCATCGCGGAAGTTTATCGAAGATCGATGAGTGCACCAAAGTAGCTTGGATGAGTCCAAATATCAAGTCAAAATCTCTCCAAGATGATGCTCGTTGAAAGCCGGAACTCGGAAACCAAGCGCGGAAGAAATAGGCTAAAATTGCACATTCAGCCTATGTTCGATCGACCGCCTAGTCGACCGAATAGGGTAAGAAAGAAAGGCCCGGCCATTTCGGTCGACCGAACACTATTGAAAAATGGCAGTGGGCACTTCGATCGATCAGTCGGTCGACCGACAGTGGCTGGTTTTGGGTAGTAGGCTTGGCGGTCGACCGACCTGCTGAAAGCTGAAGACGCGAGATCCCGTCGGTCGACCGACGGGTCGACCGAAGGTCGGGGATGAATAGTCGCGTCTGGGCGGTTGACCCATCAGTTCTAAATTCCTTGACCTATCTTATGAAGAACTACTAGAAGAAAGCAAGCAAATGTATGTCGTCCTTGTAAAAAAGAACAAGGAAAATAAGAAATTAAAGAAAGAAAACTTAAATCTTAGTTCTCAATTGCATGAATGCAAATTAGAAAATGAGAAAATGAAATCTAGTTCTTTTAATTCTTGTCATGATGATATGAAACTTGAGATTAAGGATTTGAAACATAAATATGAAGAATTAGAAATTGAGAATGATGAATTGTTAACTAAGATTTCAAAAATTAGAAATGAGAATGAAAACACAAAAAATAATGTGAATCTCAATGGTAAGGATTGTATAAGTGATTTCAAATTTGAGCATGATATCTTGAAAAATGAAAATTGCTTGTTGAAATCTCAAATTCAAGCTTTACACAAATCCATCAATGACTTAAAAAATGAGGTTATTTTCTTGAGTAAGAAAACTAGTAACTTATCAAATGCTTCATCTCTTAGGAGTCCTAAAAATCAAAATGTCTCATTTAGGAAATCTCCAAACAAGAATGCTCATGCTCATAATATTTCACATGTTAAGCATTCTAACTTTAAACCTCATGTCCATAGCAAAAACAAAAAGAAATTTAATGGACATTGTTTTTATTATGGTATTTATGGGCATGCCATATATAATTATGATTTCAAAGTGAACCCTAGTGTTGTTAAGACACTTTGGGTACATTAGCCCATTAACCCCCAAGGACCCAAAGCTATTTGGGTACCAAAGGTCTCATCTTCTCTTGTAGGGGGAGCTACCACACAAGGGTAGAAGAAAGAAGTGGTGTATTGGAGCTGACCATGGACTTGAATAATGAATCCTTCCTTGGTTGCAACTTCAAGCTACCTTGATGCCTTAGGTAAAGTTGGCATCAAAACTATTCTGCTATCATCTTCTAACTTGCATTGTTTAATCTTAGTTGAATATTATGATACTATGTTTAGATTGAGTTATTTCCCTGCTCTTGCAAAAGAGTTTTTTTGAAAATGTTTTTGATTTTGATTTCCCGGTCTCTTCAGAGACCTAGGTGGCCTGTAATGGGCCTAAGCGACCTTGAGGTTCTAAATCGTAGGCACATTGTGGTCTTTTGGCTTTCAACCAATAGGAAGGCTTGGAGATCTTATGTTTTAAAATTTTATATTTTGAGATCTCTTGATTCATTTTATTATCATGAATAATTTCTTTGAAAATGAATCTATGCTACTTAGTGAAGTTGAAGTTGATAAATGATACTTGGTTTTTCTCTTCACTATTTAGTTTAATAGCTTGCATGTAGAATTGGTTTCATTGTCTACTTAAGAAGTATACTTGCAAGTTATAAATATTTTAGGAAGACTAACTAGGAAGAAAAAGATTAGTTTGGCTAAATCATCATGAATAAGGTATAACCTTGGTAAATTCAAAATCTTAGTGTTATACCTCAATGCTTAAGATTAAAGTATGTCTCTATACTCATGATTAAAATGACATGTTAAAATCCTTGAATTCTCATGAATAGGTAGAACTTTAGTACTTAGACAAATTTCATTGAATGAAACTTGTTCTAGGTAAATATCTATTATTAGAGACCCTCTTGTAAGTCCAAACTAGTTTAATATAGGTAGAGATCTTATTTCTCAAATAGTTCACATCTTAAGATCTCTTAGGTTCATTTTGATATTATAGTAAAATCTTTCACTTAAAAATGAATCTTAACTATCTAGCATATGTTAAGTTATTTTTAATGAAAATCTTGTATTGATCCCTTGCTAGTTAGTATGTTAGTTTGCTAGTTGACATATTATTTCATTATGATACTAATTATGTCTACTTGCAAGTTATGAATGTAAATGAAGACAATTCTATCTAAAAGAAAATGAAAAGGAAATGAAAAAGTTGGGCAAATTTTCAAGAAAAATGTATGATTTTAGTTTTTGCAAAAATCTTAGTAAAATAATTAAATTTTCATGCTTAAATGATTTCTCTATGCTCATGATTGATGTTGCATGATATCTTGATTGAATTAAACTTTCTCTAGGTTAAAACTCATATTAGAGACCTCATTTTGAGTAAACATCAAACAAACATGTTTAGATACACATGATATGACTCTAGGTGTTCAATCTTGAAAATTCATGTGTAGATGAAAATGTGATAACTAGATCACATCAGTGGACCTAAGCTTAAAAGGATTGACCCAAGTCAAAAAATTAACTTGGACACTTGATTTTAAGTCCAAACTTAGTAAACATGTTTAGAAATAGGTATGACATGTTTCCATGCATTTAGAGTGAAAAATTCATATGGATATGGATAAAATGACATAGAGGTTAATGCATGTTAACCCCTTTTGAACCATGTTGACCCAAGTCAACAAGTTGACTTAAGGTCTCACTTTTAATTCATATTTGTGGAACATGTTTAGATTTACTCATGTTAGGTATCCATAGGTTTAAATTTGAAAAATCATGAGTAAATGTTAAAATTGAAACTTAGCAAGTTTCTTTAGTTTTGAATGAAATCATGCTAGGTTGATATCTTGACTTAAGTATATAATTTTCATCTCAAACTTGACATATACTCTTTACATAATCACATTATGGTGTCATGAAAGTTTGAATGAAAATTGAACAAGTTTTAAGGAATAACTGAAAATTACAAGGATTGTCATTTGTTCAACAATTGGTATCACCAATTTCAGTTATTTTTAGAAAAATATAGAAAAATCATTTTTAGATGATTCTTGAAACTGCACATTCACTAAAAAATCTAATTTTATCAGTAAAAAATTTAAAAAGTTTCATCAAGAATCTAATTTATAATAGAATTTTGAAGTTGGATTTCGAAAACACAAAGTATCATCATTCTTGAAACGCTAATCTTTCCGATACTTTGATTTTTCTTTAAAATTTTAATGAAAACTCATGTATACCATTTGGATTCCATTTCTAACATCATTCACAAAAATTCATGAGTAAAATCATTCATAGAAATGATTTTGATATTTTAGATGATAGATAGAAATATCCATGTGTATATTAAAATCAATATAAGATGAAAAATAGTCTTTGAAAATTCTTTTAACTTCAAACTTTATTCATGTATTTCAAATGACCATTCAATATTTGGTATCAACAATTTTCATCCAAAAATTGATACCAAAGCTTTTCATCGAAAATATGACTTTGTATAAACTTAAAAGTTTGATTTTTTTTATCTTAAAGTATAGGTTGACCTAAGTAAACAAAGTAACTTAAAAATTTCATATTAAGCCCCAACTTGATTCATAATCTTAGATTTTCTCGTGTTTGATGTCTAGATGTCTATATATGAGAAAACATGAGTAGATAGCAAAACATTGAAACTTAGCATTTTCATGTTCTCATGTTTATTTAAAATGAAAACATGCTAAGTTCTTATTTGGATTAAATGACATTAGTTTCTCTTCAAACTTGATATACATGTTTCACATGACTAGATCTTGGTAATTTGAAAGTTTCAATAAAACTAAAAATATCATGAAAGAGAACCATATTCATGAAAACATTCATACTTGAGATCATACATGACTTAATTTTGAATTTCTATTGTGTTTTGAACATATCATGTATGAATTAAGTTTCATGTTAAATACTTGTTTTCCATCCCTTTGGTTGAGATTTTCATGTTTCATGAAAAATCTTTAGAGTCTCAACTTCATGAAAAATTACTTGTGTTTCATCCCTTTAACTAGATAGACCTTCTTGTCCTTTTTGATTGATGTCAAAAGGGGAAGAGAAGTATAAGAAAAAGGGGGAGAAATGTATAAGAAAAATGGGGAGAAAAGTATAGGTAAATAGGGAGAAAAATATAGGAAATCCATGCATATAGATAGGGGGAGTTAATCTCATAGATATGCATGTTGATAGGGGGAGAAATCCCTTAGTTGATATCCTATATGCTTTAATGATATACTTTCTTATGGATGTTTGTCATCATCAAAAAGGGGGAGATTGTTGGCTTTAGGTTTTCAACCTTAGCCTTAATCTCGGCTTTGATGGTTTTGATGATAACAAACATGGGACTAATGATTTCATTGAGAATATCTTTCAGGTTCCATATCAATTAGCGTTCGATGTCCTCGATCGAAAATATCGAAAGAAATCAGAAATCAGAAGGACATTGATCGTCGCGCTCGGGTTCGTCGCGAAAGTTTATCGAAGATCGACGAGTGCACAAAAGTCGCTTGGATGAGTCCAAATATCAAGTCAAAAGCTCTCCAAGATGATGCTCGTTGAAAGCCGAAACCCGAAAACCAAGCGCGAAAGAAATAGGTTGAAATTGCAAATTCAGCCTACGTTCGATCGACCACCTGGTCGACCGAATAGGGTAAGAAAGAAAGGCCCAGCCATTTCGGTCGACCGAACACTGCCGAAAAATGGCAGTGGGCACTTCGGTCGATCAGTCGGTCGACCGACAGTGGCTGGTTTTGGGCAATAGGCTTGGCGGTCGACCGACCTACTGAAAGCTAAAGAAGCGAGATCCAGTCGGTCGACCGACGGGTCGACCGAAGGTCACGGATGAATAGTCATGTCTGGGCGGTTGACCCGTCGATCGACCGACCACGGACAGAAGAGAAGCGGTCGAAAGATCGGTCGACCGACTATTCGACCGGCGGCCTGTAACAGATAGTTTTCTATCCGTTGAACAACCGTCACGAGGGTATAAATACACCCTCATATACTTCATTTAACCTTCTTCCTTGACTCCTACAGTTATCTTTGAGCACTCTAAAAGGAGATTAAAGCCTTCCAACAATTGATAAAGCGGCGCCCTATTTCTTTCCGCGACAACCATTCTCAAGCGCCAACTGCTGCTTCAACTCGGGTTTTTATCAAGTTCGTCCCTTGACGAGTTGAAGGTGCCAAAGACTTGCAAAGGAGCTTTTATTATTATTTTATTCTTAAGCTCTTTTGATTGTAAATTTTATCTGTTATTTAAACTGTTTTTGGATTTGTGTCTGTGTAAAGACCTAGGGCTATTAGGTCTTGTTGTGTGAAGTGGTATCCTTGGTGTAGAAGGAGTAAAGCCACTTGTGTAAACTTAGAGCTTACTGGGATTAGTTCTAGTTGTCCCCTAGGTTGAGGTGGAAAAGTGCTCTCGGTAGGAAGGCGGGATACTTCCGGGTGTGGAAGTGCCTTCGATTGGAGAGCGGAGACTTTTCGGTGAAAAGTCCTCGTTGTAATGGAAACTCTAATTAATCTAGTAAAACCTAGTTTGGAAATCCTAAGCGGGGTGCTTAGGTAGTGGAGTAGGTATTGGGGTCAAACCACTATAAATCACTTGTGTTTGCATTGATTTTTATTTGTGCTTAATTGTTTATTATTGCTTCCGCATTTAAATCGCATAATTGTAATTCGTCTAACTAATCAAGAAAACTATTAAATTAGAATTTAGGCTAATCGAATTAGTAAACACACTATTCACCATCCCCCCCCCCCCCCCCCCCCCACTCTAGTGTTGTCATTTCGCCCACAGAAATAAACTATTAAACCATGCAGCAACGCTTGACGAAGAGGATTCAAATGGCACGTCCACCACCATCTTTCCAAGCAGGAGCAGTCGGTGGTTCTCCAAAGAGGTCGATGCGAGTGGAGTAAAGCTAGGAAAGCTGGCACAAGGCGAATAGGGAGGATTGAAAACTGCTACACACGAAGGCACAGAGAGGACGAGCCCCGAAAGGGAAGTCTGCACTTATGCATCCGGGAAAGGCCAATCTTGACCGTCCATAGAAGAGGGGGCGGAAGAAAAGAGCTCTAAAGAAACCAGGGCCTTGCCGGAGCCATCATCAGGGTGTCGAAGCTCCGTCGGTGGGGAAGAAGAATGTGCCACAACCACCACAGTCGAAGAATTGAGATTTAAGTGATGACTAAGCTTGCGGAAGAAGCTGTTCATCGAGATGGGATCACCAACTGAGAAACCTGGCAGTGGTGAGGCGTCCCGATGATTCTGACTGGATCCATAGGGACTATGGTTGATACTGAGAGCTTCATCCAGAGCTAAGGAAGCCTCCGTAGTATTGAGATCCTCAACCGGATCGAAGTCTTGCTCTGAATCGAGGTTACCATCAGCACCTGCATTATCGTCATCCTCGGGATCTGGAGCAAGATAGGGCATGTCACCATGTTAGAGATTGATTCAAATTAATTTCGAACCGAATCCAACGAGCCCGATCAAATTCGAATCGGAATTAATTTGAAATCCATCCGTGCGAAATTAAAAATAAATAGAGACTATAACTTTGAGTCTGGGCCGGCCCAGGTAAATGGGCCGAAGCCCACCATCTCAAGATGGCTCCATATGCAGCGCACATGGAGCCATGATACGGTTGCAACAAATAGCAAATGCTGCATGTTTTATTATTAATGGATTCTAATTGGATGGTCAAATATTCAACGCATGCAATCAAGCCATGCAAATGTTGCTTTTGGAATTGCTACACGTGTAGATCAAGATGATAAGGATGGAGACTTTGCACTAGGGGTGGCAAAACGGGCCGGCCCGCTAACTCAGTGGGCCGGAAATTTCCGGCCCCGCCCGGCCCGCAATATTTTGCGGGCCGCCCGGCACGGCCCGCGAGCCCTCTTATTAACTAAAAAAAATTTAAAAAAATTATAAAAAAAAATAATTTAAAATATTTAAGTGACTAAATAAGCATCAAATATGATATTTCACATGAAAAACTTCATAGATTAACTTCACATTCAATTTTAAAGCACTAAACAAGCCCTAATCTAGACTTAATTTTTTTATATATGTTTAGCGGGCCAAACGGGCCGGCCCGGCCCGATAAGAGCTGGCCCGCGTCGGCCCGCAATGTTATTGGGCCGGGCCGATAAACTTATCGGGTCAAATTTTTTGGCCCGGCCCGCAGTTATCGTGCCGTGCTCGTGCCGTGCCTATTTTTGCCGCCCCTACTTTGCACTAGAACAGGTGACCACTAATCGAATTTTGGAAATACTACTATTACTCTAGAACAGGTGACCACTGTTCTTGTGTCTAAGGAGCTTATGGACACGCATCTTATAGCAAATTCCTCTGTGTGAGGCAAATGAGAAGCTCTCTACTCTAATGAAGCAGGAGGAGGTAGCAAATCAAATGTCATTTGTTATTACTGCAAGAAACAAGATCACATCAAGTCAGAATGTTGCAGTCTTAAGAAAAAGTTGCAAAAGCAAAATAAAGGTCAAGACGCACATATGGAGGCCTCTTACGCAGATTTTGAGAAAGTTGAGGTACTGGTTGTGATGGATGGCACACGCACTGCTAAGACACGTCGTAGGCAACGGCGGTCTCGTAGGCGACAACACACCTCAGGTCAAAATTTCTCTTCCTCTTCTTCTGATATGTCTGATCATGCAAAATCCAATCCAGGTCAGCAGGCGAACAGGTCAACCACCGGTAGCATTGATGAGTGGTTCCTGGATTTTGGGTGTTCCTATCACATGACTCCACACCGGATGGCCTTTGTGGATTATCGGCGCACCAATGGTGGAGTGGTTCATGTCGGCAACAACATACCTTGCAAAGTTGTCGGTTTTGTAACAGTGAAATTAAAATTGCATGATGGCTTGACAAAGATCCTAGCAAATGTTCGTCATATCCCGAAGCTAAGAATGAATCTAGTGTCTCTTGAAGTTCTTGACACTAAGGGCTACACGACATCCTCCACAGGAGGAGTCTTGGAGGTACATGATGGAGCCACGATGATACTGAAGGATCTAAGGACGTCAAACAATTTGTACAATGTGGACATATCCATCTTTCATGAAGCAGTCCAGATTTCGAGGCAAAACACAGCAAAATTAGACACCGAGTCAAGTATAAATTTTGCTTTCAGAGTAAGTCCTTCTTAGAGATACACAATAAAGAAGGAGACTCGAAGGACTATGTGGGTTCCTAAATCCAAGTAGGAAGCTGATTTGGCCCACTTGAGCATTGATTTGAGGTGGGCTTGAATGGGCCTTGTGGAAGATGAGGACAATTTTTCGAGGATTGCATCGGTCTTAATTTTCATCAAAGGATGAATTGTTAGATATTGGTTCAAATTTGGTCCAAATCGAGTCCAACGAGCCCGACCAAATTCGAATCAAAATTAATTTGAAGCCCACCAGTGCAGGATTAAAAACAAATAGAGACTGTAACTTCGAGCCTGAGGCTGGCCCAGGAAATTGGGCCGAAGCCCACATTCTCAAGATGGCTCCATATGCAACGCACATGCTGCATGTTTTATTTTTTAAGTATAAATTACACGGAACACTCCTCGACTATAGTCAATGTGCGCAAAGACTATCTAAACAACCAAGTGTGTACGGAATCCCCCTCGACTGCACTTTTTATTCAAATAATCCCCTCCGTTAGCCCGCCCGTTAATAACTTAACGGTAAAACTCTCACGTGCGGAGAACCCCCTTCCCCAATGCCACATGACAACAATCTCCACCCTCCATCTTATTCGACGATCATCACTTTTTTTTCTTCCCATCCCTTACCTACCTACACTCATCCCTTTGCCCTAGACTCCACCACCGCCGCCGCCGGAGGAGGAGGAGGAGGTCACCGGCAACCTCCTTCTCCTCCTCCTCAAGAATTCTCTTCCGACAACGATGGCGACGACGGTATAGTCTAGAGCAAGGGGAGGACTGTAGATAGGTGAGGGATGAGTAGAAGAAGAAGTGATGACCGTCGGATAAGATGAAGGGTGGAGATTGCTGTCACGTGGCACTAGGGAGGGGGGTTCTGCGTATGTGGGAGTTTTACCGTTAAGTTACTAACAACGGACTAACGGATGGAAGTTATTTGAACAAAAAGTATAATCGAGGGGGTTCCGTGCACACTTGGTAGTTTAGATAATCTTTGCGTACATTGATTATAATCGAGGAAGATTTCGTGTAATTTATCCTATTTTTAGTGGATTCTAATTGGATGGTCAAATATTCAACGCATGCAATCAAGCCATGGAAATGTTGCTTTTGGAATTGCAGCACGTGTAGGTCAAGATGATAAGGATGGAGACTTTGCACGCAATTCGAGACGATCATTTTTTAAGAATGCTTCAAATGGTCATATTGATAAATATTTCATGCGTACGTTTAATTGGTCAAAGCTCACATATTTTCGGTCATATTCCATGGATTAAAATCACCACAGCCACACATATTTTTGGACTGCTTTAGATTTAGCTCCGCCTAATTTCTCTCTCCTGATCTATTCATCCCCTTGAGTGTAAATACATGTAATTTTTTTTGATGCAAGAATATCCCATGTAACAATTTTAGAGATTCAAAAAATTAAGAGTGCCGCTATGATCTTTTTTCGAGGAGTGCCCTTTCTTAGTTTTCAACATATAATAGTAGAAGTTCAGTTTCAAGGCAGATCTTACAAAGATAATACCTCTACTCCATACGTACCCGTTTCGAATTCAATTTATTTAAGACAATTTGTCGTATTCCGAAGGGGATTTAGATTATCGCCGCTCTAATTGTAAGATTTATTTTTTGGAATTAATAAAGCAGTTTCTTCTTCTCCCCGTGGACGTAGGATCGGCACCCCGCCGAGTTCGAACCACGTTAACCCCCTTGACTTTTATTTTTCCGCATTATTATTATCAGATTTAATTTTTCGTTTCTCTCGCCGGGTTCAAATTTTGTAGATCCTACAGAAAATTATCCCAAATTTCCTAACATGCCATCTTCCGAAGTGTCTTAACAATGCTTGTGCCAAGCTATGAGAACGTCCACGAAGAACTTGCAATCATCAGCGACTGCATGAATCGTAGACGGGATCACGTCCAGAGAAGGCACTCTCAGAATCACCTTGCAGGTAGAGAGATTGGTCCAATGAAGCGAGCTTTTGTCGGCCGCCTCCAGACTAGTAAACGGGCTGACCACCGCAGTCAGCGATTCAGGTTCCAAAAAATTATGGGGAGGCCCCGGAGTTCCACATCCACCTAGAATTTAGGCTTCGCGGTGCTAGAGACAACCTCATCATGCTTCTAGCCCGACAAGTTTGAGTTGGCCCAATTGAAGCAGTCGTTGTTTGAACCTAGAATCATCGGCTTCAGGAGTTGTGATAAAAAACCTGTTGTCGGGCAATTTCCATTAATGCTAGGGGCCAATGTGCTAGAGATAATGGCTGAACTAGACAACAAGGAAGGAGGGAATGTCAATATCATGATGCATATGCCCCCTAACTACGACGGCGTCGTAACAATCTGCCAAGTACTTGGCACGGTCGGTCGTCTCGAAGGCGTTAGAGAGGTAAGCCAGCAAAGAAGTGGGGCGAAAGGAGTCAGAACCCACCAGAGGAGAAGTGTCGGATCCCCGGGAAGAAGGAGAATTCGAGCAGAATCCCTCCAGTGAGGAAGGAACCCTGGGACCAGCACGGTTGACTGGAGGGAGTGGCATGGCAACCTCAGGAACAGCAGACGCAGGGATCGAAACAGAAGCAGAAGAAGAAGAGGAAGGTGTGGATGATGTAGAAGGTGGTGAGTGAGCAGTAGCAGCGAGAGATGAAGAAGAGGGAGGGAGAGAATAAGAGGGACACCTAAGGCGGACGTGGCCAGGCTTCTGGCACGCAAAGCAGCGGGATTGGCCCGAGTAGAAGCGAGCCAGGTGGCCTGGACCCAAGCATCAAAAACATAAGCCCTTGGCGCGAAGAGAGGAGATGATGGAGGTGACACTGGGAGAAGGCGGGGTGGGGAGGGGGGGGGTGGTGGAGCGGGGGGACGACAATGAGGAAGTCGGGGAGGAACAAGGAGACAAGGAGGACGATAAAGGTTTCCTGACTCTAACCACTTCGGCGAAAGATCAACCAGAACCTATCCATCTAAACGAGGAAGGTTTCAGAGCAGCGACGACGATAACACGCAGAGGATGAGCCCTGCGGCATTCGACTGTGACCCACTCGCCGGAAGAGGAAGAGGAGGGTCGGAGGAAGAAAGGGAGGGACAGAGAGGAGGCGGGAAGGGAGGAGGGGGGAGGGAGAGGAAGGGGAAGCAGCACGCCCGCCATCAGTCTCCTACCTTCAATTGCAGCAACAAGTTTATTAGCATTCTCAATCTCTCGCAAGTAAAATATGTTATTTGCATCTCAAATTAGACCAACTTATTCAATTGAAATTAATCCTAGATCCATTTCCAGACTAAATTGTTCACTACTAAAAAGTTGTCTTTTTGTGACGGTGCTAGTAGCGGTCACAAATGTGACGATTCTACGACCGTCGGCGATGGGGAGTCGCGGAGATGGCACATTTGCGACGGGTTTGCGACCACCACACAGGCCATCGCAAATTTAAAACCTCGGCGATGGTATGGCGACCATGTTGCAACGGGCGTTTGTGACCACATGATACAATCGTAAAACTGTCGCGAAGCACTCTTTATTATCCTGCGTGATCTTTTCTTTCTTCCCCGCTCACCTCTCCCTCTCTCTGCATGTTCTCTCTACCGCCGCCCATCCGTCCGCGCCTACACCGCCGGTATTCCTCTCTCCCTCCCTCCCTCCCTCTCTCTCTCTCGTGTGTCTCTCTAGTGCCCCCCGAAACCCTACTCGCTCATCTGATCTTCTCTTACACAATGACTCTCTAGATCATTATGTTATGCAGGAACCGGAACCAGAACCAGAACCAGAAAAGATTATAATAGGACTGGAGGAGATGGGGGAAGTAGGCAGCAGCAGAATCGTCAAGCAGCAAGGTAAGGCTCTCGTCTATTTAAAAATTTTGCTTCAGATTCCTCCACTTGGTAATCTCAAAGACCCTCAGGTTGTAGAGGCCTGGAGTTTAAATGAATTACCCCATTTAAGCATGTTCACTTTTCTCAGTAATTTCGTGTTGCTAGGAAAATAAGAAATGTCAATCAAATTAAACATGGGCAAGCTACTATTAATTTTTAGTTAATTGTATTAATATTTAAAATGATTATATTACATATCTTATTTTCCTTTTGTAGGCTCATTATACTTGGGATCCCTCCATTCAGGTCCAGGTGAAGGATGCTTGGGAAGCTTACTGTAAGAAGCTTTTCAAGAATATCCCCCACCGTGCGCGAGATGAGGCGCGAGCGAGTATAGGCGGTAACAAAGATACGCCTATAGATGCGCTCAGGGGGCATGGGTCTACTTGGATGCCGGTCGGCGTATGGGATCGGCTATGCGACATTTGGGCGTCGGAGGGATGATAGGGTGCCTCTCAGATGGCACACCAGAATCAGATGATGCTAGTTGAGGGATCTGTCGTCCGACATACCGGTGGGTCCATCCCATTTACCAGCCACGAGCATCAATTGATAAGTAATTTAATAATTATTTTTATTATTTATTTATTATTATAAAAAACCTAATTATATTTATTTTATGGCAGGGGACGCGAGACGAGCAAGGAACGCTCATCCCTGCTGATCCTCCGAGGGTCTTCGAGGAGACACATAGATACTAGTGTGGTCCTCGTCGGAGTGAGTTCATCAACGGGAGGCCAGCGACGATACTAGTAAGTTAATATGTAAAAGAAGTATCTAGTTCTATTATGTATAATAATCTAATTAATTAATTTACTTTTGTTTAAAGGCCACGTATAGTGAGTTGGTGACCCAGTGGGGAGGTGATCCTACGCAGCATCAGCTTGATGCTGACGTATGGATGCAGGTGGTAGGCATCGACCATGGTCGTGTATATGGTATTGGCACAACGGCCCACGCGCGGGCGTTGTTGCAACCACATGATGCAGAGTCGTCTCCTTCGTCGCTGGTCCATTAACATCACATGCGGATCAGGACCGATTAGCGACCATTGAGACTTCTCAGGCACGCCTCAGCACCGACATGGCTGCTATGAGGGATACTGTGACGCAGATGGCCCAGTATATGGCACAAGTGACCGAGTACTTGACACATATAGGGCCCGTTTGGTTCGCAAACTGCTCATCATAGGACACCAGACAGGGACAAGGATATGACATCAGATGTCCTAGGACAGTAGCTATACCGTGTTTGTTTCGTCAAGAACATGATACGATATTCTGTCCCGTCCTGCGTTTGTTTCGCTATAACAAAGTACTGTACATGACAAAATGACTAAAATATCCTTGTAAATTAGTTTTAAAATTGATTAATACGTAAAAAAATATTAATATATAGTATCAAATACTTTAATACAATAAGATGTTTTAGTTTAACTAATAAGTTTTCAACTAATTTTCAATTAACCTAAAAGTATAACAATAGGATAATATCGAAAAATATAAAAATTATATCAAACGATCTCTAATATGAAATCTGACACCACCATCGCATTCAGCACACGAAAATTTATAACTTTGGTATTCACCTCGACTCGATCTAACGATTCTACGATCAACTACAAAAATACATTAATAATCCACAATTCAATCTCATTTTATGCGATACAGCTCTCTTCTTTAATTACCCAATTTATTAAATCCATTAAATATAAAATAACCCTCTCCCTCACTCGTCTCCCTCTCCACCCCGACGCCCGCCCGAGCGCCGCCTTCCTCTGCTCCGCTCGGACCCATGCCGGCCGGTCCTCCCGGCGACACGTCCGCCCTCTCCCCGACCTCCGCGACCAGTCTGACTCACCGCCAGCCGGATGGTGGCCCTTCTGCGCCCGATCCTGCCGTCTCCTCTGTCCGCCCCGAATCCACACCGGCTCCTACCGGCCTCCCCCGCGGCCGTCGGGGAGCAGCAAGTCGGGGAGCGCAAAGGGCTCCGTCAAAGCAAGGGAGGGGCTCGAGGGGTAATTTTGACAATTGTAGCCCTTGTCCTCCGCCCGATTTCGGTGTACCGAGAAATTTCTTGGTACACCAAACGGGTAGAAATCCTGTCCCGGACAAGGAGAAGTTCTTATCCCGAAGCCTCTTTTGCAAACCAAACGGGCCAATAGCTTCTATCATACCTGGTCGTGATGCGATCTTCATCGACCTGGTCGTGTGATGCAATCGCAAATAACAATTTCACGGCGTTTGTGATGGTAGAGGCTATCGCAATATCTAAATCTTTACGACGGTGATGTGGCGGTCATAGAGATTCTGTGACCAGCCTCTCCGCGACGAACTTTGTGCGACCGCCTTGGAAATCGCAATAGATCTTCTGTGATGGCATTGCGACTGCGGTGGCCGTCGCAAATGATGAAGCTTTTAGTAGTAGTTGTATCTCTGGGACAACAACTCCCACATTAAGAATCTACATTTGTCGTGTTGACGAAGTGGAAACAAGAATAAGGATGCTTCCCAAGAAAGTGAATGAGACATGTTGAGCAATGATTGAGTTTGATAAATGTAATTTGATTGCCATTTTGATTAAGTTTGTTTTAAATTTTGATGGTTGAATGAGTCTATTGCTACTTAATTAGGATGTTAGTGGTAGGAGTTGAGTTTATCTTTTGAAGTAGAGTGGGTTTACTTTTTCTAAGTTCATATAAAATAAGGGAAACTCTGGCCTTGTTTGCATTGGTTGACATAGAAAGTTATTTTTCATGAAAATTTTTTGTTCTCATGAATTAACTTTTCTCGTATATTTCTAAGAAAATATAAAAATATGTTTGGTTAACAAGTAAATAATTAGTAGGAAGTGTAATTATTCACCTGAAACATATTTGGTTCACATGAGTACTTTCTAAGAAATATACATCAAATGACTAATATATTATTCTTCTTATAAATTAATATTTTAATTTATTTAAATTAGTATATATGGAAATTTTAAATTTTATTTATAAATTAATATTTTAACATATATAGGTAAAATATAATATAATTTTTTCATATATCACTAATATAATATATATATAATTTATTATATAGGAAAAATTAATTTTTATTTTAAATTAACATAAAAAAATTACATATTTTGCTAAAAAAATAAATTAAAACAAAATAAATAAGTCAAGAATTTATGAATTATCTAATCTAATAATGTTGGCAATATAAATTATAAATTTAGCATTATGCAAATGTAAGGATAAAATTATCTTTTTTTTTCAAATACAATGCAGGAAGTGCAACTTACCTAGGTTACCTCCTATATTTACACTTAATTTTGAGAAAGTTGTAGTTCTTTCAAAATATAAGAAGAATGTCAATCAAACAAGACCAAAAAATATAATTAAAAAATATAACTTCTTAAAAATTATAATTTTTTATAGAAAATTATGTGTACCAAACGATTAATTTGTACAATTTTTTTTTTCATTAATGAAATGAGTACCTGTTTTGGAGTTCCACAGTTACATTGTCCTCTCTTTCTCTACCTTTCTTCTCACTCCTCTTATCAATACAAATGTTGCATGCACGTGTCCAATTACCACAACAGGGAAGAAGAAGAAGCTCCTATCTTCATTTTTTCCAAGCAAAGACTAGTAGAGGAGAAATCTTCTCTCTCTTAGTGCAAAAATAACGACCATGAACAAGAGCACTCGCCAATGCCTTCATATGAATTAGCTAAAAAATAAATGAATTAAGGGATTGTTTGGTTGTCTATTAAGCAACTTAATTTGCAGCATTTACTTCTAATCAATGTTTGGTTACCTGCAATTATGTTAATTGCAGCCTGCAAATATAGACTGCAAAATCGATTGCAGCCAAAAGGTCTGCAAGCCCATCGCGCAGGCTGCAAATAAGGACATCTTTAGAGCCCAACTCCCCACTGCCGACTCCCCTCTCGCTCCCCCGCACGACTTCTCTTCTTCGTGACTCTCCACACTGTCGACTTCCCTCTCCCTGCGCGACTTCTCTTGTTCGTGACTCTCCCCCGTTGTCATCTTCCCTCTCCTCCGCGCGACTTCTCTTCTTCGTGACTCTCCCCTTCTCTAAGCAGTCATCGTCGACTTCTTCTCCTTCTTTGAGCAGTCATCGCCAACTTCTTCTCCTTCTATGTCGGACTTCGATTAAGTGGGTATCCCTTCCTCTGGGTTGTGCGTGATTCTATGCACATTCAGGAGCTCATCGGTGCGAAGGGTATGGTTAATTTTGTGCCATGGTATGACCAAGCGCGGGTGTTGTGCAATCCTTTTGTTGGGGGCTTCTTGACACACTATGGGTGGAACTCCACATTGGAAGGCATTCACGCTGGCATGCCTTCTATGAAAGTCTGGAGCATGCCTTCTCCATTAGAATGGATTATGAAGTGAGCTAAATGTTTAGAGGCATGTCTTGGAATATATGTACATGAGGAAGTTATCTCCATCGCCTGTCGAGAGAAAGACAAACAATGCAATTCCTCAATCCACCATTATAAGTGAACTGCAAACATGAGAGTTGGGCTTAGCTTCATAGATATAATATTTTCAAGGTTTAAACTGATTCTCTGGTTTCATATTTATCAAATAAATACATAGTTTGACATCATAACCTGCAGCAATACTGTTAGAAAATTAGCTTTGGACCTAACTCTACCACAAAAGCTAGCTCATGATGGAAGAATTGTTCAATCTATTTAAAGATTATCTAAATCACAACCTTAACCAATGTGAGACTTTAACAAACACAAACTAAGGATTAAAAGAATGATGATACCATAGTGGTCATACCAGTATGTATAGTCAATATATAGTCATTACTGGCTATTTTCACAGGTTGGATGTCGTAGATATTTACATACTCTTGCCAGTCAAATCAAGTTCTGATACTGTATCAGACGGGTAAACTTTCTGGACTTTTACATGTTTACAAGTTCTGATATTTACATGTTATTGCCCGTCAAACCAAGTTCTGATAATCTCCTTAAACTTTCTGGATTTTTTCAGCATCAGACTTTTGCATACAGACATTTGGTCATAGTATTAGTATCTCTTGAGTCATGGCTCAACTTTGTTCCTCTTTGCTGGTAACTTTGATTCTCTTATAGAGTTGGTAAAGTTGTTTTAGATAATACTTGTTATCTAGGAAAAGAAACACAGCTAGTTGTCTTGTTCAAGTATTAGTTTGGTGTCATTGTGATTGGTCTAAGTTAGAGCATATATGTACAGATTGAGTGACTGTTCATAGACTTTCCATGCTTGGACTGGAGTTCTATTTTTGTTTAAATTAGGCTTTTTTTTCAAATATCTTGATTGAACTATTGATCCAAATATTTGTTCAAGTCATGTTGCTTAAACATACATATATACAAATCAAGTGATGTGTTTATAATCCAATATTGAGGTGGGAATTTATTGTACCTTTTCTTACCTTTTTTGGTTGTTCCCTCGTCTGATTCATTACCAGGACCAGTTATCCATTAAGTTTACCGTCCATGATTCACCCATTTGCTAATTCAGCTTGGATGTTACTGATATTGGACTGTCTCAGTCATCACATATTCTTGAACCCCATTATTTTCTTGTCATATTGCTCATCTTAAAATCAAAATCAAGGTATTTTTTTCCCAATAATCACTAGGCAAGTAGGAATGTGAAGTCGATTCCTCGTTAGAGACTTAGAGCCTAGAGGACACTACAACAAATTAAGATAATACTGATTTTTTTTTATTGAGAAATCGACTATTTTTAAATATGAATACGCGGTACATCTAAAAGGATCGGTTTGAGAGCCAATAATGAAGGATGAAAAAATTATAAAACCGGCACCCAAAAAGCGTCGGTTTTTGAAAATCGACACCTATTATAGGGGCCAGTTTTCAGTCCATATTTGAATACCGGCGCCTAATTCAAAAACTTTTTTTTTAATAATATTTTTAATTTTATGTATATTATTAATTTATAAAATATATAATATATAATATTTTATTAAAATATATAAAAATAAATATTTATATTTCATTATATTAACATAAAGTTTAAAATTATTATTGGTATTAGTTGATAAAATTTTTAAAACCTACCAATATATTTATAAAGTTCAAAATTAATAGAAAAAGTTTTTAAATGATGTGGGACTAAATTCTATTGTATTTATAATAACTAAAAATTATTAAAAAAATATTTTAATCCAATTAATGTGAGACTAAATTTTTATTTATTTTGTTTTATATTATTTTAAAAATTTGATAACTGAAAAAAAAAATGAAATCAACACCTAAATAGCATCGGTTTTTAACTTTTCGGGCACCAGCACAAGCTAGCGCCGGAATAATCCGGCGCCATCCCGACGCCGGTTTTTAAATACTTTTTTGTAGTGGGAGTAAGGAACTTATGTCGGTGCTACTGAGTGCTGGATGTCCTTAATTTGTGCTGGATGTTTTTCTTCTCTACTGAGTGATGCATAATTGTTAGTTTCATAACTTGCCGGTTTCAAGTTTGAAGGCAAAGATGGATTTTTACGGATATTATGTGTTTCCTCCTGGTGGAGGACCTACATCCATTGCAAGGTGAAGAAATGGAGTTTATATTTGAAACTATTGTGTCTTGCTTAGCTACATTCTAATGAGAGTAGATCATGCATATGTTAGTAATATTACTAGTTAAGAAGGTAGAGACTAGAGAGAAAGCTGAAATATCTACAACAGTAACTTTTAGTGCTACGTTTTTGTTATACCAAGTTTACCATTGAGTTAGATATAGTTAATTTTGGCAAAAGTTTTAAGCAAGCGTGTGAAATCTTTGGTGTGCCGCTTAATACTAATAAGGTTCGTTTGTTCCAATGGACAAACGAGAGTGTTGGATATTAAAAAAAAATTAATCTTCCGTACATCAAAAATAATATTAATTATATATTTTTCTCATCTTATTTTCTTTATATTAATACAAGTATTATAATATTAATTTATTTATCATTTTTCAAGTTAACGTGAGTGACAACTTTTATTTGCGGTCAACCAAACGTTTACAAATAAAAGTTGCAAGTTGCAAGTGTACTTGCAATTTTCGTTTGCAGCCAATCAAACGCCTACAAATAGAAGTTAATTACAACTCTACTTGAAGGCAATCAAATGGTAGGCTGTAAAATTTATTCGCAGCTATTTACTTGTCCATGCAAATATTATTTTACGGTATTTGTATTTGTAGGCAATCAAACACCCCTAAGTAAGAACCAATTAGACTTGGAATTTGAGTGGGACTAAAATTCCAAAAGGAATCGAGTATATGAATCTATTTGGATAAAATATCATATAAAATAAATAAATAATAAATAAATTCTCTCTCTCTCTCTTCACGGATTTTCCAAATTTCTTGTAGGATCGACAAAATTCGAACCTGGCGAGAGAAATAGAAAATCAAATCCGATAATAATAATGCAGGAAAAAATAAGAGAGACAAGGGGGTTAACGTGGTTCGGACTCGGGGGGTGCCGATCCTACGTCCACGGGGAGAAGAGATGACTGCTTTATTAATTTCAGAAAGGAACCTTATAATAAGAACGACAATAATCTAAATTCTTTCATAATACAATAAACTATCTTGTCGAGGCACTGTCTATGCAAGATCTGCCTTGAAACTGAACTTCTGCTGATGTATGTCAGAAACTGAGAAGCGACACTCCTTGAAAACGGATCGTAGCGGCACTTTTAATTTTTTGGATTTTTGAAACTCTCACATGGGGATTGCCCCTCTAAATCATAATCTAATATGGTGTTTAGTCCTCAAGGAAATAGTATGTATTTATACTCCACAGGGTGAGTCGGTCCAAAGAGAAAAATTAGGATGGAACCGGATCTGAAGTCGTCTAATTTATTTGTACACATGTGATTTAATTTTTGACTAACAAATTTGCAAAATGCTAGGTGGCTTCACGTGATGCCTCCACTTTTTTCTCCCTTTGACCAGTCAAAAGCAATATTAGATTTTCACATCATCAATTTGAAAGCTTAAAACTTTTACGTGTGCTTCTGCAATATTGACATACATCATCTTGAGAAGGTGGTGGGCTGGGTTCAAGTGTTGTGGCCTAGTCTGAGCGTTAGTGCCCCCACCAGCTCGCTTGGGCTAGTCTGCCTGGCCCGTCTGATCCGTCTGGGCCGGGCGGAGCCTAGCAAATGAGCAGTCTTTTATTCAATCGTAACTTTATCATATAAACTCCGATTTAAGTTCAGTTGGACTCGTTGGATTCGGGTCGAACTCAATTTGAGTCAACTCCTAACATAATATTAATTTTATACTATTATATTTTTATTTTTTTTATAATTCGTGTACTAAATAAATAATAAATATTAATTCACTTTTAATCTTATTCTCTCTTGTGCCACGAAGCAAATATGTCCTTGGATTAGTTATCTACGTCTGAAATTGTTTATGATGTTATTTTTAGATTTGAATGAACTTGTCTAATCTGGAAACGTGATTGATTACTTGATCTCCTAAACATTCATATAGGCTGATACTAGAAGAGGACAATCGAGGGAATTCCCTACGGTGTGGTGGCATCCTCTTTTTAACGGGTATCTTACTATCTTTGATCGTTGGGCCGACGTCAAATTAAGAAGTGGACCCCTCTCTCTATAATTTAATTAATATGGACGAAGCATAATTAACTTAGCCCTTAACCTTCTTAATTAAAATCAATAAACAAGACCACTCACCATCATCGATACTGGCGAGCGTAAATATTACGTAATCTACCCTTTATAAATTTTAATTGCACATAATAATCCAAACAGTACCTCGTTCCACTTGCTTGCACAAATTATTAACGGAAATATTAAGAATGCATCTTAATTTTGGACCAATTTATTAGGAATTTATTTGTACAAAAATAGGTGATTTAGATGAATTGATATCAACAAAATATTAACAACATATATATATATATATATATAGATATATCAAAAAAACTAAGGGTAAATAAATGAAAATGACCTCAACTTTCACGAATTTTTTAATTTTGACAAATTCTTTGATTGGTCTCAAAATTATATACAACGTTTAGGATTGATTCCAATAATAGCCATCCATCGGCCCGACGTGCTCTTGCCCGTTAGTTCGATGACGTGGCGAACCGATAATAATATTTTATTATCGCCACGTCACTTAAAAAAGAACGAATCCGATTTTCTTTATACTCGACAACCCACTCGACTCAACAAACCCTACAACTCGATCAAACTCTGAGTTCTTCTTCTCTCCCGTGCGTTCTTCTTCTATGGTTCTTCTTCCAGCGATCATTCCCGACGATCAGGCGACCAAATGAGTTCTTCTTCAGTGCGCGCTCGGAGTAGAAGACAAATCTCCTCCTACCATTTCTCCAGATCAGGCTCGGAGTAGAAGAAGAGGCGCGCTGCTTAATCTATGTAAGAGATCTCCTCTTACATGTGTATCTACTTTGACTATCACAAACTATTTGTTAGTACATATATTTCATAAAAAGTGTTTAGTCTATTTGATTTAGGGTTAGTTTGATTTCGGTACTTATTTTTAGGGTTTGTTTGATTCAATTAGGATTAGTGTTTGATTCAGTTTGATTTAGTTTTATTTGTTTAAATTGCATTTATTGTTTGATTCTAAGAAATTTTAAAATGGCATCAAGATCAACATCACAAGTAGAGAAAGCATCCATAATCTCTACTACCACAAGCCCTCTTTGTAGTCATCATATGCAAACAACATTGTTAACATCAAAGACAACAAAAAATCTAGGAAGACGATTTTGAAGATGTCTACACTGGAAGGTTTGTAACCTTCATGTTATATTATTGGAAGTATTGTTATCGTACTAATGTTGTTTAGATAGCATTGTTATCAGGAAAAAGATGACGACTATGGTTGTTGGTCTAAGATTTTTTACCTTGGTATTAATCTCGGTTTTGATGATAACAAATATTGAACTAATGTTTCATTGAGAAATCTTTCAGGTTCCAAGTCGGTTAGCGCTTGACGTCCCCAATCAGAAAAATTAAAAAAATCGAAGAAATTGACAAGGACGCTCATCGATGCTCGGGATTCTTCGAGAAGTTAGAGTTTATATTTAGGGTGTCTAGAATGTGATGTAATCCTCTTTATGATGCAAAGAACCCAAAAACCAAATCCGAATCCCAAAATATGAAAACCCGAAAATTGCCCTGAAATTCACTAAGCTTAGGGAGCTCCTTGGAGGGCTATATGACCTAGATATTTTCTTGACACAAAAAATGGCGGTAATTGTTCCTTGGATTAAAACTAGATAACAAGATATTTTTAAGGATTTTTTGGAAGCCTTTAGCCTACCCATACTTGATCCGGGAGATTAGAGAATTTTCGTTTTTCGAAAATTTGTACTAGATCCCAAAAACTAGATTTTGATTCGTATGGATTTTGATTTTTTAGATATTTTTATTGAATCTAAATGGGGGGTAATCCTTATATAACATTTATATTTTAAAGTTATTAACTTAAAGTCAAGAAATGTTATATTAGTAAACTTAGCGAAGACGAAACCAGAAAATGAACAAACAAGGCAAAGAAATCTGTCCTGCCCAGGTTCGATCGACCAACTGAAAGAGAAGGCATTTCGGTCGACCGACTGATCGATCGAACATTGCCCAAAAGTGGCAGATTGCCTTCGGTCACTCGATCGGTCGACCGACGATTGATCGACAATCGATCGAAAGGCGGAAAATGGCTAGTTTTCATTCCGTTGAGCGGTGCTTCACCCAAGCCATCTTCATGGCTCTATAAATACCTATGCCTCAGCCTTCCTTTGATATTTTTTATCACTCCTACACTTCATTGAGCCATCCTTGATCATTTCCAAGCTTTCATTGAGCCATTACTTGGAGAAATCCTAGTTTGATATCTCATTCCTTGAGTTTGCCTTCAAGCTTGATTTGATTCATTATCAAGGCATCAAGAGAAGCTAGGATTCATTGTGTTGGAGCTAAGTATTTGTGTTGTTGTATTTTTGCTCCATTACTTGTATATTTTCTTGTTTATTTCATTGGATTTGAGCTTGTGAAGACCTAGGTTGTTAGGTCTTGAAATTGGGTGGTTGCCTTTGTGTTTGAGACTTAATTCCATCGGTGTAAACTTAGTTAACTAGGATTAGTTGAGTTGTCCCTTAGGTTGAGGTGGAAGAGTGCTCTCGGTAAGAATGCAGAGACTTCCATGTGTGGAAGTGCCTTAGGTTGAGAGTGAGACTCGTCGGGTCAAAGTTCTCATTGTAAGGGAAACAAGATTAATCTAGTAAAGTTTAGTTTGAAAATCCTAAGTGGGGTGCTTAATTAGGTAGTGGAGTAGGCATTGGGACCGGACCACTATAAATTATTATGTTAGTATTGATATCTTGTTTGTATTAATTATTTTATCATTTATCGCTTCCGTATTTAGTCATTCAATCTTGAATTGCCTAAGTAATCTAAGAAACGTTTAAAATCAAATTTAGACGATAAGATTTAGTTAACACACTATTCACCCCCCCTCTAGTGTTACCATTTCACCAACATTGGTTTTTTTCAATGACATGACACTTATTATTCTGAATGAGCCAAGGAAGTATTGCAAGATTTAAGCAGTAAGAAATATATTTTGAAGCAGAAAATTTTATTATTGGAAGAGAAGAAGCTGATGTTCAAGTATGCACAACAAGAAAGAGAGATAAAAAAGTTAGAAACAAAAAATAGGAGACTTAAGAGATCTGTTTGTTTTATATCTATTTTTTGGATCATAGTTGTCATGACTATGGTTTTGTGTGGTTGATGTTCAATTTAAAACTAGTATTTTAATCTAGTATGTTTGATTTTTGTATGTAAAACTGGAATATTGTAAATCTGGTTGGATATCAGTTCGAAACTCATAGCATATTGAATACTTTTATAATATGAATCTAGTTGGTTGATATTAGGTGTGCAGTGTTGAAACTGATTTACACATGAAACATACTGATACTGCAGTGTAATATCAGTTATGTGCTGTGTAGTAGTATCAGTATATTTCATGAGTATATTAGATATCAGTTTTAGTGTAATGAAATAAATTATGTTGGTATCAGTTTGAAATAAATTGTATCAATTTTAGTGTATATCACATATCAATTTGAAACCCTAAACCCTAAATCCTAAACCTTAAAGTAGAAACCCTTAACCCTAAAATAGAAACCCTAAACCCCAAAGTAGCAACTGATGCTGATGTCAGTTTCACTAAAACTTCACTAAAACATACTGATATCAATTTCATTGCAGCTATATTGATACATCAATAATACTAATACTATGATATCAGTTTCAAGAAACTAATATCACTATGATATCAAAACTGATATCTGATATTAATTCAAAAACTGATATCTGATATCAATTTCTGAAATTGATATCTGATATCAGTTTCAGAAAATTGATTTTCCATCAACCAATATTTCTTTTATGATCAATATTTTCTGATCAATATTTATTTTCAAGAACCATCATATTGAACATCATAAGCATCTTTTATAATTAAAATTTTAAAAGATGTGCATCATAAGCATTACCTCCCCTTCAACATGTGCAAAAGCCTGTTGTCCACTACTAGGACAAGTTCTTTTGTTATGACCCTTAATTTTGAAAGCATCTTTGATCTGTCATTACTGAACCTCTTTTGGATAATCTTAATGTTTGACTGTCATCTTCATGAGGTTCTCTTCTTCTCTTCTTCTTTGGCCTTCCGGGCATCTTCTTTATGTGCAGAGGCAATATGGGTGTGTCACCAACATCTGGCCATGTGTCTTTCCCAGTCAATGGTTATATAAATAACTCATACGACTTCATGTAAGTCTCCCTTTTATAGTATTCATGCACATATTGATCCACATCTTCTTTCATCCAATTAATGTAAGAAATTGCATGCTTGCAAGGTATTCCGAATAAATCCCAAGTCCTACATGACCAACTGTGATTTGATAAGTTTACAATATGAGTCTTCTCTATGCATTGAACCTCGAATTTTAAATTTCCACGGGGTATGACAAAGCAATTTCTACTCCCCTCTTTATTCTTTTTAACCTTTTTTCGGATGTTTGGACATATATTGCCAGTGCACTTCAACATCATCTCTTTCTTTATGTACATTCTTTGCATTAGCATACGTCTTATATCCTCTAGCATATCAATGATTGGTTTTGACCTTATCTTTAATATATACCCATTAAAAGTCTCAAATATGTTATTGGTCACCACATCAGTCTCGCAGTTTGTATTGATATAGGCAATACAAAACTATTGAAGACCAATTCCAATGAAATCTTGATGGGCTTGTGTAGAAGTAGATGCCAATTCATTCAACACCATATTCAAATTTGCTTGAGTAGTACATCTAACTGCCTTTCAAAATAAAGACTTCAAGAGATGTCCATTATGTTTCTTTTTTCAATTTGCATACAAATGACGAGCACAATTTCGATGCTCTGCGACAGGCACTCTCTGACTGATTGCATGCTCTAATCCCTAAAAATTTGAAATAAATTGCAATATCAGTATTGCATAAAGATGAAGATATTAAACATCAAAATTAAAATGAAAATACATTTTGTTGATCACTAATGATTGTCCAACCATAGTCTTGTCCGACCCCTAGATCATCAAACAACATACCTAAAAATCACTTCCATGAATCATAATTTTCACCTTCCACTATGGCTCATTAAATTGGATACATCTAATTATTTGCATCTCTACCAATAGCTGTAAGAAGTTGTCCATCTAAAAATGTCTTCAAAAAACATCCATCCAGTCCGATAATAGGTCGGCAACCTTGAAGAAATCTTATTTTCAAAGCTTCAAATCCAATGTATAATCGTCTGAATACAGGAGGTGCTCCAGTAAATGCCCTATCACAAAAAATGTTAAACAAACTACCTCGATTTACCCTTCGAAGTTCAACTATGTATGGACCCAACAAGGCATAGTGATCTTCCACTGAACCACAAAGCCTTTGTAAGGTTGCTGCCCTCACTCTATAACACTTAGTTTTACCAATAGGAAAATAAAACTTTGACTGAAAATCTGCATCCATAAGTTTCATATTCCAATTAGGATTGTTCCTGAATGTCTCCATATAATAGTTTGCCAACCATTTCACTATAGCTTGCCAATTGTTCAAACTTCTTGAACACTTGTGTTCACTTATGTAATTCTTGATCATAAATATGACTTCACTTTGGTACCAACTTGCATATATTTTCCATAGGCAGCCTAGAACACAAACAACTTCCATTCTTTTATTAGAAGATCTAGCTCATTTGATGTTTACACCATTAGAAAGGGCATAATACTATTGTATAGCTTTCTTGAACTGGGCAGGAGATTCAAATTTCATTCCAACTTCTAGTCTCACATCATTAATATCAGCTTGAGGATTATAAGTTTTGCGATGTTTTTTTCTTCTCCGATCAACATCAATATCAATACCCTCTTCACTGGTCTCTGGTGTAATTAATTCATCATTGTTTTCTTCATAGTCACTATCATTACAATACATCTTATTCAAATTAGGTTGAGGACGAGGAAGACCTTGAATATTACTACTTCTTTCTTGCACTGAGACTATTGCGACTTCAGTTGTTTCATTAAAATCTGTCATAGAATTTGAACCTCCAACCTCAACTAGTACCGTCACTGTCATGCTTTTGTTTATTGCAACTAACCTTTTGTTTTTCCTAGCCTCAATGAACTCATCGTCGCTGTCATCCTCCTCAAATTCACTATACAAGCAATCATCTGAGCTTTCCCTCACAGGTAAGTAGTCTGAATCCTCTGATGATTCATCACTCACATCATCTCCCTCTAGCTGCGGATTCATATTCAAATTTTGTGGCTCTACTTCATTTATGGATGTCTGCGTATTAGCATCAACAGGAGATTGTGGCAAAGGATCAATTGAAGTTTGTGGTAAAGCATCAACCGGAGTTTGTGGCAAAGAATCTTGTGGCATTTGTGACAAAGCATCAACGGGCGTTTGTGGCAAAGCATCAATTGGCAAACGTGGAAAAGCATCACTTGGCATACGTGGCAAAGGTTGAAATGGAGTCCAATTTGGAATAGCATCAATGTATATTTCTCGCCTTATAAATCTTCCTTGTGAATCATTGAATTATCATCCCCACTACTAATTTGAACCTGAACTCATAAAAATAGTATGCATATAGTGATAACAAAACATTAATAACTAAGCAAGTTTATGACTGATTGATCATTGATTAATCACTGATTAATGAACTATGAATTTATATATCAGTAACTATGAATTTAATCAACGATTAATGAACTGATATGCATTTCAATATATAAGTAAACTTATATGATTAATGAACTAACAAGTTAATGCATACAAGCGGCAAGAACATTTAAAAACCCTGACTTTTGGCTTGTACTGATCTAAAATCAAATGTCACAAGAAACCAAGAACCAAAGTTAAATAAATGTCGCTAATTAATGATGCTTACCGGTCTTGAAGGCGAGACATAGGTCTTGAAGGCGATGATGTCTCGCCTTGACTCCCGACAGTGCAGCGGCGGATTCTATTTGAATGACGCAAAGGCTGCTGCCACCAATGACGAACCATGATTTCTTCTATATATAGATCACCAGGAAGGATGGGGAAGGAACGCATGGAATGGTCGCCGGAGTATTCATCGAAGAAGAGGCTAGAGATGGAGACTGTTGAGAGCGCATGTGTGTTGGAGTTTTGATCGAGAGGGGTAGGGTTTATCGAGTGGGGTAAGTTTGTTGAGTGATATGTCGGGTATAAAGAAATAGGTTTGAGTAGAGTGGCTTGTCGGGTATAAAGATATCGGGTTTGTCGAGTAGAGTGGGTTGTCGGGTATAAAAAAATCAGGTTCGAGTTTTTTTAAGTGACGTGAACTACAAGTGATATGACGATAATAAAATATTATTATCGGTTCGCCACATCAACGAACTAACGGGCGAGATCACGTCGGTCTGACAGATGGCTATTATTGAAATCAATCCTAAATTTTTTATATATAATTGAAATCAATCAAAGAATTGATCAAAATTAAAATATTTATAAAAATTTAAACTATTTTCGTCTATTTATCCAAAAAATAATTTATTCTAGTATATATAAAAGTCAACAAACATTATTTATACATAGCACACAAACATGATGCATGTACTTTTTCGAATAAGTGGCCAACTTTAACTTTTCCACTGCCTATTTAATTTTTTTAGCTTTTCTAAGAGAATTAGGGCTTTGACATGATATAAATTTCCAAATTATTAACTTTCATGGCAATCTTTCACATTTTTAAGACAAAAATATCTGTCACTCTGACCTTATCTCATAGCTCTCTCTTTATCTGTCCTCTTTTGTTCAAAAGGATAAGAAAAAGTTTTTTTTAAAAAAAAATTAGTAAGAATTCTATTAATTAAGTAGAATCAAGACCAAAATTATTATAGTTCATAGGGTCTAATGAGATGCCAGCTTTGAGATTCCCTAAAGCATTTTTCACGACTTGTTGCCAAATGTAACATTCACGATTTACAAAAGAATAAAGAATACAATGATAATTTTTAGGCTTTTGTTGAATCTTCATAATAACCGAGAGAAGTTGCCAAGGAGGGTTTGTTTGCTTTTCTAACGAGTCCACCAAGATCTTTGCATCAAACTCTATCTGAACATAGGAAAATGAATATTTTCAACATACTCTGTTGCTGCCAAAATAGCAGCAGCCTCAGCAACAATTGGCGAGGAAGCTTGAATGAGTCGAGTTTTGGCATGAACACACTCTCCATCTTGTCTCCTAACAATAATTCTCAAAGCTACAACTTCAGTTGTTCAAGTCGCATCATAATTTATTTTTATCCAACCATCATTTGGAGGAATCCATTGTAACACAGGAGTAAGCTTTGAATTAAATTTGCCTTCAAAATTTTGAAGAGTAGATAATCGAGAAGTAAAGGCACAAATTCTATTTATCAAAGAATGAATAGTATGCTACCTACCTTTATGAACATACTTATTTCTTGAAAATGAGATAACCATAAGATACAAGCATTAAAACCTCTAAAGGAACTATCCAATTTAAAATTATCCAGCATCAGAGGTATACCACCAGTGTACCCAGTGTTCTTGGAAACCAAAGATTTACTCGAAAAATCCATCACACAATCCCAAAATCGAGACGATAATATACATTCAAAAAACACATGATCAATGATTTCAGAATCAGATTTACAAATAGGGCACAAAGGACTAGAAATAATTTTTCTTTTCCATAACACAGAGTAAGTTGGTAAACACCGATAATGAAATTTCCAGAGAAAAAATTTTATTTTGAGAGGAAGCTTTAAATTCCAACAAAGTTTCCAAAAATCAACATATTGGCTAACAAAACACTGAGGTTTACCAATCATCAAGAATTTATATGCATACAATGTGGTTACTATACCATGATTCTCATGTTTCCAAACTTTTTTATCATCATTAGATTAAAGTAATCTTCATGAATTTTATGGATTCCCACAAATGATGGCTAAAAATGTTCAATCCCCGAGTATCCAACCATTGGTCGTCTTGAATAAGGTCATAAAAAAGCAAATCATTTGTAGCATCAATATTCATAAAAGTCGGTTTAGTTTTTATAGGAGTATCGAAAAGCCAACAATCATCCATTAAAGAAGTATTCTGCCCAGAAAAAATAATAGAGTGGAATTCAAAAAAAAAAATAGGAAAAATTAATAAATATAATCCTAACTATAGTAAAATTAATAAATCTATCTTTACTTTTTTTATTTACATTTAATCTATCCTATACTTTCAAATTCGTAAAACTTTATTAATTTAAAATAAAAAAATATTTTTTAAAAAATAAAAATTATAAAACAATTGCTTGTATGATTATTCCTACTAATTTTCATTTCATGAAAAATATTGCACAATTAATTTATCGGTAGTAACATAAGTAATTTATAGTTTATTTAAAATAAACCTAAAAAATTATAACAATTATAATTAAATTAAAGAAATTTTTATTTATTAAATTAAGTAAGTCAATTTAATTAAAATTAACATAAATAATTTAATTTAATTTAAATTATTTATCTTTACTAGAGTAAAAAAGTGTGTATTTCAATAAATAAATTAGGGTGTCAAACTAAATTTGATATTTTTCTTTATATCCATATATAAATGACTTATATTAGATATTTGAGGGGGTGTCATTTGACACCCCTCCTTTTAATGTGGCTTTGCGACTAACGGTGGTATATAATTGATGTGAATTCGAAACTTTTGGATAGATTAAATGTAAATAAAAATTTGGATAGATTTGTTAATTTTGACATAATTTGGGATATATTTATTAATTTTCTTTTTTACTAATAACATATCATTCATTTTAAAATTTTAAAATTAGACAATTTATTACTATTATAATTTTAGTTTAAATTAGTAATTTAAATTTAGTATTGAAAACATTTTGCATAATGTTTTGAAAAGATATGTTATCAAACATATGGGTATTTAAGTAAATTGGTATTAAATTTCTAATAACCTTGTTGTCACACAAAACAACGTAATTTGTATTATTTGTGAAGTTTTTCAAATTCAATATGAATCATAAAATTTAATAGGTATAATCTAGTACGATATAACCCAATGTCAAATTGTTATTAATTGACCCCGGAATAATCGTCCATAGAGAGATGGTGAGCGTTAGTGCTAGGGCAGCTCTCCTACCCCCTTCGAGTGGTCGCCCTCCGCCGGCTCCTCCCGACCAACCTCGCTAGCCCCCTCCACTGAAGCATTCGTCTCTGCCGCGTAAGTTGGCATCATCACCGAATTCCTCTCCTAGGGCTAATGCCTCTCCATCCAATGGATTGCGCCCTAATTCGTCGGTGCCGACTACAACACCTAAGGTCGCCTCTTCGCTGCCTATTTCCAACCTCCCCTCTGCAAACCTTTCTTGGTCACAAATCTTGAGAGGTATGAACTATCCCTCTTCTAAATCTTCGTCGTTCTTTCAACGTATTCGTTCAAACCCTACCGGCAGAGTTTCTTTTCAACGATCGCAATTGGATCAATGGAGTGAGCCTTGGCACTCCAATATTATTGGTAAGTTTCTTGGCCGAGTTCCTTCTGTCGCTGTTGTTCGATCTTGGGCTGAGGGTATTTGGATTTCGGCTGATCTTAATTCTATTCTTGATCTAGATGACAGGTTTTTTTGTTTCCGCTTCGATTCCTTATCTCATGCCACTGATGTTTTAACGAATGGTCCCTGGTCTTTTCGTGGAAACCTTCTTCAATTGATTCCTTGGAAGCCTCTGTTCCGACCTTGGCAGGAGAAGATCTCTTCTGCTGCAGTATGAGTTCGAATACAAGGTCTTCCTTTAGAGTTATGGAATGAACAAATGATTTCTCTTATTGCGGCTTCCCTCGGCCGGGTTCTTCGATTGGATCACAGATCGTTCTTTTTTGAAAGGGTAAATATGTTAGGGTTTGCGTTGAATTGAATCTTTCAGTTCCTATTCGGCACGGTATTTTCATTGATCTTGATGGAATTGAAATTTTTCAACCGGTTTCCTATGAAAATTTATCAGAGATTTATTTTGGTTGCGGTCTTATTGGTCATTCTGAATCCGCCTGTAAGAATGGTAATGTTTCTCGTAAGGTTTCTAGCTCGAATATTTCTGCTCCGGATGCCCTTGTTTCAAATATTTCTATTTTGGATGCCCCTATTTCGAATGATTCTTTGCCCACCAATGTTTCAAATTCGATTTCTTTGCCGGCTTCGGCTTCTTTGGATTCTACTTCGGCCTTGGGTTCAGATGGTTTGCAGGAACTGGCTTGTAGTCCCTAGGTTCAGGTCCGCCGTCGTCGTCCCTAGCGCCGACCATCGGAAGACTTTCGAGGGACGGGCGTTGGTCTGGATGAAAGGCTGGTGGATGAACTCAATGATCGGAGCATGGACGTCTCAGACCGGCCTAACCCAGATCGTCGTCAGATTGCGAAGTCAGATTCGATTGTGATTGTTTCAACTGTATCGGATCGACAAAGTCAGTCAGCCCGTTTGCTCTCTAGTGTGGATCCTTTGAAGCCAAACCCGTTTATGGGGGGGTATTAAGCCAAGTGCGGGAGCAAACCCTAGCTCCATTCCATCCCCCTCAATACCAGCGCCGACTTCTCGCCCTCTTCCCTTGCCAACACCATCCTTAGGGCCTGTTTGGTTAGCGAAACCAAGTCTATTTTCATGGTTTCAGTTTCACTGAAACCAAAACTGCTTACGAAAACGTGTTTGGTTTAGTGTTTTCGTGAAACTGAATCGAAACCAGAATGAAAACGAAACCAGTTTTCTTAATAAAAATGAAAATAACAAAATGTTGTTTTCTGTGGTTTCGAGACTGTCGGTTTCGTTATCAAAATACTGTGACAACTTTGTAATTATAAATATTTTTTTATAAAATTAATTAATTTAAAAATAAATCAAACTATATCAAATTTTTAAAAATAAAAATAAAAATCATCATTTTTAACTCAAACTTTTATTTTAAATTTATAAAATAATTAAACCAATTTATATCTAATTGACTCAAACCCAAATTTTAAATAACTCAATTTTCTTAAAGTTTGTCTATTTATAATTTAATCAAACCTAAGTTTATATCATTGGACTTGTTTTTTTTTTGAAATTTTATAATAACTATTAATTAATTTTTATATCTAATTGAACAAAAAAATCTTAAATTACCAATAACTTAATTTATTAAATCATTTAAATATTTTGTAACCATATTAACAAATATTTAATTTTGTAAACTAACTAAACATTTAATTACTACTAAAAATGTTCAAGAAAAATTAATATTATTTTTTATAATCAAATAAATATTTACTGGTTTCAACTAACTAAAACTGATGTTGTTTTTATTAACCAAACGCGTTTTCAGAAAACTGAAAACTAGAAACCAAAACCAAGTTTTCGAAACCAAATTTTCAGTTTCACTGAAACCAAACCAAAAAATAATTTTCGCTAACCAAACAGCACCTTAGTGTTTGGGTTTGCTGAAATGGAATCGGAGCCCCTGCTGTCACATCTCCTCCTTCTTCTAGCTCATTCAAAAAGATGGATGAAGAGCTTGTTGTGGTTTTTTCAACTGCCCCTTTAGCTCCTCCATCTCCTAAGGTGTCGCGTTCCCGTGCCAAGAAAGCCCCAAAGCTAGGTGAGATCCGACCTGCTCCCCTTCTTCTGCTCACGGATGGACCAACGCTTAGCAAGAGGCGTCGTTCTGAATCTTTGGTGCTTGTTAATACATCTTCTGAGATGGTTGATTCTTCACCAACTTAATCCCAACCCTTAGGGAAGTTCTCTTAAGCTCTATTACTTGTTTTTTAATCAAATTTACAAGTTCGAATGTTAGGGGCTCTTTTAAGCGCTCAATTAGGGATAGATTGTCGTCCTTTATAAAGCTTTACTCTCATGGTTTCTTTTCCATTCAAGAGTCTCATTTAAATGATCAAGATGCTCATGATTTTATTAAAGGGTTGGGCCAAAATTGGTTTGGCTACTCTGTTCCCTCCTCGGGAGCCTCTGGTGGTTTGATTTTTGTTTGGGATAACTCTTGTGTTCATTGTCATCTGCTTTCTTCTAATCCTCAGATTATGCACTTAATTGTTCATATGGAAAATGTTGAGCCTTTTTTATTCTCTAATATATATGCCAGTACTGATCCTTTTGTTAGAGCCAGCCTTTGTGATCATTTAAATAATTTGGATTTATCTAGCTTTCCTTGGATTATTATGGGGAATTTCAATGCTATTTTAAATGCTTTTGATAAATTTGGAGGTTTACCTTTCTGTGTGAATAAATCTGTTAATGATTTTAGAAACTTAGTTGATAATTCTAGTTTAATTGATATTGGTTTCTTTGGGCCCTCTTTTACTTGGTGTAACAATAGGAAGCTTTCCAAAAGGATCTTTATTAGGTTAGATAGGGCTCTTCTTAATGCTGCATGGTTGCATTTTTTTGGTAAAGCTTCAATCTTGCATCTAAATAGAGTAGGCTCTTATCATTGTCCATTGCTTCTTAACTTAAATATTACTGCTTCAAAATTTAAGCCTAGAAATTTTAAATTTCAAAATTTTTGGCCTAAATATTCTGAGTCTTTTAATATTGTAAAGGATGTTTTCTCAAAAAAAATTTGGACCCTTATATTTTCCCTTTTTCGAAGTTTTCATTAAATTTGAAGCAAACTAGATATAAGTTTTCTGATTGGAATAAAAATGTTCTTGGTAGGTTAGAAGATAACCTTTCTTCTATCCAAGCTCAAATTTCTAACTTAGAAATGGTTGAGTCTTCTCATTCTCTTCCTCCTTCTCAAGAAGACTCTCTTAGATCTCTCTATAATCAAGCTATTGTCTTGCAAAGGCAAATCTCTATCAAATGGTGGTCTAAGACTAAGATTAAATGGATTGATAATGGGGATAAAAATACTGTATTTTTTCATAGAGTTGTCACTATTAAAAGAAGAGCAAATCTTATTCTTTTTATTTCTAACAATTTAAATCAGACTGTGTATGGTGAAAAAGATATTTTGTCTATTTTTGTTAGTCATTATATTTCTATGTGGCCTGTTTTTTCAGAATTACCATCTTCCCATTGGAACAACCTTACTTGCCCTTTGCCCTTTCTCACCTGATGAGATTTGGCAAGTGGCTAAACAGTTTTCTAATGGCAAGAGTCCTGGTTTAGATGGCTTTACTGGAGAGTTTTTTAAATATTACTGGTCCTCAATTTCTACTTCTTTTATTGATTGTATTAATTTTTTCCATGCTACTGCTTTTATCCCTCATGAATGGAAGCAAACTCTCATTACTTTTATTCCTAAGATTAGGACCCCTAGGACAGTAAAAAGATTACAGACCAATCTTTGCAAAAATCTTTGTAACCTCTTTTAATATCTCTTGAGAAAATTGTTTTCCTCAAAGGAAGGAATATTCAGGATAACATTTTGATTGTTCAGAAAATAGCTCATTCAGTATATGCCTCTAGAAGCTCTAGACCTTATATTCTTGTTAAGATAGATTTGGATAAAGCTTTTGATAAGTTAAATTGGCATGCAATTTTTAAAGTCATGAAGCTTAATAATTTTCCTACTATTTTTGTGGAATGGATTAAAGCATGTGTTTCTTCTCCTAGCTTTGCTTGTCTTGTGAATGGTCATGTTTCTTCTTTTGTTTCTTCATATAAAGGGGTAAGACAAGGTGATCATTTGTCTCATTATCTTTACATTTTGATTGCTCAAACTCTAACTAATTTACTTAACAAAGTTGTTGCTAGAAAGAAGATTATTCATTTTAAGATTAAAGATTCTTTTCAGCTCTCTCATCTTATGTACGTTGATGATGTCTTTTTAGTATTTCGAGCAACTGATGTTGGGTTGCAAAGTGTTAAAAACATTTTTGTTTGTTATGAATCTTTAACTGGTCAAGCTGTCAATTTTACAAAATCTAAAATTTATTTTCCAAAGCATGCTTCTCCTGTTGTCAAAAATAAAGTGTGCTCCATTTTAAATATGAAGAGTGGGCACTTTCCTTTTCTGTGATAGCTCCTAGAAAAGCTCATGTTCATTCTCTTGATTTTGTGTTCGATAACATTAAGACTAGGATTGGCTCTTGGCAGAATAGATTTATCTCTCAAGCTGGCCGTTTGGTTCTGGTCAATTATGTGCTTAATGTTATTCCTTTGCACAATTTGGTTATTTCTTGGATGACTAAGCAATATATTGAAAAAATTAATTCTTTAATCAAAAAATTATTTTGGTCCTCTAGCAAGGACAATAAGGGGCCCATCTGATTAGTTGGGAGACTATTATCTTCCCTAAACACTTGGGAGTTTTTGGTGTTCACGGCTAGTCCTTCAAGTCTAAATCTTTGCAGCTAAAAAGAATTGCCTCTTATCTAAATAATGAGGACACTGTTTGGGTTAAGTTGGTTAAAAGTAAGTATCATTTACTTACTCAATCTTCTGTTACTATGCCTAACAAATGTGTTACTACTTGGAAACTCTTTGTCTCTACTTTTAAACATCTTAGATTATTTACTTACTCAATCTTCTGTTACTGTGCCTAACAAATGTAGTACTACTTGGAAACTCTTTGTCTCTACTTTTAAACATCTTAGATTTGGTTTTAAAAAAATTATTAAGTCTAGCTCTTCTACAAATATTTTAGCTGATTTATGGTGTTCTAATTTACCCTTATGCATTAAGCTTACCTTTATTAATATGGATATTGATCTGTCTACTTATCATGTTAACTGCTTAATTGAAAATAATGCATGGAAAGATGATTGTGGTTTGATTTACTTTCATGCCTCTGTGGGAATCTATTAAGTTAGTTCGGTTGCCCCTCCCCTCCTATGATGATTCCTGGGTTTGGGAAATGGAGATTAATGGGTTTGTTGCCACAAGTAGTGCTTACTCATTTCTTAGAAACCATAACTTTCAGGAGCTTAGCAATTATGTCCCTTGGTCTAGCCTTTGGCAACTTAAGCTGCCTCTAAAAGTTTTGAGCTTCCTTTGGAAGCTTTTGCATAACAGATTACCTACTAGATCCTATTTGTGTTATATTGGTCTTCTTAACACCTATGTTTGTCCTCTGTGTCTCTCTGATACTGCAAATAAAAATATTGACCACATCTTTTTTTTGTGCTCTTATGTTTATTCAGTTTGGTCCCTTCTTCAATCTAGAACTGGTCTTTCTTTAAGTAACCAAAACTCTTGGTTGAATGGAGGATTGCTAAAGTTGTCAAATAGCCAAGCGGGGACTTTGTCAATTAAGACTCTAATTGCTATTACTTGTTGGTTTACTTGACATATTAGAAATGAGATGATGCATCTTGTTAGGCGACACACTCCTCTTAATCTCATGCTCAAAATAATTTCATTTGTCTCTCGGATTAATAAAACTTAGGTTCCTGAGGACACTTTCAAAATACCTTCTAATTCAAATTCTCTTAATTGGATTCCTCCGGATAAAAATTAGATTAAATTAAATTGTGATGACTCTTTTTTAAATTCGCAAGCTGGTATTGGTTTTATTGTTATGAATAACTTAGGAGATTGCATTTATTCTGCTAATCAGTACTTTGGTTCTATCATTTTCTTGGCTTTTGCAGAAGCTCTTTCTATCCTACATTTGCTCATCGAAAATTTGACTTGATCATCATTGAATTTGATTCCAGATCAGTTATTCAGGCTATTCAAGGTCAATGTATTGTCCCTCCGAGGCTGCAACACATTGTATCTCAAATTCAATCGCTTGCCGGAGATTTCTCAAGATGTATTTTTTCTTTTTGTTTTAGAGAATGTAATAAAGCCGCTCATTGGGCGGTAAATCGAGCTCGAAGTCTTAAAGAGTCCAATGTGTGAACTTCTATTCGACCTCCGGAGCTCAACAATATTTTGTACCATGACTGCTCTAGTTCTCCTCATGTGTAGTTAATGAATTTTTTATTTTTAGGTAAAAAAATTATTATTAGTTATTTTTTTAATTAATTTGCTAATTGTCATATTCTAATGTAGATAAAAATAATATTTTAATGAAACTCATTCCGTTGAATCATTTTTAAAATGATTTTAAATTCAAGTGTTTTATATTCTAATACAAGGTTTATTGAAATATGTTTTTACTTCGAATTCCACAATATTTATAAGATAGTTTAACGTGACAAGTTTGGTTGACACCTACGTTAACGAAAAATATATTAAGTTTTGGACTATATAGGTGATTATTTTTTTGTTACATTTGTTAAATTGTATAGTTTGAAATTAGATTAAGAAATTTATATATGAATAATATGACTTAATTTAGTAATTAACTCATTAAAAATTTTGAAATTTATCAAAATAAAAACACATGTTGTGATAAAAAATAGGTCATATTATTGTAAGGAAACGAGGAATTTCTTTCAATTAGAAAATAGGTCAGACATGCACTATATATATAGACACAATGCTCTCCAGGTATATTTCTATTTTTATTTTCCTCACCTTGAACTTTTTTTTATTTGAGCGCCGGAGTATCTTTTGCAGTCCCCTCCTCCAGGAGTCGCACCTAATCAGGTAATCAGGAGACGTGTCAGACCGCATCACCCTAACTTTAGGCAAGAACAATGTATATGCTCCCAAGACAATTTTGTAAGGGAGAGAGAGAGAGAGAGAGAGAGAGAGAGAGAGAGAGAGAGAGAGAGAGAGAGAGAGAGAGAGAGATCCTAAAGAATTCAACACATTTCATGATACCCTTCCAAACAACAAGCAGTTTGATTCTTGTAGGTATAATAAGGCCGAAGACAAAAGGATATAAAGATATGACAATGTCCACCCATATGGTTCTGTTCCATTGGAGAACTTGTCAGAGCCGTTTCCCCAAGTATGCCCAGTCCACCATTTGCAGTCCTTGATGTAATAGTTTGTCAATCGACCAAATGTCAACCTCGAGTGTTAACCATGTCTCGCCCATTTAGAAGGAGGATCTTCTACGTATATCAAGTTGTTTAATAACCCAAACTGGAGCTTCATAGATATAGAGCATATATGAAGCCTAGCTAGTTAAGACACTATTGATCAAAGTACATCTCCCAACTCTTGAAAGAAGCAAGGGTCCCATCGAATTTAGTAATAACTTTGGTCTAGTCTTCTTTCAGTGGAGGCCCCAATCAAAGGGGTAAACCGAGATAGTCAATTGGAAATGCACTAGATTAATATTCCAATGCACTAGATTAATAGCCCACGATGGTAGACATTTGTGTAGCTAAATGTTGATCCCCCAAAATGTTGATTAACTTGGTCTTGTTCGGATTGATTTTTAGACCACAACAAAGAGTGAAGCAAGAAAGCAATAATCAGAGGGAGTTGAACTAAGTAGTGGAAGACTCGTAGAAAATGACATGATTACGGCAAAGCTGAGATGTGTGATGCCCCTTGGAATCGAATCAGCCAAAGCTCCTTTAATCATGTTAAAGATGCTCGATTACTAGAGAAGGTATCAATTACTAGATTAAAGATGAGCGGAGAGAGGGGATTACCATGTCGAAAGTCTGCATTCATTCGCAAACAGCCTTCCCGAATTCCCCATTAATGAGAAGAGATGACATCGAGGACGCTAGTAGATGCTCGATCCAATTGATCCAGTTTGTGAGGAATCCCCTCGTCATGAGAAGTTTCCAGCTGCAGTCCACCGAATCAAATGCTTTTTTGAATTCAACCTCTATAAAGTAGGAGTTTTCTTCTCTCTATTTGCACCTCCAAAAAATTTCATTTGCAGCCATAAAGCAGTCCAGACTACTTCTACCAGAGATGAATGCCCCTTGTGTTCGGTCCACCAGGTGATCCATATGCGGGCCTAATCTATTTTCCAAAAGTTTCGAGAATATTTTAACAGTTGAGTTTTCCAAACTGATTGGCCTAAAGTTGTTAGGGGTGTTAGCTCTCTCCTTTTTCGGAATGAGGGTGATTAGAGATGTTGGTGAAATGGTCACACTAGAGGGGGGAGTGAATAGTGTGTTATCTAAATTTGTCACCAAATTATAGTTTTAATTATTTACTTGATTACTTAGGCAAATTATAATTTATCGACTAAATGCTGATGCAATAATAAAATAATTAAACACAAACAAAGATAACAATGCTAATACAATGATTTATAGTGGTTCGGCCCCTATGCCTACTCCACTACCTAAGCACCCCGCTTAGGATTTCCAAACTAAACTTTACTAGATTAATCTTGTTTCCCTTACAAGGAGGACTTTGACCCGAAGAGTCTCGCTTTCAACCTAAGGCATTTTCACACCCGGAAGTCTCCGCCTTCTTACCGAGAGCACTCTTCCACCTCAATCGTAAGAGATAACTCAACTAATCATAGTAAACTACGTTTACACCGGTGGAATTAAGCCTCAAACACAATGGCAACCACTCAATTTCAAGACCTAACAACTTAGGTCTTTACAAGCTCAAATACACTGAAATAAATCACAAAAATACACAAATAATAGAGCAAATAAATAATACAATAAATACTTAGCTCCAAACACGAGTCCTAGTTTCTCTTGATGCCTCAATGATGAATCGTTCAAAGCTTGAAGGCAAGATCAATGACATATTATGGTAACTAGGGTTATCAAAGGGATGGCTCAAGAAATGCTTTGAGAATGATCAAGAATGACTCAATAGAATCATAGATCATAGAGGAAAGACTCCATGGCTTGGTATTTATAAGCCATGAAGAGTTGGCATGAAACACCCAACTCAACGGCTAGGAAACTAGTCGTTTTCGCCGTCCGATCGCATGCCTAGTCAATCGACCGAGCGATCGAAGGCATACTGTCGCTTTATGGCACACTTCGCTTGACCGACTTGCCTACTGTCAGGTTTTGGTAGCATTCGGTCGATCAAAACTGGGCAGACTGCTTGGTTTGGCTCATTTTTGGGTTCTGTCTTCACTAAGTCTACTTATATAACTCTTTAAAACATAAATATTATATAAGGATTACCCTCCATTTGGATTCAATGAAAATATCTAAAAAATTAAAATCCTTAAGAATCAAAATCTAACTTTTGGGGTCTAGTACAAATTTTCGAAAAACAAAAATTTTCTAATCTTCCGACTCAAATATGGGTAGACTAAAGACTTCCAAAAAATCCTTTAAAATATCTCGTTTACTAGTTTTTACCTAAGGAACAATTATCGGCATTTTTGGTGCCAATAAAATGTCTAGGTCATATAGCCCTCAAAGGAGCTCCCTAGGCTTAGTGAATTTCAGGGTTATTTTCTAATTTGCCAGCTTTTCATGTTTTGGGATTCTGATTTGGTTTTTAGATTCTTATGCATCATCATGAGGATTTACAACATAAACTAGACACCTTAGACCTAAACTTTAACTTTCCAAAGAATCCCGAGCGCTGACGAGCGTCCTTATCGATTCCTCTAATTTTTCTAATCGTGGACATCGTGCGCTAACTGACTTGGAATCTAAAAGTATTTCTCAATAAAACATTAGTTTCATAGTATTTTTCCCTAGGAGATTGATGTAAAAATGGTTCTGCTCCATGTAGGTGCCCTGGGGGAGTAGATGCTCGAAATCCAATTGTGTTTACGTCTTAGAGAAGCACAAAGGTGAAAGTATTTTGTGTTGCGGTCACCCTCTTTGACCCATCTCCTCTTGGCTCCTTGCCTCCGGTAAGTGTCCTCCATGTGGTAGAACTTATGGAGATCGCCTTTGGCTTTTTTGAGTTGGTTCAAATTAGGAGCGGAAAGAGTCCTAGAGTCTGTGATGTTAGAGAGGTTATGGACCTGCCCCTCGAGATTCCTCCTTTTGTCTAGCAAACTTTCCTTTTGATGTCATTCCATTGCTTCAAAACTCGACGGAGCTTTTTCCAAACCCGAACCCTACCCAGGAGGGTTCTGTCATGGTTACCTTAAGCCTGCAAGGGCGGTAGAAGACTGGCTTTAAGAATGCCTGTAAAGTTTGGTTGATTCAACCAGTAATTTTCAAGTTGAAACGGTCGACGAGTCCCAAATGCTGGGCAAGAATGCCGCAATAAAAGAGGATTGTGATCAGACAAAAGCCTAGCCTTTCCGATAATCTGAATGTTGGGAAGAAGACTTGAGAGGTGAGTATTAATAAGAATTCGGTCAAGCTTTGCAAGAGCTGACTATAGTTGATTATTTGTCCAAGTGAATGATAACCCTGAGATGGGCAAATCAATGAGATTGTTGTCAGCTATAAAGCTATAAAACTAGAGAAACGTCGGTAGTATGGTAACCATTGCAATTGCATCTTTCTCCCATATGTTTAGTCATATTGAAAATCCGCCCAATGACTAAAGGGTCGCTAGATTGATCAACCGCTTGCTGGAGTTCCCTGATGAAGGATGGCCTCGTAGCAATGGTAGGAGAACCGTAAATGCCAGTAAAAATTAATTTTGTACCAGACTTAATATGAGAGATCGAGGTGGCCCACTGAATTAATTGCATGATAATAGGGAGAAGCCCCGGAATGAAATCTTGAGACTTGTCTAACGATTCTATTCGAAGAGAGCTCCAATTTTGTCTCAAACAAGAACATCACACTACATAAATTGTATTTTATAAATTATTTCACCATAATACTTTTTGATAAATGATTTAACCCTCGAACATTCCAAAATAGAGAGTTAAAACTTAAGGAAGATATGATAAGAGAAACAACCACAAGCACTAGTTAAATTAACTGGAAAGATGTAAACAACGATAACGTCACCTCATGGAGTCAAGCCGCAGTGATGCCCCGCACTACCCTTGGGTCGCCAAATACAGAGAAGCTCATCTCAAGGATTTGATCGAGTATCTCCGAGTCCAGCCTACGCAACATAACCTAGAATTAGGGGAGCACTAGAACTTGAACAGTAATAAGCTGAAGAACCATTGAAGTGTGCGGCTTTACGCAATTCATCCCTCTTGGTTGCATGGATAGTGAATTTTTCGAGGAGTTTGGAGTTGTGCCTGACCGGAGTCCTTATAGTAAATATAGTAAAAACTATATTTATAAGATAGTTTAACGAGACAAAGTTTGGTTGACACCTACAATAGCGACCTAATGAAAAAAAAGTAAAAACATATTAATTTTTGGGTTATATTGGTGATTATTTTTTGCTTACATTTGTTAAATTTTATAGTTGGAATTAAATTAAAAATTTATGAATAATATGACTTCATTTAGTAATTTAAAAATTTTGAAATTATAATTTTAAATTTATCAAAATAAAAACACATGTTGTAATAAAGAAAGGGTCATATTATTGTAAGAAACCAAGTAATTTTTTTCAATTAGAAAATAATCCATTTTTTTGTTTAAATGATATCCTACGCTTAAGATGAGCACAAACAAGATCGCAATATCCAACTCGCTTACGCGAGACATGGAACAGGATTTCCACCGTTCTATTTCTTCAGGAAGAGAACAAACTGAGTTCCAAACCAACGGTTCACAATAAAATGCCCGTGAAATATAGCACTGTTGCCTGTATTGGTAGACACAGATAAACACCACCACCTCCCTGAGCGAAGTAGACGGAGTTGGAAGTTTGAGATCACGCGATCCAACGTCACCCCCTCGGGCTTTTTATTACTTGCTTAGCTCGCTCGCTCTCTCTCTCTCTCTCTCTCTCGGCTTCTCTAAATGGTTCTCGCTCAGTTTGCTTTTGCCCTCTCCCCGGGCATCCCGGCCACTGCCGCTGCCTCCTGTTCCCCCAACCCGGTCCGAAACGCCGTACTCTCGCTGACCGCCTCCCCTTTCCGATTCCCGTCATTGAAATGTTGGCGGAGTAGGAGCTGCCGCTGGTCCCCCGGCCAGCCCCCGATGGCATCCGCCGCGGAGGTGGCAGAGGCCGTCCGCATTGGAGAGGATTTACCCGAGGATTATGACTCGTGGCTCCCGGTCTCGGACCCTAGGCGGCGGCGGAGGGCGGGGCTGCTGCTCCACCCCACCTCCTTGCCGGGTCCGCACGGGATAGGGGATCTGGGCGATGAAGCCATCAGATTCTTGGATTGGCTTCATTCCGCCGGCGTTTCAGTTTGGCAGGTACGTGTGTCCACTCTCTTCCATCTCGTGCTCTGTTACTCGATTCCTTTCTTGCGCATTGGTGGGGAATCATTGCGATTTATTGGAGTTTCAGCTCGATATGACATAATAATTTTTTTTTTTGAAGTTGTTTTCTAATTATATAAAAAAGATTGCTTTCTAATTATTTAATTGTTGAAGTTGTTTTCGTGGTAACAAGAGTTTTCTTTTTTTTCAAAATTACATATAAGTCTCGAACTTGCCCGACCTGGAAATATTGCACGAGGTTACTTTTGGTCCCTTATTGTCATGTTACATGAGATTTTTGATGGATTTGTAAATTGCAGTTAGAGTTCTAGTGAAGTGGATGCTTTAATTTCTCTTTTAATATTATATTCAAATTTTGTTTATGAACCTATATTCATTCATAGAATACTCTGCAATAGCTGAAAAGTGAGTGATTGGTTGTTGTTTCTAGGTTCTACCTCTTGTTCCTCCAGGAAGGAAGTCCAGAGAAGATGGATCACCCTACTCCGGACAGGTACATTAAATTGTATCAAAAACGTGGGAAATTATGTGATACTTGTTTCATGATTGAGCTTTGTAGCTTGAGAAACTACTTGAGGTCCTAGTTTCTAAATTGCTTTGTTTGAGAAATGGTAATAGTATCGCCTTTCTTCCTCTATCCTTACTAGTTAGTACTATTAGCAAGATGTAGTATCAGAACAGTTTACCACTCTCCACTACTAACGAAGTGGTTCCAGTGCTATACCAAATGGCATTGTGTGAATATTTATTCAAAATTTTCCTTCTATATCACTCTGATGTCCCATGACACATTAATGGGAAAAAACACAAAGAAGCATGTCTTCTAACATTCATTTATGCAAGTGATGCATCATAGATCCAAATTCTTTTCCATGGTGGTATAACAAAACTAGTATAATATTATGACGAGTCCCTCATTTAAGTTCTCTTGAATATGATAAGAATTCCTACAAATATCCATGGACTAAGATTGAAGTAGATTGAAGTAGATTGAAGTAGTGCCATTTGGTTTTACTTGTTTATGGTAGTATTTGATGATTTGCTGGACATATCACAAAGTATTTGCTTCTCCTTTGCATGATGGTTGAAATTTGATGACATTGCAATATTTTCTTCTATAATCATGCCAGAATAGTTCAATTGTAGTTTTTTGCTGATATTATTTCAGTCCATATTCTATCGAAAAGCAATACTAGTGAATATTACTTAAATTAGAAGTTCCAATACTTTTCTCTAAACCAAGAGCACTTGCAGTTATTCATCTTATTTTCTCCCTTTGGGAGTACAATTAGTCTATGGTTAAAGGATTTGCTGAACATTCCCATATTTTTTTACTGTACTCAGTCACATTAATATCCTTGTATCGTCACATGGAATAACACTGAAATGATGTTCATATGCAGGATGCAAATTGTGGTAACACCCTTTTGATTTCCCTTGAAGAGCTAGTCAAGGATGGTTTATTGATGAAGGAAGAACTTCCAGCGCCAATGTGAGTGGTCAAATTCCTAACTTTGAATTTTCCCATTGATTTTCTATCTCATTCTTCTCATGTCCAGTGACTTGGAGTATGTTGACTTTACAAGAGTGGCAGAGCTAAAGGATCCTTTGATAGCATTGGTTGGTAATCTGAATCATACTATCTTCATTTTTTATAATTTTGAATTTAGTTTTTCTGTCATAACTTGATAATCAACTTTGGATCTTTCAGATAACCTGCATGTGAAACATTCTGGAGCTCTTACCTCCACAATCTGGCTTTTATCTAACTTAATTCCACAATTCATGTTCAATAGACTAATAAATATACTTGCAATTATTTGGTCAAGACAACCTTTCAAGGTCATCAGTTTGAATTTTTGATAACTTCTAACTAAGCAAAACAGTTGCTTATTGTGCAAATTACTGAACAAGAAAAGCTTATAGTTTAATTTTGCGATGTGTGCAAGCAAAGTTCCTGAATTACCTTTCCAGATATGTTCATTTTTACTTTGTACATAGTTTCATAGTCTGTAGGTCTATACTTTAAAATATGAGTAGTTTGGTACTGATATTATTTCAGTCCATTCTTGGATTGGTACCATACTAACACATGGTACAGGTTGGTATGGCCAAACAAGTGCGGACTGGATTTGAATCAACTTACTCCAGTCCATTTTATTCCTACAAGGCCAATTTTTTATTGTGTTATTTAAAAGTAATAAAGAAGGTTTGTTTCAGTCTTATTAATTTGAATATAAAGAGGCAAAAATTCAAATATGTTGTTTTGTGTGAATGAAATCTTCATTTAGTAAATAAGCTCTAACAAGCCCGAAAAACACCCTCAATGGCTAAAATAGTCATTACTGAATCACTGGAACACTAGAATATAACAATTGGGCCTAACGGGATGGTGGCCAGCTTATTGGCAGTAGAACCCAGGTCCTATCACCAATCTCTTCTTGGAGCAGTATATACTACCATGCTGCCAACTATATATGAGATTTATTCCATACATACATTATGTTGTTGCATGTTTCTCTGCATCTTTTATTCAGTGAAATGCACTAGTAATACTTATCAGCACATCGAAATGTAAGTGTTGGCAATCGGTATCTGTGTAGCTATGGAATAAGATATTTGTCAAATATTCTAGTCTAGTAAATGGATTTCTTTTTGGAGCAAGTAGTTTAGTAAATTTAAATTATTGAGAACCTGTTGGAGATTTAGACAATAAATGATAAATATCTATAAGAGGACTTTACAAATAGTTTAGTATAATGTGCAAAAATTTCCAAAATTTTAAAGGAACTTATTTCCAAAATATGCAAGTGGACCTTTTAATAATAGTTTTTGAGTGAGCTAGAGACTTCACTGTGTGTATTTCATCCTTATATATAAGAATTTAAATTATAGGAGATTTAAGTAAATAATCATTTTAGCTAAATGCTCTTTCTTTATCAGGCGGCTGAGAGACTTCTTCTAAGTAAAGGGGAACTCAAACAGCAGCTGAACGATTTTCGAAAGGATCCTGGAATTTCAAGTATTTTTCTCACTATATCATTGGTTTTGCTACACATAAATTGAAGCTGCATCATACTTGTTAATGGGTAATTTGTTCACTAATTAAACATGGCCTTACGGCAACTTGGAAAGTCCAAAGTCCATGTTTGGGATTGGTCAGATCTTTTGCCTCCATTTATCTATGTTGTGCAGCAATTTGCTAACTAAACTAAGTAGTATTATTTTTCTACTTATGCTGTTAATTTGGAGCTTTCTTGTGCTTTTTTTACCTCTCCTAACACTATTGATCCTCACTGACCTTGTCTAACTGGTGCATCTATATGTACCATCACTCTCAAGAATTATATATGTACATGATATATGCGGATCTTGCTTTGCTTGTGAATGGAAATTATTATTCGTCAACTCATAATATAGTTCATGTCATTATACTTAGGTTGGCTTGAAGATGCAGCTCTCTTTGCTGCAATTGATCACAGTGTTGATGAATTTTCCTGGAACGAATGGCCTGAACCTTTGAAAAATCGCCATCTTGGAGCCTTAGAAAATGTATATCAAAAACACAAGGACTTTGTGAGTATCTTGTAATTCTATAGTCAGATTCCAAAATAACCAAAAATAGAACCATTTTGTCATCTGAGGGGAGTATGTCCTATATGATGCAGATTGAGATATTTGTTGCACAACAATTCTTGTTCCAAAGACAATGGAAAAAAGTTCGTCAGCATGCCCAAATATTGGGAATTAAGATAATGGGTGACATGCCGATTTATGTAGGTTATCATAGTGCTGATGTTTGGGCTAATAGAAAATCGTTCTTGTTGGTATGTCCCATAAATATCATCAATTGACTAGAAATTAAATTCATATAGCAGTCTACAATGCTATTTTTCTTTACTGCTCATTTACTCTTTGATTCAGGACAGAAGTGGCTTCCCAATACTTGTAAGTGGTGTCCCACCTGATGCCTTCAGTGAAACAGGACAACTATGGGACAGGTAATATTCCTTGACAAATGGATTCTTTGATCATTTTGACAAACAGATTTAAAATATTTTTCTGATTTTTAATGTTATATATGTATTATTTTGAAATTTCGTTGGGTTGAGTTTTTTTAGGAATAGCTTCATTTGAGAAGGTTTTTTTTGGCTTCTGAACTAACTTCTATAAACCACAAAGTTATCAACCAAATAGTATGCTATTGAATAATTTCATCCAAACTCTGATTCATTTGAATGGTCTATATACATTGCAGTCCTTTATATGACTGGAGAGCTATGGAGGAAAATGGATTTGCTTGGTGGGTACAGAGAATCAAGCGTGCTCTTGATCTGTATGATGAATTTCGAATAGACCATTTTCGAGGATTTGCTGGCTTTTGGGCCGTCCCTTCTGGTTGGTCTACTTCAGAAAAAATCTGCTGGACATCACACAAAAATAAAAAATAATAATAATTGCTTAGCATAAATTTGACTACTGGCTGATTATTTTTCCAATTTGTAAATTTGCAGAAGCTAAAATTGCAATGTTTGGAAGCTGGAAAGTAAGCATCTGTTCACTAGGTTATGCAACTTCACATGCTACAACAATAATTATAAGTGTATATTTTTCTTGTCTTGATAGTAGGCTGGACCAAGGAAAGCTTTTTTTGATGCTGTCTTCAAAGCTGTTGGAAAGATTGATATAATTGCAGAAGACTTGGTATGCTTCAATAAATGATTTTCTTAAGAGTATCATCTGTTTGTCATGTGATTTTTTCTGTAACACACTTTACTTTTTTAAGGGAGTAATAACGGAGGATGTCGTTCAGCTAAGGAAAGATATCGGTGCTCCTGGAATGGCCGTTCTACAGTTTGGTAATAATCTATTTATGAATGTAGGATATATGATTATTTAGTTACTCGAAATCCACAACATGGTCAGGTACTATATCGTGAGTTATGATTGCTTCAAACCTGATCATTTCCATCTGATGCTCATTGTGCAGCCTTTGGAAGTGATGCAGACAACCCTCACTTGCCTCATAACCATGAATGCGAGCAAGTTGTATATACTGGAACTCATGATAATGATACAGTAAGTCTATGCTCTTCCTTTGCCATCTAAACAAAAATAAGAACAAGATATGTTGGAACAACATCAAGTAGCAACTTCCAGTTCTCAGTTTCTCTTTGTATCTTTACCATGCTTCCAGGTCCTAGGTTGGTGGGAGAATATTGGAGAGGAGGAGAAGCACACAGTAAGATACTTCAAGTGTTTAAACAAAATCTTGGATTGGACTCCTCTAATCCTCTTGTTGGTTATACTTGATTACCTCTCATACAGGTGAAGAAGTATCTCTCAATTGCTGATGACACCAACATCTCCTGGGCTCTGATCCAGTGTGCCCTCTGTTCAGTTGCCCGGACTGCTGTTGTAATGATGCAAGATATTCTTGGTCTTGGAAGTTCTGCTAGGATGAACATTCCAGCAACACAGGTGAATCAACTTCTCTTTAGTTTTTTGTTTTGGACTAAATAGGTCTTTTCCAACTCATTCAAATTCTGGAAGCATGGACAATTCATATGCTTGTTGAAGTATGTATGAACAAACATGAGATGCATAACACAAATCTATTAGCTTTTCTAGTTTAATTGGTTGACCATTTACTATCAAACCTTAAGTTGTTAGAAAAGAGCCTAAACTATTATGTATTTCTAACACTTCCATTTTGGTGGGCCATGAGCGAATTAAACTAAATCAGCTAAAGCCCACACATCTACTTGACTTTAGCTTAAATAGAGGATATTTTTGACAAGTGACCTTGGCACTTGTCGGGATTTAAAATGTTAATTTGCATGATTTAGTGATCCTTAACAACGACAACAATTAAAGCTCAATCTCATATTAGATGGGGTCTGCTATATGAATTCACTGTCTCCACATCCCTCTGTTCAAGACGAGATCCGCTTCAATATCTAACAACTATAGATCCTTAGACATTATTTCTCTCCACGTAAGCTGAACTTATAAGGTAACACCATCTTTCCTAATTTTGCAGCTAGGAAATTGGAAATGGAGGATACCCAAATCAATGAGTTTCGACAGCCTAAAGCCCGAAGCAGAGAGACTGAAGGACCTAGTCTCGATGTATAACCGGCTATGATGTTACAGTAATCACCTGCATTGATATGTATCTAATCAAATCTACTTTAGGCTTTTCATATTTCCACTTCCTAAAATCTTTTCCGGACTCAATAGAATAGTGTTATTTATTATGCGGGAATAATAAGTTGTATTACAGTCATTCACACTTCGAGCAAGCATGTCTACCTCTTTGTAATTGCTTTTTCGAAGGCTACGATCACACTTAAGCTCAATGGTTTGACGAAGCAGATGTTGTAAATACAAAATTGAAAAAAAAGATGATTTTGTCATGTACGAGTATTTTTTATTGAATAAAAATAACCCGATGCAAGAACTTAATTAGTGGTTCGTTTGTTTCACTTGAATAAAATAGGATAGGAGAAGATAACAAATGATAGATAGTATTTGATATAACTTTTAAAATTTGATATTCATCGAATATAATATTAATTATATACTTTTTTAGGACATGTTTGTTTCATATGATAAAAGAATATATGATAAGTGATAGATTTATATTCATTATTTATTTAGAGCATGAATTAAAATAAAATAAGATTAGAAAAATATAAAATTGATATTGTATCGGATTAAAAAAAAATTATCCAATATTCTCCCATTTATTATCGTAAACTATTATATTCAATCAAGTAAAATAAACAAACCACTAAACTTATTTTCTACTAACTCATGCACTAAAAAATAATGAATTCTTGTACTATCTCCCTTTCCTTTTTATCCCATGAAGCAAAGAAATTCTAGGTTTTTAGGGTTTTTGAATTCTTGGATAATGTTCAGAATTTGTTTTATTTAAAATTTGGGTTCACTTGTCTTAATTTTTTACCCCATTTAAACATGTATTTCGACGTGTTGGATTCGACCTCAAAATTATGTATGTCGATTTAACTTGGCTTGGTTTTGTATGTTAAAACATTATTTAACGTACACTTGACCCAACTCAAGTCAAATCATGTTCACCGAGTTGGTACGAGTTGTGGTTTAACCACATAGAGGTAAACTAATGTGAATATAGCAACTCCAACATTGAAGTAAAATTTCACAAGAGAATATACAGAGAACATGAGTAACAACAAACTCCTCCTTCAGACACTATAACTCATGTCTAGCGTTAGGGTGAACTATTTTAAAACATTGGTCATCCACCTTCTTGATGACCTACATAGGGCAGAAGCAACGAACAGCATCATGGGCTATAGGCCAAATTCTTCCCTATTGATTAACTCAACCTTACCCTAAAAAATGATAGATAAAGAGAGAGAACGTACTGGTACGAAATGATTCAATCAATGAATCGAAAGCTCGCGTCTTGAAAGAGTTGCCTGCTATCCAAGAGCTAGTGGTCGTGTCATTCTAATCAACAGCGTGCTTAGTAGCTTGATGGATCACTTCCTGGGGATCTTCAAAGCATCAAAGTGAGCAATAAACTAAATCAACCACCGATGAAGAACCTTCCTATGGAAAGGGGGATAAGAACATCTCAATCTCAAAGCTCATATTCATTGGGACGTCATCACTTGCGTCCAACGTAATGGTGTGGGAATCAAGACTAGGCCCATTGGTGGTGGTGTGTAGCAAATCAAAGGAATTATCTATGGTTGGATACGATATTGCCTCCCTAACATACTTCAACTAATTAAAACAGGTGGCAATTCAAGATAGAGACACCACGTTGGCATGGTAGCGTCTAGAAGGGTATCTACTTAGAAAAACACATGTTTTTTTTGTAGGGATGGAGAAGATAATGGGAAAGGAGACAAGACACTTCACATACATATGGTTTCTTAAAACATGCCTGGCCGACTACTTTCTCGATATATTTGTTGCTTGCCGTCGAGAGAAGGCCTAGTTACATACATATGGTAATTGAAGTCATTGCACGCCCTAGTTACAAAAGAACGACTGAATGCCCCTGAAATCCTTTCTCAGCACCCCATCTCCCATGGAAGTGGAAGACAATTAATTCCCAGTGGCGCTGGAACCTAGCGAGCACCTACACAATAGCCTCAATGTATCGTTGCCTCAAAGAACGTGGGGTTACAAACAATGGATGTAAGAGATTCTGGCAAGGAAAATGCCCCCAAGATGAAGATCCTTATGTGAATCATCCTGGAATGATTCATTTAAACCAAAGAGAGACTCCTCAAACATGTGTCTTATACAGGAATATTGTCGAAACCCAAATGCAGCTCCTACACTTCTACCATGTCTTAGGGGTGAGCATCGGTCGGTTCGATAAATTAACCGAATCAAAACATGTATTTATTTGTTAATTGTTTACCGAACCAATTTTTTTCAGTTAACTGATCGAATTAACCAAAAAATAGGGTTCGGTTCGATTAATTAACCGTTAACTAATTTTTTACTAATTATAAATTATAAAAAATGTAATTACCATAATATCTCACCAAGTTTCAAACCTAAACAACCAAAGAATTATATATATCGTCTTAACCATTTCGAAAAATAATATTATTTGTTATAAACCTATACGATTTTTTTACTAACCTAAACGTTATGTATAAATTATAAAATAAAACAATTATTGTACCTCACTAGGATTCAAACTTGGGCCAATTAAGAAGAAAAGTATCATCTTAATCACTAAGGCAAATCATATTTTTTTATATCAATTTGTATTTTTATAACTTAAATTGAATTTCGATTAATTCGATAAATTAAATGAACTGTTTGATTAATTTACCGAACCGAACCAAAAACTAAAATTTTCAAAATGTTTAATTGTTAACCAAAACGAAAATTAATATGACAAATCACTTCGGTTAATTCGGTTTCGATTCGGTCGGTTAATCGATGAATTTAGCTCATCCCTACCACATTTTGCTTGGGAGTTGGCTATTCTTAAATGAGACCTTTAGCAAGGTCCAACTCCGCGTGTGATCCCCAATACTAACTAGGATATATCTGAATGAAACGTTGAACGAATGACCATTTCCATGATATGATATGGTGTTGGAGCCTTTGATCCGTGGGGAATCAAACCATCTTCAAAGGTAAGGAGCAGGACCTATGCAATGCAATAGAAATGAGTAAACACTTCTGGACTGCTCTACATCCTAAATCCTACCTAATGTACAACTCTAGCAACTTCCTCTTTCTGGACCTGGCATTGTGCTCCGAAAACCTTTGTTTATTGTACTACCCAGCCATTTCAAGCCTCACTCTATCTTAAAAAAGAAATATTAATTGAAGTGGCTAGTAACAAAATCACCAATCAAGTGACGCCACACAATTGAGGAGAACCAAGTTTTCACTTGGCACACAGACTCAGCTCTCCATCTGGAGAGCTTATCCGCCACCATCGTTTCTTCGAATCAGATTCTCATTCATGTGTCTCATAAAATCCTACTCTAATTCCAGTTTGCATCATCTCATCCCAGAAAAGCCCATAAATTATTCCCGCACTATCTCCATCCTCCTTTTCTTGCCTCCATCGAACGTCTCCAGCTATGTCTATAAAATGGCGAGAATCGAGCAGTAAAAGAACAAGAACAAGCACTCCATATATATCCACGCCTCCCTTCATCGATAGCGAGCATGCGGAACCTAGGGGTGGCCGTTGACTTCTCTCCCTGCAGCAGAGCAGCGCTGCGATGGGCATCGGATAACCTCGTGAGAGGCGGCGATCGAGTCGTCGTCGTCCATGTCAACTCCTGCTATCAGAATGAGCAAGGAATTGTTCACCTCTGGGAGCACACCGGCTCACGTACTTAGCTTTAATTTCATTCCAATTCAGTTTGGATTTACTTCTCAAAGTCTTGAAAACCGCAATTTAATCCCTGCAAATTGAAACTAATCCTAAAACATAATAATAAAGTCGAATCAAATTTGATATATCAGCCTTCATTCTAACATTAATACCTCCCTCTTGATTCTAACATTGCAGCCTTCATTCCTTTGAATGAATTCTGCGATCCTACCGTCGGCAAAAAGTACGGCGTCGCGCCGGACTCCGAGACGCTGGAAATACTCCGACGAATGGCGAACCAGAAGAAGGTAATTAAGTAGATTGTATTCCTTTCGATTTATTTTTACAGATAGCTCAACTATAGAAAATTGCATGGGGTATATAACATTAGGTTGAAGTGGTCGCAAAGATATATTATGGGGATGCAAAGGCCATGCTCTGCGAAGCCATCGACAAGATCCCTTTGCACTACCTTGTTGTTGGAAGCAGAGCACTCAGCAAGCTCAAAAGGTGAAGCTCTTCTTTAATTATTTATTTAACTATAATGCATTTCTATAAGCTTTGATATCTTACTAGGAATATATTTATATACTGATTGCACTATTATAGGGCACTTTTGGGAAGTGTAAGCAGTCATGTGGTGAGCAATGCTGTGTGCCCAGTTACTGTTGTTAAACATTAATATTATTTATAGATGAAATTAATATTAATGTTAAATTGTAAATATAGAATTATATATACTTAATATGTTAACTAGCATCACTTGTTGGATGTAATATGTAGGTGTGAACTTCACTTTGTTCATAAAGTTTGGGTTTGTTTTTCATCTTGTATAAATGATGTGATGGTTGTAAGTAACCAGTTAATGGCATAATTAATATTGATGTTATAATTGCTAATCTCTTTGATTGATCACCTACAAGTCTGGTTAGGGGTGAGCAAAATTTATCGATTAAGCGAAAAAATCGATTAACCAACCGAACAAATTAAAATTGAATTAATCGAACCGATTTGTCCAATTAATTTTTGATTTGGTTAATGGTTAAAAATTTTAAAGTTTTTAATTTTCGATTCGGTTCGATTAATTATCGAATTAACTGAATAGTAATTTAAGTTAAATAAAATAAAAATATATATTATATATTATGGTTTACTTAAGTGATTAAGAAATCATGTTTTTTTCCTAGTGACTTAGGTTCGAATACCGGGAAGGTATAATAGTTATTTTTATTTTATAATTATAGGTTAGGTTAGTAAGATTTATATCAAATAATATGGTTTGCTTGAGTGGTTAAGGTGCTATATGTATATTTGATTGAACCACAGTTTCAATCTTGATTTCATTTCTCGTACCACTCGAAGTCTTTTTTCTTTTGTAGGATTGTGAAGAAGGGATGTCTCTGTCTGCCGACCTAGAGAGGAATCTCGACAGTGCGACTATTCTTCCCGTGAGTTGTTGCAACTCTTGGATCGCCTGATAAATTCTTCGGGTTTGCTTCGATTCCTCGGTTGGTGAATATGAATCCAAGGAACTTGTTGTTGTGTACTCCGAAGGCACACTTTTTTGGATTCAACCTCATGTTGTAGCACTTGAGCTGGCTGAAGATTTCTGCAAGGTCGTCGTAGTGGTTTTCGATGGCGGGTGTTTTGGCGACCATGTCATCCACATATACCTTCAGATTTTTGCCAATTTGTTGCTCAAAGATTTTATTCATTAGGCAAATGTATGTGGGATCTGCGTTTTTTAGCCCAAAGGGCATCACCTTGTAGCAGAAGTTAGTGTGCTATATGATGAAGGCTATTTTTCCTCGTCCTCGGGGTCTATCTAGATCTGGTTGTAGCTTGAGTATGCGTCCATGAAGCTCAGGTACTGATATCCCGATGAGTCATCGATGAGTTTGTCTATGCTCGGGAGCGGATAGGAATCCTTTGGGCATGCTTTGTTCAAGTTAGTGAAGTCTACACACATCCTCAATTTTCCAGAATTTGCAAGTCATATGGTGAAGCTGATTTCTCTAAAGAAATTTGTTTCGATCTCTTTGAGGGATGCTTGTTGGCGCTTGGCTCCGAGCTTTCTCTTCTTTTGCGCTACGGATTTGACCCGAGGGTCAATGGAGAGCTTGTGGCAGATGATTCCGGGGTCTATTCCTAGCATGATGGGTAGCATCCATACAAATAGGTAGGCATTATTTCTTAGTAGAGTACTGAGTTGACCTTTGAACTCGGTGGGTAGGCAAGCTCCGATGAAGGTCACTTGCTCGAGGGAGGCCCCCATCTGAACATGTTCTAGGTCGTTGGGGGGCTAGGGTCGCTCTTGGACATCTCCTCTGGATCCAATTCAGATATCTTTCGATGTTGCTCAGTATGGAAAACCGAGTGCACTGGTTGGGATGAAGTACCTGACGCCTCTCCTGGCTCGGTCGGTCTTTGCTTCAAGCACTCGTTGTAGCATAGGCATGTTGGCTTAAGGTTATCGACCTTGGTCTTAATCTCAGTTTTGATGATAACGAACATGGAACTAATGTTTCATTGAGAAATCTTTCAGGTTCCAAGTCGGTTAGCGCACGACATTCTCGATCGAAAATATCAAAGAAATTAGGAAATCAAAAGGACGTTGGTCGACGCGCTCGAATTCGTCGAGAAGATAGAGTCTAGGTTTAGGGAGTTTAGTTTATATTGTAAATCCTCATGATGAAGCATAAGATCGCAAAAACCAACTCCGAATCCCAAAATATGAAAATCATCCTGAAACTCACTAAGCCTAGGAAGCTCCTTGGAGGGCTATATGACCTAGATATTTTTCTAACATAAAAAATGGCGGTAATTGTTCCTTGGGTAGAAATTAGATAACGATGTATTTTTAAGGATTTTTGGAAGTCTTTAGCCTACCCATACTTGACTCGAAAGATTAGCAAAAAAAAATTTCAAAAATTTGTACTAGACCCCAAAAACTAGATTTTGATTCTTAAAGATTTTGATTTTTTAGATATTTTTATTGAATCCAAATGGGAGGTAATCCTTATATAATATTTATGTTTTAAATGTTATATAAGTAGACTCAGCGAAGACGAAACCAGAAAACGAGTAAACAAGCAAAAAAAACTAAGAAAACAATCTTTTTCTTACACAACAAAAAAATATGACCTATTTGATTTTGTTAAGGATAACTCATGAAAGAAAGCAATCTTTTTTTCATCATCATCTAGCCAAAACAAAAGTTTTTTTTTGGAGAATATAAATAATTCAAATGTATGTTTGCTCTTTTATTTGTGACCTATTTGGATCCTATCTTTTATTTTTATTATTTTTATTTTTATTTCTTTTTGGACTCGCACATTGAGATTTAATGTTAAAATCAATTTTTTAAAAGGAGGCCTTGCATGAATTTATGTCGATCTTAAAAGTATTTTCTCTCCTTGCTTTAAGAGCATGCATTACTTATCAAAGCTAATCATCTACGCATCATCCTAATTGTCTTGCAGAATGGCCTCCAAGACAAAGCTCCCAAGTTTGCCCGATAACCTTTTGACCTCTATAGGCAAGACCTCTAGACTATGACTAATGGACGCTGCTACGAGATCTACGCCAATGTCTGCCCTCCAGCTGCGTCATGACTCACAGCCTCAACTCACTGATCGGGCTCCACAAAATAAGAAAATAAACCGTGAGTCCACATGGGACTCAAAGAGCGGTTCTTTCGAACCTCCACGTAAAATTCCTAATAATCTCACACACACATACACACACACATATATATATAAGGCAGCAAAATATAAAGCTATGGATATAAGTTGCTTATGTTATGACAATCAACCTCAAGGGTCGTCCTGTATAGACCATACATACATACAACCAGCTATAACAGCCCAACAAAGCCACATGGCACCCGGCCCTTAGGGCCTGCTTATGATCTAGTGGTTCGGCCCTAACCAGCCCTACCACACAAAGATAGTAACATACTGGTCGTACGGCCTACATAACACACAAGTGAATCGGAGCAATCTCTGGGCCGTCGATTAGGATGGTCTGCTAGTCTCCGGACACCTACCGGGTTAGGGATAGTTAGTCTCACCCAACTGGGGTCTGACATCTAGCGGGCCCACTGGTGAATTCTCAAGACCCAAATCATTGGCCGAGTCAAGCATTCGTCATTCTGACTACTCATACTTCTCGGCTGACCACCACAATCACATCACACAAGCAAAGTGTCCTAGAGTTTTCTTATTTAAAATCCCGAGCGTCCGCCCGTGCTCATCCTTTTGTTTCGGCTGTATCATGCGCACACTATTGTTCGCTAAATGTTTCTTAGGTGTGATATCTAACTTGTCTACTTTTGAGTTTCCATAAATAACACACACTTTATAGTTTCATGTAAATCATCTAGCATCATATGCTACCTTTGCTGATGTAAACTACATGTTATAAACTCAAAAATGCACCCAATAACAATACCGCACAACATATAATCTATAAACAAATTAATTCACGTCACCTACTATGTATAGCCACATGATTCAAATGATAATGAATTTAAATTCTGCATTAAATAATAATTTCAACAAGGAAAGAAATTATCTAACATGGCAAAAGTATAACCCAAATTCTGGATTTAAATAGGGAAAATCCAAGAATGGTTACTATCCCACCGTACTACCAAATACATACACCAACGTAGTAGTCTTCCTTAGTTAGAGTCTTACCTAAATGTCATTTTGATTCTACTTGTCAATCTAGGCAACCTTCATTTCCTATTGTTTTGCGTATTCCTAATCATGAAGTTTAGTTTCTAGAGGCCACCACCCCCTCCCTCTTGCTCGATCGAGACTTGAACAGGGCATGCCTTGCTCAGCCGAGTCTTCAAGGGTAGGAACAAGGAGGAGGAACTAACCCCAATCCTATTATCTTGTTTCCAATCTAGCCTAACCAAGCCCTTGATCGATATGAACACCCCTTGCTTGGCCGAACCCTGGACATGGGTTATACCCTTGTTTGGCCGAACCTACAAGGCTTAGAGAAGGAGTTTAAATCCTCATTTACAGTTAATAGACTATACATCCACTCGATATAGATTCAAGATCGATTAAAAAGGGGTTTATACCCGTCGAGGGAATTGGGGAAAATTTCGACATGACCTTTCCCCTTTTCCCCCTCTAATCGGCAGCCCCTAAAACATCAAGATTCGAGAAAACTACAGTAGATCCGACGTAATAACTAGTAAAACAGCGATACGAAGATCCAAGTACCATAAATCGATGAAACCTCGCGACAAAATCTCTACCTAGCAGTCCTAGGGGTTCGGCCACTCGCCTCCCCCAAGCAACCATGGAAAACAACCACTCACCTTGATTAGGGAAGAAGAAGGGATGGACGTTGGAAATCTCGATCCTTCCGACGGCGACACGATTTTCGACGTCGACCCAAGATCTCCCCTCCTCCCTCTCTTGCTCTAGCTGCGTGCGGCTCAAAGATGAGCCGCACGGCTATAGATGAGGGGTTTTATTCCCTCATCTACAGATGACCTCTATGCCCTTCTTCATAACTTATCCCTTACTCGACTCAATCTGAGTCCGTTTCGGGCTCCGATTCGATCCGCATACAAGGGTAGCACTCTCTCATGTCTCGCTCTACCTCCCAAGTGGCTTCTTGTCCGGAATGGTATTCCCATCTAACTTTCACTAAGAAAATTTCCTTGGACCTCAGCTTCTGATATGTCGGTCAAGTATCTCCACTGGCTTCTCCTCATATGAGACCGCCGTGCCCAACTCAACCGCAGTCGGCTCGATCACGTGGGACTCATCTCTCACGTATCTCTGGAGCATTAACACATGAAAAATTGGGTGAACTTCCCATTCTTCCCAAACCAGACTACCCCTTTCATGGGGGAAACCTTCAGGAACACCAAGTCGCCCTAAGCGAACTCCAACTCTCTGGTCTTCTTATCGGCATATATTTTTTGACGACTCTGGGCTACCAGCAATCTTTCCTTTATAATTTTCTCCTTCTCTACCCCTTCCTCAATCAGATCAAGACCCACGAACCATGAGTGATTCTTCGGCCTCAAACCAGCCCACAGGAAACCTACACTGCCGCCCATACAAGGTCTCGAAAGGAGCCATGTCAATGCTGCTGTGATAGCTATTGTTGTAGGTGAACTCGATCAATGGTAGGTGTTTCTCCCAACCGCCTGCCATATCCAGGACACACGCCCTCAGCATATCTTCCAAGGTTTGGATGGTTCTCTCAGACTGTCCGTCTGTCTGCGGATGGAAAGCCGTGTTGAATCGCACTTGAGTACCCAAGGCTTCTTAGAAGGACTGCCAAAACCGGACTGTGAACTGGGTACCTCGATCTGATATGATCATCACCAGAGTACCATGATAAGCCACAATCCTGTCTAAAAATAGTCTGGCGTACTGCTCCGCAGAAAAGGTCGTTCTCATCAGAATGAAGTGTGCAGTCTTGGTTAACCGATCCACTACCACTCAAATGGAGTCAAAATCTCCTTTTGACTTAGGCAACCCGGTCACCAGGTCCATGGTGATTTTCTCCCACTTCCACTCGGGCACCTCAAGGTTCTACAGCAGTCCCGCGGGCTTCAGGTGTTCGGCCTTCACCTGCTGGTAGACCAGACATTTGGATACAAACTCTGCTACCTCTCTTTTCATGCCCTTCCACCAGTAGTGTTGCCTTAAGTCTTAGTACATTTTGGTGGCTCCTGAGTGCATTGTGTAAGTGGAACGGTGACCCATTTCCAAAATCTGTCGGCGTACCTCTGCCATGTCAGGCACCACGATTCGGTCTCTGAACCTTAGAATACCCTCTGAGTCAACCCTGAACCCATCATCTGCGTCACCTCTCCGGACTAGATCCCTTGTCAGAGAACAAAATATATGCGTCCTCCTCCTATGCGGCACGCAACATGTCCACCAAGGTGGACTGTACCCATAGGTGTGCCACCAAGGTACCTGACACTACTGGAAAAATGGACATCAGCAACGGCTCTAGCCGTTGCTGGGCCGTTGCTGAAAACCATCAGCAACAGCTTGCAACGGCCCTACCCGTTGCAACGGAGCCGTGGCAGAAAAGCGCATTGCTGATAACTTAGCAACGGCCCGAGCGTGATGTGAACCTGGAAACGAAAAAAATTAAAATTTCAAATTTCCATTGATACATTAATACATTAGCTGATACATAACTCACACACCCACACACTCATACACACATTCATTCACACATCACAAATACACCAAGATATACATCAAAACAATTATATTTATATTTATAATTATCCATAATAGTATAAAAACTATTCAAATGCAAAATTGAAGTATCAATATCCAAACAAAATAAATTAAACAAGTATAATATCTCAGTAACAAGGTCAATATAAAAAATCTCACGATGACGATGGAGGATGGCCTGGATCATTTGGCGGGGTCTGGAGTGCTTGAGTGTACACCGGCGTGGACTGACTCGAGGACGATGGATGAGATGATGCCGAAGAGATGCCTGTTTCGGGATGACCTGACATGTTGCGTAGCATAGCATGCATCTTCGCCATCATCTGACTCTGGCGCTCCATCATCTCAATCTGACACGCGATCGTGTCCTCTAGAGTCCTTATTCTGCTACTATGATCATAATTGGATCTGGAGGTGGACGGCCGCTCACCAGCGACCGGAGGGGTTGGTGCCCCAAGTGGCCCTAGCACGGCTCGCACGTAACCACTATCTACAAAGTCATATACGCGGCCATGGTCCCAGCCACCTGCGGCCTCGACCCACGTTGCTGCGTCAAAGTCCTCGGGGGTGCCCCCGCGCTGCACCACTGTCTAGCTGTAGGACTCCTACTCGAGTTTGATTTATTGTTTAATATTTATCATAAAAATTAAATTATAAATATATAATGAATAATTTAAACAAATATATAGTTACCATAATGTATGCAGCGCGGTTGTCGATGTACTCCCCCGTCCCATGTGCTCGACGGTGAGTCCGCTCAAACATCGCCATCGGGGAGGGTCGCTGGACAGTTCCGTCATCCGACACCGTCGTCTATATTTACAAAATATAATACATTAATTAGTACACATAGTAACAAATAAAATATATAATTAAAAGGTATACTTACCATACGGTTCACGTGCACTGCAAATGCAATAGAGCTGCCGGTGTGATGCGCTGCTCCCCTCGACATGCGATTTCTAGCCGCATTCCTAGAAACCTCCTGCCATCGATCCGTCGACCATATTCCCACGAGCTGCTCCCATATATCCGGAGTAATCCAATCGGGGCCGTATCCCCGAGTCTCCGCGATGTTAGTAGTCCCAGCTCATGCCATCGCCTGGGACCGGGCCTGCCCCAGCTGCCCATTGTACCTTGCCCGGAAAATAGCCTCCCAGGCAGCATAAATGAAGGGTCTCTGGTCCTCAGCCCATGTATAGCAAGCCTGCAGAATAATAATATCAGTACCAATATTAATCATCATGCATGTATAAAAAAAAAAAATATGTGCCTCAAACTCGCGCCATAACATGTCGACGTGCTCGCTAGGCACGTGAGACCACGTAGACCATGCCCCGTGCATGTATCATCGAATAGTAGAAGAAATGCTCCTCGGCACTTCTTCTTGCTCGAACCTGCACAATAAAAATAAATTTTAATATTATATTATGATAATAATGAATTTGTAATGATTCATAATTCATGATATATTACCGCTCCCCAATCACGCTAATAAATCTACATGACTCTGTGGCTGGTGGAGGCTGCCACCTGTTCAGCCCGTGTGGCCGCCTGCGTCTGGATGTACTAGCCTCGGCAGTGTCATCGGCATGAGGATTAGCAACAGGAGGATCAGCAGCATGAGTAAGTGCTGGAGTCTCACCGATCGGAGACTCTGAAGCTCTCCTGCGACGATAACCACGACCAGACATATCTGTCGAATAGACATATAATCAGATTATTGTATAAATAGTAGAGATATATTTAATAAAATATATACTTTACAATTATTCCTCATCATCTGAATAATAGTCTTCGAATTCTTCCTCTTCTTCCTCTTCTTCATCTTCTTCATCTCCAGCTTCCTCAATTTCATGATCGTCATCATCAGCATATTCAACTTCTAATTGAATTGACGTTGTGTCTGCATCCTCGAGTATTCGAATAATACGATCTACAGCAGGAGGATCATCTTCTTGATAGAAACCATCTATCATATTAGGTATCAGCTCATTTTCTCCTGCTATCTGATTAATTTTTCCTCTATCTTTAGTCTTACAGACTACACGCCAATCTACTCTATCTTTATTTCGAGCCGGATACTTCGCGTAATATACTTGTTCGGATGGATGGATGATTTTTTTCTAAATGTTTTGAGTCAGTTCGAGTCCATATTGGACAATTCTGACACGAGTCCAAATTAGACGATTCCGGCGGGAGTCCAAAATGAACTATTCCGGGGCGCGTTCGAAGTGGACGATTCTGGCGCACGTCCGAAGTGGACAATTCCGACGCGAGTCCACTGAGAACAACTTTGGACTAATTAATAATATTTTAACTAATTAATTAATATTAATCTACATCATTTTCATTAATTTAAATAATTAACCTACCATTATTAAATATTAATCTAACTAAATTAAACTAAAAATTAATATAAACTCTAAAAATTAATCTAAACCCTAAAAATTAATCTAACAAATAAATAAATAAATAAATCTAAAACTATGATTTCCGGCGCCGACGTACAGTGTTCGGACACTGTACAAGCTCCGGCGGCGGCCATCGGCCATCCGCCGTCGGCCGAAATCCTAAAAAAAGGGTTTCGATCGGATTTCACGCCGGCCGCAACGGGAAGAGAAGGCCGGGCGGCAAGGAATACCTGAAATCGGTGGTTGAGGATGGACGACAGCGGTAGCTCGGCGGTGTCGGCGTTGGCAGCGGCGGTGAGAGGCGGGAGGAGGAGATGGCGGTAGCAGCGGGAGGAAGAAGGGGCAGGCGCGATCTGCGACCTATATAAAATTATTAGCAACGGCTCACTCGCCCGTTAGAAAGCCGTTGCTGATAAGTTATCATCAGCAATGTCTCACTTGTTCGTTAGCAAACTGTTGCTGATAATTAAAATCATCAGCAATGGCTCGCATATTCGTTAGAAAGTCATTGCAGATACAATATATCTGCAATGGCTTGGGCGGCCGTTGCTGATAGCCGTTGCTGAAGACTCAATTTCTAGTAGTGTGAAGCTGACACAGTCACGGTGGCACCCCCATCTAGACACAGCGCTAGCTCTCGAGCTAGAAGCCTTCGCCTGATTTCCAAATGAGCCAAACTGCCCATGGATTTTCTACTTAAAGCATATGCTACCACATTGGCCTTCCCCGGATGATACATAATAGTGCAGTCATAATCCTTTAGGAGCTCCAGCCACCTCCTCTGCCTGAGGTTCAGCTCCTTTTGGGTAAGCAAGTACTGGAGGCTCTTGTGATCTGTATAGATCTCGCAAGTCTCCCCGTACAGATAATGTCGCTAGAGCTTTCGTGCAAATACCACCGCTGCTAGCTCTAGGTCTTGTGTCGGGTAGTTCTTTTCATCAACTTTCAGCTGGCGGGACGCATAGGCTATGACTCTGCCAAACTACATTAGAACGCAGCCTAGGCCAACCCGAGAGGCATCATAGTAGACTACAAACCCTCCTGAGTCGGAAGGTACGACCAACACGGGTGCCGACGTCAAGCATTCCTTGTGCTTCTGAAAGCTTGCCTCGCACTTGTCGTCCCAATCAAATTTGATCTTTTTCTGAGTCAACCGAGTCAAAGGGGCTGCAATCCTGGAGAAGTTTTCACTACTAGAAAAATGGGCATCAGCAACGGCTGATGCCGTTGCTGAGCCGTTGCTGAAGAGCATCAGCAACGGCCGAGCCGTTGCAATAGAGCCGTGACAGAAAGTCACGTTGCTGATAACTTAGCAACGGCTCAGCAACGGCCGCTCGGGCCGTTGCTAAAAATATTATCAGCAACGGTTTTGCCACGGACTCAGAGCCGTTGCTGATAACATTAATAGCAACGGCCGCTGAGTCCGTAGCAACGCCGTTAGTAAAAGCCCGTCGCTAAGCCGTTGCTGTAGGTCATCAGCAACGGCTTTCGATACACTTTTAGCAACGGCTTTCCCACGGACGGTCGTGGGAAAGCCGTTGCTGATGATGTGAACCTAGTAACGAAAAAATTTTAAATTTTAAATTTCCATTGATACATTGATACATTATCTGATACATAACTCACACACCCATACACTCATACACACATTCATTCACACATCACAAACACACCAAGATATACATCAAAACAATTATATTTATATTGATAATTATCCACGATAGTATAAAAACAATTCAAATGCAAAATTGAAGTATCAATATCCAAACAAAATAAGTTAAACAAGTTCAATATCTCAGTAACAAAGTCAATATAAACAAAATCTCACGATGACGATGGAGGATGGTCTGGATCATATGGCGGGGTCTGGAGTGCTTGAGTGTACACCGGCGTGGACTGACTCGCGGACGATGGATTAGATGATGCCGAAGAGATGCCTGCTTCGGGATGACCTGACATGTTGCGTAGCATAGCTTGTATATCCGCCATCATCTGACTCTGGCGCTCCATTATCTCAGTCTGACGCGCGACCGTGTCCTCTAGAGTCCTTATTCTGCTACTATGATCATAACTGGATCTAGAGGTGGACGGCTGCTCATCAGCGACCGGAGGGGTCGGTGCCCCAAGTGGCCCTAGTACGGCTCGCGCATGACCACTATCTGTGAAGCCATATACGCGGCCATGGTCCCAGCCACCTGCGGCCTCAACCCACGATGCTGCGTCAAAATCCTCGGGGGTACCCCCGCGCTGCACCACCGTCTGGCTGTAGGTCTCCTACTCGAGTTTGATTTTTTATTTAATATTTATCATAAAACTTAAATTATAAATATATAATGAATAATTTAAACAAATATATAATTACCATAATGTATGCAATGCGGTTGTCGATGTACTCCCCCGTCCCATGTGCTCGACGGTGGGTCCGCTCAAACACCGCCATCGGGGAGGGTCGCTGGACAGTCCAGTCATCCGACACCGTCGTCTACATTTACAAAACAAATACATTAATTAGTACACATAGTAACAAATAAAATATATAATTAAAAGATACACTTACCATACGGTTCGCGTGCACTGCAAATGCAACAGAGCCGCCGGTGTGACGCGCTGCTCCCTCCGACATGCGATTTCTAGCCGCATTCCGAGAAACCTCCTGTCATCGATCCGTCGACCATATTCCCACGAGCTGGTCTCATATATCCAGAGTAATCCAACCGGGGCCGTATCCCCGAGTCTTCGCGATGTTAGTGGTCCCAGCTCGGGCCATCGCCTGGGACCGAGCCTGCCCCAGCTGCCCGTTGTACCTTGCCCGGGAAATAGCCTCCCAGGCAGCGTAAATGAAGGGCCTCTGGTCCTTGGCCCATGTATAGCGAGCCTGCAAAATAATAATATCAGTACCAATATTAATATATCATCATGCATGTAAAAATAATAATAATACGTGCCTCAAACTCGCGCCATAACATGTCGACGTGCTCGCTAAGCACGTGAGACCACGTAGGCCATGCCCCGTGCATGTATCGTCGAATAGTAGAAGAAATGCTCCTCGGCACTTCTTCTTGCTCGAACCTGCACAACAAAAATAAATTTTAATATTATATTATGATATAATGAATTTGTAATGATTCATAATTCATGATATATTACCGCTCCCCAATCACGCTAATCAATCTACGTGACTCTGTGGCTGGTGGAGGCTGCCACCTATTCGGCCCGCGTGGCCGCCTGCGTCTGGATGTACTAGCCTCGGCAGTATCATCCGCATGAGGATCAGCAACAGGAGGATCAGCAGCATGAGTAAGTGCTGGAGTCTCACCGATCGGAGACTCCGAAGCTCTCCTGCGTCGATAACCACGACCAGACATATCTGTCGAACAGACATATAATCAGATTATTGTATAAATAGTAGAGATATATTTAATAAAATATATACTTTACAATTATTCCTCATCATCTGAATAATAGTCTTCGAATTCTTCCTCTTCTTCCTCTTCTTCCTCTTCTTCATCTTCTTCATCTCCAGCTTCCTCAATTTCATGATCGTCATCATCAGCATATTCAACTTCTAATTGAATTGACGTTGTGTCTGCATCCTCGAGTATTGGAATAATACGATCCACAGCAGGAGGATCATCTTCTTGATAGAAACCATGTGTCATATCAGGTATCAGCTCATTTTCTCCTACTATCGGATCAATTTTTCCTCTACCTTTTGTCTTACAGACTACACGCCAATCTGCTCTATCTTTATTTCGAGCCGGATACTTCGCGTAATATACTTGTTCGGCTTTTGATGCCAATATAAAAGGCTCATTTGCTGCCAATTTCGATTTGTAATTAACCTCAACAAGTTTGTATTTTGGATGAACTTTCATGCCCCTTTCTGTTGTATCGAACCAATGACATCTAAATAGGATCACTGATTTCAAGCCAAAGTAGTGCAACTCTATCACTTCTTCCACCAGTCCATAAAAATCCATATCACATTCAACATAGGTTGTCCCTTTCACGCAGACCCCAGCATTCATCGTCTTCTTTGTAAATGAATATTCAACCGTGTGAAATTTATACCCGTTAACAAAATATCCGCTATAGCACGACACAAGTCGCGACGGTCCACTAACAAACTCAAATATTCTTTCATCTATTTCAGCTCTGTGATCTTTGCTGTAAGTCTGAATCCAAGTAGGGAAATCACGATTCTGTAATCTCTCCAATTCTTGATCGTTGTGAATAGAGTATTTTTGCACCATCTCAATGTCAAATATTTCAATGAATTGTTCAATCTCTGGACAATTGAGTAATACATACAAGTGTGCCAAATGATACTCTTCATCGCTTAAGTGTCGAGATGGACGAGAACCAAAAGCACGACCAGAGTGACAAAATATATTTAAACGTCCATCTGAATGTCGAACACCCCCGTCGTCGTTACGTGGAAGACGATCAAATCTTGTCTGTACTGTCGATTCAAAGTAAAATGAGCAGAATGTTGAAATTTCTTGGATGATATACGATTCAGATATTGATCCTTCAACAACTGCGGTGTTCTTTACTTTTTTCTTCAGACGATTCATGTATCTTTCAAATAAGTACATCCACCGATATTGAACGGGGCCACCAACTCGTGCCTCGTATGCCAAGTGTATCGGTAGATGCTCCATCAAGTCAAAAAATGCAGGAGGGAAAAATTGCTCCAGCTTGCATATGATTTCAACAATATTATTTTCAAGTGTTGACATATCTTCGACTCGAATGACATTTGCACAGATGTTTCTAAAAAACATACTTAATTCAGTCAACGGACCCCAAATATTATCAGGTAGAAGATCTCGAAATGCGATCGGGAGTAATCTCTGCATGAATACATGACAATCATGGCTCTTCATCCCTGATATTTTGCAATCATCGATGTTCACACATCGAGATAAGTTTAAAGTATATCCATCGGGTAATCTGAGTTCTTTTACCCATTGACAAACATCTTTGATCTGTTGTTTATTTAACACATATAGGGCCTTTGGTTTCAGATATCGTCCGTTGACCTCTTGTAACTCCAACTCTGGTCTTTTACAAAGTATTTTCAGATCATGTCGGGCTTTGACATTATCTTTAGTTTTTCCAGAAATATCCATCAAAGTGTTGAAAATATTATCAAACATATTTTTTTCAATGTGCATGACATCTAAATTATGTCGAATCAATAATGAACTCCAATAGGGCAATTCCCAAAAGATACTTTTTTTCACCCAGTTGTGTGTTTGGCCAAAACCTGACACTCTTTCATTGCGACCAAATATTATATCTGGAAGTGCTGAAACACGTGCTAACATTTGTTCACCAGACAACATCGGTGGTGGCCCATCTCTTTCGACTCTGCCCTTAGTAAATTTATTACGATTCCTTCGATACTGATGATTAACCGGTAGGAATCGACGATGACAATCAAAGAATGAGATTTTTCGTCCGTTCTGAAGACTGATTGATTTAGAGTGTTCCATACAATATAGACAAGAGAGTCGGCCGTGAGTGCTCCAACCCGACAACATGCCGTACGCCGGGAAATCATTGTTTGTCCACAAGACCGCGGCCTTTAAATTGAAGTTTTGCTTCCAATGACAATCATAAGTGACAGCTCCCTCAGTCCACAATGTTTTCAATTCATCTATCAAGGGTCTGAGAAATATGTCAATTTCTTTTCGCGGACCCTTAGGACCCGGAATAATCATCGAAAGATAAATAAATTCATCTTTCATGCACATTGACGGTGGCAAATTATAAACTGTCAGCAGCACTGGCTAAACTGAATAAGGAGTTGCAGAATGTCCAAACAGATTAAAACCATCTGTGCACAATCCCAATCTGATATTTTTAGTATCCCTAGCAAATGAAGGATAACATGTATCCAAATGTTTCCATGCTTCACTGTTAGATGGATGAGTCATTACTGTATCATCACGACTTCTTGCATGCCAACTCATGTAGGGGCTGTCTTTTCCGACATGAATAATCTTTGAAGCCTCGGTGTTAGTGGAAAATACCGAAGCACCTTAAACGGGATATTTTTCTGTCGGACCGATTTCTTCTCCTTGTAACGAGGGTGTTGACATACAGGGCATTTATCCAACTGCATATTTTCTTTATAATATAAAATGCAGTTATTTTGGCACGCGTGTATTTTTTCGTACCCAAGCCCCAATTTTCTCATTAGCTTTTTAGTCTTATAAAAAGTTGGCTCAAACTTGTTATCAGTAGGCAGCATTCCATTAATCAATCCAGCAATCCGATCATACGCAACTCCGCTGATATTACAATCGGCCTTGATGTTTAAGAGCTGTGTCATTGCTGAAAACCTAGTGTATTTAGGACAATTCTCATACAAAGGTTCATCGGCAGCTTTCAACATCTCGTAAAATTCTGCAGCTTCTTTATTCGGCAATTCAATCTCTACCGCAGTTTGTACTTCTGTGATATCAACCGCTGTAGTATCTGGTGGGACTGATGTCTGAAGAACTGGTCGATCAACATTATCATTCAGGTGGAATTGACCCCCAAGACTATCAAGTATCATAGTTCTATAGGGATTACATTGACCGGATGAAGAAGCACCAGCAGAGGAAGATTCACCATATGTCTGAACGATAGGATTGCTCGACGTCCCGACTTCGCGTGACTCCCCGTGACAAGTCCATAGAAAATATCTTGGTGCAAATCCTTTGGTATATAGATGCAGAGTGACAGTCTCCCGATCCAAAAATCATCCATTTGAACAAATGCGGCACGGACATCGGATTTGATCACCCATGCTAACGAAATTCTGATTCGAATAGGCGAAATTTAGGAAGTACGTTACGCCTAATCGAAACTCATTCGTTAAAGCTCCATGATCAAGACGTCAGTACATCCAACTTCGATCAGCAGACATGATTCTGTCAATCAATGACAATTTCTTTGGTTAATGTCTTTAGGTGAGATTGTCCTATTCCATTCGGGATTTATGTTATTCGTACTACACTTACGTTTTTATTTTAACTGTTAACTAATTATTCTAAATTTCGGCAGCATCTCCCTACAGTTCTCCGAATACACATATCATCTGGGCGCGTATCGGAGAACAAGAGAGATATTGCCGAAATTTAGAATAATTAGTTAACAGTTAAAATAAAAACGTAAGTGCAGTACAAATAACTATATTCCCAAATTGTCCAATCAGGGACAATTCAAGAATTGTACGTCGTATAAAAGATCATCTACTTCTTTTACGCGAACATACAATCCCCGAACGGATCTAAGGTTTTGCTAAATCATATCCGACTCGTCGATGCGTACGTGAAACATATCAACTCGTCGGATGGATGATTATTTTCTAAATGTTTCGAGACAGTTCGAGTCCATATTGGACGATTCCGGCGCGCGTCCGAATTGGATAATTCCGAAATTAATCTAAACCCTAAAAACTAATCTAAACCCTAAAAATTATTCTAACAAATTAAACAATTAATCTAAATAATTAATCTAAATAATTAATTAACAATTAATTAACAATAAAAAAACAATAAAAAAATATTATTAAACTATAAATTCCGACGCCGGAGTCAGGTGGACTCCGGCGCCGGCGTACAGTGGCCGGACACACTGTCCGGCCAATGTACAAGGTCCGGCGGCGGCCATCGGCCAACCGCCGCCGGCCGAAACCCTATTTTTAGGGTTTCGGTCGGATTTTCTATCGGCCGCAACGGGAAGAGACGGTCGGCCGGAGGGCACATACCTGACAGTGTCGGCAGCAGCGGGAGGCATCGTCGGCGTCGTCGGCGTCGTCGGCATCGGCAGCGGCGGCGAGAGGCAGGAGAGGAGGCGGCGGCGGCAGCAGCGGGAGGAAGAAGGGGGGCGGGCGCGATCTGCGACTTATATAAACTTATCAGCAACGGCTCACTCGCCCATTAGAAAGCCGTTGCTGATAAGTTATCATCAGCAAAGGCTCACTTGTCCGTTAGCAAGCCGTTGCTAATAAATTATCATCTGCAACGGCTCACTTGTCCGTTAGAAAGCCGTTGCTGATAATTAACATCATCAGCAACGGCTCGCATGTCCGTTAGAAAGCCGTTGCAGATACAACATATCTGCAACGGCTCGAGCGGTCGTAAGAAGGCCGTTGCAAATAGCAACGGCTTGAGAGGCCGTTGCTGATAGCCGTTGCTGAAGGCCAAGTTTCTAGTAGTGTTTCTACAAACTTCCGGTAGTACCCGGCCAACCCAAGAAAGCTGCGGATCTCAGTCACGCTGGTTGGCCGTCTCCAGTTCTGCACATCCTCCACCTTTGAGGGATCCACCCTTATCCCTTCATTGGATACTACATGGCCCAGGAACCCTACACTTTCTAACCAGAATTGATATTTGGAAAATTTAGCGAACAACCGGTGTTCTTTGAGGGTTTCTAGGACCATCCTCAAGTGTTCAGAGTGCTCCTCCTCACTCTTGGAGTATACCAAGATGTCGTCAATGAAGACGATCACAAAATTGTCTAGGTACTCCTTAAACACCTTGTTCATCAGATCCATGAAAGCAGCAGGTGCATTGGTTAGGCCAAAAGACATCACTAGAAACTCGTAGTGACCATAGCGAATCCTGAAGGCAGTCTTAGGCACATCGTAGTCCCGAATTCTCACCTGATGATATCCTGACCTCAAGTCTATCTTAGAAAACCATCGTGCCCCTTGTAATTGGTCAAATAAATCGTCTATCCTCGGTAGTGGGTAACAATTCTTGATTATCACTTTATTCAGTTGCCTATAGTCGATGCACATGCGCATAGACCCATCCTTCTTCTTCACGAAGAGCATTGGAGCATCCCATGGTGACACGCTCGGCCGGATGAAGCCCAGGTCCAGCATTTCTTGCAATTGCACCTTTAACTCCCTGAGTTCGGCCGACGCCATCCTATAGGGTGAGATGGAGATCGGCTTCATCCCGGGCTGCAAATCAATGCAGAACTCAACCTCTCTCCTGGGCGACAATCCCGGCAACTCCTCAGGAAACACATCGAGGAACTCGCAGACTACCTGAGTTCCACCGACATCCCTTACCGCACCCCCTTCTTCCTCAGCCATGGATACGAAGGCCAGGAAAGACTGACAGCCGCCCTAAAGCAGTTTACGAGCTTTAAGGGTTGAGATGACCCCGATTGGCTCGTTCCTTCCTAATCCTTGGAAGGTGAACTGCGGCAAATCGGGCTTGTTAAACACGACTATCTTAGCCCTACAATCCAGCAATGCAAAGTGCTACGCCAGCCAATCCATGCCGAGAATGACGTCGAGTTCAAGCATGGGTAGGAGTGTCAAATCTGCCCTCAATGCATGGCCGCAGATGAGCACTTCACAACCTTGGAAAATTGATTTGGCTACGATTGCATCACCCGTAGGCGTTGATACTACAAATGGCCCGTCGAGCAAGGAAGGTGTCATTGGTAACTTAGCAGCAAATTTGGCAGATACGAACGAGTGTGTGGCACCCGGATCAAATAGAACATACGCAGGAGATGAACATACTAAAATAGTACCTATTACCATTGCCTTAGACACCTCTGCCCCATCACGATTCATAGCAAACACCCTGGCACACGGTCTCTCTAAATGGCTAGCCTGCGGCCCCCTATTCTGCATCTGTCCTCTCTGAGCCACTGACCCCACTGACATAGGTGTCTTTCCTTTTGACTGCTCGGACTTCTGGCCAACTCTCTCCGGACAGTCCTTCTTGAAGTGCCCGACCCGATCGTATTTATAGCGAGCATTCATGCAGCCAAGACAGGCCCCCCCTAGTGCCTCCGACTGCAGCTGCCACATTGCGGCACCTCAACCTTCTAAGAAACACCTCCTAACACTGCCGGCCCTATTGATCCAGACCCTGGGCCCCCACGGCCTCGGTTACCATTCTGTCCTCGGCTCTGCTGGTGGTCTGCGGCGGTCACTGCCCCCTCTGAATGCCACGATCGCCCCCCAGATCCTTGCGGCCAAAATTTCTTCTTGGTCGGCCCGTCATTCCTCTCGAACGACACCAAGGCTTCCTTCTGAATGGCTCCATCCACTACCCGAGCAAGAGTGGAATCCTCGATATAATGGAAAGGCAGTTGAACCCCATCTTATACTCTGACACTGACATGCCACCAGCCTGACGCAGCATCTCAAAGTCCCCGGCCCACTTATCACAAACACTCATAGGCAAATACTGCTCTTCCATAGCCGACCTAAATTCCTCCCAGGTGGGAGGCGGCGCGCCTACTGCCTTGTGAGCCCTCCAAGTATGAAGCCAGACCTTTGTCAATCCTCTCATCTGAAGTTCGACCATACGGGCCGCTGCCTCCGATGAGCACCCCAGCTCCATGCATAGATCGTACCAGTCCCTCGGAAATTCAGTGACTTCCACCTGCCGATCTATTCCGGTGAACTCCAGCAACTTTAAAGTGACGAAGTTCGCATAGGATGGGGCTCTTGGAGCCCTGATCACCGGTGCTACTGCCTTGACTACCTCCGGTACCACCGAAACTACAAGTACGGGTTGCGACGGCGGTGGCTGCTGCTGCTGCATCTGATGCCTCAGTTCCTGCTCCCTAAGGAGCACCTCTGTTAATTGAGTTACATGAGCCTGCAATCGAGCAACCGCAGACTCTTGCCCCTGGTCCTCAAACGGCTCCCTGCCTCGGGCCCGGCCTCGACATTCCGTCGAGTTACTACCGCTGTCGCTTAGTGTAGCATTATGAACCTCCATCGCACTATCACAGAGAAAAAAAAAATCCTCCTATCATAAAAAAAAATCAACAGAATCTTTTTAAATTATTAATCGCATGGTGCGCTGAGTGCAATCGTGGTTGCCAGATCTCGTAGCATAACTATACCGCATGTTGACACGCTAGCATATGTCTCATACGGTACCCCACTCCTAGTCATAGTCAAGACCTAATCAAAAACTCTGAAATATCAACTTTGTCACACCCCAACTTAGGGTCGTGTGACCGGTCAGGGTCTATGTCCTACCCTGAAGCCTACTACATACACTAACTAACAGAAATCGAAAACACATAATAAAACAACGATGCAGCTTTATTCAAATTTTAAAAGAAGGTTCACAATTTTTTTATAAAAAGAAAAAGAAAGAGAAGTTCTGAGACATCAATCACAATATGGAACAACTCAAGTTTAAAGTCGAATGCATGTTTTCAAATAGACACTCTCAGTGTATGAAAAACAATAGTCCTAGACCTCTAGACTATGACTAATGGACGATGCTACGAGATCTACGCCAACGCCTGCCTTCCAGCTGCACCATGACTCCCAGTCTCAACTCACTGATCGGGCTCTACAAAACAAAGAATAAATCGTGAGTCCACATGGGACTCAGTGAGCAGTTCTTCCGAACCTCCACGTAAAATCCCCAATAATCACATATATATAAGGCAGCAAAATATAAAGCTAGGGATATAAGTTGCTTCTGTTATGACAATCGACCTTAAGGGTCATTCTGTATAGACTATACATACATACAACCAGCTATAACAGCCCAACAAAGCCACATGGCACCCGGCCCTTAGGGCCCTGCTCATGATCTAGTGGTTCAGCCCTAACCAGCCCTACCACAGAAAGATAGTAAAATACTGGCCGTACGGCCTACATAACACACAAGTGAATCAGAGCAATCTTCGGATCGTCGATTAGGATGGTATGCTAGTCTCCGGACACCTACCGGGTTAGGGATAGCTAGTCCCACCCAACTGGGGTCTGACACCTAGCGGGACCGCTGATGAATTCTCAAGACCCAAATCACTGGCCGAGTCAAGCATTCATCATTCCGACTACTCATACTTCTCAGCTGACCACCACAATCACATCACACAAGCAAAGTATCCTAGAGTTTCCTTATTTATAATCCCGGGTGTCCGCTCGTGCTCAGCCTTTTGTTTCGGCTATATCATGCGCACATTATTGTTCGCTAAATGTTTCTTAGGAGGGAGATCTAACTTGTCTACTTTTGAGTTTCCATAAATAACGCACACTTTATAATTTCATGTAAATCATCTAGCGTCATATGCTACCTGTGCTTATGTAAACTACATGTTATAAACTCGGAAATGCACCCAATAACAATACCGCATAACATATAATCTATAAATAAATAAATTCACGTCACCTACTATGTATAGCCACATGATTCAAATGATAATGAATTTAAATTCTGCATTAAACAATAATTTCAACAAGGAAAGAAATTATCTAACATGGCAAAAGTATAACCCAAATTCCGAATTTAAATAAGGAAAATCCAAGATTGGTTACTATCCTACCGTACTACCAAATACATGCACCAACGTAGTAGTCTTCTTTAGTTAGAGTCTTACCTAAATGTCATCTTGATTCTACTTGTCAATCTAGGCAACCTTCATTTCCAATTGTTTTGAGTATTCCTAATCATGAAGTTTAGTTTCTATAGGCTACCACCCCCTCCCTCTTGCTCGGCCGAGACTTGAGCAGGGCATGCCTTGCTCGGCCGAGTCTTCAAGGGTAGGAACAAGGAGGAGGAACTAACCCCAATCCTAGTATCTTGTTTCCAATCTAGCCTAACCAAGCCCTTGATCGATATGAACACCCCTTGCTTGGCCGAACCCTGGACATGGGTTGTCCCCTTGTTTGGCCGAACCAACAAGGCTTAGAGAAGGAGTTTAAATCCTCATTTACAGTAAATAGACTATACATCCACTCGATAAAGATTCAAGATCGATTAAAAAGGGGTTTACACCCGTCGAGGGAATTGGGGAAAATTTTGACATGACCTTTTCCCTCTACTCGGTAGCCCCTAAAACATCAAGATCCGAGAAAGCTACGGTAGATCCGATGTAATAACCATTAAAGCAGCGATACGAAGATCCAAGTACCATAAATCGATGAAACCTCGCGACAAAATCTCTACCTAGTAGTCCTAGGGGTTTGGCCACTCGCCTCCCCCAAGCAACCATGGAAAACAACCACTCACCTTGATTAGGGAAGAAGAAGGGATGGACGTTGGCGATCTCGATCCTTCCAACAGCGACACGATTTCCGGCGCCAACCCAAGATCTCCCCTCCTCCCTCTCTTGCTCGGGCTGCGTGCGGCTCAAAGATGAGCCGCACGGCTATAGATGAGGGGTTTTATTCCCTCATCTACAAATGACCTCTATGCCCTTCATCATAACTTAGCCTTTACTCGACTCAATCCGAGTCCGATTTGGGCTCCGATTCAATCCACATACACGAGTTGAACTCGACTCCAATAAGACATCTAATGCATAAAAGGAAATGTCCATTTAACCAATTAAACTTCATAAGTCGAGGTATACCTTCTACTCGAGGCGATTCCGTGGCTCGACCCAACTAACCCCTGGTCCGGTGCGCTGCACCAAAAATAGATTTCTATGTTAGGAAAAATTTTGTGTCTTACATTGCACGTCGATCGTCTTCGTCTTCGGCCGAAAGTCGAACGTCATTCTCAACCACACAAAACCTCAGACATTGAGTCGTTCTCCTGAGAAGCCTACTAGGTCTCCATTATAGGGGTGGAGCGAGGCCTCGTTTAGTTGCATTTTTCTCAATGTAGAGTGAAGGAGGTTGTCAGTCGAGCTTATCTAATCTACCAAGACTTTCTTGACAATTAAATTCTAGCAATTACAAAGATAATGACAGGGTCGTGCAGATTTTTATCAATTCCTTGAAAGTTAGATTCATAGAAGGATACTATTGGGGCTCTGACGGTGGACCTCTGTTGGCGAGTTGCATCGTCAATTGCCATGATGTCTCGAAGGGACCTTTTCCTTGTTGAACTTGTATCATCTCCTCTAGTGAATCTGCTGGCTATGTGGTAAATGACCCCACAAATATTGTTGGTCGGCCAATTAGTTATGTCATTGTCTCGGTGGCCCCCGGTGTGGCCCGGGGGCGTTCTGTCGACTTCAGCGACGATGGTCATGGCCGTTCCGATCTCGGCTACAACTTCTTCTACGATCGATATAACTATCGAGCCGTCCTTCTCGTACCAAGTTTTCATTCTAATCTTTTAACACCATGCACTCCTCGGTGGTGTGTCCGTAGGTGTCATGGAATGCACGGCTCTTGCTTTTATTGTCGTTGGGTGTTACCTTCTGCTTCTTGGCATTAATGAGATGTTTGAGAAGCCGCATGTCGTAAATTTCTCGGAGAATAGTCTCCCTCTTTGTATTTAATGGAGTGTATTTCTCATATATGGCGCTTGGTTGGGGCGGCGACTTCCCTCGTTTGATGTTGTCTCGCTCACGACGATCTTGATCTTCACTATTTTTATCGGACTTTTTGGTCTTCTTGTCCTCTGTATCATCTTTGTTGGTCTGCTTGTCGGTCTTTTTGGCCTCTCGGTGTTCTTCCATCTCTATCACTACAAGAAAACATGGTATCACCAACGGACGAAATCCGTCGGTGATACTCCAAAATCCGTCGGTAATACTATTACCGACGGACACTCCGTTGCTAAAATCCGTCGGTAAAAACCTGCTCGGTAATACCAATGGATTTGATAAAATCCGTCGGTATTACCAACAAATTTTTTCGTTTGTTGGTATTACCAACACATATGCTTTTCCGTTGGTAATACCAACGTAAACAATTTCGTTGGTAATACCAATGAAAATAATTCTGTTGGTATTACCAACGGAATTATTTTCATTGTTAATACCAACGGAAGTATTTCTGTTGGTAATTATTCTGTTGGTATTACCAACGGAATTATTTTCGTTGGTAATACCAACAAAATATGTTCCCCCAACAAAATATGTCCATCGATAATACATTTTATTGGCTAATACCTAAATCAATCCTGAACACCTAAAACATATCACATTTACACGAAATCATAAAATAAAATTTGAAACCACATATGACCAATTATATTTCTAAATTCACACACAACCATAAATAACTTAAGGAAACCATTGTATACATTCAAATTGTGCTAGTCAAAATACATTATGCTAGTCAAGCAAATACATTGTTTCGGAGTTTCAAATACATTAAGATTGTTTCAAAAATACATATTAGTGATAGTCTTTTCCAAAAAGTAGATCTTTGCACTTTATCATTTTTATACCTGCATGTAAAAATAAAAGAAATATGAATAAAATCAAAAGATAAAATACTCAACTATACGAGGCATTTGGATTGCTACATGATGATAAATTATAACCCATAAATCTAATTAACTAGCTTGGGGACATTGCGATAGGCAATAGATTTTAAACCCTAACAATCAACATAAGTAGAAAATGGATATTGCATCAGACTTCACACTCTCCTAAAACAACTAATGTGATAAATCACACATTAAGGCATATATTAAGCAAATTAACAAAATGGGAGCAAGGTTAAAACAATTTACATTTACTACCTAGGTTTACCCACCTAGACTTTCACCCAAACTTCAATATACCAAGTGAAGACAATAAGTGTGGCATTATCTCTTATCCCCAATGTTATCACTTGCAACAGGATAATAAACTGATTTTTTATTTAGAAATAATCATGCTAAAAATTTTGTTATTGCAGAAATATATATGTTTACCATTTTCCTTAGTTCATTTATCTCATCAAAGAAGAATGGTAGTAACCACGAAAAATTGCATATGTTGTAGTTATTCTTAAGTACAATTTGTAGTTATTCCTACTCCTAGTTACTTTGTGTCAACTAATAAGAGTTAAAGTTACAAGGCAAGCAACTACTTTTTTGGAGGAGACTACAGCCAAGCCTCTAGACCATTACTTTTTTGGAGGAGACTACAAGCAAGTATCTAATAGTTTCTAGCAATCAACCAAGGCAAGTCTCTTAATTCATGTTTGCTACTTTTCCCTTTTGGCCGGTCCTAGTGGAACTTAAGCCTAGAATGGACAACTCACATGGAGAAGCCTAAATAAAGTTCCTACTAGCACACTAAAACATTTTGAGCTTAGAGCATAAGGACACACTTCACAATGCCTCGCACTAGTTCCAGTGTCCTATCATCTAAATAACCATATAATTAATTGATGGCAATGCTCCAAATGTGATTATGTTTGCCAATTCTTTTGTTCCTTTTCCATGAACTATAGTGATGAATTATAGCAAGAAAAAAAATGTTTCCAACTAGTATTTCTTTATTATGACTAGGCAAATTTAAATCCAAACAATGCCAAAAAAAACTATATGTACATATCATGTTATTCTAGTTCATGCACCAAACATTTGAAACCACACAATGAGGGGAACCAATAGGCTCTGTGAACTTAAGAAGCTAGTAAGTGAAGCATGAAAAGTGCCAGCATCAGTTGTTGTGAACCTTATCAAAAAAGTAAATTTGATGTGAGACTAACGCTATCAAAAAAGTAAATTTATAGTGAGACTAACACTATTTAAGGTAATGACTATTTTATGATAAAAAGGAAAAATAAGGTATACAATAACCACAATCCGATATAAGGTTTTGCTACTTTAAGGGAAACATCTAAGATTACCAAACAAATAAAATAGTTTCCTTTCTCTCAAGCCACAGAGAGTTACATTTACAAGCAAAAGTCACAAAAGAATTCATTCTGAAAGGTCAATCATCAATTAAGGCCACAACAAGCATTACCCATTTACCTAAGTGGAGAACAGATCCTAAAGCTCCTTGCCCTTTTTTCCAATTCCCTTGCGCCACCATGTCAAATATAATTATGTCATCTAAGCATGACGATAATTTAAATGATGATTCTAAAGATGTTGTAAGCAATAAATTGGGTAAGAATATGGAAGCTAATAACTTCAGATCATCTGCAGAAAGTAGCAAAAGGTCTGAAGTAAATGTTGTAGGACTTGATTCTACCAAGGCTAACAGAATTGATGAAGTTAGTTCCTTACAGAAGTATCCTTCAGATATAGCTCTTAACCCTTATTATTGGGGATCACCATATGAGGCATATCTCTAGAGTTATCTTTCTTCTAGGTTTCCAAGACCCAAATCACCTGAAATGATTTCAACTACAGATTTATTCCTTGACCCACAAAAGGGTTAGTGGAAGATGCTAGAGCAAGCATCAAATTCAAGTAGTAACCTTGATGAAGGCTGGAAAAATCAAATTATCAATGAATTCAATGAAACTCAGCATCATTCAGAAAAAGGTCTTACAAATGGTATTATTGAGACATCCTATATAACTTTAGATGAGGAACAATTACCTGAAATTTTTGATAGAAGCATGCTGAGAATTCATTCTCAACAAGTCAGCATGATGAACATAGCATGCTGAGAATATCAGCATGCTATGTTCAGCATGTTGAGAATTCATTCTCAGCATGCTGAATATTTTCCTTTTATACTTTTATTTTTTAACTTAATTTCTAGATCAATCTAAATATGTAAACCAAAACCCTCATATTAATTGATAAGAATTAAGCACATATGCAAACCAGAGATGGTGGACTTGGCCAACTTGGATCCTTTGAGCATGGGAGTGCCTTGAGTACTCAGCAGTGGTGTAGTTAGCTAGCTGCTGGTAGTTGTTCTCAACATCTTTCAATGCTCTTTCTCATTCGCCTGAAAAATTATCACTAGCTATTGCTCACACTCGTATTGAATTTGAAAATTCAAAAGATAATTTTTTTAAAAAAAATATTAACAAATATGTAAGAGCTTCATTAATTCATGGCACTAACTAAATTCATGACCAATATTTAAACTCTAATTCAAAGAAATGGTTAACAATATCTAGCTTTCACATGGAACTATCAAGGTTGCCATTCAACAAAATAGGTGATATCAGAATCAACAAATGCTCACTTCATTAATTCTTGGAATGAAGCAATATTGCCCAACTGGCAATCTATGTCAGGTATATTCTAACTCACAAACTGGTAAAGTAGTTTGTTCAGTAAGCATGAGCAGAAACAATTTATTTCGATTGAATAGCATGAACTTTGCTTTGAAAGCTGAGAATTCAACTGAGTCTGATATTTGTTTGTGGCACAAACGACTTGGGCATGTGAATGTTCAAAGCATGATTGAAATGTCAGTTAAAAATCTAGTAGAAGGTTTGCCATGCTTTAAATTTAAGCTCTTTCGACCTATTGGTTGTAGCATCATGCCCTATAACGAATCAAAATTAATTAGAAAACAAAATAAGTAAACAACTATAGGTAAAGATAGGAATGTCATTCATGTTCTATGTTTTTAAATACCATTCATTGTTTATATACCCTGTCTCGTGAGATAGGAATGCCCTGGCCACATTGAAATAAGAATCCAAATGCTCTGTTTTTAATAAATCTACATTAGCATGTATAACATCGAATTTATAGCAAATATTAACCAAGTTTACTAAATGAAACTTTGATACAAGAAAAATGTGTATAATAGAGTTCATGTTGAATGTGCCATATATCTAAATCAATGTTTGCAAAGCTCGAGGTTCAATATAGCTAAGAGCTGGTTGTGTCTTGATTACTCCCTTGCATCTTATAGAACTCCTCAGGTTCTTAACATTGTCCCAATTCCCCATCATAGCATGCAAATTTGATTTCAAAATATAATTTCCACTATCCTCAGGTTCTAACTCAATTATGTAATCCAAAATTTGCCTTGCTAAACTAATGCTTCCTTGGTCTCTGCATGCTCCAATTAATGTGTGCCAGATAATAATGTCAGGTTTCAAGTGCATGCTCATTACAAGGCCAAATGCCTCATTCAACAACCCTGTTCTACACAATAAATCCACCATGCTTCCGTAGTGTTCCATCCAAGGTTTTATGCCATGCAGCTCTACCATGGACATGAAGAAATGTTTCCCCTCTTCTACCAGCCCAGCAAGACTACATGCATTAATCATACTTAGAAAGGCTACCTCATCTGGCCTAAAACCTTCCATCTGCATTTGTAAGAATTTTAAGTGGGTGGCACCATCTTATTTAGCTTGGTTATTAGGTTTGGCAATGCAAAAACTGACTTGTAGTTGTTGCAAATGTCTTTCTTATGGAGAAAGTTGGTCCTTGTTTTTAATGGAACTAGACATGTATTTCTCTTTCCATTATTTACAGTTCACTGAGTATGATATTTGTCTCCTGCTTCTCGTGCCTTTTCTTATATTAAACCAAGAATTTCTAGTTTACCGCTTGATGCAACCGGCCACTGTCTTATGAAAGTCATCCACTCAAAATAGTAGATGTCCACCGGATCCACTCAAAGTCTTGATTTGACTGCTGATAAACATTGAAATCAGCTAGATCATATAGACCTAGGCCAATCATCTAATCATATTGGCCAATATGTTGAACTGCTACATTTAGAATTCATATTAGTGGCATCACTGATAAACCATGAACTTTATGAAGATTGGATCAAGGCCTGATTGTTAAGGATATTAGGTATATGAGAACTTTTATATTACTAAGTATTGGATTTACTCTGCTTCTTGCTAGAGTGTTGATATGAACGACAGTTAGTAGAAAATCTTAATGAGCCCTACATGTCCTAACATCCAAGAGAACCTTCTCATTTTACTGATATTTCTTAGGAGGGAGGCACCTCTCCTCTACTGAACTGATTCCACCTGCTTTCCTTCACTATGACTCCAAATCATTCACCAACTTAAACTATTCACTCACAGATCACAACGACAGAAAACTAGAAAAAATATATGAACGACATATTTAAACATAAACAAGTTTAAACATATGCATACATGATTGCTTCTATTCATACAGGAGCCTTGCTTGTGAGCCTTACTCCACTTGACTCCTCAAGTTTTGTGGATATGTTACCCTAAAGAAGGTTAAAGAAAGTTTTGCAAATTCAATATGTAAATACTTCATGATGGGAATAAATAAGTTTTGTACATGTTAGTACCAATAGTTTTTTTTCTTTCATTTACTTATTTATATATGTCAATTTTGTCTATATGAATTTACTTATCTCTTAGTATGGGATATGCCTCAAAATATTGATGATTTACTAATTAATGCTCATAATTTTTACATTATGATTTATGTTTCCCTTATCAGTCTCTATAAGTAGATGACTGTTTTAAGCATTGGACCTGTAATCTTCTGCATGGTAAAGGAGAACAAATCATACATAGATGTTTAAGATGAATCTATACACCAAGTGTTGTTGATTCAGGCCCCCCTATATAGTCATCATATTGCAATTAGTTAATAAGTTTCAAAGAACAAAAAAAAGATGGACATGCATCCTAAATAATATATTGCTTATATTAGGTGGATCATAATACAAATAGTAAGGAAAATATACCTTTGAATAGCCCCCATCTCCGCATATGTCCCCTACAGTCAAGTCTACTACTATATTATTTCCTCTCTGACTCAACTCCAAGAACTCTTCAAAGCTGTAGTAAGGAGACACACAATAGATAAAACAGAATGGTAAGGAGAGTAAAACAAAATTTCCATCAATCAAATACCTTTTGCAGTCTGTCAATAGCCTTAAAAGTCCCGGTATAGTTCCACCACCTATATAAATGTGTGCCTATAATACATTGAAATTTCCATTTTCCGATCACCTGCTTCATGACTTATTATTAATTTTGATATCATGAAATTTTCGGTCATGAATTGAAGTGTGAAATGCTTTTTCATAACCAAGAGTTACCTCAATCATGCTAACAAACATATGAGAAGTCTAAAGAGGTAGATTTTCAGAAAGGATTCCTCGGTGATCTTCAAAGAAAAGCTAGCTGTCAAATTCAAATTTCAAATTTCATGTCTTTCTCACTAAGGCAATTAATCATCAACCTCACATACATCCCAATTACAAACCTTAAATATCCAAACCAAATGTAAAAATGAAAAAGATAACAGAGAGTACCTCCAAAACTTGAAGCCTCTTTGACAAAGAGGGATGCTTGCAAATGTATGCTCTTCATCTTCCTCTCTCTTTCTTTATAAATTCTAGTTGAAGAAAAATGCTGCTGGAGCAATTGAGGAATATAACCTATTATATATAAGACATTTTTCAGCAACCATAAATTGATGAAATTTATGACTTAATGAGAAGAACATGTCTGTAGATGGCTTGCGATGTTCTTCCTTGTAAGCCTCTCAACATTCATAAGATCAAGTATTTTCTTTGGTACAATCCTGTATCAAAATGACAAAAGTTAAGTGTTCATTTCAGTTATAATCAAACAAAAGCAAGCAAACTATCATTGAGAAAGCTCAAGCACAACAATGACTAATTATACTTACTGCCAATACCCAATTGATTAACAGCAGCAACAAATTGTGTAGCTCAACAGACCAAACAACCCTAGGCTTTTTCTGAGTAGATGAATCTTCACTCTCTTGCATGTTGTCTTCACTCTCATCCTCATCATCCTCATTCTGATCTTTTCTCTTGTTAACTTTTCCATTGTGATTAGCCACTCCTTGGCCATCATCAGAATTCATGATTTGAGCCTTTTCGCCATTCTGCTTACTGTTAAGATCATTGTGTCATCTTCTTTCGAATTTCTTCCTTCGAATGACATGCTGCCATATGTTCCTCAGTTCCTCAATTCTCATAGGCTTTAGTAGATAGTAACACGCACCATGCGTGATTCCCTTCATCACAGTTTGGGTTTCACCATTTGCAGACAACACTGCATTTTTCTTCAGAAGAAGAAGAAGAAGAACAATACCTTGTTAGATCTTGGAGAGGGGCTCCTTGAATCCGTCTTAGAGAGGGCCTTGGAGAGGGTGGCGATGTTGGAGTGGATGCAAGCGACCTCGTCATCGTCGATGCAAAACCATACATTAGCGTCTTCTTCTTCTTGGAGGTCACGACGGTGGAGGCCGGAGGACGAGCAAGAGGAAGGTGGAGGGGATGGATCGAGAGGGGGGCACAACCATGCTTCTATACTCGCCGAGGAAAAAGATGAGAGTCGTGTGAGGCTTCCATCGGCTGAGAAAATGGGGAAGATTTGCAAGAGGCTTCCATCAGTAGAGAAAAGGGGGAGAATCGTGCGGGGTTTTCGTCGGCCAAGAAAAATTGGGGGAAGTCATGCGCGGGATTCGGAGGGAAAGTGTTTTTGTTGGCTGAAAGAAAAAGGGGAAGAATCACGCGGGGTTTTCGTCGGCCAAGAAAACATGGGGGAAGTCACGCGGGATTTGGAGGGAAAGTGTTTTTATTGGCTGAAAGAAAAAAAAAAGGAATTTCATAAAGTTGTCGGCTGAATTACCAACAGATTATATATCCGTCGGTAATTCGGTCGGTATTACCAACAAAATAGATCTGTTGGTAATAAATCCGTCGGTGAAAACATATTTTCTTGTAGTGCATGTAGCATAGGGTTCGCTCTCGAAACTCGGCCATACTCCTCGGTTTGGACTTGACAATCTGGTTCTTGAACTATCGGGGTTTCAGACCGTGCTTGACAGAATATAACTCGACGCGATCAATGTCCACGATATTGAATCTTCTCAAAGACTCCCTTAGCAGCTCATGATGTCCTTGCTTGATGTAGTGGAGAGAGTCATCGATCTTAGAGTAAATCCGAGATGAGGAAAATCAATTTGTGAAGGCTTTGGATGGAAGGTGTGAACTAACCCTGACGGGAGGGTGGAGAACCATAGTAGCGTGGCCTTCTCCAAAAAAGTGGGGAAAGCTCGGCAGATAATAGAGTCGGTTGCACCATTGAGGAGCATCATTGACCTGAACATCGTCAGGTGGGTGGTCCGATCACCCGTGTCATCGTAAGGTTGAAGAGTGGTCGGCAGTTTGAAATTATTGGGGAGACGGACTGCCATGATGTGCTCGACGAAAGGTCCTGAATCGACGGCGGGGGGAGGAACAACCTCTATGGCCTGGTTCCTTCTTCTTCTCTCTAGCGGTGTGTGTGGGAGACCTCGTCTCGAAAAGCAAAGGTCAGTCTCTCGGTTCTTTCGAGATGACTATATTCATCATGTTCCGAGCGGCGATGCTCGCGCTCGATCGGGTGCTACTCTCTTGATTGTGTCAACACCTCGACATGGGTTGTTAACCTTTGGTTCTACACCGGAGATCATCGATCAAACACCGTAGTTCTTCTAGTGTTGGTGTGGCGGGCACCGGAGCATCACTCCTCGACGTGTTAATGTCTCTAAGTAGTAGGGGAACACTACTGCTAGGTTGCTGCCTATGTGCAGTGGCGTTCGTCTGACTCCGGGTGCCTACCATGATGGCATAGGTAAAATTTACTCGCCATCACGGTGGGCGTTAAATGTTCTTACCTGAAGTCGAGTGATGCGAGTCCGCGCATCTCATGTCTGGCGCTGCTCTAGTGGGGGAACCTGCAAAGACACTATGATGCTTAAGTAAGAAAGAATCTCATATGATAGGTATTGAATTGAAATTGAGTATACCTGATATGTGACATGCCTATTTAAAGTGCATGTTATGGATATTTGGGGGTGATGATGTCTCGCTAAATCTTGTGGGGATGTGCCCGTAATTGGTCGAGGTTTATCTCGGAGATGTCGGACTCATTATTGTCGAATCCATGGTAATTAATGAAGGACGTATGTGTCCTTGTATGGTCGGGAGCCCCCGAACTAGGTTGTAATTGGCTTGATCTGAGTCTGATTCATGAGTGTGGGTGTTATCAGGCCTAATTCGATCGGGCACAAAGTACTAATCCAGTTCAATGCTATTGTAAATTATGTCATATTTTATATTTACATGATATTTTTTGAATAAAAATAAAATTAAAACAGTTATTGGGATTGTTCCCTTTTCCATTAATATAGAGTAAGTTATTTACAAATTTCTATTTCATGTGATTTGTTAAAACATTATATTTATTTTTGAAGTCATATTTTAATTCCCATCCAGCGTGGCTTTTAAAAAAAAAGAAACATAACTACTTTAATTATAGATAACAATGTGTCGGGCCTAGCCTGACCCAACCACTCTATGGATCAAGTTGGGTAGCTCCTTTTAGGCACGACCCTGACCCAGCCTAAGTCAAGCCATGCTTGGCCTGACTCGAGCTCAGGTTCGACCACAATGCAATATCTTTTTAAGTTTTTAATAAATTAGTTTAATAATTTAAATGATCTAAATTACTTAAATTAATATTTTCTTTCATTATTTCATTTTTTTCTTATTTTTTTTAGTTATAGTTTATATTTAAATATATTTAAATTTATTTAGTTTTCAAAGGATAATTAGACTAAAAAATCACAAAGTTTCAATAAATTTTAAGTTCTACCCGCGTTTTTAAAATTCTCCTATAAATGTATATAGTTTTTGTCCGTTGATGTCATCTACCAATTCATCAAGCGACGTCTCAACTAAGCTGACATGGAAGAAAACGACGCTCGCGTGGCTGAAGGCTTCATACTTGGTCGCCTAGTTGTGGATCTGTTATTAAAAAAGTATATATATATATATATATATATATAGTTTCACATCCTTTTCTCTTTCTTATCTTCTTTTTTCCTACTTCTTCTCTTCTTCTGCCATCCCACTGCCACTTGCACCCCTACCTTCTCTCCGACCGAGGAAGACTTGGCCGGTCATGGAAGGATGGACCATGGGACAGCCAACGTCGATGACGACACGACTCCAACCCACTTCATTCTTCTTGTACATTAGAAGCTTTTCTCCTCCTCTGCCCTCTTTTAGGAAGTAGGGATAGAGGAAGAAAGAGGGAGGGAGGAAAGTAGTGAGGCCATGGAGGCGTCGATCACAATGTGGATGGTGTTGGTGGTGGGCGTTTGCTGCGGTCTACTGGTTCGTGTGGGTGGTCGGTGCAGCTGAGACAGGGGCGGAGACAGTGTACTGTCATGAGGGGCAATTGCCCCTCCTGACATTGGTCTCCCCCTTAAACCTATATTAAACATATATCGTAATATATATTATATGTATTAGTATTTAGTTATATTTGTTCCCCCTAAAAATATTCTTTTATCTTATAATTGTCTCTGTGATATGTGATTTTATATTTTGCCCCTCCTGATATAATTTTCTGCTTCGCCCCTGAGCTGAGGTGAAGGGGAAGCGGGCTGTGAACCTTAAGATGGGATCCATCGCATGAGATCGATAAGGTTCAAGACAAGTACAAGCAGTACTAGTCCTTCCTCCGCAACAAAGAGGACATCTCCGCTGCCTTTGACGACGACAAGGTGTCGGCCTTCGTCGCCCCTGCGGATGGACTTCTTAACGGCGCTACCTCCTGTGGAATCGATGGACTTCTTGACGACAAGTTGCTCCTCCCCTTTTCCTTCTTTGCCTCCTGCGCTGCCTTCGCCCCCCCCCCCCCCCCCCCCCCCCCCCCCCCGTGCACCATGAGCGACAAACCCGACCGCCTCCCAGGCAACCGAGCCCATCGTGCGGTCCTTAACCCATAAGCCTTTGCCTCCCAGAGGATAGAGGACGGAATGGAGGAGCCGGATTTGGGTGAAGGAGGAAGGCGGATCACCTCATTAATGTATCGCGTGGATCCACCAATAATGATGGGGCTTCCTCCTTTCGAACTGTACTTGTTCTTGTTCTTCTTCCTCTTGTCATCCTCATCTACCTCATCTGGTTGGAGTCAGGTGGAGTACTCGGAGCAACTCCTCTGGCGAATTATGGATTGGGAAGAGGCGATGGAGACGGCGGAGTGATATAGGGGTTGAGACTCCCCGTTCTTCTTAAGTCGACTTGGAGATCGCTGAGACGGTCCTTGCTGAGGTGGTCAGCGAGGGAGAGACACTTGTTGGTGGCAACAGAGGCGGAAGGCTAGAGGATGACGAAGGCCGAGTGTTAGAGATTGACTCAAATTGGTTCGAATCAAGTTCAGCGAGTCTGTCTGAATTCAAATCAGAGTTCATATGATCAAGTTATGATTGAATCGTAAGAGAAATAAATGAAGACTGCTCATTGGGCTCGGCCCGGCCCAAGAGGACCAGGTAAAATGGGCCGAGCCAACCTTCAAATGCTGGCGCCATATGCAGCGCACATGGAGCCAGCACGGCCTCAAATTGGAAAGTGCCTCACGTTATTTGAGGCAATTTGAACATTTGAAGATGTCATCGTAGGCTCGTAGCTGTGCTGATTCAAGCATTGTTTGACTGGTCAAATGCTGCACGCTATTCGAGGAGCCTCGTTTGATGTTATCTCATGTGCTTATCAAATGAGAATTAATCAATTACATTATTCAAGGCAATTTTTTTGCACGCAGATGACGGTAGAGATTTGTTCCATTACTCTAATCGAGAATTTCTCCACGTACAGCCAATGAGAATATCTGATTTTTTCTACGGTGCTAATTTTCCTGTGGACCATTTCATTTCCTTTAGTATAAATACAACAATTTCCCTGAGGTAAAAAAATCTCACACCAAGAAAAAATTCTCCCAACAATTCTTCTATGGACCAATTCATTTCCTTTAGTATAAATTTTTTTTTGCAAAGACAATGCCTCTATTTCGTACCAGTTTCAGGTTCAATTAATTTAAGACAGTTTGTTGTATTCTGAAGAAGATTTAGATTATTGTACTCTTATTGTAAAAGTTTTTTTCTGAATTTAATAAAGCAGTATCATCTTCTCCCTGTGGACGTAGGATCGGCACCCCGCCGAGTCCAAACCACGTTAACCCCCTTGTGTCTTTTATTTTTCATGCATTATTATTATCGAATTTGGGTTTCCGTTTTCCTCGCAGTATTCGGGTTTTGTAGATCTTGCAGGAAATTATCACAAATTTCCTAACACCGAGGAGGAGCAACTTGTTGATGAGCTCCTTAACAAAAGAGCAGGAGCGGAGAAACCCTGACTGTAGTTGGTTGAAGTAAAAATCTTCGGGCTAGCAGAGCAATCGGTGCTGCCACTTGAGTTGTGCAGCGAGAACGAATTTAGGACAACACCATCAGCGAAGATGGCAGTGGCAACGGCAAAAGAAGAGAAGTAGGATAGAATAAGAGAAGAGAGAAAAAGAAGGACTATATATATATACTAGTTTAATTACCCATGACGGGTTTTTCGTGTGAATATAAAATATATAATATGAAAAATTAATTTTAAAAGATTGAATAAACTTAAGTTGCATATATAGATAGAGCACATAAACTTAAGTTGCATATACGTAATATATTCATATATATTACGTACCGTGGACAAAAGAGAAAATACTAAAAAATAATTATCATTCATAGTATTTATTTCTAGAAAAATTCAAAATTATATAATAATAAAATAATTTTACCTTCATGTGATAATACATTTTCACTATATTAATGTTCATCTTGTGTAATGAATAATAGATCTATCTTGAAGTTAATTCATATTGTGCATGATGAAAAGTTGTCACGTGTAAAAATGATATATGAGATAATTTTGAACTACTATTAGTAAAAGATATTATAATATATTAAAATATAAAATTTCATATCAAATTATTATTATAAAATCTTTTATCATTTCATTTATAAAACTCCACCAATGAATTTAGTATATAACTATGCATTATTATAAAAAACACAAAATATTATAATTTTTATTAATTATTAAATATATTTAAAAATATAAAAAGTTTCAATACTAAGGAAATAATAATAATAATAATTATTATTATTATTATTATTATTATTATTATTTGGATAGAGAAATTACTATTATTAAAAAATTTGTAAAGTTGCCTTGTCAATAATGATATAATTGAAATTAAATATTAAATATGTTTAACTAAATGTTAATTAAAAATTTCATAATTAAAGTGAAAATTTAGGAAAAATTTCTTTTTAAATGAAAATTTTATATAAGTCTGGAAATTTTGCAATAATTAATAAGATTTTTAATTATTTGATTTCAAAATTAACATAAAATTTTGAAATTAGGAAATAAAGAAATGACATGCCTAATTAAATAGAGACAAAAATTTGAAAGTTAAGGATAATTAATTAAAATTTAAATCAACTTTATTTGAAAAATAACCATAGTTAATAAAATATAATTCGAAATTTAGAAATTAAGAATAATTAAATTATTTTAAAATAATTCGAAATTAATTCTTTGCAATATTAATAATGTTTGAAATTAATTTAATGCCACACAATTATATATTTAATATTTTAAAATTATGATAAATAAAATTATCAAAAATTAGTTTATACTAAATTATAATGTTTAAATAATAATATTAATATCAAAATAATAAATATATTTATATGAAACTTTATACATGTAAACAAAATAGTAAATATTGGTTTAATTTATATAAGATAAAGTTAAAAAAAATACATATCTCTGAACAAATATAATTTTTATTTATTGCTTAAATGTCATAAGACAAAATAATATATTTATAAATATTAAAAAAAATTAATTATCATTGTAATTATTTTTTATATCTAAATGCCACAATTCTAATATTAATATTGAATTATTTTTTATTCCAATGTTTTGAATTACACTACTCGTTTTTAATTGTATAAAATATTATACTACTATAATTAAAATTCACTAAATATTATATTATATTACACACACATATATATATATTAAAATTCACCAAATATAATATAGATATAATATAACTAATTTAAACAAATTAGAAACTAAAAACTTTAAAATATTTTAAACTACATAAATATATTTTGAAAGACTATTAGAACACAAACTCAAAAACTAATATAAAAAACATTCAATAAACTAAAAAATATTTTAATGTATTGAAAATTTTTAAATAATAGTAAATTAAAAATAAAAAAATATCAAAAATAGGTCGATACAAAAAACATTAAAAACGACATCAACATCAATTATAATAAATCAATATAGATTTCAACAACCAATATATATATAACTAAAAATATAGTACTATTTGTATAAATCAAATATAATATAAATACAATGTAAAAAATTGAAATAAATTAGAAATTTAAAAATCTAAATTATTTTAAACTGAATAAATTTAAATTTTAGTGTATTGAAAAATTAAAATAATAATAAATAAAAAATATAAAAAAATACTAAAAAATAACTTCAAGAGAAATTATAATATATATATATATATATATATATATATATATATATTTCAACTATATATATATATATATATATATATATATATATATATATATATATATATATATATATATATATATATATATATGTGTATATATTACAAATATAGTAATATTTATATAAATCAAATATAATATAGTTACGGTGTAAAAATTAAAACAAATTAGAAAATAAATAAATTTAAATTATTTTAAACTACATAAACTTATTTAGTTTTGAAATACTATTAAATACAAACTCAAGAAATGAAACTCAATAAATAATATAAAAAATAACTCAATACATTAAATTTTTTTATTAATTATTCAAATAATAAATCCAACATTAAAATATCTAAATAGATTGAATTATAAAAATACTTTAAATATGCACCAAGATCAATTGCAATATATATATAAAGATGAAAAATAATAAAAATGGTAATAATTTTTATGGATAAAGTCAAATATAAAATAGATATAATATTAAAACAAATTAGTCCAAATAAATTATTTGAAACTAAATAAATTTAAAATTCTATTAAAAAACAAACGCAAGAAATGATATTTCAAAAACTCAAAAATTAATATTAAAAAATCAATATATTCAAAATAATAATAAATTCAAAATTAAAAACATAAAAAAACTAGTATAAATAAACACACAAAAGATTGCACAACATAAATTAAATAAAAAATCGAGGAAACATTAGGAAGAGGGGAGAAAAATGACCGCAAAATACTATAGACAAATGCAAGTCGGCTAATGAAAATTTTAATTATGAATTAGAGAGGGGGGAGCAAAAATAATAATGGAGAATTAGATTAGGGCGGGAGGAAAAATAATAATGCAATAGATTTAATATATAGAGAGAGAGGGTTAAATTAAATATATAAAAAATAAATTGATAGCCATGAGATTAGTAAAATTAAATAAAAAAACAAATTTTTATTAGCAATCATGCAGTGAATTAATGTGCGATAGTAATTTAAATAATAGTTATTGAATGGGAGAGAAGTAAATTTAAGTTCACCACCACACATTAAATTTATGCTGTAGTAATTTAAATAGTAATTATTGAATGTTGTAATTAATATTGTAATTGAAACTAAAATTAAATTAAAATTAGCGATTGAAGTTAATACAACAGTTAATAATTGAAATTAATACTCATAATTTTCGGTAGAAGACACGTGAAAATATTAAATTGAAATTAATAATTGGAATTAATAATTAAAATTAATGCATCAGTTAACAATTGGATTGCCAAATTTATAAATTTGGTAATAAGATTCTTAAGTAATTGATTTAGAAATAATTACTAAAATTTGATTATTAATTAAGTAAATTAATAAAGTGAAAAAAGAAATTATTATAAAAAAAACACTAAATAACCACATCCCGAGCGCAGGACCAGAGCCGGATAGCGGCCATGAAGTCGGAGCTCACCCAACAGAGACATGCGATGGAGGAGCAGAGGCAGACAATGGAGAGGCAAAGGCTGGCGATGGAGGAGCAGATGCAGAGCAGAGACGGACGAATGACGAGTTTAAACAGACAATCCAGAACATGCAAACACTCCTCACTCAGATTGCGTCTCTGTCACACCCCAACTGAGGGTAGTGTGATCGGCCAAGGCCTACATCATGCCATGTAACCTACTGTTTACACTGACATAAGAAAAACTAAATCGTATCGATAAAAGAAATCTCAACACACTTTATTAAAAGTTTTCAAAGTCACAATTTTATATTTTTCAAAACAAGTAAGAAAACCAACATCAAAATAATTGAACGTTTCAAGTAACAAGTTTTACAACTCTTTTAAATACAATTGTCAGTGCAGAAACTAAAAACAACTAGTAGACACTAGTCTAAGACTCATGGACGCCGCTACGAGATATGGCACCGTCTCCCGCCCACCAGCTACACCATGTCGACATGCCAAAGTCACTGCTCATGCTCTGCAAAAATAAAGAATAAACTGTGAGTCCACTTGGGACTCAGTGAGTGGCTCTAGCAAACCTCCACCTAAGCCTCAGTTATGCATGTATATCATATAAGGCAACAAAATAAATGTACAAGGAGGTAAACTACTTCTAATGTGACTACCGACCCCAATGGGTCAATCTATACAAACTGAACATGTGATAACCTACCATCTCGGCCTATCAAGCCTCCGACATCCGGCCCTTGGGCCTACTTATGGAATAAATATCTCGGCTACAGCCGTCCCTATCATATCAGGTAGTATCATACTGGCCATCGACCACATCATCTCAAGATGTAAGCAAATAATCCCGGGCCGTCGACTAGGATGGTCCACTAGTCTTCGAACACCGTCTGGGGTAAGGATAGCTAGTCCCACCCAACTGGGGTCTGGCACCTAGCGGGTCTGCTGGCGCACCTCAAGACCCAACACTGGCCGAGCTAAACATTGGTATTTCCCGACCTCCACGCTCCTCAGCGGACCATCTCAAGCACATCACACAATCAATGTCCTAGGGTTTTCATATATACACTTCGGGCCATTGCCTGTATCTGGCCCTAATCCGGGCTACAAGGTCAACAATTTATACCGCCCTTCCAAAATATGTACACCTAAGAGTTCTAGGTTTCCAAATATTTACAAGAAGTCCTAAAAGTGATATCATCTCCTAGCTAAGTTTCCATATAAGTACGATGAACGTCTCGTGACGCCTTACATGTTATCTAACCTTCCACACTACCTTGGGTGAGGAATTCCTTGTATCAACTTTGGAATTCCGCCCATGAATATTTTTGGACAGCATGTATTATCTAAAGAAAAATATTCAAATGTTACAACATCTACTATATATAACCACAATATTCATGCATAACAACTTTACACTACCTTAGGAATTAAGCTCAATAAGAAACAATTATCTAGCATGGCAAGGTAGCAATGAATTCAAAAATGTAGGAAATACTAAGCATGATAAACAATTGCAACATTAAAGATCTAATGCTAAGGATGGTCATAAAGCTAGCATTCCTACAATCTCATAATCAATCAATTTACTTGTTATGATTGGTGTTCTTCCTAAGTATCGTCATACCTCTATTGTTGAACCTTATAATCATGAAAGTTTCCATCTAAAGCTACCCTCTTTCCCCCTCCCTAGTCTTGGCCGAGCCATGAGCAAGGAAAACCTTGCTCGGCCATGGCCCTTAAGGTAGAAAGGGGAAAGGGGACTCTAACTATGCCTCTAATTCTTCGATTCCGATATAACTTAATATCAAGTGGACTACTTTACCCCTTCCCTTACCTTTGGCCGAACCCTCTTCATGAGGTGTGGGGTTCATTCGGCCACATCAAAGGTTTCTAGGGAAGACATGCTTCATAACACGTAAAATTGACGATTAAGACTACATCATTCATGAACATGAGATCGTCCAAGGGCTAAAGGGGAAAGGGGACTCTAACTATGCCTCTAATTCTTCGATTCCGATATAACTTAATATCAAGTGGATTATTTTACCCCTTCCCTTACCCTTGGCCAAACCCTCTTCATGAGGTGTAGGGTTCATTCGACCACATCAAAGGTTTCTAGGGAAGACATGCTTCATAACACGTAAAATTGTTGATTAAGACTACATCATTCATGAACATGAGATTGTCCAAGGGCTTTCTTTCCGTCAAGGGAATTGAGGAAATTTTTGGCATGACCTTTCCCATTTTCCCATGACTCAGTAGCCCTAGTACTTAATCGGCGAAGAAACAAGATGATCCGACAAGAACTCGTACAAAATAGTGAATACACATCGATGAAACCAAGATTCGTCGGAAAAATTGCGAGAAAACTCATCATATCACATCTAGGGGTTCGGCTACCCGCCTCCCCCAAGCTTTCAAATTCTAACCACTCACATTGATTGCGGAGAACGAAAGATCGGATGACGATGACTTTGAATCTTCAAGCGACGGCGCAAAATCCCATATCGATCCAAGTCCCCCTTCTCCTTGCTCTTCTCCCTCTCTCCCTAGGCTGCCTTGTGCGACTCCAAGGATGAGTCGCACAGCACAAGTATGAGGGGTTTTAATCCCTCATCTAGCCTTCCATATAGGCTCTTGCCTCACCTGACTCATACTCAAAACTCGACTAAACTTGGGTTCCGACTCAACCCACAACATGAGTCGATTTAAACTTGATTTAAGGTATGATTGCATAAAAGGAAAGTCAATCACCCAATAAAATTTCATACATCATTAGTCGAGTCATACCTTTTCACTCGAGGCGATCCTGGGGCTCAACTCGACTATCCCCGGGTCCAACGTGTTGCACCAAAAATAGATTTTTATATTAGAAAATTTTTTCGGGTCTTACAGTCTCACTCTGGCCTTCTACCATGATGTCGCAGTCGTCATCCTCCTCGACCCAATCGACGCTCCCGACCCAGTCGTTGTCGACTCCAACGCCTCCACCGCCTCCACCGCAGCCGTGAGATTTTGACTAATTGTATTTTGTTTATATTTTGATACTTGGATGCACAAGTTGATATTTTGATAATTATTTGCCTCCGATTTGAGACTGATATTGATGATATTTATGTAAAACTTGTATGTTCTAATGTATGTGTATGATATTTTCTGATTGTAATATGTGATTGAAAATAGTTTGTAGTCGATATATCATTGTATATAAGAATTTATAAATTTTTAGTTTTTTCAGTTACAAGGATACACCTTTAGCCATGGCTTACCCACGGTTCACCGTCACTAAGCCGTGGCTGAAAGCTTATCGTAAATGACTGATGGCCTGGGCAACACCAAATATCACGGTTGCTAATAATATCATCGACGGGCTAGGACCGTGGCTGATGGGTTGGTATCAGTGACAACGCCCCGAGCCGTCACTGATATTTTTTAATCAGCGACAACGCACGAGGTTGTCGCTGATGATTACATGTGATGGCCGCGCTTGGTCGTCACAACTTATCTGAGATATGCTCATCAATGACGGCTGTTTGCCACGGTTGACGCCATCCGTGATATCTATCACCGACGGTTCAGCCACAGATATAGTCGTCGCCAATGACCACAATTCTAGTAGTGATATATATATATATATATATATATATATATATATATATAAATGCAGTGTAAAAAATTGAAATAAATTAGAAAATAAATAAAAACTAAATTATTTTGAACTATATAAATTTATTTATTTTTGAAATACTATTAAAAATAAACTCAAGCAATGAAACTCATAAACCAATATAAAAAATAATTCAATACATTAAATATTTTTTGATTAATTATTCAAATAATAAATCCAAAATTAAAAACATCTAAATAGATTGATATACAAAAATACTTTAAATGTGCACAACGAGCAATTGTAATATATATACAATTATATATATATATATATAAACAACCAAATTATATAAAGATGAAAAATAATAAAAATAGTAATAATTTATAAGAATAAAAATCAAATATGAAACAAATATAATATTAAAACAAATAAATCCAAATAAATTATTTTAAACTAAATAAATTTAATATACTATTTAAAAACAAACTCAAGAAATAATATTTCAAAAACTCAAAAATTAATATTTCAAAAACAATACATTCAAAATAATAATAAATCCAAAATTTAAAACATACAAAAATTAATATAGATAAATTTGCACAAAAGAATTGAACAAAAAATCGAAGAAAAGTTAGGAAGAGGGGAGAAAAATGACCGCAAAAATAATAGAAAAATGCAAGTCGACGAATAAAAATTTTAATTATCTAAAATAGAGTTAGGAACTTAGTGCGATATCTTTTTGGAATACAAAATAAATATGACAGCAATTGATGGAGGGAGATATGGGGAAGAAGAAAGGGGGAAAGGGAAGGAAATGAAGAAGATGAAAAGAGAAATGGGGAAGCAATGCAACATATATATACAGAGAGGTGAAATTAAATAAAAAATAAATTTAAATTGACAGCCATAAGATTGGTGAAATTAATTAAGAAAGCCAATAATAATTGGCAGTCATGCGATGAATTAACGTGCGGTAGCAATTTAAATAGTAATTATTAAATGAGAGAGAGGTAATTTAAATAGTAATTATTGAATGTTGTAATTAATGTTGTAATTGGAATTAACTGATTTAATAATTAAAATTAATGCAGTTAACTATTAGATTGGAAAATTTGAAAAAATGGTAATTAATTTTTAATAATTAACTATATTATTAATTAATTGATTTCAAGATTAATATGAAATTCGAAATTAGGAAATTTTAAAATTGGAAATTTAACTATAATTAATAAGATTCTTAAGTAATGATTTAGAAATTAATTACTAAAATTTGATTATTAATTAAGTAAATTATTAGAATGAAAAAGGAACTTGTTATAAATTTTGAAATTAGGAAGATATTAATTTAAATTTAATTAATTGAATTAAATAAAAGCTAAAATTAAGAATAATTAATTGGAATTTAAAACATAATTTATTTGGAATTTATAATTTGGAAATTAAGAAATAAGATTTGAAATTAGAAAATTAGAAATCTCCATATAACTAATAAGATTTTTAAGTAATTGATTTCGAAATTAATTACTAAATTTTGATTATAAATTATGTAAATTATTAGATAGATAAAGGAAATGTTTATAAACTTCTAAATTAGGATATTAGGAAATTAATATAAAATTCAAAATTAGAAAGTTAGGAATTTAGATTTAATTAATATAACTAAATAAATGGGAAATTAGGAAATGAAGGATAATTAATTTAAATTTAAATCGACTTTATTTGAAATTTAAAATGTTGAAATTAAGAAATTAGAAAATTAGAAATATGACGTGTTTTTGCCGAATTAGAATTAATATGTAAAATAATACAGTGAAAAAAATTCTATTAATTCAATATTTTCCTAATTTTCTAATTTTAAATTTTATTTATTTAATTATAGAAATTAAGAAATATTAATTAAAATTTAAACCGCTTGCATTTGAAAATAACTATAGTTAATTAAACAGAATTTGAAATTAGGAAATTATGTATAATGAAAATATTTTTTTAAAAAATCAAAATTAATTATTTTTTACATTAATAATAATTGAAATTTATTAATAATAATTATTAAATTAATAATTTGATATGAAAATTATTTTTGGAGAGAATGCGGATTCATGTGGAAGCGACACATGTCAATATGAAGATATCTTTTATATAATATATTAGTTTAATCACCCGTGCAATGCACGGGTTTTTTGAATGGATATAATATAAATGATATTAAAATTGGTATAAAAAAAAGTAAATAAACTTACATTGCATATATAAATTACATGAACATTAATTTTATATAATATGTAAAACACATCTTCATATGGACACGTGTTCAGAAATTACAATGTCCTGCAGTTAAAAATAATAATACAATAATGTTAGAAATAAAATAAGGAATAATAAAACTCAAAAAATTAACTTTACCTATTCAACCAATATTGTTAAGATAAAGAGAAAGAAATAATATTTACAAAGGTTCTGCAAGTTAAAAAATAAATATGATAATGTAAGTATGAAATGAAGTAGTTAAATAATTAAATAAATTAAAAAATATAAACTTTACTTGTTCAATAAAGATAGTTAAAAACTTCCTTATATAAAATATTCATAATGCTATTTGGCTGAAAATGTTCATGGTTCTCCAATAAAAACTTCAGCCATTTTCTATTCTTCACCCTTGAAAGAGCAACATATAATTGACCATTGGTAGATAAAGGCCAACAAAAGAAAGGGTCTGTCCTTGTGACTTATTTATGGTCATTGCAAATGATATAATGACGGGAAATTGTCTTCTTTGAAACTTCATTGGAAGTGTTTGATTGCTTGAAATCATATTCATCTGGGGTATAATGACAATTTCACCTACATTGTTTCTTGTAAGAATAGTACATTCTAGAATATGATGTCCTAATGTCTTTATCAGCAACCTTGTTCCATTACATAATCCATTAGATTGATCAATATTTCTGAGTAGCATTACTGGAACGCACTCCTTCAACACAAATTTATGAGATGGAAGACCAGAATAATTTATGGCATTTAAGACTTCAGGTGAAAAAGTATCTAATTCACTTTCCATATTAGCATCCTCTTTACAAACTGAATCTGAACTTAAGTACACATTTTCATTATGCGAGACAATAAAAATATTATTTACCCTATCAACAACTTCAAATGTAGGACAAAGTATTGTTCTTTCCTTGAAGTAATCCAAATCTGTCATGTTAGCCAAAAGATGAGGATAAACAAAATCAACCAACTCATCAAATGAATATTCTGAATTACTTATCAACATATCATCTGGAATTTCAATTTGAGATTCTCCTTCATTTGAATCTCCACCAATTCCATCTCCTACATTCAAAAGCCATTTGCTAAATTCTTCAACATGAGTTAATTCAGTCGAGCCTACGGAAAATCTCAAGTTCTTAGTCAATTTAAAAACTTTGCAATATGACCAAAGATATGAAGAATTAATTGTAGCATGGACAATGTCTTGTCTTGAACCTTTAGGTATGACGGGCACTATTTGCTTAAAATCACCACCTAACACAACAACTTTCTCTTCAAATGGAAGACTACTATTATAATTTTCAGAATATCTAAGAATGTCTTTTAAACATCTGTCCGGTGCTTCAAAACAGAACTTGGTTACCATGAGTGATTCATCCCAAATAATTAATTTTGCCTTGTTTATCAATTTTGCATGAGCACTATTCTGTTTGATGTTGCAGGTAGAGCTTTCATTAATAGATATCGAAATTTTAAATCTCGAATAAACTGTCCTTCTATTTGGCAACAATAACGAAGTAATTCCGCTTGAAGCTACATTTAAAACAATATCCCCTTTCGACCGAATTGCTGTTGACAACATATTCCAAAGAAATATCTTACCTGTTCCACGATAGACATAAACAAAAAATAAAAAAATTCTTACCATAGTCAAAGCAAATTATTGTATCATATATAATTTGAAAGCCAAAAATATAATTCGAAAAGAAATGAAATTTATTTTGGAATTAGATTATTTTCCGAAATTCTAAATTTGAAAGTTTAGTATCTTATTAATAGGGAAATTCATTTAATTTGTGAATTAGTGAAAGAAATTGGAAATTAATTTAAATTGGATTTTAATGAAAATAAAATTTGGAAATTAATTAATGAAATAAAACCGGAAATAATACAAACATAATGATTTAGAATCAAATTCGAAAGTAGTTTAAGAAGGAAATAAAATAAAGTTTAAAACCAAAAGTATAATTCGGTAATCAATGATATTAGTTTTGCAAATTAATTTATTTGATGAAATCAATGAAAATATATTTGGTAATTAATCTAATACAGAATTAGATTATTTTCCGAAATTAAGAAAAATAAATTTGGTAATTGTATTAATTCAAAAAATAAATAAAATATAAATTTGGAAATGAATTCAGGAATTAATGACAATAAATTTGGAAATTATTTTAATTACGATACTGATAAAATTGAAATTCGAAAATTAATGAAAAAAACTGATAATAAATGGAAATAATGTAAACATAATTAATTAGATTCAAATTGAAGAGGATTTTAAGAAGGGAATAAAATATAATTTGTAAAGCAACGGATGGAAAAAAATGGAAATTAATCTATTTCAGACATTAATTTAAATAAAATTCAGAAAAAGATGTAAATAAAATTGGAAATAAATCTGAGAAATGCATGTTTAATTAATTTGATTCAAATTGTTGAAGTTATAAATAAGGAATTAAATAAAGTTGAAGACCAAAACTCAATTTTGAGAAGTAATGAAAATTAATTTGCAAAGTCATTAAATTCGGTAATTAATGAAAATAGATTTGGAACTTAATCTAATTCTCAATTAATGAAAATCAAATTTGAAATCAATGAAAATAATTCAGATATTACAAATTGGCTCCAAATTGGAGAGGGTTTTAATGATTTCCATTTTTTAAGTTGAAAACAAAAAAATAAAAATTTGGAAATTAATTTGGTGTATATATTAATTTGGAATTTTACCTAAAATGAATTTGAAAATTAATCTCATTCATAAAGTAATGAAAATATAATTTTGAAATTAATGGGAATAAAATTGATGATAAAAGGTCAGAAATCTTTCTATGTTGGAAATTAATGAATGTAACATTGGCAAATTAACGAATATAAATATGTAATAAATGGAAATAATACACGGCATTATTTAGCAGGCATAATTAATTATCAAAATAATTAATTATCAAAAATAAAAAAAATTAAGCAGTATTTATTAATTACCAAAATAATTAATTGTGTGTAAAATAAAAATTTGAAATTAAGGAGACTATTATTAATTTCATTTTAAAATTCTCAAATTATTGCATCAAATATTACTTAATGCTCATGCCACAAAATTTGAAGAAGTATGCCATAATTCAGACAAAGAGTTTCTATACTTGTTCCTCCAATGCCATAAACAAAGAAAAACCCACCATCGTTTCCATAGATAGCAGAAATTATTGCATTATATATGATCTTTGCTCGGAGGTAAGAGATCAAAATTAATTACTAAATTTTGATTATTAGTTATGTAAATTAATAGAGTGAAAAAGGAATTTTTTATAAATTTTAAAATTAGGAAATTAATATAGATTTTGAAATTAGGAAGTTATGAATTTAAATTTAAATAATATAATTAAATGAATGCGGAAATTAGGAAATCAATGATAATTTATTGGAATTTAAATCGACTTTATTTGATATTTGAAATTTGGAAATAAAGAAATAAGATTTAAAAGTAGGAAATTTGAAAATTGTAAATATCCCTATAAGTATAAGATTCTTAATTAATTAATTTTGAAATTTGAGTAAAATAATAGAGTGGAAAAGAAAATTTATACAAATTTCGAAATTAAGAATTTAGGAAATTAATAGAAATTTTGTAATTTCGAAATGTATTTATTTAATATAATTAAATAAAGTCAGAAATTACGAAATTAAGGATAATTCATTAGAATTTAAATCGGGCAATTTGAAATTTGGAAATGAAATTAATATTAATATCGAAATTAGAAAGTTAGGAAATTAAATTAAATTAATATAATTAAATAAATACAGAAATTAGAAAATCAAGGATAATTAAATTAGAATTTAAATTGGATTTATATGCAATTTGAAATTTGAAAATTAATTATTTTCAACATTAATAATATTTGAAAATTATTTAATTGATAAATTAGAAAATTGCATATGGTTATTATTTTGGGGGAACACAAATTAATGCGGATGCGACATGTGTATACATTAAGATGTGTTTTTTTCGAATTAGAATTAATAAGTAAAAATAATAGAGTGAAAAAAAAATTTTATATAAATTTTGATATTTATATAAATTTTCTAATCTTGTAATTTGAAAATTTATTTAATTAATATAATTAATAAATGAGAAAATTAGCAAATTAAGAATAATTAATTAGCCATTAAACCGCCTATATTTGAAAAATATTAAAAATAATCATAGTTAATTAAATAAAATTTTAAATTAAAAAAATTAAGCATAATGAAATTATTTAAAAAATCAAAATTAATTATTTTTGAAATTAATTTAATTAGTAGATTACATATGGAATTTTTTATGGAGGAAAAATAAATTCACGTGGATGCGACACGTGTCCACATAAAGATGTATTTTATATAATATATAAGATAAGATAAAATTATAATTACTAAGTAAAATTATTATTATTTTGAAATTTATATTTATTTCCTAATTTTAAATTTTATTTAATTAATAAATAGTTGAATGAATAATTAATTAGAATTTAAACTTGCTATATTTGAAAAATAACCATAGATGATTAAATGAAATTTGAAATTAAGAAATTAAGCAAAATAAAATTATTGTAAAAAATTAAAATTAATTTTTCTGAATATTTATAATGATTGAAATTTATTTAATTAGTAGATTACATATAAAAAAAATTTGAAGGGAAAACAAATTCATGTAGATGCGACACGTGTCCACATGAAGATGTGTTGTATATAATATATAAGATAGAATATAAGATAATATGTCAATTGTGGATAACATAATTGGTGACAACATATTGAACGTTGCCTAAAGATCTAGGATTTGAATCTTAGTATGGTCACGTACTGTGATTTTCTATTTTTATTATAAAAAAAATAAGATATAAAATAAGATAAAATAAAATAAAATAAGATATATAACAAGTATTCACTTAAACGAGTATTATTATTATTCCTAATCAGCAGAAGTTCAACCTAAGCCCAACCTATTGCCGCATCTGACTACAAAATTGTAATGCTGATTAATTATAAACATAAAAATTATTGATTAATTGTTGTTGCAACGATGTTTTTGAATAAATATGTACAAACAAATATTATGAACAGAGAAAAAATTATCCATATATGTAACACAAAAATAAAACTCAATAGTATCACAAGTAATTTAAATATTAAACAACTTTATATTTTTATGTACTTAAATTAATTGTTATCTATTGATAATTATTATTAGGTTAATTTAAATTGAATTTATCTAGCGTTTAGTAAGCCCGATGACATTCATTCAAGTTTTATATATTTATAAAAACAAATATTAAATATCAATTTTTATAGATGAATATGCAATTTTTATATTTTTAAACCGGTAAATACGCAAAAAAATCTTGTACTTAAATAATAAAATAAAAATCCATGAAAAATCTTGGCATATCTTTTCTCATCACGTTGATTATTAATTACTCTCATTTATGGTTTTTATCATATATTTGGAGAATATATATGTTTGATATGGGTGGTAAACTGGTAATAATTAAGACCAAAAAGACAAAAAACGTAATAAATAATCAAATGAAGGAAATAATTTTCTCCTTTATTAACATTTAATAGTCGACAAAGTTGGATTTATCTCCATTTTATCGTGCCTTTTGTGAATCCATCGCAGGTTTGGTTCTCTAGGCTTTCTTTATAAATTATCTTCGGATAAGGATTTGGTCCTTACGCAGTTAGTCAGTTACACGTAAATCCTATGTTTCGCATCGCAGCCCACTGCGAACAGACTGATTTCTCCCGGATTCTTACCTTAACCAATGTGCAACTGAAACCGTTGGATTTATGTGTTCCTCTTCCATCCACCGTCCAGTTCTCGAATGCGACTGCGTGCGCCTCTCATCTAGCACCCGTCCTATCCCATTTGAGTACCTCCACATCAGAACGTAGGAGGACGTGCGAAACTACTACTTAACGGACTTGCGGTTCATCAACCACTGACATTTCGCCACGTGTACGTTGACCCTCTTTCGCTAAACCGCCACGCTTCCCTCCCTGTCACGTTAATAAACCTGCATCGTTTCCTTTCTTTCCCTCCATCTCGAGCAATAATGGATCGACCAACAACGACGACGACGACGGTAGTGGCGTCGCAGACGTATGATGGAGGCGAATCTCCAGCGCTACGCCGCCTCCGGCTCCTCTCCCTCCACCTCTACCAGCCCTCCCTCACCCGCGCGGCCAGCAGCGGCAGAGGCGAGCACGGTCTTATCCCCTGCGGCTCCGGCGGAGGTAGGGCACGGAGGGTGGAGGCTAGCGGGCCGGAGCTGAAGGCTTACATGGAGGGCCCTCACCGCGAGGTCCAGATGAGGGTGTTCGATTTCTTCAGTTCGCGGCCAGATCTGCAGACGCCCGTGGAGATCTCCACCGCCGACCATCGCGAGCTCTGTATGCGCCAGCTCGTGGCGCTCGTCCGGGAGGCCGGGGTTCGGCCCTTCCGATATGTCCTCGAGGATCCCTCTGTGTACTTTGCCATCACCGAGGCTGCCGGGGGGATTGACATCTCGCTGGGCATCAAGTTGGGGGTCCAATACAGGTCAATCTCCCGCAAAAATCCTTTTTGTTGATGTCGTAGCGCAAAGTAAAATTTCGTGATGAACTTTAGCATTTTATTATCAGAAATACATTAATAGCGTCGGCGGTGTTTTTTCTAGGGTTCTTCCTTATTTTTACCCCTTTTGTCAGGAATCTTTAGATTTGTGGCCATGATTTATCCCAAATCAGAATCTTAACCGAGGGTGATTCTTCCTTTAGCATTTCAGTCAATTATTGTCAATTTCTTGAACCCTATGCCGGTTTGGTCCTGTAATCATCTGAATTCTCTGACGGGTATAGATAGATTTTATAGCTGGAATCAGAAGGGACATATTGCACTTGATGCATTGTGAAATCTTAAGTACTCGTCGGTAGCAATAGGCTAACAATGTCTTTTACATATATATTCGTTGAATCAGAGAGGCAATATTTTTTTATTATTTGTTGCCTATTATTTCTTTAACTTTAAGCTTCTTCTGAATTCAGCCTTTGGGGAGGATCAGTAATGAACTTAGGAACAAAGAAACACAAGGACAAGTACTTCAATGCAATTGATAATTTGGATTATCCTGGTTGTTTTGCAATGACAGAACTGCATCATGGTAAAAGTTCTCTTTCTCCTTATAGACCTCTCAAGATTTCAGTTTTCATTTATATTTATAAAATTATATAATTTGATCAGTATTGATTTGACAAGAGTACAATACTGGGTCTACTACTATGTCATGAATGTTCAATAATTGAATCAGGAGTTTACCTTTGTGAACAGGCTCCAATGTTCAAGGCTTGCAAACCACAGCCACTTTTGATCCCCTTACCGATGAGTTTGTGATCAATACACCAAATGATGGAGCTATAAAGTGGTGGATTGGGAATGCTGCAGTTCATGGAAAGTTTGCAACAGTTTTTGCAAGGTTGATTTTGCCTCTCCAAGGTAATGGGGGAGAATCTGCAGATATGGGTGTTCATGCGTTCATTGTCCCAATCAGAGATCTTAAGTCCCACTCAGTTCTCCCAGGGATTGAGATTCACGATTGTGGTCACAAAGTGGGCTTGAATGGGGTAGACAATGGTGCCTTGCGATTCCGTTCTGTAAGAATTCCTAGAGATAATCTACTCAACAGATTTGCAGATGTAGCTTGTGATGGAAAATACACAAGTAGTCTTCCAACTGTCAATAAAAGATTTGCAGCTACTCTAGGAGAGCTTGTTGGAGGTAGAGTTGGCCTTGCATATTCCTCAGTAGGCGTTCTTAAGATTGCAGTTACAATTGCTGTGAGATACTCTTTACTCCGTCAACAGTTTGGACCCCCTAAACAACCAGAGGTCTCCATATTGGACTATCAATCTCAGCAACACAAGCTCATGCCTATGCTAGCATCAACATATGCCTTCCATTTTGCAACACGGTACTTAGTTGATAAGTACTCAGAAATGAAGAAGGCACATGATGATGATGTTGTTAGTGATGTTCATTCTCTTTCAGCTGGTCTGAAAGCTTATGTGACATCATATACGGCTAAATCTATTAGCACATGTCGGGAAGCTTGTGGTGGCCATGGTTATGCCGCTGTAAATCGTTTCGGCATCCTGCGTAATGACCATGATATATTTCAAACATTTGAAGGGGATAACACGGTTCTTCTGCAACAGGTAATGACTGCAACTTGCACATTTTTTTTGGTGGTGCTTTGACCATTTCTCATGTACCTTGTAGGTTGCGGCAGACCTCCTAAAGCAATATAAGGAGAAGTTTGAAGGAGGTACCCTTGCGGTAACATGGAACTACCTAAGAGATTCTATGGCTTCATATCTGTCCCAACCTAATCCAGTCACAGCTAGATGGGAAGGAGAAGATCATTTGCGGAATCCCACCTTTCAACTTGATGCTTTCCGGGTAAGCTTCTTCTCTTAGTTCTACTGTGGAATGCTTCTCATGTTAATATTTCATCTTATTAATTACAAGTGCATAAACTTATTTTTCAGTACCGAACCTCTCGACTACTTCAAAGTGTTGCTACACGGCTTCACAAGCATAGCAGAACACTTGGGGGATTTGGTGCATGGAACAGGTGTTTAAATCATCTCTTGACACTTGCAGAGTCGCATATTGAATCCGTCATCCTTGCAAAGTTTATTGAAGCAGTGCAAAGGTATGTTCTTAAATACTTCTTCCGTCGTGGTTGCCTTAGAAGTTAAAGAGAATGTTCTTTTGTCTAGTTTTTATTCTATATATCCCATTGTAAAGACTTATTTTTGAATTCGTTAGTTATATACTTACAAGCCATTTAATTTCTTCTCCAGCTGCCCTGATAAGAAAACGCGAGAGGTTCTGAAGCTAGTATGCGATCTTTATGCATTAGATCGAATCTGGAACGACATTGGGACTTATAGAAATGTAGATTATGTGGCTCCAAATAAAGCCAAGGTAAAGCTTGCATTATTTTTTGGCTGGTTCATAGCATTAGTTGTGATTTTGCATTTATATTTTATATTTACTAATTTCACCAAATGATTCAGGCGATTCACAAGCTGGCAGAATACCTCAGTTTCCAAGTCAGGGGAGTTGCAAGAGAGCTAGTTGATGCATTTGATCTTCCAGATATTGTGACTCGCGCACCGATCGGAATGCCATCCGAAGCATATTCTCAATACACTCAGTACATAGGATTTTAGTTCAGATTCTTCAGCAACATGGAGACACTCGATATGGTATTCATAAACAAGCTTCACCGTCACCAATGTGAAACAAAGTATATTATTTATGAGATTTATTACTGTTTACACAAATGATGTATTTTTATGTAAATGAATAAATGATTGCTCTGTTCATAAACCTGATAGAAACTCTATCAAACCGAAAGGTTGTAAACCTTGTAGAAATGAGCAGTAAGTGGTCAGAAATAGTTACTGGTCCTAGCTGTCCTGGCTTATAGTAAACTACTAAAATAAATAAGATTTTGTCTTGATAACTCTATTCCAGATGTACTTGTTAGTTCTGTATGTAGTATCAAATCTGTTCCTTTTTCCATGGCCTCTGGCCCTCTACGATTTATTTTGCATCTTCAAAGTGCCTTTTTCTCGTGAGTGGGAGTGCAGTAAGAGGGTACAGAAAATAAAGCTAGTCTTTCATCACTTAATGGGAAACTTGACTGCGACTAGAGAGCTCTAGTTGTCTCCACTTATAAACTCTCTTCTGGTACACAAATCAGAAAATAGAGCAATTTAAAAGAGCATTTCTCTTTAAAAAGATGAGAAAATTTTGAATTACCCTCCTCCTAAATAAAATTGGGATAAGAGTCATATTTGTCCCTAAACTATTCGAGAAGGTATAAATTTGCCTTTAAATTTATTTATTTTTTAAAAAATACCCTCGTCGTTCAAATTTTGGGCCAAAAATGCCGCTGCATCTAACAGTTTGATAAGTCAGCAAACGATTGCTTACGTGGCAATGATAAATGTCATATTTGCCCTTAAAATATTCGAAAAGGTACAAATTTATCCTTAAACTTTTTTTTTTTTGAAAAATATCCTCATCGTCCAAATTTTGGGTCATATTTGCTCCTAAAGTATTCGAAAAAGTATAAATTTGCCCTTAAGCTTTTAATTACAAGACATTAAAACACACGTCAAATTGAATGAGCTGAAAAGATAGGAAAAATAAGAGAAAAAAAAATAAGGTAGCCCAGCCGGCTGCAAAAACTAGTCGGTTAAGGAGTACTGCAAAAACATGTCCCACCACTTCTGCAAAAACTAGTCGGTTTAATTAACACTATAAGAATGATGTTGATATCATCTTTATCAAAATCAAAAAAATATAAGCTTGACAATTATACTTTGTATTGTAACAAAATTATTTACTCAAATATATGAATTATCAGTTTTAGTCACTTGTTATTATAATAAGAAACCAACCAACATAGTATGGGTGAGTTCGAGTCGGGATGGGTCGAGAATTGGTATGTCTCGATCCCGTCCCAATTTTGAGTCGGGACACAAATATGTGTCCCAGTCTCAGTCCCGAATATGAAGCATTGCGATTTTGTCCCGGTCTCGTCCCGATTTTGAATTGGGACGAGATTATCCCCGAACTTTCGGGTCGGGCCGGACCAGTTACTAATAATTAAATTTAATCAAGTTTTTATTTTAGTAATCAAGATATATCTTTTTGAATATTATTTTTATTTCATCTTTGAAATTTATATTTCTTAAGAAATTTACTAAAATATTTGTTTAAATTCTAAGCTAGAAGCCAAATTTGCAGAAATCATGCAATAGACATAAAACTAAATTTTAGTCAAGGGAAAAAGCCCAAATTTGCCACTGAAGTATTGAAAAATGTGCAAATTTATCCCTAAAAATATGTTTTGGACCGAAATTGCCCTTGTCAGTACATAATTGTCACGTGTCATTTTTCATCGTGGCATCTTATGTGGCCAAGTTACACTTGCCACATGAAATTTCGTTTGCTGACGTTGACTTCCGTTAACGAGAATGACAAAAATGATCCAATTATGTAACATCGAGGGTAATTTTGGTCAAAAACATAGTTTATGAGTAAATTTGTACATTTTTTAATACTTCGGGGGGGATAAATTTGATCATTTTTTCCTAAAATATAAAATAATATTTCTAATCAACCACCTATTTTCTTATTTAGCTATAAATTTTGGATAAAAAATATATAATATTATTCCTGATGGACAAAATAAGAAATTAGAAAATAGTTTTTTCTAACCATGTTTTTGGATAAAAATATATATAATATTATGCTTTCTAATTATTTTCTATGATTTTCTCAATACTATCTTAGAACATTCATAATAATTACATTAATTAAATTTTAAAAAATATTAAACATATCATATTCCATTTAACCGTTCATACTAATTACATTAATTAAGTAAAAAATATTAAGCATATCATATTTGATTTTAAATGTGAGAAAACCAATGATAAATTTTACCATTCTAAAGTTAATAAATATTTTTAATTATTTTAAAATTTGTCTATAAAGTTTAATTTTGAAATATATATATAATTATTTTAAAATTTGTCTATATATATATATATATATATGTATATATATGTATATAATTATTTTAAAATATGTATTAAAAATAATTTACACTAACCCCATATTTTCATTATGTTAATTAGAATTAATTATTATGTCATGTATTTTTATAATGTTTAATATTGTTAAGAAAAATATTTTGATTATTTTTAGTGTTACTTTGTATTCATATTCTTTACTAGCTATAATTTATTTCTATTCCTATTCTTTAATAACTATAATTTATCTTGATGCTAACTAAAAAATAATATTTCTTATCTATTTTTATTCCTAATGATTTATTTCTTAACGATATGTTTTGTTGTAATCCCCAAAAAAGAAGAGACGGCTAGTTTGCAAATATTTTAAGTTGAAAGTCCTTTTGCAAAGTACCTAATTTCACTATTAAATTAACCCTAATTTCACTATTAGATGACTGTGACAGTCATCATGGGAAGGGAGATCGGAGCGATGATCGGTCGGTGATCATGTCACGTCCCAACTCAGGGTTACGTGACCGGCCAGGATATACGTAAATACCCGAAAGCCTAACATCATGCATACCACTACACAGACTTAGAAGTAAGAAATAAATGCAATAGACTGAAACAATGCAATTTAATAGAAATGTCTTAATCAAATGATTACAGACTCTAGCAATCTAAACAAATCAACCCTATGCATGAAAAGAAAAAGACTATCAACTCGACTACGACTCCCTAAACTAGCATGCTACGAGATCAACAGTGTTGTTTGCTCCTCTAGCTGTGCCACATCCAATAGCCTACATCACTAGTCAGGCTCTGCAAAACAAACAAAACAAACAACCATGAGTCCAAAAAAGAACTCAGTGAGTGATTCTAATGAACCTCCACCAAAATCTCATTATAAAGTTAGCATAAGCAATATAGATATCATGTCAGGGATTTTATATAAAGCATGGCCATTCGCACCACCTGCAAAAGCTCAACCACTCAGTCATACCTGGCCTATCATAAAACATAACTATTCAGCCTCCACGGCTCATTCATCACACATAGCATACGACCCATTGGCCTACCTACACAAAGAATTATATTTACCTCTAACAGGCTTTAACACATAATTTCATCTCGGCCTCGACCAACCGTGCATCATAAAGCATAGGCGACCTCGACTAGTCGCATCAATGTGATCAAGTCTCGAACTCGACCAGTCAGGTGATCATGAGTTATTCTCGACCTCGACCAACCGGATAACCACTCACATAAGTCGACCTCGACGAGTCGTGTGTGCAGTGAGCGGCCTCGACCAACCGTACATTCACAATACACATCACACAACACACATACATAATTACGTAAATTTCTACTAATTAAATCTCACGCAAGCGCCTACTTATGGCCCCTGTCCGGGCCCTCACATTCAATCCTTAAGTGCTACGTACCCTTCTCAATCGGGTGCAGATTAAATCATCATACTTGTAGTACAAAATATTCATGTTCCTATTATGATGTCTTTAGGTTTGAGGTTAAGTATAGGGTTTTCTTCATTGGCTGTCATCTACTAGTAAGGGGTCTCATGATTTCATGTCCTATACTTCACATTTGTCCCTACCATTTATTCTTCCTTGACGTATATTGACTATTATGAGCCTCGTCCTAGAAAATGACCTCCTAGTTGTTGATTTTATAGTATTTTAATTCCAGCATATAAAATTTGGGACAACATTCTAATTAAATTTCAGCACATGAATAATAATTTCCAGTAATTTAAAATACACTTGCATAAAATCACGATGATATACATTCAACATTATTAACATGAAAAATACATCATAATTCTATTACTTAGATAATGATCACTTAACTATAAAGTATCACAAGAATAGCCTCAAAATTAGGGATTTCCAAGATACAAGAAATAAATTTTTTTAATTGAATCAAGTTTTCCCTAATCGATCATCATGGCCGGCCCTCCCTATTTCCCCAATGGGGTATGCGGCCACAATCCAATACTCTACAATGATCATCATACAATTAACTAGAATTAGGAGTCTACAATTATATCGACACGAGGAAAAATTACTATATTTACTACTCTAGTATATTCGGCTAACCCTACTCATAGGGTTTTACCCTTCCTTTGGCCGGCCCTAAGGGCTCAAACAATTATTTTCTACCAAAGGTTGATCTACCAAAATTTCCTAAAGGATCTTAAACTCATAAGCTCATGATATAATCAATTCTAATCAACTAAAAATTTATAGAAAATTTTGGCATGGTCTTCCCTAAAAACCTCACAATCAACCGGTCCTTAATCTCGTAAAAACATCATAAAAAATTCGAGAAACTTGTTACCGAGAAGAGGGGGAAATAGAGGATCAAGAAAACCAAGGTTCGAGCAAGAATCGACAAGAAAATCTCGATTTCATCATGAGGGGGTATTCGGCCAACATGGATCTCCCCAAATAAAAATTCTACACCACTCACCTCTAAATAGATGAGAAGGAAATCGATCGACGCGGCTCCGATCTCCGGCGACGAATCTGTGCTCTGGTGCCGCCCCTCCTTCTCTCTCTATCTCTTTGCTCCCTTATTGTCAGCACGGCTCCTCTTGAACCATGCGGCAGCTTGAGGGGTTTATTTATATACTTTTTTTTGTGAAAATATTACCTCAATGCCCTCTCTTTAAATTCTTAAACCCAATAAGCCACCTCTACCCGCATCCAATTTAAGCCCCAAATGAACCCAATTCTAACCCAACAAGATTCCAAGATCCAATTTAATCATAAACATACACATTTAGAGAGTGCGCAATTTAAGAAGTACCCGACCGTACCTTCTAGTCGTGGCAGTCTCGTGACTCGACTTGGCTTGATTCCGAACCGACTTGCTGAACCAAGAATAAATAAATTTTAGAATTTTCGGGCATTATAAATCAAAGCAGAGATTTAGGTGCAAGGTAGAATTCTTCTCTTTCCTACATTCTTTTTCGTCGTCTTCATTGACAGTAGTTTGGAATCAGGCTGCAGTTGTAAGTGTTGCACTTGGGATGTAGGGGTAGCGGTTGGTGTGACGCGGCTGCAGCAACACAGCTTCGACGCTGCTACCGCGACATTAACGCAGCGGTCGGCGCCTCGCTAGCACCAAAGGGAGAGGCGGGGGGCGTCGGGCTAGTCGCAGGCGACCCATATAGTTGTTGCAACCGTGGACTAACGTGGAGGTCGCGCGGCCTCTTGTGGCATGGATCGCCACCCCACCGCTGCAGGTGCAAGAGAGAGAGGGGGGAGTTACATAAATTTAATAAATAAAATTTGAATTTTAATATAATAAATTATTTAGGGGGTGCTTAGAGAACTCGAATGAAGTTGAAGTGAACAACAAAGTTGTAGGTTTTTATGTTCCGAACTCAATTTGTGCCATTTATTTTCTAGTTTGAGGTTGTTTGATAAGGATTTATATTTTTTAAGTGTGAGAAGGTGATCGAAAGTATTATTTAATTTGATGGTTGTGTATAATTTAATTAGAATCGGGTCTTAAAGGCTAGGGGTGGTTTGGACATGTGGATCGATTCCATTCTAGCCGATTATTTATTGATGGGAAAAATAATGAAAATGCCCCTTTTGCCTTATTTGTTTATTTTGCTTCTAAATTATGTTGTACTCTACTACATTCTATTTTTGGACATGACATATTGTGGTCATATAGTTGATTGGCATTACTACTTACATTGCATGATTACTAGTTTGTTACGTTTAATCGTTGGTTATGCTGCATTGCAGTTGAATTATTGTTGTTGACATTATTACTAGTACTATTGACATTTTGCATGTATTATTATTTTGTATGCGGAAAAGATACAAAAATGCTCCTAATGTTTTCTCACAAGTACTAAAATACCCCTAAGGTTTTTTTGGGATAAAAAATACCCCTTACGTTATGAAATTGGGTACAAAAATGCTCCTATAGGTAAATGACATTAATTGAGAGATAACGGAGCTGACGATTAGGACCGATGACGTGGACATGTGGCGCGCATGCAGGCCAAGATATTTTCTCACAGGTACAAAAATGCCCCTAACATTTTCTCACGGGTACTAAAATGTCTCTATCGTTTGTTTTGGAGCTAAAAATACTCCTGAGGTTATTAAAAATTATACAAAAATAATATCAAGCTAACTTCTGTTAGGTGAGACTTAACAGAGATGTCGTGAATACTGATAGAGATGTTGACATTACACGTGGTGCACATGTAGAGAGCAACTTGCCACGCAATCGTAGGGGTGAATAAAAAAATCAAAAATTCGGTTAATTAAAAAACCAGTATGAAATAGAACCAATTTTTTTTATTAACCGATTTGATGGTTTCAGTTTCAGTTTTTATTTACTAAATTTTTTATTTCGGTTTCGATTTCTTATGTGTCGCTTACGTGACAAGTTGCTCTCTGCATATGCGCAACGTGTAAAGTTAACATCTTTGTCAACATTCACGACAATTCCGTTAAGTCTCACCTAATAAAAGTTAGTCTGGTGTCATTTTGTACCATTTTCAATAACCTCAAGGGCATTTTTTTATACCTTTTCCCTTCTGTATGGTTGGCATTTTACACATCGTTATTCATTATGTTTGTGAGGTTTAGGTGTGTATGTTGCATGATATGATCTATTGGGTGAAGGCCTTTGACACTATTATTGGGTTTGTTAAGTACGAGCATATTGGAGGCTTCAGTTTGTGGATATTATTTATCTTGGTCTGAGGAGTATGGACGATGACACTGGTGATCATGATTATACACACAAGTTGCAAGTGTGCGACGTCAGAGTGTGAGATGCGGACTACCCATTGGGTAATCGCATGCTAGAACGTGTTAGAGATTAACTCAAATTAGATCTGAACTGAGTTCAATGAGCTCGATCAAATTCGAATCAGAATTAATTTAAAGTCCACCCGTGCAGGATTAAAAATAAATAGAGACTATAACATTGAACCTGGGCCAGCCCAGGCAATTGAGCCGAAGTCCACCTTCTCAAGATGGCTCCACGTGTGATATGGTTGCAACAAATAGCAAAAATGTTGCATGTTTTATTTTTTAGTAAATTCTAATTGGATGGTCAAATATTTAACGCATGCAATCAAGCAATGCAAATGTTGCTTTTGGAATTGCTGCACGTGCAGGTCAAGATGATAAGGATGAAGGTTTTGCACGCAATTCGAGAGGGCCATTTTTTGAAGAATGCTCCAATGAGATTGAGATTTCATTACACATAATTCGGTCAACACCTACAATTTTATCGATGATAATTAAAGATTAACGACTGAAATTTGTTCCATTTTTTAATCAAGAAATTAGCTGAATTTTGTGGTCATATCTTTCAGCGATCCTAAGCTCACCCCCTTAGTATAAATACATGTAGTTTTCTTTGAGGAAAATCATCCAACATCGAGGCACAAATTAGATAGTTCAAGCATTATTATTTTGGAGAACAAACGATCGTAATCTTCCTTTTCGACCACGACGGCAGATTGAAGATAGTTTCTTCTCTTCCATCAAAGCAACGGAACAATCTTTTACATGACAGATTTCAGGATACAAAAAATTATCATGCAGTATTTTACTTTATTTCACAGTTAATTATTATTGTTCTGTATTGGCAAAAAAATATTTCCTCATCTCTTTAATAAAAGAATAGTACCCTCTTCTCCCCGTGGAGTAGGATCATTATCCCACCGAGTTCGAATCACGTTAATCCCCATGTGTCTTATTTTTCCGCAATATTATTATCGAATTTGGTTTTTCGTTTCTCTCACCGGGTTCGAGTTTTTTTGTTGATCATACAAGAAATTATCCCAAATTTCCTAACATTTGGTATTAGAGCCTACTTTCCCAACCATGACGAGCACCAAATTTGATATTGAGAAGTTAGATCGCAATATCAACTATGCACTTTGGTCAATGAAGATGAAAGCGATCCTAACTATGGAGATGATACATGATGTTATCCTTGGTAAGGGTAATATGTAGGGGACCGAGGAGGAGAAAGAATACAAGGAGCAAAAGACAATTGCAATTTTATACCTAAGCTTGTCAAACAAAGCACTTCGAGAAATTGCATCCCAGAAAATAGCTAAAAGTATTTGGGACAAGTTCGCATCCTTGTACCAGGACACAACTCTCACTGGCAAGATGGCTTTGAAGCAGAAGCTCTATTTCCTGCATATGATAGAAGGCACATCGGTCAAGGAGCACATCAACACCTTTCAGACAATTATCATGGACCTGGCCAGAGAATATGTGTGTCAAAATTAAAGATGAAGATAAGACTTTATTCTTTTTATGTTCACTTCCTTCTTTTAAAAACTTTCGTGAAACTATGCTTTTTGGAAAGACTGCTATTACTCTAGAATAGGTGATTACTGCTCTTGTGTCTAAGGAGCTAATGGACACACATCTTACAACGAATTCCTCTAGTGGAGGGAAAGGAGAAGCTCTCTACTCTAATGAAGCAGGAGGAGGTAACAAATCAAATGTCGCTTGTTATTACTACAAGAAATGAGATCACGTCAAGTCAGAATGACGCAGTCTTAAGAAAAAGTTACAACAGAAAAATAAGGGTCAAGACACACATATGGAGGCCTCTTATGCAGATTTTCAGAAAGTAGAGGTATTGGTCGTGACAGATAACACAAGCACTGCTAAGACACGTCGTGGGCGACGATAGTCTCGTCGACGACAACACACCTCAGGTCAAAATTCCTCTTCCTCTTCTTCTAATATATCTGATCATGCAAAATGCAATCCAGGTCAGTAGGCGAATAAGTCAACCACAAGTAGCATTGATGAGTGGTTCCTGGATTCTGGGTGTTCATATCACATGACTTCACACCGGACGACCTTTGTAGATTATTGGCACACCAATGGTGGAGTAGTTCGTGTCGACAACAATGTACCTTGCAAAGTTGTCGGATTTGGAACGGGAAAATTAAAATTGCATGATGGCTCGATAAAGATCTTAGCAAATGTTTGCCATGTCCCAAAGCTAGGAAGGAATCTAGTGTCTCTTGGAGTTCTTGACACTAGGGGCTACACAACATCCTCTGCATGAGGACTCTTGGAGGTACAAAATGGAGCCACGACGGTACTGGAGGCTCTTAGGACGTCGAACAATTTGTACAAAGTGGACGGATCCATCTTTCATGAAGTAGTCCAGATTTTGAGGCAAAACACATCAAAAATAGACACCGGGTCAAGTATAAATTTTGCTTTCAGAATAAGCTCTTCTGAGAGATACACAATGAAGGAGGAGACTCGAAGGACTATGTGGGTTCCTAAGTCCAAGCAGGAAGCTGACTTGGCCCACTTGAGCACTAATTTGACGTAGGCCTGTACTGGCCTTTTGGGAGAGGAGGATGACTTCTGAGGATTGCATCAGCCCGAATTTTCATCAAAGGATGAATTGTTAGAGATTGATTCAAATTATGTTTGAACCGAGTCCAATGAGCTCGACCAGATCCGAGTCGGAATTAATTTGAAGCCCACCAGTGCAGGATTAAAAACAAATAGAAACTATAACATTGAGACTAGGCCGGCCCAGGCAATTGAGCCGAAGTCTACCTTCTCAAGATGGCTCCATATTGTTAGGGACTTTTCGATTTGTCCGAGCAACGATGAATCATGGCGGAATATTCCCTACATGTTTGTAAATATGTTTTCGCGTCCATGTAATTTTGCCTTTTATTATAGTTCATACTTGTAAAATCCTTTGAGCGATCCCCGAGGGCCCACGGTACGAGTTGGATGCATTTCGAGGTCATTCGGTGCTTAGTGCGTGCGCGACGGCTAAGCGAAGCGGTTTTCCAGCATTTGTTGGAAAATCATCATCTCGCATGGCCATGATTTTGTCATGCTCCTCGTGCTTTTGGGAACCTTAGGGGTGACACTTGGGGGTTAGGGGTCTCATGTATAATGTAGGACAACGTTTTGTAAACAAAGCGGTTGCCTTGGGTGGAGACGAACGAGTGGCCCATATGGGCGAGCGACCAGTCGATCTTCGCCCAAGACAATTCCGGAGCTCGTCCTACACTTGGTTTTATATTTTCTTGCGCCCATAGTTCTGTAATTATTATTTTACTTTATGCCTTCAATACCATTTGGCCAATATGGTCTTTTGGGGGCGCGGATATGGAGCCCGAAGTTGGCACATGGACCAACGCATGCCCCACGATAATAAGTCGAGAAGCCCAATTCGGGACAAATTCAGGATGATAGGCTTATCTCTTGCACCGGATACAAAGGTGCCGCACGGGTTATTCCGCACAAAACAATTGGCCCTTGATAGTTGGTATCAGAGCAGATCGGTGATCAATGTGAAGATCGTGACTTTTGCGCAGGACGGATGGGCCCCTAAGACACAAAGTCGTTTGCACGCAGAGCAGATGAGTCTTAAGTCGTGTGCGCATAGCAGATCTCTCATAAGACGCATAGTGGTGCGCATAGCAAACTCTCTCATAAGACGCAAAGTCTTGTGCAGAGCAGATCTCTAGTAAGACGTACATGGTGTGCAAAGCAGACTCTCTCATAAGATGCGAGGATGGTGTGCATGGTGATGTCTCTTAAGACACAGCGCAAAGCCGATGGCTAGTGAGTCGCCAAGTTTGTGCGCATGGCTGATGACCCCTAAGACGCAGCGCAGAGCAAATGGCTCGTGAGTCACCAAATTTGTGCGCATGACTGTTGACCCCTAAGACGCAGCGCAGAGCAGATATATTGCTCGTGAGACGCCAAGTTGGTGCGCAGGGCTGATGTCCCCTAAGTCGCAAGGTTGGTGCGCAAGGCAAGATGGCCTCTAAGACACAAGATTTGTGCGCATAGCAGATAGCTCTTAAGACACAAGATTGACATGTCCGAACCAAGCACTAGTGAAGAACAGCTGTGGTGTGGCAGCAATGCTCTTAGTACGGAGAGTTCACGGACGTTGTGATCCGGTTGGAGAAAATCCCTCAAGTCGTGTTTCGAGGAGCAGTGTAAGACTTGAAGCTCGTTGATATGGGCTTGGAGGAGGGCACCATGACCTCTGCGGGAGGCGAGAAAGCAAGTAGTGATCTGTAAGACTTGAAGCTCGTTGAGATGGGCTCGGAGGAGGGCGCCATGACTCCTGCGGGGGGCGAGTGAGCAAGCAGTGATCGGCTCAAGGCGGCGGTGGAGGCAATGCTCTAGTGTGGTGCGGCCACGGAACCACTCATCACTTGGGTGTTGCACAACGACACCCAGATGTTATTTGAGACGAGCATTGCTCGTATGCTCATTAAGTCTTGGACTTTTCATTGCCCAACAAAAATGAGACTTGGTGAATTGAGTAACCATTTCTTGGGTTCCTTCACGCGAGCGTTGCTCAACGGCGCTCGTGTGCCCCACAAAGTCTAAGACCCTCAAAGCCCAGCAACATCGAGGCTTGGTGAACCTAGTAGCTATTTCTCGGTGCTCATTCAAGCGAGCATTGCTCAACGACGCTGGTGCCCATCAAGCAAGCGTTGCTCAACGACACTCGTTTGCTCCATAAGTCTGAGACTTTCATTGCCCAGCAACGAGTTTGGGAATCTCAAAGTCCTTTCTCGCAACTGTTGGCTTTAGGTTTTCAACCTTAGCCGTAATCTCGGTTTTGATGATAACAAACATGAGACTAATGATTTCATTGAGAATATGTTTCAGATTCCATATCAATTAGCGTTCGATGTCCTCGATTGAAAAAATCAGAGAAATAAGAAATCGAAAGGACATTGATCGTCGCGCTCGGGTTCGTCGCAAAAGTTTATCGAAGATCGACGAGTGCACCAAAGTCGCTTGGATGAGTCCAAAGATCAAGTCAAAAGCTCTCCAATATGATGCTCATTGAAAGCCGGAACCCGGAAACCAAGCACAGAAGAAATAGGCCGAAAATGCAATTTCAGCCTATGTTTGGTCGACCAGACGGTCGACCGAATAGGGTAAGAAAGAAAGGTCCAGCCATTTCGGTCGACCGATCGGTCGACCGAACACTGCCGAATAGGGTAAGAAAAATGGTAGTGGGCACTTCGGTCGATCAATCGATCGACCGACAGTGGCTGGTTTTGGGCAGTAGGCTTGGTCGTCGACCGGTCGGTCGATCGACCTGCTGAAAGCTGAAGATGCGAGATCCCATCGATCGATCGACCACAGACAGAAGAGAAGCAGTTGGCCTGTCACAGATAGTTTTCTATCCGTTGAACAGCCGTTTCTTCACGAGGGTATAAATACACCCTCATATACTTCATTTAATCTTCTTCTCCTACTCTAACAAAATTTATTGAGCATTTAAAAGGAGATTAAAGCCTTCCAAAGATTGATTGCGACGCTCTGCTCTATTCGTCAAGCTCTTCTTCAAGCGTCTGCTTCCCTGCCTCCCTCAACTCTGCTGCAACGAGTTTATCTGACGAGTTGAAGGATTGAAGGATTGCAAAAGAGCACGAAATCTTGGTTTCATTTTAAGCTCTTTTCAATTGTAATTTTATCTGTTATTTGAACTGATTTTAAATTTGTGTGCGTGAAGACCTTGTGTTAGGTCTATTGTGTGGAAGTGGTATCCTTAGTGAAAAGGAGTAAAGCCACTTGTGTAAAGTTAGTGTTTATTAGGATTAGTTTAGTTGTTCCTTAGAGTTGAGGTGGAAGATGACTCTCGATAAGAAGGCGGTGACTTCTGGGTGTGGAAGTGCCTTAGGTTGAGAATGCGTCTCTTCAAGTGAAAAGTCCTCTGTATAAGGGAAACGTAAATTAATCTAGTAAAACTAATTTGGAAATCCTAAGCGGGGTGCTTAGGTAGTAGAGTAGACATTGGAGCCGAACCACTATAAATTACTGTGTTTGCATTGATTGATTGATTGCTTCGATTGCTTAATCATTTATCGCTTCTGCATCCAATCGTTAAATTGCAAATTGCCTAAACGAACTAATTAGTAAACGTTTAAAACTTCGATTTAGGCTAATCGTATTAGTAAATACACTATTCACCCCCCCTCTCTAGTGTTGCCATTTCGCCAACAACAACAACAGGAGATGATGAAACTCAACTATATTCCAAGTAGTCATTTCCTAGTGACGGACTTCACGGCGAAACTCAACATGTTGCAGCCCCACTGTGGCATGTCGTTACTCAGGCGGTGTTCCCTTCTACTACTTGTGAAGAATTCACTTCAACAATTGCAGCCTATACCAGAAAGGCGGTGCGGTCGAGGCGAGTTCGACGGGGACGTCGAAGCTTGAAGTGGGGGAGGATGTTAGGGACTTTTCGATTTGCCAGAGCAACAAAGAATCATGGCGGAATGTTCTCTACATGTTTGTAAATATATTTTCATGTCTATGTACTTTTGCCTTTTATTATAGTTCATACTTGTAAAATTCTTTGTGCGATCCCCGAGTGCCTACGGTACGAGTTGGATGCATTTCGAGGTCATTCGGCGCTTGGTGCATGCGCGACGACTAAGTGGAGCAATTTTCCTGCATTTGTCATGGCCGTGGCCATGGAAAATTACCATCTCGCATGGCCACGATTTTGTCACGCTCCTCGTGCTTTTGGGAACCTTGGGGGTGTCACTTGGGGGTTAGGGGTCTCATATATAATGTAGGAGAGCATTGGCAAACAAAGCGGTTCCCTTGGGCAGAGACGAACGAGCGGCCCATATGGGCGTGCGACTATTCGATCTTCGCCCAAGACAATTGCGGAGCTCATCCTACACCCGGTTTTATATTTTCTTACGTCCATAGTCCTGTAATTATTATTTTATTTTATGCCTTCAATACTATTCAGCCAACATGATCATTTGGGGGCGCGAATATGAAGCGCGAGGTTGACACGTGGACCAACGCATGTCCCGCGATGTTAAGTCGAGAAGTCCAATTCAGGACGGATTCATAATGATAGGTTTATCCCTTGCACCGGATACAATGGTGTCGCACGAGTTCTTCCGCATAAAATAATTTGCCCGTCACAATATGCAACGCACGTGGAGCCCATACACGATTGCAACAAATAGCAAATGTTGCATGTTTTATTTTTAGTAGATTCAAATTGGATGGTCAAATATTCAACGCATGCAAACAAGCCATGCAAATGTTGCTTTTGGAATTGCTGCACATGCAGATCAAGATGATAAGGATGAAGGCTTTGTACGCAATTCGAGAGGGCCATTTTTCGTATAATGCTTCAATGAGATTGAGATTTCATTCGGTCAACACCTCCAATTTTATTGGTGATAATTGAAGATTAACGACAAAAATTTGTTTCATTTTTTAATCAAGAAATTAGCTAAATTGTGTGGTCCATATTTTTGAGCGATCCTAATTTTTTTCTTTTGGACATGCTCACCCCCTTAATATAAATATATGTAGTTTTCTTTGAGAAAAATCATCCTACACCAAGACAAAGAGAGTTGTTAGAGAGTTCAAGCATTATTATTTTGGAGAGCATTCGACTATCATCTTTCCTTTCGACCACGGCGACAGATTGAAAGCAGTTTCTTCTCTTCCATCAAAGCAACAGAGCAGTCTTTCAGAGGGCAAATTTTAGGATAAAAAAATTATCAAGCAGTATTTTACTTTGATTCACAGTCAGTGACGGATCTAGAATTTTTGAATAGTGCAATCATTTTAAAAAAAATAATGAAAGGCATAAAAATTTAAATTTAACATTAAGTTTTATAGATATTCTACAAAATAACATAATTTTTTTCTAGTACAACGTCATTCTTCGAGGCTTCATTTCTTGAAAATATTGCATAATAGTTTCATCTTCTACTTTGTCAAATACATCATGTTCGATGTAAGCCATCAAACAAGAATTAAGCCAATCATCACTCATTCGGTTGCGCAGATTATCCTTCACGAAATTCATTGATGAAAATACTCTCTCAACACTTGCAGTTGCAACCGATAAAATTAATGTCAACTTCACCAATAAGTAGACATTTGGATAAGCAATATCTTTTTTCTTCTCAATCATCTTTCGAGCAAGCTCACTGATTCATTGTAGATTAGCAAAATCATCATAACTTCTTACATCAATAATAAAATTATTAAGACTTGAAGAAATGAAAGGGAGATCCACATACTCAGCAAACTCTAAAGGATAGAATTTAGCAAATTCAACCAATTTATGTGTATTGAAGGAGGCAAACTTCTCACACGGGTCAAGACAACTCAAGCACTCGATCAAGCTTGTATTAACGTTATCAAAGCGGTCATTCAACTCTTGAAGCTGACTATCTATGACTAGATTGAATAATTCGACCTTAAAATAGTTAGATAAGGTATGTAATTCCACTCTACGCCTTGATATTCTTTTAGGACAATAGGTCTCCTCCATATTTGAAACCACACACTATAAAAAAGAAATAATTTGTGGCAAAATTTTGGAGTGACCAACAATAATTGATCACGAAAGGTGTAATCTGTGACGAAATTTATGGCAAAATTATTGTTGTGGTTAAAAGTATAAGTTTGAATAATTTGCGATAATTTTTCTAATTTTGTCATTACGTTTGCCACTAATAAATGAGTCAATGTTCAAATTTTATAGTTTTTTAAATTTATGACAACATGTTTTTCCACTGATTCAAAATATTCTACCGTGGCAAGCGTTTGCGACAAAATTTTTACCACAAGTTTGTCACGATATTCTGTGGCAATCGTTTGCGACAATAATTTTGCCACAATTTTGTCACGATATTCTGTGGTAACTATTTGCAACAATATATTATCCATCAATATTGAACTATTTACCGTGACAAATTACATGTGCCATAGATATAGAACTATTTATTGTGACAAATTATGTGTGCCATAGATGATAAAATAATTTTAAAAAATAAAAAGACTGATAAAATTTTAGACGAGTATTTTAGGTGGGATTCTGCTCAAGCACGGGATCCTGGGGTTTTATCAAAAAAGAAAAGGACTCGTCGACTCGATTCCTTGGAAAACCCTACGCGACGGCGTATTCTTTCTACACCCTTGTATCTCGATCCTGCCTTAATCGTATATAATATTCACTGAACTGGAACCTAGAAGGGTTTTCATGACAAGGAGGAGAATACGATTTGAGAGCGATTTTGATCCGGGAAGCTCAACCGTTCCGGAGATCTCCTTAATGGGCTGCAAATATTATATATTGAACATAAGGGCATCTCATGTGTTTACTGGATTGTTGATCAGTTGGCTTATGAAAATTTAGGAAAACTACTAGATAAATTATGACAGTTTTAGCAGCATAGAAGGTATTCCAAAGTTTAGCTTTTGAAGTACTCAAATATTTATGTCGAATTTACTGGATTGTTGGATCAGTTGGCATTGATACAAAATGTTTATTCCTATTTCATCATGAGGTTCAAATTCAGTCAACTTCTTGGATTTTGGATTGAATAATGATAAGATAGTCTCTTAAAAGGTATGAAGATAATATATGCCTTTGTTTGGTATTTTGTGAATAGACTTTGTTTGTTTTATGTATGAAATGTGTGGAAGCTATATATGTGAACAATGTTTGAACATTTGGATGAAATTTAGAAATCAAAACAAGTTGTTGAAAACTTGAGATGTTGGCATCTAAAAACACACTAAGTTGGTAAAACATATTACTACAGTCTAATTCTTATCAATTAATATGATGCATTCAAGATATCCATGGCTCAATAATGAGCAGAGAATGTAAATGGCTCAACAATTAATATATTGAATGTTGTGAGTTCTGTTGTGTGATTTTGGTCTTAGTTGTCTCCTCTTCTCCTTATCTATCCCTTCTCAGTCTTTCATCTTTCCTCATATCTTATTGGTAGTTATCACTCTTAAATAAGAATAGGTAGTTATCACTTTTAAATAAGAAAAATTATGACTCACACATCTTCTATTAGCATAGTGTTTTTTTTAAAAAAATTATTGAGTTTTGGTTTTGAATTGTGTTCTCACTTCTCTTCTTTTGCAGGAGAAAAAGAAGAAGAAATGAGGCAAACCTAGCGATTGTACTATAACTTCTTTTTATTGAGGCAGTGTTGTCTGGTTTTTTTTGGCGTACAAACTATTTTATTTACCAACTGTAACTTCTTTTTAATAGATATCAAATACTTTGGACTATTTCGTGTTGGTGGACAATGTTATTTATGATGTATTTGAATTAATGTTGAACTTATTTTGGATTTGTTGATGGTTGGATATGTAGGTGGTTGATTGTATACTTGCCAAGTTATAGGTTTTGTAATTAGCAGGTGGATTATTATATTAATGAATGATTAATTGTTAAATTTTGTATGTTTGTGGCGAATTTATTCATCGCATATTTTCAAAGTTGCGACAAAGTCATCATATATTGTGGCAATAATCTAAATTTGAAATTGTGTTAGTGGCAAATTCATTTTAACGTTTAATGACAAATGATCAAACATGTAGTGGTAAAAAACTTTATAGCAAATTTGATATTTAATGGCAAAATATAATATGATATTAGCGGCAAATTTTATATATTTTTGTCATGAAAAGGATTCCAAAAAGGGTAAAATAATGACAAATATTTATTAATAAGTGGCAAAAATTTTTGTCATAAAAGATACGTGACGTCAGCAAACCCCATTTGCCACAATAGGATGGAGGTAGTTTGACTTTTTCATTTGCTACTAAAAAAATTATAATTCGTGGCAAACAGCTAAAGTTCGCCACAAAAGCCAAAAATGACTTTTAGTGGCGGATCTAATGTGGCAAACAGTTGACGAATACTTTTTTGCCACTGAATCATCATTTTGCCACTATATGTCACTAGTGTGGCAAAAATAGCTTGCCACTAATTCCAAATTTTTTTTATAGTGACAATTTCATGTTTGTTACAAAAATCAATAGTTTCTTGAAGCAAACTATCAAAGCCACTATCTCTTACGTTTTGCAATCGACACTTCACTACCCTAACGAAAGCAATTGCATTTGCGAGATCTTGGTCTTTTCTTTGTAATGCTTGTGATAACTCAAAATTGATCCCCAAGATAAGATGCATAAGATGCAATAAGAATCCGAACTCAAAACTATCCATCATATATGAAATATAGGCAGCTTATGTTCTTGCTGAAGTATTATCCGGGTCCTCTTCAATTTCATTCATTAAAGAAACAAGGGGAGAAAACAGTGAGGTCACACTTCCAACTGTGGCATAATAAGAACCCCAGCGTGTATCACCGGGACGTTTCAATGTTGTTTCTTGATTCAGACCTATTCCAGTTGTTGTTTCACCAGAAGCAATGTTTTGGACAATCAACTCATATTGTTTATCCCGAAGAGAATCTTTTCGTTTACAAGAACCCCTAACAACGGTAGCCATCTTCTGAAGCATGTCAAAAAATTCTTGAACTTTTCTGTGATGTTTCGCAACCTTTATAAGAGCCAATTGTAATTGATGTGCAAAACAATGAATGTAGTATGCAGATTTATTATTTGCCAAAATCAAGCTCTTAAGTCCATTAAATTTACTAGACATATTGCTTGCACCATCATAGCATTGGCCACGACATTTTGATAAACTCAGACCAAGTTTAGAAAAGAGACGATCAATTGCTGCTTTCAGTGACCTTGCAGTAGTATCTTGAACATGAACAATTCCAATAAAACGCTCAAGAACTGATCATTTTTTGTCTACATAATGTATCATGATAGCCATTTGCTCTTTAATTGACACATCACGAGCTTCATCAACAAGTAAGGCAAAGTAATCATCTCCAATATCATCAACAATTGCTTTTACTGTTAAATCAGCACAAGTTTGAGTAATATCTTTTTGAATTGATGGTGCAATCAGTTTGTGATTCTCTGGTGCATTTTTCAAAACAACATCAGAAATTTTTTTATTAAGCATAGCAGCAAACTTTAAAGTTTCAAGGTTGTCCATTTCGCAGAAGATGTCTTGTACACATCAAAGATGCTTTCAATCGAAGACAATAATCAATTTTTGTCTGTTCAGAAATATTAGAAAGAGCAATGTCAATGTGCTTTTTACTGTTCATCAAGTCTTGCCTAGCTTCATAACATTTCCTATGAATGCTGCTAGGATCTCCCACATGAAGTTTGATTCTATCTTTTTTATTCCACTGTTTAAAACCCGTCCCAACAAAGCCATCATGACCAAATCTTGTACTTCCAAATTCTAGATTGAAAAGATAGCAATATAAACAAAAGCACGCATCTTTTGCTTCACTGTATTCTAGTCAAGCACCGAATTCACCATACGACATTGGATTAAATCTCCGTAATTTTTCGTAGACTTCTCTTTTTGGAAAATTCTTGAGCATTGACTGAGTGAAACATTTAAGCAAATATGCTCTCCGTATATTCTCTCTTTCTGTCGGATCTTTTGACATCAAATAAATTGAAATTCTTTTTTCTGGGTCTGCCTCAAGATTCTCTATATTTTTTTTTTTGAGATTTATCTAGATTTGAAGCTGGGGAAGTACTAATGGAAATTTGAATATTTTGCCCTTGAATTAGTTTTGAAATACTATTAGAAGCTTCTTGTTGTTCATTTGAAAGTTCATCTTGTAATACCGTAGGCTTAAGACGTTTAAAATAAGAATCTAATTCTTATAATAATTCATAACAAGATAAATATATAAAATTAGAAACAAATTGACATCAAACAATTAATAATTAAAAGTTGACAACAGACATTTTAATAATTAACAAATAACAATTCAAAATTAATAAATTTCATTTTTATTTATCTTTTATTTTTGTAGTATTAGTTTTCAAATCTCAATAGTTTAAAAACATCCACAATCTTAAGTATAAATTGATGTTTTCTGCCATTAAAAAACCAAATATTATATTTGGAGTATTGACACTGTAATTATAAAAAAAAATCAGAATCAAAAATAAAAAAAAATCACCAGTGCACACTCTAATTGTTTTTTAAAAAAAGCTACTGCACATTCTAATTTAAAAAATTAAAAAGAAAAATCACTGTTGTACATGGTAATTAAAAAAATTTAAAAAAACTACTGTACATTATAATTAAAAAAATTAATCAACAATAAAATCAGATATATAAAAGAGAAAATAAAGAATTACCTGAGTCGGGACCGCGTGGGGAGGATCAGGAGATTGTCGGCGTGAGTAACTGAGAAGAAGAGAAAAAAAAATTACACCATTCTTGTCAGCTGTCGGCGACTCGTCGAACTGATGAGGCGTGAGGAAAGAAATAGAGATTTAGTTTAAGTAGGGCATCATGTGAATAAGTGAATTGACAAAATTATCCTTAATTTTTTTTTATATTAATCAACCCATATGCATACGTTGAAGACTTGAAGCTTTTTTCACATCACATCTCAGGCAAGCCGGCAGCTGGCAGCTGGCAGCGGAGGATATTTTAATTCCAAAGTCCAAACTCCAAATTAAAAAGATATTTTAATTCAAACTTCAAATTAAAAAAAAAAATCTACGGCGGATGGACACTTAGTGCAATCACGTGACTGCACTGGACCCGGTGTGCATCCGTCACTGTTCATAATTAATTATTATTGTTCTGTATTGATAAAAGATTATTTCCTCGTCTCTTTAATAAAAGAATAGTGTTATTTTCTTCCCGTGGAATAGGATTGGTATCCCGCCGAGTCTGAATCACGTTAATCATCTTGTGTATTATTTTTCCGCATTATTATTATCGAATTTGGTTTTTCGTTTCTCTCGCCGGGTTCGAGTTTTTTTGTCGATCCTACAAAAAATTATCTCAAATTTTCTAATAGAACGGGCTTGAGATGACACTATCGAGGCACAATGTGAGGAAAACTTAAATTATCCATAAAGCTCTATCTGACTATGCATGTGCACATTAGTGCATAGATGTATATATATTTTGGCATTTTATCAATTGTTAGGAGCATATAATAATAGTTATGAGATGCACATATTGGTTGATAGATACATGATCGTTTATTAAAGTTGACATTGAATTAGTTGGTAATAACATACGATGATAGTTGTGAGGTGCAGTGTCATCACGGTAGAATGTTTAATTATTCTAATATTGGCATATTGAAAGGTCTTACTTAATTTTTTGTTGATTTTTATTATTTTTTTGCCTCAGATCCTGCCGGTGTGATGATAAGTACTGAGTTGGGATAATTAGATCCTCCGCAGGTGTGATGACAGTACTGAGTTGGGATAATTAGAGTCCTAGAGGAGATGTCAGTTGAGTGCTGATTAGTTATTTTTCTTTTAGCTCATCTTAGAATTGATTATTGATTTTTTACTATTGAGAACATTTGTTTTGCAAGGTTCATTAACTACACTTTCCTAGCCCTTTGGTTGTACTAGTTGGTCTTTTACTTTGACATTCATATGATTTTTCCGCTACAAGTTCTTAAAATTTTTATGGTATACTTGCTGATTTCCTGTTGCACTATTTCTAGGTGACATCCTCTGCCTGAGGATAATCATAGATGGATCATAACATATTTACTTTACTGGATAGGCTAAGATACGACGAGGATAATACATGAGAAAGTATTCAGTATGATTTTCTTTTTAATTCAATATATATCGAATAAAATATTAGTTTGATATTCTTTTAATTGATATAGTAAACAAACACTAAACAAAGAATATATATGAAACAAATATCCTAATATTTTAATCATATCAAACAGTGGCATAAAGTCTGCATAAGTGACAAAAATCTCAGCAATGCCTTTATATAATTTGAAGGAATCATAACAAATGGTGTATTATAGAACTCATCAACTCAATGCGCTTATCAATTAAAAGATTCATCTCAAACAAATTAAACCCCTAAACACAAAGATCATATATCACAAAAAAAGTATCCATGTTGAAAGGCACTAAACTAACAAAAGAATCAACGGTTCCTCCTCATTTACAAACTCGGCAGCATTTTGACATGACCATCATTACTTCCCTAGAAACTATTATATAGACTGCTAATAAATGGCAATTCATTTATAATCCAAGCAGTACACATTACTACCTCTCAGAGCAGCATTTGAATATGCAATCCGCGCTGACTCATTACTCTGCTTGATATCCTCGTAAACCTTCAGCGACGCCTCAGCAAACTTTGTCAGCCTGTCAAATACCCTTATCAAGCATGTCTGCAAATTGTCCAAGTTCAAAAACCTCTTGCAATTGTCCCCCTCTTCCTTGTTTTCTGGTTCTCCATTTTTTTCAGGTTCCTCAGGCGATTTTTCTGTTGGCTTATCGTCTTCTACTGGATGAACCTCAAGAGAGTCTTGAATGACGGATATGATGCTCTTGAATGAATCAAAGAGTTCGTCGGAAGGAAGCACGCTAAGACCTGCAAGCCAATCGTTGCAAACTACAAATATAGGAGGAGAAATAGCTTGACGAGGCGGGAAGATATATTTCCTCCCCTTTCTACGTTCCTGAGGTTGCAAAATACATTTTTGAAGCCAAGCATTGAGAGATTCCACATAGGATTTATGAGCATCCACCCAGTGTGAAAAGCGAGAGCTGAAATAATCAATTTCACGTTGGAGGTGGATCAGTGCCTGCTTGTATGCCTCGCTATGTGGTGCAGCTGCTGAGGTCTTTGCGTGATAAGCCAAAGATATTGTGATGAACTGTGTGTGATGGCATTCCAGCATAGCTTTCCACATCCTGATCAACCTGAAAAGATAATTTAAACTTGATAATTCTACTCAATGATTTGATTCTTAGATTATGATATCCATCCAATAGGGTGAGACACAAAATAGTTGTTAAATACATAAAACTTATCCTCTGGCTCATACATTTTTGTATACAGAAATAATATAAATATCAATAAAGATAATTGCTGAAAACTCATATTTCATTCCCAGGCCAACAGTCTGAAACATGGGAAATCATATAGAAGTGTCGAACAAATTCAGCATATTGTCGTTATGAAGGAATTTAACTGCGTATAATGGATGGTAGAAAATAGAAATATGGTATGAGACCAGATCCAAGTCTTAAGATCAAAAGGATTTGTTCAAGAGATGAACACATTTCTCCAGCAATTTTTCATGACAATAAATAGTGTATCCTAACGGCGTTTATTATGGGAAAATTATTTGATCAAAATCATAGTCATAATGAATATATAAAATAGAGTCACTTAGTTCAAATTAGTTTTGCAGATATATTACAAGTTTATACATATCTTAACAAGATGAACTTCATGTGCATTAATAGCATAAAGGAGCTTATTAAATGATACCCTTGTATAAGCTCAACAAGTTGTGGCTGCAATTCTTCATCTCTCAATTTCTCAATTCTCTTTGAAATGGAATCAACTGAATGGATGGCCACCCTTAATCGAGAGTGCAGATCCTTGACAACAGCTCTAGTTTTGTCGATCAAATGTTCTTTTAAATCCTTTGCCACTTGATGCCTCAGTTGGTTACACTTTTGATCATATGCCCTCCTTAGATGCTCGCTAGCCTGAAATAATTAATGAAAAAGACAGTCAATCACAAGGAAAAAGGTCAAGATCTTGCATACTATTGGATGCTAAAGAAATAATCAAGCAACAAGTGAAATATGGATCAATGTAACAACCAAGTGAAATATGGATCAAACTGTGATAAATGCCCAGATGGATCCTTGGGTGATACATAGGAAAGGAGAGAGAAGGGATAAGTACAGTTTAATTAGGAAGAGAACTTTAATCTCCTTCAGTTCAATTAACAAGGGAACTCGATAACCTTGTGGACAACACTATAATTTGAAGGGATAATAAAATTGATTGATTTCCATTACATTCATCCCCCTCTTTATATAGTTTATAAATATACATGACCAACTTTCCTAAAAGCTTAAGCTATTAGGAAAGAGACCAATCTATTCATTTGTATTCTTAACACTCTTCCTCTCCGCTTTGATACCATGTTAAATTTGATTGGATGACCAACTTTCCTAAAAGCTTAAACTATTAGGAAAGAGACCAATCTATTCATTTGTATTCTTAACACTCTTCCTCACTTGTGGCCGGGTGAACATGAGGAGACTAACCCAAGCCCAACAAATGGATTGACTTAATTGAGGTGGGAGATAATTTTTTTTAATATTGACGCTAGGAGGATTCGAACTGATGACCTCCGATGACCTCCGCTTTGATACCATGTTAAATTTGATTAGATAACCAACTTTCCTAAAAGCTTAAGCTGTTAGGAAAGAGACTAATCTATTCATTTATATTCCTAACATTCAGAATACCCAATACCCCTTCAAGAAGACTCCTTGACCCATATCATAAAACATGACCCAAGGTATCCAATAACCACCCAAACACAATCCAAACTCAACACCAAACTAACAACCCATTAATAATCACCCATTATTAAAACTATTATAAAAGAAGGTAACTACTAATGTTGATGTAGTGTATGGCATGGCAATAAGTCCATAACATTTGTTGATGTGGACTGGTAGGCCCATTACACTACATCTTCCCTTGTCAATAACAAACTCAGTAAAAGTTAGGAAGGATTAATGTCCAAAAGAGTTAATATCAATTTCTGATAAATTATACTAATAAAGTAATCAGCTTATGGAGTAGTGTAGCAACAATAGACCAGTATTTTTTTTATGAAAAAATCAATCATATTAATGGCGTCCTATGTACACACTGATTACCTTGATTTCATCAGAAAGTTTTCTTTCCCATGCATACAGCCTTTCCAATGTGGATGAGTGGCTTCCTGATATCATAGAGAATTCATCAACAAAATCACTAGTACTGTCTCCAGCATCATCTTTTGTGGCTGTTGCAAGAGGACTCCTGGATGATGATGACATAGAAGATACTGAGCGATTCCAAGTGACAACCTTTGTCATGTTCTGGCCAGAATCTAATACAAACTCATCACATTAAATAAGATAATACAACAAGATAATCTGCACATTGAGGTTTTATTTGAAATATATAGTTCTGTACTCATTTGAAAGTTCAATTGGCTTAAATCCTTCAGATTTTCTTATTACTAACCTCCATTTTTTGGGAATGTTTCTCCTGTACAACAAAGCTGATTTAAAGTCACCAAAACTCCTGATGAAGGTCGTTTACCTGTGAAACTAGGAATATGATGAAGATGGTAAATTAAATTAAAACCTAAAACTGATGCAAATAAGTTGTAAAATTATCCATAGGGTCACCTATTGTCTCAGAAGAGATGCCAAGCCTGATCTTCTTTGTCTCAAGCATTCTTGACACCTCATCACCTGCTTCTGCTGCTCGGAGGAACCTGTGCTCAATGTCTCTCATACTGGACACGAAATCTTTAGCTCGATGTGTAATGAACTCAGAAAAATCCACCCTTTCAGTACATATTTCTTTCTCAAGCTTCGGATTCTCCGCATTTGATCCACGTGGCTCAGATGAGGCAGTTCTAACTATAGCATCAACTGACCCACTAAGACTAGTTGATGCAGACTTCTGTCCTCTATCCTTACCATTCTTTTTCTCCACTAAGTTAACAGACCGGGATCCTTCATTACTTCTCTCCAAGCAAGCATAACCATCATTCATAGTCTTCTTAGAGCTATCAAACCCTTCTTCAATCAGAGGAACAACTTCTGCTTCCTTTACCTGTCTCAAACCTCTCATCCTATTAACATTCAAGCTCCGACCACCTTCTCCACTTCGCGCACCAATGTTTCCCCCTGCATCTGCGGGATCAAAGAAGTCCCATGCTGAACCGATTTCAAGGGGTGGGGGTGGAGGTGGCAGGGGAAAAGTGAGCGTATCTTCTTCGACAAAATGAGTAGCTGACTGATCAAGTGCCATCCTTACAGAAGTGGCCCCTGTTGTCCTCATGTAACTCATATTGGCTAGTGTAGGTGACAATGGGCTTGCACTAAGTGAAGGTGAACCAGTACAGTCGACGAACCGGGAAGGCGACGGGGACGCATAAGAGGAATGTGACGGAGACTTGTCCACTTCAGAAGTAGACAATGATGACTCTACCAAAAGATCGGCCTCCGCGAACTGCCGCATAACAGCCCCGACGCTGCGAAGAGATTGGATGTATGAAAGATGAGCTGCCGATAGAGCATATCTTGAATCAATGGCCTGCTTGGTGTACTTTATGCGCTCTTTGCATAGAAGCAAAGCATCATTTTTAGCAGGTTTGGATCCTGATGAACCCATGGATTTAGTTGCAGCTTCAATGGCCCTCTCTCTCAAAAGACACAAAATTTCTCCATGAAACAAAACCCTACTCAGAGAAAACTCTTCTGCTTCTTCACCTCAACAATAAAGCGAAAATCTCATTTTCCTGACCTCATATTAAGAACATGAGTTCCTTCCTAAATCGGCCAAATCCGACCTCAAAATGCAACTCCGCTAGCCAAAGCAGAATCCTTTTTGTCTAGAAGAAAGAGTACCGAACAACTGCAAAGATGCCGAAGAAAACCTAGAAATTCCTCAAACTCACTTCCCTCCGGTTGAAATCTCTCAGTATCTCAAAAGTGAACACAGTAGTAGGGCTATGATTGACCTTCGAGGCAGCACCATTCAAGTTATTGCCGTGATCCTCACTTCCCGTAGCCAAGTCCTGATCTTTACTCCCCAAATCCTACTTTTCAGCAAAATCCGGCGCCGAGCTCCACAAAGAAGCCTCCGGCGGGGAAAATATCTCGTTACCTTAAAAAACGCCGCTCGTTCCGTTTTTCTCTTCTCTTTGTGCAGGAACGGCAGGAGGTGGCGCTCCGCTACAAACAATAGCAATGGTGCCGTTGATGATGAGAGAGAATAAGACAAGCGAAATAAATGTGGAGGGATTGTTAAAGGAAGGAAAGAGAAAGAGGCTGCCTCGTGTGATGTGAAGTCCAAAAAGCAGCCTCTCTCTTTCTCTCACTCTCTCTTGTGAACACTGTGAAGTGCTCTCTGCACTGCCGTCACCTTTTTATCCTCATGGCTGTCTTCTTTGCTTTACTTTTGTTTTATTGTTTCATTTAATTTTCATTGGTTGGATGCCACTTCTTCGTCTTCTCCTTGTTGCCTATTAATTGAAAATGGTGTTATATGCTTCTTTAATGAGCTTGATTCATGGGCGGAGGCAAAAGTTCTGTGTCATGGCAAGCACCATTAATGGTGCATGACATGGTCCTTGCCTGTTTAACTCCATTTTTAATCTCTTTTCAGATTGCTTTTCCTCAGAATGTTTTCTTTAAATAGATGTCTTTTGTTGTTGCATCCAGTAATTAATTCAACAGCAATCAACTCCACCTTAACTTCTTCTTCTTTTTTTCTTCTTTTTTTAACTCCACCTTAACTCAACTTTATCAATATATTGTAGATATACTCCCTTGGATAGTAACGGGAGATATGAAAGGCATCTTTGAGAGCGAGAAAAAGAGGGGAGGTCTTTGTTTCACTGTAATCAATCAGTAATAAATTTTAGAAACTTATGTCTCATGCATTTACCTGGGACTAATAATATGAAGGATGAGAGTTTGATTCAAGCAAGATTGCATAGGGTTTTATATAACACACAATGATTTGAGTGAAATTATTACCTAAAAGTCTACTATCGATTCTGATCATAAGCCTCCGCAAATTTGTGAAAAAGAAAGAAGAAAATCTGGTTTTGAGACAAGGTCCGTGTTAGGGCACTTTTGGCTAGAGTACAAGGACTTGGAAGAAGTAGTAAGGTATGGAATTCTGATGCTATTGAGTCTCATACTTTGTGTGCAAAGTGGAATTGAACAAGTGGAATAAAATGAGAGCGGACAATCCGCAAAGAAACTTAAAAGAATCACTTGGAAAATTAAAGGAGCTTGAAAGAAAGGGTGAACAAGATGTATGTCAATTAGGTGATGCACACGAGTGTTTTGAAGAAAATGTTGGAGTGCTAAGTAAGCAAGTACATATCAAGTGATGGTCAAAAATTAGAAGGAAATGGGTAGATGAAAGTGAGAAGAATAGAAGATATTACCCTAACTTGATAAAGATGCTGTGACGATTGACTCAAATTTGATCTAAAACTCAAATGGGCCAAATTCACTTGACTGAATCCAAAGAAAGAAAAAAGAAAATTTAAAAGGTGTGTGGCTGGCAGTAGCTGCAAAGCTAAACATTTAATTTGATTTAATTTGGTTAGCTGCATCAAAGGCAAGCATCAAAATGATTTAATTAATAATTAAATTTCTTGGTCAACATTTCGAAATAGCGTTTAATGCCTCGGTCAAAATTGGAAGATGATTGTGCAGCTCTTGTTTTTTAATTCCTGCCGTCATTCCGTCAATGCTCAAAATTTATTCTCGGTCAAAAATGGTCAAAGTTGGTACTGCACTTTATTGTTTTGATTCCGTCGGTCAAAATTAAAGTTTTATGGTCAATTAAACATGGTGCAATTGTTAGATTGGATGGAGTAAATTCATAAAGAATATGAATAGATAAAGAATAAAATAGACAAAGAATGGAATAGACAAGAAATAGTATTATCTTGTTTGGTTGACATTATAAATAGGCTAATAATAGAATTACTTTGTTTGGTTAGCATAAGGAATAGATAAAGAATACAGAGATAAATTATCAAAATATCTTTCTTAATAAAATTTGATATATTTATTTTAAAATAATAAAATTTTGAAAAATAATATAAAATAATCTTTAAAATCTGAAATTAGTATAAAATTATTTATTAAAAATTATATTTTTTAAAAATGACCAGAGAGAGGTCGCCTCTCTCGTTCGACCACCTCTCTGCGGCGCCGAGCCAATCTGCGCCGTAGAGAGGTCGCTCGCTCAACCTCTCTTTGCGCCGGCAGAGAGGTCGCCAGAGAGAGGTCTCGCTCGACCTCTCTTTGGCGCAGAGAGGTCGAGCGAGACCTCTCAGGTCGCTCGACCTCTCTCTGGCGCAGAGAGGTGGTGACCTCTCTGCCGGCGCAGAGAGGTGGCGACCTCTCTGCCGGCGCAGAGAGAGGTCGTTCCTCTATCCGGTAGACGAGGGCGACGGAGAAAATGCAGCATCTGACAGACGGAAGACGAGGAAGAAAGGAGAGGGTAAAATTGTAAAAAGGCATCTGGAATAGACAAGGAATAGCATTCCTTGCCTTCACCCCGGGAATAGTATTCCCTCTCCATCAGTAATACTATTCCCCATCAATTTCGGAGGGCTCACTTATTCCAACTTAAATGGTGTAACCAAACAAAGGAATAAAGAGGAGGAATGGAATACTATTCTATTTCCTTCAACCAAACACTACCTTAATCGTTCAAATTCAATGAAATCAAATATATTAAATGTTGTTTCTTTTCCATTGGCCATATTCACCTATAAATAGAGCCTATTGCAAGGAATTTAGCATCAAGTCAAAAAAAAATTCTCCAGTGCAAAGCTTCTTCTTCACACTGTTTCAAGCAAAAGCAAGAAGTATAATTTTTCTTCATCAGTTCCAAGCAGAGGTTCAGACAAGAATTTGATTTGCGGTCAAAAATTTTTTTCATCAAGACAATATTTTAGATTACTAATTTTCAATATTATTCTGATTCATTTATACTGGCCGATTATTTTCCTCCATCTCATTAATAAAAAATCAGTATCATCTTCTTCCCATGGAGTAGGATCGGTACCTACCAAGTCCAAACCACATAAATCTTGATGTTTTATTTATTTTGGATTTATTCACTTAGATATTTTTGCTTTTGGCATTTTCGAGTTTTGAATCTTGTAAGAAAATCCAATTTTTTCCTAATAGATGTGAAGAAGGAAAAACAAAATTGATAAGTTGGTGATTGATGAAAAAGTGGTGACTGATAGTAAAAAAATTGTGAGTAGTTTTGTTGATTGATATGAACATCGAATGCAGGAAGTGAATTGTAATAAAATATTTTATATAGTGTTGTGGAAGAAAATTGATTCTGAGAATGTTGTGGAGCTAGTAAAAGAATTCAAAAAAATTGAAAATTTTGCATGCCTTAGTTGGGTTAGGAAGAAGGAAGAGTCTAAGAAAAGATGATTATATTTTGAAATTTTATATAAACAGTTAGAATATTGTGAAAGATACTATCAAAAGGAAGTTAATTTGGTTCAATCCAGAAGTGCTGAAATACCTACAAGATAGAAGGAAATCATTCTGGTAATGGTTCCAAAAACCGATTCTCCTAATGCAATAAATGACTTTAGACCGATTGTTTTATGCAATATTATTTGCAAGATATTCGCAAAGATTATAACAAATACAATCAAAAATTTATTGTATAGAATAATTGGAATGGAGCAGAATACTTTTGTACCAAAATGAGATATGTATGATTGCATCTTGTTAGTAAATGAAGTTATGAATTCAGTGTTCAAATCAAAAGCAAGGTGATAATGAAATTAGATTTCAAAAAAACCTACGATAAGGCTAATTGGATGATGATTATTGAGATATTGAAGAGGCTAGGGTTTCCTCGTAAACTTGTCAATTGGTTTTCATACAAAACTAATGGTAAAAGTTTAAGAACTTTTTCAAGTCAAAAATGCAAGATATTTGCAAAGATTATAACAAATACAACAAAAGATCTATTGTATAGAGTAATTGGAATGGAGCATAATGCTTTTGTACCAAAATGAGATATGTATGATTGCATCTTGTTAGTAAATGAAGTTGTGAATTCAGTGTTCAAATCAAAAGCAAGGTGATAATGAAATTAGATTTCAAAAAGACCTATGATAAGGCTAATTGGATGGTGATTATTGAGATATTGAAGAGGTTGGGGTTTCCTCGTAAACTTGTCAATTGGTTTTCATACAAAACTAATGGTAAAAGTTTAAGAAGTTTTTCAAGTCAAAAAGGTATCAGACGAGGAGATCCCTTGTCTCCTTATTTGTTTATTGTTATAGAGCAGCTCTTGACTAAATTATTAAATAGAGCAGTGGATGAGCAAAAAATCAAGCCTTTTAAAGTAGGGGATGTTAGCTGAAGGGTTCTTCCTTCATGCTTTATTTTCCTCGTGATTATTTTGCTGATAACAAACCCATTTAACAAGTGTTTAAGCATGAAAATTATAGGATCGATGAAAGATTCGTCAAGTCTATCGTATCTCGATCAATCCTCAAAATAGATTAATGCGTGCATCAAAAATGTGTTGGGAAGCATGAAGAATCCTTCAAAGATAAAACACGTTGAAGAACGAAGCTGGAAATCAAGTGCAAAATAAAAAAAATCCAAGCTAGAAAAATTTCCAGCTCTGTTTCGGTCGACCAACCAGTCGACCGAATGGAGTAAAAGCATTGGCAGCAGCCAATTCGGTCGACCGATCGATCGACCGAATGTTGCCAAAAATTATCGTATACCTATTTGTAGATGACCAACTTTTATAAATGTGCAAGAATTATCAAAGTACAAAATGGTTTCGGAGCTCATTGAGAAGGATAGTAGGAATAAAGGGTTTCTTTGTAAGTGTTTTGGTGAGCTTGTTAGAAATAAGATTGAAGGAAGATACAACACGAGCTCAAATTAATTTTGATTGGGCAAAGCTTTGGAGATTGAGTATGCTTGAGAGAGTGAAGAATTTCATTTGAAAATCAATATGGGAAAGGTTGCCAGCATCCAAATATTTCTATACTTTTACTGGATTTGAAATAAGCAAGTACTTTGTTTTCACGAAGTACTTTGTGAAACTGTCAAATATTGAAAAATGGTGGAAGAAAGACCGGATATAACCTTCAAGCAAAGGGATTGGTGGGAGGAAGGAAAGTGGTTTAATGAAAATGAATGATTTGGGAGGGAATCTAGGGACAAATTGCTAGTTCTGATAGGGGTTTCTTTATGGCTTTTGTTGAAGAATAGAATTGAGTTTAAGTTCTCGGGAAAGGGGAAGAAATGAGTTTAAGTTCTTTGGAAAGGGGAAAGGACTGACTCGTATCTGTGTTAAAGCTTTCAATTTGACTATGGCGTATAATGCAGTGAGGAAAGATTCAAACAATGCTAGAAGAAATCACAATACAGAAGTGCTAGAGGATGGGCAGGCATCTTCAGATGACATTGATGTAAAGGAGCTATTTTGTGATGCGGCTTGGAAGGAGGGGAGTGAAGCGGGTGTAGGGTATATACTTGGATCAGAAACAATGTAAGCATTTAGGCAATGCAATTTTTAGAGCAAGTGAAGTTTTGAAAGTTGAACTATGTGCCATATGGTATGGCCTTGATAATGTTAGGAAGAAAAGTATATAGGGTATAAAAGTCTTATCAGATTGCATTAGAGCAATTAACATCTTGAAGAGATTATATGAGGCTCCATGGTATCTCAAAGCTCTTGTGAATAAGAATTTGTATTTAGGAAGATAGGTAAAAGTAGTTGACTAGATACATATATGTAAAGATAGAGTATAATTATTTTGCGCACAGTGGAGCCAAGGTTGCCTTGAGTTGTAAGACATGATTAAAATGAATAGGTTTACTCAACGACCTACCATGAGAGCTAGGGGTCCAAGTGAGTCGAGTTGCTCGTGAGCTACTTGGGATCGACTCGATGAAAATTCGAACTCGACTCGATCTTGTCGAGATCGAGCCGAGCTTTACATGTGAACAAGTCGAGCTCGAGCTAACCAATACTCGAGTTGAGTAGCTCGCGAGCCTAATCAAGCTTTACATGTGAGCTTAAGTGCAAACTCATTGAATACGAACCCATAGAGCTCGATCTCAGACCGAGTTTAATCGAGCTCAAACGAGCCCATTTAAGTTTGAAAAAATAAACGAGCCTAACAAACTGAGCTCGAGTTGCTTGGAGATCAAAGCTCAATTGAGCTCAAACTCGAGTTCAAGCTCAGCATTTTTTCGACAAGCCAAGCCGAGCTTGCCAATACTCAAGCTCAACTAAGCTCGATTACAGCCCTAGTGAGAGCTAGAATCTCTTTCTTTATAACCTATTATAAAAATTTGTTTAATCATTGAGCTACTTAAATTTAAATATCATCATTAAGTTTTTAATTTATAATAATAAATTTTCATTAATTTGTCATGTTGGCACCTTACTTTATTATTCATATATGGTTGATGATTGTTCGTTGTGATCATCATCTTGAACATATTTGCAACGAGTGATATGACTAATGTACTCTTTTTTTACCAAAAATGAAGATTTGACTAATGTACTTTTACTAAGGCCTACATCTAATCGACAAATAAGTTGTTTAAAAACACGTCACATTTGGTGAAATGAAGAAAAAAACATATCTTGAATCATTTGTAAATTTATAATAATGTTCAGGTCTTTATTATTTCCAAGGTAATTTAATTTGCCTATATGTTTTCATTCTTGAGAGAAGAATATTGGAACCCCTTCTTCTGCAATCCGACTTTTCAAGCAGAAACGACACCTTGTTCAAGATTCCAGCTAATATTATTCTTCTTGTTAACAAATTCCATGTTATGACTGTAATTTTTAATTTTAATTTTAATTTTAAGGTTTCGAGTGTAGACAAGCATAAGTTATCCACTTAATGACATACTTCCTTTTATTAATTGGGTCAACTTTAAGTTTGATTTAATTTGAATTATTTCTCCAAACCAAATTGTATATCTTTCAAATCGAGTTGAATAAATCAAACTAAATTGACAAAATGTGACTTAGTTCAATCTCATAAAAAATGTTTCAAATTTCAATTAAAATTAATTTAAGGATGTGTTTGGTAAATGTACTCGACAGAACATGATAAGTAGGGGTACGTAGCAATTGGAATCAGTTAACCGCGGTTAACTGAAGTCGAATCGTAAAATTCTGTTTTGGATAATGATTTTATGGTTCGGTTTCGGTTTCAATTAGTGAAACTCAAAAATCGTTTTAAAATGATTCGATTTCGGTTATCGGATCGCGGATAATCGGTAATCGAAATTAGTTATAAGTTTCGATTTCGATTACCGATTATCCACGGTTAACCGTTACCCGAAGTATTAGATTATAACTTGAAACACGTTACCCGTTTACCCTTATGTATAAAAACCTAAAATCTAAGTATCTAACCCTAATTTTCTCTCAGCCGACTCCCATCACCCGTTCACCACTCTCGACTCACTCGGCCTTCGCAGTCGCCAACTCCCATCACCAATGAGTCCTTGTATCTCCCCCCTCAGCCCTCGACGTCGGCGGCCCTCTCCGACTCCCGACCACTCGACGGCCCTTGCCGACTCCCGTCACCTCGACAACGATGGCTTCCTAGCACACTCGACTGATACGATTGACGACACCATCTCGGACGGCGGTGGCACTTTCCATTCTAGCGGTTTACGGTGTTACAGCGATGATCAAATCACAATCTCAGTGGTAACCTGTCAACCTCTCAATCTGTCTCAGCTCGTTATTTTTTGCTCCTCATCATCGTGCTTAATTGGGGAAGTGAAGTAGCTTCCCGATCGTGCGCCTTCTCGTCGTTCTTCATTTTTGGGGGGTTTTGCTCCGTGTTGGGCTTGGATCTTGGATCACGTAGACGTGCCGAGTTTCCTTGACTAGGATAATTTGATTTACTGGCTAGACGAGGAATAGCCGTGAGTGTGCCATCATAACAATAATTACTGGTTAGGGTTTAATCATGTAGGAATGTTTGGGATGTTTTACTATGGTTTGCTTGCTGGTAGTTCATCTTTACATCAATTGGGATTGCTTGCATGTATGATATCAGAGGAGTATGTTGGGGAAATGGCCACACTAGAGGAGGGGTGAATAATGTGTTAACTAATCTTATCGCCTAATTTTAGTTTTAATCATTTCTTGATCAGTTAGGCTAAGCACGATATTAATAGCAAACAGAAGCAATAAATATGAAGCAATTAACACAAAATAATATATCAATGCTAACACAATTATTTATAGTGGTTCGGCCCCAATGCCTACTCCACTACCTAAGCACTCCGCTTAGGATTTCCAAACTAGTTTAACTAGATTAATTAGTTTCCTTACAATGAGGACTTTATACCGAAAAGTCCCGCTCTCAAACCGAAGGCACTTCCACATCCGGAAGTATCCTGCCTTCCTACCGAGAGTACTCTCCCACCTCAACCTAAGGACAACTCAACTAATCATAGTAAACTACGTTTACACCAGTGGAATTAAACCTCAAACACAAAGACAACCACCCAATTTCAAGACCTAACAACCTAGGTCTTCACAAGCTCAAATATAATGAAATAAATAAGAAAATACACAACTTAATGGAGCAATAAATCAAACAACTTATACTTAGCTCCAAACAAAATTTTCTAGCTTCCTCTTGATGCATTTGATGGTGAATCAATGAAGTCAAGGCTTACTCAGAGTTGAGAGATCAAAGTTAGGGATTTCAAGAATGGTGGCTCAATCAAGCTCAATGATCATCAAATATGACTCAAAGTATGTTAGATAAGGGGTGGAAGGCTTGCTAATGCTTCTATTTATAAGCCTTGAGGAGATGACATGAAATAGGCAACTCAACGGGAGGAAAACTAGCTGTTTCCGTCGTCCGATCACAGGTCCGGTTGATCGTCGGTCGACCGACCGACCGACCGAAGGCATACTACCATTTTCTGGCAAACTTTGGTTGACCGTTCGGTCGACCGACTTGCTTACTGACAATTTTTGGCAGCATTCGATCGACCGATCGGTCGATCGAAACTGGGCAGACTGCTTGGTTTGGCTCGGATTTTGCTTGTTTGTTTATTTTCTAGATCCGTCTTCGCTAAGTCTACTTATATAATATTTCTTAACTTTAAGTTAATAATTTTAAATATGAATGTTATATAAAGATTACCCCCCATTTGGATTCAATAAAAATATCTAAAAAAACCAAAATCCTTAAGAATCAAAATCTAATTTTTGGGGTCTAGTACAAATTTCCAAAAAATAGAAATTTTCTAATCTCCCGGGTCAAATATGGGTATGCTAAAGGCTTCCAAAAATTCTTTTAAAATATCTCGTTATCTAGTTTTTACCCAAGGAATAATTATCGTCATTTTTTATGTCAAGAAAATATCTAGGTCATATAGTCCTCCAAGGAGCTTCCTAGACTTAGTGAATTTTAGGACGATTTTTGAGTTTTTATATTTTGGGGTTCGGATTTGGTTTTTGGGTTCTTATGCATCATCATAAGGATTTACAACATAAATTAGACACCCTAAACCTAAACTTTAACTTTCCGAAGAATCCCGAGCGTTGACGAGCGATTTCTCCGATTTTTTCGATCGGGGATGTCGTGCGCTAACCGACTTGCAATCTGAAAGATTTCTCAATGAAATATTAGTTCCATATTTATTATCATCAAAATCGAGATTAAGACCAAGATAAAAAACCTTAGACCAGCAGAGTACGCCATGGGAATCTAGTTAATGATTTGTAGTATAATCTTTATTTGAATTGTGTGCATCTGGTACTTAATTGGATAATTTATAAGTTTTAGGTTGTTAAAAGCTTTGGCTCATTATACCTCTTTGTTAGTAGATTTAGTTTGTCATGGTTTTGACCACGGGATAAGGCAGACAACTTAACTTGTATGATTTTATAGTCTACTTTTGAATGTCTTTAACATTGCTGGCAAGTTGTTGTAGTTCATCAGGCCTGCTTTGTGCATGCTGGATTTTTGAAAGTAGGTTTCTATACGTTGAAATGCACCTTATTGAAGCCACTTTTAATTAATTTTAAGTAATTTATTTATTTAATTATTGATGTAATTAAAAGGAATTAAAAGGTACAATAGAGAGTTCAATATGAGATATTTGATAAAAAAAATTATATAATTCAAGTAGAAATTATATAATCAAATTTTATATGCCCAAGAAGGGGTATATGAAGAGACGCATTCATGTTGTTTGTGAAAACTAGACTTTAGTCCCACATTAGAAGATGTGCCAATTTTATATTAGCCTATAAACATTAGTGTGTATGCTTAATTATTGGTGTGGATAAAGTGGAAGGTTAAGAGGCAATATTAGTGTGGTGCACCGCATCGCACGCGTGTGCGAGCGCGGGCACAATCGCGTCGCATTGGCGCTTTCAGGCAACTTTTTGTCGAGTCTGACCTTGATTCGAATTCGAATCTAGTTTTTTGACTATTGGAATTCAACCGTTACATGAATCTTGACACTTAATATTTGATCAATTGCAAAGTTATTTCGAGATTTTATTTGCTCATTAATCAAATTGGATGTTATTATTTGTTAATAATGAGCATCAATTTCGAAATTAACTATGAATTGATCTATATATCTCAATTTCGAAATCTCTCTTGATATAAGTCTAATCTCAATCCCCACCCTTAATCTTTCTCCTCTTGCTGCAACCTTTCTAAGTGGCTTGATAAATCCTGGAGGTGTATTGCTACGGGACAATAGAAACCTTAAGGACATGGATCTCCCGTCAACCCTTAAATCTTTCTCGACTCAACATACACTCTAACAATCTTAAGATTACTATTGTAGATGGATCTCGAGTCGTTCAAGATCATGAACCAAGACTTCATCAAGCTCAATCAGTTTGATGACAACAACTTCACTCGCTGGCAAGACAAGATGAAGTTCCTTCTGACGGTGCTCAAGATCGCCTACGTCCTGGATCCGAATCTTCAACTTGTTTCGGAAAATCCAAAGCCAATTGAATGACAAGATCCAGATCAAACGACGATCGATTCTCTGAACGAACATAGAAAGAAGAGGATCGAAGATGAGGAACTTGTGCGCAGGCACATCCTCAACACTCTCTCGGTTCGGCTGTACGACCTCTACACCAACGTCCAGTCACCAAGAGAGCTATGGGAGGCCTTGGAGTTCAAATACAGATTCGAGGAGGAAGGTACAAATAAGTATCTCGACTTTAAAATGGTTGATAATAAACCTATTCTTGAGCAAATGCATAAGCTCCAAGTTATTATTGTCAACAAACTGAGGGTCCTAAAAATTGCCTTGCCTAAAACCTTCCAAGTCGGAGCCATAATTGCTAAACCGCCCCCAACCTGGAAGGATTTTGCAAAGAGGTTGATACATAAAAAAAAAAGATTTCTCTTTGGAACAAATTCGGAAGCATCTACGTATCGAGGAAGAAGCCCAAAAATGTGATGCTAAGAATTTGAACCAATGACAGTCAAGCATCAATTGTGTGGAGGCTAAGAAAAAAGGACCAGGACAGTTCAAGAAGAAAAATGTACAATTCAAGAAACCCGAACAGAAAACAAAATTCGATCTTAACAAAAGTAAAGGCAAATGTCATGTTTGTGGAGAAACAGGACATTATCACTAAGTTAGGTGATAGAGCTATTAAGAGCGTATTTGTAGGATATGTTATTAATAGTAAAGCATATAGGCTTCTAGACTTAGAGTTTAACACAATAACTGAGTCCAGGGATGTGGAATTCTTCGAAAATAAATTTTCAAAAGATATTGAAAATTAAGGAACACCCACACTTGACGATACTAGAGGTTCTACAAGGTCTATACTTGATATTGGAGAACCTAATATTCTAGAACATCCTATAGAACCTAGAAGGAGTACTATGGTAAGAATAAAGAAGAACTTAGATAAAGACTTTATCTCTTCTCAATCTTTGTTATTTTTGGTAGAAGGGAACCAAAATAATGAATTGACAAATGAGATACCCTACATATACAGTCTTGAGATTGATCCTACGTCAGATACCCTACATATACAGTCTTGAGACTGATCCTACGTCATTTAAAGAAGCTATGACTTCTAGAGATGCTGTCTTTTGGAAGGAAGCTGTTAATGATGAAATAGATTCAATCTTAGGAAACAATACTTGAGTATTAACAGATTTGCCAAGTGGTTCTAAACTCATATGGTGCAAATGGATGTTTAGGAGAAAATATAATACAAATGGTACTAATTCTGCATTTAAAGCTAGATTAGTAGCTAAAGGATTTAGACAAGTAGAAGGGGTTGACTATTTTGACACTTATGCACCGGTAGCTAGGGTTACTTTCATTATGATCCTCTTTGCCATGACTTTTCTTTATGATTTGTTTGTTCATCAAATGAATGTAAAGATCACATTTTTGAATGATAATTTAAATGAGGATGTGTATATGGAACAACCCGAAGGGTTCATTGCTCCCGGTAACGAGGCTAAAGTGTGTAAGTTGGTCAAATCACTTTATGATCTAAAACAAGCACCAAAACAATGGCACGAGAGATTTGATACTGCTATTTTAAACTTCGAGTTTAAATATAATAGTGTGGACATGTGCCTATATTCTAAAATCACTTCGGACTATATGGTGATAGTCTGTTTGTACGTCGATGATATATTGATCATTAGTACAAACATGATTGGAATAAATGAGACTAAAAAGTATCTATCCTCTGTTTTCAAGATGAAAGACTGAAGTAAAGTAGATACTATTTTAGGTATCAAAGTAAAAAAACATAATGGAGATTTTGTACTAAGTCAATCCCATTATATTGAGAAATTAATTCTAAATTTAGTCACCTCGAGATCAAGGAGGTGAACACTCCTTTTGACTGTGGTTTGTGTTGGATGAAATGACACACTAGAGGAGGGTGAATAGTATGTTTACTAAATTAATTAGCCTAAATTCGATTTTAATCGTTTCTTTGGTTACTTTAGGCAAATTATAATTCGACGACTAAATGTAGAAGCGATAAATGATAAAGCAATTAAAACAAACAAGATATCAATACAAACACAAGAATTTATAGTGGTTCGACCCCAATGCCTAGTCCACTACCTAAGCACCTCGCTTAGGATATTCAAACTTAGTTTACTAGATTAAATAGTTTCCCTTACACAGAGGACTTTGACTCGAAGAGTCTCACTCTCAACCTAAGATATTTCCACACCCGGAAGTCTCCGCCTTCTTATCGAGAGCACTCTTCCACCTCAACCCTAAGGGATACCTTAACTAATCCTAGTAAGCTATGTTTACACAAGTGGCTTTACTCCTTCTACACCAAGGATACCACTCTCACACAAGACCTAACACAAGGTCTTCTATAAACTCAAATCCAAGAAAAACGAGTTCAAATAACAGTTTAAAAATTACAATGAAAAGAGCTTAGAAATGAAACCAAGAATCAGTGCTCTTTTCTAAGCCTTCAAAACCTCCAACTTGCCAAGTCGTAGAGCTCGAATTAAAATCCGAGTTGAGGTAGAGTGTGCGCTTGAAGAAGTTGTCGACGGAAGAACCGAGCGCTATTAATCGATCTTTAGAAGGCTCAAAACTCTCTTTTAATGCTCAATAAAATCTGTAAGGGAGGTTAAAGAAGTTAGATGAGAGATATTTAAAACCTCTCAAAGAAATGGCAGCTCAACGGGTGGAAAACGAGCGAAAAACTAGCCATTACCGTCGTTCGGTCGATCGTCGGTCGACTGACGGGTCGACCGAACGAGTCGCGAGATGAGCGATCCGCAATCCGATCGACCGATCGGTTGACCGATGTAGTGAGCTGCAGTCGCGATTCTTTTTCTCTGCAATCCGGTCGATCGATCGGTCGACCGAAGACCCTATTGCCAATTTTTGGCACACTTCGGTCGACCGAATTGCCTACTGCCAGTTTTTGGCAGCTTTCGATCGATCGAACCTAGACTGGACTGGGCAATTTGGTTTTGTTTGTTCATTTTCTGGTTCCATCTTCGCTAAGTCTACTTATATAACATTTATTAACTTTAAAACATAAATGTTATATAAGGATTACCCCCATTTGGATTCAATAAAAATATCTAAAAAATCAAAATCCTTAAGAATCAAAATCCAATTTTTGGGGTATAGTACAATTTTTTTGAAAACGGAACTTTTCTAATTTTTCGGATCAAATAAGTGTAGATTAAAGGCTTCCAAAAATTCCTAAAAAATACATCGTTATCTAATTTTAACCCAAGGAACAATTACCGTCATTTTTTATGTCAAGAAACTATCTAGGTCTATAGCCCTCCAAGGAGCTCCCTAGGCTTAGTGAATTCATGACAGTTTTCGGGTTTTCATGTTTTGGATTTCGAATTTGGTTTTAGGGTTCTTTGCATCATAAAGAGGATATACAACATATCTAGACACCTTAAACCAAAACTCTAACTTCTTGAGGAATCTCGAGCGCCGACGAGCGTCCTTGTTGATTTTTTCGATCGGGGACATCGAGCGCTAACCGACTTGAAACCTGAAAGATTTCTCAATGAAACATTAGTTCCATGTTTGTTATCATCAAAACCGAGATTAAGACCAATGTTGAAAACCTTAAGCCAACAGTTTGAAACTCCAAGAAAATACTGGTAGAGCTATTGCACAACTAGAGTACGCAAGTGCTATTGGTAGCCTTATATGCACTGCACTATGTTAGATATTTCTTTTGCAGTTTCAAAACTCAGTAGATAGACAAGCAAACCAAATATTGATTATTGGAAAACTATTAGTAGGGTATACTTGGTTACCTTAAGAGGACTAGTAGCTTGAGTTTATTTTATGATAAGTTCCCTAGTGTGTTGAAAGAGTACTCTAATGCGAGCTGGATAAATAGTATGAGAGATAATAAGTCCACAAGTGGATGGATTTTCACTTTTGCCAATGGGGCTATTTCTTGGGCAAGCAAGAAGCGGATGTGTATCTCTCATTCCACTATGGAATCCGAATTCATAGCTCTAGCTCAAGCTGGACGGGAGGCTGAGTGGATAAGAAATATGTTGCTAGACATACATCTTTGGCCAAGTCCAATGCCTTCCATTTCACTATATTGTGATAGTGAAGCCACGCTATCAAAAACGTATAGTGTTACCTACAATGGTAAGTCTAGTCATATTAGTCTAAGACATGAGTTTGTGAGATAATTAATACATGATGATATTATTACAATTGTCTATGTAAAGTCAAGTAAAAACTTGGCAGATCCGCTTACTAAGCCTCCGACGAGAGACTTAATAAGTTTGACTACACGAGATTTGGGACTTAAACCATTGAGTCAGGAGTGATAGATATCCAACCTATTCTCTAGGTTACCCATAGTTTATAGGTTTAATGGGAAAAATAAGTCATAGTTGCTAGCAATATTACTATCTTTTGGTCTCATTTATAGTTTTATGATAGTAGTGACTGTTGCATGATTGAGGATGAGCTATGCTCTTAACAAAGTGCTACACTTATAGCAACAAAAGTGCTTGAGAAACACTTTGCCTATATGAACTAAAAGTAGTGCCGCTTCTTATAGAGAGTTGCGGTTTACTCTCTTAGAGGTTCATGAAACAAAATTTTGCGCATGGCGATAATAGCGCCAAGCAATATGATTGCTCAACTTGGAGGGTGAATTATTTGTGTGATAATTTCGGTTGTGTCACAAAGGAGTAGAGGTTTAATCTACGGACACCGTCAACTCCGACAGAGTTTTGAATTGTTTACACTTTACACTAAGGGAAAGTTTAATGATTCGTCGCACCTTCTTCTACGCAAATAATTTTTGGAGATGATTTGTTTGGTCAAATGTAATTTTCCAAACAAGTGGAGGATTGTTGAAATGCATCTTATTGAAGCTTATTTTAATTAATTTTGAGTAATTTATTTATTCAATTATTGATGTAATTTAAGGAAATTAAAAGGTGCAATAGATAGTCTAATATGAGAGGTTTAATGAGAAAATTATATAATTCAAGTAGAAATTATATAATCAAGTTTTATATGCCTTAGAAGGGGTATATGAAGAGGTGCATTCATATTATTTGTGAAAACTAAACTTTAATCCCACATTGGAAGATGTGCTAATTTTATATTAGCCTATAAACATTAGTGTGTATGCTTAATTACTTGTGTGGACAAAGTGAAAGGTCAGGATGTGATATTAGTGCGGTGCACCGCACAATGCGCGGGCGCGATTGCATCGCAAAGTCGCATTGACGTTTTTAGTCACACACTCTCTTGATATAAGTCTAATCTCAATCCCTACTCTTAATCTTCCTCCTCTTGTTGCAATCTTTCTAAGTGACTTGATAAATTCTGGAGGTGTATTGCTACGGGACAATAGAAACCTTAAGAACAGGGATCTCCGTCAACCCTTAACATACACTCTAACACTATCTAGTTGGGATGATATAGGTATGTTTCTTTGCTAGTATGTCCAGCTATTCTGTTTGACTGAACTGAGATTTTGAAATTTAAGATCTAATACCTGGCGTGCTCTTAGTCATATTTTTTTTCTAGTAGATCCCACTGTTAGTCATATTTTTGCTGTTAGTCAAATTTAGGATATATCAATATCTTACTGTTCGTCCATTTGAGATATTTTATAGATGGTTATTAATGGTTACTATATGTGGATATGTGTACACATCACACACGTATGTATATTATATATTTTAAATTATATATTTTAATATTTAAATCGATTATCCGTTTACTAACCGGTTAATCGATTACTAAACGGATAATCGGTTCTATCCGAACTGAAAAATTCAGTTTCGATTATCCGCGGATAACCGAAATCGAGACGATTTCGGTTTTGAATATAGATTTTTGAAATCGACCGATTTCGGTTAACGAGTTTGGAAATCAGTTTCGATTTCAGTTAACCCTCAAAAGTGCGGTTAACCAAACCGTTGACATCCCTAATGATAAGGCGATACAAGCTAATACATAATACAGAGTTGTAAAATTTTTGTTTTGCACTGTAGTGGACGAGAAGATTAGTATTGTTATGCGTTTATTTCTTTTTATCACTATCCAAGATAATATATATTAACTAAAATATCCTTGTGCACATACCTTACCCAAGAAATATATTATATCATAAAAAAATCAAAACAAAAAAATAAATGGTGCAAGTAATTTTTAGGGGTGTGCATAGGTACTCGGTAGACACAGAATCGGTTGAAACTGATCCGATACGGTAGGTTTCAGGTAGACCCCAATTAAATCTGGGTAGTGTTCAGGAGAAAAATTAAGGAATCGGTTAAAATCGATTCCCGTTTCGGGTCCAACACATCGGATACCCGGACCTGAAACCGGTACCCGAAACTTGTTGTGAAACCTTTTGTTGGAACCTGTACTGGAACCTGTTGTGAACTTATTCTGGAACTTGTTGGGAATCTGTTGGAACTTGTTCTAAAATCTATTGTGAACTTATTCTGGAACTTGTTGGGAATCTATTGGAACTTGTTTTGGAACCTGTAAACGAATTCCAAGTTCTAACATGGTACTCAAAACTGGATAGATTTCGGGTAGGGTTCGATTTCAGGTTCCAACTGGATATGATTTGATTTTAAAATCTAGGAACCGATCATATACGTGATAGAATCCGAATATCATAAAAAATACGAGATACCCGCGAAGCTCACCCTAATAATTTTATTTCAATATGTTTCATTTGTGGAGCCCTGCTCTATAATATTTGTTATGGAACCGGGCTCATAGCAGTTATTTCCTACAATCCGGCAAAAAAATCCACACAGAACCCAATGTCAACTACTGCATCATCATCAGTATCATTTAGCCAAAGTCAACGCATATGAAAAGTAGCACTGCAGAGGTACATAGATAGAATGAGTAGATGTTACATGAACAGTTGCAAATTGCAGAGGAATTTATTACTCATGACAAGGATTCTTACTCTGCTGTTACTGTTGCTTGACAGAGGGCTTCCTTCTCCCAGGAATACACTTCCCTTTCACACCACCTCCTCTGTCTTCCTCTACCTCCGCTCTCCCTTCTTCAATGCCAAGCTTTGAGCTCCTGTCTCCACAGATAAAGGTAACGTAATCTAAGTAGAAGATACAAATTTTTGCATGTGGACCCTTTTTTTTCAGATTCAATTAATTAGATATGAAAAAGACGAAGCAAGAGTACATGAGATTAGGGGAAGTGGTGTGACCTTTCTTCGTTGTAGGAGGAAGACTTCTTGAGAGAAGGCTCGGTTTGGGACCTGCCTCTCTCCACGATGCTCCCGCTGAAGTACTCCTTGTCCTCCACCAAGGGATGACAGAACCGCGGGGTCTCCACCGTGACGCACCGCAGCTCTTTCTCCTCCTCCTCGACCACCGCCCGACTGGCGAGCCGGCTCACCAGCCCGAGATGGCGCCTGCTGCTGCCCCTTTTCCCGTCCTCCGCATCGGCCATGGACGGAGAGCCGGCTGTCTTGGTAATTACCCCGCCGCTGGAGCTGCTTCTGCCCTTCAATGCCGCCGACCCGCAGGCGATGAGTTGGAGTAGCACTGAGTTCCGCGTCAGCCCTGGTTCTGGCGCCTGGTCGGCGTCCTCGAACCGCTGGGAGGCGCTCCCGCTCCCTCTCCCGCCGCCTCCGCCGAGGGCGTGGGCAGCGGGCTTGTCGGAGGAGGTGGAGGACGGCGGGGACGAGTCATCGAGCAGTAGCTCGGTGGGTGCATGATGCTGCCGCGTTGTGACCCGGGTCTCCACTCGCTCCATCTCGTCGTCCATCGCCACGCCGCTAATCGCGTTCGCCTCACTACCCACAGTTGGCTTACCACGTCTGGGCTCCTCGTCTTCCACCACCTCCTCCTCTTCTACCAGTTCCTCGTCTTCCAAGTCCAAATGGAGTTTGCGAGCCATGGGAAGTGCCTTCCGCCGCCTGCTGCTTGCAGGAATGTGCAGGAATCGTTCTGCAAAACCAAACCTCAAGCCGAACTCATTCATACATTCAATTAATTAAAACGAGAAAGAATCGAGGTCGGAAGATACCATAAGCACCGGGGATGATCTCAGATCCCTTGAGCACGTATTCGACGCCGTCGGCGGGGTAGATGATGTCGTTCTCCGTCAAATCATTCCACACATACCCGTTCTTGTAGCTCCTTTTCCATGTTTCATAATGTAACATTAACTAAAGAACAAAGTTCGATCTCCAACATGACGCAATCACGAGCACATACCTCTTGCAGGACCAAGCGAAGAGAGAAGGCATGCCTTTGCCTCTGAGAAGAGTCAACCTTTCCATTACGTCTGTGCATCATTTCAACAAACAGATGGCGGTCATGCACGATTGCTGACGAGAAGAAGGGAGATAACTATGCAGCGTAAAAGAATGGGGGCGAAGAACTAATAAGGGGAGGCAAACCTCTGAGGCGAAGGTGCTGGTTGGGGAGGAAAGGGAGCTCAATGAAGTGGGGGTGCTCCAGTTGGCCATTCCTGCTGAGGTAATATATGACCTGAACCTTCCTCAGCGGCCTCAACGGCCTCTGCTGCTCCTGGTGGCGGCGGTGGTTGTCGTGGTGGTGTGAGTAGTTCAGGCGGGCTCGATCAAGACTGTCTTCCCTGCTGGTTACACCTCTTCCTCTTCCACCCGCGACCTCCATCGTCCACACCAACTCAATGCTTAGTTAGAGGGGATGAGAGAAGGTGGGTAATTGACACTGTCAAGTAGCAGAAGCCCACTCTGTTTATGGTTTGAGTCTTGCTGTATCCTTTTAATAATAAGCCTACCACTCATAATGGTATGAGTGGTAATTTTATCAACAATTACGAGCACATCAATTAGAAAAATTTAACATTTTTTTTATTTTCGATCTAAAACAGTATAATTTTTGGCCTTTTAATAAACAACGGGGAGACATATTTCAAAAATTATGTGTGCAATCATATTTGATTAAGGCCTAAAAAAAAAATTAAGCTCGTAGTTATGTATGCAATTTCATTTCATGACTCTCCCTCCTACGGCTGTCATCATCTTCTTCCCTCCTCCTCCCTCAGCCACAGCCTCCTCCTCCTTCTCTTCCCTCCTCCTCCTCCTCCTCCTCCGCCATCCCCGACTGGGAAGGCGTTTGACCAAGCTGGGCGGGTCTTCTACCCGATTGGGCAATACTTTGTCCAAATCGAGAATTATTTCCCTTGTTTGGGAATATCTGATGCGATCAGGACTGTGATCAGTGATCCGATGCACTACTTCCCCGACAACCTCCAACGTTGCCTTCGTTCTCTCGTAGAAGAGTCCAGGGAAATCAGCGCTGCAGGAGATCGACGCCCTCGTCTCCGTCGGAGGGGGTGATGAGGAGGCCGGATTGAACGACGAAATCAGTGACGCCGAGTGATTTTGCAAGATGTCCATGTCGCAAACCTTTGCCCCCGGCGTCAGTCTCCCCGGCCAGGTTTTCCTCGTCGGGTCGCCATCTTGGCTGGCAGGAGCGGAACGCATGGCGACGGCGCTGTGCGACCGGGTGCGACAAGGGTCGACGGCTAAGCTGCGCGCGATGGCCTGCATTCCCTCGAGAACGACGTTCTGGAGCTCGGCTCTACGCATGAGATCCTCCAGAGCGCGGAGATTTTGAGCAAGGCCAAGGCGGCCTTCAACTACGGAGGCGGCCGCTCCACTGCCACATCGTGGGCATCGCCTCCGCCGCCGCCAGAAGTGGAAACCCATCTCATGTGATCTCAAAATCGGGGACGGCGGCGGCGGTGGAGGACGACAAGGAGGAGAAATCGGCGGCGGCGAAGGAGGAGACGACGACGGCGGGAGAGGAGGAGGAGGAGGAGGCTGTGGCAAAGGGAGGAGGAAGAGGGAAGAAGAAAGTGACATCTATAGGAGGGAGAGAGAAAAAAATTGGACTCATTTTAATTTATAAATTATAAAATTAGTCACGTAAGTAAAAACTAAACCAAATATCACATTGTCGAAATGTTAACCACGTAGATTTTTTTTTTAACGACAAGGTCACGATCAGGGATCAAAGTGACGATTACAAATCTTTAAGGACCCAATTGAGTCGAGAAAAAAGTTGTGAGACCAATATAAAAATTCTGAAATAATTTAGAAATTATTTTAGATCTTTTCCTAAGAAAAAATTAAAAGTTAATCAAATTTCAATTGAATTGAATCAAGACACAGTTCAATCAAAAATTGGTTGGTTCAACCGGTTTGGTAAATTTTTGGTTGGTTTTTCGAAAATTGGTTGAGCCAATTGCTGATCCGATCCATTTACTAGATTTAACTATACTTGGGTCTTCGTTTGACTTTTTTTCTAATTCGATTGGTCAATTTGGGTTTAAAAACATTGGAATGTCTTGCTAAAGTTGGGTCCTTATTTGAATTTCTTCTCTCCTTCGTTATTACCTCCCTTCCATACTAGATGCCAAAATTTGGCACCAAGAGTAGGGTTTTGATTCCACATATTTATACGTGTAATAAAAAATTAGGGCACCTAGCTTTAGAAGAACTAATTTACTTATTTCCTTTTTTATATTTTCTGCAAAAAAGCTAAAAACAATAAACTGATTTCCTTTTATTTTAACTTTGCTAGAAATAGTAGATTAATTGTTTTCTTTCCTCCAAATAAGTCTAGTTAAATAGTTGAAAGTTCACATAATTGATACTATTTTTCATGGATAATAGAGTAAATGAAAACATAATTTAGTATTATAAACAACATATAGGTTAATAATTAAGCTATCATTAGAGGATTGATGAAATGATGTGGTGCCAAACATTATAGCAAAACATGTTCCAAGTATAGTGTAATTATTCAACTTTGATCACATCATGAGATTTGACTTGCTAATAATGCACAAATTAATAAGGAAAAACAACATGGAGAGTATCTAAGAGATTTGATTAAGAAATAAAGAGGGCGTTTGATTGCCTGCAAGTGCAAATGCTGCAAAATTTATTTGCATGCAAAAGCAAATGTCGTAAATAAATTTTGCAGCCTACCATTTGATTATCCACAAGTAGAGTTACAATTTTTATTTGCGGGCATTTGATTGGCCGCAAATACAAATTGCAAGTACACTTGCAAATTCTATTTGACAATTTAAAATCATAAAACACATTTATTTACGATAAACAAGATAATAAAACATTATTGTTTCTATCTTTGATTAATTAGATGAGTCATATGGCAGCTGCTTTGGAATTACTGTTGCCTAACTCAACATTGCCTACATGGATATCCTCCTCTGCAATGAATTTGCCTCAGAACCAGTGGGACTTCCACACTAGGATCATCTCTTCAATGGGGATATTCTTGGTCTCAGGAAGGAAGAGGGCAACGAAGATGGTCATGATGACCACCCACCCACCAAAGAAATAGAAGATGCCAAACTTCATGTGGCAGAGCATCAATAGAAATGCAATAGTGGAGATATTGATCCATTCTTTGACTTGGGCATCAAATCCGAACAGGAAATGAAATAACAGGGGAGATATTGAACCATCAATCCGAAAAGATCGAATTTTTCCCTCATGGGAATAATCCAGGACACCTTATGTGCAAAGCGAAAAAAAGTTTACCAAGTGCCACCAGATAGCAAGCGCCGCTTCCAAACCTTCGTCTCTGGTGCCAATCTACTCCCTCCACATCTCGCTTGCGCTCATAAAACCCCGCCCTCCTGAGTCCAAGCCGGCGGCATCCATTGCTGCCTGAGGAGAGGTATCCCAACGGCGGCGACAAGCAGTAGGAAATCCTTTGAGTGTTTGATTTGCTTTAATTAAAAGATGGGCGACGGACAGAGGCATCGGGGAGCAGAGGCGACGGGCGATAGAAGCGTCGGAGGAGTAAAACATCGAGCAATAGAGGCATTGGTGGAGTAGGGCGTCAGAGAGTAGGAGTCGGGGTGTCGGGGGAGTAAGGAGTAAGGCGTCAGGGTGTCGGGGGCATAGTGGAGCCTTTAATTGCAGCCTGCAATTAAAAGATGCAGGCTTTTGGGCCTGCAGCCCGTTTTGCAGCCTGCATTTGCAGGCTGCAAAATGTAAATCCTGCAAATAGAGTAAATGCAGGTAACCAAACAACTATTGATTGTAAATGCTGCAAATACAGTTGCCTCCAAGTCCAATTATAGGCAACCAAACAGCCTCGAAGACTTGTTGTCGTCTCACATGATATTATTGAGATTTATATAAATGGTACTTATGTATATAAGGTATCGAATAATTTTTATACTACTATTCGAAAAAACTATGAAGGAAGAAAATATAAAAAGAGAGTGAGAGAACATCTTAAAAACCGAATGAAGATGAAATAAGTGACGAAATATAGATAGTAATAAATGGATGACCATTATAAATAGATCAAATGTATTGAGCTCTTCGATTTTCGCATAATCATAAAACATGTTTAAACAAGCTCAAGCATCGAAAGCGGAGGTAAGGCTGGCAACAGATCAGATACGGTGCAGATACTACATTATCCATATCTGCACCGCACCCCATATCCGCACATTCGTATCCGCACCATATCAGCTACGGATGTGAATATGGATATTCATATCCACACCGCTTCAAATGCGGATATCCGCACCGCATCCGTATCCACACCGTATTTAATAAAAAAAATATTAAAATAATATATTTAATTAAAAAATTAATAAATTACCAATTCATTGATCCAAAACAAATATATAATATACTTCAAAATTCATCTTGACATGAAATTACCATAGAGTTCTTATATATATTAATAACTTATATGGACAAAATAGTAATTCAAAGACGCGGATAGGCGGTGCGGATATGGTGCGGATCCACAGACATATTCGTATCTGCACCGTATTCGTGCGAATATAAATTTTTTAAATTCGTATTCGTATCCATATCTATTTTTACTTGCGGATATGGATTGGATACGTTGCAGATGCAATTTTTGGTTAGCGAATGCGGATAAAATTGCCACCCCTAAGCGGAGGTACAAATGCATGATTTTTTTCAAAAAGATCATTTTGCAAAGAACAACTTATACAATTCTTAGCCTTTAATATAAATAAATCATGTTATTCTTGAGTCCATGCATTATTATCTACCTTAGGTTCAATATATTGGAATTTTAACATCTCATAAACCCCTAAACATTGAGTCTTTGGAAAGGTATATATCCTAGATTTTCATAGACCAAAGTTAGAGCTACCGAACCTAGGGGGTGTAGTAATTATCGACTATAGCGCCATTCTTGGATCGAGACAAATCGTAGAAGATATGGTGAAATCTCAAACTACGACCCGCTCTGATACCAAATATAAGTCAAATGACTACACTAAATGAGGGGTGAATAGTTGTTTACTAATCTCTTAACCTAATTTCGATTTTATCAATTTCTTACAATCTTTAGGCTACGCACAATTAATAACAAGCAGAAGCAAAATAATTAACAAGTAATCAAACACTCATGAAAGCAATGGCAACACAATGGTTCAGCCCCAATGCATACTCCACTTCCTAAGCACCCCGCTTAGGATTTCAAACTCTACTTTACTAGATTAAGTGTATCCTATAAGAGGATTTTAAAACTAAGACACCGACCCTCACACCCGAGAGTACCTCCAGCACCTCTTCTCCTAAGGTTTACACTACTAGTTCTAGCAAACTAAGTTTACACCGGTAGATTTAAGCCTCTACACAAAGGTTGCAACCATACACACAAACCTAGCACCCTAGGTTTTCACAACTTGATATACAATGAGAATAACAATAAAATACAAGTATAAATGGAGCAAAAAACACAATTAATGCAATACTTAGCTCCAACACAAGATCCTAGCTTCCTCTTGATGCCTTTGATGATGAAACACAAGGTTGAAGACTCAATCAAGAAGATAGAAGCTTAAAGCTAGGGTCTGAGAGAAATGGCTCAAGAAATGCTCCAAATATTATTAGAATGACTCAATGAATAATTAGGTGGGTAAGGAAGGCTGTCTTGGGAGTATTTATAAAGATCCCAAGGATTGGGGCTCAAAAAGTGTCGTTCAAGAATTTGAAAAATAGTTGTTGGACGGTAGCAGATTGGTAGCAAAAGATCTGTCGTAGATCGGTAGCAAAGTGGTCGTAGATGACCGATCGCAGAATGGTCGCAGAATGCAATTTTGTACATTTGCTAGTTTCCAAGGTTTCGGATTTTTGGGTTCTTATGCATCAAATAGAGGATTATACAAGTATATTAAACACCATAAACCTAAACTCTATCTTCCCGATGAAATTCGAGCGTCGACAAGCGTCCTTGACTATTTCTCTGATTTTTCCAACCAGGGATGTTGCACGCAAATCGATATGGAACTTGAAAATATTTTTTGCTCAAACATTAGTTTCATATTTGTTATCATCAAAACCGAGATTAAGATCAAAGTTGAAAACCTTAGGCCAACATGACCCATTAAGCTTTCATCATCTTTCACAATTTCTTTATCTTTTCTTGAACTTCCTTCATTAGCTGCTACATTATTGTCATTCACCTCTCTCCTTGCTAAACACATCTCCTCCCTATGGCCAATCTTTCCACAAGCGTAGCAAATTATAGGGGCATTCTCGTATGCCACTGTTTGAAAGAACCTACTCCTTTTTGTTTCTACCCAGAACTCTTGCTCCAAAGGCTTCTTAATATCAATCATTGTACACAAGCTCTGGTGAATTTTCCCCTTATTCTTGCCATCATGTAATCATCAAATTTCAAAGATCGTCCAATGACAGTTGGAAGTTGTGGTAGAATGCTCTTGTGTAGGAATTTATACAGCAACCCAAGCATTTGAATTCATATTGGAATCAAACTGATATCCTCCTTTAAGGGTTGGAAGTTCTCTTTCCAAGGGATTAAAGACAATGTTTGTCCTCTGAAGAACTAGGGACCTCCAAAGAAAACCTCCCAGTAATCTTCTTCACTTGCAAAATTAAAAGCAAAGAACCCAGCCGAGAGATCTATAATTTTGCATTCTGATTTAATCTTCCACATTTTCGGTAAATAACTTTTCGTAATTTCAAAAGCAGGGATTTTTCCAAAGAATTTACCTTAGAGAAGCCATTTGCAATCCCTTCTTGCCATCTCAGATCTTCTTCTTTAATGAAAATTTTACCTCTCGCCCCTTCTTGGATCTTTGAAATATTCTCAGTCAGCTTCTTAGAATATCCTCATTCTTCTTCCATTATCGTTCTTCTAAAGAGCCCCGCACAAGAGATCAGAGCATTGCTCCTTCTCGATCTCCATTTTTCATCAACAAACTCCTTTGAACGCTCGCCCTCCTTCCCTCCAAACTTTCTCCTCTGAGAGATCGCCTCAACAACATCTCCCACCCCAGTCAAATTGATCTGTGGCGTTGGATCATGGGGCTTCTTCGTGTTGGACGTGGCATTTATAAATGCATGGTCCACATCATCATCTGATGTGAACCACATATGTTCACGTGTCTATCCTTATGTGGTCTACATATTTTATGTTTTATCGTTTTACCCATGTCTATCTCAAATCCGGTTCAAGCCTATATTTCCACCTTTGATGGAAAGGTGCGTATATAAATAGGCCAGGATACTCATAGGTCTCCATACTCATTCCTACCTTTTTACACCATCTATTGAGGGTTCTGAAAAGAGTACTGGAAGATCTATCGACGAAGGAATGGAAGGAGCAAATGGAATTGGAGCAGCGCACCAACACGCCATGTCAACGGCAGGAGGTTAGTCTCGATTTTAAAGCTTTCGCAATTATACATGTTTATAGATTGTGCATGATCTATTTTATTATGATATAATTATATCGTCAAGTAGATCATGCCATGTTCTATAAAATTTACAACATGTGGTATCAGAGCAATTTTTTCTCCACCTTGATTATATTATTTCTGAACTTTTTTCGTATATTTTTCTCTATGTGTTTTCTTTGCCGTCGATATAGCCGTTCTTAATCGAAACGTCGACTTTATATCCGCTAAATTTTTTCATCGCATTTTGGATTTCTTCGTCGTCTATTTCCGTCGTCTCCTAGCCACTGCCATTTTCGTGTTTGCACCAGCCGTCGGATCCCAACTGGACCGCAAAGTGTCCGTCGGCGGTGCAAGTTCGGCGTAGCACTTGATAAGTGTTGTGATCGCCAACCTCTTCACCATACAGTCGTCGAGATCGCTGCCTTCACGTTGTCCAGTGCCGACGAGGTCATTGTCGACATATAAGGATGGGCGGCGACGATGGTAGACGACTGACTGAAGGCCACCGGTTGAAAGCAGACGACCGACTGAAGGCCGAAAGCTTCATATGGCAATCATAGATATTATCGCCTTGTGTCGCTCTCCTCTTCGTCGTCGACGTCCTATGATGGCAAGCGGCTGAAGAGGGTCCGCCGGCGTTCAGATCGAAGGTGATGCTTGAAGATGTTGACTGCAGCTTGGGCTGTAGTAGGGGCGGCGGCGGCTGTAGAAATATTTTAGGGTTTTGTGTTGCATCGTAGGGAAGAACAAAGGATGAATAACAGGTTAAGTTAATCGGGTTCAAATCCAATTTAATGGATTTCGAACCCATTAAGGCACACCCGGTTTTAAAATGATTTTAAGTTATTGGACCCAGTTTTTCCTTTGTACCCGTTTTAATTGTTTTAAGTTAAATGGATTCGCATCTTTAAACCCGGATCCATGTGCCTTTTTCACCCGATCTGCATTTTAAGTGACTTCGGTTCAATTGGGTTTATTTCAAAATTCTGGTTCAATTAGAAGTGGTTCAAACACTAATTTAATATAGAATTGGTCCAGTTCAAATCAATTGAACCTGGTCCAATTCCTTTATTTTGGGATTGATTTCAATTTCGGTTCAATTTTGCTTTGGTTCATATCTAGTTTAATGAAATTTTTGGTCCGGTTCAAATAAATTAAAATTAGGTCCAATTTGATTTAATTTTGGTTCATTTGAAATTTCTCATTGGTTTAAAGTTGGTTCAATGTTGGTTAGGTCAACTTAACTCTAATTTGGGTTTATAATTTTGATTTCTTTTGAAATTACATAAACTAACCCAATCTAAAATTTCATGAATTAGAATTAATATTTCTATGATTGAAACCAATTACCAGTAAATCAATTTATATATTGTGTTAAATCATGTTACATGATTATAATTATTTACTGTTTCATTTGTTGCATTGATAAATTATGATCTTGCATCGATTTATCATATAGTGCTTGTTACATTAATTAACTATCTTATGTTGTAGTTAATTATAATGCATATTATAAATAATGTCATGTTGTATCATATAATTATCTATGCAATATTATGATGTCATGTGACCCATAGAATTTGACTAATTAAGGAGTAGCCACAGCATCATTAGTTAGTCAAATTATATATTTAACTAATTAAGGAGTAGCCAGAGCATCTTTAGTTAAGTTAGAATTATATATTTGACAATTTTATGTCACACACACACACACATATATATATATATATGATATCAATTGTAATTAGCCATTTAGAGTATGATAAATCTTATCCCACAGGAATTTTTGTCAAACTTATATGGTTAATTAGTATGAAATAATAGGTTATATTTTCCTAATTAGCCTATGAATATGTATTTTCCTTAATTGCAGCAACTCAAACTATTAATTATATAGACATTTCCGAATTAACTTGGGACAACTATAGAACTTGGAAGGAGAGAATTCTTCTCCATCTAGGGTGTGTGGACATTGACTACGCTATAAGGAAATCGGAACCACCTGCTCCTACAGACGCTAGTACTCCGGCTGAGGTTGCTCTATATGAACAATGGGAGAGATCCAATCGGCTTAGCACAATGTTCATAAAGACCAAAATGCCTGTTAGCATTCTTGGTTCCATTGGGGAGCGCAAGAATGTAAAGGACTTGTTGAAGGCCATAGACGAGCAGTTTGAGTCTTCAGACAAATCCCTAACCAGCACCCTGATGAATAAACTGTCATCAATGAGTCTCACATGAATAAAAGGTGTGCACGAGCACATCATGAAAATGAGAGATATAGTGGCTCAACTCAAGAAATTGGAGGTTGAAATGTTTGACTCCTTTATTGTGAATTTTATTCTAAATTCTTTACCTTCACAATATGGGGCATTTAAAATCTCCTATAACACACATAAGGAGAAATAGTCAATCAATGAATTACTGATTATGTGTGTATAAGAAAAAGGAAGGCTACTTGCAGAAATGGGAGAAAATGCACATCTGGCTCTTCAAGGAAAGAGGAAAAAGGAATTCAACAAGCATAAAGGTAAAGGCAGACCAGTCATCAAGGGTGACATCAAGAAAGAGCCCAAGTGTTACTTCTATGAAAAGAAGGGGCACGTAAAGAAAGACTGTGCCAAATACAGAATCTGGCTTGAAAAGAAAGGTATTTCAATCTCGTTAGTTTGTTATGAATCTCATATGATAGATATTTGTTGAAACACATGGTGGATTGATTCCGGTTCTGTAATCCACGTTTCCAATACCCTGTAGGGCTTTCAAAACCTCAGGAAGCCAACGGGAAGTGAGCATTGCATCTATACTGGAAATGAAGTGCGCTCACATGTGGAAGGAGTAGGAACATGCAAATTAACTTTAAGCAGTGGTTTTACTTTGCTTTTAGAAAAGACATTTTATATTCCAATTTTTTTCCAAAAACTTGATATCTATTTCAAGACTGATACCTTTTGGATATTTCTTTAATTTTTCAGATTCATCTTGTTCCTTGTTTTATAAATATGATTTTATTGGAAAAAGTATTATGGTAGATGGCCTTTTAAAAATGGAATTGCAAAATATTTCTTATAATAAAACTTTGAGTAAATTAATGAATATATCACGACTTTTACCGAAATTCTCAAATCTATCACGACTTTTCATTTGTTTCAAATGCAGACATCAACTCCTGATTTATTTTAATTATATCACATCGTCAGAATTGGGTTAACTGTCCCGTTAAAAAGCTGATGTGGCATCAATGACGTGTCATTAGCTATTTATTTAATATAAAAAATATAAAGTAGCTGACGTGGCTCACACATCAACTTAACCCGTGATTTATTTTTCTTTTCAAATAATTCCCACAGAAGTCCTAAACCACTCGACACTTGTCTCTCGACCTTCGCCCCTGTCGCCTGTCGACCTTCGGCACTGTCGCCTCCCGACCTTCGCCCCTGTTGCCTGCCGACCTTCGGCACTATCACCTCCCAATCTAAACCCCTCGCTATTCTCGTCTCTCGCCCTGCACAGGAGGTGGCTTCACCGACTTTGAGGTCGCTCTATTTGAGGATGCTCCACCGAATCATAAGAAGCCAACTGCTGTCCCTCTCCATTAATTTCAAGGTTAGTCAAAAATTTGATTGCTACTCCTTTAGTTCAATTTCATGCTTTTACCGAAATCTAGGGTTTTCAATAAAGCTTTGAGTTTTTAGTTCATCATTGTTCATTGTCCCCAATTTGTTGATACGTATAAGTTCAACACTGTTCATTGTCCGCAATTTTTTTTTGATATTGGCTCGTATACTTTTTTGCAGCATATAATGGAAACAATATCAATTTGAACTGAGGTTGATGAAGTATCTATAACCTCATCAATTTCTCGTCCTTATTGTTCTCACAACATAGTAGCTTGTTTGTTAACATCAAATACTAGAAAAAATCATAGTAGAAGATTCTGGAGATGCAGCAATTGGAAGGTAATTATATTTTATTTTATATTTTAGCTATTTAAAATGAGAACTAATTATTCAATTTACATAGGAACGGGAAGTCGATTGCAGGTTTTTCGAATGGCATGACCCCGAGTATTCTGGTCACACGAAAGAAATGTTACAAAAATTGACAAGCGAAAAGGACAATCTCAAACATCAGATAATGCTACTCCAACATAAGAATGATATGCTAATTGAGAAGTTAAAATTGCAGAAAAAGGAGAAAAATAAGTTAGAGGAAAAAGTCATGAAATTGAAAAATGAAAAAATAAAGACTTATATTTGGGTACTATTTGGTGCTTTGAGTGTTGTATTCATGGCTACTTGGTTTAATGGTTAATTAGTTGGATGGTTAATGAGCTGGTTGTAATTTGTGGTTGATGGTTGTAATAGAACTTGATATCATTTTTTATATATCAGCGTTGTACTTAGCTAGATGGTTTTAATATATGGTTTAATGGTTGTAATAGAATTGGATATCAGTGTTTATGCATCAGTGATGGATATCAGTGTTTATGTATCAGTATAGTGATAAACTTGAATAGGTAAACTATTAATGAGAATATCAGTGATCAGTGTTTAAGTATCAGTATATCAGTGACCCTTTATGGTATGCTACTCTTTATGTTTAAGTATCAGTATATCAGTGTATCAGTATCAGTGTTTATGGTTTGCAAACTTGATTTGCAAACTGATATGCAAACAGTGTTTCATTGCAGGTTCAATATGGAGTTTCCAGTTCAGTGAAGTGCTTGTTGTATCAAGATCATTTGTTCAGTTTCAGTGTTTATGTTCATGGTTTGAGTGTATAGCAATATAAGTGTTTATGTTTTAGTGTGTAAGTTTTTATGTATCAGTGTAAGAAGACTTGATATTGTTTTAGTGTATCAGTTTTGTGCTTTTGATGTATCAATGATATAAATGTTTCATAAATTGTATTGTGCTTTTGCAGTGATATCAGTGTAAAAATAAGTTTCAATTTCAATATCAGATTTTATCCTTCTTAGTTTCAGTATCAGATTGCATCAATTTCAATATTAGACTGCAGCGTATCAAGTGAAACTTGAACATGAAATTGAATCTAAACTGATATAAATTGAATCTAAATTGAAACTTCATAAAGTGAACCTGCAGTGTATCATCCAAACTGATTGCAGTATTATCATATTACATTAATAAATTGCAATGCATGGAAGTAACTTGTAGTGTATCATCCAAACTCAAATTGCATGGATGATACTAAAACTGCAAGTATTATAAACCATCAGTATGCATTATATCCCAGACGGATTCATCATTATAAATCTAAACTGAAATTTGCAGTGTATCATCCAAACTCAAATTGCATGGATGATACTGAAACTGCAAGTATCATACACTGATATCAATATGCAGTGTATAAACCTAAAAGTATGCAGTATTACTATAATTTCAAATATACAGAATCTTACCGTTGACGTTGAACCTCCCTTGTTAGTTGTAGTCCCTCCTCTCCCTCCTCTACTTCCTCTACCTCCTCTATGAGAGCTACTCCTACCACTCCTTGATGTTGAACCTCCCATGCTTGGCCGCCTGCTTCCTGGTTGATTACTCATTCTTGGTTCATTGTCCCCTCCCTATATAACATAATGATAATTAGTTAGGTCACTCATTAAGACAAATAATTATTGATAATTAGCTACCTGAGACTGAGTTGAAGATGGGTGTCCCCTAAGTGGACAACTTCTTCTATTATGACCATCTTGAAAGCATATCTGACAAGTAATAACTAAGCCTCCTCTAGATAACCTTGTTCCAGTTTCATCTTCGTGCATATCTCTTCTTCGTTTTTTCTTTGGCCTACCGGGCATCTTCTTAACGGGAGGTGGCAACACATGAGGTCCATCAACTTCAGGCCATGTATCCTTCTCGGTCAAAGGTTGCAACATGATGTCATATGTCTTCAAGTATGTGTCTCTCTTGTAATAATCATTGACATATTTGTCCGGGTCATCTTTTAGCCAATTGATGCATGAGATTGCATGATTGCATGGTATGCCACATAAATCCCATTTTTGGCAAGAACAAGTCATATTCATCAAATTAACAACACTTGATTTGTCTAATTCTTGAACCTTAAATTTCATATTTCCCACGGGCGTCACATGGCAATATCTTGTTTCCTCTTTATTTTCTTCAAGTTTCTTTCGTATGCTGGGGCATATTGTATCATTGTTTTTCAGCATCAACTCCCTCTTCTCATACATTCTCGCCATCAACATGCGTCGAATGTCTTCAAGCATATAAATAATTAGTTTTCATCTTGCCTTCAGGATGTAACCATTAAAGGTCTCACTTAGATTATTGCTCACAGCATCACTTTTGCAACCCACACTGATATAAGTTTGGCAAAATTTTGTAACTCCAACTGTAAGAAAATCTTGGTGTGCCCTATCTGAAGTAGTTTGTAGTTCAGACATTGTTTTCTTGAAGTCGGACTCAATGGTGCATCTAACAGCTCTCCAAAACAATGATTTCAATACATGCCCAGGATGTTTCTTCTTCCAATTTGCATAAATGTGTCTAGCACAATTTCGATGTTCGGCAGCTAGTACCCTCTGTTTTATAGCATACTCAAGACCTTGAAACATTTAGTAAGAATTAATATTTAGTAAATAAAAGACATCAAATAACAAGAGTTAATATTTAGTAAATAAAAGACATCAAATAACAAGAGATTAAGAACATACTTTTTGTTGGTCACTAATAAGAGTTAGGCCATATCCTTGAGCGATACCCAAGTCATCAAATAACAATCCCAAGAACTAACTCCATGATTCATAGTTCCCTCCCTCAATCACTGCCCATGCTATTGGGAACATCTGATTATTCCCATCTTTGCCAACGGCGGAAAGTAATTGACCGCCAAGAAACGTCTTTAGGAAACACCCATCAAATCCAATGATAGGTCTACAACCTTGAAGGAATCCCTTTCTTAATGCATCAAATCCAATATATAACCGTTGGAACATAGGAGGTGCACCCATAAATTCTCGGGTACAAATAATGTTGAGCATGCTCGTTGGATTCACAATTCGAAGCTGTGTTAAGTAGAAACCAAGCATTGCGTAGTGATCCTCAATCGAGCCATGTAGCCTTCGTAATGCCTCCCACTTAGATCTATATGCTTTCATTCTACCGATACTGATATAAAATTTGACTTGAAAATATTTTTCCATCTCTTGGACACTCCAATTAGGATTCCTTCTGAATATCTCAAGATAATAATTTGCTATCAAACTCACAGTTGCTTGCCTATTCCTCATGTTTCGAGAACATTTGTGCTCGCTATTATAGCTTTTAATCATGAACTTCATGTCCCTCTTCATCCAACTTGCAAAAATTCTCCAAGGACATCCCATAGCACATTGTGCTTCCATCATTCTTTTACATGTTCTGGTCCATCTGATATTGTAACCATTTGCAATGCAATAGCTTTGAACAACTTCCTTGAACTGAGCATTGGACTCAAATTCATCCCAAGTTCTAATTTAACATTGTTTACATCACATTTGGGATTATACACTTTGCTGCGAAATTTTTTCCTCTTGTGTCCTTCCTTAATTGGCACTTCTACTCCCTCTTGACTAGTCTCGGGAGTAACTATTTCATCCTCACTAGCTTCGTATTCACTGATATATCCATCATTAGGTGCTTCAAATGTTGTAGGTTCACCTTCAACAAGATTTGTAGGATGGACTATGATTGGCATCTCTACATTAAAGTTTGCATTACTTGTGCCTTCAACCATAACCGGAACAACTTCATTAGTGCCCTTCTTCTTCTTAAATTTATTCTTTAATGCTCTAATAGTCAGATATTCATCATCACTTGATTCTTCAAATTCGGTAGACAAAACATCATGATCACTTTCGCCAACTGGTCGATACTCTTCATCTTCACTAGTTTCAGTATCACTTTGCTAAATATTCTTCTTCTTTCTTCAACATCCGCCCTAACTGCATCCTCTTCAATTGCATGTTCAACATCATCACTAGCTTCAGCAAATTGGATGTCTAGCACATTATTTTCATCTTCACTACTGATATTAACCTACATCAAATTAAGATGGTCATGTTGGAATTCAATCAGACATCATTATATATGTTATATGACAATGAAAAACTATGTCTACTTACCGGTGCTAAGATTGATGGATCTGGAGGTCTTGGTATAATCGTAGTCCGACATCGAGTTGATCATCGAAGGTTTTGACCAAATCTATATAATTTCGGATATACATGTAATATGGAGATTCACTATACATGCAAGAAACTGATAAAGACATGACTATAAAAGCAAGAAACTGATAAATACATGACTATAAAAGCAAGAAACTGATAAAAGCATGACCTTTAGGGAATTGAAAACATTATTAAAGGCAAGACCTCTGTGTTCACAAAGAATTGAAAACATGACTATATATTAAACCAAACTAAAAGCACTATTAAACCTAACCGATAAAAGCATGACCTTTAGGAAAATGAAAATCCTAGATAACCAAATTGATTAAACCAAATCACAGTGTTCACAATGAACTGAAAACCCTAGATTTCACAATAGATTACATCTAGGTTTTCAGTTTATAGAAATAAATGAGTAGAACTCAAACAAGTAACACTAACCTTGATTTCATCTTCACCGTTAATGGAGACGACAACAGTTGGCGGTCGAAATCGAGGTTGGCATTCGTGAATCCGCGACGGCAACGATGGTGAAGACGACTTCAACTCGACTCCCGACAAAATGCTCTAGCTCCAGAGATGGCAAGGGCGACAATGGCGAGATTCGACAGTGGCGAGGGCAAGAATGGCGAGGGGCGAAGGTCGGGAGGCGAGCGCCGAGTGGTTTAGGGCTTCTACGGTTAAGTTGACGAGTGAAGATCGCGGGAGTGATTTAAAAAAAAAAAGAGCTGATGACACGTCATCTATGCCACATCAGCTAGTTTTTATTTTTTATATTAAATAAATAGCTGATGACACATCATCGATGCCACGTCAGCTACTCTTTATTTTTTATATTAAATAAATAGCTAATGACACATCATCGATGTCACGTCAGCTTTTTAACGGGATAGTTAACCCAATTCTGACGGTGTGATATAATTAAAACGAATCAGGAGTTGATGCCTGCATTTGAAACAAATGAAAAGTCGTGATAGATTTGGGAATTTCGGTAAAAGTCATGATATATTCATTAATTAACCCTAAAACTTTGCATGTTCAACAAACTGCGAGTATTAAAAGATGTATTATGAATGAAAACTCCTCTAAATAATGGCACCGAAGGTTAGGTCACATATCCATTGAAATGATAAAAAGACCGGTAAATAAAAAAGTACGTGATACTTTGGATTTTACCGACTTTGACACTTGTATAGACTGCATCAAAGGAAAGCAGACTAATCTGTCAAAAAAATGTGCCAAGAGAAGTTTCGACATATTGGAGATCATACATACGGATATATATAGTCCAGACATGAACTCGTGTGGTCAGAAATATTTCATCTCCTTCATAGATGATTACTCACGATATATGTATATCTACTTGCTTCATAACAAGTACGAAGCACTAGATGCATTTAAAGTTTTTAAGGCAGAAGTAGAAAAATAATGCGGTAAGCAAATAAAAATTGTGAGATCAGATAGGGGAGGTGAATATTATAGAAGATACACTGAGGATGGACAAGCACCTGGTCCATTTGCAAAGTTCATTCAAGAGCATGGGATAGTTGCCCAATACACCATGCTAGGATCTCCAAATCAAAATGGTGTTGCAGAAAGAAGGAACCGAACATTATTAGACATGGTGCGGAGTATGCTTAGCAGCTCCAAGCTTCATAAGTTCTTGTGGCCTGAAGCACTTAAGACGACACTGTATATATTAAACCGGGTTCCAACCAAGGCTATTATTAAAATGCCATTTGAGTTATGAAAAGGTTGGAAACCGAGTTTGCAACATATGCGCGTATGGGGATGCCCGTCTGAAGTGGGGATTTACAATCCACAAGAGAAGAAGCTAGACCCAAGGACTATTATAGTGGGTATTTCGTTGGATATGCCGAAAAATCCAAGGGTTATAGATTTTACTGTCCTTCTCACAGCACTAGGTTTGTGGAATCTAGAAAAGCTAAATTTCTAGAAATGACTTGATTAGTGGGAGTGATCTTTTTCAAAAAGATCATTTGGACGAATCCACTCCTGACTCAAGTGAAAGATTGGTTGTCATTCACAATTCACCTCTTCCAGGTGTTCAACAACCGATCATTGAGAATCCATAAATAGTCGACAACAATCAAGTGGATCTTGGTACTCAACAATTATCGGACACTGTTGAGGAACCGATTATGCAATAGGCTCCTCAAGAGCCTAATGACGCAACATTAAGGAGATCTACTAGGATGAGAAAGTCGGCTATTCCTAGTGACTATGTAGTGTATCTGCAAGAGTCTGACTACAATATTGGGATCGAAAATGATCCAGAAACCTTTCCACAGGCCATACATAGTAGTGAATCTAAGTTGTGGTACAATGCTATGAAGGATGAGATGGATTCAATGACTTCAAATGAAGTATTGGATCTTGTCGAATTGCCTAAAGGTTTAAAGGGCATAGGGTGTAAATGGGTCTTCAAAACCAAAAGGGATTCCCTGGGCAATATCGAAAGACATAAAGCTAGACTAGTAGCCAAAGGATTTACTTAAAAGGAGGGGATCGATTACTCGGAGATCTTTTCTCCAGTATTAAAGAAAGATTCCTTCCGTATCATTATGGCATTAGTGGCCCATTTTGAATTAGAACTGCATCAAATGGACGTGAAAACAACATTCCTCATTGGAGAGCTAGAGGAAGAGATTTATATGAAACAACCAGAAGATTTCTCCTCTAATAAAGGTGAGCATTTGGTTTGCAAGCTCAAAAAGTCCATATACGGATTGAAACAAGCCTCCCGTCAGTGGTACTTAAAGTTTCATAATGTAATCTCTTCTTTTGGTTTCGTAGAGAACATTAGACTCAAGCTTCTTTCCACCGCCTTCTCATCTTCAACTTGCAACTGGAAGAAGACTTCAGTGAACGTAGCAAGGTTGAAGAGAAGAGATTAGCGCCTGATGAAGTCGAAACTGGGAGCAGAGAGGCGCGCGCAGGTGTAGCTTGTATGAAGGCTTTAAGACTCACTTTTAATGCTCAAATAAGTTTTGCAAAAGTGTTTAATGAAGATTGGTGAGGGGTATTTATAATCCGTCAGCCGAACAACCGTTCAACGGATAAAAAATCGACCGTTGAAGCCGTTCGATCGCAAGTCCTGTCGATCAGTTGGTCGACCGATGGATCGACCGCCAGGTCCGACCGCTGCAGTAGAGAGAGGTCGATCGACCGCCAATATTTCTTCCGACATTCGGTTGACCCATCGGTCGACTGAATTACTGCAGCGAATCACACGATAGAGACCATCTTTAGGTCGGTCGACCGATTGGTCGACCGCTACCTTTCTGCCAAAATTTTGCCTATGTCGGTCGACCGACGCAACCCAGCTATTTGCCCTTCTCTACATTTAGTCGATCGAATGGCTTCTACCAATTTCTTGCGATCTCCGATCGACCAATCAGTCGGCCGATTGGGCTGCATCGCTATTTTATTGCCTTGATCGGTCGACCGACCGGTCGATCGATCCCAGGCTGAGGATGATTAATTCCTTGTATTTTTACATGCCAATTCTAAGGGTTTATTTACCAAGTTTCAACTTGGATAACCTTACATTTTAGGCTTGGGAAAAACTATTCTAGGGACATATTACATTAAATCTTCTTGACTTAATCTGGAGCCTTTCTTCAATGATTTCTTCTTCCGTTCTTTGATGATTTTTTCCGTCGTCTCATTTGAACGGGTTAGGCATGCGTATCGCAACCTCAACCTGAACTCAAAACTACACACTTGGATTAAATACATATTTGTTATCATCAAAATAAAGATCGAGGCTTAAGAGAGACCCTTAAGTCAACAATCTCTCTCTTTTTTATGATGACAAATATTACATTAAATTTTAAGAAAATTACCAGCATTTGTGAGTTTGAGTTAAGGCATTCAACTTTCTAACTTAGCCTATACATCCAACTTCTTATAACTCAACCTATGCTCCCCCTATCAATGTGCATGTTCAAATTATCTATAACTTGACCTATGCTCCCTCTACCATTGTGCATGTCATTTTTAACTCCCCCTAACTATATCTCTTGCCCTTAACTATAAAACTCACACTACCTATATGTATCATGAAAACCAAGTGTGACCTTTCTTTTTCTCCCCCTTTTGACATCAATCAAAAAGGGTAAGAATCAAGGTACAATTAATGAGATTTCATCATAAAGCCAAAAAATCGAGAAAACCACAAAAAATCAAGTATCATCTACTACTATAGTCCTTCCCATCAATGTAAGCCTATAGAAGGCAAACATCAATAGGTTGTGAAGCCCCACTACAGAGCAATACATAAGTGTGATTACACTTTTATAGAATGCAAGTTTTGAAATCTTGTCAAATTTTCTTTAATCACAAGGTAAAGCACAAATTCCTAGTTGCATCCTTAAGTTTATGAAACTCTCTTCAACTAAGGGTTTTGTAAATATATCGGCATGTTGTTTATCGATGGATACAAATTCTACCGATATGTTTCCCTTAGCTACATTATCCCTAAGAAAATGATGTCTCAAATCAACATGCTTAGTTCTAGAATGTAAGATAGGATTTTTGGTTAAATTAATTGCACTAGTGTTATAACAATGTATAGGTATGCAAGAATACCTAAGTCCATAGTCTAAAAGGGTTTGTTTCATCCAAAGGACTTGCGCACAACAACTAGCCGCGGTGATGTATTCCGCTTCGGTAGTTGAAAGTGCAACCGAATTTTGTTTCTTTGAGAACCAAGAAACAAGACTCGTTCCTAAGAATTGACAACACCCGCTAGTGCTTTTCCTATCTACCTTACATCCGGGAAAATCAGCGTCTGAAAAACCGTACCCTTACATCAAATGATGCATGACATGGATACCATAATCCTAAGTCAACCGTACCCTTTAGATATCTCAATATACGTTTTACCGCGCTTAAATGAGACATCTTAGGACATGATTGAAACCTAGCACATAAACATACGATAAATATGATATCGGGTCTATTTGCGGTTAAATAAAGGAGACTATCGATCATACCTCGATATAGTTTTTCGTCCACTTTAATCCCCTCTTCATCTTTGTCAAGCTTGATGGATGAGCTCATTAGTGTAGAAACTATCTTGGCTTCATTCATTCCAAATCTTTTGATGAGCTCCTTTGTGTACTTAGCTTGATTGATGAAGATCCCTTTGGTGGTTTGCTTGATTTCGAGACCAAGCATGAAGGAGAGTTCTCCCATCATACTCATCTCAAATTCATCCTGCATGCACTTGACAAACCACTCACAAAACATTTCATTAGTGACACCAAAAATTATATCATCAACATATATTTGAACTAATAATATGTCCTTTTCATGGTGCTTAATGAAAAGTGAGACATCCGCTTTTCCTATGTCAAAACCTTGTTCAATTAGGAAAATAGAAAGTCTTTCATACCAAGCCCTAGGGGCTTGTTTTAAACCATATAAAGCATTTTTAAGTTTGAAAACATGATTAGTAAACTCAAAGCTTTCAAAACCATGGGGTTGTTCAACATAAACTTCTTCATTTATAAAATCATTTTAAAAGGCACTTTTCACATCCATTTGAAAGAGTTTAAAGCCCTCAAAGCTAGCAAATGCTAAAATCATCCTAATTGCTTCTAATCTAGCTACGGGAGAATATGTTTCATTATAGTCTATTCCTTCTCGTTGGTTGTACCCTTATGCCACTAGCCTAGCTTTGTTTCTAATGACTAGTCCTTCTTCATCTAGTTTATTCCTAAATACCCACTTGGTTTCAATTATGGTTTGATCACTAGGTCTACGCACTAAGTCTCATACATTATTTCTATCAAATTGGTTGAGTTCTTTTTGCATGGCTAATACCCAAAACTCATCTTCTATAGCTTCCTTAATATTTTTAGGCTCTACTTGAGAAACAAAAGCTACATATTGACATAATTTTTTCAGTTTAGAGCGTGTTACCACTCCCGTTGAAGGCTCTCTAATGACTTGGTCAATTGGATGATCTCTTACCAATCAGTATCCCTTGGGGAGAGGTGGTAGAGCTTCACTACTAGAAACTTCGTCTTCAGCAACGGCTATCAGCGACGGCCGCTCAAGTCGTTGCTATTTGCAACGGCATTCTTACGGCCGCTCGAGCCGTTGCAGAAAACTGTATCTGCAACGGCTTTCTAACGGAAAACCGAGCCGTTGCTGATTATTTTAATTATCAGCAACGGCTTTCGGACGGAAAGGTGAGCCGTTGCTGATATTTTAATTATCAGCAACGGCTTTCTAACGGATAAGTGAGCCGTTGCTGATGATAACTTATCAGCAACGGCGTTCTAACGGGCGAGTGAGCCGTTGCTGATAAGTTTATATAGGGCACGCTCTCGCGCCCGACCCTTCTTCCTCCCGCTGCTGCCGCCGCCGCTCCTGCCGACGCCACTCGCTGCCGCTGCTGCCGCTGCTGCCGACGCCGACCGCTGCTTCCGACTTGTTCAGGTATGTCTCCTCCCTGCGGCCGTCTCTTCCCTGCGGCCGGCAGGAATCACCCGACCAAAACCCTATTTCTAGGGTTTCGGCCGGCGGCGGTCGACCGATGGCCGCCGCCGGACCTTCTGCAGTGGCGGACAGTGTGTCCGGCCACGATACGCCGGCGCCGGAGGGTGGACTCCGGCGCCGGAATTTATAATTTATATATATAATTTATATTATGTTATAATTGTTAATTAATTATTTTATAATTGTTAATTAATTGTTTAGATTAATTATTTAATTTGTTAGATTAATTATTACGGTTTAGATTAATTTCGGACGCGCGCCGGAATCGTCCACTTCGGACGCGCGCCGGAATCGTCCACTTCGGACGCGCGCCGGAATCGTCCACTTCGGACGCGCGCCAAAATCGTCCACTTCGGACGCGCGCCGGTATCGTCCAATTCGGACTCGCGCCGGAATCGTCCACTTCGGATGCGCGCCGGAATCATCCACTTCGGACGTGCGCCGGTATCGTCCAATTCGGACTCGCGCCGGAATCGTCCACTTCGGACGCGCGCCGGAATCGTGCAATTCGGACTCGCGCCGGAATCGTCTACTTCGGACTCGCGTCGGAATCATCCACTTCGGACGCGCCCCGAAATCGTCCAATATGGACTCAAACTGTCTCGAAACATTTAGAAAATAATCATCCTCCGACGAGTTGATATGTTTCACGTACGCATCGACGATCGGATATGATTTAGCAAAACCTTAGATCCGTTCGGGAATTGTATGTCCGTGTAAAAGAAGTAGATGATCTTTTATACGACGTACAATTCTTGAATTGTCCCTGATTGGACAATTTGGGAATATAGTTATTTGTACTGCACTTACGTTTTTATTTTAACTGTTAACTAATTATTCTAAATTTCGGCAACATCTCTCTTGTTCTCCGATACGCGCCCAGATGATATGCGTATTCGGAGAACTGTAGGGAGATGCTGTCGAAATTTAGAATAATTAGTTAACAGTTAAAATAAAAACGTAAGTGCAGTACGAATAACATAAATCCCGAATGGAATAGGACAATCTCACCTAAAGACATTAACCAAAGAAATTGTCATTGATTGACAGAATCATGTCGGCTGATCGAAGTTGGATGTACCGACATCTTGATCGTGGAGCTTTAACGAATGAGTTTTGATTAGGCGTAACGTACTTCCTCAATTTCGCCTATTCGAATCAAAATTTCGTTAGCATGGGTGATCAAATCCGATGTCCGTGCCGCATTTGTTCAAATGGACGATTTTTCGATCGGGAGACTGTCACTCTGCATCTATATACCAAAGGATTTGCACCAAGATATTTTCTATGGACTTGTCACGGGGAGTCACGCGAAGTCGGGACGTCGAGCAATCCTGTCGTTCAGACATATGGTGAATCTTCCTCTGCTGGTGCTTCTTCATCCAGTCAATGTAGGGGGTCAAATCCCTATAGAACTATGATACTTGATAGTCTTGGGGGTCAATTCCACCTGAATGATAATGTTGATCGGCCAGATCTTCAGACATCAGTCCCACCAGATACTACAGCGGTTGATATCACAGAAGTAGGGGCTGCGGTAGAGATTGAATTACCGAATAAAGAAGCTGCAGAATTTTACGAGATGTTGAAAGCTGCCGATGAACCTTTGTATGAGAATTGTTCTAAATACACTAGGTTTTTAGCAATGACACAGCTCTTAAGCATCAAGGCCGATTGTAATATCAGCGGAGTTGCGTATGATCGGATTGCTGGATTGATTAATGGAATGCTGCCTACTGATAACAAGTTTGAGCCTACTTTTTATAAGACTAAAAAGCTAATGAGAAAATTGGGGCTTGGGTACGAAAAAATACACGCGTGCCAAAATAACTGCATTTTATATTATAAAGAAAATGTGCAGTTGGATAAATGCCCTGTATGTCAACACCCTCGTTACAAGGAGAAGAAATCGGTCCGACAAAAAAATATCCCGTTTAAGGTGCTTCGGTATTTTCCACTAACATCGAGGCTTCAAAGGTTATTCATGTCGGAAAAGACAGCCCCCTACATGAGTTGGCATGCAAGAAGTCGTGATGATACAGTAATGACTCATCCATCTGACAGTGAAGCATGGAAACATTTGGATACATGTTATCCTTCATTTGCTAGGGATACTAGAAATATCAGATTGGGATTGTGCACAGATGGTTTTAATCCGTTTGGACATTCTGCAACTCCTTATTCAGTTTGGCCAGTGCTGCTGACAGTTTATAATTTGCCACCGTCAATGTGCATGAAAGATGAATTTATTTATCTTTCGATGATTATTCCGGGTCCTAAGGGTCCGCGAAAAGAAATTGACATATTTCTCAGACCCTTGATAGATGAATTGAAAACATTGTGGACTGAGGGAGCTGTCACTTATGATTGTCATCGGAAGCAAAACTTCAATTTAAAGGCCGCCGTCTTGTGGACAATCAATGATTTCCCGGCGTACGGCATGTTGTCGGGTTGGAGCGGACTCACCGTCGAGCACATGGGACGGGGGAGTACATCCACAACCGCGCTGCATACATTATGGTAATTATATATTTGTTTAAATTATTCATTATATATTTATAATTTAAGTTTTATGATCAATATTAAACAAAAAATCAAACTCGAGTAGGAGACCTACAGCCAGACGGTGGTGCAGCGTGGGGGTACCCCCGAGGACTTTGACGCAGCATCGTGGGTCGAGGCCGCAGGTGGCTAGGACCATGGCCGCGTATATGGCTTCGCAGATAGTGGTCATGCGCGAGCCGTACTAGGGCCACTTGGGGCACCGACCCCTCCGGTCGCTGGTGAGCGGCCGTCCACCTCTAGATCCAGTTATGATCATAGTAACAGAATAAGGACTCTAGAGGAGACGGTCGCGCGTCAGACTGAGATGATGGAGCGCCAGAGTCAGATGATGGCAGATATACAATCTATGCTACGCAACATGTCAGGTCATCCCGAAGCAGGCATCTCTTCGGCATCATCTAATCCGTCGTCCTCGAGTCAGTCTACGCCGGTGTACACTCAAGCGCTCCAGACCCCGCCATATAATCCAGACCATCCTCCATCTTGATCGTGAGATTTTTTGTTTGGATATTGAACTTGTTTAACTTATTTTGTTTGGATATTGATACTTCAATTTTGCATTTGAATTGTTTTTATACTATCGTGGATAATTATCAATATAAGTATAATTGTTTTGATGTATATATGTTGGTGTGTTTGTGATGTGTGAATGAATGTGTATGAGGTGTTTGTGATGTATGAATGAATGTGTGTATGAGGGTATGGGTGTGTGAGTTATGTATCAGATAAATGTATCAATGTATCAATGGAAATTTGAAATTTTCAAATTTTCTGATTGCAGGTATACGTCATCAGCAACGGCTTTCCCACGGGCGTCCGTGGGAAAGCTGTTGCTAAAAGTGTATCGAAAGCCGTTGCTGATGACCTACAGCAACGGCTTAGCGACGAAGTTTTACTAACGGCGTTGCTACGGACTCAGCGGCCGTTGCTATTAATGTTATCAGCAACGGCTCCGGGTCTGTTGCAAACCCGTTGCTGATAATAGTTTTAGCGACGGCCCGAGCGGCCGTTGCTGATAATGTTTTGAGCGACGGCCCGAGCGACCGTTGCTGATCCGTTGCGAAGTCATCAGCAACGCGACTTTCTGTCACGGCGCTATTGCAACGGCTCAGCAACGGCATCAGCCGTTGCTGATGACCATTTTTCTAGTAGTGCTTCTTCTTCTTCACCTTCAACTTGAGGTTGACTTGAGGATTGAGGTTCTTCATGTTGGGTCTCCTCATTATCTTCATCCTCCACTCCCTTATCATGAAGTGTGAGATCCTCAAGCTCCTCACCTACATTCACAATCTTGACAATTTTTGAAGAATCATTAGTTTCATTAAAAGTCACATGCATAGATTCTTCAACTATCATAGTTCTACGGTTGTAAACTCTATAAGCCTTAGAACTAGTGGAGTAGCCTAGGAAAATTTCTTCATCGGATTTAGAATCAAATTTTCCTAAATTCTCCTTAGTATTTAAAATAAAGCATTTACATCCAAAAACATGAAAGTGCCCCATATTTGGGATTTTACCATTCCAAAGCTCAAAAGGTGTTTTCTTGATTTTTGGTCTTAATAAAACACGATTAAGAATATAACAAGAAGTATTTATGGCTTCGGCCGAAAAATATTTAGACAAATTATTTTCGCACAACATGGTCCTAGCCATTTCTTGTAGGGTTCTATTCTTCCTCTCAATCACCCCATTTTGTTGAGGGGTCCTAGGGGAAGAAAATGTATGTTGAATACCCAAATCATCACAAAACTCGGAAATTTTTTCATTTTTAAACTCCCGTCCATTATCACTCCTAATTTTCAAAATAGAAACTCCTTTTTCATTTGAAATCATTTTTGCAAATTTTTTGAAAAACTCAAATGTTTTATTTTTCTTTACCAAAAAGAAAACCCATGTAAATCTCGAAAAATTATCAACCAAAACATAGCAATAAAGTTTTTCACCTAGACTAGCTACATCACATGGACCAAAGAGATCCATGTGTACAAGCTCTAGAATTCTAGATGTACTAACTTGATTAATACTATGGAATAAAGACTTTACTTGCTTACCTAGTTGACATGCATCACAAAGTTTATATTTTTCAAATTTTATCTTATATAAGCCTTTTACTAAGTCTTTTCTAGATATATCTTGGATGAGACTCATGCTAGCATGTCCTAGTCTCCTATGCCACAACCAACAATCATTTTCCATGGCTACTAAGCATCTAAAGTGAGGATTGGGCAAGACATTAAATTCTAGGATATATACATTTTCTTGCCTATTTCCTATGAACATGATATCGTTTGAAGGTGTACTTCTAATAATGCATTTAGAAGCTTCAAACATAATTATGTACCCATTATCACATAGTTGAGATATGCTAATCAAATTATGCTTTAAACCATCAACTAATAAAACATTTTTTATACATGGGTAAGGGAGTATACCTATGTCACCAATGCCAACAATCTTACCTTTGACATTGTCTCCAAATGTGACATTTCCACCATCTTTACTTGATAGGGTTGCGAACAAGTTGATATCTTCCGTCATGTGCTTCAAGCAACCACTATCCAAGATCCAAGTACTCCTACTTGGTTGAGGATGCTTCTCCACCTACAAAAGGAGAAGACACTTTCTTAGGTACCCAAATTTCCTTGGGTCCTTGAGTGTTAGTCACTTTTGGAACCCATGTGAAACTTGCATGTGGGTTCCTCCTTACTACACAATCTTTGGCCATATGGTCAAAAATACCACAAGAAAAATAATTACCATGAAATTTTCTTTGTGTGTGTGTGTGAGCATGAGAGTGTGATGATTTTTTTTCATTGACAACTTTAGGAATGACATTTTGAACATTTGTCATTTTTTCATTGAGCATGCAAAGTTCTTTCTTTAATGTTAGCATGCTATCATTTAAATGCTCTACTGTATCACATAAGTACTTTTTTTTTTTCCAATTTTTCATTATCTATTTCTAGGTCATTGTTAGCCTTTTCTAGGGTGCACTTTTCTTCCTTAAGATTTTCTACTTCTTTCCTAAGATCATTGCAGGAAAGTATTAATCTATCATTTTCAATTTCCAAGGACCTATTGTCCTTTTTGAGGTCCTTAAATTTTCTCCTAATTGCAATAAACTCATCATGCATTTGCTCAAATTCAATTTGTGATTCTTCTTGGGTAAATGAATTTTCACCAAAATTAAATCTTACCTCATCTTCCTTTGCCATCAAGCAAAGGTTGGCTTTTTCACTCCTTGCATCTTCTTCACTTGATGAGGCCTCACTTTCGTCCTATGTAGCCATCATTGCCTTCTTCTTCTTTTTGTACTTTTCTCTCTTGTGAGGGTTGGAGGTAGTGGTCATCTTTAGAAGCGGGCAATCTTTCCTTAGGTGCCCCGACTTGTTGCAATTGTAGCACGTGTAGCTACTTCTTCCTTTTCTCATGCCTCCCTTCATGAAGCCCATGAACCTTCTTGCAAGCATCGCCATTTCTTCAAGATCATCCGTCTCTTCCTCGAATGACGATGTCTCTTCGGCTCGATGGGATGCTTTCAAGGCAATGGTCTTGCCTTTTGGAGCCTCTTCTTCTTGATATTGCTTCATGTGGGTCTCATGTGTCATGAGAGACCCAATGAGCTCAATGATCTTCAATTGGCTCAAATCCTTGGCTTTCATGATGGCCGTCACCTTGGATTCCCAAGATTTTGGAAGAGAACGAAGGAGCTTCCTTACCTTCTCCTCTTCCCTTATCTCCTTGCCAAGTTTAGCTAAGTCATTCGTAATATTTTGAAACATAGCATGCATGGCATCATTAGACTCATGTGAAAGCATTTTAAACATTTCATAGTCATGCATGAGTAAATTGATTTTGGATTCTTTTACTTGCGAAGTCCCTTCATGGGTGGTCTTTAAGACCTTCCATACTTGGTATGCAGACTTGCATGTAGAGATCCTATTGAATTCATTAATTGATAGACCATGATATAGAGCATTGACGGCCTTGGCATTTGCATTAAATAACCTAACTTCCTCTTGGTCTCATTTATCCATGTCCTTATCGGGTTGTTTATACTCTACTAGGATCATCCTCCATACATCCATGCCTAAGGATTGAAGGAAGTCATTCATACGAATCTTCCAATAGGCATAGTTGTTCCCATCGAATAGTGGTGGAGTGTTAGTAGAGGACCCTTGAGCTAGTTGAATTTCACTAGACATGATGACTTGTAGGGAAGATGGTTAAATCTTAGCCTACAATCTAGCTCTGATATCAATTGTTGGATGGACCTTGACACTAGAAGGGGGGGTTGAATAGTGTCAATCCCCCTTTTTAGATTTCTTTTAACTTAATTTTATCTTAGCTTAATGGAATTGTTCTTTAAAGTATGATATAATCACAATTCAATCACAATAATGAAAGCAAGTAAAGAGCAATGCAAACAAATCAATTTATAGTGGTTCGGCCAACTGCCTACTCCACTACATTGGCTCCTTACCAAGAATTTCTAAACACTACTTTATAGAATGTATGTTTCCCTTTGAATACACTTGAGGACACCCTTCTCCCTCACTAGGAGAACACCTCAATCCTATTCACCTAGGCAAAACACACTTCTATAAAGTTTACCCTAAGTGTTTCCTAGCACACCTAGCAAGCTATCTTAACAAGAAAACAAGATTCAATAAATTACAAACTTTGGGAAAGAGCTAGTGAAGAAAGAATTAGACTCAAGCTTCTTTCCACCGCCTTCTCGTCTTCAACTTGCAACTGGAAGAAGACTTCAGTAAACGCAGCAAAGTTGAAGAGAAGAGATCAGCGCCTGATGAAGTCAAAACTGGGAGCAGAGAGGCGCGCGCAGGTGTAGCTTGTGTGAAGGCTTTAAGACTCACTTTTAATGCTTAAATAAGTTTTGCAAAAGTGTTTAATGAAATTTGGTGAGGGGTATTTATAACCCCTCAGCCGAACGGTCGTTCAACGGATAAAAAATCGACCATTGAAGTCGTTCGATCGCAAGTCCGATCGATCAGTCGATTGATCGACGGATCGACCGCCAGGTCTGACCGCTGCAGCAGAGGAGAGGTCGGTCGACCGACGGGTCGACCGCCAACATTTCTTCCGACATTCGGTCGACCCGTCAGTTGACCGAATTACTGCAGCAAATCACGCGATAGAGTCTATCTTTAGGTCGGTCGACCGAATGGTCGACCGCTACCTTTTTGCCAAATTTTTGCCTCTGTCGATCGACCGACGCAGCCCAGCTATTTGCCCTTCTCTACATTCGGTCGATCGAATGGCTTCTGCCAATTTCTTGCGATCTCTGGTCGACCAATCGATCGATCGATCGATTGGGCTGCATCGCCATTTTATTGTCTTGATTGATCGACCGACCGGTCGATCGATCCCAGGCTGAGGATGATTAATTCCTTGTATTTTTACATGCCAATTCTAAGGGTTTGGTTACCAAGTTTCAACTTGGATAACCTTACATTTTAGGCTTGGGATAAATTATTCTAGGGACATATTACATTAAATCTTCTTGACTTAATCCGGAGCCTTTCTTCAATGATTTCTTCTTCCGTTCTTTGACGATCTTTTCCGTCGTCTCGTTTGAACGAATTAGGCATGCGTATCGCAACCTCAACCTGAACTCAAAACTACACACTTGGATTAAATACATGTTTGTTATCATCAAAATAAAGATTGAGGCTTAAGAGAGACCCTTAAGCCAATAAGGCATTTTAGGTCTATCTCAGGAAACCTATATCAATAAAGTTATGGGGAGATTTCGGATGAAAGATTTCTCACCAAGTATAGCACCCATTATAAAAGGTGACAGATTTAGTCTTAGCTAGTGTCCCAAAAGTGATTTCGAAAGGGAACATATGCAAAATATTACATATGCTTCGGCCGTTGGCAGCCTCATGTATGCTCAAGTTTGTACAAGGCCCGACATAGCATTTGTTGTTGGAGTACTAGGAAGATTTCAGAGTAATCCAGGGATGGATCACTTGAAAGCTGCAAAGAAGGTGATGAGATACCTTAAAGGTACCAAGGATTACATGCTCATGTATAAGCGAACTGCCAACCTAGAGGTTATTGGCTACTTTGACTCAGATTTTGCTGGATGTGTCGACTCTCGGAAGTCAACATCATGATACATTTTTATGTTAGCTAGTGGAGCTGTTTCATGGAAAAGTGCCAAGCAGACATTGACTGCTACTTCTACCACCGAGGCTGAGTTCGTGTCTTGTTTTGAGGCAACCTCATATGGTGTGTGGTTAAGGAGTTTTATTTGAAGTCTAAGGATCGTAGATTCTATTTCCAGACCTATAAAGATTTTTTGTGATAATTCAACTGTTGTTTACTTGGCTAAAATAGCAAAAGTGGAAGTCGAAGCAAGCACATCGACATAAAGTATTTAGCCATAAGGGAACGTGTTAAAGATAATAAAGTAGTCATTGAACACATCAGCACTGAATTGATGATCGTCGATCCTTTGACAAAGGGCATGCCGCCAAAGGATTTCAAGGATCGTGTAGATAGTATGGGACTTGTTTCCTTAATGTAATCATTGTAAAGATATTTTTATGTTCTTTAATTAAAACTCCTATTTCATTTTGTTATTTCTCATTTTATGATGTACACATATAGTTTGAGAATAACAATTTAGTTAGACCTAGAATAAACATAGAGTTTATTCATAAAATTATTTTGGATTAAAATGCATCGTGATACATAGAATATAATAATACTTGCTCAAAGAGGACTTGTCGCTATGATTCGTGTGTTTTATTCCATCTAAAGCAGATATAGGTTTTTGGTATTTTAATATATAGACCAAGTGGAAGAATGTTGGACGTGATATTTATAAATGCATGGTCCACATCATCATCTGATGTGAACCACATATGTTCACGTGTTTATCCTTATGTGGTCCACATATTTTATGTTTTACTATTTTACTCATGTCTATCTCAAATCCGGTTCAAGCCTATTTTTCCACCTTTGATGACAAGGTGCGTATATAAATAAACCGGGATACTCATAGGTCCACATACTCATTTCTACCTTTCTACATCATCTATTGAGGATTTTGAAGAGAGTACTAGAAGATCTATTGATGAAGGAATTGAAGGAGCAAACGGAATTGGAGCAGCGCATCAACACGATGTCAATGACAGGAGGTTAGTCTCGATTTTAAAGCTTCCGCAATTATACATGTTTATAGATTGTGCATGATCTATTTTATTATGATATAATTATATCGTCAAGTAGATCATGTCATGTTCTATAAAATTTACAACACTTCTGTCTTGGGATGAGAACCGAAGAAGTCGCCACATCTATATGGAAAGTCGCCGCGCTCATTTTTTTGATATTCAACTTCACATAGCCAAAGAATATAATTTGAATATTAAAACTAGAATATAACTAGTGTTCTTCCCGTGCAATGCACGGCGGTGTAATAATAATTTTATTTTAAACATAAATTATAGTGAATTAAATCACATCAATAAATTGATTAAATATAGGGTTTTTGCCGCGTTGAAGAGCTTGGTGGGTTTAGTCCCACCTTGACGAATTCTTAGAAGAAACTTCTTCTAAGCACACAAAGTAAAAAATTTAACTTAAGATTGAATTAAACACTGATTTGTGCTTAAGAAAATTTAAAAGTTAAACAAAGTTCAATTGAATTGAATCAGGACAGTTCAATCAAAAATTGGTTGGTTCAACCGGTTTGGTAAAATTTTGGTTGGTTTTTCGAAAATTGGTTGAGCCAATTGCTGATCTGATCCATTTACTAGATTTAACTAGCCTTAGGTCTTAGTTTGACTTTTGTTCTGATTGGTCACTTTGTGTTTAAAAACATTGGAATATCTTGCTAAAGTTGGGTCTTTATTTGAATTTCTTCTCTCCTTCGTTATTGCCTCCCTTCCATACTAGATGCCAAAATTGTTGGTGAGTCTTGATTGCACCAAATGATTTGAGCCCTCATGTGCAGTGTGCAATTTCGATGAACAGACTATCCATAAAAAATACATGAACGAATGATTACGAGAAAAAATATATATATATATGAATTAAATTCATAGAATTCATATTCATATTTATTCAATCAAAGCTCATATCCAAACGTTCATAAAAAATTTTATGAGCAGACTGTTCATATAAATTTTTTTCTCACGTGCATTGTTCCCCATCCATTATTGATTTGACCTAATTAATGATATATTTGCTTCATTTGATACGACAGAATTGAATTGGACAATAAATGATAGAAGATTAAATATAAATTTTTTAAATTCGATGTACATCATATATAATATTTATTTTATATTATTTTATTCATTTTTTTAATTCATGCACTAAATAAATAATGAATATTAATACATTCTTTATCGTATCCTCCCTAATTCTATAAAACAAACATGTCCTAATATTGGGGCACTAATATTAGAGTTTTGATTCCACAAATTTATATGTAATCAAGAATTGGGGCACCTAGCTTTAGAAGAACTAATTTAAGTATTTCCTCTTTTATATTTTCTGCAAAAAAAAAGAAGCTAAAAATGATAAACTGAACTCCTTTTATTTTAACTTTGCTAGAAATGGTAGATCAATTATTTTCTTTCCTCCAAATAAGTCTAAATAGCTGAAAGTTCACATAATTGATACTATTTTTCATGGATAATAAAGTAAATAAAAATATAATTTAGTATTATAACTGTACAACATATAGGTTTAAAATTAAGCTATCATTAGAGGATTGATAAACATCATGGCAAAACATGTTCCAAGTATAATGTAATTAAGCAACTTTGATCACATCAGGCAATTTGTCTTGCTAATAATGCACAAATTAATAAGAAAAAATAACTTGGAGAATATCTAAGATATTTGCTCATAATCTGCAATGGCATGTTTGTTTCATTGGATATGATAAGATATGATGGGATAAAAAATGAGAGAAGATTGAATATGAATTTTTTAAATCGGGTGTACATCAAATATCATATTATTTTATATTATTCTAATCCTTTTTTTTTTAATCAATACACTAAATAAAAAGTGGATTCAAATTTATATATTATCATATCTCCCGGTGAAGATTTCTTGTAGTCTCACATGATTTTATAGCACTTACACGAGGTCTCGAATAAAATTTTTATGATTTTTATGAAAAAAAAATATGAAGGAAGAAAATATAAAAAGAGTGCGAGAGACGCTAAAAAATGAATGAAGATGAAACAAGGGATGGAATATAGATAGTAATAAGTGGATGATCATTATAAATAATGCATTAACATTGTTTAAATTGAGTAATATTTACATGTTAATTTGTTTAATTATCTCATGGTGATTGTGTGTGATGATTGACATTCTTAAACATAGATGATCATAACAATATATGCAACTTATGTACATCTGTAATATTGAGTGTTGATTTAAATTGGGTAATCTAGAACCTAAAAGGACCCGAACTAAAACTGATTTGACCAAGTTATTGTTGAATTGGACCAGAAGTAACTATTGGTGAAATGGCCACACTAGAGGGGGTGAATAGTGTGTTATCTAAATCTTTTGTCTAATTTTAATTTTAATCATTTATTTGATTACTTAGGCAAGTTGTAATTTATCAACTAAATGCGGAAACAATAATAAAACAATTTAGCACACACAAAGATACCAATGCTAACATAATGATTTATAGTGGTTCGGCCCCAATACCTACTCCACTACCTAAGCACTCCGCTTAGGATTTTTAAACTAGTTTAACTAGATTAATTAGTTTCCTTACAATGACAATTTTACACCGAAAAGTCTCCGCTCTCAAATCGAATGCACTTTCACACCCGGAAGTATCCCGCCTTCCTACCGAGATCACTCTCCCACCTCAACCTAAGGATAACTCAACTAATCCTAGTAAACTACGTTTACAATGATGGGTTTAAGCCTTAACACCAAGGCAACCACCAACTCAATCAAACCTAGCAACCTAGGTTTACACAAATGGTATACAATAAAAATAACTAAGAAAATACAATAACAATTGGAGCAATAAATAAATCAAACTATATTTAGCTTCAAAAGAAACTACCTAGTCCTCTTGATGCATTGAGAAGATGAATCTTGAAGGTTCAAATGCTAGATCAAGGTTTTATCATGGAAACTAGGGATTGTAAAGAGATGGCTCAAGAAATCCTTTAGAGATGATCAAATATGGCTCAATGGAAGCTTGGATGAAGGGTGGAAGGCTTGCTAAGGCTTCTATTTATAAGCCTTGAGGAGATGACATGAAACAACCACCTCAACGGGCGGAAAACTAGTCGTTTTCGTCGTCCGATCGCAGGTCCGGTCGATCGTTGGTCGACCGACCGAGCGACCGAAGGCATACTGTCATTTTCTGTCACATTTCGGTCGACCGTTCAGTCGACCGACTTGCCTACTGCTAGTTTTTGGCAGCATGCGGTCGATCGAAACTAGGCAGACTGCACTGCTTGGTTTTTTTTGCTTGTTTGCTCGATTCTAGGTTCCATCTTTGCTAAGTCTACTTATATAACATTTATTAACTTTAAGTCAAAATAATTTTAAAACATAAATGTTATATAAGGATTACCCTCCATTTGGATTCAATAAAAATATCTAAAAAATTAAAATCCTTAAGAATCAAAATATAGTTTTTGGGGTATAGTATAAATTTTCGGAATACGAAAATTTTCTAATCTCCCGGGTCAAATATGGGTATGTTAAAGGCTTCTAAAAATTTCTTAAAAATACCTCATTATCTAGTTTTTACCCAAGGAACAATTATCGCCATTTTTTATGTCTAGAAAATGCCTAGGTCATATAGCCCTCCAAGGAACTTCCTAGGCTTAGTGAATTTCAGGGCGGTTTTCGGGTTTTCATGTTTTGGGGTTCGAATTTGGTTTTTGGGTTCTTATGCATCATCATGAGGATTTACAACATAAACTAGACACCCTAGACCTAAACTTTAACTTCCCAAGGAATTCCGAGTGTTGACGAGTGTCCTTGTTGATTTCTCCAATTTTTCCGATCGCGGATGCTGTGCGCTAACCGACTTGGAACTTAAAAGTAATTTCTCAATGAAACACTAGTTCCATGTTTGTTATCATCAAAACCGAGATTAAGACCAAGGTAGTAAACCTTAGGCCAACAGTAACTACTGAACTAGACCCACTGTCGTCCACTGTTGAACCGAGTCACGAAATAACCTAACCCAATTTACTCCTAAATTTTTTGTAGGATTCAATCAATATTTAAAAGCGAATATACCTACATAAAATTCAAGAAAGAAATATTGAAAATTATACCTAATACTTAAATAAATGACATGTTTTATTCTTTATTTATAACAAGTTTTTTCATTATAATTATGGTCAAAATTTCAACCATTAATAGAAAGACCTTGCAAGAATGGAAGATCGGAATCTTGGTCAAATTGATTGCAAATCATGGAGGGTTCAAATTTGTGAGAATGACAGTATTATTTCTTTGATGAATCAAATTTCAAGAAATCACATTATAAATAGTGAGCAACCCCTTCCTCTCGAAAAGGATCAAAGTGCAAGGATGATGTTCTACATGTAAATAGATTCAATAATTTTCTTCAAGCAAGTAATTGTAGAGAGATTTTTAGATTCGGTAGATCTATGTGCTTTTTTCTTGTCAAGATATTGAAGACAATGAATTCTTTAATTTGAAATATATTTTGTAATCACTTCTTACTCTAACATATAATTAATAAAATTTACTCCTTCTCCTCATGGATGTAGGAATGACTCATCATCGCCTCCCAACCACGTTAACTACGTTTATTGTTTGGTTTACTCGTTGGTTTTGGATTTTTCTTTTGGTTTGCACCGTAGAATTTGATATATATATATATATTATTATTCTTGAGTGTGAAATTAGAAGGTAATTTATATACTTAATAACTTTATATATATATATATATATATATAAAATATGAGTCTACAAGTGAGCTTTAGAAGCATTTGGAGTACTTCCTGTGTAAAATATCAGCAAGAAGTCAGAAAAGAGAACGAAGTCAAAGCATATCTCCCAAATGAGACTGTTACTGACAAGTAAAAAAAATGGAGAGTTGTTTAGTTCATTGGATTCTGCAGGCAAGTAGGCAGCAAGAAGACTAAATGCTCAGTGAAGCACAGCACATATACATGATTTGATATCCTTTCCCTACCAAAAAGATTTTGCCTGCAATTTGGACAGGTCATGTCATCAACATCAAGGCATTGCAAAGGGCCAAAACATGTATAAGAGAATTTAATTTACTATTTCTCTTGTGATTCTTGATATGTAGCTATCAGAATAATTATGAGAAGAACCATCAGTTCTTTGGCTACGTCAAATTAATAGCCAATTTCTTCCGTCTCAATCTGTGAGCATGAGAATGAGAAGTTAAATCATTGTTTTTTTGCCGTTTCATCATTTTCTCTATCATTTGTTCAAACAACTATAATGTCTGAAGCTGATGGTAGCTCTTGTAATAAGTGTTTTTGAAATTAGATCGAATCAAAATCATATCTGCAAGACAAAAGAGTCCAAATGCAAGTATTCAGCTTAACCATTTTGCAACCTAATTAGCTGAATTGAGGAGAGCACAAGAAGTTATATATATTGCTAGCTACAACAGATTGAGTACTAGGTAAACAGTTTGATATCTTACAAGGAAAAGAAAACCAGATGATCCTGCTCTGTTTTTGTTTCTTAATTCAATACATTCGTTTTTTTTTTATTTCTTGAATTCCTCTATCTCCGAGTGAGAGAAATCAGAAATCCTCATACTCAAATTTGAGGTTAAGATCCTCGACTCTTTTGAGAAGGGTCCGAGTACGAGAAAGTTGCTTGCGATGTAGAAGGGCCCATTGTTTCAGCGTGTTCCAGAGGACTCTCCATCGAAGTATCCAAGAGGCGATGGGAGAGGTCTGCCGGAGATTCTTCCAAGATGAATCAATGATGATTCTGAAATCCTGCTGATAGCATGTGACGTGCGGCAAGATTGAAGGATTAGGGTCTTATGGTCCGAGAGTTTCCTTTCCCCACCAAGCACAGATGCAAGAGGGAAGGCATGTGAGGCAAGCTCTGAAGATAGAATACGGTCTAGCTTCGCTAGACAATGTGGCATTTGATTATTTGACCAAGTGAATTGTAAACCCACAGTGGGGAGGTCCATCAATCCATAGTCTGCAATGATTCCAGAGAAGTAATTTGAATCAGCAGTATTTCCAGAACAGATCCTCCTTTCATAAAGTCCTCTAGTTACATTGAAATCCCCGCCAATGAAGAAAGGGCCCTTAAGATTCTTAATAGTGTCCTCAAGTTCACGGAAGAATAGAGGATGATTTGTACGGCGGGGTGGCCCATAAATTGAGATGAAGGTGATTACTTTGTTTGATCCGCAGTGTAGTATCTTTGCCCATAAAATAAACTGACCCGAGTGAGAACCTAATTCATGCCAAACAACATTCCAGATGATTAGCTGACCTCCTCCAAGACCCTTCGAAAACACTGCCAAATTTGAAGCATTACGAAAACCAGAAATCTGTTTTACACAACAGGATGAAACAACTTCCAATTTAGTTTATTGTAAGGCCAAAAAACTATAGCGATGGTCGCTACTGGTTCTCTTGACCATGTAGCGCTTAGAGAGGTGACAAAGGCCCCGAATATTCCAACATAGAAATGAAAAATTGCGACAATTCATAATGGGAAGAAACAACCAACGAGAGTCGCGACAAGCAAAGCTTCACAGTCTGGAGACCAGCAGAGGCTGAACCACTCGCTCCACAATGTTCATATGCAATGCAAGCTCAAACCAGCCCCAGAGATTCAATTTGTTGGTGTAGGGATTGCTACGCCAGGCTCCGAACTATCAGCACAAATGTGAGACCCAATTCTCCATTCATGAGCATGCAGGGGCCAGAGTGGAGTATTCTTTAATCACCCAAGAGCTTGGGTTTCCTAGAGGATGCTTTGCTGTTGGAGTCCCCCGTAAATGACTGCATCCTGAGCCTACGACTACGACGGATGAGGCAGGGCTATAGAGCATACAAAGAACCCTCCATCAGCGAGAGAAGACACAATTGCGGAGGAGAGGCAGAGGAGCAATTCTCGTAGGTAGTGGGAGAGGGAGCCCAGCCCGATAATAGATCATAAAAGTGCTCCTCGGCAAACGAAGAAGAGCTTGGCAATAGTTGGCAGGCGGACAAATGGAGCAGGGAGCTAGTTGTCGGAGGAGAGGTAAAGTGGTTTGGAGGAGAGATTTCACGGGCTCAAACCCTTCTCAAACAGAGAGTCGAGGATCTTAGCCTCAAATCTGAGTCTAAGGATTTCTCTTACTCAGGGATGGAGGAATTCAAGTTGAGAAGACGCCAACTAGATGATCTACATTAGGAAGAAAGACTTTGAGATCAGAAGTAGCGGCTCTGGGGCCGAGGACTCTTTGGAGGGTCAAGCTGAGCTCACCGAGGAGCGTAAGGCAGGACAACGTGAGGGGCCGTGTAAGGTCTCTATGGTCGAAAGTAATGGCGCGGTGGCCGATGAGCTAGGCTGGTGAAAATCGAGTCCTAGTCGTGTAAGGGCTTTGAGGTCGGAAGTAAGGGCTCTGGGGCTGAGGACCGCTCTTGGAGGATCAAGCCGAGCTTGTTGAGGAGCGTAAGGCAAGATCGCATGAGAGATCGTGTTTGTTTTGAGTTATGGGATGTTCGTTAAGACATTGAGACGTTCGTAGAGTTCTTGGGCACACACAAAAATACGAGAAATACGATTTTTTATTAATGATAGAAAGGAAATTGTGCGTACACGAAAGTGTTTTGTTTGAGCTTTATTTGCGCCTATTAGGGCGATTGGCGTACGACTTGAGTAGATACTTGGCCTTTAAGCCGTGCTTGGTTGGGGTCGTTTTCGCGTGTCTTGACCTGAGGTTTGCTCGGGGATTCCTGTCGGCTGCTTGCCTGCAGTTGTCAAAGGTGCCTGGTGATGCGAAGTTTGAGGCTCTTTATTTAACCTATTCGTTCTTTGCTTGAGGCATTCGTTGTAGCATCATTCGGCTTCATTCTGATCCGCGTGGAGTACGCCTACCTTCGTTTCTGAAACAGTGAATTTTAGTGCCAAATGGGGGGGTTGATGTGACAACTCCCAACCTGTTTAAGGAGGGTCATCCCAAGATCATGTGATAAGGGCTGGAGATGTAGATGACCAAGTATTGCACAACGACCATCTTTGCTTTTGGCCGAGAGCTGAATGTTGTCCTTAGCTATATGGCTCCTCGGACGTCGACTCTTTCTCCCGAGAAGCCCACAAATTCTCCCTTGCAGGGTGTGAGTGAGGCTTTGATCGGTTGCATTTTTCGAAGGTAGAGTAGAGGAGGATGTCGGTCGAACTGCCTTGATCCACCAGGACCTTTTTCACAATGAAGTGTCCTGCGATCACAGAAATTACAACTGGGTCGTGTAGGTTTTGATCAATTCCTTAGAAATCAGATTCATAGAATGATATTATCGGGTTTTGGCCGATGTGGACGAGTGGTGTTATCGACTACCATGATTGCTCGAAGAGATCTTTTTTCTGGCTGAGCTTGATTCACCGTCTCCTGCGAATCTGCCAGCAATGTAATCGATAACTCCTCGGAGTTCGTTTCTAGAGCGATCGACTTGGTTGTTTTCTCTCTGGCCTGAGTGGGGGTTTGGAGGTGTCCGACTTTGGCTCCGACGTTGGTGGTCTCGGCTCTTGCTTCGACCACGCTCCCTTCGGTGATTGATATATTTGTCAAGACGTCCTGCACGGACTAGGTCCTCGAGTTGGTCTCCGGGTACTACACAATCTCAATGGTGTACTCGTAGGTGTCGTGGAAGGCACACTTTTTGCTCATGTCGGCGTTGGGTGATAGCTTCTGCTTCATGGCATTGGCAGGGTGCTTAAGGAACTTTAAGTTGTAGATTTCGCGAAGGATGGTTTCCTTCTTGGTGCTGAATGGGGAATACCTTTTGTACCAGACATTCGGGCAGGGTGATGATCTTCGCCTTTTCTGTCTGTTTCCCTAGACCTTTTGTCTTCGGTAGTGTCCCGACATTCTACCTGTCGACTTTTCTGGCCTTGCAGAGTTCTTCCATTTCCATGAAGTTTGCAGTTGTTTCTTGGAACTCAATCATAATTTTTGGCTTCATTAAGGCGATCTAGTCGGCAAAGTATTCAGGCTTCAGGCCGTATTTGATGGAGTAAAGTTCAACTCGGGGTCGAGATTCAGGATCTCTGCAGCTGCGGCTTGGAACGTTCGCACATAGTCCCTTAGGGGTTCGTGTGGTCCTTGCTTGATGTAGTGGAGGGCGTCCTCTATCTTGGAATAGATCCGGGATGAGGAGAATCAGCTAGTGAAGGCGCGGGAGAGTTCCGCAAAAGAGTGTATGGATCCCGAGGGAAAGGGAGGAGAACCACAGTAGAGCGACTTTCTCCAAGAAGGTTGGGAAAGCCCTGCAGAGGACGGGGTCGGCCGCTCCGTTGAGGAGCACCATGGACCTGAACATCCTCATGTGTATGTTTGGGTCGCCCAAACCATCGTAAAGTTTCAGAGTGGTCGGCAACTTGAACCTGGATGGAAGGCACGTCGCCATAATGTGTCCGTCGAAAGGTCCGGAGTAGACAGGAAGAGGAGCAGCAACCTCTGTGATTCTGGAATCTTTTCCTCTTCCTCTGCGGGGTGTGCTGGAGGCCTCGTTCTGAAGGACAGAGACATGCCTCGTTCTCTTCGAGTGATTGCTTTCTCCATGTTCCGAGCGGCGGCGCTCATGATCAGCCGAAAGTTATTCCCGGGATCGTGTCAGCATTTCGACCTGGGCTGCTAACTGCTAGTTCTCTGCATCCAGGTCGTTTATCTGATGCTGGGGTTCTTCTAGTGAGAGGTTGGTTGGTGTCGGAGCGTCGCTCCTCACTATTTCAGTACGTGTCACTAGGTTGCGGGTGAACATCGTCGTCGGGGCTTTGCCATTGGCGTGCGGCGGCGGTCACATGTCTCTGAGTTCCAACCATTGTGGGGCAAATAAGTTTTACTCGGCTTCATGGCGGGCACCAAATGTATTCCTGCTTGAGGATCAGAGTATTCTGGTCCGGTGCGGAATCTCTCCTGGTCATGTGCAACTATAGGGGGGGTGTAAAAGATACTCTGACACTCAATCAGTAGGTATTTGAGGTGGAGATAATGAAATTGGAACTTAGGTTACTTGATGTGTGTTGTGTCTGTATCTATTGCAGGTAAAGGTGATGAAGCCGCTCGATAATCTCGCGAGGATATTGCTCAGAATGGGTCGAGGCTGATCCCAAAGATATTGAGCTCATAATGGCGTATCCCTCGTAATTAAAGAGGACGTGAACGTCCTTGTATGAACGGGTGGAGTCCTGGGGCGAAGCCCTTTGATCTGGCTCGAGTCGAATTTAGGAGTGTAGGGCGCTGCTGAGCCAAATTCGGTCGGACCCAATAGTACAAGGCCAGTCCACAAATCAAATGCTCACCTTTATCAGAGGAGACCCTTCTGGTCGTTTCATATAAATCTATTCCTCTAGCTCTCCATTGAGGAATGTCATTTTCATGTTCATTTGATGCCGTTCTAAGTCAAAATGGACAACTAATGCCATAATAATACAGAAGAAATCTTTCTTGGATATCGGAGAAAATGTCTCTGTATAATCGATCCTCTTCTTTTGAGTAAATCCTTTGGCTACTAGTCTGACCTTATATCTTTCGGTATTGTTCAAGAAATTCCTTTTGATTTTGAAGACTCATTTACACCCTATGACTTTTAAACCTTCAATAATTCGACAAAATTTCAGACTCCGTTTGAAGTCATCAAATTCATCTCATCATTCATAATATCGTGTCACAATTTAGATTCATTGCTATCCATTGCTGTGGTTGACATTGAATGTAAGAAAAATTTGAGATTATTTTTTGAAGGCTTTGCAATCTGCCATTGGGCCAAATTGTCACGGGTGACCATTGACTTTTGAGTGATAGGCAGAAGTTATAATTGCACGAACAAAGATAGAAGCAACGATTACTAGATGTGCATGCGAATCCAAATGCTAAAGACAAGTTGACAGAAAAAGCCATGAAGTTAAATAGAATATTGAATGAGATAAGTCATTGTAGGATTGTATACGCTGAGAGTGATATGGAGTCAATGACCGAGAGGTTATGCAAGGTGAAAAGTAGGAGCCGAGCCAGAAACTTTTTTTTAAAAAGAAAAAGAAAAAAATTGAAGCAAACTTTTATATATAGAAAAAGGGATCAAACATGGGGCAAATATTATATATAGAGGGCAAATTTAATTTTTTTTTCCTTCTTCTTTACGTAGCTCCGCCCCATTGGTGAACACACGAGAGTGGTATTGCATAGTGCAGGGAATAGGAACTTAAACATAGCTCCGCCCCCTATGTTAACATGTTAGAACATGTATTCTTCCATTGAAGAGCATGCTATTTCATATGATAATGATAAAGAAAGATAGGATAGAAAATAAATTCTTATTTATTTACTGTATGAATTAGAAGAAAGTAAGATAAAAAGAATATAAAATTTAATGTTATATCACTATAAAAAAATAAGGTATCACTAATGGATTAAACGATCAGCAATAGACCAAAATTTGTCGGTAATACTATTACCGACGGATAATTCCGTCGGTGAAACTTGCTAGGTAATACATACAGATTTGGTAAAATCCATATGTGTTACCAACAGATATGATTCTGTTGATAATACCAACAATTATACTTCCATCGGTAATACCAACGGAGTTGCTTATCGTTGGTGTTACCAACGTATACTTCTCCGTCAATATTAGGAACGGATAATCCGTCGATAATACCAACGGATATGATTCCATTGGTAATACCAATAGTTATACTTCCGTTGGTAATACCAATGGAGTTGCTTGTCATCGATGTTACCAACGTATACTTGTTCGTCTGTATTATGAACAGATTGATCTGTCGGTATTACCAATGGAATCATATTTGTTGGTAATACATGAATCCATTCCTGACCATGATACATTTGTACACCTAAAACCATTTAAATTCTTGAAACCCATTGTATTTACAACTGATTTCATCCACACAACCACTAAAACATATATACTCAAGAATGAAACATTTAATTAAATTCACAAGTGATTTCAAAATACATAGTGCAGTGTTAATAGATCCTTAAAATATGTGTCACTGATTTCAATTGATTCCAAAATTCACAACTAATTTTAAAATTAAATACATATCATTGATTCTTTTTTGTCAAAAAATAAATCTTTACACCAAAACTTTTCATCCTTTGTATACCTGCATGCAAATGTTATAGAGATGATATTAATAAACCTAATAAGATCAACACAAAAGAACTAAAAATTGTACTAAAAGTAAAAGACAGAACTAAAACAAACTAAAGAACTCAAATAATTGTAGATTGTAGGATACTAAAGAACATTGTACTGTGATAGATGAACCACACTTGTACTTTAAGATATTATCCACACCTGTACTGTGATAGATTGTAGGATACTGAAGAACAATGTAGGATACTCAACCATCCTAATGAACCATCAGCACGACTGAAGAACATTGTACGATACTCTAAAATTTTAGGATACTTAAAAATGAGATTAAGCAAATACTAAAATGAGCAAAGGACATTAAGAATGAAGGGACAAATTAATGGAAGCGTGAAATTGATGGTGCTCATATGTACCGTAATCATAACCCAGCTGATGAAGGTGGAGGTGGAGGTGGAGGAGGTGCGGTGGAACTTGGAGGAGAATATGTTGATTGCAAAGAAATGACAGGAAAATCAAATTGTATCAACATCAAACGAACTTGAGCCTCCACTTGTGGTTGCACTTGTAACTGCACTTGTGATTGCACTAGTGATTGCACTTGTGATTGCATCAATGCCTCCAAATCAGTAATGTACTGTCGCATGGATGCCATCTCCCTCTACATCATGTTCCACTCATCATCTGTCCCACCATGCCCATAATTCGAGGATGTAATACATCCTACAGAGCTAGAACTTCCAATAACGGATTTAGTGCCCTCTCGACATCCAAAACCATAAACCCGGTTATGAGATGGAGGTCCAGAGGCATTAATCCATTCTTCAGGGTCAAAATTCGGGTGTAATGCTACATCTGTGCCATACTTCTCTACGATCGATGCCTCATAAGACTCCCGTACAACTTTTTAAAAATTAGTTAATAATTATAAGCACTTATAAAATAAGCACATACTACAACTCTCTGCGATCTGGTGACGACATAATCACCCTCACCACTATTTCGCTTATGAGTGTGCTTAAACAACTCAAGATGTGTAAGTGATCGATTCAACTTTTCTTCCTACCAAAAATGATAAATAATATTTAATTAATAATCTTAAAATAAATTTTGTATGACAACAATATTATCAATATCATACCAGTTTTTTTCGATGAGCCACAAATGAAATAGATCCACCTGTATGATGTGTAATGTCACCATCTACCTCTTTCTTGCGATTATGACGACTGACTTCTGATTTTCTCCTCCATTTATCTGTGACTCAATGCTCAGTAATAAGTTGATTCCAAATATCTGGAGGTATCCATGGAGGGCCAAAACCGCTAGTTCGGCTAATATCATCAGCATTAGCCTTTCTTTTTGCATAGTTTCTAGCATCACACGTATTATCAGAAAAGCGTCGACAAGCTGTCTTATCCCATATTTCTCGAACCTCATCTATCCGAAAAGGATCCCAACGATAAACTGCCTGAAAAAGCTAAATACACAATAGTTAACTCCTTACAATAATGAGTTTATATATTAGCAACATATAACATAAGATAAAATATATAGTTATATGATTATCATAATCAAATACCTTAAATTTGTTCCAAAGTAACTCCTTCAAATGTGATGGTACTTCAGACCAATATGGCCATACACCTGTGAAATGTGCCTTAATTATTGATGAAATATCTCGAACCACTTCTGTCTCGGGGAAGCTAAAAAAAGAATATTCACAAATTAATAGATCTTATATATAAATATGATGGTAGTTTGAAAATCTCATTATATACCTTTTCTTATCAATAATTAATAAATGTCTATCATCTAGTGTCTTTGGCGGTTGTGAAGGCTGATTCGGTCCTCTTCCTCGACTTTGATGCGAAGTATCATCACGTTGTGTAGGAGCACTCTGTGTAGGAGCAGATGTTTCATGTGTAGATGTAGATGGCACAATAGGAGCTGATGGCATCAAATGCAAATGGACCGATGGTGCCGAGGGTATTGGTGTTGATGACGCCGCAGGTGTAGGAGTAGTAGGTGTTTCTAGCGGAACTGTAACGGGAACTGACGCAATTATAGACGGTGATGTAGAAACGATCACCGGTACAATAGGAGTAGGCATAGACATCTTGGCTCCAACTATAAAATCTTCATATTATGATTCACCAACTTCTTCACTTGTCAACTCCCCATGTGCAATCCATTGTGTGTAGCCAGACATAAATCCCTTCGAACATAAGTGATATTTCACCTCATCTCGATAATGAAATTGACGATTAATACATTGTCGACATGGGCACTTAATTTTATCACCAAAAATATATTGAGTTTTGGAGTATGAAAAATCAAGAAATCTCTTGACTCCTTTAATAAATTCATTAGTCAAAGCTCCTCTAATTATCCGACGTTTCATCCAACTACGATCGTTATACATTTTGATTAACTCTTTTCAACCTAGCAACAATATTAAGCACATTAATTATTAACATGCACAACATACAAAGGGAACCTTAGTTAGAATCTAAAAATAATTGATTTTCAAGTCAAGAGTTAGAATCTCACCAAATAGTATATTTTGATGCTTATTCTCTAAGAAGAAGTGCATGAAATAAGAACAATACCCATTCTTCATTCTTTATTTACATTATTCCAATAAGACATGCTACAACTAATGACAATTACAACTAATTCACCTTTCTACTACTAATTCTGAATTAGAATCACTGGTAATTCACCTTTCTACTGCTACATTCAATTCACCTAAACAATTCCTGGTTAAAAACTCCAGCATCAGCTATGCTATGTCTAACATATAGTTGAAATAGCAAACTAACAAGTTTGAAATGAATACAACTACCAAATAATTCATAGCAAACAGATTTGAAATGAATATAACTACCTAAATCAGCTACAATTAACAAGTTACAATTAATAGATTTGAAATATTTAATCAACATAGTAAACAAAAAGTTGACACCATAATAGAACCTGGATCAGGTATACATTAATACTAAAAAAGAAGAGCAGATAATGGATTCAAACCTCAAGGAGTTTGCACTTTCTAATCTCTAAGTTCTGCTATTGAGGTTTCTTCTCAATTAAAACGTGCACTCTATGCAATATTTAATAGAATCTGGATCAGTTTCTGGATCATAAGCATATCATCAGTAAGTATATGATTATATGATGAACTATAGAAACACCATAAGTTCACATAATTCTTAATATGTAGAAACCAGCATAAGAAGGCATCAAAATACTTTATCAAGCTCTAGAAGTCGTGCTCGGAGTAAGTTTGAAACTGAGTTTAAAATCTGGGCATGATTCAGATGTAAGCATAAGTCATAGCACTCACAACTAGCAAAGCAAAATAGATGAACAATTATTTCTGTCACAATACCAAAATAGATGAGGGAGTTTGCACTTTCTCAATCTCTAAGTTCTGCTGCTTGAGGCTTCTTCTCAATTAAGGCTTGCACTCTCTGCAGTATAACCATGGACAGCTAGTTAAAGTTCGAGGTTTCTAAAGTATGAGCTAACAACATGACTAGTGAGTAGTGGCCATTAAAATAATATTGCTATTAAGCACATTAATTATTGGAGAATCCTCCTGAAAGAAGCAATTATGTTAGTAGCTTTCATATCTGACAAGGAAATTGGAGAATCCTCCTGAAAGTTTGCAACCCAGTCAAATCCAAACATGTTAGTCCTTTTAAATAGTTTCTTGCTGTTTTTTCACTTGAGTGGATCAAATCAATCAAATTTATTTACATTGACCAAACAAAGAAGCAATTATAAACTGATTGAAGTGAGGACTAGATAACAGTTTAACCCATCCAAAATCTGATCCAAAGTTTAAAACCACTCACATGAATGGCCCAAGACAAAGCAGAGTCAGGATGATCTCCATAAATTATCCCCACCAACATCATCAACATGTGGCTCCCATCAACTGTGGGCTGAGATTCAATATACTCAACCTCTCTTTGGCCAGCCAAATCAATACTATTCTTTCAATAATATGGGTAAACTCCAGGAAAGTGCTAGTGCATTGCTGTGGGGACCTCATTGGGAGAATTAAATGGAGGAATATTTGTTGGTATTCTGCTGCAAGAAAGACTTTCTTTTCTTTGAAGTAGTAAGCAGATATATAGTCCACAACAAATTATTGGGAGAGATTTACTTGGTCAATTACATTTATGTCCTTGTTAGGTATACTTCATATGAACACATGGATGGAGTCATTTAAGAAAATATGAGTATTTAAAAGGTAATTCTCAAGATGGATGGCAATCCATGTGCATCACAGATGTCCAACTTGTGATTACTATACTGATTCAATCTTAGGGACAACTTTTGATTACTATACTGACAATAAATTGGGTGGGGTATTTTTGACTTTAACCACTATTTCAATTTTGAATTTGAACATGCATGGTTCAATATATACCCAAGTATTTGAATTCAATTAAAGTAAATTTTTCTCCTATACCCAAACTTTCAGGAGGATTCTCTAATTTCCTTGTCAGATAAGAAAGCTACCCCTAAATTGGTTGAGGATTCTCCAATTTCCTTGTCAGAAAGTTTAAAACATTATCCAATTTCTCTAAATTGGTTTCGGATTCTCCAATTTCTAATTAAACTGGAACTGCTGATATCTCTTTATGTTATGTTATCCTATCTAGTGAAAAAAAGCCCCATGGAACAAAGAGATAAAATCGTCGAAAAGGAGGGAGTAGACATTCTAGAAAGAGATAACCAAACATTAGAGATATATAGAAATGACAAACACAAGTAAATTATATCATGGTTATGTATAAATTATATCATTAACAAGTGTGAGGAACAACTAAGCATACGAGATGATGAGGAAATAAGTTGATATGTAGAAATTCAGAGAATTGAACATGCATGATGATGAGGCATAATTGTCAGCTACTTTGTGTTGAGAAAGGCTACTAAATGATGACATATATTCAAAGATACAGTAGTAGGACAATCAGAACAGCACTGAAGAATATTGCTCAATCATTTCCATATATATTTTTCCCCCTAGAGATCAAAAATCCACCACATACTAATCAATCCAGGCTTTACTGGACATGCTAAAATATTTTAGCATGCATGTGTATAAGACAGAACTGTCAAAACTAGGTCTATATATTAGTTAAGAAAATTCATATAAGTCTTTGAGAAAGTCATCCATAGAAGTTAAAGCAGTAGTTCACAATAATTTTAATAAATTAGCTTCCATGAATCTGGGTCATTAATGATAATTATAATATGTTAAGTTTGCATTGGTTGGGGGGAGTATATATGTGAAGAATCAGCACATAAATGACAAGAAAAAGAGAAGCATATATGACAAACAGAAGAGGGGTGGGAGGCACAATTCTCATCCCATCTTTTCTCAGTAAAGAAGACATGTGGATGGTTTAAACTCTTTTCTGGAAATAAGGTGTGTTTTGCTCAGACCCACCTCAAGTCCCAACCTTGCTCAGGCTGTTCTCAGGTACAGTCCCAAACTCCTTCAGAGATCTCCACTACCTACCAGAGCTGGACCTGAGCAACAACCAGTTCTCAGGCCCCTTATAGTGCAGGGGCAAGCGAGTGAGAAAATGCATTTGAGAGAAGATAAGCATTCCTTCCATGCATTTGAGAAAAAAGTTGCTGTTTTGGTTATAGTGGTGGATTTGTTTCTAAACTTTAGTGGATGAGCTCCAGAATATTCATGGATGGATTCAGTTTAGATACTAGGAAATGCTCTTTCTTGTTGTACTCCAAATTCTATAGATAGATGAGACTAATTCTAGTAGATAATTTTATAAAACATATCCAATCTTTTCTTGTGAGACCCTTTTATTGTCTTCCAACTATGTTAGGATTTTCTTTCTCAACTCTCCTTGATTGCTGCTTGTTATGCAGGTTTGTCCCTACACTTCTTCCAAATTTGACCTAATGGAATGATTGATGATTTGTGGATTTTGCGGAACATCCTTGTAACATCCAAAAATTAGTTTCCTTAACAACTATCATTTCTTGGTCCAAACAATGGTATATGTTGGTCAGTAGTTCTACACATAGAACTCAATAGGTTTTATGAAAATTGGATATAAACATAGACATGCCATGACTTATCACAGGAATTAAGCAAGGGAAGGGAAACACCATGTAGTACTTCAACCTTAATTTCTGATGAATAATAAAAGGGAGCAGTAATACTGCAAGAACTGTGTTTGTGGCGAGAGGAAGCGTCGCCAGGGGAGGACCGCGAGGGAGGTGAAACAGAGAGAGCACCGGCGGTGGAGGTGACGCAGCGAAGGGTTTAGGGATTGGAGGTGTCGCAGGAGGTGGCACGAGGAGAGCACCGGCGGGGGAGGTGGCACTGGGAGAGCACTGGCGGGGATGGTGTCGCGGAGGTGTCGGGTCGGCAAAGATGAGATTTTGTCGCGTCGTCAACGGAAAAAAGAAGAGGGATTGGAGTTTGTCGGGGGTCGGCTGAAAAAAAAAAAATTGGGCGCGGAAAGACTATTTTGGCGAGTTACTGGGGAAAAAAATATTTAGTCGGTTGAAATAGAATATGAAAAAAAATTAAAGATTAATTTATCAATCGATTTTTTTTATCAATTAATAATTTTGTTGATAACACTAACGAATTGAATTCATTGGTAATAAATCCATCAATGATATTATGTTTTCTTGTAGTGTGTATTTGATATTCGAGTAAAAAAAAATTTATCCAACACCCTCTTATTTATTATCTTATTCTATCTTATCCTATATGGTGTAACAAATGAACAAAAAGAGTATTTTAAGGAATACTTCACCATAGGATTTCTTATGCATTAGTTATTCATCCAATTAGATATATAAGTTGGCTAAAAAAAGAAGAAATTTAGCCACCACATGTCATGAGACTTCTAGGAAGGTCCAAATTGCAAAGATGGGAACAAGGTAAAGCACCTCCAGGAAGTACGCGCAGTTGAACAACAACTGTGAAGTGCAGTAGGTGTGGAAAGTGAGTTTTTTTCTCCCCATCATGGTTGATGGAAAGCGAGTCACCATAGTCTGATGAACTCGATGTCCTCTCTTCCCCCTCAACTTCCCCTCCCTTGTTCGAACCTTCCCGTGTGCTCCTCCTCATCCAACCCTCCACCACCTACTGCCAATCCCGTTCCTGTTCATGTTCCTCCTGTGTCCCCATCTCCCTCTGTCGTCATTGTGTCTGAAAAGTTGGTGGCTGATCCTGCAAATGACGGCTGGACCCTTGTGCAACGCCGACGTCTTGCGGCGCGTCATGTGAGCTTTGCAGATGTGCCAAAACCTTCTTGCCAGCATAGCATGGCTCGGGTTTCTCTTTTTCGGAGGTTGTTTGTCAGGGTAGGCAAACGCCTCGTTTTGGCATGGAATTGCAGCCTTTGCCTTCTCCAGCGAATGGGAGCTCTCCTTTGCGAGTCCCGTCTTCTGCTGATATTCTGAAATCCCTCCGTATCAAAGGAAGGTGCTTTCGATGTTGTGGTGTTGGCCATTTTGCTGCCCGCTGCAACCTGCCCCCTCGCTGCTTTTTGTGTCAGCAACCTAGTCACTTTAGTCGATCATGTTCATCCTATCAGTGTCGCTTGGGCTCTAAATCTTCTCTATATATCGACCTATGCATGATGCTGTCTCTTCATCCTCTTCCTCGATTAGCCTCGTCTAATCAGTGATGACCTTGGGTATGTCTTCACCCCGTTCTATTTTTGCTTTTCCTCCTTCTCCATAGTCTCAGGGCTCGAACAACTCGCCTCCTTCATCGAATTCTTCTTTTGGCGATACGGCGTCGGTGGTCTTCCTTCCGAACTCGACGTCTACCGCCTCCCGAGCTGTTTATCTCGCGCAGCGATGCGTGGTAGTTTCCATTTGAGGCTAAATGCAAACTGACTTGGATGTCGCGAGGATCATTGGGAGGCGTTTCAGCGTTCACCACGATCATGTGCGATTATGGAAACATTGCAGGCTCGCCGATGGTCGTTTTCTTCTAACTACTCCGAACTCTGACAACCGGGATTACAAAAATCGCCTCCTATCTATGGGCCAACTGAGGTGGCGGCATCTTATGTTTCACTTCATGGAATGGCGACAGAGTGATCCCTACACCATCGTCCCTGCCCTGAGTCTTAAAGTGGAACTAGAAATCTGGGGATTACCATTCCTTTTCTGGAACCTAGAGAGTTTATCGGCTTTAGTCAGCTCCTTCGGGTCCCTAGAAGCCGTCGACAACTCATCCCTTGAATGGGACGAACTGGGCGTTTGCAGGGTGCAAGTGCGTGTTCATGCACTTTCTGCGATTCCACCGTTCCTGCTGGCTGATGCCTCTGATTGCAAGTTCCGTATGGAGATAGTGGCGGCATGGCATCAACGCTATTATCAAGTCCCGACGAACAGTTCATCGCAGGATGAGCCAGATGGGAGGAACGATGATGACTCTGAGCAGAGGTTTTCGCCAGGATTTAATCCTTCTCCGGTTGCCAACCCTTCGGCCACAGATGGTAATGTGAATGCAGCTCCTTCACTGGCGCCGCGTGGGTTGCATGAAGATGTTGCAAACAGGCGTGCTTATGGTCTCTCTTCGCCGAATCTGATAGAGGAGCCGATTACTAGTGAACCTGCTCCTTTTGATGATGATGCGGAGGTGCTTCCGCCTCCCCCGAAATTAGAAACTCCTCTTTCCCAAAGGCACGTCGACGACATTGATCTTCGCCGGCAGTCGACGAAGTTTTTTTCGTCGGGTAGCGAACACTCGTTCAATGAGCAAGACTGTCTCCTGCGCCTTGTCCCACTGCCTTCTGACGTAACTAGCTTTCAGAACCACGTTCTCGCCCAGTACCCTCTTGCTTTGCATGGCCACGCGTCAGCTCAGCAATTGGCAGATGGCTTCTTGTCGCTTTGATGATGTATGATCGTGTCTTCAAGGGGGAGACAGATGTTAGGCAGCCTTTCCTCTCTTGGGCCCCACTCCTCTCCTTACTAAGTTGCAACACACTGACACGTGGCGTGTAGCATGTCCCTTTCATACAGCCGGTGCAGCCTTTTAACAAATTTTTTGAATCATCTTTTAGGATGACTCGGACTGGCTTTCCCTTTTGGTTTGATCGGATCCAGATTACAAACTAGGGTCCACAATTGGGACCTTCTTTACTATTGTCGGATTATTGCTATTGGGCTCTTGGGCCGGGACCTGTTTTCATTGGTGGGGGTTTATGGACCGCCAACAAGAGAACAAAGGCGAGCTTTCTTAGATGAAATTAATGCTTTGTGTAAGAGAACCTTCTCATTGTTGGGGCGATTTTAATTTTACAAAGCATGATGGCGAGAGAAGGAATTGTAGGGGCAATTCTGGAGACGCAAGGAATTTTTCACAACTCATTGCGGACCTTGGGCTCATTTATCCTCCTATTTTTGGGCTTGAGTTTACTTGGACCAATAACCAGTTAAGATCGGCCCTGACAAAGCTTGATCGGATACTGATTAGCCCAAATTGTGTGACCCTTCTTCCGAATTTTAAGGTGACAGGACTCCCACGCAAACTTTCGGATCACAACCCATTACTCTTCAGCAACAGTCCACTGGGTCCTCCAGGGACCCGACCCTTCAGGATGGAGCCTTTTTGGTGCTCTTTGCAAGACTTCAGAAATATTATTGATCAAGGACTTCTTATTCCGCTCAACTCTCACATAGGTTCGGCTTCACTATTATCTATCTGGATTACTTTGTGGAATTCTGATAAAGAAAAGGCAAGAAAAGCAAGAAGGAAAGAACTAGAAGATAGTGTTACATCCCTCTCCCTCTTGGCTGATGAGGGGTGTCTTACCCAAAGGGACTTCATACACTTCAAAGAGATTAAGGCATAACTTGATAAACTCTACCATTTTGAGGATTTACATTGGCGACAAAGAGCAAAGAAACATTGGTTAAAGGAAGGGAATCGAAATACGAGATATTTTCATTTATGTGCTACTTATTTGAAAGATACATGAATCGTCTGAAGAAAAAAGTAAAGAACACCGCAGCTGTTGAAGGATCAATATCTGAATCGTATATCATCCAAGAAATTTCAACATTATGCTCATTTTACTTTGAATCGACAGTACAGACAAGATTTGATCGTCTTTCACGTAACGACGACGGGGGTGTTCGACATTCAGATGGATGTTTAAATATATTTTGTCACTCTGGTCGTGCTTTTGGTTCTCGTCCATCTCGACACTTAAGCGATGAAGAGTATCATTTGGCACACTTGTATGTATTACTCAATTGTCCAGAGATTGAACAATTCATTGAAATATTTGACATTGAGATGGTGCAAAAATACTCTATTCACAACGATGAAGAATTGGAGAGATTACGGAATCGTGATTTTCCTACTTGGATTCAGACTTACAGCAAAGATCACAGAGCTGAAATAGATGAAAGAATATTTGAGTTTGTTAGTGGACCATCGCGACTTGTGTCGTGCTATAGCGGATATTTTGTTAATGGGTATAAATTTCACACGGTTGAATATTCATTTACAAAGAAGACGATGAATGCTGGGGTCTGCGTGAAAGGGACAACCTATGTTGAATGTGATATGGATTTTTATGGACTGGTGGAAGAAGTGATAGAGTTGCACTACTTCGGCTTAAAATCAGTGATCCTATTTAGATGTCATTGGTTCGATACAACAGAAAGGGGCATGAAAGTTCATCCAAAATACAAACTTGTTGAGGTTAATTACAAATCAAAATTGGCAGCAAATGAGCCTTTTATATTGGCATCACAAGCCGAACAAGTATATTACGCGAAGTATCCGGCTCGAAATAAAGATAGAGCAGATTGGCGTGTAGTCTGTAAGACAAAAGGTAGAGGAAAAATTGATCCGATAGTATGAGAAAATGAGCTGATACCTGATATGACACATGGTTTCTATCAAGAAGATGATCCTCCTGCTGTAGATCGTATTATTCCAATACTCGAGGATGCAGACACAACGTCAATTCAATTAGAAGTTGAATATGCTGATGATGACGATCATGAAATTGAGGAAGCTGGAGATGAAGAAGATGAAGAAGAGGAAGAAGAGGAAGAAGAGGAAGAATTCGAAGACTATTATTCAGATGATGAAAAATAATTGTAAAGTATATATTTTATTAAATATATCTCTACTATTTATACAATAATTTGATTATATGTCTGTTCGACAGATATGTCTGGTCGTGGTTATCGATGCAGGAGAGCTTCGGAGTCTCCGATCGGTGAGACTCCAGCACTTACTCATGCTGCTGATCCTCCTATTGCTGATCCTCATACGGATGATACTGCCGAGGCTAGTACATCCAGACGCAGGCGGCCACGCGGGCCGAACAGGTGGTAGCCTCCACCAGCCACAGAGTCACGTAGATTGATTAGCGTGATTGGGGAGCGGTAATATATCATGAATTATGAATCATTACAAATTCATTATATCATAATATAATATTAAAATTTATTTTTGTTGTGCAGGTTCGAGCAAGAAGAAGTGCCGAGGAGCATTTCTTCTACTATTCGACGATACATGCACGGGGCATGGCCTACGTGGTCTCACGTGCCTAGCGAGCACGTCGACATGTTATGGTGCGAGTTTGAGGCACGTATTATTTTTTTTTACATGCATGATGATTAATATTGGTACTGATATTATTATTTTGCAGGCTCGCTATACATGGGCCGAGGACCAAAGGCCCTTCATTTACGCTGCCTAGGAGGCTATTTCCCGGGCAAGGTACAACGGGCAGCTGGGGCAGGCTCGGTCCCAGGCGATGGCCCGAGCTGGGACCACTAACACCGCGGAGACTCGGGGATACGGCCCCGATTGGATTACTCCGGATATATGGGACCAGCTCGTGGGAATATGGTCGACGGATCGATGGCACGAGGTTTCTCGGAATGCGGCTAGAAATCGCATGTCGGGGGGAGCAGCGCGTCACACCGACGGCTCTGTTGCATTTGCAGTGCACGCGAACCGTATGGTAAGTATATCTTTTAATTATATATTTTATTTGTTACTATGTGTACTAATTAATGTATTTGGTTTGTAAATGTAGACGACGGTGTCGGATGACGGGACTGTCCAGCGACCCTCCCCGATGGCGGTGTTTGAGCGGACTCACCGTCGAGCACATGGGACGGGGGAGTACATCGACAACCGCGCTGCATACATTATGGTAACTATATATTTGTTTAAATTATTCATTATATATTTATAATTTAAGTTTTATGATCAATATTAAATAAAAAATCAAACTCGAGTAGGAGACCTACAGCCAGACAGTGGTGCAGCGCGGGGGTACCCCCGAGGACTTTGACGCAGCAACGTGGGTCGAGGCCGTAGGTGGCTAGGACCATGGCCGCGTATATGGCTTCGCAGATAGTGGTCATGCGCGAGCCGTACTAGGGCCACTTGGGGCACCGACCCCTCCGGTCGCTGGTGAGCGGCCGTCCACCTCTAGATCCAGTTATGATCATAGTAGTAGAATAAGGACTCTAGAGGACACGGTCGCGCGTCAGACTGAGATAATGGAGCGCCAGAGTCAGATGATGGCGGATATACAAGCTATGCTACGCAACATGTCAGGTCATCCCGAAGCAGGCATCTCTTCGGCATCATCTAATCCATCGTCCTCGAGTCAGTCCACGCCGGTGTACACTCAAGCACTCCAGACCCCGCCATATGATCCAGACCATCCTCCATCGTCATCGTAAGATTTTTTTATATTGACTTTGTTACTGAGATATTGGACTTGTTTAATTTATTTTGTTTGGATATTGATACTTCAATTTTATATTTGAATAGTTTTTATACTATCGTGGATAATTATCAATATAAATATAATTGTTTTGATGTATATCTTGGTGTATTTGTGATGTGTGAATGAATGTGTGTATGAGTGTATGGGTGTGTGAGTTATGTATCAGATAATGTATCAATGTATCAATGGAAATTTTAAATTTTAAATTTTTTCGTTACCAGGTTCACATCATCAGCAACGGCTTTCCCACGGCCGTCCGTGGGAAAGCCGTTGCTAAAAGTGTATCGAAAGCCGTTGCTGATGACCTACAGCAACGGCTTAGCGACGGGGTTTTACTAACGGCGTTGCTACAGACTCAGCGGCCGTTGTTATTAATGTTATCAGCAACGGCTCCGGGTCCGTGGTAAAACCGTTGCTGATAATATTTTTAGCAACGGCCTGAGCGGCCATTGCTGATCTGTTGCTAAGTTATCAGCAACGCGACTTTCTGCCACGGCTCCATTGCAATGGCTCGGCCATTGCTGATGCTCTTCAGCAACGGTTCAGCAACGGCATCAGCCGTTGCTGATGACCATTTTTCTAGTAGTGGAAGTAGCTTGGATTGTTATATGACAGTAAATGATACTTTATGGAGCTGTAGAGCTAGAAAAGAAAATGTTTGTCTTGTAAAAGTGGACTTTGAGAAAGTTTTTGATTCAGTGGACCATAGATTCCTACTGGATCTCCTTCAGGCTTGAGGGTTCCACTCTACTTGGATCGACTCTGTGGCTTCTCTTATACAAACGGCTTCGTCCTCAATTATTTTAAATGGCTCGGCTGGTACCTCCTTCATACATAAGAGAGGACTGCATTAGGGAAACCCACTTTCGCCCCTTTTATTTAATCTGGTGATGGACTCTCTCTCTAAAGTTATGAAGAAGGCTTGCGCTACTGGTGTAATTCAAGGGGCCTTACCAGGGTTAATTTCAGGAGGAATCAGTCATGTGATTTTTGCTGATGACTTGGTAATTTTCTGTGAGGCAAGTGTAAGGGCTTTCAGTAATCTAAAATTACTTTTGAAGTGCTTTGAATTTGCTTCGGGGCTTAAATTAAATTCGAAAAAAACAAAACTGATTCACATAGGGAATAATCCCTCTTGTGCTTAAGAAATGGCCAATATATCTATTGGGATGCCCGATTGCGAACTTTCCGATTGACTATTTGGGGCTCCCCTTGAGATATGGTCATCTTCTCAAGGAAGACTGGAATAGGGTTATTGCAAAATTTGATGGGGCTTTATCATCTTGGCAGGGGTCTTTAATCTCCAGAGTGGGTAGACGTACCCTCATTAATAGTGTCCTAACAAGCCAAGCAACTTATTTTTTGTCCATTTTTGAAGCCCCCAAGTGGGTATTAAAGCAACTCGATAAAGAAGAAGAAAGTTTTTCTAGGTGGGTGATCCAGATGCTAATATCCATGGTAAGTGTTTGGTAAATTGGGATTCCATGTTGGGTAGCCTTGAAGAGGGTGGTCTTGGTTTTCTTTGTATTTGTTCTCACAATAAAGCTAGACTGGTGAGCTGGCTTTGGAAGTTACGTCAGAATTTGGATAGACAATGGGTGGATATTCTAAAAGCAATTTTCATCGACTTTGATCACCTTTCTGTAGCACAAAGTAAACTACCGCATATATGGAGGGGGGTCACAAGAAATATTGATTTTTAAAACTCATCTTTATGTTTTCAGGTGGGAAATGGTAGCTCTATTCGTCTTTGGACCGACCCTTGGGTAAATGGGTCAAAATTGGCGGACCTATTCTAGGACATTTTCCCTTTTGTAAGCGAACCTTCGATATTCATTGCAAATGCGAAAGAGGTGGATAATGATGGTAGAGTGACAGGTTGGAACATTTTCTTTGATAATCAAATACCTTTGGCTAGGTTATCACAACTTGCAAATACTATCAACCCCATATTGTTGAGTTCTGGACCATATACTATAGCTTGGAGGTGGAGCACAGATGGTGGTTTTACCACGAAATCGGCCTATCAAATTTTATCTTATAACCGAGGCCTCAGGGATGCTACTGCTTCATTTTTATGGTCAAAAAGTTACCCAGAATCAATCTCAATCTTCGCATGGCTCATGATAAAAAGGAGACTACCAAGAAAGGATAGATTGCTCATATGAAATTTACAATTTGATCCAAAATGTTTGCTTTGCTCGTTAGATGAGGAAAATCATGATCATCACTTCATACTCTGCTCTTATGCTCAGCAAGGGTGGACTCATTTTCGTTCTCTCTGCCACCACTCTTTCTTTTCTCTTGACTATACACCGTGGAATAATACAAATAGATGTTGCTCACCAAGAATAAGAAAGAAAGTTCTACTTCTCATGATTTGGGAAGCAAAGTTATGGCTCGAGCGTAACAACAGAATCTTCAACAACACTTGCAAAACTTTTCTTGAGCTTGGAATTGAGGCTTCTTTAATCTTCTCTCTTTGCTTATCCTCCCTTACCTCAAGGGGGTTGTAAATATTCTTTTCTTATACGCTTGTATTCATCAAAACTTATGATTAATACAAGTTTCATTATTTCAAAAAAAAGTAGGTGTGGAAAGTATGGTCATAACATAATAATAACTTGACAATTAGCACCAGTTGGACAAGTAATGTTACACATTCTAGTTTCATTTGGATTTCTAGCTACTAATGATCATTGCAGGATTACATAATATTTCTGCCTTTTTTGGTTTTCTTTATAGAATCAATCATAGAGTCGGGGTTCGCAAGTGCATGGTACTCAACAATCTGACAAATATTGTTGGGGCCTAACATATACATGGTACTCAACAATCTCATATTGACAATGTTGAGGCACATAATGCATGGTATTCAATAATCTCAAACCAATGTTAGCACTTCTCAACCTACTCGAAGGCCTGCGATTGGTGATATGAAGTGGCTAATACAAAACATTATGAGAGATATAATATATAACAAAATTGATAAGATGAGCTACTTACCTTTGCAGTTTGATATCAATATCCAATTTTCCTTTTAATAACATCATACTACATATTCGCAGATGAAAATCTATCAGAACAAGCAAACTACCCTTTCAAATAGGGGCAGTGTTGTGACGCCAAGAGGAGCTGCTGTGTCATTTAGGGGTGATGTTGTGTCATCAAAGCTAGGTGCGCTGTTGTTTTAAGGGGAGTTGTTGCTTCAAGGAGTGCAACAACTTCAAGTACAAGGGGAAGGGGTATAAGCAATGCTTCAAACGCACATGAGTTCATGGTCAACCTATGGTTTGATTACAGGTTGTGGTTTAATGGTGAGTTGATGCTTCCTCCAATGGCGCCTCAGGTGGAATAATTCTCACTTGGGATAATACTACAATTAATGCTTAGGTGCTATCCATTGAATCTCATATGATCCATGCTACTATTGGTGGTCATTCCTTTACTCCTTTTTTACTCTCTACTCTTTACGCTAGTACCAATCCTAATTTACGTGCGAATGCTTGGAATTCTCTGCAATCGTTGGATTTGTCTTCTTTTCCGTGGTTAATTATTGGTGATTTTAATGTCATTCTTGATGCTTCTGATAAGTTAGGTGGTAATGCATTCATTGTTAATAAGTCTGTTAAAGATTTTTGTGCTTTCATTACTCATTTTGGTTTGCTTGATCTCAGCTTCACTGGGCTGAAATATACCTGATGTAATAATTGTAGTAATGCTGCCTGCATTTTAGCTAGGTTGGACAAAGCCTTTGCTATCGCTGCTTGGCTCCACTTCTATGGAAAGACTTCTGTCTCTCACCTCCCTAGAACTGGCTTTGACCATGCCCCTCTCCTCATTAAGCTTCAGGCTCAGCCTAAACCTCTAAACTTTAAATTTCAAAATTTTTGGACCCACTATAATGAGTTATATAAAGTTGTGAATGATGTCTAGCATGGCCCTCTTATTAATAATTTAAACCAATCTTTCTCTAAATTTCAGTTAGGCCTCTCTCACTAGGGTTGTTCATGGGTCAAACCCGACCCAATGAACCCGAGAAACCGACCCAACCCAAATTAATCGGGCCGGGTCGGGTCGGGTAATCGGGTTGGGTCGGGTTCAATTTATTCAAACCCGACTATAATCGGGTCGGGTCTCGGGTTTCAAAACTTGAAACTCGATTACCCGATACTCGACCCGATTACCCGATTAATTAAACATTATTATTATTTTTAAAAATATATATTAATTTTTATTAAATAATTTAGTTGAGAAGACGCGGGTCATTTCAGCCCGCGTCTTCCCAAAACCCAATGGAGAAGAGGCGGCCACGTGGGCTGCCTCTTTCCAAGGAGCAGCAGCCACTCGAGTGCCTGCTGCTCATCTTCCCACCCAAGATCTCTTAAGAGATATTGGGTCAGATCTTGGGAAGACGTGTCTCCACAAGATTTAGTATTAGGAAATATATTTTTTTTTATTTTTTTTTTATTTATATTTATCGGATAACCCAATTACTTGACCCGACCCGATCCGATTCGATTTTGAGCGGGTCGGGTCGGGTTCAAAAAATTTTATTTTAAAACTCGACCCGACCCGATTGCTTATTGATCAAGTCGGATTGAATTTTTCTTTAAACCCGACCCGACCCGTGAACAACCCTATCTCTCACACTCGGAGAGCCCTCTCATACTAGAATAAGAACTCCCTTGGCATATTAGAAAACAATCTTGCCAAGACTCAATCTGAAATCTCCAATCTTAAGCACATCGACTCTTCTATTGGTCTTTCTCAATCTTAGGATTGTCTTTTAAAAACTCTCTATAGCAAATCTATTGTCATTCAACGTCAAATTAGCCTCAAATGGTGGGCTAAATAAAAAATGGCTTGGATTAAAGATGAAGATTTTAATACTGCCTATTATCACAGAATTGTCATTAGTAAATGTAGAACTAATCGTATTCATTTCATTAATATTAGTCCTACAATTACTGTGACTTCTGAGATAAGGACATTTTACTTGCTTTTGCCAATTATTACTCCCAGCTTTGGTCCTCTTCCAACTCCATGGCTACCTCTTCTCCCTCCTCTTGGCCCTCTTTTCAAAGATTAGACTCTAACTTTTTTACTAATCTTAATATTCCATTCTCCACCGAAGAAATTTGGAATATTGTCAGGGCCCTTTCCAATGGCAAAAGTCCTGAGCTTGATGGCTTTACGGTTGAATTTTTTAAAACCTACTGGCCATCTATTTTAGATGCCTATATGAATTGCATTTTTACCTTTTATAATACCTCCTTCATTCCTTATGACTGGAAATCCTCTTAACCTTCATTCCCAAATCCAACAACCCTTCTTAGGTTAAAGATTTTAGACATATCGCTCTTTGCAACCTCTCTTATAGAATCCTCTCCAAAGCCATAGCTAATAGACTCCAACGCCTCCTTAATTCCATTATTTCCAGTGAGCAATCTGTTTTCCTTAAAGGCATATCTATCCATGACAATATTCTCATTACTTAGGAATTAGCTCACTCTATTTTTAATTCTAAGGGTGCTGCTCCTAACATCCTGATCAAAATTGATCTTGACAAATCTTTTGACAAGCTTTCTTGGTCAGCCATCTATCATGTCCTTCACTCTTTAGGTTTTCCCATTCAATTCATTAATTGGATCAGCCCTTCATCTCTTCAGCCACTTTTTCTTGCCTTATCAATGGTAATTATTCCCACTTCTTTCCTTCTCACCAAGGTGTAAGGCAAGGGGACTTATTTCCCCTTATCTTTACATTTTAGTGGCTCAAACTCTCTCTAATCTCATCAACTCTGTTGTAAATCAGAACCTTCTCTCACCTTTAAAAGTTAAGAATGCCTTTACCTTTACCCATATTTTGTTTGCTGATGACCTACTCTTAGCTTTCAGAGCAAACAAGAAGAGTATCAATACCATCAATAAAATCTTACTTACTTACAGCACTCTTACTGGTCAGTCTGTTAATCTAAATCTAAAATTTACTTTCCTCGTTGCACTCCTACCTCCATTAAGAATAGGATTTGTTCCCAACTCAACATGAAGTGTGATAACTTTCCTTTTAAGTATTTAGGAGCTATGATTGCTCTTAGGAGGGCTAGGGGCGGCAGAAATGGGCACGGCACGATAACTGCGGGCCGGGCTAAAAAATTTGGCCCGATAAGCTTATCGGGCCGGGCCGCAATTATTGCGGGTTGACGCGGGCCGGCTCTTAGCGGGCCGGCCCGGCCCGTTTGGCCCGCAAGATTTAGGTAACCTATCTTTATTCTTTAATTCTTTTTGGTTTTTTACCCACCCGCTGCGGCTCAGCGCCTCACGCCCTCACTCGACTAGTCGACTACTCGCGGCCCGCTCGCCTCCTACTCTCCTCCGCTGTCCGCAGTCCGCCTACCTCCGAGGAGTCCGAGCCCTAGGAGAAGCTCTCCTCTGCGGCTCTGCCTCGAGCATCCTCGTCAACTCTGACCTCCTACTCTCCTCCGCTGTCCGCCTACCTCCGAGCCCTAGGAGAAGCTCTCCTCTGCGGCTCTGCCTCGAGCCTCCGTCGTCAACTCCGACCTCCTACTCTCCTCCGCTGTCCGCCTACCTCCGAGCCCTAGGAGAAGCTCTCCTCTGCGGCTCTGCCTCGAGCCTCCGTCGTCAACTCCGACCTCCTACTCTCCTCCGCTGTCCGCCTACCTCCGAGCCCTAGGAGAAGCTCTCCTCTGCCTCGTGCCTTCGGCTCTGCGCCTGTGCCTCCGATTTGAGGTCCACACTCTATCCACACTCTATCTTGGATTCTTGATTTCTTGGTAATGTATTAGATATTTAGATTAATCTGTCTTGCTTACTGATTGCTTGGATTCTTGATTGCTTGCTTGGATTCTTGATTGCTTGCTTACTGGTGTAATCACTGTCTCGCTGTATTACTGATTGCTTGGATTCTTGATCATACCCATTTACTGATTGCTTGATCATACTGATAGCTCTCCATTTGTATCCTATTGTGCTATACGCCTATACTGCTATCTATATTTCATTATCGTTAATATCCATTTGTATCATATCCATTTGTATCCCATACTGATCATATCCATTTGTATCATACTGATTGCTTGATCATACTGCTATCGTTAATATGGTTGAGAGTATTTCATTATCCTATTGTGCTATACTGCTATCTCCATTTGTATTCCATTTGTACCCATTTAATGTAATTATGATATTTCTTTATCTTGTTTTTGGCATTTTTAAATATGTATTTAGCATTGATACTTCATTAAGCATTTTGAAAACTACTTTGTTATGACTTTCTCAGTTCATTTGTGTTTGACAATTTTTGGCGGGCTCGCGGGCCGGGCCGGGCCGCTAATTTCTGGCCCGCATAGTTAACGGGCCGGCCCGTTTTGCCACCCCTAAGGAGGGCCCCATCTAATGTCCATGATTTTATTTCAATCGACATTGATAACAGGCTTGCTCATTGGCAAACACAGTTCCTTTCTCAAGCTGGCAGGTTGGTTTTAATCAATTCTATTATCAATTCCATCCCACTTCACTTCATTTCCATCTCTTGGATCAACTCCTCTACCATTGATAAGATTACTAGAACCATTAGGCATTTCTTTTGGTCCGGTTCCAAAGACACCAAGAGCATGCATTTAATCAAATGGAATACCCTTACTCTTCCTAAGTCACTTGGGGGCTTAAACATCCATGACCTCTCTCTTAAGTCTCATGTCTTACAAGCCAAGAGGCTTCAAAATTACCTTAACAATTCTAATTCTCTTTGGGTCAAACTTGTGTTAAACTTGTCAAAGTTAAGTACGCACCTCTTACTTATCTTCACTCTGCCCCTCCCACTAATTCCTCTTGGGCTTGGAATCTTTTCATTCATGCATTTCATCAGCTTAAAGAGGGCTTTATTAAAATCATTGGTGATGGCTCTACTGAAAGAAATAGTACCATTGAGCCAATCACATGTTGATGTGTAGAGAACTATTTTTTGGTTAATGAATAATATGAGGCAACTTTTCATCATATGCTGCATCTATATTTTGTATATATTAGATTATGATGAACACCATGAACCCGAAAAAATTGATTCCAAGGCCATGATGAGATCAGACCAGTGAGACTTGGAATCCAGATGCCCATGTTCTAAATGTTCCCAGTCGTAGGATCACCAATTAGGGGATTGATAATTTCGGATAGACTGGTGCACTTGGTACATGCCTTATACGATAAGGGGTAGCTGATCTCATAATTACCTATGAATCGTCATTAATGTACAAGTGCAGGTGCTCATTAGAGAATGAGTTCACTGAACGGATCTACACAAGGAACACAGAATGGAATCATTACATGAGTGTCAATAGGATGTTCCTTGGGTGATAGTAGGTGCAAGCAATCCTTAGACTTGAGGTTGTCATGGTTACCTTATGAGTGATGACCCATTGCTTTAGTTCTATCCCTGCGTGGCCCTTAACGTCATGTGTCGGGTAATACCGGGCATGAGGAACCATTCATGGAGGTAAGTGAGCAACCAACATGGAATCAGTTACTTCTAGTGAAAGGAAATAATATTCTATGTGTCCCTACAAGTGTTGACTCGAGAATCTCTGGCAGAGTAGACATGAAAGTCAAGAAGATATTTATGACATTTTATTATTGAGATGACATCTTGACGGGTGGAATACATATGAATTGGTATTAGGGTTTGACACTTCTTCCGTACTCTAGCCAACTTCGGGGCGTTATAACCAAGAGATTTAGTTGCACGATAACTAATCACCAAAGGGCATTCGATCCTTGTAGATTGAACCCTACACTATCCGGGTAGTCATGACACGTTGCTAAACGTCAATCTTGACTTGTGAGTGGAGTCTCTCACGACCGCACTAAAGGGGTTTAGTGGTGGCTCGTAAGATTCGAATAGAAGTCGTTCTATTGGATCCGACTCTCCGTTATGCATAAATCACTGCTGGCTTAGTGTGGGGCCCAATGGGTAACACATAACAGACTAACCTCGTAACGGACCTTATGAGATAAAGTTCGAATGCGGCACTATATGTCTACTAGCATGGACATGCTACAACTCGATTACGGATCTCGTTTACGGACATGATAGGAAAGATATTTCATATAGGAACGAATATGCAAGAAAGGAGTTCCTTGGTAACCCTAATTTGTAGGGCATTCCTAAATTATAGGGATTGGCACATGATAAATCTTAATTAGTAAGAATTTAATTTATAGAGAAAAATTAAAGTTTATATTTAGTTGGATTTAATTAATTTTGAATTAATTATAAATCCATCAAATATAAATTATTATTTTGGAGGCTAAGCCCGAAATTTTAAATTCTGATGAAAGGTTTTAAAAAGGGGGGGGCGGGTCTACCTTGGTAGCAACCTATGCCCCTTATAAATAGATGGTCTAACCTCCTTCAAAGTGGTTAAGCAAATTGGTTACTCATCTTGGAGAAGATTTAGGATTGGATTCTTGAGAGGCTTCTTGAAGAGAAAGACTCCAAAGAGCTCCTCTTGATCTCCATGGGTGGCCGGCCATCAAGTTCCTCCTTCCCGGATTTGTGAAGCCGAATTGAAGGTCTCTTCCTCTTGGGTGTGTTATCTCTTTCATCTTCTTGGACGAGTCCAAGAAGGACAGCGAGGTATTCATTCATCTTCCTTCTCGTTCCGTGGTTTTCTCATCCACTCTTCCTTCCTTTTGGTGCTCAGTTCTTGGTGGAAGGGCTGGCTTCACCTTGGTGCATTTCGGGATTGAGATTGCCTCTCCGTTGAGCCACAACGAGTCTTGGTGTTCGCTGCCCCTTAGTTGCGAGATGCTTGGTGTGGACCTTCCTTGGAGGATGTGCGCGTGGACCTCTTGAAACGTGGATAGGAGCATCCATACCATCCATAGTATAAGGTATATCTTCTCCTTCTACTCGTAGATTGAATTTCTTAAAGATTGCTAAAGTTGATCGTTGTTTTCAGAACGGTTTTAATTTTTAAATCGCTTTTTCCGCTGTGCTTCTTCTTTCCATCCCAACATCTACTACTTCTATCTTACATGATAGATGGTGTTCGGATGTGCCTCTTGCTTATAAGCCTGCTTTGTTTGAAAATGTGCCTTAATTTGCTGGATTGCAATAATGTTAATGTGCTTATTTCCAATAATAATTGAAACTCTCAGTTAGGTTTGCAGCATTTTAACCAAACTCTGTGGGAATCCATTAATAAGATTCGATTGCCTTTAAACCCCCAAGATGATTTCTGGGATCGGGAAGTTGAGGCTTCGGTGAATGTTATCGCATAATCGGCTTACTCTTTCCTTAAAAGCCATGAATATGCGGGTATTAATAATCAGCAGTTCTGGAATGCTTTGTGGAAATTAAAAATTCCACCAAAAGTTACCCTTTTTTGATGGAAGTTTTTACATAACAGGCTCCCTCTTAAAACTTACCTCTCTCATTTTGGTATCCTTGCCAATGACTCCTGCCCTTTATGCAATTCCTCACCTGAAACTATCTCTCACTTATTTCTTTACTGCCCTTATGTTTTTGATATTTGGGACAGTCTTCAAATTCATCTACCCTTTGATTTCTCTAGTCAACATAATTGGGCTGTCGGGTCCTGGTTAATTGCTCCTAATTCACTCTCGGCTAATTTTTTCTTTCGTTGTATTATTGCTTATACCCTCTGTTGGCTGTAGGTTGAAAGCTTTAATCTCGGTTTTGATGGTTTTGATGATAACAAACATGGGACTATTGATCTCATTGAGAATATGTTTCAGGTTCCATATCAATTAGCGTTCGATGTCCTCGATCGGAAAAATAGGAGAAATCGGAAATCGGAAGGACATTGATCATCGCACTCGGGTTCATCGCGGAAACTTCTCGAAGAGCGACACGTGCACCAAAGTCACATTGGACAGGCTCAAAGTTCACATGAGAGCTCTCCAAGATGATGTGCGTTGAAAGCCGAAACCCGGAAACGAAGCATGGAAGAAATCAGCTAAAAAACAAACTCAGCCTAAGTTCGGTCGACCGAATAGGGTAAAAAATGGGCAGTAGCCCTAGCGATCGACCGATCGATCGACTGAACTAAGGCTAGCTACAGACACAGCTTGCGTCGATCGACCAATCGATTGACTGAAAGTGAAATTGCAAGATTCTTTCATCGGGCGATCGACCGACCAAAGACCAAAATGGGTAGTAAGGTTGGCGGTCGACCGAGCGATCGATCGACCTGCGTATAGGCAAAGACGCAAGATCGTGTCTGTCGACCGAAGGGTCGACCAGATGGCGAATCGCGAAATTTGCGTTTGGGCGGTCGACTGACGGGTCAACCGACCACAGGGAGAATTACAGCGGTCGAAGGACCGGTCGATCGACCATTCGACCAGCGGCCTGTAACGGATAGTTTTCTATTCATTGAATAACCGTTTCTTCATGAGGGTATAAATACACCCTCATATACTTCATTTAACTTCTTCCCTGATTTCTACAGATTTTATTGAGCATTTAAGAAGGGATTTAAGCCTTTCAAAGAAAAATCAAAGCGCGCTCTGCTACTTCCGCGAACACCTTCTTGCGCGCACTCTGCTCCTCAACTTGAAAATTGACTCGAGCTATTCCCTCGGCGAGTTGGAGGTTCTAAGGCTGTGAAAGGAGCATTTACTATTGGTTTTATATTAAGCTCTTTTCAATTGTAATTTTATTGTTATTTTAACTATTTTATCTATGCGTGTAAAGACCTTGTGTTAGGTCTTGTGTGGAAGTGGTATCCTTAGTGAAAAGAAGTAAAGCCACTTGTGTAAACGTAGTGTTTACTAGGATTAGTTTAGTTGTCCCTTAGGGTTGAGGTGGAAGAGGACTCTCGATAAGAAGACGGTGACTTCCGGGTGTGGAGGTGTCTTAGGTTGAGAGTGCGTCTCTTCGGTGAAAAGTCCTCGTGTGTAAGGGAAACGTAAATTAATCTAGTAAAACTAGTTTGGAAATCCTAAGCGGGGTGCTTAGGTATTGGAGTAGGCATTGGGGCCGAACCACTATAAATATCTTGTGTTTGCATTGTTATTATTGCTTATTTTTATTGCCTTATCATTTATCGCTTCCGCTTATAATCATCAAATTGCAAATTGCCTAAACCAATCGAAGTAAACGATTAAAAGTGGATTTAGCCTAATTAAATTAGTAAACACACTATTCAGCCCCCCTCTAGTGTCGCCATTTCGCCAACAATTGGTATCAGAGCGGGTCGTAGATTGTGATTTCACCATCCCTTCTATAATTCATCTCGATCTTGAAATGGCTCTAGAGTCGGTAGCGTCTACGCCCCCTAGGTTCGATGACTCAAACTTTGGTCTTTGGAAATATAGGATATACACCTATTTAAAGACTAAAGGGTTTGGAGTCTTTAACATGTTACATTGGGAATTCATTGAACCTAAGGATGATATGCATGCTTGGAGTGAAATGGATAAGAAAATGTTTAATTATAATGGATATGCCATGAATTATATTCTTTGCACATTACCAAATGACATCTTAGAAAAAGTCATGCATTGTTCTTCGACTTTTGATTTATGGGCCTCGTTAAATGTTTTATATGATTATGCCAGAACCGAAGAAATTGGCACGTTTGATGAAGGTGGTGATGACAATGGTCACACACCTACTACTAATCTTGGTTTTGATACCCATAGCTCTTCTAGTCAAAGAAGTAGCACCAAGAGCCGAAAAAGAAGAGTAATCTGTCATGCTTGCAAAGAGAAGGGGCATGTGAAGAAAAATTGCCCAAGCATGAAGAACAAAACAAGGAAGAGGTCAAGTGCTTCCACCTCCATCTCTCACACATTTGAAGCACCCTCTAGCAATGACTATGAAGCTACCTCAAAAGTTTGCCTCATGAGTATCAATGATGAGGTATACTCTCTCCCTTCTAGTCATAATAATGAAAATATTAGTACTAGCTCTTCTAATCCTCATGATATGCAATATGATGAGTTAGTAAGCGAATATAAGATAATGTACACCTTGCTTACTAAAAAGAATAAGGAAAATAAGATACTAAAGAAAGAGAATGATGCTTAATTCTCATGTGCATGAATTAAAGCTAGAAAATGAGAAATTGAAGTCTAACTCATTTGATTTATGCCATGATAGATTGAATTTTGAGCTTAAGGACTTAAAGCTTGAAAATGAAAATTTAAAATTTGAGAATTCAAAAATAGTAAGTGAGAACAATATATTGAAATCTCAACTATATGCCATGCATAAGTCAATTGAAGTTTTGAAAGATGAGATTTTGGTTTTGAACAAGGAAGTACATAATTTGAGAAACTCAACTTCCTTCAAGAAAAATGAAAAGAAAAATGTTTCCTTCAAAAATGCCTATGATCATCATAAATCTCATGCTATGCATTCTAATGAAAAATCTCATGCCATGCATCCTAATGCAAAATCTCATGTTAGGCATTGCACTTTTAAACCTCAAATTCAAAAGAAAAATATTTCACTTAAGAATGCTAATGACCATCATCCTTTTCATGTCAAGCATTCTAAGGATAAATCTCATGTCCATAACAAAAACAAAAAGAAATTTAATGAGCATTGCTTTTGTTGTGGTATATTTGGGCATGTCATCCATGATTGCGCATTAAAGAGAAATTCAAGTGTTGCTGGACACTTTGGATTCCTAAGCCCTCTAACCCCCAAGGACCCAAAGCTATTTGGGTACCAAAGGTATCATGCTCTTTTGTAGGGGGAGGAACCACACAAGGGTAAAGAAATTGAAGGATTGAAGTTGACCTTAGATCTTAATGAGAAATCTCCAAGAGGTTGCAACTTTAAATCACCTTGACGCCTTAGGTAAAGTTGGCATCAAAATTATTCCGGTATCATCTCCTATATTCTTTTGCCTTATCTAAGTTGAAGTTATGATACATGCTTAAAATTGATTGATTTTCCCCGCTCTTAATATATTTCAAAAATATTTTTGAGTTTTGATTTCCCGGTCTCTTCGGAGACCCAGGTGGCCTGTAATGGGCCTAAGCGACCTTGCGGTTCTAAATTGTAGGCTAATTGTGGTTTTCGGTTTTCAACCAATAGGAAGGGTTGAAGATCATATTTTTCATTTATTATTCTTGTGATCTCTTAAAATTCGTCTTGATATGTCTTGATTTTATTAAAAATGAATTTAGAACTATTTAACAAAGTGAACTTTTATAATGATATTTGATGCTTCTCTTTGCTTTTTAGTTTGGTTAGCTTGCTAAGTAGCTATATTTTTCTCTAAAAATATTAGTGTAGCTTACTTGCAAGTTATAAGTTTATTTTAGGAAGGCTAAATAGAATAGATTAGTTTGGCTAAATTCATGGATGAGGTATGTTTTTGGTTATTGCATATTTCTAGTCTAATACCTCAATTTTCATGGTTGATTATGTCTCTATACTCATGATTAGGATTGCATGTTTAAACCCTTGAACTTTCATGAGTATGTAGAATATTAGCACTTAGACAAATTTCATCTAATGAAATTTGCTCTAGGTTGACACTCACCGCTAGAAACATTCTTTTAAGTCCAAACTAGTTAAACATGCTTAGAGATCTTATCCCTCAAATAGTTCACATCTTAAGATCTCTTAGGTTCATTTTGATATTATGGTAAAAAATTTCATTTAAAATGAATCTCTACTATCTAGCATAGGTTAAGGTTTTTATTTGAAACTTTGCATTAAATCTTTGTTATTTAGTATGTTAGCTTGCTAATAGGCATATAATTTCATTATGATACTAATGATGTCTACTTGCAAGTTATGAATGTAAATGAAGACAATGCTATCTAAAAGAAAATGAAAAGGTTGGGCAAATTTTCAAGAAAAATGTATGAATTTTATTTTGCAAAAATCTTTAAAAAATAATTAAATTTTCATGTTTAATGATGTCTCTATACTCATGATTGATGTTGCATGATATATGTATGAAATTTCATGAGTAGAAAAATGTTTTGATAACTTAGACAATTTCATGATATTTTGATTGAATGAAACTTGCACTAGGTTAAAACTCATATTAGAGACCTCATTTTGAGTAAACATCAAACAAACATGTTTAGACACACATGATATGACTCTAGGTGTTCAATCTTAAAAATTCATGTGTGGATGAAAATGTGATAACTAGATCACATTAATGGACTTAAGCTTAAAAGGTTTAACCCAAGTCAACAAATTGACTTGGACACTTGATTTTAAGTCCAAACTTCATAAACATGTTTAGAAATAGGTATGACATGTTTCCATTCATTTAGAGTGAAAAATTCATATGAATATGGATAAAATGACATAGAGGTTAATTCATGTTTACCTCTCTTTGAACTATGTTGATCCAAGTCAACAAGTTGACTTAAAGGTCTTATTTTCAATCCATATTTGTGGAACATGCTTAAATTTACTCACGTTAGGTATCCATATGTTTAAATTTGAAAAATCATGAGTAAATGTTAAGAATAAAATTTAGCAAGTTCCATTAAAACTAGTTTAGTTTTGAATGAAACCATGCTAGGTTGATATCTTGACTTAAGGATATAATTTTCATCTCAAACTTGACATACACTCTTTATTATGTGGTGTCATAAAAGTTTGAATGAAAACTAAGCATTCTTTGAAAATAACTGAAAAATTATGGAATTGTCATTTGTTCAACAATTGGTATCACTAATTTTAGTTATTTCTAGAAAATATAGAAAAATCATTTTTAGATGATTCTTGAAACTACACATTCACTGAAAAATCTAGTTTTATCAATAAAAATTTCAAAAAGTTTCATCAAGAATCAGATTTAAAATGGAATTTTGAAGTTGGATTTCGAAAACATAAAGTATCCTTATATGAAATATCAATCTTTCCGATACTTTGATTTTTCTTCGAAAACTTCATATAAAAACTCATGTATATCATTTGAATTCCATTTCTAATACCATTCACACAAAATTCATGAGTAAAATCATTCCTATGAATGATTTTGATATTTTGGATGATAGTTATGATCCATTTGTTTATTTGAAAAAAATATAGGATGAAAAATGAACTTAGAAAATTCATTTTGAGTTCAAACTTGATACATTCATCTCAAATGACCATTCAATAATTGGTATCAAAAAATTTCGTCCAAACAAATTGGTTTCAAATTTTTGTCAAAAATATCACTTTGTATAAACTCAAAAGTTTGATTTTTGAAAACTTTAAGTATAGGTTGACCTTAGTCAACAAAATAACTTAAAAATCTCATCTTAAACCCAAACTAAATTCATAGACTTACATTATCTTATGTTTAATGTCTTGATGCCTAAATTTGAGAAAACATGAGTAGATAGCAAAACATTGAGACTTAGCATTTTCATGTTTATTTCAAATGAAAATATGCTAAGTTCGTATTTGGATCAAATGACATTAGGTTGACTTCAAACTTGATATACATGATTTAAATGACTATATCTTTGTATTTTGAAAGTTTGAATAAAATTTAAAAATATCATGAAAAAAAAACAATATTTGAGGACATACATGACTTATCTTGAATTCAAAAATTTAGCTTTGAACATATCATGTATGATCTTGTTTCTCATTAAATTCTTGTTTTCCATCCCTAGGGTTGAGATTGTCATGTTTCATGAAAAATCTTTAGAGTCTCAACTTCATAAAAAAATATTTGTCTTTCATCCCTTTGAATAGATAGACCCGTCTTGCCCTCTTTGATTGATGTCAAAAGGGGGAGAGAAGAGTTTAGGTATAAAGGGGGAGAAATGTATAGTTAAAATAGGGAGATAAATATAGGAAATTCATGCATATAGATAAAGAGAGTTTATTCTTATAGATATGCATGTTGATAGGGGGAGAAATCTGTAAGTTGATATCCTCTATACTTTAAATGAATATATTTTCCTATGGATGTTTGTCATCATCAAAAAGGGAGAGATTGTTGGCTGTAGATTTTCAACCTTAGCCTTAATCTCGGTTTTGATAGTTTTGATGATAACAAACATGGGACTAATGATCTCATTGAGAATATGTTTCAGGTTCCATATCAATTAGCGTTCGATGTCCTCGATCGGAAAAATCGAAGAAATCGGAAATCGAAAGGACATTGATCGTCGCGCTCGGGTTCATCGCGGAAACTTCTCGAAGAGCGATGCGTGCACCAAAGTCATATTGGATGGGCTCAAAGTTCACATGAGAGCTCTCCAAGATGATGTGCGTTGAAAGCCGGAATCCAGAAATGAAGCGCGGAAGAAATCGGCTGAAAAACAAACTCAGCCTAAGTTCGGCCGACCGATCGATCGACCGAATAGGGTAAGAAATGGGCAGTAGCCCTAGCAGTCGACCGGACTAAGGCTAGCTACAGACGCAGCTTGCGTTGGTCGACTGAAAGTGAAATCGCAAGATTCTTGCGTCGGGCGATCGACCGACCAAAGCCCAAAATAGGCAGTAAGGTTGGTGGTCGACCGACTGCGTATAGGCAAAGACGCAAGATCGCATCGGTCGACCGATGGGTCGATCGGATGGCGGATCATGAAATTTGCGTCTGGGCGGTCGACCCGTCGATCGACCGACCATAGGGAGAATTGCAGCGGTCAAAGGACCGATCGACCAGTCAGTCGACCGACCATTCGATCGGTGGCCTGTAACAGATAGTTTTCTATCCGTTGAACAACTGTTTCTTCACGAGGGTATAAATACACCCTCATATACTTCATTTAACTTCTTCCCTGATTTCTACAGATTTTATTGAGCATTTAAGAAGGGATTTAAGTCTTCCAAAGAAAAATCGGAGCGCGCTCTGCTACTTCCGCGAACACCTTATTGCGCACACTCTGCTACTCAACTCGGAAATTGACTCGAGCTATTCCCTCGGCGAGTTGGAGGTTCTAAGGCTGTGAAAGGAGCATTTACTATTGGTTTTATATTAAGCTCTTTTCAATTATAATTTTATTATTATTTTAACTGTTTTATCTATGTGTGTAAAGACCTTGTGTTAGGTCTTGTATGGAAGTGGTATCGTTAGTGAAAAGGAGTAAAGCCACTTGTGTAAACGTAGTATTTACTAGGATTAGTTTAGTTGTCCCTTAGGGTTGAGGTGGAAGAGGACTCTCGATAAGAAGACGGTGACTTCCGGGTGTGGAAGTGCCTTAGGTCGAGAGTGCGTCTCTTTGGTGAAAAGTCCTCGTGTGTAAGGGAAACGTAAATTAATCTAGTAAAACTAGTTTAGAAATCCTAAACGGGGTGGTTAGGTAGTGGAGTAGGCATTAGGGCCGAACCACTATAAATATCTTGTGTTTGCATTGTTATTATTGCTTATTTTTATTGTCTTATCATTTATTTCTTCCGCATATAATCATCAAATTGCAAATTGCCTAAACCAATCTCAGTAAATGGTTAAAAGTGTATTTAAGCTAATTGAATTAGTAAACACACTATTTCCCCCCCTCTAGTGTCGCCATTTCGCCAACACCCTCTTGTTCACTTGGTACGCTAGGAACTAGATGGTTCATTCTGCTAGGCATCTTCCTAGCTCCTTCAAGCCTCCTTGAGTTCCAGATTACTTGAGGGCAATTTAAATCAACACAAATATGTTAAATGGGTTCCCCCATAGCCTGGTTACATTGAACTCAGTTGTGACGATCCTGTTTTTAATTCTGATGTTGCATTCTCTTTTATTGCTCACGATTCATCTCGTACTTGTTTTCATTTCGAAGCTGGCTACTTTCATAGCTCTTTTCCCATGCAGGCTGAAGCAGTGGCAATTCTAAAAGGACTCCAATTTGCGGCTTTCAACGACTCTAATGTTGAAGTTGAATCAGATTGTGCAATCCTTGTCAATTTGATAAATTGCAAAGCTGCCTCCCCTATGTTGTATTCTATTCTACAGCAGATTTATAGGCTCTTGCCTTCTTTTATTTCTTGTAAATTTTCTTTTTACTTTTTGCGAAGGTAACAAAGCTACGCATTAGGCTGCAAATTATACACGACGGTTTAGGATGACTGTTTGGTCGTCTATTAGTGTAATACCCCAAAAAATTTAAAATATTTATTTAATTATTTTATCTAAATTGATTAGTCCTTAGATCGGTAGTTGGACTCGAGACGGGTTCAGAGGTTTAGACAGAACTCGAAACGGACTTGTTTTGGTCGGGTTATGGTTTATTTTAGATTCGACATAAGTTAAGGCCAGGGCACTTTGGTCATTTGGCGATTGAGATTTTAGTATTTATACCTCATCCCTCAGGGGGCACGACTCATAACGGCAGCCGCACACATCCCCTTGGGTGCCCATAGGAAGAGACGCGCGCATGGAGAGAGAAGAAGGAATCTTGGCAAAGTGGTCCTTGTGGCGTCGAACGTCTATAAACTATGCGATCGGCGGAGCGTTCGTGGTCGGATTGTAATGAAATTTGGACGAAAAGTTGTAGACTTCATAATTTGCATTTTTATAGGTGGTGATTGATTTTTGACGGCCGGATCTGTCTCTGTCATAGAATTTCCGAGGCCCTATTTTTGGTTTCTTCTCCAGGATTCTACTACGTCGAGTTCCGCTAATTCGGGCAATCGGGACCCTATCCTGGGGCTGATTGGGCTAAAGTTTGGGGAGCATGTTCGAGACCCCTTGCTCCTAGATGTGAACGGTGGAGATAGGATTTGGACGGCTAGATCTTGGGTTACACAAGAGAAAAAAGAGAAAACATGAGAATGACTCGAAACTGGGCAACGCATCCCGACTCGTGGGAGCGCGAAGGACTGTTTACCTTTTTAGGTTTCGTTTGGTTGACATGGTAAGTATCTTTTTGTAGAAAATTATAATTCTTATGAATTAATTTCCTATGTGTATTTCATGGGAAGTACCTAAAAAATATTTGATTGACAAGAAGTTAATTCATAGGAAGTGTATCTTTCCACCTACAACATGTTTGGTTGACATGAGTACTTTCTAGAAAGTACATATGAAATGACCAATATACCATTCTTTTATAAATTAATATTTTAATTTATACGTATTAGTATATATAGAAAAATAATTTTTATTTGTAATTAATATGAAAAATTACATGTTTTGCTAAAAAAAATAAAATAAAATAAATATGTGAAGAATTCAATAATTGTCTAATCTCATAATGTTGACAACATAAATTATAAATTCCACATTAAATATAAATGTGAGGCCGATATTGACTTTTTCTTTCAAATACAATGCAGGAAGTGCAACTTACCTAGGGCCCCCTAAGTAAGTTACTTCTTGTATTTTGCATGAAGTTGCACTTATTGAGGAAATTATACTTCTTATAAAATGCAGGAAATGTGTCAACCAAACAAGAGATCTTTTGGCTACTTCCTGAGAAGTTGTGTCAACCAAATGAGGTCTTAATTTCCTTCTTTGGTGAGTGGATTAAGCCTCTTTTCGTCATTTTTTTCACCATGTCGCCGCCCCTATGTCATGGGGGTTTTCATCAGATTTTTGTTGGTTTTCTTGTATCGGATTTGATAATTGGATTAAGGGATTTCTCGTCATCGTCATGGATTTATCGGATCGAATTTTGGAGCTTTAGCCACCCCCTTCCTTCTTTGAAATCTTGATTGAACACTTGGGATTCTTGAGGTTGGCTATGGAATCTTGATGCTTGGCTTGGTTTCTTGTTAGAAGAAGGAGAAATTAGAGGTTTAGGGTATGTCGCCCCCTCCTAAGTGGTTCCTTAAGAACCCTAAGGGTAGCCGGCCAATATAAAAATATTTTAGAGGACATTGATGAAATTTCACACATAGGGATTACACCCTAAGGAGATTCTAAATTATTATTAGGTGTTGTATAATTATAGAGATCCACAATTAGGAAAATAAGAACCTAGGGACACCTAGAGACATTGGAACCCTAGGATAACATTTGGTTGAGTTGACCCTAGGAGAACCTAGAGGAGCCGAACCCCCTTTTGCCCTTAGGGTATTCGGGTGAGGGGGTAGGCCGGCCCTAGGGTATACGGGAAGGGGTCACAAGGATGGGTTAAATATCGTGTAGGCTCGTTATGTTGTTTTACCTCGTTTTAGGATCATTCATGCTCAGTATTCTCATTACTTGCATGTGCTATTGTTTTGATACATGCTTATGTATGATACTTGTGATGCTATGCATGTTGATTATATTTAGCCAGTTTGGTATGTTCCTACGATGTTGGATGTGAAATATTTATATTCATAGCTTACCTTAATATGTTGGATAATCATGAGGCATGAGCATTATTATTATATACATGTGAGTATGATATATGGCATGAGGATATGGAGGGCCGAGGTATGTCCTTAGCCTATCTTCGATATATATGTGATGTGATGTGCACTTTCTTATTATATGATGTTATATGTGTGTGTGATGTGATTGTTGCATTATTCCTGGAAACCTCACTGGTGAGGGGATGGTATGCCCCAAAGAGACGGCATTGGCCTTATTCCGGAAGTCCAACTAGTGAAGGGAGATCATACCCCAAAGAGACAGTCCATAGACCCGACCGATGAGGGGAACATATGCCCCAAAGAGACAGATCGGAAGAGCCCGTGTCAGTGAGGGGAGGGCATGCCCCAAAGAGACGGCACTGGGCTGGATGGTAGTTCGGCGGCCACACCATCTACTTACCCTATGTGGCTATGTGGGACCGACGAGCCCGGGTGCATTCATGTGATTGAGATGTTGCATTAGTCTTGCTTTCATTCATGTGGTTATATATATCTGTTGGTGGATGCTTTAGCATGCGCAGTGTAGTAGATAAGCATGTGTTGTTTATTCCTATGATTTATGCTTATTCTTATATGTCTGCCTTTATGTTGGTTTTACAGGTTGTTAATTGAGGACTGATCTGCTCACTAAGTCCTAGTTGGACTTACCCCTCTTATGATGTTGTTTTTCAACACCTGAGCGAGATCAGAGAGGTACTGGGGTGCAGTAGCGCGGCTGGTGGTGGCAGGGCAGCGGGTCTTGTGACATGTTGTGGTCGAGGGGGATACCTGAGTCGAGTCGTGTTTTCTTTTTTCAATCGTTTGAGTCATGTAGACTCGGGTTTATATGTTTCCATATTTTTCTTATGTTGAGGTGCCATTGTTTAGTTATTTAAAGTTTTGAAAGTAATTTGAACATTTAGACATTTATTGAGTCGGTGGTTTGAGTTTTGAAAATAAATGTCTTTTTAAAATTTTTGAAATGTTTATAAATGTTCAAGTTTAGCATATTTTTATATGTGGTTTGTTTGGATTAGGCTTTAGGGTATGTGGCGTACCTTGGCCGGTCATATCGGGTTCTGGGGTGTGATAATTAGACTGTCGGAGCTCTCCTTCATTTTGTATTTAGACCTTCACGGACCTCCTTCTGTCCGTTAAGTAATTTTATGTTTTTTGGAGAAAAAAAGGTTTTATGAACCGTTTTATATGAATTAGTTTACTATTTATTCAAGATCAAATTGCTATTAAAATTGTTCAATGAAAATTAATATTATTTTCTATAACCAAATAGGTATTCGTTGTACTACTGGAATAACGAGCATCACCAATGGCTGGATCCGTTGTTACGCCGTTGCTGAAGACCATCAACAACGGCCAGCAACGAACGCACCCATTGTAGAAGATCGCGTACCTTATAACTTATTAACGAATCTACAACGGCCACTCTCGCCGTTGTTAATAATATTATCAGCAACGGTTCCGCAACAGGTGATATCCGTTGTTGATACATTATCATCAACGACTCAGCAACGAGGCGCTTATGTTGCTGCTATTTATATCATCAACGATTCCGCAACGGCACATCGACTGTTGCGGATATTGCCATCAGCAATAGCCCACATGTCGCTGCAAAGCCTTTGCTGAAAGGTTGTTGCTAAGTCGTTGTTGTAGTTCATCAGCAACAACCTTGAGTTTGCGGCCCATTACAATACACTTTCAGCAACGGCTTTGACGAATGACCATGGAAAAGACGTTGCTGATGATATTAACATGTAATTGAGAAATTTCAAAATTAAAAATTTACATTGATAACCTGATACATAACTCACACATCTATTCAGATACACATACATTTACATACACATCACAGATACACCCATATATACATCAAAACAATTATACTTATAATTATAATTATCCACAATTGTATAAAAAATATACGAAATCAAAACTATCGTATCAACATGATACGAATCAATATATCCAAGTAACAAGTCATAAAACAAATATCTCTAAGATATCCAAGTAACAAGTATATAACAAGTCAATATCCAAGTCAATCAAGTCATAAAGCAATAAAAGCTCACTACGACGATAGAGTAAGGTTGGGATCATACGGTGGGGTTTGGAGTACTTGAGTGTACACCTGCGTGGACTGAGTCGATGACGATGGATCTGAGTGTACACTGCTGGACTGACATGTCATCTGTCTCAGCATGGCATGCATCTCAGCCATCATCTCACTCTGTCGTGCGACTGTCTCCTCTAGTGTCGATATCCTCCTGCTTTGATCATTAATCCTAGAGATGGAGAGTCACTCACCTGCTGCTGGAGGGGTCGGTGCCCCAAGTGGCCCGAGCACGGCTCGCGCATGGCCACTATCAGCAAAGCCATAGACGCGGTCGTGGTCCCAGCCACCTGCAATCTCGACCCATGCTCTCGCGTCAAAGTCCTCGGAGGTGCCCCCGCGCTGCGTCACCATCTGAGTGTAGGTCTCCTACACGAGTTTGGTTTTTGTTTCATATTTTTCCTAAAACTTAAATTATAAATAAATAATGCATAATTGAAACAAATTAATATACTTGTCATGATGATTGCGGCGCGGGTGTCAATGTACTCCCCCGCCTCATGTCCTCGACGGTGAGTCCACTCAAACACCTCCATTGGGGAGGGTTGCTGGATAGTCTCGTCATTCATCACCATCGTCTACATTTACAAAACAAATACATTAATTAGTACACAGAGTAACAAATAAAATATATAATTCAAAATAAGGTATAATACTTACCATGCATCTTGTGTGCACGACAAATGAAATAGAGCCACCAGTGTGATGAGCTCCTTATCCAAACATGTGATTTCTAGCCGCAATCCTAGATACCTCCTGCCACCGCTCGATCGACCATATCGACATGAGCTGATCCCAAATATTTGGAGTAATCCAATTGGGGCCGTATCCCCGAGTCTCTACTATGGTTGTGGCCCCAGCTCGGGCCATCGCCTGTGCCCGGGCCTGCCTCAGCTGGTAGTTGTACCTCTGTCGGGATATGGCCTCCCACGCATTGTAAATGAATGATCTCTGTTGGTGAAATGGCCACACTAGAGAGGGGGGGATGAATAGTATGTTATCTAAACTTGTCGCCTAATTTCGGTTTTAATCGTTTACTTGATTACTTAGGCAAATTATAATTTATCGACTAAATGCGGAAGCAATAATAAAACAATTAAACACAAACAAAGATAACAATGCTAACACAATTATTTATAGTGGTTCGGCCTCAATGCCTACTCCACTACCTAAGCACCTCGTTTAGGATTTTCAAACTAAACTTTACTAGATTAATCTTATTTCCCTTACAACGAAGACTTTGACCCGAAGAGTCTCGCTCTCAACCTAAGGCACTTCCACACCCAGAAGTCTCCGCCTTCTTACCAAGAGCACTCTTCCACCTCAACCCTAAGGATAACTCAACTCATCCTAGTAAACTACGTTTACACCGGTGGAATCAAGACCTAACAACCTAGGTCTTTACAAGCTCGAATACACTGAAGTAAATCATAAAAATACACAAATAATGGAGCAAATAAATAATATAATAAATACTTAGCTCCAAACACGAGTCCTAGTTCCTCTTGATGCCTCAATGATGAATCATTCAAAGCTTGAAGGCAAGATCAAGGATGTATCATGAAACTAGGGTTATCAAAGGGATGGCTCAAGAAATGCTTTGAGAATGATCAAGAATGGCTCAATAGAATCATATATCATAGAGGAAAGACTCCCATGGCTTGGTATTTATAAGCCATGAAGAGTTGGCATGAAAAACCCAATTCAACGGCTAGGAAACTAGCCATTTCCGTCGTCCGATCGCAGGTCCGGTCGATCATCGGTTGACCGAGTGAGCGACCGAATGCATACTGCCGCTTTCTGGCACACTTCGGTCGACCGTTCGGTCGACCAACTTGCCTACTGCCAGTTTTTGACTGCATTCGGTCGACCGATCGGTCAACTAGAACTAGGCAGACTGCTTGGTTTGGTTGAGTTTTTGTTTGTTTGCTCATTTCTAGGTTCCGTCTTCGCTAAGTCTACTTATATAACACTTTAAAACATAAATGTTATATAAGGATTACCCCCCATTTGGATTCAATAAAAATATCTAAAAAAATCAAAATTCTTAATAATAAAAATCTAGTTTTGGGGGGCTAGTACAAATTTCCGAAAAATAGAATTTTTCTAATCTCCCGGGTCAAATATGGGTATGCTAAAGGCTTCCAAAAATTCCTTAAAAATATCTCGTTATCTAGTTTTTACCCAAGGAATAATTACCGGCATTTTTTGTGTCAAGAAAATGTCTAGGTCATATAGCCCTCTGAGGAGCTCCCTAGGCTTAGTGAATTCCATGGTCATTTTCTAATTTATCGATTTTTCATGTTTTGGGGTTTGGGTTTGGTTTTTGGGTTTTTATGCATCATCATGAGGATTTACAACACATGCTAGACACCCTAGACCTAAACTTCAACTTCTCGAAGAATCCCGAGCGTCCTTGCCGATTTCTCCAATTTCTTTGATTTTTCCAATCGAGGACATCATGCGCTAACCGATATGAAACCTGAAAATATTTCTCCATGAAATTGTTAGTTTCATATTTGTTATCATCAAAATCGAGACTTAGACCAAGGTTGAAAACCTTAGGCCAATAGTCTCTGCTCCTCTGGCCAAGTATAGCGAGCATGCAAAATAATAATATCAGTACCAATAATAATCATCATGTATATAAAAATTTTAAATATGTACCTCAAACTCGCGGCAGAGCATGTCCACGTGCTCACGAGACACGTGAGACCAAGTGGGCCATGCCCCATGCATATATTATCGGATTGTCCCCGATATAGTCTCAAGGACATCCTCTTGCTCGAACCTGCACAACAAAAATAAAGTACAATATTATATTATAATATAATGAATTATATATAATTCATAATTTATAATACATTACCGCTCCCCGATCACAGAAATAAGTTGGCGTTGTTCCGCAGTTGGCGGAGGCTGAATCCTATTCGGCCCACGTGGCCGCCTGCGTCTCAATGAACTAGCCTCGACAGTAAGAGGATCAGCGACAAGAGAAAGTGCGACAGAATCTACAGTCTGACCGATCAAAGACTCTATAGCTCTAGTCCAGCGATAACCTCGACCCACCATAGCTGTCGAATAAAAATATAATTAGATTATATATATAGTAGAGATAAATTTAATAGAAGATATACTTTATAATTATTCCTCATCATTTGAGTAATAGTCTTCGAATTTTTCTTCTTCATCTTCTTCAAATTCTACTTCTTCATCTCCACCTTCCTCAACATCATGATCATCATCATCAACGAGATATTTTTCCGACATGAATAATCTTTGAAGCCTCGACGTTAGTGGAAAATACCGAAGCACCTTAAACGGGATATTTTTCTATCAGACCGATTTCTTCTCATTGTAACAAGGATGTTCACATACAAGGCATTTATCCAACTACACATTTTCTTTATAATATAAAATGCAGTTATTTTGGCACGCGTGTATTTTTTCGTACTCAAGCCCTAATTTTCTCATCAACTTTTTAGTCTTATAAAAAGTTGGCTCAAACTTGTTATCTATAACCATCATTCCATTAATCAATCCTGCAATCCAATCAAATGCAACCCCGCTCATATTAGAATTGGCTTTGATATTCAGGAGTTGCGTCATTGCCGAAACCTAATGTATTTAGGACAATTCTCATACAAAGATTCATCGGCAGCTTTCAACATCTCGTAAAATTCTGCGATTTCTTTATTCGGTAATTCAATCTCTACCGCATGTTGTACTTCTTGTGGCAATTCTGTGACATCAACACCCGTAGTATCTATCAAACATCTTACCAGCATTCTCTCTCTCTCTCTCTCTCTCTCTCTCTCTCTCTCTCTCTCTCTCTCTCTCTCTCTCTCTCTCTTTTCAGTGAAACTAAGCACACTGGTTGTGACCTCTTCAAAGACATCCCCTCAGAACAAAAATCTGGTTTTAAGGTGAGTTGAGTTATACATTTGTTAGTGGGATACATGTACAAAATGCACAACGTTTCAATGTCCTCTTGTGAAGCTTCTTTATGTCGTATAAATGAATGGATATTTGTTAATTCTTGTGGTGTTATTTGAATTGATGCATTTTGCAAGTTCCATACAGAATAATGATGTCTTGGTAAAGTTAACCAATTAATTTTTGATCTATTAAAGAGGAAGGTTGTTCGTGCTCTCTTAACTAAAATTAGAATATGCAGGCTTATGCAATTACTTAAGTAAGATGGATTTTGCTTCTTCGAACAAAAAAACTTCTGATCAACAAACATGGTTTTCTTCTAAATTTTTACCATTGTTGTCATTATCTTTGTTTGTTTATTAGTGCCAATATATGATATTTTTAATTTCTCAATTATCTAAAATATCTTTCATATAAGAATAGTTGTATTTGCTGCATTTGTGGTTAACCTATATTTTTTGATAATAATTATATATGTCACGTCCTAACTCAGGGTCACGTGACTGACCACGGTATACGTGCTTATACCCCGCAGCCTAACCCATGCACTTGACATCTCAACAACAAATATAGCGGGAAGAAGTAAACGAGTTTTATTTCAAAAGAAAAACCAAACCATTTTTCATAAAAGTAGTAAAGTTTTTATCAAAGGTTCAAATGCGGAAAGAAGCAAAAAAAAGATGAATCAAAGAGCAACAGTTCTCTTAACAATAAAATCTAAAATAAAATATGAATGTCTCCATGGGACTACAACTCCAAAATACCAAATCACAAGTGCATGACAAACTACTACAGACTCGACTACGACCCATAACTAGGACTACTTTGAGATCAATGTAGGTCCTCTGCCCTCCAGCCGCGCCAAGTGCTCCAGCCCACCTCACCGGTCAGGCTCTGCAAAACAAAGACAAACGACAACAGATGAGTTCAAATAACTCAGTGAGCGGTTCTACCAACCCCCACAAAAAACCAAGATAGAGATAAAGCATAAATATAACACCTATTTCAATAGGAATAAAGTCACGAAGGTGTGACTAGCTATCAGGTCATCTGGCCACCACCTGCCCAAAGGCAGCCAACCCCCAAATGGTGAAGATCAACAGGCCTAAGCCTACCATGCACTAAGGCAACAAAACATACTAGGATAATCGGGATTGACCCATCCAAACTTATCCTAATATAAAGAAACTCGGGAGCAATCGGGATTGGCCCATCCGAACTTGCTCCACGAGATGCGAAGGAGCAATCGGGAATCGCCTGTCCAAACTTGCCTCTTTAAGATATCACAGGAATAATTAGGATTTGCCCGTCCGAACTTATTCCTTAAAAGCAACTCGGGAATAATCGGGATTTGCCCATCCGAACTTATTCATTAAAAGCAACTCGGGAATAATCAGAATTTGCCCATCCGAACTTGTTCCAAAACATAACGTAAGAATAATCGAGATTCGTCCATCCGAACTTATTCCATAAAATATAGAATCTTGGGAACAATCGAGATTTGCCCGTTCGAACTTGTTCCACAAGATACGCAAGAACAATCAGGATTTTCCCATATGAACTTGTTCCACAGGTTGGGAATTAGTCATCCAACCTTCCAGGCCTAGCCCGCAATACGGCTACTAATCGAGCCTCCCCGCCATTCAATAAGATATGACACAACATGACCTAAGCCAAGTGCTTCCTAGGGTGTCTTAGGGTTGTCTCTTATTGGAAAAACTCCACAACACCCAATGCTCAATCCCAACTCCTAGACCCGAAATATCATAAACCCGTGAGATTTTATTTCATGCATAATATTTATTTGTTGGTTCATAACAAATTATGTTGCCCCTTGCATTTAAATTATGCAATTAAAATTATAGTCACCAAGATTAGGGTTTTGTTGTAGGATTTTATTTTAGCTTACTGTTATGCCCGAAATAGATGTATCTAACCCGAATCTGGTCTTCAGGGTGTGTCCTATGTTTCCAAACTATATTTTATGGTCAAAACGATAGGTTACAAGACTAAGTTAAGAAAACTACACACACCACAACAAGTATTTCAAAAATAACATAGATTCATCATCTCAGCATGAAATTTCAACAAACTTGATTTTTCAGCGTGACATGGAAATAAATCTGAATTTTATAAAAATTAGATCTCTAATTATCACCAAAACAGAATACAAAATCTTGAGATAATCTAATAATTATTCTTTGCATTAAACAAGGCAAACAAAAATCAATCATCATCTTTAAACAAGACTTAAGTATCATTATCAAGAACTTATCTCAAGATCACACATGGCATCAATATCAAGGTCTTAACTTGTAACACATGAGTTCATCCTAAAAAATCATAGATTTATTGCAAGGAATGCTTTGGCATATAAGAACCTAAATTAACAAGCGATTTAAGGCATAGGTCTCAAGAATACACAAAACCCTTCTCTTAAGCATTTTATCAAACACCTAGAGGGCACCCTCATCTCCACCTTGGCCGAGCACCCCTAGGATCATCCTAGGGCTGCCGAGCCCCATAGGGGAGAGTTTAGGGTCTCCTCAAGCACGACAAACAAAAAAAATGACGAGAATTCGAGAGATCGTCGAAAAATAAATCAAGAACATCTTTGCCTTCAAGAACGGCTTCAGGAACTCGAAGAAACCCGAGAAGAATGGAGGGATAAAACCACTCACCAAAAATAGGAAGGAAGATTAGAGGAGAAATCTTGATCGACGGCCTCCGAATCCGGCTCCACCAAGGGGGAAGAGGGGGCGGCGGCTCTCCTCACGCCGACGGCTCCAAAAAGAGGAAAAGGAGGGGCGGCGGCTCCTCCTCTAGCCAACGGCTTGGCTTCCAAGGGAAAGAGAAGAGAGGAGGATGGCTCGGCGGCTGGGCTTGAGTGGCAGCAGCTCCAAGGAAGAGGAAGTGGGGAGAGGGGCGGCTCCTCTCTCCATGCGGCTTGTGCAGCTCCAATAGGGAGCCGCAAGACAAAAGGGGGGGGGATTTTATAATCCCCTCCTCAAACCTACTTTCACTAACCCTCTTAGCAAACCCGTATCTACCTCGAATCGAATCCAAACCCGCTAACCCGGTTAAACTTAATTAACTCACTCTAACCCCATGAATAAATACAAGAAACAAACACATGCACATCCACATGTAGCATGATCAAATCAATTAGCTATATAATTATAATTCATAATTTAACTTACCCGAGCCTGCAAGCTCGCATGGGACCACGAGTCGTCTCGGCTCGATCTCGGACTAGCCCGCTAGACGGACAAACACAAACATAAATGGAGACTAATAAATAAAATGTCTAGGATATTACAATATATTTACTGAATAATTATTTAAAATATTTTTTGATGTTAGAATTGTTTTTTATATTAGTTTTGTGAATTTGAAATATCACCTCTTCCCTTTATTTTTTAAATAAAATCATATAATTAATTAAGATTTTTCTTATTTTTGAATTAGTTTTTTATACTTATGCAATTTTAGTTGGTATAATGTAATTTATATTTGTGTTATATTTTATGTTTGCTCTTAGAAATTATATATATGTATGTATGTACGTATGTATGTATATGTATATTTTTATTATTTGCTTTGAAATGATTTTGACATTTGACATTTTTATTCAAACATTTATTAGTGTTTTAATTTTTTATTTAAAATTTGCTCTCAATATATATAAATTAATTTGATTATATTCAATTTTGAAGTTTTCGTTAATTTCATAAGTATTCTTTTGTACTTTCCCTGTTATCATCTCCTAAAATTTTGTTTCTTTTATTATTTAATTGGTTATTTAATTAGTAAATCTTTCAATTCAACATATTATTAATATTTAATTTTTTTAATGGTCAATATTTATATGTATAACAAATATTTAACTATGAATTATATTATTGTGCACCTGATATCAATTATTAATTAGTTCATTTATTTTTTTATCGAATTACATTGAAAATTTATGTTTATTGTTAATATTTCTAAAAATAATTCTTTAAATGTTCAATACTTATGTCTACAAAAATTATTAATTCACAGACAATTTTATAATAATAATTATTTTAATTGTTGATATATTAATCATTACTATTTTCAATTACTAATTTAATAAATTAACAATATATATCTTTACGATGAATATTGAAATATCTAATAAATAATACTTTAATAGTTAATATTAAACTTTTATAAATAATACATTGACAAAATATTTTCATAATAATTATTATTTAAATTGCCAATTTAATAAGTTTTTTATTCTGAATTTTTCATCTTATCATCGCATGAAATTTTGTTACGTTTTTAGCTCCTAAAGTTTATATTCAGAATTGACTATATTCAATTAGGAAGTAGATCTAATTTGGAAATGTTCGTCAATTTCACATGTATTTTTTCATACTTTTCATCTTATCATTTCTTCAAATCTTATTTATTGTTTATGATTAATTGATTATAAAATTAATAGTTCTCTTTATTTAATATATTATAATTATTTGATTTTCTATAAATGTGTCATACTTATATGTTTACACAAAATAATAAAATAATATTAAATTAAAAATTATATCATTATGCATGTGCATGAATTATGAATTTTCTGATTCCTTAATTTATTGAATTATTATGAACTTTTGTATTTATTATTATTAATGTCTATAAAAATGTTATTACAATAGTAAAGAGTCAAATAAGATTCAGATACAATTATAATTTTTTGTTTGTGATATGGTTTTTTAGTTTTGGCACTATGCTCAATCCGAAACCTACACAGTCTCTTCGGGTTACAAGTTGGCTTTGAGAAACTACAATTCTTGAATCTTCTCTTATAATCAACCGTAACCTCAACCATTTCCTTGGACATTAATATGGAAATTAAAATCTGAGCCCAAGTTAAAAATTTTCATTTGGAGATTCTGTCATGAAGTAATTCCAATTAGAGACATCTTAAGAGCCCGAGGGATGCCTCTAATTGATGTCTCATGTCTGATGTATGATCACCTTATGGAATCTATGATGCATATTTTCTTTCCGTGCCAATTTTCAAAATAGATTTGGAGAATTTCACCACTTCATGATTTTCTTAGTCATGCTTTATCTTCACCGGCGGAGAGTTGGGTATTGGCTAAGACTTTGTACACAAATCCTCAATCTCATCTAGAATTGTTCGGGTGGACCCTTTGGAGTTTATGGGCTGTCCGTAATGAGCTTATATTTCAGTTGATCAATCCTAACATGGAGCTAACTTTACATAGAGCACTCAAGCGTTGGAATTCTTCTAGATCATTGTAAATTTTAATAGATGTTTTCCTTTGATGGTTAGTTCTTATCCTTCCTTTTATTAGGAAGTGATGTTGTTGCAACACTATGTTATTTTTTTGACACCTTTGTTAATGAAAACCTCTTATCTTTGAAAAAAAAAAAATACTTATTTACTTTTATAAATTTTTATTGTATTTACCAGAGTACATGTTATATTGTAAAGATAGTAACTCTATCGATTAATAATAATATCATTATTTTTTTATTATAAAAATAATATATTTTTTAATATTTAATTATTAATAATAAAATTTTATTTATATATTTTTGAGCAACACACATGTTCTCAACTAGTTAAATTGCAGGTATTGAGAAGTTGAGAGGAAAGGAGATAGAAGATGAAACGTGTAGGAGAAAGTAAATTGTGTTAAGTAACTGCTATAAATGAGAGAGATAATAAATATAAAATAATTTGAGTTAAATGGCATAAATGAGAGAGAGAGAAACGTATAGGAGACCTAAATGAAAAGAGAAGAGAAAACAGGCAGGAAATTATGTTAACGGCTATAAATAAGAGAGAGATAAAAAAGAAAAAAATAATTAAAAAAGAGAAAATGCCACGTGTGAAAATATAGTATTTTTTAATCTTACTCTTATATAGAATAAAGATATATATAGATAAGATATTCAAAATTTTCATATCCATGACTAAAAAATAAATAATGTTTAAAAGAAAAATTAAAAATCGTATTTATAGTAATACTTCCCCGGCCCCGCAGGCCGCATCCTCTCCCGCTTGCTCGGTCGGGTTCCCGTCATCGCCTTCCGTTCTCCCTTCTCTGCTCCGTGCGAGAGAGAGAATGAGGGAACGGAAGAACGAGGAAGGGGTAGCGACATGGCTTCTTCGTAAGAGGGTGCGGCCAAACATCCGGCGGATTACGAGCTTGAGGCAGTTCTCTGCGGAGGATACCGCGGCGGCGGCAGCGGTGGGAGAGGAGATCCAGCGCCAATTACATTTCCGCCAACGGGAACAACGGAGGGCTGCGGCTGTAGAGGAATTCGCGAAGATCGCCAAAAACCGGAGCTTCAATGGCTCCGGCGCAACGGAGATGACAGCCCAATTCCTGATGGTGTGTAGCTTCTGCAATAGCCATATTGGTCCTGGACGCGATGCCTTTATGTATCGGTGAGAAAATATTTTCCTTGATTGATGTGTGATGTTTTTTTAGAAATTCTAGTTGAATTTAAGATGCCCTAGGAAGGAACATTGTTACTTCGGTTTGTGCTCCTTTTTCCATAAGATTTGATCTTTCAATTCTAGAATTCTTTTTCGTATATAGCTCCCAATTTTTTTTATATCATATGTATGACAAACTTGAGATTAGAATAGGTGATTTTGGAGACTGCTTCATGGCTTTACTGATCTTAAAATTATTTAGAGGATCCTCTTACTTTCGTATAAAGGTTAAATTGGCCTCTTTGAACTTGATCGGGCATTTGACATATCGTGACATCATCTTTGCATCTCTCTGGCTCTCTGCTACATCAGATGTTACCTTATCATATTCTCTATTCAATTTATTTGTTGATAGATGAATATCATTCAAGTGATTTCTTATGAACATTAATTCAGGTTGACAAAAGTTGAATTTGCATATAATCTCTTACTGCTGCAATTGTCAATTAGTACCCCTAAATGTTTTTATCTTTGAAGTTTCTCTTAGTGGAGAATTGTCATCTCCTTTTGGCAACATAGAAGAACGTGTAGTTAAATTTGCATATGATTTTTAATCACAATAACAGCAGTTTTGCATGGTTTGCTAGAAGAAAATCTTATGATCATCTTAGAGGATGAGCCTTGACATCCAACAAAGGATGCTGTTTGCAACTGGAGTGATCAAGGTTTTTTTTAGGAATGTTAAGAATGCCAATGTTGATATTGCCCAAACCCTTGCATAGGCAAATAGGCAATAGATTTGTTCACTGTCACACCCCAAGGGGAACATAACAGGCCTTGTATTTTTATTGGAACAAACATTATAGCTATACTACAAGGCAACATGTACTTGACAAATAAACATAGCGTGTTGTAGCACATACTTAAGCTATTTAAATAGAACAGGTATACTGAATCGCCCATGCTCTTGGCCCTAGAAGATGCAAAAACCTAGTCTTTTAAAAAAAAAAATTAAAACCATATAATGATTAAACAAGATACATAAGAAGTGACTAATTACTCAAATAGCCAGGGTCAAGCATAAGAATATAATTTGATTTAATATACATTTATACTTAATCACTCAACTCCAAGTTCTAATACAACAACTCAACAAGTGTTCAAATAATGAAGTAACAAACTTACAACTTCTCAATGATCTATAGAAGCATGCCTAATTCACAAAATAGAACGGGATATTATCACTAGCTAGGTGAAACAAATATAGAAATGGGCCAGCGTAATCCAAATTTGATGAAAGATATACTAACAAACCGCAGTAGTGGAAAGTAAAAACAATCTACTAAGGCAGTTAGTAGAACAATTAAAACTCAAATCACAGACCATACAGTAATAATGGTATGTTTTAGCCTTACAAAATCTAACTAAACAACATAATTTATTAGATATAATTCAATTGGTCAGTCATATATTCAAGAAAACTACGTATTATAATAGTTAAAATTAAGAACATAAATACATATATATTCAGCATGCTATAATTTATTTACAACAGTTACCAAATTGAGTTGAAGCAAAACTCAAACTAAACTTGAAATACACTTTTAGATTGGTATACATAGAGGCTACCCTCCCAGATTTCCCACTTCAACTCTTCCAAATATCTTGTCTAATCAAGGAAGGAAAACAGTAGAGGACAAGAATTTCTCTTGGAGCAAAGAGAAATGAGAAATGTAAAAAAGGGTGTGAGACGTTGAAAGCCAAAGATGAGATAATTAGATTTCACTTTCTCCCATAACCATACACGTAACTAATGGAGACTAGCTCTGTCCCTTGTCCCAGCATCTCTAGGCCATTATCTAGTTCAGTTTGTTATTTGGTTTGTTAATTTTCAGCATCCTTAAGCCTTGTCATAAGTCAATCTGCTTGCAAATATCTCATTTACTCTAATACAAAAACTGGTGGAGGTGGAGAGGGACCCTTTCTCCCCATGTGCCCCGTAGTTGCTCTTCATGGACCATGTCTCATTTTCTTTTCTTTCTTTTTTCTTATATATTATATATTGTATGTTACTATATACTATTACAGGACGATAGGCCCTATCAAAGGATTAGCTCACAAGGCACGAAATCCAACTAGAATGCCAGTTTCTTTTTTCATTTTCGGTCAGAAAGCTTTCTCTATATAGACTATAGAGTCAAATGTTGAGGGTCGATCAAAATCGAAGACTCTCATCGTGCTTCTTTTGAAAAGTACTGGTCACTATATGGGGAATTTGATGGCTGAATAAATCCAGCATCCATCCAGCAGAGGGGGCTTGGTCTAGCTTCATAGCTTATGAAGCCGTAGCTTATGAAGCTAAATCAAAAGCCGTCTCAGACGCATCAAATGCTTCTAATGCGCCATCACCTACAGCCCCTTCCTCTACTGAGAACTTCCACAAAATGAAAATGGTTGTTTCACGAGATATGGCTGGCGGATAGAATTTGGCAAATCTTATCCATCGTTTGTTACGAGTTTCGAATATCATTTAAGTTGGATATGATTGGTTCCAACTTCGGTTCTAATGGGATAAAGATATTCTCTCGGGGGTTGGGAATTTAAAATCCTAAAAATTTTCTTTTCTCATCATTTAACTTGGATGTTTGTGATAAGTTAATTTTAAATCGATTTTTAGGGATACATTGTCCAAATTTTCTTATTATTATGTTAAAATAAGTATTTAAATTTAATTTCATAAATTTTAAAATGATAAGTTGGTAAAATCAAACTTAAGTATTAAATTATTAATATTCGACTCATTTACCTGGAGCCAACATAAACATAGGATTTCAAAATCTTGCCATATCTAATCTTCTTATCCCAAATTTGATCTTCTTATCTCAAATTTCAACAAACGATGGATAGGAAATAAGCTTATCCCCAGAATTCTTATCCTGGTTAATTCCAACTGAATTTCTATCCGATTGGAATCCTAACATGCAAAACAAACACACCATTATATTTTGTTTATTTGTTTTATTATTCATTATATATCAATTTTCCTTTTTTATTTGTACATATTATGTAGTTTTTTTATTACTACCAATATTATTATTTTCAGATTTAGTTATTTATTATATTATCCAAAAATTTGATTTAATTTTTTAATTTTTATTTAAAAAAATTATTTGATTCAAGATTTTAAAATTTTTAAGGAAAATTCAAAATCTCAAACTTAACTAATTCTACATTATTATTAAATATTAAATATAGTAATTATATGTTGTAATTTTCTTCTTTTTTAATATATTACTTATTATGTATTCAAACTTTTATTTCTTTCCTTAATTTGGTTGTATGATGATTTTTTCATTAAATTTTGGTTCAAAATTTCACTTTTGCTCACGAAAAAATTGAACTTTTGAATTGAACCAATTATACATATATTAGTATATATCAAATATACAATAATACGTTTAAACTTTCTTCTTCTCTTTTTCTTATATATTATATATTATATTATTTATTATTACTATCATTTTATTGTTAATTTAGTATTAGTATAAATCCAAAATTTTGATTTTTTTTCCACCATGATTTAGTTAATTTTTTTATTTTTTATATTAATTTTCTTTTTGGTTTGAGATTTCACATTTTTTTAAGAAAAACTCAAAAACCCTGAATCAAATCGATTATAAATATCTATTATATGTAAAAACTTGTGGATGTTGTAATAAGATGGTAATTAACTAACATGTATGAACTGAAATATCTTGATTTTTTTGCTTTTTAACTTTGTTTTTCTCTTTGTTACATTGATCTTTTTTTATTTTAACCTTTATTGGCGTTGCATTTTCGTTAAACTAAGTTTATTTTTCAATGAATAGGTTTTTAAAGGTGTTTTTGCCAATTTTTAATTTTTTCTCTTGCTTTTAGTCTATTGTTGCTTTCCTTCTTGTTTTAGTAAATTTTATCAGCCTTTACTAAATATCTATTGTTTTTTTGTTTTATATAGTAAATTAAAGTTTTATATTACTTTTGGGTTTGTGATTGATTGTTGTAAGATTGATATCTATTCTCTTGATTGATGTATAAACTCATTTTTAGATCTTTATGTTTAACTATGTTTTATCCATTTTAATATATTAATATATCATCAATTTCATAGTTATTATTGATTAAGAATAACTTCTATAAAACTTTTCATCCCATTCTATGCTTGGGGCATCTCTCTAGCTTAATATGTAATTTTTGGACCCTGCATCAGCCATTGACATTAGTATGCTGCATTTTTTTTGCCCTATTTCATTGTAGTGATGATGGTTATTTCTTTGGGTTATCAGTTTGAAAACTAGCAGATCATCATACAATTCATTATTCCTACTAGTTATATGTATTATTTATGTGGATGTAAATATAAATATGTCAATTTTAGTAAAAAAATTGGCAGCTTACTCTTTCAACTAGTAATAAGTGCTGCTAGTTTGTAATTCTGGATTCTCCTATAACCCTGTTGTGTGTGTTCTAGTTATGGTTACAACAATTAACATGCAGAAATTGATGATTGCAAAATACAACAACACGTGATGCATCACGCACATTGAAAAAAGAAGAATCAATGGACAATAACACACATCCTTGCGAGAAACACTTGTCAGCTGAAGAAGAGGGAGTTCGGCATGATGGTAAGTTCCTCTATGGTCTCGGGCGACTCGGAGCTTGGTTGGACTCTGGTGACGCGCTCCAAACCTCCTACTTCCTCCTCCTCACGTCGTGTCTCCTTCGCCATTGCTCCCAAGCCCTCTTCTCCCTCCTGGATTGGCCCTCATCGATCCTTCGCTGATATCGTTCGTCTCGACTTCCCTGTTCTCAGTCCCAAAGCTCCTTCATCCTCCTCGGTTCATCGCGGTCACCCCTCTATTAGCGAGGTCGTCTCCTCTTTGCGGAAGGATGGTTGCTGCTTCATCTGTACCAGGCGTGGGCACCTTGCTCGCTTGTGCCCGCGGCGACAGGTCTGTTTCCTTTGTCGTCGTGAGGGCCATTTGAGTAGCCGTTGCCCCTCCTTCCGTCGGTCTCGCTCGAGCATCTCACCTTTTTCCCGCTTCGACCAAGTCAGCTTCTCCTCCTTCGGAAGTTAATGCACCTAAACCTAATCCTGTTGCATTTAAGTCTCCTTCCCCTGGCGTCGAGTCCGCCTTTAAGAGCTGCCCCCCTCTCGTCCTAAAGGTGCACACTTCATCTCCTCCTGGTTCTCTCGCTTCTAAACCTCCTGCACTTCTGGTGCGCTGCTCAATGGACAACCGATCGGACCGCATTTGCGTTCTCGTCCCGAACTCGGCCTCTACCGCTGAGCGGGCTCGATATCTCAGTGGCAGATGTGTCTTGGTCACGGTTCGGGACCAGATCAATCAACAAGCGGATGTTGCTAGCTTTCTCTCCCGACAGTTCAGCAACTATCGGCAGCACATCGGGGCCTGGAAGCAGCGAAGGTTAGTCGACGGCAGGTTTCTCATTACTACCCCTGAGGCAGAGAATTCCTACTACAAGAGACGACTTGTTCGTGATGGAAGCTTACGGTGGAACCATGTGTCGTTGGTGATCTCCGACTAGAGACAGGATGAACCCTTCGTCACGGTGGTGGCGTCCAACCTCCTGGTCAATATCGAGCTTAGAGGTTTGCCGATCATGTTCTGGAACCTTGATACAGTGGTCGCTCTCACCAGCTCGTTCGCGAGCTTTAAAGCCATGGCGGAATCTTCATTGAACTGGATGGACCTCAGCTCCTTGGTTCAGGTCAGGGTGCGCGCTCTTCATCTCATCCCCCGCTTCATCGTCGCCGACGCCGACTCATGTCGTTTTACGATCGAAGCCCTAGATTGCTACATGTCCGCTGCTGAAACTGTCTGGGCCTACAACAAAGAATATGGATCAGGATATCTGTTTGATAAAAGTGGATTTTGAAAAAGCTTTTGACACGATTAATTGGGACTTCATCTTTCAACTGCTTGAGGCGAGAGGCTTTCCCCCTAGATGGCAACTTTGGATATGGTCTCTCCTCTCCGCCGAGTCCTCTCTTATCATTAATGGAGCTGAGGGTAATCCCTTCCAGCATAAAAGGGGCCTTAGGCAAGGGAACCCCATCTCCCCCATGCTTTTTAACCTTGTCATGGATGTGCTCTCCCGACTTATCTCCAAGGCAGCCACCCGAGGTCTAATTAGGTGGGCACTTGACCTGCATCTTGAGGAAGGACTTACTCACATTCTGTTCGCCGATGATCTTCTTTTGTTCGCTGGTGATGGTAATGATTGTCTACACTCCATTGGTCTCCTACTCCGATGCTTTGACCTGTGTACCGGGCTAAAGATCAATACTTTAAAAACGAAAGTTATCCACCTAGGGGGGGATTTGGCAAAGGCTTCCGCCGCAGCGTCTGTTCTCAATTGTTCGGTTGGTTCCTTCCCTCTTAAATACTTAGGCCTGCCACTTTGCGCAGGAAAATTAACAAAAGCGGACTGGTCACAGGAAAATGAAGAGCTTTCCTATAGGTGGTTCTGACACCTCTGCTAGGGACAAATGCTTAGTGGCCTGGGATCATATCACCTGAAGTTGCGCAGAGGGAGGACTCGACATCCTTGATATTCAAGCACATAATCTGGCCAGGCTGGGTAAATGGTACTAGAATCTTTAGCAATCTGGAGGGATGCCCTGGCAGGATATTATTTCGTCCTTGTACCCGATATTGAAGATGTTCTTTGCGCAAGGTATATAGGGACTTTCGCCTATTTGGAGAGATATCTATAGGCTCCGAGATGTCTTTAATATCTCCCTTTCTTTTGAACCCGGAAATGGTACCTCTCTCCCCTTCTGGCATACTCCTTGGCTTCTCGGGAAAAGCCCTAAAGACAAATACCCGTCCCTCTTCTTTGTTGCCATCAACCCTGATTTATCTATTTTTGAAGCAAAGACCTGGGATGATTCGGGTGTGGTTTGCGGCTGGGCCCTTCAGTTCAGACATCTTGTGACCACGGCTGAGTTGACTTGTTTGGCTATTGACTTGGCCCCCTTTCTTCACTCTTCCGGGGAGGACAAGATCAGGTGGAAATGGAGCTCATGCAACATCTTCTCTACCCGCTCGCTTTATCGGCTGCTCACGTTCCGCGGTCTCCTTGATCCAGAAGCTGGGTTCATCTGGCAGAAAGATTGCCCTGCTGCTATTTCTATGCAAAACTGGATCGTGGAGAGGAAAAGGCTTCTTACAAAGGAAAGGTTGATTGCTCGAAATGTTCAGGCCTCACCGACTTGTCTACTTTGCAACAGGGATGATGAGTCCCATCAACACCTATTTGAAGACTGTACCTACACTAGGAATGGTTGGACACACTTCCTATGCCTCGCCCATCAGACAACATTCTCACTCTCCTTTAAACCTTGGGAGGGGACGACATCAAGTAGCACAAACGACTCGCGACGGCTCTTTCGCCTGGTGATGATTTGGAGGAATAAGATATGGCACGAATGGAACCTTCGAGCATTTGAAAACTGTTGTCGGTCATTCGAGGAACTCGCCGCAGAAGCTGCGGCAGTCCTAACTCTGATGTAATTTGTTTTGATTAGAGTTCTTTCGGAGTTTACGGCTCCCCCTCTTTCTCCCTTCTCCCTTTTGTATTCCCTTTCAATCCTCTTTGAAATGAATGCAAATTTCTTTCGGTCAAAAAAAAAAATAACACACATCCTTGCCCATTGCATGAGTGCATGCATGGACTTATATATGTACTAGTTTTCCTTGACCTCTTCGCCATAGTCCTCGTCCTCATCAGTGTTGGTGATGGTGTTCAGGTAGTGCTGTTATTCAGATAAGTGGTTTTTAATGTTGCTATCAGCCTCGAGAAACTCCATCTCATCAATGCCCTCACTGGTGTACCAGTTCTCGCAAGGTCTTGCTGTGGGGAACGACAATGAATTGCTTGGAGATGTGAATATTTCTTCACATCTCCTGGATGGAGGTGGAGTTACCCATGATGGTGGACTATGTTCCTCATGGTTGGGGTCCTCTTAACCACAGTGGGACTTGGTGACTGACATGGTGTAGGTTTCAAGAAACACTTCAAACCCTAGTTCTTAGGACAAATAAAACCTAAGAGAGTAAGAAGAAATTCCCACAAAGGAGCATTTGCCAAGCCCTGGCTTACAAGGATATTAAATTCTTCCCAAACATAAAGACCACAATTTGCTAACTGCCAACTTCTAAGTTGTAACTCTCTTTTCTCCTACAATTCTACTACCATGAAGCCTCGTGCCATCAGCCTCTTCTTTCACAACTTTCTTTCTCTATCTGCAATACTCCTTTCTCTTCTAGCCATCATGAACTTCTACAACCATGAGTATTTTTTTATTTGAATCTTTCTTGTTCTTCTTCAACGTCTATTGCAGTGAATTCTTCATCCACCACCATGACTTGTGATGTTAGTAAGTAATTATACTGCTAGAATTGCTGCAGATGTGAGCAGATGGTGTTACATATTTAAAGTGGAATGGATTCTAGACCTGGAGAGGGGGACTTTATTGCACAAAAATGAGCTGTTCTATGATCTAGGATCACCATAACCGAACTGGAGGTGGCAGACTGGCAGTTGGACAGCTGCAAGCTGCCAACCTTCAACCTGTAACGCTTTCTTGAGCTCATGAGCGTGAACCATGGTATTTGTCGATGATTCCTTGGCCAGGACCACATGCGATCCCTACTTTGCCTATTTTATTATCATTTTTCTTTTTTTGGCAAATGACAAGTAGAATAGGAAAGAAGAGAAAAAATGGGATCACATACATTCAAAGTGATGAATTAACAATAATATGTAATAGTGAGTGTGCAACCTGTTAACAGCAAAAGCACACTTATGTGGAAGAGATACAAAAATAACCACAAGTACCGAAAGGGAAAATAGCCCGAACCACAGGTATGCAAAGTATAATTTACCCTAATGTGGTTATTATAATTTACCCTATTTTATTATCATTTTTCTTTTTTTGGCAAATGACAAGTAGAATAGGAAAGAAGAGAAAAAATGGGATCACATACATTCAAAGTGATGAATTAACAATAATATGTAATAGTGAGTATGCAACCTGTTAACAGCAAAAGCACACTTATGTGGAAGAGATACAAAAATAACCACAAGTACCGAAAGGGAAAATAGCCCGAACCACAGGTATGCAAAGTATAATTTACCCTAATGTCAGCATCAAAATGTGTGTTCTTTATTGGTTAGTTACTTGCATTATCCTATCTCTTGTATATAGAAGGGTTGACCTGAACCAAAAGCAATTCTTAATTGTTTGGACACATTGCTCAATTTGAAACATGCATCCATCTATACTAAAATTCTTAATTATGGTTGCCAACTTGCTTATCTAACGTAATCTTTCTCTGTCAATTTACAGGGGTGATATCTCGTTTTGCAGCCATGAGTGCAGGCAACAAAGGATGGATCAAGATGAGCTGAAGCGTAAGGAACTTCTAACCTCCAAGAGAATTGTTGCTACCTCATCATCCACAGGTTCAACAATCGGCCCGACTGTTGTTGCAGCCTAATGTATTGGGGGACGAATCTTTTCAAGGATTCTCTATTTCAAAAAATAAGTATGTGTCAGTGCTTAAATTAGATGGATTTCAGAAATGAAAGTACCCATCCATCTCTGAGGTCAGCTCCTTCCTCCATATATCTTTTATTATTTTGATTACAAGGGAGTCAAGTATCATATATCATACAAGTAACGTTTCATGAGCCATATGTTGGTCATCTCAATATTGTATTTAACTTCTTATATCAATCATTTGGGACCAAACATTGCAAGTATCCTCATTTCGTTGTGGGACTCGTGTTGCTTTTCGGTTTCAAAGTGGAAACTAAGAATAAAGGGAAACTGACAGATGTTTTTCTGCGATGAAATCTGGATGCCAGAGAATAAGAACTGAGCTGATTATATTCTCATTCTCTCATTAATAGAATCTGTATGGTGGTCTTTTACTTTGGATGTCTGTATTCTAATATGTGTGAAACTGCAAAGTTGTGTTAACCTAAAACCTACATGGTTTTTTGTATAGGTGGTGATTCATTTGTTAATTTAAATGTGAACTCTTTGTTCTTTGATGCTAAGATTCCAAAAATGTGACGGGGACAGTCTACCTAGTGAGATCCTGTTGACGATGGACTAACACCAAAATTGGAGACCTTTACTCTTTATCTCTCATTTTCATCTCACTTATTAATTAGTGTATAGTTCTTTTCTTGATAGTTCTGAAATGAGTTCCTTCGCGCTTCGGTTGATAGCCATACAGGCTTGTCTTGAACCTAAGCTGAATCTCATACGAGTTCTTCAAGTGTTTGTTGTTGTGTGAGTTGTTCTACTCTGAGTCTAATTTGATGAATCAGTTCTTTCAATATAAGTTGCAATAAGTATGGTACCTGAGTATCTATCCAAAACAAGCAAAGTCAAGGAAGGTTTGCTTCTTTTTTTTCTTTCAAAGCAAAAGAGGTGAAGGTTGATTTAATATCACGACTTCTGCTATCAGTAACAAAAAGGTCCTTTAACAGTGACTAGCTGAAAATTTCAAAATTTGCTTAGCTTCTATATACTCAGGGAGGTCTTACACACCAAATTAAGAAGAAGAAGGCGTCTTCTTCTTCTTCTTCTTCTTCTTTCTCTATGATTATTCATGTACTTGGATGTAGATTTCAACTCAATTTACATTGCATCAACACTTAATTCTGATAAGTTTGATCTACTTTGACAAAGTTTAGATTACACACTTTGGAAATCAAGTCTCATTGAGGTTGCTATCATTTATATCATTTCCTTAAATCACCCATAAAAAATGTTTTTCTTTCTTTTATAAATATTTAGATTATAGGCTAATGATGTTGTGTATAACTTATATGATTTATATATAATTGGAAAAGTATTATATTATTTGACTCAAGTCAAGAACAAGACGCAAAGTAGCTAGTTCAACTGAAAAAGAGCTTGATGTTCAACTAACCCAATTCAACCACAATAATAGAGAGCCAAAGCCTTATGACTTGAGTTGAATCTAATTTTATTTTTATAATTTAATTTATTATCTATTTGAAAATAAAAGAATGAATATAAACTTGGTTGCAGTTTTTTACTGTTTTAGTTGTGTAAGAAGACAGTGAAGAACTCTTTAAAATATGACTGAAGTCTGAAGGCATGTGTAAGAAGGTATGCTGCATCCATCAACCTTAGTTTAGAATGGCAATTCCCATCACCAGATCCAGAAAGCAAGGGTGCATTATTTTACTGAACAAGCAATTTGCATGACTACTAGCTGACACATACCATTATTTTAACTCTAATTATTAAATTAAGTTAATTGTTTAAAAATGTTGCTTACCAAATGCCCCCTCAATCTTTGTCAAATAACCTAAAATATCAAAGTAAGAGAATCAAATTAATAGGGAAAAAAGTGAGAGATTACATTCAAATATCTCTTGGCCCTAAAGAGACAAGAATAGCTCATGAGGACAAGAACCCTAATTTATGGTGTGTAATATAGGACAACAGACTTGACTTTGTATCCAATATTCCTTGCTTTATTTAGTTTTTGTTGAGAAACCATTTTTTTTATAGTTTTGTGGACAAGCTTTGCATGGACACGGGATAATTTTTTTTAGATAGGATAAGTTTATTCTCATTCACTCCTTGCCATGCTATATGCTGGTCTCATCTCAAAGTCTCAAACTTGAATAACATGTTGTTCTTTTATAAATTTAGTATATATAAAAAAGATAATGTTCTTGTGGCCATGTATGGAAAAGATTAAATATTATTCTCTTAAAATTTAACTCTCTTTATTTTACCCTCCTAAAATTTTATGAGCTTAAAAATTATTCTCAAAATAAGAATAAATTTTAACCTAATAAGAACATAATTTTAACCATCTTCAAAATTTTAATGACTATTTTTTAATTCACTCGCACTCCTCGTATAAATGTTGTCTTCTCAATCTAAACCTTTTTGATTAGATCTAATTTGATGAAATTGACTATCGAATTAATTCGGTGCTACTCAGAGAAATGTGAGATCAAATTGATATCACCAAATTTCAAATTGAATCTAATTCAGCTTTCCTGAAACTTGATCTTAAGTTAATCAAATTTGATCCCAATCTAATGCAATTGATCTGAAATCTACAATAAGTTAACTCAACTAAAACTTGTTCGACATGATTTGAGTTCACTCGATATGATCTGATTTGGTAAATTGAATCATAAGATGATATGATTTGATCAAACTCAACACAAACTCACATAATTTTGTCATAATATAATTATAATCTGAGTTCACACAACTCAATTTGATAAATCTAATTTCGAGTTAACGCAATCAAACATAATTAGAACTAACTTGTTTAATCAAACCATAGGCTAAACCAATTTTTTTTTTTTAAAAGAAAAACAATAACCTTCGAGTCAGGTTGTGTTCAAATACTGGAAAAGAAAAACAAAGAATCAATGATCGTGTTTTCCTCGCCAGTAGTTTGCACACCCCCGTACTCCTTTCGGCTATTCAAAATTTTATTAGCATCAACCTCAGTTGCATTACACTTGTCCCTGTTCATATCCTTATGAGCTCTACTACTAGCATCACAGGTACAAACAATACTAGCAGCTGCTCTATCCTTTGTATTAACTATCCTACCAACAAATGACCTATTGTCATTAATCCATTCATACATTCTGTTGCAGTATAAAAAAGAAGGGTAAAAGTTTTTTGCTGGTGAAGGATTGCTAGAAAACAGCTTCAAACCGTCCTTTGCAAGGTTGTGTGCATTCACATTCTTATCCCTCTTGATATGAATTCATTCCTTTAAATCAAAGAATTTTGCAACTTGCCAGATTTCTTTAACTAGCCCTTTCAAATACCAAGGTGATTTGAACTTTCCGCACAAAATATTAACTGCTCTGAGACAATTTGAAAACAATTTTTTTTTTTAAAAAAAAAAAATCATGCTCAAGACAAGTCACCTTCTACTCATATGTGGGTAAAGAGAGCAGAGGGCCATGACCGTGCTTCTCTCGCCATCAGTCTGAGTAGAAGTATGTTCCCCTCGAACATGCATCTCTTGACAATCTGAAAACAATTTAAAGTGCTTTATATTCATCTGTCTTGCTTTAATTAAGCTTAACCATACAGCCCATAACTCAGCTGATAAGGGGTCTTGAGCTGACATGAAGCTGATATATTCTTTCGAATCATTTCCTCCATTCACGTACACCTGAATTCCAATGCCAGTAGCTTTATCATCTTTTAACCAAGCAGCATCACAGTAGATTCTGCAAATATTACTATCCTCCATGATAGTTTCAACCTGTAATGGGAATACAATTCCCTCATTTGCACTTTTGTTTGCTAAGTTGATGTTGATATTTTTCCCCCAATTAAAGTGTTGCGTAGGATTACCATTGATACACCTTTGATTTAACTCAGCTAAATAGGCTAAACAAATTCAAACCTATTAATTGAACTCGACTTTGAAGATCCAAAAATAGTAAAATTAAGATATTAAACATACGAAAGACTAATTGATATGTAAGTAATATTTATCCTTTAAAACTTTAAGGGTAATTATCTGAATACATCCTGAACTTTGAACATTGTCTCATTTGAAGCCAAATTCGAAATATTTTTAAATCACATCCTTAAATTTGATATTGATCTCAATTGTATCCTCCTGTCATCTCTCCGTCATCAGCCCCGTTATGTTCATGACGTGGTATGCCCACGTGGAATAAAATATTATTATTTTAACACATCATTAAAAAAAAATAATTAATACAACTCACAAAACTTAAAGTTGGTGTTCCGCTCAACCTCCCGCCTTCCGCTTCAGCCGCCGCCGACGACGATGAGGCATACATCGAGATTACCTTGGACATGTGCGATGATACGGTGGCGGTACACAACATCAAGTCGGCGGCGGCCACCGGAGGGGAGGCGAAGGATCCTGAGGTATCGCTACTGGCACGAACGCTGGAGCGGCGATCGACGTCGTTCGAGTTGACCATCAAATTGTTCAGCGTCAACTCTCTCGTCACATCAACACGCTTCTCATGGTTGCTCTTTTCCTCCTTGGCCTTCTTCTTCAAAGGCTCCACCTCCGCTCGCTTCTTCAAGAGCCCTGGCACCTCACCATGACCTTCCTCCAACTTGGACTCCAGTGAGGCAAGCTCATCGATTCTCTTCAGAAGCACTCTGAGCCCCGTTGCGCCCTCTTCTCCTAATTCTGCTCCTCCTCTTGCTGAACGACGATTGCCTAGACCACGGCGAGGAAGCTCTTGATCCCCTCGGAGGCCACTTCACCAGGAACTCGATCGACGGCGAGTTGCAACTCTTCGTAGAGGGAGCAAATGTCGGAAGTAGTCAGGTGGTTCTTGGCGTGGCAGTGGAAGAGGGAGAGGAGAAACTAGCCGGCGAGAGAATGTGTATACTCTCTCTGGAATTTGATGAGGCCGCAAAAATCAGAGCTCCACTGATCGATTTCCATTTGTAGCCAAAGAGAGGCCTAGTGGTGCATATTGCTTGTGGGGTGGATTGCGAGTGCATAGTTCAGGCACTCAAGTTGGTGACCGATGCGTGTTTGATCCTGATGACACGAGTGCATCATCTTCCACATGCCCATCAAACTACCTGCATGCAGAAAGAACTCAAGATGACGACAAAAAGGAAGAAAATAAGGTCAAGGCTGCCATGGGGTTCCATCGTAGCCCCGCCATGTCGAAGGCAGACGTCCCCTGCCGGTCCCCCTCCGCCTCCGCCTCCCACAAGCCCTCGGCATCGCCTGCTATGGATGCTGGACACTAGATATCATTGTTGCTCCCGTCCTCCAACTCTAAGACCACCGATGCCTTCGCCCACTCCTTCGGCGTCTACTTCCCCCGCACCTCCGCCTAGGTGAAACCCCGCCCGCCGGACGTGGCCGAGCTGCTCCGCCTCGCGGAGGAGCTCCAGGAGAAGGAGTCCCGCCTCCGCACGCAGCTCCTAGAGCAGAAGCTCCTCCGGGAGAATGCCGTCATCATTTTGTTCCTTGATAAGGACATAGCCACCAAGACCGAGCCCGACTTCTTCCTCCGGATCTGGAACTCCAAGGTCGGCGACGCTTTTTGGACGAAGAACGCGGCGTCAGGTGAGTCGCCCTCTCTGTACTCATTTTCCACGAGGCAGAGCACGGCGATGAAGACGAAGGCGTCGCCGGCGGCAAGGGAGGAAACGGGGAGTAGGCGTCGCCGTTGACGGCGGCGAGGGAGTTCAAGCTGAGAGTAGGGTTCACCGGAGGTGGAGTATTTAGAGCTTGAACTTGATGGATTTAGGTCATCGGGGATGAAGACGACAAGTGCTGAGTTGGGATAAAAATAACACGATGTTGCAATTTTTTTTATTTTTTAATGATGTGTTAAAATAATAATATTTTATTCCACGTGAGCATGCCATGTCATCAACATAACGGGGCTGACGACGGAGAGATGACGGGAGGATACAATTGAGATCAATGTCAAAGTTAAGAATGTAATTTAAAAATATTTCAAATTTAGCTACAAATGAGATAATGTCTAAAATTCAGGATGTATTTAGATAATTATCCAAACTTTAACCTCATCCTAGAGTGCTAAACACAAGTTTAGATCAGGTTAAGAAAAAAATAATAGAACAATCAGCATTATGGGTCTAAAATTTATTAGTTAGTTGTATTAACAAATCATAAGAAAGAACCAAAAGAAAATTAAAGTTAATTGATCCAAATTTTTACATGATACCATATTTCTTGCAATTTTAATTCTCAATAACCATGGTCTCAAACCCCTAGTTTAGGCGGTTGAATTCAAAAGACAATGGCATCACTTTCGGACAATTTTCATCTTTAATTTTTAAGAAAATAAAAAAAGGACATAAAACTTATATGTTTCTAGAAAATGGCGAACCAAAAGGAGGTATTGCATTTTCAGAATCAATGAAATCCGATAACAATTTCATAATTTTCAAAATAAGATAATTATTAAGGAGCCAATTTTTACTAAAAACGAAATGCTAATCAAACAGGGAAGTGATAGTCTTTTAGTTTTTTTATTTGCAGTCATGACAGCTCCCCTAATCCAGTGAAAAAATGATAATTTTGTTATTAACATTTTTAATTAAATCTTAATTTGACCTAATTGAACCTTAGAAGATCAAGATTTTTTTTTTCTTTTTGGGGGACGGATAATGTTAATATTTAATTAAGTGGACGGATTGAACCTATAATTAATCATTGCTCGACAACTCTATTATACCTACTGTGGTTGAGCTGATCAAGTGGAGGCCATATAGGTTGACAGGATAACTAGAAGCAAAAAAAACCTAAAGCTATGTAAGGGTGCGCATGGGTACTCGATAGATTCGGAACTGATTGAAATCTACTCGATCGAATAAGTTTCGAGTATATCCAAATTAAATTCGATAGGGTCCGGGATAAAAATTAAGAAATCGGTTAAAATCGATTCCAATTTCGGGTCCAACATATCAGGTACCCGAAATCGAAATCAAAATCGATATCCGAAATCCATACATTGGAACATGTTCATTTATAAGTTCTAGGGTAGAGATTCCAATATTGTACCATGTTGAAACATATTTTGAAATCTATTTTAGAATATGTTTATTTATAAGTTTCAATAGAGTACCCGGAATTTGTACCTCAAAACCTATAAATGAACAAGTTCCAACATGATATTCGGAATCGGAACTTATGATTTCAAGTGGGGTCCTATTCCAAGTTCCAACGTGATAAAATTCGATTTTATACTAGAGTGAATTTGAATATTATGAAAAATATAAAATACTCTAATCCACTCAACCTTAATGACATATTAAGCCCTTCGTTGAGCATATTTGACTTTCTATGTTAAAGTAGATCATCAAGAAGTTGCCTGATCACTGTCACTTGGTACACATGATTGTCAAATGCCTCGCGAGATCCAAGAAACTCTATTATAAACAAATATTGATTGATTGATGAGTTGGTAACAATTAGAAGTCATTTGAGGATGATTAGTGCGCGCTACAAGATTGACAGCTTTGATTTTCCCTAACAAGTCAAAAGATAATAATTTCCTTATAGTTAAAGAAAATTTATAGGATAATCTACACAAGAATAACAACAATTATAGATATTAGATAGATCTTTGACTGTTTATTTTGAATAAGTAAATACAATCTTTTTTTATATTATCTTAGATTGAATTACCATCCATCCGAGTAGCGATGATAATTGAAATCGATTAATCACTGCTAATTGATCAATAGAATCGTAAAATTCAAAAACTGATTTTGATTTTTGTTACCGATTCACGAATAACTGATAATTGAAATTGGCTAAATATTTATTATTTATAAATTTACTATTTTTATTTCTTTCGTAACAATTATTCATTTAGAAATCAGTTAATTATTTAATAATAAGTTACTATTTTTATCAATGATTTTGATATTGATTTCGATACCAATATTAAAAAATAGATTTTGATTTCAATTTCTAATAACAACTTTTGTAAACGATTTCAATTTTAATTATTCATAAAGAATATGGTTAATTGAAGTTACAATCCCTACATCCAGGGGCGGACCTACACTAGGACCAAGGGGGTCACTGCCCCCTGAAATTTTCTAAAATATCAAATATTAAATATAATTTGATATTTTTTTAAAAAATATATAATAAAACTGCATTATTATTATTATTATTATTATTATTATTATTATTATTATTATTATTATTAGTTTCAACTTTTTTCATTAATGTATTCATGGCCTAATGATTAGTTATTTTAATTTTTTACTTATAGATCATAGATTCGAATCTCATCTCTTGTCTTTTATATCCATTGATTTATATTTATATTTAAATATAAATTTTGATTTTTTAATTAAAAAAATTCTAAAATTTTCTCTATTAATTTTTCACTTAACTCCAAAATTTTCTCTATTAGTTTATAAGCTAAATTCAAAAGTTTCTCCATTAGTTTTTTACATCTAAAATATTGGTTTAATTTATTTCTAATATTTTTTTCTATACTATTATCCATGCTCATACTATAAAGTTGTGTGAACTTTTGCGTATGAGTTATTCAATATATGATTGAATAATTAATTTTTTCATCAAGCATCTAAGAAAATAAATAAAAATTATGTTATATTTCATCAATGATTGTGAAATTTATTTAATTGAGAATCCAAATCTAAAATACATCTATATTAATTATATAATACATCTTCACGGTGTCAAGTTAGTTTTTACTTTTAATGTAATATTAATTACTATTAGTGCAACAAAGAGTAATTATTTTTCTCTATGTATTTGTAATTTTTGTTAATCTCTTACTAATTTTTTAATTTTCTTCGTATAGTTTCATAAAGTTGGCACTCGGGATGAGTAAGGTGACGACCATATCATAGTAGAGTTTGTTTTGGATAATTTAGATGAAAGAATTTTCACAAGAGCTTTAATTATTTTTAATTTAAATATTTTAGCAATATTTTCAAAATATAAAAATAGAAAAAAATATACTATTATAAGTTGTGATTTTAATTAAAAAGTTTAAAAACGAAGAGTTAAAATAATATTTATTAAATTTTTATATCCTAAATTGGGCCCTCTTCATTGAAATTTCTGCGTCCGCCACTGCCTACATCCCATGAAAACCTCATTCAATTTAAAAGCTAGCTGAACCAAAATCCAAAATCATTAGACAAATGATGAAAAAATGGATAAAATGCAACGGAGCAATGATCGCATGTGAGGAGGACCCTTCGATAGGGATGTCAATGGGGGCGACTTCAAGATGGGTAGTATCGCAATCGCATTCGCACTTGCACTCGTTTATTAATCTATCTTTCGTACTCGCACCCGTGACGGGTATCCATCACCTGTCCCCCGCACGGGTAATTGATACTCGCTGATATTCACAGATACACATTTAAACTATTATAAAAAGTTTTATTTTGCTTTAATAGTATACCATCAATGATTCTCATTCCACCTATATTAATAATTTGGTTGAGAAATACTAAACCATAAAATTAAATAATAAATCATAAAATTATTTTAAGAAATAGCAATATGAGTTATTTCCTTAAAATTTAAAATCAAAATACTTTCAACTAAAATTGGAAATTGATACAAATATATATTATATTTAGATGACGAAAACTGATGAATAGATTATTTAAATTTATTTTTAATATTTCATTAGATATTAATATATAAAAAATATAAATTTAATATTTAATATATATTGACGGATAATGGGTATCCGTGGGTGTGGATAATATAGTATTCGTATTCGCACTCATTTATTAAATAAGTAAAAATTTATATTTGTACTTGTGGATATAATATGTTCCATGTAATTAACCCGTGTTGGATAAGTAGGTATCGATGAGTACGAATAATATTGTTATCGCTGCCCTTCGTCCTTTATATGGCTTAATTATTTTCTGGATATTGATTAAAGGCAATTTAATTTCTGTGATGGATCAAAAGCTTCAATAAATGCTTATGTATGTGTGTGGGGCGGAACGCAAGCCTGGTTCGCACGTGCCAACGAGGCAAAGTGGATAAGCCTTCGGAGGGGAATCCGTTTCCCCCGGCACGTGTCGGGCCCGCCCTTTCCGCTCTCATCTTTTATCTTCTGCTCCGCCGCTGCAGTAGCGGCCGCGATGATACCGAACAAAACCGCCGCTTTTATCGCTCTGCACCCCCATCCGTGATATGTGAGAAGCCGATCCCCGCTGCCGTCCTTGACTGTTGATGGCGGATATCCCCTTCTCTGGGCTCCTCGACGTCCGTCTCCCCCCGGCCTCCTTCAAGCTCTCTCCGCCGCTCCCGCTCCGCCGATCGCTATCCGGCCCGCCGCTCGCCCCGCCGCAGCCAGCGAGGACGAGGTTCGTGTCTCACGCCCTCTCCCGGTCTACCCTGGAGCTGTTCTCCACTACCGGTACTTGAGATTCCCTCCCCCCCCCTTTGGTTCGTCTTCAGGTTTCTGTAATTTTGTTGCGCTTAATTGAACATGGATCGGAGACCGGCGTTGCGCTTTACCGCCGCGTGGGTCTTGTTGTTGTTATTGTTTTTGATGGTTTTTGTTGGGGATTTGTTGGTGGTTTCGGCAGAGTGCTCTGACGGCAGTGTCATCTTCCGGTTTGCTGATGCGAGTGAGGTAAAGCGGGACGAGGTTGCTTCTGCTGAAAGTTCTGTTGTGATGAAGGATATGGAAATTTTGGAGAAGATAGAGGGAGAGGATTCCGAGGAGAAGGCCTCTTGCGAGATGAACCAAGTAACAACGAGAATATCTGATCTTGAGACGAAGGATCCGGATGTGGTATTGATAGATGAAAGAAGAGATGAAGAATCCTCTAGTGCTGATAAAAAAGATCTGGAACTTGTCGGGACAGTTTCAAAAATTGAATCTGGGATCTGTTTGGAGGCGAGGGCCGTGACTGGGGATGAAAAGATTACTAGTTTGGAGCCTGAGATGCTAGAAATTGGTAAGAACAAAGTACTGAATAGGACTGATGCAAGCGAAGAAAGTTATACATCTGCAGTTGATGATGTTGAATCTTTGATGGAATGTCAGAAAATAGGTGTGAACACTTCAGGCTTAACTAATTCTCCAGATGAGTTGACACAGACATCAAGAGAGGATGAAGCTTCTGGCAATGGTAAGGTAGTAGAAGCTGCTAAAGAGAGCATCAATGCATCACAGGAGAATCAATTAATTGAGCCTCTTGATAAAAGTTCTGATTTGGCTTTGCAAGCATCAGAAGTATCAGTCTCGACAGTTAATGTCAAACAAATAGAGGTGGACTTTGTCCAAGAAAATTCACAGGTATTGAGTAGTTCTAGTACGGACAAGTTGAAAGATGAATCCGGTGATGCAACACCAACAGATGAGACACCAGAACATTGTGAAGGACCTGACAGAATCACCTGTAGAACAAGTCAAGGACTTAATGAACAGGTAACTCCAGATATGGATGTTGAGGTACAAGATGACTCTAGTGGTGCAATGCTCCAACATACTGGTAACATTGAGACCATAAAAGTATCAGATAATGGGAAAGTTCAAATAATGGAATCTCAATCTGAAGATACGACTTCACTGGTGTCTAGTTCATCAGAGGACATCACAGATGCAGCTGTAGAAGAGCTCCCTTCATCAACAGAAGATTATGAGGACAGTGATAGTACTGAAAGTTCAATTGAAGTAATTTTCTTACTCAACATCCTCTACCATATTTTTCTCTGAATTTCTATGAGAAATATTCGAACTTGTATGCAAAGAATATACAAGCTTAGACACCCATTTTGCCAAACAACTGGTGAAACACCCACCCAGTACTTTATACCCTCTTAGACACCCACTTTGCCAAACAACTGGTCAAACACTCACCCAATACTTTATTTAGTCAAATTCCCTTACTAGTTATCTATCAACCCATACTAACATCCTCCGGCTCCGGCTAATATCAACCAACCCTTAATTATTTTTCAAACTTGTCGGTGTCATAACACATGTTTGACAAAGTTGGTGTCAAAGAAAAATTACATGAAACCTTTTCATACAATGCTAAGATTTAATATAAGAATGAATAAAATATTGAATTCTTTTCTTCCTGGTGTTATAGTAGGCTATGTTAGTTTTGACTTTCTGCCTGGCATATTTCATATAAAATATTTAGTGAACATTAAAATATTTTATCATGATAGAGAGTGGACAATTTGATAACTTTTGAAATATTAATGATTTATGCCTTCTTATATGTCCCCATACTCATGTTGTATCAACTAACAAGATATATATACAGATAGAAAGAAAAAGAACTACTTGTCTTAGAACTTATAATTGCAATAGTCCTTTTAGTGTCAAGTGATTTACTTTATGGTTTTGTTTAGCGTGCCTTGTTCTACGCAGAAGAAATTATTCTCTCTTTAAAGCTTCATTTTGCTAATTCTTTTTCTCCTGTATAAAGGCTGAAACTACTGAAGGGATGAGACAGGATGAGAATAGTCAAGATGCAGCAACCAAAAGGTACAATATGTTTCTCCTTCATAACATTACACTGATGTAAAAACCGCATATGTTATATGTATGATTCAGATATATTCGACTAGATATTCTTGGTCCAATACATGATTTTTTTTCATGAATATATGCAGGGTGGACCAGATACCAGCAAAATTACTTTTCTTGTCTTCAGGTGCTGCAATCTTGCCTCATCCTTCAAAGGTATTGAAGCACAATTTTCGTTTCTGAATCGAAGCCTTAATATAACCCTGTTATGTTTTTGTTTGCTGAAAAATGATTAATGTCTGTGGATCAGCATGTTGAATTGTTTAGACTGTCAATTTTATTTAATGTCATTCTTGGACCAGCTTCTTAAATTGCTTCCAATCATATTTGATGATTTTATTATTAATTGCCGTTGATGTCTTCTATATAGATTTTTTGAATGAATCACCTTGCTGTAGAAGTAAAGAGCTTAGGGTATTAAAAAGACCAAGTATATGAAGCAACAAACTCTTGATTTCTTGGATAGGAGGAGCTCGTTTAGAGGCACATGACTGGACAATCCAAAGTCTACGACATTGATTTATTTTTTTATTCTTACTCTTAGTCTTTCTCTGCCTACCTCAACACTTCCAATTAATTTGCTTTTGGTGTGAAACATTTCGTACCTTACACTAAATATTTCCACTTTTTTTGTCCTTTGTCTAAACATATTAAATCCATGAGCTCATCTGGTATATATGCAATAAAATAACTTCAACTGTAAGATGATTATGGATGGGAAACTAAATTTCTTTAACTTTGTGAAAACTATCAGATCCTTTAGTTGAATATATCACAATGCACAAGTGGTGGAAATGATAGCAGAAACTTATAATGTATTCCAATGTATTCAGAATGATAATTTGAAATGTGCACACAACTCTTGTTTTCAGTATCCTCATTCATCCTTTTAGTTGTCTATTTTATTTTAGATTTTATATTTCAGAGATGGAATAATAGTACCTTCCAAAATTGGTGGATAAGATGCTTACTTTGGGTTTTTGAAAAGCTTATGCACACAAACCACTCTAATTATGTTACACTTTTTATAATTTAAAAATATCCCAGGTTTTATGTGCACACATCTGATTTATATGCTAGAGGATTTATTTAATTAGCATGATTTTGGAAATGAATTTTTTTTTCTCAAACTTCATAAAATTTATTGGATTATTTACTCAACAATATCACAATCAGTGTGAAATGATTACATAAACTTACAATGCACTGTAACAGAACGATAATTTGAGACGATGCATGTTGCTCTCATAGCATTCTGGTGTTCCTTTCAGTGTCTGGTTTACTTTAGTTTGTTATATTCAAAAATCACATATTAGTACCATGAATAACTGGTTGAAAGATGCTTACTTCAGGTCCTTGGATAGCTTATGCATACATCATTATGTTTTTCTATGACTTGAAAATATCCAAGGTTAGTGATTTAAAATAGTATTACAGGCACTGACAGGCGGTGAAGATGCTTACTTTACGTCTTTGAATAACTGGTTTGGTGTAGCTGATGGAGTGGGTCAGTGGTCCCTGGAAGGTATTGTCCTTTCTTTACGCAGTTGTCTGTTTCTTGCTTATTGTTATCTGTCATCATCACTTATGCACAAATTCCATTTAAATTGTTTGTGTACTTACTTAAACCTCCTTTAAATGAATATAGAGAACTGGATATATGTTCAACCTAATCTGAATCCACATTTGTTTTATTGCATTACATGATGATATGACACAGAACCGAAAATGCACATATCTTACCTTAACCTGATGAAATGAGTGTCGTGGTAAGTACTAACTGAGTAACTGGTATGAATTGTTAAGGCAGTTAAGTTAACTTTCCAGTGAGAAGCTTTAGTTTTTATTAAGATGTTGAGATGATGTATCAAGAATCAAGATATTACCTACAAGTGAAGCCTTTTGGTGTGGTTACCTACTATCTAATCTAAAGGCTTTAAATTGCTGAAAGTTACACCACCTAACTCAAAAGTCAAAACCCATCTCCTTGCATGTAATGCATTTCTATTTCCATCTCGTCTATTCTAGGACTCATTGCATTTTTCAGTTTTGCTTTGCCAACTATTAAATTCTATGACCTTCCGTGTATCCTTCTTGTCTGTCGAACCTCCAAACATATTCAACCCTATTTTTCAGGAATCAATGCTGGGCTATATGCAAGAGAACTTATGGATAGTTGTGAGAGATTAGTCTCCACATATGAAGGAACTAAACCAGATGAAATCCTTGTCAAGAGTGCTGCAGAAGCAAGTTCTCCAGGCTCATCTACAGTTTTAGTTGGTTATTTTGATGGGCAGGTGCATTTTCAGCCTGAAGCTTTTAGGCACATAGATAATATTGTCTACTTTCCTCTATGGAGTTTCTGACATTCTACAGTTTGACAAGTCTCGTGTCCTTCAGCATGGAATTTTTCTGAAACAATTTTTTATCCGTTGTATAGGTTCTTCATGTAGCCAACATTGGAGATTCTGGATTCATTGTGATAAGGAATGGCACAGTTTTCAGAAGGTCCACTCCAATGGTATATGGGTTTAACTTCCCTTTGCAGATAGAAAGGGGTGAAGACCCTTCAAGATACATAGAGGTATAGTTACTACCTCTATCAACTACCATGAAACATTAAAGTCATAGCATCAGTTTGTTTTTAAGGAACTTCTATGTGATACACTGTCCTGAGTCATCTTCTTGAATTGTAGACCTACAAAATTGACTTGGATGAAGGGGATGTTATTGTGACGGCAACCGACGGGCTATTTGACAATCTCTATGAACAAGAAATAGCAGCCATTGTTTCCAAATCTCTGCAAGCAAATTTGAAACCAAGGGTCTCAGTCAATGCCACTAAACTCATGTTCTGGTTAACTTATCCTTGTATGCTTCGAAGATGACGATTATAGTTTCTAACATTTCAGGAGATTGCGGAGTTTTTAGCGATGAGGGCGCACGAAGTGGGGAGATCAGGATCAGCACGGAGTCCCTTTGCAGATGCAGCCCTTGCAGCTGGATATCCTACGTTCACAGGAGGTAAACTTGACGATGTCACTGTTGTAGTTTCCATTGTACAGAGGCCCAACTGATTCATCACCAAGAAAGTCCAAACCGGTAATTTCCAGGTTTGCATTCTGGATTATGTTTCCAGGAATCCATCTATATGCGGACAGACTACAGGACAAAAAAAGAAGATAAATTAGTCCATTATAACCACAAATTTTGAGTTGGCAATTTGGCATGATTTATTTCTCTTTGATTTTTTTTTTCTTCCGACTTGGGTGTCTCTTGTTGAGCTTGTCATTGTTTCTGCTTTAAAAAGTGCTGCAAGCTCAGGGTATTCAGAAGGAAGCCCCGAGGATAGTATAATTTGGAAATAATGTTGCACTTCAAGAGATAGATGAATCATGGCATGTATGATTTACTTGTACTTCCTATGATGTTAAATTTCTTTACATATACATATATAAAAGGTTCTTATGTGTATGAGAAAACAAAACAATTGCAGCCGACTGAGTTGTGGGTTTTTTCTCCAAAGGCTTCTTCTAATGTATGCGCCCTAAAGTCATAGAATTTATTTAAATAAATATTAATTCAATTAATTTAGTTGAATATCTTTTATTATAATAATTTAATGATTGAAAAATAAGAATTAATGGGTATCAATTCTTTTTTTACTTTTAATATAATTGAATGCAAATTATTAATTTCTTAAATATTCTTTTTATATATTTTAAACTAAGTTTCCAACAAAAGTATATTGAAAAATTCATAGCTGAAATCATGTGTGTTTTCGATAATCAAATGTGTTTTCATTATTTTCATTGAAAATTATCACTCAAAAATTAATATTATTTTTGCTAACTAAATAAGTTTTCATTTCTTTCCATTATTTTCATCAAACTACGAAGAGACTATTTTGTTAATCAAACACGTTCTTAAAAAATTAAAAATGCAAAAACAAATAGCAAAAATTTGACCATATTATCTATTTTTGCTAAAATTGAAAATGGTGAAAAGGAAAACACACACACTAAAAAATAATTATAAGTGATTTATATAAAGTTATGAATAATGTATTGAATAAATAATGAGAAAAAATTTGTTTTGAAAATTTTGTTTTTATAAATATAATATTATTTCTTCTAAATACTAAGCAATGATTTAATTTAGAATAATATATAATTAAAAATAAATAAAAATCATAAATATGAAAATTATTTGACGAAGTATAAAAAATTAAAAATACATTTTGAATATTAGTTTCTTATTGCTTTGGTTTATTACTTTATTTAATTAAAAAATATGAAAAACTGAATACTTTAAATTAATAGTAACAACCATAGTCATTAAATTTTGAGTTGAATTAAATAATATTTTAATTTTTAATTAACTAATATTTTTAGTTTAAATAGTACATAGTTGAAAATTGATTTTTAAAAACAAAGCAAAATTATTTTTTTAAAATAATTAATGTAATGTTCTAATTCATGAATATATTCTAATATCACATTTTTATTTATTTCATATTTCAATTTTTTTTTGAAGTGAAATAAAAATATATTCTAAATACAATAAATTATCAATTGATAATTGATCATTTTCAATTTTGTTAGTCAGATCAATTTATTTTTGTTCTTTGTGTTCAATTAAAAGCAGACCCAAAGCAACATGACACAAAATAGAGCAGCCAGAACATCTATAAAAACATCATCCAAAACACCTTAAACAAAAGGATGGCCCAATTAAATGGAAGACTTGAGTAATTAAGAATAATAACCAAATAGATTCAAAGGTCATTTAACTCAAGTTAATCCCTATGTGATTCAATTGTAGCCAACCTTAGAAACAACTGCAGCTAAAACAACTTGGCACAAAAAAAAAAACAACTAAAAAAAAAAATAGTCAACCTTATAAACAATTGCATCCAAAACAACTTGGAAAAAAATCACCGGATGAAAAAATAGCAGCTGCAATACACTAAAAAGAATAAGAAACTACAATACACCTCAATGGCTCAATGTCATACCAACCATGCACTTAAAACTTGGCCCAACAATTAAACCATCGGATTCATAACAGTATACAAGCAACGTTCAAAAGCAAATCAATAGATTCTTAACAATATAACAAGCAATCTTTGAAAGCAGACCAACAAATTCACAACAACATAACCAACAACCTCTGAAAGCAAATCAACTGAATCACAACGATATAACCAGTAGCATCCTGTATAAATGTAGGCCTATAGGACGGAAAAGTGTATCATCCTTAATTCATGATCGTCTCTTATTTCTTGCCCACCAAAGAATAGATTTGCCCATCAACTCATCCATAGGAAAAAGCACACACAAAATGTCATGATATTGCAATAGTCACATAAGCAAAATCACGTAGCATATCAGAAGCAATAAACATATATATTGATGGGCAAGATTTATTTCTTGTTACTAGAAAGAATACGTGTATCACAATTGATCAATATCGCCTTCCATTTATGACTGATATATGACATTGTTCTTGCCGGGAGGTTGAAGCGATGTAGTTCGGTCAGGTGTGTCTCCTGGTCGGGTGTAACTCCGGCGAGAGGGGGGAAGAGGGGGACTTGCAAAAGACACTTTGACACTCAACTAAGAATATGTTTGAGGTAAAGGTAATAAAAATTTGAATCTAGGTTATTTGAGGTGTGTCATGTCTATGTATATTGCAGGATAAGAGATTATTGGCGATAATGTTGTCCAGTAATCTCGTAGGGATGTTGCTCAGAATGGGTCGAGGCTGATCCCGGAGATGTCGGGCTTGTAATGACGAATCCCTCATAATTAATGAGGACGTGAATATCCTTGTATGGCCGAGTGGAGCCATCGAGCTAAGCCATCTGGCTTAACTTGAGTCTAGTTCATGAGTGTCGACGCTTTTGGGCCTAATTCGGTTAGCCACAGCCCCCGAGCTTGGTCGGAGTCTGGAGGGCTTCGTGTCGAGCTCTAAGTAGCGTTGGCTTTTGACCTCGGTCTAGTAGAGAGACATTGGCTTTGATCAGTATGCTAATTAGGAGACCTCGGTGAGAGTTACAGCTTGTTTGGATTGAAGGGTTTGGGAAGGTTTGGAGGGGGAGGTGTTTAAAGGGGTTCAAAATACCTTGTTTGGATATTTTTTGGAGGGTTTTGAAACACCTCCAATCCCCTACTAGAACTCATTTCCAAAACCTCCCGTTTTGAGAGGTTTTGGAGGGGTTGGAAGGGTTAGTGAATTAAAAAAATTGAATTACAAAAATATCCCTAAAATTAAAAAAATATTATTATTATTATAAATGAGGGCATAATAGTTTTTCAAACCCCTCCAAACCTCTTATGAAATCTAACCAAATAAATTTTTTAAAACCCTTTTAATAACCTCCAAATCCCTCCCTCTCCAAACATCTTCAAACCCCTCACTCTCCAAACCCCTTACTCAAATTATTCAAACATAGGGTTTCTGAAGTTGATGCGATAGTTGAGCAGGGGAGAGGGTGCCTTTACGTGTGTCGCCGCTTGCATAGTCATAAATTCTAGGAAGAAGTAATTATTACCAAAGATACGATATATCATCGGTCTCCAAAGTGCTTTAGATGCCAATTGTAGGTTGACGGGCGTGGCTCCACTAGTGGGGAGATGGTGCCGTCTGTTAGGATGACAATTTCCGCTCTAGGTCTATAGATAGCCCCATGTATCTTGTATTTGGCATGATTGAGTTTGTCGTGGAATGGGAGGTGTCGAAGATGACCATTCCTCTGGGAGTTATGAGTAGATCACGGGTTGTCGTGGGTTCGCACCGTTGGGCTTAAGAGGAGGGTAAGAGACGAGAGGTTGGCCTTGGCGGCGAAGGTGGCCGAAGATATTTGCTCGATTGATCGTGGTGAGTTCGTACCGCGAGGCTTACCCGTCATGCACTATTTTCTCTGGTTGGTCGGCTTGCTCCTAGAAACGCTCGGCCGCTTCGTGCTTCATCCCTCTTGACAATAGAGCTTGGTCTATCCGGACCGAGATTGTTTTTTTTATGGTTAGCGAGCAACGCCGACATCTACATGTGGTCCAACATCAATTTGGCTTCTTCACAACCATACCGTAGGAATGTTCTTCTACTTGTAATCGCCCTTTGTGGATTTGTGAATGTAAATCTCTCCTTTGTGGGGCTTCATGAGTAAAGAGAATGCTTTTTCTCATTTCATTTATCTTTTCTTTGATATTTGCTGAGTTGTTTGACCACTTTCCGGCTTATATATCGAACGATGTCGTTTTATCCATTTGGTGTCGGCTATGTGTTCCTATATAAAGAACAAAATTAAGGATATGATTACTTGTTCAGTAGTTATGAGTTACCTTCGAAGATGTTTGAATCTTGGAAGCAGGGCACTGAAGTCGATGGTTGTGGCATCGAAGGCCGAGGACCAGACTCGGTAAAAACCGAGCTCGTGGGGAGCACGCTTTGGATCATTGTAAGAGCTCTGAGGTCGGAAGTAGCGGCGCTGAGGCCGACGAGCCAAGCTGGTGGAAATCGAGTCCTAGTCGTGTAAGGGCTCTGAGGCCAGAAGTAGTGTCACTGAGGCGGACGAGCCAGGCTGGTGAAAATCGAGTCCTGGTCTTGTAAGGGCTCTGAGGCCGAAAGTAGTGACGTTGAGGCCAACGAGCCATGCTGGTGAAAATCGAGTCATGGTCGTTGAGGGCGTAGGAGCCTGAGATAGGCACTATGGCCGACGAGCTAGACTGGTGAAAATCGAGTTCTGGTCGCTGAGGCCGGCGAGCCAGACTGGTGAAAACTTAGTTCTGGTCGTATAAGGGCTCTAAGGCCGGAAGTAGCGGCGCTAAGGCCGATGAGTCAGGCTGGTGAAAATCGAGTTTTGATCGTGTAAGGGCTCTGAGGCCGAAAGTAACGGCGCTGAGGGCAATGAGTCAGGCTGGTGAAAATCGAGTCCTAATCGTTGAGGGTGTGGGATTCCGAGATAGGCACCGAGGTCGGTAAGCCAGACTAGTGAAAACCGAATTCTGGTCATTGTGGTAATTCGAGATGGGCGCTTAAGGCTGAGGAGGATTGGTGCGTCTCACAAGCGCAGGGCAGGAGCTATCACGAGACTATAGAGGTTCCTCCTGTGTGTTATGAGATAGCTACAAACAATCTTGATACAAAAAATATGCAGAAAAGAGATAGCAATGTTGTCATAACAATACATTATATCTAGGGCCTATGCATGGTGGTGCCTCGTTAAACCTTCCAAGGAGAAAAATTCAGTGGAAGAAAACCACTATGAAGGAAAAAGAGTACACAGACCACTTATAGTTTAAGGGATGAAGCTTAGCTATAGTAAACTAGTAGGGAGGCCGCGTTCCACGATCGTGGGAGTTCTCATCGGGAGAGTTCAGCGATTTTGTGGATGCCTTTATCGAGGACCTCTATGATCCTGTAGGGGCCTTCCTAATTCGGGGTGAGTTTTCCTTCTCCGATCGATTTCCTTTGGGGTTCAATCTTTCGGAGGACCAGGTCCCCTTCTTCGTAGCTTCATAGCCTCTTCTCTGATTTTATCAAGTTCTCGCTCTTCCTCAATGAGGTCGAGCTCGGCTTGACGGGTTTCTGAATTGTTATGCTCCTCGAAGATCATCCAGCGAAGGTTGGGCTCTGCGATCTCGAAGGGAATCATGGCCTTTACTTCATAAACGAGCGTGTAGGGAGTTTCCAGGGTAGAAGATTGAGCAATTGTATTGTAGCTCCAAAGCACTTCAGGTAGTTCCTCAACCTAGTGCCCATTGACCTGGTCGAGTTTCTTTTGGAGTCCTACTAAAGGAAAGGCCTCTCTCGAATCCATGTTATTGGCCTAAGGTTTTTAACCTTGGTCTTAATCTCAGTTTTGATGATAACAAACACGAAACTAATGTTTTCATGGAGAAATATATATTTTCAGGCTCCAAGTTGGTTGGCGCACGATGTTCGTGATCGGAAAAATTGATGAATTAGAAAGGCATCGGTCGACGTGCTTGGATTCGTCAAGAAGAATAGAGTTTAGGTTTAGGGTGTCTATAATGATTGTATTAATTCCCATAATGATGCAAATATCCCAAGGACATAAACTCAATCAATTACCAAGAGTTTTCAAGTCATAAACATCATCCCGAATGGACATCCCGAAATAGCACAGAACATCCCAGATGGACATCCTGGAATAGCCTGGAACATCCCGGATGGACATCTCGAAATAGCCTAGAACATCCCGGATGGACATTCCAGAATAGCTCAAAAACTGTCTAGAATTCCTAGAATGCCCTCAACGATTTTGAATTTCTACCCGTTGAGCTTGTTGAAAACCGAGCTCCTACCCTTGGGATCTCTATATAAGACCCCAAACTTGCCTTCCAAGCCACCTAACACTTCATGAGACATCTTTTGACATCCAAGATCCTTCATTGAGTCCATCTTTGTGCAAAACCTTATATTTGAGCTTCTACCTTCTTGATTTAGCCTTTAACCTTGAGTTTCATCATCAAAGCATCAAGAGGAAGCTAGGATCTTGTGTTGGAGCCAAATAGTTTATTGTTTTAATTATTGCTCCATTATTATTGTATTTTCTTGTTGTTTCTTGATTACTTGAGTTTGTAAAAAGGTATGGGTGACACACCTTAGGTTCACTTGTTTGTAACTTTAGTGTTCCTTAGGTTTAAGGTAGAAACACTCTCTAGTGTGAGAGATAAGGCCTTGATAGATCCTTATTAAAATGAAAGAAAAGTTAATACAAGTGGTTGTGAAATCCTTGGTGGTGAGCCAAGGTAGTGGAGTGGGCATTGGGGCCGAACCACTATAAATCAACTTGTTAGCATTGTTTGATTTTGTGTGATTCTCATTCACTTATATTGCTTCCGCATTTAGAGTAGAATTTAAAGTGGGGATGAAATCTAGACTCACATTATTTAACCCCCATCTAGTGTGCCTTAACATCTTTCAAGCCAAAAACTACACTCAGGGGTTCAACCCGAGCTCGCCGAGAAGCATAAGGCGAAATCGTGTGCGAGGAGTTTAGTAAGGTCTCTAAGGCCAGAAGTAGTGGCATGATAGCCAAAGACTGCACTCGGGGGGTTCAGCCCGAGCTCGCCAAGGAGCATAACGCGAAACCGTGCACGAGGAGTTTAGTATGGGCTCTAAGGCTGAAAGTAGTGGCATGATAACAGAAGACTGCACTCTGGGGTTCAGCCCGAGCTCGTCGAGGAGCGTAAGGCGGAACCGCGTGCGAGGAGTTTAGTAAGGGCTCTAAGGCAGAAAATAGTAGTGTGATAGCCAGAGACTGCACTCAGGGTTCAGCCCGAGCTCGTCGAGGAGCGTAAGGCAAAAATGCGAGGAGTTTAGTAAGGGCTCTAAGGCCGAAAATAGTGGCATGATAGCCAGAGAGTGCACTCGGGGGTTCAGCTCGAGCTCACTGAGGAGCATAAGGTGGTACCACGGTCGAGGAGTTTATTAAAGGCTCTAAGACCAGAAGTAGTGGCGTGATAGCCAAAGATTGCACTCGGGGGTTCAACCCGAGCTCGCCGAGGAGCGTAAGGCAAAACCGCACGCGAGGAGTTTATTAAGGACTCTAAGGTCGGAAGTAGTGGCGTGATAGCCAGAGACTGCACTCTAGGGTTCAGCCCGAGCTCGTTGAGGAGCGTAAGGTGGAACTGCGCACGAGGAGTTTAGTAAGGGCTCTAAGACCAGAAGTAGTGGCGTGATGCACTCGGAGGTTCAGTTCGAGCTCGCCGAGGAGCGTAAGGCGGAATCACGCACGAGGAGTTTAGTAAGGGCTCTAAGACCGAAAGTAGTGGCGTGATAACTAGAGACTGCACTCGGTGGGTTCAACCCGAGCTCGACGAGGAGCACAAGGTGGAACCGCTCGCGAGGAGTTTAGTAATGGCTCTAAGGCCAGAAGTAGTGGCGTGATAGCTAGAGACTACACTCGGGGGTTCAGCCCAAGCTCGCTGAGGAGCGTAAGGCGGAACCGCGCGCAAGAAGTTTAGTAAGGGCTTTAAGGCCGGAAGTAGTGGCATGATAGCTAAAGACTGCACTCGGGGGTTCAGCCCGAGTTCACCGAGGAGCGTAAGGCAGAACCGCACGAGGAGTTTAGTATGAGCTCTAAGGTCGGAAGTAGTATGGGTTCGTAGCGGAAGTTTCTCGAAGATCGACGAGTGCACCAAAGTCGCTTGGACGAGTCCAAAGATCAAGTCAAAATCTCTCCAAGATGATGCTCGTTGAAAGCCGGAATCTAAAAATGAAGCGCGAAAGAAATAGGCTGAAGAAATAATATTCAGCCTCGACCGAAGGTAAAGAAAGTAGCAGAGCTACTTCAGTCGACCAAGCGATCGGCCGATGGAAGCCCAAAACGGGCAGTAGCTCGGGCGGTCGACCCATCGATCGACCGACCTGCTGATTCCCGCGATGCAATATCGTGTCGGTCGATCGACGGGTCGACCGAATGGTGAAAGAATCGGGCTGAGGCTGGCGGTCGACCGACCTACATATGAGCCACGATACAATACCGCGTCGGTCGACCGACGAGTCGATCGAAGATCGCGGATCATGCGATCTGTGTTTGGCGGTCGACCGACCACAAGGTAAACAGAAGCAGTCGAATGACCGGTCGACCGATGCTTCGACCGGCGCTTCGACCGACGCCCTGTAACGGATAGATTTCTATCCGTTGAACGTCGTTTCTTCACCTAGGTATAAATACACCCATGTATGATTCATTTGATCTTCTTCCTCTCTATTACAGATTTTATTGAGCTATTAAAAGGAAGATCAAAGCCTTCCAAAGATTGATCAAGCACGCTCTGCTACTTCCACGAGTTCTTCTTCAAGCGTCGTTTGCTTCCTCAACTTGGGATTTTGTTTAAGCTCAACGACTTGACGAGTTGGAGATTTTGAAAGCCTGAAAAGAGTTGTTAATATTGTATTTATCATTTAGCTCTTTTCATTGTGTATTTTACCGTTATTTGAACATTTATTTGTTTTGGGTTTGTAGAAGACCTTGTGATTAGGTCTTGGTTGTGTAAAGTGGTTACCTGGTGTTAGGTGTAAAGCCACTTGTGTAAACTGAGTGTTTACTAGGATTAGTTTAGTTATCCCTTAGGGTTAAGGTGGGATAAGTGCTCTCGACAAGAAGGCAGAGACTTCCGGGTGTGGAAGTACCTTAGGTCGAGAGTGAGACTTTTCGGTGAAAAGTCCTTGTGTATAAGGGAAACTCAAATTAATCTAGTAAAACTAGTTTGGAAATCCTAAGCGGGGTGCTTAGGTAGTGGAGTAGGCATTGGGGCCGAACCACTATAAATTCTGTATTTGCGTTGATTTCTTGTTTGCGTTATTTGCTTAATTATTTATCGCTTCCGCATTCATTCATCAAATTGCAAATCGCCTAACTAATCTAAGAAAAAGGATTAAAAGTGAAATTAGGTGAATTGATTTAGTAAACACACTATTCACCCCCCCCTCTAGTGTAGGCCATTTCGCCCACAATTGGTATCAGAGCGGATCGTAGATTGTGATTTCACCATCCCTTCTACAATTCGTCTCGATCTAGAAATGGCTCTAGAGTCGGTAGCGTCTAGACCTCCTAGGTTCGATGAATTAAACTTTGGTCTATAAAAATCTAGGATGTACACATTTCTAAAGACTCAAGGTTTAGGTGTCTACAACATGGTAAAAATCCAATATATTGAACCTAAGAAAAATATGGATGCATGGACCCAAGAACAAATTAGCATGTTTGAGTTAAATGCCAAAGCTAAAAATTGCTCATATTGTTCTTTGGAAAATAATATATTTGAAAAAATCATGCATTGTACTTCGACATATGATATTTGGGGTACTTTAAATATGCTTTATGATTATGCTAAAAGTGAAGAACTTGTTACTCTAAATGAAGGAGATTGTGACAATTGTCATACTCTTATATCTAATGAAGTTCTTGAAGCTTTTAGTGTTTCTAGCCATAGAAGTACAAAGAGCCGAAAAAAAAAGGTAGTGTGTCATGCATGCAAAGAGAAAGAGCATGTTAGGAAGAATTGCCCTACCATGAAGATCAAGACAAAGAGGAGGTCAAATGCTTCCACATCATCCTACTCAAGTGAAGCATCCTCCCTTCATGACTATGAAGCCATATCAAAAGAATGCCTCATGAATGATGACAATGAGGTACACTCCACCTCTTCTAGTCATGTTAATAACAATAATAGTATTAACTCATCTAGCTCTCATGATTTTGATAAATTGATGGATGAGTATCAAATCATGTATGCCTTGCTTGTTAAGAAAGATAAAGAAAACAAAAATTTGAAGAAAGAAAACTCAAATCTTAGCTCTCAATTACACGATGCAAAATTAGAAAATGAGAAGCTAAGAATTAGTGTCAACAATCCATGCCATGATATTTGAAGTATTGACACTAAGGATTTGAAAAATGAAAAAGAAAAATTGAAGAATGGTTTCAAAATTGAGAATGAGTCTTTGAAAAATGAAAACTCAAAAATCAAAAAGGAAAATTATATGTTGAAATCACAAATGCACGCTTTAAACAACACAATGATTGATTTGAAAAATGAGGTTCTAAACCTAAACAAGAAAGTGAATGAAATGAAAAATACTTCCTCATTTAAGAATTTTAGTAAAAATAATGTTCATGCTAATGTTAAATCTCATGTTAGATATTTTACCTTTAAACCTCATGTTCAAATAAAAATGTTTCATCTAAGAATGCTCATGTTCATCTTAGTTCAAATGACAAGCATTCTACAAATAAATCTCATGTCCATAGTAAAAACAAAAAGAAATTTAATGGACATTGCTTTTGTTGTGGTGTTTATGGGCATGTCATCTATGATTGTGCCTTTAAAATGAATCCAAGTATTGTGAAAATACTTTGGGTACCTAAGCCCACTAACCCCCTAGGACCCAAAGGCATTTGGGTACCAAAGGTTTCTTCTCTTGTAGGGGGAGCCACCACACAAGGGTAGAGAGAAGTGAAGAGTTGAAGTTGACCATGAAATTGAATGATGAATCCTCCCTTGGTTGCAACTTCAAGTCATCTTGATGTCTTAGTAAGGTTGGCATCAAAAAGTCTTTGGTATCATCTCATATACCCTCTTGTTTGCATTATAGTTGGAGTTTGATATATGTTTAATTTGAGTTGTTTTCCCCGCTCTTGCTAAAAGAGTCTTTTGAAAAATATTTTTGATTTTTGATTTTTCGATCTCTTCGGAGACCCCGGTGGCCTGTAATGGGCCTAAGCAATCTTGCGGATCTAAATCATAGGCTACTTGTGGCTTTCGGTTTTCAACCAATAGGAAGGGTTGGAGATCATGTTTTTATTTATATTTCTCTTGTGATCTCTTAAAATTCGTTTTGATATCACTCGATTTCTTTTTGAAACGAATTTAAAACTATTTAGCAAAGTAGATTTTGATATCGATAAATGATTCCTCTCTTTGCTACTTAGTTTGATAACTTGCTAAGTAGATATGATTTGATCACCATTCATAAAGTATACTTGCAAGTTATTGGAATAGGAAGGCTAATTAGGATGAAAAGATTAGTTTGGCCAATTCTCCATGAATAAGGTATAACTTGGATAAATTTAAAATCTTAGTGTTATACCTCAATGTTTAAGACTAAAGTATGTCTCTATGTTCATGATGGTAATTGCATGTTAAAATCTTTAAATTTTCATGAGTAGGTAGAATATTAGCACTTAGGCAAATTTTATCAAATGAAACTTGATCTAGGTTGATACTTGCTATTAGAGACATTCCTTTAAGTCCAAACTAGTTAAACATAGGTAGAGATCTTACTCTTTAAATATTTCACAATTTAAGATCTCTTAGATTCATTTAGATATCATGAAAACTAATTTAAAATGAATTTTTTACTATCTAGCATAAGTTAAGATTTTATTTGAAACTTTGCATTAAACTTGTGCTATTTAGTAAATTAGCTTGCTACTAGTCTTATTATTTCATTGTGATACTAATGAAGTCTACTTGCAAGTTAAAAATTGGAATGCTATGCTATCTAGAAGTAAATGAAAAAGGAAATAAAAAAGTTGGACAAATTTTCAAGAAAAAAAGTATGATTTTGATTTTGCAAAAATCTTTAAAAAATAATTGAATTTTCATGTTTAATGATGTCTCTATACTCATGATGGATGTTGCATGATAAATACATGAATTTTTATGAGTAAGCAATTTCATGATAACTAGGCAATTTTCATTGAATGAAATTGGGCTAGTTTGATATTTCTTATTAGAGACCTTAGTTTGAGTAAACACCAAACAAACATGTTTAGATACACATATCATAAAAGTCTAGAAAGTTAAAATTGAAAATTCATGTCTAGATGAACAATATGATATCTATATCACAGTAGGGGACTTAAGTTTGAAAAGCTTGGTCCAAGTCAACAAACCACAATTGGTATCAATTGACTTGGATATTTCATTTTAAGTCCAAATCTTCATAAACATGTTTAGAAATAGGTATGACATGTTTCCATGCACTTAGAATGACAAATTAATATGAATATTGATAAATTGACAATTGAGGTTAATTCATGCAAATCTCTTTTGAACCTTGTTGACTCAAGTCAACAAGTTGACCTAAAGGTCTCACTTTCAATCCATATTTGAAAAACATGTTTAGATTTACTCATGTTAGGTATTCATAGGTTTAAACTTGAAAAATCATAAGTAAATGTTAAGATTGAAACTTAGCAAGTTTCATTAAAACTAGTTAGTTTTGAATGAAATCATGCTAGGTTGATATCTTGACTTAAGGAAATAGTTTTAATTTCAAACTTGACATATACTCTTTACATGACCATCATGTGGTGTCATGAAAGTTTGAATGAAAATTAAAAAAGTGTTAAGAAAAACTGAAATTTACAAAAATACCATTTCAACCTACATTTAGTGTAAATTTCAGTTATTTTTAGTAAAATCTAGAAAAATCTTCTTTTTTTTGTGATTCTTGAAGCAATACCTTCATTGAAAAATCTAGTTTCTTTAGTAAAAATTTCAAAACATTTCATCAAGAATCTAATTTATAATGAATTTTTTGAAGTTGAATTTCAAAATGCAAAGTATCATCATTAATTGAAATATCAATCTTCTATACCTTGATTTTTCTTCAAAAATTTTAATAAAAACTCATGTACACCATTTGGATTCTAATTCTAATATCATTCACATTTTCATGAGTAAAATCATTTCTAGGAATGATTTTGATATTTTGGGTGATAGCTAGGATCCATTTGTTTATTTGAAAACAATATAGGATGAAAAATGGACTTTGATTTTTAAATTCATTTTGAGTTCAAATTTGATACATGCATTTCAAATGTCTATTCAATAATTGGTATCAAAATTTTCATCCCACACTTGGTATCAAAATGAGCATTCTATATTTGGTATCAAATCTTTTATCCAAAAATTAGTTTCAAAATCATTTGTCAAATATATAATTTTGATTAAACTTAAAAGGGTGATTTTTTGAAAACTAGAAGTATAGGTTGACTTAAGTCAACAAAGTAACTTAAAAATCTCATCTTAAGCCCAAACTTAATTCATAGTCTTACACTATCCCATGTTTGATGTTTAGATGCCTATGTTTGAGAAAACATGAGTAGATAGCAAAACTTGAGACTTAGCATTTTCATAGTTTTCATGCTTATTTCAAATGAAAACATGCTAAGTTCATATTTAGATCAAATGACATTAGTTTCAATTCAAACTTGATATACATGCTTTAAATGATTATATCCTTGTATTTAGAAAGTTTGAATAAAATCTGAAAATGTCATTCATTTTGAGAACATACATAATTTAATCATGAATTTAACTATTTAGTTTTTGTTCATATCATGTATGATTTTGTTTCTCATTAGATATTTGTTTTCCATCCCTTTGGTTGAGATTTTCATGTTGCATGAAAAATCTTTAGAGTCTCAACTTCATGAATCTTTAATTGTGTTTCATCCCTTTGAGTAGATAGCCTCTCTTGCCCTTTTTGATTGATGTCAAAAGGGGAAGATGAGTATGGATAAAGGGGGAGAAATGTATAGGTCAAAAGGGGGATAAGTATAAAAGAAAAAGGGGGAGGAAAATAATAGAAAATCCATGCATATAGATAGGGGGAGTTTATCTCATAGATATGCATGTTGATAGGGGGAGAAATTCCTAAGTTGATATCCTTATGCTTTAATGTTATATTTTCTTAAGAATGTTTGTCATCATCAAAAAGGGAGAGATTGTTGGCTTTAGGTTTTTAACCTTAGCCTTAATCTCGATCTTGATAGTTTTGATGATAACAAATATGGAACTAATGATTTCATTAAGAATATCTTTCAGGTTCCATATCAACTAGCGTACGATGTCCTCGATCGGATAAATCAGAGAAATCGCGAAATCGAAAGGAAGTTTCTCAAAGTTTCTCGAAGTAGTATGGGTTCGTCGCGGAAGTTTCTCGAAGATCGACGAGTGCACCAAAGTCGCTTGGACGAGTCCAAAGATCAAGTCAAAATCTCTCCAAGATGATGCTCATTGAAAGCCGGAACTCGAAAACGAAGCGCGGAAGAAATAGGTTGAAGAAATAACATTCAGCCTCGACCGAAGGTAAAGAAAGTAGCAGAGCTACTTCGGTCGACCGAGCAGTCGACCGATAGAATCCCAAAATGGGCAGTCGACTCGTCGGTCAACCGACCTGCACATTCCCGCGACGTAAGATCACGTTGGTCGACCAACAGGTCGACCGAATGGTGAAAGAATCGGGCTGAGGCTGGCGGTCGACCAATCGATCGACCGACCTGCATATGAGCCACGATGCAATACTGCGTCGGTCGATCGACGGGTTGACTGAAGATCGCTGATCATGCGATCTGCGTCTGGCGGTCGACCGACCACAGGGTAAACAGAAGCGGTCGAATGACCGTTCGACCGATGCTTCGAACGGCGCTTCGACCGACGGCCTGTAACGAATAGTTTGCTATCCGTTGAACGTCGTTTCTTCACCTGGGTATAAATACACCCGGGTATCATTCATTTGATCTTCTTCCTCTCTATTACAGATTTTATTGAGCTATTAAAAAGAAGATCAAAGCCTTCCAAAGATTGATCAAGCGCGCTCTGTTACTTCCACGAGTTCTTCTTCAAGAGCCGTTTGCTTCCTCAACTCGAGATTTTGTTTAAGCTCAACGACTTGATGAGTTGGAGGTTTTAAAAGCCTGAAAAGAGTAGTTAATATTGTATTTATCATTTAGCTCTTTTCATTGTGTATTTTACTGTTATTTGAACGTTTATTTGTTTAGGGTTTGTAGAAGACCTTGTGATTAGCTCTTGGTTGTGTAAAGTGGTTACCTGGTGTTAGGTGTAAAGCCACTTGTGTAAACTGAGTGTTTACTATGATTAGTTTAGTTGTCCCTTTGGGTTGAGGTGGGATAAGTGCTCTCGACAAGAAGGCGGAGACTTCCGGGCGTGGAAGTACCTTAGGTCGAGAGTGAGACTTTTCGATGAAAAGTCCTCGTGTATAAGGGAAACTCAAATTAATCTAGTAAAACTAGTTTGGAAATCCTAAGCGGGGTGCTTAGGTAGTGGAGTAGGCATTGGGGCCGAACCACTATAAATTCTGTGTTTGCGTTGATTTCTTGTTTGCGTTAATTGCTTAATTATTTAACGCTTCCATATTCATTCATCAAATTGCAAATCGCCTAACTAATCTAAGAAAAAAGATTAACAGTGAAATTAGACGAATTGATTTAGTAAACATACTATTCACCCCCACCCCACCCCCCCCTCTAGTGTAGGCCATTTCGCCTACAAAAAGAAAGGGGTTTATTGGATGGTGCGGTTGCTAGAGCCGCACACATCCAAGAAGAAGAAAAAAAATGCCAACTCTTGAGGGAGTGGGGGGGGGGGGGGGGGGGGGCGCGATGGAGGAGGCGACGAAAGAGGGATTTGCCGTCGGACCGGTTGTTGACGCCGGCAATCATCTGTGAGTGGTTTAAACCCCTTTCTCCCTTATTTCTACTCAAGCAGCTGCCCTTCTGTTTTGCCATGGATTTGAGATAAAAACTTTAAATTTTCTTGAAGATTTTAATTTCTTCTTCAATCGAGTTTGGTTTGTGGTTCTTGTGTGGAATTAGGTGATTTAAATGGATGGAAAGGCTAGAGGTTAAAAAAAAATCTGGTTTTTGGATGGCCGCCTACTGCTCGGTAGGAAATCTTTGATGTGCGGCTGGGTAGTGCCAAACAAACTCTGATTTGTTTCAAGCAAGGTTTAATTACATAATACGCTTCATCTTTCATGCATTTTAACTCTGATTTAATTCAGGTAGACTTGGATTTTAGAAAACTCTAATTCATTGAGCATGTTTCGTTAGAAAACTCCAATTTACTTTAAGCATCTGCATATTTCATTTTTTTTCTCTTGTAGCCACATGGAGAAGAGAAAATGTTAAACAGTCAACAAAATTTTATCAAATAGGTTCATAACAATAAGCATTGAGATGTTGGTGTAGGTGAAAAAAAGAAAAAAGAGAAAGAAAGTGGGAATCTGGTTGACAGGTTTGGGTGACGAATTGATTGTGAAATGAAGGGGATTTTTATTTGAGTAGACCTATTAGAATGATATAGATTTGGGTAATGAATTGATTGTGAAATCAAGGAGATTTTTATTTGAGTAGATTTATTACAGTAAGAGTAGGGGTGGAATTTAATAGTTGAGATTTTGGTTTGTTTTAGAACATTGCTTTATACATTTAAGGTTGGAGTAGTCTAGGTTTTAGATATCAATACAAATATTTAAGGATTGCACTCAGGTTTTAGAACACACTGTGTAGTCTACCGAAATTTCTAAAATTTTTGATCTCCTATTTCCTATGCAATTATCAGTGTAATGATCATGTTTGTCTTTAACAGCTTAACATACGAACTGTGGTTGTATACCACGTGCAGTTTAATGAATACTTATGCATGACAATAAATTTTACTCTTATTATGTATGCATTTTATTTTATAGTGGATAAACTGGTTGTTGATTTTAAAATGTTGATACGAGATTGGTTTGTTCATTTTAAATATAGCATGCCTGTGCTTGTGCTTGTGATTGTGATGGAGACTGGGTTGGACTGATCAACGGAGGAGGTGTGGATCGGGAAGCTCGTCAGCGAGCCACACTGGCGACCGACCCAGAGTAGCACTGGTTGGAGGGTTTTTCCAACCAATTGGGGTTACTGAGGCTAAAGGGCTTGCCTAGCTCAGGAACCATGGGTGGGAAGCTCACTGGGCATGTCCTATTGACCGACTCGTATGATTTGGAAATATGCTTGTGTGAATATGTGGTTTCTTTTCTGTATGAGTTATATATGAACTGCTTTGGATTTACATAGATAAAAGATTTATTTCTGGATTGAAAAAATTATTAATTGTATTGTGAAAATTATCTATTACGTGTCATTATACTTTCCATATAATTGTTAACTGTGGACTTTGGTAGGCTCAGGACCGAGCCACTCACTAAGTCCAATGTGGACTTACTGTTTGCTTTGTTATCTTCTTGTAGCACGAGGTCAGAACCAATAGTAGCACTAGAGTACTGGGTAGCATAGCTGGGAGCAGCAGGTTCAGGCCAGATCTCATGACAAGTCGAAGTTAGAGTTAGGGTAGTGGTCGGGTTTAACGAGAGTCTTGTATCGAGACTTATTGTACCTTAATTCATTTATGGATTCTTTATTTCATTTATTGTTTCAAACATTGTTTAAAGTTTATTCCGGTTGAACATTCATGTTTCCGCGATTTCTTTAACAAATGATGAATTTGATTGTTCTATAACCTTCTGTTAGTGGTCGGAGTTTGAAATATAAAGTTTTTTTTATCTATGTGGTCTGTGATTAGTTTGTTTTATTTCTGTGGTTGTGATTTGAGTTAGGCTTCGGGTATGCTTGTATACCCTGGCCGGTCACACCATTATGGAATTGAGGTGTGACAAAGTGGTATCAGAGCATTTGGTTTAGGTCCTGACTTCGATTTTAGGGACATTGGGGTATTGTATGGGCATTGCTAGCGTGTCGGCATACAGTGTGTCCTAGTCACGAGATCAGAGAACTGAGCCTGTGCACCAACGGCGGTACGTATTATTTTTATTCATTATTATTGTTAGATTAATTTACCTATTCTTGGTTGCTATTCTTATTAGTGATGGAGGCCTTTAATGATGCTGTGGTGAGCATTAGTGGGAGTAATTCCTCAGGTGGACGTGGACGCGGCCGTGGACGGAGCCGGGGCCATGGCGGTAGGTAGCCAGCTCAGGAAGAGGTTGGTCAGGATCCTAGGGTGGTCATGCTAGAGGCCCGGGTGGTCGAGTTGACTGAGGAGCTCCGTAGGGAGCGATAGTTGAGGCAGCAGCAGCCTCAGCCTGTGCTGCCAGTGGCACCTATGGCACAGGGGGCAACGGAGTCGGTACCCCCAGTTGTTAGGGAGCCAGACAGGTGGGAGGTAGTGTCAAGCAGCGTTGCATATTATGATTTTGTTCAATTGAGACCGCCGCAGTTCACAGGCACAGACCCTGGTGTAGAGGTGACGACTTTACTAAACGACTGTCAGGAGTTGTGCGAGGTGTTGGGATGCTCTTCGGTAGCCATGGTGCAGATGGTGGGTTTGCAGCTGAGGGGGCCTGCTAAGGAGTGGCTCCATGTATGGAGGTCCCGTGGGGGGGTTGATGCACCACCCCCCTATATGGGAGGAGTTTCGGGCGGCTATGGTGGAGAAATATCTTCCCAGGAGTGTACGGGAGAAGAGAGCAAGGGAATTCGAACAGCTCAAGCAGACTGGCAGTATATCAGTGGCAGAGTACGAGGTGGAGTTCACCCGCTTATCACGGTACCATCCCTTGCTAGTGGCGACTGAGACGGACAGTGGTGTCACTTTACAGAGACGGGTCAAGCGATTCGTGGAGGGGCTGAGAGTTCAGATTGGCAGGCTGATTCACTTTACAGAGGACTTTACTTTCACCCAGGTGGTGGATGAGGCGATGCGGAAGGAGTCGATGGTACCGACTAATCGACAGGATGGGCCAGCCAGGAAGAGATTCAGGCCGCAGGGATTTGGAGAGCGGTAGGGTTTTTTTGAGGGCATAGTGACTGGAGCAGCACGTCCGCTCGGGCGGGGACAAGGCAATTTCAGAGGTCGCCCAGGTGCAGGGTCGGGGCCACTCAGAGGACAGTGGTGTCTGAGGTGCAAAGGAGGGCTGAGGTGTCGCAGTGTGGGCAGTGTGGGCGAAGACACACCGGGATATGCTTTGGCCGTACAGATGCTTGCTTCGAGTGCGGACAATCGGGTCACATCAAGAGGGACTGTCCAGTCAGGGGTGGTTCTAGTGCAGCGCAGTCCAAAGGGAAAGCACCGGTATCCGTAGCTTCTGTTGCACAGAGAGGTCAGCCTCAGGGTTCGGGGCAGCAGTGTGCCAGTGGATTTGGGAGAGCTCCTGCGAGGGTGTTCACTATGACCCGAGATGATGCTGAGGCGTCTAAGACCGTGGCGACAGGTATCATTGCAGTTTGTTCCATACCTGCATTTGTTCTATTTGATCATTGAGCTACTCATTCCTTTATGTCTAATAACTTTGCTATAAAGCTTGATAAAGAAAAAGATTCTCTTGTGGTACCCTTGGTTGTATCAACGCCGACAGGACATTCTTTCCATGTCGAGATAGTTTTCAAGGGCTGTGAGGTGTCCATTTGTGGGCATGGTTTGGAAGCAGAATTGGTAGTTCTACCCACTTTAGAACTGGATGTGGTCTTGGGCATGGATTGGCTATCCTCTCACTATACCTCTATGGATTGTAGAACGAAGGCTATTACTTTTAATAAGCCAGGCATGTCGTCGTTCACTTTCCAGGGTGAGGGTAGGGGGGAATCTTTCGGGGTTATTTCAGCCATTAAGGCTCGGAAGTTACTCGTGAGTGGCTGCCAATCATTTTTAGCTTTTGTATCCATATCAGAGGAGGGTGAAATTTCGGTCAGGAAGATAGAGGAGACACCAGTGGTTAGTGAATATTCGGATGTTTTTCTAGATGAGCTTCCAGGATTGCGGTCGATTCGAGAGATTGAGTTCTGCATTGATTTGCAGCCAGAGGTGAAGCTGATCTCAATTCCCCCATATCGTATGGCACCTGCTGAGTTGAGAGAGCTTAAAGCTCAATTGCAAGAGTTGATGGATCTGGGTTTCATTCGCCCGAGTTTGTCACCCTGGGGAGCGCCGGTACTTTTTGTTAAAAAGAAGGATAGATCCATGCGGATGGATCCATGCGGATGTGTGTGATTACCGATAGCTAAATAAAGTGACGATCAAGAATCGTTACCCACTTTCTAGGATTGATGATCTCTTTGATCAGTTGCAGGGAGCACAGTGGTTCTCTAAGATTGACCTAAGGTCAGGGTATCACCAGTTGAGGATCCGGGATCAGGATGTTCAGAAGACAGTCTTTAGAACGAGATATGGTCACTATGAGTTTTTGGTCATGTCCTTCGAGCTGACTAATGCACCGGCCGCATTTATGGATTTGATGAACCGAGTGTTTAAGGAGTTTCTGGATAGTTTTGTCATTGTGTTCATAGATGACATCCTGATTTACTCCCGAAGTGAGGCTAAACACTGTGAGCATCTGAGGGTAGTTTTGGAGACCCTCAGGAAGCATCAATTATTTGCTAAATTCTCCAAGTGTGAGTTCTGGCTGAGCAGTGTGGGATTCTTGGGGCATGTGGTGTCGAGGGACGGGGTGAAGGTAGACCCCGCGAAGATTGAGGCAGTGCAGAGATGGGAAAGACCGACCTGTGTGGCTGAGATCCGGAGCTTCTTGGGCTTGGCCGGGTACTATAGGAAGTTTGTAGAAAACTTTTCTCGAATTGCAGCTCCTTTAACCCGGTTGACTCAGAAGAATGTTAAATTTGAGTGGGATAGCAAGTGTGAGGAGAGCTTTCAGGAGCTCAAGGATCGGTTGACTTCAGCGCTAGTATTGGCCCTGCCGTTAGGTTCTAGAGGTTTTGTAGTGTACTATGATGCTTCTATGGTAGGGTTGGGTTGTGTTTTGATGCAGCATGGTAGGGTGATTGCTTATGCATCTAGGCAGTTAAAACCTCATGAGAAGAACTACCTGACCCATGATTTAGAGTTGGCAGCTATAGTGTTTTCATTGAAGTTATGGCGCCATTATCTATATGGGGAAGCTTGTGAGATTTATACTGATCACAAAAGTCTTCAGTACTTGCTTACTCAGAAGGAACTGAACTTGAGGCAAAGAAGGTGGTTGGAGTTGTTGAAAGACTATGACTGCACTATTCTATACCATACTGGGAAAGCTAATGTAGTGGCTGATGCATTGAGTAGAAAATCTATGGGCAGTCTAGCACATTTAACTTTGAGGAGGAGGCTATTGGCAAGGGAGCTTGCTAAATGTCTGGGGAATGGAGCGGTGTTATTGGTGTTTAATTCGGGTGGTATGGTGGCACATCTTCACATCCAGTCCACTTTGGTGGATATGCTCTGAACAGCCCAGGGTGAGGATGCATTTTGTGCTCTAACTCGAGATCTGGTTGAGAGGGGAGATGCGGACGATGGGTTTAGGATTGATGCAAAGGGTGTGTTAAGGTTCAGGGATAGGATTGTGGTGCATGATATGGCAGAGGTCCGCCGACAGGTACTTGAGATGGCTCATAGTTCTACTTATACTATGCATCCAAGAGCCACCAAGATGTACCGTGATTTGCGGCAGCATTACTGGTAGAGAGGGATGAAGAGGGAGGTAGCTGAGTTCGTGTCTAAGTGTTTGGTCTGTAAACAGGTTAAGGTCGAGCATTTGAGACCTGCAGGGCTGTTTCAGAATCTTGAAGTGCCGGAGTGGAAATGGGAAAAGATCACTATGGATTTTGTTACTGGACTACCAAGGTCGAAGAAAGGAAATGATTCCATTTGGGTGGTGGTAGATCGGTTAACTAAGTCAGCACATTTTATTCTGGTAAAGACGACTTTCACCGCAGAGCAATATGCCCGATTATTTTTGGATCGGGTTGTGGCATATCTTGGTATCCCATTGATGATCATTTCTGATCGGGGTACTCAGTTCACTGCTCGGTATTGGCAGTCTTTTCAGGAGACTTTGGGTACTCAGGTCAGATATAGTACCGCTTTCCATCCGCAAACGGATGGGCAGTCTGAGAGGACCATTCAGACTTTGGAGGACATGTTGAGAGCTTGTGTTTTGGAATTACAAGATGGCTGGGAGAAGCACTTGCCCTTGGTGGAGTTCCCCTATAATAATAGTTTCTAGAGCAGTATTGGTATGACGCCTTTTGAGGCCCTGTATGGGCGAAGATGTAGGTCCCCAATGGGGTGGTTCGAGGCTGGGGAGTCTCAATTGCTAGGGCCGAATTTGGTATAGGATGTCGTGGAAAAAGTAAAACTGATTAAGGATCGATTGTCGGCAGCCCAAAGTCGTCAGAAGATGTATGCAGATGGAAAGACCCGAGATATTGAGTTCGCAGAGGGGGATTTGGTGTTTCTGAAGGTGTCTCCTATGAAGGGAGTGGTGAGGTTTGGAAAGAAGAGAAAATTAAGTCCTAGGTTTATAGGACCTTTTCCTATCTTACGGCGGAGAGAAGCCGTAGCCTATGAGTTGACCTTACCGCCTAGCCTGAATAGGGTGCATCCAGTGTTTCATGTTTCTATGCTGAAGCGATATGTCAGGGATGAGTCTCATGTACTTGAGCCGTCGGTGGTAGAGGTTGATTCGACAATCTCATATGAGGAGAAACCTGTAGAGATTTTAGATCGCCAGATTAGGAAGCTGAGGTCTAAGGAAGTTTCGCTGGTGAAGGTCCATTGGGAACACCATTCTAGTCAGGAAGCTACCTGGGAAGTGGAGAGTGCGATGAGGGAGAAGTATCCTTCTCTTTTTGATTTCTTGGTGAGTTCTTTTCTACCCTAAATTCGATGATGAATTTTCTTTAAGGGGGGAGGATTGTTATATCCGTAAATTTTTATATAATTTAATTTAATTATTTTCAGCTGTACGATGTGGATGCGCGTCGGAGCGGGTCGGAAGAAGTGCCGGATAATATGAATTAAGGTGAGGCCTTTATGCGTGTTTAGTATTTTATTTTATTTTATTTTACTTTAGGTTTTGGATTATTAGTTGAGTCGAGTCCGACGATTCGATCGGAACCTAATTTGGTCAAGTGTGGGTCGAGTTGGGTAGAAACCGAGATGGGGTTAAGTGAGGGGTAGAATTGTAAAAAAAAGGAAAGAAAGAAGAAATGGGTTTATTGGATGGTACGGTTGCTAGAGAGCCGCACACATCCAAGAAGAAGAAAAAAACGCCGACTTTGGGGGGGGGACGGAAGAGGGATTTGCCGCCGGAGCAGTTGTTGACGTCGGCGATCATCGGTGAGTGGTTTAAACCCCTTTATCCCTTATTTCTACTCAAGCCGCTGCCCCTCTATTTTGCCATGGATTTGAGATGAAAACTTTAAATTTTCTTGAAGATTTTAATTTCTTCTTCAATCGAGTTTGGTTTGTGGTTCTTGTGCCTTGGTTCTTGTGTGGAATTAGGGGATTTAAATGGATGGAAAGGCTAGAGGTTAAAAAAAATCTGGTTTTTGGATGGCCGCCTACTGCTCGGTAGGAAATCTTTGATGTGCGGCTGGGTAGTGCCAAACAAACTCTGATTTGTTTCAAGCAAGGTTTAATTACATAATACGTTTCATCTTTCATGCATTTTAACTCTGATTTAATTCAGGTAGACTTGGATTTTAGAAAACTCTAATTCATAGAGCATGCTTCATTCGCCTACAGCCTCTTGAGGTAAAGAAAAAATTGACTAACTTTTGGAGTCAATTTTAAAATCATGTTTCATTCAGCTAACAGAGTATAGAAAACTCTAATTTACTTTAAGCATCTGCATATTTCATTTTTTTTTCTCTTATAGCCACATGGAGAAGAGAGAATGTTAAGCAGTCAACAAAATTTTATCAAATAGGTTCATAACAATAAGCATTGAGATGTTGGTGTAGGTGAAAAAAAAAAGAGAAAGAAAGTGGGAATTTGGTTGACAGGTTTGGGTGACGAATTGATTGTGAAATCAAAGGGGATTTTTATTTGAGTAGACTTATTAGAATGATATAGATTTGGGTAATGAATTGATTGTGAAATCAAGGGGATTTTTATTTGAGTAGATTTATTAGAATGATATAGATTTGGGTAATAAATTGATTGTGAAATCAAGGGGATTTTTATTTGAGTAGATTTATTACAGTAAGAGTAGGGGTGGAATTTAATAGTTGAGATTTTGGTTTGTTTTAGAACATTGCTTTATACATCTAAGGTTGGAGTAGTTTAGGTTTTAGATATCAATTCAAATATTTAAGGATTGCACTCAAGTTTCAGAACACACTGTGTAGTCTACCGAAATTTCTAAAATTCTTGATCTCCTATTTCCTATGCAATTCTCAGCCTAATGATCATGTTTGTCTTTAACAGCTTAACATACGGAATGTGGTTGTATACCACGTGCGGTTTAATGAATACTTATGCATGACAATAAATTTTACTCACTTATTAAGTATGCATTTTAATTTATAGTGGATAAACTGGTTGTTGGTTTTAAAATGTTGATACGAGATTGGTTTATTCATTTTAAATATAGCATGTCTGTGCTTGTGCTTGTGCTTGTGATTGTGATGGATATTGGGTTGGACTAATTAGCGAAGGAGGTGTGGACCAGGAAGCTCGTCAGCGAGCCACACTGGCGACCGACCCAGAGTAGCACTGGTTGGAGGGTTTTCCCAACCAATTGGGGTTACTGAGGCTAGAGGGCTTGCCTAGCTCAGGAACCATGGGCGGGAAGCTCACTGGGCATGTCCTATTGATCGACTCGTATGGTTTGGAAATATGCTTGTGTGAATATGTGGTTTCTTTTTTGTATGGGTTATATATGAACTGCTTTGGGTTTACATAGATAAAAGATTTATTTCTGGATTTAAGAAATTATTCATTGTATTGTGAAAATTATCTATTAAGTGTCATTATGCTTTTCATATAACTGTTAATTGTGGACTATGGTAGGCTCAGGACCGAGCCACTCACTAAGTCTAATGTGGACTTATCGTTTGCTTTGTTATCTTCTTGTAGCACGAGGTCAGAACCAATAGTAGCACTAGAGTACTGGGTAGCGTAGCTGGGAGCAGCAGGTTCAGGCCAGATCTCGTGATAAGTCGAAGTTAGAGTTAGGGTAGTGGTCGGGTTGGACGAGAGTCCTGTATCGAGACTTATTGTACCTTATTTCATTTATTATTTCAAACATTGTTTAAAGTTTATTCCGGTTGAACATTCATGTTTTCATGATTTCTTTAACAAATGATGAATTTATTTGTTCTATAACCTTTTGTTAGTGGTCGGAGTTTGAAATATAAAGTTTATTTTATCTATGTGGTTTGTGATTAGTTTGTTTTATTGTTGTGGTTGTGATTTGAGTTAGGCTTCGGGGTATGCTTGTATACCCTAGCCGGTCACACCATTTTGGAATTGGGGTGTGACAGAGCTCGCGAGAAGCACACTTGGGGGCGTTGAGGGCGTATGAAGCCCAGAATATGCACTGAGGCCGATGAGCCAGACTGTTGAAGATCGAGTTCTAGTCACTGAATGGAGTGTTGGGCTCTAGGGCCAGAAGTAACAGCCCTGAGAGCGAAAAATCTAAGCTCGTGCATGAGGACTCAAACAGGTTTCAAATAATAGGATACTAGTTTAAGGCGGCGAGATGATTGTAGATTCTCTTGAGGACAGAGAAAAATGTGGGGAATGCAATTTTATTGGTTAATAAGGAAATTGTTCGTACAGGAGGAGTACTCTGTTCTGAACCTTATTGCGATGATTTGGTCTTGACTTGATTTCTTTTCAAAGGTTGAGTCGAGGTTGCTTTCGCATGTCTCACCCCGAGCTTGGTTCAAAGGCTTCAGTCGGTTGTTTGTCTTTGATTTTGGGAAGTGTCTTTGGGTTGATCATCTCATTTTTCGGTTCAGCCACCTTTGGCTTGAGGCATTCATTGTAGCACCACCAGGCTTCTTTCTGGTCGGCATGCAACACTCCTACTTCTATCTCTAAAATATAAATTTTAACACCACGTGGGGAGTGGATACAACATCCCCCAGATTATTCAAGGATGGTTGTCCTAGGATCATGTGATATGGGCTAGGGATATTGATGACAAGATACTGCACATCAATTATCTTCGCTTTTGGCTGGGAGTTGAATATTGCCCTCAATCATATGGCTCCGTGAACGTCAACCCTCTCGCTCGAGAAGCCTGCCAAGTCTCCCTTGCACGGTGTGAGCGAGGCTTTTGTTAATTGCATTTTCTCAAAAGTGGAGTAGAAAAGGATGTCGGTCGAGCTTCCTTAGTCGACAAGGGACTTTTTTAACGATGAAGTTTCTTGCAATCATAGAGATTATGGCCGGGTCGTGTAGATTTTGATCTGTTCCATGAAAGTCGGATTCATATAATGATATTATTAGGGGTTTGGGGGTAGGCTAGTGTGGGCGAGTGGCGTTGTCAACTGTCATGATTGCCCGAAGAGACCTCTTCCTGGCCTAGCTCGACACTCCACCCCCTGCAAATCCGTTGGCGATGTAGTCGATGACCCATCGGGGCTCGTTAGCTCAGCTACTCTCCCTATGGGAATTCGGAGGTGTGCAGCTTCGTGGTCGAGGGTTGCGACTTCTGCTCCGACCCCACTCTTTCTTGTGATGATTTGTTCAGGTGTCCTGCATGGAATAAATTTTCGAGTTATTCTCTCAGCATTATGCAGTACTTGGTGTTGTGTTCATAAGTATCATGGAATGTGCACTTCTTGCTCATGTCGGCGTTAGGCGACAACTTTTGCTTTCCTGCGTTGGCGGAGTATTTGATAAGCTTCAAGTGGTAGATGTCGCAAAGGATAGCTTCCTTCTTTGTGTTGAAAGATGTGTGCCTTTCGAAACGGGCATTCAGGCGAGGTGGTGACCCCGGTCCCCTACCATTACCCCGCTTGTGTCGACTACGGTCTTCAACTCTTCTATCTTCCTTTTTGGACCTTTTTTCCTCGACAGCGGCCTTGAGGTTCTTCCCGTCAATCTTTTTTGCTTCCCGAAGTTCTTTCATTTTTATGAAGCTTGCGGGTTTTTCTTGGATTTCGATCATGTCTTTAGGCTCGATAAGGGCAATCTGGTCAGCGAAGAGTCCGAGTTTTAGCTCAAGCTGGATGGAGAAGAGCTCGATCTGTGGATTGAGGTTGGGGATATCGGCCGCTATGGACTGAAACCTATTGAGGTATTCTCTTAGGGGCTCATGTTGCCCCTGCCTAACATAGTGGAGGGTAGCTCCCGTCTTGTGATATACCCGCGACGTGGTGAACCGATTGAGAAAGACGCGGGAGAGGTCGTCGAAAGAATGGATAGACCCTGGTGGGAGGGAGGCAAACCATAATAGGGTGGTTTTTCCTAGGAAAGTTGGGAAGGCTCTGCAGAGTGCAGAATCGGTTGCTCCGTGTTAGAGCATTGTGGTCCAGAACGCCGTCAGGTGTAGCGTGGGGTCGCCTGTACTGTTGTAGGGTGTCAATGTGGTAGGTAGCTCACTTATCGGTGGGAGGTGAGTTGTCATGATGTATTCGGAAAAGGGTCCCGCAGTTTCGGCTTTTCTGGCTTTGGAATCTTCGTCTCTTTTCGAGCGACGAGTGCCCCTTTGATTTGGGGTATGCGGCATGGGTGAGGAATTGTAGTTCTGGGAAAATTTTAATCCCCATGGGTGATGACTGAATTCTTCTACTTAAGTGAATACTTATTGATAAGAATAGTGATTTACTCACCGAGATTATTTTGGGGCAGCCTTAACACCTAGGATCGGCCGGTTGTGGTCTTTAAAAGAAGAAGAGAGAAAGACTCGCTGGAGTGCTTGAATAGGTTGAAATTGATGGGTTCAAATCTGAAATTTTGTTCTTCATGAGAGGGATCTTTGTTTGGCTAGGAGAAGGGAAGGAAGTGAGTGGATCTTGAACCCAATCCTTAGGGAATTCTCTTTGCTTGGCCGAAATCCTTATGATGTGTAGACGTTGGAATTGTCTTTTCTCTATGATTTCATGGTTATTTCTCTTCAAATCTATGTTGTTTGGAAGGGGAACGGTACCATTTTGGGAAGTATTGGATTTGGGCAGCTCTATAGTAACCCTACGGCTGATTAGGTAATGGGAATATTTTAAAACCTAGGTACTTGGATTGGAGGAGGAATTGGTGAATGATGTCGAGTAGGACATACTTTTAGTCAGAGAATGAAAGTTTAGGAAACATGTGGCTGCACCTTCATGAGTGAGAGGAGGTTTCCTAGGGTCGGCACTCCTTAGGATTCATAAACATTGCTTCGAGTAGATTTTTTGTAGTTAAATAATTCTTGTTGTTAAATTATTTTCCTTGTTCAATGATGCTGAAAAGTAATGTTTCGTAACATGAAAATGATGTTGAAAAATATGGTTATGTAGTATGAAAATGATGCTGAAATTTATGGTTTTGGTAGCATGATATATATGGTAAAAATTTTGGTTTGTAGCATGATAAAAATGTTGAAAATTTCTGAGTTTTATTGCATGCTAATGTGTGTTATGTAGGCTGAATTGTATTTATGCTGAAATGCATATACGTTGGAAAGTATATATTCTGAAATGTATATGTTGTAATAGATATATGCTGAAATTATCATATATGCTGGAAATACTTTTATACATGCTAAATTTTACTTGGTACAAGCTGAAATAGATATTTTGGGGTGGTAAAATGTAAAGCTGAGGAGTTGGGCCCAAGAGAGGGGCGGGTTGAGGCATGTAGACGCGTACTCAGATTGTTGGCTAAATTATTAAAATCACCAATAGATATTTATGTGCTTATATATACGATGTAGAAACATTGTTTGCGTTTGTGATTGTGGATGGACGATGGCCGGGCCAAGAAGCGCACCAACTTGGCAAGTTGGTCCTGACTCGGTGAGTTTGGATACGGGTTGAGCGTTGCCGTCAGTGAGCCACGCTGACGATGGACCCGAGTGGCATTGATTGGAGAGCTATTTTCAACCGGAGTGGACACCGGAACTAGTAGGCCATCCTAGTTCTTAGGGCCCAGGTGAGAAACTCGCTAGATAGATGTTCTAGTGACTGACTCGTGTGCTCGCATATTTGGGCCGGTATGGGCCGAGTTGTTATTATGTTCTGAGCACGAGTTTATGGATGAATGCATTTACTTTACATATTATATTTCAGCACTCTATATGTATAATTTATGCTTGATGATATTTATACTTGGGGTAGCTTGGAGAGGGCTCGGGTAGAGCCACTCACTGAGTTCCTTTGGACCTCACCAATCTTTTGTTGTTATTTTGCATATTCTGACTATTGGTGGTACAGTGGTACCCATGTAGCACGGCTGGGGTTGCAAGCTCAAGCAGTGGATCTCATGGCATGTCAGTTCGTAGTTGAGTCGTAGGGAGCTTGTGTTATTGTATATATTCATGTATTTGGTTGTACATATACACATACTTTGGTAGTAACATTCTCTTTTGATATATGCACGGTTCTTCATTCCATTTCCGCATTTTGGTATGTATATGTTGGTAGGCTTCGGAGTACGGAAGCATACTCTGGCCGGTCACATGACCCTGGGATTTGGGGTGTGACATCCACACGACCATACAAGGACACATTTGTCCTCATTAATTATGAGGGATTCGTCATTCATGAGCCAAACATCTCCGGGATTAACATCGACCCATTCTGAGCAACATCCCTACGAGATTATCGGGCAACATCATCGTCAAATACCCATCATCCTGCACTATATAGACACGATGCTCCCATGTACATCTAGATTCAAATTTCTATTACCTCACATGGAACTCATTCTTTCTTGAGCGTCGATGTGTCTTTTGGAGCCCCCCTAGAACAACATATTCTACTAATTAAGGATGTACATCGTTGTCATCATCTTTGAGTATCAGAGTAACTCGGTGCACTTTGGGATTATCATTTTCTTGACAGAAGTCATCTGTCAAATCATGTATCGGCTCATTTTCTCCAAATACTAGATCAATTCTTTCTCTTGCTTTAGTCTTACAAACTATGCGCCAATCTGCTCTATGTAAGTTGAATAGCTTACACTAGAGGGGGGTGAATAGTATGTTTACTAAAACTTTAGCCTAATTCTAGTTTTAATCGATTCTTATGTTACTTAGGCAAATGATAATTCAATTAAATAGTGGAAGCAATAAATATAGAAATTAAACAACAAACACAATAGCAATGCAAACACAACTATTTATAGTGGTTCGGCCCCAACGTCTACTCCATTACCAAAGCACCCCCGCTTAGGATTTTAAAGTTAACCTTACTAGATTAAAGTGTATCCTACAAGAGGATTTACAAGTTGAGGCACCGACTCTCACACCCGAGGTTTACTCTCACACACCGAGAGTTCCTCTAACACCTCTTCTCCAAGGACTACACAACTAACCCTAGTAAACCAAGTTTTACACCAGTTGACATATGCCACTACACCAAGGCTACCACCAAACCTTTGTAACTTGAATGTTTCCTAAATAATATAAAAATGACTTATTCCTCAACCCTAGAGGATACCTCAACTGCTATTCTAAAATCAAACACTCAATTACAAAGTAAACAAGGTGTATTACTTACACATTCAAACCAAAGATACAACTCAATGAAAACAAGCTTAAAATACAACAATAATGGAGCAAAAATATAAACAATAAATTACTATGCTCCAACACAAGATCTTAGCTTCCTCTTGATGTCTTTGACGATGAAACACAAGGTTGAAGGCTCAATCAAGGAGGTAGAAGTTGTAAGTCGAATGACCTACACTAGAAGGGGATGAATAGTGTGTTATCTAAAACTTTTAGCCTAAATTTGATTTTATTCAATTCTTAGGTTACTTAGACAAATGACAATTCAATCAAATAACGGAAGGAATAAATATGGCAATTAAACACAAACAAAGTAGCAATGCAAACACGATCGATTTATAGTGGTTTGGTCCCAATGCCTACTCCACTACCTAAGCACCATTCTTATGATTTCCAAACTTAATTTTACTAGATTATATTGTTTCCCTTATAATAAGTACCTTTTACCTGAAGAGTCTTCGCTTTCACACTGAAGGTACTTCCACACTCGGAAGTCTCCATCTTCCTACAGAGAGCACTCTTCCACCTCAACCTTAAGGGATAAAAATCATTAATCCTAGCAAACTAAGTTGACACCGGTAGATTTAAGCCTCAACACTAAGGCAACTACCAATCATTCAAGACCTAACAACCTAGGTCTTTTACAAGGTTAAACGCAAGAAAATAAAGCATAAAATACAATATAAATGGAGCAATAAATACAACAACACAAATACTTAGCTCCAACAGTGATCCCCTAGTCCTCTTGATGCCTCAAGATGATGAATCGATGAAGAATGAAGGCTCAATCAAGATTTCAATAAGAAACTAGGGTATTGAGATGAAAATGCCTCAATCAATGCTTTAGTATCACATATAATGGCTCAATAATAGTTAGAGAACATAAGGAAGGCTTAGTGTGTGTTTATATAGAGAGACAAAGGAAATACCCGGATGAAACACCACTCATCAGCACTAAAACTAGTTGTTGGTGTTCTGTCTGTCGATCCTTCGATCGATGATTCAGTTGACCGAACATTCGAACGGGCATCGACTGAATGCTCACTGTGAGTTTATGACCAACTTTCGTCGCTCATCGATCGCAGGCCGAACAGTCGACCGAACCTTCGACTGAAATTGCACTGAAGGCAGTTTCAGCAAGGTCTAATCTTTCAAGTCTTATTTAACATTTCTTAACTTTAAGATATTAACTTTAAAATATAAATGTTAAATAAGGATTACCCTCCATTTAGATTCAATAAAAATATCTAAAAAATCAAAATTCTTAAGAATCCAAATCTAACTTTTGGAGTCTAGTACAAATTTACGAAAACCGAAAATTTTATAATCTCCCGGGTCAAATATGGATAGGTTAAAGATTTTCAAAAACTCCTTTAAAATAGGTTGTTAACTTGTTTCTACCTAAGGAATAATTATCGGGACTTTTGGTGCCAAGAAAATATCTAAGGGCACGTTTGTTTGCGAAAATATTTTTTGACTTTTCATTTCGTGAAAATCGAAATGGATTTTCAAATTTCGAAATTTTGGTTTCAATTTTTTTGTTTGGCGAAAACGCGTTTGTTTGACATCATGTTTCGCGAAATGAAACCAGCGAAAATTTGTTTATTTTGTGTTGATTTCGTTGACAATTTTGGGGACGAAACTGAAACTGTGTTTGTTTATCAAACATAGTTTTAGTTTCAGTTTATTAAGTTATAATATTTTATTATAATTTATTTAATTTGATAGCATTAACTTAAATTTAAAAATATATATGAATAATATTAATTAGTTGATAAATATATTGTGAATATTATTTATTTAGGATATAAAAATCATTTAAATATATTTTATTATATTTTTTATTTATAAATAATTCAAAATAATATTTGTAAATTATATTAATTAATTAGTTAATAAAAATATAAGCTAGGTATTAATATTATCATGAATTAATTATCAATTAAATATCAACTAAATATGAGATACGTATCAACTAAGTATGAATATGTATTTTTTTACTTCTTTAACAACCCAACTTAATAATGGTTGAAATTATTTATGTAGTAGTTTTCATGAAGTTATAAAATTATAAGATTACATTTAATTAATATATTGATAGAGTTACATATAATTACATGAGTTGAATATAAAATTATTATACGCACATGATAGTATTCATACCAGATTGATCTATTGATCTAATGGCTGACATTTTTAACTTGGATTGTAACTTAGTAATAATGATCAATAGATTAGCTTGTTTTTTTATTCTTCCAAGTTAGGAAAAATTAAGATTAATAATCAGGTGTAACCATGAGCATAAATATGCATGAATCATAATCAGGTGTAACCCTTTGTGTTATATTTCCATTGAAACTTTAGTCTGGCTTCTCTGAATTGTGAATCATATAGTTGATTATTCATTGAAATAAACATGCTAGTTTCTTTATTATTTTTGTGCGATTTTATTGAGTTTTAATATTTATCCAATAAGCTAAGCATGATGTGTACATTTGATTTAATTAGTATATTTGAGAAAATATTTTTTTTATTTAAAATTGATTAATCAATCTAACAAATTGATCTGTCATTTTGGCAAGTATATAATTGGTAGATATTGAATTTACAGACAATTAATTAGAAGACTAATCCAATTGCTAATAATTGATTAAGCGACTTAACCTTGATTTATTCAAATTATGTCTTCTAAAAGTTGAACTTAGATTCCATTAGGTAGGTGTTGCATGGAAAGTCAAACTGGGAACTAAAGAAATTGACACCATCAGATGTTTGAGAGGGCACACGGTGGAGAAAATCTATAAAAAGTCTTCAATACAAGATTTCCCGACATCTGTATCGAGTGGTACATGAAAATGTTTAGTCGTACCAATACAATAACATATTTTTTCATACACTGAGCAAGTTACTGCATCTGCTTGAGGTTGATGAGTTGGAAATTGCCAATCGGAAAACGTCGACGGGATCAAGCATTGTTACATTTTTTTTTCATACACTCACCGATAAGCATTGCATAATAGATATAACCCAACAGCCAAGCACCATCAATAATATTGTTGTCAATTTTGAAGGTAAAAATATAGGACAATGAAGGAAAATGCGTATCACCATTAATCAGTGATCGCCTCCAATTCATAGTCCACCAAAATAAAGTTTGCTCATTATCTTAAAACAACCAAGGTATAAAGCACAACCACGCATTTATATAAGCACAACCAAACAATGAAATATAAGCACAACCACGCATTTATATATGCACAACCAACAAACAAACAATGAAATATAACCACAACCACGCATTTATATAAAACCATAACTGATAAAGGGCAACATTACTTTACGACCTTAGGAGGAAAGTGCGCATAACCATTGATTGGTTATCGCCTCCAACTCCCCGCCGATATAAAACTAAAGTTAATCAAATAATAAGATAAAATAGTCAAATTACATTAGTAGTCCAATAAAGTATTTAGGTTTACATCATTATTGTTATCTACCCTACTTAAATAAAAAAACAATTGCAATGAAAACAAGTACTATCAACCCCTTGCAACCCATGTTAAGGAGCCTATCCATTTTTGCCTCAAGTGAAAAGAGGTCCCTACTTCTTTGGTTCACTTCTTCTTCTTCCTCATTGCGTATTGTCGTTGCAATGGGAGTGATCCATCGGAAGAATTGACAATTGGGAATGTCAATTTTGTCTCTATTTATGCAAGTCGCATATAATCGACCGAGATTTTTCTCACTTTCACTTATCCTTATCGCAGCTCGCAAATCGTAAAAACATTCGTAGTTTTGATATCTCAAATATGTTTCACTTATTTGGGATGAAGAAGCTGCCAAACTATTTAATGAAAATATTGTTGGTAACATACACTATCATAGAATTCTAAGTAGCAATTAAAGTCTATTACAAGTCCAAGACATAGAATTTTGTTTACATGTTTAAACCTAATTAAAATAGTAAAGGCAATCAGCGTAGATGTGCCCAAAGCTGATTTGCAATCCCTTCCCGAATGTCATGCATAACATTTTGAGTTGAAGAAGATTCACCTATCGATGAGGAAATAGGGGGTGAATATTGTTCTTCATCATCAATAATAACTTCTTCATTGTTCCAAATATAGATTAATTCATCTGAATTACGATGTTTAATAATGAAGTTATGAATTGTACAACACGCCAGTAATTCAGCATCATCTTTAATATCGGAAAACATGCTTTCAATAGTCCAAAGCATCGTTCGATTACGTTCCGAACGAAGGAATGTCGTTGATTGAATAATTCTCTTTTTGTTGAGGGGCCTCGACTACGATAATCTGATCTATGGTACCTTTCACCATGATAAGGTGTCAAAAATCCAGATGTGTTCGGGTATCCCGCATCAACCACGTAGAATTCATCTAACAAAAAGTAAGAAAAATTTTCTATTAAAACCAAATCAACACATAAGGAAGTGATTACGTTGAGTTAAATTTACCTCCTATTGGCATAGGAAAATCTGAATCGAGAGAATAAATAGTGTGGCTGAAAATACGCGCGTCATTCGTGCTTCCCTCCCAACCACTCTTCACGTAGGTGAATAGCATGTTGTGAGCGCATGCTGCCATTACATTTTGTGTAATGGTTCCTTTACGACCCCGATATAAAGATGCCTTATTTGCAGGAACGAATGCCAAGATATGTGTCCCATCTATCGCTCCTATGCAATTCTACAAAGGGATTATTCAAATGTTAGACAACCCGTATGCAATTATACATAAGGACTAGGAAAAAAATTACCTTAAAATAAGCCAACCACCTAGGATGCCCTTGAATTTCTGGTTGAACAGTTCGAGGTTCTCGGGGTTTGATAATTTATGTCCCCAACCGAAGAACAACTGCAAGTGTCAACTTGAACCACTTGTGACACGTTTGAGTGGAGTGTTGATAGCGCTCCACAACCACTCTCACTCGTTCATTATGACAAAGCATATACAAGAACATTGCAACTGCTTCCTCCACAAATATATTTTGGTCTTCTAGGCCAAGTCTCCTAAGATTGGTGCATAATCTAAGGAATAGACTTGGCTCCATACGCAAGTTCTCGTAGCATCGTACAGGACTATGTATTAACTCCTACACATAGTCCGCACCTCTCAAAATTGAAGTGTGCACTGCTCTTCTTGGGGTAGGATTTTCTAATTCATCCAACTTATCCAATATATCCAACATGAGTAATAATACCAAGTCATCAAAAATTTCTTCATCGCTATCAAATGTATGTGAAGGTTGATGACTCATTCTACGATAATTAAAAAATAAGTTATACTATTTGCATGAAAACATAACACATGAAAGTAAACAAAAAAAATAAAGTATTCTTACAAGCATTGTTCAATCCGACATATAAAAATTAAAATAGTGTCACCCATGCAAGCTTTGCATCCATTTCTTCAACTTCTCGTCATCTAATGACATAATAAGTGGTCGAGCATCTGGGTGCTCAACCAAGTAAGTCATTGTCTTAAACAAATGAGCTTCATGTAGCCCTTCCACACTAGTAATGCGTCCAACACAATTAGGGACGCTATATGGATCCAGAGGTGATGTGTACACTGAAGATGCATCACTTCGACGGGCTGCATAGTGATTTGAAATAAGTTTATACAATTTTTTTTTCTCCTGTTCTATAGTTGATCTCACCGATGATTTACCTCTTTTATTACCACGTGAGGAAATAGATGGGCGTCTATCTATCTCCTCAACACTATCATCATCTTCCTCCACTAGGGGTTCCTTCCCACGCACATCCGGATTCAAATACTCCTTCTCCAACATACGTTCTTCATCCAAATCCATTGGGGGTTGTGTTGATGATCGGGCCATCCCACCAGTTGCGGATTGATTTTGAAATATCAATTCCACCAAATGATAGTGTGGTGGTGGCCCGTTCTTAAAGGGTTTGAAATAACACTTTGTCGTTCCTTTTTGCACACGAATTTTTTTTTCTAAAACCAACTAACTAAAACCTCATTGATTAAATACAAAACAACATACCGATGAGTTCCACACTGTTTCATCGGCATCAATCTTCCCCGTGTCAAGATTCCATGTGACCCCAGTGTGGTTAATCAACTCTTGGAAATGCTTATATAAACGAAGAAGCCGTGTTTTTTTGGACTTACATTTCTCCACCCAATAATTAATCCCACACTTCTCCATTTTTTTACTAATATCTTCCCATATAGTCTTATCAAAATTGAGATTACCTAATTCATCTTGTTTATTATGCAAGAGGTACAAAAATTCTTCCGTGGCATTCTTTGGTCAGGACTCTGACTTTACCCTCGGATTCCGATGACCACCCATATATTCAACTATTATATCTAGGGGGAAACATATTTGTAAGTATAAATTATATTTGTAAGCTAAAACCAATCAATATAATGGACTAAAGAATGAAACAGTGAACATATATGAGGAAATGAAATGAATGAATGAAGTGGATGCATGAAACCAGTCAACATATAAACTATATATGTAAGCTAAAACCAGTCAAGCATGATGAAACCAGTCAACATAATGGACTATAGAATGAAACAGTGAACATATAAATGAATTAGGTTCAAATTGTATTTGTAAGCTAAAATCAGCCAAACATGATAAAACCAGTCAACATAATGGACTAAAGAATGAAACAGTGAACATCCACAACGCAATGAAATGAATGAATGAAGTGGATGCACGAAACCAGTCAACATATAAACTATATATGTAAGCTAAAACCAGTCAAGCATGATGAAACTAGTCAACATAATGGACTATAGAATGACAGTGAACATATAAATAAATTAGGTTCAAATTATATTTGTAAGCTAAAACCAGCCAAGCATGATGAAACCAGTCAACATAATGGACTAAAGCATGAAAACAATGAACATATATGAGATAATAAAATGAACGAATGAAGTGGATGCATGAAACCAGTCAACATATAAATTATATACGTAAGCTAAAACCAGTCAAGCATGAAACCATGAAACATAATGGACTAAAGCATGAAAACAGTGTACATATAAATGAATTAGGTTCAAATGAATGAAGTGGATCAAGAGAAAGAGATAACAACATTCATGTAACACTCAAGCATATAAAATGAATGAAGTGCATTTATGTAACAGCATACATAATAGCAACACAATGTGAAATGGAAAAGCCAAGGGAACAATCGGGAAACATATGCATAAATAGTAACATATACATACACAGATTCAGATCTAAAATAAACAACATACGGACGAACAATGAAAAATACCAGGCAACATTCATGATCAATGGCCGGTAACTAGGTCATAAACCCAAGATCCGACGAAAATAAGAAACAGAACAAGAAACTCTAGATCCGACAAAAATAAGAAATAGAACAAGAAACCCTAGATCCACTCGAGAAAATAAGAACTAGGTTATAAACCCTAGATCCGACGCAAATAATAAGAAACAGAATAAGAAACCCTAGATCCGACAAAAATAAGAAACAAAATAAGAAACCCTAGATCCACTCGAGAAGAAGGAAGATGACGAAAAGGGGGTAATCGAGCCAGATCCGACTGAGAAAATGACGAAGAACGGAAGAAAGTTACCTTGCGACAGGGAAATGAGAGGTTTTTGGATGAGATCCGACGGAGAAAAGGAACTATTTGCAGTTGTCGCCTTCGGCGATTTTTTTTCGCCGCAGAGCTCGAAGGAGGCGTCGGGTCGAGAGATGAGAAAAATCGTGAGCAAGCCAAGTTTTGTTCGATTTCGCGAAACGGGAGGATAAGTTTGTTTTAATTACAACTATGCCACCGCCCATTTCGCGAAAAGCTGAATTCTACCCCGACCCGAATTCGAATTCGTGCAAAAAATGGGTTTCGCGAAATTTGTTTTAATTTTTTGACCAGAAAACATAGTTTGGAAACATATGACACACTTTGGAGAGTAGATTCAGGGTATACACAACACTTCTGGGTAGAACAAAACCCTAAAATAAAATCCTAATTGAGATGATCTAAATTTTAATTCTATAATTAAAATTGGGTTTAAGGGTAAACATAATATGTTATGAACCAACTTACAAGGTATTCATGAAATAAAATCACACGGGTTCATGACATTACGGGTCTAAGGGATAAGGGTCGAGTTTGGGAGTGTTGAGACGCTTCATAATGAGGACACCCCTAAGACATCGTAGGAGAATCTTGACTTAGGTCTTGATACGCCATATCCTTGGGAATGGCGGAGCGGCTCGATTAGGAGCCGGGGTTTGGGCTACGCTCGGGTGGTTGGACACCAAAATTCCCAACCTACAAGATTAGTTCGGAAGGCCTCTCTTGAATATCCTAGTATGTGATGTTGCCTTCGGCATGGTGGGTTTCGGCCTGATGCACTTCCCTAGTATGTGTTGTTGCCTTCGGCATGGTGGGCTTCGGCTCAATGCACTTCCCTAGTATGTGATGTTGCCTTCGGCATGGTGGGCTTTGCCCCGATGCACTTCCCTAGTATGTGTTGTTGCCTTCAGCATGGTGGGCTTTGGCCCGATGCACGTTTAATGGGTGATGCCTTCGGGCATGGTAGGGCTTCGGCCTGATACACCCCTATAAAAGTTAGATGTCGTGGGCATGGGTGGCCTGTGGGCCTGGTAGCTAGTCACACTTTTGTGACATGATTTCTTTTTAGATATAGAATTTATTTATATTATCTTTATGTTTATTTATGAGGGTGGGTAAAATCGCTCGCTGAGTTCTTTGAACTCACCCGTTTTCGTATGATTTTTGTTTTGTAGAGCTTGGCCGGTGAGGTGGGTTGGATGCACTTGGCGTCGCTCAAGAGGGCAGAGGAGCCGCTGGATCTTATAGCAGTCCTAGTTAGGGTCGTAGTCGAGTCTTTTTGGTAGTTGTCATGCACTTCTATTAGCTTGATTTCGAGTTGTAGCCCTGAGGGCATTTATATTATCTATTTCAGGTTTTATTTGACTGAACTTTTGAACTGTTGAACCTAATCGTATTTCTGCATTTTCTTTACTTCTGAGCTATTAATCTAAACTTGGTATTGGTTCACTTTTCCTTTAAAATAAAACTTGTTATTTTCTTTCTGCTACTTTATTTGTTTTGGCATGTGCATGGGTTAGGCTTTAGGTATAGACACGTATACCCTAGCTAGTCACGTGACCCTGAGTTGGGGCGTGACAAAGTTGATATCAGAGCATGTGGTTCGGTTCGACTACGACCTAGAGTTGTCACCGTATAGGGCATTGCTAGCGTATCAGTATAAGGTAAGGGTATGCTATGAGATCAATGGGCTAAGTCTGCACTTCAGCGCAACTTGTGGTTTAGTTTGCAAAACATTGGGTAAATTCAATTGCTTAATCTTGAATTATTTCTTTTCAATTGCAAAACATTGGGTAAATTCAATTGCAAGGAGCGGTAGTGATAGCAACTCCACTGATCGCCGAGGCCGAGGCTGGGACCGGGGTCGAGGGAGACCACCGCATTCCCGGGAAGAGGTGGGACCAGTGTAGTCGAAATGGCAACACTAGAGGGGGGTGAATAATGTGTTAACTAAATCAATTAGCATAAATTTGATTTTAATCGTTTCTCAAATCATTTAGGCGAGATGCAATCTTGCGATTAAATGCGGAAGCAAGATAAAATAATTAAGCACAAACAGATATAACAATGCTAACACGGTAATTTATAGTGGTTCGGCCCCAATGCCTACTCCACTACCTAAGCACCCCGCTTAGGATTTCCAAACTTAGTTTACTAGATTAAATAGTTTCCCTTACTCAAAGGACTCTGACTCGATGAGTCTCACTCTCGACCTAAGGCACTTCCACACCCGGAAGTCACCGCCTTCTTACCGAGAGCACTCTTCCACCTCAACCCTAAGGGACAACTGAACTAATCCTAGCAAAACTAAGTTTACACATGTGGCTTTACACCTTCACAACAAGGTAACCACTTCTACTCAAGACCTAAACAGCCTAGGTCTTCACACGCACAAATTCAAAAGCAATTTCAAATAATAGTTAAAAATACAATTGAAAAGAGCTTAAAATAAAACCAAGAGTTCGTGCTCTTTTCCAGGCCTTGAAACCTCCAACTCTCTAGAAAATGAATCTTGAGTCGAAGCAGAGTTGAGGAGCAAACGACGCTTGAAGAAGAACTCGACGGAAGAGCAGAGCGCGCTGCAATCGATCGTTGGAAGGCTCAATACTCCCTTTTAATTGCTCAATAAAATCTGTATTTTTCAACGAAGAAGATTAAAAGGAGTTAGATGAGATATATTTATACCCTCACGAAGAAATGGCAGCTCAACGGATAGAAAATTATCTGTTGCAGACACTCGGCCGATTGGTCGGTCGACCGACCGATCAACCGCTTGGAGCGACCGATGTCTGTTCTCTCTATGCGATCGATCGACGGGTCGACCGCCAGATGCAAACTTACGTTCCCTCAATCTTGTCGACAGACGTAGGGGAAGCAGAGACGCGCGATCATGCGATCCTCAATCCGGTCGACCGATCGGTCGATCGCTCGAGGTACTACCTCTATTTGGCCTCTGTCGGTCGATCGCCCGATCGATCGAAGTGGCTACTGTCGCTTTGTGGCATCCTTCAGTTGACCGACCAATTGATTGAGATGGTTACTGCCATTTTACAAACCCTATTCAGTCGACCGCCCGGTCGACCGAACCTAGTCTGAAATTGATTTTTCAGCCCTTTTTCTTCCGCGCTTCATTTTTGGGTTCCGGCTTTCAATGAGCATCAATTTGGAGAGCTTTTCATTTGATCTTTAGACTCGTCCAATGCGACTTTGGTGCACATGTCGATCTTTGAGAATTTTCTGCGACAAACCTGAGCGCGATGATCAATGTCCTTCCGATTTTCCGATTTCTTTCGATTTTTCTGATCAAGGACATCGAACGCTAATCGATATGGAACCTGAAAGATATCTCAATAAAATATTAGTTCCATGTTTGTTATCATCAAAACAAAGATTAAGAGATTAAGACCAATGTTGAAAACCTAAAGCCAACAACCAAATCTCATGGTTGTGTAGCTACAGGCCCGAGTGACAGAGCTTACAGAGTCACTTCGTAGAGAGCAAGAGCTGAGGCAGTAGCCACCGGCAGTACCTGTAGTACTAGAGGTGGTTCAGCCAGTGGCACCAGTGGTCAGAGCCCCGAGAGCGCCTTCCTATGCAGATTTTGTTGCATTCAGGCCACCAGAGTATAGAGGGACAGATCAACGGGTGCAGGTCACCAATTTTCTGGGAGATTATTATGAGCTATGTCGAGAGCTTAGTTGTTCTTCTAAGACAACCGCTCGACTGATCAGGTTGCAGTTGAGAGGACCGACCAAGGATTGACTCCACACTTGGAGGGACCGCCGAGCAACGGATGCACCGCCCCCTACTTGGGAGGAGTTTAAAGCTGCTATGGTGGAGAAGTACCTACCGATGAGCGTCCAGGCCAGGCGGGCGAAGGAGTTCAAGCTACTGCGTCAGACGGGTAGCATGTCAGTGACAGATTACGAGATGGAGTTCACACATCTCTCGAAGTACCATTCCACTTTGATAGCCACAGAGACCGCCAGGGTCAAGAGGTTTGTTGAGGGACTGAGGCCGTAAATTGCAAGATTGATCCATTACACAAAGGAGACTTCATTTGCCAGGGTCGTTGACAAGGCGCTCTGGAAGGAGGCATTAGTACCGACAGACAGGCATGAGGGTCCCCAGAAGAAAAGGTTCCGGCCCCAGCCATCGGGGGGTCGACCAGCTCACTCAGAGGGGACTTTCAAGACTGGAGATCCACTGCAGGGCGGAGGTCATAACAGTTCCAGAGCTTCGGGACCAGGAGTGTCATCCGGAGGACCGTAGCGGAAATCTGGGCCATCGCAGTGTAACTGATGTCATCGGAGGCACTGGGGGGCTTGTTGGGGATGATTAGAAGGATGTTTCAGCTGTGGGTAGTTTGGACACTTCAAAAATGATTGTCCTAATAAGGGCAATCAACAATCTGATCAGACTAGAGGGAAGGCACCGATGTCAGTGGATTCTGTAGCTCAGAGGGGTTAAACTCAGGGAGGAGGCCAGCGAGCTGGTGGTTCAGAGAGGCCTGCTGCACGGGTGTTTGCTATGAACCAAGAGGGCGCTGAGGCATCCAGGGCAGTGGTGTCAGGTAATATTATGGTTGGGTCTGCTATTGCTTATGTTTTATTTGATCCGGGTGCTAAGCACTCTTTTATATCTACCTTGTTTGATGCTAAGTTGTCATGGATATCTTCTGTGCTTGAATTACCCCTTATGGTATCTACGCCTACGGGCGTTTCTGTGATGGCAGAGATAATCTTTCGAGGTTGCAAGGTTGTCATTTATGGGCATGTGTTAATGGCCGATTTAACACTCCTGTCGATGTTGGAGCTTGATTTGATATTGGGCATGGACTGGTTGGCAGACCATTTCGTCTCAGTTGATTATAGGGCTAAGATTGTGACCTTCAGTAAACCCGGGATGCCCCAGTTTACCTTCCAGGGTGAGGGAAGGGGTGAGTCGTTGATGGCGATATCAGCTCTTAAGACTCGAAAGTTACTTTTTGGCGGGTGTCACTCATTTTTGGCCTTTGTGTCAGTGGTAGAGGAATGTGGAGGTGCGGTCAGAGACATCGGGAGGACGCTTGTAGTATGCGGGTTCTTTGATGTATTTGTGGAGGAGTTGCTAGGGTTACCTCCAGAGAGAGAGATCGAATTCTGTATCGATTTATAGCCAGGGGTGAAGTCGATCTCCATTCCTCCGTATCGGATGACACTAGCTGAGTTGAGGGAGTTGAAGTCCTAGTTGCAGGAGCTGCTTGATCTGGGTTTCATTCTCCCCAGTGTTTCGCCTTGGGGTGCTCCAGTGCTCTTTGTAAAGAAGAAGGATGGGTCCATGCGGATGTGTATTGATTACCGATAGCTTAACAAGGTAACAGTGAAGAATCGATACCTGTTGCCCAGGATTGATGATTTGTTTGATCAACTTCAGGGAGCGCAGTGGTTTTCTAAGATTAACCTGCAGTCATGGTATCATCAGTTGAGGATTCGAGATAGTGACATCCCTAAGACTGCTTTCAGGTCAAGGTATGGGCACTTTGAGTCTCTGGTGATGTCATTCGAGCTGACTAATGCACCTACAACATTTATGGACCTGATGAACCGAGTGTTCAAGGAATACCTGGATAAGTTTGTGATTGTGTTCATTGATGACATTTTGATTTATTCCAGGAGTAGGGAGGAGCATACTGAGCACTTGAGGATAGTTCTGGAAACTCTCAGAGAGCACAGGTTGTATGCCAAATTCTCCAAGTGTGAGTTCTGGCTGGAGAGCGTAGGGTTTCTTGGTCATGTGATGTCCAAGAAAGGAATAAAGATGGACCCTGCAAAGATAGAGGCAATTCAGAATTGGAAGATGCCGACCAATGTCTCGAAGATTCGCAATTTTCTAGGGTTGGCATGTTACTACAGAAAGTTTGTGGAGAATTTCTCCAGGATTGCAGCGCCATTGACTCGCTTGACCCATAAGAAGGTCAAGTTCGAATGGGACAGTAAGTGTGAAAAGAGCTTTCTAAACTCAAGGACCGCTTGACGTCGGTGCTAATTTTAGCAGTACCCTTGGGTTTAGGAGGTTTTGTTGTTTATTATGATGCCTCCCGAGTCAGCTTGGGTTGCGTGCTAATGTAGAATGGCAGAGTGATAGTCTATGCCTCCAGGCAGTTGAAGGTTCACGAGAAGAATTACCCAACCCATGACATTGAGCTGGCAGCGGTGGTGTTCGCAACGAAGCTGTGGCGTCACTACCTTTATGACAAGGCTTGTGAGCTATACACTGATCACAAAAGTCTCCAGTATTTGCCCACCCAGAAGGAGTTGAACTTGAAGCAGAGAAGATGGCTGGAGCTATTGAAAGACTATGATTGCACAATCATGTACCATCTATGGGCATGTGGTGGCAGATGCTTTGAGCAGGAAATCTATGGGCAGTTTAGCACATTTGGCGATCAGGAGGAGGTCGTTGGCTCAGGAGTTGGCCTTATGCTTGGATGGAGGAGCAATCTTGACAGTGTCAGAATCGGGTGCGCTGGTGGCCCACTTGAGAGTACAGTCGGCGTTGGTTGACATGTTGCGGACAGCGCAGGAGGAGGATGCCTTTTGTGCACTCACTAAGGATCTGGCCAGGAGAGGAGATGCAGATAATGGGTTCAATATGGACTCGGAGGGCGTCCTAAGGTTTAAGAATCATATTATGGTACTAGATATGGCCGAGGTTCGCAGGTAGGTGCTGGAGATGGCTCATCGATCCACCTACACTATGCATCCGGGATCCACAAAGATGTACCGAGATCTCAGGCAGAACTATTGGTGGAAAGGCATGGAAAGAGAAGTGGTCGAGTTCGTGTCTAAGTGCTTAGTGTGTGAGCAGGTGAAGGCTGAGCATTTGAAGCCGGTAGGGTTGCTCCAGAACTTAGGGGTACTGGAGTGGAAATGGGAGAAGATAACCATGGATTTCGTGACTATGTTGCCAAAGTCCGAGAAAGGCAATGACTCTATCTGGGTAGTGGTGGATCGCCTAACCAAGTCATCGCACTTCATACCAGTCAGAATGACCTTTTCAGCCGAACAATATGCGAGATTATTTTTGGATCGGATCGTTGCTTATCATAGAGTTCCAGTTATGATTATCTCAGATCGGGGCACTCAGTTCATGGCTCAATTTTGGTAGTCCTTTTAGGAGGCGTTGGACACTCAGGATCGGTTCAGTACCAAATTTCACCCTCAGACAAATGGTCAGTCAGAGCGGCCTATTCAAATGCTGGAGGATATGTTGAGGGCATGTGTCTTAGACCTAGAGGGCAGTTGGGAGAGGCACCTACCTTTGATTGAGTTTGCTTATAATAACAACTACCACACCAGCATTGGGATGGCCCCCTTTGAGGCGTGGTACGAGCGAAGATGTAGGTCGCCTATAGGCTGGTTTGAGGCAGGAGATTCCCTTATAATGAGACCTGATCTGGTGGAGGGGGTTGTGGAAAAAGTGAAGCAAATCAGAGAGAGACCATTGTCAGCTCAGAGTCGCCAGAAGATGTATGCGGATGGAATGGCCAGGGAGGTAGAGTTTCTGAGGGGGGCATTGTGTTCCTCAATGTGTCCCCTATGAAAGGGGTAGTGAGGTTTGGTAAGAAAGGAAAGCTAAGCCCTAGGTTCATTGGGTTGTTTCATATTCTCATGCGCACTGGAGCCATGGCCAGTATTCAATGTGTCTATGCTGAAGAGGTATATTCGAGATGAGTCCCATGTGATCGAGCCTACCGCAGTAGAGGTGGATTCAACAGTCTCCTATGAGGAGCGGCCAGTTGAGGTGCTAGACCGGTAGATTCAAAAATTGAGGTCCAAGGAGATTCCCTTGGTTAAAGTCAGATGGGAGCACCATTCCGGCCAGGAGGCCACCTGAGAGGTGGAGCAAGATATGAGGGAGCGTTATCCTTCATTATTTGATGATGCGGTGAGTTCTTATTCTTTTCTGAAATTCGAGGATGAATTTTCTTTAAGGAGGGAGGATTGTAATATCCTAAATATTTAATTTATTATCTTTTTCTGTTGTGTGTGTTTGCCAGCCTAGCGGACTAGTTCGTGGTCGAGCCGAGTAGACTCATGGTCCGGAGCGAGCTTACGAGCTGGGGTAAGTAGAATATAAATTTATGAATTTATGAATTTTTAGGCTTGGGTAGTTGAGAGTATTTAATTTGGTGTTGTGTGTGCATAATTGCTAATTATGTTCATATGAGTATTTAATTAATTATTTGTGATTTATTATAATAAGATTAATTAAATTATTTAAGTCTATCGAGTTAGCGGATTTTGATTTTGGCTTAAGGTGGTTACGGGTTGTGAATTAAGGGCTCGTTTGGTACATCGTATAGTACTAGCCTGTATAGTACTAGTCTGTATTGACTAATCTGTATAGTATTAGCCTATATTGTACTATTATTATACAGTATTTGGTGCACACATGTACTAGCATGTATAGTACTAGTCTGTATTGACTAATCTGTATAGTATTAGCATGTATTGTACTATTATTATACAGTGTTTGGTGCACACATGTAGGGGTGAGCATGGACCGGTTAACCGGTCCATTAGCAAAAAAAAACTCGGTCCATTAACTTCGATTTTTCAAAATCATTAACCGTAAACCGATCCATTAACTTTGGTTAACCGCTATTACGGTTTTGATTTTTTCAGTTCGGTTAACCGATAAGTTTCGGTTAACCAATAAAATTTTTTAACCTACAAACATAATAATATTATGCAAATCACGGAGAAAAATCCAAATAAATACTGAATTCTTATTGAGAAAAAAAAAAGTGAAACCATTGAACCAAAATAATGTTCTACAAAAACTAATATTTCTATTTTTATTTTTTTAATATTTTTAATATTTTATAATATTTTATATTTTTTTATAATTTATAAATCATTAATTATATATATATATAATTAAAAATTAATAAATTATATCGAACCGATCGGTTAACCGAAACCGGTGGACTTTTTACCTCTCGGACCGAAACCGAAAACCGATTTTTCCAAAAAAAAATGAAACTGAACAAATCAATTCGGTTAACCGAAAAAATCGATTCGGTTTCGGATCGGTTTTTCGGTTAACCGGAAAATCGGTTTTTTTTTCTCACCCCTACACATATGTACTAGCCTGTATAGTACTAGTATATATTGACTAATTTATATAATATAATATAATATATAATAATATACACTATAATATTATATTATATGTAATATATTATAATAATATAATATAAAAATTATATATTATATTTTATCATTAAAAATATTTCATAAATTAAAATTATTTTTTTTTTATTTTTTATATATATTTTAATTTTTGGCCGGAGGTAAAATGAGTATCAAAAATATTGAAAGTTCTAGTGCAGGCTAATGAAGAGCTTTGAGAGTGTATTATTAATACACCTTATGGCAGCTTATGTGGTACTATTTTTAGTGCAGGTATTAATTAATACCTTTCCCAAACACTGTATAGTATTATCCTAATACTATACAGGAGGTTTATACATGGTACCAAACAGACCCTAAGGGTTTAAGGGGTTAGGGTTGAGGAGGGTGTATAAAAACCCTCCCTCATGGCTTGTGGCTCCTATTTTAGAGCCACTTAAAAAGTTAAGAAAGGGAGCCAATTGTCGAGCCAAGCCAAGCCTTCAGCCCCTTTCTCTTTTCTCCTTGGAGCCGTAGCCACCCAAAGCCGAGCCGAGCCGCCTACTTCCTCTCCCTCTCTTCTTTCCCTTTGGAGCCAAGCCGAGAGGAGCCAGCCCCCCTCCTTCCCCTCTCTCCCTCTCTCCAAGTCGACGGCTTGGAGTGAGCCGCCACCCCTTGGAGCTATATTTTGGGTTGAGCCGTCGGCCTTTTGAAGCCGAATTCGAGGGTCGTCGTCTGGGATTTCTTTCCTAATATTTTTCCAAATTAAGGTGAGTGATTTTATCCCTCCTATTCGGGTTTTCTTCGAATTCTCTTGAAGCCGCCTTGAAGATTCTTGATCTTGAGATTTTCTTGGTTTCTATGCCATGTTTAGATCATAAATTTTGATCTCATATCATGGGACTTATGTTTAAGGGAAGATCTGTGATTTTATAATTAAATCTTGTGAATCTTGGGTGCAAATCTCATCTTGGAGTTCTAGATGTTCTTGATTGCTAAAGAATTAATTTAATCTCCTTGATTCTTGGTTTAGGGATTCTTGATATATATGCTAGTTTTTACTGAGTAAAAATTATGAGATTGTATGCATGATTGGCTTGATGATAGGAATCTGTGATGTTAGAAATTTAGGGATTTAATTCTGTAAAATTCGGATTTTATTTCATGTTGTGCTGGAAATTTCAGCTTTCTGAAATTTATGTGTTGTTTATTGAATCTGGACTGATTTTTTATTTCTATATTATTATGTGATTAGATCTCTAATTATAGTCGTGTAACCTATCGTTTTGACTAGAAAACATAGTTTGAAAAAATAGAACACACTTTGGGGAGTAGATTCGGGGTATACACAGCACTTCTGGGTAAAACAAAACCCTAATTGAGATGATCTAAATTTTAATTCTATAATTAAAATTGGGTTTAAGGGTGAGCATAATCTGTTATGAACCAACTTACAAGGTATTCATGAAATAAAACCACATGGGTTCATGACATTACGGGTCTAAGGGACAAGGGTCGGGTTTGGGAGTGTTGAGACGCTTTATAATGAGGACACCCCAGGACACCGTAGGAGAATCTTGACTTAGGTCTTGATGCACCATATCCTTGGGAATGGCGGAGCGGCTCGATTAGGAGCGGGGTTCGGGCTACGCCCGGGTGGTTGGACGCCAAAATTCCCAACCTGCGGGATAAGTTCGGAGGGCCTTTCCCGAATATCCTAGTATGTGCTATTGCCTTCGGCATGGTGGGCTTCGGCCCGATGCACTTCCCTATTATGTGTTGTTGCCTTCGGCATTGTGGGCTTCGGCCCGATGCACTTCCCTAGTATGTGATGTTGCCTTCGGCATGGTGGGCTTTGGCCCGATGCACTTCCCTAGTATGTGTTGTTGCCTTCAGCATGGTGGGTTTTGGCCCGATGCATTTTACTAGTATGTGTTGTTGCCTTCGGCATGGTGCGCTTTGGCCCGATGCACGTTTTATGGGTGATGTTGCCTTCGGGCATGGTAGGGCTTCGGCTTGATGCACCCATGTGAGAGTTTGATGTCGTGGGCATGTGTGGCCTGTGGGCCTGGTAGCTAGTCACACTTTTGTGACGTGGTTTCTTTTTAGATATAGAATTTATTTATGTTATCTCTGTGTTTATTTGTGAGGGTGGGTAAAACCGTTTGTTGAGTTCTTTGAACTCACCCGTTGTCATGTGATTTTTGTTTTGCAGAGCCTGACCGGTGAGCTGAGTTGGATGCACTTGGCGCCGCTGGAGGGCAGAGGAGCCGCTGGATCTCATAGCAGTCCTAGTTAGGGTCGTAGTCGAGTCTTTTTGGTAGTTGTCATGCACTTCTATTAGCTTGATTTGGAGTTGTAGCTCTGAGGGCATTTATGTTATCTATTTCAGGTTTTATTTGATTGAACTTTTGAACTGTTGAACCTAATCGTATTTTTGCATTTTCTTTACTTCTGAGATATTAATCTAAACTTGGTATTGGTTCACTTTTCCTTTAAAATAAAACTTATCATTTTCTTTTTGCTACTTTATTTGTTTGGGCATGTGCATGGGTTAGACTTCGGGGTATAGGCACGTATACCCTGGCCGGTCACATGACCCTGAGTTGGGCGTGAAAACCCGACTAGTTGGCATGAAAACCCGATTTATTGTGAGATACTCACATTGTTGTACACGACAGCAATCTTCGCAATCTATTGCTTCTGCATCCATTTGGCAGGAATTAGTAATTTTCATCCATGACTAGTTGGCAAATCCAGAAATGGTTCACAACATATTATGAAAACAGAAGAAGTCACTAAGCTGGAGAAAGAAGCGGCTACCTGCAGCTTGTTCCAGGCGTGATCGAAGCAGATCTAAGCTGGGATATCGAGAGATGACGAGGCTTCACAGCAAATCGATGCAAATAATCGGGAAGGGTTAATCAAGAAATATAGAGATGGAAAGAAGGGAGAGAAGAAGGGTTCAAGGTTTTCTTCTATGTGGAGATGACGAGAATGAGACTGCTGGCTGGAGAAATATGGTTTAGGGTTTAGATTTGAAAAAGCATGGAGATGACGAAGAAGAGGCATGGAGATGGTGTCGCCCGCGGAGAGAAGAATGAATTGGGATATCAAATAATACACGAGAAAAAAATAAACATAAAATTAAAATCGGTGCTCTTATACTGCGTTGATTTTATTTTAATTAAACGAACGAGAAAAAATAAACATAAAATAAAAATTGGTGTTGTCGTACTTCGTCAATTTTAATTTAATCAAACTAGTTTAATTAGATCAAAATTGACGCTAGTTACTAGCGTCGGTTTTAATCCGACGATAATAATTAATTTTGTTGTAGTTTGTGTTTGCAATGCCTAATTAAGTTGTAGTGTATGTTTGCATTGTCTCTTTGTATTATATTTCTTTCGCTAGTTTATTAATTGTGCTTGTGATTTGCCTAATAATCAAAGAATTCGATCGAAATTAGGCATAATTAGTAGTAACACATTATTCGCCCCTCCCCCGATGTGCCCTTTCCTCTTTCAGTAAATACTGCCGCCTAATGACATCTGTTTTTAATAATGAACTTATTTATTTATTTATTTATATTTATTTGAAAGGTTTCATGCATAGTGATGATTTTTTTTGCTATTTTGTTGTAGTGATGTCTTCTCTAAGAATTCAAGAAATATTTTGAACGCCAATAAATAATAATAATAATTAGAATAGTCGAGTTACTTTCCACTATATATTTTATCATCATCATTATTAGAGTAATAAAGTTACTTTCAATTATAAATATTTTAAAAAGAGTAAATACCCAAAAAAAAATACGAACTTTAGACTTTTTCCCATTTTTAGCATAAATTTTTTCTGTTAGCAAAAAAATACACCAACTTTCATTCTATTACTCAGTTTAGCATGCACCGTCATTTTTGACAGTTTTTGCTGATGTGTCACTTAACGGTGATGACGTGGAAAATTTTATACTACATGGATTATTATTTTAATCAATTTTACTATTAAAAAATTATTATTATTAATAACGGTCCTTCTTCTCAAAGACGTTGACGTTAACTGCACTCCACGGGTCGTCGTCGGGGACGAGCTCATTGCCGTCGCAAGGTAGAAGCTCGTCATCGTCGTTGCAGACCTCTCCGCCGGAGAGATTGCACGCGAGGTCGGCGATCTGGTGGAGAGGAGGCGCGACCTCTCCGCCTCTCGACCTCTCTAGCGGAGAGGACGGGCGAAGAGGTCATTGTGTAAATACCTCTACCGAAGAGGTCGTGCAATCACGCGCGACCTCTCTGCCACGTGCGGCCTCTCTGCCAGAGTGGCGGAGAGGAGGCAGAGCCAGAGATGATCGCGCAGAGAGGAGGCGGATACCTCTCCGCCTCTCTAGCTCTGTCTCCTCTCCGCGCGATCATTGGCTCCGCCTCCTCTCCGCCACTCTGGCAGAGAGGCCGCGCATGGCAGAGAGGTCGCGCGTGATTACGTGGCCTCTCTGGCTTCGCCTCCTCTCCGCCTCTCTGGCGGCGCGTCCTCTCCGCCGACCTCTCCTCTCGCCACCTCTCTGGTGCGACCTCTCTGAGAGGAGGTCCAGATGGAGAGGTTTGTGTGACCTCTCATCTGAGATTGGTGAAGTTTTAAGGTTTGAAATGGGTGCCGCCGCCATCGGAGAGAGGAGGTGAGAAGGAAGGTGTGGTGGAGACGACAATTTAGAAGATGGGTCAATATTTTAGTCAATAATATAATTTAGGTGGCATTATTTATTCTACATGACTTTTTTTTATGTCACGTCATCACTGTTAAGTGACACATTAGCAAAAATCATCAAAAATGACGGTGCGTGCTAAACGGGATAACAGAATGAAAGTTTATGCTAAAAATAAAAAAAAGGTCCAAAGTTCGTATTTTTTTTTGTATTTATCCTTTTAAAAATTAACATTGTCTGAGTATGAATTAAAAATTATCAAACCAGAGTACAAGGAATCCCAAAGACTCGATCAACTCTTGACCATAGAACTTCCTCTTACTTCATTTATATATTTAATTATTCCATTAAGAAATTAACGTATGGCGTTATATTTTCTATATAATCCTATAGATATGAAAGAATAGTCAAACAAAAAGCTTGAAACACTCACGTGTCAGTTTAACTTTAAGGTCTCGTTTGATTGACATGAGAGATAATTTTCTACAGAAAGTTATAATTTCCATGAATTAACTTTCCACGTGTATTTTTCGGAAAGTACCTAAAAAGTGTTTGACTGATAAAAAGTTAATTCATGGAAAGTATAACTTCCTACTGTCACGCCCCAAAATTTAATCACGTGACCGGCCAGAGTGCAGTCAAGCACCCCGAAGCCTAAGCCATTACACAACATTTAAATAGGTACAACTTGGAAACAAAGTGTTTATAACATAACTAGGGAATAATCAATAGCAACGCAGTGATAAAGACACAATCCACATGACAGATATCTCATAAAAATGATTCAACTAAAAGTTTAAACAACTCCGGGACTCTCTAAAGACTATAATGTCTTAGTTCTCAAACAGGATTCGACTCAACTAGACTCGACTACGCCAACCAACTCACGAGATCGCTACCGGAGTTCGTCCCCATCAGCTGCGTCGTACCTCAGGGTCACGCTCTGCAAAACAAATATGAGAGTAAAAGTGAGTATAAAACTCAGTGAACGATTTCCCAATCCTTAGGAAATGGAATCCAGTAATGGCAATTCATACAATATATCAAATTAGTGCGGATACCAAGTTATATATGCAAGGAATAAAATCTCATCCGACTCTACGGAAAATGTTTTCTAAATTCTTAATCTCAATTAGTTACTTTTCTCAGTTTCACTAATCTAGGAAGACCCTCTAGACTTAGTGTCCAACTGTCTCTCCCCCTCGGGTACACTGGTCTAGGAAGGCCCTCTAAAACCAGTACCCACTATTTTTATGCTTGGGTCCACTGGTCTAGGAAGGCCCTCTAGACTCAGTACCCACTAAATCTTTTCTTGGCTTCACTGGTCTAGGAAGATCCTCTAGAACTAGTACCCAATTGAATCTCTTTTCGGGTTCACTGGTCTAAGAAGGCCCTCTAGAACCAGTACCCAACTCGGTCAGGAAGGCCCTCTGACCCATGATCACTCGTACGCTATGCGTACCACTCGGCCCACCGGCCCAAAGTATCTCGTGCGCGGAGCGTACCTCTGGACCTATGAAGGCCCATAAACACCTCGTGTGATGTGTACACCACTCGACCCAATGTGGCTCGGACCACTACTCGAGAGTCACGTCCTCATGTCAACACACCCAAGGTTCACCTATCCCTGGTATCAACTAAAAACCCCAATTGTTTATGACGAACTAGGAACATCACACCGAGCCCACATCCCGACTTGATTAAGATGCACTAGGAAAATTTCAGCTTACTGAATTCATCCGATTCCTACCCCCACATTATTGTTCAAGTCGCATACATCCATTCTATGTTCCCAGAGTATACCTTACATGCAAATCGATAGGTTACATCAGTACCTTTCGTCTTAAATTGGTTTCCCAAATTACTAAATCAAATCAGCACAGATTTGATAAAATTTCAGCACAGCACATTTCAGCTTCTACCTAACTAGGTAATTTCAGCATCTTACATGTCACTCATTTGGCCTCTAGTTTTTAAGGTAATTTCAGCATCTTACATGCCACCCTTAATATAAGAAATAAAATGAAATGAAACAAGGAACACATGGCCTCCAGTTTTTCCCATTCACCTTTTTACCTACAACAAGAGTTCTATGTCTAATGTCATGAACCCCCACTGATACTGTTCACCAAATTAATTGGTCAACCTCTCCTTTAATCCATGCGGCTACACGAGAAAAAGATAAGGGAGCACCCAGCCAATTGAAATGAATTAAAAGACTAGGGTTTTCTATACCATGAAATCTCCAAACACGAAGTTTTATTCTATACAATATACCCCTGTACACAAGTCAAACCTGAGTTCCATTGACATAAAAGAAATTCTCAAATTTTCCTTCCAATAGCAGGCGGCACCACACTGTGCAACTCAACAACTAGGTTTGCTAATTAAATTTTAGTTCTAGGAAGAAATTAATACTAATAGATCATCCCCAATTCACTCGAAGAAGGAATCAAAAATTCTCAAAAAAATCTCCAAAACTACTAATCTGCCCTAATTTAAGTGATTCACCGAACTTTCTCTATCTCACCCGATCCAAGTCCGAATTCGGATCCGATTGAACCGTTGGATTCCTCTCGAAGTCCTCTTTAACTACGTGATGAATAAAATATTTTATCATTTAAATTTTTAATTAAAAAAATTTATAGAGTATCCGGATCTCACCTCAAGCTAAGCGTCAATACTCAAGCCCGCGCGCACCATCTCGCGTCACACGCAACCCGCTGAAATAAGTATACACAAAAAAATTTAGCGGTTATTACACCTACCTACAATATGTTTGACTGACATGAGTACTTTGTACATATGAAATGACTAATATACCCTTCTTTTTATAAATTAATATTTTAATATATATATATATATGTATATATATAAAGAAATTTTATTTGTAAATAAATATTGTAACATATATATGTAAAATATAATATAATATTTTTCATATATAATTAATATAATATATATTTTATTATATAAAAAATATTTTTTATTTATAATTAATATGAAAAATTACATATTTTACTAAAAATAAAATAAAATAAAATAAATATGTGGAGAATTCAAAGATTATTTAATCTCACAATGTTGACAATATAAATTATAAATTTTGCATTAAATACAAATATGGGGTTAATATTGACTTTTTCTTTCAATTATAATGCAGGAAGTGTAACTTACCTAGGTCCCCCTAGGTAAGTTACTTCCTGTGTTTTGCAGAAAGTTGCACTTGCTGAGGAAATTATACTTCCTACAAAATGTAGGAAGTGTGTCAACTAAACAAGAGCTATTTTGACTACTTCCTGCAGTAAATTGTGTCAACCAAACGAGGCCTAAATTTTACGAAAATTAAATTTCATCCTTATCCTTTATCTCCTGCAATTCCTCCCTTCTCCATCTCTCTTTATATACGATGCTTCTTTTCATCTTAGGAATCATAGACGTTGTTAATTTGTATCCAAGATAAGTTACATGAAGTACTCATTATTCTTTTGCTTTGCTTTCTGCTCTTTTTCCCATTTGTTTTGTCTAATGAAATCGATTAGCCAAACCACGCGTCTAGAGTGCATAGCTTAAGTCGTGACAGCTTCTCCAAAGATTTTGTGTTTGGAACTGCAGCATCAGCCTACCAAGTTGAGGGGATGGCACTCAAGGGAGGTAGAGGGCGTAGCATTTGGGATCAATTTGTTAAAGTTTCACATATATTGATTGTTAACCTATATAAATTTTGAAGTCATATCTTGATATATTTATTTTGGTAACCATGTATGCATGTATGATAATGCTACTGCTGATGTTAGTGTTGATGAATATCATCACTATAAGGTCAAGTATTTCTTCCTTATTTCTAAAGATGTCATTAAAGTAATAATTTATTTATATGTTGTTATAAATAAGAAAATTGATGTAAATTTTTCATTAGTTTGTTAAAGAACATAAATCTTAATGTAATTATCAAAATTTCTTTTCAAGAAAATTGCATAGTAACTTTTAATTAAACTTCTTTGTTTTTTTATGTATATTCTCCCTATTTTGCCAAAAACTATGTTCCTAAATAATATTAATTAGACATAAAACCTATTATAATTTAATTTATAAGCTAGCTATGTCATTGAACATTTTATGTATTTTATTGACTTTAAATTTGATATTGTAGGAAGATATTGACACAATGAAGAAACACAACTTTGATGCATATATATCGGTTCTCAATATCTTGGAGTAGGATTTTTCCAAGTAATAACAATATATCTTTACTTAACTAAATTATTCAAATTTCTTCTTAGATGTATGTTATAATATTGAGGTAGTTGATTATATCTATATTTTTTTATAGATGGAACTAGTGATGTTAATTGGCAATGTGTTGACTATTATGATAGGCTCATAGATGATATGATATTGCAAGGTAATTTTTTTTCTCACAAAGAACTAATTGATTTCTCTTTCACTTATATGTACAAAATAAATATTTGAATTTATTATTTAAGTACTTTTAATTGTCTTATCGGGTATTACTCCATATGCAAATCTTTATCATTATGATCTTCCATTGGCACTTAAAGAAGAATACCTGGGTTGGTTGAGCCCGCGTGTAGTGTAAGTTTATGTTTTTAAATGAACGCTACTTTTCAAGAATATTTTAATTTGAGTTCTAAAAATCTTTGTATTATCCAGGGATGACTTTGTCGATTCTACTAATTTTTGTTTTAAGCGATATGATGATAGAGTGAAGAATTGGTTCACTTTCAATGAGCCTAGGGTGATCGAATCATGTGGTTATGATAGTGGAATTCATGCTCCTGAGAGGTGTACTGGTTGTCAATTTGGAGGAAATTCAAGTACATAGTCTTACATTGTGGCTCATAATATCATATTATCGCATGCAGAAGCAGTGAAGAGATATCGTGAGAAATATCAGGTGGATTATTCATATATAATATTCATTACTTTTTTGTCCATCAATCAATTATCATTACTATATTTATTCTTATATGATCGAGAAATGAATTAAAATTTTATATTGTAATTGTTTCATTCAAGTTATTCAAAAAGGAAAAATTAGAATTCTTTTGAATTTTGTTTGGTATTCAAACAGGCATAGGTCAACTAAAAGGTATTCCCGTAGCAATTGGCGTTATGGATTTTCAGTTTATGGGGGGTAGTATGGGATCCGTAGTAGGCGAGAAAATGACTCGTTTGATCGAGTATGCTACTAATAGATCTCTACCTGTCATTATTGTGTGTGCTTCTGGAGGAGCACGCATGCAAGAAGGAAGTTTGAGCTTGATGCAAATGGCTAAAATATCTTCTGCTTTATATAATTATCAATCAGATAAAAAGTTATTCTATGTATCAATTCTTACATCTCCTACAACCGGTGGAGTAACAGCCAGTTTTGGTATGACCTCATACTTACTCGGTGGTTGATAAAGCTGCTGCACAAAGAGCTAGAGATTTTCATCTTGGATGATAATTGAAACTTAATCTATTGAAATGACTAAATATAATTATATATAATGAAAATTTAATACTTATTCAGGCTTCCTTGATTTATTTTTCTAGGTTTCTTCAACCTCTAACATATGGACAATATCATTATTCAATGCAAGAAATTGTTGAAGATAGACTCCCTACATTTAGTTTTGATGACGTAAATTTGATAAAAGGATATATGAGTATATAGGAATCAACCAATATACATCTTTTTACATGAAGGATAATGGTGTTACCTCCAATTCAAATCCTACAAGCTACCAAGATGATTGACACGTCAAATATAAATGTTAGATTGAATACCCTTTCTTAGTATCTCTTTACCATTATTTGTATCTCTCTTTTTGTTTCGGATTAAATTTTTTATTACATACGTGTCTTTTGTAGATGACCACGGAGGTGTGCCAATTGGACTCCGGGTAATCCTTAGTATTTTTGTATTAATTATTTTGTTTTACAACATGTGATAATTTCGTTATCTTTTTAGTTCTTTTGATTAAATATGTTTTATTTAACTCAATATCTTTAGCTACCATGGATTTTTTTAAAAAAAATTGCAAATCTTTTTTTAAACATCTTTATTAAAAAAATGACATTCCTTTAATTTTTATTTTATGATAAAGTTTTGTAGCCATGCTAATAAGTGACATATAATATGTAGCTAAATTATAAAATTAACATGTTATTAATTTGATGTTGATTATAAATTTCATTCAGACATATTTTGATTGGCTATGTTATGTTGATTATAGTCCCATGGGGAGTGTACAAGGTTGTGACCTATGTTAAGGAGAACTATGATAATCCAACTATTATTCTGGCTGAAAATGATATTTATTTGATACATTTCATTGAGTTGATTAACTTTTATATTTTTTCTTTGATTGACTTAATTTAATGGTGATTTTTATAGGAATGGATCAACCTAGAATGTTACCCTTCTAGGAGCTTTGCAAGATACACAAAGGATTAACTACTTCAAAAATTATATCACTGAACTAAAGAGAGTTATAGATGACAGTGCTACAGTCATAGGATACTTTGCATGATCCCTTCTTGATAACTTTGAATGGAGATTGGGATACACTTCAAGATTTGGTCTCGTCTATGTCGACTATAAGACAAACAAGCGCTACCCTAAGGAATGATCTCAATGGTTCAAGAAAATTCTAAAGAAGAATAGTCGTTGAGTATTTTAGAGTTTAGATCTTTGACTTATTTAATATTGTCACTCTTAGAAATCAGTTTAGTGCGCATCATGGTAGTAGATTTTTATATTTTTCACATTTCAATAAAATGTAGTTGAGTTAGCACTTTCTGATTTTATTTTTAATAAAATTCTAATAATATTGGTATATCTTCATTTTCTTGCTATTGAATTTGTGGAAAAGAGATTACACCTAATGCATCTCTCCACAAAAGTTAAAAGTATGCAAAACTATCTAAAATGACATATTAATTAGAAAAAAAGATTCATATTGTGCCCTCTTTCCAAACACTTTGAGACTATAAGTTCAATTGTTTAACATATTGCATCCTAAAGATAACTTTTAAAAATTTTCTTATAACAAATTATACTCAAGTACTTTAGTACTTTTCAATTTTTACTATACCCAATTTTATCACGAAGGATCTGACTAAACGTCCATATTAATCGGATGTTTTGACTAGACATTCGATATAATACAAAGAGGAAGCATCTGGGCATAAAGAGAGGAAATTTGAGCATAAAGAGAGTGAATCTTGGCACAATGTGAAGGAATCTGGTTCAAAGAGAGGAAACCTAAGTGCAGAGAGGGAAAATTTGGTCACTAAGTGAGGGAATTTAGGCACTAGCAAAAGAATCTACACACGAGAGAGGTAATCTGAGCACGAGGAGAGGGATTCTGGGCATTCGAGAATCTAGGTTGAGCAACATGGGCGACATGAGCGAAGGTCGAGCAATGTGAGTAACGATCGAGCGATGATCAAAGGACATGAGGGACAATCAGGCAATGTGTGCATGAAGGTTCTAGATCCCCTCACTTCATGCCCTAATTCTCTCTTCATGCTCCAAATTCCCTCACTTCATACTCAAATTACCTTACTTCATGCCTAGATTTCCTCTCTTTGTAATAGATCGAACATTCGTGTGGAGTGAATGGCCACACTAAGGGGGGTGAATATTGTGTTACTATAAAACTTAAGCCTAATTCAATTTTAATCGATTTCTTGAATTCCTAGGCTAAACATGATTCAACTAACTAAATGCGGAAATTAATGATAAATAACAAGCACACACACAAAAGTATCAATGCTAACACAAAGATTTATAGTAATTTGACACTCATGCCTACTCCACTACCTATGCACACCGCTTAGAATTTCAACCCAACTATACTATATTAATTTAGAGTTGCTTTACAATAGGAATTTTCACCGAAAGGTCTCCGTCTTCTCCCCGAATGCACCTTCTCACCTCACTATCCTTGGACACCCTAAATCTAGTATACAATAGTGGATTTATGCCTTAACACCAAGGCAACCACCCAATTCTAAGACATACACCCTAGGTTTACACAAGCACTTCAAATACACTGAAAAACCAAACAAATTACAATCAAAATGGAGAAAATAAGTAGAACAATAGTACTTAGCTCCAAACAAGATGTCTTAATTAGCTCCTATTAATGCATTGATGATGAATCAACCTAAGCTCAAAGGCAAGATCAAGTGAAAAGAGGCTCGAGCTAGGGTTTTCTAGAATGGCTCAAGTAAGACTCACAATGAATCATATGATGGCTCAAGGGTTTCTAGAGGCTCAAAGAAAGGCTTAGAAGGCCTTAATATAGGCAAACAAGGCAAAAACAATCTCAATGTCAATAGGTTGAAATGACTAAAAAAAGATCCATTGGGCCTGCCGATCAAATCGTGGTCGATCGTAGGTCATGATCGGCATCGACTAAGACCAGTTTCTGCACGAGGTCGATTCTCGTTCCGAGTTTTGGGTTTTGGGTTTGGTTTCTTTCATCATCATTGAGCATTACAATGATTAAACAATATAACTAGACCCAAATCATAGACTCTTAACTTCTTTCCACTTTCCGAGCATCAATCGATGTCCACTTGAGTTTTCTGATATCGCGTCGATCTTTCAATCGTGGACGTCGCGTGCTACTCGACTTGGAACTTGAAATTATTTTTTAATAACACATTTTTACGTTCTGAGTTTTTTATCATCAAAATCGAGATTAAAATCAAGGTTGAAAATCTTATGCCAATAATCTCCCTATTTTTTATGATGACAAACACTTCTAAAGTAATATTAATAAACTCAAAGAGTATCAACTATGGAATTTCTCTCCCTACCGATATGCATATCTAACTAGAATTACTCCCCCTAACTTTATGCATGGCAGATAATTTTTGACTTTCTTCTAATAATTCTTTATGTCATTTCAATTGAACTTGAAGAACTAGCATCACTATTATAAGCAATATTTTTATTATGACTAAAAAAAGAGTATTGTACCTCATCATGGATACCCATGAGGCATAATTTTGAAGTGGCTTTTCGATTATGATGAGAGGAGGCTTCACTTGATTCAATATAAGACTTTGAAGCATTCTTCCTCTTCTTGTCATCTTTCTTCAAATATGGACAATTGTTCTTCTTATGCCCATTTTCTTGACAAAGGAAACACATTAGCTTTCTTCTCTAATTTTTTGTGCTCATTTGACTAGATACGCTATGGGCATCAAAAACCAAGTTAGTAGTAGGTGGATGACCATTATCATCACCACCTTCATCAAGAGTGATTAACTCTTCGATTTTTGCATAATCATACAACATATTTGAAGTTGCCCAAACATCAAAAGCCGATGTGCAATGCATGACCTTTTCGAAAATATTATTTTCCAAAGAATAATATATGCAATTCATAACTTTAGCATTTAAATTAAGGGTGATTACCTAAATATATCTACTATGTACTTTTTCTCATTTGTGACATATTTTAAAATATTACCAAATTATATCCCGAACTTTGACATTTGTCTCAATTACATCCTCATGTTAACTCTCCGTCAGCAGTACTATTAAGTCAATAACGTGGCGTTCTGATGTGGATTAAAATAATATTATTTATTTCAAAAATATAAAAAAATCACTTTAATTTATAAATAATATAAAATAATATTTTTTATTTTTTATTAAAGATCACTTTGAGCCATGTTTGGGGTAAACATGGAGTTATTTTTTAATATAAAATAAAAAACATTATTTAATATTATTTAATATAAATTGACATATTTTTTTATATTTTTAAAATAAAAAATATTATTTTAATCCACGTCAGAACGCCACATCGTCGACTTAACGGTGTTGTTGACGGACAATTGACGGGAGGGTGTAATCGAGACAAATTTCAAAGTTCAGGATACAATTTGGTAATATTTTGGAATTGACCGCAAATGAGAAAAATTACATAATTCAAGATATATTTAGATCATTACCCTTAAATTAAACATATCATTTTCTTCTTGGGTCTACGCATTTATGTTCTCTACCTTAGGTTTGATATAATGGGTTTTTAACATTTCATAAACCCTTAAACCTTGAGTTTTCAAAAATGAATACATCCTATGCTTTCAATCTCTAAAGTTCAGCCTATCAAACCTATGAGGTGCAGTAATAACCGACTCTAGTGTCATTCTCGGATCGAGGCTAGATGTATCAGAGATGGTAAAATTTCAATCTACAATCCACTCTGATACCAAATAAAGGTGTTAAGGCACACTAGAGGGGGATAAATAGTGTGAGTCTAGATTCTATCCCCATTTTAAATTTTACTCTAAACGCGGAAGCAATATAAGTGAATGAGAACACACAAAATCAAACAATGCTAGCAAGTAGATTTATAGTGGTTCGGCTCCAATGCCTACTCCACTACCTTGGCTCACCATCAAGAATTTCACAACCACTTGTATTAATTTTTCTTTCCTTCTAATGTGGATCTACCAAGGCCTTATCTCTCACACTAGAGAGTGCCTCTACCTCAAACCTAAGGAACACTAAAGTTACAAACAAATAAACCTAAGGTGTGTCACCTACACATTCTTACAAACACAAGTATTTAAGAAATAATAAGAAAATACAATAATAATATAGCAATAATGAAAGCAATAAACTACTTAGCTCCAACACAAGCTTCCTCTTGACGCCTTTGATGATGAAACTCAAGGCTGAAGACTCAATCAAGAAGGTAGAAGCTCAAAGCTAATGTTTCAACAAAGATGACTCAATCAATGCTCTTGGATGTCAAAAAATGTCTCATGAAGTGTTAGATCAGTAAGGAAGGCTCTCTTGGGAGTTTATATAGAGATCCCAAGGGTAGGGGCTCGGTTTCAAACAAGCTCAACGGGTAGAAATTCAAAATAGAGCCGTTGGGGGCATTTTAAGAATTCTGAATAGTTTGACTGGTTGAGATCATTTTGGGACTTTGACTTAGGAAATGTTATAACATTCTATCTCATAATCTGGAATATTCATGAATGTTACAACATCTCATCCCGTAATTCGGGATATTTCGGAATGTTACAACATCCTTTCTGGAATGTTGTTTATGAGTTTCTTTTACTCGATTCTTTGCGTTTTTCGGTAGAGGACGCCGCGCACAAACTGATATGGAGCTAAAAATATTTCTCCATAAAAATATTAATTCCATGTTTGTTATCATCAAAACCAAGATTAAAATCAAGGTTGAAAACCTTAGGCCAACAGCTACATGACGGTAAATGAGACCCTTTGGATTTGTAAGTAATTAAGAAATGGGAATATTTGCTTTTTAAGGTGGATTTTGAGAAGGTTTTTGATTCTGTGAGCCACCCCTTCTAGTTTGATCAACTGTATCTCTCATTTACTCCGGCCTGCCTCATCAGCCATCATCCTAAACGGGAAGGTTGGAAAATCATTTTCACACAAAAGAGGTTTGAGGCAAGGTAATCCCCTCTCACCTCTCTTATTTAATCTTGTTATGGATTCGCTTTCAAAATTAATGCAAAGAGCATGTCACCATGGGTTGTTGAAGGGAGCTTTATCATATTTGATTGAAGGAGGTGTAAGTCACATCTATTTCGCGGATGATTTAGTGGTTTTTTTGTGAATCTACTTATTTGGCAATGTCTAATTTCAAGCTACTCATGAAATGCTTTGAGCTGAGTTCTGGGTTGAATATCAACACATCTAAGACTAGAGTCTTGCAGATATCAAATGCTAGCAATGCCATCTCCAGCATGGCCGAGATAATGGGTTATGTTGTGGCCTCTTTCCCAATTGACTATCTTGGTTTACCGCTACGGTTGGGGCCTCTTCACAAAAATGATTGGAACAAGGTTTTATCAAAACTTGACAGTGTTCTTGCTTATTGGCAAGGTTACCTACTTTCGAGAGCAGGATGAAGAACCTTAATTAACAGTGTGCTCTCCAGTCAAGCCTCCTACTTTTTCTCTATTTTTGAAGCTCCTAAGTGGGTTCTAAAGCTGGTAGAAAAGTGAAGAAGGAAAATTTTTGGATTGGTACTCAAGACATTTCCCTAAGGGGGCGATGCTTGGTCAACTGGGATAACATCACTAGCACAAAAGATGAAGGGGGACTAGGGATACTTGATCTTGATATGCATAATACTGCACGCTTAGGTGCTTGGCTTTGGAAATTGAGACAAAACTATTCAATGTTATGGGTTGATATTCTGAAGGCTTAGGTCACGAACTTCTCACATATTTTCTTATCAAAAATCGATTGTCACATGCTTGAAGGCGTATAATTAAAGGGATGGATTACTTCACTGTAGGTTGGATCCTTGGTCGAATGGCCAATGTTTGAAGGATCTTTTCCCTGACCCTTTCATGCTTGCCACAAATCCTGATGCTACTATTGCGGAGGCAAAGTTCTTTGAAAATGATGATAATCTTGTTTATTACAATGTTCACTTTATAAATTCGATTTCTTTGGACAGACTCGTATTATTAGCAAATAAACTCTCACCAATATTAGATCGTTCGGGGCTGGATCTCTTTACTTGGAAGTGGACTTCAAATGACATCTTTTCCACAAGCTCCTTCTGTAAAATTCTGACTTTCAAAGGCATGAAGGAACCTTTTCAATGGCATCAGTTCCATTCATCTGGAACAAGATGTATCCAGAGTACATCTCTATCTTCTTTTGGCTTTCACTCAAGCATCAATTACCTACCAAGGACAGGTTACTAAAATGGAACATCGTGACTGATCCGCTATGCACCCTTTGCCAAAGTCTGGATGAAAATCACGAACACCTTTTCGCCTCATGTTGTTATACTACACAGGGATAGCGTCGCATATTGGCACTTTGTCAATTGCCTTTGTTCAACATCAACTTCAAACCTTGGCTACAACGATACCGACCGACTTCCTCTAACACATCGTTAAAATTGTCGACTTCAATGATTTGGAAGGGGAAGATATGGCTTGAGAGAAACAATCGTATCTTCAATGATTGTAGAAAATCCTCTGTAGAACTAGCTATTGAAGGAGCTAATCTCTTTTTCTTTGTAAATTCCCTACCTCTTCTTGAGGTTTTCCTCCCTGTATTACTATATATTCCATCTCTTCCTCTGCATTGTATTAGGAGGCGTTAGGTTGCCCGCAAATATAAATGCTGCAACTCTAGTTACAGCATTTAGATAATAAATTTATTTGGTTGGCTGCAAAAATATTTTGCAGCATTTACTAGTTGCAACTTGTATTTCTAATATCATTTGTGGGCCGCAAATGAAATTGCAGCCCAAAAAGCCCACAATACAAGATTGTGGGCTGCAAATGCAATAATTTAAGTATTGAAAAATAATTAATTTTGGTAACTTAGATTCGTCGGATGAAGACGAGATAAATATCTTTGTAGGTTTTCGCGCGCTGGACGCGATGATAGTGTCAGACTTTACATTTGATGTCGTTTGATATATATATATATATATATATATATAGTATTATACAAAAATTAAAAAATATTAACTTATCAAACTAGGTATGGCAAATCGTGTCGAGCCTAAGTTTTCGGTCCGACACGAAAAAAATAGTGTCCGGTCCAGCCCGAAAAAATTCGTGCCCATCCCGGCCCAGAAAAATTCATACATGACCCCGCTCAGCCCGATCCAAAAAAATTCGTGCCCGACCCTTGCCCGAAAAAATTCGTGCTCGGACCGACCAGAAAAAATTCGTGCCCGGCCCGGCCCGAAAAAATTTGTGCCCGGCCCAACCCTGCCCAGAAAAATTCGTGCACGGCCCAGCCTGGCTCAGCCTAACCCGAAAAAATTCATGCCCAACTCTGTCCGTAAAAATTCGTGCTCGACCCGATCCGAAAAAAATTATAAGATACAAATTGCAAGTTACAAATGTAATTGCAATTTTCATTTGTGGTTAACCAAACACTTGCAAATGGAAATTGTAACTCTACTTGCGAGCAACCAAATGATAGGCTGTAAAATTTATTTGCGAGCATTTGCTTTTGTATGCAAATAAATTTTACAACATTTGTACTTGCGGATAACCAAACGTCCCCTTAATCTATTCTTATGATCAATATAAATGTATTCTTTCCAAAAAAAAATTAGTCAACAAACGTGCATGTATAACACAAGTTGGACAAATTAATGCACCCTACCAGGCAAAACTAATGTCAAATATCTAACCAATTTATGAATAGGAAATTACATTGATAACAACAACACTTAACATTTGATTATCAAGAATACCATTTCAGTAAAAATAAGGACCAAATAAAACTAGCATTTGTTTTAAAAGTTCAAACTAAACAGAACATGCATCTACATATGCCAAAATCAAAATCATATATCAAAAAATTGAACAACATAGACTTTAAGAAAATTGACCATACTATTGAGAGCATCACTTTGAGGAAAACATGACAAGAAAATGAAGGTGTCAAATTTTAGCAATTGATCATGAAACTATGATAATGAAACCCTAATTAAACTAATACAAAAGTAATTAACATATATTTAACCCTAAGGAATTCCATTAAAATTAAAATTTAAATCAATTTATATGTCTAAGAGAAGTTGTGGAAAAGTGTGTACTTCATAAATGATATCATGAATAATAAGATAAATGAATACAATTCACAGGACTAGTGAATAAAAATTTATAAGTACTTCTAATTAATAACCTGTAATACAAATACACAAGTGGCAATATTTTATAAAGTAACCGGTATGCACTTTAAGATAGAGGTGGCAACAGGTCGTGCCCCGGGCAAGCCCGGCCACCTCCGGGCCGGGCCGGGCCCCGGGCAAGCCCGGCCACCTCCGGGCCGGGCCGGGCCCCGGGCGCGGCCCGAATGTGTGGCAGCCAAGCCCAGCCCAAGCCCAAGCCCGCCCAGTCGGGTTTAGGCCGGGCTCAGGCCGGCCTGAAATTAATTATTTAATTTAAAATTTTAAAATTTTAAAGTTTTAAAATTTAATTTTAAAAATTAATGGTTGCAGGTGAGTTTTGAACTTGGACCTCTAATTTTATTTGAGATAGCTTAATCATTGTACTACTTTATTATATATTTTTTAACATATTTTTTATATATAACATTGTAACGCAGTACAATTTAATAAAAAGATTTTAAAAAAATCAAATTATAATTAAATTATTATTTATCTTTAATACAAAAATATTTATCCAATGATAAATTTTTTATTTTTAATATTATAATAGATCGCACCTTAAAAGATTGCCTATGTACCTTCTATAGCTAAACTTATACTCTCTAATGATTAACTATAGAAGGATCAGGTATACGTAGTTCTTTTTACATTTTTAATCACCCGTAGTCCCGGTGATTTAACTTGTACTTGGACCAGCAGCATTAGCTTCTCTTGTTTGAGCTTCCTTCTCTCCCGATGATGAGGTGTCGTGTCCTCCCTTATCTTGTAATCTATCTTTAGCATCCAACCAGTCTTTTAAACAAATACACATTTCAACCGTTTCTTTACTCATTCGGCTCTTTTTTTCGTCAAGAATTCTATTTCCTGCACTAAAACAAGACTCGGAAGCTACTGTAGACACAGAAACAGTTAGTATATCACGTGCAATGATGGAAATAATAGGAGATATATTTTCTTATTTTTTCCGTCATGCTAAAATTTCATTATCATCCATTTCTTCAGAATGATTATAATCTAGAAAAAAAAATAATTCATTAAAATTAATAGATTTAGTTTTTTTTATTCTACGACCAAGTTGAGAATTAATACTATTTCTACCATCATCTCTTAATTTAGAAGAAGAAAATGTTGTTTTATTTGTAATTGTATCACCAAATTTTGAAGCGTAAAATACAAACATAGAATTCAATAAATTCAAAATTTTAATATTTTATTCTTCAACATTATCTAATTCCATATTATAATAATAATCATCTAACAATATATTTAAACCATCAATTTTTATTCTAGGATCTAAACATATTGCTAAACAAAATAAAATAGGTATATCTGACCAATACTTTTTAAATTTAGATTCCATCAAAAAAATAATTTGTGCAAATAAAGGATGATGTCTATATGAAGAAAATACTTCACTAATACGAACTATATGTGAAAGAGTTAAATTACATGTAGGATAATAAACACCGGAAAGTTGTTCGGTAGCTTTATTAAAAAGTTCTAAAATTTGAGTAATATGTCCAGCAACTAACCAATCATTATTATTAATTGGATCACCAGACATATTTTGATTGTAAAACATTGTAATGATATCTTGATATCTTATAGTAGACATAAGCATATGATATGTTGAATTCCATCTAGTAATAACATCACCATTAAATTTTTTAAATGATTTATTAAAAGATTGACATAATTTTTTAAATTCTTGTGTTCTTGCTTTCGAATAACGCATATATCTAATAACTTCTCTTATTTTTTCTACATGTATATTTACTTGTTTTAAACCATTTTGTACACATAAATTAAGAACATGACAAACACAACGAACATGAAATAATTACCTTCTAATACTGGTTTAAATAACTGTATAAGGGGAGGGATAGCAACATCATTATTACTAGCATTATCAAAACTAATCAAATTTTTTTTATCATTTATATTATAGAAAGATGTTACAAATCTAATAGCAGAAAAAATGGCAACAGAAGTGTGTGGATATTCAAAAATTTTAAAACTAATTATTCTTTTTTGCAAAATAAAATTTTCATCAATCCAATGTGCAGTAACACAAATGTAAGAATTAGTAGTATGCTGACTAGACCAAACATCAGATGTTAAAGAAATTTTTTATTTATTATTTTAAAAACTAGTCATTATATTTTCTATATATAAAAAAATAATTTTAAAGCATTACTTTTCATTGTATTTTAAGTAATTTTTTTATATTTTGATTGTAAAGTATTTTGAATCCAACTAGAAAATCTTGGTTGATCAACAAAACTAAAAGGAGATTCACTTTGAACAATTAATTTTGCAAGTTCTCGACGTTGAAAATCATGATCATACGAAAAAACTGTTAAACCAGAAGAAGATAAATTAAGAATTTGTTGAGCTTGTGTAACCTTAGTGTCATGGCCATTTGCATGACGTAATAAATGACCAGTTCCTCCAGTTGTTGAAGCCGAAAGAATTTTTTGCCTTTTTTTGAACTGGGCTTTTGTTATGGTGCTATCAGGTTCAATAATTTTCTCAAAATATTCTCAAACCATACTTTTTTTCTACCTGATGGACATAAATTAATAGATGAACTTATCTCTATGTTTTGATTTTTTTGAGTGGTAGGAGTGGTAGGAGTATCAGGAGACATTTCTTCTAACATATTTGATCCAATTTGTGGAATATAACCTGAAAAATCTTCATCCGCCATTAGTAAAAATTAAAAATATAAAAAGTATAAATATTATACTAATCAATGAAACAAATTGAAGAGATTAAAAAAAATTAACAATAATATTGAATCATTGACTTCTTGATGAGCTTAAAATGTTGTTGATTGTTGAGAGTAAGAGAGTAAGAGAGTTGAGAGTTGAGAAATGAGAGTTGAGAGTTGAGAGTTGAGAGAAAGAGTTGAAGATGAAGATAAAAGAAATGAAGAAGGAGATGAGGTATTTATATAAAAAAAAATTATATATAAAATATTCGTCGACCCGAGCCAAACTTGGCTCGGGCCGACCTACGTCTGGCGTGCGCCGACCTAGGCCTGGCGCACGCCAAGCCGCCTCCCGTGCTCGCCCAGAGCACGGGCACGCAGGCCGTGGTCGGTCCGCGTGTCGTGCTTGGGCTAGCACGGTCCGACTGCGGGCCGTGCCTAGCACGGCCCGCGTGCCCAAAAGGCGAGCCCTGGCCCATCTTCTAGGCACAGTCGTGCCGGGCCCGTGCCGCCCATGGGCTGGCCCAGCCCGTTGCCACCTCTACTTTAAAATCATGATTTTTTGATAATTCTAAGTGCATGATATAGAGTATTCAGTTGAAGAGATGAAAGCAACATTAATGAAAAAAAAGTTGAAAATTGCAATAAACATGTAACGTTCCTCATACGAGAGCGTGCTAGAAGAACATTGAGGAGCTCAAAAGAAGCACAAAAATCTAGGATCAGATAAATACAAGCAGTGGAAATAAAATTAGTATTTATACGTACAACGAAGAAAAATACACATCTATTGAAGAGCAAACTCTCCTTTGTACATTGATGTCGTCCTTCGTGATTGCAGAAAGTCGATGGTTGGATACACCAAGCCTTCAATGAGATGAACTAATACAATATTAAGGAAATGAAAATGGACGTCTGATCACAACGCCTTTATTTTATCTAACTAGACTTCCTGAAGTACTAGTTTGTACATGCGAATTTGAGAAAAACACAAAAGGAATCAACAAAAGACTGAGTAGGATAATGTCATTATGACTAATCACTAAGATAAATAGCATAATATGATATGCAAGATGCATCATGATCCTACATGTCAAATAACACTAAACTAACCTATGTCACTCAGTGAGAGAAAATGACACCCTCGGAGAGAAGGGCGGTGGTGAATATTGTGTTACAACTAATTAAGCATAAATTCGATTTTGTCAATTCTTATTCACCACAAGAAAAATATGCATTAGTGACGAAAAAAATCATCACTTATGCTTGAAAATCCGTCACTGAAGGATATCAATGACGAAAATTTTCATCATGATGTCTGTCGTTGAAAGCCTCATGGCTAATGCTCCATTTGCTCTTTTGTGACGGATGTGTCCGTCAAAAAAAATTGTGACGAAAAAATTTCCGTCAAAAAAATTTGTGACGAAAAAATTTCCATCACAAAATTCATCACTGATATCAATGATCGAAAATAAATTTTTCATCACTAATTATAATATTAATTATGATTTTCTATGCATAAAAAATCTATCAACTATATTATTATATTAAAATATAATATTATAATATTATTTATACTTTTACCATATTTTAAAGAAAATTATAAAAGATAATATGATAGTAAACTTTTAGGTCTAATGAGATATCAATTTATAAAATTTAAGAAAATTAAGAGAGAAAAAATAATCCATTTGGTACTAAAAAAGTTATATTTATGATGGTTAAGAAGAAGTAAAAAATAATTTGAACCCATGTGAGACTAAACATGATAAATTTTATTTTAATAATATTTAGTTTAATTTTGTGTCAGATTTCTACTTCCTTCACTGATCTATCACTGTTATGTGGTGGCTCAGTGACGGATCTACGACGGATATGAAGAAAAATTTTTAGTGATAGATTAGTGTCAGAATATTGTTGATAAAATAAAATCAGTCACTATTCTGTCACTGGTGCTATTTATTAAAAATTCTAAGTCAATTTGGTCAAAAAAATTGTGATTGATTTGTGATAGAACCATCTTGTGTCGAATTTTTCGTCACAAGTTCGTATCTGTTTTGGAAAAAAAAGTTCATTTCACGTCGTCATAAATCTGTCACAGTTTATGACGAATTTTAGTCGTCACAAAATTTCCATCATTGATGCTCAATTTTCTTATAGTGGTTATTATGCCTATGACAAGTTTAATTAATAAAGTGTGAAAGCTAAGTGAAACAAGTAAGCACAACACAATCAAAATAATGCTAACACACTTGTTTAAAGTGGTTCAGTTTGTAACCAAGACTACTCTGACTACATCAGCTCACCACTTATGATTTCAATATAATTCACTAAATATTAAGGTTCCTACAAGATGATTTACACTGGAAGCATACAACTTTCTCCTCGAAGTCACCTTCCCACCTTAAGCTCCAAGGCAACTCTAAAAACTAGTTACACAAGTGAATTTATGTCTCTACACTAAAGCAACCACTCAACTAAGACCTAAACACCTAGGTCTACAATTCACCTTAAAATGATAATTTAAACCAATACTAAAATTATAATTAAATGACAATAAATAACAAATAATTACAACTTAGCTCTCAAATGAAGAATCCTAGCTTATTTGATGCTTTTGATGATGCATCGTTCAAGAACAAAGCTAATCAAGAAGTGGTAAGCTCATTCTCAAACTAGGGTTTGAAAAGAATGACTAAATCAAACTCAAGAGGGCTTTAAATGATGGCTCAATATGATTAATAGCATTTAAGGTATGCAAGGCCTTTATACAGGCAAACAACAATGAATGGCTCAGGCTCAACAAAGTTAAATAGCTAAAAAAAGAACAATTGGGCCCGCTGATCGAAAGATCGATCGGTTATCGATCGACCGACGTTGATCAACCTTGCGATCGAATATGCATTGTGTGTAGTTTCAGCACGAGTTCGATTTAGGTTCGGATTTCAAGTTTCTAGTTTGTCTTCTTCATCATCTTCACACATTTTAAGGTTATTACAATAACTCTAGACTCCAAAACCTAAACACTAGAACTTCATTGTCTTCCGAGCATCGATCAACATTTTTTGAGAATTTCTCCAATTTTGCATTGATCTTTCGATCATGGACGTCTCATGCTACTCAACTTGAAACCTAAAATTATTTCTCACTTAAATATTAGTTTCGAGTTTGTTATCATTAAAATCAAAATTGAGACAAATATTGAAAATCTTAGATCAACAATTTGTCCCTTTTTGATGATGACAAATACTTTTTTAAAAATAATTTCATTGAAGCATAAAGAGTATCAACTATAATATTTCGCCATCTATCAACATGCATATTGATAAAATTATTGTCCCTAACTATATGCATGGTTTGTCAAAATTATCTATTCCATTTACAAGTATATTCTCCCCCATTTTGGCATCAATCAAAAGGGGCAAGTGAAATCTCTAATCAAGAGAACTCAAATTCATCTGTAACATCAACTTAGCGAAATCATTGGTTTTACTAAAGCAATGTTTGGTTTTGGGTCAATTTTGACAAAAAAAAAATAAGATTTCGACTATGATTTCTAGAATTAAGCCAAACAAAGCAGCACACAATTATTAGGAATAACAACTAGTTTAGTTAACTATATTTTTGGTGGTTAATCGAAATCATTCGATTTCAAAAATTTGTATTTGAAATTGAAACCAATTCATTATTGGTTATTCGTTGAATAATCGAAATCGATAAATTCAATTCGGTACTAATTGATTACTCGTTTACTAACCGGTTTAGTAAATTAAAATTTTTGAAATATCCCAAAATTATTAAAATAGATTCTTCACATAGTCAATATACAAATTAGAAATCATAAGCCCAAAAATAAAATTATTAATATATATAATAATTATTAATATATATATATATAATTACTTAACATATATATAAATATCAGTAATTTTCAAAATCCGAATTTTGGGAAGGAAAAATTCTCAAATCCGAATTTGAAGATTCAAAATTTACAAATTCAGAACCCAATGTTTCGGATTCCTGTTTTACCCTCGACCAAAGTCTCTAATTGGTTAGAGACTTTGGTCAAAAATTTAAAAATATATAAAATTTTGAAAAAATAATTTGAATTTATGAAATATTTTTTATGATAAAAATGAGATATTAGAGTCTAAAAAATATATTTTCAAGCTCTCTAAATACATTAAAGACTTTTGCACAAAGTTTATAAATTTAAATTAAAAATTATGAAATATTTTTTTGGGATCATAGTACATCTTTTATATCATTGAGAAATTATTTTATGAATTAAAATATTTTTTCAAATTATGAAGCTAGTATAGATTTGCACAAAAATCTTTAATGAGCTAGAGACTTTTGTTTATAATAATTTTATAATTATAAAAAAAATTATTTGATTCATAATATATACATGTGATAGAGTCTACAAAAAATATTTTAATATTTTAATTTTAAATTTAATTTTATAGACATTGGAAAAAAGTCTCTAATGCATTATAGACTTTTGTCCAAAGTCTATAATAGATTTATAATTTTTTTTTAATTAATGATATATATTTTTAAATACAAAAGAGGTGTTGTGGTTCAAAAAAATATTTTTTTTATCAAAATATTTCATAATTTTTAATTTAAATTTAGTTCTATAAATTCTGTGCAAAAGTCTCTAATGCATGAGAGAGTTTGAAATTATTTTTAAAAGTTATATATATATATATATATTGATCAAAGTCTCTAACTGGTCCAGATTTAAAAAAAGTACCCAAAGCACTAAATTCTAGATTTGAGAATTTTGACCCTCAAAATCTGGATATGAAAATTTTTCTCTTTCAAAATTTAATTTTGAAAAATTCCTCTATAAATAATAATATATACAATTACTAATATATATAATTATTAATATATAAATTACTTAATGTACATAATTATTAATATATAATAATTAACTATTATCGGTTAACCTCATATAATCGATAATCAAAATCGGTACATATAATCGATTTTGATGACAGATTATTCGCGATCTGATAATCAAAATTGAACTATAAATTCATTATCCGAAATTAAATTTTATAATTTGATTAACAGATTAATCATTAATTAATTTCAATTGCCACCCTTAACTGTTATTGCCAAAATTGATAAATTGAACTATAAATTCATTATCCGAAATTAAATTTTATAATTTGATTAACAGATTAATCATTAATTAATTTCAATTGCCACCCTTAACTGTTATTGCCAAAATTGAAATTTGGATGAAAGTTTGGTCATATTCAACCAACATCAGCCGCTTCAGCCGGACCGAACCAAATATTTGATGATTAGATCGGTTCAATTTGAGTTATTGTCCTTTTATGATGTGCGTCGTTTATACACAAAAGCGGACTATAAAACATAAAATAGAATGACGTTTTCGACATCCGTTGTCACACACCATCCGTATCCACAAACCCTCGCCCTTCCCCTTCTCGTTCCCCTTCATTTCTCTCATCGTTCTTTCTCGCCGAAGCGTGAACAAACCCTAGGAAACCAAAGTTTCTTCCCATCGCCGCTCCACTACCTCTCCACAAATATCTTTTCGAGCTCTTTCCTTGTTCTTCGCGATTTCCCCCCCTCTTCGTTTTTTGTGTTTTTTTTTTCAGGAATGATGGACAATTTCCGACGGACGGATTCTTCTCCCGAGATTTTTCCTGCTGGTTTTCGTTTTGTTGCGATCTAATGCCTGTTTTCTGTCCTGAAATTAGGGTTTCTCATACTGCTCGTTCCTGAGCTCTCGATCACACACCCGCGGTTGGTTTGCCTACCCGTGAAGCTGCTAATTGTTTGGTGAGTTCTTCGCTCCTGCCAGTTACTCGCAGGCAAAGTTCATTTTTGGAGCTTGCATTAGGGTTTCGGTTATATGTGGTACGTGTTGGAGGGATTAGGGTTTGTGTCTCGGTGGATTCATTATTCCATGTTTGGTGGTTAGACTTTTTGGTTTTTATCTCGTTTCTTATCGTTTTGTGATGATAATATTATTTTATATTATCATAAAAGAATGTACCCTCAAGGTCTTGGTCCTTTATTTCGAAACATGGGTGCCCTTATGATATCTTGTTACTTGGAAACATAATGAACAGCGACTACTGACTACTGAGATATGTGTCCACAATTTGTGGGTTTCTCTTTGCATTTGATTTTGCTTGCATCAATGACATTTATAATGTTTGGAATATGTGGTGGATGTATAGGTCTGTGAAGATAAACTTGGGTACATCAATATAGAGAGTATGTCGTCACAATATCCCGTGCTCAACAACAAACCCATTGATCAATGGAAGGTCACAGAATTAAAAGAAGAGCTGAGGAGAAGGAAAATTGCTGTAAGGGGCCTGAAGGAGGAACTGGTCAGGAGGTTATTCGATGCAATTCGCAATGAAGAAGAGATGGCTAAAGCTGAAGAAGTAGATGATGAAGTCCAACCAGAGCATCCTGTTTCAGATCTTCAAGCTGATGGCAACGAAGTGGCAACAGAAAACTCAACAGCAGAACATAAGGGAGTAGGTGATGAAGTCCAACCCGAGCATCCTGTTTCAGATCTTCAATCTGATGGCAACAAAGTCGCAACAGAAAACTCAACAGCAGAACATAAAGGAGTAGGTGATGAAGTCCAACCAGAGCATCCTGTTTCAGATCTTCAAGCTGATGGCAACAAAGTGGCAACAGAAAACTCAACAGCAGAACATATCAACATTGTTGAAGTTCCCAATGAACCTGATGGCAATCAAGTGCCAACAGAAAACTCAGCAGTAGATTATACCAACCCCAGTGAAGGCCCAATTGGACAAACTAATAGTGATGCCACTGTGACCGACATAGAGGTCAATCGTACTGATGCTATTTCGGATCCAGTGGGAAAAACTGGTTGTGATGACACTACAGCTGAAATAGACATCAACCAGGAATTTAAAGTTCAAGATATCATGACAGCTACATCAGGAATGGATGACACATTTCCTGAAGAAAAAGCTAATGTGGTTTCAGCAGAAGACAGTGCAACTGAAAGCCATGTTGTGACTACTGACTTCAAGTCAAATGTCTTGGCTACAGTTTCTGACGAAAAGGATGAGGAAGCAATGCATGAGGATTCGAACATCCACCGTGAGGATATCAAACTCAGCCTTCCAGAATCAGACAATCAGGTATCTGTGGACAGCCCAGATTTAGGATCCCAGGTTAAGTGTGAGTCAATTCCTATTGATTCTGTATCAATTATTGAAAAGAATAATCTAAAGGATAATTTAAATGCTGATGACTTTCATTTAGAACAAGAAGTTGTTAAGCCGGAGATGGTTCAACCATCATCCAGCAGTGTTCCTTCAATAGGTGGCGATCTGCAGACACCGGATGATGCTAAAGAGCAAGTTAAGCACCTAGATTCTTTGGAAGATACTGATGCCAAAACGAGTAAAAATTTTGACCTCAGCAAGAAAGAAGATAACCTAGATGAAGGGTCTCCAGAAAAATTAAACTTAGATAGGAGCTCAAGTGATGAATTGATGGAGGAGGATGTCCTGGAAAGCAAGCAGGTCGAGTCCAACATTAAGTCTGAGGAACCAGCAGGAAAAACTGAGGTGAAACAAGAACCTGCTGTAGAAGAGAGAGCAAACATTGATGTTGAAATGCACGAGTCTATTTCAGGCAAGAAAGATATTGTTGATGAAGGCCATGGGAAGCCAAACCTTCCTACTGAAAAGAGGAAACTAGAAGGTACTTGAAGTTAATTAAAATCTTATCCTTGCATAACTGCATGTTTATGGGAATATCTGTGCCAAATTTTCACATATTAAATCATCAATATGGTATTTCATATTAAATCACATGAAATACCATATTGATGATTATGAATATGAAATACCAAAGTTTCATATAAAATACATAATTTAACATATTGGATCTTTTAATGACTTGAAGGTTTTTTTGCATGTAAGAGTGTCGTCTGCAAAAAAAAGTTTATTCAAAAGTAGTATTCATGCAACATGTTGACTGTTGTTTCATTCCCAATAGTAAGTTGTTCCATTTTTAATTATGAATATGATCTACCAAAGTTTCATATAAAATACATAATTTAACATACTTGTTAACTGTTGTTTCATTTCCAATAATAAATTGCTACAATATTCCCTTAATAATTTTTATATTATAATAATATTATTAGATGATGTTTCTTTTGTCTCAATCTTTTAGGAGAATCACTTTCCTTTTGATTTGGATTTTTCTTATTCAACATCTTAGTGAAAATAATGCCTTTTAGTTGCAATATTGTTAGCAGATGCATTCATTTGAATTACTAAGGCAATGCTCTTTGCTTTTTATTTATTTGATTATTTTGTGTATGGTCAGTTTATACTATTCTGGAGGAGGTTGTCTGAGACTTTTGAATGTAGTTTAGCTTGTTTAATGCCTCCACACTTTCAAAATGTCTATTTTGATGGAGGAATATGATGCCAGAATAACCAAATATGTCTTTGAAGATTTTTCTTTCAGTAAATGGAGTTTAATAAGTAAAGGAACTGTTTGTTTGTTGGTAAACATAATTCTCAGAGAAATACATTTGGCTGAAAGTTAAGCTTGGTTGATGCATATGCTGTTAATATGTTTATTTTTTCTTGATAATTCATTCTACTTCTGTCTTCTTTCTTGCAATTCTTTATGAACCTACAGTCTTTATTTCTGTAGTTCATCTTCTTCTTGGTCAAGATAAACAGTAATTCCAATCAGCTGTCTATTTGCCTTTTTCTTTATGGTGTTATACTTGGTTCAGAATTCAGACTAGGCCCAAAATAGTCTGAATCTTTGTTCTTGGGTGAACTCTGGTCTTGGTCTTTGTGGTTTTTTTAGTTTGTTGTCACTGTTTACTTTTCTAAGAAGTCATAAATGGAAATATATGGTGATTTGTATTAACGATATTTCTCAAAGGTCATAATTTTTCACATACTCAGAGGAAATGTTACCTTTCGGGTCTAAATTGAACACTATTTACTCTTCATTCTTATTGAGAGAAAATAAAAAACTTTGTTTCAGATTTACTATTAACATAAGTCAGCTCCATTAGCCATATGGTGTCTTTTGTTTAAGTTCATGGATTATGTTTGCATTGGAATGGTGTCTACTTGATTCATACAATGCTATTTTTAACTTATGACTCAAGAAACCACTAATTATATAGTAGAAATAACTAAATATGGTAAGCCATTCTATGTCTATTGCCTTCTGATTGAACTTTTGTTTTCCTTTTTTTAAAGAGTAAGGGAGAGGTTAGCCAAGGTCTAGCTTCATGCAAGGTTTAAATTGGAAATGAATTAGTTTGCTCGTCTAGAAAATGGGAGGGTTGTTACTGTTGGTTCATTTTCTTGTGTTGCTTTGTACTTCTAATGGCATAAAGATGCATTGTTTTTCATAAGTCGAGAATGAGTTCTAGGTCATGTTTGCTTCATGATATTAAGCAAGATAGGATAACGGATGGATTTTAATCTGATAGGATAAGGGGTGGATTTTAATTTATTGTCTATTTGGTGCTTCGATTTTAAAAGCAATAAAAGAATATAAAACTGATGTTATATCCCGTGTACACCGATAAAAAATCCTCTCCAACTCTTTTTCTCGTTTGTTATCTTATTCAATCCTGTCATATCTGGCGAAACAAACAAACCACTATTTTTCATTACTGTTATTGTTCACCATTACGTTGGGCTGTTGTTGATGTTGCTTGTTTGCAATGATAGTAGCTAGTATACTCATACAATCATTTGTAGCAATATAGTCATCGCAACCTTATTTGCTCCAATGTATATTGTAGAATTCTTTGTTGTTATAATAAATCAGATATGAAATGCTGATTGCTGAATAAGCTTTATTGTAGAATTAGTACACTGCTTTTAGGCAATAAACCATCAAATTGTATTATTTTTGAGTTGTCCTTGACATAGTCAAGCAGAAAAGTCAGATGATCCATTTTTTGTAACATCTCTCTTGCTGCATGAACTATCAAAGAGTCTTCCTATAGGCTATAAACCAATGTTATCTTGTTATTAATATTTGTGCTGGTTTGATGAATGGTTAAACAGCAAAGAGTATTGATATGGCTGGGATACTCCTTAGATTGATCTTGGGTTCCAGAAATCTGAACCAATTGAAAGCGCTTTGGTAGTTTGGTCTTTCTAAATCTGGTCTTCATAGTGAACAAATTAATATATGATAAATGTTAACTACATAGATTACTCTCTGATTGTAGAATGTCCTCTAAGCCTCTCTAGTTTCTGACCTCTTGATCATATAGAAGATCAGCTTTGTCTCCATTTTAGGTTGTTCCTTTGCAACCTTAGCGACAAGGGTTTTAACAGATGTCTCATCTCTTTTTTGTGGACTTTTTGAGCAATACCATGTTAAAGGAACATAAAATGCTGTTCTCTTAAAATTTTTAAACAATAATTTTCCAGGAAAATTATTTATTGCTGTTCATGGTAGTGATAATTTATTCTTCAACATTGCTTTTAGATCAAAACCTGATCACATTGTTTCATTCTACAGTTTCATGCTGGTTTCTTGTATCCTGCTACATATTTTAACTTATAAATGAGTTCATTTATGCTTGAGAAATTTTTTTTGGATTCAATGGTTTTGTATTATTATTGTCATTCGTTTGGTTGACTTGGGTATTAAAAAAATATAATAATGATAATAATAATAATAATAATAATAATAATAATAATAATAATAATAATAATAATAATAATAATAATAATAATCCATTTATTACTTTTTTGGTATGCACATCCCTCCATTTTCTTAAAAAGAAATGTTCCAGTTCATTACTGATAGTTCAATGGCCCTTTGTTACAGACAATGAAACCGTTGTTAGCAATGAGGTTCCCAAACGGCAACGTCGATGGAATACAGAAATGGTTAAAGTTCCTGAAAGACAACCATCTAATCTTAGTACATCAACCCCTAAAAATACATTTGGAACTCCTAGACGTGCATTTGCCAAGTCTGATTCAAAGCCCACTGGAGATTCCCCAAAGGAACGCATTGGTAAGTTTTAGAGACTTTAAATACTCTACATAATGTTTCATACTTGAAATAATTTTATTCTCAATTTCGTGTTTGTGGTACAGTGCCACCATCCCAGAAACCTGCAACCACTTCACTGAGAATTGACAAGTTTTTGCGCCCGTTTACTCTGAAAGCAGTGCAAGAACTGCTTGCAAAAACTGGGACAGTGTGCAGTTTCTGGATGGATCACATCAAAACCCACTGCTATGTGACTGTATGTCTTTCACGCAATATTATCTAAGCTTTTTTCTTTCCTTTCTGTGATTGTATGTTCATAATTCTTTTGGTCATCTTTGGTTGGCAATTTCTTTAAAATGAAACCCACTGGTTATCATTATATTGGTACATACAAAAAATTTAGTGATCAAAAGTAAATAAAGTTATCACATGTTATTTTACGTCTATATGACAATATAGATGCTCTTTATATTTTGCATCTTTGTTTCTTAGAAAAGAAGACGATAGATTGTTTGGGTCACTCAAGTTGGCCTTTCTGTGTTGCCCGGTAATGCGACATCTATTGATCATCACTTAAGTACATGAATTAATTCACTATTTATCACTGAAATACTGTTTTATTGCTTATTCTCATCAAGATAGTCAAACCATAATTTTTCTGAAAATAAAATTATAAGGATGCATTGGCAATAAGGTGTCAGAGATAGTGGGCTAGCTCATATGTTCAGGTGGATAGAGAAATAAAATTGAAGGTTTCAAATAAACCCCAAATATTCTCCAGTTGATAATTAATTGTGAATTTAGCAGAAATGTTCTTCACTAACAAACCATGGCAATATTATTGTTGTTAAACCCACCTAATCATGAATTTAAAATGGAATCTTCAAATTTGTTTGCTGCTGCCATCGTGCAATTTGCTTGTGTAGATGATTGTCTACAAGAAGCAACCATGGAGTATGTTACATGCGCTCTTGCATTTTCTAAAATATGTATTTCTTGAATGCTTTCTATTTTTTTCATTGTTTTATTTTCTCCTCCTCTTGTGAATATATTATAGTTTTTTTGGAAATAGCCAGGGTGTTTTTGTTCTCATTCCTTTTTTGGTGACTTATGACTTGTATTAAATGACACCTCAGTTTGCAAATTTAGCAGAATACACATTCATCAGTTTTACTTTTCAGTGAAATAAGTTTCCATCAGGCATTTTCTTAAGGAACATTTTGTTGGTAATTTATTATACTTGATGATAAATGGTGTGGTCTTTGAACTTTTTCCACTTGAATCATCCATGCAGCTTAAAGTTTGTGACTTAAGATGACTGAGAAAACTGAATACTCCAGCTTTTCAGATTGCTTTCATATTTTCCCAATCTTATTGCTATATAGTCCTGTGTTTTGGTGCTATACTCGAAATTGGGTATTAGAAAATTTACTTGCTATATCTTTTCTTTCTTTGACGTTTGCAATTGAAGTATTTAAAATTGACACTTTAATAGGCTACAAACACTAATTAATTTATATTTTATGCTTTTCTTTTGGTTTTCCCAATGGCAGTATTCTTCAGTGGAGGAAGCCAATGCAACTCGCAATGCTGTATACAATCTCCAGTGGCCTCCCAATGGTGGAAATCATTTGGTAGCAGAGTTTGTTGATCCCCAGGAAGTGAAGGCACGGGTTGAGGCCCTGCCACAATCACCAGCTCCTATTAGCTCAAACCCGAACACACCCAAGGCTGCAAATTTCCAACAACCTCTGGTAGCTCAACCGCCTACTCGCCAGCATTCTTTTCGGCAGCAGGTGCCACCCCTTCCGGCACCACCAACACTGTCTGATCCGCCTACTGTAAGAGAGCGGCTTCCGCCACCGCCCCCTCCTCTCCGAGAGCCTGAACCACCAGCTTTGACACTTGATGATCTCTTCAAGAAAACAAAAGCTACCCCAAGGATCTATTACCTTCCTTTGTCTGAAAAAGAGGTGGCATCTAAACTAGCAGCACAGGGCAAAAGCATTAAGGGCTCTAGCAAGTAAATTCAAACATTTTAAGCTTGATTTGGATGTTTCTCCTGCTTGGCGGCATAGGATGAGTCCCACACTTCCAGATTGATTATTTGTATCACCAACTGTACTGTGAGGAACTAACCAGCAGGAGGGAGTATATTCAGTAGTTAGTAAAGACATGTTATAATTTGACTACAGAGGTAATGACGTAGGAGACACAAATATGGGGATGCACCGTTCACTTTCTTGCCCAGTAGCTTTAGCAGTAGCAGTTCTATTTGTTGAATGAGATGCTCCTATTATGTACTAATCGGTTTTCTACTTGTTACATGTTTTGGATGCTAGATCTTGTTTTCTTGTCTCGGCTTTTGCTTTTAGGGCGAAATGTGCATCAAATTGTTAAATAAGTCTCCTGCTCGTCCGCTAATCAGAGAGGTGCAAGCTCCATCTCCTTTGTTTACTATCAAACGAAGATTGAGGCTTTGTCCTCTATCCTGCGAAAACAAATGGCATTAAATATTGTGGACCACCAATAATTTATACATAATCGACACATCTTGTCACCCGTCTTTTCTTATTGAAAGATGTATGCGTGAATAGTACGCCATGAAGCAAATCTCTTTGTTTTCACATCGCATACGCAGATGATATACAACACAACCGTATGAACTAAAGCATTTTCTGTCTCCATATCCTCTCCTTAGTCTTTAGTCTTCCATCTCTCTGCATCAAGAGATGCCGCCAAAAATATGATTGAGACATTGACCTTTAAATAATTCCCTCGAAATAGTAACTGATTTATTGAGAGAAATAAACCTTTAAATTGAGGAAAACTAAAATATCGTAAATGAGTGAGACAGATTAAAATTTCATATTCACAATAAAGAAGCCAAAATGTTCAGATTCATAATATACATTCTAAAGTTGACTGACGAGAAACCTTTAAAAGATTTTTGTCTTTTAATAATAACAAAGATATAGTAAATAATAAAATACGAATACACTTTTTTGGGTATAATCCAATTGTGGGTTCACAGCATTGCATAGAGCGTAAACGTCATCAAAATTACCAAACAAGTCATTGCATATATATATGCTCCAATAATCCTTCCACGTCAGCATGAACTAAACTTATTGGCTAATCTGAAACTTGAGTATATGATTTGCGCATGATTAAATTATGAAATTAAGTACATCACAGAAAATTAGAAAACTTAAATGCAATATGATTTTTTTTAGAAAAACATAAATAAATGAATTAAGTTCAAATCAGGTTGCTCAGTTAAAAAAGAAGTTTGACTTGAACTCAAATTTCTTTTACATGCTTGATGTAAAATTAAGTGTGAATAAGATGTGAATGTATTAAATTGGGCTAATATTTGATTCTCATTTTAGCCATAGAATTTGAAAAAAAAAAATCTCAATTTTTCATGTTAAATTAAAAAGTACGTTTTATATGTTTTTGTCTATCAATCGAAATAAGAAATTGAATTGCTTTTCGATACTATACAAGTCCTAACAATAATTGCTTGGTTTGATATAATATATCTAGAAATGATCTCAACTACTTAGTATTTTTTAGATATATTGGAGCAAAAATATACTGTGCAAGCTAAATTGATTTTTTTCCTTAATTTCAAAGAATAAAATGGAAAGCAAAGCAACATTAAATCATGGGTCAAGCAGGCACAGGTGAAACTTTCTAAAATTAATTAAACTGACTTTATATCCATAAATTATTTGCACTATTTACGGGTCAAAATGGCATTAATTAATTGAGTGTTTAATACTCTTGTATATATAATAGACATTCTAGATGAAATGCCAATGTCTAATGGTTGATTTTAAATACTCGAATCAATTTGATCAAGTCTAATTTGTTTATTAATTCACTCCCACTAATATCTTATCTGCATTTTTCACATCATGACAAACATGTGCATGATATTAAAATCCGAATTGTGGGACCAAATTGAAACAAATTACAAGGCAAAATTGTATCTACATGACAAATAATCTAAATCAATGAGATAATAGTGAGGAAATGTTGATATCACTTCTAACGCGTAATGCAAACCCACCATCAGTTGATGTTGTCATACAAATCACCGCTTGCAAGCGGTCGCATCAAAACTTGATTATTGCCTCCGAAAATTTCGGGCCGCCTATTCCACTAGAAAACTAATTTTAAGGGCAGCTTTTTATATGATTTTCTAGGGATAAGTATTTTAAAAAATGATTCATCTTTATAAATTTAACAAAAATTAGTCAAAAAAATAATTTTTTTAGACAAAAATTACCTTTCTTAATAATTAATAATTACCAAAAGATGTGTCTGTTTCAACAACTCGTCCATGTGTCGTCGACAATCTAGAATAACTCGTCTATATGCCAACAAATAATAGACAAAGACAATACAACCCGTCTTGAATGTCAATAACCCAGGATAATCCGGGAACACCCCGTTCATATGCCAACAATAAGGAACAAAGATAACACACCTTGCTCTGGATGTCGACAACACAAGACAATCCGAAACAACCAGTCTAGAGTGTCGACAAATCGGGACAACCCGTCGATGGAGTCAACAACCCGGGACAAAGACAAAACACACCACACTCATATATATCTATGTTGCTTGTATGATTTTTTATTTGTGCTACATATCACCTATAACTTATAAGAAAGAGGAGAATATGGTTCATACCAAAGATGATTGTGAGATCCAAAGATGGATTGACGAAATCGTGATGTGCTATTGCACATTGATCAGTGAGAGGAGGGGTGAGAGAGTGGCAAGGGGCCATCATTTCTTTTAGCAAAAAGAGAAGAGAAAATAAAGATGAAGAACATTTTTATCCATTCAAGAAGATGAAAGTGTTATCTAGTGCAATTTACCATTTCTTTTAGCAACCTAAAGTGATTGATAGTTGCAATTTCATATGTGAGCATACTTCAAAGTTCAAGTGGCCTCAAAATATATATGTAATCAAGTGGCCATTGCTTCTAGTAGATTTAAGTCATTGACTATTATTTTGAGCACCAGAAAAGTAATTTTCTATCGAAAACTTAATTTTTGCCTAGGTTTGAAGTTTGGTCTTATATCACATTTTGCCCCTTCATTTTAATTAGGGTAAATACCAAAAAAAATACGAACTTTGGATATTTTTCCATTTTTAGCATAAACTTTTTCCGTTAGCAAGAAAATACACGAACTATCACTCTGTTATCCCGTGTAGCACGCACCGTCATTTTTGACGATTTTTGCTGATGTGTCACTTGATGGCGATGACATGATAAATACTTATCTTTGACTGAGGCCACGTAGGATAAATAATGCCACGTATTCTTCATTATTGACCAAGATATTCACCAAAGAGAATATTATTGTCTTATGTTGTTTCCACTTCCCCCTTTCAACTCACGCCACCACCCATCGCCCTGTCGGCGGTCGCCAAAACACGAAGAGGGGACCACGACACCGGTGGAAGAGGATGCACACTATGTTCTCACCGAGACAAGGGTGTCGACAGAGGGCGTGAACGAGGGAGAAGGTATCCACTACTTCTTTGTCTTGAAGCCACCCGATGCTGGCGATCTCTCATGCATCCCTTGTCTCGACTCGTGCGAGACTCGCTTCACTGCCACCTCCACCAGCGAACCCGAAAGTATCCCCTTGTACACCTCGCCGAAGCCGCCAAAGCCCAAGAGCCCCAATCCCCGTTCAGGCGGCGAAGGGAGGGAGGAGAGGCCGTAGGTGACCATCCACGTGTAGCCTTCGGTCATCATGCTGATCTCCCTTGCCATGACAAGATGGCGGGCGGTGAGGACGTTGGAGGCGTGCACCACGAAGACTCTAGGATGCATGGTCTTGAGGTCGGAGAGCACGGCGGTGAGCTAGTCATCGTTGGCCATGAGGGGGATCATCGAGCGGTAGGGCACGCGGGCGTCGTTGGCCTAGAAGGCGTCGACGAGGTAGGGGATCATGCCGGTGCCGTACTCGGTGTCCTTGAAGATGGGAATCACCTGGCACCAACCGAAGGAGCGGACGAGGGCGGCGATGGCCTCTGCTTGGCTGGAGTTACCCAGGGCGATGCGCACGAAGTAGGGGGTGCAGGAGGAGGTGAGGAAGGGGGAGGTGGCGGAGAAGGAGATGATCGAGCAATCTGGAGCAACCCACGAGCAATCTGGAGCTCGCGAGCCATCGCCGGGTGCAGTGCGCCAGCAACGGAGGTGGTGAGGCTCTTCGAGATAGGCCATAGAATAAAATAATAATAATTTTTAAATAATAAAATTAGTTAAAATAATAAAATAATAATCCACGTAAGACAAAATTTGCCATGTCGTCGTCGTCGTTAAGTGACATGTTAGCAAAAACCGTAAAAAATGACGGTGTGCGCTAAATAGAGTAACAGAATGATAGTTCGTGTATTTTCTTGCTAATGGAAAAACTTTATGCTAAAAATAGAAAAATGTTCAAAGTTCGTATTTTTTTGGGTATTTACCCTTATTACTCAATTAAGGGTGAGCGAATCTGTGTACACTGTATTTTTCATGATATCCGAATCTTATCCTATATAGGATCGATTTCTAAGTTTTGAAATCGTACCCTAGCCTGTTGAAATATGGAATCGGACCCTACTCGGAACTTGTGATGTAGTACTGGTTACGGGTACCTTGTTGGCACTTGTTCATTTAAGATTTCAGGGTACAAGTTTCAAATACCCTGTTGAAACTTGTTCATTTACGAGTTTCAAGGTACAAATCTGTTGGAACATGTTCATTTATAGGTTCAAGAATAGATTTCAACATGGTACATGTTATGGTTCCGATTTTTGGTATCCGATGTGTTGGACCAGGAACCAGAACCAATTTTAACTAGTTCCTTAATACCTTATCCGAATTTAATTCGGATATATTCGGAACCTATCTAATCGAATAAGTTTCAACCGATTTTGGATCTATCCGGTACCCATGTGGCCATGCACAACCTTATATCAGTGGAACAAACTTGTTAAATAAAGCTAAAATGGAATATAAATTGAATTCAAAATGACGCTTTAATCAATCAAGTCCTCTTAAATTTAAGTAATTATATTCAAGTTTTTTTATATCTTACCACATGAGCTAAACATGTACAAAAGGATGTGATAAACTTCAAAGCTGATATATAGTAAAATTTAAATAAATTTGAGATTAAATTGAAAAATAAAATTTAAATTAAACTTCATGGACAATTTGCCCTTTCTATTTTTGTTATATTAAAGCCGCAAAATTAGAAAATTAGGGCTGTTAAATGGAGAATGAAGTGCCGCAAAATTGGAAAAAGGGGAGGATTTAATTAATCAAATCGATGTCCAGATTTGGACGTCTCCACTTCTCGCATGGTTATAAATTATTCCAGATTAAATCAAATATAAAATGAAGGCGAAAATGAGCGAAAGAGGGAGCTGTCAAGCGAACACATTTACTTGCTTTATTCTTCTCTTTTGCGAGCGAATGATCCATTGAAACCGCCAGTAGGGTTTCTTGATTTCGATCTCTTCTTCGCGAGGTACGTGCCCTCGTCCTGTGATGCATCCAAAGTTTCGATTTTTCGAGACGTTTGCTTGGATCTGAGAGTTCAAGTGGATGAATATAGTTGCTGGGTGGACCAAAGTTGGATTTTTTTCTCGGTTTTCTTTTGGCACTCGTTGTTTTCTCTGTGGTTCTTGGGCGAAGATGAACTGTTTCAGCTATTCGATTGCAGCATTCTTGGGATTCTATGTGTAGGGTTCGCGCCTCTCTTAAAGATGTGATTTTGTTTGCTTCTATTGTTACTTTCTGTTCCATTAGATGAAGGAATCATTTCCCTTCGTCTGTTCAATTTTTCCCCTTCTTTTTTCTAGCTGATTGGAGTTTTGAGATCATCATGTTCAGTTTTTCCCGCTGCTTTAAGGCTTGCAGAAATTCTGAAGTCATATTTTTATTTTGTGAAGTACGGTTAAGTTGATTCATAACTGAGTTGCCAAAGGATTTTTTTTTCTTGTTAAATATAAATATATTTCTGTAGTTAAGATATTTCTTTGCTGTTTGACAGAGACTAAGTCTTTACCAGTATCAAATTTGGATTTGCTGCATAAATTGTTGAAACTTTCATATCCTGAGAAGAGTATGTTGGAATAGTTGAGGTCAAGAAAGAATAAAAACTAATTATGGGTTCATTATTGAGCTTGCCTAGTAGGGCTCAACCAATAGAGTATTTTCAATCTTCTGAAACGGAAGAGTGCAAGCGGCTCAGGATGCCACCCAGCTATGAGGATGAAAGCAACAGGTTGATACCCAGTCTTCCTCATGAGGTTTCATTGGAGATCTTAGCAAGAGTACCTAGAATTTGCTATCTGAACATGAAGATGGTTTCTAGAAATTGGAAAGCAGCCATCATTGGTTCTGAACTCTATCAGTTAAGAAAAGAACTCGGCAGAACTGAGGAATGGCTTTACATATTGACAAAGGTTGAAGAAGATAAGCTTGCATGCCATGCATTAGACCCTTTGTCAGGGAGATGGCAGAAGCTACCCCCAATGCCCACTGCTGCATGCGAAGAGAAGACACAAATGGGCTTCTCAGGGTTATGTTTGCAGAACGTGATGGACTCAAGCATTAAAATTGCTGATATCATTCGAGGTTGGCTTGGGAGGAGGGATGCCTCGCTAAAAATGCAAACTTGTGGTTGTGCTAGCGGAGCAGTTGATGGATGCCTTTATGTGTTAGGGGGGTTCTCTAGATCATCAGCAACCAAGTGTGTATGGAGGTATGATCCTTGTGCCAATTTGTGGCACGAAGCGAGTCCAATGACAACTGGAAGGGCTTTCTGCAAGACAAGCCTTTTAGACAACAAGCTTTATGTAGTTGGTGGAATTAGTAGGGTTCGGGGAGGATTTACTCCTCTACAGTCTGCTGAAGTATATGATCCTCAAAGAGACTTGTGGACGCAAATGCCAAGCATGCCATTCTCAAAAGCAAAGTTATCACCTACACCTTTCTTAGCTGAGTTGCTAAAGCCTGTTGCAATCGGAGTGACTTCTTACAGGGGCAGGTTGTGTGTGCCCCAGAGTTTATATTCATGGCCACTTTTTGTTGATGTCAGGGGCGAGATATATGATCCCGGAACTAACACTTGGGTGGAGATGCCAGCTGGCATGGGTGAGGGTTGGCCTGCTAAGCAAGCAGGGACAAAGTTGAGTGCAGTTTTGAACAATGAATTGTATGCCTTGGACCCATTTGGTTCTTTAGATGGTGGCCAATTAAAGGTATATGATCATCAGGATGATGCCTGGAAAGTAGTTATTGGAGATGTACCGGTCCACAATTTGAGTAATTGTGAGACACCGTATTTACTTGCTAGTTTCCTTGGGAAGCTCCACCTGATCGCAAAAGACATTAACAATGATGCTTCAATATTGCAGGCAGACTTAAAGCGATTATGCTGTTCCTATTGCACTTCATCATCTTCTCCAATCATCTCCTCTAGTCAAATCCCTGAGAAGTTAAACGAAACAGAACCAGACTTTTGGGAAGTCATTGCCACCAAGAATTTTGGCACAGCAGAATTTGTTAGCTGCCAGGTTCTTTCTATTTAAACTCTAAAATGAATCAGACTGTTCCAATATGGTTCTTCAGGTCTAGACATGTATCTCTTTCTTGGCTTTCAAGGACCATCATATGTGACATGGTCATAATTCCAACAGAAGGTTTCACATATGTAATACTCGCGTCTTAACACAACCGAGGTCTCTCTAAACAAGAGTGGACTGTTGGAGATTTTAAATGTTTTCCAGCAACAAATGGTGTAGACATATCGAATACGTGTGCGTGTGTTTGAATAAAATCGGCTCATACTGCGCACATTGCAGAAAAGGAAAACACAAGTCACAGCATTCCCAAATCCCAAATACTGAATATGTAAATGGCTCTTAGCCCTTCTAGACTTGAATTGTATTTCTTTAAAATGTATAAATTACACATTCTTGCTTTGTCAAAAGCTTCATTGTGGAATGTATTTAATAGCTTTTTTGTTGGCTGATATTCTTCTTGGAGATGTGGAATGTGATACTATTAAGATGTACTGTATGTCTTCTTTGATTACTTAGTCAACTATAGAGATAAATCATTCTGTATTTTGAAGAAATGGGTTCTATGTTTCCATATGATTGCTTAGATGACTAGTTATAACTGATGCTGTATTTTAAGGTCTGTTTTGTTCACCAGATTGAGTTATTTTCTTTCTTAATTTTCTCAAATTTCACTAAAGTTCTTATTTTTTTGTCAAGTGTTTGGAGGTTGGAGGGATGAGGCAGAAAATTGAGTCGAAAATAAAACCCAATAGATAAAAGAAATACTTGTCAGTTTGTAGCAAGTAAAGTAAGTCCAATTGAACCATCCTTTGCAAAGGTAGTGTGGGCTATTATAGCTGGTAAATGACTTCGTTGATAGCTAATTTATGGATTCCAATTCTGACTCCATTAGTTAGTCTTTGCAAAATCTTCTCAACTTAAACTAGAGATGACAATGGGTCGTGCTTGACGCAGCCCGAGCAAAATTCGAATTGTATTAGGCACGACCTGAATCTTCAGAGGTGTTGCCCAGCTCGGCACGCAGCCCGCCCAGCGCTAGGCTAGCTTGGCGCTGGGCTGGTGCAGGCGCTGCTATAGCCTAGCGCTAGGGCGGCGCCATGATGTAGCTTGGTGCAGGTCTTTCCGCCGTGTTGTTCATGGGTGCATCTGGCCCATTATCACCTCTAACTTAAACTACACTTGACCATTGGTTCTAAAAAAACTTTAGTAATTGAATGAAAACAAATTTGTATGGAAGCCGAACCAAAATAAAGCTTTTATTCAGCTCAAATTGTTATAAGTAATTCTTAAATATTTAAAATAGACTATATATAAATATATAAAATAAAAGACACTAAAATCAAATCAATATTAATTTGCAGGACCTCAATCATATTCGAATTGGTTGGAGAAAAATTCAGAGCAAACCAAAAATTCTGGTTTGGTTGATTTGTCTCGTTTCATTTTCTTTCTTTCTTTTTTGAGCAAAAATTGGGATAGCTTTTTTTTTTCCAACCAATATTCTCTAAATATAACTTTGTCATTTGTTTAACCTCCATCACAAGGGCTTATCTTTTCTCCATCAAACTTTTAATTCATGCGGAACATGCGTATATATAGACGTGAGAATATGCACACAACATGCGTATAAATCGAACCTTACACAATATGTCTAGATGTCTAACCACTATGTTACTAGTTGGATGAAAAAATTTGAAGAAAAAAGTTTTTAAAAAATTAATTTTTCTATTAGACAAATAATTTAGATAAGGAAAAAGAAAGTCAGACATGTTCATGAACTGACAAAAATTAATCTCCATCTACCTCAATTTTTTTTTAAAAATAAATTATTATTTCTCTCCCTCCCCTTTCATTTCAAATATCTCTGTCAAAGAAAATTAAGTGAATAAAAAAGAAGAAGGAATAGTCTTTCTTATTTTAAAAGATATTTTAGATTAAAAATGATAGTGGATTAGTGTTCTTTAACCTCCTCGAAAAACGAACTGCTCTGTTTCGCTCTCCAAAATCCTTCCATCCAAATGAGCCTTTAATCTTCATAATTTACTGAATTATCATTCATCACATGTAATGTAATTTCAACCTCAGTTTCTGAATCTCTTAACACTTTTAACCAAAAATTTAAAATCATGATTAATTATATACAATATCCATATATAATTGATCACACCAACCTTAAGAAATCAAACAAAAAAAAGAAGTTGAAGGAGCTCCAATGAAGAAGAGGTGAACGAAAAGCAGCAAATCAAGCAGAGAAGAAGCCATCAAAGGCTGCCACACCAAGCAAGCTTCTTGGTTGGAGAGCTCTCTGCGCCTCCATGGCCGCTCCAATCTCCCCCTTCTCCCCTGTCTTCCTTCCAAGAGCTGAAGCAGAGGAGGAAGAAGAAGCAGCAGCAGCCAAGCTTTCCTGTCTTCTTCCAGGGCCTCTCCCTTCTTCCCACATCTTGGCGCACCTCTTCCTCTCGAAGTCCTCCACCACCAGCAAAGCAATGTCTGCCATTACCCAATTACAACTAGTGTGTTAAGGATCTCTGCAGTTGGATGAATGGTATCATCGGATGAGTCTCGCTATTTATATGAATATGATGGCCGGTGCTCATCCTTGTGCTTGTGTTGGGCGGTGGACGGCGTCCTTGAGGATAAGACTTTCTTTTTTGGCCATTTTTTTAGCTAATTATCAACTAGATTCCTTGTTTTATGGATAGTCCATCGTGTGTAATATTTTCAGGATTTATCCCATGGGTTAGGGTGTTCATGGATACCGAGTAGATTCGAAATCAATTAAAATTTATTCGATCGGGTAGATTTCAAATAGACTCGAATTAAATTCGAATAAGGTCAGGAACAAAAATTAAATAATCGATTAAAATTGATTTTGATTCTGGGTCAACACATAGGGTACCCATAGTCAGAACCGAAATGAGTACTTTGAACCTGTACACTAGAACTTGTAAATGAATAAATTTCAATAAGATACCTGAAACATGTATAATTGAATCTATAAATGAACAAATTTTCACATGGTACACGAAACCTGTAAATAAATAGGTTCCAATAAGATATTCAAAACTTGTACCTCATAATATGTCTTACACTATAAATTTCGAAGAGGGTCCGATTCCAAAACTCAAAAGGATAAGATACAAGTCCAAAACATAAGAACCGATCTTATACATAATAGGATGTGAATGGGTAATATATATACTAAAAATTGCCAGGTATTTAATCTAATGAGTGTTTATTTTTTTTAAAAAAAATCCCTTAAAATGGGAATAAGACTTCAGTGTAAATTCGAACCAACTATCTTTACAAGTAATCTCTTAAAATTTTATGATCAATTTTTCACTTTAGTCCATAAAATTTATCTCGAGGTTCATTGTAGTCCTTATATTTAAATAATTTATCATTTATTTTATTAGTCATTCCATTTAAGTGTTGTGTTTTTTCAAATATGTAAGAATTTGAGGGATACAAATTATCTATTTCATGACTGAATAAAAATCTAATTTACCAATTCAACCATGAAATGATAATTTTACCTTTCATTCTCATCTAGTTGTAAATTGTAATGTAAGTTGCATATTCATGTCTATTCAAATAAACTTAGTTTGTTTCACGGGAAATGCAAACTCTACTTGTCGTTTGCTGCGAGCCTGCGAGTTTTGAATATAACCGGATTTAATTTTGATTCTAATAAAATAAAGATATACTGGCAAAGGGATTGAGAAATAAAAATTTGAGAGTTTTTTTTTTCATCATTTAAGTTAAATATTTATGATAAATCAATTTTAATTTAATTTTTAAAAAGTATATATTATCCATTTTTTTTATTATATTAAAATAATTATTTAAATTTAATTTCATAATTTTAAAAGAGTAAATTGATAAAATCAAAATTGAGTATTGAATTATTAATTTTCATCTCTTTTACGTGGAGCCAACACAAATATAAGATTTTAAAATTTTATCATATTCAATTTTTTTATTCAAGATTTTAATAAACACTGAATATGATATAAGTTTATCCCACGTAATTTTTATTATAATTAAATTTTTATTCGATTGAAATTTTATCGTGCAAAATAAAGAAGCCGTTAATGATATTTGATTGAGAGGATGCAAAACAAATCCGTCAATTTCTAAAATTTAATGCTGAACACATGAACCACTCGTTGATGCTGCAGTGGTTTTCTTGGGCAACAAGTTTCACAGGGGAATCCAATGCAACAAATAATAATAACATAATTAATAAATTAAAAAAATGTTGCCAAATGTAGAAAGTACTCACCAACTTATTATATATTATCTAAAGATTTAAAATTTGATCCCTAATATAATTATCTATTATGATTTTTTATTTTTATTAAAAGTCAACTATAAATAGCACAGTTGATGATAATATATTGAACGTTGTCTAGAGATTTAGAATTCGAATTTTTGTACGAACATCTATCCTAACTTTTTATCCTTGTAAAAAAAAATAAAAAAAAATAAAAGAAATATATGTTCCTAAATTAGGTCGTGAGAAAATGAAAACGTGACATGTGCTGTTGTCTGTCGTCAATATCCCATATCCCATGCATATTTAATGATATAATGTTCCTGGACCTAATTAATTTGTTCATCGTCAATCCGGTAAATTAAAGTTCATCCACTCCATTCCATGTATATTAATAGTCTACTTCGTCATCAATTTGGTAAAGTTCATCGTATCTTGCTGAGGAGCCACGTCCAGTGCAGTAGGTTAATTTCAATTTGCCTAATTGATTCCTTTTTTAAACTATGGATTATGTTGATAAGATCTTTTATTTATTTGATTTGATTTTTTTTTTGCAAAATAAAGAAACTCAATTAATCACCCAACATGAGTATAATCATTTACAATCAAACTAATCATATATGGAGGCCAATCGCGTTCCACTCGAAATTCTTTTCCATTCTCCTAGTGTATAGTGCTGCTAGCCAATATGTGGTTTTGTTCGTCTTGCGGCCAGATTTTATTTATTTGTAGTGTAGTGTATATAGATTTTATTTATTTATAGTGCAGTGTATATAGATTGATTCCTACGGCATATTCTAAGTTTTAGAAGTTAATTGGAAGATGACACATCACATGGGGGGATGGAGACATGCATTCTATTGTATGTGTTAATATTAAAGCAAGGCAATAAATTAGATAAGATATAGCCAACATGGTCCCTCTTTTTAAAAAATATGGAGAATATATTATACCTAAAGGTATGGATACATATATAAATTTTTACTCATTTAATATGTCACGCCCCGGTTCGGGTCCACCCCCACGCCCCGAGGCGGGCCCGTTCCGACGCGCGACAGTGGGCGACTCGAAACCCACACAGCGGAAGGAAAACCATGAATCAACATAACATAAAATAAAGAATAACATTAAAACCAACAATTACAACTTATGTGACTGATCAAATACAATTACCCCAAATATACAAAAGCAGCCGCCATCAGAGCTCCACATCTACGACTGACTACTAGATGTCTAAAAACTATCTACACCTCGATCTACAGATCGACCGCTCTCCCCTGCAAGTCTGAAGCAAAAACAACGGAGATCAACGAATGCTGAGTAGGAGAATCACAATATGATCAACAAGTATCAAGTGTCAACTCAACAATGCATAACAACATGGCCTAAGATGCAGTCAAAGGCGATGAACACAACAAATACACCTCACCTACTCCTAAACAACATCAACTGAATCATCGAGCGTGTGGACCGTTGGGTAAAAACCCCACACTCTACCACCCGTAGAGTGGCATCAACCGTCCGCTCCAACGGCGACGCGACTACCCCCACCAAGCAGGTAGCCTGATGGACGGCGGATCCGACGTCCGCGCGACTACCCCTACCAAGCAGGTAGCCCAATGGACGGCGTATCCGACATCCCTACACCCGAAGGTGCCCAAAGTGACTAGTCAATATCCATACCCTCTCCCATGTCTGGAGGGTACCGCACTAAAATGGTCCGGGACCGAAGTCCTCTCCGAGGCCGTAGCCTCCAGATCGACATCAACCATGCAACTCGACTCCAAGAGTGCAACAAGATATATCATCATGATCAACAACATAACAACAACTCCAAGTGATTATGACATGATCAACAAGATAATAACAAAACATCATGATCAACAATATCACAACAACTCCAAGTGATTATGACATGATCAACATGCTACTAGCACAACAACATCATGATCAACATTATAACAACTCCAATTAATTATGACATGATCAACGGGATAACAACATGCTCAACAAATAAACAACACCAATAAGCAACAATAAAATGCAACACATGCAATTTCTCTACATGACATGTCCAACAATAATATGCAACAGGAGTTCAATAATTTCATGAAACAAACCAAACAATGGAAGCAAAGGTATTTCCGAAGTTATCTCCGACAACAAATCAACAATAGACTTGCAGGCTCAACTCATGCTCAGCACACTCTCCAAACACCCATGATCAACCAACTCACTCTCCAAACCCCATGCTCAACTCATTCTCCAAACCACATGCTCAACTCATTCTCCAAACCATAATTATTTCACACCAATCAATCGACTAAATTCTCAGACTAATAATTTACTATTATTTGAACACCTCGACAACCTCAACCACTAATCAACTGAAAGAACAACCTAATAATGATTTCTCGAAAAACTAACCCCACCATCGCGTTCAGCACGCGAAAATGATCAAGATTGCTATTCACCTCAACTTCAACCGACAACTCGGGACCCACCAACTAAATTAATTTCAAACATAATTATCACCCACTTACTCAACAACAGCATAATACCGAAATATATCAAAATCACACCAAATAATCTTCAATCTGAAATCCGACACTACCATCGCGTTCAGCATGCGAAAATGATCGAGATTACTATTTACCTCAACTTCAACCGATAACTCGAGATCCACCAAATAAATTAGTTTCAAATACAACTATATCACTAATTTACTAAACAACATCAATACTAAAATATATCAAAATCACACCAAATGATCTCCAATCTGAAATCTGACACCACCATCACGTTCAGCACGCGAAAATGATCGAGATTACTATTTACCTCAACTTCAACCGACAACTCGAGATCCACCAAATAAATTAGTTTCAAATACAACTATATCACTAATTTACTAAACAACATCAATACTAAAATATATCAAAATCACACCAAATGATCTCCAATCTGAAATCCGACACCACCATCACGTTCAGCACGCGAAAATGATCGAGATTACTATTTACCTCAACTTCAACCGACAACTCGAGATCCACCAAATAAATTAGTTTCAAATACAACTATATCACTAATTTACTAAACAACATCAATACTAAAATATATCAAAATCACACCAAATGATCTCCAATCTGAAATCTGACACCACCATCACGTTCAACACGCGAAAATGATCGAGATTACTATTTACCTCAACTTCAACCGACAACTCGAGATCCACCAAATAAATTAGTTTCAAATACAACTATATCACTAATTTACTAAACAACATCAATACTAAAATATATCAAAATCACACCAAATGATCTCCAATCTGAAATCCGACACCACCATCACGTTCAGCACGCGAAAATGATCGAGATTACTATTTACCTCAACTTCAACCGACAACTCGAGATCCACCAAATAAATTAGTTTCAAATACAACTATATCACTAATTTACTAAACAACATCAATACTAAAATATATCAAAATCACACCAAATGATCTCCAATCCGAAATCCGACACCACCATCACGTTCAGCACGCGAAAATGATCAAGATTCCTATTCACCTCAACTTCAACAGACAACTCGGGGCCTACCAACTAAATTAATTTCAAACACAATTCTCACCCACTTATTAAACTACTGAAATAATATCAAAATCATACCAAACGATCTCCAATCAGAAATCTGACACCACCATCGCTTTCAGCACACGAAAATCTACAATTTTGGTATTCACCTCGACTCGATCCGACGACTCTACGATCAATTACAAAAATACCTCAATAATTCATAAGTCAACCCAATTTCATGCGATACAACTCTCTTCTCTAAACACTATTTATATCTCTCTCACCCGCTCGACTCCCTCACGCTGCCCCTTGCCCAGCGCCCGACGCCATCTCCTGCTCTGCTCAAACTCATGCCGGCCGGCCATCTCGGCCGCCGCCGACCACCCCGGCGGCATGGCCGCCCTCTCCCCGACCTCCGCGATCGGTCCGACTCACCGCCGGCCGCCCCTACTACACCCGATCCCGCCACCTCCTCTACTCGCCCCGAATCCATGCCGGGCGACTCCCCAAGCCGCCGGCGATCACCACGCTTCTCGGCGACTCTCTCTCTCTCTCTCTCTGACCCCTCCTCTCTCCCTCTCGGCCACCGCCTACGACCCACACGCCGGCCGGCCATCCCGGCCTCTCCCACGGCTCCCGACGCCGGCGGGATATCCAATCACACACACACTCTCTCTCTCCCGATCTCCCTCTTCTCCTCCGATCACCCGCAAACCCATCTTCTCCTCTCGGCCAGCCGCTACCCGTCGTCGACCGGCGACTCCACAACCTCCTCAACCCTTCGGCCCCGCTCAGTCCCACGATCGACCGACGAAAGCCCGGATGGCCGCCTGGCAGCCCGCAACCCTCACGCGACCGCTCGCCGTGCCACTTCCGCACGCGATCAGCCCGGGGTACGGCGCAACAACCTCCCCTTGTCTTCGTCGTTCGATTCGTCGGAGATAATCAACGGAAATGAAGGAACGGAGAGGATGAGATCTCCTACCTCGATCCCGCGACTCCGGCGATGACGAGCTCCACCGGCGACACGCGCCGACTCCTCCTCGACCTCCTCCCTACGCGCGCAGGCACCCTCGCTTCTTCCTCTTCTTCTCTACTTCTCCTCATTTAAAACCTCTCAACAGCACCTCTCCCTCACTTAACCTCACCCTCACTGCCACCTGGCAACTTTACATTTTTTTTTTTTTTTTTTTAACCAAGATATAACATAATAAATGAGCACGGATGCAAATATTGTATTATCCACACCCGCGAATGTCTATTATCCGCCAATATATATTAAATATTAAATTTATATTTTTATATATTAATATCTAATGAAAAATTTAAAAATAAATCTAAATCATCTATTTATCAAATTTCATCTATCTCAGTATAATATATTTTTATATATTATGTCAATTCCCAATTTTAGATGAAAGTACTTTGATTTTAAATTTTATGTTGCATGAACGAATATTATTATTTTCTTAAGACGATTTTATGATTTAGTATTTAATTGTTACGTAATTTGTTTTATAGTTTAATGTTTCTTAATCAAATTATTAATAGGGTGGAATGAGAATCGTTGATGGTATACTATTAAAATAAAATGAAATCTTTTGTAATAGCTTCAATGGGTATCCATGAATATCTGCGAGTATCAATTACACATGTGGGGACGAGTGATCTACCCATTGAGGGTGAGGGTGAGGGTGCAAGTACATGAGACAAGTTTAGTAAACGGGTGTAGGTGCGGCACTATCTGCCTCGAAGTTACCCCGTTGACATCCCTAGTCACGTGCGACTGCAACTATCAATATTAATTTGCAGCAGATCTTGTCGGGCTAGCTAAGCTTGCAGAAGGTGTTGTCGTGACCTATAATGGCCTTGGTAGACAGCACTATGGTGGCAACAACACTATATGTTGCACCGAGCCATGCCTCTAGGTGTTGCCACATTGCGCAAGCGGCAGTAGGCTGCAATGCTACCCTACAAGATTGATATGGCAAGGGGAAGGGCAAAGCTAATAGCCTCCAATAGTATTATAAACCCATGTAAAAGTGTCTTGTACATTTTTAATTATTTATTGAAATGAATAAACCAAAGTATTCTTTTTTTATTTGTTTTTGAGAGCTATGGTTCAATATTGACATGTTATATATGAATTTTATTCCCCTCGATGTTCTAGACTCAAAGGTTGGGTAATCGAGCTTGACTCATTTGATTCTAAGTCCAGGATTACTTTGGGAGCACATAGTTAAATTAAAAAATTATTTCTTTCTAAATTTAATGGTTTTAGAGATGGCACCGAGAGCAAATTCGATTACTTGTATCCATGTGTTATCTACATAATTAAAGTTTTATCTTACTATTATATTTTTTTTAATATTGCCATTATTTTTATTATAATTTCATCACATGTTCCGTGATACATAAACATATTGCGCTTAACATGCTTATTATTCATGTGGTTAGTTAGTATTGCATTGTAGTATTTAAGATTAATCATAGTATGCAAGTGTTATTTAAATTTCATATAAAGAGTTACATCGTTACTCATAATATGCATGAGTTATATTTCATAAATATGTTGTGATTAGATGTTATTCATCACTATTAGTAATAGTTTAGCATAACAAGTCATCATCTTTACGTTGCCTTTAACCTAATTTGCGCTATTATGCAAGGACACTTTGCGACTCGTTGAACATGGGGAAGTTTTTGAGCATGAACATCGATAATCCAAGGATGCGCTATAATGTGGGGGCACATTAACAATGCCTATGGGCTATAATGTGAGTGCAAGGAGAAACTATAGAGCCATTGTCCACTTTTGTTCTCAATTGGCATACAATGTTAGCAATTTGTAGAATAGAGTTTATATAGTATGGTATTCTCTTGGTGCATGACACAAAATAGTCTTATAAGTTACCATGTGAGTTTAGTGTGTATGGTGTCAATGCACTAAATTACATGTCGGAGTTCACATTATCATTTATTGTTTGATTCTTTGATATATCATTAGAGTTATATTCTAGTGTTTATTGGCATGAGTTAGTAAGTAGATGAGAAATAAGATGCATAAATGATGATGCATCCTAATTTTATTTTTTGAGTTATTGAGCTTTGAAGTTATTTTTGTTGCACACTCTCCCAAACAATATTAACCTTCATGGAGAATGATTATAGGAGGGTGAATTGTATAAGGTAAATGACATTGCCACTCCCAACTATCTCCTACCCATTATCCAAGCCACGCGTGGTTGGCTCTTTCGTAGCTTGCACTATGCAACCCCTCAACTTCACTAGGGGTTGCTAGTGGTCCGCCCTCAATTGCCACAACAACAACTAACATCATGTTGGCTCAAGGGTTTCAACATCACTCATCATTTTAGTTTTGATGATAATAAATATATTACTAATGAATTTATCATATTTTTATTTTAGATCAAGAACATATGCACGTCAAGTTCAAATTTAGATTTCAAGTAGAGAATTTCAATGAAAATGAACCTTAGAGCAAAAACATATCAAGTATTATGTTTAGGTCTTAGTTTTTTATTGTAAAAACTACTAAGGCCACAAATATATTGTACCTAATGATTCCACAACATTTGAACCCAAACCGAATCCCCAAATCAAGTCATTTTCCTTAAAAATCAGCTAACTAGTTTTCGAAATAGTTTCGATCGGAGTTCGATCGACTGACGTTCAACCAAATTGTGACTAAAATGTGTAAAAAAATTTCAAAAGCCTTCAGCTGAATTCAAACGAAGTTTGGTTTCGATCGACCAAACTTTGCCCGACTTGGGCAAACCCAACGGATCTTTTTCTAGTCGTTAGCCGACTTCCTTCGCTCTCATTCATTTACTATCACTCTCGTTCCTTTATTATCATTATAAATATTTTTGAGCTCCATATAATTGAATTGACAAATTTATATGGAAGTTAGATCTTTTACAAAATATATATGTTTGGATCACTAACAACATGCCGACATTTCTACTATTTAGTTGTATTTTTAGAAGATTCATATTGTTTCTACCTTTATAGAAAAATGTATTTTGAAACCATTTGTACAAACAAATTGTTTATGCTAGCTACTTGCTAGATTTTTATTTAAATGCTGTCATAAATTTCATTTTCAAAGATAAACGAGATAGTGATTTAAACATTGACTTGCTTGTGAACACAAGACATTTTAGACAATTTTTTGATGTCAATAGATTTGCACATGACATTAAATATTGACTAAGATTCTACTGACATGCTATAACTTGAAATATGGTTACCTATTTACTAGTGCAGATCTCTACAAAAGTTGAATGAGATAAATTACATTGTTATTAATGTATAGGGAGAAATGCAATCGAAATCCTATAAATTTTAAATTTTTTGAACTTTAGTCCACGACGGTCCGTTAACTCTGTCAACATGAACATAATATCGTTTATTTTCTTATGGACGGAGAGTTAACGGACAGTCACGGGTAGTACCAAATCTATGATACAGAGCAAATATATAGAACTAAAAATTTCATTAAATGAAACTTATAAAATCAAATTTTTCAACGTGTATGAACGACGTTATGTTCATGTGGATGAAGAGTTAACGGACCTTCATGGATAGGATCAAATCTGTACGTACTACAAAGCAAACATATAGGATCGAAAATACTAAAATTAAATTTATAGGACTAAAGTCCAAAAAAATTAAAACTTATAAAACTTCTGTTGCACTCCTATGTTAATGTATATATAACAACAATTTAAGTTTTATTATCCTTAAAATCAATCTTTGGTCAACCATGCATTCTTTTATTCCCATTCTGTTGGTCGATTAAGTATAGAGGTGGTAAAATGGGCTGACCCGCTAACTTCGTGGGTCGGAAATTTTCAGTCCGGCACGGCCCACGAGCCCATTTAACAACTAAAAACTTGCAAAAAACTTATAAAAAAATAAATTTAAAATATTTGGGAGACTAAATAAATACCAAATATGATATTTCACATGAAAAGCTCTATGGATTAACTTCACATTCAATTTTAAAGCACTAAACAAGCACTAAACTAGATTTGAAATTAATTTTTTTAACACTTAGCGGGCCTAACGGGTCGGCCCAACTTGATAAGAGTTGGCACGCGACCGATAAGCTTATCGGGCTGAATTTTTTAATTTATCCCGCAGTTATCGTGTAGTGCTCGTGTCGTGCTCATTTATGTCGCCCTTAATTAAGTATGACTTGGTGGATGGGGTGCTCTGCAGGAGGTACCGTATTCAACCATTTGTGAAGTGCTGGTGCCCCACGGAGGCCCAAACATTCACGAGAAGGTCCATTAGAGTTGCTATAGAAACCACCTCGAGGGGTGAACTCTTGCACACGATGTGAACCCAATATATTGTTAAGAAATTAGTGAGCCTAACTCATCTCAAAGGCTAGCTCATGGGGAGAGGATTGCCCAAACTATTTAAAGGCTATCTTGATCATATTTTAACCAATGCGGGACTTTAACACACCTCTCTCACGCCCAGGATTGGATATCTGGAGCGTGAAATTTTGTAGAATTGGACATCTGCAGGTGACCCAATATCAACCACAGGATAGGCTCTAATACAATGTTAAGAAATTAGTGAGCCTAACTCACCCCAAAAGCTAGCTCATGGGGAGAGGATTGTCGAAACAATTTAAAAACTATCTTGATCATATTTTTATCAATGTGGGATTTTAACGTATATTCAGCAAGTTTAACTCAGAAAGGTATAAACTTATTCACATATACTATTGTTAACTTTGGTATATATATTTACATAATAACATGGGTCTTATCTACTTAAGTGGATGAGAATTCTTATACTCCTATCTTTTTAATCATTCATCTTAGACTTTTAGTACGTTTAAGAATTATACATAGTGATGATTGATGACAATATCATATATTAATCATAATAACACTACTTTGTTATATGACTGCACGAATTTAAAGTAAACTTTTGATAAGAATGAAAATGAGTAATTGGATAAATTACAATGACTTTCTAAAGTTCAGTAAAATTATATTGCTCTTTCTTCTATTTTTTTTATTTTATCTTATGACCTTTCCGAATTTTATAAAAGATTATACATACATCTTATACTAACGAAAATTATTAATAGAATGTCTATTATGTGCACTGCACATGCTTACTAATGATATTTTTAAAATATTTATCGCTTTTACTTATTTTATATGTTAGAAATTAGAACATATTTAAAAATTATATATATATATTACCAATATTTGTAATATTTGATATATGTTTTGATTTTATAGGTGGAATTAAAGAGGATTGAATAAATAATAAGAAAAAAAGAGAAAAAAAAACAAATAGATGGTCATTTTTAAGTATTAATAAATTTATATAACTACAAAAAATAATCATAATAACATCGTTGAAAATTTTTATATTCAATATAAAGGATTGTGATAAAATTTTATAACGACAAATAACTTGTATATATACGATGGGAATAGAAATGAATATATAATTCTTGATATTCCTTAACTATATATGCCAAACCTAACATTAGAATAAAGATTAATTATTATATTCCTTGTTTATTTCATAAATTAAACAGTTCTTAAAAATAATATCTTTTTTCTCGATATATTTGAAAAGTTTATTCAATGAATAAATAAATAACCACTTAGGGCATGTTTAATTTATAGGATAAGGAAGAATAGAATAGAGAATGAATTAATATTTATTATTTATTTAATGCATGAATTAAAAAAAATATGAATAGAAAATTATTTATATTCGATGTACATCGAATTTAAAAAATTTATATCCAATCCTCCTTAATTTATTATCCAACCCAATCATTAATTTTCTATCCATCAAAGTAAACATACCTCCATTATTATACTCAAAGGAAACCAATAAATCATATTAATTCTTCTTATTCAGTTCTATTTAAACCGAGTATAATACATTTATTTATATTTGTATCGAATACACTTAAAAGCCTCGTGCACCAAGATAGAGCAAATCCCAATAGCTTATAATTTTTATAATATTCGGATCCAATCTAGTATAGGATTGATTTTTAGATTTTAAACAGTAAAAAAAAAATACTTTTGTCACTGCAACCTCTTTATGCGTTTTCTTCCGTTCATTATTTCTTATCTAATTTTGAAAGTAATTTTTTCTTGTAAGGTGTTTTCATTGCTAACAGTGTATTTAGAAATTAGAATGAATAGCTTTGCTAGAACATTTGATAATCTATAGAGGGGTATTCCTTTATACTGTTGAAAACATTGGAGTTTACTATGTAGTAATGTTTCAGTCAAATTTGTCTTTGATCATTTGTCATTATTTATCTTTTAACTATTGATTTAACCTCAAATTTATGTTAATGTCTTTTACAAGCTTTATCACTTGAATATTAATGCCTTGAACTATTGATTTGTAACGAATTATAAATGACAAACATATACATTCTAATAGACATAATAAATATCAATAGTTGAATAAAAAATAAAAAATTAAAAGAAAACCAAAATTCATTTTTAGTAAAAAATAACAAAATGGATGCTGACTAAAAATAAAAAGTAATTTTTTATTTCAAATAACAAAATAGCATAAGAAATACTTGTGTGTAAAATAATATATACATGTAAGAAGTTAGAAAAAAAGGTAATTTATAAAAATCATTTTTTAAATCATAAAAGTAATTGTTTCTCAAATCATAATTTATAATCTGTGTACTTCTAAGAATAACATGGATCACCTAATTATGTGATGCATGCAAGTTATATTTAATTGGAAATTGAAGAGTGTTAACAGTGGCTTTTCTTGCCAGTGAATTAAAGCACAAATATATCTACGAAGATCATAATATTTATCTGAAAAGAAATTAGAAAAGTTTAATGAGAAAATAGATTTATTCAAATCATTAAACCGCCAAATATTAATAGGAAATAAGAAGAGGCGTAAAACCAAAAATATTGGACAACTTCCATTTGTTGTGAAAAAAAAATGCAAGACTATTTTTTTACCATTATTGGACAGATTCAAAAACGGAATTATATTATGATTTATGAATCAACTTGGAAATGATGGTATTTGATATTTGCAGTTCTGTATCCTCCTAAAAATCCTTCTGACCACTCATAATTTCATCAATAATCATAAGTAATTTATTACGCGTGAATATTACGAAAAAATTTAGGCACGAGTCAGGAGGATATAGTATTTTTCAAAAACTAGTTGTCCTTTTGATATTTGGAAGAGAGTCCAACAGCTGGGAATATCACTTCAGTATATTCTACGATGAAAGGAACAAATCATATCAAAGAACATGTATAACCGTAAATAGTTATAAAATAAACATCAGCTTATAAAGTGAACAGCAATTCAAGTCTCCAGAAATTTTACGACACAACCGATGCACTTCCAAGAAGCAAGTAAAAAAATATTACCAGAAAAGTTCAAATCCATAAAATGCAGCTATTGTTAAACTGTTGTCATAAGACAAGGTCAGATGGGTGATTAATTTACTGAAGCACTCTAGCTAAGAAATCTAAACAGCAGCCTTTCTAACTATCTAACTATCAATGATGATGAATTCACCAAACAATTGACTAAAAAAAGATATGAAACCTGTGTGCATCAATTGTAGGTTGTTATACGTGAAACAATTTAATTTTTTAAAAAAAATAATGAATCTATCTCACGTTATAAGCTAATTAACAGATATATCCTAATTTTTTATTTACACCTAATTTATCCTAAACTTAAGATTACTAATTAACAAATATATCCTAATTTTTTATTTACAACTAATTTATCCTAAACTTAAGAATCTTGTAGGTTGTCATGGGTGAAACACTTCAATTTTAGGAAAAATTGATATATATATATCTCACACTATATGCAAATTAACAAATATATCATATCCTAAACTTTCGAATTCATATCAATTATATTTACCTTCAGCTTTTTGTTGGCAATCTAATCAACATTAAAAATATATATATCTTTATTATTAAAGTTTGCCACATGAGCAAATGCCACCATACATTCATGAATTTTTTTTTAAAAAAACCCTAAAACCTACCCTTCCCTCTTTTACCCTAAATATATATTATTTCTGCTAACTATACCTTGACGGTGAGACATAACTGATATGAATTTGAAAGTTTAGGATAAATTAGATGTAAATAAAAAGTTGATACAGATTTGTAATTAGCCTATAGTTTAGGATAGATTCAACAATTTTCCCTTAATTTCATAGCACACATGATAATGAATCCATTGAACAATTGACTAAAAAAGATGTATTGTCATGCAAACTGTGTGCAAATGAAGCTAAGGTGAATGGACAAGGATTACATGTTTCTATAAGCGTGACAATATCAATTTACCACACAGGAAGGGCTAAATACAGAACAAGCACTCTCATTGAAAACTCTAAGGTGAATAGGCAAGATTATAGGTTGTTATAAACGAGACAATTAAGTTACACATAGGGTGGGCTAAATACAGAAGCACTCTCATTTGAACAAGTCAAAGGATAAACTGTGTATGCAAACAGCTCAAGTAGATCAAAGACGGGCAAAGACCAATGAATTTAGTGTTAAAAAGTCCACATGCGCCTAGTATCCCATAAATTAGTGCTAAGTTTCATTCCCTAAGAGACCTAAGAGTCAGTAAATTCTAATTAAACAAAATCAAAAAGTTTTGTGAGCAAAAATGGTAGCTTCACAGAAACCAGCAAGCAGGTATAACAAGAATGAATAAGTTTTGCAAAAGGACTAGACAAAGCTACAAACAAATCAGAACAGCACAATACACATGATCTACAATAAATCAAGTTAATGAGAAGCTTATCTCCTATATGGATATACATCCATAATATTTGACTGGTATCAAAAAACAGGACTACAATGGCCTAATGTTCTCACAGCATGTTTATGATTTGAAAGCCATAACCGAATCTTGTTCGATGAATGTCCTACTCAATGATTAATCACACTCTTGTGATATGAATTTCATGTAAGACTCATGTTCACATATTCAACTAAAAACTGCTAAAATTCTTCCTATATTCCATGAAACATGCATACAGTAAACATGGTCTTCATATGCCTTATATATATAGATGTTTGTTCCTCATGTATATTGATTCAAAGTGATAGTTAATGTATGACCTTTGTGATCCATTCACAGAAAAACATTTATCAAGCAACATTTGATCTATCTGGGTGTCATCACTAACTGATTTTTGAAGGAAATGAAACATTGAAAACAATTAGAAATAGCATCAATCAACATGTGATCTATCTGATCCATTCACCACTGCAGATAATGCGCCACAGATAAATAGCATCAAATAATCCAGAATTTTAACTAGTGCTTAACCTTAAATCACATAACTGAGTCTAATAACGATGCCTCCTCGTAAACATAAGCTTAATAAGGACTAGAACAAAACTGAAGTACCAAATATGCCTCAAAATTAATCTCGGAAGAACCAACAAGCTACAGAAACCACCGAAAGATGGAAACTTTCCGATGAAATATCCATATTGCAGAACACCACACGTCTAACGGTAGGACTTCTGGAAACGGGCGCGCGCTCCGCGACCACCAAACTTCTTGGGCTCGCACCGGCGGGGGTCGGCGACGAGAAGGGTACGGTCGTAGCGGACTAGAATGTCTTTTATCTCCTTCTTGGACTGCTCGTCAACGTACTTCTGGTGGTAAGCGACGAGGGCCTTGGCAATGCTCTGGCGGATGGCATAGATCTGAGAGGTATTGCCACCACCACGCACGCGGATGCGGATGTCGACGCCCATGAACCGCTGTCGCCCGGGGAGGAGAATGGGCTCGAAAGCTTTGAGTCGAAGGATCTCCGGCTTCACCAGCTCGATCGGGACGCCGTTCACTTTGATCAGCCCGCGTCCGCTCTTGCAGTGAGCGACGGCCACGGCCGTCTTCTTCCTGCCGAAGCACTGCACTGATTCCTTCGCCGCCGTCGCCGTCGCCGTCGCCGTAGCCATCGCCGCGCTCAAGCAGTAGGAAAATGAGAGAGATGAAACCCTAACACTACGAAATGTTGTTTATATAGTGAACCGGAACACGTATTAGGAAATGGTTGACGGGTTAAGATTGAACCGGGTGGGTCGATTGGTTCATTTATTTCGGCTAAACGGACTAAATATTATGTTGTGGCAATTTATTTTTATTATGGTCAAGGTGTGTGTTGGGCCCGATCCACTGGCAACAGGCTTTCTCAGGCTCGATCGTGAGTTGGCTCGGGCACGATCCATTGCCATTTCTAGATCTACCCAAACATATTCTACTTTTTACAATTTAAAAGAAGAATACGCCAAATAACTCTTGGAAATTAATTAATAATTACAATCAAAATTTATTAAGAGAAGGCAAGCACGCAGATCATATTTTAATGATTACAAATACAATGCCGACACATCCAAAATATAGTTAGTCACGTGCGCATAAGGCTTGTCCATAAAAGAAATAAAACTAGAAAAAAACAATGCGTTAATCGAGTTATGTTTACGTCTCAATCATGTCGCATTTTCAAAATGAAAACAGATTGATAGGGGTGTCATCTCATAAAGCCTAGCACTACAATAAAATTAAAGCCTAGCACTACAATAAAATTATTATATATCGACACTAAAATGCTGACCCTTACTATAAGCATCCAAATGTAAAATTATTAAAAAAAAATTAATACAATAAATTTCGACGTCTATTGAAGGCATTGAAAAAATTTCGACGCCTGACAACCGGCGTCGAAACATTTCGGCGCCTGGATATCGATGCCACTAGCGCCGATATCCATGGGTTGGCCCCGCCAACCCGTTAACCCGCGCCAGTTGGTGCGGGTAAGCGAGCGCGTGCGAGCACGCGCTCGCCCAGGCAGGAGGCGGGAGATTCCCGCCTCCTGTAGTTTCTTTTTTAAAAAAAATAAAAAATTATTTTTTTAATATTTTTTTTTCTATTTATACTTCTTCCTTTCTTTTTTTCCCCTTCTTCTTCTTCCTCAATTTTCTTCTTTCTTCTATCCTCTTCTTTCTCCTATTCTCTCTTCAAACCAGATGAGATTTCATTTTATTTCTTTAATTTTTATTCTTAATTATTTTTTCACTAATGTTTTCTTCTCTCTTTTTTAACAGATTATCAAATTCATTCAAGATATTAAATTTTGTACAAGGTTAGTAATTTTATTAAACTTTTATTTATATCGAAAATTTAAAAATTTATTATTGTTTTAATATATTTTTTAATTTTTTAATTTTTAAACAGTCGCACCGCTCGATTTCCGCCACGAGCGAACGCGAATCCACTACCGCTCGATTTTTGCCACATGGCAGAAATCGAGCGAACGCGAATCCACTACTGCTCGATTTTCGCCGCGTGGTGAAAATCGAGCGAACGCGAATCCACAGCCGCTCGATTTTTGCCGCGTGGCGGAAATCGAGTGGTGCGGAGCTGCCGCACACAGAATTGGAATTCCGCGAGCGACGGATTAAGGGCGGGCGCGAATCCGCACCTGCTCGATTTCCGTCGTGCGACGAACATCGAACGCCCGCAAATCCTCGCCGCTCGATGTCCACCGCGCGGTAGAAATTGAGCGATCGTGAATCTGTGCCACTCGATGTCCGCCGCGCGGCGAAAATCGAGCAGGCGCGGATTCGCGCCTGCCCTTAATCCGCCACACGCGGAATTTCAATTCCGCGTGCGACGATTGCATCAAAATTCAATGATTTTTTTTTTAAAAAATAATAAATATACTGACGTCTTAGTAGACATCGAAATATTAAAAAATATTTTTAAAAAAACTTTTTTGACGCTTGAGCAGACATCGAAATGTTCAACATATCGATGCTTGCTGACGCCTATATGCAGGCATCGATATGTGGAATATTTCGACGTCTGCTCAGGCGTCGAAACGTACATATAGGCTCTCATCATCTTTCACATATTTTCGTTGTTTTTGCTGGTGTCAGTATGTTCATTTCGACTGTTGTTGGCGTCGAAATATTAGTTAATTCTGACGTCAAAATATCAATGGTTTGTTGTAGTGTAGGGGTTTTTGAGTTCATCTTCTACCTCGGAAGAGCAAAAAACATTGGGCTTCAATCCTGACTCAGCATTTAAGCTTTAAAGTTATCACTAAACAACTCAAGAGACCCAAAAATAAACATCAATCACTATTAGTAGTGTGTCCTAGGCCAATGGAATAATAAATGTCATCGTTACTTTCCTCTTTAATAGAACACTTGTTTTATCCTGTTATTCATTGTTATATTCATTCCGCCTAATGATCATCAAATAATAGACTTGATAGTAGAACCCTAAGACAGTTGGAATCATATTCTAAAAAGTCCTTAGTCGGTCATCATTATCATCATTGGTACGATAATTAATGAATGAAGACTAGTATGCAGTATGACTGATGATGAATGTTTTACTGATCATAGATATGTAATATCAAAGTCACATCATAGACACATGTTGGAGAACATGATTTCAAACAAACCCACCGTGAGAATACTGTATGGAGTTATATAATTAGTATATCTCACAACGGTAGTGATATGTCAGTCCTCCAACTTGATGTCACCATGGATTCATACATGAGGAATTTTGTGTTTTGACCTAATCTAACATCATATTTAACCGAATGGTAATAAGGACTATAGTTGGACATAGAATGAATCATGTAGTGGAATATGTGTAATCATGAAGGAATTTGTTCTTCTCGTATATGAGAGAGATATTTCTGAGTCCCTTAATGAGTGTGACTGAGAAAATGCATGGACGTGCTCAAATGAATTGATAAGAGTATCAATGTCATTTGTTAGTCTGTTCGAGAATCAAAAACCCAGATTGAGCAATATAAAGATGATGTGATACTGTCACACCCCAAATACAGAGTCACGTGACCGGCCAAGGTATATGTGCCTATACCCCGCAGCCTAACTAATGACATGCCAACATCATAAGATAATGGAATAAACAACAACTTTTAAAAATAAAAATAACCAAACAGATTTTTCATTTTTAAAACAACAAAGTTTTAAAAAAATATCTCAAGTGTGAAAATAAATAAATTGAAGAGCAATAGTTCTTTTAATAAATAAACACCGAATAAAACATGAATGTCCCCACGAGACTACAACTCCAAATACCAAAATAAAAGTGCATGACAATCTACTACAGACTCGACTACGACCCATAACTAGGACTGCTATAAGATCATGTGGCTCCTCTGCCCTCCAGCTGCGCCAAGTGCTCCAGCCCACCTCACCGGTCCGGCTCTGCAAAATAAAACAACGACAACGGGTGAGTTTAAAGAACTCAGTGAGCTGTTCTATCGACCCCCACAATAAAATAGCACAAAGATAAACAATAGTATAACATCCAACTCTACAGGAATAAGGCCACGAAAGTGTGACTAGCTATCAGGCCATCTGGCCACTACCTGCCCGAATGCAGCCAACACCCAGACGATGAAGAACAACAGGACTAAGCTTACCATGCCCTAAGGCATTAACATATACTAGGATAATTGGGAAGACCCTCCGAACTTATCATAGTACAAGAAACTCAGGAGCAATCCGGAAAGATCCTCCGAACTTGCTCGACGAGACGCGTTGGGACAATCGGGATTCGTTCGTCCGAACTTGCCCTTTTAAGATATCATAGGAGTAATCAGGTAGACCCTCCGAACTTACTCCCCTAAGATATCCCAAGAATAATCGGGTTGGGCCTTCGAACTTATTCCTTAACAAATCACCTCAGGGATAATCGGGTAGGCTCTCCGAACTTATCCGACGAGACCAAACCAGAGCAATCGGGAAATGCCCTCCGAACTTGTTCTGCATGTTGGGAATTAGTCATCCAATCTCCCGGGCTTAGCCCACAATCCGGCTCCTCTACGAGCCTCTCCGCCATTCACAAAGATATGACGCACCATGACCTAAGTCAAATCTTTCCAACGGTGTCTTAGGGGTATTCCTATTGGAAAGTGTCTCAACACTCCAATACCCGACCCCAACTCCTAGACCCGTAATATCATAAATTCGTGTGATTTTATTTCATGCATAAATTTAATTTATCATGTTGGTTCATAACAGATTATGCTGACCCTTTTGCTCAATTTTTATCATATAATTAAAATTTAGTTCACTACAATTAGGGTTTTGTTTTAGCTTACTGTTCTACCCGAAACCGATATATCTAATCCGAATCTGGTCTTCAAAGTGTGTCATATATTTCCAAACTATATTTTTTGGTCGAAATAATAGGTTACATGACTATGTTCGGAGAAAAACACACACCACAACAAGCAATTTAAAAACAACACAGATTCATCATCTCAGCATAGAATTCCAGCAACATCAAAATTTCAACATAGCATGAAAATAAATATGAAATTTACAGAAATTAAGCTCTTAATTATCATTTAAACAGAATATAAATCTTGAGATAAATTTCTCAATTTCCATGCTTAACAACAAGGCTAACAAGTACCAACAAATACTATAAACAAGAACCAAGCACCATGATCAAGAAACTTTCTTCAAGAACCTTCATGACATCAACATCAAGATTTTAATTTTTAGAAACATTTCTTCCCAATAATCACAGATTTATTACCAAGCATGCTTTTAAATTATAATCATCAAGATTAATGAACAACTTGAAATCATATAATGTAAGAAAAAACTACACCATTCTCTTAGGTAATTCATCGAACACTTGGAGGGCACCCCCTTTCTCCCCCTTGGCCGAGCACCCCTAGGCACATCCTAGGGTTGCCGAACAACATAGGGGAAGGTTTAGAGCCTCCTCAAACATGACACACAAAAGATCAACGATAAATCGAGAGTTCACCGAAAAACAAATCAAATCATCCAAGCCTTCAAGATCGGCTTCAAGAACCCGAAGAAAACCCGAGAAGGAGGGGTAAAACCACTCACCTTGATTAGGAAAACAATTTAAAGAAGAACTTCCAAGCGGCGATATCCAAATTCGGCCTCAAAGGGGGCGGCTTGGCTCAACAAGGGAGAAAGAGGGGGGGCGGCTCCACTCAAGCCGACGGCTCCAAGAGAGGAAGGAAGGAGGGCGGCGGCTCCTCCTCAAGCCGGCTGCTCTGAGATGGGGAAAGAGAGATAGAGGAAGAGGGGAGAATGGCTCGGCGGCTAGGCTTGAGGGCGGCGGCTCTAAGGAGAGGAAAGAAAGAGGGGCGGCGGTTGGCAGTTGCTCCTCTCTTCAAATGCTTGTGCGGCTCCAATGGGGTGCCGCAAGCCAAGGTGAGGGGGTTTTATACTCCCTCATCAACCCTAACTCCACTAACCCATTAACAAACCCACATCCGCCTCAAGCCGAACCGAACCCACTAAGCTTAGATTAACTCAATCTAACCCCACATAAACATCAACCACGCATACTCATGCAATATAATTTAATAATTAAGGGCATGCAACATAATTAAACAATCATGCATACCCAACATAAAATTAATTAAATTTATTTACGCAAGCAAAATTTGCATATTCCTACTTACCCGAGCTCGCAAGCTCGCACCGGACCAGAGTCGACTCGACTCAACCTCGGACTAGCCCGTTAGGCTGACAAATACAAATAATATAGGAAAAACAATAAAAATATCTAGGATATTACAAATACATGCCTTATGCTCAATCCAGATATCACGTGACAAAAGGATAAAGTATCATACTGTGAGTTAGGTTGCTCGAATCACCGATCTCACTTGAGTTGGGTAGTCATAATGTCTTGCTAGAGGTCACTTATGACTTATGGGTTGCAAATGAGTTTTGAACATACTGCCAACATCAAACAAACATATAGGGTCGCACACAAAGGACGAACTGAATTGGGTTAGGGTTATAACTCATTGAATTGGTCTGCATGACAATTAACCAACTAAATCTCTCTTAGTAATTTTGGAAATTAATTTTGAATTTGAAAAGAGTTTTCAAATCGGAATTAATTATTCCCATTTTAAATAAGATTTTAAATTAGAATTACATTGATTATAATTTAGGTAATGTATATTTAATAGTCGTTATTAAATTATACATTATAATCAACATCTTGAATTTAGAAAATTCATCATATATAGTTGTTATTAAGGATATATTTTATTCAAGCATTAAAATCATTTTAAGATTATGGATATGGTTTTGAATTGATCAACGATTGAGATGACTCAATCAATATTGATTGACGTGTCTATAAATATCCACCTATGTTTTGATAGGCGAATGATCAACTCCTCGTGGTTGTTGACCTCATTAAGAAAGGAAGCCAAACTCATTTTTAAAAGAAGTTGAGCTCCCTTTATGGTAACCGACCTCCAAGAGAGAGAGAGAGAGAGAGAGAGAGAGAGAGAGAGCTCCGAAGGAGTTGCGTGCTTGTCCAGATCGGAAGGAGTTCTTGAGACAGCCGAGCTAGCACTTGGTAATCGCCATGTTCGATATGTTCGTTCATGTGCTAACCGTAGAGGGTGTTCGTCTCTAGCAGCACCTTGGATCCGAAGCTTTGGTCCCATGGAGCAGAAGATGGAACTCGACTTTCAAGGGTATATTCCTAAACCTAGTATTGATTTAGCCGAGATGCATGGATCCGCTTGAGTAGAGGATATGTTTTATTCTTCTGCTGTGTAAAAATTGTATTGCTTGCCCGGTCCTCGCCGCCCCTAAAATCACAACAACATATCAAGATGCGAACAATTCAAAAATACAACAGTAATGCAAAACCAGAATTCAAAATTGTTGCTAAATGTGGCTTTAATACTACTGATGGGGTGCAGAAGACACACGTAGCGAAAAAATGCGAAAAAAGCAAATTTCATAAATTTCTTTTGCACCTTGAAAACCAGTGATCCCTTTAGCTACAATAATGAACTCAAGAGAATGAGGAGGAGAAAGATATACCTCAAGGAAGGAGATGCGGAAGCGACGCTAGATCCTCTGCGAGGCACACATGTGCATGCCCTCCAATAGTGATCCACACCAAGATTCACCGTAACGCTGAGAAAACACCTTTTCTCTTTCACACAGGGCTCGTCATGGCTCTATGAATGGTCGGTGAAGAGGCACAAAAGAAAAGGCCTACCCTTCAAGCAAGGTGCAACCCCAAGAAAGAAGGAAGAAACCAAGAATTGGCAACAAGAAATTAAAGATACAACTTTTAGGAGATCCTCATATCTACATTTCAGCTCCAATTTAGGAGTTCATCAACTCCTAAAATTCAGGGATGCGAATGAGGAATCTTTCCTCATCTATCATGTAGACATTTAAATTCGAATTCAAAGGAACATTTTCTTTTAAAAATTTCCATAAACGAGAAAATAAGCTATGTTTTGACTTCTCTGTGCTAGCAGATAAATTTGTCAATTTGAAATTTATCTCAATAAATTTCGTTACTAGGAAGTCATGTACATGTGTGACCCATTGGACCCCGTACCAAGATGGCAGTGAGTCTTCCCCATGTTAGTACATTAATTCAATAGAATGCCTTCTATTCAAATTAATCTCTTCAATCCACACTAAACTCTTTAATGTGATCGTCCAATCAACTATTGATCGTCTATTGACCCACATGTCAAAATTGATGTCTAGCAACGTTTCATTACTATCTAGATAGTGTGGAGTTCACTCAGACAAAATCGAACACCCTTTGGTGATTAGTTATTGGCTTTAGATTTTCAACCTTGGTCTTAATCTCGGTTTTGATGATAATAAACATGAAACTAATATTTCATTGAGAAATCTTTCAGGTTCCATATCGAGTAGCGTTCGATATCCTCGATTGGATAAATCAGATAAATCAATAAATCGAAAGGACATTGATCGTCGTGGAATATCTCGAAGTTCGTCGTATGCACCAAAGACGTATTGGACGAGCTCAAATATCACATGGAAAGCTCTCCAAGATGACGCTTGTTGAAAGCCGAAACTCGGAAATGAAGCGCGCAAGAAAAATGGCTGAAAAATCAATATCAGCCAATGTTCGGTCGACCGAATAGGGTTAGAAAAAGGGCAATAGCCATCTCGGTCGACCGAAGAATGCCGCAAATCGGCAGTAGCCTCTCGATCGACCGACCGATCAACCGAAGATGGGTAAAAATAGGCAGTGGTCTACTTCGGTCGACCGGGTGGTCGACCAATCGAAGCAAGAAATGGACAGTAACCTTGTCGGTCGACCGAACTACGGATAACTGAAGCCGCAACTTGCGTCGATCGACCGGGCGATCGACCGGATTGCGGGAACGCAAGAGTTGCGTCTGGCGATTGACCCGTCGGTCGACCGCACAGAGACATTAAGGCAGCGGTCGCTTGAGCGGTCGATCGATCGGTCGATCGGCCAATCGATCAAGCGGTTATAACGGATAGTTTTCTACCCGTTGAGCTGTCGTTTCTTTGAGAGGGTATAAATATACCTCATATAACTCATTTAACCCTCTCCTCTCACTGATACATATTTTATTGAGCATTCTAAAGGGAGTTTTGAGCCTTCTAAAGATTGATTGAAGTGCGTCTATTCTTCCGTCAAAATCTGCTTCAAGCGCGCACTTTGTCTTAACTCGGGATTTAATTCGAGCTCTACTTCTTGGCGAGTTGAAGGCGTCGAAGGCTTGGAAAAGGGCATTTGATCTTGATTTTATTCTAAGCTCTTTTCATTGTAATTTTAACTGTTATTTGAATCTATTTTCTTTGATTTGAGATTGTAAGAAGACCTAGGCTGTTAGATTTTGTGTGGAAGTGGTTACCTTGCTGTGAAGGTGTAAAGCCACTTGTGTAAACTTAGTTTTACTATGATTAGTTGAGTTATCCCTTAGGATTGAGGTGGAAGAGTGCTCTCGGTAAGAAGGCGGTGACTTCCGGGTGTGAAAGTGCCGTAGGTCGAGTGCGATTCTTCGAGTCAAAGTCCTCATTGTAAGGGAAACAAGAATTAATCTAGTAAATCTAATTTGGAAATCCTAAGCGGGGTGCTTAGGTAGTGGAGTAGGCATTGGGGCCAAACCACTATAAATTTATGTGTTAGCATTGTTATCTATTATTGTTGTGCTTAATTGTTTTATCTTGCTTCCGCATTTAATCGCATAATTGCAACTTGCCTAAACGATTTGGGAAATGATTAAAATTGGAATTAGGCGAACGGTTTAGTTAACACACTATTCACCCCCCTATAATGTTACCATTTCTCCAATATTTGGTATCAGAGCAGGTCGTGGATTGAGATTTCACCATCTCGTCTACATCTTGCCTCGATCCGGAAAATGGTACTAGAGAGTATAGCATTTGCACTACCTAGGTTTGATGAAGAAAACTTTGGTGTTTGGAAGAGTAGGATGTATACTTTTCTTAAAACACAAAATTTAGACCTATTGTGCATGCTAAAGAATGAGTATGTTGAGCCCACCATTGACATAAATGATTGGACTCAAGAACAAGTTAGATTATTTGAATTGAATGTTAAAACAACGCATCTCCTATATTGCTCATTTTCAAATAAAATACTTGAAAATGTTATGCATTGTACTTCGGCTTTTGATATTTGGGCAACATTAAATATGTTATATGATTATGCTAAAACCGAAGAGCTTAATACTTTCGTTGAGGGTGGTGATGACAATGGTCATCCCCCTAGTACTAACCTTGGTTTTAATGATCTTAGTGCTTCTAGTCAAAGAAGCAAATCAAAAAGTCGGAAAAAAAAGGTGATATGCTACTTGTGCAAGAAAAAGGGGCACATTAAAAGAAATTGTCCTTCACCAAAGAAGAATGCCAAGAAGCGGACAAGTGCTTCAACATCCACCTCCAAATCATAAGAAGCATTCTCTTATCATGACGATGAAGTTACATCGAACTTTTGCCTCATGGGTCTTCAAAATGAGGTAAAATCTTCTATTTCTAGTCATGATAGAAATTTTGATAGTGATAATGATAATAGTAGCTCAAATTCTTTAGGTTTGACTTATGATGAGCTATTAGAAGAATTTAAGAAGATGTATGCCTTGCTTGTGAAAAAGAATAAGGAAAATAAAAAACTAAAGAAAGAAAATTTAAGGCTTAGTTCTCATGTGCATGAATTAGAAAATGAAAAATTGAATACAAGTACACTTGTTTCTTGCCATGATGAATTTAAGCTTGAAAGTGAGAATTTAAAAAGTGAGGTAAAAGAATCGAAAAATGAAAATAATATGTTGAAATCTCAATTGCATGCTATTCACAAATCCATGAGTGATTTGAGAAATGATGTTGTATTCTTAAATAGGAAAATCAATTATTTATTAAATGTATCTTTCTTTAAGAATTCTAAAAATAAAAATGCTTATGTAAAGAATGCTAAGGTTCATCATCATTCTCATGTCAAGCATTCTTCCTTTAAACCTCATGTCCAAAAGAAAAAGTTTCATGGAAACTATTTTTGTTGTGGTATATATGACCATGCTATTCATGATTGTGCATTTAAAAGAAATCCAAGTGTTGCTAAGACACTTTGGATTCCTAGGCCAACTCGCCCCCAAGGACCCAAGACCATTTGGATACCAAAAATCTCATATTCTTTTGTAGGGGGAGCAACCATACAAGGATGAGTTGATGATGGTTGGTGGGAGTTGTATGAAAACTTAAAGCTTCACCAAATCCAAATTGCAACTTCGCATCGTATGGATGCCTTCGGTATGAAGTATCATCTCCTTTACTTTATTTGAATTCATTCAAGTCGAAGTTTATGATACTTGTTTAATTCGAGTTGATTCTTACCGCTCTTGATATTGTTTTATCAAATGATTTTTGATTTTTGATTTGCGGTCTCTTCGGAGACCTATGTGGCCTGTAATGGGCCTAAGCGACCTTGTGGTTCCAAATCGTAGGCTCATTGTGGCCTTTCGATTTTCAACCAATAGGAAGTGTTGGAGATCATGTTTTCATTAATATTACATTTGTGATCTCTTAAAATTCGTTTTGGTATCACTTGATTTTATTTAAAATGGATTTCAAACCATTTAGCAAAATGATCTTTGATAATGATACTTGATGTTTCTCTTTGCTTTTTGGTTGGGTTAGCTTGCTAAGTAGATATATTTTCTCTAAAATATTAGTGTAGCTTACTTGCAAGTTATAAGTATTTTAGGAAGGCTAATAACTAGGAAGAAAAAGATTAGTTTGACAAATTATCATGAATAAGGTATAACTTTGATAAATTCAAAATCTTAGTGTTATACCTCAATGTTTAAGCTTAAATTATGTCTCTATACTCATGATTAGAATTGCATGTTAAAACCCTTAAATTCTCATGAGTAGGTAGGATTTTAGTACTTAGACAAATTTCATTGAATGAAACTTGCTCTAGGTTGATACTTACTATTAGAGACATTCCTTTAAGTCCAAACTAGTTAAACATGTTTAGGGACCTTATTCCTCAAATGCTTCACATCTTAAGATCCCTTAGATTCATTTTGATATCATGATAACCTCCTTAAAATGAATCTTTACTATCTAGCATAGGTTAAGATTTTTAAATGAAACTTTGCATTGAACCTTTGCTATTTAGTATGTTAGCTTGCTAGTTGGCATATAATTTCATTTTGATACTAATGAAGCCTACTTGCAAGTTAAGAAAGTGGTAAACATTGGAAGCACATGATATCATGAAGAAAAGTGAAAAGTAAATGACAAGTTTGGCACAATTTCTAAAGACTAAGATATGGATTTAATTTTGCAAAAATATTAGTATAATAATTAAATATCCATGTTTAATGATGTCTCTATACTCATGATTATTTTTGTATGATAAATATTGAATTTTCATGAGTAGGCAAGTTTCATGATAACTAGGTAATTTCATGATATTAATATTGAATGAAATTGGACTACTTTGAAATTTCTTATTAGAGACCTCATTTTGAGTAAACATCAAACAAACATGATTAGATACACATATCACATAAGTCTAGGTATTTAAAATTAAAAATTTATGTCTAGATGAACAATGTGATAACTATATCACTTTAGGTGACTTAAACTTGAAAAAGTTTGACTCAAGTCAACAAATCGACTTGGACACTTCATTTTAAGTCCAAACTTCATAAACATATTTAGGAATAGGTATGACATATTTCCAAAGCACTTAAAGTGAAAAATTCATATGGATATGAAAAAAATGACATAGGGGTGGTTTCATGAAAACCTCTCTTGAACCAAGTTGACTTAAAGGTCTAATTTTCAATCCATATTTGAGAAACATCTTTAGATTTACTCATGTTAGGTATCCGTAGGTTTAAGTTTAAAAAATCATGAGTAAATGATAAGATTGACACTTAGCAAGTTTCATGATAACTAGCTTAGTTTTGAATGAAATCATGCTAGATTGATATCTTGACTTTAGGATATAATTTTTATTTCAAACTTGACATACATTTATTTACATGGTCACTTTATGGTGTCATAAAAGTTTGAATAAAAATTGAACACGTTTTAAGAATAACTGAAAATTAAGAAAATATCATTTCACCCAACAATTGGTATGCATTTTCAGTTATTTCTAGAGAAATATAGAAAAATCCTTTTTAGATAATTCTTGAAGCTGTACTTTCATTGAAAAATCTAGTATATTGTGTAAAAATTTTAAAATGTTTCATCAATAATCTGATTTATAGTGAATTTTTGAAGTTGGATTTAAAAAATACAAAGTATCATCCTTCTTGAAATATCAATCTTTCTGATACTTTGATTTTTCTTCAAAAACTTCAAATAAAACTTTGGGCATGCTATTTTGATTTCATTTCTAATATCGTTCTCTCTACTCTTTGAGTAAAATCATTTCTAAAAATGATTTTGATCATTTGAGCGATATCTTAAAAAATTAGCTTTTAGTAAAATTCGATATCGATTGAAAAATGGACTTTGCAAATTCATTTTGAGTTCAAACTTGATACAAGCATTTCAAATGACCATTCAACAATTGATATCAAAAATTCTCATCCAACAATTGGTATCAAAAATTTTGGTCGAAAATATGATTTTGTGTGGATATAAAAGTTTGATTTTTGAAAACTTAAAGTATAGTTTAACCTAAGTCAACAAAGTGACTTAGAAATTTTATTTTAAGCCCAAACTTGATTCATAGACTTACATTCTCTCATGTTTGATGTCTAGATGCCTAAGATAGAGAAAACATGAGTAGATAGCAAAATTTGATACTTAGTCATTTTCATATTTTTATCCTTATTTCAAATGAAAACGTGCTAAGTTCATATTTGGATCAAATGACATTCTTTTCACTTCAAACTTGATATACATGTTTTACATGACTATATCTTGATATTTTGAAAGTTTGAATGAAATCTAAAAATATCATGAAAAAGATATGAGTACATTCATACTTGAGTGCATACATGATTTAGTGTTGAATTGTATCTATCACTCTTCGTTATCATGTATGATTTAAGTTTCATATTAAATATTTATTTTCCATCCCTTTGGTTGAGAATTTCATGTTTCATAAATAAATAAAAAATCTTTAGAGTCTCAACTTCATGAAAAAATATTTGTTTTTCATCCCTTTGACTATATTAACCTTTCTTGCCCTTTTTGATTGGTGTCAAAAGGGGGAGAAAATTATAGGTAAATGGGAGAAAAATATAGGAAATCCATGCATATAGATAGGGGGAGTTTATTTTCATAGATATGCATGTTGATAGGGGGAGAAATCCCTTAGATGATATCCCCTATGCTTTAATGTATATATTTTCTTAAGGATGTTTATCATCATCAAAAAGGGGGAGATTGTTGGCTTTAGGTTTTCAACCTTGGTCTTAATCTCGGTTTTGATGATAACAAACATGGAACTAATATTTCGTTGAGAAATCTTTCAGGCTCCAAATCGAGTAGCGTTCGATGTCCTCGATCGAATAAATCGGAAGGACATTGATCGTCGCGCTCGGGTTCGTCGTGGAATATCTCAAAGTTCGACGTATGCACCAAAGACGTATTGGACGAGCTTAAAGATTACATGGAAAGCTCTCCAAGATGACGCTCGTTGAAAGCCGGAACTCGAAAATGAACCACGCAAGAAAAATGGTTGAAAATCAATATCAGCCCATGTCCGGTCGATCAAATAGGGTTAGAAAAAGGGCATTAGCCATCTCGGTCGACCAAAGAATGTCGCAAATCGGCAGTAGTCTCTCGGTCGACTGGTCGGTCAACCGAAGATGGGTAAAAATAGGCAGTGGGCTACTTCGGTCGATCAACCGAAGCCAGAAATGGGCAGTAGCCTTGTCGGTCGACCGAACTACGGATAGCTGAAGCCACAACTTTCGTCGGTCGACCGGATTGCGGAAATGCAAGAGTTGCATCTGGCGATCGATCGCACAGAGACATTAAGGCAGCGGTCGCTTGAGCAGTCGATCGGTTAGTCGACCGGCCAATCGATCAAGCGGTTGTAACAAATAGTTTTCTACCCATTGAGTTATTGTTTCTTTGAGAGGGTATAAATATACCTCATATAACTCATTTAACCCTCTCCTTTCACTGATACAGATTTTATTGAGTATTCTAAAGGGAGTTTTGAGCCTTCTAAAGATTGATTGAAGCGCGTCTGTTCTTCCGTCAAAATCCGCTTCAAGCGCGCACTCTGTCTCAACTTGGGATTTAATTTGAGCTCTACTTCTTGGCGAGTTGAAGGCGTCGAAGGCTTGGAAAAGAGCATTTGATCTTGGTTTTATTTTAAGCTCTTTTCATTGTAATTTTAACTGTTATTTGAATATGTTTTCTTTGATTTGAGGTTGTAAGAAGACCTAGACTGTTAGGTCTTGTGTGGAAGTGGTTACCTTGCTGTGAAGGTGTAAAACCACTTGTGTAAACTTAGTTTTATTAGAATTAGTTGAGTTGTCCCTTAGGATTGAGGTGGAAGAGTGCCATTGCTTTATTTGATAGGATAGGATTGAATTGGATAATAAATGAAGGATGATTGTATATAATATCAATTTTATATTCTTTTATTCTCAATTTCTTCTAATTCATGCACTAAACAAATAATGATATTAATCCATCTTTTATGCTATGAAACTAACATGCCTTACATGTATATATATACCAATGTTATTGATAATATTATTATTATTTGTTTAAATAAAATAAAATGATTAATGATTTGCTATGTACTGACAATATATGTCTCTAAAAGAATTTCTGTTAAGGGCAGTTGAATAGGAAGTTATAACTGCTATTGCAACTATTACTAGAAGCAAAGTAAGAACCAAAACAAAAACACGCGCAAAAACAAGATGTTTATTTACGCAGTTCAGTGACAAAACCAGTCACCTAATCTACGGGGCACTCACCGAATAGATACCCAATTCACTCTCTATAAGTATAATATAAGTCATCTGGATTTCACACTCGAAATCCGACTACCAGTACTACAGTGAATTGGAAATAACAAAAACTTATTTGTTATTATAATTACATACCAACTTGCCTCTATATGACATTCAAATCACAAAGTTTCATCTTCCACACAGCCTTGTGTTGTAGTGAGTTATCCGTCTGAAACAAATCTTCTTCTGAAAATAAAAAATGTTGATTGTTGCCTTTCTGCACTCAGCAGTCTCAACTCCTCTCAATAATTGGCAACGCGGTGTTCGTACATGGAGAAAGTTGCAGATCAAATCTTTTCATCTAAATTTATATGTGATAACTGAAAGATTTGAATCAATGTTGTTCATAACTATTTGTTTAATGAACTCATTAGTTTAACAACCAACAGTCATCGGTTCAAAAATAAATAGACATCACATAACTCATGAAGATCATAAAGATCAAAAAGCAATGCCCCGAAATATTTAACGCAGTTATTCGGGCAAAATAAAGAATTAATGGTGATTAAAAGATCTCGAAAACAACAAATAGAATAATCATTAGTAATGCAGACCAAGAGTCATTATCTTCGGGGAAACAAAAAATTCTCTTTTTGAGCTGCATCCTTGACATGAAAACCATAGGTTGCTGGAGCAGTTGAGACTATCTTCAAATAGTTGAGTCTATTTGCAGAGTTCCTCATAGTTAAGACCGAGATCATACTGTAATACATTTGCCAAATATAGCCAACATATAAAAGCCAAACACTTACAATCTTCCCATTTGGCTTATTTGGCAAAAACACAACCTGTCATAGTCAATTTCAAAAAGACGAATAACAATGGAGTATATTCACAGACAAGCAAACTAACAGTTCAGAAAAAATATCCAGCCATCACAGAGTCACAATCATAACCACCACAGTGTCACACGCAAGAAAATACAACTAGAGAATAGTCATCAAACTAGACTAAGTCAAACAACATTTATTAGAGACATCATTTATTCAGACACCCCCATTTATCTCCTCCTTTTTTGCCTAATAAGCCAAAAGAGATAAAACAGACACTCGGAGCAATCAGGACTGGATGAAATGGGGACCTTTCCATAATGTTGAGATGCATAACCTGCAGAACTAGTTGTGAAATATTCAAGAATCTTTTTCTCAATAGAGATTACCTACAGGTGGAGCTCAGCCAAGGACACTTGTGTTTTAAATTAATCATCACAAATAGCTCTTTCGGCTGTGGATGAAGGACCCGAATAGAGATCCAGGGATTTGGATGCAAGAGCTAAAGTTACAGCAACAACAGTTAGAACAATTACTATTTCTATAAGCCAATACTATAGGAACGATTTGAAATTTGTTCCTATAGTTGGCGCTTATGGGAACGATATGTAAAACCAATCCTATAGGCCGTGTTCATGTAATAGAAACAGTATAGAATCGTAAAATTTCATAAACGTAAATTGCAAAACATAAATACCATTCATAAACAACTTCATAAACGTAAATTCCAAAACATAAATTTCATTCATAAACGTAAAATATATTAATTGTTGACTCAAAAAAACAAAGTTCACAATTAAGTGTCATACCCCAAATCCAGTATAACCGGCCACGGTATGCCATCTACCCCGAAGCCTAACCCCAAAACAACTATGCATAAACAAGTAATGAACCCAAATATTTTATTACATTTACAATTTAAAGGAAAACATCAAATCCTAAAAGAAATCCAACCACTAATTAAAAAAATGCTAAATGTTTAATTTATTTTCAAAACTTTAAGTCCCAACAAGGACACCCCAAACTAAAAAAAATGCGAAAATGAAATAACCAAGTCTACATGACTCAACAACATAAAACGACTAGACTCGGTATCTTCCTTGATCACGACATGTCATGAGACTCGCTGTCCTGCCACCACCAGCCGCACTACTGCACCTCGGTACCTCTCTGATCTAACTCAAGTGCTGCAAAATAACAGTAATTGTTGGAAAAATGGTCACACTTGAGAGGAGGGATGAATAGTGTGTTAACTAATCACTTAGCCTAAATTCCATTTTAAATATTTTATTAAATTACTTAGGTAATTCGCTATTTAACGACTAAATGCAGAAACGAGTAATAAAGATAAATAGTGAATTACAATGGTGGATTTAAGCCTAAACATCACGAAGGCAACCACCAACTCGCTTAAACCTAGCAACCTAGGTTTATACACTTGATATACAATCAAAATAGACAACAAAATACAATAACAATTGGAGCAATAAATCAAACAACAAGTACTTAGCTCCAAAAGAAACTCCCTAGTCCTCTTGATGCATTGAGAAGATGAATCAATGAAGCTTGAAGGCTAAATCAACAAGTGGAGATCAAAACTAGGGCTTTTGCAAGGACGACTCAATGGAAGCTTATAGAAATGCTTAGGATCACTCTTTGAGGCTTGGAAGCATCATAGAAGGCTTGGAAGAGAGTTTGGGGTGGGTATTTATAACCCCCCAAACAAGATGGCTCGTCAACGGGCATTTTTCTACTTGTTGCTGATACCCGATCGCTTGCCAGTCGACCGATCGAGCGCCGACCGACCGAAGGCATACTACCGCTTTCTAGCATACTTCGGTCGATCGAATTGCCTACTGCCAATTTTTGGCAGCATTCGATCGACCGAATTGCGTTCTGCCTTATTTTATCTTCTGCCGATCGACCGAATCTGGGCAGGGTAATTTTCTTGTGTATTTTCTTGCGCACTTCGTTTTTGGGTTCCGGCCTTCAATGTGCGTCAACTTGGAGAGCTTTCCATATGTTCTCTAGACTCGTCCAAGACGTCTTTGGTGCATACGTCGAACTTCTAGAAATTCCTGCGACGAACCTGAACGCGTCGACCAATGTCCTTCCGATTTTCTGATTTCTTCGATATTTTTGATCACGGACGTTGAGCGCTAACCGACTTGGAACCTAAAAAAATTTCTCAATGAAACATTAGTTCCATGTTTGTTATCATCAAAACCGAGATTAAGACCAATGTAGAAAACCTTAGGCCAACAATCTTTCCATTTTTGATGATGACAAATATTCTTAGGAAAATATATATCAAAGCACAAAAGACATCAACCAAGGGATTTATCCCCCTATCAACATGCATATCTATGAAAATAAACTCCCTCTATCTATATGCATGGTTTTCCTATATTTTCTTCCCTTTTTACCCATATTTTTCTCCCCCTTTTGACCTCAATCAAAAAGGACGAGAAAAAGTCAACTATGGTCTAAGTTGAGACTTGAAAACTAGTTTTCATGAAAACAAAGTCAACCAACCAAAGGGACGAAAACAAAGCATCGAATAGGAAACTAAGTCATACATGATATCATTAGATGATAAATGAATTTTAAGTCTAGAAATCATGTATAAGCTCAAGTATGGATATTTTCAAGTATCGGTCTAAACAATCAAAAATCATTTTAGAAGTGATTTTGCTCGACTTATAGTGATGACGATACCAAAGATGGATTCAAAATATCATACTTGAAGTCACATTCGAAGATTGGACCAAAAACCAAAGTATCGGAAGAAGGACCATTTAAAGAACGATACTTTAAAATTTCAAAATCCAACTTCAAAAATCCAAATCAAATCACATTCATACTCAAGATTTTTGAAATTTTTATGTCATAAACTAGATTTATCAAGGAATATGCAGGTTCAAGAATCGACTAAAAATTATTTTTTTGCATTTTTCTAAAATTCATTGGCATTTCCAAATTTCATTCAAACTTTAAAAATACAAAGATATGATCATTTAAAACATGTTTATTTGGTGTAGACTTAAAAACGAAATCTCTAGTGACAAAACTTAATCCAGATCAAGTTTCATTCAATCAAGATATCATAAAATTACCTAAGTTATCAAAATTTTACCTACTCATGAAATTTTATATATTTATCATGCAAAAATAATCATGAGTATAGACATCATTAATGCATGAATATTCAAATATTATAATAAGATTTTTGCAAAACCAAAATCATACCTCATTCTAAAAAATTGCCAAACTTGTCATTTTCTTTCCAAATTCAATCTACTAGCTTTCTATCAAATTTTTGATAACTTGCAAGCAATATTCATTAGTAGCATAATGGAAAGTGTTATTTCTTAATATGATACTTAATATGATAAGCATGAGATGCATGAGTATTATCAAAAGTGTTATTTCTCCTTTTTGGATTCTTAAAAGTGGAAACTTTTGTAAATTCATTTACATTTTTAGTCAATACTAAAACCTCCTTTTTCAAGTCATCCATGGATTTATATAAAGCATGCATTTGAGATTTTAACATATGATTTTCCTTATTGATTTTTGAGTTTTCATTTTTCAAAATCTCATTCTCAATTTTGAAACCATTTTTCAAGTTTTCATTTTCAAGCTTTAAGTCATTAAGCTCAAGTTTCAACATATCATGACAATGATTAAATGAGCTAGATTTCAATTTCTCATTTTCTAATTCTAGAGCAGGCATATGTGAACTAAGTCTAGAATTCTTCTTTTTAATCCTTTTGTTTTCCTTATTCTTTTTCAAAAGCAAGGCATATATGTTTTTATACTCATCCATTAATTCATCATAAAAGAAATCATGAGAGCTAGATGAGTTAATGCTATCATTTTCATTAACATGACTAGAGGGAGAAGAGTGTACCTCATTGTTATCATTCATGAGGCAATCTTTTGAGATGACTTCATAGTCATGGCAAAAGGATACTTCATTTGAGTGGAATGAGGATGTGGAACCATTCGACCTCTTCTTTGTCTTGTTTTTCATGGTAGGGCAATTCTTCTTCACATGCCCTTTTTCTCTGCACACATGGTAACTCACCTTCCTTTTCCGATTTTTAGTGCTCCTATGACTAGAGACACTTTGGGCTTCAAAAACTATGTTATTATTGGAAGGATGTCTATTGTCATCACTACCTTTAATAAAATTTTCTAACTCCTCGATTTTAGCATAATCATATAAGACATTTAAGCAAGCCCAAATATCGAATGCGAAAGTACAATGCATGATCTTCTCAAATATATTATTTTTCAAAGAACAAAATATGCAATTTGTAGCTTTAGCATTTAATTCAAACATATCAATTTGTTCTTGGGTCCATGCATTCATGTTCTCCTTAGGTTCAACATATTAGATTTTTACCATATTAAAAATACATAAACCTTGAGTCTTTAGGAAAGTGTACATTCTACTCTTCCAAAGACCAAAGTTAGACTCATCGAACCTAGGAGGTATAGACGCTACCAACTCTAATGTCATTTTTTGGATCGAGGCTAGATGTAGAGGAGATGGTGAAATCTCAATCTACGATCCGATCTGATACCAAATGTTGGTGAAATAGTCACACTAGAGGGGGGGTGAATAGTGTATTAACTAATCACTTAGCCTAAATTCGATTTTAAATATTTTCTGAAATTACTTAGGCAATTCACTATTTAACGACTAAATACGAAAACGAGTATTAAAGATAAGCAATGTGATACACAAAGAAAACAATACTAACACAATTATTTATAGTGGTTCGGCCTCAATGCCTACTCCACTACCTAAGCATCCCGCTTAGTATTTCCAAACTAGGTTTATTAGATTATATCATTTTCCTTACAAAAAGAACTTTACACTAGAAAGTCTCTGCTCACAAACCGAAGGCACTTCCACACCCGGAAGTATCCCGCCTTCCTACTGAGAGCACTTTCCCATCTCAACCTAATGGACAACTCAACTAATCCTAGTAAACTAAGTTTACAATGGTGGATTTAAGCCTAAACATTACCAAGACAACCACCAACTCAATCAAACCTAGCAACCTAGGTTTATACACTTGATATACAATCAAAATAAACAACAAAATATAATAATAATTGGAGCAATAAATCAAACAACAAGTACTTAGCTCCAAAAGAAACTCTCTAGTCCTCTTGATGCATTGAGAAGATGAATCTTTGAAGCTTGAAGACTAAATCAACAAGTGAAGATCAAAACTAGAGCTTTTGCAAGGATGACTCAATGGAAGCTTGTAGAAATGCTTAGGTGTTGTTTGGTTAGGGAAAACTATTTTCTAGTTTGGTTTTAGTGAAACTGAAATCTTGGTTTTGGTTTTTAATTTTCAATTTTCTGAAAACCTGTTTGGTTAAGAAAAACAACATCAGTTTTAGTCAGTTGAAACCAGTGAATATTTATTTGGTTATAAAAAATAATATTAATTTTTCTTCAATATTTTTAGTAGTAATTAAATGTTTAGTTAGTTTATAAAATTAAATGTTTGCTAATATAGTTATAAAATATTTATATGATTTAATTAATTAAGTTATTAGTAATTTAAGATTCTTTTGTTCAATTAGATATAAAAATTAATTAATAGTTATTACAATTTTTTTAAAAAAATAAGTCCAATGGTCTAAAATTAGTTTTGATCAAATTATAAATAGATCAACTTTAAGAAAATTGAGTTATTTAAAATTTGGGTTTGAGTCAATTAGATATAAATTGATTTAATTAATTTATAAATTTAAGATAATGGTTTGGGTTGAAAATGATAATTTTTATTTTTTTTAAAAAAAGAGATAATTTGATTTATTTTTAAATTAATTATTTTTTTTAAAAAAAATTATAGTTACAAAGTTGCTACTGCATTTTAATAACGAAATCGACAGTCTCGAAACCACAAAAAATAACATTATGGTGTTTTTATTTTTATTAAGAAAATTGGTTTCGTTTTCATTCTATTTTGATTCAATTTCATGAAACGCTGAACCAAATACATTTCCGTAAGCAGTATTGGTTTCAGTAAAATCGAAACCATGAAAACGAACTTGATTTCGCTAACCAAACATGCCCTTAGGATCACTCTTGATGGCTTGAAAGAGAGTTTGGGGTGGGTATTTATAACCCCCCAAACAAGATGGCTCATCAACGGACGTTTTTCTGCCCATTGCCGACGTCCGATATATCGCTTACGGGTCAATCGTCGATCAATCGACCGAGCGACCGCCGAGCAACCAAAGGCATACTGTCACTTTCTGACATACTTCGGTTGACCGACTTGCCTACTGCTAATTTTTGGCAACATTCGATCGACCGAATCTGGGCAGGGCAATTTTCTTATAATGCTTGAGCCTATGGGAACGGTTCCAAAATCGTTCCTATAGCTTGAGCCTATGGGAACGATTTGGAAACCGTTCCTATAGCTTGAGCCTATGGGAACGATTTGAAAATCGTACCTATAGCTTATGGGAACGGTTTCAAAAAATATTCATGTATGTAAAACCGTTCCTATAGACCCTATAACTTATGTTTAGGAATAGTTTTAAGCGTTTATGTATTATTTTTATTTTAGAAATAATTTTAGTATGTTCCTGTAAGTGAATTTAGAAAGATTTCATAAGACTACAATTTGAGATCAAATCTCCTAAAATATGATATTATTTAATTCTAAAACAATTTCCATTCATAAACGTTCCATGTGAAATTAATCCATTCAAAAATAAAAAAATATTTACAATTAAGGTATTACTATTACATATGAAATTAATCTATATATTCCCTTCCAAATTAGCCATGATCATCTCCTCTGTGAAGTTCATCTTGCCTCTCCCAAATCATCATTTTCCTTCCTGCACAAATCAATTAATAATTAAAAACGACCAAAAGACTTCATAATCATATTGTGTCATATCAACTCAAAACTCAGAAAATAAATAATTCGAAGACATAGTATAAATATTTTATCCATGTAGAGATCCCTAGCCTACTATACAGAATGGTAGTTTCAGACATCTATCAACGAACCAAAGAATGAAAATAACTAATTCAATCATCCGATGAGCAACTTGGGATGACTATCATATATGAAAGTAAAAATGGAAAAACATCAAATTAATACACTTGTAACTATATGCTGAAACTAAATTTAAACTAGTACACTACAAAATTTATTATAGTGTCTAGGCACCGCGAAGTAACTATATTAACAGGTTGGAAAACTTTATAAGATGGGAGGTCAAATTCTTAAATGCATAGTAGAATAAGAGGAAGGTATTTCTTGAAATATAAACTAGGATCTTATAAGTCTCCAAGATTGAATATACAAATTGCTAAATTCAAAACTGTTCAAGGAGTTTGATCCTTAAGAATTTACTTGCAATCACAGTAGAAAGTTCTGTACTTCTAAAAGCTTAGACCAAAATTGTACTAAGGAAATTTTTATAGTGAATTGTATCTAATTAAAAAGACAAGTACTGACTATCAGGGACTGCTCAAATGCATTATATATAGCATAAACAAAATATCATATTAATATGACCGTTTCTCCAGCTAAAAGGAATTTGCTTCGGAGATCATAACATTCAGACCCTCAACTTCAAGTTCATTACCATCATCAAATGATCATAGATTAAGCATTCAAACCCTCGCTTCCATAAAAAATACAACAAGTTTGGAAAACACACCAGGTAGCATCCGATGAGCAAAACCAAACTGAACTTGATGCGGATATTAAAATAATATAGAAAATAATCATAAATCGAAAATGACCACCACCAGTGGCCAACAAAAGTTGTATTGTAGAAAACAGTCACCATGTTGCTAGTAAACAATTTTCAAGCAACATTCAAAACAAATTATACAAGCCAACATGAATCAAAGAGATAACATGAATCAATGAGATAATGTTACAGTTGTTGCAATCCATATATTTAGACACATTTCAAGCACTAAGCAAGGAGAAGCAAGAAGTCCACAATCAACGAAATAGTAGATATATAATAGTTATTGAGTCCAAGATCATTAGAAGCAACTCAACCATATGCCTATGAATATGCTTCTTTGTAGAAAGGGTAAATTACACGAAACCCTCCTCGACTATAGTCGATGTGCGCAAAGACTACCTAAACAACCAAGTGTGCATAGAACCCCTCGCAACTACACTTTTTGTTCAAATAACCCCCCTCTGTTAGCATGTCCGTTAGTAACTTAGCGGTAAAACTTCCATGTGCGCAAAATCCCCCTCCCCAGTGCCACGTGGCAGCAATCTCCAACCTCCATCTCATCCGACGGCCATCACTTCTTCTTCTATCTATCCCCTTGCCCTAAACACTGCCGCCGTCGCCGCCACCACCACCACCACCTCCTCCTCCTCCTCCTCTATCTAGATGAGGAGGAGGAAGGGAGGAGGAGCCGATGACCTCTTCCTCTTCTTGAGGAGGAGGAGGTAGTACGTGGTGGCGGCGTCGTCTAGAGCAAGGGGATAGGTAAAAGAAGAAGTGATGACTGTCAGATGAGATAGAGGGTGGAGATTGTTGCCACGTGGCACTGGGGAGGGGTTCTGCGCACGTGGAAGTTTTACCGTTAAATTACTAACGGACATGCTAACAGAGGGGGGTTATTTGAACAAAAAGTGTAGTCGCGGGAGTTCTGTGCACACTTAGTAGTTTAGGTAGTCTTTGTGCATATCAACTATAGTCGAGGGGGGTTTCGTATAATTTACCCTTGTAGAAATAATGTTTTAACAAAAGGGACCTTCTACGTTGAGAAAAATATGATATTCTTTAACGATAAAGAACTGTTGGTATTTAGACATTCTACATGTCTGAATAATGAAACTAATTCTCATAATTAATAGGATCAACTTACTGGAAAAAATACATGATAGTTGGATGATGAAACTAATAAATGCTTATATCAATTCTAATCAACCTGCCATAACATTTATTTCCACGCAAGGGATTCCTTATGTATGAGCTTTAACCTCTTTTGTTTTTTATCTTCATAAGACCTTAAACAACAGTATAATCTCTTTTCTTGAATGATTCAATGAAGATCTAGTGCTCGTTATATGCAGTTAAATAATCAACTAAGGTCACTGAATCTAATAGTATGGAAGTACTCAATCTGCAATTGCATTTGATACTTGGCATGCCTGCTGTATCTGAATAATAAACGGTTGGTCTCTACCAACTATATACTCAAGATGATGAGATAAGCAATAAAATAGTTATTCTATATCAGAAACTTTAGTGTAAAATACTTCTGAATTATCACGATCCATAAGAACAGTATTTCTACGAGCTTTAGTGAAACCAATTGAATGAGGTTCCACAGAGATCCAGATGCTTCAGCTTGCACACGAGATGAAGAATCATATGAGTATTTTCGATTCTGACTAAGCACATTTTTTAGTTCCCTCAGCTGGATCATACTAGAAAGTTTCTCACCATGTTCCATGATAATTAGCATTGAATATCCTACAAGGTAAAATGGATAAAATGATAGAACAACACAGTTAGAATTGCAATTATGTAAGTTAAGTGACATGACAAGTACATTGCATAAAGTCTAATAAGATGTTTTTAAATAAGTCATTGGAACTTACTCTGCTTGGAACAGAGTTCTTCATGGCACTTGATCAAAACAAGAAATTGGAGATACTTTTGATGTTTTTGCTGCTTAACCAAGAGCAATGACGACACTACAGCTGAAGCCACAAATTCAGCACCTCTGGTTGTTGTCCAATGTTTAGCTAAAGTATCCATAATAGTAAAAAAATTATACATGCAATGAGCATAGAGTATCCTTTCTCAAGGGGAACTGAAGCAACCGAATCGTAAACCTCCTTCGATTGAGCAATGATCTGATCAGTAAATTTGTGGACTTCGACTACAGATAGGTTGATGCACACACTCAACCCAGAAATGTCTGCAATTTTTAAATGAAAATGAATCAACATTGTTCATAAGATTTCATCGAATCTGTCAATAGAATATCCTTTAAATTAAAGAAATAAACACATTTTTCATTTGAAGCATAATTCCGCACAAGACACTCTAAAGATCTAGCATGGTTAGTGTGTTTAGAATAATCACAACTCTACCATAATAGGACAAGTAGACGTCACAATATTTAACATATGAAATTGGCACATGGATCAACCTTCTGCATTGTGCCCCTACTAGTGGAGAGAACAATAGGAGAGAAATACAAAATTGCAATCTAACCGGCAGACGTAAAAGAAAATCAAAAGAAAAAAGACATGAGAGAACAATATTTCTAGATTCTCGGATCACACATTTTAAAATCACCTCCTGAAACAAGATAGAGATAATATACTTATCATTGGTTTCACAAGATAGAAGATAATGTGTTGTTTGAACAAATCAAGGATTCTACTGCCTTCTTACAAACTGAATATTTTTGTCATCGTGAGCTTATCTACTCCTCTCATACAAATACAATGGGGAAACCCATAATAAGCTGAATATTTTAGAACATGTTGATAGCTTTACTTATCCGGTTTATGAACCATTGAGGTAAAGTCCACTTTGGGTTGTGCCTTGTGTGTTGCATGATTTTGTCCTTTAGAAAATGCCTCAAAGAGAATGATAGCCTTCGAGTCCTTCTCTCTTGGTGATTTAAGTCTAATTAAGGTTCTTCCCCAACAAAACAAACTATTTGCAATTACAAGAATATATCCTTAACCAATTTCTCTGCAATATGATAAGTTGAATGCCCGTAATAGATAAGATGAGGCAAATAAATACTAAGCATCTTAATACATATCCTGGCATCCAACCATGATTTCTAGGAAATAGGAATTAAGTCAACATGATGATGAGGGAGGAAATGAATTGATATAACTAACTTAGGAAGAATTTATGCAGATAGAAGAGAACTTGGAATTATAATATATAACTGATCAATAATATGAGATGAGTTGTCCTTTCAAAAAGTCGATCTCCCTAAATAGAACATGCAGAATGCTATGTCTACTATCTATTTGGCACATCCAATCCCCTTCTAACATGACCTATGAAGCAAAAGCGTGAGCTGCAATTTTTTCTTCTTAAATTCAATTGCAAAGGAGAAGAAAAATAATATATAGATTATCTAAAATTCCAAATACCTATTTTCTTTCTACTACCTATTTGGCACATCCAATCCTTCTAACATGACCTATGAAACAAAAGCGTGAGCTGTAATTTTTTCTTCTTAAATTCAATTGTAAAGGAGAAGAAAAATCATATATATATATAGATTATCTAAAATTCCAAATACATACACATATATATATATATATATATATTTATATATTTAAAAGCAAGTACATACAATTAAGTTGGGATGCAAACACTGAAGAACGACACATGAAATAGTACGCTTGGATATAATTAGAATTTCCCCTGTCACAAACTCTATTCTATCCCAAAAAAATTGTCGTTTCTTGTCCAAAAATTGGGGCTCCCAGTTCCTTGTTTATTATATTGCCCTCCTCTATTATTTCAGGCAGAAGAACTGCAAAAAGACAATGCTTTGACCTTCTTACTAAAACCCTAATATCATCAATCACCAGACAATTATCAGATCATCATGATCAAACACATGCACAACATAACGAATGAATAAGCAAACGAGAAAGGCATTAAAAGAGGGACATCAGAAGCGGTGAAGAGAAAGCATATGGATTGAGCGTTGAACCATGAGAAGCCGCTGTAGAGGTTGATGGAGAATGTGCCACCGAGGTAGAGCCGTTGCCACCAGTGCCTCGTACGCCATGTCGCTCGCCGAGCTCCTCATTCTCTCTCTCAATTTTAGCGTTTGATCGTCCGAGCTCGCGAGTTGATTAGCAATGCCGCCATAATATGCTTTTCTTTCTCCTCCGCTTTGGAGCGTACATTTCTCCGCACCATTGTCACTGCTACTAGAGAAACGAGGATTAGTGACGAAAATTTGGTGACCATTATAATTTGTCATAAACTATGATAAATTTGTGACGAATTTATCATGACGTGAAATGAATTTTTTTTTTCAAAACAAAGACGGATTTATGACGGAAAATCCGACACAAGATAATTCTATCACAAATCAATCACAAAATTTTTGATCAATTCAGTCTAGAATTTTTAATAAATAACATCAGTGACAGAATAGTGATGAATTTCATTTTCATCACTAAATTTTTGACACTAATTCGTCACTGAATTTTTTTCTTCATATCTGTCACATATCCGTCACTAAGCCACCACATAATAGTGACAGAGTGACGGAAAAAAAATTTCGACACAAAATTAAACTAAATATTAGTAAAATAAATTTTATCTTATTTAGTCTCACATGGGTTAAAAATAGTTTTTTACTTATTCTTAACCATTATAAATATAATTTTTTAAGTCTCATATGGATCATTTTTTTCTTTCCTAATTTTCTTAAATTTTATAAATTGACACCTCATGAGATCAAAAAGTTTACTATCATGCTATCTTTTATAAATTTATTAAAAATATTATAAAAAAATAAATAATAATAATATAATGTAATGTCATTATTGATTATTATAATATATTATAATATAATATATTATTATATTATTATATTATTATAATATTATATTATATTATAAAAATCTATAATATAATATAGTTGATATATTTTTATTAATAAAAATTATAATTAATATCATAATTAGTGACGAAAAATTTATTTTTGGTCATCGACATGAGTGTTGGATTTTGTGACGGAAATTTTTCCGTCACAGATTTTTGTGACAGACACATCCGTCACTGAAGAGCAAATGAAGCATTAGCCACGAGACTATCAGCGATGGAATTTGTGACGAAAATTTCAGTCACTGATACCTTTCAGTGATAAATTTTCAAGCATCAGTGACGAATTTTTCCGTCACTGATGCCTGTTTTTCTTGTGGTGCATGTCCTCTCAAGCAGTGAGCGAGACGAGAAAAGCCCAAATGAGAGAGAGAGGGAATATCGGCGAGGGGTGGAGCAGGTGGGTGGCGGGCGGGGGCGGTGCATGCAGGTGGCGGGCGACGACACAAGAGAGAGAGAGAGAGAGAGAGAGAGAGAGAGAGAGAGAGAGAGAGAGAGAGAGAGAGAACGAGAGGGAAAGATCAAATGAGTAGATAAATTAGGGCACATGAGAGGGAGGAAAATTAAAAAATAAATGAAAAATTGGGAGGGAAATAAATGGTAGTGCCAAATTTTGTTTAGATGCATGAACGATTTTAGGTACCATATTTAGTAGGGGTGAGCGGGTCCGGGTACCCTATAATTTTCATAATATCCGGACCCTACCCTATATAGGACCATTTCCTATATTTTAGATCTGGATCATATCCTGTTGGAACCTAGAACCGGACCCTACCTGGAACCACCGGTTCTAGTTCCGGTTCCGGGTACCCTATTGGATCACCTATTTAATTTTATTAGTGTGAATAGAAAATAATGAATTAATGAATGAAAGGGTTTGTTAATGTTCACTATAATTTCTATTATTATTTTGTGGCAAAAATAGTAATATATGTAGTGTAACCAATAAATTATATTGAGAAATTGCAAATAAGCTCCTAATTAAATATATCTATTATCTAATATATGGGATTCGAGTTAAATAATTAAATATATATAACTTGGTAACGGTTCCGGTTCCGGTTTCGATTTCGGGTACCGACGTGTTGGACCCAGAATCGGAACTGGTTTTAACCGGTTCCTTTATTTGTTATCCAGACCCTATCCGGATTTAATTTGGGTCTACTCGGAACCTATCCGATCGGATCGGTTCTAATCGGTTCCGGATCTACTCGATACCCGTGCACACCCCTAATATTTAAGAACAATTTTTTTTATTGTTTTGTTTTTGACATATAGGAACAGTTTTGATATTTTAAAAGAGAACAATTTATTTTTGTGTTCCCATAGTATATTAGCTAAGGGAGCGATTTTCAAAATCGTTCTCATATATTGGCTAAGGGAACGTTTTTTTTTTGTGTTCCCATAGTATATTGGCTAGGAATTGTTCCCATAGTATAAGTGATGTATGTGAATAATTTTTTTTTTGTTCCTATAATATATTAGCTAAGGGAACGGTTTCCAAAATCGTTCCTATAAGTAATTTATGGGAATACTTTTTTGACCATTCCCAAAAGTGGCGTGGCCACAGAGCCAAAATATAGTAGTGATAGTTTTGTAAAAATCGATTTGTTTGCTTAGTTCAGTTTTCAACTAAGTTTATTTGAATAATAATTTTGAAATAAGTCATATAAATGAAGGGGTAAATATATCCATGTCTACAATCAACTCGATGAAGTAACCTTAGTGAAAGAAGCCATATAAAAGAATCTCATCTTTGTAATTTTTTCACATTTTATTGTATACTATATATAATTTTAAAAAATTGCCATAAACATGTAGCATAACCGCTTCTACTAGTGAACCAGTGCTCTCGGACTTGTGTCTTACGACTTGCATCACGCTGCCTAGTATGTAATTTACATCCATTGATGACATAATCCGAAAATCTTCTTGCAACTTTATTTGAGCCTCTACACAACTCCTTCAATCGATCAGGGACATCCTCCTTCATTACACGATTTTTAAATCACTCAATAAAATCATGGCTTTGACTTTTTTGCTTTGGTCCACTTTCTTGCTCTCTTCCGATTTATGATATTTTCATGTTCACTATATGAAAATTATTTTGTTACAATAATTATTCAAATAAGTTTATAAATAAATTTTTGAGGGCAAAGAATAGTTATTTATTTAATGTAAGGCTGAACTTCATCACAATTGAACAAGATATATCGGTGAGTTGGTTCTTTTCATTATTGTTCATCGAAAATAAATTACCTTTTTTGTTCCCTCCTATAGGACAACCCATGGGTAAAAAAAATTAGGAAGTTCAGCATCAAAAGACTCACATGTATCAGCATTTCTTATCACTCTATTCCACCGTGTCTCCATATTAGAGTTTATATAATTTGAGCAAAATATCAAGCATTCTTCAACCAAGTAACCTTCGGGACGAGCTTTACTGCGCACGTAAGCCTTCAGCTTTCCCAACTCTCTTTCTAGTGAATACATCCACTGAGAATGAACGGGACCACCTAACTTCCTCATTTGGTAGGTGAGAAAGTGTGCTAATCATTGCTATTGGCAGTAAGTAGTGTAGCACGAAATTAGCATCATGGCTCTTGTACCCTGAGACTTTCAAGCCATCTTGGTGAACACATCTTGAAATATATGTTGCACAACCATCATGTAATTTTGCTTCCTTGAGAACACCATAGAAAATAGACTTTTTATTTTTGTTCATGTTAAAGCATGCTTTTGCATACTTTACTTTCTTGCCTTGATTCAATGGTTTCAAATGAAGTTTCTTTCTAATTCCCAACTTTTGCAAATCTAAACGGGCACATGATCTTTTGTCTTCCCCGTTATGTCCAACAAAGTCCCTATCAAATTGTCAAATATGTTCTTTTCAATATGCATGACATCAAGATTACGTCGTAGTCTATTATGCTTCTAATATCACAATTCAAAAAAATGGACTTCTTCTTCCAAGGACCATCAATACTTTTCTTTTACATCTTCCCAAATGAATTGACAAAGTCTGGCAACAAGTCCAAGATCTTTGTCCCTTCTAACAAAATAGGAGCATGCTTATGTTCTTCTTTTCCATTAAAATCTCATGTGTTTCTTCTATAATCATGACTCATAGGCAAGAAAACACGGTGATCCATATAACACATCTTTCGACTATGCTTCGGGTAAGCCGAATTAGTGTTATAATTATAAGATGGACATGTTAATTTTCCATTTGTGCTCCAACCACTCAACATAGCATATCTAGGAAAGTCGCTAATAGTCCATAAAAGGGCTGCTTACAACTTAAAAGTTTGATTCTTTGAAGCATCATATGTGTCTACTCCCATCTCCCACACAATTTTTAACTCTTCAACCAATGGTTGCAAGTACACATCAATATTAGTCCCGGGAGAGTGTGGTCCAGGGATAATCAAGGACAACATAAAATACTCTAACTTCATATATAACTATAGTGGAATGTTATATGGTATAAGTATTATCGGCCATATACTATAAGAAATACTCATTGTCCTATATGGATTGAATCCATCGCTAGTCAACCCAAGTCTTATGTTGCATGCGTGGGTCATTAGCAAAATCAGGATAACGCTTATCGAAGTCCTTCCATGCTTCGTCATCAGCAGGATGCCTTAACTTCCCATCTCTTGTTCACTCTTTCTCATGCCACATCATTAATTCTGCAGTTCTCTCACACATGAACAACCTTTGAAGTCTACGAATTAACGTGAAGTGTCTTAAAACTTTAGCCGCCACTTTGAGGCCTTGCTTGAGATTTTCTAGCTCATTCTCTGCCTGAGAATTCTCAACCCACCGTGAAAGACCGCAAATATGACAAGACTTGTCTTTCAAATGCTCTTTCCAATATAACATACAATTATCGCACTACAACACAACCGACTTATAGAGGCACATAATTAGAGACAAATTAGATTTTTATTTCAAAATCTTCACATTTAGAGACTAATAGACATAAAATTTATCCCTAATTAGCCTCTAAAAATAACTTTAGAATTAGATCAATTAAGTGACTCTGTTGCTGGTGTTTCTATTACTTAGAGTCAAATCAATTAAGTGACTCTGTTGTTGTTGTTTCTATAGATCTTTAGAGGTTAATTAGGAGCAAATTTTGTGTCTATTTGTCTCTAAATATGAAGATTTAGAAACAAATATATATTTATCTTTAATTTTGTGTCTCTATAGGTCAATTATGTTGGAGTGTTGGGACAAGCATCAATCTTTTTATATCAAGGCCCAAGTCCCTTACCAGAGCTCTTGTTTTATTAAAAAATTAATGGGGACGTTCAAATCAGATATAGCTTCTTTTAGTAGTTCTAAGAGTGCATTGAATGACACATTACTCCAGCCAAAGAGACACTTCATCAAATATAACCGAATGATGAAGGTCAAAGTATTTAAGTAATTGTCATTGAGGAAAAGAAGGGTTTTGTCGTTGAGGAAAAGAACGGGTTTTTGTCGCGAGCAGAAGGAAAAAAGGGAGAGGGGCAGGTTTTTTGTTGGTTGAGGGAAAAAAAGATTTAAGTATTTAACTTAACTTTCAAAATGTTTCTAAGTATTAGATTTAGGAATGGTTTTTTTTATTGTTCCATTTTTAACATATAGGAACGTTTTTTAGGTTTTTAAAAGGGACCATTTTTTGTGTTTCCATATTATATTGGCTACGAGAACGATTCCCAAAATTGCTCCCATATATTGGCTAAGAGAACGATTTTTTTTTGCTCCCATAGTATATAGGCCAAGGGAACGGTTTCTAAAACCATTCTGGCCTGTAAGTGATGTATGGGAATATATTTTTTTACCGTTTTCAAAAGTGACGTGACCACATAGCCAAAATGTAGTAGTGTTTGTGATTGTTTTAACTATCTTAGGGCCCGTTTGATACTCTATATAAGTCTCATGCATAGTATTATCATAATACTATACAACATTTGAGAAATCTTAAATGATGTATTAGTTAATGCATAGATTAGAAATAATATCTCAAATGGTGTATTAATAATACACCATGAGAGTATGAGACCTCATTAGGCTGTATTAGAAAAAACATCAATTTCCTAAAATCGAATTTTAGTGAGTAAAAATTCTCAAATCCGAATTTTAAAGGTGGAAATTCTCAAATCTGAAACGTAATGTTCTAAATACCTATTTTACCCCCAGCCAAAGTCTCTAACCGATTAAAGACTTTCGGTCTTTCATTAGAGACTTTGGTCAAAAGTTTTAAAAAATATATATAAATAATTTAAAAATAATTTTAATTTATGAAATATTTTTTAATGATAAAAAAGAGATGTTAGAGTCTAATTTTTTCTCCAAACTCTTTAATGTATTATAGACTTTTGTACAAAGTCTATAAAACTAAGTTTTAATTAAAAAAATATAAATTATTTTAATGAAAAATACTTTTTTTGAACCACAATACTTTTTTGTATTTTAAAAAATATTATTTTATTAATTAAAATATTAAGTAGTTATACAAGTTCATTATATATGTTTGCATTAAATACGGTATAATAATAATATAATATATATTAATACTATACAGAGTAATACAATCAAATGACCCTTAATAATAGAATATGATAGCAGCTGCTGTTTGTTGGCTTTGTTCTGAGCACTTCTTGTTTGACATAATTTCCTCTAGGTTGGTATTTTTCTTTTTAATAAAGACTATGATGGTTGTCAGGGTGCTCTGATTATAGCATTCATCCTAACTTAGCTGTAGTAAAAGAAGAAAAGCACAAAGGGCGAAGAAAGAACTAAAAGACTTGTACATATGTGAAGCGCGGAGAGCTCAGACAGCAACTGCTATTTCAGGGTCATCTTCCATACACATAATGTATGCTAGTCATTATTTCTTATTTATGATGTATTCCTAAATCATTAATTAAATATTGTCTCTTAAATGTGCTTATCCGATTTATTCTAGCATTTTAAAAAAAAAATAGAAAATCTCAATAAGTGATCATATCAAAATTTAAATTCTAAACCTCTAAAAAATTTAAAGGCATTGAATCAACTATACACTATTAGTAAATATACATTAAAAGTAATTTTAGTAGTAGAACAAAATCTAAATATTATTGTTATTATTACTTTTAAAAATGTATTTTTTTTTTAGTTTGATTTACTTTTTGATTAATTTTATTAAGAGTGACTTGGTTGAAATTTTTATAATTTTAAAATAAATTTGATATAATAATATATTTATATAACATTTATTTTTACAATATTATTATTTTTAACTTTTAACGTAACATCAAGTAGTGTTAATGCACCCTAGAGCAAAAACCAAATTTTCTCAATTTTTATCATTAAATTTTTATCAATTTTTATAATTAAATTTTTATCAATTTTTATAATCAAAATGATTGGATGTGTGAGCCTCCTGCCCAGCTCACATGACTAAAATTCCTCAACTTATTTTATTAATGAGTTTGAGCCGAGCTCGAACATGATTGAAAATCAACGAGCCAAGCCTAAACAAGTCAATACTCCGCTCGTCTCGTCTTTATGATTTTATTAAAGTTCTCTTTTAATATATATATATATATATATAATTAAAATAATAACTATTAACTAGTTGTTAAAAATAATATATATATATATATATATATATATATATATATATATAATTAAAATAATAACTATTAACTAGTTGTTAAAAATAATAATTTTGTCTGTATTATTATTAACTAGTCATTTGTATTATTAATAATTTTTATTTTATTATAAATAATTAATTATCAACTAGCTCTTAATATTTATTAATATATATTAATTATCTAATAATAAAAATAACTAATATTAATAAAAATATTCAATTCCAAATTCTAAAACATTAACCTCTTCCACTTACCCGTAGGTTTGACAAATTTCAGCTCGGCTTGATAGTCCGACAAGATAAAATCTTAGGTTAACTCTTATTTTGTCGGACCATTATCAGAACGACTCGATAATTAAGGCCCAAATAATTATCGGATTGTGCTAGGTCAAGCGATGTAAGCCTAGTACGACCTAATAGTCCAATAGCTCGATAAAAATTCCGGCTAGCCGGGATTCGATCCTATTCTGCCCAATTGAACAACATATTATTTGATTCACACATTTTTTTTCCTTTCGTTATTACGCTAACGGGCCTGCTGGCAACTCATTTTTTCCTTCATGCAGTACCGAACTCGGAATCCTAAGTTAGAAATTTTATCAAGCCACAACAAGTGGAGCATAATTTATTTTTGTGCCAGGCCAGGCCGGCCCGGCCCAATAGCCCGGGTCAGCACTATTTTCCAGCCCTAACTTCCGTTACCCATCGCATCTCTCATCTCTCTACCGCACTCACCCCACCGGCACGGCCGCACTACTGTCCTGAATCTCGCCTCCGTCTCGCCCGACTCATCTCTCTGCTCCTCCTCGTCTCTCGCCGAATCCTGCTCCTCGTCGCCTCTTGACGGATATCGCTGCTCCTCACCGCCCCTTACTACACCCTTGTCGCATCTCGCCGCCCCTTGCTGCACCTCGCTGCCCGGCACATCTAACCCCATCTCACCGCCGAGACGAGCTCTTTTGGGTACTCTCGCCGCCCCTTCATAAATTTTTAGCAGCTCTGGAAGGTGTTCTAGCATTCTTTGCAAAGGTTGATTTCTCTCTCTCTCTCTCTCTCTCTCTCTCTCTCTCTCTCTCTCTCTCTCTCTCTCTCTACATGCTACGCCATTTAATCCCCTCTCTCTCTACACGCAGTGCCGACAAGCGGAGGGAGGCGGGTGACGGGACCACCGGGCAACTTTGGACGACGGTTGACTGTGGGCTTCAGGTAGTCCTATTGTCCTTCCCCTCTTCTCATCTTATTTAGTTTCTTCTTCCTACTCGTAGATGTCCCAAGGGCTGGGCTTCAGAGAGCCAACCAGGCCCTGCCGTTGTAAGGGTTGCAATATCTCACCTCTACAGCTACATTTTCCTATTAATCTGATCGTGGAAAGGGATGATTTGCTTGTTTTGCATACACAATCTAATATCATTGAGCTTGCTTTCTTGTATTGCCGCCAGTATTGAATTAAGCTTCATCTTGATCACTCGACTATTCATTTGGTTCAAGTTTCACTTTATGTACTACTTGAAGAAACATGACCTTGTGCTTCTGCTAGGAATTATCTTTCTTATAACTTTGTTACCCTATAGCGAGACCTCCGTGTTACCCTCTCCCACCCTCCCATCCACTGCCACCACTGCTGTCCGGCACCCTGTGCGCTCCTTATCTCCAAGTTTCGATCTCGCATAGCCACTCTGCCGGACCGCCGGAGGTGCTCCGGCGAACTGCTGGACTGCCTCTTTATCTTTCATTTTTCTCAATCCAACTGTTGCACTCGCTTGCCTCCCTCTCCTTAAGTTCCGATTTAGCAGCCACCCCGTCGACCTACCGACGCCGCCAGTCCCTCTTTCACGGCTGATCTAGGTAAGTGATCTAAGTGCACTTTATAGGAAAATATAAGATTTTTGTACCCTGCCCCATCCAAGTTCATTACAGTAATTGCTAGGGCTGTTCATGGGTAAAGGTCGACCCAATGAACACGATTACCCGACCCAACCCAATTAGTTTGGGTTGGGTCGGGTAATCGGGCCAGTTCGGGTCAAACCCGATTTCAATTGGATCGGGTATCGGGTTTCATGTTTTGAAACCCGATTACCCAATACCCAATACCCGACCTGATTATCTGATTAAAAATCATTTTAAATTATTTTTAAAAATATTTTTAATTATGTATTACCTATTTTATATTTATTCACTTATATATTTTTCTTTACCTGTTGATGTAAATAAACATCTTTTGCTGCTCATTAGTTCAGTAGTAGATGTGTACTGTTCTGTTTTTTGGTTCACTTCTGGAAAGTTGTATTGATTACCAAGGAAAGCACGAAGAGTAATAGAACTTGGGGTCATCATAGGTTCTTTTTTCTTTTAATTAGCCCAACTAGGAATCAACTTGTAATTTCCTAAATTATAAAATATGAAGGAAGTTCTGTAAGGAATAAACAACAAATAGATATTAATATGAACTATATTCCTTTGTATTGTACATTAACATCAGTATTTGATTTCAATTTTTTTCCATTTTTACTTAGAATTGCACGTTGTTTGCTAATTTTGGTATCTCTTTACTGTTTTTGTTTTCATATTTAATGAATGGAAGCAGATTGCATAAATGGATAATGTTGTTGACTCTATCAAAGCCCTAGTCGGGTAACCCGACTACCCGACCCGACCCGACTTAGGTTGGATCGGGTCGGGTTTGACAGGTGAAAACTTCGAAACCCGACCCAACTCGACCAAACTATTTTTGGTTGGGTTTGGCCTATTTTTCCTCTAAACCCGATCCGACCCGTGAATAGTCCTAGTAATTGTTATGCTATTTTGGCCATTGACTATTGGAATTTGTTATTTTGATTTATTAGGTTTTCCATGAATTATGAGAGTCCTTTTAGAGCTTGCAATTGTATGGATATCTTTTTTTCTTCTTGCACTTGCACTTGCACTTGACCTTTATATAACACTTTAAATTTGCTACACTAGTGTTTCATACTTTTTTTTAAACAAAGATAGAAAGTCACAATAGGTGACCATACTAGGGTGTGAACCCTAGATCTCTAGGAAACATACAAGATGTTGCCACCAACTGTGCTTCCCACAGTTGGCTACACTAGTGTTTCATACTTTTTTGAATGGTAACTGGTTGAATAATATTCATATACCTTCTTATCTATATCTGATAAGAACATAAAAGTAAAATAGGATGGTCATGCATAAAAGCATGCTTTGTGTAAGTAATATAAATTTGTAAGAAATTGTGGATAAATACAGTCCCTTTCTTTTCATATTTCATTTGTAATAGAATTAACATTTTTTATAGTCATGGAGCAGTGGTTACAACAACTCCAGAAGTGGATTCATGAAGTTGAAGAATGGGTTCATCAGCAACCTGTGGAGCAACTCTCTGCTGCTTTTGCAGTTCTAATCATCACGTTTGCTTTGTTTGGGTTCTGTAAGTTCTGCCCTAACTTAAGTCGTAAATCCTATTTCATGTTCTTATACAACTTTTCTTGGAAACAAGTGTTTTAGGAGGGGAAAAAAAGGGTGACCCAGTTCACGGAGCAATCCCACTTTTGTGGGCTCTGGGGAGGGTTGATGTACGCACTCTTCTCCTGCTTTTTTGCAAAGAGGCTGTTGTAGGAGGAAAACGATGAAATAAACTAAGGATCTAGACTAGTTAAATAATATCTCTTTTGGCATCCCATTGATTTGGGGTGAAAATTCTTGAATAGTTACCAATTTCCTTTAAATTTCAGTTCGAATCCTGAGACGCTCCAAGTCCAATACCATAGTGCTTGCTGGCTTAACTGGTAGTGGGAAAACTGTGCTTTATTATCAGGTATTTTTCTATTCTTTTTGTTGTTGATAATGCAATATTATCGGGAACACTTTTGTTTTCGAATAAACAATAGTATGGAGGATATTATTGGATAAGAGATAGGAGCTGATTGTTTAGCATTGGTTGTAGTTACAGTTTCGACCTTCCACAAGAGCTTTATTCACAGTAATAAGTAATTGGCAGTTTCAGTGGAATCTGTAGTTTTGGCATAAACATCTCATTGTCAATTATCAGATAAGTTGTGGGCAAAAATTTAACTCTTTTGCATGATTACAAGCTATCATCTCAACAAATACAGTGATTAATTTGCTGGTCCTTCTTGGTGCATGTTGAGCTAAAAGATAAAAAACTTGAAGATCTTTCTATGGTATCATTTAAGTAATATAGATGAAGGTCAAGACATGCTCTGCTCATTGTTCAGATTTCTGGTACCTTTATCTCTGGATATAACTATTTCAGCTTCGTGATGGCTCTCCACATCAAGGTACTGTTACATCAATGGAACCAAATGATGACACTTTTGTGCTGCATTCTGAGCTGGAAAAGGTAATAGTTCAATCATGTAATGCTCCTAGATAGAGGAAATTGTTTATTTTGCGATGGCTGAGACTGAATTACTCTTCCTTTCTTGTGCACAGAAGGGGAAATTAAACCCTGTTCACTCGGTTGATGTTCCTGGACATTCTCGACTAAGACCTAAGCTTGATGAATTCTTGCCTCATGCAGCTGGAGTGATTTTTGTTGTGGATAGTTTAGACTTCTTACCAAACTGCAGAGCAGCGGCCGAGTAATTAACTAACTTGCTTTTCTGCTGCAATGTAACTTTTGTTTATGTTATTGAATCATATGTATATGAGTAATTGATGCTATCATAATGTAGAGGTTCTACTATAATTTGTTTTTTTTCCATGCTCTAGACCGTTATGTTTGATTTTTTACTTCTTATAGCTATTTGTCAGCCTATGCTTATATGAATTATGATGAGAATAAGTCTGTTATATACTGTGTGGTTTGTAAGGTACTTGTATGACATATTGACAAAGGCAATTGTAGTGAAGCGAAGAATACCCATTTTGATACTGTGCAACAAGGCAGATAAAGTGACAGCACACTCCAAGGAATTCATTAGGAAACAGTTGGAGAAGGAAATGTAAGACCTCAAGCTCCTCTTATTGATTTCAGGTTTCCATTTAACATTTTCAGTTCCATAAAGAATGTTCATTTTACAGAACTGCTTCTTGTACACTTCTCCCTTAACTATTCTTTTTCACTATTTAATATTAATAGAAACTCCACAGCTATGCTGGGCAACTTTCTGACATGTATTGTTTGTTTATTGCATCCCCTTCTCCCTTAAGATTCTAAGTTTTCTTTTTCAAAAGTTATACCCTTAAAAGAGAGTTTTGGTGCTGTGGTAAGGTTACCTCTTTATGACTTTGTTTGATCAAGCATCAAGTCACAGAAAACGCTAGTCTTCTTCGAGACATAAGGGTGAGAACACTAATCTTTGGTGATTGATGAATGGATAAATTGTGATTTGGTCTGTGTTCAAGGATATTCATTTTCTTCCTTTCTTCTTTCTCTATATTATCCTATTTTTGTTGTACAGGTTATTTGTTTTTGAATATTATAGTAGTTTGTTGCCTTTATGTCTTGTGTTTATGCCTAGTCTGTTAACAAGTTGATTACTAAATTTTTCCTACCAATATGCAGCAACAAAGTAATAGTTATTATTGTTGAAAAATGATTATGTTGCACTATTTTCTTTTTGGAAAAATTCACCTATATCCTTTCTAAATTGTCAATTTCATTATTGTCATACATAAATCTTTGCAAAACTTAAAAAAACATGTATGTCCTCACAAAATCTTAAATACAAACATTTGTTTATGTCTTTCTAGTTAATTTTCCAATTTGATATATCACATCTACCCGAGTTCACTTTTAATCTCCAAAAGCATAATAGTATATCATTTAAGTATGGTATTTATTAGAAAATATTAGAAATATCTGATCATTAATTCCTTAAATATTTGATAGATATTTTTGTTTAGATGCAGTTACCAAAGGATTATCTAAGAAAAGCAAAATCTAGGGTGCAGAAGTGAGGAAAAAAAGGAAAAAATAATTAAAATGATCTATAAGACTATGATAAGAGTAGTTTAGGTACTTCAATCGTTTAATTTCGTTAATTAATTTGATTAATTATTAATAATGATGATTTGTTGTGGGTAGCTTAAGTGTATATTCTAACCAACACTTATAAAAGACTTGTATACTTAAGAAAATAAATCTGCAAATTGCTATTTCCATATTTTCAGTTCACATGTATATGTGAAAATCCCTTTCTACATGCAACAGAAATTTGAAGTTGCAAACTTCTCTTTTGCCTTCCACAAACTATATTACTTGTTTGCTTTTCTATGCAGAGACAAACTTCGGACATCAAGAAGTGCAATTTCAACTGCTGATCTAACCAGTGAATTCACCCTCGGTGTGCCTGGGGAAACATTTGCATTTTCTCATTGCCTAAACAAGGTATCAGTAGCAGAGGCTTCTGGGTTGACTGGAGAGATATCTCAAGTTGAGCAATTCATCAGAGAGCTAGTGAAGCCTTAGTCATTGATTTTCCTTCAAATTCTGTTATTGATTCTAGGTGGCATTTGTGTTCTCATGAACCTGTAGACCGTAAGACTGAATGCACCATAAACATGCTATCTCATATATTCAAGATTTAGGGACACATTTTTGCTTGCATCAGTAATTCCTGTCCCATTTGAACTTTTTAAAGATCTTTTGTTGGTCAGTGTGGACTTGTGTCGCTGTGGAGTCCTCATCTTAAGTTCAGTTTACTAGGCTGTGAAGCTAATGTACATTGTCTATGTAATTTCTCTGTGGTGTTTAGTAGGGCAGGGAATCGTCTTTTGCCTGCAGATTCCAGTTGCTTTGGGTTCGTGCAGTTGAAATGCATTTTTTGCTGCTATGTAGACATTGGACTGTTGAAAATTGAAATGCCAAATTTATCATGTCCATGTTATTAGCATTTAATCAATATCTAAAGCTAAAGTCACAATAACATGGATGAATCTAATTTGAGGCATTGTTGTAATTTGGATGCTTAATTTTTAAGAACTTCAGTTCAGCTATTTAGTTCATGAATTCCATTTACTTTCAATTTGTGAGCGTCATTTAGATTTTGGATAGAAAATATCTTTTTACCTGCATATCACTAGCTTTTTAAGGTTAAAATTAGAGTTCAATCATGTTGATTGAGTTCAGAAAATATTTGGCTTGAAAGGTAATTCATATATGAATTTTGTTGCCTAAACTCATTTTCTACTAAATAAATTGTTCTCATATTTTGGCCTCACAAAAATCACATGTAGTTTTGTTTCATTCTTTGGCCATCTTAACTAAAATTTTGATGAAACTGAAATAAAATGTTTAAGAGATTAAATTGAGTTTTTTAAAATAAATAGAAGGGCGAAGTGATAAATTTTCAAGGGTAAAGTGAAACTTGTCCTATAGTAAAGTAAACGAAAGTGACGTTGAAATTTTATCTCTACCCATGATACTGAAAGATGTTTGTCACATGTGATTGCGCGGTTTTCATTACTCAATTTGGAACTAGTCATGCGCGCTATTCAGTAATACAATGGATCCCAACCTAACAATTGACCAAAGCTGAAATTTCACCTCTTCTTCCATCTATAGGTTTAGCCAGAGCAATTATAATACGACCTAAATAATACTCACTCACGAGTACGTGAGCAATATAGAACTTTCCTTTTGAATCAGCATATGCACTCAAAATTTTATCTCGACTTCTTTACGATTTTTATACGCCTTAATCAAATCTATAACACTGCGCCGATAGCTGCGCCGCACACTCACAGCAGATATTTTTTTCCTCAGGACACGCGGCGTGTTCTTATAGGCCGAAAGAATTTGAAACCGTCGTGAGACCACGGAGGCGTTTGGTTACCCGCAAGTGTAAATGCTGCAAAATCTATTTGCATGCAAAAGCAAATGCCCGCAAATAGATTTTGCAGCTTACCGTTTGGTTGCCCGCAAGTAGAGTTGCAACTTTTATTTGCAAGCATTTGGTTGGCCGCAAATGGAAGTTGTAATTACACTTGCAACTTGCAACGTGCAACTTGCATCTTACGAAATTTTTCGGGTCGGGTCGGGCACGAATTTTCTCAAGTCGGGCTGAGCCGGGCCGGGATGGGATGGGCCGAGCATGCACGAATTTATCCGGGCCGGGTACAAACTTTTTCGGGCAGGGCCGGGCACAAACTTTTCGGGTCGGGTCGTGCACAAATCTTTTTAGGCCGGGCCGGACACGAATTTTTTCGAGTCGGCCCGAGCCGGACCGGACACGAATTTTTTCGAGTCGGCCCGAGCCGGACCGGGACAGGTTGGGCAGTGCACGAATTTTTTCGGGCAAGGCTGGGCCGAACACATTTTTTTTTTTGGGCTGGGCACGAATTTTTTTTCTGGTCAGGTCGGGCCGGGCATGAATTTTTTTGAGCTGGGCTGGGAAACAATTTTTTTCAGGCCGGGTCGGGCAGGGCTGGGTTGGGCACGAATTTTTTTGGGTCGGGCATGAATTTTTTCGGGCCGGGCCGGGGTACGAATTTTTTTTGGGCAGGGCCGGGCCGACAGTGAATTTTTTCGAGCCAGGCTGAGCACGAATTTTTTTGGGCCTGGCCGAGCACAAATTTTTTCGGGCTAGGCCAGGCACGAAATTTTTGAGTCGGGCTGGGCATGAAATTTTTCAGGCCGGGTTGGGCACGAATTTTTTCGGACCGAGCCGGGCTGGGACGGGCCGTGCTGTGCACGAATTTTTTGGGTCGGGTCGGACACAAATTTTTTCGGGGCGGGACGGACACGAATTTTTTCGGGCCGGGCCGGGCACAAATTTTTTCGGGCCAGGCTGAACACGAACTTTTTTGGGTCGGGTCGGGCATAAATTTTTTGGGTCGAGCCTGGGACAAATTTTTTCGGGCCAGGCTAAAAACTTAGTCCCGACACGATTTGTCTGACAAATTAATAATTTTTAATTTTTGTATAATACTGAAAATATATTAAAAAATCTATCAAATGATATCATATGTAAAATCTGACACTACCATCAGGTTCAGCACGCAAAAACCTACAACTTTGATATTTATCTCGTCTTCATCCGACGACTCTACGTCGCCAAAATTAATTATTTTTTAATACTTAAATTATTGCATTTGCAGCCCGCAATCTTGTATTGCGGGCTTTTTGGGCTGCAATTCCACTTGCGGCCCGCAAATGATATTTGAAATACAAGTTGCAACTAGTAAATGCTGCAAAATGATTTTGCAGCCAACCAAACAAATTTGTTATCTAAATGCTGCAACTAGAGTTGCAGCATTTGTACTTGCGGGCAACCAAACGCCCCCACGTGCTCTCGGCTGCTGCCCCCTGTTCCATTTCACGCGGTTTTCTTCTCTCGTGCTCGCCGTAGTCTAAAATACGCGTCTCCCACGCTACACTCCACGACGCCACGTGGCCCGCAGCCATCCGCTCCCATCGCTTTAGGGACACTGTCGACTGGGACACTGACACTCCCAGCACGCCGTGATTTCCCGCGCGAAGACCCCGCTCAAGACCGAGCTCTGCCGCTCGATGACGAACCAACCGCCGAGATCGAGCTCCAACGAACACAGTCCACGCTCGTGAGCACCATGCAAGCGAAGCATTAGCAAGCAAAGGGCAAAAGTTGCGACTTATCAACACGTTTAAATTTAATACTGGAATTGCTCGGCTTTTTTTGCCCCTGAGAAGAGTCCAAGTAAAGATTCCCATGAAATTAATATATAATATAAATCCAGTGCATGTGGTTTATTCTGGGCGAAACTAAAGGGAGACATGAGACGTTGGGGAATGAACGAATCGCTCAGAATTAGTCCATGGAAGTGAGTGATGTGTGGGGCTTTGGACTTGGAAACTTGGAAGTCGCATGCATGTGCTGCACCACGTGGATGAGTATTATGGAGGAATCATTACTCTTTTCTTATTGCTTTTGGTCTTTCTTTCATGGCTTATTTGTACTCTTTAATTGTCTTATTGAAGGGCTTGGCTTTATTCAACAGCAGTATGCATCATGCATGTAATAATTCACTCTGACTATATCAATTCATGCAACTTCGAGACGCAATCATCTTGGTCGTCACGTACAGCTTGATTGATCATCACCAAATTGATTATTGACCTGCTCTATGTGACAGTTTGATGGGCGTCTTCACCTAATTTGATTATCTGTTCCTGAATTGAAAGACTTTTGGTTTGGAAATAAAAGATATAATAGGGATTTTTTTTTTCTTTTTCTGATAGGGCTTTTTTCTAACTAGTATTTATTCAATTGGTCTGATGAAAACAAAAATCCTTTCTTTTTTATTATGATTTATAAAAGAGGGGTTTTTTAAGAAAATCATATTGAACAAGTATGAATTAAATTAATTATTTTAAAAAAAAACACAGTTGGAGGAAAATCCCAAAACCTTGTCATTTTATTTAAATATTTTATTATTATAATTTTTCAATCGGAAGCACAAAAATATACCAATAAACCCAAACAAAAGTTCCCAATTGGACCTAGAGGTGGCAATAGATCGTGCCTGGGCCGACGTAGGCCTAGGCTCGGGCAGGCCGGGACGACCTCCGGGCCGTGGCACGACCCGAACACACTACGGGTAGGCCCAACCCGGGCCTGAGCCCGCCCATTAGGGCTCGGGCCGGCCTCAGTCTGGCCCGAAAATTTAAATATTTACATTTAAATTTTTAAATATTTAAAATTCAATTTTAAAAATTAATGGCTAGAGCCTATGGGTGAGTTTTGAACTTGGACCTCTAGTTTTATTTAATATAGTTTAACCATTGTACTAAGCTTTATAATATATTTTTTAACATAATTTTTATATGTAAAGCAGTACAAATTAATAAAAAAAATCAAAGTATAATTAAATATCTTTAATACAAAAATATTCATCAAATGATAAAATAGTTTTTTAAATATTATAATAGACCGCACCTTAAAAGGTTGCCTACGTACCTTCTATAGCTAAACTTGTACTCCTCAATGATTAAACTATAGAAAGATCGAATCTACGTAGTTCTTTTTACATTTTTAATCATCCGTAGTTCCCGACGATTTAACTTGTACTTGGACCAGCAGCACCAGCTTCGCTTGTTTGAGCTTCCTCCTCTCCCGATGATGAAGTGTCGTGTCCTCCCTTATCTTGTAATCTATCTTTAGCATTCAACCAGTCTTTTAAGCAAATGCACATTTCAACCGTTTTTGCACTCGTTCGGCTCCTTCTTTCATCGAGAATTCTATTTCCTGCACTAAAACAAGACTTGTAAGCTACTGTAGACACAAGAACAGTTAGTATATCACGTGCCATGATGGAAATAATAGGATACACATTTTCTTATTTTTTCCACCATGCTAAAATCTAATTATCATCTATTTCTTTAGAATTGATTATGATCTACAAAAAAAGTTAATTCATTGAAATTAGTAGATTTAGTTTTTTTTATCTAACGACCAAGTTGAGAATTAATACTATTTCCACTATCATCTCTTAATGTAGAAGAAGAAGATGTTATCTTATTTGTAATTGTATCATCAAATTTTGAAGCGTAAAATACAAACATAGAATTCAATAAATTCGAAATTCTATATTTTTTTCTTCAATATTATCTAATTCTATATTCTTATAATAATCATCTAATAACATATTTAAACTATCAATTTTCATTCTAGGGTCTAAACATATTACTAAATAAAATAAAATAGGTATATTTGATCAATACTTTTTAAATTTAGATTCTATTAAAAAAATAATTTGTGCAAATAAAGGATGATGTCTATGCGAAGAAAATACTTCACTAATACGAACTATATGTGAAAGAGTTAAATTACATGTAGAATAATAAACACAGAAAAGTTGTTCGGTAGCTTTATTAAAAAATTCTAAAATTTGAGTAATATGCCCAGTAACTAACCAATCATTATTATTAATTGGATCAACAAACATATTTTCATTGTAAAACATTGTAAGGTTCTCTTGATATTTTGTAGTAGACCTAAGCATATGATATGTTGAATTCCATCTAGTAATTGTTGGCCTAAGGTTTTCTACCTTGGTCTTAATCTCGATTTTGATGATAACAAATATGGAACTAATGTTTCATTGAGAAATCTTTCGGGTTCCAAGTCGGTTAGCGCACGACGTCCCCGATCGAAGAAATCGGAGAAATCGACAAGGACGCTCGTCGACGCTTGGGATTCTTCGAGAAGTTAGAGGTTAGGTTTAGGGTGTTTAGAATATAATGTAATCCTCTTTATGATGCAAAGAACCCAAAAATCAAACCCGAATCCCAAAATATGAAAACTCAAAAATCGTCCTGAAATTCACTAAGCCTAGGGAGCTCCTTGGAGGGCTATATGACCTAGACATTTTCTTGACACAAAAAAATGGCGGTAATTGTTCATTGGGTTAAAATTAGATAACGATGTATTTTTTAGAAATTTTTGGAAGCCTTTAGCCTACCTATTCTTGACTCGAAAGATTAGAAAATTTTCATTTTTCGAAAATTTGTACTAGACCCCAAAAACTAGATTTTGATTCTTAAGAATTTTGATGTTTTAGATATTTTTATTGAATCCAAATGGGGGGTAATTCTTATATTTAAAGTTATTATCTTAAAGTTAATCAATATTATATAAATAGACTTAACGAAGACGGAACCAAAATGAGCAAAAAAACTCAGCCACACCAAGCAGTGCAGTGCAAGTCTGCCTAGTATCGATCGACCGGTCGGTCGATCGAATACTGCCAAAAACTAGCAGTAGGCAATTCAGTCGACCGGTCGATCGGCCGAAGTATGTTAGAAAATGGCAGTTTGCTTTTAATCGATCGACCAGTCGACCGACGATCAACCATACAATCGCCCGTTGACGAGCCATTTCTTATTGGGGGGTTATAAATACCCACCCCAATTCCTTCTTCTAGCCCATCATTGATGCTTCTAAGCCTCAAAGAGTCATTCCTTGCATCTCTACAAGAATCCTTGAGTCATCTTTGCAAAGAACCTAGCTTTGAGCCTAAGAACCTTAAGATTGACTTTGAGCTTGCCTTGATTCATCTTCAAGTCATCAAGAGGAGCTAGGACATTGTGTTTGAGAGCTAAGTTTACATTATTTATTATTTGCTCTCATTATTGTTGTATTTTGGTGTTTATTTCATTATATTTCTATTTGTGTAAATCTAGAGTGCTAGCTAGATTGATTGAGTTGGTGGTTGCTTTTGTGTTAGAGGCTTAATTCCACCGGTGTAAACTTAGTTTACTAGGATTAGTTGAGTTTTCCTTAGGTTGAGGTGGGAGAGTGCTCTCGGTAGAAAGACGAGATACTTCCGGGTGTGGAAGTACCTTCGGTTTGAGAGCGGAGACTTTTCGGTGAAAAGTCATCATTGTAAGGAAACTAATTAATCTAGCTAAACTAGTTTGAAAATTCTAAGCGTGGTGATTAGGTAGTGGAGTAGGCATTGGGGCCGAACTACTATAAATCATTGTGTTAGCATTGTGTACTTTGAGTATCTTATTGCTTATCATTTATATTTTGCTTTCGCATTTAGTCGTTCAATCGTAAATTACCTAAGTAGTTTAAGAAAAGTTTAAAATTGAATTTAGGCAAATAGATTTAGTAAATACACTATTCAACCCCCCTTTAATGTTGCTATTTCACCCAACAGTAATAACATCACCATTAAATTTTTTAAATGATTTATTAAAAGATTGACATAATTTTTTATATTCTTGTGTTCTTGCTTTTGAAGAACGCATATATCTAATAACATATCTTTTTTTTTTCTACATGTATATTTACTAGTTTTAAATCATCTTGTACACATAAATTAAGAACACGACAAATACAACGAACATGAAATAATTCACCTTCTAATACTGACTTAAATAATTATATAAGGGGAGGAATAACAGCATCATTATTACTAGCATTATCAAAACTAATCAATTTTTTTTATCATTTATATTATACAAAGATGTTACAAATCTAATAGCAGAAAAAATAACAACATAAGTGTGTGGGTATTCAAAAACTTTAAAACTATTTTTTTTTTTTACAAAATAAAATTTTCATCAATCCAATGTGCAGTAATACAAATGTAAGAATTAGTAGTACATTGATTATACCAAACATCAGATGTTAAAGAAATTTTTGATTTATTATTTTGAAAACTAGTTATTATATTTTCTCTATATATAAAAAAATAATTTTAAAGCATCACTTTTCATTGTATTTCGAGTAATTTTTTTATATTTTAGTTGTAAAGTATTTTGAATCCAAGTAGAAAATCTTGGTTGATCAACAAAACTAAAGGAGATTCATTTTGAACAATTAATTTTGCAAGTTCTCGACGTTGAAAATCATGATTATACGAAAAAGTTGTTAAACCAGAAGAAAATAAATTAAGAATTTATTGAGCTTGTGTCACCTTATTGTCATGACCATTTGCATGACGTAAAAGATAACCAGTTCCTCCTATTGTTGAAGCCGAAAGAATTTTATGAAATTTTTTGCACCGGGTTTTTGTTATGGTGCCATCAGCTTCAATAATTTTCTCAAAATATTCTCATATCATTTTTTTTCTACCTGATGGACATAAATTAATAGATGGACTTATCTCTATATTTTGGTTTTGTTGTGTGGTAGGAGTGGTAGGAGTACTATGAGACATTTCTTCTAACATATTTGATCCAACTTGTGGAGAATAACCTGAAAAATTTCTATCCGCCATTAGTAAAATTTAAAAATATAAAAAATATAAATATTATACTAATCAATGAAATAAATTTAAGAGATTAAAAAAAATTGACAGCAATCTTGAATCCTTGATGAACTTAAAAAATTGTTGAGAATGATTGTAAATGAACTTAGATTGTTGAGAGTAAGAGAGTTGAGAGTTGAGAGAAAGAGTTGGAGAAGAGAATGAAGATAGAAAAAATGAAGAAGATGATAGGGTATTTATAGGAGATTTTAAATAATTTTTTTTTAAAAAATTACTCGATCGGGCCCGAGCTAGAGTAGCCTGGCGCGCGTCAGATGGTCGGCGCCATGCTCGGGCGAGCACGACGCGTGGGCCGTTCTCGGCCCTCGGTCGTGCCGTGCTCGGCCCTCGATCGTGTCGTGCTCAGCACAGCCTACACACCATGCTGAGCACAGCACGACTGCGGGCCATGCCTAGCATGGCCCGTGTGCCCGGGAGGCGAGCCCAGCCCACCTCCTGGGCATAGTCGAGCCGTGCCGCCCATGGGCGGGTCCGGCCCATTGCCACCTCTAATTGGACCGATGTAGTATCTAGAAATTAAGCTTAAATTTATATATTAGCAATTTAGTAAAATTAATTTTTTTTACAAATTGTTTTAATAAAATACAATAATGAACACAATAAATAAAATTAGATGCCCATTTTTATTTTAGTGAAATAATTTGGATTATATAGTAAATTTAATTATCTTAAACAGTTCACACTAAATTTAATTAAAAGTCTATTGAAAATTATATCAGAATGAAAATTAAGAAAATTAAATAAATAATTTCTAAAAATAAAAAGATCTTATAAATTTAATCAAATGTAGGGTTCAATTCAAAACTAGATTAAATTGATAATTTTTAAAGTATTTCAAAATTAATTTTAAAATTACAAATTAAATTTAAAATTTATAATATGTATAATTTATTTATTGATATTATTCACAATTATATTTTTGTTGTATTCAATGTTGAATCCATTAACAAATGTATTTGATTAGCCACTACTTAGGCTCTAAATGTAAAATATTAAAATTTCATATTAATTATTATAGAGTGTAAAAAGTTACTTAAATTTGTTTAATACTATGTATGTAAAAACTAAGTAAATTATCATTATGAAATATAAAAAATGATGTAGACTATAATAAATGATCCCATATTCAATATATCTAGGGATAAAAATTATACTTTGTGTCCACTAAGACATTGTTTGGATGACGTAAAATATGATTTAGTAATGTATGATATGGTATTATATGATATGATATGATATTATAAAAATTATTATCTTATTTGGAAGGATGATATGATATGATATGGTTAAATGACAGTAGCTATGTAGGAGAACGATATCTTGGCTAAGATCAAGAAAGATAAATAAAAGTCTAATATGATATGAGTGTATAAAGGGCATACGAGAAATTATAAATTTTGATTGATGATATTTTAAAAATAAAATTTCATGAAAACTATAAGATACCACCAAATTTATGATTTGAAAATTTGTCTAAAATGTATGATTTTAAAAATATGAGATTATCATTATCATACCATGATCACTTATTAAAAGTTTTCCTAAATATAAAATTAAATCATACCATATCATACTATATTATGATAAAGCATACTCTATCGTAAAACAAATAAGGTGTAAATGATAATTGTACCAATTATTCTTTGTTTGAAAAAACGAATATGGATTGGATGCCTATAAATTATGAAAGTGTATCTATACCATATATATTTGACTTGCATCATTATCCATATTCAAAGTTATCATTATCCTATTATTTCCAATTAGTGATCTCTTACTTATGCATATATATATATATATATATATAATATTATTTTTTAAAATATTTAATACTTACCATATACTTATGAAGTTATTAACATATTTATCGGATTTAGTGATATATTCCTTTTATGTTTTAGAATGTGGTATGTATATGGACGCAATTTTTACAACATTAACACTATACATTGTTGACTAGAATAAACTAATGAATAACAAAAAATAAAAGTAGTGTCAATTTTAATATATATTTTTTATTTTCATAAATTCCTCATTTAATAACTCCCGTTAAACTTAAGTTCCCCTTCCACCAGTCAACCAAGTATTACCAATAATCATCCACCACGTGTCCCATTTACTGACACCACTACACCAGTCCGTAGCCGCACAGACAGGTACCGGTTAACGCACAGAAGAGTGCCACGAGTCGCATTGCTATTTGTCAGCAAGGCAGAAGAACGCTCTATATAATTAATCGAGATCCCATTCCTTCATCACAGCGAGAGAAAATTCACCTCCAGTCCACAAAAAACCCCGCCCACCACTCCGCGAGTTGAGAGATCCTCCCTTTAGATTTAGGGTTTAAAAAAAAGTGATATTTGATCAAATTGCTTCATCAATAATCGCCTTTCTGCAATCTTTTCCTCTCTTTAAAGCGGAAAAGATCGTATTTTTCAGTTCTTTTCTCTGATTTCTGTGAGAAAAGATCCATTTTTTTATAAAAATCTCCTTCTTGCTCCTTTATTCCAGATTTCTTCACCAAAGAGGGCCTTTTTTCTGTACCCTCTGGTTGATTTCGATCCCTTTTATCCATTAATTTCTTTTGTTTGTTTGATCCCAAGAAGCTGCCCTTTTGTACTGCAACCTCTTTCTTTCTTCCCCTCTTTCAGCCATTTGGGTCTTCTCCTATTTGCCTTTTTGTACTATATCTTTTCTTGCTTCTTTTCCACCTCAAGAAGCTATTTTTTTCGTGTGGTTGAAGCTTTTACTTTGCTTGCTTTACAGAGAAGGCATGGCAGCAACTATGGATGTTTACAGCAACATGCCAGCTTTCTCATTATCAGATCCTCTGAGGGAGGCACTTGAACCTTTTATAAATGGTTCTCCCACCTCTTCTTCTTCCTCCTCTTTCTCCTTCCCTGCTTCTTCTTTCTCTTCTTATCTCCACCAAAATCAAAGCTTTGATCCTTCATTGCTCATGTCGTTGACTACAGAAATGTATCCCCAGTATTCCTTGAATCAAATCGGCTACGCGAGCGTCGGGCTCAATTACGCCCTCTCCCCTGCTCAAATCCAGCATTCTCAGTCTCAACTCCAGTGCCAACAGCAGCTCATGGCGGCTTCCTCCGACCACCGCCGCAGCTCGAGGAGCGCAAACTGCCTTGCTGTCCATCCCCAGTCCATGAAGCGCGCCGGGCCGCTGTCCTCGCCTCCGAAGCCGGCGAAGCTTTTCCGCGGCGTCAGGCAGCGGCACTGGGGGAAATGGGTGGCGGAGATCCGCCTCCCACGCAACCGCACCCGCCTCTGGCTCGGCACCTTCGAAACTGCCGAGGAGGCCGCCCTGGCCTACGACAGGGCCGCCTTCAAGCTCCGCGGCGACGGCGCGCGGCTCAACTTCCCGGAGCTCCGCCACGGCGGGGCGCACATGGGGCCGCCACTGCACCCCTCTGTGGACGCCAAGCTTCAGGCCATCTGCGAGACATTGAGCAATCCCCAGAAGCCTGCGGCGACAACGGCGACAACGACGACAACGGAGGACAACAAGTCGGAGAGCTCCTCGACGTCGGAGGAGGACGAGCGCTCCTCGGGGTCGTCGGCAGCGTCGGCCATGCAGCAGTTGGACTTCACGGAGGTACCATGGGATGAATCGGATAGCTTCATGCTGCAAAAATACCCATCCTGGGAGATCGATTGGGATTCCATTCTCTCCTCGGATTAGTAGTCTGTAGAACCTAATGTTGTGTTATTGTTCAGTATCTGATTTGGTTATTGGATGGCTTCTGCAAATGGGGTTTTAGACGTTTGCATGGCCATTGTAGTTGTAGTGCTTCTTGCTCTTTAGAGCTCCAGGTTTGCTGGTTTTTTTCAGGCATTACCTGGCTGAAGGTTTGTATCTTTGCATTGTAATTTCTTTTGTTTAGCTTTAAAATTAGTAAAGATTTGTGAAACACAAGTGTGAGTTGTGGGCAATTTCAATTTTACCTGCCATCAGATGGAAAATCTGAACTAGGAGTAAATTTTTAAAATTAGAATAACTTTAATGAAAATTCTTAGATCCAAGATATGATTGTTAAAATTTTTATATTCAAAATTTAAAATTATCTAAAATTCATAGCACTCATTTTATCCATGCACATAAGTTTGTAATTTGATATTTGCTGAAAGTCTAAAAAAATCATAATTATAAAAAATATTTTTAATCTATGAAATATATTTTTATAATAAGAAAGATGCACGGGTCTAAAAAATATTTTGAACCAAAGATTTCTAACATATTAGAATTTTGGACAAATTTATAAAATTAAACTTAAATTAGAAATAATGAAATATTTTGGTCCAAAATATTTTTTTAGATTCTAGCACATTTTTTATGTCATAAAAATATTTTATTAATTAATTTTTTTAAAAATTTTGTAAAACTATTCTAGTTTTTAAGCTAAAGCTGTATACATTATACACTTTTATGCAAAATATATAAATTTAAATTTAAATTAAAATAATAAATTATTTTAGTCGAAATTATTTTTTAGACTCGGCTATTTTGGACTTTGGATAAAAGTCAGGCATTGAAGATTTTTGTTCAAAATCTATAACAAGTTAATAACTTTAAAAAAAGATAAAGTTAGATTATAAAAATATTTTACATAAAAAATATTTTTATATTTTTAATTTAAATTTAAATTTAAAAACTTTGGGCAAAAAATTATAATATGGTCCAAATATTTTTTTTAGACTTTAACATTTTTTTATTATGAAAAATATATTTTAATAATTTTTTATAATTATATATTTTATTTTTTTGAAAAAAATTTATATTGCATTGTAGACTTTTGCGGATGGGTAAAATGAGTACTAAAATTTTAGATTCAAAAGTTTCTAATACGGTTCAAATGTTTTTTTAGACTTTAACACTTTTTTATTATAAAAAATATATTTTATAAATTAAAATTATTTTTAATTTTTTTTTGAAAAAAAAAAATAAGTTATTTTAGTTTCCAAAAAATTTCTTAAATATAAGTCCTCTCAATTGAAAAGATCGTAGGTGCAAGAAGTTAGAAGAGACATTTTCAATTCTTTGGTTAAGAAAAAAAGAGAGCAAGTGAATAGTGAGGGCGAAGGATGAGAATATGAGCAGAACAGTGCAGGAGAAAACCTGTACAGAATTTGTGGTTTTTTATAAAATGAAATTTGAGTAAATGATGTGCAATGAGAAGTGGTCTTTTGACATAAACATTTGAACTCCCGTTATGCTTCTCGTTTGTGCCGACGTAGCTCCAAAGTGTTGGATCGGGCCTCAAGCAAATTTTGGCTCCAGCCTTGACTGGTCAAGGAGGTAATCTGTACTATTATTCTATTAGACCATTTTTACTCTGCAGGATTTAATTTTGATACGATAAGATTTGAAGTAGATAAGAAAAAAATAAAAATTCAAGGAGATTTTTTAAAATTTTATCATATATTAGTATGTTTGTTTCATTGAATATGATAAAATTGAATTGGATAATAAATGAGGTAAGATTGGATATGAATTATTTAAATTCGATGTACATAAAATATAATATTAATTTTATTTTTATTTATTTTTATTTTTCTCTAATTCATGCACTAAACAAATAATGAATATTAATCCACTTCTTATCCTATCTTCCCTTATCATATGAACCAAACATGTACTATTTGTTTTGACACTAGATAAAAAGCTTAAATAAGACACAAAATCCAAATTTTGTATTTATTTTGGCCAAAATTAGATAACAACATGTATAATAAAATCCAAAACACCATGGTCTTCACGAGGTGAGCGGGACTTCTGTCAATTGCATTCTCTCAAAGGTAGAGTAAAAAAAAATGTCAACAGAGTTGTCTTGGTCGACTAGGACCTTTTTGATGATGAAATTTTCTACAATCACAGAGACTACGACTGGGTCGTGTAGATTTTGACCAGTTCTGTGAAAATCAGATTCTTAAAACGATATTATCGGGGTTCTAGGGGCAGGATGGTATGAGCGGGTGGCGCTATCAATTGCAATTACTGCCTGAAAGGATCTTCCTCTGGCCGAGTTCACTTCTCCGGCTCCTGTAAGTCTGCCTGTAATGTAGTTGATGATCCCTCGGGGCTCAATTTTCGGGCGATTAGGTCGGCTGCTTCCCTATGACTTGAATAGGGTTTCAGGGATGTCTGACTTCGTCGTCTAGGGTCGTGACTTTTGCTCCGACCTCTCTCTCTTTGTTGATGGACGTATTTGTCCAGGTGTCCTACGCGGACTAAATCTTCAAGTTGGTCATTTAGTACTATACACTACTAAGTGGTGTGACCGTAGGTGTTGTGAAATGTGCACTTCTTGGTCCTATAAATAATGGGTGATAGTTTTTATTTTTCCGCGTTGGCGAAGTATTTGATAAGCTTCAAGTGGTGGATGTCACGAAAGATGATTTTCTTCCTAGTATAGAGGGGATTGTACCTTTTGAATCAGGCATTCAGACGAGGTGGTGACCTCGGTCCTCGATCATTTTTCTGCTCGTGGTGGTTGCGCTCTTCACTCTTTCTGTCTTTCTTTCCGGACTTTTTGTCTTCGATGGTGGCTTTGAGATTTTGCCAATTAGTCTTTTTAGCTTCTCAGAATTCTTCCATCTTTATGAAGCTAGAGGTTTTCTCCTGAAACTCAGCCATATCCTTAAGGTCTGTTAGGGCGATATGGTCGGCGAAGAGTCCGTGTTTTAGCTCGAGGTTGATGGAATAGAGCTCGATTTATAGGTCGAGATTAGAAATTTTGATCGCTATGGCAAAAAATCTGTTCAAGTATTCTCTTAGAGGCTCATGTTGCCTCTGCATAACATAATGGATGGCAGCCTTCGTCTTGTGATAGACCCGCGACGTGGTGAACCGGTCGAGGAAGAAGCGGAAGAGGTCCTCGAAGGAATGAATGGATCCTGGCGGGAGGGAGGCAAGTCATAACAAAGCGATTTTTCCTAAAAAAGTTGGAAAGACTCTACAGAGTGCGGGATCGGTTGCTCCGTTATAGAGCATCGTAGTCCTGAACACTGTCAGGTGTAGCGCGGGGTCACCTGTACTATTGTAGGGTATCAGGATGGTAGGCAGCTCACTTCTCGGTGGGAGGCGAGTTGCCATGATGTGTTCAGCAAACGGTCCTGAGTCGAGAGGGAGGGAAGTCTTGGTTTTTCGGGCTTTGGGGTTTACGTCTTTCTTCGGACGCGGGTGTTGGAGACTTCGTCGCGAAGGACGGGAATCAGTCTCCTCTTTATGAGTGATTGCTTTCTTCGGGTTTTGAGAGACAATGCTCACAATCAACCGGGGGTTGTAAATTGGAACTTAGGGTTACATGAGGCTTTATTGCAGGTAGAGGTGGTGACGTCGCTTGATAATCTCACAGGGATGTTGCTCAGAATGGGTTGAGGTTGATCCTGAAGATGACAGACTTGTAATGACATATCTCTCCCGATAAGGTAGGATGCAGATATCCTTGTATGGCCGAGTGGAGCCCCCAGGAGGAGCCATTTGATTTGGCTCGAGTCAAATCCAAGGGAATAGCCGGGCGGGACCCCTAGGTGAAGTCGTCTGGTTCGGTATTGAAATGAGTTATGGAGCGCTGATGGGTCTAATCTGATTGGGCCCAATAGTTCTAGTCCAGTCCAATGTATCTTTATGATATCTCACAATGAAATTACTCTTTCTATTCCACACATTTATTTTGTGTCTAATATCACTTGCAGTCACTGCATACTTTGTAGGAGGAATTTACACGGACTCACAAGTGGCCCTTGACCCATGTGACGCACCATACCTCCTCGATCGATCTTCCTTACTCTCGACGTTACCAAGAGCCTAAGCAATTGAGACTCAGTTTTCACCAGTTTAAGCTCGTTGGCCTCAACACCCCATTTATCGACTAGAACTCGATTTTCGCCAGTCTGGCTCGCTGGACTCAGTGCATATCTTGGCCTCCTACACCCCTAACAATCCCAAGTGCACTTCTCGCGAGCTTGGTTTTCACCGAGTCTGGTACTCGACCCTAAATGTGGCCTCCGACTCAGCCCAACATGCTCTCTATGAGCAACACGACCCCCAACACGCTTCTCGTGAGCTCGGTTTTCATCGAGTCTGGTCCTCGACCCTAAATGTGGCCCTTGGCTCAGCCCGACATACTCTGAATGTGCAATACGACCCCAAGCGCGCTTCTCGCGAGCTCGGTTTTCACCGAATCTGGTCCTCGACTCTAAATGTGGCCTCCGGCTCAGCCCGTCAGGTTCTGAATGAGCAACATGACTCCAAGCGCGCTTATCGCAAGCTCAATTTTCATTGGGTCCGGTCCTTAACCCTAAATGTGGCCTCCAGCCCAGCCCGACACGCTCTGAATGAGCAACACAACCCCAAGCGCACTTCTCGCGAGCTCGGTTTTCACCGAGTTTGGCCATCAGTCCCCAGACTCGTTATTTTCGACCTCAGAGCCCTTACACAACTCTTCGCACATGGTCTCACCTCACGTTTCTCGGCGAGCTCGGCTTGAACCCTCGAGCGCAGTCCCCGACCTCTAGAGCCACCACCTCTAACCTCAGCGCTCTTATGCGCCCAGGGCTCGATTTTCACCGATCCAGCTTATTGGCCACCCTGCCGCTACACCCGACCCTTGGTGCCTTACAAACATCAGACAAGTAACACCAAGTTTAGATATTATTCTAACCAAAACACGCAGATAACAAAGCTTCAACAAATCAAAGAACCGACCAAACTTGGCAAGAAACACAACAGGGATGAATATAGAAGGCATCCTTTTCATTCATAAAGTCCCAGAAGGGGATATTTTACACTCACAAACCTTTGGAGGGTAACTTACAAAGGAAAACAAAAACACAAAGGCACAACTTCCAAGGGGCACAACATATAAAAGACGTTCCCCTTAAGGAATTTGGTAAACGCTCCGACCAGTAGCCTCGTTACCAGGATTCCCACAGTTCGGGAGTTGGAGGACAGGGAAAGAAGAAATTCAAGGCATCGGCACGACAAGCTGAGAACCATAGACAAAGTTCCAGCCAGCACGATGCCTCCCCCGATGCTTGAACCATGTAGATGGCTTCGTCGTAAGCCTGATGGTACAGACCCACGGTTGGAACTCCTCTCGTCTTCATCTTTTAAGCCCGATGGCACAAACCCACGACGAATGACGAACCATTCGCCGGCTAAATAAGAGCAAACCCCAGAGGGATGGTAATCTTCAAAACCTCCCACTCCATGCTCCACAATACACACAATACGCAAGGGGCAGTTTATAGACCAAAAAACCGCCTCTTTAGTGGATCCCTTTCACGGGCGGAATCACGTTCTGTTACAGCTAGCGTTCAGACGCCTTGGAAACCACCTACTAAGTTTTTATTCATAAACTGTTTTCTTGTCAAGTTATATTTACCACACAGGTGGCAAACATCTGGAAGAGCTCACACAGATATCACATCCGGTCCAAATATCAAAACGACGCATAAGAAGCCGTGCACCCACCAAATTTCAATTTTCATTACCTTCGCATTAGAGTCCCATTTACTTGAGCTCGGAGTGTGTTTTGCAAGTCCCCCATCGCCGGTGTTGAACCTGACTAGAAGAGACACCGAATCAGACCAGATTACTTCGATCATCAAGTAGGAATACTAACGTATTAGAGATTTTTGTCCAAAATCTATATAATATATTATAGACTTTTGTCTAAAATCTATAACATGTTAATAACTTAAAAAAGATAATTTTAGATCATAGAAATATTTTGGATCAAATTTTTTTTTTTTTTTTTTTTTTAATTTAAATTTAAAGACTTTGGGTAAAAGACGTCTCTAATAGGGTCCAAATATTTTTTAGACCTTAGCACTTATTATTATTATTATAAAAACTTATTACATGTGGATGGATGAAGTGAGTATTATTATATATTTTATATTCTAGATCTAAAAAAATCAGCAATTAAATTCTTAAATTTTTGTTAAAATTATTTCAGTTCGAAAAATCCCTCAAATATTAGTCATCTCAATTGCAAAGATTGCAGGTGCAAGAAGAGATATTTTCAGTTCTTAGGTCAAGAAAAAAAAGCCAGTGACGGGCGAAGGCTGAGAAGATGAGCAAAACAGTGAAGGAGAAAACCTGTACCAGTTTCCACAAAGAATTGTGTGGTCTTTCATCAAATTTAAAAGTAAATGTTTATTGAATGAGACACAGTCACACAAAGGATCTTTTGACATAAACATTTGAGCTCCCGTTATGCTTCTCGAAAGAAAGAAGAGTCAAATGTTGAGATTGAAAAAACTGTAAAGACCAATAGGGTCGAACGACCCATCTAAGTGTTGGATCGGGTCTCAAGCAAAATTTGGGTCCAACCTTGACTAGATCCAAATCGAAGCACTTTAAACCGAAGGTATAAAAGCCAATTTGGTCAAGGAGGTAAATAACTGTACTATTATTCTATTATAGCTATTGCTCTTTTTGTCCTATACTTTTGTTGATTGATTAAGGACTTGTTTGGTAAATTTTTTTGTTAAAACTGTAATTACCGTAGAGAACTTGTAATTACAAATTGCCACATCAACTATTTACAAATTGCAATCTCACAAATGTTTTTAATTGCAGCCTAAAGGCCTCCAATTTAAGGGGGCAATTTCCAACCTTCAAATTTTAAATTATTTTATTATATAAGAGGAGAGTCAAATTTATCCTATTATATATAATATTCTTCTTCTTTTCTCTTTAAAATAAAATTATTTTTATATTACTATTTTTTATTTCTTATAATAATAAAAAGATAATAACTAAACTTGCTAAGTCCAATCCATTTTTATTCTCATTTTTTTGTTATTTTTCTTTTTTTTTTGACGTTGTCTCATTCTTGCGCTCGCACCATCATGCATTTGTATCCTCACACCTAGACTTCACTTACAAGCAACTACAACCCTCGCCAACACATGGTCATGGTCATGCGTAGGGCTATCCATTCGCTTCAAACCAAATCGAACTGAACCGATTTAGGTCAAATCGATTTTTTTTTCTTTACTCAAACTTCAACTCGGACCCCAATCGAATAGTTCCTAATCCGATTTAACCCGAACCGAAATTGTTCAGTTTAGATCGGTTTCAACCCGAAAAAAACCGAAATTGAGGCAACGGAGGAAGCCAAGGAGCGGGAAAGCAGGAAGGGGAGGAATAGAGGCAGCGACGCTAGCCGACAAAGAGTAGCACAACGGAGTGGGGACTGGGGAGAACGCAGGATGCTAGGAATGGGAGAGACCGCGTGGTGCGTTGCCGTGTTGGAGGGGATGAAGCGCCGGAGTAGATGTCGGGAGTCTTAGACGGGCGATGTGCTCGCCGCTCGGAGACGACGCTCGTCGAGTAGATTCGAGAGTCTTAGATTGAGGGAGTTGACGCTCGCTCCGCGCTCGATGGCTCGAGTACTTGACGAGTCGACGACAGACGGCTCGGGAAGTCGGGACTTGGGAGGGAATGAGGTGATAAGGTATTGAGGGATTGAGGGAGAAATTCAAATATTAAACCTAACGGGTCTAACCCATTAATATTTTCCCGACCCGAGCCCGAAATTTGGAAAAAATAATTAATATTTTCAGTTATTCGGTTTTCGGTTTTGGTCGGGTCCCGAATTTCGGGAACCGGATCCGAACCGAATAGCATTGATCGGGTTTGGTTCGGGTCAAGAACCGAACCCCACGGCGTTGAAATCGAACCGAACCAAAAAATTCAGTCCGGTTTTTTGGTTCGTTCAGTGTAAACCGAATAATGCACACCTCTAGTCATGCGCACCGGTCCGACGCGTAGTTCGTCGGCCTCAACACATATTTGTTAAGAGAAATATTTTTTAGTAGAATCGACAATGAAATTATTATGCGATGTCATCAACGCATAAAACTAGTCGATAATAATAATTATTTTTTTAAAAATAAAATGTATTTTATGCTTATAAATTATGCATAATATAATAATTTTTTTAAAAAATATATATTAATCTTCATTGCTTTAAGTCTACCCCTTGATTTTAATTCCTAGGTTCGCCACTAACAACAATTAGGATTAGCTTCTTGAGCCAGAGAAGACTAAAATTTATCTATTTATTTACTTACTTTTAATTTCTATTATATTATAAAATAAAAAAACTATATTTTTTGTTTTTACTTTTTATCATTTCATTATTTTTAATATGTAATTTTTAATATTTTAATTTGTTCTTGAGGTTTTATATTTAATGTTTAAATTATTTTTATAATACTTTTTTGTAATTTTAATGTATTTTTATATTTTTATAGTTATCTTATTACTCAATTTTTAACTTTTTAGGTTTTTTTTATTTTGTTTGTTTAAATTTTTATTTTTTTGTGTTTTGTATTTTTTGGCTTTTCAATTTTTTTATAACTTTTCTATTTTTATTTTTTAAATTATTTTGATTTTCTTTTAAATATTTTTCATGTGATTTTCCTTTTTAATTTTTTATATAATTATTTTTAATTTTTCATTAAACTTAATTGTTCGTCCAAGGGTTCAACCTAGGTCTCATTCTCTATTTTGATGATAAAAAATATGAATCTGACTCATTTATTGACTTTTGAGTTCAGGCCGATAGAACGATACACTTACGAACTTCGTCTGAAAATTGTAAAAAATTGAGTTGAAATGACTCCAAAGGCAATCAAGTCAAAACTTAGGTTTAGGATTAGAAATGATTGTAATATGCCCATAGGACATCAACCAAACCTATATGAGCTAGTTCTCAAGTCATAATCCAAGACTAGACCTGAAAATGGAAATCAACTAAAAAAATTAGCAAAAACAAAATGATATGTGTACTGGTCGAAGGTCCGACCGAAGGGTCGGTCGATCGACCCGCAACTGACGAGCGATCGAGTTCTGGTAGAAACCCACAGAAGATTTTCGGTCGACGATCAGTCAATTATTCGATTTGAGCGACCCTTCGACCAGACCTTCAACCGATACACTGATATTAGTTTGTTTTTGCTGATGTTTCTAGTTGATTTCCGTTTTTGAGTCTAGTCTTGGATTTTGACTTGGGAACTAGCTGAGATAGATTTGGTTGATGTCTTAGGGGCATATTACAATCATTTCTAATCATAAACCTACGTTTTGACTTGATTACCATCGGAGTAATTTCTCTTAATTTCCTAACAGTTGGTATTTGAGCCTACTTCCCCAACCATATATAGCGAGCACCAAATTCGATATCGAGAAGTTAAATCGCAACGTCAACTATGCAGTTTGGTAAATGAAGATTGCAAGGAGAAAGAAAACAATGAGCAAAAGACGATTGCAATTTTGTACCTAAGCCTGTCGAACGAAGTACTTCGAGAGATTACATCCCAGAAGACAGCTAAAAGTATTTGGGACAAGCTCGCATCCTTGTATCAAGACACAACTCTCACCGACAAGATGGCGTTAAAGCAGAAGCTCCATTTCCTTCGAATGGCAAAAGACACATCGATTAAAGAGCACATCAATATCTTTCAGACAATCATCATGGACCTGGAGAATATGGGTGTCAAAATCGAAGAGGAAGATAAGACTTTATTCCTTTTATATTCACTTCTTTATTATTTTTAAAATTTTTCGTGAAACTATACTTTTTGGAAAGACTACTATTACTCCAGAAGACGTGATCACTGCTCTTGTGTCTAAGGAGCTTATGGACACGCATCTTACAACGAATTCCTTTGGTGGAAGGAAAGAAGAAGCTCTCTACTCTAATGAAGTAGGAGGAGATAACAAATCAAACATCACTTGTTATTACTGCAAGAAACGAGGTCACATCAAGTCAGAACGTCGCAGTCTTAAGGAAAAGTTGCAGCAACAAAATAAAAGTCAAGACACACATATGAAGGCCTCTTATGCAGATTTTGAGAAAGTAGAGGTATTGGTTGTGACAGATGGCACATGCATTGCTAAGACACGCCGTGAGCGACGACGATCTCGTCAACGACAACACACCTCAAGTCAAAATTCATCATCTTTTCTTATGATATGTCTGATCATGCAAAATTCTATCCAGGTCAACAGGCGAACAGGTCAACCACCGGTAGCATTGATGAGTGATTCCTGGATTCTAGATGTTCCTATCACATGACTCAACACCGGACGACCTTTGTGGATTATCGGCGTACCAATGGTGGAGTAGTTCGTGTCGGCAACAACGTACCCTACAAAGTTGTCAGATTTGGAATGGTGAAATTAAAGTTGCATGATGGCTCGACACAGATTCTAGTAAATATTCGTCATGTCCCGAAGCTAGGAAAGAATATAGTGTCTCTTGGAGTTCTTGACACTAGGGGATATATGACATCCTCTGTATGAGAAGTCTTAGAGGTACATAATGGAGCCATGACGGTACTGAAGGCTCTAAGAACGTTGAATAGTTTGTACAAGGTGGATGAATTCATCTTTCGTGAAGCAGTCCAGATTCTGAGACAAAACACAACAAAATCATACACCGAGTCAGGTATAAATTTTGCTTTTAGGGCAATCCCTTGTCAGAGATACACAATGAAGGAGGACACTCAAAGGACTATGTGGGTTCCTAAGTTCAAGTAGGAAACTGGCTCAGTCCACTTGAGCACTGATTCGAGTTAGGCGTACGGGCCTTGTAGGAGAGGTGGACGACTTTCGAGGACAACATCGGTCCTAATTTTATCAAATGTGAAATTGTTAGGGGTTGACTCAAATTGGATCCGAGCCGAATCCAACGAGTCCAATCGGACTCAAATTGGAGTTGATTTGATCAAGATATATTTAAACCAATTTGTTGAATCATACCATGCTGAATTGGATTACAAGCGGGCTGAACCTATTCATTTGGATTTGGTGGACTAAGCTTGTACCATGGGCTGATGGGCAGGCCAAGCCCGCTGCACCAGGCCCACGTGATTTCAAATCATACCATGCCTATACTGCATAGTATTCGAAAATTAAAATGGGAGCATTTCAAATCTTGCAGTTGACCGGTCGAAGAGGAAAAAGTTGGAGAACTCATTCAATTGACTCGCCAATTTTTTCTCAAATTAAATCTTTCGTGGCACGCGGTCAAAATTTCATGTACGCTGTTGGATTAAAATCAAACGCCACAGCTTATGTTTTGCCTCAAACTTGGGTAGAATAAGTCAGATTTTTTTTTCACCGTAAAAAAGGCCGAATACAAGATTTTAATGCATCACACACCGAGAAGAAGATAGAAAAATATTACGAAAGAATTTAGAAATTCAGAAAATTAAGAATGCAGCTATGATTTTTTTTTAAGAAGTGTCCCTTCTCAGGTTTTGACATACAGTAGCAGAAGTTTAGTTTGAAGACAGAATTTACAAAGACAGTGCCTCTACTCCATATCAGTTTCAAGTTTAATTTATTTCAGACAGTTTGCTGTATTCTAAAGGGAATTTAGTTTATTGTCACTCTTATTGTAGTTATTTTTTGAAATGAATAAAGTAGTTTCTTCTTCTCTCCGTGGACATAGGATCGGCACTCCGCCGAGTCCGAACTACGTTAATTCTCTTGTGCCTCTTATTCTTTTTCCTTATTAATATTATCGAATTTAATTTTTTATTTTTCTCGCCGAGTTCGAATTTTGTCGACCCCGTAGGAAATTTTTCTTTCCTGATAAAAGGAGAGAGTTATTCTTCTGAGGAGCAATTCATTACCCAAGAAGCACGCCTGAGGTAAGACATTCGTCTATGTTGTACTCATGTATTGTTTACATACATTAAGTGGAAACACATGCAGAGGTCTAAAAATGTGTTCTTGGTAATTGATTAGATGTGTCCTGGTCTCAGCAAGAAGGCTAAGCTAGGAGGGTTGAATGCAATTGAAACCTACATCTTTTGGAACATCCACGAGCCTCTGTATGGCCAGGCACGTACAAGCAAGAGTAGTTTTAAAAAAAGGATTTTTAAGTTTTACAAAATTTTAAGTTCTACTTGCGTTTTTAAAATTTTCCTATAAATATATATAGTTTTCATCCGTTGATGTCATCTACCAATTCGCCAAACGCCGTCTCAAAAATATCGACGTGGAGGAAAACGACGCTTGCGTGGCTGATGGCTCCATACGTGGCCGCCTAGTTGTGAGTCCATTATGAAAACACGGGTAAAATTTAAAATTTAGCGAAACTTTGTGATTTTTTATTCTAATTACCCGATATATATATGGTCCCACCTCTTCTACCTACTCCTCTTTCTTGTTCCTTGCTTCTTCTTTCTCTTCTTATCTCCTCCAAATCAAAGCTTTGATCCCTCAATGCTCATGGCGTGGATCGGGGAACGAGTCGCCCGTCGTGAGAGATGATCGGAGGTGGTCGGCTTAATTCGCTGGCCAGAGTCGTCGGCGGCGTTGGCCGTCCCATGATCCATCCTTCCATGACGGGCCAAGTCTTCCCCAATAGGAGAGGAGGTAGTAGTGCAAAGTGGCAGTGGAGGTAGAAGAAAAAGAAGAAAAGAAGTGAGAGAAAAAAAGGTGGGACCATAAATATATATAAGGTAATTAGACTAAAAAATTACAAAATTTCGTTAAATTTTAAGTTCTACCTGCGTTTTCATAATGGACCCACAACTAGGCGGCCACGTATGAAGTCGTCAGCCACGCGAGCGCCGTTTTACTCCAGTCAACATTTTTGAGACGATGCTTGACGAATTGGTAGATGACATCAACGGATGGAAACTATATGCATTTACAATAGAATTTTGAAAACGCGAGTACGTAGAACTTAAAATTTTGTGAAATTTTATGATTTTTAGTCTAAAAACCTTTTTTTTTAATGCCGAGATGAACTCAACTCATCTATCTCCACTTCATTTATTTACAAGTGAGGCATGATTGCTTGAATCAGTTCAATTTCGAGGGGAGATATGACTTGGTGAAGTTTCTCAAGTTGGTGCAAAAGCATAAGATGTATGCGGTTCTTTGGCTTGGACCCTTCATAAGCAGTGTGGAACCATGGGTGAATGAGCTCGATTAAACTTGACTCGAGATTGAGCTCCGTGGGTTGAAATTCTATCGAGTTTAATTGAGTTTGTGAATGAGCTCGAACTTAAGCGCACAAGGAAAGCTCGATTATGCTCGCGAGCTTCTCGAGCTGAGAATTGATTAGCTTGAGCTCGGAGCTTGGCACGAGTTCAACAAGATCGAGTCAAACATCGAATTGATCCCGAGTAGCTCGCAAGCAGAGCGACTCACTTGCACCCAATAAGCACTACTCGATGATTATATAATACTACATAATACAACTAGTCGATATGACATTGTATTCTATTGTTATTTGGATTGATAAATATTGCCTGATTTAATTATTGTTTATTATTCAAATCAATTTGTTCTTTTGTAGGCTTGCTTGGAAAGAAATCTCGTGTGATACCGGTGTCGGCTATGGTATATGGAGCAGAAGCTGTGTGTAGAGGGACTTTGAGAACACTGGCACTGCATGCTAAGTGTGCAAGGAAGAGCGAGGATGATGACAATGCATAAAAGTCTTGGCATTTCTTTTGAATGAGTTATATTTGTTTGATAAGAAAATATGTTATACCTGTAATTAGATGATGCAACACATTGATGCATTGTTAATGAAATTGAAATCAATTTTTTAAGTACTTGGGCGCCATGTGAGATGAATCATACATGACAGATATGGTGTTTTTCTCAACACTTATTTGGACCAATGTCATGCTTGCTTCATAGGATAAGAGCGAAATGACCTCCTACTCCAGAGTCAAGATGGTGATTAATTTTCATCTCTAAAACAATGGAAACTTCTTCGTGGCCGACACCTTATCCAAAAAGAACTGCCAGTCACTCAGTCTCGACCTCACTGGCTGAAAAGCTTCCTCCTTGCGGCGCTACTAAAGGACACTCACAAGCCCTTCTGCGTACCCTTGGCTTGGAAGAAGAAAAAAAACACATTAAGGCTCGGGTTGACACCGAGGAACACCATCAGAATTTCAAAGCATAGGACAAACTCCCAACTATTTGGGTGAAGTTGCATCGGGGCGACGTTCCCTTGAATCAGTACCCTGTAGTACTCAAAATCGGTAAATGGCAGTCGGATGCTGAGATCCTTAAAGATGGACCGATACATAAAGAAAAACTCAGGATCCTTCATGGAGTGAAAGACCATATCATTTGGAGATCAGGGAAGGCTCTCGAAGGCATCCTTGTCATCGGAACGAGAGAGTGGCGCGCCTTTGTGGAAGGCCTCAGTGCTGCTAGAGCCGGTCATCGTTGAGCTCTATTGCCTTATCTCGTCATGAACCCACGAGTAAGGGTTTGCGGCCTTGCTTGGTTTACTTACTACCAACTCATGGCACGAATAAGAAACGAGCAAGAACTTGGAACGCAAGGAAACTCAAAATGATGGAGATGAGAGAGCTTTAAAGATCAGGAAGTGACAACCTCCTCATCGGGCGGCTGATAACCGTGCTCACACAACATAATGAATCTTGACTGATTGCCCCATCGGCGACAGATACTCAAATGCTTCAAGCATGAACGACCAGATCTCTACGCCATGTTTATGGCCCCCTTGTCAGAATTAAATGCTAGAAAAGCAGGCGTTAACGGGAGGTCAACACATGGAAAGAAGGACTCTCTCTTCACGCAACCACCATCCTAGGGGCAAAAACCAAAAAGTCACAAGATGACGAGACCAAGATATGTTGATCTCACCTACCTCTGTAATTCAATTATGGGCAAAACTCAACACATGCTAGCTTACTGAAGTTTGATGGAGGTCAGACACTCGGAACATACAGAGAGCTCGACAGTCGAATAGAAGTCGACACACTACTAGAGATCGACACGAAGTCCTCGGATTTCGACCAAGTTCGGGGGCCCGATCGGACTAGGCCTAGATGCACCCACCCTCATGAACCAGACTCAAATCAAACCAATCATAACTTAGCTTGGGGGCTCCACCCAACCAAATAAGAATATCAACATCCTTCATTAATTACCAAGGATTCGGCAGTTTTGAGCCCGCTATCTTCGAGATAAACTTTGACCTGTTCAGGGCATATCCCCGTGTGATTTTGACAACATCTCCGACCTGCCTCATAAAACAGACACGACACATATCAAATATTCTCTCGATTCCAACTCCATACTCATCATCTGAAATTATCTCTCACTTGAACGTTAGAGTATCTTTACAGGTCATCACGATACGACTTCAGATAAGAATATATATATATAGACACTACTCTAAATAAATAATTTATTTGTTTCTATATTCACTCAGTGGATTAGAAGCCTACAAGTAGCTTTTATTATTACGTCCACTACTCCATCTTAGAATCCTTTTGAAGTTTCAGACTTTTCGAGTACATTCTCAATTCTAGTTGTCTAGTAGATGAACTTTTACACTATGCGGGTAGGAAATCTATTGATCTCGATATGGTCAACTAAATTAAAGTACACACAAAAGGCTAAGAGATGTGCCATCCACATTGTAGACAAAGCGTAGTGGCCTATTGGATATATGTGCTTAATTATTCGAAATCCAAGAAGAACAACATTAATTATCTCTTTTCATTGTTTGAAATGTCGGTTTGTGCTTAGAATATTCCATAATTTGAGAAACACAATTATATCTCTACAAGAAATTTGAATTTTTGCGATCAATATTCGTCGTTGATATCCATTGTGTATTTGGAGACAAAACTTTTATGTTAATGAGAGGTGGGACTTATGTATTTTCTTAAATACTTTATAGGTTTTGATTAATGACAAATGACTTGGAATTGGGCAGTCGATCAGACATGATCACTTTGTCTCTTTGAATGTTTGAGTTTGAAGGGGTCATCTTAGTTATCCGAGTCCTTCTCAATTCTGTTGGAATGATTTACCAATTTAGTAAAACTAGATCTATATAACCTTTTTGAAGAACTGGAAGTTCGTTTGCTTCACTAGATATGATAGTGTTCTTGCCTGAAGTCGGGTTGATGGGGGTCCTTGCGTCTCTTGGTCCGACGCTGCTCTAGTGGAGGATTTGTAAAGATACTCTGATATCCAAGTAATTTTTTTTTTCAGATGGTGGGTATGGATTGTGCGTCATGTGATAGGGATGCCTCAGGCGATGATGTCTCCCTGAACCTCGCGAGGATATACTCAGAATGGCTCAAGGTTTATCTTGGAGATGTCAGGCTCATCACTGTCGTATCCCTGATAATTAATGAAGAATGTGCGTGTCCTTATATAGCCGAGCATAGCTCCTGTGCCAGGTTGTTGTTGGCTTGACTTGAGTTTGGTTCATCAGTGTGGGCGCTTCTTGGCCTAATCCGGTTGGGCCCAAAGTGCCAGTCCAGTCCAGTCCACAGCCCTCGAGCTTGGTTGGAGTTCGAGGACTACGTACCGAGCTCTAGTGGTGCGTCGACCTCTGCTCCTTTGCCGAGCTCCTTGTCTACACCGAGTTCCCGATCTTGGGCCAGTGTATAAATGTACATCATGTCGTTTCCTTGGTTGGATTGTTGAAGAAGGAGACTTTGGTGCGCGTCGATTTTGTTGTCTCGCAACTCTTCGATTTCTATGATCAACGTGGCAGTTACGGGAAGAAAGGGGTGCCCTTTCGTGTGCCCACCGCCTACTTAGCCTTTAATTTTGACAGGAGTGTAATCATGGCCTGAGGGTTCGACTGCCCTTTTCCAAAGCACTCGAATGCTTGCCGCCGGTTGACGAGCTTTGCTCCATTAGTAGGGTGGCACCAATGACCGTTAAATGAGGAGGCTTTCCCGGGCCAATAAAAGCCCTCAATCTCTTCCTTTTCTTGCGTACTTGAGTTCTCTGCATGGAGTGGGAAGTGCTACGAGTTTTAGCCTCTCTGGGGATCGGGTCAGGCTGGTAGTGAGTAGATCTCGAATTGCTGTGGGTTCGCACCAAGGGGCTTATGAGGAAGGTGGGAGGTGCGAAGCCGATCATGGCGAGCGAGATGATTGGGGACGTGCAACCGATGAATCACGATGACTTTTCACAGCGGGGCTTATGTAGCGGACGTCCTCGGCGGATCACGGATCATGGTGTACCAGATGTTCTCGCCAATTGGCCGTGTTGCTCCTAGAAGCCCTAGCCTCTTAACCGACCCTACTTCTAGAACCTGCCCATGACTCGGCATATCTCGCCCTCCTCTATTTGTCTACCCCACTCTAGTGTGACCATTCACCCAACAAAAATGATTCCAGTTGATGGTTCTGCTTTAATCCCTTGCTCTCTGTGGTATCTGCACCAGGACTAGTGTAACCATGGAGTAGTTTTCTCCAATAGTTTCTCATTGTACACTTCCTTTTTGTGGATATTTGAATGTATGTTTACCCTTCGCGGGTTTTGTGAATATATATGCATATTCTTTTTTTTGATGTTTCTTTCTTGTGGCTTTTGCACACCTCTTGTGATGTTTGACTTGTTATTGGTCTGAGTGTTAGATAAGACCGATGTCATGTGGTTGGCTGAATCTGTCGGAGTCGGGCGTGACGTATAAAGCCGCCTCGTTGTCTGAGCGTAGCGCTATCATGCCGGTAATCATTGAAGTTAGCTAGTCGAAAACCTTCGGGATTGCTGACGAATCTCTGGGTTGAGATTAGATTCTTGTTAAAGGTAGAAATATGACCGAAGTTACCTATTAGGTAGTTGTCGATCATTCTCGAAGTCATTCCGTCACACCCCAAATTCGGTATGACCGGCCAGGGTACGCCATGTACCCTGAAGCGTAACCCCGAAACAAACTATGCATAAACAAGTAATGAACCCAAATATTTTATGACATTTAAAACTTAAAGGATAATATCAAATTCTAAAACAACCCAACCACTGGTTAAAAGAAAATGCTGAAGGTTCAATTTATTTTCAAAACTTTAAAGTCCCAACAAGGACACCCCAAGAAAATGTGGAAACGAAATAACCGAGTCTACATGACCCAACAAAATAAGAATGACTGGACTCGGTATCCTCATCGATCACGAAATATCACGATACCCGCTGCCCTACCGCCACCGATCGCGCTACTGCACCCGGTACCTCTCTGATCTAGCTCAGGTGCTGCAAAACAACAGTAATGAGGGATAAGTCTAACTAGGACTTAGTGAGCAGATTAGGGGTGTTCATGGGTCGGGTCGGGTCGGGTTTAGGTGAAAAATTGATCCAACCCGACCAAATATAATCGGGTCGGGTCGGGTCGGGTTGAATATTTTTCATCTCTCAAACCCGACCCGACCCGACCTAGGTCGGGTCGGGTCGGGTCGGGTAGTCGGGTTTACCCGTTTAGGTAAAAAATAATTTTTTAATAATAATTTTTTAAAAAATTAAAAATAATAATAAAATATTTTTTTTAAATATAAATATTTTAAAAATATTTTAAAAATATATAAAATTCAGGTAATCGGATCGGGTCTCGGGTCATCGGGTTTTAAAGATTGAAACCCGGACCCGACCCGATTATAATCGGGTTTCAAAAATTTAAACCCGACCCGACCCGATTGGTTCGGGTCGGGTAGTGTTCTCGGGTTCATTGGGTCGGGTTTGACCCATGAACAGCCCTAGAGCAGATTAGTCCTCAGTTCACCAAATCAATCATCATGCATAAAAACACAAATAGCTGATGCATAATGAACAACAACGTCAGAAGTAATCAACAATAATATATCCACAACTCCAAGCATGAAATAAACATCCGTCAACAAGTATAAAATATCCTTAAAAATGACGAAACAAGCATCAGTAACACATCCACCACTCCACTCATATCCACAACAATAAGTATAATCATCCATCAATAAATATACCCACAACAATAAAATAGGATGTATGCAACACCGTAATCATATGCAATACAACACCCCAATTATATGCTTGCTCCCCGGACCCGTCGGTCCCACATAGCCACATAGGATAGGTAGACGGGTGGCCGCCGAACTACCACCCAGCTCAGTGCCGTCTCTTTGGGGCATGCCCTCCCCTCACCGGCACTGGCTCTTCTGAGCTAGCCTATTGGGGTATACGTTCCCCTCATGTACTTGGGTCTCTGGACTGTCTTTTTGGGGTATGACCTCCCCTCACCAGCTGAATTTTTGGAATAAGGCCAACGCTGTCTCTTTGGGGCATACCCTCCCCTCACCAGCGAGATTTTCGGGAAATGCAACAAGCACATCACAACACCACACACGCAGGTATATAAGCATAAACAAGAAGTGCTATCAACAGGTAATAAAGGGTATGTCAAGTGCATACCTCATCCTCCACCTCCTCCTACCATGCATCACAACTACATACAGATATATATGTAGAACTAGTACTCATAAATCATGAATACTCAGCACAAATAAACAACCATAAAATAGAATTATAACACTGTAAGAAATGATGCACGTGTATCATGAAAAGTAGTGTAAAAAGAAACTCCAACTGTAAATTAATGGACTGAAACAACAGGATTAAATAACTCATCATAAGAACTATTGATCTAGGATAAGATTCACCTCATTAACTACTATATCCATAAATCATCTCAGATTGAACCAAAAAAATATATAAAATATGATTTTTCAATTTGGCACAAAAAACGAGGCAACATCCGCCTACTATTTTCAAAATCCGAAGGTCTGGTGATGAAACATACATCGCCAATGAATCCAGAACGCCGATTAGGTGAAATTTCATATATAACATGAATATTTTTGCTAACCTTAAGACCTCCAAATAATTATTTATAATAATGGAAGAAACACCTTAATTTATTTAATAGATCACTGTTACGAATAAATATAACGATGCTACAATCAATAAATCAGTAATGAAATCTGAGCCCTTCATTTAAACAGGATCAAATCACAGCCTTCCATTTAATATGATGCAATCACAACCCTCTACTTAATATATTGCAATCTCAGCCTTACATCTAACTAGATGCAATCACAGTGCTCCATCTACATGATGCAATCACAGTCTTACATCTAATACAATCACAGCCCTTCATCTAACCAGATGCAATCATAGCTCTCTATCTACATGATATAATCACAGCCTTACATCTAACCAGATGCAATCACAGCTCTCCATCTACATGATGTAATCACAGCCTTACATCTAAACAAATGCAATCACATCCCTTCATCTATATGATGCAATCACAGCCTTACATCTAACCAGATGCAATCACAGCTCTTCATCTACATAATGTAATCAACAGCCTTACATCTAACCAGATGCAATATCATCCCTCAATCAACACGAGATCAAATCCTTGCCCTTCATCTCAACCAATTCAATCCAGCCCTTCATCTCACCCAAATCAATCTCAGCCCTCCATTTCATCTCCCACATAGGTCATCTTCATCTCCTCCTCCCCTCGGTGTCGCCGGCGCCTGTCGGCACACCGCTGCCACCCCGGCGCCGCTGGGCGCAGTAGGTGCCGACCAGTGGACTGCACACTACGGAAAAAAAAGGAGAAAAGAAAAAAAAGAATATTTTATTCCCAAAAGGGGTAACCAACATGGTTCAATTAAGAAACGACTGATCTGACTTCCGACCCGATACGAGAAAATGCATCAAAAATCAATGAAAAACCCCGAGACATGAGAACAACGACATGAATCAAGAATTGGAGAAAAGAAGTTCTATATCCACTCACTGGATGGAGAGAAAATGGAAGGAAAAGACGCGTATGATCTTCCCCCGATCGACACCGACGAACTCGCAAAAATTTGACTCCTCCTCCTCCTCGACAGTGCCCTCTCTCTCCTCTCTCCTTTTCCTTAGGTGGCGTGCGGCTAAAACCCCTGGCCGCACACCCCAAGGTCTAATTTATAAACACTGGTTGGGTTCAAATGACCAAAGTACCTCTACCTCAGCTATCCGACTTAAACATCCCATAACTCATCCAATCTAACTACGATTCGAGATCCGATTGCACCGCTAAATTCGCCTCGAGACCCTCTATCATCCTAGCAAGCTAAATCACAGAGATAATGCAATTAAAATTTCTCTTAATTTTTCTACATTAAATGCATACTCGGGTCTAATCCTGAAGCTTCCTGCCAATCCGTGCTAACTAGGGCCCAGGATCCTCCGCTCAAGAATAAAATATTATTGTTAAAATTTTTGGGTATTACACATTCAAGTTTATTAGTGGAGGTGTTGGGGCCTGTTGGCTTTAGGTTTTCAACCTTAGCCTTAATATCAGTTTTGATGGTTTTGATGATAACAAATATGGGATTAATGATTTCATTGAGAATATATTTCAGGTTCCATATCAACTAGCATTCGATATCTTCGATCGGAAAAATTAGAGAAATCGGAAATCGGAAGGACATTGATCGTCGCGCTCGGGTTCGTCGCGGAAGTTTATCGAAGATCGACGAGTGTACCAAAGTCGCTTGGATGAGTCCAAAGATCAAGTCAAAAGCTCTCCAAGATGATGCTCGTTGAAAGCCGGAACTCGGAAACCAAGCGTGGAAGAAATAGGTTGAAAATGCAATTTTAGCCTATGTTCGGTCGACCAGGCGGTCGACTGAATAGGGTAAGAAAGAAAGGCCCAGCCATTTCGGTCGACCGATTGGTCGACCGAACACTGCCAAAAAATGGCAGTGGGCACTTCGGTCGACCAGTCGGTCGACCGACAGTGGCTGGTTTTGGGCAGTAGGCTTGGCGGTCGATCGATCGGTCGATCGACCTGCTGAAAGCTGAAGACGCGAGATCCCATTGATCGACCAAAGGTCGGGGATGAATAGTCATGTCTGGGCGGTCGACCCGTTGGTCGACCGACCACAGACAGAAGAGAAGTGGTCGAAAGACCGGTCGACTAGTCGGTCGACCGACTATTCGACCGGCGGCCTGTAATGGATAGTTTTCTATCCGTTGAACAACCATTTCTTCACGAGGGTATAAATACACCCTCATATACTTCATTTAACCTTCTTCCTTAACTTCTACAACATTCATTGAGCATTCTAAAAGGAAAATTTGAAGCCTTCCAAAAAGCTTGCGCTGCTTCTCTGTCCGCGACATATTCTTCAAGCGTACAAGCTCTGCTCCTCAACTCGGGTGTTGATTCAAGCTCCACTACTTGACGAGTTGAAGGATTGAAGGATTGCAAAAGAGCACAAAATCTTGGTTTCATTTTAAGCTCTTTTCAATTATAAATTTTATCTGTTATTTAAACTATTTTTGGATTTGTGTCTGTGTAAAGACCTAGGGCTGTTAGGTCTTATTGTGTGAAGTGGTATCCTTGGTGTAGAAGGAGTAAAACCACTTGTGTATACTTAGTGATAGGGCTGTTCATGGGTCAAACCTGACCCAATGAATCCGAGAACCTGACCCGAACCAATCGGGTCGGGTCGGGTCGGGTTTAAATTTTTGAAACTCGATTATAATTGGGTCGGGTACGAGTTTCAATCTTTAAAACCCGATGACCCGAGACCCGACCCGATTACCCAAATTTTATATATTTTTAAATTATTTATATTAAAAAAATATTTATTTTATTATTATTTTTAATTTTTTTAAAAATTATTATTAAAAATTTATTTTTTGCCTAAACGGGTAAACCCAATTACCCGACCCAAACCGACCCGACCTAGGTCGGGTCAGGTCAGGTCGGGTTTGAGAGATGAAAAAAATATTCAACCCGACCCGACCCGACCCGATTATATTTGGTCGGGTCGGATCGATTTTTCCCCTAAACCCGACCTGTGAACACCCCTACTTAGTGATTACCAGGATTAGTTCTAGTTGTCCCTTAGGTTGAGGTGGGAAAGTGCTCTCGGTAGGAAGGCGGGATACTTCCGGGTGTGGAAGTGCTTTCGGTTGGAGAGCGGAGACTTTCCGATGCAAAGTCCTTGTTGTAAGGAAAACTCTAATTAATCTAGTAAAATCTAGTTTGGAAATCCTAAGCGGGGTGCTTAGGTAGTGGAGTAGGCATTGGGGCTGAACCACTATAAATTGCGTATTTGTATTGCTTTCATTTTGGTATGCTTAAATTGCTCAATCATTTATAAGCTTCCACATTTAATTGCATTGAATTGCAAATCACCTAATCGATCTAAGTAATCGTTTAAAATTGGATTTAGGCTAATCGAATTAGTAAACACACTATTCACCCCCCATCTAGTGTTGCCATTTCGCCAACATTTGGTATCAGAGCGGGTTGTAGATTGTGATTTCACCATCCCTTCTACTATTCGTCTCGGTCTTCAAATGGCTCTAGAGTCGGTTGTTTCCGTACCTCCTAGGTTCGATGTCTCGAACTTTGGTCTATGGAAATCTAGGATTAGGGGTGGCAAAACGGGCCGGCCCGCTAACTATGCGGGCCAGAAATTAGCGGCCCGGCCCGGCCCGCTAACTATGCGGGCCGCCCGGCCTGGCCCGCGAGCCCGCCAAAAATTGTCAAACACAAATTTAACCCAACACAATTTATATCAAACACAATTTATATCAAACACAATTTAACCAACAATGAAATCAATTAACCAAACACAATATAACCAAACACAATAGAAACACAATGAAACCAATTAACCAAACACAAATGAATTTAATGTAAACACAATGAAATCAAACATTAATACTTAACATCAAACCAAATCACATAATTTTTATCAATACTTAACTTAACATCAAACAAAATAATTTACATCAATACATTGACATCAAACTAAATCAAACATCAATATTTAACAAAATGGTTTACATGAGTCTAAAATCCTAACAAAAAACCAATCACATGCAAAGTTCTACTAGTTTCTGAAATTAAAAAATTACAAAACAATATTAGATCCTTGCATGGACGAATTATTTGCATCATTTGGATTTAAAATATCTTCAGTGTATTCTTGAAACTCTGCAATGGCCTCCACAAGATCTGTAATAGAAGAAATTTTTTTTAAAAACAAATTATTGATATATGAGTTATAATTAAACTATAAAACATTGTAATTTTACCTTGCTCTCCATAAATCCAATCTCTTAGACACAACAATGCTTCGGCATTTTCATTCTTAATCGTACTATGAAAATGGTCAATGATGCGGCCACTACAGCTGAATGCGGATTCTGAAGCAACAGTGGTGATAGGAATGCATAGAAAATATCGGATAACGATGGTGATGCTTCGCCCAATATGACAAAATATCTAACTTCTCGGTCCTTTTGATCCTCTTCTCATCCAAGTAGGCATCTAACTCCGACTTTTGTAATGCACCGTCTATCTCATCAGTTATGTCAAAATCCTACATTGAATGTAACACAAGAATAAAAGATTAGTTATACTAATCAATGATATATGAAGAATCAAACAAAAATTTTCTTTCAACTTCAGCTTGCAATTTTCTTTCAAACAAAAATATATGAAGATTTATCATACCCCATAGAATGTCTCGTCTTCAACTTCAGCTTGCAATTTTCTTTCACTTTCTTGAGACACAAAATTCATTTGAGAAGCCGCGGAAGATGACCCCAAAGTGGAAGATGACCGCTGAACGTAGTCATCAAAGAGACTGAATAACCTTCTACGAATGGCCTCAATATAAGGTTTTGCGTCACTTCCATAAATCTTTTTATATCCCCACTCCACAAATTCAAACTTGAACCGTGGATCCAAAACAACCGCTATGGCCAACGTTTCATTAAAATTGGACCAATACTTCTCAAATTTCCCCATCATCCTAGTGGCCATTCTCCTCATAGGTTCATCCTCACATGTACACTCCATTCTCAAATTATGATAAATCTTAACCACCAAGGGGAAGAACAAGTTTGAAGTTGGATACTTCGTTCCCGAAAATAAACAAGTTAGATTATAGTAAGTACCCAAAAATGTGCATAATTTGTCAACCTTGCTCCATTCACACATAGAAGGACAATTTGTATAACTTGAATCACTCATTGCCAAGTGTTCAAATGCGGTCTTGTAATAAAGAGCGCTCTTCAACATAAGAAAGGTAGAATTCCATCTCGTTGGAACATCTTGTCTCAAGCCTTGCTTACCATCTAAACATAAACTTTTAACACATTCAAGAAACTTCTCCTTTCTTGATTGAGAGCCCCGAACATACTTCACACTATCCCGCACTTTTTCTACCACTTTATCAACGTCCTTCAATCCCTCTTGCACAATTAAGTTCAAGATGTGTGCACAACATCGCAAGTGAAAGAGATCTCCATTCAACACAAGTCCTTTTCTACTATTCAACTTCGTCTTTAAGTATTGCACACACACATCATTTGCAGAAGCATTATCCAATGTCAATGAAGATAACTTCTCAACGATGCCCCAATCATTCAAAACATCATAAATTTTATCAGCTAGTGCTACGCCAGTGATTTCAAATTTGAGCATGATATCTTGAAAAATGAAAATTGCTTGTTGAAATCTCAAATTCAAGCTTTACACAAATCCATCAATGACTTAAAAAATGAGGTTGTTTTCTTGAGTAAGAAAACTAGTAACTTATCAAATGCTTCATCTCTTAGGAGTCCTAAAAATTAAAATGTCTCATTTAGGAAATCTCCAAACAAGAATGCTCATGCTCATAATATTTCACATGTTAAGCATTCTAACTTTAAACCTCATGTTCATAGCAAAAACAAAAAAAAATAATTAATGGACATTATTTTTATTGTGGTATTTATGGGCATGCCATATATGATTGTGCTTTCAAAGTGAATCCTAGTATTGTTAAGACACTTTGGCTACCTAAGCCCATTAACCCCCAAGGACCTAAAGCTATTTGGGTACCAAAGGTCTCATCTTCTCTTGTAGGGGGAGCTACCACACAAGGGTAAAAAGAAGTGGTGTATTGGAGTTGACCATGGACTTGAATGATGAATCCTTCCTTGGTTGCAACTTCAAGCTACCTTGATGCCGTAGGTAAAGTTGGCATCAAAACTATTCCGGTATCATCTTCTAACTTGCATTGCTTAATCTTAGTTGAAGATTATGATACCATGTTTAAGATTGAGTTGTTTTCCCCGCTCTTGCAAAAGAGTTCTTTTGAAAATATTTTTGATTTTGATTTCTCGATCTCTTCGGAGACCCAGGTGGCCTGTAATGGGCCTAAGCGACCTTGCGGTTCTAAATCGTAGGCTTTTTATGGCTTTCGGTTTTCAACCAATTAATAGGAAGGGTTGGAGATCTAATGTTTCAAAATTTTATATTTTGAGATCTCTTGATTTATTTTGTTATCATGAATAATTTCTTTGAAAATGAATCCATGCTATTTAGTGAAGTTGAAGTTGATAAATGATACTTGGTTTTTCTCTTCACTATTTAGTTTAATAGCTTGCATGTAGAATTGGTTTCATTGTCTACTTAAGAAGTACACTTGCAAGTTATTAGTTTTTAGGAAGGCTATTTAGGAAGAAAAATATTAGTTTTGCTAAATCATCATGAATAGGGTATAACCTTGATAATTTCAAAATCTAAGTGTTATACCTCATTGGTTAAGATGAAATCATGTCTCTATACTCATGAATAGAATTGCATGTAAAATCCTTGAATTCTCATGAGTAGGTAGAATATTAGCACTTAGGCAAATTTCATCAAATGAAACTTGCTCTAGGTTGATACTTGCTATTAGAGACAATTTTTTAAGTCCAAACTAGTTAAACATAGGTAGAGATCTTATTCCTCAAATGTTTCACATCTTAGGATCTCTTAGATTCATTTAGATATCATGAAAACTCATTTAAAATGAATCTTTACTATCTAGCATAAGTTAAGGTTTTAAAATAAAACTTTGCATTGAACCTTGCTATGTAGTATGTTAGCTTGCTAGTAGTCATATTATTTTATTATGATACTAATGAAGTCTACTTGCAAGTTAAGAATTTGAAAGGCTATGCTATCTAAAAGAAAATGAAAAAGGAAATGAAAAGTTGGGCAAATTTTCAAGAAATAAGGTATGAATTTAATTTTGCAAAAATCTATGTAAAATAATTGAATACTCATGCTTAAATGATTTCTCTATGCTCATGATTGATTATATATGATAAATATTTGAATCTTCATGAGTAAGAAATTTTTTATTAACTTAGCTCAATTTCATAATATCTTGATTGAATGAAACTTGAACTAGGTTAAAATTCTTCTTTAGAGACTCCATGTTAAGTTAAACTTGAAATGAAATGAAATTTCTAAAAATAAGGTATGAATTTAACTTTACAAAAATCTTAGTATGATGATTGAATATTAATGCCTTAATGATGTCTTTATACACTCATGATTGATTTTGCATGATAAATGTTTGAATTTTCATGAGTAAGAAAAATTTGGATAACTTAGGCAATTTCATGATATCTTGATTGAATGAAATTTGCTCTAGGTTAAAACTCATATTAGAGACCTCATTTTGAGTAAACATCAAACAAACATGATATGACTCTAGGTGTTCAATCCTGAAAATTCATGTGTAGATGAAAATGTGATAACTAGATCACATTAGTGGACTTAAGCTTAAAAGGTTTGACCAAAGTCAACAAATTGACTTGGACACTTGATTTTAAGTCCAAACTTCATAAACATGTTCAGAAATAGGTATGACATGTTTCCATGCATTTAGAGTGAAAAATTCATATGGATATGGATAAAATGACATAGAGGTTAATTCATGTTTACATCTCTTTGAGCTATGTCGACCCAAGTCAACAAGTTTACTTAAAGGTCTCATTTTCAATTCATATTTGTGGAACATGTTTAGATTTACTCATGTTAGGTATCCATAGGTTTAAATTTGAAAAATCATGAGTAAATGTTAAGATTGAAACTTAGCAAGTTTCAATAAAACTAGTTTAGTTTTGAATGAAACCATGCTAGGTTGATATCTTGACTTAAGGATATAATTTTCATCTCAAACTTGACATACACTCTTTACATGACCATTATGTGGTGTCATAAAAGTTTGAATGAAAACTAAGCATTCTTTGAAAATAACTGAAAAATTATGGAATTGCCATTTGTTCAACAATTGGTATAACCAATTTTAGTTATTTCTAGAAAATATAGAAAAATCATTTTTAGATGATTCTTGAAACTACACATTCACTGAAAAATCTAGTTTTATCAATAAAAATTTCAAAAAGTTTCATCAAGAATCAGATTTAAAATGGAATTTTGAAGTTGGATTTCAAAAACACAAAGTATCACTTATTTGATATATCAATCTTTTCGATACTTTGAATTTTCTTCAAAAACTTCAAATGAAACTTTATGCATGCTATTTTGATTTCATCTCTAATATCGTTCTCATTATTACTTGAGCAAAATCATTTCTAAAAATGATTTTGACATATTGAGCGATACCTTAAAAATAAAGCTTTTGATTAAATTCAATATAGGATGAAAAATGGTCTTTAAAAATTCTTTTGAGTTCAAACTTTATTCATGTATTTCAAATGATCATTCAATACTTGATATCAAAATTTTCATCCAAAAATTGGTACCAAAGTTTTTCATCAAAAATATGATGTTGTATAAACTTAAAAGTGTTATTTTTGAAATCTTAAGGTATAGGTTGACCTAAGTCAACAAAGAAACTTAAAAAATTCATCTTAAGCCCAAACTTGATTCATAGACTTACATTATCTCATGTTTAATGTCTTGATGCCTAAGTTTGAGAAAACATGAATAGATAGCAAAACTTGAGACTTAGCACCTTCATGTTTTCATGCTTATTTCAAATGAAAATGTGCTAAGTTCATATTTAGATCAAATGACATTAGTTTCACTTCAAACTCAATACATGAGTTAAATGACTATATCTTGATAGTTTGAAAGTTTGAATGAAGTTTAAAAATGTCATGAAAAAGAAACAATATTCATTTTGAGAACATACATGACTTATCTTGAATTCAAAAGTTTAGCTTTAAACATATCATGTATAATTTTGTTTCATATTAATCATTTGTTTTCCATCCCTTGGTTGAGATTTTCTTGTTTCATGAAAAATCTTTGGAGTCTCAACTTCATGAAAAAATACTTGTCTTTCATCCCTTTGAATATTTCTTGCCCTTTTTGATTGATGTCAAAAGGGGGAGAGAAGAGTTTAGGTATAAAGGGGGAGAAATGTATAGTTAAAATGAGGATATAAGTATAGGTAAAGGGGAGGAAAATATAGGAAATCCATGCATATAGATAGGGGGAGTTTATTCTTATAGATATGCATGTTGATAGGGGGAGAAATCCCTAAGTTGATATCCTTATGCTTTATTATATATATTTTCTTAAGGATGTTTGTCATCATCAAAAAGGGGGAGATTGTTGGCTTTAGGTTTTCAACCTTAGCCTTAATTTCGGTTTTGATGATAACAAACATGGGACTAATGATTTCATTGAGAATATGTTTCAGGTTCCATATCAATTAGCGTTCGATGTCCTCGATCGGAAAAATCGGAGAAATCAGAAATCGGAAGGACATTGATCGTCGCGCTCGGGTTCGTCGCAGAAGTTTATCAAAGATTGACGAGTGCACCAAAGTCGCTTGGATGAGTCCAAAGATCAAGTCAAAAGCTCTCCAAGATGATGCTCGTTGAAAGCCGGAACCCGGAAACCATGCGCGGAAGAAATAGGCTGAAAATGCAATTTCAGCCTATGTTCGGTCGACCAGGCGGTCGATCGATTAGAGTAAGAAAGAAAGGCCCAGCCATTTTGATCGACCAGTCGGTCGACCGAACACGGCCAAAAATGACAGTGGGCACTTCGGTCGACCAGTCGGTCGACCGACAGTGGCTGGTTTTGGGCACTAGGCTTGGCGGTTGACCGACCTGCTGAAAGCTGAAGACGCGAGATCCCATCGATCGACCAACGGGTCGACCGACCATAGATAGAAGAGAAGCGGTCGAAAGATTGATCGACCAGTCGGTCGAAAGATCGATCGACCGACTATTCGACCGGTGGCCTGTAACGAATAGTTTTCTATCCGTTGAACAACCGTTCCTTCACGAGGGTATAAATACACCCTCATATACTTCATTTAACCTTCTTCCTTGACTTCTACAGCATTCGTTGAGCATTCTAAGAGGAAGATTTGAAGCCTTCCAAAATGCTTGCGCTGCTTCTCTGTCTGCGACATTTTCTTCAAGCGTACAAGCTCTGCTCCTCAACTCGGGTGTTGATTCAAGCTCCACTACTTGACGAGTTGAAGGATTGAAGGATTGCAAAAGAGCACGAAATCTTGATTTCATTTTAAACTATTTTCAATTGTAAATTTCATTTGTTATTTAAACTATTTTTGGATTTGTGTCTATGTAAAGACCTAGGGCTATTAGGTCTTGTTGTGTGAAGTGGTATCCTTGGTGTAGAAGGAGTAAAGCCACTTGTGTATACTTAGTGATTACTAGGATTAGTTCTAGTTGTCCCTTAGGTTGAGGTGGGAAAGTGCTCTCGGTAGGAAGGCGGAATACTTCCGGGTGTGGAAGTGCCTTCGGTTGGAGAGCGGAGACTTTCCGGTGCAAAGTCCTCGTTGTAAGGGAAACTCTAATTAATCTAGTAAAACCTAGTTTGGAAATCCTAAGCGGGGTGCTTAGGTAGTGAAGTAGGCATTGGGGCCGAACCACTATAAATTGCGTGTTTGCATTGCTTTCATTTTGGTGTGCTTAAATTGCTTAATCATTTATAAACTTCCGCATTTAATCACATTGAATTGCAAATCGCCTAATCGATCTAAGTAATCGTTTAAAATTGGATTTAGGATAATCAAATTAGTAAACACACTATTCACCCCCCTCTAGTGTCGCCATTTCGCCAACAAGGCCGAGAGTAGTGGTGCTGGGGCCGAGGACCAGACTCGGTGTTAAACCAAGCTAGCTAGGAGTGCACTCGGGTTGTTGAGAGCGCTGGCCCTAAGCTGGCGGTGATTGAGGCCGATGATTAGACTCAGTGTTAAATCGAGCTCGCGAGGAGCGCACTTTGGGTCGTTGAGGGCACTGGGCTGGGAGGTGGCAACAACTGAGGCCAAGGACTAGACTCGGTGTTAACCTGAGCTCGCAAGGAGCACGCTTCAGGTCTCATTTAAACCGTGCTCATTTAGAGCTAGTCGGTCTCATTTAGAGCCGAATGTCGCATTTAGGGCCGAGGACCACGCATGGGGTCAAGCTGAGCTCGCAGGGAGCGTTAGGTAGGACCACGATTGGGCTCATGCTCATTTAGAGTGAGCTATTCTCATTTAGATCCAGAGGTCACATTTAGGGCCAAGAACTAGACTCGGTGTTAATCCAAGCTCGCGAGGAGCGCGTTTCGAGTCATTGATGGCGCTAAGGCCGGGGATGGCACTATGGCCGAGGATCATGCTTAGGGTCAAGCCATGCTCGACGGGGAGAGTTAGGCAAGGCCACGCTTGGGGTCGTTGAGAGTGTTGAGTCCGATGGTGGTAACGACTGGGGCCAAGGAATGTCGGCGCTGAGGTCGAGACCGTGCTTGGGGTTGAGAACGATTGATATGTCGTAGGATGGGAGTTGTTGCTGTCATTGGGCGGTGATCCTATCGTGTGATCATGAGAGTTCCTTCGTTGTGCGATGTGTGGCAGTTGTAAATAATCTGAATAAAAAAATACGTGAAAGAAAGAGAGTAATATCATTGAACAGCTGCCTAATAATAGTACATCAGAGCCCGCCGTGAAAGGTGCTCGCCCTACACTTGGTGGTGCCTCATTAAAATCTTTTAAAGGGAAACCTTATATACGGGAATAACTGCAATAAAGGAAAAAGAGTACACCAACCATTTGCAGTTTAAGGGAGAGTGCTTAGCTGTAGTAGGCCCACAGTGAGGCTATGTTCCACGTCCGTGGGAGTTCTCGTTTGAAGAGTTCGATGATTTTGTAAGGTCCCTTTCCAATGTCTCTTATGACTATGTATGAGCCTTCCCACGTCAGGGCAAGCATCCCTTCCTTGGTTGGCTTTCTTTGGAATTTGATCTTCCTTATTTCCAGATCTCAGTCTTTGAAACTCCTCGTTCTGACATGTTTGTCGTACTTTCAAGCTATTCTGGGCTTCATGGCTTCCTCCCTAACCCTACAAGCTCTCGTTCTTCTTCGACGAGGTCCAGCTCGGCTTGTCGGGTTTTCGAGTTGCTTTTTTTGTCGTAAGTTGTTCTGTGGAGGATGGGCTCTGCGATCTCGACGGGGATCATGGCCTATGCTCCATAGATGAGTTCGTAGGGAGTTTCCTGAGTGGATGACTAAGCGGTGGTATTGTAACCTCATAGAACCTCGGGCAACTCTTCGGCCTAGTGCCCCTTGACCTTGCCAAGCTTCTTTTTAAGTCATGTCAGGATGACCTTATTGGCCACCTCGGCCAGACCATTAGTCTGTAGGTGCTCTACTAAAGAGGAGAGCTGTTGGATGTTGAGGTCCGAGCAAAATTCTCTGAATCGTTTATCCGTGAATTGTGTGTCATTATCGCTAACGAGTTCGTGTGGTATGCCATATCTGCAGATGATTTTTTTCCACATAAATTTTTTAACATTCTTGTTCGCAATTGAGGCTAAAGGTTCGGCCACTGTCCACTTGGTGAAGTAGTTGATGGCTACTACCAAGTATTTGACTTGTCCTGGGGCCGGAGGGAAAGGACCAAGGAGGTCGATGCCTCACTTATGGAATGGCCAGTTGGTCTCCGAGCTGTATAACGACTCAAGGTGTTTCTCTAAGACTTTTGAGAATCTCTAGCACTTGTCGCACCTTTTGACATACAAGCTATAATCAATTTTCATGGTTGACCAAAAATTGTTGGCTTTAGGTTTTTAACCTTGGTTTTAATCTCTTAATCTCGGTTTTGATAATAACAAACATGGAACTAATATTTTGTTAAGAAATCTTTCAGGTTCCATATCGATTAGCGTTTGATGTCCTCGATTGGAAAAATCGGAAGGACATTGATCGTCGCGCTCGGGTTTGTCATGAAACATCTCAAAGATCGACGTATGCACCAAAGTCGCATTGGATGAGTCCAAAGATCAAATGAAAAGCTCTCTAAGTTGATGCTCGTTGAAAGCCGTAACCCAGAAACGAAGCGCGAAAGAAAAATGGCTGAAAAATCAATTTTAGCCTAGGTTCAGTCGACCGAGCGGTCGACCGAATAGGGTTTGTAAAAAGGCAATAGCCCTTTCGGTCGACCAGTCGGTCGACGGAACAGTGCTAAAAATTGGCAGTGGCTACTTCGATCGACCGGTCGGTTGATCGGCAAAGGCCAGAAATAGGCAGTAGCCCTAGCGGTCGACTGATCGGTCGACCAAATTGAGGATCACGTAGTTGCGTGACCCTGGCTCCACTGATTCGGTCGACCGACTGGTCGACCGAATGTGGGATCGAGTGTCTTCCGATAGTCGGTCGACCCGTCGGTCGATCGATCACTCACATAAGCTAGCGGTCGCCCCAAGCGGTCGATCGGTCGATCAACCGACCAATCGACCGAGCGGCTATAATGGATAGTTTTTTATCCGTTGAGCTTCCGTTCCTTTGAGAGGTTATATATATCATTCATATAACTCATTTAACCCCTCTCTCACTCACTCCACAGATTCAATTGAGCATTCTAAAGAGAGATTTGAGCCTTCAAAGAATCGATCAGCATCGCTCTGTTCTTCCGTGAACATCTTCTTCAAGCGCCAACTGCTTCCTCAACTCAGGATTTGATTCGAGCTGTACCTCTTGACGAGTTGAAGGCGTGAAAAAGAGCTGTGGTTTCTCTTTCATTTCTTAAGCTCTTTTGATTGTATTTTTACTGTTATTTGAACGTATTCTTTGGATTTGTGCGTGTGAAGACCTAGAACTGTTAGGTCTTGAAATTGGGTGGTAGCCTTCGTGTTTGAGGTTTAAATCCACCGGTGTAATTAAACGTAGTTTGCTAGGATTAAGTGGAGTTGTCCCTTAGGGTTGAGGTGGAAGAGTGCTCTCGATAATAAGGCTGAGACTTCCGGGTGTGGAAATGCCTTAGGTCGAGAGTGAGACTCTTCGAGTCAAAGTCCTCTGTGTAAGGGAAACCGATTTAACATAGTTAAACTAGTTTGGAAATTCTAAGCGGGGTGCTTAGGTAGTAGAGTAGGCTTTGGGGCCGAACCACTATAAATTACTGTGTTAGCATTGTTATTTATTGTTGCTTGTGCTTAATTGTTTTATCTTACTTCCGCATTTAATCGCAAAACTGTAATTTGCTTAAATGATTTGAGAAATGATTAAAATCTAATTTAGGCTAATTAATTTAGTTAACATACTATTCATCCCCCTCTAGTGTTGCCATTTCGACTACAATTGGTATCAGAGCGGGTCGTAGATTGTGATGTCACCATCCCTTCTACAATTTGTCTCGATCTTGAAATGGCTCTAGAGTCGGTATCGTCTTCACCTCCTAGGTTCGATGAATCTAACTTTGGTCTTTGGAAGTCTAGAATGTATACCTACTTAGAGACTAGAGGTTTTGATGTTTATAACATGATTAAATTAGAATACATTGAACCTAAGGTTGACATGCATGATTGGAGTGAACATGACAAAAAAATGTTTCAATATAATGGAGATGCTATGTATTCCATATTTTGTACCTTACCTAATAGCATCCTTGATAAAGTCATGCATTGTACATCCGCATTTGATATTTGGGCAACATTAAACATGCTATATGATTTTGCAAAAATCGAAGAGATTACTACTTATGTTGAAGGTGGTGATGACAATGGTCATCCATCCGCTACTAACGTCTCTTGTGGTTCCCATAGCATTTCCGGTTAAATAAGCACACTTAAAAGTAGGAAAAGAAAAGTCAAATGCTTCCTTTGACAAGAGAAGGGACATATTAAGAAAAATTATCCCTTGATGAAAAAGAAATCCAAGAAGGAGAAGAAGGTCTCCAATTTCACTTCGGAATCAAGTGAAGCCTCCTCATGTGGTGACAATGAAGCCACCTCAAAATTGTGCCTCATGGGTCGTGACGATGAGGTAAAGTCTTTCGCTTCTTGTCATAATAGTGACTCTAGCAATTCAAGCTCATTTAACATGTCTTATGATGAGCTAGTCGATGAATGTAGAAAAATATATGAATTGCTCATAAAAAAGAACAAGGAAAATAGGAAATTAAAGAAGGAAAATTTAAGGCTTAACTCTCATGTGCATGAATTAGAAAATAAAAAATTGAATACTAGTCCTTTTAATTATTGCCATGATGCCTTAAAACTTGAAATTAAGGACTTGAAACATAGAAATGAAGAATTAGAAATTGAGAATGATGAGTTGTTAACTAAGATTTCAAAAATTAGAAATGAGAATGAAAACACAAAAAATAATGTGAATCTCAATGGTAAGGATTGTACAAGTGATTTCAAATTTGAGCATGATATTTTGAAAAATAAAAATTGTTTGTTGAAATCTCAAATATAAGCTGTACACAAATCCATCAATGACTTAAAAAATGAGGTTATTTTTTTGAGTAAGAAAACTAGTAATTTATCACATGCTTCATCCCTTAGAAATCCTAGGAATAAAAATGCTTATGTAAAGAATACTAAGGTTCATCATCATTCTCATGTCAAGCATTCTTCCTTTAAACCTCATGTCCAAAAGAAAAAGTTTCATGGAAATTGTTTTTGTTGTGATATATATGGTCATGCTATTCATGAATGTGCATTCAAAAGAAATCCAAGTGTTGCTAAGACACGTTGGATTCCTAGGCCATCTAACCCCCAAGGACCCAGAGCCATTTGGGTACCAAAGATCTCATCTTCTTTTGTAGGGGGAGCTACCACACAAGGATAAGGGAAAGTGATGTGTTGAAGTTGGCCAAGAATTCAAGGAAAGATCCTTATATGGTTGCAACTTCAAGATTCCCACCTAGATGCCTATGGAAATGAAAGTTGACATCTAAAAAGTTTTGTTATCATCTCTTAACTTTAATTGATCCATTAATAGTTGGAGTTCATGATACATGCTTAAAATTGATTGATTTTCCCCGCTGTTAATATATTTCAAATGATTTTTGATTTTTTGATCTTCGGTCTCTTCGGAGACCTATGTAGCCTGTAATGGGCTCATGCGACCTTGCGGTTTTAAATTGTAGGCTAATTGTGGCTTTCAGTTTTCAACCAATAGAAAGGGTTGGAGATCTTATTTGTCAAAATTTCATATTTTGAGATCTCTTGATTCATTTTGTTATCATGAATGATTTATATGAAAATGAATCCATGCTATTTAGTGAAGTTGAATTTGGAAAATGATACTTGATTTTTCACTTCGCTATTTAGTTTGATAGCTTGCATGTAGATTTGGTTTCATTTTCTATTAATGAAGTATACTTGCAAGTTATTGTAAATGAAAGGCTTATTAGAATAAAAAATATTAGTTTGGCTAAATCATCATGAATAAGGTATAACTTTGATAAATACAAATCTTAACGTTATACCTCAATGCTTAAGCTTAAATAATGTCTCAATACTCATGATTAGAATTGCATGGTAAACCCTTGAATTTTCATGAGTAGGTAGAATCTTAGCACTTAGGCAAATTTCATAAAATGAAACTTGTTCTAGGTTGATACTTACTATTAGAGACATTCCTTTAAGTCCAAACTAGTTAAACATGTTTAGGGACCTTATCCCTCAAATGTTTCACATCTTAAGATCCATTAGATTCATTTTTGGTATCATGTTAACCTCCTTAAAATGAATCTTTACTATTTAGTACGTTAGCTTGCATTGAACCTTTGCTATTAGGTTAAGGTGTTTAAATAAAACTTTGCATTGAACCTTTGCTATTTAGTACGTTAGCTTGCTAGTTGGCATATAATTTCATTTTGATACTAATGAAGCCTACTTGCAAGTTAAGAAAGTGGTAAACATTGGAAGGATATGCTATCATGAAGATAATTGAAAAGTAAATGACAAGTTTGGCAAAAATCTCTAAAGACTAAGGTATGGATTTAATTTTGCAAAAATCTTAGTTTAATAATTGAATATCCATCTTTAATGATGTCTCTATACTCATGATTAATTTTGCATGAAAAATATTTGAATTTTCATGAGTAGGTAATTTCATGATAACTAGGCAAATTTCATGATATTAATATTGAATGAAATTGGGCTAGTTTGAAACTTCTTATTAGAGACCTCATTTTGAGTAAACACCAAATGAACATGTTTAGATACACATATCACATGAGTTTAGGTTGTTAAACTTGAAAATTCATGTCTAGATGAACAAATGTGATAACTAGATCATATTAGAGGACTTAAGCTTGAAAAGTTTGACCCAATTCAATAAATTGATTTGGTCACTTCATTTTAAGTCCAATCTTCATAAACATGTTTAGGAATAGGTATGACATGTTTCCAAGCACTTAAAGTGAGAAATTCATATGGATATGGATAAAATGACATAGAGGTCAATTCATGCTTACCTATTTTGAACCAAGTTGACCCAAGTCAACAAGTTGACTTAAAGGTCTCATTTTCAATCCATATTTAAGAAACATGTTTAAATTTACTCATGTTAGGTATCCATAGGTTTAAGTTTGAAAAATCATGAGTAAATGATAAGATTGAAACTTTGCAAGTTTCATGAAAACTAGTTTAGTGAATGAAACTATGCTAGGTTGATATCTTGACTTAAGGATATAATTTTCATTTCAAACTTGACATACACTCTTTACATGATCACTTTATGGTGCCATAAAAGTTTGAATGAAAATTGAACACGTTTTGAAAATAACTAAAAATTACAAAAATGAAATTTCAATCAACAATTAGTATGCACTTTCAGTTATTTCTAGAGAAATATAGAAAACTTATTTTTAATTGATTCTTGAAACTGCACCATCACTGAAAAATCTAGGTTCTTCAGTAAAAAATTTGAAAAATTTCATCAAGAATCTGATTTGAAATAGAATTTTGAAGTTAGATTTTGAAAACACAAAGTATCATTCTTCTTGAAATATCAATCTTTCCGATACTTTGAATTTTTCTTCAAAAACTTCAAATGAAAACTCATGCATACTATTTTATTTTATTTCTAATATCATTCACACCATTGCTTGCGTAAAATCATTCATAGGAATGATTTTGATAATTTGAATGATAACTAAAAATATTCATTTTTTCATTGAAAATAACATAGGATGAAAAATGAACTTAGAAAATTCATTTTGAGTTCAAACTTGATACATGCATTTCAAATGACAATTCAATAATTGGTATCAAAAAAATTTCATCCAACAATTGGTATTTCAAAATTGGAAGTATATACCTTGACCTAAGTCAACAAAGTGACTTACAAATTTCATCTTAAGTCCAAATTTGATTCATAAACTTACATTCTCTGATGTTTGATGTCTAAATGCCTAAATATGAGAAAAACATGAGTAGATAGCCAAATTTGATAATATGACATTAGTTTCATTTCAAACTTGATATACATATTTCATGTGACTATATATTTGTATTTTGAAAGTTTGAATGAAATAAAAATGTCATGAAAAAGAAACAATATTCATGCAAATATTCATACTTGAGTGCATACATGATTTAGGTTTGGATTCTATTTATCACTCTTTACTATCATGTATGATTTAAGTTACATATTAAATATTTGTTTTCCATCCCTTTGGTTGAGATTTTTATATTTCATGAAAAATAATCTTTAGAGTCTCAACTTCAACAAAGTAATAAATATTTGTTTTTCATCCCTTTGACTAGATTGACCTTTCTTGCCCTTTTTGATTAATGCAAAAGGGGGAGAAAAGTATAGAAAAAAGGGGGAGAAAATTATAGGTAAATGGGGAGAAAATTATAGGTAAAGGGGAGGAAAATATAGGAGATCCATGCATATAGATAGGGGGAGTTTATTTTCATAGATATATATGTTGATAGGGGGAGAAATCCCTTAGTTGATATCCTATATGCTTTAATGAATATATTTTCTTAAGGATATTTGTCATCATCAAAAAGGGGGAGATTAATGTTGGCTTTAGGTTTTCAACCTTGGTCTTAATCTCTTAATATCGATTTTGATGATAACAAACATGAAACTAATATTTCGTCAAGAAATCTTTCAGGTTCCATATCGATTAGCGTTCGATGTCCTCGATCAGGATTTGTAAAAAGACAGTAGCCCTTTCGGTGGACCGAACAGTGCCAAAAACTAGCAGTGGCTACTTCGGTGGACCGATCGGTCGACCGACAGAGGCCAAAAATGGGCAGTAGCCCTAGCGATCGACCGATCGGTCCACCAGATTGAGGATCGCGCAGTCGCGCGACCCTAGCTCCACTATTCGGTCGATCGAGTGTCTTGCGACAGTCGGTCGACCCGTCAGTCACATAAGCCAGCGGTTGCCCCCAGCGGTCGATCCGTCGGTCGACCGACCAATCGACCGAGCTGCCGTTCCTTTGAAAGGTTATATATATCATTCATATAACTCATTTAACCCCTCTCTCACTCACTCCTACAGATTTAATTGAGCATTCTAAAGGGAGATTTGAGCCTTCAAAGAATCGATCAACAGTGCTATGTTCTTTCGTGAACATCTTCTTCAAGTGCCAACTGCTTCCTCAACTCGGGATTTGATTCGAGCTCTACCTCTTGACGAGTTGAAGGCATGGAAAAGAGCTGTGGTTTCTCTTTCATTTCTTAAGCTCTTTTGATTGTATTTTTACTGTTATTTGAACGTATTCTTTGGATTTGTGCGTGTGAAGACCTAGGACGGTTAGGTCTTGAAATTGGGTGGTAGCCTTCGTATTTGAGGTTTAAATCCACCGGTGTAATTAAACGTAGTTTGCTAGGATTAAGTGGAGTTGTCCCTTAGGGTTGAGGTGGAAGAGTGCTCTCGATAAGAAGGCGGAGACTTTCGGGTGTGGAAGTGCCTTAGGTCGAGAGAGAGAGTCTTTGGGTCAAAGTCCTCTGTGTAAGGGAAACCGATTTAATATAGTTAAACTAGTTTGGAAATCCTAAGCGGGGTGCTTAGGTAGTGGTGTAGGCATTGGGGCCGAACCATTATAAATTACTGTGTTAGCATTGTTATTTATTGTTGCTTGTGCTTAATTATTTTATCTTGCTTCTGCATTTAATCGCAAAACTGCAACTTGCCTAAACGATTTGAGAAATGATTAAAATCTAATTTAGGCTAATTAATTTAGTTAACATACTATTCACCCCCCCCTCTAGTGTTGCCATTTCGACTACAAAAATATTCGGCCCGGAGGATCTTAGTTGCTAAGGATCTTCCATTGATATGGTTATGGCAAATGCCTTGGTGTACTTTTGCTACCCTTGGGGTTGGCGGATGCATTTAAGTAGTGGCCAGGAGTATCCTCTTCTATAGAGTTGGTCGTCGTGGAGTTTGCAATAACTCGCCATCCTTCTGAACTTGCTTTGGTTTAAGATGTGCCCCAACACATCTCCTTGCCTAAGGTAGGCTATGTAGGGGGACCTCCATTCGATCGTCTATTCGATAACTTGGACCTCGAGCAAGGCATCGGTCGACTCGATCGAGGACTTGCTGGATGATCGACCTATTATTTTGAGGTTTTTTGGTGCTGGCGAGCTTGGATAACAGGTCAACTCGGATGCTTTTCTTTCGAGGTATGTTCTGGATCACACAATCATTAAGTTAGTTATTAAAGAATGTACTAAGGACACATACCTTTCTAGGGAGGAGTCCCTTGCTTGGCAATTGTCGTTGACTTGTCCTACGACAAGTTGTGAGTCACTTTTGACGATCACTTTATGCGCTCCCACGTCACAGGCGAGCTTTAGTCCAGCGACCAGGGTCTCATATTTCGGCTGGTTGTTACTCGCTTTGAATTGGAATTGAAGGGACTGCTCTAGTGCGATTCCACAAGGATGATTCCAGCTATGCTTCCTCTTTCATTTGAGGCGCTGTCCATGAATTGTGTCCATGTTTCAACTCGATTAGTGTTGCCTTCCTGCTTTGTGAACTCGATGATGAAATCTGCCAGCTCTTGGGCCTTGATGGGGCCTCTTGGCTGGTATTCTATGCTGAACTCAGAGAGTTCTACCGACTAGGATATCATTCATCCAGCGAGATCGGGCTCGACTAGTACTTGTTTGATCGGTTGTTTTGTGCGTAGCATGATGTGGCGACACTAGAAGTACGGTCTTAATCTTTCGACCGAGATGACCAGGGTGAAGACAAATTTCTCTAGCCTTTGGTACCTTGTTTCAGGCCCTTGGAGGACTTTGCTGACGAAGTAGATCATTTCTTATCTCTCCCATGCTCTCGGACTAGCACCAAACTGAGGGAATTTTGTGTGATCGTAAGGTAAAGGAAAAATATCTCTCTCTGCTGAGGCTTGTCTAGAATTGGCAAACTGGCAATGAAGCTCTTAAGTTTCCCGAATGCTTGTTCACATTTCTTATCCCACTGGAAGTCTTGATTCTTCCTAAGGATTTTAGCAAAAGGGGTAGCTCTGCCCGTCGACCTCGAGAGGAATCTCGACAAGGCACACTTCTTCGAATTTAATATCATGTTGTAGCGTTTGAGCTAGTTGAAGATTTTTGTGAGATTGTCGCAGTGGTTTCTGGTGGCGGGTGTTTTAATGACCATGTCATCCACATACACTTCCATGTTCCAGCCGATCTGCTATTGGAAGACCTTGTTCATTAGGAGCTGGTAGGTGGCCCCTATGTTTTTCAACCTGAAGCACATTACCTTGTAGCAGAAATTGGCGTGTTCTATGATGAAGGCTATTTTCTCCTCATCTTCCGGTACATCTGGATTTGGCTGTAGCCTGAATAGGCATCTATGAAGCTCCGGTATTGATATCCTGCGGAGTCATCGACAAGTTTGTCTATGCTTGGGAGCTGGTAGAAATCCTTTAGGCAAGCCTTATTCAAGTTAGTGAAGTCTACACACATCTGTCATTTCCTTGAATTTTTCTTGACCATCACGACGTTCGCAAGGCATGTGGTGAATATGATTTCTATCATTAAGTTTGCCTTCAGCAACTTTCCGGTCTCATCGAGGAACGCTTGTTGGCGCTCAGCTCCAAGATTTCTCTTCTTTTGTGCCACAAGTTTGACCCGAGGGTCAATGGAGAGTTTATGGCAAATGACTCTGGGTCTATTCCTCGCATGTCGGCGGGTGTCCAAGCAAATATGTCGGTGTTAGCTCTGAGTAGAGTGTTGAGTTGACTTTTGAGCTCGGCCTATTGTCTGGCTCCGATGAAGATCACATGCTCAGGGAAGGCCCCGATCTGAACAAGTTCCAAGTCATTGACTGGCTGTGACCGCTCTTGGACATCTCCTCTGGGGTCCAATTCATATATCTTTGGTTGTTGCTCTGTATGGAAAATTGAGTATGCCTGTTGGGATGAAGTACTCAGTGCCTCTCCTAGTTTGATTTGTTTTTGCTTTAAGCATACATTGTAGCATAGGCGGGCCTCTTTCTGATCAGCATGGATCACTCCCACTTCTGTCTTCGAGACGAGGAATTTGAGCGCCAGGTGGGGAGTCGATACAATGGCTCCCAAATTCTCTTGAGAAATCGACGAGGTCCCCATTAATTGTAGGGATGGAGGGAGGCTTCAATCAATGACATCTTTCTAAAAGATTGATATAATAGAATGTCTGTTGAGCTCCCCTGGTCCACTACAACTTTCCTGACAAGGAAGTCGCCAACAATTAGAGAAATGATGACGGGGTTATGTAAAATTTTATCAAACCCCCAGAAATCAAATTCATAGAACGATAGTACCGGGGTCTGGATGTGAGGCCTCCGTGTGCGAGTCACGTCGTCGATCGCCATGATGGCTTGGAGTGACTTTTTTTTTGTCGAGCTCGTCTCGCCTCATCCGGCGAATCCTCTAGCTTTGCGGCCATCTTGGTTGCTGCCTACACTCCTCGACTGTGGCATTCTACTCTATCTTCGGTGTTGGAAGCCGTACTCCTACCGATATCGACCGCGGCTCCTCCTGCGATTGATGTAGCGATTGAGGCGACCTTCCCGTATTAGGTGCTCAATCTAGTCCTTGAGCATCACGCACTTTGCGGTGGTGTGCCCATAGGTGCGATAGAACTCAAACTTCTTACTTCTGTCAACATTAGGCGGAGGTTTCAGTTTTCCTGCGTTGCTAGGGTACTTGAGCAGCTCTTAGGTTGTAGATTTCCCGAAGAATAGTTTCCCTCTTGGTGTTCAGCGGAGTATATTTGCCATATCTGGGGCTAGGTCGAGAAGACGTCCTTCCCCTTTTACTATTGTCTTGCTCGTGGCTATCTTTGTCCTCACCCCTCTTATCGGGCTTTTTAGACTTCTTGACCTCAACACCATCTTTGGTGGTCTATCTATCGGCCTTCATGGCCCCTCAGAGTTCTTCCTTCTCCATGTAGCATACGACTTGTTCTCAGAACTCGACCATACTCCTTGGTTTGGACAGGGCGATCTGGTCCGTGAACTGTCTTGGCTTTAGATCGTGCTTGACGGAATATAACTCGACGTGAGGGTCGAGGTTGGGGATCTCCATGGCCACAACATGAAATCTTTTTAAGTACTACCTCAAAGGCTCATGTTATCCTTGCTTGATGTAGTAAAGACAATCCTCAGTCTTGGAGTAGATCCTAGATGAGGAGAAATGGTTGGTGAAGGCTCTAGAGAGCTCCTAGAAGGTGTGAACTGACCCTGGTGGAAGGGTGGAGAACCATAGTAGTGCGTCCTTCTCCAAAAAGGTGGGCAAAGCTCGGCAGAGGATAGAGTTGGTAGCGCCGTTGAGGAGCATCACTGACATGAACATCGTCAGGTAGGTGGTCGGATCATGCCGTGTCGTCATAAGGTTGAAGAGTGGATATGAGAAGATAACAAACTAGAAAGAATATTGAATATAATTTTTTAATCTCGTCTACCTCAGATATAATATCAATTTTTTTTTTTTTTCATCCTATTTTCTTATTATCCATGTCCTAAACAAATAAGGGATTAAGATCCATACCTTATTATATCCCTATTTATCCTATTAAGTAAGCTTGCCATGATGGTATAGTTTTAAATATTAAGTACCATATAAAAAAGAGGATCATTGAAAAGGTACAAACTTCAATCAGAAGCTCAATTGTTATACCAAAAGGTTTGACATTTTATTTTGTACCATAAGAAGGCCTTACTGGCCCAAGTGTTTCAACTTCAGTCACGATCTTAGGTTTCTAATGAGTTTATCTAGTTTCATTTCAGATCAAAAAGTCAATAAAAATGGACTCTCTAGCAAAAGAATATCAAGACCTAGATTTTGGACTTACATTTTTTTGTACAAAGTTCTTAGGCCTCAAACATATTGTATCTAATGATTTTACAACTTTTGAACCCAAACTAAGCCTAAAGCTTAGTCATTCTGATATGCAAGTGGCAATTTTGGTAAACTATCAATCGAATGTTCCATCCTCTGACCTGTGACCGAGGAGTCCAACAGCTCTTTTTTTCAACCATTGGTTAAGTTCTAGCTCATGTATTTAAGCTCAAATTCAATCTTTTCTTGCTAAGTGATCTATGTAGCAAAATTTATCAAAGTATGCTTAATTACATCACATGATGAGATAAATATGAATGAAATGATATCAAACAAGAGAATAACAAGAGTCAATGCAAACACCAAATATTTATAGTGATTCGGTAACCCCGCCTATGTCTACTACCTAAGCTCCTTGATTTAGATTTCAAACCTAATCACTAACCAAGGTTTCTTTTATACACTTGGACTTATGCTTTATCAACCAAGGTCACCAAGCAACCACACACAAGACCTTTCAAGGTCTCAACACAATTTTAAGTTACAATCAAGAATAAATGTAAAACAAAGTTAAATCACAAGAAATGAGAAAAGAAATCTTATCAAATGAAGACCAACTCCTCCTCAAACCAAGTGTTTAGAGTGGTTTGGTGTTGTTAATTCACACACAAGTGCACATATCACAATAAGTAGTAAAAAGTTCATTCCCACGAGGATTTTGTTCTAAGTTTGATATCTAATAATGATTATTGTTCTCTTAGTTCAAGCAAAGTTTAATTTGATGACTTAAAAGTAAAACTGAAAAGAAAATGACTAATAGAAATTGCAACGGAAATTAAGACTGGTTTATATAATGATCAAAGACCTAAGATCTTAACTTCCCCCTTTACTGTTATGTTCTTGTTTGAAGTCGGAGTGATGGTTACTTGTCCAGTGTGTCTCCTGGTCAGGTGCGAGCTGGGGGGGTGGGGGGTCCTGCTAAAGACACTCCGACGCCCAAGTCAGGGTATGATCCAGGTGGAGGTAATAGAAATTAGACTTTATCCTACCTGAGGCATGTAATCTCACTAGGATGTTGCTTGGAATGGGTCGAGGCTGATCCCGGAGATGTCAGGCTCGTGATGATGAATCCTTCATGATTAATGAGGACGTAGATGTCCTTGTATGGCCGGATGGAGACCCTGGGCTAAGATGTCTAGCCCGATTCAAGTTCATGCTTATGGCTGCTTCTTGGCCTAATTCGACCGGACACATAGTGTCAATCCAGTCCACAGCGACCAAGCTCAGTCGAGTCCTCGAGGACTTCATGCCGAGCTCTAAATCGGGTCGGCTTCCATCGTTGGTTTGGTTGCCATCACGTGCTAGGCATGAGACCTTATGTGTGACCCTTTGTTATCGGGGACGAATGCGACAATTGCGTCGAAGGGGGAAAATATCTTTCTGCGTGCCTGCCACCTGTATGGTCAATATTGTTGACAGGAAAGTAATTATGGAAAAATATTCACTTAGCGGTTTTTGAGGCATTAAGCGCCAGTTGTAAACTGATGGGCGTGGCGTTGTTTAGTGGGGAGGTGACATCTTCCGTTATGGGCAATAGTTCTCGCTCCAGGCTTATAAATAGCCCACTGCATATTGTGTTTTGCATGCATTAGTCACCATGGAATGGGAAGTGTCGAAGGCTACCATTCTTCTGAGAGCCAGTCCTAGGCTGGGAGTGAATGATTCATAGATCACCGTGGGTTTCTACTGCTGGGCTTAAGAGGAGGGTAGGAGGTGAGAGCCCAACTGTGAGTTTGCACCGCTAGGCTTACGCCGGGGTGCTTCCTTTGCCGGTTTACTCGAGGGAGGCATTGTACAGATGTATGGGTGGTCTTCATGGCTGGCTGGAACCTTATCTTTGGTTTTGTGTGCCCTCGATGATCGAACTAGGGTTGGTTTGCACTACTGGGGCTTCTATTTACTGACTTATCGTCCTTTCTTACTTTGTACTCTTGTGGTTTGTAGGGGGTTTTGCGACCAATTCTGCGTATATGGCGTTAAATACTGGTAGTAGATCCCTGGACTAGGGATTTTTAATTGTACGACTTGGCTCATTGCTAGCGTTGACAATCCTACTAGAAGGTTCTTCAAACATCTGCTTCGCTAGTATACCTTTGCGGCTTGTTTTCGTGCTTGTAAAATTGCCATTAGTGGGTTTGTAAATGTAAATGTCCCTTATGTGGGTTTTTGATGAATAAAGAGGCTGTTATCCGCTTTTATTCTTGATGTGATTTGCTGTGTTTGATCGGCTTCTCGATCACTATAGATCTGTTTAGAGTTTGATTGCACATTTAAACCAAAAAGGATGAGGCTTAAGGCTTGGGTTACATGTTCGGTGGTTGTGAGCAGGGCTGGCTGAGTTTATGAGGGTTCTCAGGTTAGAAGTAGGGGCGCGGTGGCCGACGAGCCAGCCTGGTAAAAATTGAGTTTGGGACGTGTAAGAGCTCTGAGGACGGATGTAGTGGTGAGGTGGTCAAAAATCCAGGCAGGTGAAAATCGAGTCCTGGTCGTGTAAGGGCTCTGAGGCCGATGTAGTGGCGCGATGGACGACGAGTTAGGCTGGTGAAAACTGAGTCCTAGTCATTTTAGGGAGTGGGAGCCTGAGATAGGCACTGAGGCCAATGAGCCAAACTTGTGAAAATCAAGTTCTGATCGTTGCTGGAATTCGAGTGTGGCATTGTGTGCCATGCGAGCCAAGCTGGTGAGAACCGAGTCCTGATTGTTTTAGGGCGTGGGAGCCCGATATAGGCACTAAGGCAAAGGAGGATTAGTTCATCGCACAGGTGCAAGGCAAGGGCTATCACAAGATCGTAGAGGTTCCTCATGTGTGTGCTATGAGATAGCTACAAGCAATCCAAAGATAAAGAACATGTGCAGAAAAGGGAGAGCAATGTTATTAATGATTGCAACAGTACAAGGTAACCCACTGAGGACTGTGCTCGGCCCATGCATGGTGGTGTTGGCTTAAGGTTTTCAACCTTGGTCTTAATCTCAGTTTCGATGATAACAAATATGGAAATAATGATTTCATGAAGAGTTTCTTTTAGGTTCCATATCGGTTAGCGCACGATGTCCTCGATCGAAAATATCGAAGAAATCGAGAAATCGGAAGGACGTTGGTCGACGCGCTCAGATTCGTCGGGAATATAGAGTATATGTTTAGAGTGTCTAGTTTATGTTGTAAATCCTCATGATGATGCATAAAAACCTAAAAATCATCCCCGAATCCCAAATCATGAAAACCCGGAAATTGCACTGAAACTCACTAAGCCTAGGGAGCTCCTTGGAGGGCTATATGACCTAGATATTTTCCTAACATAAAAAATGGCGGTAATTGTTCATTGGATTAAAACTAGATAATGAGGTATTTTTAAGAATTTTTTCAAAGCTTTTAGCCTACCCATATTTGACCCAAGAAATTAGGAAATTTTCATTTTTCAAAAATTTGTACTAGACCCCAAAAACTAGATTTTGATTTTTTTAGATATTTTTATTGAATCCAAATGGGGGGTAATCCTTATATAACATTTATGTTTTAAAGTTATTAACTTAAAGTTAATAAATATTATATAAGTAGACTTAGCGAAGACGGAACCAAAAAACAAACAAACCAAATAAAAAAATCTGCCCTGCCTAGGTTCGATCGACCGAACGAAGAAGAAGGCATTTTGGTCGACTGAACGGTGCCAGAATTTGGCAGTAGCCAATTCGGTCGAATGGTCGGTCGACCGAAGTGTTCCAAAAAGTGGCAGTTCGATCGACCGACAATCGATCGACCATCGACCGGATGGCAAAAATTGCTAGATTTCTGCCCGTTGACGCGTCGTTCTTTTGGGGAGTTATAAATACCCATCCCAAACTCTCTTCTAGTGAACTAATGATGCTTCTAAGCCTCAAAGAGCCACTCATTGCATCTCTACAAGAATTCTTGAACCATCTTTGCTAAGAGCCTTAGTTTTGATATCTACTTATTGATTTAGCCTTGAAGCTTCATAGATTCATCTTCACAAGGCATCAAGAGGACTAGGGAGTTTCTTTTGGAGCTAAGTACTTGTTGTTTGATTTATTGCTCCAATTGTTATTGTATATCAACTTGTGTAAACCTAGAGTGCTAGGTTGATTGAGTTGGTGGTTGCCTTGGTGTTAAGGCTTAAATCCACCATTGTAAACTTAGTTTACTAGGATTAGTTGAGTTATCCCTTAGGTTGAGGTGGGAGAGTAATATCGGTAGGAAGGCGGGATACTTTCGGGTGTGGAAGTGCCTTTGGTTTGAGAGCGGAGACTTTCCGGTTGTAAAGTCCTCTTTGTAAGGGAAACAATATAATTTAGTAAACTTAGTTTGGAATCCTAAGCGGGGTGCTTAGGTAGTGGAGTAGGCATTGGGGCCGAACCACTATAAATACTTGTGTTAGCATTGGTATATTTGTGTGTTCTAAATTGCTTTATTATTGCTTCCGCATTTAGTTGATAAATTGCAACTTGCCTAAGTGATCAAGTAAACGATTCAAATCGGAATTAGGCGAAAGATTTATGATACAATAATGACCCTTCGCCTTCCACCACCATCCCCCACCTCCGGCCACCGTCCCCCCACCTCAAGCCATCATTTCCCCACCTGATCCATCCACCATTCCCCCAGCTAATCTGGTCACCATTCCCCCACCTCTAGCCACCATCCCTTCAGCCGATCTAGGCCCGTCGACATCTAGACGTAGGCCACGAGGGCCTAATAGAATTCTCCCTCCGCCACCCGAGGGACAACTACTCAAAGCAGTTAGTGTGTGCGGAAGAAGGTAAGTATATGCATTAATTATTTCTTATAATTTATTTATAATTCAAAATATAATAATATGAATTTATATTTGGTGCAGATTTGAGCAGGAGGACGTCCCCCGCACGATAAACGAGGACGATTTGAAAGTTTATGCACGAGCCTACATGATCTCATGTGCCCCGTGAGCATATGGATTTATTTTGGTGAGAGTTCATGTAAGTATATTTATTAAATTAATGTTAATGTTAAATATTCATCAGTAATAATAAATTTTTTTTGCAGGGTCATTATACATGGCCGAAGGACCAGACCACTTTTGTGGAGGCTGCATGAGAGCGTGTTGCCTGCGCTCGCTATAACGGGCTACTTCAGCAGGCCCGTCAGACCGTGATGAGATGGTTGGGGGCCACATAGATAGGGCAGACTCAGGGACACACCCCCGAGTGGATTCCTGGCCATGTGTGGGACCAGCTCGTTGAGCGGTGGGACACACCTGAGTGGCAGGAGGTCTCCCGGACTGCGTCGAGAAACCACATGTCCGGGGGGGATGGCATGGGCGCGCGCCACACTGGTGGCTCCATCTCTTTTGCGGTTCATGAGCGTCGTATAGTATGTATAATTTAATTATTTTTAATTAAATTATATATTGTGTATAATAATACTAATGTATTTTTTTCTAATGTAAGACATGTGTGACGGAGGACAGCACCGTCCAACGCCCGTCGCTGATGGAGGTGTTTGAGCGCACCCACCATCGTCGACGAGGAGCGGGAGACTACATTGATAGCAGAGCCTCGTATATAATGGTAAGTATTTATATATGTCTATTTTATTTACATAATTTTTATTTATAGTTTATATATATTTAAAATATAAACATGTGTAGGAAACTTACATGAGGATTGTGATCGAGCGCGGAGGGACATCGGAGGAGTTCGACGCAGGAGCTTGGGTGGAGGCCACAGGTGGCTAGGAGCACGATCGTGTTTATGGCTTTGCAGACAGTGGCCATGCACGCGCCGTGCTCGGGCCACTTGGGGCACGGACCCCTCCGACTGTGTGTCAGTGACCCTCGACATCTCGAGCGCAGGACCAGAGCCGGATAACAGCCATGGAGTTGGAGCTCACCCAACAGAGACAAACGATGGAGGAGCAGAGGCAGGCGATGGAGGGGCAGAGGCTGGCGATGGAGGAGTAGAGGTTGGAGATGCAGGAACAGAGACGGGCGAATGATGAGTTGAGACAAATGATCCAGAACATGCAGACACTCCTCACTCAGATTGTGTCTCACTCTGGCCTTCTATCGATGATGTCGCAGTCATCGTCCTCCTCGACCCAGTCCTTGTCAACTCCATCGCCTCCACCGCACCCGTGAGATTTTAATTAATTGTATTTTTTTTTTTTTTTGATACTTGGTTGTATATAGACGATATTTTGATAATTGTTTGCCTCCGATTTGAGGCTAAGATTTATGATATTTATATAAAACTTGTATGTTTGGTTTCAAATGCATGTGTATGATATTTTCTGATTGTAATATGTGATTGAAAATAGTTTGTAGTCAATATATCATTGTATACAGGAATTTACAAAATTTTCAATTTTTTCAGTTACAGGATACACCTTTAGCCACGGCTTATCCACGGTTCATCGTCACTAAGCCGTGGCTGAAAGCTTATCATAAATGGCGGATGGTCTGGGCAGCACCAAATATTACGGTTGCTAATAGTATCACCGACGAAACTGGGCCGTGGCTGATGGTTGGTATCAGTGACATCCGCCTAAAGCCGTCACTGATGGTTTTTATTTAGCGACAACGAACGCGGCTGTCACTAATGATTACGTGTGACGGCCGATCGCAGCTGTCACAACTTATTTGAGACGCGCGCATCAGTGAAGGCTTTTTGCCACGGTTGACGCCGTCCGTGATATCTATCACCGACGGTTCAGCCACGGTTTGAGCCATCGGTGATGACGATAATTCTAGTAGTGTACTTGTTCTTCCTCTAGTCACGATAACAAAAATGGTAGTATTAATTCATCTAGTTCTCATGATTTTCTTTATGATGAATTAATGGATGAATATAAAAGCATGTATGCCTTGTTTGTTAGAAAAGATAAAGAAAACAAAAAATTGAAGAAAGAAAACTTAAGTCTTAGCTCTCAATTACATGATGTAAAATTAGAAAATGAGAAGCTAAAAATTAATGTCTCCAATCCATGCCATGATACCTTAAGTGTTGACATTAAGGATTTGGAAACAAAAAAATGACATCTTAAAGAATGAAAATAGCATGTTGAAAACTCAATTGCATACTATTCATAAATCCATGAATGACTTGAAAAATGAGGTTGTTTTTCTAAGTAAGAAAGTTAGTAATCTATCTAGTAATTCATCCTCTAAGGATTTCAGAAATACAAATGTTTCTTTCAAGAATGCTTATGCACATCATGCCTCTCATGTCAAGCATTCTAGCACCTAATCTCATGTTCTAAAGAAAATTATTTCCTTTAAGAATGCTCATGCTCATCATAGTTCACATCTCAAGCATTCTAATGATAAATCTCATGTCCATAGCAAAAAGGAAAAGAAGTTTAATGAATATTGCTTTTGTTGTGGTACTTTTGGGCATGCTATATATGATTGCACATTTAAGATGAACCCAAGTGGAGTTAAAACACTTTGGGTAACTAAGCCCTCTAACCCCCAAGGACCCAAAGCCATTTGAGTACCAAATGTCTCATGCTCTTCTATAGGGGGAACAACCACACAAGGGTAAAGGAAATTAAAGAATTGAAGTTGACCACGGACTTCAATGAAGAATCCATCTTTGGTTGCAACTTCAAGCCATCATGATGTCATATGTATGAAAATTGACATCTAGGTATGTGTAGTATCACCTCCTGTATATTACTTGTCATCTTAAAGTTGGAGTTATGACACTAGTTAAATTTGAGTTGGTTTTGTCCGCTCATGATATGACTTGAAAAATGATTTTTGTTTTTTTATTTCCCGGTCTCTTCGGAGACTTATGTGGCCTGTAATGGGCCTAAGCGACCTTGCGGTTCTAAATCGTAGGCTCATTGTGGCCTTTCGATTTTCAACCAATAGGAAGGGTTGGAGATCATGTTTTCATATTTATTATTTTTGTGATCTCTTAAAATTCGTTTTGACATGACTTGATTTTATTTAAAATGAATTTCGAACTATTTAGCAAAGTTAGATTTTAAATGAAATCTTTGCTATCTAGAATGATTAACTTACTTGAAATAATTATACCATTATGTTACCAATGATTTCCTCATGCAAGTTAAATCTAAGGTTAAATGGAAGGCTAACTAGAATGAAAAAGATTAGTTTGGCTAAATTTTCATGTATAAGGTATAACTTTGATAAATTCAAAATCTTAGTGTTATACCTCAATGTTTAAGCTTAAATTATGTTTCTATACTCATGATTAGAATTGCAGGTTAAACCCTTGAATTCTCATGAGTATGTAAAATTTTAGTACTTAGGCAAATTTCATTAAATGAAACTTGGTCTAGGTTGATATTAGAGACCTTCTTTTAAAGTCCAAACTAGTTAAACATGCTTAGAGATCTTATTCTTCAAATATTTCATAACTTAAGATATCTTTGATTCATTTTGATATCATGATAACTCATTTAAATGAATCTCTACTATCTAGCATAGGTTAAGATTTTTAAATGAAACCTTGCATTAAACCTTTGCTATTTAGTAAGTTAGCTTGCTAGATAGTATATGATTTCATTATGATACTAATGAAGCCTACTTGCTAGTTGAGAAAGTGGTCAAATTTGGAAGGCTAAAGGAAAATAGAAAGAAAGTGGAAATGTTGGAATTTCTCAAGAAATGAGGTATAAGTTTCATTTTGGAAAAATTCTTGCATAACACCTCTATTTTCTTGATTAAATGATTTCTCTATGCTCATGAATGATCTTTCATAATAATTGATTGAAATCTCATGAGTAGATAAAATTTTGATACTTAGGCAATTTCATGAAACCTTGTTTGAATAAAATGTGCCCTAGGTAGAATTTCATCTTAAAGACTTCATTTTAAGTTAAAACTTGATAAACATGTTTGAGCTTACTCATGACTTACATCCATGTGGTTAAAATTGAAAAATCATAAGTAAATGAATAAAATGACAACTACTTCGCCTTAGGAGACTTAAAATTGAAAAAGTTTGTCCTAAGTCAACAATTTGACTTAGAAATTTCCTTTTGAGCTCAAACCTCACAAACATGTTTAAATTTACTCATGTCAGGTATCCATATGTTTAAATTTGAAAAACCATGAGTAAAGGTTAAAATTTGATACTTAGCAATTTCATGATACAATGCTTGTTTTAGAATGAAATCATGCTAAGGTAAAATTTTAACCAAATAATATTATTTTCATTTCAAACTTGATAAACATGCTTTAAATGATTAGATGTTGATATCTGAAAAGTTTGAATGAAAATTGAAAACTTTTGAAAAATAGCTAATATTTACGAAAATGCCACTAGATTTCAGATATTTTTAGAAAAATGCAAAAAATTAATTTTTTGGTGATTCTTGAAAATGAATGTTCTCTGAAAAATCTAATTTCTTCAGCAAAAATTTCAAAAATTTTCAGTAAGAATATGATTTGTATGGGTTTTTGAAATTGAATTTCAAAATTTTAAAGTATCGTTCTTTCCAAATGTTCATTTTCCGATACTTTGATTTTTGGTCCAATCTTTGAATGAGACTTCAAGTATGATATTTTGAATTCACATTTGGTATCGTTCCACTCATGTGATGAGAAAAATCATTTCCAAAATGATTTTTGACTCCTTGATCGATACACGAAAATATCAATACTTAAGCCTATACATGATTTCTAGACTTGGAATATATTTATCATCTAACGCTATCATGTATGATTTAGTCTCATATTAGATATTTGATTTTTCATCCCTTTAAGTTGAGATTTTTATGTTTCATGAAAAATATTTTTGGAGTCTCAACTTTGACTATAGGTTGACTTTTTCTTGCCCTTTTCGATTGATGTCAAAAGGGGGAGAAAAATATAAGTAAAGGGGAAGAAAATATAGGAAAACCATGCATATAGATAGGGGGATTCTATTTCCATACATTTGCATGTTGATAGGGGGAGAAATCCCTTAGTTGATATCTTTTGTGCTTTAATATATATATTTTCTTAAGGATGTTTGTCATCATCAAAAAGGGGGAGATTGTTGGCTTAAGGTTTTCAACCTTGGTCTTAATCTCGGTTTTGATGATAACAAACATGGAACTAATGATTTCATGAAGAGTTTCTTTCAGGTTCCATATCGGTTAGTGCACGACATCCTCGATCGGAAATATCGAAGAAATCGGGAAATCATTGGTCGACGCGCTCTGATTCGTCGGGAAGATAGAGTCTAGGTTTAGGATGTCTAGTTTATGTTGTAAATCCTCATGATGATGCATAAGAACCCAAAAACCATCACCGAATCCCAAATCATGAAAACCCGGAAACCGCCCTGAAACTCACTAAGCCTAGGGAGCTCCTTGGCTATATGACCTAGATATTTTCCTAACATAAAAAATGGCGGTAATTGTTCCTTGGGTTAAAACTAGATAACGAGGTATTTTTAAGGATTTTTTGGAAGCTTTTAGCCTACCCATATTTGACCCAAGAAATTAGAAAAATTTTGTTTTCCGAAAATTTGTACTAGACCCCAAAAACTAGATTTTAATTCTTAAGGATTTTGATTTTTTTAGATATTTTTATTGAATCCAAATGGGGTTAATCCTTATATAACATTTATGTTTTAAAGTTATTAACTTAAAATTAATAAATGTTATATAAGTAGACTTAGCGAAGACGGAACCAGAAAACGAACAAACCAAGCAAAGAAATCTACCCTACCCAGGTTCGGTCGACCGACCGAAGAAGAAGGCATTTCGGTCGATCGAACGATGCCAGAATTTGGCAGTAGCCAATTCGATCGACCGAAGTTGGTTGAAAATTGGTAGTAGCCAATTCGGTCGACCGGTCGGTCGACCGAAGTGTGCCAGAAAGTGGCAGTTTGCTTTTGGTCAATTGACCGATCGACTGACGATCGACTGGCCATCGACCGGACGGCTGAAACGACTAGTTTTTCGCCCGTTGACGCGCCGTTTCTTTTGGGGGCTTATAAATACCCATCCCAAACTCTCTTCTAGTGAACTAATGATGCTTCTAAGCCTCAAAGAGCCACTCATTGCATCTCTACAAGAATTCTTGAGCCATCTTTGCTAAGAGCCTTAGTTTTGATCTCCACTTGTTGATTTAGCCTTGAAGCTTCATAGATTCATCTTCACAAGGCATCAAGAGGATTAGGGAGTTTCTTTTGGAGCTAAGTACTTGTTGTTTGATTTATTGCTCCAATTGTTATTGGATTTTGTTGTTTATTTTGATTGTATATCAACTTGTGTAAACCTAGAGTGCTAGGTTGATTGAGTTGGTGGTTGCCTTGGAATACTATTATTGGAACCAATCCCAAACTTCTTATATATATAATTGAGACCAATCAAAGGATTCACCAAAATTGAGAAATTCATGAAAGTTGGGGTCATTTTTGTCTATTTACCCTTTTTTAAAATACAAAGTTTAGATCTATGGTGCATGCTAAAGAATGAATATGTTGAGCCCACCATTGACATTAATGAGTGGACTCAAGAACATGTTAGATTGTTTGAAGTGAATGCTAAAACAATGCACTTTCTATATTGCTCATTTTCAAATGGTATACTTGAAAAGGTAATGCATTGTTCATCCGCATTTGCTATTTGGGCTTGTTTAAACATGTTATATATCTATGGAAAAATCGAGGAGCTTATCACTTTAGATGAGGGTGGTGATGACAATTGTCATCCCCCTAATACTAACATGGTTTTTGAAGCTCATAGTGTCTCTAGTAAAAGGAGCACTAAAAATCGAAAGAGGAAGGTTATATGCTACTTGTACAAGGAAAAGGGGCACATTAAAAAGAATTGTCCTTCCTTGAAGAAAAGAGCCAAGACGAGAGCAAGTGATTCAACATTCACCTACTAATCACATGAAGCACCTTCTTGTCATGATGAAGAAGCTACTTCTCACCTATGCCTCATGGGATTCAATGATGAGGTAAAATCTTCAACTTCTCATCATCATGAAAATTTTGATAGTGATGCTAGCTCTTGTAGTTCCCTTAACATGTCTTATGAGGAGTTAGTAGAAGAATGTTAAAAAAATGTATGTCATACTTTTAAAGAAAAATAAGGAAATTAAAAAGATAAAAAAAGAAAACTCTAAACTAAGTTCTCATGTGCATGCTTTAGAATTAGAAAATGAGAAAACGAATACTAGCTAATTTGATCATTGTCATATGATTTGAAGCTAAAAATTAAAGAGTTGAAAAACCAAAATAATGATTTGGAAATTGAGAATAATGAAATGCTAATTAATAATTCAAAATTTAGAAATGAAAATGAAAATTTGAGAACTAAAAATAATGAGTTAGAAGATAGATTAAAGCATGTAAAGAATGATTTTAAAAGTGATTTCAAGATTGAGAATGAGAACTTGAAATTTGAAAATGTGAAAATCAAAAATGAAAATTGCATGTTGAAATCTCAATTACATGCCTTACATAAGTCAATGAATGATTTGAAAAATGAGGTTTTGTTCTTGAGTAAGAAAGTTAATGTTCATTCTTTTAAGAACTCTAGAAATCAAAATGTCTCATTTAGAAAATCTCAAAAAAAAATGTTTTCTTTAAGAATGCTCATGCTCATCATAGTTCACATGTCAAGCATTCTAATAATAAATCTCATGTCCATAGCAAAAATGAAAAGAAGTTTAATGGACATTGCTTTTGTTGTGATATTTTTGGCCATGCTATCTATGATTGCGCATTGAAGAGAAATCCAAGTGTTACTAGGACACTTTGGATTCCAAGGTCTACTCACCCCCAAGGACCCAAAGTCATTTGGGTACCAAAAGTCTCATCTTCTTTTGTAGGGGGAGCTACCACACAAGGGTAAAGGAAATTGGAGAATTGAAGTTGACCATGGACTTAAATGAAAAATCCATAATTAGTTGCAACTTTAAGTCATCATGATGCCTAAGGTATGAAAAATGACATCTTAAGTAATCCGGTATCATCTCCTTACTTTGCTTTGTTCCATTCAAGTTGGAGTGTATAATACTTGAGTAATTCAAGTAGATTTTATTCGCTCTTGATATGATTTTATCAAATGTTTTTTTTAAAAAAAATTTGGCTTCCCGATCTCTTCGGAGACCTATGTAGCCTATAACAGGCTCTTGCGATTTTGTGGTTCTAAATCCTAGGCTAATTGTGGTCTTTAAATTTTCAACCAATAGGAAGGGTTGAAGATCTTAATTTTTGCAAGTATTTCATACTTTGAGATCTCTTGATTCATTTTGGTATCATGATACTTCCTTTTGAAGTGAATCCTTACTATATAGATTGGTTGAGACTTTTGAATGAAACCTTGCACTTAACCCTTGCTATTTAATATACTAACTTGCTAGTAGTCACATATTTCTATTATGCTACTAATGGTTGTTGCTAGCAAGTTATCAAAAAATTGATGGAAGGCTAATAGATTGAAATTGGAATGAGAGTTGACAAGTTTGACAAAATTTATCTCAAATGAGGCATGATCTTGACTTTTATTAAAATATAATTTAATTACCTAAATAATTATGCTTGAATGATTTCTCTATGCTCATGATTGATTATGCATGATAAATGTTTGAAGTTTCATGAGTAGAATTTTTTTTGATAACTTAGGCCATTTCATGATGTTGATATTGAATGAAATCGGACTAGGTTAAAATCCTTCAATAGAGACTTCATTTTAAGTTAGAAGTTGATGGCCATGTTTCGATGCGTTAATGATTCATTGCTTTGCATTTAAATTTGAAAAATCATGGGTAGATGAACAAGGTGATAACTAGATCACTTTAAGGGACTTAAACTTAAAAAGTTTGATCCAAGTCAACAAATCGACTTGGACATTTCATTTTAAGTCCAAACTTCATAAACATGTTTAGGAATATGTATGACATGTTTCCATGCTTTTAAAATGAAAAATTCATATGGATATTGATAAAATGACATAGAGGCCATTTCATGATAACCTCTTTTGAACCAAGTTGACACAAGTCAACAAATTGACTTAGTGGTCTCATTTTCAATCCATATCTGAGGAACATATTTAGATTTACTCATATTAGGTGTCCATAGGTTTAAATTTGGAAAGTCATGAGTAAATAATAAAATTGACACTTAATATGTTTCATGATAACTAGCTTATTTTTTAATGAAACCATGCTAGGTTGATATCTTAACTTAAGGATATAATTTTTATCTCAAACTTGACATACACTCTTTACATGACCATTTTGTGGTGTCATAAAAGTTTTAATGAAAACTGAACACGTTTTGAAAAATAACTGAAAATTATGAAAAATGCCATTAAAAATTTAGCATTTTCAGTTATTTCTAGAAAAATGTAAAAAAATCCCTTTTAACTGATTCTTGAAAGTGCATCTTCAATGAAAAATCTAGTTTCTCCAGTAAAAATTTCAAAAAGTTTCATCAAGAATCTAATTTATAGTGGAATTTTAAAGTTGGATTTCAGAAATGCAAAGTATCATCCTCTTGAAATATCAATCTTTCTGATACATTGATTTTTCGTCGAAAACTCCAAATGAAATTTTATGTATACTATTTTGATTCTATTTTTAATATCACTCTCACTATTCTTTGAATGAAATCATTTCTAAAAATGATTTTTATAACTTGAGCGATAACTTGAAAAATAACTTTTTGGTTGAAATCGAGATAGGTTGAAAAATGGACTTAGAAAATTTATTATGAGTTCAAACTTGACACATTCATCCCAAATGGTCATTCGCGATGTCTAAAAAATTTGAAAAAAATGATAACTTTTGAAAAAAAAATACCTAAAAATTACGAAAATGCAATTGGAATTTCAGGAAATTTATAAATTTTTAGAAAACTGATTTTTGACTGATTCTTGAACATGTAGATTCCTTACGAAATCTAGTTTCTCCTGTTAAAGTTTCAAATTTTTTTGTCAAGGATATGATTTGAATTGATAGGGATTTAAGAGTTTGATTAATGTATACTTAAGTATCCCTTTGACCAAAGTCAACAAAGTGACCTAGATTTTATGCCCAAACTTGCCTGACATACTTAAATTCACTCATGTTAGATATATAGGTACCTAAATTAGAGAAAACATGAGTAGATAGTGTGGACGGGCAACACTAGAGGGGGTGGTGAATAGTATGTTTACTAATTCAATTAGCCTAAATCCAATTTTAATCATTTTCTTAGATTGGTTTAGGCAATTCACAATTGAATGCGAAAGCAAGATAAATGATAAAGCAATTGAGCACGAAATAAAAAATCAATGCAAACACTGAGATTTATAGTGGTTCGACCCCAATGTCTACTCCACTACCTAAGCACCCCGCTTAGAATTTCCAAACTAGTTTTACTAGATTAATTTGAGTTTCCCTTACAATGAGGACTTTTCCCCGGAAAGACTCCGCTCTCCAACCGAAGGCACTTCCACACCCGGAAGTATCCCGCCTTCCTTCCGAGAGCTCTTTCCCACCTCAACCTAAGGGATAACTAAACTAATCCTAGTAAATACTACATTTAATTACACGAGTGACTTTACTCCTTTTTCACCAAGGATACCACTTCACCCGACAAGACCAAACACCTGGTCTTACAAACTCAAATCCAAATAAAACCAGTTCAAATAAAGATATAAAATACAATCAAAAGAGCTACAATATAAAACAAGATTAAAAGCACTTTTTAATCCTTCAAAAACCTCCAACTTGCCAAGTGGTAGAGCTTGAGTTGAAGCCCGAGTTGAGGAGCAGGCGTCGCTTGATGAAGAACTCAACAGAGGAACGGAGCACGCTGCGATTACTCCTTGGAAGGCTTTGATCTCTCTTATGGATGCTCAGTAATTTCTGTAAACGTAAGAGAGAGAGATTAAAAGATGTGTATGAGTTGTATTTATACCCCTAATTGAAGCGGGGCATCAACGGGATTATTTTCGATCGTTACAGACGCCCGGTCGATGGTCCGGTCGAATCATCGATCGACCGGTCATTTGACCGCTGCAATTTTCTCTCTGGTCGGTATCCCTTTGACAAATTGCGCGATCCGCGATCTTCGGTCGACCCATTGGTTGACCGATGCGATCTGCGCCTTCGGCTTTTCACAGGTTGGTCGACCGACTGGTTGACCGCCAAGCCTATTGCCCTTTTTGGGTTTCAGTCGGTCGACCGAGCCGGTCGACCGTTAGACGCAATAAGCTTGCGATTTCTCATTCGGTCGACCAACGCAAGCTGCGTTTGCAGCTAGCCTCAGTTCGGTCAATCGATCGGTCGACTGCTAGGGCTATTGCCCATTTCTTACCCTATTCGATCGACCGCTCGGTCGACCTAATTTAGGCTGAAATTGTTTTCTTCAGCCTTTTTCTTCCGCGCTTCATTTCCGGGTTCCGGCTTTCGACGAGCATCATGACGGAGAGCTTTCCATGTGATCTTTGAGCTCGTCCGATGTGACTTTGGTGAACCCGTCGATCTTCGGGAAGTTTCACGACGAACCTGAGCGTGACGATCAATGTCCTTCCGATTTTGCGATTCTCCAATTTATCCGATCGAGGACATTGAACGCTAGTTGATATGAAACCTGAAAGATATTCTCAATGAAATTATTAGTTTCATGTTTGTTATCATCAAAACCATCAAAACCGAGATTAAGGCTAAGGTTGAAAACCTAAAACCAACAATCTCCCCCTTTTTGATGATGACAAACATCCTTAAGAAAATATATATTTATTAAAGCATTAAGGATATCAACTAAGGGATTTCTCCCCCTGTCAACATGCATATGTATATAATTAAACTCTCCCTATCTATATGCATGGATATCCTATATTTTCCTCCCCTTTCTTATACTTTTCTTCCCATTTTAACTATACATTTCTCCTCCTTTTGACTATGCATTTCTCCCCCTTTTGACATATTTTCTCTATAGACTTTTCCTAATTTTCTCCCCCTTTTGAGATCAATAAAAAAGGGTAAGAAAGGTCTATCTATTCAAAGGGATGAAAAACAAGGATTTAGTTGAGACTCTAAAGGTATTTTCATGATACAAAAACATCTTAACCAAAGGGATGATTTTTTTTTTTTAATATTAAAACAAAGTCATACATGATATGTTCAAAGAACTAAGTATTTGAATTCAAAATTAAATCATGTATGTTATCAAAATGAATATTGTTTCTTTTTCTTGACATTTTTAGATTTCATTCAAACTTTCAACATACAAAGATATAGGCATTTAAAAACATGTATATCAAGTTTGAAGTGAAACTAATGTCATTTAATCCAATTATGAACTTAGCATGTTTTCATTTGAAATAAGCATGGAAAACCTGAAAATGCTAAGTCTCAAGTTTTGTTATCTACTTGTGTTTTTTTTCATAATTTGGCATCTAGACATCAAACATGAGATAATGTAAGTCTATGAATTAAGTTTGGGCTTAAAATAAAAAATTTTAAGTTATTTTGTTGACTTAGGTCAACCTATCTTCAAGATTTTAAAAATCAACCTTTTAAGTTTACACAAAATCAGGTTTTAAACAAATATTTTTTAAACCAATTTTTTCATCAAATTTTGATACCAAATATTGAATGGTCATTTGAAATACATGTATCAAGTTTGAACTCAAGAGAATTTTCAAAGACCATTTTTCATCCTATATTAATTTTAATATACACATGGATATTTCTATCTATCATCAAAAATATCAAAATCATTTCTAGGAATAATTTTACTCAAGAATTTGTGTGAATGATATTAGAAATGGAGTCCAAATGGTGTACATGAGTTTTTATATGAAGTTTATGAAGAAAAATCAAAGTATCGGAAAGATTGACGTTTCAAGAATAATGATACTTTGTGTTATGAAATCCAACTTCAAAAATTCACTTTAAATCCGATTCTTGATGAAACTTTTTGAAATTTTTACTGATAAAACAAGATTTTTCAGTGAATGAGTAGCTTCAAGAATCATCTCAAAATTAATTTTCTATATTTTTCTAGAAATAACTGAAATTTACTAATCATATGTTGAAATGATACTTTTGTAATTTTCAGTTATTCTAAAAAACTTGTTCAATTTTCATTCAAACTTTCATGACACCACATGATGGTCATGTAAAGAGTATATGTCAAATTTGAAATGAAAGTTATGTCCTTAAGTCAAGATATCAACCTATGGATACCTAACATGAGTAAATCTAAACATGTTTCTCAAATATGGATCATAAATGAGACCTTCAAGTCAACTTATTGACTTGGGTCAATTTGGTTCAAAAGAGATTATCATAAATTCACCTCTATGTCATTTTATCCATATCCATAAGAGTTTTTTACTCTTAGTGCTTGGAAACATGTCATACGTATTCCTAAACATGTCTATGAAGTTTTGGACTTAAAATCAAATGACCAAGTCAATTGATACCAATTGTGGTTTGTTGACTTGGGCCAAGCTTTTCAAGCTTAAGTCCCCTAAGGTGAATTAGTTGTCACTTTCTTCATCTAGACATGAATTTTCAATTTTGAACACATGACAACTAATCATTAACACACTTAAACATGTTTATCCAATTTTTAACTTAAAATGAAATCTGTAAAGAAGAATTTAACATAGTTCAATTTCATAGATATCATGATATCATGAAATGAGCCAAGTTATCAAGATTTTACCTACTCATGAAAATTCAAACTTGTATCGTGCATAATCAATCATGAGCATATAGAGACATCATTAAAGCATACATATTTAAGTATTATATTAAGATTTTTTCAAAATCAAAATTATACTCTTTTTTTTGAAAATTTGTCCAACTTTTTCATTTACTTCTAGATAGCATAGCTTTCCAATTCTTAACTTGCAAGTAAACTTCATTAGTATCATAATGAAATAATAAGACTACTAGCAAGCTAATTTACTAAATAGCATGGGTTCAATACAAAGTTCTATTTAAAACCTTAACCTATGCTAGATAGATAAGATTCATTTAAAGACAGTTTTCATGAGATCTAAATGAATATAAGAGATCTTAAGATTGTGAAATATTTAAAGATTAAGATCTCTAGACATGTTTAACTAGTTTGGACTTAATAGGAATGTCTCTTATAGTAAGCTCAACCTAGAGCAAGTTTCATTAGATGAAATTTGCCTAAGTGCTAAGATTCTATCTACTCATGAAACTTCAAGGGTTTGACATGCAAATCTAATCATGAGTATAAAGACATAGTTTAAGGCTAAGCATTGAGGTATAACACTAAGATTTTGAAATAATAGAAGTTATACCTAATTCATGAAAGTTTAGCCAAACTAATCTATTCTATTTAGTTATTAGCCTTACTAAAAACTTATAACTTGCAAGTATACTTTATGAATGGTAATCAAATCATATCTACTAGCAAGTTATCAAACTAGATAGCAAAGATGAGGATCAAATATCAATATCAAAATCTACTTTGCTAAATAGTTTCAAATTCGTTTCAAAATATATTATCATGAATCCAAAACGAATTAAGAGATCTCAAAATATGAAAATTTGAAACATAAGATCTCCAACCCTTCCTATTGGTTGAAAACCAAAAGGCCACAATGTGCCTACGATTTAGAACCGCAAGTTCGCTTAGGCCCATTACAGGCCACTGGGGTCTCCGAAGAGACCGGAAAATCAAAAATCAAAAACATTTTTGAAATAAATTAAGAGCGGGGAAAATCAATCAATTTTAAGCATGTATTAAAACTCCAACTTAGATAAAGCAAAGGGATATAGGAGATGATACCGGAATAGTTTTGATGCCAACTTTACCTAAGGCATCAAGGTAGCTTGAAGTTGCAACCAAGGAAGGATTCATCATTCAAGTCCATGGTCAACTTCAACATATCATCGATCTTTCACCCTTGTGTGGTAGCTCCCCCTACAATAGAAGATGAGATCTTTGGTACCGAAATGGCTTAGAGTCCTTGGGGGTTAGAGGGCATAGGAATCCAAAGTGTCCTAGCAACACTTGGATTTCTCTTTAATGCGCAATCATGGATGGCATGCCCAAATATACCACAACAAAAGTAATGTTCATTAAATTTCTTTTTGTTTTTGTTATGGACATGAGATTTATCTCTAGAATGCTTGTCATTTGAACTAGATTGAGCATGAGCATTCTTAAAAGATACATTCTTCTTTTGAATATGAGGTTTAGGTGTAGAATGCTTAGTATGAGAATAATGATGAACCTTAGCATTCTTTACATGAGCATTTTTATTTTTTGAGTTCTTAAATGAGACATTTTGATTCTTAGAATTATAAGAGGAAGTGTTAACTTTCCTACTCAAGGTCAACATCTCATTTTTGATATCATTTATGGATTTATGAATAGCATGCAATTGAGTTTTCAACATGCTATTTTCATTCTTCAATATGTTATTTTTATTTTTCAACTCCTTAGTGTCAATATTTAAAGTATCATGACATGGATTGGGGACACTAATTCTTAGCTTCTCATTCTTCAATATGTAATTGAGAGCTAAGTGTTGAATTTTCTTTCATCAATTTTTTGTTTTCCTTGTTCTTTTTCATAAGCAAGGCATGCAATTTTTGACATTCCTCAACTAGTTCTTCATATGATATATTGAATGAACTAGAAGAGCTAGTACAATTATTATCATTATTATGACTAGAAGCGAAAGAGTGTACCTAATCATTAGCAATTTTGAGGCTCACTTTGGAAGTAGCTTCGTAGTCATGAATAGAGGATGCTTCGAGTGAATGAGACGTGGAGGTGGATGCACTTGACCTCTTCCTTGCTTTGTTCATCATGCTTGGGCAATTTTTCTTCACATGCCCCTTTTCTTTGCAAGCATGACAGATTACTTTTTTTTTTCGGCTCTTGGTGCTACTTCTTTGACTAGAAGAGCTATGGACATCAAAACCAATATTAGTAGTAGGTGAGTGACCATTGTCATCACCACCTTCATTAAAAGTGTCAATCTCTTCGGTTTTGGCATGATCGTATAAAACATTTAAACTAGCCCATAAATCATGAGCCGAAGAACAATACATGACTTTTTCTAGTAAGCCATTTGGTAATGTGCAAACTATGTAATTCATGGCATCTCCATTATACTTAAACATTTTCTTATCCATTTCACTCCATGCATGCATATCAACCTTAGGTTTAATAAATTCCCAATGTAACATGTTAAATACACCAAAACCTTTAGTCTTCATAAATGTGTACATCCTAGATTTTCATAGACCAAAGTTTGATTCATCGAACCTAGGGGGTGAAGACACTACACTCTCTAGAGCCATTTCTAGATCAAGACGAATTGTAGAAGGGATGGTGAAATCACAATCTACGACCCGCTCTGATACCAAATGTGGGCGAAATGGCAACACTAGAGAGGGATGAATAGTGTGTTTACTAATTCGATTAGCCTAAATCCAATTTTAATTGTTTTCTTAGATTGGTTTAGGCAATTCACAATTTGCGGAAGCAAGATAAATGATAAAGCAATTGAGCACGAAATAAAAAATCAATACAAACACTGAGATTTTATAGTAGTTCGGCCCCAATGCCTACTCCACTACCTAAGCACCCCGCTTAGGATTTCCACACTAGTTTTACTGGATTAATTTGAGTTTCCCTTACAACGAGAACTTTTCCCCGGAAAGACTCCGCTCTCCAACCAAAGGCACTTCTACACCCGGAAGTATCCCGCCTTCCTACCGAGAGCTCTTTCCCACCTCAATCAATCTCAGGGACAACTAAACTAATTCTAGTAAACACTACGTTTAATTACACGAGCGATTTTACTCCTTTTTCACCAAGGATACCACTTCACCCGACAAGACCAAACACCTGGTCTTACAAACTCAAATCCAAATAAAACCAGTTCAAATAAAGATATAAAATACAATCAAAAGAGCTACAATATAAAACAAGATTAAAAGCACTTTTTAATCCTTCAAAAACCTCCAACATGCCAAGTGGTAGAGCTTGAGTTGAAGCCCGAGTTGAGGAGCAGGCGTCGCTTGATGAAGAACTCAACAGAGGAACGGAGCACGCTGCGATTACTCCTTGGAAGGCTTTGATCTCTCTTATGGATGCTCAGTAATTTCTGTAAACGTCAGAGAGAGAGATTAAAAGATGTGTATGAGTTGTATTTATACCCCCAATTGAAGCGGGGCATCAACGGGATTATTTTCGATCGTTACAGACGCCCGGTCGATGGTCCGGTCGAATCGTCGGTCGATTGGTCATTCGACCACTATAATTTTCTCTCTGGTAGATCGACCGACAGGTCGACCGCCAGATGCAAATCGCACGATCCGCGATCTTCGGTCGACCCATTGGTCGACCGACGCGATCTGCACCTTCGGCTATTCATAGGTCAATCGACCAACTGGTCGACCGCCAAGCCTACTACCCTTTTTGGGCTTCGGTCGATCGACCAGGCCGGTCGACCAACAAATGCAAGAAACTTGCGATTGCTCTTTTGGTCGATCGACGCAAGCTGCGTCTGCATCTAGCCTCAGTCCGGTCGACCTCTAGGGCTACTGCCCATTTCTTACCCTATTCAGTCGACCGCTCGGTCGACTGAATTTAGGTTGAGATTATTTTCTTCAGCCTTTTTTCTTTCGCGCTTCGTTTTCGGGTTCTGGCTTTCAACGAGCATCATGACGGAGAGCTTTCCATGTGATCTTTGAGCTCGTCTGATGCGACTTTGGTGCACCCGTTGATCTTCGGGAAGTTTCGCGACGAACTCGAGCGCGACGATCAATGTTCTTCTGATTTTGCGATTTCTCTTATTTATCCGATCGAGGACATCGAACGCTAGTTGATATGGAACCTGAAAGATATTCTCAATAAAATCATTAGTTCCATGTTTGTTATCATCAAAACCATCAAAACCGAGATTAAGGCTAAGGTTTAAAATCTAAGGCCAACAGATAGAAAATTTTGATACTTAGCCATTTTCTTGTTTTTCATACCTATTTCGAGTGAAATCGTTCTAAGTTCATATTTTGATCAAATGATATTATCTTCACTTCAAACTTGATATATATGCTTCACGTGACCATATCTTGGTATTTTGAAAGTTTGAATTATTTTTGGAAATGTCATAAAAATCTTACTTATTTACGAAAATGCCATTGAAGTATCACTCTTCTTAAATTGCTCATTTTTTTGATACCTTGAATTTTCATTAGATTTTCAAATGAGATTTGAAGTATGATATTTTGAATTCATGTGTCGTATTGTTCTACTCATTTAATGAAAAAAATCATTTCTAAAGTGATTTTTGACTCTTTGACGAATACTTGAAAATGTCGATACTTAAGTTACTACATGATTCTTGGTCTTAGATTTCATTTATCATTTCACGATATCATGTATGACTTAGTCTCTTATTTAATGTTTGGTTTTCATCCCTTGAGTTGAGACTTTCGCAATTTTGAAAAATCTTTTAGAGTTTCAACTTTGACTTTTGATTGACTTTTCTTGTCCTTTTTGATTGATGTCAAAAGGGGGACACAAATATAGGTAAAGGGGAAGAAAATATAGAAAAATCATGCATATATATATGGGGAGTTTATTTTCATAGATATGCATGTTGATAGGGGAAGAAATCCCATAATTGACTTCCTTTCTGCTTATATGAAAATATTTTCTTAAGGTTGTTTATCATCATAAAAAAGAAGAGATTGTTGGCCTAAGATTTTCAACCTTGGTCTTAATCTCGGTTTTGATGATAACAAATATGGAACTAATATTTGAGCAAGAAATATTTTCAAGTTATATATTGGTTTGCCTGCGACGCCCCCAATCAGAAAAATCATAAAACATTAAGAATCGAAGGCTTCAGAGTCGAGCATGTCAAAATTAGTTTATGACTTAATTTCTTTTATTATAAATGTAACTAAGCCTTATTTTGATGTTATCATTGAATTCACAATCCAAAAAAATAAAACCCGAACCCCAAAAACTTGAAAACTAAAAAAAAAAAAAAAATCAAAAAACGACCTTGAAAATTTCTAAAAGTAAAGGAGGACTCCTTGGAGGGCTATATAATTTAGATATTTTCTTGTCATCAAAAGTCTCAATAATTGTTCCTTAGGTAAAAATAAATTAAATACATATTTTAAAGGAATTTTTGAAAACCGTTAACCTAAAAAAATAATGCTTGAAAGGATAGAAATCTCTAAACTACCCAGAATTTCCAGAATGCCCCCAGCCAATTATTAAAAACTGCCCAGAATTCTCAGAATGCCCAAAAATAGCTATTTTTCAAATTTAATAAGGTTTGTATGGCTCTTTGCTTTCATACCCCAATACCAACTCTATAAATACACCCAAAACTCTCTTCCTAAAGCTCCCAACTATTCATTAAGCAATTCTAATAATATTTGGAGCTTTTCTTGAGTCATTTCTCTCAAATCTTAGCTTTGAGCTTCTACCTCCTTGATTGAGCCTTCAACCTTGTGTTTCATCATCAAAGGCATCAAGTGGAAGGTAGGATCTTCTGTTGGAGCTAAGTATTATATTGATTGTATTTTTGCTCCATTTATATTTGTATTTTGTTATTATTCTCATTGTATATCAAGTTGTGAAAACCTAGGGTGCTAGGTTTGTGTGTATGGTGGTAGCCTTGGTGTAAAGGCTTAAATCCATCGGTGTAAACTTAGTTTGCTAGGGTTAGTTGTGTAGTCCTTAGAAGAAGAGGTGTTGGAGGGACTCTCGGGTGTGAGAATAATCCTCAGTTGTGAGGGTCGGTGCCTTAGCTTGTAGATCCTCTTGTAGGATACACTTAGTAAACTAGATATTGAAATCCTAAGCGGGGTGCTTAGGTAGTGGAGTAGGCATTGGAGCCGAACCACTATAAATTCATTATGTTAGCATTGCTCTTGTGCGTGTTTGATTACTTGTTATTTATCTTTCTTCCGCCTGCTATTAAATTGTGATTTGCCTAAAGTAATTAAGAAACGATTAAAACCGAAGTTAGGCTAAATTTTTAGTTAACACACTATTCACCCCCCTCTAGTGTGGCCATTCAACTTACATGAAAATCGTCAAGTGTGTGGTTGAATGATCGGCCGGGTGTTGTTCCTAGTATCACCCATTCCATCATAGGGCTTTAGTATGGTCGGTAGCTTGAATCTAGGGGGAAGGCTTGCTGCCATGATGTGTTTAGCGAAGGATCCCGAATCGACGGGAAGAGGATTAACAACCTCTGTGATTTTGGGGTCTTTCTCCCTTCTTAGTTGAGGCGTGCAGAGATCTCATCTTGGAGGACAAAAGCTTGCCTCCTCCTCTCCGAGTGATTTCTCTCTTCATGATCTGAGCAGCGGCACTCGTAACCGACCGGACGTTGTTCCCAGGATCGCACCAGCATCTTGACCTGGACTGATAAACGTTGGTTCTCAACCTCAAGGTCATTTATTCGAGGCTGGCATGCTTCTGTTGGGGGATTAGTTGGTGCCGAAGCGTTGCTCCTCACCGTTTCAGCATCTCTAGGTAGTTGGGGCACATCACCGCTAGGGTGTTGCTTTTGTGCGGCGGCATTCACCTGGCTCTGAGTTCCAACCATTGCGGAGCAGGTAAAATTTACTTGGGGAGGGGTTGCAAAAGACATTCTGACGCCCAAGTCAGGGTGTGATCCAGGTGGAGGTAACAGAAATTAGATTCTATCCTACCTAAGGCGTGTCGTGCTTGTATATATTGCAAGATGAGGAAGGAATGATGATAATGCCTCTCGGTAGTCTCGCTGGGATGTTGCTCGGAATGGGTCGAGGCTGATCCCAGAGATGTTGGGCTCGTGATGACGAAACATTTGCGATTAATGAGGATGTAGATGTTCTTGTGTGGTTGGGTGGAGCCTCCTAGGCTAAGTTGTCTGGCCTGATTCGAATTTGGTTCATGCGTATGGACGCTCTAGGCCTTATCCAACCTATCCCATAGTGTCAGTCCCGTCCACTTTCCTACTTAATTCCTTTCTTCTTCTTCCAATTTATGACATAATTTTTTTTACTAAAAGCTTACGAGGTACAAGACTTCAAGCCTATTCTAGCAAGAGATGTGGCTACTCCACTACAATATTTTATTTAAAAATCCACTTTTATTATTGGAAAAATCAATGCTTTTTTGATGTTTAAATCAAAATTTAGACATTTACAAAAATGCCGGTGTAAAAGTAGAAACTAAATAATGAACAAATATTACTACCAACGCCCATAAAGGCGCCGATTTCTTTGCAAAGGGCGTCATTAATTACACCCAAATGGGATTAAGTTTGAGTGCCGACGCCTAAAGATTTAGGCGTTGTTATTCAAATATTAATATATATATATATGTATGTATTATTTGATTATATAATATTAAACATATATATTTATAAAATATATAATATTTTATATTTGATTATAAATAAATAAATAAATAAATATTTATATTTTATTATATAAATATAATATTTAAGATTATTATTTGTATTCTAAGTAAATTTTTTAAGTTTAACAAAATATTTATAATATGTAAAAGTAATAGAAAAAAAAAGGATGTAGGACAATCAATATGATACTCGATTGGACTAGCATTTTGGGTCCGGTCGAATTAGGCCTAGAAGCGCTCATGCTCATGAACCAGACTCAAGTCAAGCTAGACGGAGTCAGGGGGCTCCACCCGGCCATACAAGGTCATCCACGTGCTTATTAACAACGAGGGATTCGTCATCATGGCCCCGACATCTCCAAGATCAGCCTCGACCCATTCCGAGCAACATCCCAACGACATCACCGAGTGGCATCTTCGTTGATCATCCCTCATCCTGTAATATATACAAGCACCATGCTCCTCAGATAACCTAGAATCCAATTTCTATTACATCCACCTGGATCACATCCTAACTTGAGCGTCGAAGTGTCTTTTGCAGGCCCCCTCCCTATTGGAGTTGCACCTGATCAGGAGACGCACCCTACCAAACTGCACCGCTCCGACTTTAGGGAGCAACATTTGGTGCCCATCGTGGGGTCAAGTTAATCTTAACTACCCCACAATGGTTGGTACCTGGAGCTAGGCGAACGTTGCCGCACGTAGGCAGCATCCTAGTGGCGACGTCCCCCTACTACTTAGAGATGCTAAAATAGTGAGAAGTGACGCTCCGGCACAAGCACCAGAAGAATCCTAGCATCCGACAAATGACCTTTAGGCAGAGAACAAACGGTTAGCAGCCTAGGTAAAGATGTTGATGCGGTCCCGAGAACAACACTTGGCCGAGCACGAGCGCCACCGCTCAGAGCATGAAGAAGACAAACACTCGAAGAGAACGAGACTAGTCTCTGTCTTTCTGGATGAGGTCTCCAACATACTCCATTAGAGAGGGAGGAAGGACACCAGGACAACGGAGGCCATCCCTCCTCTTCCCATCAACTCGGGACCCTTCACCGAGCACATCATGGCAGCATACCTTCCACCCCGATTCAGGCTGCCGACTACACTGAAGCCCTACAATGGCATGGGCGATCCAACTCGCACATGACAATGTTCAGGTCCATGATGCTCCTCAACGGAACAACAAATCTCGTTCTTTGAAGAGCCTTCCCAACCTTCATGGAAAAGGCCACACTATTGTGGTTTTCCTCACTCCCACCGGGACCTATACACTTTCGCGGAATTCTCCTGCACCTTCACTAGCTGGTTATCCTCTTCCTAGATCTACCCTAAAATAGAAGACACCCTCCACTACATCAAACAAGGGAAACATGAGTCCTTGAGGGACTACATACAGAGATTCCAAGCCACGACGACATAAATCTCGAACCTCGACCCACAAGTCGAGTTATTCTTTATCAAGCACGGGCTAAATCCCGGACACTTCGTTGACCAGATCGCCCTAGCAAGGCCAAAAGACATGGTTGAGTTCTAGGAGAAGGCTGTTTGCCGGATTGAGATGGAATAACTTTGAGAGGCCAGGAAGGGCAATAGGCAAACCGTCAAGGATGCCTACGGACTTACGAAAGATAGAGGTGCGAGGTCCACCAAACTTACGAATATACCACGGAGGAATGCGTGGTACTCCGAGATCAAATCAAAAGGCCACCTTGACCACTACATCCGACGCGGATGGAGCTACATCCGAGATTGGTGAAACCTCGGCGACCAACACCGAAGTCCAAGCAAGATACCACCGCCCTGTGGTACGACAAACAATCACGATGACCGGAGGACATAGCGGCCATGCTCCGAAATCCCTGGAGTAATTGATTACATAGTAGGCGGATTAGTCGGAGGAGGCGAGATGAGCTCAACAAGAGCAGAACCACCCCAAATCACCATGACAATTGACGATGCAACTCGTCCATGGAGGCTGTATGCGCCTACCCCAGTAATATCTTTATATGAAACCGACTTCCAAGGATTGACAAAAATTTGCATGATCTTGTAGTTATTTCCATAATCGCCGGTGATATTCCTTGTCAGGAAAGTCTTGGTATACCAGGGGAGTTTAGCCGACGTCTTATTCTACCCAACACTTGAAAAGATGCACATCAACAAAAATTCACTCCATCCTTACCATGGAGAACTCATCGACTTCTCAAAAGAGCCAGTCGATGTCAGCGGCTACTTATGGCGGGCGATAATGTTCGACTCCTCGCCGACTATGAAGTCAGTGAACGTATAATTCCTCATCGTCAAAAATTCAAGCCCCTGAATAGTCTGGGAGCTGTGGTGTCGACTCGATCCCCACCTCTCCATCAAAATCCCTATCTCTGAGAAAGAGGTAGGAGTGATGCATGCGGACTAGAAAGAGGCCCGCATATGTTACAATGAGCGCCTAAAACCTAGGCCAACCGAGCCAGAGAAAACACTGGATACCCTACCTTCGTTAGCAATTTTGGTTCTTCAAACAAAACACCAACATCGAATTTCAGAATTGGACCCCAAAGGAGATGCCGAAGAGCGGCCCTAGCCCACTGATGATCTGGAACCTGTACAGATCGGGGCCTCCCCCAAAGAGGTAACCTACAATGGAGCACGCCTCCCCACCGAGCTCAAACCTCAATTCAGCACTCTACTAAAAGACAATGTCAACCTCTTTGCATGGACACCAGCCGACATGCCGAGGATACACCCTCAAGTCATCTGCCATAGATTAGCCATCGATTCTCGGACTAAACCCGTGGCCGAGAAGAAAAGAAAGCTCAAAACCGAGCGCTAGCAAGCATCCCTCGAGGAAATCGGGAAACTGTTGAAGGCATGATTTATTAGAGAAATCAGATTCACCACATGGCTCACGAACATCGTGATGGTCACGAAACACTCAGGAAAGTGGCGGATGTGTGTCGACTTCACTGACCTCAACAAAGCATGTCCGAATTAGGACTCCTATTCGATGTCGAGCATAGATAAACTTGTCGACGGGGGTATCAATACCTGAGTTTCATGGATTCTTATTCATGCTACAACCAAATCTTGATGCACCTAGAGGATGAAGAGAAGACATCCTTCATCACCGAGCACGCCAACTTTTGCTACAAAGTGATGCTTTTCTGACTCAAGAATGGAGGAGCCACATGTTGGCTTAAGGGTCTCTCTTAAGCCTCGATCTTTATTTTGATGATAACAAACATGTATTTAATTCAAGTGTGAAGTTTTGAGTTCAGGTTGAGATTGCGATAAGCATGCCAAATCCATTCAAACGAGATGAAGGAAAAGATCGTCAAAGAAACGGAAGAAGAAATCGTTGAAGAAAGGCTCGGGCTTAGATCAAGTAGAATTAATATAATATATCCCTAGGATAGTTTATCCCGAGCCAAAATTATAAATTTATCCAAGTTGAAACTTGGTAACAAAAACCCATAAAAAAGGCATGTAAAAATACAAGGAGAAGTCAGCCTCAGCCTGAGTTCGTTCGATCGATTAGTCGACCGAGTGAAGAAAAAAATGGGCAGTAGCCATTCGATCGACCAGTCGGTCGACCGAAGTTGGCGAAGAAAAAAATATAAGGCTGCGTCGGTCGACAAGTCGATCAACCGACAGAAGGAAAAATTGGGCAGAATGGTAGTGGTCGACCGAACTAGAGATAGCCCACTTGCGCGACCCTGGCTCCAGTCATTCGGTTGATCGAAGGGTCGACCGAATGTTGGAAGAAATTGTTTTTCGTCAGCCAGTCGACCCGTCGGTCAACCGAGCTCTCACAGACTGCCAGCGGTCGCATTGGCGGTCGATCCGTCGATCTACCGACTGATCGATCGGCCAGCTTTCGAACGGCTTCAACGGCTATTTTTTTACCCGTTGAGCGAGCCATTCGAGTGAGGGGATATAAATACCCCTCACCTAACTTCTTTAAAACTTCCTAGAAATTTTATGGAGCATTAAAGAAGTTTTCTTAAGCCTTCAAAAGATCAAAATCTGCGCGTGCCCTCTACTTCCATCTATGACTCATTTCAGGCGCTGATTCCCTGCTTCTTCAACTGTGCTACAACTCAAGAGCCATCTTCTTGCAAGTTGGAGACCTGAAGGCGGTGGAAAGAAGCGTTGGTTCATTTCATATTCTCAAGCTCTTTCCTTTGTATTTGACTTTTATTATAAACTTGTTTTCAAGTTGAGATAGCTGTTAGGTGTGCTAGGAAATACTTAGGGATAACTTTATAGAATTGTGTTTTGCCTATGTGAATAGGATTGAGGTGTTCTCCGAGTGGTGTGAAGGGTGTCCTCATTGTATTCAAAGGGAAACATAAACTCTATAAAGTAGTGGTTAAAAATCCTTGGTGAGGAGACAAGGAAGTGGAGTAGCCAAACCACTATAAGCATTCTTGTTTGCATTGCTTTCTTACTTGCTTTTATCGTTGTTATTGAATTTTGATCACGTTAATCGGTAAGTAATAATTTCATTAAGTAAAGATAAAATTGAGTAAGAAGAAAATTAAATAAGGGGACGGATACTATTCAACCCCCCCCCCCCCCCCCTCCTTCTAGTGTCGGGTTTCACACAACACCACATATTATCGCCTAATGAACAAAGTCTTTGAGAACCAGATTGGCTAAAACATGGAGGTGTACGTCGACAATATAGTCGCCAAAACACCAACCGCTAGGAACCACTGCGATGAACTCATTGAAATCTTCACCCAGCTCAGGCGCTACAACATGAGACTGAACCCGGAGAAGTGTGCCTTCAAGGTCCATGCAGTAAATTTCTCGGCTTCATGCTTACGAACTAAGGGATGAAAGTCAACCTAGAAAAATGTCGAGCCATCCTAGAGATGCAGAACTTACTTAACATATAAGAGGTACAACAACTCATCGAGAGAATGACCACCTTATCCAGATTCCTCTCCAGATTGGCTTATCGGGCTGCCCCTTTCTCCAAGATTTAGAGAAAGAAAGATGACTTCCAATGGGACGAGAGGTGTGAACAGGCCTTCGAAGAGATCAAACACTTCCTCACCTGTCCTCTAGTCTTGGACAAACCTCAGCCAAGAGAGACACTTTTCCTTTACCTCACAGTCATAGAGAATGCCCTCAGCTCGGACTTGGTCCGAGAATAGGGAAAAGATCATAAACTGATCTACTTTGTCAACAAGGTCCTCTAAGGGCCCGAAACCAAATACCATAGGCTAGAGAAGCTCACCTTTCCCCTAGGCATCTCGGCCAGAAGGCTAAGGCTGAAAGGAATAGTGCTTTTGAGCCAATCACATGTCGATGTGTTTAGGGACTATTCAAGGGTAATCAACTTAATGAGGCAACTTTTTCATCATATACTGCATCTTTATTCTTCTTAAAGATTGTGATGAACCCCATGAACCCGGGCAAATGATTTCGAGGCCATGATGAGATCATGCCAATGAGACTTTGAATCCATATGCCCCTGTTCTAAATGTTCCTAATCATAGGATCACCAATTAGGGGATCGGTGATTCTAGATAGACTAGTGGACTTGGTAGATGCCATATACGATAAGGGGTAGCTGATCTCACAATTACCTACGAACTGTCATTAGTGTACAAGTGCAGGTGCTCATTAGGAAATAAGTTCACTGAACAGACCTACACAAGGAACACAAAATGGAATTCTTACATGAGTGCCAATAGGATGTTCCTCGAGTGATAGTAGGTGCAAGCAGTCCTTCGACCCGAGGTTGTCATGGTTACCTTGTGAGTGATGACCCATTGCTTTGGTTCTATCCCTACGTGGCCCTCAGCATCATGTGTCGGGTATTACTGGGCATGAGAAAGCATTCATGGAGGTACGTGAGCAATGAACATGGAATCGGTTACTCCTAGTGAGAGGAGATAATGTCCTATGTGTCGCTGCAAGTGTCTACTCGGGAATCTCTGGCCAGAGTAGACATGATAATCAGGAAGATATTTCTGACGTTTCATTATTGAGATGATATCTTGGCGGGTGGAATACATATGAATCGATATTAGGGTTTGGCACTTCTTCTGTACCCTAGCTAACTTCGGGACATTGTAATCGAGGGATTTTGTTACACGGTAATGAATCACTGAAGGGCGTTCGATCTCTGAAGATTGAACCTCACACTATTCGGGTAGTCATGACACATTCCTAGACGTCAATCATGACTTGTGAGTAGAGTCTCTCACGACCACACTAAAGGGGTTTAGTGGAGGCTCATAAGATTCGAATATAAGTCATTCTATCGGATCCAACTTTTCGTTATGCACAACTCACTGCTGGCTAAGGGTGGGACCCAATGGGTCACACAATAGGCTAACCTAGCTCGTAACAGACTTTATGAGATAGAGTCCAAAGGCGACACTATATGTCTACTAGCATGGACATGCTGCAACTCGATCACGGATCTCATTTACGGACATAATAGGAAAGGTATTTCCTGTGGGAACAAATATACGAGGAAGGAGTTCTTCGGTAATCCTAATTTGTAGGGTAGCCCTATTTGGTAGGGTAACCCTAAGGGTGCGTTTGGTTGGATGGAGTAAATTCATAAGGAATAGGAATAGACAAGGAATAAGAATAGACAAGGAATGGTGTTACCTTGTTTGGTTGATATTATAAATAGGCCAAGAATAGGATTATTTTATTTGGTTAGCATAAGGAATAGATAAGAAATACAAAGATAAATTACCAAAATATCCTTCTTAATAAAATTTGATATATTTACTTTAAAATAATAAAATTCTGAAAAATAATATAAAATAATCTTTAAAATCTGAAATTATTATAAAATTATTTAAAATATTTATTATTGAAAATTATAATCTTTAAAATGACCTGCTTGTGCCATTATCAGGGTTGTGGCTGATGACGATGGCGTAGTCGCTAGAGGCCCGTGCGAGGACACCGCGATCGCCGACGTGGTGCTCGATGTTGCAGACGATGGCTCCCTCAGGGATGGACCAGATGGGGAGGACGTTGCCGACCATGAGGGAGGCTTTGCGCCCACAATACACAAATTGACCGGTGTACATTCCCTCGACGGTGATGAATAGCTCCTTTTGGAGCTTGTACCGGAACTGGTGGCGGAAGGTGACCCAAGCGAGGGGGGCGCCGCGGCTGGGGTCATGGATGATCTCTATCACCATGCCCTTTAGGTACCCATTGCGCTCCCCGAAGTCGAGGCTCCGAAACCTCGCCGGCCCCTTGCGATGGTGGGTATGGGAGCGAAAGACTTACCCTGCTCCCTTCCTCTGAGCACGAATAACGCGACCCATCTCGCGACCTCTCTGCACCAGAGAGAGGTCGAGCGAGCGAGCGACCTCTCTCTGCGCCGGTAGAGAGGTCACCATCTCTCTGCGCCAGAGAGAGGTCGAGCGGACCTCTATCCAGCAGACGAGGGCGACGGAGAAAACGCAGCCGATAGGATGAAAGAAGATGGGTAAAATTGTAAAAAAGCATCAGGAATAGACAAGGAATAGCATTCCTTGCCTTCACCATGGGAATAGTATTCTCTCTCCATCAGTAATACTATTCCCCATCAATTCCAGGGGTCCCACTTATTCCAACTTAAGTGGTGTAACCAAACAAAGGAATAAAGAGGGGGGAATGGAACCATTCCATTCCCTCTCTATTCCCTTCAACCAAACACTACCTAAAGTCGTAGGGTATGACACGTGATATTATTTTTTGGGGTTGATTAAACCTAATTATGAATTAAGTAATTGATAAACCATTAGACGAGGATTATGTGTAATTAAGAATTAAACATAATTGCATGGGGGAAAATTTTGATTTTTCCCATGCGCCTACACCAATTAATTAAGAATTGATTTATTTAGATAAATCATATATATTAATATAGAATTGATTTATTTGGATAAATCATGGTTCTATTAATAAATAGGAGTTTGATTTATCTCATCTCTATTCTTTAGGTGATTGGTTTTAGGAGATAAATATAATTCCTATTGATAGACATTTAATTTATGTAGATAAATTAATATTCTATTTAATTGCATTTTGATTTATTATGAATAAATTATATAACCATTAAATTTTCATATTGAACTCGAGGAGGCAAACCCTGGATTTTTGAAATCCGGGGTGAGTTCAAAATTGAACTCGAGTGGCCGCCCCCCTTATTCTCTCTTGTGGCCGCCCCCCTTTAAAAGGGTTGAAGGGTGGCCAAACCATGATAATGAAAAAGAGAGAAATGAATAGATCAAAAGAGGAAAGATTGTGAATCCTGAGAATGGTTCTTGTGTGGAAGAGTTCCAAGAACCCTAAGTTCTTCTCCTTAGTGGCCGGCCTCCTCCCTCTTGATCCTCCCGTCTTCTCTTCTTGGATGTGCCGCAATCTTCATCTTCTTGGAGGAGTCCAAGATGACATATCTTCACCTCTTCTCTTTCGTTTTGGTGTTTTCTCATCCTCTCTCTTTCCCTCTTTGGTGCCCAGTTCTTGGTGGAAGGGCCGGCCTTGCCTTGGTGGATTTCGGGATTGAGAAAGCTTCTCCGTTGAGCCACAACGAGCCCCGATGTTCGCTACCCCTATTGTTGCGATGTGCTTGGTGTGGACTATCGGTTGGAGGATGTGCACGTGTGTGTCCCAAGACAGCGATAGGAGCAGCCATACCAATGGCAGTTTGAGGTATATCTTCTCCTTCTTCTCTGATGTTGAATTCCTTAATATTGCTAAAGTAGATCGTTATTTTCAGGATGGTTTGAATATTTTAAATTGCTATTTCCGCTGCGTTTCTTATTCCCATCCCAACAAAGGTCATATTTCCAAAGTCACCACATCTAGGAGCGCATAGAACAACCAATGAGGTAGGTACTGGCCAAACCGAAACTCTATGGCTGAATGACATCTTGGTGAGTAGAACTCTCAGAGTTTAGCATCGAATACCAGTCCAGAGGTCCCATCAAGTCCCAAGCGCAAGCAAACTTCATTGCCGAATTTACTGACAAGGAAGAAACCCGCAACCAGGTCAAAACTTGGACGTTGTGATAGTAAATGTCTCTTAGGAAACTTCTGTTAAGGGCAGTTGAATAGGAAGTTGCAACTGCATTTGCAACTCCTATTAATAGCAAAGTAAGAACCAAAACAAAAGTATACGCAAACATAAGAGATTTGTTTACGCGGTTCAGTGACAAAATCAGTCACCTAATCTGCGGGGCACTCACCGGACAGATGCCAATCCACTATCTATAAGTACATTTTTAGTCCTCAAGATTTCACACCCGAAATCCGACTACCAGTACTATAGTGAATTGAAAAAAATAAAAATCTATTTGTTATTACAATTACATACCAACTTGCCTCTCTATGAAATTCCAGATATAGAGTTTTGTCCTCAACACAACCTTGTGTTGTAGATAATAAATGTTGATTGTTGCCTTTCTGCACTCAACAGTCTCAACTCCTCTCAATAATTGGCAACACAATGTTCGTACATGGAGAGAGTTGCAGATCAAATCTTTTCATCTGAATTTATATGCGATGACTGAAAGATCTGAATCAATGTTGTTCATAACTATTTGTTTAATGAACACATCAGCTTAACAATCAACAATCATCGGTTCAAAAACAAAAAGACATCGCATAACTCTTAAAGACCATAAATATCAAAGAGTAACGCCCCGAAGTATTTAAAGCAATTATCTGAGCAAATAAAGAATTAATGATGATTAAAAGATCTCAAAGACAATAAAGAGAATCATCATTAATAATGCAGACAAAGATTCATTATCTTTGGGGAAATAAAAAAATCCTCTTTTTGCGCTGCATCCTTGACATAAAGACCATAGGTTGCTGGAATAGTTGAGACTCTTTGCAATATATGCAAAGTTCCTCATAGTTAAGACTGGGATCATATTGGAATACTTTTTTTAAATATAGCCAACATACAAAGACCAACAGTCACGCCCCAGTTCGGGTCCACCCCCACGCCCCGAGTCAGCCCCGTTCAGAAGCGTGACAGTGGGCGACTCGAAAACCACGAAGCGAAAAGAAAATCACTAATACACATCGAAAATCATAATCAATCATATTTAATAATATATATTTACAAAATTCCAAAATTATCAGTATCAAAATTAGTATAAAAAGATAACAAGGTAGGACAAAATACAAAAGCTATCGCCATATTAGAGCTCCAAATCTACACACTGTCTACAAACTATTTACACATCGATCTAGAGATCAAAAGCACACCCCTTCAAGTTTGAAGCAATAACAACAGGAGTCAGCGGATGCTGAGTAGGAGTACCACAATATGATCAACAATATGAATAAGATGTCAACTCAACAGTAAACGACAATATGACCTAAGATGCAGTCAAAGGCAATATATATACAAAAAATGCTCCACACCTACTCCTAAACAACGTCGACCAAATCAACGAGAGTATGGACCGTTGGGTAAAATCCCCGCACTCTGCGGTGATGCGACTACCCCATCTAGCAGCTAGCCCGACGGACGTCGTATCCGACATCCCCACACCCGAAGGTGCCCAAGGTTGTTGGCTTTAGGTTTTCAACCTTAGCCTTAATCTCGATAATGATAGTTTTGATGATAACAAATATGGAACTAATAATTTTATTAAGAATATCTTTCAGGTTCCATATCGACTAGCGTTCGGTGTCCTCGATCGGATAAATCAGAAAAATCGTGAAATCAGAAGGACATTGATCATCGCGCTAAGGTTCGTCGTGGAAGTTTCTCGAAGATCGACGAGTGCACCAAAGTCGCTTGGACGAGTCCAAAGATTAAGTCAAAATCTCTCCAAGATGATGCTCGTTGAAAGCCGAAACTCAGAAATGAAGCATGGAAGAAATAGGCTGAAGAAATAACGTTCAGCCTAGGTTTGATCGACCAGTCGGTCGATCGACCGGTCGGTCGACCGACCGAAGGTAAAAAGGTAGCAGAGCTACTTCGGTCTATCGAGCGGTTCACCGATGGAAGCCCAAAATGGGCAGTACCTTGGGCGGTCGACCCGTTAGTCGACCGACCTACTGATTCCTGCGATGCAAGATCGCGTCGATCAATATACGGGTCGACCGAATGGTGAAAGAATCGGGCCGAGGCTGGCGGTCGACCGACCTGCATATGAGCCATGACGCAATACCGTATCGATCGATCGACAAGTCGATCAAAGATCGCGGATCGCGTGATCTGCGTCTGGCGGTCGACCAGTCGGTCGACCGACCATAGGGTAAACAAAAGCGATCGAATGATCGGTCGACCGATGTTTCGATCGGCGCTTCGATCGGCGGCCTGTAACGGATAGTTTTCTATCCGTTGAACGCTGTTTCTTCACCTGGGTATAAATACACCCAGGTATGATTCATTTGATTCTTCTTCCTTGATTCCCACAGTGATTATTGAGCATCTAAAAGGAAGATTCGAGCCTTCCAAAAAGTGATTACAACGCATCCTATTCCTCTGTCGAGTTCTTCTTCAAGCGTCGCCTGCTGTTGCCTCAACTCGAAAACTGTTCAAGCTTCACGACTTGATGAGTTGGAGGATTCAAGGCTTGGAAAAGAGCACGAACACTTGGTTTCACTTTTAGCTCTTTCCGTTGTATTTTTAATTGTTAATTGTTTCTTAAATTTGTGTTTGCGAAGACCTGGGTGTTAGGTCTTGTTGTGTGAAGTGGTATCCTTGGTGAAAAGGAGTAAAGCCACTTGTGTAAACTTAGCGCTTACTAGGATTAGTTTTAGTTGTCCCTTAGGTTGAGGTGGGAAAGAGCTCTCGGTAGGAAGGCGGGATACTTCCGGGTGTGGAAGTGCCTTCGGTTGGAGAGCATAGTCTTTCCGGGGAAAAGTCCTCGTTGTAAGGGAAACTAATTAATCTAGTAAAACCTAATTTGGAAATCCTAAGCGGGGTGCTTAGGTAGTGGAGTAGGCATTGGGGCCGAACCACTATAAAATTATTGTGTTAGCATTGATTTCATTTGTTGTGCTTAATTCCTTTATCATTTATCTTGCTTCCGCATCGCATAATTGTAATTTGCCTAAACGAGTTAAATAATCGATTAAAATCGAATTTAGGCAAATCGTATAGTAAACACACTATTCACCCCCCGTCTAGTGTGGCCATTTCGCCAACAATTGGTATCGGAGCGGGTTCTTAGCTTGAGATTTCATCATCTCTTCTACACCTTGTCTCGATTTCAAAATGGCTCTAGAGTCGACAGCGTCTAGACCTCCTAGGTTCGATGAGTTAAACTTTGGTCTTTAGAAAGGAATAATGTATACATTCTTAAGGACTCAAGGTTTAGGTGTTTTTAATATGGTAAAATCAAAATACATAGAACCTAAGGAAAAAATGGATGCATGGACCCAAGAACAAATTAACATGTTTGAGTTAAATGCTAAAGCTACAAATTGTTTATATTGTTCTTTGGATGATAAGATTTTTGAAAAGATCATGCATTGCACTTCCGCTTTCGATATTTGGGCTACTTTAAATATGCTTTATAATTATGCAAAAACCGAAGAGCTCAAAACATTTGAAGAGGGGAGTGATGACAATTGTCATCCACCCACTACTAACATGGTTTTTAAAGCCCACAGTGTCTCTAGTTATAAGAGCACAAGAAATCGGAAAAGGAATGTGATTTGCCATGTGTGCCAAGAGAAAGGGCATGTAAGGAAGAATTGTCCTAACATGAAGAACGAGGCAAAGAAGAGGTCAAGCGCTTCCACATCATCATCATACTCGAATGAAGCATCCTCTTCCCATAGCTATGAAGAAAATTCAAAAGATTGCCTCATGAATACTAATGATGAGGTACACTCTTCTTCCTCTAATCATAATAACAAAAAGTGTAGTACTAATTCATCTAATTATCATGATTTACTTTATGATGAATTAATGGAAGAATATAAAAGCATGTATGCCTTGCTTGTTAGAAAAAAGAAAGAAAATAGAAAAATCAAGAAAGAAAACTTGAAGCTTGTAAATCATGTGCATGAGTTGAAGAGTGAAAATGCAAAAATTGAAAACTAGCATGATTGATCCTTGCCATGATACATTAACTCTAGAAGTTAATGACTTGAAACTTAAAAATGAAAATTTAAAGAATGAAAATAGTATGATGAAATCTCAATTGCATGCTATTCACAAATCCATGAGTGATTTGAAAAATGAGGTTGTATTCTTATGAAATCTCAATTGCATGCTATTCACAAATCCATGAGTGATTTGAAAAATGAGGTTGTATTCTTAAATAGGAAAATAAATGATTTATCAAATGCATCTTCCTTTAAGAACTCTAGAAATAAAAATGATTGCGTAAAGAATGCAAATATTCACCATCATTCTCATGTCAAGCATTCCTCATTTAAACCTCATATTCAAAAGAAGAATGTATCTTTTAAGAATGCTCATGCTCAATCTAGTTCAAATAACAAGCATTCTAAAGATAAATCTCATGTCCATAATAAAAACAAAAAGAAATTTAATGGACATTATTTTTGTTGTGGTGTTTATGGGCATGCTATACATGAGTGTGCCTTTAAAATGAACCCAAGTGTTGTGAAAACACTTTGGGTAGCTAAGCCCACTAACCTCCAAGGACCCAAAGTCATTTGGGTACCAAAAATTTCTTCTCTTATAGGGGGAGTCACCACACAAGGGTAAAGAGAATTGAAGAATTGAAGATGACCAATGAGTTGAAGGAATAATCCCTACATGGTTGCAACTTCAAAGTCTTCATCTACATTAGATGCCTATGGTAAATTTGGCATCAAACTCTTTGGTATCATCTCCTTACTTTGATTTGTTTTATTTAAGTTGGAGTCATGATACATGCTTTAAATTGATTGTTTTCCCCGCTCTTGCAAAAGAGTCTATTTCAAAAAAGTTTTTGATTTTTGATTTCCCGGTCTCTTCGGAGACTCCGGTAGCCTGTAATGGGCTCATGCGACCTTGCGGTTTTGAATCATATGCTCATTGTGGCCTTTCGGTTTTTAACCAATAGGAAGGGTTGGAGATCATGTTTCCATCGATATTATATTTATGATCTCTTGAAAATTCATTTTGGATTAATGACAACATATTTTGAAACGGATTTCAAACTATTTAGCAAAGTAAATCTTGAGATCGATACTTGGTTTTCTCTTTGCTATCTAGTACGATAACTTGTTAGTAGTTACATTTCCATTATGTTACTAATGAATATTGTTTGCAAGTTATCAAAAATGTGATGGAAAGTTTGTAGAGCCAAATTGAAAAGAAAATGAAAATTTTGAAAAATTCTCAAGGGCGAGGTATGAGTTTAATTTCGCAAAAATATTTATATAATAATTGATTATTCATGATTAATGAAGTCTCTATGCTCATGATTGCTTTTGCTTGATAAATGTTTGATAACTTAGGCAATTTCATATGTTGATTGGATGGAATTTGCTCTAGGTTAGAATCTTCATTAGAGATGTCATTTTCTATGATTGGCAAACATATTTTGAATGCATATATCACATGAGTCTAGGTTGTTAGAGAAAATATGAGTAGATAGCCAAATGTGATTATTAGCACTTTCATGACTTCAAGCTTATTTTGATTAAAATTGTGCTAAGCTCATAACATGACTAATTAATTTAAATTTCACTTCAAATTTGATAAAACAAGTGTTAAATGATCATATCTTGATATCTAGAAGATTTGAGCAAAATCAGAAATCGATGGTTAAATAACACATATTTATAAAAATGCCACTGAGATCTTGTAGGATTTTTAGAAAATTGTAGGGATATCCTTTTTGAGTGATTCTTGATTTTTTGGAATCCTCATAGGGTCTAATTTATGTAGAAAAAGTTCCATAAAATTCAAATGATCACACCCTCTCGGAAAAAAAAAATAGGAATAAAAGATAACGCAGATCGAGCGGTCGATAGGCATTCGACCGCTCGATCGACCGGCGGGTGAAAAAAATGCCCAGATCGCCCGATTTTTCACCCAGATTGAATCTTAGCCATCCAATCTTTTTACTTAAGCCCGAAACTAGGGCTTCCTTGCCCATTCAACCGGGTGTCCCATCTTGAGTCCTCTCTTACCATCTTTTAGGGTTCTAACTCCTCTCCAAGCTTCTTCTCCAAGGTAAAAAGCTTTCTTCATCCTTCATTCATGAAGTTGTCTTCAAGAACATGATTTATTCTTTCAATGCATCATTATTCACACACAAAATGTCATTCATACAATTTTTTTTATAACATCTCTTGAGCATGTTTACCTCAAAAAGAGTTTTTCTTCCAAAAAAAATCAAAGATTTCATGTGTTCTTAAAATGATTCATCATTTGTTCTTTAATGAAATTTTATGCTGATCATAAATTGTTAGTCAAAAATCTTCTTGTTTGCTTGCAAGTGTTTTTGGCTCAATTTTAAGTTTAGGTCGTCTTGAAAAATTTTATTTTTGGCCAAAACATTTTTTTATATGGATCTTCATGATTAACCCTTCTATTTTATTTTATTTTATCTTTTTTTATATATATTGACATTTAATGAGAAATCTTTGTTGCATGAGCCTATACCGAGTTTTAAACCTTTTTGCTCTTTTTCTTTTGCATTAGAAAGCATGCATTTTTCATTTAAAGACTAATCCCTTATATCATCTTCAAAATTGTTCTGCAGAATGGCACCTAAAACCAAACTCCCATCCTTACCTAATAATCTCTTGACCCAATTAGGAAAGAAACAAGCCTCCAAGTTCGTAGATAGAGCCATCTTGCAAACTCGGCCAGTAAACTTAGATGACTTAGAAAGATTTGATATCCGAGAGAAACTTGCTAGCATGGATTGGGTAGAATTTTTAGCAAAACAAGTACTGGTTTGTCTCATCTTAGTAAAAGCTTTTTTTTCTAATCTAGTAATAGAGAAGGCAAGGCTTGGTGATGGCTTAGTCCTACGGTCTGAAATTTCAGGAAAACCCATAGTCATCACAGAATCCCTCATTAGAGATGTCTTTGTGTTTCCCCTAATGGGAAAATGAATTTATAAGATGTCCTCCAACTATTTTTATGAGGAGTACCCTCCTCATGTAATTATACCAGCCATATACCCTGAGGACTATGAGGGAGTGATGCCTACCCAAAGCATCAAGCTTTCACCCATAGCTAGGATTGTGCACCTCATCATTGCATATAACATTCTTCCTAGAGCAGGACAGTACGATGAGGTCACCTCCATGAGTTCTAGGGTACTCTTCTGTGCCATGTCTAGTATACCTATAGATGTCCCTGACCTCATGCTTAGATACATAGCTGAAGTCCACTCCTCAAAAAAATAAGCTCTTCCTTATGCCTCAGTAATCTCTTATTTCATATATGAAGCTGGAGTTGATAGATCTAGATTTGAGATAGAACCTATTCCGAGAGCCATAGACTCTTCCACCCTGAGTCGCATGCAGATTCTTGAACATCAGCGCGACAAAAGGACGCGAGGAGATCCTATGGACCAGGCGGAGCATGAGACAGAGATGGAGGAGGACGAAATTGGTGGAGGATCATCATCCGGCCCTTCCCGTGCGAGTCAAAGAGATCTGGAGCATCGCTTGCACAGTTTCAGATTAATCAGATGGAATGGAACAACACATCATCAGCCCACATGCAAGCGATCGATCGACAGATGGATGAGTTTAGCACCATGATCGGTGACCATAGCCGGCGCATCGACGAGTATGGTCAACGTGCTGACCAGTATGGTCAGCAAATAGATGAGTACGATCGTCGAGTTGATGAAATGTATGGGAGAGTGGATGAGATGTGGCAGTATTATCAATCGCATCTACCACCTCCTCCACCACCTAAGGATGAGTATTGATATTTTGGTGTACTGGTGTATTGACAGAACATATGATGTATTGGTATTTTTCATCCTATGGACATGTCTTTGATTGACACTTTGATGTATTTGTATTGTGATGTATTGACACTTTGTCTTTGATTGACTATGTGATGTATTTTTCATCTTTCTATGCTTGCTATATTTGTTTTTGATGGATGACAAAAGGGGGAGAGTACATGGATATATGCTCATTGATAGGGGGAGTAAATATATTGATAAGAGAAGTAGCATAATTGAATACATTCATATAGAAGATACAAAATGATAAAAGAGAATTTAGAAGATACATGCATATAGATAGGGGGAGTTTATCTTATAGATATGTATGTTGATAGGCGGAGAAATTCCTAAGTTGATATCCTTATTCTTTAATGTTATATTTTCTTAAGGATGTTTGTCATCATCAAAAAGGGAGAGATTGTTGGCTTTAGGTTTTCAACCTTAGCCTTAATCTCGATATTGATAGTTTTGATGATAACAAACATGGAACTAATGATTTCATTAAGAATATCTTTCAGGTTCCATATCGACTAGCGTTCGATGTCGTCGATCGGATAAATCGGAGAAATCGCAAAATTAGAAGGGCATTGATCGTCGTGCTCGGGTTCGTCGCGGAAGTTTCTCGAAGATTGATGAGTGAACCAAAGTCGCTTGGACGAGTCCAAAAATCAAGTCAAAATCTCTCCAAGATGATGCTTGTTGAAAGCCGGAACCCGGAAATGAAGCGCAGAAGAAATAGGCTGAAGAAATAACATTCAGCCTAGGTTCGGTCGACCGATCGATCGACTGACCGAAGGTAAAAAGGTAGCCGAGCTACTTCGATCGACGGAGCGGTCGACCGATGGAAGCCCAAAACGGGCAGTAGCTCAAACGGTCGACCCGTCGATCGACCGAATGGTGAAAGAATCGGGCCGAGGCTGGCGGTCGACCAATCGGTCGACCGACCTGCATAAGAGCCGCGACGCAATACCGCGTTGGTCGACCAACGTGTCAACCAAAGATCGTGGATCACGCGATCTGCATCTGGCGATCGACCAATCGGGCGACCGACCACAGGGTAAACAGAAGCGATCGAATGATCGGTCGACCGATGCTTCAACCGGCGATCTGTAACAGATAGTTTTCTATCCGTTGAACGTCGTTTCTTCACCTGGGTATAAATACACCTAGGTATGATTCATTTGATTCTTATTCCTTGATTCCCACAATGATTATTGAGCATCTAAAAGGAAGATTCGAGCCTTCCACAAAGTGATTGCAACGCACCTATTCCTCGGTCGAGTTATTCTTCAAGCGTCGCCTGTTGTTGCCTCAACTCGGAAACTGTTCAAGCTTCACGACTTGACGAGTTGGAGGATTCAAGGCTTGGAAAAGAGCACGAACACTTGGTTTCACTTTTAGCTATTTCCGTTGTATTTTTAATTGTTAATTGTTTCTTAAATTTGTGCTTGCGAAGACCTGGGTGTTAGGTCTTGTTGTGTGAAGTGGTATCCTTGGTGAAAAGGAGTAAAGCCACTTGTGTAAACTTAGTGCTTACTAGGATTAGTTTTAGTTGTCCCTTAGATTGAGGTGGGAAAGAGCTCTCGGTAGGAAGGCGGGATACTTCCGGGTGTGGAAGTGCCTTCGGTTGGAGAGCGGAGTCTTTCCGGGGAAAAGTCCTCATTGTGAGGGAACTAATTAATCTAATAAAACCTAGTTTGGAAATCCTAAGCGGTGTGCTTAGGTAGTGGAGTAGGCATTGGGGCCGAACCACTATAAAATTATTGTGTTAACATTGATTTCATTTGTTGTGCTTAATTGCTTTATCATTTATCTTGCTTCCGCATCGCATAATTGTAATTCGCCTAAACGAGTAAAGTAATCGATTAAAATTGAATTTAGGCAAATCGTATAGTAAACACACTATTCACCCCCCCTCTAATGTGGCCATTTCGCCAACAAAGGTGACTAGTCAATATCCATACCCTCACCCATGTCTGGAGGGTACCGCATTAAAATGGTCCTGGACCGAAGTCCTCTCCAAGGTCGTAGCCTCCAGGTCGACAACTCAACTCTAACAATGCAACAAGGTGTATCATCATGATCAATGGATAATAAAATAATATCACCAATATCAATAATATAACAACTCCAAATGATGATGACATAATCAAGAGAATAACACCATAAATAACAACATAATATCATGCATGACATATCATGATCAAATATCAACGTCAATAAATGACAATAAAATATAATACATGCATTTCTCTACATGGCATGTCCAATAATATGCAACATGAGTTCAATGAAATTAGAAGCAATATCAAGCAGATCGAGACAAAATGGTAAATCCGTCATTTCACCCAACAGTAATTCATCAGCTACAGCGGGAATCAAACTCAAGCTCACACTAACTATTTGCCCCTAAATCATCATTTAAATAATATAATATTATTTCATATTATCTAATTATTTATCAAATTAAATTAATAATTTTTTTATTAAGGTAAAATACTAAAAAATGTAAAAGTCATATCTGATATAGAATCCGACACCACCGTCGCGTTCAGCACGTGAAAACATACAACTTTGGTGTACACATCAACTCAATCCGACGACTCTATATCGTCCAAATAATTTATTTCATAATAAACACCTAAGTTATATAATTAATTAATTAATTAATCTAATTAAACCTAATTAATTTTCTTAATCCCCCTAATACTTCTTTCCCTCCCCCTCGTCATTTCTTCCCTGCTTCCACCCCCCAACTCCTCTGCTCCACCTCAATCCACCCCAATCCACGCCGGCTGGCCAATTCAAGCCGCCGACAACCCACCCTATAGCTCCACCTCCATCTCCTACGGCTTCCGGCACCGGTGGGACACCGGCCATTGCCGGAGGAGGCCGCAGTTGGAGCGACAACGTGCAGTGGCTGCTGCCATGCTGCGGGCAGCAGCCCTACGTCCGCGGCCAGCGGCCACGAAGGCCATGCGGCCTGGCGTTCGGGCAGCGGCTGGGCTGCCGCAAGTGTCGCCGCTCTCCGACCGACTCCATCGGCCTCTCCCTCTCTGATCCCATCATCGCAGATGAAGTGAGGGGTATTTGACAGAAGGAAAATAGGAAGGTAAGACTCCTACCTCAAGATTCTGGCTCCGACGACGACGCCAACGACGATCCGACCTCCGATTCTTCACCCTCCAACGCTGATTTCACTGCTTCTTCCCACCCTTCTCACGCGACTAAGCCAGCTCGTATAAGAGCTAGCTATGAGGTGTGGGGAGGTAAATTTTCAACTAACTCCCCACACCTCATGATTCACAACTAGGCCCTTACTTTCTTTTAAAAAAAAAACAGAATATAACACCAACATGTTGTTCGTGGACGGCACTTTCAATGAAAAGGGAAGTGGAGCAAACATTATTTTGTAGAATGGCCATGGAGTTGCCCTAGAGCAATCCCTTCAGTTCCAAATCAAAGCCAGCAACAATCAGGCAAAATATGAAGTCCTTGAAAGGTATCTCTTACTAGTATATTGATTAATCACTAACTTTGATAGTTGTGTGATTCAGCACATACCTCGGGAAGAAAATACCCGAGCCGACCTGTTATCTAAGCTCGTCAGCACCAAGAGACCTCAAAACAATAGATCGTTCATCTAGCAAATCATCGGACAACCAAGCATCCAATTGATTGACACCTCGGCTGAAGTTCGAATAATCGAACAAGGCACGGACTCGAGGACTCCATACATAACCTACCGCGGACGAGGTGAAGTCCCGGAGCACTCCTTCAACCCAAGCAAATTCAGGAGCATGGCAAGAAATTACACCCTCCTTGATAAACAACTGTACAAAAGAGGATACTCTTGGCCGCTACTCAAATGTAATGGCCAACCTTAAATAGATACTGTAATGGTGGAAGTCTACGACGGCATATGCGATAATCACATCGGAGGGAGATCCTTGGCCGCCAAGATCATCCAGGCTGGATATTTCTGGCCAACCATGAAAATAGATTGTAGCTCCTATGTCAAAAAGTGTGACAAATTCCAGATATTTTCCGAGGTCTTGCAGCAACATCCCGAGCCAATCCACAATTCAGAAGTCAGCTGGTCGTTCAATAAATGGGGCATCGACCTCTTCGGCCCATTCCCTTAAGCACAAGGACAATTTAAGTATTTGGTAGTAGCGATCGGCTACAAAGGAAAATATATAGAGGTTGAACTCCTATCATCCATTATGATCGAAAAGGTCTAGAAGTTCGTATGGAAGAACATCATCTGCAGGTATGACATCGCTCGTGAACTAGTCAACGACAATTGAATGCAATTCACAGATTGATGGCTTCGAGAATTATGCTAAGACTCGGTATTCGACATCTCTTCTCATTAGTAGAGCACTCGCAGACAAATGGCCTAGCCAAAGCAGCCAATAAGGTCATCCTGGAGGGACTCAAAAAGAAACTAGACCAGGTCAAGAGGCAATGGGCCGAAGTGCTTTGGAGCTACAACACAACTGTTCAATCTTCCACCCTTGAAACTCCCTACAAGCTCGTTTATGGAGCAGAGGCGATGATCCAAGTCGAGATCGCAGAGCCCAACCTCCGTAGAACTATTTTCGAAGAGCAAAATAATTCAGACACTCGCTAAGCCGAACTCGATCACATCATGGAAGAGCGAGAACACGCCAAAATCAGAAAAGAAGCTATGAAGCGCAGAATAACTCAGAAATACGACAAGCCTGTCAAATAGAGGAGCCTCACAAAAGGCAACTTGGTCCTCCGAAAAATCGAACCTCAGAGGAAGCTCGCCCCGAACTGGGAACGCCCCTACTGGATCATAGAGGTCCTCGAAAAAGGCGCCTATAAATTCACCGAACTCTCCGGGAGAACTCCCACGATCGTGGAACGCAGCCTCTCTATGGGCCTACTACAGCTAAGCTTCCCCCCTTACACTATAAGTAATCGGTGTACTCTTTTTCCTTTACGATGGTTTTCTCCCACTGGATTTTCCCCTTAAAAGGTTTTAACAATGCACCACCATGCATAAGATCTTAGCTCCTAGTGGGACACAATATATTGTTACAACAATTATTAATGATTTTCTCTAGCCTGGCTCGTCGGCCACAACACTGCTACTTTTGGCCTCATAGCCCTTACACGACTAGGACTCCATTTTCACTAGCTTGGCTTGTTGGCCACAACGTCGCTACTTCCAACCTCAGAGCCCTTACGCGACGAGTACTCCGTTTTCACCAATCTGGACCAGAACTCCGTATTAAAGATATTTTAAAGGAATTTTTGGAAATCGTTAACCTAAAAAAAATAAGATTTGAAATGCTAGAAATCTTCAAACTACCTAGAATTCCCAGAATACCCCCAGATAGTTTTTTAAAAAAACTCCCCATAATTTCTAAAATGTCTCCAAATGACTTTTTTTCAAATTAGAGGAGGTTTGAACGACTATTTGCTTCTATACTTCAATACCAACTCTATAAATACACCAAAAAACTTCCTTCCTAAGGCTCCCAACTATTCCATTGAGCTACCAAAATATTTTCTTGAGCCTTAAAGAGTGATTCAAAGTGCAAACCTCAACTTATCATTCTCAAAGTTTTTAAAACTTCATTTCAAGTCTTCAATCTGAATTTTTACATCATCTTGAGGCCTTGGAGTACTAGGAGGCAACTTGGAGGAACTCATCTGAGTTTGTTTTAATTTATAGCTCATTTACTTGTATTTTCTTTCTTATTTGCTTCTTATTTCAAGTTGTTAAGTGTAGTGTAGTGTTACACCTAAGTTTCTTTATTTTTGAGTGTTTTACTTTGGAATAGTAGTTGAGACATTCTCTAAGGTTGAGGGATAAGTCCTCTTTGTATTCATTAGGAAATATTCAAGTTATAAAGATTTAAGGTTAGAAATTCTTGGTGAAGAGCCAAGGTAGTGGAGTAGGTGGTGTGGTCGAACCACTATAAATTTCACATGTTAGCAATGCTTATCTATTTAATCATGTTTGGTATTAATTATTACTCATTTATATTTGCATCTTGAAAGCATATAACTCAAAATATCAAAAATCCATACTTAGGCCAACTTGAGAAAAAATCGGAATTGAACTTAGCGTATTTAGGCTACACACTGTTCAACCCTCCCCCCTCTCTAGTATGGTTATTTGGTTTACACCACGCTCCTCAGGTAACCTAGAATACACTTTCTATTTATCTAATTAAACCCAATAACTCTTGAAAATAATACTTTTCAAAGACATCATAAAATCAAATAATTCGAACTTCAACCAAGAGAATGGGCCCCGCCATTGAATCCAGTACACCGAAACAAATAAAAATCATATATATAATATGTTTAAGCTCTTGAAATAATTTAAAAGAAGCGTCAAATATATTCAAATTATACATCGACTTTCGTTAAATTAATCTGTGATAGCGTTAAAACTAGGCCTGGTAAATCGTGTCGGACCGACTTTATCGGGCCAGCACGAAATTTTTTTTTGATCGGCCCGGCCCGACCCGATAATGTTTCAGGCCCGAAGTCGTCGTCCCAGCCCGGCACGGCCCGTTAGCCCGAATTTCTTTCCACGATGGAGGGGCCCGGCGAGCACTTGGCGCACTCGGCGAGAGCTACTGCGAAGGGAAGGGGTCTTCGTTCGCACTTCGCAGTCGCAGGCGGCTTCTTGTGGTGGGAAGCGGCGACGGGGGCGGATCTGAGAGGGGGAGGGAGGGGGACGACGACGTCGCCGACCGAGCAGGAAGCGAAGGGGCCGGAGGTTTTTGGCATGCCCGGGCGACCCTCCCAGGACTCCAAGAGAAGGGAATGGCGGAGCGATAGGAGGAGGGGTGGAAGGGGGAAGGCTGGTGTACGGCCGCCACGCTGTCGGCGAAGGCATTGTTGTGGGCATGCTTGCTCCGCTGCGGGAGCTGTTGGTAGTAGAGAGAGAGAGAGAGAGAGAGAGAGGGTGCAGTCGGAGGAAGAAGAAGAGTGACTGAGCGAGTGGTTTTTATATAAGGAGGGAAGGAGAGGAGGGTAACGATCGGTAACGGGTCGGGTAGGTTAACAGGTCAAAAAACTAATAATCTAATAATTATCGGGCTATCGGGCCGGCACGGCCCGATAGCACTAGGCCTGGCACGACCCGTTAAATGTTCGGGCCATATCGGGCCGGCCCAAAATTGGCCCGAACCCGATTTTATCGGGCCGAGCTGATAATTGCCGGGCCTAGTTAAAACTTAGGTATTGACTATTGCTCTATACATTCATAATTAATTAAATCATGTAATTGAATTTAAGTGTCATCAAATAATTTCATACTTAAATAAAAATCAAATCAATTTAGACCATTTAATATAATAATCAAATATTAATGTGATATTTATCAAATCAACCTCCTTTATCAACTCTAATTATTCAATTCTTCACCTGCAAGCTTGTATGGCATACTCCTCGTATTTATCATATAATTAATGTCGACAATTAATGTAAACTAATGTCATACATCAAATGATCAAATTAACATCAAACATATCCATCAAGACCATAAGTCCATAAATTAATTGAGTCAAAATCAATTAATCACTTTCAAGATAGCAAATCATTCAATTTAATTTAATATTATTTATTTATTAATTAATAACTTTAATCACTGTATAATACTAAAGAATATAGAAGTCCTATCAAACAATCTCAAATCTAAAATCTGCTTATCACACGCCCCACATGTGAAAATCTATAATTTTAGAATGTTCGTGTCCGTGTATATAAATAAATTATATCCTAATATCAACTTTAACTTAATTAATCAATCAATATATCATTATATATATATATATAAGTTATTAATGATTTATTAAAAATCCAAATAATCTATTATCCCTCTCTTTTTCCTTTCCCCTGCTTCATACTCGGCCCCTGTTATCATCAAATTCATCTTTGGCCAGCCCTATTTGTCATAAGCGACCTTTTCTGGCGACATTGCCGCCACCTCCACCAGCTTCCAAGCACCGACGGAGCACTGTGTTGGGCTAGAGGTGCTCTAGTCGCGCGCAGAGCGTGTTACGCACGCTGCACACAACAACTTGTCCATTGTACGTAACGCAGTAGCTGTGATGGCACGCATTAGCGCGACGTCGTGATCTGCACGACCTCCGACCATCTCCGACCTCCTCCTCCTCCGACCCTCGCTACTTGCTCTGATTCCATCCTTGCCGATGACTACGTCGAAATAAAACTATGGAAACCAAGAAGAGAGGCGAACGAGGAATCCTACATGTATAGAAGACTTCATGCACGTACTAGTCCTTGTGCCACAGGTTGTAGGTGATTGCATTGTTAATTAATTTGTGTTAGTTTTTCTCGCACTATTTTTTAGGGTGATTGTTTTCACTATAATAAATTAATATAATGCCGACCCATTTTAATAGTTGGGTCTAAATATGAGTTTAGAGATATTTAAAACGATTAATTTGAAAGTAAATAGCGAGGGATGAAAAAAATACAGAGCTAACGCTCAAAAAAAGGCACCAATATTCAAATAATCGGTGCCCCTAGGGGCGCACCAATTTATTGAATAATGAGGCCTAAGATATAGGCGCCAGTATTCAAATAAACAATTTAATTAATAATATATATTAATTTTATTTATAATATTAATTTATAAAATATATAACATATAATAATATTAATATAATATTTAATAATATTATTTGTATTTTATAATTTGGTAATATTTTTAAGTTTAATAAGATATTTATAATATTTAAAAAAAAAAAAATTTAAATGACGTGGGATTATAAATATGATATTTATAAAAATGAAGAACTGTTTAGAAAATAATTTCTATCAATGCCGGATTATAATAATTTTTATTATTTAGAAAATAATAATTAATAAATATTAAGAAACTAATGCCTATAGGGGTGCCGGCTTGCAAGAAACCGACCGGAAGAGTTCGCCAATTTTTGGGTAGACGGTTTCTAGAAAATAGACGTATTTTCAAGAGTTAATTGGTTTTTGTTTTTTTTCTTTAATTATTTTTTAAAGCCGACACCAAAAAAGGCGTCAGCTTCATGATGCCGATTTTTCGAATTCCTTTTGTAGTGCTTGTGTCTGTTCCACGTCATGTCCAGCGTTAAGCATTGTCTAGTGGCCAATATATATTAGGAGAGACATTGTTGGTCAGAGCATCTCAGCCAGTAGTTCTCTCAATTTATTAAGGGTTTGAGTAATTTGTATATAAGCTGTAGTTTAATTAGTTTAGTTAATTTATTTTGGTTTTGATTAACTCGAACTAATTAATTGATCTATTTAGCATAATTGATTAATGTATAATTTGCGTTAATTATTTATTGCTAGTTTTGATTAATTAACTTACAGTTAATTACTTTCAGATTAATCCTCACAGTTTTAATAGCTTTTCTCACTTTGATTTTTAGACTTTAAAAAATATTAATTTAACCTAGGAAATTATCTTTTAGTTTCGGAAGAAGTTCAATCGAAGTCCTATAAATTTTAAAATTTTTGGATTTCAGTTCTATAAATTACATTTTAAAATTTTCAGTCCTATACGTTTGTTCGATCAGTGGCACAAATTTGATCTTATCAGTGACGGTCCGTTAACTCTTCATCCACGTGAACATAACGTCATCTATTCTTTTAGACGTGATTGTTAAATCGTACACATGATAATTCTTTAAATGACATGATATTTTTAAGAGAAAAAACTAAAATAAAAAGAAAAAAAGAAATCATGCCGTCCAAAAACCCAGCCCCCAAACTCTAATTTTCTTCGTCTCCACCAAAAAATATTCTCTTAAAAATATCACGTCATTTAAAGAATTACGACATGTATAATTTAATCGCCACGTTTGAAAAAACAGACGCCGTTATACCATAACAGACCATCATGGAGAATAAGTGCATATTAATTTGCAACAAGTGTACCCGCCCCTCCTTTAATTGTGAGCTATGTGAAATGATATCAAATCTAATCTTTTAAAAACAGTTAATTAATTTACATTTAGTTTGCAAAATTGTTTATGACGATGATGCACCATGAATGGGACTAAAATTGTTATCCCTAGCTAGAATTAAACCTAATAAGTTTTGGATCTAGCTAGCTAGTGAAATATCATATACGTACAGTCGTAGCACCAAAAAAATCACTAACGCCACTTCCCTAATTATTTGCATCATATATAGTAATTAATTCTAATCCATTTAAGATAATTAACCTTTATTTGAAGATATACCAAGCTATATATTCTCTCAATTATTCTCCTTAGGCAATCAATTACAAGTTGAAGATAAAACATCCTTGTTCTTATCACGTACGTACTCCACTACGCTCTCCTTCTCGCGCAGCCTATATATATAAACCCCATTAACCACCACCGAGTTGATCTCATCGATCATCACACAATTAGTTCATTCAGATCCATCTCGATCTTAAGGTTAGTATACTTTATATTTCTCTGTGATGAGTTAATTATTTCATGTGCACGTTTCAACGCGCGCTGTGTTTATTTATACATATGTATGCAGGCAAATTAAAAATGAAGTTGATGAACGCCATCAGGTCTCTGCTGCTGGTAATAGTGGTCGTGATGAGCTCAGTAGTAGTGATGGCAGCCAGAGATGAGCCCTTCAAAGAATTAGAAGCCCTCGTGGAGTCTAGATGCCACCCACAAAATAATTTTGATATGCCACCTTGTATAAACGTGGATACTAAATGCAAAACAAATGGGAAATGTGGTCAAAGGAGTCCCCATGCATGAAGTTTCCCCGGCCTGTACTCCAACTTCTTCTACCTGCTGCATGAATTAAGCTTGTTATGGTTGTACTGTCCACTTCATAGTATAAGCTACCCTGCCTGTTATGTATATTTAGTAGCTACCTATGTAATGAAACGTTATGATATATAATTAATTAAGTAGCTTCAGTATATATATATATACACACGCAAGTCTGTTTGCATATATATGTAATCAATTGGTTTGAGTTTCAGTTACGATTTCGGCTATGGAGTTCTACAAATGTTTTATTTCAATTATCCATGTAAAACATAGTTAATCAAACTGGGGTTGTCACCTTTAATTAAACTCATAATCTAATGTAATCATGTCAAACTTGGTCCAAATTAAATCGACGAAAATTAGTCATATATATATACCTTTGCTAATCTAACCCTACCCAATTGGGAAATAACCTCGAGCTATCCCATCTGGACTTGGGTTAGACTTAACCTAAATCTTTTTGTATTGGCAACTTCTTTGATCACTAATAACTCAAATAAGGATAAAATTTTAGATCCAAATGATATGTTTAAAATTTTTGGAATCAAACTAAAATTAACCTCATAATTTAAGCTATTGAATAATGATTCCAAAATGAAACCTTTTTTATGCCATTTTTCAGGATAAGATATGGATTTTTAATCATTATTTATTTAATGCATTGATTATAAAAAAATTAGATTAAAAAAATATAAAATTAATATTATATCCAAGCATTAGATTTAGAAATTCTATTCAATTTTACCATTCATTTGTTATCATATGCTATCAAATCCAATCATGTGTAGCAAATGAATTATAAGAGATTTTTTTTTAAAAAAAAAGGAAAGACACTTATAGCAAAGAGTCATACTACACTCTAGGACTAGGTAGAGGAGGCAGAGGGCCCATGGCCGTGCACTCATCGCTAGATCATTTAGCATATAGTCATATTCTCCTGAATAAGTATGAATTTAATTAATACTCAAATCATCTACAATAGTTTCCTCCACATATTTATGTCTCTCAACATTAGCTAATTGAAATTTATCTACTCTTATCCATCTATATGTAACTGATTTATACTTATCAGTTTCCTGTAGATTACAATTCACTAAAGCTACTTCCTTATTTAAAGTAGTTATATCTTCTTTCTCCCATATTGTATTTGAGTTATCTCCGCTCTCTCCTCCTTCAGTCTCCTCCTCTGCAGTCAGTTGGGTTGCATCATTACAATTTCTCTCCTTATCATTTACTTCTTTCATAGAATAGTTCCCATCCCTTTCAGATATGTCACTGTGCAATAGCATATCAAACCAAGGTTCCATTTGAACCACTTCTGTCTGGTTACACACTTCCCAATTTACAGGTTGTTAAACTCTCACATTGGTTAAACATATGGCCAATGTAGTCTTTAAATAGTTTGGGCAATCCTCTCCTCATGAGCTAGCTTTTGGAGTGAGTTAGGCCTACTAATTTTTTAACATAGTATCAGAGTCAAACCTATGGTGGATATTATGTCACCCGCAGATGTCCAGTCTTGCAAAACTCCACGCTCCAGATGTTCAATCCTGGGCGTGAGAGGGGTGTATTAAAGTCCCACATTAGTTAACAATATAGCCAAGGTAGCCTTTAAATAGTTTGGGCAATCCTCTCCTCATGAGCTAACTTTTAGAATGAGTTAGACTTACTAATTTCTTAACACGGGTTCAACCATTGTAAGATTATATGCTTTTCTAGCTAGCTCATGAGCTTCTAGGTTCCGGACCCTTTCAATATGTTTCCAACTGCATACATTCACTTGTTTAGCAATCTTTTGTATTTCTTGTATTATGTTAATCAGCTCCCATGGAGGTTTGAATTTTTCTTGTAATATCTTTACAATTCTGGAATAATTTGAATAAACAATTACTTTTCCTAACTTTTTTTTCCTTACATTGTCAAGTCCTTGCCATATAGCCTTTGCTTCTGCGTGTAAAGAGTTATCAGCAGCTACTTGTGCATATCCCCTTAAGCATGTGCTTCCTCGAGCTTAAACAATAAAACCAATACCTGTCTTCAAACCTCCATTCCAAGCAACACCACACATCATTTTGATTTCAGAACTATTGTCTGTCTCATCAATTTTATCCAATCTGAACTCCTTTGGTTTCACTTTGTCCCTTATTTTAAATTCTTCCATCTTAGAAATCACTTTATTATAAATCATGTAAATTCCCCAACTGAAGTTTCCAAACTTTATTTTGTTTCTATTTTTCCAAATCCACCAAAGTGAATTAGCAATCAGGGCTCTCACATTTTTAATTGTTTCTCTATCATACTCTTCACCTTCATCCATCCACTTCCCTTTCAACAAATTCATTCTTAATTCTTATATTTGAATTCTATCCCTGTTCTTTTTTCTAGGAGCCTCCAATAACTTTCTGCAATTTTGCAATGAAGGAAAATATGCTTCATATCATCCTTATCTTCTTTGCATAAAAAACATCTTTCAAGTTTTATACTTGAAATCCTTGCAAACCAACTAGTGGTTGGCAATCTATTCCATGACCGTTTCCACATGAACAACTTCACTCTTTTAGCTACTCCTAAGCTCCAAATATTTTTCCAATTTAATTTAGGACCATACTCCCTTTCCTGTTTACTTTTGAGCTAACAATAAGCACTTTTTGCCGATATTTCCCCTTTCCAATTCCATGTCCAAACCCATACACCTTTATCAACATTGTCATTCAGATCAATTACAACCACCTGTTGTATCAACTGATTACCAAAGCAATTGTTGATCTTGTCCATATCCCAACTCCCTTCTTTTATCAATTCATTGACTTTCTCAAACTTTTCTAACTCTAATATGTTAATGAAAGTAGGTCATTTACTTATAGGAGTACTTCCTAACCATGGTCCATCCATATACTAGTCTCCTCACTATTCTTAATTGATTTCCTCATCTCATCTCTTAAGCTATCCATAGTGTTTATGAGGACCTTTAGGTGCTGTTTGATTAGCGAAAACTATTTTCTGGTTTGGTTTCAGTGAAACTGAAAACTTGGTTTCGAAAACTTGATTTTGGTTTCTAGTTTTCAGTTTTCCGAAAACGCGTTTGGTTAATGAAAACAACATAAGTTTTAGTTAGTTGAAACCAGTGAATATTTATTTGGCTATAAAAAGTAATATTAATTTTTCTTGAACATTTTTAGTAGTAATTAATATTTAGTTAGTTTACAAAATTAAATATTTGCTAATATAGTTATAAAATATTTGTAATATTTAATTAATTAAGTTATTGATAGTTTGAGATTTTTTTGTTCAATTAGATATAAAAATTAATTAATAGTTAATATTTCAAAATAATAATAATTTTAGTGGTCTAAATTAGTTTTGATTAATTATAAATAGATTAACTTTAAGAAAATTGAGTTATTTTAAAATTTGGGTTTGAGTCAATTAGATATAAATTGGTTTAATTAATTTGTAAATTTAAGATAATAGTTTGAGTTGAAAATGATGATTTTTATTTTTAAAAAAATAAATAATATAGTTTGATTTATTTTTAAATTAATTAATTTTATAAAAAAAATATTTATAATTATAAAATTGTCACTCCATTTTGATAACGAAACCGACAGTCTCGAAACCACAGAAAATAACAATCTGGTGTTTTCATTTTTATTAGGAAAAATAGTTTCGTTTTCATTCTGGTTTCGATTCAGTTTCATGAAAACGCTGAACCAAACACGTTTTCGTAAGCAGTTTTGGTTTCAGTGAAACCGAAACCATGAAAACAGACTTGGTTTCACTAACCAAACAGGCCCTTACATTCCAAGAACCTTTTTTCCATTTACCAGGATACCAAGGATATAAATCACCATATTTAGTTCTGCATAAGTCCATCCATTTGTCTTTCTCTAAATTTAGGTCTTTCATCACTCTTTGCCATCAATCATTCCTTCACCATTTTCAAGTCTCTAATCCTCGGACCTCCATCACTCTTACTCATTGTAACTTTGCTCCAACTTAGTAATGTTATTGATTTTTTATTGTTATTTTCTGATCAGAAAAAATCTCTCTCGATCTTTACTATTTTATTTACAGCCTCTTCACTTGTCCAAGATATCATGAAGTTATAAACTAGTATTGAGCTCACAACAGAGTTGATCAAGATGCACTTTCCAACTTGAGAAACAAACTACTAGCCTAAGACTCCATTTTCTTACTAACCTTCTCAATCAACTTATTCTGATACTCTTTTCCTAATCTTTTTGGTGTTATAATTGAATCCAGAATTATAAAAAATTAAAATATACCCTTTTAATCAAATTCATATATATATATAAAGATTAAATTTTCCAAGATAATATATATATATATAAGTAAAATTCAGACATGCCAGGTGGCACTTTCACAGTGAATTTACAGATGTGGCATTGTCTGAATTTTTTATAATTTTCTTTCTCTCGTTAATTTATTCTCTCTCTTTTAATTACTGTAATTATTTTTCTCTCTCATCTCTCTTTAATAGCAGTTAATTCAACGTTATCTCCTCTCTAGTCTCTCCTGCGTAACTCTATCTCTCATACTCTCACAACCGTTAAACTTTTATCTGTCACACGTCTCTATCACACACATTAATTCACACTCTCAATTTCCAACTCTTCTTTTTAACTCTCTCACACGCACAGTCTTTAAACTTCTCTCACACGTTACTTCACGTTTTTATGGATTCTTAAATTACATCACTTATTTCTCTCTTTCAAGTTTCAATTATCTCTCCCTCATTCTCACTCTCAACTGATAAACTTCTCTCCCCCTTAAAGGTTCCCCAGCATGCTGATCGACTATGAAGCACGAAAACTTCCCGTGGACTAACGTTTCCGTGTCGGAAACGTTTCGAAAACCTAAACTCTTAGAAGCCTCGAGGAAACATGTCGGAAACTTTTGAGGGAGTTTCGATCACGTCATGGAAATTGATGAGTTTATACACTATGATATAGTGCAAAAATTAATATGAATGCATTATAATAAAGTGCAGAATATGATGGAAAAGAAGTAGTAGTAGAAAATAGTTGATAAAGTGAAAAAATTGATGTAGAAGAAAAAATATAAGGTGAAACTTATAAACATATTATGAATATTTTAAAATATTTTTTATGAATACTTATATTTTAGAATTATTATATAATATTAATTATAGAAAAATATATTTATTTAGCGTTTCTTTAACGTTTCCGTGTCCTATATTTTTTAAGATCAATGTTTCTTCGTTTCGTGTCACGTTTTTCGTTTCCGTTTCTATGCTACATAGCTGATCGAAGCGGAGCTCCGATGGGGCTTCCTCGCCGTCCAAGTTCTCCGTCGTCACCGTCTTCAACAGCTCCCTCAACACCGCCCTCGCCTTAATTCCTCCCCTTCAACTGTACGTTTGACACCACTTTTCCTCTCTTTCTTCGTTTCTTTTCCACAATTTGTACATCTGATACATGTTGATGTTGGCTTGATTTTTCACTTTCTAATTATGTTCTTTTTACGGTGGATTTCAATATTTGTTCTTTTGATTCGACTGATAATTGTTATTGATTGTGGTTTGGGGTATTTGTAATATTAGAATGTTTTATTGCATAGGATATTGATCACCTCCCGATCGACTACTTTTTTTTGGTTGGTTTAAAATGAAGTGGTGATAGTCTAGTAGGGAATATGTAGAGGAGTATATATTTTGTTTATTCTATTGCCATATGCAAATATATGTCATGGAAGATCTACAGGCACATAACCGATTCGGGATGCTTTAATTGTCTTAATTTGCTGTTTGCATTAGGTCAAGAATTTGCAGGGTTATCTATTACAGTTGAAAACCATAATCAAAATTCCCCATACATGTGTACGATTCAGGAATTAAAGCCTATTAGATACATGAGGAAAGTAAGGATTTTATTTCTTTTGAACATGCAGGTGATATAATGAATTAGTTTTTTTTAGAAAAACAAAATTAAAGTAAAAAAGAATTAGGCTAACTCCTTTTACATACTGTTGGTTAGCAAGAGAAATCAGCAATAGGCGAGTTTGCAGATGTAAGGCAGTCCTCAGTTCTACGTAGTCTCGGAGTCCATTCTTTGGAAATGCATGTGGTAAAAATTTTCGAGTTTGCTGTCTTATCATCGGACATCCTCAAAAGCTTGCCTATAGAACAGTGAGAGAAGCAAGCAGATTCAATCACACAACTTTTTTCCTCTTCAACAATTTCTTGCGCATATTCTTAATATTTTTTAATAAGGCCTTTTATATGAACACTTTTTAATTTTAGATTTAACAATATTTCTAATAATTATTAATAATATTCTTTAATGTATTGAACGTTTTTTATATTAGTTTCTGAGTTTAAATTTGAAATATCATTTTTGAGTTTGTTTTTAATAATCTTTCAAAACAAAATATATTTATGTAGTTTAAAAATTATTTTTAATTTCCAATTTGTTTCAATTTGTTATATTTTATCTATATTATATTTGATTTTCATTCATAAAAATATTACTATTTTTGGATTTTTTTTCTTTTTTATACATTATAGTTGTTGAAATTTATTATAGTTTTATTATAATTGTTTTCAATTTTTAATAAAAAAGTATAAATTATATTCGAAGATTTTTTATTAAAAATCTACTTTTTACAAATAAATATATTTTATAACAAATACGTATGATAATATAAGAGGCATTTATGTATTGGAGTCAATTTTTTCTTTTAAAAATACTAATGTTGATTTCATATTTATATTTTATTAATATTTTACTCTTTTATGATTATAAATTTTACTCTATTTTTTGTATATTAATTATTTGAACCTATTTTTCTTTTGATGGTAATAATTATAGACTTACTGAGTAATTGTTCAATATATTTTATAAAGCACAAAATTATTTTTTAATAGTTTTTCATTTTTAAAGTATCATTTTCTATTTATTTTTGAAGAAAATTTATATAATTTAATTTTATTTAGCTATCTACACTTATACTGCTTTTATTTGTAGGGTTTACTTTTTTATTATTTAATGTTTATCTTTAATATATCTTTTATATAAATTTTTAAAATAAAAAAATAAAACTATTAAAATTAGTTTAAATTAAATTATATTTTTAAATAATATTATTCATACCTAAATAATTAAGATCAATAATAAATATCATATCTATTTCGATAATTTGTAATGTAATTTTTTAAAGTATGATATAATGATTTAACTAAGCGATATTTGAAATTGAATTTGTAAAAAAATTGTATTTTAAATTTTTATAGTTATGGTCGTTGTTTTTATATACCTTTGAAAATAGTATTATTGTTTTATTATTTTAATTACATATGCGGTCATTTATTTTAAATTTATGATTCACTCTTTTTTAATATCACGTAAACAAAAATATTAATAAAATATTTTAATAAAATTGCAATTCATGAATAAATGAATAGTTTAATAATATATTATTTTAGACAATTAATAAATTGGACTTTAAACATATTATTTATGTCCAAATAATTAAGAGCAATAATAAATATTATATATATATATTCTTTATTTTGCAATGATTTTTTTTAATTATGATATAATAATATTAACCAAGTGATATATATTTTAAATATATTTCACGAAGAACCATTTAGTTATACAAAAGTTTACAATTGATTTTTTTTTAAAAAATAATATTTTAAATTTCTATAATTATTTATTTATTATATTATATTATTAGATCTATGCACCCTTGAAAATAGTATTATTATTTTAATTATATTTTTGGTCTTGGATTTTAATTTTATAATTCATTCATTTTTAATATCACATAAACAAAAATATTAATAAATTATTATAATAAAATTGTGATGTATGAATAAATGAATAGTATAAAAATATATAAAAATAAGTAGTGTAATTGAAAACATTAGAATGAAAAATAATTCATTATCAATATTAGAATTATGATATTTAAATATAAAAATTAGTTACTTTGAGTTTTAATTTATATATTTTTTTAACATTTAGGAATATTTTATTGTGTTTGATGAATTTTAAGAGATAAATAAATTATTTTTTACTTTATTAATTTTATAAATTAAATTAAACTAATTTTTTTTACACTTATAAATTTTCATATATGTGATATTTATTATTACATTTTATATAATGTAAATAAAAATATCAATAAAATATTATAATAAAATTATTATTTATGAATAAATAAATAATTTGATATAATACTATTTTATAGAATTAAATAATTATATTTATAAATCATATTATTCATACACACAATTAAGAGCAATAATAAATATCATATATGTATTGTAATGTAAATTTTTTTAATTATGGTATAATGATATTAACCAAGTGTTATATTAGACGAAGAACAATTTAGTTAAACAAAAGTTTATAATTAATTTTTTAAAAAATTATATTACCTCTGAAAATAGTATTATTATTTTATTATTTTAATTACATATTTGGTCATAGATTTTAATTTTATAATTCACCTCTTTAAATATTATATAAAATGAATATTAATAAAATATTATAATAAAAATTACTAGCATAATTGAAATCATTAGAATAAAAAATAATTTTATTTGTATTGAATGTGGTGAATTTTTTTAACATTTATGAATATATTATTGTACGTGGTGAATTTTAATCAATAAATAAAATATTTTTTACTTTATTAATTATATAAATTAAATTAAACTAATAATTATTTTTGTTTACACTTATAATTTTTCATATGTGTGATATGTATCGTTACTCTTAATTATTCGTGTATGAATATTACTCTTAAATATTTTTTACTTAATTATTTATTATTACTCTTAATTATTATAATTTAATTTAAACTAATTTTGATAATTTTATTTATCACATACTTTTTAAAATTTATTAAATTATATATATATATATATATATATATATATATATATATATATATATATATTGTGAAACGCTCGGGTTTTCAGCATTATGTGAATTTTTTGAATTATTTTGATTTTTTAATTGCTAATACTAAAATTTATGATCTAATTAAATATGAATTAATTAAATATCCTCTTTCTCATTTTTAAATATATACTCTCTTTTAATTCCCTCTCTATTTTAATTCTCTCTTTTAATTAAATATAGATTATTTTGATTTTTTAAATTACTAATACTAATTAAATATGAATTAATTAAATATCCTCTCATCTTCCTCTCTCTAAGTACACTATTTTTCCTGACTCACGCCACTCTTCCTCTCAATTACTAATTCTTTCTCCCTCCACTTATAGTAAAGTGGTTTTATCTACGATCTTATTAATGTGAATTAAATAATTACCCTATCATTTTCCTCTCTCTCAATTACTATTCTTTTTTTCCAAGTCACGTCTCTCTCAATTAATTCTCTCCACTCCACCAATAGCATATATTGATTGAGAATTAATTCTCAATTAATTCCCTCTCTAAATTAATTCTCTCAATTAATTAGAGAAATAAACCAATTAGTGATGAAGGCGGGAATTATTTCACTTTCAATTCCTTCGAATTAATGGCCACATTCACCTCTCAATTAATTAATTCTCGCCCTCAGTTAATTTTCTTCACTCTAGGTTAGGATCTACGAATTGAACCTTAGAAATTCTCCTTAAGTATTCATTTAAGCCAACCTTCTTTACAGACTATTCTCCCATCCAATTGCCAAGCCACATTGCAACTCGCGCCAATCTTTCTCTTCTTGAGTTCAGTCAAATGCTGACGATAATATTCTTTTTTCTCATCGATTCAAGTTTTTGTTGTTTAAAGTCCTTAACATTTTATTCTTTTGTGATTGCAATTTTACACTATTTTTATTTTTATTTTTATTTTATTCTTACAATTATCTTTTACCAAATTATAGATTTGCTAAATTATTGTTAAAAATATTTTCTAATATAAAAAATTATTTTTATATTAACTTTGTGTTGACGAAGATATTTCCTTTATCGTCGATCCTGATTTTAATCTATTTTAACCTAAATTTATACAATCTAAAATAATTTGATTTTTCTTGTTTCTAATTTGTTTCAATTTGTTATATTATATATATAATATTTTATTTTTTTAATTTTGAATTTGTTTAAATTTGTTAAATTATATATACAATCTAAAATAATTTGATTTTTAAATTTATTAGTTTCTAATTTGTTTCATTGTGATATATTATATAAATAATATATGATTTTTATCCATAAAAATGTTACTATTTGTAAATTGTTTTTCTTATATATTTTTGTTGTTGAAAATTTGTATATATACATTATAACTTTTTTATTTTTTTTCATGTAAAATATCATTACCATAAAAAATAAGTATATGCGTACAATTATACAGAAGTATTACTAATGTATTGAACTCAATTTTTTTTCTCTTAAGAATACTAATGTTGATTATATATTTATATCTTATTAATATTTTATTCTTTTATGATTATAATTTTACATTATATATATATATATATTATTTATTCTTAGAACATATTATCTTTTTGATGTGAATAATTATAGATTTACTAAATTATTGTTGAAAATATATTTTTAATGCAAAAATATTTTTTTTATATTAGCTTTCTATTTTAGAAATAACATTTTATAATTTATAACATTTTATTTTTAATTTATTATCTATAATTATTCTATTTTAATTGGTATAGTTTACTTTATATGATGTTTATCCTTAAATTTTATTAATGTTATATAAGTTTAAAAATTATAATAAAAAATTAGTTTAAATTAAATTACTTTTAAATAATAATAATCATATCTAAATAATTAATATTAATAATAAATATCATATATTTATTTTTATATAATTTCCAATGTTATTTTTTTTTAAAATTATGATAACAATGATATCAACCAAGTATATGTTTTAAAAATATTATATAAAGAATAATTTTTTAATTTGGTAGTGAAATAAATATTTACAATTGAATTTGATAGTGAAATAAATATTTACGATTGAAATAAAACTTGTAATCATTTTAAATGCATCATCGCATTAGCGATTGACAAGACATTGACAACACATCACTTAGCTAGCTCCTCAATTAAAGAACTTGAATTGTCAACTCTAGCTAGCTCAAGTGTTATATCGATCATCATGCATGCCACCAAAAATGACAATTTGGTTGTACAATTGGAGTTTTTTTAAACGGAAAAAACAATTGATAAAAGACCGCTCCTTTAGAAGAATGCCCACAAGGTCAAGTACTTTTCCTTGAGTCCAAATGAATTATTCTCATGCTTTGATACATATATAGGAGAAGATGATATTGGAACCTTCACAGTGGAATTGTTGGAGATGTTGCACAAGTGCAGTCAACTGCCACGATGGGGGTAAGTTGTGATTAAGAGTATTTACCAACAGCTGGCAGTCAGACTCAATTATACTTTGAGATTGCTGAAACTGATGTGCCAAAAAAACATGCTTCATTTAAGGCCAGTGCTTGCTTGAATTATCATCAAAAGTACAACCTGCGATAGAAATTGAATTACCGAATAAAAAAATTACAGAATTTTACGATATATTAAAAGCTGTCGGGGTCTGCATGAAAGGGACAAAGTATGTTGAATGTGATATAAATTTTTATGGATTTGTGGAAGAAGTGATAGAATTGTACTATTTCGGCTAGAAATCAGTTATCCTATTTAGATATTATTGGTTCGATACAACAGAAAGGGGCATGAATGTTCATCCAAAATATAAACTTGTTGAGGTTAATCACAAATCGAATTGACAGCAAATGAGCCTTTTATATTGGCATCACAAGCCGAACAAGTATATTACGCGAAGTATCACTACTAGAAATTGGTTATTCAGCAACGACCATCAGCAATGGCCGCTCAAGTCGTTGCTATTTGCAACGGCGTTCTTACGGCCGCTCAAGCCGTTGAAGATGTGCTATATCTGCAACGACGTTCTAACGGACAAGTGAGCCGTTGCTGATGATTAAATTATCAGCAACGGCGTTCTAACGGACACGTGAGCCATTGCTGATGATTAACTTATCAGCAACGGCTTTCTAACGGCTAAGTGAGCCGTTGCTGATAAGTTTATATAGGGCACGCGATCGCGCCCGCCTCCTTCTTCCTCTTCCTCTGCCCGCCGCCGCTGCTCTCTTCCGACGCCGCCGCCGCCTCCCGTTCGATTCGAGGTATTTCTCGTCGCCTCCCGTTCGACCTCCGCCCCCTTGTTAGAGCCGACCGAAACCCTTAAAATAGGGTAACGACCGGCGGACGACGACCACCGGCCAGCGGCCGGTGGTTTATGTAGTGTCCGGACACAATGTTTAGATTTGTTAGTTTATTTATATATATTTTTAATTTTTAATTAATTGTTTCGATTAATTATTTAATTAATTATTTAATTTGTTATATTAATTTTTAGGATAAATTATACTGACCTCCCCTGAGGTTTAGTGAAATTACACTGATCTCCCCTCTATTTGTAATTTTATCTTATAATCCTCATGAGTTTTGTAAAAGATTATACAAACCTCCCCTATTACGAAATAAGATTACACAAATCTCCCATGAGTTTTGTAAAATATTACACAAACCTCCCCTAAAAAAATTACTCAAAGATTACTCAGGAGAGGTGATTGTAACCTGGACAAATAGAGGGGGGATCAGTGTAATTTCACTAAACCTCAAGGGAGGTCAGTGTAATTTATCCTAATTTTTAGGATTTAGATTAATTGTTATAATTTTTAGATTAATTGTTAGAGTTTAGAGTATTTTTTAGATTAATTTAGTTAGATTAATATTATATTTTAGATTAATAATGGTAGGTTAATTATTTAAATTAGTTAAAATATTGTAGATTAATATTATTTAATTAGTTAAAATGTTAATTAGTCCGGAGTAGTCCTCAGTGGACTCGCGCCAGAATCCTCCACTTCGGACTTGCGCCGAAATCGTCCACTTCGGACTCGCGCCGAAATCGTTCAATTCGGACTCCCGCCGAAATCGTCTAATTTGGATTCGTGTCGAAATTGTCCACTATAGACTTGAACTGACTCGAAACATTTAAAAAATAATCATTCATTCGATGAGTTGATATGTTTCACGTACGCATCAACGAGTCGGATATGATTTAACAAATACTTAGATCCGTTCAAGGGTTATATGTTCGTGTAAAAGAAGTAGATGATCTTTTATACGACATACAATCCTTGAATTATTCCTGATTGGATAATTTGGGAATAAAGTTATTTGTATTGCACTTACGTTTTTCTTTTAACCATTAACATATTCTAAATTTCGGCAGCATCTCTCTTGTTCTCCGAAATGCGCCCAGATGATATGCGTATTCGGAGAACTGTAGGGAGATGCTGCCAAAATTTAGAATGAAGTTAGCGGTTAAAAAAGTACTTAGTGCAATATGAATAATATAAATCCCGAATGGAATAGGACAATCTCACCTAAATGCATTAACCAAAGAAATTGTCATTGATTGACAAAATCATGTCGGCTGATCGAAGTTGGATGTACCGACGTCTTGATCGTGGAGCTTTAACGAATGAGTTTCAATTAGGTGTAACATACTTCCTAAATTTCGCCTATTCGAATCGAAAATTCGTTAGCGTCGGTGAAAAAAATCCGATGTCCATGCCGTATTTGTTTGAATGGACGATTTTTGGATCGGGAAATTGTCACTCTGCATCTATATAGCAAAGGATTTGCACCAAGATATTTTCTATAGACTTGTCACGGGGAGTCACATGAAGTCGGGACGTCGAGCAATCCTGTCATTGAGACATATGGTGAATCTTCCTCTGTTGGTGCTTCTTCATCCAGTCAATCTAATCCCTATAGAATTATGATACTTGATAGTCTTGGGGGTCAATTCCACCTGAATGATAATGTTGATCGGCCAGTTACTTAGACATCAGTCCCACCAGATACTACAACAGTTGATATTACAAAAGTACAAATTGCGATAGAGATTGAATTGCCCAATAAAGAAGTTGCAGAATTTTACGAGATGTTGAAAGCTGCCGATGAACCTTTGTATGAGAATTGTCCTAAATACACTAGGTTTTCAGCAATGACACAACTCCTAAACATCAAGGCCGATTGTAATATCAGCGGGGTTGCGTATGATCGGATTGCAAGATTGATTAGTGAAATGCTGTCTACTGATAATAAGTTTGAGCCAACATTTTATAAAACTAAAAAGCTGATGAGAAAATTGGGGCTTGGATACGAAAAAATACACGCGTGCCAAAATGAATGCATTTTATATTATAAAGAAAATGTGCAGTTGGATAAATGCCCTGTATGTCAACATCCTCGTTACAAGGAGAAGAAATCGGTCAGACAAAAAATATTCCGTTTAAGGTGCTTCGGTATTTTCCACTAACACCGAGGCTTCAAAGATTATTTAGGTTGGAAAAGACGGCCCCCTGCATGAGTTGGCATGCAAGAAGTCGTGATGATACAGTAATGACTCATCCATCTGATAGTGAAGCATGAAAACATTTGGATTCATGTTATCCTTCATTTGCTAGGGATACTAAAAATATCAGATTGGGATTGTGTACAGATGGTTTTAATCCGTTTGGACATTCTGCAACTCCTTGTTTAGTTTGGCCAGTGCTGCTGACAGTTTATAATTTGCCACCGTCAATGTGTATGAAAGATGAATTTATTTATCTTTCGATGATTATTCCGGGTCCTAAGGGTCCGCGAAAAGAAATTGACGTGTTTCTCAGACCCTTGATAGATGAATTGAAAACATTGTGGACTGAGGGAGCTGTCACTTATGATTGTCATCGGAAGCAAAACTTCAATTTAAAGGCCGCGATCTTGTGGACAATCAATGATTTCTCGACATACGACATGTTGTCTGGTTGGAGCACTCACGGCCGACTCTCTTGTCCGTATTGTATGGAACACTCTAAATCAATCAGTCTTCAGAACGAAAGAAAAATCTCATTCTTTGATTGCCATCGTCGATTCCTATCGGCTAACCATCAGTATCGAAGAGAATCGTAATAATTTTACTAAGGGCAGTCGAAAGAGATGGGCCACCACCGATGTTGTTTGGTGAACAAATGTTAACACGTGTTTCAGCACTTCCAGAGATAGTATTTGGTCGGAATGAAAGAGTGTCAGGCTTTGGTCAAACACATAACTGGGTGAAAAAAAGTATCTTTTGGGAATTGCACTATTGGAGTTCATTACTGATTCGACATAATTTAGATGTCATGCATATTGAAAAAAATGTAATATTTTCGAAAGAACTAAAGATAATGTCAAAGCCCGACATGATCTAAAAATACTTTGTAAGACGTCGGAGTTGGAGTTACAAGTGGTCCACGGATGATATCTGAAGCCGAAGCCCCGTATGTGTTAAATAAACAACAGAACAAAGATGTTTGTAAATGGATAAAAGAACTCAGATTACCTGATGGATATGCCTCAAACTTATCTCGATGTGTGAACGTCGATGATTGCAAAATATCAGGGATGAAGAGCCATGATTGTCATCTATTCATGCAGAGATTGCTTCCGATTGCATTCCGAGATCTTCTACCTGATAATATTTAGGGTCCGTTGACTGAATTAAGTATATTTTTTAGAAACATTTGTGTAAATGTCCTTCGAGTCGAAGATATGTCAACACTTGAAAGTAATATTGTTGAAATTATATGCAAGCTGGAGTAGTTTTTCCCTCCTGCCTTTTTTGACTCGGTGGAGCATCTACCGATACACTTGGCTACGAGGCACGAGTTGGTGGCCCCGTTCAATATCGGTGGATGTACTTATTTGAAAGATACTTGAATCGTCTGAAGAAAAAAGTAAAGAACACCATAGTTGTTGAAGGATCAATATCTAAATCGTATATCATCCAAGAAATTTCAACATTCTGCTCATTTTACTTTGAATCGACAGTACATACAAGATTTGATCATCTTTCATGTAACGACGACGAGGGAGTTCGACATTCAGATGGACGTTTAAATATATTTTGTCACTCTGGTCGTGCTTTTGGTTCTCGTCCATCTCGACACTTAAGCGAGGAAGAGTATCATTTGACACACTTGTATGTATTACTCAATTGTCCAGATATTGAACAATTCATTGAAATATTTGACATTGAGATGATGCAAAAATACTCTATTCACAATGATCAAGAATTGGAGAGATTACGGAATCGTGATTTCCCTACATGGATTCAAGCTTACAGCAAAGATCAACGAGCTGAAATAGATGAAATAATATTTGAGTTTGTTAGTGGACCGTCGCGACTAGTGTCCTGTTATAGCGGATATTTTGTTAATGGATACAAATTTCACACGGTGGAATATACATTTACAAAGAAGACGATGAATGTCAGGGTCTGCGTGAAAGAGACAACCTATGTTGAATGTGATATGGATTTTTATGGACTGGTGGACGAAGTGATAGAGTTGCACTACTTCGGCTTGAAATCAGTTATCTTATTTAGATGTCATTGGTTCGATACAACAGAAAGGGGCATGAAAGTTCGTCTAAAATACAAATTTGTTGAGGTTAATTACAAATCCAAATTGGCAGCAAATGAGTCTTTTATTTTGGTATCACAAGCCGAACAAGTATATTACGCGAAGTATTCGGCTCGATATAAAGATAGAGCAGATTGACGTGTAGTTTGTAAGACTAAAGGTAGAGGAAAAATTGATCCGATAGTAGGAGAAAATGAGCCGATATCTGATGTGATAGATGGTTTCTATCAAGAAGATGATTCTCCTGCTGTAGATCGTATTATTCCAATACTTGAGGATGCAGACACAGCGTCAATTCAATTAGAAGTTGAATATGCTGATGATGACGATCATGAAATTGATGAAGAAGATGAGGAAGATGAAGAAGAGGAAGAATTCGAAGACTATTACTCAGATGATGAGGAATAATTGTAAAGTATATCTTATATTAAATATATCTCTAATATATATATAATAATCTAATTATATACCTATTCGACAGATATGTTTGGTCGTGGTTATCGTCGTAGGAGAGCTTCGGAGTCTCTGATTGGTGAGACTCCAGCACTTACTCATGCTGCTGATCCTCCTGCCGATGATACTGCTGAGGCTAGTACATCCAGACACAGACGGCCACGTGGGCCGAACAGGTGGCATCCTCCACCAGCTACAAAGTCACATAGATTCATTAGCGTGATTGGGGAGAGGTAATATATCATGAATTATGAATCATTACAAATTCATTATATCATAATATAATATTAAATTTTATTTTTGTTGTGCAGGTTCGAGTAATAAGAAGTGCCAAGGAGCATTTCTTCTACTATTCGACGATATATGCACGGGGCATGGCCAACATGGTTTCACGTGCCTAGTGAGCACGTCGACATGCTATGGCGCGAGTTTGAGGCACGTATTAATTTTTTATATATACATGCATGATGATTAATATATATTGGTACTGATATTATTATTTTGCAGGCTTGCTTTACATGGGCCGAGGACCAGAGGCTCTTCATTTACGCTGCCTAGGAGGCTATTTCCCGTGCGAGGTACAACGGGTAGCTGGGGCAGGCCCGGTCCCAGGCGATGGCCCGAGCTGGGACCACTAACATCGCGGAGACTCGGGGGTACGACCCCGATTGGATTACTCCAGATATATGGGACCAGCTCGTGGCATTATGGTCGACGGATCGATGGTAGGAGGTTTCTAGGACTGCGGCTAGAAACCGCATGTCGGGGGGAGGAGCGCGTCACATTGGCGGCTCTGTTGCATTTGCTGTGCACGCGAACCGTATGGTAAGTATACCTTAATTTTAATTTTATATTTCATTTGTTACTTTGTGTACTGATTAATGTGTTTATTCTGTAAATATAGACGACAGTGTTAGACGACGGGACTGTCCAGCGACCCTCCCCGATGGCAGTGTTTGAGCGGACACACCGTCGAGTGCATGGGATGGGGGAGTACGTCGACAACCGCGCTGCATTTATTATGGTAAGTATATTTGTTTAAATTATTCATTATATATTTATAATTTAAGTTTTATGAAAAATATTAAACAAAAAATTAAACTCGAGTAGGAGACCTACAGTCAGACGGTGATACAACGCGGAGGCACCCCCGAGGACTTTGACGCAGCAGCGTGGGTCGATGATGCAGGTGGCTGGGACCACGGCCGCATGTATGGTTTTGCAGATAGTGGTTATGCACGAGCCGTGCTAAGGCCACTTGGGGCACCGACCCCTCTGCATGCTAGTGAACGGCCGTCGACCTCCAGGTCCAGAGATGATCATAGTAGCAGGATAAAGACACTAGAGGAGACGGTCGCACGTCAGACTGAGTTTATGGAGCGTTAGAGTCAGGTGATGGCAGATATGCAAATTATGCTACGCAACTTGTCAAGTCATCACGGAGTAGCAGCATCTGATCTATCGTCCTCGAGTCAGTCCACACCGGTGTACACCCAGGCACTCCAGACTCCGCCATATGATCCAGACCATCCTCCATCGTCATCGTGAGATTTTTTTTATTATTATATTGACTTTGTTACTTCGATACTATATATATTTTAGTTTAGTTTTGTTTGGATATTGATACTTTAATTTTGCATTTGAATAGTTTTTATACGATTGTGGATAATTATAAATATAAGTATAATTGTTTTGATATATATCTGGGTGTATTTGTGATGTGTGAATGGATGTGTGTATGAGTGTATGAGTGTGTGAGTTAGGTATCAGATTGTATTAATGTATTAATGGAAATTTGGAATTTTAAATTTTTTTATGTTCCAGGTTTTAGTCATCAGCAACAGCTTTCCCACGGTTGTTCGTGGGAAAGTCGATACTAAAAGTGTATCGAAAGTAGTTGCTATATAACATCAGCAACGGCTTAGTAACGGTCTTTCACAAACGGCCTTGCCACGGCCTCACAGACCGTTGCTAATAAGGTTATCGACAACGGCCCGGTGTCCATAGCAAAGCCATTGCTGATAGTGTTATTAGCAACGGCCCGATCGGTCATTGCAGCGCCGTTGCTAAATTATCAGCAACGCGCTTTTCTTCCACGACTACTTTGCAACGGGCCGGGCCGTTGCTGATGCCCATTTTTTCGGTAGTGTATCTGACTATAAATAAAGATAAAGTAGATCAGCGTGTTGTCTATACACTACAAAAAAAATAAGAATTTATGGTAAAATTTTGGAGTGACCAACAACAATTGGCCACAAAAGATGTAATCTGCGATAAAATTTGCAACAAAATTATTTTTGTGGTTAAAAGTACAAGTTCGAATAATTTGTGATAATTTTTTAAAATTTACCATTATATTTTCCACTAATAATTGAGTCAACGTTCAAAAGTTATAGTACTTTAAATTTATGACAATATGTTTTGACACTGATTCAAAACATTCTATCGTGGCAAGCGTTTGTGACAAAATTTTTGCCACAAGTTTGTCACGATATTCTGTGGCAAACATTTGCGACAAAATATTTGTCATAATGTTGTCACGATATTCTGTGGCAATTATTTACGATAATATATTTGCCATAGACATGGAACTATTTATCGTGGCAAATTACGTATGCCACAAATAGTAAAATAATAAAAAAATAAAAAAAATTGGCATAACCTCTTCTTTTTCGTCGGACAAAAAAAATTCCTCATTTTTAAACTATCTCCCGACCAAAAAACCCTCCATTTATAATACCCCACTTATAATTACTTATCCTTGTTCTCTACTCAAACCCTAAGACCCTTCTCACCCAAACCCTTGACCCTTGTTCTCTGCTCTCCTCCGCAGTCCTGCGACCTCCCCGACGAGTCGACGACTTGACACGTCGATGCCAAACAGCCAGTGCTCGACGAGTTTTCCTCACCGACGCCCAATCCTCAAAGAGCCTTCCTCACCGACGTCTAGTCGTCGACGAGTTCTCGACGAGCCCAAACGCCAGTCCTTCCTCACTGATGCAACTGTCCCTACTTCGGTACTCCCTAACCAGAAAATGCCCTCCTTCCTCAACTCCTCCCCAAACCCTAGTCTAGTACATCTTCTAACCCTCATCATCTGCTGCTGAGTTAGGGTTGTTCTGCGACTGCTGCCCTCCTTCGTCGCTCCTCCTTCCTGCTACTATTCCGATCTAGCAAGCAACAACCACCTAGTCAGTTTGTCCGCCACTCCCTGCCAACGTTGCCACTCCCTTTTCACGACGAATCTAGGTAATTGCATTCTGATGACAAGTAACACCATCTTGTATATCATTTTGCAGTGAAACTGTTAATGAGTTAACTATGATGAAATTTGAGTACAATTATGTAAGATGTGTGCACTGCTGACTCCCTATATTAATCTATTTTCAAACTGTTAATTGAGTACAATTACTTTCTCATGGTTATCTTAATCTATGTTCAGTTTTGAAAGGGGTAGAATCATATTATCCTCAGCAGATTATTCTTTGTTTATGATGTGTGCACTGCTGACTCTGTTTACAAGTATTACATATGAGTTTATATAGGGTGACACCAAAAAAATCTCGGGGCCGCCGAAAATTCTACGTAGCGCAACATAAAAGGATGTTGCATAAAAGATATTTGAATTAGAGTATATAACCTATGTAAGATGGATGTTGCAAAGTACAATTATGTTAGTTTTATTTATTCTTCTATTACCAATGTTTTTAATTTTGCAAACCAATTATGTCTCTATACAATTCCCCATTCACTTGTTTATAGCAAACCATTAATCAGTTAACATCCATATTGAAATGACTAAAATATTATTTTAGCTTGACTAATCAGCAAACCATTCCCCATTCACCTGATTACAACTTGACTAATATATTTTTTTAGCTTCAGTGAGAGTTTTAGCATCATATTGAAATTGTATTGTTTCTATGTTTGTCTTTAACTAGTTAAATCCATTAGTATTTTACATCAATTATCTATTACTGTTGTTGGCTTTTGTTAAAGAGTAAAACTTGGAGTTTTTTTGGGAATACAATGCAGGTTCAGATTGTTAACTTTGTTATGCTTTTGTCTTTTTGATTTGGTTAGTTCAAGTTCTTAACCATGGTTGAAGAAAAGTAGCACTCTTCCATTTCGAACAATCTTTTTAGTGGGCTTTCCTTTTTTATAATCCTATGGCTTTCTTGCTTTAGAAATTAATTGTTGAGACGTTGTGTGGTTTGCACTTAGTCATATCGGGCAATTTAGAATGCTAATTGTTGCAAACTATATTTTTGATGCAACCCTGATGGTTCCTAAATGATATTGTATGAGGAGAGAAAGAGTTCTACCATGAGTAGCCTATTGTCTTTTCTAATATAGTGTTGTTTGGTTCATGTGATATTTCTTCTTTTTGATTGGCAATGAACTAATAGTTTCATATGAGGGTCCTAATTTTTTTGTTCTTATTTTAAGAATGGAAATAATATGTGATTCATATTCCTCGATCCTTGAAAGTTCGATGAGAATTTGTAGTTGCATTGTTGCTTGCTTGACTTATGGATTTCTTTCCCTCTTTTTGACGGACAATGAACTAACTAAGGGAACCCTAGATATTTTCTACGAAATAACTAAGAAGGTAATGAGTATCTATTTAGTAGTGACACTTTATCTTTCTTGCTAAGTATGCTAAATTATTTGTTGTCAGTTAGTTGTCTATTTTTTCTTGTCATCTGACGTGAAAATATCGCATGAAGGATTTGTTAGATTGTGGAGGGGTACTAATGCGAGTCTAGTGTTGGCTGTACCAATTGTGAGTTTCTTTGTTTTATTCAGAATATCTGCATTCTTTTGCTTTTCTTTGTTAAACCATGTCATTTGCTTGTGGCTGTACCAACGTTATATAATGATGTCTTAAGTTGTCATCTATTAGATTTAGCATGTATATTAAGTTTTTATATGATGTGTTAAAAAAAGATATAGGCCAACTTACGTAGTTTTCACATAATATATTCAATGTACTATCCAAGCTCTTGACAATGCTTTGCCAATGGACGTTTGATGCTTGCTTTGCCATATTATTGGAGAGAATGCTCTTTGGTGATTCCCCAATTGATCCAAATCTAGTAAACCTTGGTGCCTGTTGATGAGAATTCTTATGTCATTCATTCGACACCAGATAATAGATCTTACTTATTAATGTTATATATTTGGTCCTGGGACAGACCTGTATGCACAATGTTAAAGACGGATTGATCTCTTTCTTCAAATTGTCTCGTATAATTGTATAGAACTTTTCAACATAAGCTGTAAGTTGTTGTTTAAAGAGTAGAGCTGGGCACCTGGCTTCTATCCTTGCTTGGCTCCCAGGTTTGCCTAGCATTCCACTGTAGCCACTTGAAATGCCCATTATAGATGAAGATGAACGGGTATTCTGAAATTATATTTTGAGCCAATAATTTAATATGGATTAGTGTATTATAAATGGTTAAAAACATAAAATAATTTTGGATCATTATCAGAAATCTATTTAGAATAGGTCTTCCTGGAGTTGGATTGTGCAAAAGAAAAAACATGATATGCACCAAATCTATCATTGCTTATTATGGGCTCACTTAAGATGATATACTAAAGGTGTTGGATGACAAAACCAGTTGTGACCAAGATCCAAACTTCTGAAAGTATCATGCATTGATCACTATGGTTCTTGAAAACAAATCTAATTGCTGGAGTAGGTTACTTACTCGTGCTATTCTATTGAACAATGAGCTTGCTGTTGCTCGACTGCGATATGATTCAGTACTAGATGCATTGCTTGCTCTAAGATTTTTTTGCAAAAGAAATAGAAGAGTAGATGTTGTTGAAAGCCAATATGCTAGTTCACCAATATTCTCCTGGTTATGTGTATAGAAATATTAAAAATTAGCCACATATATGGTTGTATCTTATACGTATCCAGAAGAAATTTTGTGGGAGTTTTAAGTGATTGTTTGTATGATGACTTAATTATTTGTATGATCCGCTCAAATTCACCACATATATAGTTCACCAATATTCTCCTGGTTCAATGCTAACAACCTCAACAGGTTACCTAATTGTTTGTATGATCCGCTCAAATATGTTCGTTCTCTCTGCTTCAAATGAGTGCCAATGAAACAGTGACTTGTAGACAATCAATGCTGCTGCAGGTCTCTTATTGTCAAAGCTCTTGTATTCCTTCAAACACTTGATAAGTGCTTCATGGTTTTCTTGTAAGTAAGAAAGCAACAAGGCATATATATCTTTAGAGAAGAGAAGTGGATTATGTAACAATTCAATAGTACTTCTGAAAATTATTGATGTGGAATTATTCAGGATGTAGGTGTGTGCCAGCATCATGCCACACCACTACTGGAACATGAATCCAACAAGATTAACATCCATGCCACTCTGAACTGTTCTTATAAGCATAAGGCATGCTAGGTAGCTATACCATTAAGCCATTTCTGAGACATCGTAAAGTGTACAAGTTAAATTTGGAATATATTAACCCATCATTGTCTTTCTAAGTTCAGGTTTCTAGTACATACTTGTTGACTCTCTTTTAGAGACTTCATTTTACTAAAAGCTAGTGCGGGGTGCAACTGCTAGCTCCTACAATTAATGACTTTTGTCAATTGGTGAATTTTCTAACTAGATAAGATTTTGGTACCTCATGATGATGAATTATTTCAGCAGAATAATCATCTGGCAAACCTTTTTTCTTATTTTAGATTCTTCATCTGCATGCCCATTCACCATATTCTGCATCATTAGAACACATTATTTGCCATGCGATTTTGAATTGATTAGCTGTGTTTTCTTTCATAGATTGCTGATTAATATACTTTGGCTATTATTGGTTCAGTTAATTCAGAAGTGACAGATGGCTAATGAAGTATCGCTTCATGATCGTGAACCAACTCATTTTCTGATGGTGGCTTAATTACTTCGGAAGAATCAGTTGGCTGACAATCTGTCTTCGGTTGATTGCAGAGCAAATCATTATCAAATTCTAGTGTGCTAATCTTGCGTTCAAGGCTGGAGAATAACAACAATAATAATAAAAGCTTGCCAGGGAGTCATCTCGAAGAGAAAATACACAACTCAATAATATAAGGTGTGTATTTGCTCCATTTCAATTTCTACCTTTTAACGTGTTATGATAAATCTTCATTTACTGAACCAAGTAAAGTTTGCTGCCTTAGAACCTTGTTTTCAGACTTGAGGACGAACAAGTTTGTTTCAAGTCTGCATGATTAAATAGATAGTTAGCTGAAATTTATTCATTAATGAAGTTACGTTTAGACATATCACCACATTACTTCTGTATCATGTCTTGCAGTTCACTAATTTTTGAGTTGGATTCTTCTGTGCCTTTTTGTAATTCTTCCATCTGTTTTTGAACCTTGATATATCTTTCATCAAATTCTTCAGACTTTGACTTGAATTTACTTAATTCATCCTGTAAAGAATCAAAATACTTATTCAAAACAGTAAAACATGTCATTGTGGTACACGTATGCATATAATTTCCTTCATCTTGGTGTGTTCTTGGGCTTGGAAAGCCATTAATGTAGAAGTTTAGTAGATATATATAGTTTAGGTTGCTGAGCAGAATTACAGGAACTCTATATTTTCTTTTACCTCTAGCTCTTTATTGCAAGTTGTCAACAACTCTAGCATGGAGTTCTCCTCCACTGAAACCTCTTTAGTGATTGGTGGTGCTTGTTCAATTGCTATTCTAGCACCTTCTATTTCTTTGGTCATTGCTTCGTGGGCTTCATCAAGCTTCTCTTGCATTTCCTGTAGTGCACTTTGTAGCTTTGCAATTTCTTGCCCTTTAGCTTCAAGGTCAATCTAAATGCATAATGATAGGCAAACTCTCCTTATTTTTGGATTATAACAAATTATATGCATAGAGAAATTTGCCATCCTATAAAGACAATCGTAGAAAAGAACCTCTCAGCATCTTTTGGATTTGAACTAGGGCTTTGCGCTTTGTGGTGAATTTCTTTCGAGCAAGATGTGTACGTATTTGCCTCTGGATAAGTTTTGCAGCATTAGATAAGACTTTCGTTAGCTGAGCATCTAGCTCAGCCATCTGGCCAGCTCTGAGGAACACCTTTGTCTTTCCTATCTGATAGCAAGATAGACTACTGGTTTTTAGGATATAAGATTCAGAATACTATAAAGGTAGCCTCCATATATATTATAGTTATTAGTTTCTTGTTTATTTATTGAATTCACCTAATAGCCTTTAAGGCCCATTCTGTCACATATGGCTGCACATACTGCTTCTTTGTTAGAGCTGCATATCAGCAGGTAATCAATAAATTTAGCGATGATATCCATGGTTTTGATGCACTATTAGAAATTAGGATGCTGAGTTTCTCATGGATACTTTAGTACCCATTCATAAAACCTGGTGTAAGAATTTTTCCACAACGATCCACAAATTCTAGGAATATCCTCTTTGTTGGATAGCCAGCACAACTAATTCTTATTGCCTCTAGCACACCCTGAAGGAGAGAAGGTGAGACATCAATAGTGTTACACCCCAAACCCGGTATGACCGGCCAGGATACGCCACGTACCCCGAAGCCTAACCCAACTCATCAAAACCACAATAACTTGAACAGGCCGGGGGCGATTTTTTTTTTTTTGAAAAGAATAGACATGACACCACGAATCAAACCAAACCAAACCAAACCAAAACTCAATATGAATACACTGAACAAGTTTATTAAAAAGGAGTTCAAATAAATAAACAAGACTCCCCAAATAAAAATAAAATGCGGAAACCACGACCCGAGTCAACATGACTCAACAACTCAAAGAGACATTAAAATGACTCAGGTATCCTCCTCGATCACGACATGTCACGAGACCCGCTGCCCTGCCGCCACCAGCTACGCTACTACACCTCGGTACCTCTCTGATCTAACTCAGGTGCTAAAAAATAACACAAATGAGGGGTAAGCCAAACTAGGACTTAGTGAGTAGATCAGTCATCAATTCACCAAATCAATCATCATGCATAAAAAATACAAAAGCCGATATCAATAACGTAACAACAATGTCAAAAGAAATCAGCAATAATATATCCATATGCATGAAATCAACATCCGTCAACAAGTATAAAATATATTTAAAAATGATGGAACAAACATCAGTAAGCCATCTGCTACCCTATTCATATCCACAATAATAAGTATAAGCATCCATCAATAAATATAAACAATCGTGTTAGTGGCAAAACATTTTGTAGCAAATTTGATATATAATGGCAAAATGTAACATGATATTAGCGATAAATTTCATATATTTTTGCTACGAAAAGAGTTCTAGAAAGAGTATAATAATGAAAAATATCTATTAATAAATGGCAAAGAATTTTTGCCATAAAAGATATGTGACCTCAGCAAGCTCCGTTTGCCACAATAGAGTGGAGGTAGTTTGACTTTTTCATTTGCCACTAAAGAAATTGTAATTTGTGGCAATCCGCTAAATCTCACCACGAAAGCAAAAAATGACTTTTAGCGGCGGACATAACGTGACAAACGGGTGGCGAGCACTTTTTTTCCACTGAATCATCTTTTTCCCACTATATATCACTACTGTGGCAAAAATAGTTTGTTACTAATTCTAATTTTTTTTAGTGGTAAGACTAAAGCTAGAGGAAGAATTGATCCGATAGCGGAAGAAAATGAGCTGATACCTGATGTGAAGAGGATCCTCCCACAATAGACCATATTATTCCAATACTCGATGATGCGGACACAGTGTTGGTTCAATTAGAAGTTGAATATGTTGATGATGATGATCATGAAGTTGAGGAAGCTGGAGATGAAGAAGATGAAGAAGAAGCAGAATTCGAAGACTATTACTCAGATGATGAGGAATAATTGTAAAGTATATCTTATATTAAATCTATCTCTACTATATATATAATCTAATTATATGTTTATTCAACAGATATGGTGGGTCGTGGTTATCGTCAGACGAGAGCTTCGGAGTGTCCGATCGGTCAGACTCCAACACTTCCTCTTGCTGCTGATCCTCTTGTCGATGATACTCCTGTCGCTGATCCTCATGCCGCCGATGCTAGTTCATCGAGACGCAGGTGACCATGGGGGCCGAACAGGTGGCAGCCTCCGCCAGCCACAGAGTCACGTAGACTCATTAGTGTGATTGGGGAGCGGTAATGTATCGTGAATTATGAATTATTACAAATTCATTATATCATAATATAATATTAAACTTTATTTTTGTTGTGTAGGTTCGAGAAGGAGGATGTACCGAGGACTATATCTTCTACGATCCGACGATACATGCATGGGGCATAGCCCACATGGTCTCACGTGCCCCGTGAGCACATCGACATGCTATGGCGCGAGTTTGAGGCACGTATTAAATTTTTTTTTATACATGATGATTAATATTGGTACTGATATTGTTTTGCAGGCTCGCTATACATAGGCTGAGGACCAGAGGTCCTTCATTTACACTGCCTATGAGGCTATTTTCCGATAGAGGTACAATGGCTAGCTGGGGCAGGCCCGATCCCAGGCGATGGCCCGAGCTGGGACCACAAACATCGCGGAGACTCGAGGATACGACCCTGATTGGATTACTCTGGATATATAGGACTAGCTCATGGCGTTATGGTCGACGGATCGATGGTAGGAGGTTTCTAAGACTGCGGCTAGAAACCGCATGTCCGAGGGAGGAGCGCATCACATTGGCGGCTCAATATCATTTGTAGTGCACGGTCGTCGTATGGTAAGTATTATACCTTAAATTCAATTATATATTTTATTTATTACTCTATGTAATAAATAGTGTATTTGTTTTGTAAATATAAACGACGGGACTGTCCAGTGACCCTCCCCTATGGAGATGTTTGAGCGGACTCATCGTTGAGGACATGGGATGAGGGAGTACATCGATACCCGCGCTGTAATCATTATGGTAAGTATATTTGTTTAAATTATTCATTATTTATTTATATTTTAAGTTTTAGGAAAAATATGAAACAAAAAATCAAAGTAGGAGACTTACACTCTGACAGTGATGCAGCACGGGGTCACCCCCGAGGACTTTGACGCAGGAGCGTGTATCAAGGCTGCAGGTGGCTGGGACCACGACCGCGTATATGGCTTTGCAGATAGTGGTCATGCGCGAGCCGTGCTCGGGCCACTTGGGGCACCGACCCCTTTGGTTGCTGGTGAGCAGCCATCTACATCCAGGACTAATTATGATCTGAGCAGAAGGATAAGGACACTGGAGAAGATGGTCGTACGTCAGAGTGAGAAGATGGAGAGTCAGAGTCAGATGATGGCGGAGATGCATGCTATGCTACACAACATCCCAGCTCATACAAGAGTATGCATCCCTTCGGCATCATCAGATCCATCGTCCTCGAGTCAGTCCACGCCGATGTACACCCAAGCACTCCAGACCTCGCCATATTATGATCCAGACCTTCCTCCACCGTCGTCGTGAGGTTTATTATTTTGTTTGGATATTGATACGATAGTTTTGAATTTGAATAATTTTTATAGGATTGTGAATGATTATAAACATTAGTATAATTATTTTGATGTATATCTTGGTGTATCTATGATGTGTATGTTATTTATGGGTGTATTAATATATTAATGTGTGTGTGAGTTATGTATCAGGTTAAATGTATCAATGTATTAATAGAAATTAGAAATTTTAAAATTTTTCAGTTACAGGTTAACATCATCAACAACGGCTTTCCCACGGCTGTCCGTGGGAAAGTCGTTACTGAAAGTGTATCGTATTTTCTAGGCCACAACCTCAAAGCCGTTGCTGATGATCTACAATAACAGCTTAGCAACGGGCTTTCACTAACGGCTTTGCCATGGTAACCGAGCCGTTGCTGATGTACATATCTACAACGGCCTTGCAGCCGTAGCAGAATTGTTGCTGATAATGTTATTAGCAACGACTGCTTCGATCGTTGCTGATCTGTTGCTAAGTTATCAACAACGCGACTTTCTGCCACGGCTGCTTTGCAACGGGCCAGACCATTGTACGCCGTTGTTGATGGCTTTCAGCAATGACTCAGCAACGGTTGGAGCCGTTGTTGATGCTTGTTATTCCAGTAGTGAAGTCAAGACGGAAGAGAGTCACCATCTCAACTACTTTGAAGCCATTCTCCCAAGGATGGCTTCCCGTTGGGTGCTCTTTCATTGACATAGTGAAGTTAGGAGATTCTATGCCCCCCCCCCTCCCCAGAACGCCTTGTCTACTCCTACTAGAAGCATGGAGTCTTCGCCTTCCCCTCCCTCTCGCACCACTTTCATCTCCGACCTCCGCTCACAAAATTGCTTGTTTCTGTTGCCTTTTCATCGATCACATGGTGAGAGCATGTCGACGGCCTTTGGCGTGCTTCCGTTGCCACTGAGCAGGTCACACCCTCAACCAATGCAAAGTTGTTGCTGCCACAACCACATCCTCCAAAATTCCTTCCATCCTCTGTTAGGAAAAAAGTCGATCTTCCTGTAACGATCCAAAATCCGAAAACGCCAAAAGCAAAATTTTTGAAATAAATATATCCAAAAATAGCAAAACACCCAGAATTTACATGGTTCGAACTCGGCGGAATAATGTCCTAAGTTCACAGGGAGAAAAGTACGCTGATCTTTTATTAATGAGAGGAAGGAAAAATAACCGGCCAGTACAAATGAATCACAATAATACTGAAAATTTAACAATATAAAATACTGCCTACACGAAAGAATTTTTTGCCCGCAAATCGATCTAATTCTTGTCTCAATCTCTGCTTGGAACTATAGAGGAAAAACTGCACTTCTTGCTTTTGATTGGAACGGTGTGAAGAAGTATCTTGCCAACAGCATTTTGATTGGTTTTGATGCTTGCATGCCAAAACGCTCCACCACCTTCTTCACATAGATCTCGTGTCAGGTACAACTTTCTGGCTTTACGATCAAGTATGATCTCCATACCAAAGATTTTCTTTGTAGCCCGAAGGTCCTTCATGTCAAATTCTCCCTTAAGGAATTTTTTAAGCCTGTCTATTTCATCACTATCTTTTGCAGCAATAAGCATATCATCAACATAAATGAGTAAATAGATCATAGAAATAACCGATTTCTTTAAGTAAACATAACTGTCAAAAGATGATCTATTGAAACCGATATTGAGCATCTATTGAAACCTATACTGAGCATAAATTGATCAAACCTCTTATACCATTATATTGGAGATTGCTTAAGGCGATAGAGTGACTTTTTCAGGAAACATACATGGTCAAAAAAAAAATTTCTCCTCAAACCCTTCTGGTTGTGCCATTTAGATATGTTCTTCTAAGTCACCATATAGGAAAATTATCTTTGCATCGAGTTGTTCTAACTCTAGATCTTGCAGAACTACAAAGGCTAGAAGAATACGAATAGAGGTATATGTTGGAAAAATATTTTTATATTCAATACTTTCCTTTTAAATGTATTCTTTTGCCACGAGCCGATCGAGCTTTATAGATACCGATTTCTTTTAGTTTGTAGATCCACTTGCACCCTATAAGTTTCTGATGTGGTGGAGGCTCTACAAGTTTCCAAGTTTTATTTTTCTGCAAAGACTTGAATTCTTATGTCATGGATTTATGCCACTTCTTTGAATCTGTTCGGCTTAAAGTTTCTTTATAGGAGGTAGGCTCTTCAGTGCATGGTGTTTCTTCAGCTACTACAAGAGCATAAGTGGTAATACTTGCATACTTAGGATTAGAACGAGATGCTCATAGGTCAGTCGAGGGTGATGGAGTAGTGATGGTCCTCCTCAATATGATGGTGCCCCTTCTCGACTCAAAAATGTTGTTTTGAAATAATGTCATTTGTTTTTGTGGTGGTTGTTCGAGGCGAGGGTGTAGGAATCCAAAACTATTGGGTAACAGACTATGGTGGTGTTTCTTCCTTAGTGCCTTTTTCTTTGTCCTCATTTTTTTGATCCTCCTTTCCATCTTCAGAGTACATGTTCATCAAATAAAATATCTTTATGGATTCTAGCTTTACAATCATTTAGACTCAACACTTTATAGACTTTCACTCCACTCGAGTACCCTAAGAAAATACATTTATTTGATCCGAGTTCTAATTTCCCATATATGCATTCTTCACAAAATTCAATATAATCAATTTTTGATAGTCCAAAAACCATACCTTTTTCATTTAACAACTTCAGACCCTTGATGTTAAGATGTCTATATTGCAAATGCCATAGCTTTGAGTCATCTATTCTGCTAGTAGCAAGAACAAAATTCTTCGTGCTTGAGACTTCCAATGGAAACGTTTTGTTGTGAGTCATGTTGATATTAATCAACACATGATCTGAGTGCTTGTCTTTAATAACACATGTATTTTTATCAAACATGATTGAATATCCAACGACTATTAATTGCCCAACACTTAGCAAATTATATCCCAAATTTGGTACAAATTGAACATTATGCAAGAGCTTTACTTTACGATGAGTGGTTTCAACGATGACTGTTCCTTTCACTTCAACTTGCATTTCTTTTTCATTCCCAAGCTACACTTTTAACTTTTGTGTTTCATCAAGCTCTTTAAACACATATTTCACCTTTAACATATGATTTGAACAGCCGCTATCTACAAATCACACATTGCTTAACTTATTGTTAGTATCAAAATGAGCCATAAGCTTACTAATTTCTTCTCTATCTTTTGCTGCATAATTCATATGTTGATCTTTGTACCAACAATCGACTTTTATATGACCATACTTCTTGCAATGATATTGAATGCCACTCTTGTTGTTTCTTTGCTCACCGGACTATCGTTTCCCATCAAAGCGACCTCTACCTCTTTCATTACCACGACCACGACCATGGAATCCTCCTCTTTTATGGCCCCTGCTTGTTTAGTTGTCACTTTCTTTAGTTTTAATGGTTGCTTCTTCCTTTACTTGAAATATTTTTTCTTCATTTGTTTTAAGTGCTCAATTAATTCTTGCCTGTGCTTGCAAGGACCCATTAGTTCATCAAAAGAGAAAATTGACAAGTCGTTAGATTCTTCTATGGCAAGTCCTTAGAGAAAATTGACAAGTCCTTGCAAGGAGTCTTTCTTCTTGTTCTCCTTGAATTGGGTTTCTTCATCAATATCTTTATAGCCTTGTTCTACCAAGTCCCAAAAATCTTGAGATTTAAGTAGAGTTCGCATTCGGATATTCCAAAACTCGTAGTCTTCTCCCTTAAAAATTGGAATGAGTGGTTGTGCAGCACTCATTGCTTGCCATTGGTTTTCCTTCTTTACTCACTCTCTCAAGAAGCACTACTAGAAATTATGGGATCTGTGACAGCAATTTTATAACGGTTGGATAGCGGTCGCAGATGTGACGGTTCTGCGATCGCTGTCGACAGGGGTCGTAGAGTCGACAAAATTGTGGCAGAGTTGCAACCGCAGAACCCGTCGTCGCAAAAATTATAACTTCGCAACGACAGGACGATCGAGTTGTGACCGCATTTTGCGACCGAGTCTCGCCGTCGAAAAATCGTCAATGTGTACAACTTTAACCCTCGCTCCATCCCTTTTTTTCTTTTTCACTGCTCACTCTCTGTCTCTCTTTCTTTCTCTCTCTCTGTCTCTCCACTCGCTGCCTGCGCCGCCCGCCACATGCGCGCCCCTCTCTCTCTAGCCGCCAAAACTAACCGTCGTCGACTAGGGTTTGGTCAGCGATGGAAAAAAGTGGAGGCCCGGCCGGCCCTCTTAATTTTTTTCCTTCCCTCTTAATTTTTTTTCCTTTCTCTTCTCCCCCAAATCTCTCACATTGTCTTGCAATTGAAGCAACTCCATCTCGCCTTGTGAAGATCGCTTGTTATTATCGAAAGGATAAACGAGAGAGATAGCTTCTTGATGCGCCTCCGTGTCGATGGTCAATGACTTTTCTCTCTATTTTCGTCTTGTTTGGTTGATGATTTTGATGAGGCATTGGGTCATCCTGGGTTGCTTTTCGATAGATTCCCTTAGTAGTTCGGGTTTTCTTAGCTGATTGATCAAAATGATTATGTTCGAATTTTTGATTTTCTTTTCTTTTTTTTGCTTAAGATTGTATTATGGATTTATTTGCTTCTGTTTTGTTGGAGCGAATCTTCCCAAATTGCATTTTGTACTGTCATAGTTTCTCTTCAATTTGTAATTTGAAGGTTGCTTCTTTTTGTGTAAATTTATTGAATCATGTCAAAAAAGAAGTATATTTAATCTTTTTTTACCCTCCGTTTTCAAAGTATATTAATCTTTTTTTCTGCTAGGAACAAAATATTCAAAGTATATTAATCTTTTTTATGATGCCGTGATGTGTCTAACCTACGGGGAATCTTGAGGTTGCAGTGCCTCCTAATTCATCTAGGGCTCGTTTGATACACCGTATAGTATTAACATGTATAGTACTAGTCTGTATTGACTAACCTATATAGTATTAGTTTGTATTGTACTATTATTATACAGTGTTTGGTGCACACATGTACTAGCATGTATAATACTAGTATGTATTTACTAACATGTATAATATAATATAATATAATATAATATAATATAATATAATATAATATAATATAATATAATATAATATTATATTATATTATATTATATAATGTAATATAATATAATATTATATTATATTATATAATGTAATATAATATAATATATTATATAATAATATATACTATAATATTATATTATATATAATATATAATAATAATATAATATAATATAAAAAATTATATAATATTTTTTATCATTAAAATTATTTTATAAATTAAAATTATTTTTATAATATTTTTATAATATATTTTTAAATTTTTGGTCGGAGATAAAATTAGTATTCAAAATATTAAAAGTTCTAGTGCAGGCTAATGAAGAGCTTTGAGAGTGTATTACTAATACACCTTATGGTAGCTTTTGGGGCTCGTTTGGTACATCGTATAATATTAGCCTGTATAGTACTAGTCTGTATTGACTAATTTGTATAGTACTAGCCTGTATTGTATTATTATTATACAGTATTTGGTGCACACATGTACTAGCCTGTATAATACTAATATGTATCGACTAACCTGTATAATATAATATAATATTATATTATATATTATTATATTATATAATATTATATTATAGGTAATATATTATTTATAATATATAATAATATACACTATAATATTATATTATATGTAATATATAATAACAATATAATATAATATAAAAAATTATATAATATTTTTTATCATTAAAAATATTTTATAAATTAAAATTATTTTTATAATATTTTTATAATATACTTTTAAATTTTTGGTCGGAGATAAAATTAGTATCCAAAATATTGAAAGTTCTAGTGCAGGCTAATGAAGAACTTTGAGAGTGTATTACTAATACACCTTATGATAATTTTTGGGGTACTATTTTTAGTACAGATATTAGTTAACATTCTTCCCAAACAATGTTTATACATGATACCAAATATGTCATTGGAATACTATTTTTAGTACAAGTATTAATTAACCTTCTTCTTAAATACTATGTAGTATTATTTTAATATTATATAAAATATTTATAGAAGTTATCAAACATGCCCCTATTGTCTTCACACGCTCTGTGTCTCTACACAGATTCAAGGTCGGTTGTTTTTCTATTTCCTATTTAAACTTCATTCATCTTACACCTTTGATATCCCGCATAATTTTAATAGGTAATGTTTTGTTTGAATAGTTGTTTATAATTTTTTATTGTGCTTTGACTTGGAGAGGAACATGATAAAGTTCCTCTTTTACAATTCGGTGATTTTAATTTAATTCACGAAAACAATAGTTAGAATTGGTCTTTTTTTTGTTGTTGTTCATTTTTAGCAAACTGGACTGAAATCTTTTCACCAGTATACTTACCCCTATATATATAATGAAGAGTATACATGGCTACTTAAAATTAATGAAAAAGAGTCATCTCAAATAAATACATGGTTTGGGCATATATACAAATTAAATGGTTTGGGTACTTATTTCAAACAATGCCATCCACTCCTGTGGCGCATATTAGAATATAATGTTTAGAAGTTCAAAATTACCGGTCTGAACTATTTAATTTGAATTTAATCTAGCACGTGGTTCAAAAATAGAAAAATATAAGTAATTACCCAAAATTATAATTTAAATATGGGATTTTTTTCGGATTATAACTAAATGGCCAAAGTTTGTGCCATTTATTTCAAAACATGATTTTTCTTTTATTAATTAAAGACTTTTTATTAAGTGACTCAAAATAAAATATTTTTTTATTATTCATAATAGAAAAAAATAGCAATTCATCTTAATATTATAGTAGATAAAAAGTTATTTTAGTGACTAATAATAATTTTATTTTATTTTTGAAATATTTAAAATATTTTTTAAATTTTTTTAAAACTTTTGCACTTAAAGACTTTTGCAATAAAAAATAAAAAATAAAATTTTTAGCTACTAATAAATTCTTTAGACACTAAAAAAATACTACAAAGACTATTAAAAAATTAATTCTCGTTGCATTTTACTTAACAAGTGTATAATTTAAGAATTTAAAGATTTTTAAAAAATATTTTAAATATTTTAAAAATAAAATAATATTATTATTAACCACAGAAATAAATTTTTATCTACTATAATATTAATATAAATTACTGAAAAAAAATATTATGAATAATAAAAAAAATATTTTATTTTGAGCTACTTAAAAACTTTTAAAAAAATCTTTAATTAGTAAAATGGGGGGAATCATATTTTGAAATTGAGGGTAAATCTGAAATTTTGACCATTTAGTTATGGATCCGAAAAAATCAGATTCATATGATGAATTTGAAAAAATCCCATGACCAAATTATAATTTTAGGTAAATGCTCAAATATCATCACATGTAAATGATCAGTTTGTCTCTTGTACAAACTTGTATCATCAAATGATGATGGTCAATTATTGTGGAAAACATTCACTTATTAGGAGTGAATGTTCACTTATAATTTATAGCATATTTCTGTTGTGGAAAATATTTTTTTTCAGGTCTTTAAACTTGCTAGCTTTACATGGATATCTTGTATTGCTAGATAGTCTAATAGTCTAATTTTTTTTTCAGGTCTTTAAACTTGCTAGCTTTAAAATACTGAACCAAACGTATCCTACGATAAATTATCCGGAGACTGTATGTTTCCTTGATTCACCTTTTCAAGAGCAATTTATAATAAATTATCCAGAATACTTCTTTTCCAGTTCTTGCCTAGCAGACCTGTATTATAGAGTTACAGTTTTGTTGCCTATAAAACAATAGAGTATCATCTCAGTCCTGTTTCTTTACATTTGTTGTTAGTGTATACCATGCATTTATCTTAGGGTGCTTTTGTGTGGAGCTGCAAAGCATTGGTCTCAGAGGTGAGTTAACAAACTTTTTATTTACATCTATGGGGAATGAATTTTATAATAAATACTAACTTTTACCTTCCATGAGGTGCTCGTTAGACAGTTGACACATCATTAATCAACTATTTATTTATTTATCTGACAACGGTGGTCCTTCAAGGAAGAAGGATTATTTTTTATCTAGCTAGTAATGCTAAATGGGTTCTGACTTCTGAGTTCTGAAGCATTAATTGTGCGATATATTGATGCAATTCTCTTAAACTTCCTTGAGACAAGGTTTAGGAGGGAACACCGACGAGAAAGGCAATTCGAACGCAAGAGCATAACAGCGACAACAATGCTGGCAGCAACGCAGGTGATCGTGTGTCCGAGCATCATACTGAGTGCGCGAGTAACTCGTCCAACGATGATAACAAGGACATGCACGAAGAAAACTCCGGTGGTAGCTCTAAAGGTGATCAAATCCAGGAATTTCTCTAGGTATGACCCAATCGATGCATTTAGTATTCCTGCACCAGGTGTCTTGCAGGACAAGCCGACAACCATAGTCTTCCATAGACTTCTTCGCAATCTCGCCTTGGCGAAGAAATGCGGAGAAGTATCTCTGGTGAGGGCTTCCTTGGACCTCAGCGGTGGGAACGCCGCAACCAGCCAACTTCCGATGGTTCTCCAGGCGAGCTTCCACTTTCGGCAAAGGACATCGCGACACAAGCAAAAGAGGGCCTGATCGAAGGCTTACCTAAAAGCTGCAAGTAGTGGCGGACGTAGAAATTTCAATGAGAGGACCCAATTTAGGATATAAAAATTTAATAAATATTATTTTAACTATTTATTTTCAAAAATTTTTAATTAAAATCACAACTTATAATAGTACAATTTTTTTTTTCTATTTTTCTATTTTTAAAATATTACTAAAATATTTAAATTAAAAATAATTAAAGCTCTTGTGAAAATTCTTTCATCTAAATTATCCAAAGCAAGCTCTACTATGATGCGGTCGTCGCCTTACTCATCTCGAGTGCCAACTTTATAAAACTATATGAAGAAAACTAAAAAATTAGTAAGAGATTAACAATATTATAAATACATACAAAAAAATTATTGTTCTTTGTTGCATTCATTGTACTTAAAAGTAAAAATTAATTTACACTGTGAAGATGTATTGTATAATTAATATAGATGTATTTTACATTTGGATTCTCAATTAAATAAATTTCACAATCATGGATGAAATATAACATAATTTTTATTCATTTTCTTGGATGCTTGATGAGAAAATTAATTATTCAATCATATATTGAATAACTCATACGCAAAAATTCACACAACTTTATAGTATGAGTATGGATAATAGCATAGAAAAAAATATTAAAAATAAATTAAACCAACATGAGAGCTTTAGAGGTAAAAAATTAATGGAGAAAATTTTAAATTTAGCTTATAAATTAATAGAGAAAATTTTGGAGTTTAGTGAGAAATTAATAGAGAAAATTTTAAATTTTTTCAAATTAAAAAATTAGATTTTATATTTAACTATTATGAAAAAAGATAAATAATGAATATAAAGGACAAGAGATGAAATTGAAACCTAAATCTATAAGTAAAAAATTAAAATAACTAACCATTAGACTATGAATACATTAATAAAAATAGTTGAGATTAATAATAATAATACAATATTATCTTCTTCTTTTTTTAAATTATTAAATTATATTTAATATTTAATATTTTAAAAAATTTCAAGAGGACTAGTGACCCCTTGGCTCTGGCGTAGATCCGCCTTGGCTGCATGTCAACACCGGGCACCTCTGATTTTGGGATCCACCAGAGATCTTCCCCTGAGCTTAGCGACGACCGCCGCGCGTTTACATCTTATAGGCAAACATGCAATGTTAAGAAGTTTAAAAGATAGCCTTGGAGTTGGGACTGCGCAGCTAATCAATCCGACGACAGATGCTTACCCAGCCCAATCGACGGACAGGATGCTTACCCAGCCCATATTTTTGACAAGTGGCTCCTCATGACTAGCGCGAATGGGCTCCCGGGATCTGCTCATCAATCTGGGCGCTTCGAGGTCCACCCCAGCTATTTATTGCTGGCTTATTACATATCCTCTGGCAGATGGCTCTTGGGCCCATGTAGATCTCTTCCCAACCAGCTCGAACCCGAAGACAAGGGTACCATTCAGCCCAGTCAACAGAAGACCTTCCACCTTTACTCAGTCTGACTTATGCAATGCAAGCTCCCCAACATGAATCTCATGATGAATTGGTTTCAGACAACCTTCAATGCCGTCATCACAGCTTAATGGAACCTAATTTGCCTTCGAAGGAGGATGAGCACACTCCGATTATAAGGAAATTTGGGACGGCTAGGAGCAATTTGGGTCCAATTTTTATTCATCGAAGCATGAGAGATATATCTAAAAGAGCATGTTTGCTTCATAGGATAAGAGATGATAGGATAAATGATAGATTAATATCTATTGTTTGTTTAGTGCATGGATTAAGAAAAAAAATAAGAATAGAAAAATATATAATTAATATTATATTCGATGTACATCGGATTTTAAAAAATTATATTCAATCCTCCCTCTTTTATTATTCAATCTAATGAAATAAACATACCAAAAAGGTTCGTATTAAGAAAGCAAATCAGATGGAGGGTAATTCACATGCTGGCTTATTCAACAAAATCAAGGAGTTGGGCTTCGACTGCACCAGAGATTCACTACTAGAAAAATGGTCATCAGCAACGGCTGATGCCGTTGCTGAGCCGTTGCTGAAGAGAATCAGCAACGGCCGAGCCGTTGCAATAGAGCCGTGACAGAAAGTCGCGTTGCTGATGACTTAGCAACGGATCAGCAACGGCCGCTCGGGCCGTCGCTCAAAACATTATCAGCAACGGCCGCTCGGGCCGTCGCTAAAACTATTATCAGCAACGATTTTGCCACAGACCCGGAGCCGTTGCTGATAACATTAATAGCAACGGCCGCTGAGTCCGTAGCAACGCCGTTAGTAAAACTCCGTCGCTAAGCCGTTGCTGTAGGTCATCAGCAACGGCTTTCGATACACTTTTAGCAACGGCTTTCCCACGGACGCCCGTGGGAAAGCCGTTGCTGATGACGTATACCTGCAACCAGAAAATTTGAAAATTTCAAATTTCCATTGATACATTGATACATTTATCTGATACATAACTCACACACCCATACCCTCATACACACATTCATTCACACATCACAAACACCTCATACACATTCATTCACACATCACAAACACACCAACATATATATACATCAAAACAATTATATTTATATTGATAATTATCCACGATAGTATAAAAATAATTCAAATGCAAAATTGAAGTATCAATATCCAAACAAAATAAGTTAAACAAGTTCAATATCCAAACAAAAAATCTCACGATCACGATGGAGGATGGTCTGGATTATATGGCGGGGTCTGGAGCGCTTGAGTGTACACCGGCGTGGACTGACTCGAGGACGATGGATTAGATGATGCCGAAGAGATGACTGCTTCGGGATGACCTGACAAGTTGCGTAGCATAGCTTCTATATTCGCCATCGTCTGACTCTGACGCTCCATCATCTCAGTCTGACGCGCGACCGTCTCCTCTAGTGTCCTTATCCTATTACTATGATCATAACTGGATCTAGAGGTGGACGGCCGCTCACCAGCGACCGGAGGGGTCGGTGCCCCAAGTGGCCCTAGTACGGCTCGCGCATGACCACTATCTGCGAAGCCATATACGCGGCCATGGTCCCAGCCACCTGCGGCCTCGACCCACGATGCTGCGTCAAAGTCCTCGGGGGTACCCCCGCGCTGCACCACCGTCTGGCTGTAGGTCTCCTACTCGAGTTTGATTTTTTGTTTAATATTTATCATAAAACTTAAATTATAAATATATAATGAATACTTTAAACAAATATATAATTACCATAATGTATGCAGCGCGGTTGTCGATGTACTCCCCCGTCCCATGTGCTCGACGGTGAGTCCGCTCAAACACCGCCATCGGGGAGGGTCGCTGGACAGTCCCGTCATCCGACACCGTCGTCTACATTTACAAAACAAATACATTAATTAGTACACATAATAACAAATAAAATATATAATTAAAAGATATACTTATCATACGGTTTGCGTGCACTGCAAATGCAACAGAGCCGCCGGTGTGACGCGCTGCTCCTCCCGACATGCGATTTCTAGCCGCATTCCGAGAAACCTCCTGCCATCGATCCGTCGACCATATCCCCACGAGCTGGTCCCATATATCCGGAGTAATCCAACCGGGGCCGTATCCCCGAGTCTCCGCGATGTTAGTGGTCCCAGCTCGGGCCATCGCTTGGGACTGAGCCTGCCCCAGCTGCCCGTTGTACCTTGCCCGGGAAATAGCCTCCCAGGCAGCGTAAATGAAGGGCCTCTGGTCCTCGGCCCATGTATAGCGAGCCTGCAAAATAATAATATCAGTACCAATATTAATATATCATCATGCATGTAAAAAATAATAATAATACGTGCCTCAAACTCGCGCCATAACATGTCGACGTGCTCGCTAGGCACGTGAGACCACGTAGGCCATGCCCCGTGCATGTATCGTCGAATAGTAGAAGAAATGCTCCTTGGCACTTCTTCTTGCTCGAACCTGCACAACAAAAATAAATTTTAATATTATATTATGATATAATGAATTTGTAATGATTCATAATTCATGATATATTATCGCTCCCCAATCACGCTAATCAATCTACGTGACTCTGTGGCTGGTGGAGGCTGCCACCTGTTCGGCCCGCGTGGCCGCCTACGTCTGGATGTACTAGCCTCGGCAGTATCATCGGAATGAGGATCAGCAACAGGAGGATCAGCAGCATGAGTAAGTGCTGGAGTCTCACCGATCGGAGACTCCGAAACTCTCCTGCGTCGATAACCACGACTAGACATATCTGTCGAATAGACATATAATCAGATTATTGTATAAATAGTAGAGATATATTTAATAAAATATATACTTTACAATTATTCTTCATCATCTGAATAATAGTCTTCGAATTCTTCTTCTTCTTCCTCTTCTTCCTCTTCTTCATCTTCTTCATCTCCAGCTTCCTCAATTTCATGATCGTCATCATCAGCATATTCAACTTCTAATTGAATTGACGTTGTGTCTGCATCCTCGAGTATTGGAATAATACGATCCACAGCAGGAAGATCATCTTCTTGATAGAAACCAGGAGGATCATTTTCTCCTACTATCGGATCAATTTTTCCTCTACCTTTTGTCTTATAGACTACACGCCAATCTGCTCTATCTTTATTTCGAGCCGGATACTTCGCGTAATATACTTGTTCGGCTTGTGATGCCAATATAAAAGGCTCATTTGCTGCCAATTTCGATTTGTAATTAACCTCAACAAGTTTGTATTTTGGATGAACTTTCATGCCCCTTTCTGTTGTATCGAACCAATGACATCTAAATAGGATCACTGATTTCAAGCCGAAGTAGTGCAACTCTATCACTTCTTCCACCAGTCCATAAAAATCCATATCACATTCAACATAGGTTGTCCCTTTCACGCAGACCCCAGCATTCATCGTCTTCTTTGCAAATGAATATTCAACCGTGTGAAATTTATACCCGTTAACAAAATATCCGCTATAGCACGACACAAGTCGCGACGGTCCACTAACAAACTCAAATATTTTTTCATCTATTTCAGCTCTGTGATCTTTGCTGTAAGTCTGAATCCAAGTAGGGAAATCACGATTTCGTAATCTCTCCAATTCTTGATCGTTGTGAATAGAGTATTTTTGCACCATCTCAATGTCAAATATTTCAATGAATTGTTCAATCTCTGGATAATTGAGTAACACATACAAGTGTGCCAAATGATACTCTTCATCGCTTAAGTGTCGAGATGGACGAGAACCAAAAGCACGACCAGAGTGACAAAATATATTTAAACGTCCATCTGAATGTCGAACACCCCCGTCGTCGTTACGTGGAAGACGATCAAATCTTGTCTGTACTGTCGATTCAAAGTAAAATGAGCAGAATGTTGAAATTTCTTGAATGATATACGATTCAGATATTGATCCTTTAACAGCTGCGGTGTTCTTTACTTTTTTCTTCAGACGATTCATGTATCTTTCAAATAAGTACATCCAACGATATTGAACAGGGCCACCAACTCGTGCCTCGTATGCCAAGTGTATCGGTAGATGCTCCATCGAGTCAAAAAATGCAGGAGGGAAAAACTGCTTCAGCTTGCATATGATTTCAACAATATTATTTTCAAGTGTTGACATATCTTCGACTCGAAGGATATTTGCACAGATGCTTCTAAAAAGCATACTTAATTCAGTCAACGGACCCCAAATATTATCAAGTAGAAGATCTCGAAATGCGATCGGAAGTAATCTCTGCATGAATACATGACAATCGTGGCTCTTCATCCCTGATATTTTGCAATCATCGACGTTCACACATCGAGATAAGTTTGAAGCATATCCATCGGGTAATCTGAGTTCTTTTACCCATTGACAAACATCTTTGATCTGTTGTTTATTTAACACATATAGGGCCTTCGGTTTCAGATATCGTCCGTTGACCTCTTGTAACTCCAACTCTGGTCTTTTACAAAGTATTTTCAGATCATGTCGGACTTTGACATTATCTTTAGTTTTTCCAGAAATATCCATCACAGTGTTGAAAATATTATCAAACACATTTTTTTCAATGTGCATGACATCTAAATTATGTCGAATCAATAATGAACTCCAATAGGGCAATTCCCAAAAGATACTTTTTTTCACCCAGTTGTGTGTTTGGCCAAAACCTGACACTCTTTCATTGCGACCAAATACTATATCTGGAAGTGCTGAAACACGTGCTAACATTTGTTCACCAGACAACATCGGTGGTGGCCCATCTCTTTCGACTCTGCCCTTAGTAAATTTATTATGATTCCTTCGATACTGGTGATTAACCGATAGGAATCGACGATGACAATCAAAGAATGAGATTTTTCGTCCGTTCTGAAGACTGATTGATTTAGAGTGTTCCATACAATACGGACAAGAGAGTCGGCCGTGAGTGCTCCAACCCGACAACATGCCGTACGCGGGGAAATCATTGATTGTCCACAAGACCGCGGCCTTTAAATTATAGTTTTGCTTCCGATGACAATCATAAGTGACAGCTCCCTCAGTCCACAATGTTTTCAATTCATCTATCAAGGGTCTGAGAAATATGTCAATTTCTTTTCGCGGACCCTTAGGACCCGGAATAATCATCGAAAGATAAATAAATTCATCTTTCATGCACATTGACGGTGGCAAATTATAAACTGTCAGCAGCACTGGCCAAACTGAATAAGGAGTTGCAGAATGTCCAAACGGATTAAAACCATCTGTGCACAATCCCAATCTGATATTTCTAGTATCCATAGCAAATGAAGGATAACATGTATCCAAATATTTCCATGCTTCACTGTCAGATGGATGAGTCATTACTGTATCATCACGACTTCTTGCATGCCAACTCATGTAGGGGGCTGTCTTTTCCGACATGAATAATCTTTGAAGCCTCGGTGTTTGTGGAAAATACCGAAGCACCTTAAACGGGATATTTTTCTGTCGGACCGATTTCTTCTCCTTGTAACGAGGGTGTTGACATACAGGGCATTTATCCAACTGCACATTTTCTTTATAATATAAAATGCAGTTATTTTGGCACGCGTGTATTTTTTCGTACCCAAGCCCCAATTTTCTCATCAGCTTTTTAGTTTTATAAAAAGTAGGCTCAAACTTGTTATCAGTAGGCAGCATTTCATTAATCAATCCAGCAATCCGATCATACGCAACTCCGCTGATATTACAATCGGCCTTGATGTTTAAGAGCTGTGTCATTGCTGAAAACCTAGTGTATTTAGGACAATTCTCGTACAAAGGTTCATCGGCAGCTTTCAACATCTCGTAAAATTCTGCAGCTTCTTTATTCGGTAATTCAATCTCTACCGCAGCCCCTACTTCTGTGATATCAACCGCTGTAGTATCTGGTGGGACTGATGTCTGAAGATCTGGCCGATCAACATTATCATTCAGGCGGAATTGACCCCCAAGACTATCAAGTATCATAGTTCTATAGGGATTACATTGACCGGATGAAGAAGCACCAGCAGAGGAAGATTCACCATATGTCTGAACGACAGGATTGCTCGACGTCCCGACTTCGCATGACTCCCCGTGACAAGTCCATAGAAAATATCTTGGTGCAAATCCTTTGCTATATAGATGCAGAGTGACAGTCTCCCGATCCAAAAATCGTCCATTTGAACAAATGCGGCACGGACATCGGATTTGATCACCCATGCTAACGAAATTCCGATTCGAATAGGCGAAATTTAGGAAGTACGTTACGCCTAATCGAAACTCATTCGTTAAAGCTCCACGATCAAGACGTCGGTACATCCAACTTCAATCAGCCGACATGATTCTGTCAATCAATGACAATTTCTTTGGTTAATGTCTTTAGGTGAGATTGTCCAATTCCATTCGGGATTTATGTTATTTGTACTGCATTTACGTTTTTATTTTAACTGATAACTAATTATTCTAAATTTCGACAGCATCTCCCTACAGTTCTCCGAATACGCATATCATCTGGGCGCGTATCGGAGAACAAGAGAGATGTTGCCGAATTTTAGAATAATTAGTTAACAGTTAAAATAAAAACGTAAGTGCAGTACAAATAACTATATTCCCAAATTGTCCAATCAGGGACAATTCAAGAATTGTACGTCGTATAAAAGATCATCTACTTCTTTTACACAAACATACAATTCCCGAACGGATCTAAGGTTTTGCTAAATCATATCTGATTCGTCGATGCGTACGTGAAACATATCAACTCGTCGGATGGATGATTATTTTCTAAATGTTTCGAGACAGTTCGAGTCCATATTGGACGATTTCGGCGCGCGTCCGAAGTGGACGATTCCGGCGCGAGTCCGAAGTGGACGATTCCGGCGCGAGTCCGAATTGGACGATTCCGGCGCGCGTCCGAAATTAATCTAAACACTAATAATTAATCTAACAAATTAAACAATTAATTAACAATTATAAAATAATTAATTAACAATTTCAAAACAATAAAAACAATAAACAATAATTAACAATAAAAAATTCCGGCGCCGGAGTCCACCCTCCGGCGCCGACGTACAGTGGCCGGACACACTGTCCGGCCACTGTAGAAGGTTCGGCGGCGGCCATAGGCCGACCGCCGCCGGCCGAAACCCTAGAAATAGGGTTTCGGCCGGATTTTAACCAATACTCCGGCCGATCAACATACCGGCAGCAGCGGCAGCGGCGGCAAGAGGCGTCGGCGTCGGCAGCAGCGGCGAGAAGCGTCGGCAGGAGCGGCGGCTGCAGCAGCGGGAGGAAGAAGGGTCGGGCGCGACTGGTGCCCTATATAAACTTATCAGTAACGGCTCACTCGCCCATTAGAAAGCCGTTGCTGATAAGTTATCATCAGCAACGGCTCACTTATCCGTTAGCAAGCCGTTGCTGAAGATTAAAAAATCAGCAACGGCTCGCCTTTCCGTCAGAAAGCCGTTGCTGATAATTAAAATAATCGGCAACGGCTCGGTTTTCCGTTAGAACGCCGTTGCAGATACAGATATCTGCAACGGCTCGGGCGGCCGTAAGAACGCCGTTGCAAATAGCAACGGCTTGAGCGGCCGTTGCTGATAGCCGTTGCTGAAGATCATGTTTCTAGTAGTGATATAACATATTTAAGCAAGCCCAAATATCAAATGCGAAAGAACAATACATAATTTTTTCAAGTATATCATTAGAGAATGAGCAATAAAGAAAATGCGTTGTCTTATCATTTAATTCAAACAATCTAATTTGATCTTGAGTCCAATCATTAATGTCAATGGTGGGCTCAACATATTCATTTTTTAGCATGCACAATAGATCTAAACTTTATGTTTTAAGAAAAGTATACATCCTACTTTTCCAAACACCAAAATTTTTCTCATCAAACCTAGGTGGTGCAAATGCTATACTCTCTAGAGCCATTTTAGGATCGAGACAAGGTGTAGAAGAGATGGTGAAGTCTCAAGCTACGGACCCGCTCTGATACCAATTGAAGTAGAAATGGCGACACTAGAGGGGGGGTGAATAGTGTGTTTACTAAATTGATTAGCCTAAATTCCAGTTTAATCGTTTACTTGGATTGGTTTAGGCAATTTACAACTCAATAATTATATGCGGAAGCGATAAGTAGTAAAGCACTAAATGCACACAACAAATCAATGCAAACACACGATTTATAATGGTTTGGCCCCAATGCCTACTCCACTACCTAAGCACCCCGCTTAGGATTTCCAAACTCATTTTACTAGATTAATTTTCGTTTCCCTTACAATGAGGACTTTGACTTGAAGAGTCTCACTCTCGACCTAAGCCACTTCCACACCCGGAAGTCTCCGCCTTCTTATCGAGAGCACTCTTCCACCTCAAACCTAAGGGACAAACCGACTAATCCTAGTAAGACTAAGTTTACACAAGTGACTTTATACCTTTTCACCAAGGTAACCACCTCCAATCCAGAAGACCTAACACCCGGTCTTCGTACAAACCTAAATTAAAGGAAAACGAGTTCAAATAACAGATAAAAATTACACTCAAAAGAGCTAAGAATAAAATGAAGAATAAAAGCTCTTTTCAAGCCTTGGAACCTTCAACTCGCCAGAGGATAGATCTCGAATCAATTTTCGAGTTGAGCCCAGCTTGTGCGCTTGAAGAAGATGTCCACGGAAGAACCAAGCGCAGGCGATTAATCTTTTGGAAGGCTTAGATCTCTCTATTTGATGGCTCAATAATTTCCGTAGGAGTGTAAGAGGAAGGTTAGAAGAAGTTATATGAGATATATTTATACTTGCATCAAGAAACGACAGCTCAACGGATAGAAAACTATCCGTTGCAGGCCATCGGTCGATTGGTTGATCGACCGATAGATCGACCGGGCAGTCGACCGCTGCCCATCTCTCTATGGTCGGTCGACCGACGGGTCGACCACCCAGACGCAAAACTCTCGATCTGCCTTCGATCGACCCATCGATCGATCGGTCGACCGCTAGGGCTACTGCCCTTTTTAGGCCTCCGTCAGTCGACCGAAGTAGCCACTGCCTATTTTCAATAGTGTTCGGTCGATCGACCGAAATGGCTACTACCCATTTCCTTACCCTATTCGGTTGATCGCCCAGTCGACCGAACTTAGGCTGAATTGTATTTTTCAACCAATTTTCTTCCGCGCTTCGTTTTTGTGTTCCGGCTTTCAACGAGCATCATCTTGGAGAGATTTTATGTGATCTTTGAGGACGTCCAATACGTCTTTGGTGCACATGTCGATCTTCGAGAAGTTTCACGACGAACCCGAGTGCGATGATCAATGTCCTTCTGATTTCCGATTTCTCTAATTTTTTTTCAATCGAGGACATCGAACGCTACTGATATGGAACTTGAAGATATTCTCAATGAAATCATTAGTTCCATATTTGTTATCATCAAAACCGAGATTAAGACCAAGATTGAAAACCTAAAGCCAACACTCTCCACGGATTTGTGCGAGATATCTTGTGACTCATGAACTTCATCGAGTTCAATATTTCTTCCACTCCCACTATCCCCAATAAAGTCTCTTTCAAGGAAAGTAGCATGCCAGCTGACAAACTCCTTTTGCTCAGCCTCGGGATAGAAGTAAAACCCTAAACTCTCTTTAGGGTATGCCACAAATATGCACTTTGTCAATTTCGCACTAAGTTTGTTTGCTTTCAGTTTCTTGACGTACACAGGGCAACCCCAAATCTTCATGTGCTTGAGACTTGGTTTTCTTCCTTTCCATATCTCATATGGGGAACTAGAAATAGACTTAGTGGGTGCTTTATAGGCCAAGGGATGTCTACCTCCCCATCAAACGACTAACGATTACACTATGATCAAATCTTAGCCGACTAGCTCAGCAAACGACGGTTCCCTAGGACCCGCTCAAGACATAAACGAACATTCTTTTTATCATAATTACTCATTGGATGAAGGGACAGATGCTAATTAGGAGGCATTGTGTAGGTGGGGAATCTACACCACTATGCAGCCGCCGCACGAGGAGCGAAAATCGAAGACGAACAAAGTGACACGGCAAAGATATACCGACCTAATATGCCCCAATTGAATTAAGACCACGATGGGCACACGACCCCCACGATTCACCCAAAGTCAGAGCTCAGCCTTCGCAATAGCTCGACACTCAAGACAACTCGGCAAGAAGTTGATATACTGCCAGAATCTAATCGGCGTCTATGAATTAGACCAAGATCAAAAAGCCAGCAATACTTAGAGCTTGACGTAAAGTCTTCCAGACTCCGACCAAGCTCTAGGGCTATGAACTGGACTAGTACTTTTGAGCATGGCAAGATTAAGTTCAAAAATGCCCACACTCATGAACCAGACTAAAGTTAAGCCAAACGGCTAAGCATGGGGGCTCCACCCGGCCATACAAGGATATTCACATCCTTATTAATTATGAGGGATTCGTCATTATGAGCCTGACATCTTTGGGATCAATCTCGACCCATTCTGAGCAACATCCCTATGAGATTACTGAGCAACATCATGGTCAATCACCCCTTCATCCTGTAATATATACAGACATGACACGCCTTAGATATCCTAGATTCTAATTTCTATTACCCCCACCTCGAACATATTCTGACTTGAGTTGCATCTGACTAGGAGACGCACCGGACCACATCGCTCCGACTTCAGGCATGAACAATACCTTTAACAAGGAAGAAGATAGAGGCTATGATCCATGAGGCGCCCAAGAGTTTGCCCTCCAGCAGTGATCCACGTCAAGTTGTCCTGCAATAAATCGCATCACTGGAAACTCATCGTGGCTCTACGGTTCAGCAAAGGAACATCCTTTGCCCAAGAAGATGGCCAACACTTCCAGCAAGAGTCGGCCAAGAGAAGAAGAAATCGACGGTGAGAAGAATTTGTGGAATACGGCACTCGTACATCTAAATTCTGCTCCTCCAAAGACACGACTGCAGTCCTTGATGAATTAGGTGATATGTGCACCATGGGGCATCAAAATTCGGCAACCAAGAGAGGAGGAAGGCTATGTCAACAGGAGAGGAGTGTTAGGGCAGCAAAATTAAGAGAAGAGTTAGTTGGCCTATCATCCTCTCAAGGTGCGGCCCTCTCCTCTTTATATAGGTAGCATTTTCAAAATTCAAATCTCATTTGAACTAGCAAAGAATCTCTCAAGATATGGCAAGAAAATATTTCCCTTTCTAAAGAATCTCATTAGAACTAGGAAAGAATCTCTCAAGATATGGCATGTAAATATTTACCTTTCCAAAATTCAAATCCCATTTGAACTAGGAAAGAATTTCTCAAGATATGACCATATGAGTATTTTTAATATATATTTAATAGTTAACTTAAACTATGTCTTGAAAACTTATATATCTTTATAAGACTATCTATCGAAGAAAAATGTATGTTTTCGGCGAGGAGCTCGTTGTTTGAAGCCTACTCCTATCTTGCTGGCTTTCAAGAGTTTGACCGGTAATAAACAACCTTCTTCTTCACTATACTATTTGATAGTTAGTCATGACTAGTTTTCATATTGTGATATTGTTGCATAATTCTATATCTCAAATACTTATTCCTCGATGTACATAATCAAACAATAACCTACATATATACTTTTACCATCCTTTATGAATAAGATATATTTTGATAAGTTCTTCTAATGACCTCTTAACAACTAGTTCAATTTCACCACAAGAAAAGTATGCATTATTGACGAAAAAATCTGTCACTGATGCTTGAAAATTAGTCACTGAGTAACAGTGATGCGTCACAACGTCTATCGCTGAAAGTCTCATGGCTAATGCTCCATTTGCACTTTTGTGACGGATGTGTCTGTCACAAAAATTTGTGATGGAAAAAGTTTTCGTCACTGATATCGATGATCGAAAATAAATTTTTCATCACTAATTATGATATTAATTATAATTTCCTATGCATAAAAAATCTATCAATTATATTATTATATTATAGAATATTATAATATTATAATATATTATAATATTATAGAATATTATAATATTATAATATATTATAATATTATAATATTATATTTTATTAATCTATAATAATATAATATTATAATAACATAATATTATATAATTATATCTACTTTAATAATATTTTTATGAAATTTATAAAAAATAGTATGATTAATTACTGTATATATCCCAACTTTTACTCTATCTCTCTAATATATTTCATCTTTTTATTTGTATCAAATGTGGTCTCTAATTTTTATTTCGTTTCAAATTTATCCTTGTTAACTATCCGCTAATTATCCCGTTTGAATGCTGGTGTGGACATGCTGACTGGGATTAGCAATCCACGTCAGCATCCCAATCAGCATGTCCACGTCAGCATGCTCACTGTTATAACCTTGTTATTAAGTTGGTTAATTATAAAATATATCCTCACTTTTCATGTTTTTCCCTAATCTATCTCCACTTTTCAATTTTCTCAAATATATACCTCAACTTTCGATTTGTTTTAAATTTATCCCACCGTGATCCCAGCGTCAAAATTGTCATATGAATGCTCACCTAGCGCTGCTGACGTGGGTCAACAACCCATTCAACATTCTTATCAAGTTTTTAATTACTAATATTAAGCAAAGTTTCATTTGTAATTAACCATATAGATAAATTTTATTTGTAATTAACCCTAGATGTAAGCATCGTCTAGTCATCAAAGCTATAAGTTTTTTAATTTTAGACGAGTTAAAAAATTAAAACAAGCTTTCCTAACTAGGCAATGCTTACATCTAGGTTTAATTCAATATTAATTACAAATATAATTTTGCTTAATATTTATAATTAAAAACTTGATAAGAATGCTGACTGGGTTGCTGCCCCATGTCAGTAGTGTCAGGTTAGCATTTAGACGACAATTTTGACGTTGGGATCACGGTGAGATAAATTTGAAACAAATCGAAAGCTGAGGTATATAATTGGAAAAATTAAAAAGTATGGATAGATTAGGGAAAAGCATGAAAAGTGAGGATATATTTTGTAATTAACCCAACTTAATAACAAGATAATAACAGTCAGCACGCTGATGTGGACATACTGACTTGGATGCTGACGTGGACTGCTAATCCCAGTCAATATGTCCATGTCGGCATTCAAATGGGATAATTAATGGGTAGTTAACAGCTAGATTGATTTGAAATGAAATAAAAATTAAAGACCTCATTTGATTCAAATGAAAAGATGAGATATATTAGGGAGAGAGAGTAAAAGTTGAGATATATACAGTAATTAACCCAAAATAGTATGATAATAAACTTGAGATCTCATGAGGTATTAATATATAAAATTTAAGAAAATTAGGGGGAAAAAATAATCCATATGAGACTAAAAAGTTATATTTGTGATGGTTTAAAATAAGTAAAAAATAATTTTAACCCATGCGGGACTAAATATGATAAAGTTTGCTTTAATAATATTTAGTTTAATTTTGTGTCAGATTTCTACTTCTATCACTGACCTGTCACTGTTATATGGTGGCTCAATGACGAATCTGTGATGGATTAATGTTGGAATATTAGTGACGAAAATGAAATCAATCACTATTCTGTCACTGATGCTATTTATTAAAAATTCTAGGCCTAATTGGTCAAAAATTATGTGACTGATTTGTGACGGAACCTCTTGTGTCAGATTTTCTATCACTATTTTGAAAAAAAAAATCATTTTACACTATCACAAATTCATCAGAAATCTATTATAATTTGTGATGGATTTTAGCCGTCATAAAATTTTCGTCACTGTTGCTTGTTTTTCAGTGTTTTAAGTATTCTACAAACTCTTGTATAGATTTGATTATATAATATTTCAAATAAGCTGTCATACGACCATGTGCACGCTATAAACAACCTAATAACTATCCCGGTCCAAAAACATATCCATAGATCCTAAAATATTATATAAAAAGTTACAATAATAAAAATTCACAAATAAAGTTAATAGCATCGTAATATACTTGATCAGTTGAGATTGAGATGCACTACTAGAAATTGAGTCTTCAGTAATGGCTATCAGCAACGACCGCTCAAGCCGTTGCTATTTGCAACGGCATTCTTACGGTCACCCAAGCCATTGCAGATATGTTGTATCTGCAACGGCTTTCTAATGGACATGCGAGCCGTTGCTGATAATTTTAATTATCAGCAACGGTTTGCTAACGGACAAGTGAGCCGTTGCTGATGATAACTTATCAGCAACGGCTTTCTAACGGGCGAGTGAGCCGTTGCTGATAATTTTATATAGGTCGCAGATCGCGCCCACCCCTTCTTCCTCCTCCTGCTACCGCCACCTCCTCCTCCCGCCTCTCACCGCCGATGCCGACGTCGCCGAGCTGCCGCTGCCGTCCGTCCTCGACCGCCGATTTTAGGTATTCCTCGCCGCCCGGCCTTCTCTTCCCGTTGCGGTCGGTGGGAAATCCGACCAAAACCCTATTTTTAGGGTTTCGGCCGATGGCCGCCGCCGGAGTCCACTGGACTCCAGCGCCGAAAATCGTAGTTTTAGATTTATTTATTTATTTATTTGTTAATTAATTATTTAATTAATTGTTTAATTTGTTAGATTAATTTTTAGGGTTTAGATTAATTTTTAGAGTTTATATTAATTTTTAGTTTAATTTAGTTAGATTAATATTTAATGATGGTAGGTTAAATATTTAAATTAATGAAAATGATGTAGATTAATATTAATTAATTAGTTAAAATATTGTTAATTAGTCCAAAGTTGTCCTCAGTGGACTCGCGTCGGAATTGTCCACTTCGGACGCGCGCCGGAATAGTTCATTTTGGACTCCCACCGGAATCGTCTAATTTGGACTCGTGTCGGAATTGTCCAATATGGACTCGAACTTACTCGAAATATTTAGAAAATAATCAACCATCCGACGAGTTGATATGTTTCACGTATGCATCGACGAGTCGGATATGATTTAGCAAAACCTTAGATCCGTTCGGGGATTGTATGTTCGTGTAAAAGAAGTAAATGATCTTTTATACGACGTACAATTCTTGAATTATCCCTGATTGGACAATTTGGGAATATAGTTATTTGTACTGCACTTACGTTTTTCTTCTAACCCTTAACTAATTATTCTAAATTTCGGCAGCATCTCTCTTGTTCTCCGATACGCGCCCAGATGATATGCGTATTCGGAGAACTGTAGGGAGATGCTACCGAAATTTAGAATGAAGTTAGCGGTTAAAATAAGTACTTAGTGCAATATAAATAATATAAATCCCGAATGGAATATGACAATCTCACCTAATGGCATTAACCAAAGAAACTGTCATTGATTGACAGAATCATGTCAGCTGATCGAAGTTGGATGTACCAACGTCTTGATCGTGGAGCTTTAACAAATGAGTTTCGATTAGGCGTATCGTACTTCCTAAATTTTGCCTATTCGAATCAGAATTTTGTTAGCATCGGTGATCAAATCCGATGTCCGTGCCACATTTGTTTGAATGGATGATTTTTGGATCGGGAGACTATCACTCTGCATCTATATAGCAAAGGATTTGCACCAAGATATTTTCTATGGACTTGTCACGGGGAGTCATGTGAAGTTGGGACGTCGAGTAATCCTGTTGTTCAGACATATGGTGAATCTTCCTCTGCTGGTACTTCTTCATCCAGTCAGTCAATCTAATCCCTATAGAACTATGATAATTGATAGTCTTAGGTGTCAATTCCACCTGAATGATAATGTTGATCGGCCAGTTCTTTAGACATCAGTCCCACCATATACTACAACGGTTGATATCACACAAGTACAAACTGCGGTAGAGATTGAATTACCGAATAAACAAGCTGCAGAATTTTACGAGATGTTGAAAGCTGTCGATGAACCTTTGTATGAGAATTGTCCTAAATACACTAGGTTTTCAGCCAACTGTCACTACTAGAAACTTCGTCTTCAGCAACGGCTATCAGCGACGGCCGCTCAAGCCGTTGCTATTTGCAATGGCATTCTTACGGCCGCCCGAGCCGTTGCAGAAAACTGTATCTGCAACGGCGTTCTAACGGAAACCCGAGCCGTTGCTGATTATTTTAATTATCAGCAACGGCTTTCTGACGGAAAGACGAGCCGTTGCTGATTTTTTAATCTTCAGCAACGGCTTGCTAACGGATAAGTGAGCCGTTGCTGATGATAACTTATCAGCAACGGCTTTCTAACGGGCGAGTGAGCCGTTGCTGATAAGTTTATATAGGGCACGCTCTCGCGCCCGACTCTTCTTCCTCCCGCTGCTCGCTGCTGCCGCCGCCGCTCCTGCCGACGCCACTCGCCGCCGCTGCCGCTGCTGCCAACGCTGACAACGCCGACGACGCCGACCGCTGCTGCCGACTTGTTCAGGTAAGTCTCCCCTGCTGCCGTCTCTTCCCTGCGGCCGGCGGAAATCACCCGACCGAAACCCTATTTCTAGGGTTTCGGCCGGCGGCGGTCGGCCGATGGCCGCCGCCGGACCTTCTGCAGTGGCCGGACATTGTGTCCGGCCACTGTACTCCGGCGCCGGAATTTAGTATATATATATATAGTTTATATTATTTTATATTTGTTAATTAATTATTTAATAATTGTTAATTAATTGTTTAGATTAATTGTTTAATTTGTTAGATTAATTATTAGGGTTTAGATTAATTTCGGACGCGCGCCAGAATCGTCCACTTCGGACGCGCGCCGGAATCGTCCACTTCGGACGCTCGCCGGTATCGTCCACTTCGGACGCGCGCCGGTATCGTCCAATTTGGACTCGCACCGGAATCGTCCACTTCGGACGCGCGCCGGAATCGTCCAATTCGGACTCGCGCCGGAATCGTCCACTTCGGACTCGCGCCGGAATCGTCCACTTCGGACGCACGTCGAAATCGTCCAATATGGACTCGAACTGTCTCGAAACATTTAGAAAATAATCATCCTCCGACGAGTTGATATGTTTCACGTACGCATCGACGATCGGATATGATTTAGCAAAACCTTAGATCCGTTCGGGAATTGTATGTTCGTGTAAAAGAAGTAGATGATCTTTTATACGACGTACAATTCTTGAATTGTCCCTGATTGGACAATTTGGGAATATAGTTATTTGTACTGCACTTACGTTTTTATTTTAACTGTTAACTAATTATTTTAACCGTATGGTAAGTATATCGTTTAATTATATATTTTATTTGTTATTATGTGTACTAATTAATGTATTTGTTTTGTAAATGTAGACGACGGTGTCGGATGACGGGACTGTCCAGCGACCCTCCCCGATGGCGGTGTTTGAGCGGACTCACCGTCGAGCACATGGGACGGGGGAGTACATCGACAACCGCGCTGCATACATTGTGGTAATTATATATTTGTTTAAATTATTCATTATATATTTATAATTTAAGTTTTATGATAAATATTAAACAAAAAATCAAACTCGAGTAGGAGACGTACAGCCGGACGGTGGTGCAGCGCGGGGGTACCCCCGAGGACTTTGACGCAGCATCGTGGGTCGAGGCCGCAGGTGGCTGGGACCATGGCCGCGTATATGGCTTCGCAGATAGTGGTCATGCGCGAGCCCTACTAGGGCCACTTGGGGCACCGACCCCTCCGGTCGCTGGTGAGCGGCCGTCCACCTCTAGATCCAGTTATGATCATAGTAATAGGATAAGGACACTAGAGGAGACGGTCGCGCGTCAGACTGAGATGATGGAGCGTCAGAGTCAGACGATGGCGCTTCAGAGTCAGACGATGGCGAATATAGAAGCTATGCTACGCAACTTGTCGGGTCATCCCGAAGCAGGCATCTCTTCGGCATCATCTAATCCATCATCCTCGAGTCAGTCCACGCCGGTGTGCACTCAAGCACTCCAGACCCCGCCATATGATCCAGGCCATCCTCCATCGTCATCGTGAGATTTTGTTTATATTGACTTTGTTACTCAGATATTGAACTTGTTTAATTTATATTGACTATGTTATTGAGATGTTGATACTTCAATTTTACATTTGAATTGTGTTTATACTATCGTGGATAATTATGAATATAAATATAATTGTTTTGATGTATATCTTGGTGTGTTTGTGATGTGTGAATGAATGTGTATGAGATGTGTATGAGGGTATGGGTGTGTGAGTTATGTATCAGATAAATGTATCAATGTATCAATGGAAATTTGAAATTTTCAAATTTTCTGGTTGCAGGCATAGGTCATCAGCAACGGCTTTCCCACGGTCGGCCGTGGGAAAGCCGTTGCTAAAAGTGTATCGAGAGCCGTTGCTGATGACCTACAGCAACGGCTTAGCGACGGAGCTTTACTAACGGTGTTGCTACGGACTCAGCGGCCGTTGCTATTAATGGTATCAGCAACGGCTCCGGGTCTGTGGCAAAACCGTTGCTGATAATATTTTTAGCGACGGCCCAGCGGCCGTTGCTGATAATGTTTTGAGCGACGGCCCGAGCGGCCGTTGCTGAACCGTTGCTAAGTCATCAGCAACGCGACTTTCTGTCACGGCGCTATTGCAACGGCTCAGCCGTTGCTGATGCTCTTCAGCAACGGCTCAGCAACGGCATCAGCCGTTGCTGATGACCATTTTTCTAGTAGTGTGTTGTTGATCCTCATGCCAATGATACTGTCGAGGCTAGTACATCCAGACGCAGGGCCGAACAGGTGGCAGCCTCCACCAGCCACAGAGTCACGTAGATTTATTAGCGTGATTGGGGAGCGGTAATATATCATGAATTATGAATCATTACAAATTCATTATATCATAATATAATATTAAAATTTATTTTTGTTGTGCAGGTTCGAGCAAGAAGAAGTGTCGAGGAGCATTTCTTCTACTATTCGACGATACATGCACGGGGCATGGCCTACGTGGTCTCATGTGCCTAGCGAGCACGTCGACATGTTATGGCGTGAGTTTGAGGCACGTATTATTTTTTTTTATACATGCATGATGATTAATTTTGGTACTGATATTATTATTCTGTAGGCTTGCTATACATGGGCTGAGGACCAGAGGCCGTTCATTTACGCTTCTTGGGAGGCTATTTCCCGGGCAAGGTACAACGGGCAGTTGGGGCAGGCCCGATCCCAGGCAATGGCACGAGCTAGGACTACTAACATTGCGGAGACTCAGGGATAAGACCCCTATTGGATTACTCCGGATATATGGCACCAGCTCGTGGGAATATGGTCGACGGATCAATGGCAGGAGGTTTCTAGGAATGCGGCTAGAAATCGCATGTCGGGGGGAGCAGCGCATCACACCGGCGGCTCTATTGCATTTGCAGTGCACGCGAACCGTGTGGTAAGTATACCTTTTAATTATATATTTTATTTGTTACTATGTGTACTAATTAATGTATTATGTTTTGTAAATGTAGACGACGGTGTCGAATGACGGGACTGTCCAGCGACCCTCCCCGATGGCGGTGTTTGAGCGAACTCACCGTCGAGCACATGGGACGGGGGAGAACATCGACAACCGCGCTGCATACATTATGGTAACTATATATTTGTTTAAATTATTCATTATATATTTATAATTTAAGTTTTATGATAAATATTAAATAAAAAATCAAACTCGAGTAAAAGACCTACAGCCAGACGGTGGTGCTGCGCGGGGGCACCCCCGAGGACTTTGACGCAGCAACGTGGGTCGAGGCCGCAGGTGGTTGGGACCATGACCGCGTATATGGCTTTGCAGATAGTGGTCATGCGCGAGCCATGCTAGGGCCACTTGGGGCACCGACCCCTCCGGTCACTGGTGAGCGGCCGTCCACCTCCAGATCCAGTTATGATAATAGTAGCAGAATAAGGACTCTAGAGAACACGGTCGCGCATCAGACTGAGATGATGGAGCGCGAGAGTCAGATGATAGCGGAGATGCATGCTATGCTACGCAACATGTCAGGCCATCCCGAAGCAGGCATCTCTTCGGCATCATCTCATCCATCGTCCTCGAGTCAGTCCACGCCGATGTACACTCAAGCACTCCAGACCCCGCCAAATGATCCAGACCATCCTCCATCGTCATCGTGAGATTTTTTTTATATTGACTTTGTTACTGAGATATTATACTTGTTTACTTTATTTTGTTTGGATATTGATACTTCAATTTTGCATTTGAATAGTTTTTATACTATTGTGGATAATTATAAATATAAATATAATTATTTTGATGTATAACTTGGTGTATTTGTGATGTGTGAATGAATGTGTGTATGAGTGTATGGGTGTGTGAGTTATGTATCAGATAATGTATCAATGTATCAATGGAAATTTGAAATTTTAATTTTTTTCGTTTCTAGGTTCACATCATCAGCAACAGCTTTCCCACAGCCGTCCGTGGGAAAGCCGTTGTTAAAAGTTTATCGAAAGTCGTTGCTGATGACCTATAGCAACGGCTTAGCAATGGTCTTTTACTAAAGGCGTTGCTACGGACTCACCAGCCGTAGCTATTAATGTTTTCAGCAACGGCTCCATGTCCGTGGCAAAACCGTTGCTGATAATATTATTAGCAACGGCCCGAACGGCCGTTGCTAAGTCGTTGTTAAGTTATCAGCAACGCGCTTTTCTGCCACGGCTCCGTTGCAACGGGTAGGGCCGTTGCAAGCCGTTGCTGATGGTTTTCAGCAACGGCCCAACAACGACTAGAGCCGTTGCTGATGCCCATTTTTCCAGTAGTGATGGTCATGGATATTGGACCTTGATGACGCTAGCAAATGAGGGTGTTCATGCGTCTTGCAATATGCCACATAAAGCTCATGCATGTGTTGTGTCGCTTTGATCACTCATTGTTAGGCCTTGACCTCCCATTTTGCCAATAGTTCTCTCTCGCTATGTCACCAACTTAGCCCTAAGCCTCATGCACCACAATTGCCTCATACTACAAAAAGGAATGATGTCCTTAAACCAATCATGTTGATGTACAAGGGACCATTGATTTGTAACATGATGGTGGAGCCCATCGACTGAGACAATGATTCTAGGATCATAATAAAATCATGCCAATGAGACCTAGAATATAGAGGTCTTGGTTGAAAATTAATATTCTTAGTTGAAGGTACACTAACTGGGGAGCCAGTGTTATCGGTAAGACTAGTACGTACACTCATTACATGCCCTACAATAGAGGGTAACTAATCTCACAGTTACCTATGAGGCGTCATTAATGTGAGAGTATATATACTCATTGGAGAATGAGTTCACCGAACAGACCTGCTAGAAAACACCTAATGGAGACACTCTCTCGTACGTTAATAGGTTGTTCCTCAGGTAATAAAGGTGTAAGTAATCCTTGGACCTGAGGTTATCTTGGTAGCTTTGTGATTACTAATATGTGTATTTGGTTTATTCTGTATCATGACTCTTTGGGTTATGTGTCAAGTACTCTGGGCGAGGTGAGGTCTTCATGGAAGCTTGTGAGTAACCAACATGGGGTTGGTTGCTCCTAGAGAAAGGAGAGGATGTCATATGCCTTCTAGAGAGTATCAACTCAAGGAATCTCTGACCAAAGTGGTTATGAAAATTAGAAAGAGTTTTTAATGTTCCATTGTGAGACGAACACTCAGGATGATGATTGCATATATATGAACGAGTATTAGGGTTTGACGTTTCCTCCATACCCTAGCCCGATTTTTAACATTGTACAACCAAAAGATTGAATTACATGTGAACTAATCATCGAAGGGCATTCGATCTGGTATGATTGAACTCCACAATATTTGGAGGTCATGACACATTGCTAGATGTCAATCTTAATATGTGGGTTTGATTAAGTGTTAATAAGGAAATAGATACAAGTAGAAGTGTTCTGTTCAATCGATCTACTCGCCTACGTGGACCCACTACCAGCCTAGTATGGAGCCCAATGGGTCACACACATACAAGTTATCTTGCAACAAGATTTATCAGATAAGTCTTGAATGTGGAAATATATGCTTCCTAGCACGAGCATGCCATAATGTGATCATATTTACTCGTCTACGATAAATCAGGCAAGAATTATTTCTTGGCTCGATGAATTTATGATTGAAGAGTTTGGTTTAATTAACTAGTTAATTATTGAGGATTGGATCCTCAAATTCGAGCTTGGCATTCGAATCGATTCCAAAAGTTGAATTTGATTTAATCAATAACATCAAATTAAGTGGCCGAACTCAGCTATGATAGGAATTAAGGTGCGCCACTTCCTTGTCTCGTAGGTGGCGCATGGGGGCACGTATGGGATGGTACATGTGATCAGTAGTAAAAAAATTTAGATTCGGCTCTTTTATCTCGTGTGGGATTAAATATTCGATATGGTGCAACCATCATAGATGATAGATATAATTCTGGAGGACACAATTGCACAACGCTGCATGCAAGCATGCAAAACACGTAGCTCAGGACCACAATCCACGCACGTGTTCCCTCGACATGCCTACTGTGGACTGTCTCCTTTAACCATGTGGCTCTCTTCCATTTTAAATTGAAGTTCCAGTGCAGGCGACATGTCTTAACTATGAAGACATATATTAATATATAGACAACACCTCCCCCCGTATCTACTAAGATTTACCTAAACTGCATGCTGTATCTAGATCACACACATATTCTTTTATATATGATGATCAGATGATGGTACGTAATAAATTATAAGGTGATGGATCTGTTGTTCTCCAATAATTTGAGCTTGACATCCTGCAATGGCTTTTTATAATGAGATGATTTCATTTCGGTGGGCGCGAATTAAGCTTTCCACGCCTGAACTGGCTGGCAAAGTGTTGCTTAATAAATGTTGATCAAAGGAGAAGGGCTTTAAAGCCTTTAATTTGGGTGGATTCCATCTCCTTCAACAAAAGCGTGCATGCTTTCATGTACACATGTTGCTGTCTTGGCTCAGGCTCTGCATTTTGCTTCCTCTTGGGGGATTAAGTAAGCAGGTCATTCAACCTAACATCAAATTTCTTTTGTTAAAAATATATTGTATGGATTTTCAAACTTACAATATATAGCTAGAATTTTTGTTCATTATGAAAACAAAGAAATTTTTTTGCTTAAAGGCATTTATATCAAAGATGAACTATAAAATTGTTCTAATATATATGAATATAAATATTTAAAACATCATATTACTTCTTATAATATATCGTGCATTATACTAACTCAAAAAAAATATATCATGCATTATACAATCAGATTTTATATCCTATTGGGTGCAGACCTAATTGTATGATATATACTCTCGTTTGTGCTAACACCACATGTTCTTGTTTGCATTGGTCAATCTTTACGAACATTTGTCACTAGACAAAAGTGCTTTCAACACAGTTGTCGCAAATACAATAAAGAAAAAGAGTCCTTGAATACATAACCATTGATTTTTATGAATAAATAATTGATAATATATATTTGATTACTTGGCGTTTGGTTGCCCGTAAATGCAAATGTTGAAAAAAATATTTACATGCAAAAATAAATACGCGTGAATAAAATTTGCAACGTACCTATATATTGTTTGGTTGCTTGTAGCTAGAGTTGCAACTTCTATTTATAAACATTTGGTTAGTCCGCAAATGAAAGTTGCAGTTACACTTGCAACTAGCATCACTACTAGAATAATGATTTTTAGCAACAACCATCAACAACGGCCATCAGCAACGGCTGCCCAAGCCGTTGCAATCACTAACGGCTTACCAACGGCAACTACGGCCGTTGTAGATATATCACATCTACAACGGCCTACGTACGGCCGATCGGGCCGTTGCTAACAAGTACATTGCGCGAACGCGATGCGCAAATGAAATAATTCATCAGCAACAGTTTACGTACGGTAGAATTCGCTGTTGCTAATGATATTATCACATTAGCAACGACTTTCTTACAGTTCTTGTATATGTTGCTTTTTAGTCGATGGGACACTCACGGCGCGAAAAAGAAATACTTATCAGCAACGGCGTTGCAACGGATTAGTGAGCCGTTGGTGATGTGTTGTATTTATTAGCAACGACTTTGCAACGGCTAAGTGAGCCATTGCCGATGAGTTTATTTAATTCGCGATGGCGCCCGACCCCTTTCTTCCCTACTTCCTCTTTCTCTACCGACGCCGCCGACGCCTGTACTACTAGAATATACCACATCAGCCACGGGGATAACCGATTGCCGCCAGGGCCTTCAAAAAAATTCACGGCTTTGCGTCGGCCGCAACGACCGAGGCCGATGTGACCAAATCAGCCACGGCTCGCATACGGCCAGACAGAGCCGTCGCTCGTAGTTCATGGCGCGCAGGGCGCACGAAATAAAATAAGTTATTAGCCATGACTTAGCGATGGCTCTGAAGCCGTTGGTGATGTGAGTAAGCAAATCAGCCGTGGCTCGCATACAATCGTCGCTCATAATTGATGGTGCGTACGTGGGCGTGAAATAAAATAAGTTAGTAGCGACGGCTGGAAGCGACCGTTGCTTATTGTTTAATGCCACAAACACAACACGATTATTAAAACACTCGTAACCAACGGCTCTGGAAGCCGTCGGTGATAATAAAATTACAGATCCACGGTGTTTCGCCGTCGGTGAAAATCTTTTTTTATTTGCGTTCGCGCCCGACCCTTCCTCTTTCTTCCTCTTTCTTCTCTGCTCGCCGCCATCCGTCGCTGCCGAGTTGCCGCAACTCCGCTGCCTGTTGCCACGACTCTACTGCCTGTTGCCGCCGCCGTCAATCGCCGCCGGTGAACCTCCCCCTTCCGATATGCTACCTCTCCTCCTCCTTTCATTCCCCTGTGCGCTGCCCCCTATCTCTGCCCGCGCCGGCGTCGACCCGGGCGTTCATCTCCACGCCGACCTCAACTCGGCCGACGCCGCATTGGGGCCGATTACCATCGGCCCCAATGCTTCGATGAGCAGTAGCCGGCAGTGATGCTGACTACTACTTGATTAGGGTAATTAACCCCTAATCAAACTATGATTAGGGTAATCACAGTTTGATTAGATTTTTTTAAAAAAAATTATTGTTAATTATTAGAAATTAATTGTTAATTAGGTTAATTATTAGTTTAATATTAATTAATTAGTCGCGCAAAATCGTCCACTGATGACTCGTGCCGTAATCGTCCACTGTGGACTCGCGGCCAAATCGTACACTTTGGACTCGCGGTCAAATCGTCCATGGTGGACTCGCGTCGGAATCATCCACAATGAATGGACTGCGAGCGTGCTAGAATCATCCACAATGGATGGACACGTGCCGGAATCGTCCACTTTGGACTTCCACCGGCATCCATAAATTTAGAAAAAAAATCAAGACGAGTTGATACATTTCGCGTACGATCGACGAGTCAAGTTTTAGTTTTACAAAACCTTAGATCTATTCGGGGGTTGTATGTTCGTGTAAACGAAGTTAATGATCTTTTATACAACGTACAACCCTTGAATTATCCCTAATTGGATAATTTAGGAACATAGTTATTTATATTGCACTTAGTTTATTTTTTTTAGTCATTATTCATTTTTAAATTTTGGCTTGTATCTCCCTTGTTCTCCGATACGCGTCCAGATGATATACGTATTCGGAGAAGTGTGGGGAGATGCTGCTGAAATTTAGAATTAAATTAATGACTAAAAGAAATACTAAGTGCAATATGAATAACATGAATCCCGAATGGAATAGGATTATCCCACCTAAAGACATTACCTAAAGATATTGCAAACTTTTTGACAGAACATGTTGGGCGATCGAAGTTGGATGTACCGATGAATTCATCATGGAGCTATAACGGACGAATTTCAAGTAGGCGTAACTTACTTCATAAATTTTGCCTACTCGAATGAAAAATTCCTTAGTGGTGATAAAATCTGATGTTCGTGCCGAAAATATTCGAACATAAGATTTTTGGACCAAGAAACTATCACACTGCATCTGTATACAAAAGGATTCACACCAAGATATTTTGTATGGAATTATCACGGAGAGTCATGTCAAGTCGGGACGTCGAGCAATCGTGTTGTCCAAACTCATGGTGAATCTTCTTCTACTGGTGTTTCTTCTTCCAATCCACCTAATCCTTATAAAAGAATGATTTTGGATAGTCTTGGTGGACAATTCTATTTAAATGATAATATTGAGTCAGTTACTGAGACGGTAGTGCCACTAGATACTACGACAGTTGAAGTCACTAAAGAACAACCAGCGATACAGATTGAATTGTCGAATAAGGAGGCTACAGAACTTTACGAGATGTTGAAAGCTGCCGAAAAACTATTGTATGAGAATTGTCCTAATTATACAAGATTTTCGGCAATGACACAACTCCTGAACATCAAGTCCGATTGTAATATCAGCGGGGTTGCGTTTGATCGGATTGCAGCCTTTATCAATGGTATACTACCTCCAAATAACAAGTTTGGGCCAACCTTTTATAAGACAAAAAAGTTAATGAGGAAATTAGGGCTTGGGTACGTAAAGATACACGTGTGCCCAAATAACTGCATTTTATATTATAAAGAAAATGCACAGTTAGAGCAATGCCCAGTATGTGAACATCCTCGTTACAAGGAGAAGAAATTGGTCCGATAGAAAAATATCCCCTTTAAGGTGCTTTGGTATTTTCCACTGACACCGAGGTTTCAAAGGTTAATCATGTCGGAAAAGACTGCCCCCTATATGAGTTGGCATGCAAGAAGTCCTGATGATATAATAATGACTCATCCATCCAACGGTGAGGCATGGAAACATTTGGATATGTGTTATCCTTCATTTGCTGGGGAGACTAGAAATATCAGGTTGGGATTGTGCACAGATGGTTTTAATCTGTTTGGTGATTCGGCAACTTTGTATTCAGTATGGCTAGTGCTGTTAATAGTTTATAATTTGCCGCCCTCAATGTGTATGAAAGATGAATTTATCTATCTTTCGATGATTATTCTGGATCCTAGGGGTCCTCGCAAAGAAATTGACGTGTTTCTTTGTCCCCTAATTGATGAACTCAAAACATTGCGGGTTGAGGGAGTTGTCACTTATGATTGTCACCGGAAGCAAAACTTCACTTTACAAGCTGTTATATTGTGGACAATCAATAATTTCCCGGCCTATAATATGTTGTCTGGTTGGAGCACGCATGGGCGACTCTCGTGCTCGTATTGCATAGAACACTCAAAATCCTTCAGTCTTGAGAATGGTCGGAAAATTTCCTTCTGTGATTATCATCGCCGGTTCCTACCGTCTAACCATCAGTATCGAAGGAATCGTGACAAATTTATCAAGGGTAGAGTCGAAAGAGATGAGCCACCACCGATATTGTCTGATGAACAGATGTTAGCACGTGTTCAATTGCTTCCAAATATTACTTTTGATCGGAATGTAAGAATTTCAAGCTTTGGTCAAACACATAAATGGGTGAAAAAAAAGTATCTTTTGGGAATTGTCGTATTGGAGTTCATTACTGATTCGGCATAATTTGGATGTCATGCACATTGAAAAAAATATGTTTTATAATATTTTTAACAAAATGATGGATATTTCCAGCAAAACTAAAGATAATGTGAAGGCCCGACATGATGTAAAAATACTTTGTAAGAGACCTGAGTTAGAGTTGCAAAAAGTCAACAGATGACTTCATAAGTCAAAGGCATCGTATGTGTTAAATAAACAACAGATGAAAGATGTGTATCAATGGATAAAAGAACTTAGATTACCTGATGGATATGCCTTAAACTTATCTCGATGTGTAAACGTCGATGAATGCAAAATATCGGGGATGAAGAGCCATGATTGTCATGTATTCATGCAGGGATTGCTTTCGGTCACGTTTCGAGATCATCTATATGATAGGATTTGGGGTTCGTTGACAGAATTAAGTATGTTTTTCAAAAACTTTTGTGCAAATGTACAGCTAGTTCGGCCACCATCCCGCCACCTCCAGCCATCATCCCCCCACCTGGTCCGACCACCCATCCCTTCAGCCGATCCAGGCCCGTCGACATCGAGACGTAGGCCACAAGGGCATAACATAATTCTCCCTCCACCACCCGAGAGAGAACTGCGCAGAGCAGTTAGTGTGCGCAGAAGAAGGTAAATATATGCATGAATTATTTCTTATAATTTATTTATAATTCAAAATATCATAATATAAATTTATATTTGGTGTAGATTTGAGCAGGAGGATGTCCCCCGCAAGATAGCGGGGACGATCCTAAAGTTTATGCACGGGGCATGGCCTACATGGTCTCACGTGCCCCGTGAGCATATGGATTTATTGTGGCGAGAGTTATGGTAAGTATATTTATTAAATTAATGTTAATGTTAAATATTCATCGATAATAATAAATTTTTTTTGCAGGGTCATTATACATGGCCGGAGGACCAGACCACTTTTGTGGAGGCTGCATGGGAGTGTGTTGCCCGCGCTCGCTATAACGGGCTGCTTCAGCAGGCCCGTCAAACCATGATGAGATGGCTGGGGGCCACACAGATAGGGCAGACTCAGGGACTTGCCCCCGAGAGGATTCCTAGCCCTGTGTGGGACCAGCTCGTTGAGCGGTGGTCCACACCTGAGTGGCAGGAGGTCTCCCGAACTACGTCGAGAAACCGCATGTCCGGGGGGGATGGCACGGGCGCGCGCCACACAGGTGGCTCCATCTCTTTTGCAGTTCATGATGTTGTATGGTATGTATAATTTAATTATTTTTAATTAAATTATATATTATGTATAATGATACTAATGTATTTGTTTTCTAATGTAAGACGCGCGTGACGGAGGACGGCACCGTCCGACGTCCGTCGATGATAGAGGTGTTTGAGCGCACCCACCGTCGTCGACGAGGAGTGGAGGACTACGTTGATAGCAAAGCCTCGTATATAATGGTAAGTATTTATATATGTCTATTTGATTAACACAATTTTTATTTATAGTTTATATATATTTAAAATATAAACATGTGTAGGAAACTTACACGAGGACTGTGATCGAGCGTGGAGGCACACCGGAGGAGTTCGACGCATGAGCTTGGGTGGAGGCCGCAGGTGGCTGGGAGCACGGCCGTATTTATGGCTTTGCAAACAGTGGCCACACACGCGCCGTGCTCGGGCCACTTGGGGCACCGACCCCTCCGACTTCGGGTGAGCAGCCCTCGACATCCCGAGCGCAGGACCAGAGCCGAATAGCGGCCATGGAGTCGGAGCTCACCCAATAGAGACATGCGATGGAGGAGCAGAGGCAGGCGTTGGAGGGGCAGAGGCTGGCGATGGAGGAGCAGATGTAGGAGCAGAGACGGTCGAATGACAAGTTGAGACAGACGATACTGAACATGGAGACACTCCTCACTCAGATTGCATCTCAGTCTGGCCTTCTACCGATGATGTCGGAGCCGTCGTCCTCCTCGACCCAATCGACGCTCCCGACCCAGTCGTTGTCGACTCCACCTCCTCCACCGCAGCTGTGAGCTTTTGATTAATTATATTTTGTTTATATTTTGATACTTGGATGCGCGCGCAAGTTGATATTTTGATAATTGTTTGCCTCCGGTTTGAGGCTGATATTGATGATATTTACTTGTATGTTTGGTTTCTAATGCATGTGTATGATATTTTCTAATTGTAATATGTGATTGAAAATAGTTTGTAGTCGATACATTATTTGTATACAGGAATTTACAAAATTTTTAATTTTGCCAGTTACAGGATACACCTTTAGCCATGGCTTACCCACGGTTAACTGTCACTATGTCGTGGCTAAAAGCTTATCGTAAATGGCTGATGGCTTGGCAGCACCAAATATCATGGTTGTTAATAATATCACCAACGGGAAGGTGCTGTGGCTGATGGGTTGGTATCAGTGACTGCGCCCCGAGCCGTCACTGATGTTTTTTAATCAGCGACAGCGCACGAGGCTGTCGCTGATGAATACGTGTGACTGTTGCGCTCGGCCGTCACAACTTATCTGAGATGCACTCATCAGTCAAGACTATTTTCCACGATTGACGCCGTCCATGATATCTATCACCGACGGTTCTACCACGGATTTTGCCGTCGTTGATAACCGCAATTCTAGTAATGTTGCCGCCATCTTCGTCGCGCCTGACACCACCGACGCCTGCCGTCGTCTTCGTCCGTCTTCCATTTCTTGGTATTAGCTCGATCCCCTCTTCTCTTTTCCTTTACTAGGGCCGATCGAAACCCTAAATATTAGAGTTTCGGCCGGACGCCGAACGTCGAACCATTGTCTAGTGTCTAATGTCGAACACTGGACAACGGCGCTGGAACACTGTTTTAGATTAATTTTTCATGTTTTAGGTTAATTTTTCATGTTTAGATTAATCTAGGTTAAATGTTTAATATTTAATGTTTAGATTAATGTATTTTAATGTTAATTAGATTTAGATTTAGTTTTAGATTATATCTGTTAATTAATTTTAGTTTAGATTAATTTTAATATTAATATTTAGATTTAGATTAATTAGAATCGTCCACTTTGGACCTGCGCTCGAATCGTCCACTTAATTTGGACTTGTGTCGGAATCGTCCACCGTGGACTCGAACCGGCATCGAAAAATTTAGAAAATAATCATCCATCCGACGAGTTAATATGTTTCACGTACGCATCGACGAGTTGGATATGATTTAGCAAAACCTTAGATCCATTCAGGGGTTGTATGTTCATGTAAAAGAAGTAGATGATCTTTTATACGACATACAATCGTTGAATTATCCCTAATTGGACAATTTGGGAACATAGTTATTTGTATTGCACTTAGTTCTTTTAACAATTAACTCATTCTAAATTTTGGCAGCATCTCTCTTGTTCTCCGGTACGTGCCCAGATGATATGCGTATTTGGAGAACTGTAGGGTGATGCTGCCGAAATTTAGACTGAAGTTAGGGGTTAAAAGAAATACTTAGTGCAATATGAATAACATGAATCCCGACTGAAATATGATCATCTCACCTATAAAGACATTGACTGGAGATATTGCCATTGATTCACAGAATCATGTCGGATGATCGAAGTTGGATGTACTGACGTTTTGATCGTGGAGCTTTAACGAATGAGCTTTGTTTAGACGTAACTTACTTCCTAAATTTTGCCTATTCGAATCAGAAATTCGTTAGCATCGGTGATAAAATTACTTCCTAAATTTTGCCTATTCGAATCAGAAATTCGTTAGCGTCGGTGATAAAATTTGATGTATGTGCCGCATTTGTATGAATGCATGATTTTTGGATCAGGAAACTATCACTCTGCATCTGTATAGCAAAGGATTTGCACCAAGATATTTTATATGGACTTGTCATGGGGAGTCACGTGAAGTCGGGACGTCGAGCAATCCTGTCGTTCAAACACATGGTGAATCTTCCTCAGCTGGTGTTTCTTTATCCAATCCATCTAATCCGTATAGAACTATGATACTTGATAGTCTTGGGGGTCAATTCCAATTAAATGATAATGTCCATCAGCCAATTACTGAGACGTCAGTGCCACCATATACTACAAGTGTTGATGTCACATAATTGCCATTAGAAGTACAACATGCGGTAGAGATTGAATTGCCGAATAAAGAAGTTGCAGAATTTTACGAGATGTTAAAAGCTGTAGATGAACCTTTGTATGAGAATTGTCCTAAATACACTAGGTTTTCGGCAATGTTGCAACTCCTGAACATCAAGGCCGATTGTAATATCAGCATGGTTGCATTTGATTGGATTGCGGGATTGATTAATGGAATGTTGCCTATTGATAATAAGTTTGAGCCAACTTTTTATAAGACTAAAAAATTGATGAGAAATTAGGGCTTGTGTATGAAAAAATACACGCGTGCCAAAATAACTGCATTTTATATTATAAAGAAAAAACGCAGTTGGATAAATGTCATGTATGTGAACATCCTCGTTATAAGGAGAAGAAATCGGTCCGACAAAAAAATATCTCGTTTAAGGTGCTTCGGTATTTTCCACTAACATCGATGCTTCAAAGATTATTCATGTCGGAAAAGACGGCCCCCTACATGAGTTGACATGCAAGAAGTCGTGACAATACAGTAATGACTTATTCATCCGACAGTGAAGCATGGAAATATTTGGATAGATGTTATTTTTCATTTGCTAGGGATACTAGAAATATCATATTGGGATTATGCACGAATGATTTTAATCCGTTTGGTCATTATGCAACTCCTTATTCAGTTTGGCCAGTGTTGTTAATAGTTTATAATTTGCCACCGTCAATGTGTATGAAAGATGAATTTATTTATCTTTCGATGATTATTCCGGGTCCTAAGGGTCCGCGAAAAGAAATTGACGTATTTCTCAGACCCTTAATATATGAATTGAAAACATTATGGACAGAGGGAGCTGTCACTTATAATTGTCATCGGAAGCAAAATTTCAATGATTTTTCGGCCTACGGCATGTTGTCTAGTAAGAGCACTCACGGATGACTCTCTTGTCTGTATTGTATGAAATTAACACTCTAAATCATTCAGTCTTTAGAACAGACGAAAAATCTCATTCTTTGACTGTCATCTTCGATTCCTACCAGCTAACCATCAGTATCGAAAGAATCGTAACAAATTTACTAAGGGTATAGTCGAAAGGGATGAGCCACCATCGATGATGTCTGGTGAACAAATGTTAGCACGTGTTTCAGCACTTCCAGAGATAGTGTTTGGTCGGAATGAAAGAGTGTCGGGCTTTGGTCAAACATATAACTGGGTGAAAAAAAGTATCTTTTGCGAATTGTCGTATTAGAGTTCATTACTGATTCAGCATAATTTAGACGTCATGCACATTGAGAAAAATATGTTTGATAATATTTTTAACACTTTGATGGATGTTCCCGGGAAAAGTAAAGATAATGTCAAGGCCCAACATGATCTGAAAATACTTTGTAAGAGGCCGGAGTTATTGTTACAAGAGGTCAACGGACGATATCTGAAGCCGAAGGCCCCGTATGTGTTAAATAAATAACAGATGAAAGATGTTTGTCAATGGATCAAAGAACTCAAATTACCCGATGGATATGCCTCAAACTTATCTCGATGTGTGAACGTCGATGATTGCAAAATAACAAGGATGAAGAGCCATGATTGTCATGTGTTCATGCAGAGATTGCTTCCGATCGCATTTCGAAATCTTCTACTTGATAATATTTGGGGTCCGTTGACTGAATTAAGTATGTTTTTTAGAAACATTTATGTAAATGTCCTTCGAGTCGAAGATATGTTAGCACTTGAAAGTAATATTGTTGAAATTATATACAAGCTGAAGCAATTTTTCCCTCCTGCCTTTTTTAACTCGATTGAGCATCTACCGATACACTTGGCATACGAGGCATGAGATGGTTGCCCCGTTCAATACCAGTGGATGTACTTATTTGAAAGATACATGAATCCTCTGAACAAAAAAGTAAAGAACACCGCAGCTGTTGAAGGATCAATATTTGAATCCTATATCATCCAAGAAATTTTAACATTCTGCTCATTTTACTTTGAATCGACAGTACAGACAAGATTTGATCATCTTCCACGTAACGACGATGGGGGAGTTCGACATTCAGATGGACATTTAAATATATTCTATCACTCTGGTCGTGCTTTTGGTTCTCGTCCGTCTCGACACTTAAGCGACGAAGAGTATCATTTTGCAGCAAGCTTCAGAGCCTCTGATCGGTCAGACTCCAACACTTCCTCCTACCGATGATACTCCTACCGTTGATCCTCTTGCCACCGAGGCTAGTTCATCGAGACGCAGGCGGTCACGCGGACCGAACAGGTGCCAGCCTCCTCCAGCCCCGGAGTCACATAGACTCATTAGTGTGATTGGGGAGCGATGATGTATCATGAATTATGAACTATTGCAAATTCATAATATCATAATATAATATTGAACTTTTTTTTTGTTGTGCAGGTTTGAGCAGGAGGATGTGCCGAGGACGATATCTTCTACGATCTGATGATACATGCAGGGGGCATGGCCCACGTGGTCTCACGTGCCCAGTGAGCATGTCGACATGTTATGGCGCGAGTTTCAGGCATGTATTAAATTTTATTTTTATACATGATGATTAATATTGGTACTAATATTATTATTTTGCATTCTCGCTATATATGGGCTGAGGACCAGAGGTCCTTCATTTACACTGTCTGGGAGGCTATTTACCGGCAGAGATACAACAGCCAGCTGGGGCAGGCTCGGTCACTTGCGATGGCCCGAGCTGGGACCACAAATATCATGGAGACTCGGGGATACGGCCCCGATTGGATTACTCCGGATATATGAGACCAGCTCATTACGTTATGGTCGACGGATCGATGGCAAGAGGTTTCTAGGACTGCGGCTAGAAACCGCATGACCGGGGGAGAAGCGCATCACACAGGCGGCCCAATATCATTTGTAGTGCACGGTCGTCGTATGGTAAGTATTATACCTTAAATTCAATTATATATTTTATTTTTTACTCTGTGTAATAAATAATGTATTTGTTTTGTAAATATATACGACGGTGATGGACGACAGGACTGTCCAACGACCCTCCCCGATGGAGATGTTTGAGCGGACTCACCATCGAGGACATGGGACGGAGGAGTACATTGACACCCGCGCTGCAATCATTATGGTAAGCATATTTGTTTAAATTATTCATTATTTATTTATAATTTAAGTTTTAAGAAAAATCAAACTCGAGTAGGAGACCTAGACTCAGACGGTGATGCAACGCGGGGGCACCCCCGAGGTGACGCATAACCGTGGGTTGAGGCTGCAGGTGGCTGGGACCACAGCCGTGTATATTGCTTTGCAGACAGTGGTCATGCGCGAGCCGTGCTCGGGCCGCTTGGGGCACCGACCCCTCCGTCGCTGGTGAGCGGTCGTCCACCTCCAGGACTAATTATGATCAGAGCAGGATAAAGACACTGGAGGAGTCGATCGCGCGTCAGAGTGAGATGATGGAGCGTCAGAGTCAGATGATGGCGGATATGCATGCTATGCTACGCAACATCTCAGCTCATACCGGAGTAGGCATCCCTTCGGCATCATCAGATCCATCATCCTCGAGCCAGTCCACGCTGGTGTACACCCAAGCACTACAGACCCTGCCATATTATGATCCAGACCTTCCTCCACCGTCGTCGTGAGATTTATTGTTTTGTTTGGATATTAACTTTGTTATTTAGATACTACTTGATTGACTTGTTTTGTTTAGATATTGATACGATAATTTTGAATTTGAATAGTTTTTATATGATTGTGGATAATTATAAACATAATTATAATTATTTTGATGTATATCTGGGTGTATCTGTGATGTGTATGTTATGTATGGGTGTATTAATATATTAATGGGTGTGTAAGTTATGTATTAGGTTAAATGTATCAATGTATTAATGGAAATTAGAAATTTTAAAACTTTTCAGTTACAGGTTAACATCATCAGCAACGGCTTTCCTATGGCTGTCCGTGGGAAAGCCGTTACTGAAAGTGTATCATATTTTCTGGGCCGCAACCTCAAAGCCGTTGCTGATGATCTACAACAACGGCTTAGCAACAGGCTTTCACTAACGGCCTTGACACGGCAACTAGGTTGTTACTAATGTTCCTAGCTACAACGGCCCCGCAATCGTGGCAGAACCATTGCTGATAATGTTATTAGCAACGGTCGCTGCGACCGTTGCTAAGTTATCAGCAACGTGATTTTCTGTCACGGTTGCGTTGCAACGGGCCAGGCCATTGCAGGCCGTTGCTGATAGCCATCAGCAACGGCTCAACAACAGATGGATTTGTATCTGCATATTTATGTCTGACAATTTTGGCTCGGCCCTATAGCTTGATACGATAAAATCATGCTCGGATTGTCTGTTATCGTGCCAAGACCATTATCAGGCCGGCCCGATAAGGCTCGAACAAATATCAGGTCAGATTGGGGCTATAATGTAGGCTCGACCTAACCCGATAGCTTGATAATAATTTTATTCATTATAAAAAATATCGGGCTATCAGGCCCGAATTGGCCCGATTCCAATGGCTCGATTCGGGGCTTGATAGCTTGATTTTGATTTTTTTTGTTATCGTGCTAACGGGCCGGGCTGGCCTGTATACTGTTCGTATCGTGTCGAGCTGGGGGTCTCGGGCTCGAACTTTTATTAGGTCGGTCATGATTTATGTTCGGGTCGGGCCAGCTCGGCCCAATATCTTCAACCCGACATGAATTATCAAGTCCAATATGAGTTCAATGGAATTTAGAAGCAATAACAAGCAAATAGAGACAAAAAGGTAAATATATCATTTTTTCCAACAATAATTCATCGATTACAACGAGATCGATATGATCCAAAATAGTATTATTTTATACTCTAAATCACCTTTTAGTTTAGTACAATATGATTTTATATTATTTAATTATTTATCAAAATAAGTTAATATTGTTTAATTATTATATAATATCAAAAAATATTAAAAAAATCTATCAAATGACATCATATCTAAAATTTAACTCTACAATCATGTTCGTGAAAATCTACAATTTTGATATTTATCTCATCTCCATCCGACAACTCTTAGTCGTCCAAATTAATTATTTTTTAATACTTTAATTATTGTATTTGTAGTCCGCAATCTTATATTGCACGGTTTTTGGGCTAACTGTAATTACTTTTGTACCCTATAAATGATATTAGAAACATAATTTTTAAATACTAAATGTTGAAAAAAAATTATAATCAATCGAATAAATAGATTTGCCTGTTTGCTGCAAGTAAAATTATAATATTTGTACTAGCAATCAAACATCCCTTAATCAATTTCTTTTTCAAAGCTATGTACTGTTTCACGTGTGAGACCAAGATTATTCGATCATTTTCAATATTTCTTGCAATGTTGGAAATTTAATAATAATACATGACGAACCTTAATTTGTCGTGGGTTTTGATTGGGTGTCTACTAGTCCATAGCTTTCAACTTGCCAAATAAGTATTCAAATTCAATGATTAATCCAGATTTAAAAACATTAATTGCTCTCGTAATTACTATATATTTATTTTTCTCTTTTTGATTAGAGTCTGACAATTTCCATCAACTCAAAAACAGTTGTCCTCGTCGATAAATATTATCATCAAGCTAATCACGAAAAATTATTCATTAATAAAAATTTCTAAAAATTTATTTTTAACTAAATATCATATATGTCAATGTAACGAGAGACTATTCATTGATTAAAAAAAAATAAAATTTATTTTAACGAAATATCACAAGATTATTCATTGATAAAAAAAATTAAAAAAATTATTTTAAACAAAATATCACATATAGATGTAACGAGAGACTATTTATTAGTAAAAAAATTTAAAATTTACTTTCAGTTGCTTTTGTTATTTTAGTGCTCGAATCCCAATATTGCCCCGCTACTATTGTTAGATTCTGCTTGAATCTCTAGAGAAACTAAATTTGGCTCATTAATTTACCTGAGCGGATGAACAGGTACGGAAAGGAGGACAACCTCCATTGTTGTAGATATGCTCGTTAGGAGGACACGTGGAATTCAGCCATAGGCTTGTCGGTGGAAGAGGAGATGCCGGTTGACCAGAGGAAGAAGGGTTGAAAATTAATTGTTTTGATTATTAAACACATAATTTTGTTGACAAAATGTTTTCGAATATTTGGCATCTTTCTAAACTTCATTTGTTTTTAATACATGTAATATTCTTTATTTAATATCATGATAGATACTGCATATGCTTTTAGTACCCGTTTGGTATTTTATATAGTACTAGCATATATGGATTAGTCCGTATACACTGATCTATATAATATAATATAATATAATATAATATAATATAATATAATACAATACAATACGATATAATATAATATAATATAATATAATATATAAAGAAGAAGTTCATCACGAAATAGCAACCCTGACACTGTTGTAATTTTTTGTTCTAATCTAAAGTCGAGGGTGTTGCAAGCCTCTGCATCTCCTGATTCAGTGCAGCTCTGATGGTGACCTACAAAGGCACTTAGACGCTCAAGTGAGAGAAAATTTCAAATGATGAGTATGAAATTAAAATAAAGAATATAGCTTATTTGTGCGACGTGACTGTTTTATGAGACAAGTTTGGGTGTTCGACGAGGATATCTCTCGGAATTCCACGAGGATATGCCCTGAGTCGTTTGTTATCCCTTAGATCACGGGTTTATTATTGCCGAATCTCTGCCGATAAATGTAGGATGTTGATATTCTTGTTTGGTCAGGTGGAGCAAATGCCACAATGATTGGAAGGGAAGCAAAGTGAGGCCAATGTTGAACCCCCTTTACGGATAAACCAACCAAATCAACCATGCATGTCAAAGCTTATTGATGTTGGATGGAGATGTATGAGATATCTGATGCGGTGATGTGTCTAGTCTTCTTGTCCACTCTAGAGGGCATAACCCTAAAGCTCTAATTTAGTGTTGGATCTATATATCTCTGATTTTGATCAGTTGGATCAAGAGTTGATCAACAACTTTGTAGGCAACGAAAGGGCCTAAAAACCCTTGCCAACCTCCTAGCCATTCAAGAGAGGGAGCACAACTCTATTAAGGGCTATCTTAATCAGTTCATTATCAAAGCGGAGGCTGTTAAAGACCTCTCGATGCAGCATATGATTGATGCATTCTCCAGTCTTATTTGTAACAAGTTGATCGTCTGATAGTCCTTGGAGAAGAAGCCAACCTCCTAGTCCAAACTATTCGAGCGAATGAACTAGTTGATCTAGGCCAACCACGAGGTTTAGTGGTGCCTCACCCAAAGGAAGCATCCTCGAGAGAATCCGCCATACCCTCCTCATATGCCCATTACTTGAACAAGTCAAAAGGGCACCACAAGGAGAAACCAATCAATAATTGATTTAGGCATCGCAAAGACCGAGAGGACCTGACACCTCTCAAACCCAATTACAGGGAGATCGTATACCAAATACACAATTAGTTGTCAACTTGCAGTAAACCTTACATTCATTTTCCACTCCAAGATCTATTGGGTGAAGAATTGAAAATTGTGTTATTTCTTAGGATAGAGGGAAATCATTCATCTTATTCTCCTTCCATGCAAATAAGTCCTTAATTTAGTAAAATTTGGTTTAAAAAGTTTGTTATAAGTAATTTGTTGCATATATAAAAATGAGACATTCCAAAGGCCATTATGAAAATGTTGGCGTGTAGGCTTGGCGGGCCGAGTCATCAATCGCCTCGTGACGTGTAGGTCTGGCGGGCCGAGTCACACTCGAACGCCGAGGGCGTTCGGGTCTGCTACGGTATAAGGTGAAGGTGCGCCCTTCCCTCACACCAATTGGTTTGGGGGTCGTTGGTTAGCACCAGAGTCCTGGGAGCTGGTATCAAAGCCTGGGTCTTTGGTTCGAGTCTCAGCTGACGATTGCTGAGGGGGAGATTATTGGCGTGTAGTCCTGCTGGGCCGAGTCAGCAATCGCCTTGTGGCGTGTAGGCCTGGCGGGCCGAGTCACACTCGAACGCCGAGGGCACTCGGGTCTACTACGGTATAAGGTGAAGGTGCGGCCTTCCCTCACACCAATTGGTTTGGGGGTCGTTGGTTAGCGCTGGAGTCCTGTGAGCTGGCAATTGTTAGCTGAGGGGTTCATCCTTCATGATTTATTCTCTTCATGATTATTTTGATGATAACTAACCTATTTAACAAGTGTTTGAAGTATGAAAATTGTAGGATCAATGAAAGATACGTCAAGCCTTACGCCTCTCGATCAATCCTCAAAACAGATCAATGTGTGCATCAAAAATGTGTTGGATAGCATGGAGAATCCTTCAAAGATAAAGCACGCTGAAGAACGAAGCCGAAAACCAAGCACGAAATGAGAAATCCAAAGATAAAAGTTTCGAGCTCTGATTTGGTCGACCGGTCGATCGATCGAATGTCACTGAAAAATAGCAGTAGCCATTCGGTCAACCAGTCAGTCGACCGAAGTAGGTGAAAATTTTGGCTATTGCTACGTCGGTTGGTCGACCGACCGATGCCAAATATTGGCAGAATGCTCATCGGTCGATCGATCGGTCAACCAGATGGCATAGCACGAGTCGGGGATCTCGGCATCATTGTGTCGGTCGACCGATTGGTCGATCGGATCCGGGATGGCCAAATCGCCCGACAATTGGTCGACCCGTCGGTCGACCGATTGGCGTGTAATAGCTGGCTTCGGTCGACCGATTGGTCGACCGGATTGGAAGTAGACATTTTTTCGTCAACCGGTCGACTCATTGGTCGATCGATCAAGGGAAAAATCTTACAGTAAGCCAGCGATCGATCGGTCGGTCGACCGATGATTCGACCGAACCATCGATCGGGCATCTGTAACAGTCAAAAATAATCTCGTTGACGCCCTATTTCAGCTGGTTTATAAATCTCCCTTCTAATCTTTTTTATCACTCTCTCTCTTAGATTCTTGGATGATAAAAAAGCTTCAAAGAGCGATTCAATTACATCCTTCAAACCTTCAAGCGCTAAAGTTCATCGGCTAAGTCTTGATCCCCTGCTGTCAAAAAGAGTTTACTTTCAAAAGGGTTCATCAAGCGGTTAGGCGCGGGAAGAAGAGACATCTAAGTGTGATAAGCTATTATTCCTCTTCTTGTAACAAGTTTTTGTCTATTTTGTTCATCAAACTCTTTGTATTTGATTTGTAGGAAGACCTAGGTTGTTAGGTCTTGTGTGTGGAAGTGGTTTTCTTATTGTGAAGGAGTAAAGTCACTTGTGTAAACTTAGTTTTACTAGGATTAGTTAACTTGTCCCTTAGGATTGAGGTGGAAGAGTGCTCCCGATAAGAAGACGAAGACTTTCGGGTGTGGAAGTGCCTTAGGTCGAGAGTGCGACTCTTCGAGTTAAAGTTCTAATTGTAAGGGAGACAATAATTAATCTAGTAAACTTAATTTGGAAATCCTAAGCGGGGTGCTTAGGTAGTGAAGTAGGCATTGAGGCCGAACCACTATAAATCTGTGTGTTTGCTTGATATTTTGCTAGCTCTTAAATTGCTTCATCATTCATCGATTTAGCACTTAGTAGTCGAATTACACATTGCCTAAATAATTCAAGAATCGATTAAAATAGAATTAGGCAAATAGTATTAGACAACACACTATTCACCCCCCTCTTATGTGCGGATTCTTACAACAATTGGTATCAGAGTTGGTCCGTAGCTTGAGATTTCACCATCTCTTCTACACCTTATCTCGATCCGAAAATGACACTAGAAAGTATAGTGTCTTCACCTCCTAGGTTTGATGAATCTAATTTTGGTCTTTGGGAAAGTAGAATGTATACTTTTCTAAAGACTCAAGTTTAAGGTGTATTTAACATGGTAAAAATAAAATATATTGAACCTAAGAAAAATATGGATTCATGGACCCAAGAACAAATTAAAATATTTGAGTTAAGTGCTAAAGCTACAAATTGCATATTTTGTTCTTTGGAAAATAATGTACTTGAGAAAATCATGCATTGTACTTCTGCATATGATATTTGGAATACTTTGAACATGCTTTATGATTATGCTAAAACTGAAGAACTCGTTACTCTAAATGAAGGAGACGATGACAATTGTCATGCTCCTATATCTAATGAAGTTCTTGAAGCTTTTAGTGTTTCTAGTCAAAGAAATACAAAGAGTCGGAAGAGAAAGGTGGTATGTCACCTATGCAATGAGAAAGGGCACATGAAAAAGAATTGCCCTAGTATGAAGAACATGGCAAAGAAGATGTCGAATGCTTCCACATCATCATCACATTCAAATGAAACGTCCTCTTGCAATGATTATGAAGCTACCTCAAAAGCTTGCCCTATGAATGATAATGATGAGGTACTCTCCTTTCCTTCTAGTCATGATAGTATTAACTCATCTAGTTCTCATGGTTTTGATGATTTGATGAATGAGTATAAAATCATGCATATATGCCTTGCTCTTAAAAAAGAATAAGGAAAATAAAAGGATTAAAAATGAGAATTCTAGGCTTAGTTCATATGTGCATACTCTAGAATTAGAAAATGAAAAATTGAAATCTAGCTCACTTGATTCATGCCATGATAACTTAGAATCTGAGCTTAAAGCATTGAAACACAAAATTGATAATTTAAAAAATAAAAATAGCATATTGAAAACTCAATTACATGCTATTCAAAAATATATAAATGATTTGAAAAGTGAAGTTGTTTTCTTGAGTAAGAAAGTAAATGAATTTAAGAATGTCTCATCTCCTAAGAACAGTAGAATAAAAAATACTTATGTAAAGAATGACAATGTTCGTCATCATTCTCATGTTAGGCATTCCACACTTAAACCTCAAGCTAAAAAGAAAAATGCTTCACTTAAGAATGCTCATGTCCATCATTTTTCTCATGTCAAACATATCATCATTAAATCTCATGTCCATAATGAAAGGAAGAAATTTAATGGACATTGTTTTTGTTGCGGTGTATATGGGCATGCTATATATGATTGCGCATTTAAGATGAATCCAAGTTGGGTTAAAACACTTTGCGTAGCTAAGCCCTCTAACACTCAAGGACCCAAAGCTATTTGGGTACCAAAGGTCTCATGCTCTTTTGTAGGGGGAGCAACCGCACAAGAGTAAAGAAAAATAAAGAATTGAAGTTGACCATGGGCATCAATGAAGAATCCATCTTTGGTTGCAACTTCAAGCCATGAAGATGCCATAGGTATGAAAATTGGCATCTAGGTATCTTCGGTATCATCTCTTATAATCTCTTGTTAAAATTATAGTTGGAGTTTGATATATGCTTAATATTAGTAGATTTTCACTCTTGATAAGTTTCAAAAACGATTTTGATTTTTGATTTCCGGTCTCTTCGGAGACCTAAGTAGCCTGTAATGGGCTCATGCGTCCTTACAATTTTAAATCGTAGGCTCATTGTGGCCTTTCGGTTTTCAACCAATAGAAAGGGTTGGAGATCATGTTTTCATTAATATTATATTTATGATCTCTTTAAAAATTCATTTTTGGACTCATGACAACATATTTTGAAACATATTTCAAACTATTTAGCAAAGTAAATTTTGAAATCGATACTTGATTTCCTCTTTGCTATCTAGTACGATAACTTGTTAGTAGTCATATTTCCATTATGTTACTAATGAATATTGCTTGCAAGTTATCAAAAATGTGATGGAAGACTAGTAGAGCAAAACTAAAAAGGGAAATGAAAAGTTTGGAAAATTCTCAAGAATGAGGTATGAGTTCAATTTTGCAAAAATACATGTATAATAATTGATTATTCATAATTAATGATGTCTCTATGCTCATGATTGTCTTTGCTTGATTAATATATGAAACTTCATGAGTAAGTAAATCTTTGATAACTTAGGCAATTTCATATCTTGATTGGATGAAATTTGCTCTAGGTTAGAATTTTTATTAGAGACCTCATTTTCTATGAATTGGCAAACATGTTTTAAATACACACATCACTTGAATCTATATGAACAATGTGATCATTAGATTAGTTTATGAGACTCAGATTGAAAATGCTTGACCTAAGTCAATAATTTGACTTAGAAATCTCTTTTTGAGTTTAAATTTTCACAAACATGTTAAAATTCACTCATGTTAGATGTCCAAGTGTCTAAGTTAGAGAAAACATGAGTAGATAGCCAAATATGATACTTAGCATTTTCATGGGTTCAAGCATACTTTGATTAAAATCGTGCAAAGCTCATATCTTGATTAAACGACATTAATGTCACTTCAAACTTGATAAACGAGTGTTAAATGATCATATCTTAATATCTAGAAAATTTGAGCAAAATCTAAAATCAGTGGATAAATGACCCATATTTACAAAAATGCCTCTGAGATCTTGTAGGATTTCTAGAAAATTGTAGAGACAACATTTTTGAGTGATTCTTGACTTCTTGGAATCCTCATAGAGTCTAATTCGTGTAAAAAAAAATTTCACAAAATTTGAATGCTCACATCCTCTAAAAAATAATTTTTCCTTAAGGGATAAAAACCAGGGCAGATCGAGCGGTCGATCGGCATGCGACCACCCAATCGACCGGCGGGCGAAAAATGATCCGGATCGCTCTTTCTTCGGCTAGATTTAATCCTGACCGTTCAAACCGTTGGTTTAAGACCGAAATTAGGGCTTCCCTGCCCATTCGACTGGCTGCCCCATTCTAATACTTCTCCTTTCATCTTCTAGGGTTCTACTTCCTCTCCAAGACTCTTCTCCAAGGTAAAAAGCCTTCCTTCATCCATCCTTCATGAAGTTGCTCTCAAAAACATGATTTCTTCACTTTTACTCTCACAATGTGTGTGGATTCATACATAAAAATATCATTCATGCTTATTTTTCTTGGATGATAACTTCTCTTTAGCATGTTTTCTCCATAAACGAGTTTTCTTTCAACAAAAATCAAATATCACATGTTTTCTTCAAATGATTCATCATTTACTCTTTAATAGAATTTTATTCAAAGAATCCTTTGTTTTTCTTTCATGAGTTTTTCTTAACTTTAACTTTAGCCTTCTTTAAAATTTTTGTTTTGGTCAAAAAGGAAAATATTTCTTATTCTTCTCTAGTCAAAACAATTTTTTTTTATCTCTTCATTTATGGATCACTTTGTTTAATCTTTCCTTTTTATTTTGATTTAGTTTTATTTATCTTGAGATTTAATGAGAAAATCTTTTTGTTCTTGCATGAATCTATGCCGATCTTTAAACTTTTAGCTTTCTTTCATTTGTGTTAAAAGCATGCATCTTTCATTTAAAACTAATCATCTACATCATCTTCATAATTGTCTTGCAGAATGATACCCAAAACTAAGCTTCCATCCTTAATTACCTGATAACCTTTTGACCCAATTAGGCAAGAAACAAGCTGCTAAGTTTGTTGATAGAGCCATCCTGCAAACACGGCCAGTTAATTTAGATGACTTAGAATAATTTGATATCCGAGGGAAACTTGTTAGTATGGGATGGGTATAATTTCTAGGAAAACAAGTACCGGTATGCCCCATCCTGGTAAAAACCTTCTTCTCTAACCTAGTGATAGAAAAGGCAAGGCTTAGTGATGATTTAGTTCTTTGATCTGAAATCTTGGGAAAATCCATAGTCATCACCAAATCCCTCATCATAGATGCATTTGGATTTCCTCTAGTGGGAAGACAAATTTACAAGATGTCCACACATCGTTTTCATGAGGAGTTTCCTCCTCATGAAATTATGTCAACTATTTATCCTGAGGATTATTAGGTAATGATCCCCATCCAAAGCATCAAACTGTCCATCAATGCCAGGATCATGCATCTTATCATCTCATATAATATTCTTCCTAGGGCAGGTCACTATGATGAGATCACCTCTATGAGTTCTAGGGTTCTTTTCTTTGCCATGTCTTGCATTCCTATAGATGTCCCTGACCTCATGCTTAGGTATATAGCTGAAGTCCATTCCTCCAAAAAATAAGGTCTAACACATGCCTCAGTGATTTCTCATTTCATATATGAAGCTAAGGTAAATAGATCTAGATTTGAAATAGAGCCCATTCCTAGAGCCATAGATTTTTCCTCCCTTAGCCGCATGAAGATCCTTGAACATCAGCACGGCAAAAGAACACGAGGAGATCTTGTGGAATAGGCTGAGCATGACATAGAGATGGAGGAAGACGAAGCTGGTAGAGGTTCATTATCTGGCGCTTCCCTAACGTGCCTAACTGATTTGGAGGATCGTTTTGCTCAGTTTCACATCGGTCAAATGGAATGGAACAAAAACACATCAGAACGCATGGACGAATACAGCCGTCAGATGGACGAGTATGGTATCATGATCAGTGACCATGGCCGGCGCATCGACGAGTATGGTCAACGTGTTGACTAGTATGGTCAGCAAATAGATGAGTACGATCGTCGAGTTGATGAAATGTATGGGAGAGTGGATGAGATGTGGCAATATTATCAGTCGCATCTACTGCCTCCTCCACCACCTGAGGACGAGTAGTCCTCTTTGATGTATTGACATTTTCATCTTATGCACATGTATTTGTTTGACTATGTGATGGTTAGTAATGTAAGTGTTATTTTTTTCTCATGTATGCTTGCTATATTTGTTTTTTTTGATGAATGACAAAAGGGAGAGAATGTATGAATATATATTTATCGATAGGGGGGAGTACAAAATGAATACATTCATTTCAAATATCACATATAATGATAAAGGGAAAACTAGAAAGTATATGCATATAGATAGGGGGAGCTCAAATTGAATATATTGCTTCATTTCCTTGATGCTTCCTTGTATCTTGATATTTATCGTCAATGGTTTGTCATCATCAAAAAGGGGGAGATTGTTAGTTGAAGGGTTCCTCCTTCATGCTTTATTCTCCTCATGATTATTTTGATGATAACAAACCTATTTAACAAGTGTTTGAAGTATGAAAATTGTAGGATCGATAAAAGATACGTCAAGCCTTACGCCTCTCGATCAATCCTCAAAACAGATCAATGCGTGCATCAAAAATGTGTTGGATAGCATGGAGAATCCTTCAAAGATAAAGCACGCTGAAGAACGAAGCCGGAAACCAAGCGCGAAATGAGAAATCCAAAGATAAAAGTTTCCAGCTCTGATTCGGTCGATTGGACGGTCGACCGAATGGTGTTATGCATTGGCAGCAGCCAATTTGGTCGACCAGTCGATCGATCGAATGTCGCTGAAAAATGGCAGTAGCCATTCGGTCGCTGAAAAATGGAAGTAGGTGAAAATTTTGGCTATGGCTGTGTCGGTCGACCGACAGATGCCAAATATTGGCATAATGCTCATCGGTTGACCGGTCGGTCGACCAGATGGCATAGTGCGAGTCGGGGATCTCGGCATCACTGAGTCGGTCAACCAAATCCGGGATGGCCAAATCCTGCGATAATCAGTCGACCCGTCGGTCGACTGATTGGCATGTAATAGTTGGCTTTGGTCGACCGATTAGTCGACCAGATTGGAAGTAGACATTTTTTCGTCAATCGATCGACCTGTCAGTCGACCGATCAAGAGAAAAATCTTACAGTAAGCCAGCGGTCGATCGGTCGATCGACCGACGATTCGAACGGACCATCGATCGGGCGTCTGTAACGGTCAAAAATAATCCCGTTGACGCCCTGTTTCAGCTGGGTTTATAAATCTCCCTTCTAATCTTTTTTATCACTCTCTCTCTTAGATTCTTGGATGATAAAAAAGCTTTAAAGAGTGATTCATTTGCATCCTTCAAACCTTCAAGCGCTAAAGTTCATCGGCTGAGTCTTGATCCCCTGCTGTCAAAAAGAGTTTACTTTCAAAAGGGTTCATCAAGCGGTTAGGCGCGAGAAGAAGAGACATCTAAGTGTGATAAGCTATTATTCCTCTTCTTGTAACAAATTTTTGTCTATTTTGTTCCTCAAACACTTTGTATTTGATTTGTAGGAAGACCTAGGTTGTTAGGTCTTGTGTGTGGAAGTGGTTTCCTTGTTGTGAAGAAGTAAAGTCACTTGTGTAAACTTAGTTTTACTAGAATTAATTAAGTTGTCCCTTAGGGTTGAGATGGAAGAGTGCTTCCGATAAGAAGGCGGAGACTTCCGGGTGTGGAAGTGCCTTAGGTCGAGAGTGCGACTCTTCGAGTCAAAGTCCTCATTGTAAGGGAGACAAGAATTAATCTAGTAAAATTAGTTTGAAAATCCTAAGCGGAGTGCTTAGGTAGTGAAGTTCTTAGGTAGTGAAGTAAGCATTGTGGCCGAACCACTATAAATTCGTGCGTTTGCTTGATATTTTGCTAGCTCTTAAATTGCTTCATCATGCATCGATTTAGCACTTAGTAGTCGAATTACACATTGCCTAAATAATTCAAGAATCGATTAAAATTGAAAATTGAATTAGGCAAATAGTGTTAGACAATACATTATTCATCCCCCTCTAGTGTGCGGATTCTTACAACAGAAAATATACTTATAGGATGGTCAAGATGTGATAATTTAATTTAACGATTTAACATGTTCATTGCATGGAAATTATGGTTGATTTTATAATCCATGGCCAGGGCATGGTATCCATCTATTTTCTATTAACCTGTACTTCTGTGTGAAAAATTAATGTGCCTATGCTATACAGTGTACCATCTCTTGTGTTATATATTTAAGATGATTCCTTTGAGAAGTTTTTATCACAATCGTTTACTACATAGATCTGCAGTCGAGCATATCTGGAAGAATCAGACAATTTCTACAACATTTTATATCCATTATTTTTTAAAGAAAAAACAGAGCTCTAATTAAGATATTGTAATTAATACTAATATTTAACATTTTGCAATGCATAACTTGCAGGCACAGAAATTTTCATAATTACTTTTCTTATACGTATTATCAATAATTACAACCCAGGCAAAGTAAATCAAGCTCTCCAAGCCCCACTAATCCCTTATATCAAAGGGGGGAAAGCATTAGATGAGCTATATATACACTAAACAAAGGAGAAAACTTCCTCATAATTCAGATATAAATATATAAATATATATATATATATATATATATATATATATATATCAAGGTTAAAAGTCTCTATATATATGTAGGTCGACAACAGTTCATTCTGCATCATTTCTTGAGAGAACTTTCGCACTTCCATTGAACAAGCCGACGCAAAAAATTCATAACCTTCAAGTAAAATTTGAAGAAATCATATTATTTACATCGATCAAAGAAAATTAACAAACATGAAGAAATCTGCCTCACCTCCGTTGGTTCCTGAAGACAGTAAGATGCATTTGTTTCCTTTGCGAACTTTGAAACCAGAATACCGAGACCCTGTTCTTTCTCTCGCAAAACCTGGCATTCATTATTTATCATAGTTTATGGTTAATTCTTCTGTGTTCTGGTCAGCATCGATATTCTTTTAAGAAAAAATCTAACAATATGGTTACCTTGAAAGCATCTTCATCGGTGCGGTCATCTCCTATGTATATGGGAAACACATTGCTGCAGTTGGTGAATCCTACAGAATAATTAATTTTTTTAATTAAATGAGAATAGGTGTTTTAATTTGGATAAAGTTGGATAAGATTAGATTCTTGCTTAAGCTTAATTACCAAGAGACTCCAACAAGAACTCAAGTGCCTTCCCTTTGTCCCATTTAATACTCGGGCGAATCTCCAATACCTAAACAAAGAAATTTAGGTTAAGCCAAATAAGTAGATGAAAATTAATTAAATAAAATAAGTGGTGTACCTTTCTTCCTAAAGTGAGTCGGAGTTTGGGATACTCCTTGAGCACAGATGTGACAAGCTCAATTAATGAGCTCCAAATCTGTCATTAAATTATGAAGAAAGTTATTTAATTTATTATCTTATATAATAGAATACTGGGACCAACCGACCAAGAACATATTATTTATTTTACCTTTTCATCCACACATCTGAAGTGAACAGATAAAGAGAACTTGTTGTCCTCAACTCTGGATCCCATGATGAACTTTGTTTCCTCCACTAGTTTTTTATAGACCTTCAGGAAAATATAATCAGTATCAGGTATTCAACCATTTGACTAATTGATGAATTCTACAGTTATTTTTTACCTCTTGCATCATGGGAAGGAATTCATTCGCTGGTTGAAATAAAACAGCTTTGGCCTGCACCAAATCCATGTGACATGTATCAGTCAAAGTTTGACTGTAATGAAGGACAGAGTATTAGCGAGAGAGAGAGAGAGAGAGAGAGAGAGAGAGAGAGAGAGAGAGAGGGAGACCTTGGGATTTGTATGTTTGGTTCTTTTACTGGGTCCTTTAATGTCCATGCCGTGGCTTCCAGCATAGTATAATTCTCTTAACTTCACAAAGCTAAACACCTGAACATTAACGAAGCAGAGGGTGAGATTGAGCTAATTGAAAAGGAAGGGCAGTGCATGCATTTGATTGGAGAGATTAGAATGCACCTTGTTTATACATCGACCGCTCACTATTGCTGTCGGAAATTGTTTTGCCACAACTCTGACTGCATCTCTCATCTGTATACACCAAGCAGATGAAGCTTAGAACAAAGAGAAGGCAGAGCAGAAGAGGAAGCAGACGATTTTTTTGATGATGGTGACGTACTGCGGCGGACATGAAGGCGCGATTTGGGTCGTCCACGATCGGCGACAGAGTCCCGTCGTAGTCGAGGAACACCACAATCTTCTTCCCGGTCGCCCCCGCGATGGCGCCGTCGAAGCTGCTCAACGCGGATGGGTGCTGCTTCTGCCACAAATTTTCATCGATGAGCAATTGAGCACCATTACAAACAAGAAGATAAACCTTAATTATTCCTCTGTCGGAAGCTCAGTAATTTAATTAAGCTTACCGCCCAGATGTTGTAATCCTCGTCACCGGCGACAGAGGCGGAGAGCACGGCGGCCGCATTGGCGTGAGTGGGCGAGGAGGCGCGCAGGGAGTCAACCCACGTGTTGACCCTTGTGCTGTTGTCGTCGTTGCCGCCGATGTCGAGGTGAGGAAGGAATCTTTTGTAGCTCGCATGGCGGGTCGTTGCGAGGCCGGAGGAGCGAGGCGGTGGGAAGGCGGAGCGGGTGGCGGTGAGAGCGAGCTCTTCCGGCACAATAGCATTTTGCTTCCTCATCGTGCGACTCTTTGCTTCTGATGCAGAGTTTTGTAGCAGTATATAAAGAGTTGGGAGGAGATCAAAGATGAGAAAGAGGAAGGGAGTTGTCTGTGAATTTGAGCTCCTCTTCTTTGCCAGGAAGAGGAGGAGGAGGAGAAGAACAGTTGTTGAATTGAAAAGGCAGCCAATGGAGACTTTGGAGGAAGAAGATTTCCATTGGCAGACATTATATAGACAACGAGCAGAGGGGTGGGAGCTGCATGGAAAGTAAGCAGACGCGTGACTTGTCCCCAAGCGAGCACCCACATGAAATAAACCTCGTGGGACCCAGTAGCCAAACTGCCACATAAACTGCTTCCTTCGAATTCCACGTGGCTCGAGTTAATTTACAGAATACTTTCGGGTTAATGGCGGAAAATTATATTGCATTATTGCAGGATGGAAAGAGGGAGTGAGGAGAATATAAGCACATGAGATGAGATGTGCCCATAGAATGAATGATATTAGGATTATTAGCAGGTAAAAGTGCATTAAATCAAAAGGGGTAGGTGAAGCATCAAGTAATTTCTACTTGTCTTCTTTCTCAGTGGCTTTCCAGGGTCTAAATATAACATTTGTAAGCCCTGATGCAATTGTTGGAAATAGTCACGGTCAAAGTCAACTTTGCAACTTCTTAGATATCATCTGGTGTGTGCCCAGTTAAAAACACTGTTAAAGAAAACAAGTTTTGATTTGACAAACAAGCTATAATGATTTTTACATGTGGACTGGAGATTGATTAGGTACCTCCTTCAGTTAACAAACATAACGGTGCAATTAGATCACCCTTTGCACTTTAATTTGCAGCATACATAGTAGACTTGTCTTACAAGGAATTGACATCTGGATGTGACTGTAACTAGTATTATGGAACCTCCTGCAGCACAGAAATTAAATCTATCATTATTGAAAATGAATTTTTCTTTATTTAGACGGTGCAAGTGAAAATAAATATAATGTGGCATGAGGTGAACTTAATATAAACTTTTATTTAAAATGATTTTTTTTTTGTGAGTAAAATTAATGTGGTTGGGAGTAAATTTCTGTCGTAAAAGTGAATAAAAAATTTAATTTATTATAATATCTCAATTTGGTCTGACATCAAAAATATATTAGATGTTGTGTTAATTAATTACAGATTTGATGGATATATTACTATTAAATTTGGCTAGTTGTTCAAACCTAAAAAGTTGATGAATTGATTACTCCATCAAGCGAGTTGTAATAAATGGTATGAGAGTATGACCTAGTCCTAGGCATAATGAGAAAGCCAATGTGAGAAAAAATTACTCAGGAGATTGGGGGAATCGTTACTAGGCTTAGGCCTCACATGCTGCTAGGGGCGGCAGAAATGGGCACGACACGAGCATGACACGATAATTGCGTGCTTGGGCCGAGAAGTTCAGCTTACCGGGCCGGCCCAGCCTGACACGATAAAATTGCAGGTTGAAGTGGACCGAGTCTTATCATGTCGGGCAAGCTCGTTGGCCTGCTAAATATTAAAAATAAAATCAATGTGTTTGATGCACTCCAAAATAATTGGTTTGGACTTAAGCAATTATTAAGTAATGTGTTTGGTTTGAATTATGCATCATTTTACAGGACGATGCAAATAATTGCTTATTGATTTTGTTACACATCAATAGGGTGCCATGAATTTTTGCTAAATTACAAGCAATTAACACTTATATATGTTTAGGTTTGCTAAGTATTTACGGACTCGCGGGCCGTGCCGAGCGGCTCGCAAAATTGTGCAGGCCGTGTTAGGCGGCCCACAAAGTTGTGCAGGCCATGCCAAGCGGCCCACAAAATTGTGCAGGCCGTGCTGGGCCACGATTTTTGGCCCGACCCACTAATTGCGGGTAGACCCGTTTTGCCACCTCTATATGCTGCCGACTTGAGTATGACTCTGGACTATGTGTTAAACTTGAGTTGGATCTTGACGATGACATCAAGACATAAGTGGAAAAGATCATAATACCCCAGTTTAATCTCATATCATGAGTATATTGGATGTTGCATTGATTTATAAGACTTGGTCGGTATTCTATTATAAACTTTTGCTTAAGCATTTTTATTATAAAAGTAGTTTGAGTTTATGAAATTGATGAATCAATTATCTCATCAAACGAATTGTAACATTTATCTTAAAACAAAAGCTGTAGAAAATATTTATAGATTATATGTGTCGATCTTTGATTATATATAATGAACTTTTTATTATCAATAATGAATTTAAAGTGCTCCATTGTGAAGTTATTTTGTGAAAGAGTGAATTACGAATAAAAAATTCCTTCATAATCATGCTTTAAGATTCTCAAAACATGTGTCGAACATTTAAGTCAAGCTCGATAAAGTTATTTATGGAGTTCAACCTCATAGTAGTTGTGTATATACATATCAAAGCAATTAATATAGAATTTTCTTTAACTTTATACCTAGTTTGGATTTTAATATATTGGATACATATAATATGGTTAATACCCGATTCGAGTTTTAAAATATTGGGTCCAAGAGTGGAAGATTATGCGCCCAACAATTATTTGTTGGATTGCAGAAAGAATTATATATAGTATGCCTTGTCGATGTCTAGAAGCCGAGAGGAGAAGAAGTTATCTATAGCCTTGTATATTATTATTATTAGAATAAATTACACTAATATTATCTGAGATTTAATAAAATTATATTGATATTTTATCTATTTATAATTTTATCTTTTAATCTTCCTAAATTTTGCAAAAAATTACATAGATATCCCCTACTAGTGAAAATTATTAGTGGAGTGTCTGTCATGTGCACTGCAGATGCTTACTAATGGTATTTTTAAAATATTTATATTTTTCTTATTTTAAATGACAAAAATACTCTTATGTCATTTTTATTTCTCTTAAAAATTATATTTCAAAAAATATTTTTAAAATAAAATAATTCATTTCAATTTTTTATTTTTAAAATATTTATTCAATTATTTTATGCTTGTATTTTAATAATTTTTCAGCAAGAGGCATAAGAGAGAAATCACATTATTAGCGGACTCCATTTAATAATGTTAGCTACAGGGAAGGTGAGTGTCACTTGGACAAATAGCAAGGAGGTCAGTGTAGTTTCACTAAACATCAGGGGAGATCAATATAATTTACCCTTATTATTATTATTGATTTATTATTATATTTGAAGAGTGCATGAGTCATCGCATATTCGACACGTGATAACATGTTCAACGATTAAAAAGCAACCAAGTTAGCTATAGGGTGAGCCTCGTTTAACTAAGCGAGCATTTGGTTGCTCACAAATGCAAATGCTGCAACTCTAGTTACAATATTTAGACAATAAATTTATTTAGTTGGTTGCAAAAATATTTTTTAGTATTTACTAGTTGCAATTTGTATTTCTAATATCATCTGAAGGGGAATTGCAGCTCAAAAATCCCGCAATATAAGATTGCAGATTGCAAATGCAATAATTGAAGTATTGGAAAATAATTAATTTTGACGACTTAGAGTCGTTAGATGGAGATGAGATAAATATCAAAATTGTAGATTTTCGTATGTTGAACGCAGTGATAGTATCAGATTTCAGATCTGATACTATTTGATATATATATATATATATATATATATAGTATTATACAACAATTAAAAATTATTAATTTATTTTGATAAATAATTAAATAATATAAAACATATTTTACCAAACTAAGTGGTGATTTAGAGTATAAAATAATATTATTATTGGCCGAATTGATTTTGTTGTAACTGATCAATTATTGTTGGGGGGTAAAATGACATATTTACCCTTTTACCTCTATTTGACTAACATCTTCGTGCCTCCAATGGACCGTGCTTGAGTTGGCTCAGTCGATCCCGACCCCAGTCAGGCCCGTTGCCAGTCAAGACTTCTTTGGAACGACCCGAATTCTTAAATTAAGGCTCGGCACGATAATGTGTTGCCGCTTTAGGCTCGGGCCGGTGTTAGGCTATTAGGTCGGGTCGGACCTACATCCCCTAGCCTGACATGATAATGTGTGCCTCGATCATGATTTTATCGTGTGGGTCTATTAGATTAGGTTTGGCAAATCGTGTCAGGTCTAAGTTTTTGGCCTAGCCCGAAAACACCAGCCCGGCATGAAAAATAATGGGTCGGCACGACTCGACCCATTTAGTCCGATATCGCTAAAAATATTTAAAATCAAATTTAAACTTGATAATTAACAAATTTAAAATCCGCTAATACCCGATCTGAAGTGTTTATCAGACTATCGGGCTGGGCCGGCCCGATAACACTTGGCCCGACCCGACACAATAAGGGATCGAGCCGACCCGAACTCGATAAAAAGCCGGTCCGAACCTGACTTTTTTTTGTGCTGGGTTGGGTCGGGCTATCGGGCCGGGCCGAAATCTGCCACCCCTATATTAGATCGGGCCAAAATTACTAGACATAGATACGAAGATAAAAGTTGCAAGTGTAATTGTAACTTTCATTTGCGGTCAACCAAACGCTTAAAAATAGAAGTTGCAATTGTACTTACGGGCAATCAAACAGTTGGTTGCAAATTCTATTCGTGGGCATTTGCTTTTGCATGCAAATATTTTTTTTTGCAGCTTTTGCACTTGCGGGCAATCAAATGCCCCCTAAGAAAATACGAACTATTACATTTTACTCTTATATTCCATACTTAATATATACGCGCGAGTGATAAATACATCAATGGTACCTCAACTTTCACTAGACTTTCAAATTATCATCGGATCTAGTAGAAACTAATGGAGTGTTGAAGCGGCCTGCATATTGAATAGTACATACTAAAAATAATATCTGATCTCTTTATATATTAATTAAAGGAATAAAACATAATATAATATAATAATATTTAAAACCTATTTTACCACATCTACTAGGGATATTGATTAAAATTGTTTCATGTATAGTTTACTTGATGAGGATTTTGCATGAAGTGTCACACCACATCAATATTTTTTTTGTTGCTTTTATTAAGTTAATTAGATGACAAAAGTATGATTTGAGGTGTTTTTATAAGTTTGGGTATGAATCTTTAGAGGAAGTTTGGGGAGTAACTCGGACATTTTACCTTATATATACTCAACTATTAGCCAAGAATAAGCAAGCTTCAACAATGGCAACACGTACAGCATGGCTACCATTTCATAATTGATTTTTTTTACATTAATTAGTGATAATTGTTGCTATGACAAAAGTCCAAAAGAGACATCACAAATATAATGTCACGAGCAAAAACCAAAGTGACAGTGTAATATTTTATCATTGCAAAAATATATTAGTAATGACCATCTACTAAGGCTAACGCATTTGCAATGAACTTAATTAAGTGGTCATATATAGCTGATGTTTTATAATACTAAATCTCACGCAATAACCTTGTAAGTAGCCTTCCGCTCTTTCCTATTTCATCTTTGCCCACTACCATTCATCTCCTTATTTCATCATGGTTGTAGAATTTGAGACAGACTCACCTCCATTGCTGTAGGAGATCATACCACCGAGTAACTCTAACTCTAGCCCCCCTCCCTTATTTTTCCTAATGTTGTGGTTCACCCTATTTCACTTATTTTCACTACAAAAAAATAAATAAAATACTGATCCTAAATTTTTCTTAAAAATGGGTGCGGATAAAAGATCTAAATTAGAGGCGAAAAGAAATGGATAGATTCTGGGATACCGAAGCCGGTATTCATTTTGTTTCTTTTATTTCATTGAATACCGGTGCTAAAAGCAAAAGCACCAGTATTAAAAAATTAAACTAACTTTCAGATTTAAGATTTCATTGTTGATTAAAAAACTTATTAATACTTTTTTATTTCAATTAATGAATCGAAATTTTAGTTGAGTAATCCTACCATATGCATTATTATATTTATAAAAAATTAATTAGATGAAAAATTTTGGCCATTCGATGTGGGATTAAAAAGCGAATAGGGTAATTTTCGAAAACTAGCGCCAAAATAGGCATCGTTTTTCAAATTTTGACGCCAGCATGCAGCTGGCGCCATTTCAATCGGCGCCATAAGTGGTGTTGGTTTTCCAGAAGCCGAGGCCACTTGTGTTAGTTGTTGATTTCAAACTGGTGCTTGACAGAAATGTTGATTTCGCAGTGCCTAACACAAGCACCTGCTTCTCAACGCCAATTAATAATTTTATTTGTTGTAGTGTTTCCTTCTTGCTTCACTCACGTACGCCAACTAATTGATTTCTCAGCTATCGCTAGTCGCTAAGCAATCCTCCTCCCTCCTCCCGCCAATCCCTCTCCATTAGCCATTGCCCTCCCTTCCCTCTACCATCATTGACCTAAACTTCTAAGGTTTTTCCCATTTCTTTCAAAATTGAACCAAATAATTAAATTAAAAATTTCAAATTAATATGGACTGTAATATATAGAACTATTCGGCCCGACCGGATTAGACCTAACAACACCCCACAACTCAACTCAAGCCAAACCAGATGGCTCTGCTCGAGAGCTCCACCCGGCCATACATGGACATATATGGACATGCACGTCCTTCCTTATCACGAGGGATACACCATTACAAGTTCGTCATCTCCGGGATCAGCCTCCCATTTTGAGCAATATCCTCGCGAAATTAAAAAGCAGCATCATCATCTCCACCTACAATAAATACAGACACGACACGTCTTAGGTAAAAAAAGTTCCATATTATGTTACCTCTGTCTTGGAGTCCTACTAACTTGAACGTCGCAGTATCTTTTGTAGGTCCCCCTCGCCGGAGTTGCACTTGACTAGGAGAGACACCGAGCCGGACCGAACTACTCCGATCCTCAAGTAGGAGCAATTAATTAATTTAATTTTAAATTATTGTTAAGTTAGATTACATTTTTCTATATTTTTCATTGATTTAAATTTTTGTTATAGTTGTTGTTAATTTAGATTAGTTATAATTTTATTGCTTAGTTTAAATTATTTTTAATATTAAATAAATTAATTTTTAATCATTGGTCACTACTAGAATTTTGCTTAATTGTTACGGACCATCAGCGACAACTGACATTGCCATAGCTAAGAGCAATGACTTAGCGACAACAATACCTTTCGAGGGAAGGGTCCCTTGCTTGACGGGTGCCATTGGCTTGTACAACAAGTTGTGAGTCAGTCTTTACGAGTATCTTTCGAGCCTTTACTTCTTGGACGAGCTTTAGTCCAGCGATCAAAGCTTCATACTCTGCCTAGTTGTTGTTGGCTTTGAACTGGAATTGGAGGGACTGCTCTAGGGCCATTCTCCATAATGATGCCTGCTCTGCTTCCCTTTTCGCTGGAGGTGCCATCCATGGATATTGTTCAAGGTACAATCTGTTTGGGATGTCCTCTTGGTCGGTGAATTCGGTGACAAAGTCGGCCAGAGCCTGGGCTTTGATAGGACCCTTGGGTTGGTATTCGATGCTAAACTCTGAGATTTCTACTAGGGGTGTGCATGGATATCGGGTAGACCCAGAACTAGTTGAAACATACCCGGTTGGGTAGGTTCTAGGTAGACTCAAATTAAATTTGGGTAGGGTCCGAGACAAAAAATTAAAGAACCGGTTAAAATCGATTCCAATTCCAATTCCAGTTCCAGGTCCAACACATCGGGAACTGGAATCGGAATCGAAACCGAAACCAGAACCAAAAGTAGTATTCAGAATCTGTTGGAACCTATTGGAATCTATTTTGGAACAGGTTCTAGATCTTGTTGGAATCTGTTCTGCAACCTATTGAAACTTATTTTGGAACCTATTCATTTAATGAATAGGTTCCAACAAGGTACCCAAAATCGAAATCGAAACTTGTGATTCCCGGCAGGATCCGATTCTAGGTTCCAACAGGGTAGGGTCGGATTCCAAAATCTAGAAACCGGTCTTATACAGGGTAGAATCCGGGTATCATGAAAAATATAGGGTATCTGGATCCGCTCACCCAAAAGTTCTACTGACCAGGATATCATTCGGTCAGTGAGTTCGAGTTTAGCTAGTACCTATCTAATTGGCTGCTCGGTGCGTACTTGGATGTAGTGGCTTTGAAAATATGGCCTCAATCTTCGACCCGAGATGACCAGGACGAAGGTGAATTTTTCTAGCCTATGGTATCTGATTTTTGGTCCCTGGAGGACCTTGCTGACAATATTGATCATTTTTTAAATCTTTTTCCTGCTCTTGAACTAGTATCAAACTGATCGAGGGCGCTCTATGTGACCGTGAGGTAGAGGAAGAGAGTTTTTCCTTGTCGTGGTTTGTCCAGGATCGGCGAGCTGGTAAGAAAGTGTTTGAGCTCCTCAAAAGCTTGTTCGCATTTTTCATTTCAGTGGAAGTCCTGTTTCTTCCTTAAGATATTAAAGAAAGGGGCGGCTCGGTTGGCCGACCTGGAAAGAAATCTGGATATATAAAGTGGTCATCCTCCCAGTTAGTTGTTGTACTTTCTTGATATTGGGCGGGCTCCACATTTCTCTGGGTTGGCTCTAATCCCTCGATGTGTCAACATGAAGCCGAGGAACTTGCCGTCGTGAACTCCGAAGGTGCACTTTTTTGAGTTTAATCTCATATTGTAGTGCTTGAGTTGGCTAAAGATCTCAATGAGATATACATATCGTTGTTGTGGTTTTCGGTGGCTGACGTTTTGGCAACCTTATCGTTGACGTATACTTTCATATTGCGACAAATCTGCTTTTCAAAGACCTTGTTCATCAGGCGTTGATATGTGGCTCCCGCGTTTTTAAGCCCGAAGGGCATCACCTTGTAACAGAAGTTTGCGTGCTCGGTAATGAAGGTAATTTTCTCTTCATCTTTTGGGTGCATCCAGATCTGATTGGAGCTTGAATAGGCATCCATGATGCTTAGATACCGGTAACTCGAGGAGCCCTCGATAAGTTTGTCTATGCTCGGCAACGGTTAAGAGTCCTTTGGGCAGGCCTTATTTAGGTCGGTGAAGTCGACGCACTTTCGCCACTTTCTCGAGTGCTTCTTGACCATCACAATATTTGCGAGCCACGTGGTAAATCATATATCTTTGATGAATTTGCTTTTAGTAACTTTCCGATCATTTCGAAGGATGATCGTTGTCGCTCGGTTCCGAGCTTTTTTTTCTTCTGGGCCACAAGTTTGACCTGGGGGTCGATGGCCAGTTTGTGGCAGGTGACTTGGGGGTCTATTCCCGACATGTCGATTGGCGTCCATGCAAAGATGTCTCTATTGTCTCAGTAAAGTGTTGAGTTGAGCTTTAAGCTCGTCAGGGATGTGTGCTCATACGTAGGTTACTTGATAGGGGATGCCCCGATTTGCACATGTTCTAGATCGTCGGTGGGCTGGGGCTGCTCTTAGACTTCTCCCTTGGGATCTAGATATGAGATCTGGGGTTGGTGTTCTATGTGAAGAACTGTGACTGCTGATGAAGACATAGTGTCCCGCACATTTTCAGATTCAATCGGTCTGAGTTTCAAGCATTCATTGTAGCACACGCAAGCTTCCTTCTAGCTCATATGTATCACTCTTACCTTTGTCTCTAAGATAGGGAACTTGACGGCGGGATGGGCAGTCGATACGATGGCTCCCAAGCTGTTTAAGGAAGGTCAGCCCAAAATCATATGGTAAGGGCTCAAGCAATGAACGATGAGGAACTGTACATTTATCGTCTTTGTTCCTAGTGGGGAACCGAACGTCGTTGCCAACCAAAAGAAGTCCCTGATATCCACCTAGTCTCCCGAGAAACTGATGAGTTCTCTATGGTACGGGTGTAGTGAATTTTCGCTGATGCTCATCTTTTCATGTGTTGGGTAGAAGAGGACGTTAGCTGAACTCCCCTGGTCTACCAAGACTTCCATGACTAGAAAATCACCAGCGATTACAAAAATAACGATGGGGTCATGTAGATTCTTGTTAATTCCCTAGAAGTCAGTATGATATAAAGATACTGCCAGGGTGGGCGTACGTAGCATTTACGGATGAGTAGCATCGTCAACGATCATTATGGCATGTAATGGTTGTGTTCCAGCATTGCCTTCTCCATCAAATCTGCCTGTAATGTAGTCGATGACTTCCCAGATGTCGGGGCGAAGCTGCTCAGTCCCAAAGTCATCATGGTTATCTGTGTCGTTGGGTGGTGGTGTCTTACTAGGACTTCGACATTGACGACGGTGGTTCCACCGGCTTCGGCTGCAACTCCGATCGTGCCGGGTATAGTGGTCAAGGCGACCTTCTCTGATCAGGCACTCGATCTGATCGCGGAGCACCACACATTCTTCAGTGGTGTGTTCGTAGGTTCGGTGGAATTCACAGGTCTTGCTTCTGTCGCCTTTGAATGAAGGCTTTAACCTTTCAGGATTGTTAAGGGGTCTGAGCAACTACAGGTGGTAGACCTCCTCGAGGATGGTCTCTTGCTCGGTGTTGAGAGGAGTGTACTCATTGAACGTAGGAGTGGATCTGGAGGGTGATCTCTCTCTCCTGCCGCGACCTCAGTCGTGGCGATCTTTGTCTTCTTCCTCGGTGGGTCTTTTGCCTTTTTTGTTATCGACGACGCTCTCGGCGATATGCATGTCATCTTTCTTGACTTCATGGAGTTCTTACATATCTATGAAGTTTGCGACTGTCTACCGAAATCTGACCGTGTCCATTGGCTTCATTAAGGCGATTTGACCGGCGAAGTGTCCGGGGGCTTCAACCCATATTTGATGGAGTCGAGCTCAACTCAAGGTTCGAGATTTTAGCAACCGTGGCCTGGAACCTACATATGTATTCCCTTAGGGATTCATGTTGCCCTCGCCTGATATAGTGGAGGACATCCTTTATTTTGTAATAGATCCAAGATGAGGAAAATCGGTTGATGAAGACGTGGGAGAGTTCTACGAAGGAGAGTATAGGTCCCGATGGGAGGGAAGCGAACCATAGTTGAGCATTTTCTCGAAGAAGGTCGGGACAGTTCTGTAGAGGATAGGGTCGGTTTCTCCGTTGAAGAGCATCATGGTCTTGAACATTGTCAGGTGTATGGTAGGGTCGCCCATATCGTCGTAGGGCGTCAGAGTAGTCAGCAACCTGAACTTGGGTGGAAAGCACATTGCAATGATTTGCTCGACGAAGGGTCCCAAGTTGATAGGGAGGGCAGTCGCGACATCCATGGCCTTGGAATCTTTCTCTCTTCCTTGACGAGATGTGCTGGAGATCTCATCTCAGAGGATGAGAACTGGTCTCCTCCTTTTCGAGCAGTTGCTTTCTTTATGTTATGAGCGGCGGCGCTTATGATCGGTTGGGAGTTGTTTTTGAGACCGCATCATTTATCTGATATTGGGATGATTGTGGGGGGAGGTCGATTGGTGCCGGAGCATCGCTCCTCATTGTTTTAGCGTCATTATGTTGCAGATGATCATCGTTGCCGGGGCGTTGCCATTGGCATGCGACAACGGTCATTGTCTCTGGATTCCAACTATTGTGGGGCAGGTATGCTTTACTTAGTCCCGTTGTGGACGCTAAATGTTCCTGCCACAGGAACAGAGTAGTCCGGTCTGGTTTGATGTCTCTCCTGGTTAAGTGCAACTTCGGTGGGGGGGGGGGGTGTAAAAGATACTTTGACGCTTAAGTTAGTAGGTCTCCGAGGTGGAGGTAGTGAAATTGGTACTTTGGTTACCTGAGGCGTGTTGTGTCTGTATTTATTGCAGGTACGTGATGACGCTGCCAGTTTTTCATGAGGATATTGCTCAGAATGAGTCGAGGTTGATCCCGTAGATGTCGGGCTCGTAATGGAGTATCCCTCGCAATTAGGGAGGACGTGGATGTCCTTGTATTGCCAAGTGGAGCTCCCGGGCGGAGCCATTTGGTCTGACTCGAGTTGGGTTCAGGAGTATGGGGTGCTGATGGGCCTGATTCGGTCGGCCCCAATAGTACTAGTCCAGTCCAAAAATAATGATTCTTGATAGTCTTGGTGATCAATTAGAATTGAATGATAATGTCGGGTCGATTTCTGAGACGTCAGTGCCAAATACTAGAGCAATTGATGTCCACAAAAGAGCAACTCGTGATAGAAATTAAATTAGAATTGAATTGATGGCAATGAACCTTTGTATGAAAATTATGATGAATACACTAGATTATCAACAATGACAACTCCTAAACATCAAGTCAAATTGTAATACCAATGATGTTGTATTTGATCAGCTTGTTGGCTTTTTTCGATCTAGCATTACCTAAAGATAACAAGTTAGAGCCAACTTCCTATAAGACGAAGAAGATGATGGAAAAATTAGGATTTGGGTACGAAAAAATGCATGTGTGCCCAAATAACTGCATTTTGTATTATAAAGAAAATGCACAATTGAATTAATATCATATATGTCAACATCATTGTTATTGGAGAAGGCATCGTCCCAACAGAAAAATATTTCATTTAAGGTGCTTTGGTATTTTTCACTGACACCAAGGTATTAAAAGTTACTTATGTCAGAGAAGACTGCTTAATACATGAGTTGGCATGCAAGAAGTCATGATGATACAGTAATGACTCATTCGTCTGATAGTGAAGCATGAAAACATTTAGATATGTGTTATTCTTCGTTTGCAATGGATGCTAGAAATGTTAGATTGGTATTTTGTACGAATGATTTTAATCTATTTGGTCATTCATCAACTCTTTATTCTGTTTGGCCAATGTTATTAACAGTTTATAATTTTCTGCCATCAATGAGTATGAAAGATGAATTTATCTTTCTTTCAATGATCATTCCTGGTCCTAGGGGTCCGCAAAAACAAATTGATATATTTATTTAGCCCCTAATTGATGAATTAAAAATATTGTGGACTCACGAAACTATCACTTATGATTGTTACCGAAAGCAAAATTTCACATTAAGAGCTGCAATCTTGTAGACAATCAATGATTTCCCAGCTTATGACACGTTCTTGCCTGAGAGTCAAGGTTTTCCGATCCGGTTCGACGTTTCTCATCGTCTGGTTCAACGCCAACGGGAGGGGGGGACTTGCAAAAGTGACTCTGACGCCTAGGTGGAGGTTTATGAAATTGGAACTTAGAGTTACCTCGGTACGTCATGTCTGTATATATTGCAGGTGAAGATGATCATATTGTTCGATAATCTCGCTAAAATTGTTGACCAGAATGGGTCGAGGCCAATCCTGGGGATGACAAGTTTATGATGGTATATCCCTCGTGGTGAGGAATGACGTAAGAGTCCATGTATGACCGGGTGGATTCCTCGGATAGAGCCGTTTGGCCTTGCTTGAATCTGGCTCGAGGATGTAATTTAGGCGAAGCCCCCTGGTGGGGCTGCATGATTTAGTTCGGCCAAAAAGTGTGGCGCTATTGGGTCTAGTCCGACCGGGCCCAATAGTTCTAGTCCAGTCCATAGCCCCCAGCTCAGTTGGAGTCTGTAGGTTTGTGTGCCGAGCTCTAAGTGAGGTCAGTCTTCATTACTTCGGTTAATCACGGGATGAGTACACGGCTTCTAGTGCGTTGCCTTGGTATCCGGGCTAGATGTGACACTTGTGAAGACTCTTTTAGGCGTGCGCCACCTGTTCAGCAGATATATCTTTTGGCGAAGAAAGCAATCATGAACAAAGATTATGTAATTAGTTTCCAAAGCATTAAGCGTCAGTTATTTTTTACGGAGAATAATGCCTTGTGGATCTGTTAGTTACGGCGACAGTTTGTGTTCGAGGTCTATAAATAACCCCCTGCTTGTTGTTTGTCACGGGAATCATGGATTGGGAGGTGTCATGGGAATAATTATTTGTATTTGCTCGGCGAGGAGTTCGCCATTTGCCGTGGGTTTGTACCATCGGGCTTAAGAGGAGGGTAGACAGTGAGAGGCCCGTTGTGTAAGTTTGCTTTGTCGGGCTTATGTCGGGGGTGCTTCCTTCGTTGCTTACTCAGGGAAGGCGTTGTGCAGACGTGTGGGTAACCTTTTTGGCTGGCTAGAAGCTTATCTGTAGTTTTCATGTCCCCTCGATAATCTGAACTGGGTAGGTTCATGCTACCAGGGCTTCCACTTCTTGTTGTCTCGTCCGTCCGACCCTCCATAATCCTCCTGCGGCTTTTGGGAGGATCGACCAAGTCTGTGTATGGAGTTACATCCTAGTAGTAGATCTTAAGGACTAGGTGTTGTGTGAAATCGGACACTAGAAGGGGGGTTGAATAGTGTCTGTCCCATTTTTCAATTTTCTCCTTACTCAATTTTAACTTTACTTAATGTGATTGTTCTTTAATGGTTAATGTGATTACAATTCAATAGCAACGATGAAAGCTAATAAAGAAGCAATGCATACAATAATATTTATAGTGGTTCGGCCAACTGTCTACTCCACTACCTTGGCTCCTTACCAAGGATTTCTAACCACTACTTTATAGAATTTATGTTTCCCTTTGAATACACTTGAGGACACCCTTCTCACCACTCGGACAATACCTCAATCCTATTCACCTAGGCAAAACACAATTCTATAAAGCCATCCCTAAGTGTTTCCTAGCACACCTAGCAAGCTATCTCAACTTTCAAAACAAGTTACAATAAAGTTCAAATAGAAGGAAAGATCTAAAGAATAAAAGATTGAACCAAGCTTCTTTCCACCGCCTTCTTGACTTCAACTTGCAAGATGATGACTCCAAAGATTGCAGCACAATTGAAGAAGCGGAAGCAGCACCTGGTTTTTTTGATGTCGAAGAAGGAAGCAGAGGGTGCGCGAGAACTTGATCGTATGAAGACTTAAAGAACTTCTTTAATGCTCAATAATAATTGTAAGGAGTTGTAAATAAGTTAGGTGGGGGGTATTTATAACCCCTCACTCGAACGACCCGTTCAACGGGTGAAAAATCGACCGTTGAAGCCGTTCGGTTGCAGGGCCAGTTGATCGGTCTGTCGACCAACAGATCGATCGCCAGTGCGACCGCTGGCAGTCTGTGAGAGCTCAGTCAATCGATGGATCGATCGGCTGATGGAAATCCATTTCTTCCGACATTTGGTCGACCCATCGGTCGACCGAATGGCTGGAGCCAGGGTCGCGATTAGGCATCTTGAGTTCGGTCGATCGATTGGTTGATCGCTAGCGTTCTGCCTATTTTTGCCGTCTGTCGGTCGACCAACCGGTCGATCGACGCAGCCCAGATGTTTAGCCTTTGCCACTTTCGGTCGATCGACTGGTCGATCGAATGGCTTCTGCCAAATTTTAGCGACATCCGGTCGACCGAACGGGCTGCTTCACCAATCTATTGCGTTGTTTGGTCGACCGATCGATCGACCGAACCTATGCTGAGGATGATTTCTTCCATGGATTTTTACATGCCTTTTCTATTGGTTTGGTTACCAAGTTTCAACTTGGATAACTTTACAATTTTGGCTTGGGATAAACTATCCTAGGGACATATTACATTTATTCTACTTGACTTAATCCCGAGCCATCTTCAACGATTTCTTCTTCCGTTTCTCTCACGATCTTTTTCATCGTCCCGTTTGAACAGATTTGGCATCCGTATCGCAACCTTAACCTGAACTCAAAACTTCACACTTTGGATTAACTACATGTTTGTTATAATCAAAATAAAGATCGAGGCTTAAGAGAGACTCTTAAGCAACCACTAGGGACTTCCATGGGCATGACTTGATTTGATGCTGGTAATGGCACCTCGGCCGGAGTGCTCTTCAAAATGCTTCGCTGGTGTACCTTTGTAATTTGTATTTCGGCTTGTAGACTAATCTTTGTGATTTTGTAAATGTGCATATTCCCTTGTGGATTTCTTGTGAATAAAGAGGATTTTCCAACTTCTATCCTTTCTGTGTTTTAGACGATTTTTCTTGGCTACTAAATTGTTGTGAATTTGTTGAGCAATTATGAACGGGGTGTTGGGGCTAGTTTTGCGAAAGTTGCGGAGACTAGATGTGGTGGCTTTAGAGCCAAGGATCGTGTTCGGGGAGTCCAGTCTAGCTCGTCGAGGAGCGTAAGTTAGAACCGTGTGTGAGAAGTTATGTAGAGGCACTGAAGCCAGAGATAGCAGTGTGATAAATAGGCACTGCACTTGGGGGTTCTAGCCGAGCTCGCCGAGGGGCGTAAGGTGGAACCGCGCGTGAGGAGTAGTTGAAGAGGCGTTAAGGCCGAATGCAATGACGTGGTAGCCAAAGACCACACTAGGGGGTTCGGGGCCGAGCTCGTCGAGGAGCGTAAGGAAGAACTGTGTGCGAGGAGTCGTTGGAGAGGCGCTAAGGCCGAATGTAATGGTATGGTAGCTAGAGACCGCACTCGGGGGGTTCGGGCCGAGCTCGCTGAGGAGCATAAGGCGAAACCGCACGCGATAAATTGTTGAAGAGGCACTAAGGCCGGATGTAGTGGCGTGGTAGCCAGAGACCGCACTCGAAGGTTCAGGTCGAGCTCACTGAGGAGCGTCAGGTGGAACTGCGCACAAGGATTTATTGAAGAGGTACTAAGGCCAAATGTAATGGCGTGGTAGCTAGAGACCGCACTCAGGGGTTTGGGCCGAGCTCACGGATGAGCGTAAGGCAAAATCGCACGCAAGGAATTATTGAAGAGGCACTATGGCCGAATGTAATGGCGTGGTAGCCAGAGACCTCACTTGGGGGTTCGGGTCGAGCTCGCCGAGGAGCGTAAGGTTGAACCGCACACGAGAAATTGTCGAAGAGAAGGTAAGGCCGAATGTAATGGCGTGGCAGCCAGAGACCGCACTCGGGGGTTCGGGCCGAGCTCGCCAAGGAACATAAGATGGAACCATACACGAGGAATTGTTGAAGAGGTGCTAAGGCCGAATGTAATGGTGCGGTAGCCAGAGACTGCACTCGGGGGGTTCGGGCCGAGCTCGTCAAGGAGCGTAAGGCATACCGTGCGCTAGGAATTGTTGAAGAGACGCTAAGGCCAAATATAAAGGCGTGGTAGCAAGAGAACGCACTCGAGGGTTCGAGCTGAGCTCGCCGAGGAGCGTAAGGCGGAACCGCATGCGAGGAATTGTTGAAGAGGCATTAAGGTTGAATGTAATGGCGTGGTAGCTAGAGATCGTACTCGGGGGTTTGGGTCGAGCTCACTGAGGAGTGTAAGTCGAAACCGCAGCCGAGGAATTGTTGAAGAGGCGCTAAGGCCGAATGTAATGGTGTGGTATCCAGAGACTGCACTCACGGGGTTCAGGTCGAGCTCGCCGAGGAGCGTAAGGCGGAACTGCACGCGAGGAATTGTTGAAGAGACGCTAAGGTTGAATGTAATCGTGTGGTAGCCAGAGATCGAGTCCTGGTCGATGAAGACTGGCAAGCCAAATCGGTGAAGAGCGGGTTCTGGTCACTGCGTGAAGTGTGCAGGCTTCTGGAGCTTGAAGATGGAAATACATGCTTTAAGAGTTTAGGTTGAGTTTGTATGTGGAGACTCAAGCAAGTTTCAAATAGAATATTTAAAGTAGTAAGGTAGCTTTAATGGTTTCCTAATCATTCATAGAGGGAAATGCGAGAAATATAACTTTATTTGAACAATAATGAAGTTGTGCATACAAAGAAAGTGCTCTTTTCTAAGCTTTTATTGATGATCTGGTCTCACTTGGAGTTCTTTTTCAAGTGTTGAGCTAGGGCTGCTTCCACATGTCTCATCCTAAACTTGGTTCGAGATTTTTGATCGACTGTTTGTTCTTGTCCTTGGGAAGTGCTTGTGGGCAGATAGGCGCATTCCCTGGTTCCACTGCCTTTGGTTTGAAGAATTCATTGTAACACCGCTGGCCTTCCTTCTGATCGGCATGTAATACTTCTACCTGTGTCTCCAGGAAATTTTACTGCTATATGAGAAGTGGATACGACAGCCCTAGAGTGTTTAAGAACGATCATCCCAAGATCATATGATATGGGCTAGGTATGTTGATGACGAGATTTTGCACATCAATCGTCTTTGCTTTAGGCTGAGAGTCAAATGTAGTCCTCAGCCATATGGCTCTATGGACGTCGACCCTCTCTCTTGAGTAACCCACTAGATCTCCTTTACAAGGTGTGAGTGAGGTTTAAGTTAATTGCATTTTCTCAAATGTGGAGTAGAAGAGAATATCAGTCAAGCTCCCTTGGTCGATGAGGACCTTTTTAACAATACAATTTCCTGCAATCACATAAATGACAACCAGGTCGTGTAGATTCTGATCAGTTCCCTGGAAGTCAAATTCATAGAACGATATTATCGAGATTTTGGGGATAGATTGGCGTGGCCGGTTAGCATTGTCGACGGCCATCATTGCATGAAGAGATCTTTTCTTGGCCGAGCTTGACTCCCCACCTCCCGCGAATTCACCGACGATGTAGTTGACTACCCCTCGGAGTTCGATAGCTTGATTGGGTTCTTTCTGGGACCTTAGGGGGTGTTCAGCTTCGCCGTTGTGGGTCGCGACTCTTGCTCCAACCTCAGCAATGCATTACACACTCCTCGGTAGTGTGTCCGTAGGTTTCATGGTATGAACACTTCTTGCTCATGTCGGTGTTTGGTGGCAACTTTTGTTTTCCTGCATTGGCGAGGTATTTGATGAGCTTCAGGTGATAGATATCCCGGAGGATAGTTTCTTTTTTGGCATTGAGGGGAGTGTGTCTTTCGAAATGGGCTCTTGGGTGAGGTGGCAACCTCGGCCTTCTACCATTTTCTCGCTCATGTCGATTGTGGTCTTCAATCATTCTATCTTCCTTTTGGGACCATTTGTCCTCGATCACGGTTTTGAGATTCTTTCATTCCATCTATTTTGCTTCTCGTTGATCTTCCATTTTTATGAAACCTGTCGCTTTTTCTTGAAATTCGACCATGTCTTTAGGCTCAATTAAGGTGATCTGGTCGGCTAAAGGCCCGGGTTTTAGCTCGTGTTGGATGCAGAAAAGTTCAATCGCTGGATCGAGGTTGGGGATGTCGGACGCTATAGCATGGTATCTATTTAGGTATTCTCTTAGGGGCTCATGTTGCTCTTGTCTGCTATAGTGTAGGGTTACTCATGTTTTGTGATATATCCGTGATATGGTGAATCGTCGGAGGAAGACATGGGGAGGGTCGTCGAAGGAGTGAACTGATCTCGACGGGAGGGAGGCAAACCATAATAGGGCAGTTTTCCCCAAGAAGATCGAAAAGGCTCTATAGAGCATGGAGTTGGTTGCTCCGTGATAGAGCATCACAATTCGAAATGTTATTAGGTGCGGCGTGGGATCTCTCGTACCGTCGTAGGGTGTCAAGGTAGTGGGTATCTCACTTCTTGGTGGGAGACGGGTTGCCAAGATATGCTTGACGAAGGGCCCTGCATCGAGGGGGGAAGCAGCCTCAATTCTTTAAGCCTTTGGAGCTTCATTCGTTTCTGGTCGAGGGGTGCTAGAAATCTTGTCCCGAAGGATAGAAATTGGTCTTCTTCTTTTTTAGTGGTTGGTCTCTCCATGCTTTGAGCGACAACGCTCGTGCCAGGTATCATAGCTTTACTCGGCCTCATGGTGGGAGCCAAATGTTCCAGCTTAAGAGTTGGGATCTTCTAGTCCGGTTCGGCTTCTCTCCTCATTTGGTTCAATGTCGGCGTGGTAGGGGGGGGCTGCAAAAGATACTCCGGCACCCAAGTTAGGGTGACTTCAAGGTGGATGTTTATGGAATTGAAACTTAGAGTTACCTGGGTACATCGTGTCTGTATATATTACAAGTGGAGATGATCATATTGTCTGATAATCTCGCTAGGATTGTTGCCCATAATGGGTCGAGGTCAAGCCCGACTATGGCAGGTTTATGATGGTATATCCCTCGCGATGACGAAAGGACGTGAGAGTCCATATATGACCGGGTGGATTCCACAAATAGAGTCGTCTAGCTTTGCTTGAGTCTGGCTCGAGGATGTAATTTGGGCGGAGCCCCTTGGCGGGGCCGCATGGTTTGGTTCGGGCGAAAGATGGGGCGTTGCTGGGTCTAGTCCGACCTGGCCTAATAGTTCTAGCTAGTCTAGTCCATGACATGTTATTTGCTTGGAGCACATATGGGACGCTTTCTTTTACATATTATATGGAACACTCTAACGATATTTAGTCTTGAGAAGGAACGGAAAGTTTTCGTCTTTGATTGCCATTATTCGTTCCTAGCTACCGACTGACCATCAATATCGAAAGAATCTTGACAAATTTATCAGTAGGGGAGAGGTGCTTGGAGGTACTCTAGGGGAGAGGGTCGCTATCTTAGCCTGTAAATCCTTTAAAAAGAAAAGATATTTTATTATAAATTTGGTTGAAATCCTAAGCAAAGAGCTTAGATAGTGGATGTAGGATCGATTAGAAGTCGATATAAATTTATTATGGTAGCATTGCTTTATTGTTGTGTGCCTATATTTTATACTCGCTTGTGCTTAAGAATTAAATCTATCATTAGGTCTATTTCAAGAAATGATTAAATTGAAATTAAGATTTGATAAGCGATTAGCTGATGTCAAGACACACTATTAGACCCAGTGTGTCAATTTCCTCTCTCTCTCTCTCACACACACACACACATATATATATATATTGTAAATAGAGTTTTTATTTTGTTCATTTTGATATAAATAAATGGTATTAGTCATAATACTTATCATTCATAAGTATGGTAGCAATGTTAATTAGTGATGCACTAGAAACCACTAGCAATAACAAACCTCTTGTGTCATAACTAACATTCATTAGTAACAACAAATCTAACTAATATATTGTCACTTATATTTGATAAAGGGATATCCATCATTAATAATGCTCATCAACGACAAGAAACCTACTAGTTCATTGTACATGGTTACATGAGGTAATTGTCACCGACGAATATTAACGATGTTGTACACTATTGTTGTGAATACCATCGGTGATGACCCAACGACAACATTTTCTAACACATCAACCCGACTTCAACAACGACCCTCTATTGTCCCTACTTAGTGACGACCTTACTGATCATCAGTAATTCTCCCATACGACGTCGACTAATAATGATGAATGTTAGTTATCACGAGTTTAAACAACAAAATTTGCTCGTTGTTGCCTTGTCATTTTGTAGTGTAGGAAAAAACTCGTTGATGCTCTATTAATTTGTAATTAATCTTGTAGCATGATCATTGTTATACAATATTACTTTAATATTTTATATTATTTTTATTTGAATTGTAATTCCTAAACTCTTTTTGTTTGTATTCTATCACAATTAAATTATCATATTAAAACCAAATTGTAAATGATGATTCACATGTTTGCTGTTGGTTTAGACATGGCTTAGTGGGATCTCAGGTTAAGTTATTTTTCAGTTACCAAAATTTATATAGATTAAATTTTAGAGTTTTATGTGTAGAGTTTTTTTTTTGTCAAGTTGAGAACACTATACTATTCTGAGAGATTTGTGAGATCATTTTTGTGTTTTTGAGTCGGGTTTCTTTGGGCAGCAAGGATCATCCACGAGTCTAGACTTCAAAAGTGAATAATGTGTATTTTGAAGTGTACTTGTTGTAATTTCTGGACTGATTTGATATAGTGAAACCACCTGAACATCTAGCTCGTCTTGGATGTAGGAGTTTAACTCCAAACCAAGTAATTTGTTGTGCTCTTGTTATTGTTCTATTGTTTCAGTTTTAATTTCAGTGTGTTGTCAAGCTTGTTTTGAACCATCAACACTCATAAATTGGATTTGAAACATCAATTGATCTCATAGCCAAGTTGGAACAAGTAACGAGGATCATCTTTGAAGGGAGACTTGAGATTTTACTCTCTGTGGAGTTGTGGTTGATGCTCAATGGCTACCATGAAGACTGATTTGGAGAAGTGGGGTGGTGTTGGTGATTTCTTAGTATGGCAGAGGATGATGAAAGCGATCCTGGTTATGCATGATTGCCACTAAGCCATTACTGGGGATTATCCTCATGATGCCACTCAGAAGGATATAGCAAAGGAAGACAATATAGCCTATAGCCAAATCATTGTGAACTTGACTCCTGGCGTTGTAAGGTAGATGTAGGAGCACAAGACTGCAAAAACCTTGTGGGATGGCTTGACTACAGCATTTCAGGTGACTTCCAGGGCTAATGAGTTGACTTTGTTGAATAACCTATTCTCTTTCAAGATGCCTCGGACATTGAACTTGCAAGAGAATCTAGATAGATTTAACAAGTTAGTTCAGGATCTTGAAGCATGTGGAACCAAACTTCCTGAAAAGCAGTTAGCAATCCTGTTGTTGAGGTCACTACCTGAGGAATTCAACTTCTTTCGAATTGTTGTGAAGTATGGGAATAGTAGTGAAACATTGACACTCTCTAAGGTGGTAGAGTTAATGAGAGAAATTATAAGCGGGACTAGCTCTGGGAACAACAAGGAGACTGAAGTCTTGTTTACCTCTCATAAACCTGTTGGTAAGAAAAAGAAGAGTCACAAGCAAAAGAAAAACACGAGTGAAAAAGATTGGAGAGAAAAAGAAAAGAGAGACAAAAGACATGAGAGTAAATATGACTATAAAGCAAGGAAATGTTATTATTGTCAAAGAGAGGGACATATAGTAAAGAATTGCTTTAAAAAAATGAGTGATGAGCAGTCTAAAAGAGGCCAACAACGAGAGGCAGCTTTGTTAAAAGACCTGAAATGTAAGATTTTTGATGTTCTTGTTGTAAGTGACAATGTAGACAAGGAGTGCTAGATTCTTGACACAGGTTGCACCAAACACTCTACACCCTATAGAGAGTGGTTTGTGACTCTTGAAGGCTATAAAGGAATGACTATAATGGGTTATTATAGCACTCAGAAAGTAGAGGGAATTGGTAGTGTTGCCATCAGAATGCATGATGGAGTAGTGAGGTTGATTCAAGGAGTAAGATCTATTCCTGGATTGAGAAGGAACATGCTCTCTCTCAGCATGTTTGATGATCAAGGCTATGATATCAATACACACCATGGAAGAAGGTGGTGTTAAAAGATGGGAAGATTGTAGTGAGTGATGTAAAAGAGAAAGGTCTATGTTCAAGGAGAGACTACTCAGAGTACTGCCATGGTTGAGTCAATGGTGAATGAAGGTGTACAATGCAGTGAAGAGACAATGAAGTGGCATAACAGGTTAGGACATGTTTGGAATCATGGCTTACAGCAGTTATGCAAACAAGGCATGTTGAGTGTGAAGACAGTAGAACCTGTTGTGATGTGTGAGAGCTGCATTTTAGGGAAGCATCATAGAGACCCTTTTCAGGTATCATCATTTAGAGCCAAGTCCCAGCTGGAGTATGTGCATAGTGACCTTTGGGGGCCTGCTCCAGTTCCATCAATTGGAGGTTGCATATATTTTGTATCATTTGTTGATGATTTCTCCAGGAGAGTGTGGATCAGATTGTTGAAGGAGAAGAGTGAGACATTCAAAGTGCATTTAAAGAGTGGAAAGTTCAAGCAGAGAATGAGTGTGACAAGAAGGTAAAGTGTCTTAGAAAAAATAATAGGCTTGAGTTCTGCAACATACCATTTGATGAGTTTTGCAAGGAGTATGAGATAAAGAAACATAGGATTGTTCCGGGCACTCCTCAACAAAATGGACTAGCAGAAAGGTATAACAGGACTCTCTTAGAGAGAGTGAGATGTCTTCTAGTCTCTTCAGGTTTGAATCAAAGATTTCGGGGAGAAGCTATAACGACAGCAAACTACCTCACAAACTTAGTTCCATCAGCTGCAAATAATCAGAAGACTCCTATGGAAGTATGGATAGGGAAGAAACCAAAGCTGGAACACCTGAAGACTTTTGGTTGTTTGGTATATGTTCATGTACAAGAGGGAAAATTACAGCCTAGATTTGTCAAGACAATTTTTCTAGGATATCCAGAAGGGACTAAAGGCTACAAGGTTGTTGTAAAGCAAGCGGGAGCTTACAAAACTTTGGTGACTTGAGATGCAAAGTTTGATGAGAAAGTATTTCCCGTGAAGGAGAAGGCAGATGTAAAAGAGAGTGAGTCTGGAGGGGCTAAATTGAGGTCTCGAGTTGGAGGAATGATTAGGATAACACATGGTTCAACATCAGTAGCATCAACATCATCTGGAGGTGAGCAGCCTAGTGGTGAAGATAGACCTGCTAGTGAGAATGCTACTGAATCAGGTCAAGAAGGGGTAAATCAGGAAGCCACAGAAGGTGGTGGCTCAGGAGAAAATGAAAATCAGGAAGACCTGTCTGATTACAACCTGGTGAGAGATAGACAGCCAAGGTTGAGGATCCCTAACAGAATATATGACTATGCTAACCTTACTGAATTTTGTTGCTACATTTCTAAACATGTTATTACTACTCCTACACCTGAGTGTTATGCTAAGGCCATGAATAGCACTGAAAGAGAGAGATGGATGTCATCAATGAAGATAGAATATGACCAACTGATAAAAAATGAGACATGGGAGCTAGTACCTAGGCCAAAGAAGTGTAGAATCATTGAGTACAAATGGCTTTATAAATTAAAGGAGGGCCTCACACCTGATGATCCACTTATATATATATGGCTAGACTTGTAGCCAAGGGTTATAAGCAGCGGGCAGGAATTGACTACAATGAGGTGTTTGCACCTGTTGTTAGATTCAAAACCATTAGAGTGATAATGGTTCTTGCTACAGTGTTTGATTGGCAGATTGATCAAATGGATGTCAAAATTGCATTCCTCTATGGAAACTTAGAGGAGAGGATTTACATGGCACAACATGAGGGATTTGAGAGTAAGGGCAGGCCCAGTGATGTGTGTTTACTCAAGAGGTCTTTGTATGGGTTGAAGCAATCACCAAGGCAATGGAATAAGAAATTCAATGCATGTGTGATTGATCTAGACTTCAAGAGGATCAAGTTTGACCCTTGCTTGTATTATAAAGATGCTGAAACTAAAGATATTATACTGTTATTGGTGTATGTTGACGATCTCTTGGTGATATGCAAGAACAGAAACGAGTTAAATCAAGTGAAGCAATCCATCAAGGAGAATTTTGAAATGAAGGATGTTGGAGATATATGTTAGGAAAGTGCTGGGAATCAACATTGTGAGGGATAGAAGGGTTGGTTCTTTATGGCTTCATCAGAATGGATATGTGAAGAAGATTCTGAGTCAGTTCAACATGTTGGAATCAAAATCGGTGTCAATTCCATTAAGTTCAAGTTTCAAGCTTACAAAAGAGATGTGCCCAGATGGTGAGGAGGAGAAGAGAGACATGGCAGGAATTTCTTATGACATAGGAATTGTTTTTGTGATGTTTGCCATGATCTGCACAAGACCTGACATATTCTGTTAGTGTCTTGAGCCACTATATGACCAACCCAGGTTAGAGTCATTGGAGGGCACTAAAACACTTGATGTGTTACTTGAAAGGCACATCAAATCTGGGTCTTCACTATGCAAATCACACCAAGGAACTAAAGCTGGAGGGTTACACAGACTCTGATTATGCTAGTATTCCCCATACTTGCAAGTCTATCTCTTCATTTGTGTTTACTTTGGCAGGGAGTTGTGTAAGTTGGAAGACACAACAACAGCATGTGGTAGCTTTGTCTTCAACAGAAGCAGAGTTTATAGCAGCTACTGAGGCAGTGAAGGAAGGGTTGTGATTTAATGGCTTGTTGGGAGAGATTGGTTTTGATCTTGGACCAGTTGTGATCAAAATGGATAGCCAAAGTGCCTTGCATCTCTGTAGAGATCCCATGTATCATGACAGGACAAAACATATAGATGTCAGGTTACATTTTGTCAAGGACAAGGTTGAGAGTGGAGCTGTCAAGTTGGAGAAGGTTAAAGGCACTGAGAATCTAGCTGATTATGGAACGAAAATACTATCTGTCACAAGTTTTGCTTACTATAGAGATTATCTGCATGTGAGTAGTATTCTTGAGTGATTAATTAGTGACTTACGAGCTAGATTGCTACAGGTCAGATGAGATGTTATATCAGTCTAGAGTTATATTGATGAAAGGATGTGAATCAAAGGCGGGATTGTAAATGGTGATTCACATGTTTGCTGTTGGTTTAGACATGGCTTAGTGGGATCTCAGGTTCAGTTATTTTTCTATTATCAAGATTTATATAGCTTAAATTTGAGAGTTTTATGTGTAGAGTTTTTTTTGTCAAGTTGAGAGCACTACACCCTTACGAGAGATTTGTGAGATCATTTTTGTGTCTTTGGGTTGAGTTTCTCTGGACATCAAGGATCATCCACGAGTCTAGACTTCAAAAGTGAATAGTATGTATTTTAAAGTGTACTTATTGTAATTTCTGGACTGATTTGATATAGTGAAACCACATGAGCATCTAGCTCGTCTTGGATGTAGGAGTTTAACTCCGAACCAACTAATTTGTTGTGATCTTATTATTGTTCTATTGTTTCAATTTTAATTCTAGTGCGTTGTCAAACTTTTTTTGAACAATCACCACTCATAAATTGGATTTGAAACTTCACAAATAATAATCTATCTATAATAGACCAAGTTTTGAACATATATATTGGCTATATAAGCTACAATATCATATCTTAATTTCTCTAGTTAGTATGTCATGTCAAAATTTAACAAAAAATAATAATTTGAGCTAAAAAGTCATTACGAGTCAACTATAACAAAAATAACCGAATGAACATCGTGGCCCTGACACGATCGACGCGTCGTTGTCGCGTCTGTTGAGCCGTGCCAGTTCGTACGGCGCCCGTTCAGAGCCGCCGACCCAACAACTTGATTCGACGCATTAGCGTGCCTGCACGACCTTCTCCTCGATCTCCGCGTTGTTGTGACTACGACCAATCAGACAACGCCATGTCGACGAATAAAGACGAGTACCGCAACCGTCAAACTGACCGCTGGACGTCGTCAATTCCCCCCATTACTTTCCCTGCCACGACGACAAATCACTTCCTCCTCCACGTTGTCATCATCTGTAGGTGGTCGGTGCAATCGAACTACCCCTAGCGTTATGGAAATTAATCGCATGCAAACAAAACTTGCCCATATATATATATATATGCACGTCATTTTCTCTGCTCTCTCACGATCTCTCGCCTTCTCTCAGGGCGACACATCGCACATTCATGCATGCCTTGGTGCATTATAAAAAGTCCCCTGTCGCAGTAGACACGTAGGCATGAGAGGCATGGCTGCCTTTTTATTAGCTTTCTCATAACTTGTTTTCTTAGGATCCGCACAAATCAACACTTCTTTTTGTCTCTTGTCATCATCTTGTTTTCTGCTCAATGAATTGTTTAATTGCATAACACAACAGCAATATCAAGAATGCAGAATTATGTATTTTTTTATCGTGAATGTATGTATGTATGTATTGATTAGAGAAATCCTACTTTAATTTGAGATAATTTAATTTAATTTAATTTATATGGGAAAAGTAATTAAAAAATTAGGCACATGAAATAGACATGCGCGCAGGAGGAGACAAGGACTTTATTGTTAATTACCCGAAGCAATTAAAACAGTATTTTCATATTAGTTGTAATTAAAGACATGATTAATTAATTAATTAAGATCATAAAGCAAGTGTTTGTGGTGGAAAGGCTTAACACTTAGCGAGCTTGATGGCCATTTGCTCATTCCATTAAAAATGAGCATGTAATTAGGAACCGATGGAGTGCATATATTCTAGGAATGCATGTCGCCTTCTCGCTGCTATGCAAGTCACATGTATTCAGCCTTATTTTCCTCGCATAATTAATAAACTAATGGGTTGAGATTAATTAATGTGTTGATGACCACTTTGATGTAACTTTTTAAGTCAAAATCTTTGAGTTGAAAATTAATCAGGTCTATACTACACTAGGTTAATTAATTGATTGAGGTTAATTAGTTGTGTTAATTTTATGATTCAATTTTTTATCTGCCCGATCAAGATTAATTTATCTCATGTTTATATGAAAGGGTCTACAATACGTATTATAATTAATAATTATTTATCTACGGTCATAATTTGCATATCAAATTATTAAGGACTTGTTTGAAAAGAGCCTTGAGGCACACGTTATTAAGAGTTGTTTATTAGAAAGAGAAATTTATGACACGTTGAAAAAAGTGTTTAAACTAGTTATTATTTAAACTGTATTATTAATAAAATGTGTCTTAACTTGTATCCTAAAGACACATGTTAGAATTAAAAATCTAATTATTAATTAACTACGGTAATTATTTAAATATATCATAAATTATACACTTTAATTGTCTCATTTGTGGTCAATCCAAAAATATTATCAAATTGTATCCCAAACTTTAATATTTGTCTCAATTACATCCTCCCGTAAACTCTCCGTCAGCAACACCGTTAAAGCAATGACGTAGCACTCTGACATGGATCAAAATAATATTTTTTCATTTAAAATATAAAAAATATATCAATTTATATTAAATAATATTAAATATTATTTTATATTTTATATTAAAAAATCACTCCATGTTCACCTTCGACATGACTTGGAGTGATTCTTTAATATAAAATAAAAATATTATTTTAATATAAATTAATATAATTTTAAAAAAATATTATTTTAATTCACGTCAGAGTGCCACATCATCGCCTTCGGAGAGTTGACGGGAGGATATAATTGAGACAAATGTCAAAGTTCGGGATATAATTTGGTAATATTTTGGAATCGACCACAAATGAGATAAAATGCATAGTTCAGGATATATTTAGGTAACTATCCTATTAACTATGATCTATTTGTATTTTTTTATCCATATTGTAGTAGCTATGCTAGCAAGCATCATTGACTATAGTTTTTACCTTGAGGGTCCATTCGTTTCGCATAATTTTAAGACAAGTTGTCCCGTGTTCATTTATGAATACGTACCATGGACATGATAAGAGTAATGTCTCGGGACAGTACACCAGACTAATTTTCTTTTTAGTTTTTACTCCAATTTGAAGTAATAATAGCTTATTACTTTGATACATTGTTGAAAATGATAATAATAGTCTTGTTCATATTTTTAATATATGTAATTTTTTTCTACGAATGCTCGATTTTCTCAAAATGTGTATATCTATATTTAAAGAGAGTATATACGGATTAAAAAAAAAAATATTTTGATAGAAAATGAGTATATCTATATATTTAAAGAGAGTATATTTGGATAAAAAGAAAGTATATTTTACCTTAAAGAAAATATATTTGATAGAAATTAGGTATATATCTATATTTAGAGAAAGTATATTTGAACTCAAAGAGAGTATATTTTGGCAAAAATGAGGTATATATGTTTGTGTTTAGAGTGAATATTTGGATTAAAAGAGAGTATATTTGGACTTAAAGAAAGTATATCTTAATAGAAACAAAGTATATATCTATATTTAGAGAGATTATATTTTGATTAAAAGATAATACATTTTGATATAAATGAGATATATCTATATTTGTAGAGAATATATTTGGATCAAAAATTGAAATTTAGTAAAATAAGACACTATGATCATGTATACTTACTATACAATCAGGTATACTCACTATATATATTAGCAATATACTTAGTATGTGAGGCGGTGTGGCCGCGTCGTCAATGACACTGGCGCCTTCATATGGTACAATATTAGTTAATTAATATACTTGTGATATAATTTTAATAGATCATATTAATTGAATTTATCATTCTTATGTTAATTAAAATAATGGTAAAGGGCAAAAAGCCCCATGAACTTTAGTCTAATTAGTAAAAAACCTTGTGAATTTAAAAATATGAAAAAAAAATCTACGGACTATTGAAAACTAGCAAAACACCCCATGTTGTCATCTATCTATTATCTTTTTAATAGAATTCCATATTAGCGCAACATGTCGACACCTCATTCATCTACATGTACTTTTTTTTACATCATATTTAATATATATATATATATATATATATATATATAATATTTATTTATTTATTTATTTAAAAATAAAAATATATAAATAGTCTAACAAATATATTTTAAATTCTCTCTCAACTTGTGCTATGCAAAAAAACCCTCTGAACTTTAATTACGATGCAAAAACCCTATTGAATTTTAATTGTGATGCAAAAAAAAAACTCATAGTAATGAAAAAAACTCCTAGACTTTTATTGTTATATTTCAAACATATATGACAGTAAATAAAATGCAACCACAACAAATAGTATATACAAGACGATCATAATTAAGCATAAAATCTTTTCTCACTTTACAATAAAGTTGTCAAAAACTAAGTTAAAACAAATACCATAAATACCACTTTTTGGTACGATTAAAATATATGGGGTTTCTTACATCACAATCAATATTTTTATACTGCAATCAAAGTTTAAGGGATTTTTGCATCGTAATTAAAGTTTAGGGGGTTTCTTGCATCACAATTAAAGTTAAAAAGGTTTTTTGCATAGCACTGCAAGTTGAGAGAGAGAATTATATATATATGTGTGTGTATGACATGGAAAATAAAGTACACGTGGACGAATGAGGTGTTGACACGTGGTGCTGGTGTGGAATTTTGTTAAAAAGTTAATAGAGATATGATGACATGGGGCATTTTGCCAGTTTTCAATAGTCTATGGGGTTTTTTTTGCATATTTTTAAAATTCATGGTGTTTTTTTGCTAACTAGGCTAAAGTTCAAGGGGCTTTTTGCACTTTACCCTTAGAAAAATATTTTATAATAATAATATATGATCTTTTCTGGTATGATTTATATGATGAAATGAAGAAAAAATAGTACAAAGAATATTTTTGTCAAATTATCTTATCATGTGTTTTGATAATACAAAATGAATAAAAGATAATATTAAACTTGATGTCCAGTACTATGCGAAATGAACATGAAATTATTTCTTTTGTTGTCATGTACAATCTTATACTGTTCTGACTAGTCTTTATTTGTACTAGACAATTAATTTGTAAAATGAACGAACCCTAATATATATATATAACTACTAGAAAGAAAGGTTTCTACCGTGAGGAACTGTATATGACAACCTAAAGTCATCTTTAATTGATCACAACCATCATTGAGCATATCGCTGACGGTCCATAATTGTAATCTATTGTGATGGTTAAGTAATAGGTTTAAGCCGCAATGATTATCATGCCATCGAAGAATAGGTACAAAATGTTAATTGCCAACTCCAATTATGCATCCTTTGTCCTCTCTAGTCCTCCTTGCTCTTCTTCCTCTTTGTAGGCACTTCACTATCCTCCTCTATCCTCTCCTTTCTCCTTCCCTTGGCTAGCAATGATTTGTTATGTACATGATTGATATTTGATGTATATGATGCATGTTTTGATGTGTACTATGATTTATGTTTTGAAGTCTCACTACAAGAGATTATTTTTTTTGTGGCAATTAATTTGTAGCAATAAGATAATTGCTGCTAAATAACTTAGAGGTACATCATTTAGCAACTATTATTAAAAATTTTACAAAAAAGTTATAGATTTCAATATATATGTATACATTTAGTGGTAATTATTTTTATCTTTACAAGCAATTGTATAAATTGCTTCCAAAGTCTTTAACGACAATGGATCTAGTATGAATTCATTAATTGTTAGTAAATATTTTTGCAGCATTTACAATTGCTACCAGACGTTAAAACAATCATCGTTAAAAGGTCAAATTATAGTAGTGTCTTCTTTTATTCTTTGAGCCATCCAAGCTAGGGCTGGCAATTTTATCCGTATCCGCCAACTAAAAACCGCATCCGTACTGTATCCGATCCGTATCCGCAAGTAAAAACAAATATGGATACAAATATGGATCTGCAAATTTCATATCTGCGCGGATACGGTGCGGATATGGATTTGTCTGTGTATCCGCACCGTATCCGCACCGTATCCGCACCGCCTATCCGCCTCATTTTAATTACTATTTTACCTATATATATATAATACATATTAAGGGGCCAAGGGTGATATTGTAATTTTATATCTAATATATATATTATATCAAATATAATTGCCAGCATCTGCGATTCTGCCCTTGCCCTAAGCCCCTAAATCCCTAATTCTTTCACCCGTGAGTCCGTGACCCGTCGCGGCGCCGCTTCATCCATTCGCTTCATCCATTCTGCGATTCTGCCCGCTGCTTTCACGAAGACACGAAGACACACCAGTACACCACCGACTCACCGAGGCACCGACAGTTCGACCACTCCGACACACACGGGCACACGGCGACTCGGCGACTCGGCGACAGTCCGCTCTTCATCTCTGCTCGCCCCTTTCACGCCGATCGCCGCACCATATCTGCCCTAGTGCATCACTCGGCGACTCGGCGACTCAGCATCTCCCTTCTCTACACGCAGCCGACAGCCGCAGGCCCGCAACACGAGTTCGTCACTCGTCTCCCTTCTCTGCCGACAGCCGCACCAATCCCAGTGGCCGGTGGTGACTGGTGAGCGCGTCGCTCTTCTCCTAATTTCTATTCTCTTCTCTACACACAGTGCCGGTGTCTCTCTTCTCCTAATCTCCCTTCTCTGCACACAGCTCGCCTCTCTTCTCTGCACGCAGTCGGTCGCCTGCAGCACACGCGAGCATCTCGCTTCTGTGCAGTCTGCACGCAGCCCGGCAGCCGCAGCCCGCAGGTGAGTCCGGCATCTCGCTTCTGTTATTGAATAACATGATATTTGGATTGAATTTAGTCCGGCATCTCGCTTCTGTTATATGGTGAGTCCGGCATCTCGCTAATGTATTAATAGTTATTTCCTTCATGTTATTGAATTGAAATGTTAAGCTTTGAAAACTATTTATCAAGCTTTGGATTGTGTCTACCGTTATATCAAAATTATTTAACTTGGTGCTTGACGAGGATGTTTACATCATGAATTTTGTTCTATTAGCAATTTAATTGATACTTTAAGTAGACAGAATTGCGAATGTGAAAGAATAGTTTGCTGTTTTGCAAAATACTAAATCAGCAAGTCCAGATATTATGTATGCTATTGTTCTTGGGTGATGCTGTTGATGTTACAATACTTCTCTTTCAAATACTTTTAGAATTTGACAAATATGCTAGTTTAAATGTCTCTATTTGCACTTAGGAGCAGGGAGTCAGGGACATAGTAGTTGAGTAATTACTCATAATTGTGGTTGAGTAGTTTAAAATATATTACATACTTATTTTGGATCAATAAACAGGGTATTTATTGATTTTTAAATTAAATATATTATTTTAATATATTTTTTAAATACGGATGCGGATATGGATACGGTGCGGATATCCGTATTTGAAGCGGTGCGGATATGGATATTCATATTCATATCCGTGGCGGATACGGGGCGGATACGGATACACGGATATGAGGTGCGGATGCGGATGCGGATAATGTACTATCCGCACCTTATCCGATCCGTTGCCAGCCCTAATCTAAGCCTACAAGATTCAATAATTTGAGGTTTTAAAGTGATAGGAGGAAGCAAAGATGAGCTACATTGTTTTACATATTCTTAAGCCCTCCTCTTATTGTTTTTTATTTGTTTTATTATCATTCAATTATGGTTTGATTGAAATGTGTCGACGACAGAACTAGAAGTGTAATGTACTTGTTGTTCCTTTGGTATATAGGTATAGAGGGAGGAAAACAATTATGTTATGATTTGGGTTGAAAATCTTTGGTGGTGAGACAAAATAGTGGATGCATGTAAGGTTGCCGAACCACTTAAAATTCTTGCATTTGCATTGGCTTGTTGATTGATTTTTGCTTAGTTTTAATCTCAATTTTGCTAATAGTATTTTGATAAGAAATTAATCTTACTTCGGCACATTAAGCTTAAATATCACCTAGAAAGATTTTTAGATACACACTCCCCCTTCCTATACTATAGACGAATTTTTTTTTATCCCACACTATAGACGAAAAAAATGAGTAAGTTCGTTAGTATTTAATAGAGAGGCAATAAAATCTTTAATGACTTTCTAGTTTGAACATTTGATTTATCTTATCGCGGTCTCTTTAATGTTGCAGGCCTTATAGAATCAATTAAGGTTTATGTGCTTTAATTGGAACAATAGCTATGGAAGATGATGACATTTTTTTAAAGAAAATTCTTAGGACAAGGTCACTTCCTGCTCAGTTGTATGGTGGAGGGAACAGAGGACCGTTGGCCGAGTTTCTCTCGCCTCCAATTTGAGCAGACGTATATTCTCCCCAAACATACAAAATTTTATTAAAGACAATATCAAGATTTACATCAACAGAGTTCAGAGTATAAGTGTTGGTTTCTCTATAACTACATGATCCACTATTTGCATTTACAAATTTACATGATGACATGCTTGCTGGCTTTATTACATGATTGATACATGATCCAAGTTTATTGAAGCTAGGTTTACCATAAGAAGTTGGATCTTTGTTCAGCTCCCCCCCTTGCCAATGCTCATTCATAACTTTGAGATCTTCATTTGGCGCTCCTTGATTGTGATTTCCTTTCTTCCAGGATGAGAAACCAGAAGTATCAATGCTCAATGGGAAGGAGCTGCTAGGATCCGGCGATTTCTTTGGCTTATGGATCCAAATTTGGGATCCACCATTTACTCGGACACCAGTTTCTCCATTAGCACCGTTTTCCATTTCAAACTCTCTTTCAATGCTTAAGAGCATGAAGATGATGACATGTTAAAAGAAGGAAAATTGGCATAGGGTATATTTGCAGGAGGTATGCACTACTAGAAATTTTGCGACTTGCGACGACCATTTTACGATGATAAATTTGAAGGGAATAGTGCTCTCAAGCCAACCACATATCGATATCTTGGGGGACAATTCAAGGGTAATTAATAAAATGATGCATATTTTCATCATTTGTTGCATCTATAGTTGAATAGATTATGATGAACCTCATGAACCAGGACAATGATTCCAGGGCCATGATGAGATCATGCTAGTTAGACTAGGAATCTAGAGGTCCTAGTTCAAGAATGTTGCTAGTCGTAGGATCACAAAGAAGGGGGTGACTCCGGTAAGACCCGTGCACTTGGTTCTCTATTATAGAGGGTAGTTGATCTCATAGTTACATATGAGGTGTCATTAATGTACAAGTTTAGGTGCTCATTGGAGAATCAATTCACTAAACAAACCCACTCGAGGAATGCCAAATGGAATCCTTACTTGAGTGTGAGCGTCAGTAAGCTATTTCCCTGGTGATAGTAGGTGCAAGTAATCTTTGGACCTAAGGTTGTCATGGTCACCTTGTGAATGACGACCTATCGCTTTAGTGTATTCCCTAGCATGGCTCGTAGAGACATGCTTCAGATACTCTGGGCATAGAGAGGCTTTCATGGAGGTGGGTGAGAAACCAATAATGAATCAGTTACTCCTAGTAAGAGGAGAGAATGTCATGTGTCTTCCAACGAGTGTCGTCTCGGGAAATTTCTGGTCATAGTGGATATGAAAGTTGGAAAGACGTTTCCAATCTTTCATCGTTGACGATAGCTTGAGGGAGTGGGTTACATAGGTATCAGTATTGGGGTTTGACACGTCTTTCATACCCTAGCCGCATTTGGTACATTACGTAATCGAAGGATAAAATTGCATGGGAACTAATCACTAAAGGACGTTCGATCCCTAGTGATTGAACCTCACACTACTCGGGTAGTCATGATGCATTGCTAGACGTCAATTTTGACTTGTGAGTAAAATTATAATCTTGGGATGATTGCGCGATCTCATTAAAGTTGTTTAATTTAGGACCGTGAATGTTCACATAGATGGTGTTCTATCGAGTTAAGTACACTCATTTGTGCACGACTCATTGCCGGCTTAGTGTGGGCACAATGGGTCACACACATACAAGTAATTCTCCTAACGAAATTTATCAAGATAAATTCCGAACTTGGCAATGATATGCTAATTATACCCGGGATGGAAATATTTGAATTAAGAAAATGTTCCTCAAATTCAAATTTCAAGAAAAGCAATATTTTAATTTAGGAAATGTTCCACAAAATTCAAATTGCTATAAAGAAAAAGGAATATTTAAATTAAGGAAATGTTCCCAAAATTAATTTAAATTTCAAGAAAAACAATATTTGAATTTAGAAAATGTTCCCCAAAATTCAGATTGCTAAAAAGAAAAAGGAATATTTGAATTAAAAAAATGTTCTTTTGAATTCAATATTACGACGAAAGGAGACATTGAAATATGGAAAGGTTCCATATTGCATATTTGATCCCCATTCCCTATTTGATAGGGGGCGGCTACAAGTTGATTAGGAAAAAGTTTCCTATCTCCAAATAACGAGGAGCCAAATCTTGGAGATAAGGAAATATATCTATATTCTTTGGAAAGCAAACCGATGGTTTCTGAAAAGTGTTTCCTCATCATTTACTAGAGGGATTCTTTTCCCTCTTGGTGTGGCTGGCCCTCCCCTTGCTAGGGTTCGGCCACTTGACTTGGTGGACACCCTATCTATAGGGTGTGGTGGCGGGCCCTAGGAAGATAGTGAAAATTCCCTAGCCTCCTCCTTTCTCATGTAGCTGAGACCTCCTCTTCTTCCCTTGTGAGTAGGGTAGCCGAACTTGAGGGGAACTCCTTCTTCTTCCTTCCTTTGTGTTTTGGAGAAGGCAGTGCTTCCATCGAGCCACGACAAGGTTTACAAGAAGAGGAGTCTTCTTGGAGTTACGAGGATCTTGGTATGGATTGCCATTGGAGGGTGTGCACGTATGCGTCTCGAATCGAGCATCACCTTTCCCTCTCCTTCCTTGAGGTATAATCTTGCCCTCCTCTCTCGTATGTTTGAGTTCTATTGCACAACAAGGGATCACTGGTTTTGGGATCCAAACAAAATTTTGAAATTCACTTTTTCCTTGCTTTCATTGTTTTTCAACTTTTTGTGCTTCAGATCCCAACAGTGGTATCATAGTCATCTTGATTGTGCTTTTGTCATGCCCCAACTCGAGGTAGCGTGATTGGCCGGGAATACACCCATGTACCTCGAAGCCTTACGACCACACCGAAATATGACACAAGAACATGGCTGAATGCATTATAACAGGAATACACCCATGTACTCCAAGTAAACAAGACACAACTCTAAGACTCAAATGAACCGTCTCACATGAGACTATGCTGCAGAGATATACAAAAGGAAAAGGAAACATAATATCAAGACTCTCTAACTACGATTGGGGGAAATCCTCTCGTGAGCTTACACTGCCAACTGCATCAGGCCTCATGAGCCGCACTTGAATCTGTACACAAAGGCAGGAGGGCATGAGTACAAAACTCAGTGATTGGTGGAGTGATACCCAACCTCAAAGAATAATATCACATGAATAAATAAAGGACGATAATGTGTCTAATTAATCTAACATCCAGTCATGGCATTAGTTAGCAAAATTATCGTAGCATCGTACATCACATAAATTCATATCATTTAATGGCACATATTAGGCTCATCTTGGCCTCATTTCTGGGGACACGCGCACTAGCTGCCACCTGCCCCTCTAGCCACTGTCCAACACAAGTCGGGAATCTCCCTTCGACGTAAGCCACACAAAATGAGTAATCGTTAGGGTGGCCTCCCGACACACTACTCGACCCAAATTTGTCTCTTCGGGTTTCCATGTCGTCACCGGATGGGCTTCCAGAGCCCTTTCTTCGGGATCTTCCCCGTCACCGGTCGAAACCTCATATACCCAACATCGTCTCTTTGGGCATTCCCCGTCACCGAGTGGGTTTCGGAGCCGTCTCTTCGGGACCCTCCCCACCACCGGACGAAATCTCGAACCGTTAGCCACACCCCAAGGAGGTGGAACAATATAATAAGATAAGCATATAAATCACATTGTTTATCAACCATCATACACATCACATCAGTGAATATCAAACCTACCACAATTGCAAACCATAAACACTAAAATAATTCATTCCTCAAGTAAAATCAAGACAAGTGCCCAACACTCAGGGATCTCTCATTTACACCAACCATTCAAGCTTTCTAAGAACATGAATATAACAAATCAGTAAAACAATTAGATAATTTTCTTTTTACAAGTGGCCGGCCCTCCATAGGGGATTGGGGACTTCCTAAAGATTCTCTCAATCGGTTCCTACCGGCAAGGGATCGTTTCAACAACAAATAGTATCAATACAAAAGTAATTCAACAATTAAAAAGGTGACATGATTTGAAATTTCAGCATCCATCATCTCCCTAACCCGTCGGCCTCAAGTTTCTAGGGCTGCCCTATTCGGCCCTAAGCCAAAGCATCACCAAGAACCCTACCTCTCCCTTAGAATCATGTCTAAGCAAAGGAAAACAAGGTTTGATTGAAGGAAATCAAGAAATTTCAGCCCCTCTTCCCTTCACATAGAACCAGCCAAGCATAGAGGAAAATTCTAATAATGAATCCAAACCATAAACCACTCATCTTGAGAAGAAGGAAATCTAGGAGGATCATTGCATCGATCGGCTCCGGCGTCTTCCCGGAATCCGGCCTCCACCAAGCGTCACCCCCCTTCTTCTTCACTTGCCTCAAGAGCCTAGGGATGCATGCAGCTTTCTCTAGAGCCGTACTATCTCTGAATTTTTTTTTATATTTTCAAATTACCACAATACCCCTATGACTTAAGTGAACCATATATCGGTCTGTACTCGTCTGATTCAAGTCCCGATCAAACCCCCGGACTCGAGTTGAGTCCAACTCACATCCAACATCCATACCAACTTAAGAAAAATAATTTTACTCACACATAAGGACCGTACCTAATTTGCGCCTCCCGGTGATTCACTCGACCCGCTCTGACGTGCATCTCACCTTTCCTGCTGAAACTAAAATAAAATAAATTAAAATTTCCACGAGTATAATAGCTTTAGGATTCTATTTTTCATTTTCATCTTGCAATGTTAAGAATTGTTTTTATCATCATTATCGCTGAAATTTTGGGGCTCATTAGAGAATCAATTCGGGGCTTTAAAACTCAAGAGATTGGGTTGGTATTGAAGCCAATTGATTCTAAGGTTTTAGGGCAAGAGTTGCACCTATTAACCTTAGCCTGATTTCAGCAATAAGTTAGATGCATGATACTGCAATAAGATTGGCGCAATATCTTTCTTTTATTATTATGTGATGATTGTGAAAGGATGGTCATGGACTAGAATCCTTGTGCATGTGACTGTGTGTATCATGTGATGTGCAAAGTGTGCTTGAAATTAAATAGGGTCTGCGTACTCTTGTCTCTCTTATTTAATTCTGGTTGTAATCAATCTCTCCCCTATTTAATTCCCCCCAAGGGCTGTTTGGGGTTCTCTCGTTTAATGTAAACGTAGATGAGTTCTTAAGGGCTAATTCCTTGAGAGGGTTGTAATATCCAAGATATTAATTTTATTTTTTCCTCTTATGGTTTGTGTTTGCCAGCCTAGCGGACTAGTTCGAGGTCGATCCGAGTCGACTCATGGTCCGGTGCGAGTCTACGAGCTCGGGTAAGTAGGATTATAAATATGACATTTTGCTTGAGTAGTTAAATTTATTTAAAGTTTATGTTGTGTATGCATAATTATTTAGCTTATGTGGATGTGCATATGTGGTTGCCTATAGGTCATCTTGAGATTAGAGTGAGTTAATTTAAGATAGCGGGTTCAGGTTCGGCCTGAGGCGGATGCGGGTTTGATATAGGGCTAGTTGAGTTAGGATTGAGGAGGTAATATAAAACCCCTCCCCCCTTGGCTTGTGGCTCCTTATTTGGAGGCACACAAGTAAGAAGAGATAAAAGCAGCCACCAGCCGCCCCTTCCTCTCTCTCTCTCTCAAGCCGCCAGCCGCCGAGCCTTCCCTCTTCCTTTCCTTTGGAGCCAAGACAAGAAGAGCCGACTGAAAGTCACCAGCTCGATCCTCTTTCTTCCTCTCTTCCTCTCTCCAAGCCGGCGGCTTGGAGTGAGCCCCCCTTCTCTTTTCTTCGAATCAAGCCGAGTTTCTTGAAGCCGGGTTCTCTTCTAATCATCTTTCCAAATCTAGGTGAGTGGTTTTTACCTCTCCTTTCCAGGTTTCTTTCTTGGCTTGAGTCATTTTGGGCTATTTCGTGATTCTTGTATTTTCTCGATGAATCGTGGATTTTGAGTGTCGATTTCTTGTGCCAAATCATGGGAGGAGAGCCAAGACCTTCCCTTTGTGGCTCAGCAGCCCTAGGTTTACCCTAGGGTTGCTCAGCCAAGGATGAATCTTGGGTGCCCTCAAGGTGTTCGGTGAAATGCATAAGTGGAAGTTTTTTGTATTTTTGAGATTTGTATTTTATATTGTTTATGAAATCGAGTTCCTCTTTATTCAAGCATGCCTGGTATGTAATATGTGATTTTAGATTAAAAAATCATGTTTAAGTAAAAAATTGAATCTTGAGATTGAAGCCATGAGGGTTCTTGAAAGAGGGGTTCTTGTTTTTAATGTTTGTTCTTGTTCACGATGTTATTAGTGCTTGTTGGCCTTGTTGTTAGCATGGAAATTAAAAAAATTATCTCAAGATTTATATTCTATTTAAATGATAATTAAGTACTTAATTTTTGGAAATTTTGGATTCATTTCTTTTGCTATGCTGAAATTTGATGTTGCTGAATTGCACGCTGAAATGATGAATCTGTGTTATTTTCAAATTGCTTGTTGTGATGTGTGTATTTATCTGAACATTGTCATGTAACCTATTGTTTTGACCAAAAAATATAGATTGGAAATAAAGGATACACTATGGAGATCAGATTCGGATTAGATACATTAATTTCGGGCATAACAGTAAGCTAAAATAAAATCCTAATTGTGATGAACTAAATTTTAATTGTATAATTAAAATTGAAAAAGGGGTCAGCATAATCTGTTATGAACCAACATGAGAAGTTTATGCATGAAATAAAACCACACGAATTTATGACATTACGAGTCTAGGAGTTTGGGTCGGGTTTTGGAGTGTTGAGACACTTTCCAATAGAATCACCCCTAAGACATCGTAGGAGAGTCATGACTTAGGTCATGGTGCGCCATATCTTTATGAATGGCAGAGAGGCTCGTAGAGGAGCAAGATTGCGGGTTAAGCCCGGGAGGTTGGATGACTAATTCCCAACATGCAGAACAAGTTAGAAGGGTCTTTCCCGATTATTCTGGTTTGGCCTCATGGGATGAGTTCGGAGAGCCTACTCGATTATCCCCAAGGTGGTTTGTTAAGGAATAAGTTCGGAGGGTCTACCCAATTACTCCTATGATATCTTAAAGGGGCAAGTTCGGATGGGCGAATCTCGATTGTCCCTACGCGTCTTGTCGAGCATGTTTGGAGGGCCTTTCCCGATTGCTCCCGAGTTTTTGTATACTTGGATAAGTTCAGAGGGCCTTCTCGATTATCCTAGTATGTGTTGTTGCCTTAGGGCATGGTAGGCTTAGGCCTGTTGTTCTTCACCTTATGGGTCTTAGCTGCCTTCGGGTAGGTAGTGGCCAGATGGCCTGATAGCTAGTCACACTTTCATGACCTTATTTCTGTAGAGTTGGATGTTATGCTATTGCTTATCTCTGTGTTGTTTTTATGTGGGGGTTGGTAGAACCGCTCACCGAGTTCTATGAACTCACCCGCTGTCATTTTGTTTTGTAGAGCCTAATCGATGAGGTGAGCTGGAGCACTTGGTGCAGCTGGAGGGCAGAGGAGCCACATGATCTCATAACAGTCCTAGTTAGGGTCGTAGTCAAGTCTTTTGGTAGTGTGTCATGCACTTTTGTTAGTTTTGGAGTTGTAGCCCTTGAGGGCATTTATGTCATTTTATTCAAACTTCATTGTATTTGGTCTATTGGACTTATTTTATTATTTCTGCATTTCTTTTTCTGCTAAAACTTGTTTCTGGTGAACCCGGGTTTGACTTCTAGTTAAAATAAAAACTTGTTATTTCTTTCCGTTATTGTTTATTCTTATGAGTCGGCATGTGCATGGTTTAGGCTGCGGGATATAGGCATGTATACCCTGGTCGGTCATGTGACCCTGATGTTGGGGCGTTACAATGTGATATCGGAGCATGTGGTTCAGTCTGACTACGACCTAGAGTTGTCACTGTATAGGGCAATGCTAGCGTGTCAATATACGGTAGGGATATGCTATGAGATTAATGGGCTAAGTCTGCACCTCAGCGCGACTTGTGGTTTATTTACTTAACGACTTAGGGTGAATTAAATTGTTTAAATTTTGAGATTTTCTTTTTGGTGATTCCAGATCGATGGAGGCTTTTGATGCCGCAAGGAGCGGTAGTGACAGCCACTCTACTGAACGCCGAGGCCGAGGCAGGGGTCGGGGTCGTGGGAGACCACCGCAGGCTCGAGAGGACGTGGGACAAGATCTCATGGTTGTGCAGTTGCAGGCCCGAGTGGCTGAGCTGATAGAGGTACTTCGTAGAGAGCAGGAGCTGAGGAAGCAGCCACCGCCAGTACCTGCAGCACCCGCAGTACCAGAGGTGGTCCAGCCAGTGGCACCGTTGGTCAGAGCCCCCAGAGCACCTTCATATGCAGACTTTATTGCATTCAGACCATCGGAGTATACATGGACAGATCAGCGGGTGGAGGTCACCAGTTTCCTAGGAGATTGCTATGAGATATGCAGGGAGCTTGGTTATTCTTCTGAGACGACCGCTTGACTGATCGGGTTATAGCTGAGAGGTCCAGCCAAGGATTGGCTTTACACCTAGCGGGACCCAGAGCAGCAGATGCACCACCCCCTACTTGGGAGCAGTTTAGAGCTGCTATGGTGGAGAAGTACCTGTCGATGAGCGTCCGGGATAGGCGGGCGAAAGAGTTCAAGCTACTGCGTCAGACGGGCAGTATGTCGATGACAGATTATGAGATGGAGTTCACTCGACTCTAGAGGTACCATCCCACCTTGATAGCCACAGAGACCACTAGGGTCAAGAGGTTTGTTGAGGGATTGAGGCCGCAGATCGCCAGACTGATCCATTACACCGAGGACACTTCCTTTGCTCGGGTTGTAGATGAGGCACTCCGAAAGGAGGCACTGGTATCAACAGACAGACATGATGATCCCCAGAAGAAGAAGTTTTAGCGCCAACCTTCGGGGGGTCGATTAGCTCACTCAAAGGGGACTTTCAGGACAGCAGATCCACCATAGGGCGGAGGTCATAATAGTTCCATAGGCCACATGGGTTCAGGACTAGGGGCGTCATCTGGAGGTTCACAGTGGAGATCTAGGCCGCAGCAGTGTAACCGATGTCACAGGAGGCACTGGAGGCTTGCTGGGGACGTTCGGAGGTATGTTTCAGCTATGTGCAGGCTGGGCATTACAAAAAGGATTATCCTAGCAAGGGTAGTCAACAGCCTGATTAGACCAGAGGAAAGACATCGATGCCAGTGGGTTCCGTAGTTCAGAGGGGTCATACTCAGGGAGGAGGCCAGCGAGCTGGTGGTTCGGAGAGGCCCGCTGAACGGGTGTTTGCTATGAACCAAGAGGTCGCTGAGGCGTCCAGGTCAGTAGTATTAGGTAACTTTGTTGTTGGTTCCGCTATTGCATATGTCTTGCTTGATCTGGGTGCTACTCACTCTTTTGTGCCTGCTTTGTTTGTTGCTAAGTTGGTAGGGGTACCTTCTGTGCTTGATTTGCCCCTTGTGGTGTCTATGCCTACGGACATTTATGTGATGGCAAAGATAGTCTTTCGAGGTTGTGAGGTTATCATTTATGGACATGTGCTGATGGCCAAATTGATACTCCTGCCGATGTTGGAGCTTGATGTGATCTTGGGTATGGACTGGTTGGCAGACCATTTTGCCTCAGTGGATTGCAGGGCTAAGACTGTGACCTTTAGTAAGCCCGAATTGCTCCAGTTTACCTTCTAGGATGAGGGAAGGGGTGAGATGTTGATGACGATCTGAGCTCTTAAAGCCTGGAAGCTAGTTTTGGACGGAGGCCAGTCCTTTTTGGCCTTTGTGTCAGTGGCAGAGGAAGGCAAAGGTATGGCTAGGGACATTGGGGTGACGCCCGTGGTATGTGGGTTCCCTGATATGTTCCTGGAGGATTTACCAGGGTTGCCTCCAGAGAGGGAGATCGAATTTTGTATTGACTTGCAGCCGAGGGTGAAGCCGATCTCCATTCCTTCGTACCGGATGACACTAGCTGAGTTGAGGGAGTTGAAGTCCCAGTTGTAGGATCTGCTTGAGTTGGGTTTCATTCGCCTAAGTGTTTCTCCATGGGGTGCTCCAGTGCTCTTTGTGAAAAAGAAAGATGGGTCCATGCAGATGTGCATTGATTATCGACAACTTAATAAGGTAACAGTGAAGAATCGGTACTCGCTGCCCAGGATTGATGATTTGTTTGATCATCTTCAAGGAGCTCAGTGGTTTTCTAAGATTAACCTGCGGTCAGGGTATCATTTGTTGAGGATCTGGGACAGTGACGTCCCTAAGACTACTTTCAGGTCGAGGTATGGGCACTTTGAGTTCCTGGTGATGTCCTTCGGGCTGACTAATGCACCTACAATATTTATGGACCTGATGAACCGATTGTTCAGGGAATTCTTGGATAAATTCATAATTGTGTTCATTGATAATATTTTGATTTATTCCAGGAGCAGGGAGGAGCATGCTAAGCACTTGAGGGTAGTTCTGGAAACTCTCAGGGAGCACCGATTGTATGCTAAGTTCTCTAAGTGCGAGTTTTGGCTGGAGAGTGTGGGGTTCCTTGGCCATGTGGTGCCCAGGGAAGGGGTAAAGGTGGATCTCGCAAAGATAGAAGCAGTTCAAAATTGGAAGAGGTCGACTAATGTCACAGAGATCCACAATTTCCTGGGGTTGGTAGGTTATTACAGGAAGTTTGTGGAGAACTTCTCCAGGATTGCAGTGCCATTGACCCATCCGACTCAGAAGAAGGTCAAGTTCGAATGAGATAGTAAGTGCGAGGAGAGTTTTCTGAAGCTCAAGGACCACTTGACGTCAGTGCCAGTTCTAGCAGTACCTTCGGGCTTGGGAGGGTTTGTTGTTTATTGTGATGCCTCCCGGGTCGACTTGGGTTGTGTGTTGATGTAGGATGACAGGGTGATAGCTTATGCCTCCAAACAGTTGAAGGTTCACAAGAAGAATTATCTCACTCATGATCTTGAGCTGACAGCGGAGGTGTTCGTATTGAAGCTGTGGCGTCGCTACTTTTATGGCGAGGCTTGTGAGATATACACTGATCATAAGAGCCTCAAGTATTTGCTCACCTAGAAGGAGTTGAACCTGAGGCAGAGAAGATGGCTTGAGCTATTGAAGGACTATGATTGCACTATTATGTACCATCTGGGGAAGGCCAATATGGTGGCTGATGCTTTAAGTAGGAAGTCTATGGGCAGCCTGACACATTTGGTGGTCTGGAGGAGATCGTTGGCTCAGGATTTGTCCCTATGTTTGGATGGCGGGGCAGTCTTATCAGTATCAAATTCTAGTGCGCTGGTGGCTCACTTGAGGGTGCAGTCCACGTTGGTTGATATGCTACGGGCAGCGCAGAAGGAAGATGTTTTTTATGCATTCACTAAGGATCTGGCCAGAAGAGGAGATGCAGATAATGGGTTCAGTGTTGACTCGGAGGGCGTCTTGAGGTTTAAGAACCGGATAGTGGTGCCGGATATGGCTGAGGTTCGAAGGCAAGTGCCGGAGATGGCTCATCGATCTACTTACACCATGCATCCGGGAGCCACGAAGATGTATCGAGATCTAAGGCAGAACTATTGGTGGAAAGGCATGAAAAGAGAGGTGGCCGAGTTCGTGTCTAAGTGCCTGGTGTGTCAACAGGTGAAAGCTGAGCATTTGAAGCCGGCAGGGATGCTCCAGAACTTAAGAGTACTAGAGTGGAAATGGGAGAAGATAACTATGGATTTTGTGACAGGATTGTCAAAGTCTGGGGAAGGCAATGATTCTATCTGGGTAGTGGTGGATTACCTAACCAAGACGTCACATTTCATACTAGTCTGGATGACCTTTTCAGCTGAGCAGTATACGAGGTTATCCTTGGATTGAATTGTCGCTTACCATTGTGTTCCTGTTATGATCATCTCAGATCAAGGTACCCAATTGATGACTCAATTTTGGCAGTCTTTCCAGGAAGCGTTGGGCACTCAGGTTCGGTTCAGTACCGTATTTCACTCTCAGACAGATGGTCAGTCGAAGCAGACTATTCAGACGTTGGAGGATATATATGATGAGAGCACGTGTCCTGGATTTGGAGGGCAGTTGGGAAAGACACTTACCTCTGATTGAGTTTGCCTATAATAACAGTTATCACAGCAGCATCGGGACGGCCCCATTTGAGGCATTGTATGGGCGGAGATGCAGGTCGCCTGTAGGTTGGTTTGAGGTAGGAGATTCTCTTATGATGGGACCCGACCTGGTGGAAGAGGCAGTAGAAAAGGTGAAGCTAATCAGAGAGAGGCTGTTAGCAGCTCAGAGTTACCAGAAGATGTATACTGATGGAAAGGCCAGGGAGGTAGAGTTTGCTAAGGGGGACATGGTGTTCCTCAAGGTATCCCCTACGAAAGGGGTGGTGAGATTTGGTAAGAAATGAAAGCTAAACCCTAGGTTCATTGGGTCGTTTCCTATTCTCAAGCGCAGGGGAGTTGTGGCCTATGAGTTGGCCTTACATCCTAGTATGGACCGAGTACATCCAGTGTTCCATGTGTCTATGCTAAAGAAGTACATTCGGGATGAGTCCCATGTGATTGAGGCTACCGCAGTGGAGGTGGACTCAGCAGTCTCTTATGAGGAGTGGCCAGTTGAGGTGCTAGATCGTCAGATAAGAAAATTGAGGTCCAAGGAGATTCTCTTGGTGAAGGTTGGGTGGGAGCACCATTCTGGGCAGGAGGACACCTGGGAGGTGGAGCAGGATATGAGGGAGCGATATCCTTCATTTTTCGATAATATGGTGAGTTCTTAATCTTCTATTCTGAAATTCGAGAACGAATTTTCTTCAAGGAGGGAGGATTGTAATATCCTAGATATTAACTTTATTTTTTCCTCTTATTGTTTGTGTTTGCCAGCCTAGCAGACTAGTTTGAGGTCGAGCCGAGTCGACTCCTGGTCCGATGCGAGCCTGCGTGCTCAGGGTAAGTAGGATTATGAATATGACATTTTGCTTGAGTAGTTAAATTTATTTAAAGTTTATGTTGTGTATTCATAATTATTTAGCTTATGTGGATGTGCATATGTGGTTGCCCATAGTTCATCTTGAGATTAGAATGAGCTAATTTAAGATAGCGGGTTCTAGTTCGACCTGAGGCGGATGCGGATTTGATAAGGGGCTAGTTAAGTTAGGGTTGAGGAGGGAATATAAAACCCCCTCCACTTGGCTTGTGGCTCCTTATTTGGAACCACACAAACAAGAGGAGAAAGGAGCAGCCGCCAGCTGCCCCCTTCCTCTCTCTCTCTCTCTCGCAAGCTGCTAGCCGCACTCAAGCCAGCCAGCCGCCGATCCTTCCCTCTTCTTCCTTCCCTCTTCCTTTCCTTTGGAGCCGAGCTAAGAGGAGCCGACTGGAAGCTGCCAGCCCCTCTCTCTTCCTCTCTTCCTCTCTCCAAGCCGGTCGGTTTCTTGTGCCGAATCATGGGAGGAGGGCCAAGACCTTCCCTTTGTGAAATCGAGTTCCTCTATGCTCAAGGATGCCTTGTATGTAATCTGTGATTTTAGATAAAAAATTGATGTTTAAGAAAAAAATTGAATCTTGAGATTGATGTCACGAGGGTTCTTGAAAGAGGGGTTCTTGTTCTTGTTTAGGATGTTATTAGTATTTGTTGGCCTTGTTGTTAAGCATGAAAATTAAGAAAATCATCTCAAGATTTATATTCTATTTAAATGATAATTAAGTACTTAATTTCTGGAAATTTCGGATTTATTTCTTATGCTATGCTGAAATTTGATGTTGCTGAAATTGCATGCTGAAATGATGAATCTGTGCTATTTTTCAATTGCTTGCTGTGATGTGTGTATTTATCTGAGCATATTAAAGTAACCTATCGTTTTAATCAGAAAATATAGTTTGGAAACATAGGATACACTCTGGAGACCAGATTTGAATTAGATACATCAGTTTCGGACAGAATAATAAGCTAAAACAAAACCCTAATTGTGGTGAACTAAACTTTAATTGTATAATTAAAATTGGGAAAGAGGTCGGCATAATCTGTTATGAACCAACATGAGTAGTTTATGCATGAAATAAAACCATAGGGGTTTATGACATTACGGGTCTAGGAGTTGGGGTTGGGTTTTGGAGTTTTGAGACACTCTCCAGAGAACAAGTTCGGAGGGCCTTTCTCGATTGTTCTGATTTGGCCTCGTGGGATAAGTTCGGATGGCCTACCCGTTTATTCCCGAGGTGGTTTATTAAGGAATAAGTTTGGAGGGCCTACCCGATTATTCCTGGGTATCTTAGAGGTGTAAGTTCGGAGGGCCTACATGATTACTCCTATGATATCTTAAAGGGGCAAGTTCAGATGGGTGAATCCCGAATGTCCCTACGCGTCTTGTCGAGCAAGTTCGGAGGGCATTTCCCTATTGCTCCCGACTTTTTGTATACTAGGATAAGTTTGGAGGGCCGTCCCGATTATCCTAGTATGTGTTGTTGCCTTAGGGCATGCTAGGCTTAGACCATTGTTCTTCACCGTATGGGTGTTGGCTGCCTTCGAGCAGGTAGTGGCCAGATGGCTTGATAGCTAGTCACATTTTCGTGATCTTATTCCTGTAGAGTTGGATGTTATGCCATTGCTTATCTCTGTGATGTTTTTATGTGGGGGTTGGTAGAACCAATCTCTTAGTTCTTTGAGCTCATCCGTTGTCGTTATTTTGTTTTATAGAGCCTAACCGATGAGGTGGGCCGGAGCACTTGGCGCAACTGGATGGCAGAGGAGCCACATGATCTCATAGCAGTCCTAGTTAGGATCGTAGTCGAGTCTTTTGATTGTGTGTCATGCACTTTTGTTAGTTTTGGAGTTTTAGCCCTTGAGGGCATTTATGTCATTTTATTCAGACTTTATTGTATTTGGTCTATTGGACTTGTTTTATTATTTCCACATTTCTTTTTCTGCTAAAACTTGTTTATGATGAACTCGAGTTTGACTTCTAGTTGACTTCTAGTTAAAATAAAAACTTGTTATTTTTTTCCGCTATTGTTTATTCTCATGAGTTGGCATGTGCATGGTTTAAGCTGCGGGGTATAGGCATGTATACTCTGGCCGGTCACGTGACCCTGATGTTGGGGCGTGACAAGGGCTTGCTGCCTCGTACTGGTGCGCACGGAGAGAAGGAGTTCAAGTCCATGGTGGTGATGACTTCAACATCCAAAATGCACTTGATGGATTGGCAACCATTGCTTGGAGGTCCATTTTGTATTTTGATGAGTTTGCACTCCAATTACCCTAAGATGATGTCCGTGATACATCAGTGGCTTGGGTGGATCACCTTGTATTGTCATGATCATCCTTATGGGTTTTACTTTATTATGCTTTTATTTTTTGCATTTTATTATGCTGCCATATATAATAGCATAATATTCCACCACTAATATTGAGTACGAATAGCCATGGTATTATGAATACCGATCATGCCTTCCATTGTTATGAGGCATAGAGTGTGTCTACGAACATAGCAGGTTTGTTGTGCACACACAAGGTTCGTTATACAAGTTGACACGATGCACCTCATCAAGGCACATGAGATGTGTTTATACTTCCGACTTGAACGTGATTGCCTTGTTGAGCTACACGTAAGGGTAGTTGCTTCTCGTTGGGGTACATATAGGAACTATGTGTTTGACTCAACTAGGGTTTTATGGTTTGTTGTGCACACACAAGGCCATAGTAACCCTAGGGGCATAACTTGATGGAAGTCACGTGAGATGTGATTGGAAAAGAGTTACCTACCCTTGGACCTATTAGGGTTTGTCGTGTTACATGTGAGACCCGAGTAGGTGAAGCAGGGTTCCATCCTTCCCACTAAGGAGGCCAACCAATGGGGCCTCCTGCTTCCCATTTGGAGGGTTATTTGGAAACCACAAAAATTAGTGAGTGACATGATTAATTAAAAGACCCCATTAGTCATGCATGAACATCTGTTTATATATGTCTTTACTTTTCGTTGTATCATATTCTGTCACCATGTTATCTTCACTGTTATTGCGAAGCATACTAGATGCTAATAAAATAATTGGACCCAACTATGTGGATTGCTTGCGAAATTCGAGGATTGTCCTCACTCAAGAGCAAATCTCCTACGTTCTTAATGATCTGGTACTAATGGAACCCCTTACTGAAGGGAACTACACCCAAGAAGAGAGGCTTTGTTATAAGAAGTGGTAAGATGATTGCACTCTCGTGCAATGCATCATGCTAAGGCACTTCTGTCGAGACCCACGTCCTTAAACTCATCAATCTGATTGAGGAGTTGGAAAGGTTGGGTTTTGCCATAGCCAAGGAACTAAGTCAGTACTTAGTGCTCCAATCCCTCCCAGATTTGTTCTCACAGTTTATTGTTAACTTCCACATGAACAAGCTGGATGTGTCGCTACCCAAGCTCCATAATATGCTGAAGACTACAGAGACCTTGTGAAGGATAAGGGAAAAGTTGTTAGTGGGAGGTGCCTTTAAGAGAAAGGCAAAAAAGCACTATGTCAAGAACAAAGCCAAAAATAAAGCTGTGAAACCAAGAAAGGATATCAAGAAAAATGGGAAAGAAGTTCCCAAGGGCACTTGCTTCCATTGTGGGAAAGACGGCCACCGAAAGAGAAACTACAAGGAGTACTTTGCAGAGGTAAAGCAAAAGAAGGCTCGGAAGCTACTTCTTCAGGTGTGTATGTTATTGAGATAAATTTATCATTAACTAATTCTGCTTCATGGGTATTGGATACCAGTTATGGTTCTCATATCTACAACTCGTTGCAGGGGCTGAGAAGAAGTAGAAAGCTGAAAGGTGACTACATGTTGGCCCAAGGGTTCCCCCTAGGCTTCGATCTCTATTTTGATGATAACAAATAAGTATTTAATATATGTGTGTGAAGCTTTGAGTTCAGGTTGAGGCTGCGATAAGCACGCGAACTTCGCTCGGAGATTCGCATAAATCGTCAAAAAGGCTCGGATGCATATTACGTAGATTCCTTGTAATATATTCCTAACATCTCATCCCAAGCCTATTTGTAAAGTTATCAAAGTCAAAACTTGGTAACAAATCCCATGAAAAAGCGTGTAACAAAGCAAATGTAAAAAATCAGCCTAGTCGGTCACTGATTTGGTCGACTAGTCGATCGACCGAACAATGCCAAAAATTAGCAATGGCTACTTCGGTCGACCGAACAAGGCCAAAAATCGGCAGTAGCTAATTCGGTCGATCTATCAGTCGATCGGACAATAGAGGAGCTAAAACACAATGAAGACGGTCGACCATCTGATTGATCGAACAGAGCGGCAGAAGGGTAGAACACCAGCGGTCGCTGGGCAATCGATTGGTCAGTCGACCGATGATCGATCGACAAGCAACTGATCAGCGTCCAACGGGCAAAAAAATGCCCGTTGAAGAGTTGTTCCGTGGGAGGGGTTATAAATAACCCTCACCAACCTTCATTAATCCTCCTTAACCAGTGAGATAAGCTTTCAAAGTGTGATTTGTGCCTTTTAAGATTGATTGGCTCGTGCTTGCTTCTCCGATTGACAACTTCTCTCAAGCGCTCATCTTCCCTCAACTCCGGCTTCGATTCGATCTCAACGTCTTGTGGAGTTGGAGGCATTGATGGCTTGGAAAAGGGCTCTTAACTTTGGTTTACTCCTTAGCTCTTTTCATTGTAATTTTAATTGTTGTATGAACTTGTTTTTTCATTGATTAGCTTGCTAGGTGTGCTAGTGTAAACACTTAGGGTTTACTTTGTAGAATTATGTTTTGCCTAAGTGAATAGGTTTGAGGAGTTCTCAAAGGGCTGAGAACCGAGTCCTCGGTTGTATTCAAAGGGAAACACAAAGTCTATAAAGGGTTTAGTTTGAAATCCTTGGTGTGGAGCCAAGGTAATGGAGTAGGCGGTTGGTCGAACCACTATATTTTCTTGTGTTTGCATTGCTTTGTGTGTTTGCTTATAATTGTGTTTCATACTCGCTAACAAACATCACTTAGTTGTACTTACATTTGGTTGAAGTTATAATTGATTCAAAAAAGAAATTGAAGTAAATTGTTAAAAGTAACCCAACACTATTCAACCTCTCATTCTAGTGTGGGTTTTTACTCAACAATTGATATCAGAGCAAGATCGTAGGATTGGATTTAACCATCTACCCTACAAGTTAGAATGACTAGTGAAATCCAACTAGCTCAAGGGTCCTCTACTCATACTCCACCGTTGTTCGATGAAAACAACTATGCCTATTGGAAGATACGCATGAACGACTTCCTACAATCACTAGGCATGAATGTATGGAGAATGATTCAAGTAGAGTATAAGCAACCAACTAAGGATATAGATGAGTGGGATCAAGAAGAGATTAAACTCTTTAATGCAAATGCAAAGACTGTTAATGCATTATATTGTGGCCTATCAATTAATGAGTTTAATAGAATCTCTACTTGTAAGTCTACATATGAACTTTGGAAAGTCTTAGAGACTACACATGAAGGTACTTCACAAGTTAAGGAATCTAAGATAAACCTACTCATGCATGATTATGAAATGTTCAAAATGTTATCGCATGAATCTATTGATGCCATGTATACTTGATTTCAAAATATTAGAAATGGATTAGCTAACCTTGGTAGAGAGATAAGGGAAGAGGAGAAGATAAGAAAGCTCCTTCGTTCCCTTCCAAAAGCTTGGGAGCCCAAGGTCATCACAATCTTAGAAGCAAAAGATACGAGCACCTTGAAGGTCATCGAGCTCATTGGGTCTCTCATGACACATGAGACCCATATGAAGCAATACAAGGAGGAAGATGCTCCCAAAGGCAAGACCGTTGCCTTAAAAGTATCACACTGGGGTGAAGAATCCTCATCATCCAAGGAAGAGACGGATGATTTTGAAGAGATGGCAATGTTGGCAAGAAGATTCATGAGCTTCATGAGATGAGGCATGAGAATGGGACGAGGAGGCTACACATGCTTCAATTGCAACAAAATCGGGCATCTAAGGAAGAATTGCCCACTTCTCAAGATAGCTTCCACCTCCAACCCTCACAAAAAGGACAAATACAAGAAGAAGAAGAAGAAGAAGGCAATGATGGCTTCGTGGGATGAAAGCGAGTCTTCATCAAGTGAAGAAGACTTCAAGAGTGAAAAGGCAAATCTTTGCCTCATGGCAAATGACAATGAGGTAAGATTTACATTTGGTGAACTTTCATTTACACAAGACAAACTAGAAAATGAATTTGATCAAATGCATGATGAATTTAATGCTATTAAGAAAAAGTTTATAGAGCTTAGAAAGGACAACAAATATTTAGAGCTTGAAAATGATAACTTGCTATTCTCATGCAATGCATTAAGAAAAGAAGTAGATATCCTTAAGGAAGAAAAGCATGCCCTAGATGATGCTAAGAAAAACCTAGAAAATGAAAACAAGTACTTAAGTGATCAAGTAGAGCACTTGAATGATAACATGCTAAGTTTAAAAATGGAACTCTGCATACTAAATGAAAAAATGATAACCTTGCAAAATGCCATGCCTAAGGTTGTCCATGCTACAAAGTCATCAAGCAATCATGCTCATGCACACTTACATGCTCACACAGACAATCCAAGAAAATTTAATGGAGGTTGCTTTTCATGTGGTATATTTGGCCATATGGCTAGAGATTGTACACTAAGGAGGAACCCTCATGCTAGATTCACTTGGGTTCCTAAGATGACTAACACTCAAGGACCCAAAAAGATTTGGGTACTTAAAATGGTCTCTTCTCATTTTGTAGATGGAGATGCATACTCAAGCAAGTAGAAGCACATGGATATTGGATAGTGGTTGCTCAAAACACATGACGGGTGATATCAATCTTTTCGCAACCCTATCAAGCAAAGATGATGGACATGTGACATTTGGAGACAATGCCAAAGGTAACATCTGGAATTTCTTGAGGGCATGCTGAATTTACATTTTATTCATGTCGGAAAGGGTATTACATGCTGTAAAATTCTGGTATAGTATATCGATCTTTATGTATGCTATATTTTGTGAATTTTGAGTACCATATTGTGGGATGTTCGGTTGTGTACCAACAATAACCAGACTGGGCAAGTAGACTGGAAATTATGACTTGCTAGTTGAAATTGGTCGAGTCGCGAGCCCGAGATGTCACTCCATGGCTTGCTGTGGATGTTAGTGGTTGAACTTATAAGAACATCGGGTTATTTAGAAATTTCTATTCTTGAGAGAGGGTATAAGCTCTCAGTTGAGAATTAAGGAAAGTAACGCTACAGAAGGCTGAAATTCCGGCTATGCATGGGCTGAATTTCTGCGAGACTTGGGTTAAATAAGATATCTGAGATTTATTGGGATCTCTCATTGAATAAGGAAACCCTTGGACATATATGGTATCCCTTTTCGTTGTCCGGGAAATTCCGCGAGTTCGGATGAGATTCCGAACGAGTATGGTCATGGCAGGGAGGTTAGATTCTTGAATAGAAAATGGTAAGACAAACTAACGAGGTGCTAACAATGGGTAGCACGACAGTGAATAATTAAGTGGGCTGAATGGAGGCCGAGCGAGTGCTATCGAGCGTGCACTGAGAATCGTGGATTATGTCATATTTATCCGAGTAATTCACCTCTTTACAAATGTAGAAATCAGTCCACTTAGCGGACATGGTTGTGGATGTGCACGGGATGGCCGAGTGGTGCAGAGCGCGCACGAGATGACTTTGGGCTGAATTGGGCCGAGAAGTGCGCAACGCGCACGAGTTGATTTAGGGTCGAGATCTATGTTGGTGAGCCATGCCAACGATTGACTCGAGTGGCACTGGTCGGAGGGCCTTTCCCGATCGAGTTGTGGGCACTGATACTAGAGGGCCTTCCTAGTTAGTGGGCCCGAGGCGGGGAGTTCGCTAGGGTGGCCAGCCTAGTGAGCAACCTACGAGACGTAGGCGTTTAAATTCAGGTTGGTTCATTTGGGCCAAATCAGGCCGAGTAGTACGTGTAGCGCACGAGGTAACTAATGCAAATCATTATTACGTTTCATATCAGTTGTGTGAATATTGAGTTATTTACTGCATTATTTATATGGTTTGGTGATGACTGAGACGGCCACTCACTGAGTTCTTTCGAACTAACCACTTTTTGGCTTCATTTTGTAAAGCATGATCATTGAGGTATGGTGCGGCTGGTGGCGGTAGACTTCGGCGGCGATCTCGTGAAATCTATTGGTGTAGTCGAGTTGTGTCGAGTCATGTAGTTTATTTGAGCATGTGAACTTATATAGTGTTGATACTATAACCTTGGTTTGCTACTTGACATGATTATGAGGTGTTAATCTGAGTTGTTATATTGCATGCTTGACATGATTGTATGGTCTAGGCTTCAGGGTGCTTGTCCACACTCTGGCCGGTCACGTGATCCGGTTTCGGGGCGTGACACCAACCCCTCCTATTACAGGACCAGAGTTGGATAGCGACCTTGGAGTCTGAGCTTACATAGCAAGGACATGCGATTGAGGAGTAGAGACAATCGATGGAGGAGCAGAGATAGACGATGGATGCGCAGAGACAGATGATGGAGAACATGCAGGCACTCCTGACTCAGATTACATCTCATTTTGACATTCATATACCTCTGATGTCCGAGCCATCCTCCTTGACCCAATTGACGCTCCCCACCCAATCGACACCCCCACTCAATCAATTGAGACTTCGTGGTCTCATCTTCCATCGGCTTCACCGTCTTCACTACAGTCGTGAGATTTTTGTTTTATTGTATATATTTTGATTACATTTTGATACTTGTTACATTTTGCTTCCGTTTGAGGCTTACATTTTTTATATTTGTATATATAGCTTCTGTTTGAGGTTTAGATTGTATCCTAGATTGTGTGTTTGCTTATATATTTTTGTTGTGGTTGTAAATTGTATTGTGTGAAAATTAATGTATACAGGAATTGCCAAAATTTTATTTTATTTTTTCAATTACAAGATATAACATCAGCGACGGTATACCAACGGGTAACCGTCACTAGGCCGTTGCTGAAAGTGTATCGTAATTGGATGATGGCAAGTTATCACATTTGCTATTAATATCAACGACGGCTCCGAGCCATTGTTGATGACTAAATTTCAGCAATAGTTGAGAGGACCGTCGCTTATGGATAAATATCAGCGATAGCTCCAGCGGCTGTCGCTAATAATTACTTTTGGCCATCTCGCGTTGTCACAAGTTATTTGAGACGCGCACATAAACGACGACCGTTTGCAACGGCGCACGCCGACCGTGATAGTTGTCACTGATGGCTTAGCAACGGTATTAGCCGTCGGTGAAGCTTATATTTCTAGTAGTGCATTGTGGACTATGCAAAGGTTGTGGTCACAATATACAAACTTGTCCACATCCATTTGGAGTGCCCTCAAGAAATCCGTTAATATCTTCTTCTACACAGTCGTCAACATCCTCTAGCCAACAAAGTCACAAACAATCAAAGACCCAGCACACATGTCGCCATTGTCATTTATTGCAAAATCCTCGGATTCTAAAGAGTGAGAATGAAGACTTAGACTGATGTTAGAGTTTTGTATTTGTATTATGTTCAAGTCATTAGACTTAATTTTGTGATTTGTTGCTGCACCATTTAGATGTACTTCAATATTGTTTTAATCATTATTGGAATGTGGAATTTTTTCTAACATTTTTGATGTATTCTATTTTTTATGAAAGACTTAGCCTTATTTCTAGTTTGAAAAGCTGCCGACGGATTGTTTAACTTCTTGATGGGTTGTTTACTTAGTCTTATGTCTGATTTGGAAAGAAACTGCTAACAGGTTGTCCTGCTGTTTAACTTCCTAACGAGTTGTTTACTTAGTCTTATGTTTGATTTTGAAAGAAATTGCTGACGGGTTGTCCCGGCTTGTGTAACTTCCTGACGGATTGTTTATTAATCTTATCAGGAGGGTTATTTTTTAAAAGATTTTTTCAATTTGGATCATATATTAAAATGGCCCTATTTTATATATAATTATACATATATATATAATTATACATGTATATAATTATATAACTTGAGTATATATGGAAATATGATCCTGTATAACTCTTATGTCGAATCCTCTTTCGTATCATCTAGTAGTAACTTAATTTGTTAGAGTTTGCTAGCTCGTCCGTTCTTAAGTGCGCATGGGAGAGGACTTAGGATAGCAGCCGAGAGCTAGTATTGCCACCCTTTGTATCCTCAACCTCTGGCTTGTTATTAGTTTCATTTTCACTACTCTCGTGCAAATCATCAAATCGGCCTATCGATACTGACGTTGCTTCAAATTAGGGGTGGCAATTCGTATCATGTCGTGTTTAAACATGTCGTATCTAAACATATCTAGTGTTGTAAAAGGCTAAATCTGAACCCGACCCGTTTATTAAACGTGTCCGAATATGCAAACCCGAATCCGATCCTTTTATTCCCGGGTTGACACGACACGACACACTTAACTCATTTAAGTAAACGTGTCTAAATGTGTACATGTGTACACCTACACGATACAACACGATAAATACAATTTTAATAGTGAACAAAATGAAAACTACTTAAATTAAAAATTAAACACAATATAAAGACTATTAATAACAAGACATACCCAACATCCGTAACTTTTTACTTATTATTATATATATATCCTTATAAAGGGGTAAATGGATTAAATAGATTCAGTAACATGATTAAACATGTTTAGTTAAATGAGTTTAATCGTGTTTATATGGGTTACGCGGGTTCAATCCGGATTAACACGTTTATTTAATCGTGTTAATCCAGGTTGAACCCGTTTAATCAAAATACGCGTTTAGCCAAACTCGAACCCGCATAACTTCGTGTCGGGTTATCGTGTTGTGTCAGAAATTGCCAGCCCTACTTCAAATCATAATTTGTTTAAAAAATATTTCTAGAAAACTATGAGCTAATTTGATTCAACTAGAAAAGCAAAAATTACAGCAGAACCCAATGCCTGTACTACTGGAAATTAGATTGTTGATCATCCTAAACTGAAAACTCGATAGAAAATTGATGTATGTAGAGAGGTTCTGCAATCATTGAACTCTAAGTTTTGCATGAAACGAGAGTTTCATTATATCCGGTACATCGGTCGCATATATCTACCTTTTTATCTAATTAGAACATATGTCTTCTTTTCATCACAACAGAACTTATGCGCACTGCCATGCATGCAACTTCTCCAACACATGAGCATATGCATTTATATGATGGATGCAATGTATCAACTGATACCATCTTATAATTACCATCTTTCTCATAGGGCTGCCCACAAAATCCAAAAATATGATGAGATCCGAAAATTCACTTGACCCGATTGAAAATTTTGTTTTTTGTTTTCTTCAGTTTTCAAATTGGATCGGGGGTTTTATAATTTTTCTTAACCTAAGTTTATTTCGTTTAGGTTTTGGTGTTTTTTGTCTCGAAAACCAATAAATTAAATTTGACGTACGCCATTCTCTATTACATAATTTTTCAAAAAATAAATAAACAATCCAAATTAACCTTAATTTATTAGTTCACTTCCCATTATATATAGATATATACTAATTGCTTTTTCTAAAAAGTAAAAAAAAAAATCATATATGAATAAAAATACTTGAAATTTGAAAGATCAAAAACTTGTCTTGATCATGCTTTACTAATTTCAACTCTAAAAAAATCATAAAGCCACGCAACAATGAGGAGGGCTGATGGAAAAGACCTCAATCACACTGGATGTAGGGGAAACTCCACCGCCAGAGATGGAGCATCTACATCTGTACTCACGCATGCCCCCACTCCAGCAACTAGCAGTGTACCATTGCCTCTCCTAATACCTCAGTCTGTGCTTACAATGTAGCGCTACGTTAACATAATTAAGTTGGAAAGGAGGCTCCCACATCCTTTCAACTTCCACTCTTGCATCGACTAGGGGTGCAAGTGAATCGAGATATACTTGCGAGTTACTCAGGATTGATTCAATAATAACTCGAACTCGACTCGATCTTGTCGAGCTCAAGCCGAGTTTTACATGTGAGCGAACCGAGCTCGAGCTCACCAATAATTGGCTTGAGTAGCTCGCGAGTCTAATAGAGCTTTATAAATATAAAGGAAATTTATTAATACTTGACTCAAACTCATATTATAGTTGGACTTTTCTCACTATTATCTTCAATGCTCAAACACAATCTTAATAATTCATAATCATAAGATAAAATATTCTCTAAAATATAAAAATTATATGAAAATTTAAAAACAAAGTCGAGCTCAATAAAATTCAAGCCTATAGAGTTTGATCTCGAGCCTAGCTTAATCGAACTCATTCACTAGCTCGCTCAAGCTCGAAAAAAGAAATGATGAGCCCGAGCTCGAGTTGCTCGAGTATAGCTCAAACATGCAAGATCAAGCATGGGAATAAAGCTCGACCAAGCTCGAGTTCGAATTTGAGCTCAGCATTTCTTAAACAAGCCAGGTCGAGCTTGCCTATACTCGAGCTCGACGTAGCTCAATTACACTCCAAGCAGACCTTGAGGTGCCAACACCCACTCCTCCACCAGCCCTACCTTGAGCTTGCCTATACTATAATCGGACACAATTCCGTCACAATTTGTGACGGAAAATCTATTTTTGATCATAGATATCTCTAACATATTTTGTGATGAAAATTTTTCCATCATAGATATCAACAAGGAGGTTTTCAACGATGGACATTATGACGAGAATTTACATCACTGATACCCTTCAGTGATGGACAATATAACACAACCAACCTATAGAAACACATAATTAGAGACAAACTAAATTTTATTTCTAAATCGTCACATTTAGAGACTAATAGACACAAAATTTATTTCTAATTAGTCTTTAAAAATAGCTTTAAAGTCAGATCAATTAAATGACTTTGTTGTTAGTATTTTTATAGCTTAGAGTCAAATCAATTAAATGACTCTGTTGTTGCTGTTTCTATAGATCTTTAGAGACTAATTAGGAACAAATTTTGTGTCTATTAGTCTTCAAATGTGAAAATTTAGAAATAAAAATATAATTTATCTCTAATTATATGTCTCTATAGGTCAATTATGTTATAATGGAATTTTCGGGGATCTGTGATAGATTTTTTTGTCACTGATGCCCATTTTTGTTATGATGTGCTCGAGAGAATTTTAGAGATTCAAGAGGTGTTGGTGACTCTTTCTTAAAAAAAGAAAAAAGAGGTGTTGGTGACTCTTTCTTAAAAAAAAAAAAAAAGAGGTGTTGGTGACTGAGGACACAACTAAGGGAGCATGAAGATATATATATATTGTAATCTATGAAGCACTAACACGGACACGGACACGGGACACGACATGGACACGGACACGGGGACACACCAACTTCAAAAATTTACAGGACACGGCATATATATATATAATTTTAATAAAAAAAATCCACAATTCATATATATATATAGTTCAAGATTTATAATAATATCATGATATTTTCATTGATGTCAAACTACCAATTTTCAGTTTCTAAGTCTTTTTCAAAATATATGAAATATTCTAGATAATTTCTTATGTCAATACTTATTATTTCTAAGCCCCTTTTAAAAATATAGGGCACAATATTTATTGACATCTCCCAAAAAAATCCTAAATTGACATGTCCGGCCGTGTTCGGAACTTTTTGAGTCGTGTCGGACACGGCAAAAGAAATTTTTTGGTCAAGACACTCTTGGACACGTGTGTTGGACATCGCCGCGTGTCGGACACGCGGACACGACAGTTCCACGGAGTGTCCGTGCTTTCAAGGTTGCAATAGATTTGATATATTTTTTACTCTAAGCAACACAACAACCCCTTTGCATCATCCTTCTCTCACATTCACCGAATTCTTGATTACGTGTTTCTTTATTTCATGATGTACTAAAATTTTATACTTGATACTTGAATTTGTAATAATTTATCACTAATTAAAACATTATGCATTGTGCATATTGATATCATGTACATTGATACTAGTATTGTATTTGTATTTTTCATCTTAGATAAAATAAACACTATGTAAGATTTGTGTGATGTTTTAGTGTGCTTTTATATATCAACTTATATTTTGAACCAAAAAATATAGGATTTTGAAATTTTTTTAAAAAAAAGTAGTCAGAAATATATTTTCATATATATATCAAGGGCCAACTAAAACGAGTTATCCTTGTCATGGCATCACGACAAGGGATGTCGTCGTAGATATGATCTTATACTAATAGTTATAGATAGACTGTGATATTCCTTCCATGACGTGATACTCCTTTTGGGATAGAATTGCGATAGGCTTAGTGCGTGGTACTTCTATGACGACGTAATACTTCTTTTGCAATAGAATTGTGATAGTGTGATTGGCCGGTCCAATGGGTGGCGATCTCTTCGTATCGTTTACAATGCATGGTCATACTATCATCGTAGATTTAATTACGAGATCATGTCGTCAGAGTCACTATCATAATTTGTATTTTGTGATGACTTATGGGATGATTGTCCTCTCAGAAGCAAGATAATTTGCAGTGATATATATGTGCCTAGAGGATAACCCAACCCCACTTGAGCAATCCCACCCTTGTTTTCTTAAATTTATGTGCGCTACTTTAATGCCAACAATTATATGACTATTTGGATGCAAGTATCAACCTATCTCTTTTTTGGTCCTATTCCTTATCATTATCACCATTATTGTCCTTCTGATGCTCCTTGTATTGCATCTTACTGCAAGACATCCACATGCTGAGGTATCAGTATAGCAAGTATAGAATTAAGAACCATATCAATATATATATGAATAGAGTTTCATCATTCATGTTGACATCTATAATGGAGAAAAGTTGGATTCCTTGCTATGTTTTGGGTGATATCATCAGCCTTCTTATGGGTATCAGAATCTAGCTAAAGAGATAGGAATCATCTATCATTACTAAGCCTGTTGAGATTTTTATCATTTTCAATGTCTAACTAAGCATTTCTATAAATTCCCAATTCTTTAATTAGGTTTGACTATGCTTTAATTTAATCCTTGCTCACTGAACAAATGAAAAGGAAACCATTCCAAATGACCAATGAGATATTCATTTGTGAACAGAACAAAATCTATGTGCTACTCCATATCACACATTCCACTTCAAGAAACCAAATAATCCCTTGGCCTTTGAAACCACCCCCTATCTCATCTTTATTTCTTCACACATGCTGAATGTTCCATTTTTGAATGACCTTCAGATTCAAGTGACAAGAGAACACTCATACATAAACTAGTCTATGAATAAGAATATTTGATGTAGTGCATGCACCAGCAAGAAAGAAAGGTATTGTTAAAATATAAGGGTGTTATAGAACCACAATAAAACCACTTTTCCCATGCCAAAGAAGTCATTAGATTCTGAAAAGGAGAAAGCACAGAATTATACTTGCTAATTTAACAATGACTTGACAATTTAAACCTACCAAAGAATCTTTTACAAGTAGGTTGACAGTTCCTCAGAAAAAAATGCATGTTATTAGAATCTTGGCATTACCACAAAGAACTTGAGCCCCACAAGTAAGATATGTGCAAATTCCCTGTTGCCAGACTAAGTCAAAATCAAATGTGATGTTAGGTTCCATCTCTTTATGTTCTCATTATTCCCTTGTCAGATTCTTTTAATTCACCTTTGTGTGAATTTTTGTAAAATAAAGGGGATGAGGAAACTTCTAATGTGGAAATCCCTAAAGCTAAATCTTGATTAGATTCATGAAAAGAGTGGCGAGGGTGCAAAGAGAAATGTTTATAGAGAGATGGTGCGTCAATTTAAAGTCACAGAGGATTAGTTTGGCTTTTAGCTGATACAAGTTTCTTGCATGGAATGGATTGCTCGTGCATGGAATCAATTCTATGTTTGAATGTTGAATGCTTTTAACTCACTTCAACTGTAACAGAAGGGCTTTTCTTTCTGCCCATGGGTTCGCACCAGCATCCGAGGTGCTTCAATTCCAGATATAAGAAAAAAAACCAATGAAGAATCTTACTATAAATATCCTTCAGTTGCAAAAGAAAATAGATTATCCATAGATTTTCAATCCTCGATATATTATGATGTTCACTCATAAAAGAAAAGGAAGTATAATTAATGTGATTTATTTTTGTCACTAATTCAGATAATTTGGCTGACAAATAATATCAAATTTGGTCTCAAAAGGCCACTAAATTAGTGACAAAAAGAGGAGTTGAGTGAGGAGACGAAGAAAAAACTACTATGGAGTCGGGCTCTATAGAAATTCTATGGACCTTGTGTATAAGTGAACCTAGTATTTTTCAAAGTAAATACTAGAATAATTGAAGAGAAAGGGAACAAATTAAAAAACAACAAAGAAACTAGAATAAGGTTCTCCCTCTCTCTCTCAAGAGAAAAGAAAAGGAAAAACAAATGCTGCACTTAAAATTCTTTGATAGAACTGAAATATTAGCATTTATTTATTCATATAATGCATTATTGGTCAGACTTATTTAAAAAACATGAAAAATATAACTTTTTAGCTATGCCTCATTTGAAAAGTTGTAAATTCTCGTGAATTAACTTTCCACCTATATTTTTTGCGAAGTAGCAAAAATATGTTTGATTGACAAAAAACTAATTGATAGAAAGTATAACTTTCCACTCGTAACATGTTTGGTTGACATGGGTACTTCCTAGGAAGTATATACCAAATGACCAATATACCCTTATTTTTACTAATTAATATTTCAATATATATATATATATATATATATATATATATATATATATATATTAGAATATATAGAAAAAAATAAATTTTATTTGTAAATTAATATTTTAATACATATATGTAAAATATAGTATAATTTTTCATATATAACTAATATAATATATTTTTTATTATATATAAAAAATAATTTTATTTGTAGTTGATATAAAAAAATCATATATTTTGCTCAAAAATAAATTAAAATAAAAAATAAGTCAAGAATTTATGAATTACCTAATCTCATAAAGTTGACAACATAAATTATATATTTAGCATTATATGTAAATGTGATGATACAAATGTCTTTTTATTTCAAGTACAATTCAGGAAGCACAACTTACTTAAGTCCCCCTAGGTAAGTTCCTGTAAAATGCAGGAAGTATGTCAACAAAATAAGATCAAAAAACACAAGTTCCTGAAAAGTATAACTTTCTATAGGAAGTTGTTTCAACCAAACGACACATTATATCCATAATGTACTTAGAAGTCCTAGTTAGATGGATGGAATTAAAAAGTTAGTGTGAAAAAATAATAACCTGACGATACTTTTTCTTTTTCAGTGGAATTTCTTTCAAGCGCTAAAAAAAATATTCACTTTTCTCTTCTCCTCCCTTTTCTCCTTTTATTATCCAATTTCACTATCCTTTTCTCCTACTCTTATGGTATGTTTGCTTTAGTGGATATGATAGGATTGGATATGAATTTTTTAAATTTGGTGTATATCAGATATAATATCAATTTTATATTCTTATAATCACATTTTCTTTTAATCCATGCACTAAACAAACAATGGATATTAATTCATCTCCTATCCTATCCTGTCTTATCCTATGAAGCAAACACTACAAGAAAATATAGCATCACCAACGGAGTTGTTACCAACGGATTCAACAGATAAAAGAATCGGTTGCTAAATTAATCTATAATTTTTTCCTTCAACTGACCAAATATTTTCCCTCGTCAAAATAATATTTCGCGCCCTATTTTTGCAATCAACCTGACAAACTCCAACCCTAATGCCTTTTCTCTACACCCGACAAACTCCCCGCGCGATCTCTCTCTCCCCGTGCCTCCCTTTCTCTCCTCAATCTCCTCTCGTGAACACCTCCCTTTCTCGTCTCCCGCCCTCGGCGACACCCCTTGCAACACCGGTGACACCTTTCTCGTCTCCCTTTCTCCCTCGGCGTCCACTTCTCATCTCCCGCCCCCAGTGACACCTCCCCTTGCAACGCTGCTCTCCCTCCCTCGGCAACCACTTCTTATCTCCCACCCCCGGCGACACCTCCCCTTGCAATGAACCCGGCACTGTGATCGGCTGATCTCACCTTATCCAGTGCTGGTTTGACTTTCCTGTGCGTGGAAAGGTAAGCGAGTAAATGTGGTTGCTTATGTGGTGCTGCAGAAATGTTCAATCTTGTTTGTGCTAAATGTCATTTTTTATTTTCAATTACACAAGTTTCTCTATCTAAGGATTGGACTTTAGATTGACTATGGTTGCTTGTAGCTTGGTGAATATGAAGCATATTCCGTGTAGGGCTGGACTTTAGATTAACTTGAAGAACATAAGGTTGAAGATGTGGATGTTTCAGTAGTTCTGCAGCCTATTGATATGATATTCATGAGAGGCTTCTATTGCTTTGAATGAAATAGATTAAAAAAAATATTCTTGTAGTATCATAATTTTTTTTATTAAAATTGTCGAGATATACATGTTGAGGACTATATTGTCGAGATAGATACACTTGGCATATGTTGAGGACTTTGTCTTAGCATGCTTCTAACAAGTCCCCTACTGCACATGATGATCAAGAAATGTCAGAACAACCAAGTATTGAACATATTATTGAGTCAAAAATGAAAAAGAAAATAGGAACCACATCTTACAATGCACCAGAGTATGAACTTGGTAGAGGAGCTACTATCGACTTGTTGATTTTGTTTATCAAAGCCTGCATAAGAGTTTTTTTTAGGAAACTCTTATCACCTTATCTAGCATAAGTTAACTAATTTGGTATTTTCTTCCCTATGTACATATGGTTAAATTTACTATTTTTTTTCCCAGCAAAATCATGTTCTTTTTATCATAATTGGTGTCATAACATATTTGTATATTGCACTTTTGTTCTTAAAAGTATTATACGCGAGCTTTTAGAAACATAAGTTGTCGTGCATTTTGTCATCAGCAAGAGACATATAATTTAAAGGTCATCATTCCCTCTTTTTGTCATGCACTTACATCATGACTTCCAAGTTTGAGTGTTTAGCATGACGACCTCACTATATTTGCAGCAACTATAGTTGCTCTTATTGCTTGCATAAAATTAGTGACTTGGAGCAAACACTCCATATCTTTCTCAGTAGGCAATTGAATATCTTGGAAATTCTACTTCCACCCTTCTTATTTAAAATATAGAGACCAGTTTAGTTTATACAAAGTTTTGTTATAAATCTTTTCAATGTTCTATGTAAAAGGTCATTGATTTTATTGGCCGCCTTTCTTGTTCTAGTTCTTTTTTGTTGTAGAAACAGAGGGGAAGAATCTTATTGTACTTTAAACAAACAAAAAAGGAGAAAAAGAAAATACAAATCATGAAGAAATTACAAAAGAGAATATAGGAGAATTAGGGAACCCAGAAGGACATTCCAAGGGCAAGTTTTTCAAGTTCCTATCAACATTGCAATGCCTTTGGATGAAGATAGGATTGTTCTGTTCTTGTTTTAGTTTTGGCTTAGATGGTTTGGCTCACCTTGTGTGAGGATTATGTGCGACCATTTTTGGCAGACTTCAGCCAGTATTGTAGTTTCAGAAATTAAATGTACTATAAAACCTTTAACTCTTTATTGCTTGAAATAACATCCTTGTTTTATTCAGTGTATATCTAATATTTCTTTCTTTCTTCTTACTAAGCAATATCTAATTTCAATTTCCTTTTCCTGGACAAACTATTCCTGCAGGTTTCATTTGCTTGTTGAATTCGACGAGGTCAAGCGAAGCTGTCGGAAGCGTCTTGATGGCCATAATAGACTACAAAGGAAACCCCAGCCTAACTCTGTAAATTCAAGTAGCCCCTCAAATTCATCTTATTGTGATATCTTTTGCTTAGTTGTTTTCTAGCTCTTACAATAGTTTTCAGAAAACATGTTGTTTATAAATAAACTTTACATACTTCATAGAACTTGGTAGATGAGCTACTATCTACTTTGTTAATCAATACATTAGTCATTAATCCTCCTTGCAAGTTAGTTAGCTTTACCCATCATAGAAATCTAGATCATATTATATCTACAATTAGGCTTCTCAATTTTTGTAATTGTGAAATAACAAAATCTCATCATTGATCCTATGGTAGTGTGGTAGGAAAGAAACTTAATATATTTCCACTGGAATACCAATTCCAAGATAAAACCTTTCTTCTCATTCATCAAAATATTGATACCAGAAGAGATGATCTCAAAGTCCTTACATGTTATGAATCAACCATCTAAGGACTTGAGGATGACACTTTCAACAACTCAGCTTGGAATAAGGTGAAACATTAGATATATGTTCTAGTTAATTTTCTCTACATTCAGATATACCATTTATATTTTCTCTACATTATGATATACCATTAGATAGATGTTCTAGTTAATTTGCTTCTTTTGCCATAAGTTCAAATTAAATGAAGAAAAAGTGATTCTATAATAATTAACGAATATATCATGATTTTTACCGAAATTCTCAAATCTATCATGACTTTTTATTTATTTCAAATGCAGGCTTCAACTCTCGATTCATTTCAATTGTATCACACCGTCAGACTCGGGTTAAGTTTTCCATTAAAATGCTGACCTGACATCGCTGACGTGTCAACCTAAGTCCAGTCAGCCATTAATTTAATATAAAAAATAAGTAAGTACAGTCGGCCACTTTTTTATTTTAAAAAAATTCAAATAACTCCCCCGCAACTAGACTTATATTAAATCAATAGGTAAGTACACGTCAGCTTACCTATTTTTTATATATCAAATTAATGGCTAATTGGACTTAGGTTGACACATCATCGATGTCAGGTCAGCATTTTAACGGGAAACTTAACCCGAGTTTGACAGTGTGCTACAATTGAAATGAATCGATAGTTGAAGCCTGCATTTGAAATAAATGAAAAGTCATGATAGACTTGAGAATTTCGGTAAAATTCATGATATATTCATTAATTAACCCTATAAAATATCTTCACACATGTGATGAGAAATTCTATTTATACATATACCATGATTTGTGTTCGATTGGTATGGATCCAATGTTGGCTACTCTTCTGTGTTCTTCCTTTCATGTTAGTTTCCTATGGATCCAATGTTGGACTGGACTTAGATTAACTTATGTGGTTGCTTGTAGCTTGTAAGCTTGGTGAATAGGGAGCATATTCCGTGTAGGGCTGGACTTTACATTAATATGATTTCTCTATGTCCTTTGAGTTGCTATTGTTAAGTCAAATTCCATATGTCAAATTTCAACTATACGTTTGGTAGAGGTGGCAACGGGCTGGGCCAACCCGAAAAATTTTGGGTCGGGCTCGCCTTTTGGGCACGCGGGCCGTGCTAGGCACACGGGCCGTGCTAGGCACGGCCCGCAAGGCACGGCCCGCAGGCAGACTGTGCTCGGCACGGCACGCGGGCCGAGCACGACCCACGTGCCCGTGCTCTGGGTGAGCAAGGGAGGCCTAGCGTGTGCCAGGCCTACGTCGGCGTTGCCAGACCTTGGCCTGGCAGTGCCGACCTGGATCTGGCGTGCACTAGACCAGGATCTGGCGCACGCAAGACGTTGGTCGGCCCGAGCCAGACTTGGCTCGGGCCAACGAATATTTTTTATAAAAAAACAATCTATAAATACCCCCTCCCTTTCTTCATTTCTTCTATCTTCATTTTCAACTCTTTCTCTCAATCCTCAACTCTCAACTCTCATTTCTCAACTCTCTTAGTCTCAACGATCAACAATATTTTAAGCTCATCAAGAAGCCAAGGATTCAAGATTGTTGTTATTTTTTTTTAATCTCTTCAATTTGTTTCATTGAATTAGTATAATATTTATACTTTTTATATTTTTAATTTTTACTAATGGCGGATGGAGATTTTTCAGGTTATACTCCACAAACTGGATCAAATATGTTAGAAGAAATGTCTCCTGCTACTCCTACCACTCTTACCACTCAACAAAATCAAAACATAGAGATAAGTCCATCTATTAATTTATGTCCATCAGGTAGAAATAAAAGTATGATTTGGGAATATTTTGAGAAAATTATTGAACCTAATGGCACCATAACAAAAGCCCGGTGCAAAAAATGTCAAAAAATTCTTTCGGCTTCAACAACCGGAGGAACTAGTCATTTATTACATCATGCAAAGGGTCATGACACTAAGGTTACACAAGCTCAACAAATTCTTAATTTATCTTCTTCTGGTTTAACAGCTTTTTCGTATAATCATGATTTTCAACGTCGAGAACTTGCAAAATTAATTGTTCAAAGTGAATCTCCTTTTAGTTTTTTGATCAACCAAAATTTTCTAGTTGGATTCAAAATACTTTACAACCAAAATATAAAAAAATTACTCAAAATACAATGAAAAGTGATGCTTTAAAATTATTTTTTACATATAGAGAAAATATAATGACTAGTTTTCAAAATAATAAATCAAAAATTTCTTTAACATCTGATGTTTGGTCTAGTCAACGTACTACTAATTCTTACATTTGTGTTACTGCACATTGGATTGATGAAAATTTTGTTTTGCAAAAAAGAATAATTAGTTTTAAAGTTTTTAAATATCCACACACTTCTGTTGTCATTTTTTCTGCTATTAGATTTATAACATCTTTCTATAATATAAATGATAAAAAAATTTCGATTAGTTTTGATAATGCTAGTAATAATGATACTGCTATCCCTCCTCTTATACAGTTATTTAAACCAGTATTAGAAGGTGAATTATTTCATGTTCGTTGTGTTTGTCATGTTCTTAATTTATGTGTACAAGATGGTTTAAAACAAGTAAATATACATATAGAAAAAATAAGAGATGTTATTAGATATATGCGTTCTTCAAAAGCAAGAACACAATAATTTAAAAAATTATGTCAATCTTTTAATAAACCATTTAAAAAATTTAATGGTGATGTTATTACTAGATGGAATTCAACATATCATATGCTTATGTCTACAATAAGATATCAAGATATCCTTATAATGTTTTACAATCAAAATATGCATGGTGATCCAATTAATAATAATGATTGGTTAATTGCTGGGCATATTACTCAAATTTTAGAACTTTTTAATAAAGCTACCGAACAACTTTCCGATGTTTATTATCATATATGTAATTTAACTCTTTCACATATAGTTCGTATTAGTGAAGTATTTTCTTCATATAGACACCATCCTTTATTTACACAAATTATTTCTTTAATGGAATCTAAATTTAAAAATTATTGGTCAGATATACCTACTTTATTTTGTTTAGCAATATGTTTAGATCCTAGAATGAAAATTGATTGTTTAAATATGTTGTTAGATGATTATTATAACAATATGGAATTAGATAATGTTGAAGAAGAAAAAAATTAAAATTTCGAATTTATTGAATTCTATGTTTGTATTTTACGCTCAAAATTTGGTAATACAATTACAAATAAGACAACATCTTCTTCTTCTAGATTAAGAGATGATGGTGGAAATAGTATTAATTCTCAACTTGGTCGTAGATTAAAAAAAAAAAATCTACTAATTTTAATGAATTACATTTTTTTCTAGATCATAATCATTCTGGAGAATAGATGATAATGAAATTTTAGCATGGTGGAAAAAATAAGAAAATATGTATCCTATTATTTCCATCATGGCACGTAATATACTAACTGTTCATGTGTCTACAGTAGCTTCCGAGTCTTGTTTTAGTGCAGGAAATAGAATTCTCGACGAAAAAAAAAGCCGAATGAGTGAAGAAACGGTTGAAATGTGCATTTGCTTAAAAGACTGGTTGGATGCTGAAGATAGATTACAAGATGAGGGAGGACACGACACTTTATCATCGGGAGAGGAGGAAGCTCAAACAAGCGAAGCTGGTGCTGCTGGTCCAAGTACAAGTTAAATCATCGGGACTACGGGTGATTAAAAATGTAAAAAGAACTACGTAGACCTAATCCTTCTATAGTTAATTATTGAGGAGTACAAGTTTAGCTATAGAAGGTACGTATGCAACCTTTTAAGGTGCGGTCTATTATAATATTAAAAAAAATTATTTTGTCATTGGATGAATATTTTTGTATTAAAGATAAATAAAAATTTAATTATAATTTGATTTTTTTTAAAATCTTTTTATTAATTTGTACTGTGTTACATATAAAAAATGTGTTAAAAAATATATAATAAAATTTAGTACAATGATTAATAAAATTAGATGTCCAAGTTCAAAATTAACCCGTAATCATTAATTTTTAAAATTAAATTTTAAACCTTTAAACCTTTAAAAATTTAAATTTAAAAATTTAAAAATTTAAAAATTTAAAAATTTAAATTAAATAATTAATTTTCGGGCCGGCTCGAGCCCGGCCCGAGCCCAGCTGGGTGGGCTCGGGCTCGGGCTGTGCCAGGCACGGCCCGTTGCGACCTCTAACGTTTGGACATAGCATAAGCTGACGCTGGAGTTTCTAACTCTAAGGTTCCCTTTGTATGCTATACATGTTAATAATTAATCTGCTTAATATTGTTGCTAGGTTGAAAAGAGTTAATCAAAATGTATACCGATCGTAGTTGGATGAAACGTCGGATAATTGGAGGAGCGTTGACTAATGAATTTATGGAAGGAGTCAAGGGATTTCTTGATTTTGCGTACTCCAAAACTCAATATGTTTCTTGTGATAAAATTAGGTGCCCATGTCGACGATGTAATAATCTTCAATTTCATTATCGAGATGAGGTGGAATATCACTTATGTTCGAAGGGATTTATATCTGGCTACACACAATGGATTGCACATGGGGAGTTGACAAGTAAAAAAGTTGGTGAATCCTCAAGCATTCCTCAATCAGAAAGCTTTGATGCTCCTCAAAATCCATATAGAACTAGGGTGGTGGATGCAATTGGTATTGAAGGTATTGGCTCATCAAATGTAGAAGAAAGACCAAATGATGAAGTTGTCAAGTTTTTTGAATTATTGAATTATGCAGATGAGCCATTGTGGAGTGGTTGTAAAAGTCAAAGTAGGCTATCAGCCATGTCACGGTTGCTTAATTGCAAATCTAAGTTTAACATGAGTGAAGCTTGCTATGATCGGTTGATGTTAATAATTAAAGATATGTTACCAGAAGATGTGAAGTTTGAAGAAAATTTTTACAGAACAAAGAAGATGATGAAGAATTAGGACTTGGGTACGAGAAGATAGATGCATGTCAGAATAATTGCATGTTGTTTTATAAAGAAACAACAAATTTAACGCAGTGCTCAGTGTGTGGGCATGCTCGATATAAGCCACGACTATTAAATAATGGTAGACGAAAAAATATACCGTATAAGGTCTTACAGTATCTCCCTATAGCACCAAGACTTCAAAGGTTTTTTATGTCCGAAAAAATTGCAAAGCATATGATTTGACATGCTAAGAATCGTACTTCCAACATTGTTGCACATCCTGCACATAGTGAGCCATGGAAACAATTTGATGCTCACCATCCTTCATTTCCTTCTGACCCAAGGAATGTCAGATTAGGAATGTGCACCAATGGTTTCAACCCATTCGAGCATTCTTCTATTCGCCTATTCAGTTTGGCACGTGCTCATTATTGTATACAATTTGGCGTCATCTATGTGTTTGAAGGATCAGTTTATGTTCTTAAGTATGATAATTTATGGATTAAAGAGCCCACATAAAGAACTTGACATATTTTTGAGGCCATTGATAGATGAACTGAACATGTTATGGTCTGACGGAATTTTGACATATGATGTGTTTAAAAAACAAAATTTTTAAATGAGAGTAGCACTTATGTGACTATCAACGACTTTTTTGCATATGCTATGCTATGCTATCAGGATGGAGCACACACGGGAGGTTAGCTTGTCCATATTGTTTAGAGCGTAGCAAAGCTTTTGTTCTCGAAAATGGGAGAAAGATATCATTTTTCGATTGTCATCGTCAGTTTCTCCCTCTTGATCATCCATATCGGCGATAAAGAGACAAATTTATGAAAGGCCGAATTGAAAGAGATATTCCACCTCCACAATTATCGGGCGATTAAATAAAGGCACGTGTCGATAAATTGCCTGATATTCAATTTGGAAATCAATGTATTAATGCTAGAATTCTTGGATTTGGCCAACAACATAATTGGGTTTTAAAAAGTATCTTTTGGAGTTTACCGTATTGGCATACAAATTTAATTCGACATAACTTAGATGTGATGCATATTGAACGGAATGTATTTGAAAATATATTCAATACAGTGATGGACATCAAGGGGAAAACAAAAGACAATGTCAAGGCCAGAGTTGATTTGCGTATTGCAAGCGCCCCGAGTTAGAATTAGAGCATGTTAATGGGAAAATATTGAAGCTGAGAGCCTCATTTATGTTGAACAAAGAACAAATCAAAGCAGTATGTCAATGGGTTAAAGAATTAAAATTTCTTGATGGTTATGCTTGAAACATAAGTCGATGTGTAAATATAGATGACTGTAAATTCTATGGAATGAAAAGTCATGATTGTCATATTTTCATACAAAGGCTTATTCCAATTGCATTTCGTGATTTATTACCCGATCCAGTATGGGATGCATTAACTGAGTTGAGTTTATTTTTTCAGGACTTGTGTTCAAGTGTGTTGCGAATTAAGGATGTAGAACGACTTGAGTTAAACATTGTCGAGATAGTATGCAAGCTTGAGAAAATATTTTCACCAAGTTTTTTTGACTCTATGGAGCATCTCCCCGTTCACTTAGCTTATGAGGCTAAAATTGATGGTCTGGTACAATATAGATGGATGTATAGATTTGAAAGGTAACACATCTTCCTTTTTATTCTTGATTAAAAATTTTGAAGAAAAAAATGACGTCTTAATTTCTAAGAATATTTTCAAGTATATGCTTCAATTGAAGAAAAAAGTGAAAAATCGAGCATATGTAGAAGGATCAATTTGTGAAGCATATATCATTGAGGAAATTTCCAATTTTTGTTCTTTTTACTTCGAACCAAAGGTACACACAAGGTTGAATTGATTTGTGAAGCATATATATATATATATATATCATATAAGAAATATTAATTTTTTGTTCATTATATTCCTGGACCAAAAGGTACAACACAAGGTTGAATCAAGTACCTCGAAATGATGATGGTGGAGTTCCAACTACCATAGGACATCTACCTATCTTTACTTATCCTGGTCGACCTTGTGGGGCTGTTGGGCGTTATAGGAGGGTCGACGAAAATGAGTATAAAGCAATTGAGCTTTACATACTTATGAATTGTGAAAAGATCTCTCCTTTCATTGAGTACGTATAGTAGTGTTAATTATTTCATATATTTACTTTATATTAATGTAAACTTTATTGTTTTTTAGTGAGTTTAATAATATCGTTACGCAAAGAGAACCACACTTGACTGACGCAGAGCTTGAGAAGTTACAAGATAGAGAATTTCCAAAATGGTTGAGAGACTATGTAAGTTGAATAATATAATAATTTCTGTCTCAATATGAATAATCATGACTATATTATAAATTGTTCTTTTTCTTCTTTTTGTGATAGGTTAATCATAATATTGACACGATTGATAGTCGAATTCTTGCTATTGCACAAGGCCCGCAAAGATTTGTTCGATCTATGAAGGGTTATTTTGTTAATGGATATAAGTTTCACAGCAAGGAATACTCACATGGAAAGAAAATAATAAACAGTGGTGTTTGTGTTAAGGGCAGTTGTTACAATGATTATGATCGTGATTACTATGGCATCCTGATTGATATTGTACAGGTAGAATACTTTGGTGAAGAAAATCAGGCGGTGTTATTTAAATGTGAGTGGTTCGATACCGAAAAAGGAGTTAGGGTACATCCTCGTCATGGACTTGTTGAAATCAATCACAAGTTAAAACTTTATATTGATGCTCCTTTTGTGTTAGCCGAGCAAGCTCAACAAGTTTATTGGTGGGTTGCATGCAAAATTAAAGAAAGAAATATATATGATATATTAGACATCGAAGAAACAGACGATAATATCCCTCCACAGATCGATAATTTTTTTGAAGAGTACGAGGTTGAAGCAATACAACCTATTATGCCTACAACAAAGTTAGATGCATCCAATGTATTAGTTAATGTTAATTGGTGTAGTTAATGAGGTAGATCAACATGAAAAAAATTTCTTGAGAACTCAAACATTTGAGAAGGATGAAGAAGAAGCAAATGTTGTTGACATTGAAGATGAAGATACTGAAGATGATGAAGTTGATGAGTATTTGTCAAATGAGGAGAATGATGATTAAAACTTTTTAAACTGGCTATTATATTTTTTCAAATTATCTAATATACTTAGTCAAATAATGAGAATGAGTATATGAACTTTTTAGGGTCCTTTAAGTGTGGTTTCAAGTACTGTTTAGCTTGATTAAAGTTGGTATTCACTTTGATTAAAATTGTTCCATCTCTTCTTCATTCTTGGTCTGCAATGTTCATATAGTATGCAAAGCTAATATATACTAAGGGATTTGACCAGTGCCACTAACTTGTTACTTAATTCTTTTTTTATTTGATTTGTAAAAACCTTCTCCGACATAACGTGGTTCTCCTTGTTTTTGGATTATTTGTAAAAACCTTCTCCGACATAACGTGATTTTTCAGGATTATTTCATACTCTGCATACAATTTAATTATTATTACACATTTGTTCGTTATCATAAATACTATTAGAGTCTTACCAAAGACTTAAGTGTAAATTAATCTTGCAGGAAATTTCTTGGATAGTAAATTACTTATGTATGATGTGTTTAAGCTGGAGCACTTTCACTAAATAAACTTTTTAAAAGCTAAAGCAAAGCTATAATCAAGTTAGAAATGGATTGGTAGTTGGTGCTCGTAAGAGCATGCAATTTGCTTGGTGATATATGTGTTTAGTGGCCCTGAGGCCTTATAGCTGAGGAGTTACTATTTGTAATTTATTTCTAATGTAGACATGACTAACTATCTAATAGGAAATATGTGTGCAGTATGCATCCTCTTACAAATCTACATTGACTGTTAACAACCAGTGTCCAAATTAATGAAATATGTAGAACTAATAGCTAATGCCAACCTTTTTAGTTTTGACATTGTTTGACATGTTTGAATTATTTGAAGTTTTACGCTTGATGCTTGAGTTCCTTCATAAATTCTACTTTCTCTAAAGGTACATAGTTCCTTAGGTTTTATTGGGTTGTAATTGCTTAAAATTAATCATTGCAGAGCTACAAGAAGTGGAAGTTGATGCCAATTGGCCTTGCAGAAGTGGAGGAATTCCAAAAACTTTAGGTGCTATTTGGTTAGCGAAAACTATTTTCTGATTTGGTTTCAGTAAAACTGAAAATTTGGTTTCAAAAATTTAGTTTTGGTTTCTAGTTTTCAGTTATCTAAAAACACGTTTGGTTAATGAAAACATCAGTTTTAGTTAGTTGAAACCAGTGAATATTTATTTGGTTATAAAAAATAATATTAATTTTTCTTGAACATTTTTAGTAGTAATTAAATGTTTAGTTATGTCACGCCCCGACTCAGGGTACGCGTGACCAGCTAGGGTACGGGTCAGTACTCCGAAGCCTACCATATGCACTGACCAACACTCATAGAAATATAACCAGAATAACATCGAAATCATAAATAGAAGCAACAGTACCAATTTTATTAACTGTTTGAAATCAGTTTGATCAAACCAAGTTCGAAAACATCACAAGTTTTAAGATAACATCCAAAAGTTTTCAAGAAACATCGCAACGTTTTACAGAAATAGCACAGTGCATAAACATGACTCTACTAGACACGACTACGACTAACAAACTGCTAACTATGAGATCTGCACCCTCGCCTGCTCTCCTGTGCACCATGCCACCAAGTCATACCTCACTGGTCGGGCTCTGCAAAACAACAATAAATAAACAGTGAGTTCACGAGGAACTCAGTGAACGGTTCTTTCGAACTTCCACTTAAAACCTCGGCAAATAACACATATAAGGAATTAAAAATAAGATCACACCACATAAGTTAATCAGTTTGCCAAGGCAAAAGAATGGATGAACCGGCCTCTCGGACCCTTATCCATTTCAGTAGCTCGGCCACTAATGGCCTCAATTATATATGGAAGGTTCGATTCTTCCCTCTATGAAACCAGGCCAATAGGCCTATTCACAACCAGCCCATAAGAGCGTCTCAACTATGAATTATCATTGCCTCGGATCTGTCGACTAGGATGGCCACTAGCCTCAGGAATCCTCCGGGTTAGGGATAGCTTGTCCCACCCAACTCGGGTCTACCATCAGCGTGACTCACTGACGGAATCTCAAGACCCTCCGCTACTCGGGTCTAACACCTAGCGGGCCCGCTGGTGCAATCTCAAGACCCCATAAAACCGCTGAGTAGTGTGGTAGTCGCTCGACAAATGACACTGCTCAGTAGACCATCTCAACCACAACCGAAATCAGGTTGTGCATATTTTCTCATATTTTGCTTTCCGGGCATTGCCCATATCCGACCCTACTCCCTCGGGTTACCTTATTTGGATGTTGAAATCCGTTGGCTATCCCTAGGTGTAGAACCTAGCAATTATACTTGTTTCTAAGTTGAATGTCACAACAAGGTACCAAGACCTTTCTTTTGAATGTTGTTAGAACGTACCGAATATAGATGAGTACGCGGTCTACTATTAATAACACCACTTGCCAAATATATCATGAGCATCAATTTTCATGTACAAGCCAAATTAAAGATGATAATTTCACTAAATAAACCGATAAGAAACATGCAATAACATAGCAACAATTAGGCATAATATCTAAAAATTAAATAAACCTTTCCTTTGAAGCATGTATCATAACAATCCTGTCCATATGAGCATTAGCAAGAACATTATCATACTCATGATAATATAGATTTAAAATTTGCTATCAACTACTAAGATGAACAGTAATCATATAATGCAAATTAACCCTAACACTAAGCATGGAAGTAGGAATTAAGACGACATAACGTGAGATCCAACGTATCGATCCGAACAGTCCCCACTTTCCACCCCTCTCCAATGCTCGGCCGACACAAGTAGGGTAATAACCTGCTCGGCCGAGTCCCCTAGGGATGGTAAATATGGTTGCGGCAGCAATACAAGAATAAATCCAAAGGTTTAAATAATATCGAACATAAGGCGATCCACGAGTCGCTAGACGAGCGAAAAAATTGGGGAAAATTTTGGCATGACCTTTCCCCTTTTTCCTCCACTCAGCCAGCCCTAAAAAACATGACATAGATCCGATTTAAACATAAAATCCCAGGTATACATATCGATTAAAATTCTAACACGAGAAGACGTGTCGATCGGCAAGAAAAACTCGCGAAAAGGATCCGATTTCAAACTACTAGGGTCGGCTACCCGCCTCCCCTCATAAGCACTCTAACCACTCACCTTGATTGGATCCCGAGGAAGCCTCGATGAAGACGAGTTCTGATCTCCTCGAGCGTCGATGCGAACTCGGCGCCGACAAGATCTCCCCTCTCTCCCTCTCTCCCTCTCTCTCCCTTTTCCCTCTTGCTCAGGCTGTGTGCGGCTCCAAGATGAGCCGCACAGCTCATGATGAGGGATTATATTCCCTCATCCACTAATGACTCAATTGCCCCTCTTATGACTTAGCCTCTACTCGATTCGATCCAAGTCCGATTCGGGCTTCGATTCTATCTACACTTATGAGTCGAACTCGACTTTAATAAGATATCTTATGCATAAAAGGAAATAACCATTGAGCTAATTTAAACTTCATGTTTTCATGGGTCAAGTTTTATCTTCTACTTGAGGCGATTCCGCGGCTCGACCCGACTAACCTCCGATCCGGTGCGCTGCACCAAAATAGATTTTTACATTAGGAAATTTTTGGGTCTTAAAAGTTAGTTTACAAAATTAAATATTTGCTAATATGGTTATAACATGTGACATATATCATAATTGTTTGTTACATATATCAGTTAATATTAAAGAATGAATGAGTTAAATGTTTGTAAGATTTAATTAATTTATTTATTGATAATTTTAAAAAAAATTGTTCAATTAGATATAAAAATTAATTAATAGTTATTATAAAATTTCAAAAAAAAAAGGTATAATGGTCTAAAATTAGTTTTGATTAAATTATAAATAGATTAAGTTTAAGAAAATTGAGTTATTTTAAAATTTGAGTTTGAGTCAATTAAATATAAATTGGTTTAATTAATTTGTAAATTTAAGATAATAGTTTGAGTTGAAAATGATGATTTTTATTTTTATTTTTAAAAATTAGATATTGTTTGATTTATTTTTAAATTAATTAATTTTATAAAAAATATTTATAATTACAAAGTTGCCACTACATTTTGATAACGAAACAGACAGTTTCGAAATCACAGAAAACAACATTATTGTGTTTTTATTTTTATTAAGAAAACTGATTTTGTTTTCATTCTGGTTTTGATTCAGTTTCATGAAAATACTAAACCAGACACATTTTCATAAGCAGTTTTGATTTCGGTGAAATCGAAATCATGAAAATAGATTTGGTTTCGCTAACCAAACAGACCCTTACGCTTTGACCCAAAAACTTCTGGATCTATTGGACTTTTCATTGCCAAGTTCACTAAATTGGCAAGTTAATTAAGGTTTGCATCATTTCTCTTGGTAATCATTTTATCATATTTGTTCTCAGAGTGTTTCCATGGGAAGCTATACCTGTTAAAAGCCCAGATGGATGCTTAAGAATATTATTGAACGGAAGATATGCTAGTCTGACATTTTCATCCTCAAATGGCCGTGAACTTTGAAGGATCTACCTTTTCCTGCCCACTTATCTTCAAACCATTTGCATTTTATTATGCCTTTCCAGATTTAAAAATTGGTGAACTCTACTAAATAGATCAATTAATTTCTACTTTCTAAGGTACATATAGTGTCTTCCATTCCATTCCATTATTCAAAGATGTACAATTTGTTATCTATTTACATATAGTGCTTAGGAATCAAGCAAAGTACTAGTTCAACAAATATATTCAGCTACTTCAAGAATATAAACTATTAAGACCTTACCAACACTTTGAATTAACTATTGTCTGCAAAGCCTACCACTTTCATATGCTTCAAGGGTATCTGCAATGCATATGAAACCAAAGAGAAAATGTTACATATAACACTCCAAAGAATTAGTCATGACTGTCTAAAAGGCTTTCATATGAGAGTCAATTTAAAGTATACAAGGCATTCCTCTCTCATGTTACATTCCAACTATAATTAGAGAGGACATATTGGTTGATCATTCTTACTAGCTATAAGGTCAATGTACAATCTTATAAAACAAGCAGGCTTAATCTAGGTATAGTGTTTCCTATAGAAAGGCAACAAACAGTTTACTTTAAGGACCAAATATGGATTCCTTTTTCATTATCTATTTGTTCTGAGAAAAGATTTAACAATCTGAAGTTTAAACAATGTTTGAGCATGGCATTCTTGCTTATTTTTGTAGCTTCATATTAGAAGCAAAACTGTTATCAAGTTGTAGTAAGAAAAACAAAGAGTAATTCTCCTTTTTCAAAAACAGCTTTAGTTGTCCCACAATACCTATTAGCCAGTAATGAATATTAACTAGTACTATGTGTGATAGCCAAGAAAACAAACTAAATTAAGGGAAAAGTCAATGGAATAAGTAAACCATTTACATAGAAGGCACAATTGCCACTTAGTTGTATCCATGCATATAAGGTGAACAATGCGGACACATATCAGCTTTTTAGACCATTAACTGTTGCAGGCAATTTCAGCTATGTTATATATATCTATTAATTTCATATATATATATATATACACTGTGAGAACCTATATGAAACGGAGGAAAAAGAAACTCCTTCTACCATCTATTTATATATGCTTCAATTGTTTATATATCCTTCTGATCATCTTCAATTATTTATATATATATATATATATATATATACACACTCTCTCTCTGTGAGAACCTATATGAAACTATATGAAACTATATATTTGTATATTTTTAGGACGGATCATCTTGGAGGAAAAAGAAACTCCTTCTACCACTTATTTATATATGCTTCAATTGTTTATATATCCTTCTGATCATCTTCAATTATTTATATATGCTTCAATTATTTTATTAAGTAATGGTGAGTACACAAGATCGAGGTCGAGGGCGTCCTCCTTTGAATCAATACCCTTCTACCACTTCTATACATTCATCATCTGAAGATATACCTGTACCACTTGTGATCATTTCTTCTGCACCCATGATACCAAAACATATACCCGTGATTGTTTCTTCAGCACCCATAATACTTGAACCTGTACCTGTGATTGATTCTTCAGCACCCACGATACTTGAACATGTACATGAGATTATTTTTTCAGCACCCACGATACTTATATTTGTACTTGTTACTGTTCCCATAGAAACACCTAGTATTCCTACACCGTCGACGTCGTCAGCATCGTTACCCTCACAACCTTTAGTGAATTTGCCTTTGATGTCATCAGTTTCTATTATACCATCTACGTCTATACATGACACATCTATTCCTACACAAAGTGATGATACTTCACATCAAAGTCGAGGAAGAGGACCAAATCAGCCTTCACAGCCGCCAGAGACACCAGATGATAGACACCTACTAATTATTGATAAGAAAAGGTATGTAGTCAAATATTCAAACACCATCATTTGTAAATACAAGATCTTTTTATTAACATCATTTATAATGTGTTTATTTGTTAACATTCTTTTTTACAGCTTCCCCGAGACAGAAGTGGTTCGAGATATTTTATCAATAATTAAGGCAAATTTCACTGGTGCATGGCCATGTTGGTCCCAAGTACCATCACATGTGAAGGAATTCATTTGGGACAAATTTAAGGTATTTCCCTATAAAGTAAGTCAAATTTCTTGAATGTAAATCACAAATTCATGTTATTGGATCAATCACTTGGTCAGATGGGGTACACAAAGTGATTACTGAAAGTTAAAGAAGCAATAAGAATGCAAGTGTCTGGCTACTTCTCTTTTCTTACAACCATTGCATGCACACAATTTGATGCACTTTCGAAGCACCACAAAACTTATTGTGGCATTTAAGATTGTTTATCTTCTTCTTTGTAAGCTTTTTATACCTGAATATGCAGTGTAAACCTATAGCTAAAGTTATGTGTTTCGCCTCTGCTTCTACTTTTTGTCTGCCTATTTGATCTGTAAGATGGTGTGTGACCTACACCACACATTGTGTGATCATATAATTGCATCAAATTGGTACTTCTTTAGAATGTTGTCAACTATCACTTCATTAATTTATTTGTCTTTTTCAGGCAGTTTTTCATTGGGATCCATCTAGGACAAGCGAGGTTCATGAAATATGGGATAGAACAGCTTGTCGATGCTTCTCTGACAATATGTGTGATGTTAGAAATTATGTGAAAAGAAGGGCTAATACTAATGATATTAGCCGAACTAGCGAATTTGGCCCTCCATGGATATCTCCATATGTGTGGAATCAACTTAATTATTGGTGAGCATTGGGTCACGGAGAAGTGGAGGAGAAAATTAGAAGTTGCTTGTCAAAATCGTAAGAAAGAGGTAGATAGTGACATCACACGACATACAGGTGGATCTATTTCATTTGTGGCTCATCGAAGAAAATTGGTATTATACTAATAGAATTTGTTGTCCTATATATTTTTTTTAATATTATTAATTAAATATTATTTGTCATTTTTTGTAGGAAGAAAAGTTGAATCGACCACCAACACATCTTGAGTTGTTTAAGCATACTCATCTGCGTAATAGTGGTGAGGGTGACTATATCGACAACAAATCGCAGAGTGTTGTGGTATGTATTTATTTTATATGTTGCTTCTTTTTAAAATATCGTAATTAACTATTTTTATAAAAAATTATATAGGAAACTTATGAGGCATCAATCATAGAAAAGTATGGTACAGATGTAGCATCACAACCCATTTTAGATCTTGAAGAATGGATTAATGCCTCTGGACATCCATCTCATAATCGGGTTTATGGCTTTGGATGTTGAGAGGATGTTAAATCCATTATAGGGAGTTCTAGCTCAGTAGAATCTAGTACATCGAGTTATGGGCATGGTCGAATGAATGATAAGTGAAATGTGATGCAGACTGAGATGACATTCATGCGATAGTATATTATTGAATTAGAAGCATCAATGCAATCACAACAATCACAAGTGCAGTCGCAAGTACAAGCACAAGTGGAAGCTCAACTTCAGTTGATGTTAACACAACTCGGCTTTCCAGTCAACTCTTTGCAATCAACAGATTCACCTTCAGCTTCCACCGCACCTCCACCTCCACCTCCACCTCCATCTGGGTTATGATTTTCATATTGGTTGTTAATTTTGTTGTAAAAATTTAAATTTTATTAGGGGAGATTTGACTTTTAGTAAGGTTTGTATTTATTTGATAATATACTCGATTGTAGATGCTCGTTACTTAGTTGTTTTGGTTATGAAAATATGAGTTTTTTTTTCTTGACTTGTATTTATATTTGTGATTGGGTAATAAGAAATTTGATGTGTGATTTGCCTTCTAGATTTGCCTTCTAGGTTGTATACAGGAAAATGAAAATTCATATGGGTATAATAGATATTTTAATTATAAAATGTATTATCAACGGATGTCCCCGTTGATAATACCAACGGATATCAGTTGGTACCAAATGGTACCTTTGTTGAACCTATGAATAATGTCGTCGTCTGTTTTCGTTGGGATTCCCAACGAATAACTCTGTTGGTAATCCCAACAGATGTTCTGTTAGTATTACCAACAGAGATGATATCCGTTGGTATTACCAACAGAAATGATATCTGTTGGTATTCCCAACGGATTATAATTTCCGTTGGTGTTACCAACGGATATGTTGGATATTATTATATCCGTTGGTAATACCTAGCATGGTCAACACCGACGTATTTATCAACAAATAATTCGTTCGTAATAGATTATTAATGGATTTTTGGGTATTACCAACGGATTTAGTCCGTTGGTGATATCCTTTTTTTTAAAAAGTGAAACATGCCCTTACATGACTCTTATTTTTCCCCACTTGTCTAATATTAAACAGGTCCTTGGATTCTACGCTAACATATTATTAACAAAGAGTTCTGGCATGTAGCCCAACATATTATTAGATCCATACTACATCATCTAGATATGTATCATCGAATAAATTGATTAAACTGAACCAATTCATTTTTTATGATGATGTCTCAAGATTTTATTTTTATTATTCATCATATTTGAATGATTTGACAAGATTTTCTTTTGATGATATATTGTGTTTGACATGACAAATGTATTATTTAATAAACATTATTTTGATGAAGAAAATGGCACCTCTTTCAGTGGCTGTCACGTTAAAATAAAGGAAATAATAATGCAAATGTGAAACCCTGAGAGGGTCGACGTACAAATAATTCTAAGTAGAGAGGATCCATATGAGATTTACCTTAAAAATTATAAACAAAAAATTGTGAAGTACTAATGAAAGTTTGATCGACATCTGATTCCAAATTCGAAACAGACTCCGCTGGAACTTGTAATCCTTACCCAATAGTAAGCAAATGAGTTGGACACAGATGAGGAACTTTAGCAACCAAGTTAATTCTCATCAAGATATAGAGGAAAAAATCATCAAAAAACACAATTTGTTCTAATAATGAACCAATCCAACTGAGTAATATCGCAGAGCATAAAAGCTTCAAAGCTTCGCAAGGATACATACAGTAAGAGAACTTCTGATACAAATAAAGGACAAGCTGTAGATGACTTATGATATACCTACAATGTTTCAACAAATTTTCTTCTACCTACATACAGAACACACAAGTATTAGTACTTAATCGACTGCAAGACTAAATACCATAGACAATCCACTTGCATTGCATAACATTAATCTTTCAAAAAGAATACAGATGCAATAGCGAACAATGATTCAACACAATGATAGGGTTGCAAAATCAAAATGGTACATACTTACCATGCGCCAATTATTAAGTGGTCTTCAGTTACATGCCAAGAAGTTACCATAAGCTATTAGCAGGACCATTTGGGTTTCAAAAATATAATGTCAATGATCTCACATAGTGCCTTGTACCTTAAAGGTTTGTGTTTTAAGCAGCTACCTTAGCTGCAGCAGCTTCTTTCTCTTCAGATGTGAAAGGGATTGGCTTTGTTGGTGCAGGTAGGCGTCCGATGCCGTCGACCCTATCTCGCTGCTTCGGTGGAGGCCTAGCTGGTTTTGGTAGTAGTCTTCCTTTCTTTTCAAACCATTCAGGCTTGAGCAGTGCTCTTAATCCCAATTTATTGTAGTACACCTTCCTAACAGAACCACCTGCTTCTTCCACCGCTGCTTTTGGCCGAGCAGTGACTCTAGATACCTTCAGAGTTTACATGAATGTCACAAAATGTTTGATTCTGTAGTTCAAATGATGGCGCAAATAGCAATGAAGGTAAAAAAGCAAGAAAAGCATGTAATAGGTGCTTGTCTTGATCATTTATGCAAGTCATAATACAGGTGTTTGATACTATATGCTTACAGCAATGATGATAGAGCTTGTCTTGATCATTTATGCAAGTCATAATATTAATCCAAAGGTGCCATCAGTTCTCATGACAAGAAAACTAGTTATATAATCAAGGGATTCCTTACACACTGAAATACATATTAATGCACATTACACGATTTATTTGTGTGGTTTCAAAAATCAATTAATGCCTTCTTGAAGCTATACATATGTGTATGCAGCCCTAATTACTGCATTGCACACAAGATAAACACTACTAACATACATGAAAGCCGCATAAGTGGTCGCATTGTGCATAAATGGCCAGCATATTACACAAATGCAGTTGGGCTGGAATTAAACCCATTACATAGTCTAGTCTGACCCAAAAATCAATTAAAAAATTTATTTCTGCCAATTTGTAACTTGTAACTGATGACTTTTCTGTTTCTTTCTTATGCCGCAATACATCTCATTTGTCATTTTTATTGCAGTAACGCTTCATTTTCTCTCAGTCATCCCGCTTGGAATCAAGAACTGTACACCCGTCCTCCAAGCACTGCATCTCAACTGTTTGTCTTCCACTGCTACTGCTGCAATTTAGGCTTTTTTCTGCTGCCTCTGTTTTTCTCTTCCTTCTTCTGCTGCAGTTTTTTGTCTCTGTTTCTTTCTCTTCCTTTTTATCTGCTGCAATTTCTTTTCCTCTTCCTCTTCTGGTGTTACTGCTATCCTTTGCTATTACTGATTTTCCCTTCTTAATGGAAAATGTGAATAATAAATATGCAATTTATTTTCCTGGGATTTAATTTATGGTTTTGCTAATAATGTTCACTTGTTAGGCATTTCAAGATTATTAATTGATTATTTCAAATCATCAACACAAGGATCATCAGGTTACTCTAGCTAAAGGACTTGAGACCTGGTTCAACTGATCCAGGTTGGAGATATGGACCATATGGATATCAGCTGGATCATTTGTAGTGTACAAATTATGTGGAAGAACAACCAAAGAAGGAATCTACACTTTCAAGCAACACCTTGCAGATGTTGAGGGTCAATTTTCAGCAGGCCATGCCCTAAAATTTATCCTGAACTGAAGCAAAAAAGATTTGTGAGGATTTATATTAGGAATGAAACAACAACAACAAAGCTTCAATCCCGTACTAGATGGGTCAGCTATATGGATTCTTTGTCTGCACATCCCTTTGTCCAAGGCTAGATCTGCCTCAATATCTAGTTCTTAAACATTGTTTCTCTCCATGTAATCCTAGGCCTACTTCTACCCTTATTCCTACCTTTTACTACTAAACTATCATATTTTCGAACCTGTGCACTTGGGGATCTCCATAGCACATGTCCAAACCATCTTAAATGACATTCTCTTAATATGTCTCCAATATGTGCTATATTGCACCTTCTATCAGATGTATTCATTTCTAATCCTGTATGACCAATCATCCACCTTAACATCCACATTTGTGCCACATTCAACCTATGTATATGTTGAACTTTAGTTGCCCAACACTCACTCTCATATAGCACGGCTGGTCTAACCGTTGTTCTATAAAACTTTCCCTAGGTATCTTCTTGTCACATAGCACGCCTATGACACTTCTCCATTTCAACCATCCTGTTTTGCTTCTATATTAGGAACGAAAAAGAAGAAAAATGAGTCAAAGTTAATTGATGAAGAGAAGGTAGAGGTCAACATACATTTTTAGAGAAAAAGAAGATCTTGAAGTACTGATGAAGAGAAGGCAGAGGTCAACATACATTTTTAGAGAAAAAGAAGATCTTGAAGTACTGATGAAGAGAAGGCAGAGGTCAACATACATTTTTAGAGAAAAAGAAGATCTTCAAGTTCTCAAAGGGACAGCAAGAGGCCAACTGGTCAAGAATTAAAGGACCAATAGATCCATTAACAAATAGTGATCCAGAGGTAGCAATAGAAGAAAGAGGTTCAGTTAAGCAAACCACTATAAAGATCAACTTGCCAAGGAAGAAAGAGACAGATTTAACCAACATGTGGCTAGATGATTTTATGAAGCTGGCATTGCATTTATATCGCCTCCATAAACTACTTGCATGTCATGGTAGAAGCAAAGACAAGGGAAGATTTAGAAATTCATAAGCATGCTGATTTTTCTATGATCGAGAATATTCATGGAAAGATAAGAAATGCACTAATTATGTGCTAATTGTGAACTTGAACAATCTTTTTCAAATCCATCATTTATCCAACAAAAGCCATACTGCATATTATATTTATAGTGTTCTGGATGACTGCATAAAGGATGATGGAGAAGAAAATGAGCTACATGTAATGATTGGACTATGCTGTAGCAAATCTTGCAGCCGCTAGAATAATGAAAGAGGTTCATCCAAATATATTTAGTTCTTCTTGTCAACGTAATGATCGAAAGAGGTGCTTCGACTATTGATATGATGCTTGAAGCGAAGGCAAGACAACAGCAATTTAATATTTTTATGTATAATGACCACAAAACTTTACGCATGATGAACCACTTCCCTCAACAGGATGAGGCCTCGCATCACTAATGTTGCCACTTCTATGCCTTCTCTATAGGACCACATGAATGTAAGAGAAAAATTAAGGCCGAAGTTCTCTGCATATGAACAAGTGTCAAGCAATATAAATGACTAAATAGTCTTATATTATTAAAGGAACTGAACAAGAGCAAATGAATAAATGATATCGCTATGAGCACACATTTTTGGTAAAGCTGTTTCCGCAATTAATATATACAATTCTACCTCTAGTGAGATTACTTCCAGTTGCTGATGGAGATAAGAAGCCTCTTATGGGATTTTTGTATGGTGAGATATAATATACCAAAAAAGGGTTTAATGGAAATCTACAAAAGCATAGAATTCTGGTAGAGGCCATATGGTAAACCCATTAATACCATCCATTGATAAGGGAAACCATGATACCTCTCTTCATCTTGCCACATATTATAACAATCCCTTCTACTATTACAGAGGTTGTTCTGAGATAGAATCAGATAGTGTTATAATGGTTGGTATTGGAACTTGTATAAAAACTTTCTTTATTGACACTAACATTCAAGATATATAGTGCAACAAGGGTGGAGTTCAAGGCATATAATGATCTAACAGGTCTCTTTGGAAGACAACAAGCAGTGAGACAAAGATCAATATTTGATAGAATTTAATCCAGTTAAGTAATTAATTAATATTGTCAAAAAGTTAACATCTTTTATTTTCAATTTAATATCCTATATAATTGTTATCTGTTCAGATTAAACAGCACATTGACGATCAATGTTTGGATCTGGCATTCCCAAATTACAATCAATATCCTCTAGATGCAAAGAGGAATTGGAATGCATTTGAAAAAATATCTTTAGCCAATATAACTTTGAAGTGTTCACACCTCTAACAACTTTTTGTTATTATTAATTTATTATCCTCTAAAGATTCAGAAAATTTATCTTATACATTCACACCAAGAGAAGGAACAAACTACACCTAAAAATTGATGAAACGAGAATGGAGGAGATACATTGGTTATAAAACATGAGGCAAGTGCAAGGGAAAGACAAATTGGTGATTAAAACAAGGGTTATACCTGGATAGGGCTTGATATGGAATTTAGTCAAGAAGCATTAGGAGCTAATGAGCTCTCTCAACCAAGGTTGAAGCTCCCGATTCACTACAAGAGCTCATATAACAAATCGTAATGAACTAGAACTTGGATGTAGATGAAGAGAGCAAGAAGTGCAATGACTATGTTGAACTCAACAATGATTGCAGAGATAATGACACAATGTCAATAAATACCTTCCAATGGAAGATTAAGCACCTGATTTAATGTTTATCAAGTGTTAGATAATTAATTTTTTTATTTATAGATGCAAAAACATTTCCTATATATTAACTTTTCATATCTTTATCAATTTAAATTGCTTATTTATCATTTCATATACATATAACATGTCATGATAAATGGGCATCATATCTAATCATCATCGTGAACTATGTTGATTAAGATCTTAACATCTTTATTATGTGTTTATTAATATAATATTTTTGAAAAATATAGACCACATATGCATCAACTTGTAGACTTCTGTACAGCATTTCATATGCTTTTTAAAACCCTGCTCATTAGCACATTACTTGTTAGTAGCAAATCAGTTGGGCCTGTAGGCCTTTCCGAAGCAACATGTAGGAAAATGGAACAGGCAAATGCCAGTATGACAACTAAGAACATACGTGCCAACAACTATGACCTGGACAATTTTCCTTTTATTATATCAAGACAAGACAGTTCATGTTATCCCACAAAATTTATATGCGAAATTAGATCAAAATTTGAGTTTCGTAACCTTTATTTCAATGGTCAATTTCAAATCACCTGGGTGAGGTGACAGGACTAAAAACACTCAACATGAACCAGTAATCAAGTTATTCCATAAGCAGTTACAATAGCTCCTGCATGTAGCTTACCTCTAAGTGAATTGGCCATTTGATATCTTCAGACCCACGAGCCATCAATCTAAGACCATCTTCTATCTGCTTCCCTATTGCACCTGTATCCTACAGTCACAAACATTAAGGATGAACTTGAACCCATCAAACATGGAAATGATGTCAATCTGAAAATAGAACTGAGTACCTTGAGTGTTTTCATGGTAATAAGTTCTGAAGAGTCAATTTTTCCAGCATTTATGAGCTTTGTGATATTGCCAAGACCTACAGGCTTTTATGATAATAAATTAAGATAATGATTAGAAGACAATGGAGGAAAATAAACATTTTTTCGTCCAATTAAAAGATTCAAGGAAAATATAAAAACAATAAGCAAGCAAGTGCCACAAGAGACAAAAAGATCCAAAGCGACACATATTACATTTGTCTCAAAATAATTATGGGACGGGAGGATGTATGTCTATCAATGAATCGATGATGTTATATAAATATCATTTGTTACTCTTGCTCGTCTTGCATTGTCCAACTTCTAGAGTTAAAGATCAGAAATTACTAAGTTCTCAAAAAGGCCAACCGCACACATCTCTAAATCCAAACTCGTCTGCTAAGATACACAATTTACACTGTGAGTCTGTCACTTATCAACGTTGCTAAGCCTATCGATGCCAAATTAATATCCATTTTTACAAGCTAAAGCAATTACATTATCGGAAAAGAACTGCTTATCCTTCCCATTATCTTCATCTCATACAAAACAGAACAAGACAATATATGTAACCATCAGACTAATTAAGAAAAACAAATCACCTGGAAGGTGCGGCTGAAGGGGTTCTTAAAACCCCTCCTAGGAAGTCGGCGGCGGAGAGGGGTCTGCCCACCCTCGAATCCAAACTTCATCGTCCCATGAGCCTTCTGCCCCTTGTGCCCTCTTCTGGCTGTCTTTCCCCTCCCAGACCCAATTCCCCTCCCTAATCGTCTCTTCTTCTGTCTCGCCCCCTTGTTGGTCCCTCAGATCATTCAGCCTCAACAAACTCACGGTCGACGAAGATGATCCCATTGCCATACCATTGTATGAGGACCCAAAAATCCCATTGGGAGCCAAAGCCAAGGCAACCGTCGCATCAGCAGGCCGTGGTGTTAGGGTTCTAGCGATGGGGACGATGGTGGCAGGGAGGTGTCAGGATTCGAAGGGTTACCTGACTGAGTATCGTCAATCAATTCCGCACACTTAGCTGGTCGTCGAGAGGAAGACTCCGAAGCCCAGTTGAGTCAAGCGGACCCGCGACAAGAAGGAAAAGGGGATCTGAGTAAGGAAGTGGGAAGAAGAGGGAAGAAGAAGTTTAACCAAGTTGTCTGTTGTTCTCTTATTCCAAAAGACAATCCTATTTATACTCTATTACATTGTATTTTAAGGAATCAAATTACATGACGTAATCTTTACTCCAATAGGGCCTACTCGTTAGTCATTTCTCCCTGCGAGTGTGGCCTTCCAGCTCAGCTTCTACTCGGTCTTCTTAGTCAGCTTCGTCCCAACGGTATGCACGTGAATTTTTCGTGACATTACCATCTTCCCGCGGAAGAACCTTGTCCACAAGGTTCTGAGATTGCTGCAATTTGTCAACACTCGCTTGTGTAGGTTGGCCCGCATGCCTCTGTGTTCAACAATGGTAGTGGTGTTATCTGCATCGATGGCTCCCCCCGGCATTGCTTAAGTACTGATATGTGAAATACTAGATGAATTCGCGCTGCTTCAGGCAAATCAAGTTTATATGCCACCTTACCGACCTTTTTTATGATCTGAAAAGGACCGAAATAATGGGGACTCAGTTCCTGTTGACGCCGAAGGCGAATGGAAAGCTGACGGTACGGCTGTAATTTTACAAATACCCACTCGCCGACTTGCAACTCCATCTCACGACGATGCTTGTCAGCCTGTGTTTTAATTCTTAACTGAGATTTCTCCAAGTTAGATTTCAGCTGTCGGAGTATAGCATCGCGATCGATCAATTCCCTGTCGACGCTGGAGTTGCTAGAAGTGCCTCCCGTGTATTGTATAAATGTTGGGGGATCTCTGCCATATAAAGCTCGGAAAGGTGTCATTCCTACTGATGATTGGTAGGATGTATTATACCAAAATTCAGCCCACGCTAAAAATTTCTCCCAAGCAGAAGGTTCCTCCTAAGTGAAGCGAAGGTACATCTCCACACACTTGTTCAAGGACTCAGTTTGACCATCCGTCTGTGGATGATAGGCCGAACTGAATAAGAGATCTGATCCTTGTAATCGTGCCATCTCTTTCCAAAACTCATTGGTAAAATGAGTGTCCCTGTCGCTGACAATAGACTTTGGTATTCCATGCAGTTTCACCACTCCTGTCATGAACACTTCAGCTACCAATTTGGTTGAATGCTTCTTAGGCAAAGAAAAGAAGTGACCATATTTACTTAATCTATCAACTACAACCATTATCACTGACCGACCATTTGACATTGGCAACCCAATGATAAAGTCCATTGATATGTCATCAAAGACTTGATCCGGAACTGGTAATGGTTGCAGCAACCCAGCAGGATTCAACTGCTCAACCTTCATTCTTTGGCACACTTGACATACCGCAATGAACATCTTAATATCCCTGCGCATGTTTGTCCAAAAGAAGTTAGCAGATAATCTATGGTGAGTGCGTGTTATACCTGAATGGCCTCCCACCAAAGAATTATGGAATTCACCAATCAAACAAGACTTAAGAGATACATCATCATGTATGAAAATTCTTCCCTAATATAAAACCAAACCATCCCTTATCTAATATTTGTCTAACAGTTCCCCTTGATGTATCTGTTGATGCAGAGACTTAAGTTGCTCATTGGTTTTGTTGAGGTGTTTCAGTTCAGTCAGAATGCCAAATGTTGGCTCGGATATACTCATAGCAGCGAATTCAGCTTCACGCGAAAGAGCATCAGCTGCAGAATTAAGCTTACCTTACCTGTATTTTATCTCAAATTCATACCCCATTAGTTTTGAAAGCCACCTATGCTGGTCAGGAGTTTGAATTACTTGAGTTTGTAACTCAAGGGATCCATGATCAGTCAAAATGATGAATTTTCTTCCCAACAAATATTGCTGCCACTTATGGACAGCTCTCACAATTGCAAATAATTCACGTTGATAGGTTGATGCTGCTTGCATTTGAGGGGATAATTTTTGACTGAAAAAAGAAATAGGATTTTTGTCTTGAGAAAGAACTACACCAATTCCTAAACCCGAAGCATCAGTTTCCACCACAAATATCTTGTTGAATCGGGCAGAGTCAATACTGGTGGAGAACTAAGAGCAGTTTTCAATGCATCAAATGCTGCTTGTGCTCTGTCACACCACTTAAATGCATGTTTCCTTAGTAGATCAGTCAAAGGAGCAGCTAGCTGTGCAAAAAAATTTATGAACCTCCTGTAGTAACCTGCTAAACCCAAAAATCCTCTCAATCCCTTGATGTTCTTGGGTTCTGGCCAAGATTGCACAGCTCTAACCTTATTTAGGTCTACTTGGATACCTAAAGGGGTGACTAAGTGACCCAAGTATTCGATTGTTTGGCACCCAAAATGACACTTGCTCTTTTTTGCTACCAGTTTATTATCCCTGAGGACTTGCAATGTTATTTTCAAGTGTGATTCATGCTCAACTACTGATTTGCTGTAAACCAAAATGTCATCAAAGAAAACCAAAATGAATTTTCTCAAGTAAGGCTAAAAAATTCTATTCATTGTTGCCTGAAAAGTTGAGGGAGCATTAGACAAACCAAAGGGCATTACTAGGAATTCTTAATGCCCTTCATGTGTTCTAAATGTTGTTTTGGCAATATCCGAAGCATGGACCCTGATTTGATGATAACCAGTCAACAGGTCCAGTTTAGAAAAAATTTGTGCTCCTCCCAATTCATCAAACAACTCGTCTGCTGTGGGGATAGGAAATATGTCCCTTACAGTTACTGTATTCAAGGCTCTATAGTCTATACAAAATCTCCAAGTTCCATCTTTTTTCTTAACCAATAAGACTGGGGATGAAAATGGACTGGTGATATTTTGAATTAGCCCTTCATTCAACATATGCCTGACTTGTCTTTCATTTTCTCCTTTTTGGAAATGAGGATATCTATAGGGCTTGACATTCATTGGATTTTGGTGAGGTAACAGATGTATCCTATGATCAGTTTCTCGGATAGGAGGTAGCCCTTTTGGAGGAGTGAAGACATCCTCAAAACCAGTTAACAGATTCCTTAGACCAGAATGCTGACAACTATCAGTATGTGTGTCTGTCGGAATCAATTCAAGCTGGTACATCTCTAACACAGCTTGGGTTTCACATATCTTGGATAAGGTACTGCATTGGATTGCCTTTGCGTTAGCAGCTTGGTCCCCTTTCCAAGTACAATTCTTACCTTGCATCTGAAACTTGAATGTCAACTTTGCAAAATCTATCACAACTGGTCCCAAAGTAGCCATCCAAGCTACTCCCAAAACAATATCAAAACCCTTGATTGGTAAGGAGAAAAAATTAGTTGTGATTGTTGTGCCTTGAATAGAGAGTTGAACTTGTTTTATGATGCCTTCACTTTGAATTTTAGCTCCACTGCCAACCATCACACTGAATGGAGCCGCAGGTTCTATAGCCAACCCCAAGTACTTAAGCATTCGAGATTGAATGAAATTGTGGGTGCTGCCACCGTCAAGCAACACCTGCACACTTTTACCTTTTATAGTGTCATTGAACCTTAATGTAGTAGGTGAAAAACAACTCGATAGTGCATTAAATGAAATTTGAGATGGCTCAGCACATTCCTCTTCAGTTTCCTCAGGTATTATATTCTGATCGTGTACTGGCAGCTCATCATCTAACATAAACAGTTGTGGAACTTTGCACTTGTGGCCGTAAAAATATTTGTCATCGCAATAAAAACAAAGACCTTGTTCCTTGCGTTTTTGTGCCTCAGCCACTGATATGTGTCTGGGTATTTGCCTGCTCTCACCAGATACGACTGATGGTATAGAACTTGGCCTTGGAGTTGACATTGCTGTATTGGCTAAGATATTCTTTGTAGGCATTGGCAACATTCCTTGGTGTCGAACACTTGTGACTTGATTTGGATACCGTCGGACGGAAGCCAATTTTGCTTCACAATGCTTGGCTATCGTCGCTGCGTCGTGCATTGTCACTGGCTGGAAGGATAATACATCTGTTTTAATATTTGGTTGGAGACCCGAACTGAAACAATTCACCAGAAATGATTCAGGTAAATCTGTAGTTTTTAGAGCAAACTCCTCAAATTTACTTTCATAGTCTTCCACTCTGCCGTTCTGTAACAATTTGGTAAGCTGTCCTTTCGGGGGTTCCAGCTCAGTAGGTTCAAAGCGACGACTCATCGCCTCGACTAAATGTTTCCACCCAGATAATTGTTTCTGTTTCTGCATCCAACGGAACCATCGTCGAGCTATTCCATCCATGCGAAAAGACGCCATGGTGACTCAATGTTGGTCCTCCGTTGAATAAAAGTCAAAAAAATCTTTAGCTGCTGCGATCCATTCTTCAGCATCGGATCCATTGAAAAGTGGCAATTCCACCTGAGGTGGTTTTGGTGGAAACGGAAATTCATCATCATCACCATTTTCTCCTCTGTTCAACCCTCGCCATCGAGGTTTTTGGTAACTAGGGCTGCATGTTGGTGATTGTTCTACTGCGATTGCTTTGTTCTTATTCCACTGGACCATTTGACTATTTAATAATCCGATCTGCGAAGAAATCGATTGCAAAATCTTTTGTTGCCCCTCAATTACTTGTTGTTGAGAATCCATGTTTGATTGAAGGGATTCCAGCATTTGATTGTGACACTCTCCAGCTAATGCATGATAGCGCGTTTCCATTCTCGAAATAAAATTGGAAGAGTAACGACGATGAAAGCACCAATGTCAGGATTCGAAGGGTTACCTGACTGAGTATCGTCAATCAATTCCGCACACTTAGCTGGTCGTCGAGAGGAAGACTCCGAAGCCCAGTTGAGTCAAGCGGACCCGCGACAAGAAGGAAAAGGGGATTTGAGTGAGGAAGCGGGAAGAAGAGGGAAGAAGAAGTTTAACCAAGTTGTTTGTTGTTCTCTTATTCCAAAAGCCAATCCTATTTATACTCTATTACATTGTATTTTAAGGAATCAAATTACATGACGTAATCTTTACTCCAATAGGGTCTCCTCGTTAGTCGTTTCTTCCTGCGAGTGTGGCCTTCCAGCTCAGCTTCTACTCAATCTTCCGAGTCAGCTTTGTCCAACGGTATGCACGTGAATTTTTCGTGACAGGAGGGGAAGGGATGTCGCCGGAGGGCGGATCGAGGAGATGGTGGGCGAGCGTAGAGAGTTGGGATAGGCGGCGACGGAACATGCCTATTTCGTCGAAACAAAAGAGCAGAATCGCGGAGATTGGTGGCGGCGATCGCTGGATTGCGGCGGGCGGGCATGAGAAGAAGGTGAACAAAAAGGTCTTTGAGGGGTTTATTTATCGAAATGTAAACTATACCCTTATTTTATTATTGTAGAAAGGGTAAATTGCAATATTGCACTTGCATCTTTCACGACTAATTGCGCCTCATTGTTTCAAAATGAGCACTAATTTCTTGAAAATCTACTCATTTAAAATGATTTTGTAAATAACATAATATTCATTAATTAAAATTATTTACATCATTTATCACTTCTTTCGCTAGTTCGCTAATTTAGGAGAGTATTTCACTACTAGAAATCGAGTCTTCAGCAACGGCTATCAGCAACGGCCGCTCAAGCCGTTGCTATTTGCAACGGCATTCTTACGGCCGCCCGAGCCGTTGCAGATATCTGTATCTGCAACGGCGTTCTAACGGAAAACCGAGCCGTTGCGGATTATTTTAATTATCAGCAACGGCTTTTTGACGGAAAGGCGAGCCGTTGCTGATTTTTTAATCTTCAGCAACGGCTTGCTAACGGATAAGTGAGCCGTTGCTGATGATAACTTATCAGCAACGGCTTTCTAACGGGCGAGTGAGCCGTTGCTGATAAGTTTATATAGGGCACGCTCTCGCGCCCGACCCTTCTTCCTCCCGCTGCTGTCGTCGCCGCTCCTGCCGACGCCTCTCGCCGCTGCTGCCGACGCCGACGCCTCTCGCTGCCGCTGCCGCTGCTGCCGGTATGTTGATCGGCCGGAGTATAGGTTAAAATCCGACCGAAACCCTATTTCTAGGGTTTCAGCCGGCGGCGGTCGGCCTATGGCCGCCGCCGGACCTTCTACAGTGGCCAGATAGTATGTCCGGCCACTGTACGCCGGCGCCGGAGGGTGGACTCCGGCGCCGGAATTTTTATATATATATATATATATATATATATTATTGTTTTGAAATTGTTAATTAATTATTTTATAATTGTTAATTAATTGTTTAGATTAATTGTTTAATTTGTTAGATTAATTATTAGTGTTTAGATTAATTTCGGACGCGCGCCGGAATCGTCCACTTCGGACGCGCGCCGGAATCATCCAATTCGGACTCGCGCCGAAATCGTCCACTTCGGACTCGCGCCGGAATCGTCCACTTCGGACTCACGCCGGAATCGTCCACTTCGGACGCGCGCCGAAATCGTCCAATATGGACTCGAACTGTCTCGAAACATTTAGAAAATAATCATCCATCCGACGAGTTGATATGTTTCACGTACGCATCGACGAATCGGATATGATTTAGCAAAACCTTAGATCTGTTCGGGAATTGTATGTTCGTGTAAAAGAAGTAGATGATCTTTTATACGACGTATAATTCTTGAATATATCTCTACTATTTATACAATAATCTGATTATATATCTGTTCGACAGATATGTCTGGTCGTGGTTATCGACGCAGGAGAGTTTCGGAGTCTCCGATCGGTGAGACTCCAGCACTTACTCATGCTGCTGATCCTCCTGTTGCTGATCCTCATTCCGATGATACTGTCGAGGCTAGTACATCCAGACGTAGGCGGCCACGCGGGCCGAACAGGTGGCAGCCTCCACCAGCCACAGAGTCACGTAGATTGATTAGCGTGATTGGGGAGCGGTAATATATCATGAATTATGAATCATTACAAATTCATTATATCATAATATAATATTAAAATTTATTTTTGTTGTGCATGTTCGAGCAAGAAGAAGTGCCGAGGAGTATTTCTTCTACTATTCAACGATACATGCACGAGGCATGGCCTACGTGGTCTCACGTGCCTAGCGAGCACGTCGACATGTTATGGCGCGAGTTTGAGGCACGTATTATTATTATTTTTTACATGCATGATGATATATTAATATTGGTACTGATATTATTATTTTGCAGGCTCGCTATACATGGGCCGAAGATCAGAGGCCCTTCATTTATGCTGCCTGGGAGGCTATTTCCCGGGCAAGGTACAACGGGCAGCTGGGGCAGGCTCGGTCCCAAGCGATGGCCCGAGCTGGGACCACTAACATCGCAGAGACTCGGGGATACGACCCCGGTTGGATTACTCCGGATATATGGGACCAGCTCGTGGGGATATGGTCGACGGATCGATGGCAGAAGGTTTCTCGGAATGCGGCTAGAAATCGCATGTCGAGAGGAGCAGCGCGTCACACCGGCGGCTCTGTTGCATTTGCAGTGCACGCAAATCGTATGGTAAGTATATCTTTTAATTATATATTTTATTTGTTATTATGTGTACTAATTAATGTATTTGTTTTGTAAATATAGACGACGGTGTCGGATGACGGGACTGTCCAGCGACCCTCCCCGATGGCGGTGTTTGAGCGGACTCACCGTCGAGCACATGGGACGGGGGAGTACATCGACAACCGCGCTGCATACATTATGGTAATTATATATTTGTTTAAATTATTCATTATATATTTATAATTTAAGTTTTATGATAAATATTAAACAAAAAATCAAACTCGAGTAGGAGACCTACAGCCAGACGGTGGTGCAGCGCGGGGGTACCCCCGAGGACTTTGACGCAGCAATGTGGGTCGAGGCTGCAGGTGGCTGGGACCATGGCAGCGTATATGGCTTCGCAGATAGTGGTCATGCGCGAGCCGTACTAGGGCCACTTGGGGCACCGACCCCTCCGGTCGCTGGTGAGCGGCCGTCCACCTCTAGATCCAGTTATGATCATAGTAATAGGATAAGGACACTAGAGGAGACGGTCGCGCGTCAGACTGAGATGATGGAGCGTCAGAGTCAGACGATGGCGAATATAGAAGCTATGCTACGCAACTTGTCAGGTCATCCTGAAGCAGTCATCTCTTCGGCATCATCTAATCCATCGTCCTCGAGTCAGTCCACGCCGGTGTACACTCAAGCGCTCCAGACCCCGCCATATAATCCAGACCATCCTCCATCGTGATCGTGAGATTTTTTGTTTGGATATTGAACTTGTTTAACTTATTTTGTTTGGATATTGATACTTCAATTTTGCATTTGAATTGTTTTTATACTATCGTGGATAATTATCAATATAAATATAATTGTTTTGATGTATATATGTTGGTGTGTTTGTGATGTGTGAATGAATGTGTATGACGTGTTTGTGATGTGTGAATGAATGTGTGTATGAGGGTATGGGTGTGTGAGTTATGTATCAGATAAATGTATCAATGTATCAATGGAAATTTGAAATTTTCAAATTTTCTGGTTGCAGGTATACGTCATCAGCAACGGCTTTCCCACGGGCGTCCGTGGGAAAGCCGTTACTAAAAGTGTATCGAAAGCCGTTGCTGATGACCTACAGCAACGGCTTAGCGACGGAGTTTTACTAACGGCGTTGCTACGGACTCAACGGCCGTTGCTATTAATGTTATCAGCAACGGCTCCGGGTCTGTGGCAAAACCGTTGCTGATAATAGTTTTAGCGACGGCCCGAGCGGCCGTTGCTGATAATATTTTGAGCGACGGCCTGAGCGGCCGTTGCTGATCCGTTGCTAAGTCATCAGCAACGCGACTTTCTGTCACGGCTCTATTGCAACGGCTCGGCCGTTGCTGATTCTCTTCAGCAACGGCATCAGCCATTGCTGATGACCATTTTTCTAGTAGTGTTTATTGAATTTTCAAGAAGATTTGAAACATTTTGGAATAACAAAAGGAAAGATTGACACAATTATTTTTAAAGTAAAGAAGAGATCAATGCAATTTGTAATTGCAGAAATCTAATAACTAAGATATAATTTTATGGTTTTCAATATTGTAATACACATGACCCAATTTAAGGTTTTAAAAGTCTATTTGATTAACGAAATCAAATTTATTTTCATAATTTTAATTTACTCACGAAAATATTGTATTTGGTTCAGTATTTTAATGAAATTGAATCAAAATCAGAATGAAAATAAATTTTAACAAAATTAATTTTTCTTAATAAAAATGAATACATCAGAAGGTTATTTTATGTGGTTTCGAAACTATTGATTTTGTTATTAAAATACAATGACAATTTTGTAATTATAAATACTTTTTATAGAATTAATTATTTTAAAAATAAATCAAACTTTATTTAATTTATAAAAATAATAATAAAAATCATCATTTTCAACTCAAACTATTATTTTAAATTGACAAATTAATTAAACCAATCTATATCTAATGGACTCAAACTTAAAATTTAAAATAATTTAATTTTCTCATAGTCAATATATTTATAGTTTAATCAAAACTAATTTTAAATCATTTGACTTAATTTATTAAAATTTTATATTATTTACTAATCAATTTTATATCTAATTGAATATAAAAAATTTAAATTGCCAATAACTTAATTAATTAAATCTTATAAAATATTTTATAATTATATTAGCAAACAATTAATTTTGCAGACTAACTACAAATACAACATGTGACTTTCTTCTGCAACCATATTAAATTTTATGAACTGTTTCTATGAATTAGTTTACTATTTAATCAAAAATCAAATTACTATTAAAATTATTCAAGAAAAATTAATATTATTTTTTATAATCAAATAAATATTCATTGATTTCAACCAACTAAAACTGATGTTATTTTTATTAACCAAACACGTTTTCAGAAAATTAAAAATTGAAAAGCAAAAGCAAATTTTTAAAATCAAATTTTTAATTTCACTGAAACCAAATCAGAAAATATTTTTTGCTAATCAAACAACACCTAAGAAACTCAATCGGATCAATTTTGATTGTTTCATGATCTCATCCTTGGCACAACTATATTCCCGAGCCAAGCACAAATCCAAACCTAACTCATATTCTTAAACATTTATATTTATATTTATATACTTTAATCGATGAATATAAAATATATTGATACTTTTAATATATTTATATCAATGAATATAAAATCTATTGATATTTTTAATATATATTTTTTTTTGTAATGTTAAATTAAAAAACTAAAAATTTAAATTTTCAAATCATCCAAAATCTTGCCTATAACCTTACCCGAGCCTAAAGGGGCAAGTCTTGCCCTAGGTAGTATTGCAGTTGTTAGAGGAAATTGCACACTAGAAATAGGATAAATAGTATGTTAGTAAACAATTACAACTAAAGGATTTCGTTCGATTCATTGATTATTGCAAATTGGAAATGACAATAAGTAGAAGAGACGCCAAGTTATAATCAACACCAGTCACTCATAAACTAGCCCAAGGTCAAAAACTCAACATATACAAATAGCTCAATAGACGAACAGAAGTTGGCACACTATTAGAGATCGACACGAAATCCTCGGATTCCGACCAATCTCGTGGTTTGTGGACTGGACTAACTCTTTGGGCCCAATGAGATTAGACACATATGCACCCACACTCATGAATCAGACTCAGATCGAGTCAACCACAACTTAGCCCAGGGGCTCCACCCAGCCAAACAAGGATATCGACATCCTTCATTAACTACCAGAGATTCGGTAGTAATGAGCCTGCCATCTCTGCTATAAACTTTGATCTTTTCGAGCATATCTTCGAGGGATTCTAGGAAACATCATCGTCAAAGACATCTTTGATATGTCTCATAAAACAGACACGACACACATCAAGTATACTCTCGATTCTAATTTCATACATACCATATATTTGAAATTCTTTCTTACTTGAGTGTTTGAGTGTTTTTGTAGGTCACCCACGGAGCCATGCCAAACTAGGAGACGCGAATGCCCATATCACCCCGACTCCATGCAAGAATAATTTCATAATCCTTTTGGCTATCTAGTGAGCACTTTATTTTCTTTCGGTCTTACAAATTGAAATCTTACATAATCAATAGAACCTGCAAAAAAATATATATTATATCAGCAATTAGATTCTTAATACACCAGTAGGGCTCCAAAGAATTATTACACATGTATGAGCTAAAATTAATACAAAATTTAAAGTTAACAATTGTTTTTTTTTTTGTATTTTTCTAAATATTATCTTCTCAATATATGAATTAGTATGCCATCCCGGCTAATCTAATTGAACTTTAGTTATAGATTAAAACTGATAATTTATGTAAAACTACATACTTTTTGTAATTAAGCATTATTATTATTATTATTATTATTATTATTATTATTATTATTATTACCGGATTCAGCTTTAAAGCTGGGCGGATCATGCCGTTTCCAACCCGATAAAAACCCGAGTCCAATTATATCGTGAGAGAACAGAATTCGTTCCGCGAGTTGAGGTTTTACTTTGTTCTTCGTTTCTCTTCACCGTCATCGTCGTGAGCCCTACAAATCTCATGTCTTCGAATCCAATTTTTCATTCTTTCCCCACAACTTTAATTACCAAAATTTCCCAATCGATGTTAATCCCCAATCCTTCATCCATGCCTCTGGCACCTGCTTTTTTCTGCAGCTCAAGGCGCCCAAATCCGCCGTGGCCCTGATGGAGGACGCTCACCAAGACGCCAAATTGGATTAGGGGAGTCCATGACGCGAGCTCTGTCGAGTGGCCTGATTCTTCGCGCCAGCTGAAAACTTGGCCGGAGGCGACTCCGATCTTTGCTGTTGCTTCCATGGTGATGATGTCGATGCTTAACGTTTCGCTGCAACAATTATTAATGTGGTCGTTGGTTGCAATTGTTCAACTAATATAGTGAGAAGGAAGGAAGACAGCGAGGAGAACATTGGGCAAGAAGTTGACAAATAAATGAGAAGCCCACAGGAAGAGTTGGGATTTGGTGGCCAAGTTGAACTGGGATGAAGCAGAATGCTTGCAGCTGAAAAAATGGTTTACCTAACGAAACCCACCACGCTTATCTGCCAAATATGTAAAATTTCTTAGCATGATTGCTCCTAAGCTTGCATGTCAGCTGTTTTGATCGATGAATTGTGTATGTGTTTTTTCATCGAGGAAATATAATGTAAAGATTTAATAGTTAGAGCTTCATTGAAGTTAGCTAATAAGTGAGAAAAATGGTGGAGGAAGGGGAGGGGAGAGAGGGAAGAATTATATCATATTATGGTTTAGCTTATTAAAAAGATAAACATATACGTTAGGTATGAAGTTGTAAAAGACAATGTTTAACTAACTAGTTTTTCTTTGCCCTCTCAATCCTCTCAATTTGGAGGAATTGAGAATAAGGTAGAGTGGAGAAGAGCTTGCCTTCATCTACTCTAAAATGGCTTCAATTCCCTCCACAAAAATTGGTTCCACCTTTCTGTCTCAGTACATCTTTGGGAAAGAAGAAAGTGGCATCACATTCCATTATAGTTAAGTGAATTGCATTTTGTGGGCATTCCAAAAGGAAGGATTTTTTTTAAAATGAATTCAGAAATGTGACTGCTTCAGACAAAATTAATGACAAAAGGCCAAAATAAGATGATAGTTTCCTTCTGCCATGTTTCTGAAGAGTAGAAGCCCAATAAAAGGTAGAGAAAATTAAGCTTCTTTAATTAAAATTATATCTTGCTTTATCTTTTCTATAAGAAAAGGATACAAATTGCTTTATCTTTTCTATCAGAGAAGGATACAAAAACTTCAATCAGGGTCCTGAAAAAGAAGCTAAATAGCTTCCAGAGTTAGAATAGATAATTTATCCTTTAAGAATGATAAGAGCAAAGAAGTGCATTTTTGTTTTGTTAGCCATGGTTCATATTATCATCCATTACAGGAATTTCAATGATGCTTATAGTCACATTTTATCATGGTTGTGTTGATGAATGAGGCTCCATGTACTGATTATCCAAATAATCTGTTTTCGTTTGAGCAACCTTGTTAGCTTTATAAACATGATAATATTTATGGCACAGCACAAGCATACACTTGGTATATATTCCAATTCAAGAACTGTACATTTTCGCAGGCTAAAAGCACTATAAATATGCTTGAACCAGTAAAGCCTAGTTCTTTCAGAAGCCCTAGCAAGATATTTACATGTTTCAGACTCTTGTTGTGCTACTAAAAGTTAGCATATGCCTCTCCCAAGAGCCATCACAAATATAATATTTGAAAGTCATGTTTTGGGTGAAGATATCTCAAATTGCGATGACTTAAAGTGTCACGCCCCGACCCGGGCCCGCCATCGGCGACCCCGACCCGAAACGCGACGGCGACTCGAACACCGCACAGCGGAAGGAAAAGCCACAAATCATAACATAAAGTAAGACAACAATATCAAATAGTTCCACATATTACATCCCCAAAATAACAATATCAAGATTTAACGTTATAAAGCGACAAGACGAAACAAAATACAAAAGCAGTCGCCATCAGAGCTCCACATCTACGACTGACTACTAGCTGACTAAAGACTATATACACCTCGATCTACAAATCGACTGCTCACCCCTGCAAGTCTGAAGCAAAAACAACGGAGATCAGCGAATGCTGAGTAGGAGAATCACAATATGATCAACAAGTATCAAGTGTCAACTCAACAATGCATAACAACATGGCCTAGGATGCAGTCAAAGGCAATGAACACAACAAATACTTTCTATCTACTCCTAAACAACATCAACAGAATCATCGAGCGTGTGGACCATTGGGTAAAAACCCCGCACTCTACCACCTGCAGAGTGGCATCAACCGTCCGCTCCAACGGTGATACGACTACCCCCACCAAGCAGGTAGCCCGTCAGATGCCGCGTCCGACATCATCGCACCCGAAGGTGCCCAACATGCGACTAGTCAATATCATATATACCCTCTCCCATGCCTGGGGGGTACCACACCGAAATGGTCCTGGACCGAAGTCCTCTCCAAGGCCGTAGCCTCCAGATCGACATCAACCATGCAACTCGACTCCAAGAGTGCAACAAGGTATATCACCATGATCAACAATACAATAACTCCAAGTGATAACAATATGAACAACATGATAATAACAAAACATCATCATGATCAATGATATAACAACTCCTCCAAGTGATTATGATATGATCAACGGGATAATAATATGCTCAACAAGTAAACGACACCACATATATCAGCATGGCACTATGCATACAATGACTAATCCAATGCACCATAAGATTAGTACAATATAATATGATCAACAATAAACACCAATAAACAACAATAAAATGTAACACATGCAATTTCTCTATATGACATGTCCAACAATAATGTGCAACATGAGTTCAATAAATTTTAGGAAGCAAATCAAACAACGGAAGCAAATGTATTTTCGTAATTTATCTCCGACGACAAATCAACAACTAACCAACGGAAAAAACATCCTAACAATATTTTCTCGGAAAACTAACCCCGCCATCACGTTCAGCACGCGAAAACGATCAAGATTGATATTCACCTCAACTTCAACCGACAACTCGGGGTCCACCAACTAAATTAATTTCAAATACAACTATCAATCACTTACTCAACAACAGTAAAATATCAAAATTATATCAAACGATCTCAAATCTAAAATCCGACACCACCATCGCGTTCAGCATGCGAAAATCTACAACTTTGATACTCATCTCGACTCGATCCGACGACTCTACGATCAACTACAAAAATACCCCAATAATTCATAAATTAACCCAATTTCATATGATACAGCTCTATTCTCTAAACACTATTCATATCCCCCACTCGTCTACTGCCACCCGACGCCTCCACTCCCACTCGACCTCCCTCCCAACGCCGCCCCCCCCTCCTTCGCTTGAACCCACGCCGACCGACCATCCCGGCCGCCGGCGATCACCTCGGCGGCACGGCCGCCCTCTCCCGCGACTTTCGGCGCCGGCGAAACTCTCTCTCTCTCCCGGTCTCCCTCTCTTCTCCCGATCACCCGCAGACCCATCTCCTCCTCTCTCCCTCTCGGACACCGCCTACCCGTCGCCGACCGACGACACCACAGCATCCGTCCTCTCCTCGACCTCCGCGATCGGTCCGACCCATCGGTGACTTAATGGTGGCCGGGAAGGCCACCACCAAGCACCACCACCTGCTACTGCTGGCCTACGCGTGTTCTGGAGCGCACGGCCAGCGCGCAGCAGCGCATGCGGTGTCGCGGCGACCAGAACGCGACCAGCACTGCAGCGGGCATGGCCGCGCGGCCTGCCGTAGCCTGCGCGCCTGCGATTGCCCGCCATTAACCCACACAGTTCGTCGTTGTCGTCGTCGGTAGACAAATGCCGAAGTAAAGAAGAAGGGAGAGATCTCCTACCTCGATTCCGCGATTCCGGCGACGACAACGAGCTCCACCGGCAACACGACGCGCGCCGACTCCCGCTTGCAGGTTCCTCTCCTCTCCTCTTCTCAATTCCCTTCCCCAGCTCCCTCTTCTTAAAACCCTTCAACGACACCTCTCCCATACCTCCCATTACCTTCACCTGCCACCCCCACTCCCTCTGCATTGACTCAAAAATTTAATTTAATTTAATTTTTTTTTTTTTTTTTCTGGATATAACATCCTCCCTACCTTAAGAAATTTGGTCCTCCAAATTTACATACCTGATGAGCTAAACAAATGGGGGAAGCGTTCTCTGATATCCTCCTCACGCTCCCAAGTCGCCTCTGCATCTGAATGGTGTTGCCACCCCACCTTGACCAATGAGACGACTCTGTTGCGAAGATGATGCTCCTTCCTGTCAAGAATCCTCACTGGCAACTCCTCATAGCTCGCGTCCTCTCTAATCTGCATGACTGGCTCCTGCAGAATATGGGAAGGATCGGACACGTACTTCCTCAACATAGAGACATGGAAGACGCTATGCACTCCTGCCAAAGAAGGTGGCAATGCTAGCCGATAAGCGACAGCTCCTACTCTCTCCAAGATCTCGAAAGGACCAATATAACGCGGTGCAAGCTTTCCCTTCTTGCCAAACCGCATCACACCCTTAGTCGGGGACACCTTGAGGAACACATGATCCCCAACCGAGAACTCCAAGTCCCTTCTCTGCCGATCTGCATAGCTCTTCTGCCGACTCTGAGATGTGAGCAACCTCTGCCTAATCCTCTGGACCAATTCAACGTCCTGCTGGACCATCTCCGGTCCCAAAAGATGTCGCTCACCCACCTCATCCCAAAGCACTGGGGACCGACACCTCCGTCCATAAAGAGCCTCAAACGGGGCCATCTGAATAGCCGAATGATAGCTATTATTATATGCAAACTCCACTAAGTGTAGATGACTCTCTCAGCTGCCTCCAAAGTCCAAAACACAAGCACGCAAAAGATCCTCCAATGTCTGAATAGTGCGTTCGGACTGTCCATCAGTCTGCGGATGGAATGCTGTACTAAACCGAAGCTCAGTACCTAAGGCCCTCTGAAGACTCTGCCAAAATTGTGAAGTGAATCGAGGATCTCTGTCTGAAATGATGCTAGCAGGTATACCATGCAACCTCACTATCTCCACGCAATAGAGCTGAGCTAATCTGTCCAAAGAAAAAGTCTTCTTAACCGGCAAAAAGTGAGATGACTTTGTCAATCGATCCACGATCACCCATATCGAGTCGTGCCCCTTCTGCGTCCTCGGAAGTCCAGATACAAAGTCCATAGTGATGTGCTCCCATTTCCACTCAGGGATAGGGAGATTTTGGAGCTTCCGAGCCGGTCTATGATGCTCGGCCTTTATCTGTTGGCATACCAAACATCTCGCCACATACTCTGCAACATCTCTCTTCATCCCATGCCACCAATAAGACTTCTGCAAGTCCTTATACATTCTCGAACTGCCTGGGTGAATAGCAAAACGAGACCTGTGAGCCTCCTCTAACAACTCCTCCTTCACTGGGTGTTTCTCAGGAACACAAAGCCTGCCACGAAACCACAAGGTACCATAGCTATCTCGTGAGAAGTCCAGACGAGTGCCCTGCTCCACCTCCTGAGCAAAGACCTGAAAGTGACGGTCCTCCATCTGACATTGTCGAATCCGCTCCACTATCGGCGACTGTGCGATCAACTGTGCAAGCACTCCACTCTGAGTCTGGCCTACCAAGTCCAAGCTAAGCTCTAACAACTGTCTAATCAGCTCTGACTCTGCAACTCTGAGATGCTGACACATCCCCACTGATTTTCTACTCAAGGCATCTGCCACTATGTTCGCCTTGCCAGGATGATAATTAATAGTGCAGTCATAATCTTTAAGAAAATCCATCCACCTCCTCTGTCTCATGTTCAGCTCCCTTTGAGTGAATAGGTGCTTCAAGCTCTTATGATCTGAAGCTGCTCCTCGATAGACGTGCCCACCAATGACACCAGAAAGCCATTGCACCCTCGGCCCATCAACTGCCTAGCCTGCAAAGCTGAAATAATCGGTGCCACCCGCTCCCTTGATCCAACAAACTCAAAGGAAGGTTGTCCTGGGGGAGAAAATATTACTACTTTTTCTCGACAATCGACTCTAGCATGGTTAGCGGTAAGCCAATCCATACCCAAGATAACATCAAAGTCGAAGAAATCTAACACAAGCAAGTCTACCAAAATCTCAACATCTCCCAAACGAAGTCTACACCCCTTCAACTCATGGCTCGACCGCATCACATCACCTGACGCCGTGAGCACAAACAAACCACTAGATCTGGGTGTAGGCTCTCTTACCAATTTAGCAACCATAGATGGAGAAATAAAAGAATGAGTACTACCAGTATCTATCAATGCATGGGCAGGTAAATCAAACACTAAAATAATACCTCTAATCACTGAACCTGGCGCCTGATGTGCCTCCTCCTGGGTCAATGCAAAAACTCGGGCCTGAGTCTGACTAGTCTGTCTCTGATAACTGGGTTGCTTCTGACCCTGACTCTGCCCCCTCGACTGTTGTTGTGGAGTCCTCTGCGCTCGTCCAACTGGGCAACTCCTGCTGATGTGGCCGGGCTGCTTGCAATAATAGCACACACTGCCACCTCTAGGACAGTCCCTAGCAAAGTGTCCACTGTCTCCACAGTTAAAACAGTGGTCAGACCTGACTCCCATCTGATCTCCAGATCTAGCAGTGACCCTCGATAACTGATCTCGAGGTGCCTGGGAAGGCTGGGATGATCCCTGCGACTGAGTGGGAAACGTCCTTGCCTTCTTCGGCGGTCTGAAATGACTACCAACGGATCTATTCTGGGATGGCTGGGCCTGAGCTCAAAAGCCTCCCTGGCCCCCAACATGACCTCCTGCACCCTGCGGAAGTGGTGGTCGACCATGACGATCTTTTTGCTTCAGCTGGCTGATCCTCAAGTGAGTACTCTCAACCAGAAGTGCTCGTGCCACCACTCGACTATAGTCTCTCAGATCATCATGACTAGACATCCGATCCTGAATAGCAAAGTCGAGTCCTCTGAAGAAATGCTCTGCTTTGTCTTCCTCTGAGGCCACCATGTGCGGACAAAACTCTGACAAACGGTCAAACTCAACCTCATACTCTGCCACATTACGACCTCGCTGTCGCAGATCAAGGGACTCTTGCTTCTTCTGCTGGCGAAATGTCATCGGGAAATATTTACTGTAGAATGCAGCTCTGAATTCTGCCCACGAAATATCAGCTCCACCTCTAGCAGCGTCCTGAGCCCTCCACCAAACTCTAGCCCCATCAATCAGGTAAAAGGTGGCCAGATCCACCTTTTCCTCCTCCTTGCACCTAAGTGCCTTAAAAGTATCCTCCACTCCAGCCAACCATGCCCTAGCCACCATAGGGTCTGCACCACCCCCGAAGTTACCGAAACGCTCTCTGCCAAACTGTTGGAACTTCAACATGCGGGACTCCCATGACTCAGTGCTAGCAAAGCCTCTCTCTGGTCCTGGTACAAGCATAACATACTGCGGCTGTGGCATAGTAGGAATATGCACAGCTGAGCCCTCTCCAACGGCCTGAGGGACTACCGGTACGGCATGACCAACTACCTCCTTCTCTCCAGCTCCAGGAATAAAGTCCTGCACCTCCTCCACGGGAACATGAACAGGGGCACCACGACCACGACCTCTGCCACCAGTAGTACGATCGGTCCGACGAGCACCCCGGCTCACCCGCCCACCACGACCCCTAACAGTCGGAGTCGCTACCTGAGTAGTCCGTGCCCGTCGAGGAACGGCTACCCGATCATGATCTGCACCCGGGTCTCCAAAACCCCTCGCACGCCCAACACTGCCCCTTGATGCCATCTCTCTACAAATAGAACAAAAATTTTAGATAAAGCTTACAACTTCAACTTCTACACCATAGAATATTATCGCTAAGGTAAGACACCCAGGCTCTTAACCCTAACCTAACATTAATTCCTAGGCTCTGATACCAAAAATTGTCACGCCCCGACCCGGGCCCGCCATCGGCGACCCCGACCCGAAATGCGACGGCGACTCGAACACCGCACAGCGGAAGGAAAAGCCACAAATCATAACATAAAGTAAGACAACAATATCAAATAGTTCCACATATTACATCCCCAAAATAACAATATCAAGATTTAACGTTATAAAGCGACAAGACGAAACAAAATACAAAAGCAGTCGCCATCAGAGCTCCACATCTACGACTGACTACTAGCTGACTAAAGACTATATACACCTCGATCTACAAATCGACTGCTCACCCCTGCAAGTCTGAAGCAAAAACAACGGAGATCAGCGAATGCTGAGTAGGAGAATCACAATATGATCAACAAGTATCAAGTGTCAACTCAACAATGCATAACAACATGGCCTAAGATGCAGTCAAAGGCAATGAACACAACAAATACTTTCTATCTACTCCTAAACAACATCAACAGAATCATCGAGCGTGTGGACCATTGGGTAAAAACCCCGCACTCTACCACCTGCAGAGTGGCATCAACCGTCCGCTCCAACGGTGATACGACTACCCCCACCAAGCAGGTAGCCCGTCAGATGCCGCGTCCGACATCATCGCACCCGAAGGTGCCCAACATGCGACTAGTCAATATCATATATACCCTCTCCCATGCCTGGGGGGTACCACACCGAAATGGTCCTGGACCGAAGTCCTCTCCAAGGCCGTAGCCTCCAGATCGACATCAACCATGCAACTCGACTCCAAGAGTGCAACAAGGTATATCACCATGATCAACAATACAATAACTCCAAGTGATAACAATATGAACAACATGATAATAACAAAACATCATCATGATCAATGATATAACAACTCCTCCAAGTGATTATGATATGATCAACGGGATAATAATATGCTCAACAAGTAAACGACACCACATATATCAGCATGGCACTATGCATACAATGACTAATCCAATGCACCATAAGATTAGTACAATATAATATGATCAACAATAAACACCAATAAACAACAATAAAATGTAACACATGCAATTTCTCTATATGACATGTCCAACAATAATGTGCAACATGAGTTCAATAAATTTTAGGAAGCAAATCAAACAACGGAAGCAAATGTATTTTCGTAATTTATCTCCGACGACAAATCAACAACTAACCAACGGAAAAAACATCCTAACAATATTTTCTCGGAAAACTAACCCCGCCATCACGTTCAGCACGCGAAAACGATCAAGATTGATATTCACCTCAACTTCAACCGACAACTCGGGGTCCACCAACTAAATTAATTTCAAATACAACTATCAATCACTTACTCAACAACAGTAAAATATCAAAATTATATCAAACGATCTCAAATCTAAAATCCGACACCACCATCGCGTTCAGCATGCGAAAATCTACAACTTTGATACTCATCTCGACTCGATCCGATGACTCTACGATCAACTACAAAAATACCCCAATAATTCATAAATTAACCCAATTTCATATGATACAGCTCTATTCTCTAAACACTATTCATATCCCCCACTCGTCTACTGCCACCCGACGCCTCCACTCCCACTCGACCTCCCTCCCAACGCCGCCCCCCCCTCCTTCGCTTGAACCCACGCCGACCGACCATCCCGGCCGCCGGCGATCACCTCGGCGGCACGGCCGCCCTCTCCCGCGACTTTCGGCGCCGGCGAAACTCTCTCTCTCTCCCGGTCTCCCTCTCTTCTCCCGATCACCCGCAGACCCATCTCCTCCTCTCTCCCTCTCGGACACCGCCTACCCGTCGCCGACCGACGACACCACAGCATCCGTCCTCTCCTCGACCTCCGCGATCGGTCCGACCCATCGGTGACTTAATGGTGGCCGGGAAGGCCACCACCAAGCACCACCACCTGCTACTGCTGGCCTACGCGTGTTCTGGAGCGCACGGCCAGCGCGCAGCAGCGCATGCGGTGTCACGGCGACCAGAACGCGACCAGCACTGCAGCGGGCATGGCCGCGCGGCCTGCCGTAGCCTGCGCGCCTGCGATTGCCCGCCATTAACCCACACAGTTCGTCGTTGTCGTCGTCGGTAGACAAATGCCGAAGTAAAGAAGAAGGGAGAGATCTCCTACCTCGATTCCGCGATTCCGGCGACGACAACGAGCTCCACCGGCAACACGACGCGCGCCGACTCCCGCTTGCAGGTTCCTCTCCTCTCCTCTTCTCAATTCCCTTCCCCAGCTCCCTCTTCTTAAAACCCTTCAACGACACCTCTCCCATACCTCCCATTACCTTCACCTGCCACCCCCACTCCCTCTGCATTGACTCAAAAATTTAATTTAATTTAATTTTTTTTTTTTTTTTCTGGATATAACATCCTCCCTACCTTAAGAAATTTGGTCCTCCAAATTTACATACCTGATGAGCTAAACAAATGGGGGAAGCGTTCTCTGATATCCTCCTCACGCTCCCAAGTCGCCTCTGCATCTGAATGGTGTTGCCACCCCACCTTGACCAATGAGACGACTCTGTTGCGAAGATGATGCTCCTTCCTGTCAAGAATCCTCACTGGCAACTCCTCATAGCTCGCGTCCTCTCTAATCTGCATGACTGGCTCCTGCAGAATATGGGAAGGATCGGACACGTACTTCCTCAACATAGAGACATGGAAGACGCTATGCACTCCTGCCAAAGAAGGTGGCAATGCTAGCCGATAAGCGACAGCTCCTACTCTCTCCAAGATCTCGAAAGGACCAATATAACGCGGTGCAAGCTTTCCCTTCTTGCCAAACCGCATCACACCCTTAGTCGGGGACACCTTGAGGAACACATGATCCCCAACCGAGAACTCCAAGTCCCTTCTCTGCCGATCTGCATAGCTCTTCTGCCGACTCTGAGATGTGAGCAACCTCTGCCTAATCCTCTGGACCAATTCAACGTCCTGCTGGACCATCTCCGGTCCCAAAAGATGTCGCTCACCCACCTCATCCCAAAGCACTGGGGACCGACACCTCCGTCCATAAAGAGCCTCAAACGGGGCCATCTGAATAGCCGAATGATAGCTATTATTATATGCAAACTCCACTAAGTGTAGATGACTCTCTCAGCTGCCTCCAAAGTCCAAAACACAAGCACGCAAAAGATCCTCCAATGTCTGAATAGTGCGTTCGGACTGTCCATCAGTCTGCGGATGGAATGCTGTACTAAACCGAAGCTCAGTACCTAAGGCCCTCTGAAGACTCTGCCAAAATTGTGAAGTGAATCGAGGATCTCTGTCTGAAATGATGCTAGCAGGTATACCATGCAACCTCACTATCTCCACGCAATAGAGCTGAGCTAATCTGTCCAAAGAAAAAGTCTTCTTAACCGGCAAAAAGTGAGATGACTTTGTCAATCGATCCACGATCACCCATATCGAGTCGTGCCCCTTCTGCGTCCTTGGAAGTCCAGATACAAAGTCCATAGTGATGTGCTCCCATTTCCACTCAGGGATAGGGAGATTTTGGAGCTTCCGAGCCGGTCTATGATGCTCGGCCTTTATCTGTTGGCATACCAAACATCTCGCCACATACTCTGCAACATCTCTCTTCATCCCACGCCACCAATAAGACTTCTGCAAGTCCTTATACATTCTCGAACTGCTTGGGTGAATAGCAAAACGAGACCTGTGAGCCTCCTCTAACAACTCCTCCTTCACTGGGTGTTTCTCAGGAACACAAAGCCTGCCACGAAATCACAAGGTACCATAGCTATCTCGTGAGAAGTCCAGACGAGTGCCCTGCTCCACCTCCTGAGCAAAGACCTGAAAGTGACCTAGTACAAAAATACCCCAATAATTCATAAATTAACCCAATTTCATATGATACAGCTCTATTCTCTAAACACTATTCATATCCCCCACTCGTCTACTGCCACCTGACGCCTCCACTCCCACTCGACCTCCCTCCCGACGCCGCCCCCCCTCCTTCGCTTGAACCCACGCCGACCGACCATCCCGGCCGCCGACGATCACCTCGGCGGCACGGCCGCCCTCTCCCGCGACTTCCGGCGCCGGCGAGACTCTCTCTCTCTCCCGGTCTCCCTCTCTTCTCCCGATCACCCGCAGACCCATCTCCTCCTCTCTCCCTCTCGGACACCGCCTACCCGTCGCCGACCGACGACACCACAGCCTCCGTCCTCTCCTCGACCTCCGCGACCGGTCCGACCCATCGGCGACTTAATGGTGGCCGGGAAGGCCACCACCAAGCACCACCACCTGCTACTGCTGGCCTACGCGTGTTCTGGAGCGCACGGCCAGCGCGCAGCAGCGCATGCGGTGTCGCGGCGACCAGCACGCGACGAGCACTGCAGCGGGCATGGCCGCGCGGCCTGCGATAGCCTGCGCGCCTGCGATTGCCCGCCACCAACCCCCACAGTTCGTCGTTGTCGTCGTCGGTAGACAAATGCCGAAGTAAAGAAGAAGGGAGAGATCTCCTACCTCGATTCCGCGATTCCGGCGACGACAACGAGCTCCACCGGCAACACGACGCGCGCCGACTCCCGCTTGCAGGTTCCTCTCCTCTCCTCTTCTCAATTCCCTTCCCCAGCTCCCTCTTCTTAAAACCCTTCAACGACACCTCTCCCATACCTCCCATTACCTTCACCTGCCACCCCCACTCCCTCTGCATTGACTCAAAAATTTAATTTAATTTAATTTAATTTTTTTTTTTTCTGGATATAACATAAAGGCTATTTCTAAGGACAGAAAATCGTTTTAAATAGTTGTAGTCTACTAGGTCACTTGATTGGATAAAGAGAGCGGTCGAAAAATAAGTTATTGACGAGAGCCTGTTGCGATTATAATAATATGACAAAATAACAAATGTTTAGTTGTCCATCATTGCAGACAACCATCACATAAGACTAGTTAGATTTTGCTAATGAATCATTAAGGAGCTTTAATGTTGTATGCTGCTTTAATCAATGCAAAATAATCCACCTCGAGCAAAATAAAGATACTAGATCAAAACTTAAAAACACAGATGATATTAGAGATAGAGATTGACCTAATTTTGTAGGTGAGCAGGACAATATGTATGTACTATTCAAGTTGAATGGAACTCTATCTATTAACCAGGCAGCGCGTGTTCCGTATGTCCTTTTGCCTTGACCTCTCTACTCCACTTTTGCATGTTTTTCTTTTTTAGTACTATAATTTTTTAGGGGTTTATTTCAGTTTTCAATTTTTTAAAAAATTGAGAGAATTCTTGTAATTTATAATTTAGTTTCATTTTACTCTTCTCATTTAATTGTCATTAGTTGATTTGGACATAAACACAAGTGTGTGCGGCTCAGGTTTTCTTAAATGGGCGAAAAGTTTAGCAATAGAATAGTCAATTTTGTAAATAATATCAAATAAAATATGATTTTATCAATTACTTTTTCTAGAAGAAAATAAAGGAAATTATAATTGAGCTGCATTTGAACGTTATATTTAGTTAGTTATCAAAATGATAATTCCATCCTTGAAACTATCGCCTATTTGAGAAAACACTAAATGAGAAGGATTTAAATAAAATTAGATTATATACTATGTAGATTTTCTTTTACTATTTTTTATTTATTTATCAAGAGAGCCGAAAAATAGTGAATAAGAGAAGAGAACCATAAATAAGGAAGAGAGATGCACAATGGTAACAATTGAATAACATCAATTCTTAGGTTGAAAATATATTGTTGAAAGAAAGAGCTCCTTTAATAACTAATTCGACTCACTCGCCAGAGCGCTGCCACACAACAAACAAACAAAAGTGACGTATCAAAATCGGTGCCTAAATTTGCCAAGCATCAATTTTTTTGTTTTTGGCACCAATATGTTGTTGTCGTCGGTTTAAATCGTCTGACATATTTTTTATGATTTTCTTAAAGATTTTAGGATGTATTTTCATGATCAAATGACTATTTTAAAGAGTTTCAAATGAAACTTTGTAAACATTTAAAGAGTTTCAAGTAAAGCTCTTGAAAGTGGATATTTGATCGTTAAAATTCATTCTAAAATCTAAAAGAATTAAAAATAAATAAATTAGTGAATGAATTTTTAAATATTTTAGGATGCATTTTCATGATCAAATAATCTCTTTAAAGAGTTTTAATTCTTTAAAGTGGTTATTTGACAATGAAAAAATATTTTAAAATTCTCAAAAATTATAAAAATTTTAAATTAGTGAATAAAATTTTTTAATATTTTTTTTTTGAAGATCTTAATATTTATTTTCATGATTAAATCACTATTTTAAAGAGTTTCAAGTGAAACTTTATAATAATTTAAAGAGTTTCAAATGAAACGGTTGAAAGTAATTATTTGACCTTCTAAAATTTTTCAAAAAATTATAAAAATTCTAAATTGATGAATGATTTTTTTGATTTTTTTTTTGAGATTTTAAGATGTATTTTTAAAATATTTGTTAATTTAAGTTTAGTGTTATATACTTTGGATAAAAGTTTACAATATTTTTAAAACTTTCGGTCCAAATTTTTTTTAAGATCCGTAAAAATAATTTTTATTACAAAAATATATATTATATTATATATATATATATATATATAAACTTTTTATGCAAAAGTATGTAATGCTTTAAGTACTTTTACTTTTACAAAGAGGACAGAATGAGTATTATTAAAATTTGATTTTAAATATGAGAATTTAACGTATATATTTCGGTTTAGAGAAATTTTAATAAAATTGTTTCGATTTTGAGAAATCGCCGAAGATTAATTATAAAATTTGAAATTACAACCTAAATTGCTTGATTTTTTTATCTATCTATAATTACCCACCAAGCATATTAAAATATGCGCTCAATGATAATTAAATCCAAACTTAAAAAAATATTAAGTTTCAACAAGTAGGCCCCACCCCCTCTGAAATCTAATGAAGATCTTTTTAGTGGAAATGTGAGCTCAAATTGCCCTCCCTTTTAGACAGACAGTTTCTCCCTCCCCTCTTTCCCTTCCTTTCTTCCCTTTTTCCTCCCTCCCCTCTCTTACCCTCACCAAGACAAAATCATTGAGCTTTTTTCCCACTCAGTCATCACAGATCCATGGAAAGATACTGATCATAATCTCTCTCTCTCTCTCTCTCTCTCTCAACATACTACTACACTGTCATTTCATCAAACACATATCCTTCCTCTTCTTCTTCTTCCTCCTCTTCTAGTACTAGCTTTGGATCGATGATGGAGTCAAGTAACAGCGGGAGCTTCCAGTCCTCAAGCAGCGCTGACAACGAAGAGTACGATTCTCACGGCGACTCCATCGCCTCCTTCTTAAACCTACCTCTACCACCATCAACAACTTCTTTATCCTCCTCCTCCTCCATCTTTTATCCCGCGTCCCCTTGCCTAATCGCCTCTTTCCCCTTCCCATCGCCGCCTCAGCCGCCGCTGGAGCCCAATTCCGTCAACCCCGCCTCCTCATGGCCTAGATTAATCCAACAACCGTCTTCCTTACCCACTTACTCCACTTGCACCACCCCCGCCGCCGTGGCCGTCGCCAGGTCGTCGGCCGCGTCAACGAGTAACACTCGTCCCACTTTGGTGCACCCGACGGTGCAAGCCGGTCACTCTACGGCCGCCGCCGTCCCGAAAAGCTCCAAAAAGCGGCCGCGGGCGTCGAGGCGAGCTCCGACAACCGTGCTCGCCACCGACACATCCAACTTCCGTGCCATGGTGCAGCAGTTCACTGGCTTCCCAGTGCCGCCCTTCGCTTCGTCGACGTCGGCGCCGTTCTGCCGCCCTCGACTCGATCTTTTCAACGCCGGCAGCGGTGGCGCTGCTTCACTGTCCTCTTACCTTCTTAGGTCCTTTCCACCAAAAATTCTCGCTGCATCCTTTCCTCCCATGACCTCTTCTTCCTCGGCCTCCTCTTCCTCGCTCGAAGCCATTGCTTCTTTTGCGAGAAGCACTCTTCCCAATATGAACCTACCTGCAGCAAACACTACTTCAAATTCTTCATGTCAAAACCTAAAACAATTCGACATGCAAAACACAAGCTTGATCTCCCAAAACCTTCTCCAACCTCATTCTGCTCCCAAGTACACCTCGCTGAGGGCCTTCGGAGCTCGGCCTCATCAGTCTTCGAACTCCGCCATGTGCGACATGGAAAGCTTCATTGCAGCAGAAGCCATGAAGTCAACCAATTGGGTGAATGAATCAGGAGTACACGATGAGAATGAAGAACAAGGCCGACAAAAGGATTAATTCTTTCTTCTGAGCAGGGAAAGTCTTTGCTAATGACTAAGACAATCTTGTTTCGTGTGGAGGAGAGAAGGAGAAGAGGTTTGTGATTACTATTAATCACTTGACCATCATCATAATATTTTGTCATCGATGGTAACAATAAAAAAACACACCACTCTCTTTCATAAATGTGTACATGGGTTTTCTTCTATATTTCATTTGGATCATTGCGCATGTAATAGGACTTGTTTTTGGATATTATTTGGTTTCTTCCTCAAGTCTCTATCTAGACTAATCTTATCATTTATAATAAGAAATTATCAAAAGAATAGTAAACCACAACACCAACGATGTGTTAACAAAAAAAAAGACTATATTAAGTTCCAAAAATCCCTGTTCTTGGTAGATATTGTGATTTTGAAATACTTTTTTTTTTTTAATGTTATGTGTGTAGTATAATTATTTACAAAAGATACATGTGGAGAGCAAAATGTAAAGGATGATCTTAGTGCACAAGGCTCTCACCAGCCATAGATCAATGGATACAATCTTATCCCTGCAGGACAAACAAGTTGGTTTCGCCATTTGGATCTTGAGACATCAAGTCGAAATGAAGCAACCTTACCATTGTAATTAGAGCACCTCGCATGGTGAGCGAACAGTAGTTACTTCAGTTCAGACAAGACAGGTGGCATCCTGTAGATGAGGGGACACGTATTTTCTTTCTTATTCTTGTTCTACATTTAGTACAATTAAGTTGGAGAGGTAAGAAGTATAAATAAAATTTAAAGTTTATGTGTATAAGTTTAGTGATTAAGCCATACATATAAACATGTTACGTTGGAACAAATCAATGAGTTACAAGGACATTTATCCCAAAGAAAGGATTAAAGTCTATCTCATCCTCTAAGGTGCCTTTTGAAATATCTTCAACAACATATTGACATGGATCAAATCTCCATCCCCCAAGTTATTAGGCATGAACTTATAGCTTTTCTTTTACCACTACAAAGCCTAACATCATTCTCCCTTGAAAGAGTGGTTAACCAGAGTTGGAGAAGTCAATTGGTCATTGCCCATGCAAATGGTTGTTCCTCCTAACTCCATATATTAGCCAAGGAGAAAAGGTCTCTCTCTCATTGCTTGATGTTTGAAAAGTCTGGCCATGGATTTTAATGAGGAAGGGGAGCTTTTGAGAGGAGAGACATGTGACTCACTCAAGCTTTTGGAATCATGGTGGCCCAGGTCACAAGAATAATGCCCTCTCACCAATGATGGCATCTCCCCCTTTCATTTGAGGAGCCAATGAAAGCAGAGTACTTGTGGGTATTAAATAAGGGGAGTATAATGGGATTGAGTCTCCAGCCTTCCCTTTTCTTCCTTCTCAGCACAGAGAAGGAGAGATACTGCTTTCCTTCTCATCAGGCTTTCAGTGCTATATTTTATTTTATTTGGTGTCCACAAGATGACAATCATCAGTTAGATTTGGGTTCTCGTTAATCGGTCTTGATTCACTTTGACTAGTTTATTAGAATTCTTTCTTATCTAAATAAAAAAAATTCATGGGCATCTGACTTTGGCATCCTAATGAATATTACGTGGATAAAATGAACTTCATGCTTAGATATACATCTTGATCAAAATCAGGTGTTAATTTTGATTAAAGCATCAAAAATTGACTGCTAAGAATAAGCAATTAAAATGATTTTGTTTAAAAAACAAAAACTTGTAGCTAATCGCCCACCAATCTTTCCTAAAGTACCCACGGAGATCGTGAGGAAATAATCAAAACTATCATGTATAATATTTTTGCCTGAAGTCAGGGTGATGCGGTCCTGCGCATCTCTTGTCCAGTGCGACTCCGACGGGAGGACCTACAAAGACACTCTGACACTCAAGTAATTAGATGTGGGTATGGAAATTAGAATCAAGATGATCCTTTACCTAATGTGCGTTGTGTTTGTATATAGTGCAAGATAAGGGATATCTGACGATAATGCCTCCCTACATCTCGCGGGGATGTGCTCAGACTAGGTCGAGGTTGATCCCAAAGATGTCGGGTTCATAATTGACGAATACCTTGTAATAAATGAGGACGTAGGTATCATTGTTTGACCGGGTTGAGCCCCCGAGCTAGGTGATGTCTGGCTTGACCTGAGTCTGGTTCATGAGTATTGGCTCGTTTGGGTCTAATCCGACCAGACCCAAAGTGTTAGTCCAGCTCACAACCCCCGAGCTTGGTCGAAGACTGAGGACTTCGTGGCGAGCTCTGGTAGTGTGCCAACTTTTGCTCATTTGTCGAGCTCTAGTAAAGAATAGAATTACTTTGTATGGTTAGAATATGAAATAGACAAGGAATAGAAAGTTAAATGACCAAAATATTTTTCTTAATAAAATTGAATATATTTACTTTGTTTACTTAACACGAAGAATATATACAATAAATTGAGAAAAAATAACTAAAATGCCATCATAAAAATATAATAAATTATATTATAATTTATTATAATTAATACAAATATATAAAATATATGGATCAATATAAAATAATTTATTAACTTAAAATAATAAAACACTATTATTTATTTTATTTTCATAAAAAATAATTGAATCTTTAAAAAATAAATATTAAAATATTATTTAATAATAAAATAATAATTATCTATTTAAGATATGTAATTATTAAAAATAATTTAACAATTTAATTTTTATATTCATATTATAAATATTGAATGATAATATAAAAAAATGATCAAAATATTCTTCTAAAAATATAATAAATTATATTATAATTTATTTTAACTAATAACAACATAATATAAAATAATAAAAATTATTATTTATTTATGTCACGCCCCATCTCAGAGTCATGTGACGGGCCAGGGGCGGAGCCAGTGTATTGTCAGGAGGGGCAATTGCCCCTCCTGACATTGGTCTCCCCCTTAAATTTATATTAAACCTATATAGTAATATATATTATATGTATTAGTATTTAATTATATTTGCCCCCCCTAAAAATATTTTTTTATCGTATAATTGTCTTTCTGATATGCGATTTTATATTTTGCCACTCCTGAGATAATTTTTTAGCTTCGCCCCTGTGACGGACCATGGTATATGTGTCTATACCCTGCAGCCTAAACCATGCAAATGTCAACTCAATAAATAAGTATAGCGAAAATAATGTAACGAATTTTATTTCAAAAGAAAAACCAAATCAGTTTTCATATAAGCAGTAAAGTTTTTATCAAAAGTTCAAGTGCGGAAAGAAAAATGAATCAAAGAGCAACAGTTCTCTTAACAAATAAAATCTAAATAAAAACACGAATGTCCCCACGGGACTACAACTCCAAAACACCAAATCACAAGTGCATGACAAACTACTACAGACTCGATTACGGCCCCGAACTAGGATTGCTATGAGATCAATGTAGCACATCTACCCTCCAGCCGCGCCAAGTGCTCCAGCCCAGCTCACCGGACAGGCTTTGCAAAACAAAAACAAACGACAACGGGTGAGTTCAAAAGATCTTAGTGAGCGGTTCTACCAACCCTTACGAAAAACCAACCACAGAGATAAAATATAAGCAAAACACCCATCTCAAACAAGAATAAAGTCACGAGGGTGTGACTAGCTATCAGGCCATCTGGCCACCACCTGCCCGAAGACAACCATCACTCTAGCAGTGAAGTATAATAGGTCTAAGCCTACCATGCCCTAAGGCAACAACACATACTAGGATAATCGGGATTGATCCATCCGAACTTATAATAATATAAAAAAACTCGGGTGCAATCGGGATTAGCCCATCCGAACTTGCCCCACGAGACGCGAAGGAACAATCAGGATTCGCCTGACAGAACTTGCCCCTTTAAGATATCACAGGAATAATCGGAATTTGTCCGTCCGAACTTGTTTCAAAAGATAACGTAGGAATAATCGAAATTCGCCGATCCGAATTTATTCCTTTAAATATAGAATCTTGGGAACAATCGGGATTTGCCCGTCCGAACTTGTTCCATAAGATACGCAGGAACAATCAGGATTTGTCCATCCGAACTTGTTCCACAGGTTGGGAATTAGCCATCCAACCTTCCGGGCCTAGCCCACAATCCGGCTCCTAACCGAGCATCTCCTCCATTCAATAAAATATGACATAACATGACCTAAGTCAAGTGTCTGCTATGGTGTCATAGGGATGCCTCTATTGGGAAAACTCCACAATACCCAATGTCTGATCCCAACTCTTAGACCTGTAATGTTATAAACCTGTGAGGTTTTATTTCATGCATAATATTTATTTGTTGCTTCATAATAAATTATGTTTCCCCTTGCATTTTAATTATGCAATTAAAATTTATCATCACCAAAATTAGGATTTTATTTTAGGATTTTATTCTCAGTTTACTGTTGAACCCCAAACTCGTGTATCTAACCCGAATTCGGTCTCCAGAGTGTGTCATATGTTTCCAAACTATGTTTTCTAATCAAAATGATAGGTTACACTACTATATTCAGTAAACTATGCACATCATAAACAATATCTCAAAATCAACCCTGATTCATCAACTCAGCATTAAATTTTCAGCCTAATGAAGTTTCAGCATAATAAGGAAATAAATCCGAAAATTCATAAAATATAAATTCCTAATTTACCATCACATCATATTTATAATGATTAAGATAAATCTCATAAAACCATATTTGTTAGACAAGGTTAACAGGCATCACAACCATCTTTAATGAAGAACCAACTTTTAAGACCAAGAATTTATATCAAGAACCCCCATGCCATCAAGATCAAATCCCATCTTTGAAATCCATGATAAATATCCAAAAATCGCAGAATTTATATCAAAGCGTGCATCAATATTATAAGCATCCAAATTGATAAACAAATTGAATCATAGATAGCAAGATAATATATACCCTTCACTTAGGCATTTCATCGAACACCTTGAGGGCACCCTATTCTTCTACCTTAGCCGAGCACCCCTAGGGTATTCCTAGGGCTGCCGAGCCACAAAGGGAAATCCTCGGGTTCCCTCCCACAAGTTGACACAAGATTCGGCGATCAAAACCCATGATTTGATGAAAAAACACAAGAAACAAGAATGACGCCCAAACCGGCTCAAGAACACGAGGAAACCGAGAAATGAGGGGTAAAACTACTCACCTGAATAGGAAGAAAGATTAGAGGGGAATTTCCGATTGACGGCCTTCGAATCCGGCTCTAAGGGATGGCGACTCGGCTCAAAGAAGGGGGAAGAGGGGGCGACGGCTCCACTCGAAGCCGCCGGCTTCAAGAAAGGGGAAGAGGGAGAGGGGTTGCTCCTCTCTGCTTGCCTCCAAAAGAAAGGGAGAAGTAGAGGAAGGGGGGGGGGGGGGGGGGGGGGGGGGGACCTCGACTCGGCGGCTGCAGCTTGAGGACGGCGGCTCCAAGGAAGGGAGAGGGGCGGCTGGTTCAGCTTGGCTCCTCTCTCCTTTCACGGCTTGTACGGCTCCAATAGGGAGCCGCAAGCCCTAGGGGGGATTTTATAATCCATTCCCACATCTTTAACCCTAATCTTCTTTAACCAGCATCCACATCAACCCGGATCCGCAACTCGCTAACCCAAATACCCCATACTAACACATGCATCAACCACATGCACACCCATATGCAACATGATTTAATAATCATGCACATGCAACAAGATAATTAAATAAATTTAGCTACACAAGCAAGAAATTACATAATTCATATTCCTACTTACCCGAGCTCGCAAGCTCGCACCGGACCATGAGTCGACTCGGCCCGACCTCGGACTAGCCCGCTAGGCTGACAAACACAAACATAAATGGGAAACTAATATTAATATCTAGGATATTACAGTCCTCCATCCTTAAAGAAAATTCGTCCTCGAATTTTGGGAAAAGAAACTTGAGGACTTACTAGATCTTCAAACAATGAAGGATATCGCTCCCTCATGTCTTGCTCCACCTCCCAGGTGGCCTCCTACCCGGAATGGTGCTCCCACCTGACCTTAACAAAGGGAATCTCCTTGGACCTCAATCTTTTGATCTGCCAGTCTAACACCTCAACTGGTTGCTCTTTATATGAGACTGTTGAATCCATCTCCACTGCAGTAGGCTCAATCACATGGGACTCATCCCGAACATACTTCTTCAGCATGGATACATGGAACACTGGATGCACTCGGTCCATACTAGGAGGTAAGGCCAACTCATATACTACAACTCCCCTACGCCTGAGAATAAGAAACGGTCCAATGAACCTAGGGCTTAGCTTTCCTTTCTTACCGAATCTCACCACCCATTTCTTAGGGGACACCTTGAGGAACACCATATCCCCATCAGCAAACTCTACCTCCTTGGCCTTCCCATCCGCATATATCTTCTGACGACTCTGAGCTGCCAACAACCTCTCCCTGATTAGCTTCACTTTTTCTACCACCCCCTCAACCAAGTCAGGTCCCATCATAAGGGAATCCTTTGCCTCAAACCAACCTACAAGCGACCTACATCTCCGCTCATACAATGCCTCAAATGAGGGCCATCCTGATGCAGCTGTGATAGCTGTTATTGTAGGCAAACTCAATCAGGGGTAAGTGCCTCTCCCAACTACCCTCCAAATCTAGAACACATGCTCTCAGCATATCCTCCAATGCTTGAATGGTCCACTTCGACTGACTATCTGTCTGAGGGTGGAATGCAGTGCTGAACCGAACCTGAATGCCCAATAACTCTTGGAAAGACTGCCAGAATCGAGATGTGAACTGAGTATCCTGATCTGAGATGATCATAACAGGAACACCATGGTAATCAATGATCCGATTCAAGAACAACCTCGCATACTGCTCGGCTGAAAATGTCATCCTGACTGGTATGAAATGCAACATCTTAGTTAGGCGATCCACCACTACCTAGATAGAATCATTGCCCTTCCCAGACTTTGGCAACCCCATCATAAAATCCATGGTTATTTTCTCCCATTTCCACTCTGGTACTTTGGGTTCTAGAGCAACCCTGTCGGTTTTAAATGCTCAAGCTTAACCTGCTGACACACCATGCACTTAGACACGAACTCAGCCACCTCTCTTTTCATGCCTTTCCACCAATAATTCTGCCTTAGATCTCGGTACATCTTTGTGGTTCCCGGATGCATAGTGTATGTGGATTGATGAGCCATCTCTAGCACCTACCTGCGAACCTCAGCCATATTTGGCACCACTATCATGTTCTTAAACCTTAGAACACCCTCCAAGTGAATACCAAAACCATTATCGGCATCGCCTCTCCTGGCCAGATCCTTAGTGAGTGCACAGAAAACATACTCCTCCTGTGCTGCCCACAGTATGTCAACCAATGTGGACTGCACCCTCAGGTGAGCCACCAGCACCAGAAGTTGACACTTACGAGACTGCCCCGCCATCCAAACACATGGCGAAATCCTGAGCCAATGGCCTCCTCTTGAGCCAGACTGCCTAGATTGCCCATAGACTTCATGCTCAAAGCATTGGCCACCACATTAGCCTTCCCCTGATGGTACATGATCGTGCAGTCATAGTCTTTCAAGAGCTCAAGCCATCTTCTCTGTCTCATATTCAACTCCTTCTGGGTGAGCAAATACTGGAGGCTCTTATGATCAGTGTATATCTCATAAGCCTCGCCATAAAGATAGTGACGCCACAGCTTAAATGCGAACACTACTGCTGCTAGCTCAAGATCATAAGCCGGATAATTCTTCTCGTGGACCTTCAGCTGTCGAGAGGCATAAGCTATCACCCTGTCATTCTGTATATATCAACACATAACCCAAGCCAACCCGGGAGGCATAATAATAAATAATAAATCCTTCCGAGCCTAAGGGTACTGCTAGAACTGGTGCCGACATCAAGCAGTCCTTGAGCTTCAAAAAGCTGTCCTCGCACTTATTATCCCATTCGAATTTGACCTTCTTCTGAGTCAGGCGGGTTAATGGCGCTGTAATCCTGGAGAAATTCTCTACGAATTTCCTATAATAACCTGCCAACCCCAAAAAACTGTGAATCTTCGTGATATTAGTCGGCCTCTTCCAATTCTGAACTGCTTCTATCTTCGCGGGGTCCACCTTTACCCCTTCCCTGGACACCACATGATCAAGGAATCCCATACTCTCCGGCCAAAACTTGCACTTGGAGAATTTAGCATACAAGCGATGCTCCCTGAGAGTCTATAAAACCACCCTCAAGTGCTCAACATGCTCCTCCCTACTCCTGGAATAAATCAAGATGTCATCAATAAACACTATCACAAATTTATCCAAGTATTCCCTGAACACTCGGATCATCAGGTCCATAAATATTGCAGGTGCATTAGTCAGCCTGAAGGACATCATCAGGAACTCAAAGTGCCCATACTTCGACCTGAAAGCACTCTTAGGGACGTCACTGTCCCGGATTCTCAATTGATGATACATTGACCGCAGGTCAATCTTGGAAAACCACTGAGCCCCCTGAAGCCGATGAAACAAATCATCGATCATGGGCAGCGGGTATCGGTTCTTCACCGTCGCATAATTAAGCTGCTGATAGTCTATGCACATCCGCATGGATCCATCATTGTTTTTCACAAAGAGCACTGGAGACCCCAAGGCGAAACAGTTGGGCGAATGAAGCCCAACTCAAGCAACTCCTGCAACTGGGATTTTAACACTCCCAACTCAGCTGGTGCCATCCGATACGACAGAATGAAGATCGGCTTCACCCCAGGCTGCAAATCAATACAGAACTCAATCTCCCTCTCTGGAGGCAACCCTAGCAACTCCTCTGGAAACACATTAGAGAACCTGCATACCACAGGCATCCCCTCAATATCTCTAGCCACACCCCCGCCTCCCTCTACCACCGATACAAAGGCCAAGAAGGACTGGCATCCACCCAGAAGTAGCTTTCGGGCCTTGAGAGCCGAGATGGCTACCAACGAGTCTCCCCTTCCCTCTCACTGAAAGGAAAACTGGGGCAATCCGGGCGTACTGAAGGTCACAGTCTTAGCTGTTGGCTTAAGGTTTTTAACCTTGGTCTTAATCTCGGTTTTGATGATAACAAATATGGAACTAATATTTCATTGAGATATCTTTCAGGTTCCATATCGGTTAGCGCACGACGTCTTCAATCAGAAATATCGAAGAAATCGGGAAATCAGAAGGACGTTGGTCGTCGCACTCGGATTCTTCGGGAAGCTAGAGTTTAGGTTTAGGGTGTATAGATATATTGTAAAATCCTCATGATGATGCATAAGAATCCAAAAACTATCCCCGAATCCCAAAATATGAAAACCCAGAAACCGTCCTGAAATACCCTAGGGAGCTTCTTGGAGAGCTGTATGACCTAGATATTTTCTTGACATAAATGGCGGTAATTATTCCTTGGGTAGAAATTAGATAACGAGGTATTTTAAAAGAATTTTTGGAGGCCTTTAGCCTACCTATATTTGACCCGAAAGATTATAAAATTTTCGTCTTCGGAAAATTTATACTAGACCCCAAAAACTAGATTTTGATTTTTTAGATATTTTTATTGAAACCAAATGGGGGGTAATCCTTATATAACATTTATGTTTTAAAGTTATTAACTTAAAGTTAATAAATATTATATAAGTAGACTTAGCGAAGACGAAACCCAAACGAACAAAAAAAATAGCTTAACCAATGTGCCCAGTCCAGGTTTGGTCGACCGAATTGTGTTGAAAATTGGCAGTAGCCAATTCGGTCGACCCGGGGGTCGATCGAAGATGGGTAAAAAATGGCAGAAGGCTACTTCGGTAGACCGGTCAGTCGACCGACCGAGGCCATAAATTGGTAGTAGCTTCGTAGGTCGATCGATTGGTCGACCGGATTGCGGATCGCAGGATCGTGACTCATTCGGTCGACCCATCGGTCGACCGAACAACGCGATTAAGGTACAAAAAGTCAGCGGTCGCTGGGCGGTCGATCGGTCAGTCGACTGACGATCGACCGGCAAGCGACTGAACGGCGAAAACGGCTAGTTTTTCGCCCGTTGAGCTACCGTTCGATTAAGGGGTTATAAATACTCCTCTCCATACTCTTAACACTTGATCCAAGCTTCCATTGAGCCATATTTGATCATCTATAAAGGATTTCTTGAGCCATCCCTTTGCAATCCCTACTTTCCATGATAAAACCTTGATCTAGCCTTTGAACCTTCAAGATTCATCTTCTCAAGGCAGCAAGAGGACTATAGAGTTTCTTTTGAAGCTAAGTACTTATAGTTTGATTTATTGCTCCAATTGTTATTGTATTTTGTTGTTTATTTCTTCGTAATTGAACTTGTGTAAACCTAGGTTGCTAGGTTTGATTGAGTTTGGTGGTTGCCTTGGTGATAAGGATTAAACCCACCATTGTAAACGTAGTTTGCTAGGATTAGTTCTTGTTGTCCTTAGGATTGAGGTGGGAGAGTGCTCTCGGTAGGAAGGCGGAGACTTTCGGGTGTGGAAGTGCCTTCGGTGTGAGAGCGGAGACTCTCCGGTGAAAACACCCTCATTGTAAAGGAAACAAGATAATCTAGTAAACTAGTTTGGAAATTCTAAGCGGGGTGCTTAGGTAGTAGAGTAGGCATTGGGACCGAACCACTATAAATCGTTGTATTAGCATTGATATTCTGTTTGTGTTTATTGCTTCATATTTATTGCTTCATATTTATTGCTTCCGCTTGCTATTAATATCGTTCTTAGTCTAACTAATCGAAAAATGATTAAAACCGGAATTAGACAATAAATTTTAGTTAACACACTATTCACCCCCCCTCTAGTGTGGCCTTTTCACCCAACAATTGGTATCAGAGCAAGTCGTGGATTGAGATTTCACCATCTCGTCTACAACTTGTTTCGATCCAGAAAATGGCACTAGAGAGTATAACATTTGCACTACCTAGGTTTGATGAAGAAAATTTTGGTGTTTGGAAGAGTAGGATGTATACCTTTCTTAAAAGACAAAGTTTAGATCTATTGTGCATGCTAAAGAATGAATATGTTGAGCCCACCATTGACGTAAATGATTGGACTTAGGAACAAGTTAAATTATTTGAATTGAATGCTAAAACAACGCATTTAAATTATTTTCAAATGAAATACTTTAAAAGGTTATGCATTGTTCTTCCGCATTTGATGTTTGGTCCACATTAAATATGTTAAACGATTATGATAAAACCGAAGAGCTTAAGACATTTGTTGAGGGTGGTGATGAGCTTAACATTGGTACTGAGTTCAAAAGAACTCAGTGAGCAGTTCTACCAACTCCCATGAAAAACCAATCACAGAGATAAAGCATAAGCAAAACATCCATCTCAAACAGGAATAAAGTTACGAGGGTGTGATTAGCTATCAGACCATCTGACCACCACCTGCCTGAAGGCAACCATCACTCTAGCAGTGAAGTATAACAGGCCTAAGCCTACCATGCCCTAAGGCAACAACACATACTAGGATAATCGAGATTGGCCCATCAGAACTTATCCTAATATAAAGAAACTCGGGAGCAATCGGGATTGGCCCATCCGAACTTGCTCCACGAGACGGGAAGGAACAATCGAGATTCGCCTGTCTGAACTTGCCCCTTAAAGATATCACAGGAATAATCGGAATTTGCCCGTCCGAACTTATTTCTTAAAAATAACTCGAGAATAATCTGAATTTGCCCGTCCGAACTTGTTCCAAAAGATAACATAGGAATAATCGAGATTCTCCCATCCGAACTTATTCTTTTAAATATAGAATCTTGGGAGCAATCGGGATTTGCCCGTCCAAACTTGTTCCACAAGATACTCAAGAACAATCGGGATTTGTCCATCCGAACTTGTTCCACAAGTTGGGAATTAGCTATCCAACCTTCCGGGCCTAGCCCGCAATCTGGCTCCTAACCGAGCCTCTCCGTCATTCAATAAGATATGACACAACATGACCTAAGTCAAGTGTCTCCTACGGTGTCTTAGGAATGCCTCTATTGAGAAAACTCCACAATACCCAATGCCCGATCCCAACTCCTAGACCCGTAATGTCATAAACTCGTGAGGTTTTATTTCATGCATAATATTTATTTGTTGGTTTATAACAAATTATGCTGCCCCTTGCATTTTAATTATGCAATTAAAATTTATTATCACAAAAAAATGGATTTTATTTTAGAGTTTTATTCTTAGTTTACTATTGAGCCCCAAACTAGTATATCTAACCCGAATCCGGTCTCCAAAGTGTGTCCTATATTTCCAAACTATATTTTCTGGTCAAAATGAGAGGTTACACGACTATATTCAGTAAACTATGCACATCATAAACAAGATCTCAAAATCAGTCTTGATTCATCAACTCAGCATAAAGTTTTCAGCCTAATGGAGTTTCAACATAATAAAGAAATAAATCCGAAAATTCACAGAATATAAATCCCTAATTTGCCATCACATCAGATTTATAATCATTAAGATAAATTTCATAAAACCATATTTGTTAGACAAGATTAACAAGTATCACAACTATCTTTAATCAAGAACCAACTTTTAAGACCAAGAATTTATATCAAGAACCCACGTACCATCTTTGAAACCCATGATAAATTTCCAAAAATCACAGAATTTATATCAAAGCATGCATCAATGTTATAACCATCCAAATTGATAAACAAATTGAATTATAGATAGAAAGATAACCTATACTAGAGGAGGCAATGGGCCGGGCCCGCCCATGGGCGGCATGGGCCCTACTATGCTCAAGGGGCAGGTTTCCTCGTGTTTGAGGATGGCTCAGCAGCAGCAGCTTGAGGACGTCGGTTCCAAGGAAGGGGAGAGGGGAGGTTGTCTCGGCTTGGCTCCTCTCTCCTTTCACGGCTTGTGCGGCTCCAATAGGGAGCCGCAAGCCCTAAGGGGGGGATATTATAATCCTTTCCCACCTCTTCAACCCTAATCTTCTTTAATCGACATCCGCCTCAACCTGGATCCGCAACCCACTAACCAAAAATACCCCATACTAACACATGCATCAATCACATGCACAACCATATGCAACATGATTTAATAATCATGCACATGCAACAACATAATTAAATAAATCCATCTACGCAAGCAAGAAATTACATAATTCATATTCCTACTTACCTACACAAGCTCGCATCGGACCATTAGTCGACTTGGCTCGACCTCGGACTAGCCCGCTAGGTTGACAAACACAAACATAAATGGAAAACTAATATTAATATCTAAGACATTACAATTTATTTTTATAAAAAACTAAATCTTAAAAAAATAATTATTAAAATAATATTTAATAATAAAATAATAATTATCAATTTAAGATAAATAATTATTAAAATTAATTTACTAATTTAATTTTTTATATTATTATGTAATATTATAAATATTGAAGGACAATATAGAAAAATATCATAAGGAATATACAAGGAATACTATTCCTTAGGTTGAGGTAAAGAATAGTATTCCCCTTGCACATAAAATAGTATTCCTTATCTATTCCTTATCGCCCACCTATTCCTTGTTTATAAGTTTCAACCAAACAAGGGAATAAGTGGGGCATAGGGAATAGTATTATATTCCCCCTCTATTCCATCCAACCAAACACTATCTTAATTCTGATAGGAGGGTAATTATTACTAGAGATCTGTTTGTCAGTTTCTAAGGCACTTGAGTGCATGCTGCCGGTTGACGGACGTGGCTCTATTGGTGGAGTAGTGGCCAACGACCGCTAGGGGGGAGCGGCCCTTCCTAGGTCTGTAAAAGCCCCATGTTTCTCCCATTTTCTGCATGTATGAGTTCTGGCATGAAGTGGGAGGTGTCGCAAGTTTTTGTTCCTCTGGGAATCAGCCTTGGGGTAGTGAGTAGATGAAAGATCATCGTGAGTTCTCATCGTTGGGCTTATGAGAAGGGTAGGAGGCGAGGGGCCAAATATGGTGACTGAGATGTCCTGGGACCCATGGCCGACGGCCTTTGGTGAGTTCGCAACGCAATGCTTACGTAGAGGGTGTTGGCCTAAGATTTTCAATCTTGGTCTTAATCTTGGTTTTGATGATAACAAACTGGAACTAATATTTCATTGATAAATACTTTCGGGTTCCAAGTCGGTTAGTGCACGTCGTCCGCGATCGGAAAAATAAGAGAAATCAGAGAAATCGGCAAGGACGCTCGTCGACGCTCGGGATTCTTCGGGAAGTTAAAGTTTAGGTCTAGGGTGTCTAGTTTATATTGTAAATCCTCATGATCATGCATAAGAACCCAAAAACCAAATCCGAACCCAAAACATGAAAAACCGGCAAATTAGAAAATGATCCTAAAATTCACTAAGTCTAGGGAGCTCCTTGGAGGGCTATATGACCTAGACATTTTTTGGCACCAAAAGTGCCGGTAATTATTCCTTAGGTAAAAACTAGATAACGAGATATTTTTAAGGATTTTTTGGAAGCCTTTAGCCTACCTATATTTGACCCGGGAGATTAGAAAATTTTTGATTTTCGAAAAATTTGTACTAGACCCCAAAAGTTAGATTTTGATTCTTAAGCATTTTGATTTTTTAGATATTTTTATTAAGTAAATGTTATACAAGTAGACTTAGTGAAGACGAAACCCAAAAATGAGCAAACAAGCAAAACATTCAGCCCTGCCCAAATTCGGTCGACCGGCAGAAGATGAAGGCATTTCGGTCGATCGAACGATGCGTAGAATGAGCAGAATGCCTTCGGTCGCTCAGCGATCTTTCAGTCGATCGACCGACGATTGATCGGCAAGCGATCGGGCGTCGCCAACGAGCATAAATCAGCCCGTTGGGAGAGCTATTTTGGCTCTCTCTTCTTGGGGCTTATATATACTAGCCCGTGAGTGCATTCCTCCATTATCTTGACCTTCATTGAGCCATTATTGATCATTCCTAAAGATTTCTTTGAGCCATCTATGCAAGAACCCTAGTTTTGATCTCCACTCCTTGATTTAGCGTTCAAGCTTCACTGATTCATCATCTTGAGGCATCAAGAGGACTAGGGAGTTTCTTTTGGAGCTAAGTATTTGTTGTTTGATTTATTGCTCCATTAGTTGTTGTATTTTGGTATTTATTTCATTGTATTAAAGCTTGTGTAAACCTAGGTTTCTAGGTTTGATTGGATTGGTGGTTGCCTTGGTGTTAAGGGTTAAATCCATAATTGTAAACTTAGTTTACCAGGATTAGTTGAGTTGTCCCTTAGGTTTGTTGGCTTAAGGGTCTCTCTTAAGCCTCGATCTTTATTTTGATGATAACAAACATGTATTTAATCCTAGTATGAAGTTTTGAGTTCAGGTAGAGGTTGCGATACACATGCCAAATCTGTTCAATCAAGACGATGGAAAAGATCGTCGAAGAAAAGGAAGAAGAAGACGTTGAAGAAAGGCTCGGGGATTAAGTCAAGTAGATTCAATGTAATATATCCTTAGGATAGTTTATCCCAAGCCTAAAATGTAAGGTTATCCAAGTTGAAACTTGGTAACCAAATCCTTAGAAATGACATGTAAAATTGTAAGGAACTAAACATCCTCAGCTTGGGTTCGGTCGACCGGTCGATCGATCGAACGAGGCATTAGAATGGCGCAGTAGCCTATTCGATCGATCGATTGGTCGATCGAAGATCGCTAGAACTTGGCCAAGGCATTCGGTCGACCAGTCGGTTGACCGAAGGTGGCAACGACAGAATAGATAGGCTACGTTGGTCGACCGACAGAGGCGAAAAGATGACCGAGAGTAGCGATCGATCGATCATGTGTTAGCATGACTCGCTGCAGCCAATCGGTCGATCGACGGGTCGACCGGGTGACGGAAGAATTATTGGCGGTCGACCCGTCGGTCGATCGGCCTCTCTTAGCTTCGAGCGGTCGCACTGGCGGTCGATCCGTCGGTCGACTGGCCTTGCGACCGAACGACTTCAACGGTCGATTTTTCACCCGTTGAACGGTCGTTCGGCTGAGGGGTTATAAATACCCCTCACCAAACTTCATTAGACACTTTTTGCAATCTTACTTGAGCATTAAAAGAGATCATTAAAACCTTCAAAGACCTACACCTGCGCGCGCCCTCTGCTTCCATTCTCAACAGCGAATCCAGGCGCTGCTTCTTTCTGCTTCAACTTGACTACAATCCTTGGAGTCATCATCTTGCGAGTTGAAGACAAGAAGGCGGTGGAAAGTAGCTTGGTTTAATCTTTGATTCCTTAGCTCTCTTTCCTTGTATTTAATCTTTATTGAAACTTGTTTTCTCGTTAAGATAGCTTGCTAGGTGTGCTAGGAAACACTTAGGGTCAACTTTGTAGATTTATGTTTTGCCTAGGTGAATAGGATTGAGGTGTTCTCCAAGTGAGGGAGAAGGGTGTCCTCAAGTATATTCAAAGGGAAACATAAAATCTATAAAGTAGTGTTTAGAAATCCTTGGTAATGAGCCAAGGTAGTGGAGTAGGCGGTTGGCCGAACCACTATAAATAGTCTTGTTTGCATTGCTTGTTTACTTGCTTTATCATTGCTATTGAATTGTGATCAAATCAATCATCAAAGAACAATTGCATTACTTAGAGATTAAATTGAGTAAAAGAAAATTTAAAATGAGGATTGACACTATTTAACCCCCATTCTAGTGTCAAGATCCATCCAACAATTGGTATTAAAGCTAGGTAGTAGGCTAAAATTTAACCATCTTCCCTACAAGTCATCATGTCTAGTGAAATTCAATTAGCTCAAGGGTCCTCTACCCATACTCCACCATTATTTGATGGAAGCAACTATGCCTATTGGAAGATTCACATGAATGACTTCCTTCAATCATTAGACATGGATGTATGGAGAATGATCTTGGTAGAGTATAAACAACCCACTAAGGATATGGACCAATGGGACCAAGAGGAAATTAAGCTTTTTAATGCTAATGCCAAGGCGGTCAATGTTCTATATTGCGGCCTATCAATTAACGAATTTAATAGGATATCCACATGTAAGTCCGCATATGAAGTATGGAAGGTCCTAGAGACCACTCATGAAGGGACTTCGCAAGTAAAAGAATCCAAAATCAATCTACTCATGCATGATTATGAAATGTTCAAAATGCTTTCACATGAGTCTATTGATGCCATGCATGCTAGGTTTTAAAATATTACGAATGACTTAGCTAACCTTGGCAGAGAGATAAAAGAAGAGGAGAAGGTAAGGAAGCTCCTCCGCTCCCTTCCAAAACCTTGGGAGCCCAAAGTGACCACCATCATGGATGCCAAGGACTTGAGCCAATTGAAGATCATCGAGCTCATTGGGTCTCTCATGACACATGAGACCCACATGAAGCAATATCAAGAAGAAGAGACTCCAAAAGGCAAGACCATTGCCTTAAAAGCATCACATCAAGCCGAAGAATCATCATCATCATCCGAGGAAGAGACGGATGACCTAGAAGAAATGGCGATGCTTGCTAGAAGATTCATGAGCTTCATGAGGGGAGGCATGAGGAAAGGAAGAAGTGGCTACACGTGCTACAATTGCAACAAGACAGGGCACCTAAGGAAAGATTGCCCGCTTCTAAAGATGGCCACTATCTCCAACCCTCACAAGAAAGAAAAGTACAAGAAGAAGAAGAAGGCAATGATGGCTACATGGGACGAAAGCAAGGCCTCATCAAGTGAAGAAGAGGCAAGGAGTGAAAAAGCAAACCTTTGCTTGATGGCAAAGGATGATGAGGTAAGATTTAATTTTGGTGAAATTTCATTTACTCAAGAAGAATTACAAATTGAATTTGAGCAAATGCATGATGAGTTCATAGCAATTAGGAGAAAATTTAAAGATATCAAAAAGGACAATAGATCCTTAGAAATTGAAAATGATAGATTATTACTCTCTTACAATGATCTTAGGAAAGAGGTAGACAATCTTAAGGTAGAAAAGTGCACCCTAGAAAAGGTTAAGAAGGACCTACAAATAGATAATGAAAAATTAGAAAAAGAAAACAAATATCTATGTGATACAGTAGAGCATTTAAATGATAGCATGCTAACATTAAAGAAAGAACTTTGCATGCTCAATGAAAAAATGACAACTATTCAAAATGCCATGCCAAAAGTTGTCAATAAAAAGAAATTATCACACTCCCATGCTCACACACACACACAAAGAAAATTTCATGGTAATTGTTTTTCGTGTGGTATTTTTGGCCATATGGCCAAAGATTGTGCATTAAGGAGGAACCCACATGCAAGATTCACATGTGTTCCAAAAGTGACTAACACCCAAGGACCCAAGAAAATTTGGGTACCTAAGAAAGTGTCTTCTCCTTTTGTAGGTGGAGAAGCATCCTCAACCAAGTAGGAGTACTTGGATCTTGGATAGCGGTTGCTCGAAGCACATGATGGGAGATATCAACTTGTTCGCAACCCTATCAAGTAAAGATGGTGGACATGTCACATTTGGAGACAATGCCAAAGGTAAGATTGTTGGCATTGGTGACATAGGTATACTCCCTTACCCATGTATCAAAAATGTTTTATTAGTTGATGGTTTAAAGCATAACTTGATTAGCATATCTCAACTATGTGATAATGAGTACATAATTATCTTTGAAGCATCTAAATGCATTATTAGAAGTACACCTTCAAATGATATCATGTTCATAGGAAATAGGCAAGAAAATATATACACCCTAGAATTAAATGTCTTGCCCAATCCTCATGTTAGATGCTTAGTTGCCATGGAAAATGACTCTTGATTGAGGCATAGAAGGCTAGGACATGCTAGCATGAGCCTCATCCAAGAGATATCTAGGAAAGACTTAGTAAAAGGCTTACCTAAGATAAAGTTTGAAAAAGATAAACTTTGTGATGCATATCAACTAGGTAAGCAAGTGAAATCTCCATTCCATAGTATTAATCAAGTTAGTACATCTAGAATTCTTGAGCTTGTACACATGGATCTCTTTGGTCCATGTGATGTAGCTAGTCTAGGTGGAAAGCTTTATTGCTATGTCTTGGTTGATGATTTTTCTAGATTTACATGAGTTTTCTTTTTGGGAAAGAAAAATGAAATATTTGAGTTTTTAAAAAAATTTGCAAAAAAGGTTTCAAATGAAAAAGAAGTTTCAATTTTGAAAATTAGGAGTGATAATGGAGGGGAGTTTAAAAATGAAAATTTTTCCGAGTTTTGTGATGATCTAGGTATTCAACATACCTTTTCTTCCCCTAGGACTCCTCAACAAAATGGGGTGGTTGAGAGGAAGAATAGAACCCTACAAGAAATGGCTAGGACCATGTTGTGCGAAAATAATTTGCCCAAATATTTTTGGGCCGAAGCCATAAATACTTCTTGTTGTGTTCTTAATTGTGTTTTATTAAGATCAAAAATCAAGAAAACCCCTTTTGAGCTTTGGAATGGTAAAATCCCAAATGTGGGATATTTTCATGTCTTTGGATGTAAATGCTTTATTTTAAATACTAAGGAGAATTTAGGAAAATTTGATTCTAAATCCGATGAAGGAATTTTCCTATGTTACTCTACTAGTTCTAAGGCTTTTAGAGTTTATAACCGTAGAACTATGATAGTTGAAGAATCTATGCATGTGACTTTTAATGAAACTAATGATTCTTCAAGAAATGTCAAGATTGTGAATGTAGGTGAGGAACTTGAGGATCTCACACCTCATGATAAGGAAGTGGAGGATGAAGATAATGAGGAGACCCAACATGAAGAACTTTCATTCTCAAGTCAACCTCAAGTTGAAAATGAAGAAGAAGAAGAAGCTCTACCACCTCTCCCCAAGGGATACCGATTGGTAAGAGATCATCCAATGGACCAAGTCATTGGAGCGTCTTCAACGGGAGTGGTAACACGTTCTAAACTAAAAAAATTATGTCAATATGTAGCTTTTGTTTCTCAAGTAGAGCCAAAAAATGTTAAGGAAGCTATAGAAGATGAGTTTTGGGTATTATCCATGCAAGAAGAACTCAACCAATTTGATAGAAATAATGTATGGGACTTAGTGCCTAGACCTAGTGATCAAACCATAATTGGAACCAAGTGGGTATTTAGGAATAAGTTAGATGAAGAAGGTCTAGTGATTAGAAATAAAGCTAGGCTAGTGGCACAAGGGTACAACCAACAAGAAGGAATAGACTATAATGAAACATATGCTCCCGTAGCTAGACTTGAAGCAATTAGGATGCTTTTAGCATATGCTAGTTTTAAAAGTTTCAAACTTTTTCAAATGGATGTGAAAAGTGCTTTCTTAAATGGTTTCATAAATGAAGAAGTTTATGTTGAACAACCTCCGGTTTTGAAAGTTTTGAATTTCCAAATTATGTTTTCAAACATAAAAAGGCTTTGTATGGTTTAAAACAAGCCCCTAGGGCTTGGTATGAAAGACTTTCTATCTTCTTAATTGAACAAGTTTTTGACATAGGAAAAGCGGATGTCTCACTTTTCATTAAGCACCATGAAAATAACATATTATTAGTTCAAATATATGTTGATGATATAATTTTTGGTGCCACTAATGAAATACTTTGTGAGTGGTTTGCTAAGTGTATGCAGGATGAATTTGAGATGAGTATGATGGGAGAGCTCTCCTTCATGCTTGGTCTCCAAATCAAGCAAACCACCAAAGGAATCTTCATCAATCAAGCTAAGTACACAAAGGAGCTCATCAAAAGATTTGGAATGAATGAAGCCAAGATAGCTTCTACACCCATGAGCGCATCCATCAAGCTTGACAAAGATGAAGAGGGCATTAAAGTGGACGAAAAATGATATCGAGGTATGATCAATAGTCTCCTTTATTTAACCGCAAGTAGACCCAATATCATGTTTAGCGTATGTTTATGTGCTAGGTTTCAATCGTGTCCTAAGATGTCTCATTTAAGTGTGGTAAAACGTATATTGAGATATCTAAAGAGTACAGTTGACTTAGGATTATGGTATCCATGTCATGCATCATTTGATTTAATCAATTTTTCGAACGCTGATTTTGCCAAATGTAAGGTAGATAGGAAAAACACTAGTGGGTGTTGTTAATTCTTAGGAGCGAGTCTTGTTTCTTGGTTTTCAAAGAAATAAAATTCGATTGCGCTTTCAACTACCGAAGCGGAATACATCGCTGCGGCTAGTTATTGTGCGCAAGTCCTTTGGATGAAACAAACCCTTTTAGACTATGGTCTTAGGTATTCTTGCATACCTATATATTGTGATAATACTAGTGCAATTAATTTAACCAAAAATCCTATCTTACACTCTAGAACTAAGCATATTGATTTGAGACATCATTTTCTTATGGATAATGTAGCTAAGGGAAATATATCGGTAGAATTTGTATCCACCGATAAACAACTTGCCGATATATTTACAAAATCCTTAGTTGAAGAAAGTTTCACAACATTAAGGATGCAAATAGGAATTTGTGCTTTACCTTGTGTTTAAAGATATTTTTCATTAAAATTTACATGATTTCAAAACTTGCATTCTTATAAAAGTGTCACCACACTTATGTATTGCTTTGTAGTGGGGCTTTGCGACCTATTGATGTTTGCCTTCTATAGGCTCACATTGATGGGAAAGACTATAGTGGTAGATGATACTTGGTTTTTGTGGCTTTCTCGGTGTTTTGGTTTTATAATGAAATCTCATTAATTGTACCTTGATTCTTACCCTTTTTGATTGATGTCAAAAGGGGGAGTAAAAGAAAGGTCACACTTGGTTTTCACGATACATATAGGTAGTGTGAGTTAGGGGGAGTTAAGAAGAACATGCACAATGGTAGGGGGAGCATAAGTTAAGTTATAGAAAAGTTAATATGCACATTGATAGGGGGAGCATAAGTTGAGTTATAAATAATGGAATGCAAATGTTAACTTAGAAAGTTGAATGCATAGGCCAAAGTATTTATCTTGCATACTCTAACACTTGAATGCCTTAACTCAAACTCACAAATGCTTATATTTTCTTAAATTCTAATATTATGTTTGTCATCATTAAAAAGGGGGAGATTATTGGCTTAAGGGTCTCTCTTAAGCCTCGATCTTTATTTTGATGATAACAAACATGGTTTTGAGTTCAGGTTGAGGTTGCGACACACATGCCAAATCCGTTCAATCAAGACGACTGAAAAGATCGTCGAAGAAACGAAAGAAGAAGACGTTGAAGAAAGGCTCGGGGATTAAGTCAAGTAGATTCAATGTAATATATCCATAGGATAGTTTATCCCAAGCCTAAAATGTAAGATTATCCAAGTTGAAACTTGGTAACCAAACCCTTAGAAATGGCATGTAAAAATTTAAGGAACTAAACATCCTCAGCCTGGGTTCGATTGACCGGTCGGTCGACCGAACGAGGCATTAGAATAGTGCAGCAGCCTATTCGGTCGACCGACTGGTCGACCGAAGATCGCTAGAACTTGGCCGAGGCATTCGGTCGACCAGTCGGTCGACCGAAGGTGGCAACGGCAGAATAGATAGGCTGCGTCGGTCGATCGATCGGTCGACCGTCAGAGGCGAAAAAATGCTCAAGAGTAGCGGTCAACCAATTGGTCGATCGATCATGTGTTAGCACGACTCGCTGCAGCCAATCGGTCGACCGACGAGTCGATCGGGTGATGGAAGAATTGTTGATGGTCGACTCGTCGATCGACCGGCCTCTCTTAGCTACGAGCGGTCGCACTGGCGGTCGATCCGTCGGTTGACCGATTGATCGACCTGCCTTGCGACCGAACGACTACTTCAACGGTTGATTTTTCACCCATTGAATGACCGTTCGGCTGCGGGGTTATAAATACCCCTCACCAAACTTCATTAGACACTTTTTGCAATTTTACTTGAGCATTAAAAGAGATCATTAAAGCCTTCAAAGACCTACACCTGTGCGCGCCCTCTGCTTCCATTCTCAACAGTGAATCCAGGCGCTGCTTCTTTCAGCTTCAACTTGACTGCAATCCTTGGAGTCATCATCTTGCGAGTTGAAGACAAGAAGGCGGTGGAAAGTAGCTTGGTTTAATCTTTGATTCCTTAGCTCTCTTTCCTTGTATTTAATCTTTATTGAAACTTGTTTTCTCGTTAAGATAGCTTGCTAGGTGTGCTAGGAAACACTTAGGGTTAACTTTGTAGATTTGTGTTTTGCCTAGGTGAATAGGATTGAGGTGTTCTCCAAGTGAGGGAGAAGGGTGTCCTCAAGTATATTCAAAGGGAAACATAAAATCTATAAAGTAGTGTTTAGAAATTCTTGGTAAGGAGCCAAGGTAGTGGAGTAGGCGGTTGGCCGAACCACTATAAGTAGTCTTGTTTGCATTGCTTGTTTACTTGCTTTATCATTGCTATTGAATTGTGATCATATCAATCATCAAAGAACAATTGCATTACTTAGAGATTAAATTGAGTAAAAGAAAATTTAAAAAGGGGATTGACACTATTCAACCCCCCTTCTAGTGTCAAGGTCCATCCAACAAGGTTGAGGTGGGAGAGTGCTCTCGATAGGAAGGCAGAATACTTCCGGGTGTGAAAGTGCATTCGGTTTGAGAGCGGAGACTTTCCGGTGTAAAGTCCTCATTGTAAGGAAACTAATTAATCTAGTTAAACTAGTTTAAAAATTCTAAGCGGGGTGCTTAGGTAGTAGAGTAGGCATTGGGGCCGAACCACTATAAATCATTGTGTTAGTATTGATATTTTGTTTGTGTTAATTGCTTTATCATTAATCGCTTCTGCATTTAGTCGTTCAATTGTGAATTGCCTAAGTAATCAAGTAAATGATTAAAACCGAATTAAGACAAATAGTTTTAGTTAATATACTATTCACCCCCCCCCCCTCTAGTGTGGCCATTTCACCAACAGAGGGTGCCTCATTCACCCCAAACTTGAGAAGGGGATTGTGTTGCCTTGCTTCTGTAAGTGTTGGCTGGCGAGGGTCTCCTCATTTTTGTCAACGATGGTTCCAGGCCTTCTCAGACTGGTCCTGCCATTAGCGGCCAGAGCTGATGGCACTGCTCGGGGAGACCTTGATCACATGGCTCTTCCTTCTCCGACAGTGATGCTAACATCTGCTTGTTACCCATCAATGTGACTCCCCTCCTCCCTTTATCGACCACTACTCTTGGTCAGTTTGGTGGTGGTTGAGGCCTTTGTCAGTGCTTGAAGTTCTCAACCTCCTACTTTCAGAGGGCATTAGATATGACTGCACATCTGAAGAGGTAGAACTGGAGCATCTTCCTCTCTCATGGCTGTTCTTTGTTGTTGTATTGTCAGAATATTTTTCCTCCAATAGTTGTTTTATATTTTTGTAGTTTGTTTCTCTATTGTACACTTCTCCTTTCATGTGTATGTGAATGTATGTTTCCCCTTCATGGGGTTTTATGAATATAAGAGCATATTCTTATCTTTGTGATAATTTTTTCTTGTGACTTTTTCCTCTTGCGTTGTTCGGCCTTCTCTTGGCCAGTATGACGGGCGATACCGACATTGTGTGGTCGATTGGTTCTGTTAAAGTCGAACGTGGGTTCTTGCCAAAAATGGAGTTAAGGCTAGGGTTACCAATTTGGTAGTCACCGACTCCCCTCGAAGATATCCGAGTTCAAGAATAGAGGTGATAAGGCTGAGAGTAGTGGCGTTAGGGCCGAGGACTAGACTCGGTGAAAATCGAGCTCGTGAGGAGTGTGCTTTGGGTCGTTGAGGGTGCGGGGCCTGAGTATTCAAGGGCGCTGAGGCCGTAGGTAGTGGAGCTGAGGCCGAGGACTCGACTTGTGAAAATCGAGCTCACGAGGAGCGCGCTTCAGGTCGTTGTGATGATTTAGAGCGAGCCTAGGAACTGGAGGCCACATTTAGGAATGAGGACCATGCTTGGGGTAAAGACGAGCTCGCAGGGAGTGTAAGGCAGGACCGCGCCTAGGATCATGCTCATTTAGAGCGAGCTGGACTCATAGGAGTCGGAGGTCGCATTTAGGGCCGAGGACCAGACTCAGTATTGAACTGAGCTTGCGAGGAGTGCGCTTCGGGTCATTGAGTGCGTGGGAGCTCAATACTGGCAACTAATGGCCCGAGGGCCACACTTGAGGTTGGGAAGGATTGATGCACCGTGTAGGGTAGGAGTGATCATGCTCATTTAGAGCGAACGTGCTCATAGGAGCCGGAGGCCGCATTTAGGGCTGAGGACCAGACTCAATATTGAACTGAGCTTGCGAGGAGCGCGTTTCGGATCGTTGAAAATGTGGGAGCTCGATGTTGGAGACTAATGGCCAGAGAGCCACGCTCTAGGTTGGGAAGGACTAATGCGCTACGCAGGGTAGGAGCAATCGCCATTGTCTAGCGATGTACCTATCACGGGATCGTGAGGGTTCCTTCGTTGCGTGCTATGAAATAGTTGTAGATAATATGGACATAGAGAGATGCGCAAAAAAGGAGAGCATTATCAAATAATTGTCAAATAATGATACATCGAGTCTCACTGAGCAATGTGTTCGGCCTACGCGTGGTGGTGCCTCGTTAAAACCTTCGAGAGGGAAAACCCTAGGGGACAAAACCATAGTGAAGAAAAAAGAGTACACTAGTCATTTGTAGTTTAACGGAGAGTGCTTAAATCTAGTAGGCCCATAGGGAGGCCACATTCCACGTTCGTGGGAGTTCCACTTCGGAGAGTTTGACGATTTTGTAAGCGCCTTTCTCGACGCCTTTGATGATTCTATAGGGGCCTTCCTAGTTTGGGGCAAGCTTCTCTTCCCAGTTGAAGTTTCTTAGTACTAGATCTCCCTACTTGAAGTTTCTCGACTTGACTTGTTTGTCGTATTTCTGAGTTGTTCTAAGTTTCATGGCTTCCTCCCTGATTTTGGCGAGCTCTCATTCTTCCTCGATGAGGTCGTGCTCGGCCTGTCGGGTTTCTAAATTGCTTTGCTCCTTGAAGGTTGTCCTGCGAAGGCTGGGCTCTATGATCTCGACGAGGATCATGACCTATGCTCCATAGAAGAGCCTGTAGGGAGTTTCTTGAATGAAAGATTAGGCAGTTGTGTTGTAGCCCCATAGCACCTCGGGCAGCTCTTCGGCCCAGTGCCCCTTGACTTGGTCAAGCTTCTTTTTTAGTCCCACCAGGGTGACCTTGTTGGCCGCTTCGACCAAATCATTGGTTTGTGGATGCTCCATTGAGGAGAAGAGCTGTTGGATGTTGAGGTCAGAGCGGAATTCCCAGAACCTCCTATCCGTAAACTATGTGTTGTTGTCGTTGGCGAGTTCACGAGGTATGTCAAGGCTAGGGGTTGAGGTCTTTTTCCATATGAATTTCTTGACCTTCTCGGTCGTAATCAAGGCTAGGGGTTCTGCCTCTATCCATTTGGTGAGGTAATCGATTACTACTACCAAATATTTGACTTGTTCTAGTGCTGGAGGGAAGGGGCCAAGGAGGTTGATGCCCCACTTGTGAAATGACCAGTTGACTTTCGAGCTATGTAGGGGATCGGGATGTTTCTACGAGACTTCAGAGAATCTCTGGCACTTGTAGCACCTTTTGATATACTAGCAGTAGTCTGTTTTCATGGTTGGCCATAAGTATTCGGCTCGGAGGATCTTAGCTGCCAAGGATCTTCCACCAATGTGTTTGCCGCAGATACCTTCACACACTTCTATCATTACGATGTCTGTTTGCGGTCGGCTCATGCATTTGATCAATGGTCGGGAATATCTCTTTTACATAGTTGGTCGTCAAGAAGAGTGTAGTAACTCGCCATCCTTCTAAATCTGTTCATATTTGAGGTGTGCTCCGGAACCTCTCCTTGCCTGAGGTAAGTTATGTAGGGGGTCCTCCAGTCGGTAGTTTGCTCGACTGCTTGGACTTCGACCGAGGTGTCGGCCGGTTGAATGCTCGATTGGTCGAGGACTTACTGTATGTCTGACTTGTTGTTTTGGGGCTTCCTGGTGCTGGTGAGCTTGGATAATAAGTCGGCTCGGGTGTTTTCCTCTCGAGGTATGTGCTGGATCGCATAATCATCAAAATTAGTCATTAAAGAATGTACTAGGGACAAATACCTTTCAAGGGAAGGGTCCCTTGCTTGGAAATTGTTGTTGACTTGTCCTATGACAAGTTGTGAGTCACTTTTCACGACCACTTTTTGGGCTTTCACGTCATGGGTGAGCTTTAGTCCGACTATCATGGCTTCGTACTATGCCTAGTTGTTGTTGGCCTTGAATTAGAACTGCAGTGACTGCTCTAGGGCTATTCCCTAGTCGTTCTCCAAGATGATGCTAGCTCTGCTTCCTTTTTCGTTGGAGGTGCCATCCACGAACAACGTCCACGTTTCTATTAGTAGTGTGCCCTAGGCCAATGGAACAATATTAACATTGTAGTTTTCCTTTTGAATAATTGGAACATTTGCTTTATATTGTTATCCATTATGAGCATGTTTTACTTGATAAGAGATTCCCTGAATAGTTAACTCCGCCCAATGGTCATCAAGTAGGAGACTTGATAAGAAAACCCTAAGGCAATTAGAATCATATTCTAAACAGTCCCTAGTCAGTCATTATCATTGGAACGATAATGAATAATGACTAGTATGCAGTTTGAATGACAATGATCATATTTTACTGGTCATGAATATGTGACATTAAAGTCAGATCATAGACACATGTTGAAGAACATGGTGTTGGACAGACCCACCATGAGAATACTATGTTGATTATATCATTAGTATATCTCATAATGGTAGTGATATGTTAGTCCTCCGACCTGATGTCACAATGGATTCCTACATGGGGAATTCTTTGTTTTGACCTAGTCTAACATCATCTTTAATTAGATGGTAATAAGGGCTACAGTTGGACATGGAATGAATCATGTAGAGGAATATGTGTAGTCGTGAAGGAATTTGTCCCTCTCCTATATGAGAGAGATATCTCTGGCCCCCTTGATGAGTGTGGCTGAGGAAATACATGGCTATGCTCAAATGAATTGATATGAGTATCAATGCCATTTGTTGAGTCAGTTTACTCAGGAATCAAGAAACCAAATTGAGCAATATAAGGATGATGTAATTCATGCCTTATGCTCGATCCAGATATCGCGTGATAAAAAGGACAGAGTATCATACTGTTAGTTAGGTTGCTCGGATTACCGACCTCACTTGACTTGGGTAGTCATAGTGTCTTTCTAGAGGCTGCTTATGACTTGTGGGTTACAAATGTTATTCGAATCCACCGCAAACGTTAAGTGAACCTACAGAGTCGTAGATATATGGCGAACCAAATTGAGCTCAGGGTTATGACTCATCGGATTGGATCTACATGACCATTAACCTGCAATTCTCTCTTAGTAATTTTGAAAATTAATTTTGAATTTTAAAAGAAGTTTTCAAATCGGAATTAATTATTCTCAATTTTAGATGAGATTTAAAATTGGTATTATGTTGATTATAATTTAGGTAATGTATCTTTAATTATCGTTATTAAAGGATACATTATAATATGCATCAAAAATTTAGGAAATTCATCCTTGGTAATTATTATTTAGGATATATCTTATTCGGGCATTAAAGTCATTTTAAGATTACAGATATGGCTTTGAATTGATCAACGATTGTGATTACTAGATCAATATGATTGACGCGTCTATGAATACCCGCCTATGGCTTAGATGTGTGGATGATTATTTCCTGGTTGCTGCGGACCTCTTCCAAAAGGGAAGCTTACCTCCTTTTGACGGAAGTCTAGCTACCTTTGAGGTAGCCGACCTCCACCAAAGAGAGACAGAGAGAGAAGAGCACGGAAGGAATTCTGTGCTCGTCCAGATCAGAAGGAGTTTCGATAGAGACGAGCTAGCACTCAAAAACCACCTAGTTCGTCGCGTTCGTTCGTGTGCTAACCATAGAGGGTGTTCATTGCTTGGAAGCACCTTGGATCGGAAGCAAGATCGTGTTCTTGGACTTGCGGGGCAGAAGACGGAGTTCGGTCTTCGAAGGTATAATCTTGAACCTAGCATTGATTTAATCGAGATGCATGAATCCGTTTGGGTAGAGGATTAGTTTTATTTTCAATGCGTGTAAAATTTTTGTTGCTAGCTCGATCCTCACTGACCCAATAGTTTAGACATGGCTGGGGTTGCCCTCCTGATCTATGAATTCAACGATGAAGTTTGCCATTGCCCGGGCTTTGATGGGACCTCTAGCGTAGTATTCAATGCTGAACTCAAAGTGCTCCACTAACCAATATATCATTCTTCCAACGAGTTTGGGCTTGGCCAGGATATGCATGATCGGTTGTTCTATGCGTCCCAAGATGTGGTGACTCTGGAAGTATGACCTTAATCTTCTTGCCGAGATGACCAGGGTGAACACGAGTTTCTCTAGCCTATGGTATCTGGTCTCAGGTCTATGAAGGACCTTGCTGACAAAGTAGATCAGTTTTTTAATCCTTCTCTTGTTCTCGAGCTAGTATCGAACTGAGGGCATTCTCTGTGACCGTGAGGTAGAGAAAGAGCGTCTCCCTTGCTGGTGTTTGTCCAGAACTAGTGGGTTGGCGAGGAAACTCTTGAGCTTCTCAAATGCTTGTTCGCACTTCTCGTCCCACTGAAAGTTCAGTTTCTTCCTTAGGATTTTGAAGAAGGGCACGACCCTATCGACCGATCGAGAGAGGAATCTTGACAGGTCAACCATTCTCCATGTGAGTTGCTGCACCTCCTTTATGTTGTGCGGGCTACACATCTCTTGGATGAGCTGACACTTCTCAGGATTGGCTTCGATCCCTCGGTTCGTGAGAATGAAACCAAGGAACTTGCCACTGTGGGCTCCGAAGGCGCACTTCTTTGGATTTAGCCTCATATTATAGCATCTGAGTTGGCTAAAGATTTTGGTGAGGTCCGTAGTGATCTCTAGTGGTCGGTGTTTTGATGACCATGTCGTCCACATACACTTTCATATTTCGACCGATCTGCTGCTCGAAGACTTTGTTCATCAGGAGCTGATATGTAGTTCCTGCATTCTTGAGTCCAAAGGGCATCACCTTGTAGCAATAGTTGGCATGCTCAGTAATGAAGGATGTCTTCTCCTCATCTTCTAGATGCATTTCGATCTGATTGTAGTCTAAGTAGGCATCCATGAAGCTCAGGTAACTTTTCCTTTAACTTTGATTTCTCTGATGAAATTTGCCTTCAGTAACTTTCTGCTCTCTTCGAGAGATGCTTGTTGGCACTCTGCTTTAGGCATTCATTGTAGCATAGGCGGGCTTCCTTCTGATCTGCGTGGAGCACTCCCACTCCTGTCTCTGAGATGGGGAATTTGATTACTAGGTGGGGAGTCGACACAACGACTCCCAAGCTGTTCATTGATGGTCGCCCCAGGATAATGATATAGGTGCTGGGGTAGTTGATGGCCAGTTACTTCGAGTTGTCTTCGACGGAGACCTAAATGTCTTCATCAGCCAAATATAGCCTAAGACGCTAACTCATTCTCCTGAGAAGCTGACGAGGTCTCTATGGTAGAGGTGGAGCGAAGCTTCATCAATGTGCATCTTTCTTAGTGTTGAGTAGAACAAGATATCGACTGAGTTCCTTGGTCTACCAGGACTTTCCTAAGAAGGAAATCTTCAGCAATTACAGAAATGATGACGAGGTCATGTAAATTTTTATCAATTATCTAGAAACCAGATTCATAGAACAATATTACCGAGATTCGGATGTGTGGCCTCTACGGGCAGGTCACGTCGTCGACTACCATGATGGCTCAAAGCGACATTTTTCTAGCCGAGCTCGTCTCGCCTCCTCTAGCGAATCCTCCTACGATGTGGTCGATGACCACGCAGATTCCAATGCTTGGCAGACTGGCTCTTCGGTCGTCATGGTCGCCTGTCATGCTCCTCGATGGTGGCATTCTGCTTGGACTTCGACGTTGGGAGCCGTAGTCCTGTCGGTCTCAACTACGGCTCTGTTTATGGCTGATGTAGCGATCAAGGTGACCTTCTCTGATTAGGCGCTCGATTTGGTCTTTAAGCATTTCATACTCCTCTGTGGTGTGCCCATAGGTGCGGTGGAAATCACACTTCTTGCTCTTGTTAGCATTTGGCTGGGGTTTCAATCTTCCCATGCTATTGGGAGGCTTAAGCAGCTGCAAGTGATAGATTTCTCGAAGGATAGTCTTCCTCTTGGCATTCAGTGAGGTGTATTTGCCAAAATCTGGGGCTTGGTCGAGAAGGCGACCTTTCCCTTCTGCCGCGATCCTGCTCACGACAATCTCGATATTCGCCCCTCCTGTTAGGCTTCTTGGATTTTTTATCCTCGGTGCTATCTTTGGTGGTTTGCCTATTGGCCTTTCTGGCCTTTCTGGCCTCTCAGAGTTCTTACATCTCCATGTAGCATATGACATTTTCTTGAAACTCGGCCATACTTCTCATTTTAGCTAGGGAGATCTGGTCAGCAAACTATTCGAGCTTCAGATCATGCTTAACAAAGTATAACTCGACGTGTGGGTTGAGGTTGGGAATCTCCATGGCTACGCCATGGAATCTCTTCAGGTAATCTCCCAATGGTTCATGTTGTCCCTACTTGATGTAATGAAAAGAGTCCTCGGTCTTGGAGTAGATCCACAACGAAGAGACCTCGTTGGTGAAAGCTCGGGAGAGCTCTTGGAAAGTGTGTACCGACCCGGGAAGTAAGGTGGAGAACCAAAGTAGTATGGCCCTTTCCAAAAAGGTTGGAAAAGCTCGACAGAGGATAGAGTCGGTTGCGCCATTGAGTAGCATCGTTGACCTGAACATCGTCAGGTGGGTGGTCGAATCGCCTGTGCCATCATAGGGCTAAAGTGTGGTTGTCAGCTAGAAATTGTTGGAGAGACAGACTACCATGATGTGCTCGGCGATGGGTCCCAAGTCGACGATGGGGGGAGGAACAGTCTCCATGACCTTGGTTTCCTCCTCTTCTCTCTGATGGTGTGTGCAGGAGACCTCATCCCGAAAGGTGCAGGCCGGCCTCCCAATTCTCTCCAAGTGATTGTCTTCATCATGCTCCGAGTGGCAATGATTATGCTCGATCGGCTATTGTTCTCCTGGTTGCTTCAAAGTCTCGATCTGGGCTATTAACCTATGGTTCTGTGCTTGGAGATCAACGACCATGCAGTGCAGTTCTTCTGGTAAAGGGTTGGCTGGAATTGGAGCGTCACTCCTAGTTGTGTTAGCGTCTCCATGTAGCAGGGGAATGCTGTTGCTAGGTTGTTGCCTATGTGCAGCGGCGTTTGCCTAACTCCGTGTACCAACCATGGTGGGGTAGGTAAGATTTACTCGGCCCCACGGTGGGTGCCAAATGTTTTTGTTTGAAGTCGGGTGATGCAGCCTGCGTGCTTCTTGTTCATGTGAGTCCAGTAGGGGACCTGCAAAGATACTCCGATGCTCAAGTAAAAAGGAATTCCAGATATAGGTATGGAAATTGAAATCAAGATGATCCTTAATTTACCTAAAGTTCGTTATGTCTATATATAGTGTAGGATAATGGATGTCTACAATAATGTCTCCTTGCATCTCACGGGGATTTGTTCATAATGGGTCGAGACTGATCCTGGAGATGTCGAGTTTATAATTGACAAATCCATTATAATTAATGAGGACGTAGGTGTCCTTGTTTGGCCGGATGGAGCCTCCGGGCTAAGAGATGTCTGGCTTGACCTGTGTCTGGTTCATGAGTGTGGGCCCGTCTGGGCCTAATCCAACTAGGCCAAAAGTGCTAGTCCATATTTTAGACCTTAGCCCCATGGAACAATATGCTACTGCTGAAACATGGAAGAATTGAAATCTTAGAAAAACACTAGGTATGGATGATATGAACTACCTAAACAAGAATTCTTCATCTTGACTAAGTAGTTTAAAATTCGTTTCAAAATGATATGATACGTTGCGATACGATACCAAAACAAATTCAAAGAGATTTCCAAACATAAAATCTTTTGAAAAATAAGATATCCACACCTTTCCTATTGGTTGAAAATCGAAAGACCAACCACCAGCTTAGGATTTAAAACCGCAAGGTCCCCTAGACACATAGGTCTCCGGAGAGACTAGGAAACCAAAAACCAAAAACCAAAAATTGTTTTTAAAATGTATGAAGAGGCAGTGGACTTTCAACTAAAATTAACCATGTATAAAAAACTCCAACTCTAATTAAACAAGTAAGTGTATGAGATAATATCAAATTCACTTAGATGCCAATTTCTCATACTTAAGGCATCATGATAATTTAAAGTTGCAACCAAATGAAGATTCTTCATTCAAATCATTGGTCAACTTCAACACATCCTCTTTTCTTAATTCCTGTGTGGTAGCTCCCTCTACAATTAATAAAATATGAAACTTTTGGTGCCCAAATAGCTTTGGGTCCTTGGGAACTAATGGGAATATTAACATATACTACATGAGGATCAGAGTAGTTCGGTCCGGCTCGGTGTCTCTCCTGATCAAGTGCAACTCCGGCGGTGGGGGGACCTGGAAAAGATACTCTGATGCTCAAATTAGTAGGACTCCAAGATGGAGAAAATGAAATGGAACTTAGGTTACTTGAGGTGTGTCGTGTTTGTATTAATTGTAGGTGGAGGTGAAGGCGCCGCCCGATAATCTCACGGGGATATTGCTCACAATGGATCAAGATTGATCTCAGAGATAGTGGGTCTATAATGGCGTATTCCTTGTGATAACAAAGGACATGGATGTCCTTGTATGGCTGGGTGGAGCCCCCGAGCAGAGCTGTCTTGGTTGGCTCGAGTTGGGTTGGAGAGTGTACGGCGTTGTTGAGTCTAATCCGATTGAGCCTAATAGTACTAGTTCAGTCCACAACCCTCGAGCTTGGTTGGAGTTTAGAGGACTGCGTGTCGAGCTCTAAGTGATGTCGACTTATGACCTCAGTTGTCATACGCAGGGTGTGAGGCCTTTTATTCGATTCTTCGTTATTTGGGTTGGATGTGATATTTATATGGGAGAGGAGGGTGCTCTTCCGGATATTTGCCACATGTATGGTAGATATAGCTTGTTAGGAAAGAAATTATGAGTAGAAATCTAGTAGGCAGTTTTCGAGGCATTTTGAACGCCAGCTATGAACTGACACGATGTGATTACGCCCGTGAAGAAATGGGATTGCTGGTGGTTTTTGTTTCCTGGGTCTATAAATAGCCCCATATATGTTGCACACATTGGAATGCATGGAGTCGGAGGTTTCAAAGACCATCGCCCTTCCGGGGGCTATTTTTGTCTTGTTGGAAAATGACTCGCTGTTTGTCATGAGTTTGTATCGCCGGGCTTACGGCGAAGCGGTCCCTGTGGTACTGGTGTCGAGGGAGGCGTCGTGCTCTTTGGCCGACTAGAATCTTGCCGATGGTTCTAGGTTTGCCTAGCCGGGATTTCACTCCTCTGCTTCTACCCCTTCAAATCCCAGGTTGCGGGATGGTTCAGCCAACAGGTTTGTATGTTGGGTTGAATCCTAGTAACAGGGCTAGTGGTCGGGATTTTCGCTTGTAGGGCTCCAAAGTGGAGTACCTTTTCTTTGTTGTGCTTCCTGGGAGTTGTACCTTTATGGCTTATCTTCTCATTTGTAAGTTACCCTTCATGGGTATGTAAGTGTAAATATCCCTTTGGGGGAGTTTATGAATAAAAAGATGTTTTTCTGTGTCTATCCTTTTTTTTTGACAAAGATAGAAAGTCACAATAGGTGACCATACTAGGGTTTGAACCCTAGACCTATAGGAAATATACAAGATGTTGCCACCAACTGTGTTACTCACAATTGGCTTTCTGTGTCTACCCTTGCCGGGCTCTTGTCGAGTTTGATTGGTTTTCTAATTGCTGAGGTTCTGTTAACTGCATATATAGTAGGGGTGACCATCGGTCGGGTCGGGTCAAAACCTGACCCGACCCAAATAACCCAAACTCGAATAAATAGGCACTTACACCACCCAACCCTACCTGAATAAGATTTCGGGGCCCGGCCCGATCAACCTGAATAACCCAAAAAAGGTGAAAAAACATAAAAAGTGGTATTAAAAATATAACTCCACTAAGAATTGAACTTAAACCTCTTAGATTTCATTTTAAGCCACTAACCACCAAGCCAACATCAATTTTTATAACTATAATATACATAAATGTATATTTAACTTACATCTCGGGTTGGGTCATGTAAATCAAGGTTTTCACCTGACCCTTCCCAACCCAACCCGACTCAAGTAAGGGGTTGAAATTTTTAAAATTCAAACCCAATCCAAATATCCCGAATAATCTGACCCGAATTAAATTTTCGGGTCGGTTTGGGTTTTGCTCACCCATAATATATAGGTTAGAAAGATAAAATTTAAATTTGGAATTACCTATTTGGTAATTGTGAGTAAGGCATTGTGGCCGACGAGTCAGATTGGCAAAAGTATCGAGCTCTGATCATTGAGGGCTCTGAGGCCATCAATGGTGGTGTTGTGTCTGATGACCACTTAAGTGTGACATGCCCTTTCTTTAAGACATGTGGGTCCCACACCACTTAAGTGGGACACCACAACAAATCTCCCCCTCACACTTAAGTGGGTGGGACTGCCATACCAGACACCTCTCTACAAGTAGTAAGCTTCTTCATTGGTAGAACCTTAGTCATCATATCAGAGCCATTGTCATTTGTATGAATCTTCTCCAACTAAAATTGCTTCATCTCCAGTGCATCTCGAATCTAGTGATATCTCACATCAATATGTTTTGATCGTGAGTGAAAAGTTGAGTTCTTACTGAGATGAATGGCACTCTAACTGTCATAATACAACACATTATTCTCTTGTTTAAAACCCAACTCTTGTAGAAATTTCTTCATCCACAATAGCTCTTTGCTTGCTTCAGTAACGGCAATATACTCAGCCTCAGTGGTGGATAGGGCAATGCATTTCTGTAACTTTGATTGCCAAGACACTGCTCCCCCTGCAAAAGTGATCAAGTACCCAGAAGTGGATTTCCTAGAGTCAATGTCATCAGCCATATCTGCGTCTGTGTATCCATCCAACACAGGTTTTCCACCACCAAGACATAGACAAACTCTAGAGGTGCCTCTCAGATACCTAAGTATCTATTTCACTGCTAGCCAATGTTCTTTGCTAGGATTAGAAAGAAATCTACTCACAACTCCAACAGCATAAGAAATATATGGTCTTGTACATACCATGGCATACATCAAACTACCAACCGTGGATGCATAAGGCACATTCTTCATTACTATTTTATCATTCTCACTTGAAGGACATTGTTTAGAGCTTAACTTGAAATGACCTGCAAGTGGAGAGCAAACTAGTTTTGCCTTACTCATGTTGAACTTATCAAGGACTTTCTCAATGTATTTCTCTTGAGATAGCCATAATTTTCCACTCTTCCTATCCCGAGTGATCTTCATCCCAAGAATCTGCTTAGCTCGTCCCAAGTCCATCATTGCAAAGGACTTGCCAAGTTCTTTCTTTAAAAAATTGATTTTGGTAGCATCATGACCAACAAGTAACATATCATCTACATAAAGTAATAAGATGATAAAATCACCATCAGAGAATTTCAAACACACAATGATCAGCAGTAGTCTTTTCATACCCATGATCTATCATGAAAGACTCAAATTTCTTATACCACTGCCTCGGTGTCTGCTTAAGTCCGTATAAGCTATTCTTTAACCTGCATACTACATTCTCTTTTCCTTTAGCTTCGAATCCATCTGGTTGCTCCATGTAAATTTTCTCATCCAAGTCACCATGGAGGAAAACAGTCTTCACATCAAGTTGTTCTACCTCCAAATTCAAGCTAGTTGCTAAACCCAAAATAGTTCTGATAGAAGACATCTTGACCATAGGTGAGAAAAAAATTTCAAAGTCAATTCTCTTTTTCTGTCCAAAACCCTTCACAACCAACCTTGCCTTGTACCTTGGCTGTGAACTGTTATTCTCGGTCTTCAATATGAAAACCCACTTGTCGCTATTAAAAAATTGCTCATCTGCGACGGACAGTACCATCGCAAAACAGTCGCTAAAGACCAACTGCGACGGCAAGGGGCGACCGCAAAGAGAGGTTGCAAAAAACCTAGTCGCTGAAGCTTTGCGACCGCCACCTTCGCGGTCGAAAGTAAATAATTTCTGCGACCGTTCTGCGATGGAAAGAATCCGTCGCAGCATGTGGTCGCATGACATCCACAACGCGCTAACACTGTCGCAACTTTATATGCGCGATGGACCTACGACCGCGGCCATGAACACAAAATAACCCCTGTGACGGCATTGCGATCGCAGAGGCCATCGCAGACCTAGTCGCCAATTGCGATCGCTTTTGGCGACCAGATCGACAAATCTTTTGCAACGGTGTTGCGATCGCAATGCCACCGCCTAAGTGATTTTTTAAAAAATAATTTAATAATATTTGATTAAAATACTTGTTTACAGTATTTAAAATGCCTATAATATATCAAACGAGACATCAAATTCTAATATAAACCATCATATTTATATCAAAATGTAATGTTTACATCGTATCAAAACATATTACATCGTATCAAAATATGTTTACATCAAAATAAAAAATAAAGTATACATCAATCATGAAGCGCATCATGTGGCGGCGAGGAGTGGAGCTGCGTCGGGAGGGCATCAGCTGGCGTCGCATCGAATGATGGGGAGGCGAAGGGGAAGCAATATGTGCCATGTAATCCCTCGTAGTGACCACCTCAGTGATGAGGCGTGCATGAGAAGCCTCTAAGGCTGTGTGAGAAGCCTGTAATTTTGCGTGCGAAGCCTCTAAGGCTGCAAATCAATCCTGTCCCGCATTTGATGTTGATGGACTAGCGGTAGAAGAGGTGAAGGCAGACGACCCCGCATCATGTGGCTACAACAACGTCCGTGCGTGGGCCATTGTGCCAATGCCATATACACGGCCATGGTCGACTCCTGTCACCTGCATCCATGCGTCAGCATCAAGCTGATGCTGCGCAGGATCACCTCCCCATTGGGTCACCAACTCAGTATACACGGCCTGTAAAGATTGATTAATTAAATTAACTATACATAATTGAACTAATATAATTTTTTAAAAATATGAACTTTATTAAATATTAACTTACCATGATTGTCTCTGGTCTCCCGCTAATGAACTCACCTCGGCGAGAACCATGCTTATATCTATGTGTCTCCTCGAAGACCCTCAAAGGATGAGTCGGGATGTGCATCCTCTGCTCGTCTCGCATCGCCTGCAATAAAATAAATATAATTAATTTTTCTATAATAATAATAAATAATAAAAATAATTATTAAATTACTTACCAACCGATGCTCGTGGCTAGTAAATGGGATGGACTCACCGGTGTGTCGGGCCACAGATCCCTCAACTAGCGTCATCCGGTTCGGGTGCGCCATCGGAGAGGCACCCTGCCACTCCTCAGACGTCCAGATGTTGCATAGTTGATCCCATACGTGGCCCATTATCCAGTTGGGCCCATGTATCTTCAGCGCATCCATAGGCGTATCCCGATTATCGCCTACATTTGCCCGCGCCTCATCCGGTGCACGTTGGAGGATATCCTTGAAAAGCTTTTTATTGTAAGCTTCGCAAGCATCCTCCATTTGAGCTTGAATGACAGGTTCCCAAGTGTACCGGGCCTAAAAAAGAAAATATTAATACAATCATTTAAAGCCATCACTGAATTAAAGTAATACAATCTTATATGCAAAAATAGTAGTGAGCAAGAAAATATGAGATGTACGTAGAGTACTATCAATTATGTGATGCAACTTGGAATGGTGGCACAAGAGCAGGTTGTGGGTTTATATTAAAAGATGAGGATGAAAACCTGATTGAAGGAGGAGGAATAGAAATTGCAAATAATCCATTGTATGCGGAAGCAAAGGCCATTTGGTTTGGCCTGGACAATCTGCGGAAAAGATGTTTTAAAGGAGCTATAGTATGGACTGATTGTGAAAGAATAGTGAATATATTGAAAGATAAGTTTCAAGCCTTTGGGAAATATCTGTTCTTCTTAACAAGATCAAAGAAATGGCAAAGGAGATGGAGGTAACTGCTGGAATTACTTCAGAAGCGAGGCAAATGAGCAGGCTCAAAGGATTGCAAGAAATGAATTGAAGAACTGAGAAACTACTGAGTGTAATTGTAGATTCAGGAAGGAAATAGAAACTTGTATGTGTAGAGAGAGAGTATGATGTAAATAAGAAGGAACTTTAATTGTAATGCTACTTTGGGTAATAATAAGAGCCAACTGGGAGGGGTGTGATACCTGAACGTGGTTGAGCTACTTTTCTTTTTAAAAAATGAAACACTTTATAGTGAGAATTAGCATTCTTAAATTTATAGTGAGAATTAGCATTCTTCCTATTATTCATAGAAGAGGAAATATTCTTAAATTAATTTACTTTATTATTTAAATTCAAAACCTTATTTTTTAAAATATCCATCAGTTTATACAACGTATGTAATTGAGATTTCAACATTCAATTTTTATTTTTGATTTTTGAAATTTCAATATTCAAATTTTCATTCTCAATCTTGAAATCATTCTTCAAGTCATTATTTTTATAGTTCAATTCATTTCTTTTTTGTTTTCAAATCCTTAATTTCAAGATTCAAAGTATAATAACATGAATCAAATGAACTAATTTTCAATTTCAATTTTTTAGTTTTAATTCATGCACACGAGAACTAAGCCTTAAATTTTCTTTCTTTATTTTCCTAATTCCTTTGTTCTTTTTCACAAGCAATTCATACAATTTTTCTACCTTCTTCAACCAATTTCAATTTATCTTCCTATCCCGAGTGATCTTCATCCCAAGAATCTGCTTAGCTGGTCCCAAGTCCATCATTGCAAAGGACTTGCCAAGTTCTTTCTTTAAAAAATTGATTTTGGTAGCATCATGACCAACAAGCAACATATCATCTACATAAAGTAATAAGATGATAAAATCACCATCAGAGAATTTCAAACACACAATGATCAGCAGTAGTCTTTTCATACCCATGATCTGTCATGAAAGACTCAAATTTCTTATACCACTGCCTCGGTGTCTACTTAAGTCCGTATAAGCTATTCTTTAACCTGCATACTACATTCTCTTTTCCTTTAGCTTCGAATCCATCTGGTTGCTCCATGTAAATTTTCTCATCCAAGTCACCATGGAGGAAAGCAGTCTTCACATCAAGTTGTTCTACCTCCAAATTCAAGCTAGTTGCTAAACCCAAAATAGTTCTGATAGAAGACATCTTGACCATAGGTGAGAGAAAAATTTCAAAGTCAATTCTTTTTTTCTGTCCAAAACCCTTCACAACCAACCTTGCCTTGTACCTTGGCTGTGAACTGTTATTCTCGGTCTTCAATATGAAAACCCACTTGTCACTATTAAAAAATTGCTCATCTGCGACGGACAGTACCATCGCAAAACAGTCGCTAAAGACCAACTGCGACGGCAAGGGGCGACCGCAAAGAGAGGTTGCAAAAAACCTAGTCGCTGAAGCTTTCCGACCGCCACCTTCGCGGTCGAAAGTAAATAATTTCTGCGACCATTCTGCGATGGAAAGAATTCGTCGCAGCATGTGGTCGCGTGACATCCGCAACGCGCTAATGCTGTCGCAACTTTATATGCGCGATGGACCTACGACCGCGGCCGTGAACGCAAAATAACCTCTGTGGTGGCATTGCGATCGCAGAGGCCATCGCAGACCTAGTCGCCAATTGCGATCGCTTTTGGCGACCAGATCGACAAATCTTTTGCAACGGTGTTGCGATCGCAATGCCGCCGCCTAAGTGATTTAAAAAAAAATAATTTAATAATATTTGATTAAAATACTTGTTTACAGTATTTAAAATGCCTATAATATATCAAACGAGACATCAAATTCTAATATAAACCATCATATTTATATCAAAATGTAATGTTTACATCGTATCAAAACATATTACATCGTATCAAAATATGTTTACATCAAAATAAAAAATAAAGTATACATCAATCATGAAGCGCATCATGTGGCGGCGAGGAGTGGAGCTGCGTCGGGAGGACATCAGCTGGCGTCGCATCGAATGATGGGGAGGCAGAGGGGAAGCAATATGTGCCATGTAATCCCTCGTAGTGACCACCTCAGTGATGAGGCGTGCATGAGAAGCCTCTAAGGCTGTGTGAGAAGCCTGTAATTTTGCGTGCGAAGCCTCTAAGGCTGCAAATCAATCCTGTCCCGCATTTGATGTTGATGGACTAGCGGTACAAGAGGTGAAGGCAGACGACCCCGCACCATGTGGCTACAACAACGTCCGTGCGTGGGCCGTTGTGCCAATGCCATATACACGACCGTGGTCGACTCCTGTCACCTACATCCATGCGTCAGCATCAAGCTGATGCTGCGCAGGATCACCTCCCCATTGGGTCACCAACTCAGTATACACGGCCTTTAAAGATTGATTAATTAAATTAACTATACATAATTGAACTAATATAATTTTTTAAAAATATGAACTTTATTAAATATTAACTTACCATGATCGTCTCTGGTCTCCCGCTAATGAACTCACCTCGGCGAGAACCATGCTTATATCTATGTGTCTCCTCGAAGACCCTCAAAGGATCAGTCGGGATGTGCATCCTCTGCTCGTCTCGCGTCGCCTGCAATAAAATAAATATAATTAATTTTTCTATAATAATAATAAATAATAAAAATAATTATTAAATTACTTACCAACCGATGCTCGTGGCTAGTAAATGGGATGGACTCACCAGTGTGTTGGGCCACAGATCCCTCAACTAGCGTCATCCGGTTCGGGTGCGCCATCGGAGAGGCACCCTGCCACTCCTCAGACGTCCAGATGTTGCATAGTTGATCCCATACATGGCCCATTATCCAGTTGGGCTCATGTCTCTTCAGCGCATCCATAGGCGTATCCTGATTATCGCCTACATTTGCCCGCGCCTCATCCGGTGCACGTTGGAGGATATCCTTGAAAAGCTTTTTATTGTAAGCTTCGCAAGCATCCTCCACTTGAGCTTGAATGACGGGGTCCCAAGTGTACTGGGCCTAAAAAAGAAAATATTAATACAATCATTTAAAGCCATCACTGAACTAAAGTAATACAATCTTATATGCAAAAATAGTAGTGAGCAAGAAAATATGAGATGTACGTAGAGTACTATCAATTATGTGATGCAACTTGGAATGGTGGCACAATAGCAGGTTGTGGGTTTATATTAAAATATGAGGATGGAAATCTGATTGAAGGAGGAGGAATAGAAATTGCAAATAATCCATTGTATGCGGAAGCAAAGGCCATTTGGTTTGGCCTGGACAATCTGCGGAAAAGAGGTTTTGAAGGAGCTATAGTATGGACTGATTGTGAAAGAATAGTGAATATATTGAAAGATAAGTTTCAAGCCTTTGGGAAATATCTGTTCTTCTTAACAAGATCAAAGAAATGGCAAAGGAGATGGAGGTAACTGCTGGAATTACTTCAGAAGCGAAGCAAATGAGCAGGCTCAAAGGATTGCAAGAAATGAATTGAAGAACTGAGAAACTACTGAGTGTAATTGTAGATTCAGGAAGGAAATAGAAAGTTGTATGTGTAGAGAGAGAGTATGATGTAAATAAGAAGGAACTTTAATTGTACTACTACTTTGGGTAATAATAAGAGCCAACTGGGAGGGGTGTGATACCTGAACCTGGTTGAGCTACTTTTCTTTTTAAAAAATGAAACACTTTATAGTGAGAATTAGCATTCTTCCTAGTATTCATAGAAGAGGAAATATTCTTAAATTCATTTACTTTATTATTTAAATTCAAAACCTTATTTTTTAAAATATCCATCAGTTTATACAATGTATGTAATTGAGATTTCAACATTCAATTTTTATTTTTGATTTTTGAAATTTCAATATTCAAATTTTCATTCTCAATCTTGAAATCATTCTTCAAGTCATTCTTTTTATAGTTCAATTCATTTCTTTTTTGTTTTCAAATCCTTAATTTCAAGATTCAAAGTATAATAACATGAATCAAATGAACTAATTTTTAATTTCAATTTTTTAGTTTTAATTCATGCACACGAGAACTAAGCCTTAAATTTTCTTTCTTTATTTTCCTAATTCCTTTGTTCTTTTTCACAAGCAATTTATACAATTTTTCTACCTTCTTCAACCAATTTATCATTCAAGACAAGAAGTGGAAGAGTTTACCTCATATTTAAGTCCCATGAGGCAAAGTTGTGAAGTGGCTTCGTCATTATAAAAAGAAGATATTCCGCATGATTTGGAAGTGAACTTGAATGAGCTCTTCTTTTTTTTAACTTCTTCTTGAAAATGGGACAATTTTTCTTGATGTGTTTATTTTCTTGGCAAAGAAAGCACTTCACCTTTTTTCCTTACTCGTGCGTGTGCTTCTTTAATCGGAGCTACTATGGGCACCAAACGACACATTAGTGGTCGATGGATGATCATTGTCTTCACCATCTTCAACATAAGTAGTAATTTCTTTGAATCATCCAAAACATTTCAAGGTAGCCATTATATCGAACGTCGATTTACAATGCATAATTTTCTCAAAAATTTCGTTTTGAAAATGAGCAATACAAGTCATTTCTTTGTCATTGGCCTGAAACAAATCATTTTGTTTTTTATTCTAATTGTTTATGTCTTCTAAGGGTTCAACTTAGTTTTGTTTTAACATGCTTCATTACGTCCAAACCTTGGATTTTCAAAAAGACATACATTTTATATTTTCCTCAAAGATTGGTGGACCACTACGGAATGACCAAACTAGAAATGTGGGTCCAAGAAGGCTAGCCATGTGAATAGGTAGATTTGTTAGATCTAACATATGGTCCACTTTGATACCAAATGTGATAGGAAAAAGGGGGGAGGGATTGAATAGTGTGATACAACTAATTATGTCTAAATTCAATTTTATCGATTCTTAGACTTATGTTAGGCAATCACAAGTTTAATTAACATACAGAAGCAATAATGAACAAGTAAACACAACGCACAATTAAGCAACGCTAACACAAGTATTTATAGTGGTTTGACTTCAACCAAGCCTACATCTACTATCCAAACATCCCACTTAGGATTTCAACCAAGTTTACTATAATTATATTGTGTTATCCTAGAAGATTTACAGGTCAATGCACCGGCCCTCTCCCCGAGGGTTACTCTTTGCCAGAGAGTACCTCCAACATCTCTATCCTATAGACAAAATATAAATCCTAGCAAACCTAGTGGATTTATACCTCAACATCAAAGCAACCACCCAATCTCAAGACCTACAGCCTAGGTCTACGCACAAACTCTAAATACAATAATAAACCAAACAAAATACAAGCAAAATGGATCAAATAAGTAAAACACCAATACTTAGCTCCAAAATTTAAGTCCTAGCTCATCTTGATGCTTTGATGATGAATCAAACAAAGCTTAAAGGCCAAAACAAGAAGGGGTAAGCATACAAAGCTAGGGATTTGAAAGAGCGGTTCAATCAAAGTTTAGGTTTATCGAAATATGGCTCAAGAATCACTAAGAGATCAAGGGAAGGCACGTAACCTCTTTTTATAGGGAAAGAAATGAATGGGGTTCGGGTACATCAAGGTTCAACGACTGAAAAATTGATTGTTATAGTTGCCAATCGTTGGTCGACCTGAATTACTAAGTGTGCAGTTTCAGCACAGGTTCAAGTCTCGGTCCGAATTTTAGGTTTTGGGTTTGGTTTCATCATCATACATTTTGAGGGTAATATAATATATCTAAATCCAAAAACCTAGACTTTATGACTTCTTCATCTTTCGAGTATCGATCAACATCATTCACGTCATTTGCATTGATCTTCTGATCGCGGACTTCACGTGCTACCCGACTTTGAAAATGAAATTATTTCTCAATGAAATATTAGTTTTGACTTTTTATCATCAAAATCGAGATCAAGACAAGGTTGAAAACCTTAGGCCAATAATATATTCTTCTAACCAAGTGAATAAAATATTTCAAGGTGAGGGAAATGGGAAATGCTTAATTGGATGAAAGTAGCTAACTATTGCAAAATTTGAGAGAGGTTTAGTCACCATGGATTTTGAAGCTTCACAACGATGCACGACTTTGGAATTGGCTACGAAAACTAATTCAAAGAACTGAAATGAAATTGAAAGGACATATCAAGAGATGTGTCAATAATAATTGAAGATGGAATGAACCTTACACACTATCAGATAACTCGTTGATATGGAGTAAAACTGTAAAATATATTTGAACTAAGCTTAATGTATACCAACTCTTCCAAAATGCTGACAATTTTGAGGATAACCATTACAAATTTCAGAATCAGGAACGTGGACAACAACTTAACATGATGGCATCTCAACTTCAGAAATTTTATGGCAACTACGCATTTACATCAGTTGCAAAATGATCACATGACCATCGCTGACATCAACGGTGAAGATAAATTTGATGACACGAGGATTACTACAGGCTAGAGCATTGCATTTCGGACCTAGTTCCCCTCTCAAGCCCATAGACTCTTTCAGGATATCAATTATTTTCTCCTTCACACGGGTAATGATCTACTTATCTGGAAATGGTCTGTTTCGAATTTATTCACTATCAGCTCTCTTTATAAAAGCCTCAACTATTGTGAAGTGGAGGATCCTGTATTTTTGTACCTTTGGCTCAAGCAATGCCCTGAGGCAACATCTATGATGAACTAGATTGCCATCAGAAATCGTCTTCCCACCAAGGACAAGCTTAGTGAGTGGAACACCCTCATTGATCAGTGTGCTTTGCGACATGCAGCCAAACTCGCACTACCATCTCTTCATTGATTGTGGCTACACTTCAGAGGGTTGGTTTCACCTCCTGCATCTCTGTAATTTTATACCTTTCTCCCTGAGATACTTGTCATGGAACGACGAGCATCCAATCCCTTGTAAGATTAAACAAGCACTCTACACTCTCATCGGAAGTGTAAGATTTGGCATGAGCGAAACTTGCGTTGTTTCGAAGGCTCTCGAAGAAGCTCCTCAGAAGTGGCCATTGAAGCAGCTCATGCCTTTCATGTGAATTGCTTTGTCTCATTAATTTTTGGTTGTTGGTCTATTGTTAGTATATGTGTGTTTGGGTTCCTTTTTAATGGTTGTCTTCCTTTTCCCTATATGCCCTTCTCTCCTCCCTCACTATTTGTATTTTTCGTACCTTATTGATTAATACAAGTTTCTTTTATTAAAAAAAATGACGAAGATAAATTATCTTCGAGATGATTTGGGAAGGACATCTATTCTTCAAAGTATTGAACTTTTGTGCACTACGCTGTCAATTACATTTGGGATCATAAATGAGAATTATAGTTGAAGGGCTCTTGGTTAATGAGAATTCTATTCTTTGTGACACCAAAATACAATGCCACAAATACATTTATGAAACTTGTTTTCATATTTATTAAGTTTGAGGTTCTTTCTAATAAACTTCACATATTGGGATAAAGCTCATGCTAAGCTCACTAAGACCACAAGAAAGAAATGCTTGTGCCGGATCATGACATGGAAATGATATGGTAGGAGGGGAAAAGGAGTAAGTAAAATTATGGTAATGATAGCAGAATTATGTTCTTTTATCTTTAGAATTGTAATGTATTACAGTTTACCGTAATTTATGTTATTATATTATTTCACTCCTTTTGAGATGAATATTAAGTTGCTTATTAAAAAGAGAGAGGGAGAGATCTTTAATTCTTGTTTGATATAAAGTGGAGTGATAAGATGAGAATTAGAAATTGTCTGACACTTGATTATATATATATATGTATGTGAAAAAGTCTGATGCTTTAGTAAAGAAAAAACAAGAGCTAAAGACAAAGAAAGTTAATTAATTAGGCCTACGGGTTTAATAAGTGCCCTTTCTTGTTTGTTCCCTCCTCATGATTATATGCAACCAGAGCATCTACCCTTTTGTAGGATATGATGTCTAGATTCTAACATGAAAACAATGTCGCCCATGTTTGCATAATCATGGCACAACCAATCCTTCTGGTAACACCATATTCGAGTGGGGTGTTTTAATATTCGCTCTCAAATCCCTTGTCATACTTACTAAATATATCTCTCTAACTTTTAAATATTTTTTCAAATATATTCTAACTTTTCATTTGTATCAATAGGTACTTTAACTTTTAATTTATTTAAATCTATCATTTTGGAAAAAATCTTGTTTTTACAAAATATGGATCTTGATGTTGATGCCATGAAGGTTCTTGGAAGATGAGTTCTTGTTCTTGGTATTTGTTCTTGTTTATGATGTTGCTGGTGCTTGTTAGCCTTATTTAAAGATTGTGAAATTTGAGAGAATTATCTCAAGATTAATATTCTGTTTTGATGATAATTTAGGATATAATTTCTATAAATTTCGGATTTATTTTTATGCTATGATGAAAATTTAATGTTGCTGGAATTTCATGCTGAGAATGATGAATCTGTGCTATTTTTAAAATGCTTGTTGTGGTGTATGTATTTATCTGAGCATAGTCGTGTAACCTATCGTTTCGACCAGAAAATATAGTTTGGAATATAGATCACACTCTGGAGACCAGATTCGGATTAGATACAACAGTCTCGGGCATAACGGTAAGCTAAATAAAACCCTAAAATAAAATCCTAATCTTGATGATCTAAATTTTAATTACATAATTAAAATTGGGTAAAAGGGGCAGCATAATCTGTTATGAACCAGCAAGTAAAATTTTATGCATGAAATAAAATCACACGGGTTATGACATTATAGGTGTAGGAGTTAGGGTCGGATATTGGAGTGTTGAGACGCTTTCCAATAAGGACACCCCTAAGACACCGTAAGAGATATTTGACTTAGGTCATGTTGCGTCATATCTTTGTGAATGGCGGAGAGGCTAGTTGAGAATCCGGATTGCGGGCTAGGCCGGGGAGATTGGATGGCTAACTTCTTATCTGTGGAACAAGTTCGGTTGAGCAAATCCTGACTGTTCTGGTTAGCCTCGTGGGATAAATTCGGATGGCCTACCCGATTATCCCTGAGGTGGTTATAAGGAATAAGTTCGGAGGACCTACCCGATTATTCCTGTGATATCTTAAATGGGTAAGTTCAGAGAGCCTACCCGATTACTCATGTGAAATCTTAAAGGGGCAAGTTCGGATGGGTGAATCTCGATTATCCCTACGCGTCTTGTGGAGCAAGTTCGGAGGGCCTTTCCGATTGCTCCCGAGTTTCTTTATGCTAGGATAAGTTCGGAGGGCATTCCCGATTATCCTAGCATGTGTTGTTTCCTTAGGGCATGGTAGGCTTAGGCCTGTTGATCTTCACCGTTTGGGTGTTGACTGCTTTCGGGCAGGTGGTGGCCAGATGACCTGTTAGTTGGTCACTCCCTTGTGACTTTTTCTTGCTTGAGTCAGGAGTTTTGCTTTGCATCTTATCTTTGTGTTGTTTTATCGTGGGGGTTGGTGGAACCGTTCACTAAGTTCTTTGAACTCACCCGTTGTCGTTGTTTTATTTTGTAGAGCCTGACCGGTGAGGTGGGCTGGAGCACTTGGCGCAGTTGGAGGGCAGAGAAGCCACATGATCTCATAGCAGTCCTAGTTAGGGTCGTAGTCGAGTATGTAGTAGTTTGTCATGCACTTTTATTTTGGTATTTTGGAGTTGTAGTCCCATGGGGACATTCACATTTTTATTCAGATTTTATTTAAATACCAGTATTGATACTCTCTTATTCATGTTATTCCACACTCGTGCTTTTGACAAAAAATATATTGTTTAATAAAATCTGTTTCTGTTTCTCTTTATAAATAAAACCGTTGTTTCTTTCCGCTATCTTTTGTGAGTTGGCATGTGCATGAGTTAGACTGTGGGGTATAGGCACGTATACCCTGGTCGATTACGTGACCCTGAGTTTGGGGCGTGACAACCCCTTATTCACTTTTCTCCTAAAATAGAAAGTAAATACTCATATACCCAGATTACCCTCTCATTCCCTTAACATGGAATTGGAAAGTTATCCCCGTTAACACCGTTAATGGGCTCAACTAGTTGAAAATGATAAAAAAATTGATTTTCAATTCTAACAAAATTATTCATCCTAAAATATCCATCCTAAATTTAAAATAAAATCACAAAAATTCTATTATTCATAGGTAAATGAGATCCATAACTTGGATCCGCAAAAAAAAATTTAAAAAAAAACTTGGATCAGCAAAATAATTTTTTAAAGTTGAAAATCAATTTTTTTTACCATTTTCAATTGGTGGGCCGATTTTAAACTAGTTGGTGAAATACATTCTAAATTCACAATAAATCACAAAAAATATATTATTCATAGGTAAATGAGATTCATAACTTGTATCAACAAAATAAGTTTCCTACAGTTAAAAATAATTTTCTTTTACCATTTTAAACACGTTCGACCAATTTTAAACTTGTTTGGCCATGTATGCCATTTATGAAATAAAATGCATCTAAAAAATCAACATAAAATCTCAAAAAAAATCTATAATGATTAAGTATATGTGATTCATAACTTGGATCAGCAAAATAATTTTTTTAGAGTTAAAAATCAATTTTTTTTTACCATTTTCAACTGGTTGGACCCATTTTAAACTGGTTGGTGAAATTCATCCTAAATTCATAATAAAATCACAAAAAAACTATTATTCATAGGTAAATGAGATCCATAACTTGTATTAGCAAAATAAGGTTTTTAGAGTTGAAAAATATTTTTTTTACCATTTTAAACTGGTTTGGCCATCTATGCCATTTATGAAAAAAAAAATACATCTAAAAAATCAACATAAAAATATTATTTTTTAGATGCATTTTTTTTCATAAATGACATACATGACCAAACCAATTTAAAATTGGTTGAACTCGTTTAAAATGATAAAAAAAAATTATTTTTCAACTCTAAGAAACTTATTTTGTTGATACAAGTTATGGATCTCATTACTTATGAATAATAGATTTTTGTGAATTTATTATGAATTTAGGATGGATTTCACCCACCGATTTAAAATGGGCCAAACCAGTTGAAAATAGTAAAAAAAAATATTTTCTAACTCTAAAAAAATTATTTTGGCCACCCAAGTTATGGATCTCATTTACCTATAAATAATGGATTTTTGTGATTTTATTATGAATTTAGGATTGATTTTTTAGGATGAATAATTTTTTTAGATTTGAAAATCAAATTTTTTTATCATTTTCAATTGGTTGTACTCATTTTTAACTGGTTGGGCTAGTTAACCCCGTTAAGGAAATAAGAGGGTAATATGGCTATATGGGTATTTACTTTCTGATTTAAGCCAAAAGTGAAGAGTGATTCTACTTTTGGGAATAAAAGCATGTTTTATTCTCTTCTAGGGAAATTGCTGATTACTATTTACCAAAATTTTATTTTTTATTTTTATATTTAATTCGGCTATTGCATTTTATAAAAAATTCAAAACTTCTAATTAAACCAAGATCTTTTTGCTTATATTATTATTTATTTATTTATTTTATTAAACTTATATTATTATTTATTAAATATTAAATATTATGATTATATTTTATTTAGTGTCTAATAAAATTTGGCATTTTAAATTCGATTTTTAAGTTTTGTATTGATTTTTTATTCAATTCGATTATATCATTTTAGAAAAAAAAATTAAAAGTTTGAACCAAATCAATATATTTTACTGATAATATCATTATATATCATACATTTAATATTATTTATACTGTATTTAATTTGGTTTAGTATTTAATTTTCTTCATAAATTTTCTTTGTTTTACTATAAATTTTTATTTAAAAAAAATACAAAATTTGAAATGAAATTTATATATAACGATTATAAATTAATTTTGATGAAATTAGACGTGGGATTCTTCAAGGTGTTAAAATGTTTTTCGTCTAATTTTTTTAAAGGAAAATGAATTTGATGAAATTGGATACAAAATTATCGGATAAACTAAGAATTGTGATGTATTTTTAAAATCATTTGTCTTCAAGAATTATAATTGTCGTCAATCCTAATGTTTGGGATAGATTAGAGAGAAAGATTAAAGGTTGCGATCGATTTGTTAGAATGACTAAAATTTGAGATAGATACATTGATTTTCTCTATTTATATAATATTATAATATTTTTTATTACATGCTGACATGGCACAAGTGATTTTTTTTTAATTTGTTGAGTCAAATACCACGTCAGCACCTAACAATTGCATTAACGGGCATTTGACGTCGGACTAAAATTGATATCAATCCGATATTTTGGGATGTAATTGATACAAATTAAAGAACGAACTAGATTTATAAAAAAGATCATAATTTGAGCTAGATACATTAATTAATTCTTTTAAAAAATAATTTCATTATGGTTAATATTTTCATTATGTCAATTGTAAATTGTTTATATATATATATAAATTTTCATAGTGAAGGAAGTAGTTGTAATAAATATAATATACGGTGACAATATGTTTTGTCACTAATGATAACCATATAGGCAATTATACCACTGACATTGATGTCAAAAATATTTATCAATGACAAAAGAGAAACACACAGGTGATAAAATATAGGATTAATTATACTATATATCATGAACTTTATGGGTATTTCCAATATTGACCCGAACTTTCAATTAGATCAATTTTATATTCTAATTTTTAATTTGTTTCAATAATATCTCATCGTCAAGTCACCGTCAATCTAGTTGTTTGATTGCAGACGTGGCTTTGCATACGTGTCTAAAAAATATAAAATATGAAAAAAAAAATATTCACTGCCACATCAGCAACAAATCTAAACTTCAATAAATAATATCAAAAAATACACGTCAGCATTACACTATATATCCTGAAATTTAGGGGTATTCCCAATTTTGACCCGAACTTTTATATCCTAATTTTTAATTCATTTCAACAATATCCCAACATCAAGTCACCATGAATCTTACCGTTTGATTGCTGATGTGGCTTTGCATAAGTGTACCATAAAACATAAAATATGAAAAAAAATCTATTCACTGCCACATCAGCACACCATATCAGCAACAAATCTAAACTATTTCAGTGTTTACTAATTAATCAATGGTATTTGTTGGTATCAATGTGTACTAATTAATTGTTTATTCAATGAATATTAATTTGTTGGTATCAATTATTTATTGATTTAGTGTTTACTGTAGATATTATTTTCTGCATCAAACCATTGTATTCAGATGCTTACTAATGTTGTTAATTGCACCTAGTATACTGATATTATTAAGTTACCTAGATTTCTATATCAAATCATTCAATTTATTTCTGGAACCTCAAGTATAATGTTGTTAACTGCACCTGGTATACTGAAATTTCTACATTAGTATTTCTACATTAGTTATTTCTACATTAGTATATAATATACCAGGTACAGTAAACATCAAAAATTTCATCAGTAACATCAAACACTACATCATTTTTGAATGTTACGTGCTGCAGTTACATGTTGCAAACTAATGTTAACTGCTGTAGTTACCTGCATGTAAATATTTACATGGCATCCACTAACGTGGTAGCGGCTACATTTTTTTTCTTCATATTTTATGTTTTTTGGTGCACATATGCAAAGTCAGGTCAGCAATCAAACGGCAAGATTCACGGTGATTTGATGAGGGGATATTATTAAAACGAATTGAAAATTGAGGTATAAATTTGATACAATCGAAAGTTTGGATCAAAATTGGGAATACCCCTAAAGTTCAGGATATATAGTGTAATGTTGACGTGTATTTTTTAACATTATTTATTCAAGTTTAGATTTGTTGCTGATGTGGCAGTGAATAGATGTTTTTTCATATTTTATATTTTCTAGTACACGCATGCAAAGCCACGTCAGCAATCAAACGACAAGATTCACGATGACTTGATGATGAGATATTATTGAAATAAATTGAAATTTGATGTATAAAATTGATACAATCAAAAATTCTAGTCAAAATTGAGAATACCCCTAAAGTTCAGAATATATAGTAAATCTAACCCTAAAATATATTGTCATGAAATTTGTTTATTGTTGACAAAATTCAATTTTGTTCCTAGGAAAGAGTTAGCTACAACTTTTGATGTGTATTAATTCTTCATTAATAAAATATTAAGCGTTACTTATACACAGGAGCGGACCCACATTAGGATCAAGGGGGCATTGACTCCTTATTCTTTTCAAAAAATTAAATATAAAATATAATTTTGATATTTTTTAAAAAATATATGATTAAATTGCAAAAATATTATTAAGTTCAAATATTTTTATTAATCAGTTTATAACTTAGTGGTTATTATTTGTTTATTTTACTTATAGGTCTTTGGTTCAAATCCCATCACTAGCTTTTTTCTTTTGTACATTATTTATTTATTTTGTAATGAATGAAAATAAAATTTGATTTTTTTAAAAAAAATCCAAATAATTCTTTATTAATTTTTAACTAAGTTCAAAATTTTCTTAATTAATTTTTATATTGAATCCAAAATTTTCTCCATTAATTTTTTACCTCTAAGGCTCTCGTGTTGATTTCATTCCTAATACAGCTTTGTATGCTATCATCCATACTCATATTATTAACTTGTATGAATTTTTGTAGATGAGTTATTTGATATATGATTAAATAATTAGTTTGTTTATCAAGTACTCAACAAAAATCTTCGAAAATGAATAAAAAAATCTACTTAATTCTAGATTGTGAATTTTATTTTAATTGAGAATCCAAATATGATAATAATGAATTTTATTAATCATTTATATTAATTATATAATACATCTTCATGATGAATAATATTTATTTTTGCAACATGAATTATACCTACAAGTTAATTTTTACTTCTGATATTATCAAGTATAAAACACCAAAGAACAATTATTTTTTTGTATATACTTGTAATTTTGTTAATTTTTTACTAGTTTTTTTTTATTTTTTTCACAAAGTATGCTTCATAAGGTTAGCCCTTGAGGCAAGCAGGACGACGCCCACATCACGGTATAATGTGCTTTGGGTAATTGAAATGAAAGAATTAGGGTGCAAGTGTTAGTAGTGTGTCCTAAGCCAATGGAATAATATTATCATTGTAGTTTTCCTTGAATTAATGGAACATTTATTTTAGGGCAAATTACAATGGCTTCGTTGAGGTTTAGTGAAATTACATTGACCTCCCCTCTATTTGTAATTTAGTCTTGTAACTGTTGGCCTAAAGTTTTTAACCTTGGTCTTAATCTCGGTTTTGATGATAACAAACATGGAACTAATGCATTCATAAAAAAATATTTTCAGGTTCCAAGTCGGTTAGCGCTCAACGTCCCCGATCGAAAAAATCAGAGAAATCGAAGAAATCGACAAGGACGCTCGGGATTCTTCGAGAAGTTAGCGTTTAGGTTTAGGGTGCCTAGCATGTGTTGTAATCCTCTTTCATTATGCAAAGAACTCAAAAACCAAACCCGAACTCCAAAACATGAAAATCCGAAAACCACCCTGAAATTCACTAAGCCAAGGGAGCTTATTGGAGGGGTATATGTCCTAGACATTTTCTTGATACAAAAAATGGTGCTAATTATTCTGTGGTTAAAAACTAGATAGCAAGGTATTTTTAAGAAATTTTTGGAAGCCTTTAGTATACCCATATTTGACCCGGGAGATTAGAAAATTTCTGTTTTTCGGAAATTTGTACTAGACCCCAAAAACTAGATTTTGATTCTTAAGGATTTTGATTTTTTAGATATTTTTATTGAATCCAAATGGGGGGTAATCCTTATATAAAATTTACATTTTAAACGTATTAACGTTACCCAAAAGTGGTAGATTGCCTTCGGTCGCTCGGTCGGTCGATCAACGATCGAACGGACAAGCGACCGACGGGCAGTAACGGACAAAAAATCGCCCATTGAGAAGAGGGGGCTCTCTTTTCTCTTCATGGCTTATAAATAGGAAGCCATGAGATCCTTCCTTCATCATGTTGATCACCTCTAACCTCCTTGACCCATATTTTGATCAATTCTAAGCCTTCATTGAGCCAATCTTGTGAAAACCCTAGCTTGAGCCAAAAATCTTGATCTTCCCTTCATACCTTCATTGATTAACCATCAAAGGCATCAAGAGGAAGCTAGGAATCTTATTGTGGAGCTAAGTAATTTATTGTTTGATTTATCGCTCCATTTATTATTGTATTTTCTTGTTTACTTCTTTGTATTTGAGTTTGTATAAGACCTAGAGTGTGGGTCTTGAAATTGGGTGGTAGCCTTGGTGTTTGAGTTTTAAATCCACCGGTGTAAACGTAGTTTGCTAGTATTAGTTGAGTTGTCCTTAGATTGAGGTGGGAGAGTGCTCTCGGTAGGAAGGCGGGATACTTCCGGGTGTGGAAGTATCTTCGGTTTGAGAGCGGAGACTTTCCGATGTAAAGTCCTCATTGTAAGGAAACTAATTAATCTAGTTAAACTAGTTTGAAAATCCTAAGCGGGGTGCTTAGGTAGTGGAGTAGGCATTGGGGTTGAACTATAAATCACTGTGTTAGCATTGTTATCTCTGTTTGTGCTAAATTATTTTGTTATTGCTTTCGCATTTAGTTGATAATTGCAACTTGCCTAAGTAATCAAGTAAACGATTAAAATTGGAATTATGTAAAAGATTTAGATAACACACTATTCACCCCCCCTCTAGTATGACCATTTCACCAACAATTGGTATCAGAACGAGTCGTCGATTGAGATTTCACCATCTCCTCTACATCGTCTCTCGATTCGGAAAATGGCACCAGAGAGTTTAGCGTCTTCACCTCCTAGGTTTGATGCCTCGAACTTTGGTCTTTGGAAATATAGGATGTACAGATATTTAAAGACTATGGGTTTTGGTGTCCTTAACATGTTAAGACTAGAATTTATTAAACCTAAAGTTGACATGCATGCTTGGAGTGAATTAGATACATGCTAGAGAACATGGTGTCGATTAGACCCACCGTGAGAATACTATATGGATTTATGTCATTAGTATATCTCTCAGTGATAGTGATATGTTAGTACTTCGACCTGATGTCACCATGGATTCCTACATGGGGAATTTTGTGTTTTGACCTAGTCTAACATCATCTTTAACCGGATGGTAATAAGGACTACAGTTGGACATAGAATGAATGATGTAGAGGAATATGTGTAGTCGTGAAGAAATTTATCTCTCTCATATATGAGAGAGATATCTCTAGGCCCCTTAATGAGTATGGCTGAAGAAATGCATGGTCGCGCTCAAATGAATTGATAGGAGTACCAATGTCATTTGTTAAGTTAGTCTACTCAGGAATCAAGAAATCAGATTGAGCAATATAAGGATGATGTAATCCATGTCTCATGCTCAATGCAGATATCGCGCACGTGACAAAAGGACATAGTATCATACTGTGAGTTAGATTGATTGGATCACTGACCTCACATGACTTGGGTAGTCATAATATCTTGATAGAGGCCGCTTATGACTCGTGGGTTGCAAATGAGTTTTGGACCCACTACCAACGTTAAGTGAACCTAGCTACAGGGTCGCACACATATGGTGAATTGAATTGAGCTCATGTTATTAACTTAAAGTTAGTAAATGTTATATAAGTAGACTTAGCAAAGACGGAACCCAAACGAGCAAAAAATCCAGCCTAACCAAATTGACCTGCCCAGATTCGGTCGATCGAACATTGCTCAGCACGGGCAAAATGCTTCGGTCGCTTGGTCGATTGACCGATGATCGATCGGACAAGCGACTGGCAGGCTGTAACGGGCAAAAAATTGCCTATTGAGAAGAAGAGCTCTCTCTTCTCTTAATGGCTTATAAATAGGAAGCTATGAGAGCCTTCCTTCATGATGTTGATCACCTCTAACCTCCTTGAGCCATCTTTTGATCAATTCTAAGCCTTCATTGAGCCAATCTTGTGAAAACCCTAGCTTGAGCCAAAAACCTTGATCTTGCCTTCATTCCTTCATTGATTAACCATCAAAGGCATCAAGAGGAAGCTAGGAATCTTGTTGGGGAGCTAAGTAATTTATTGTTTGATTTATCGCTTCATTTATTGTTGTATTTTCTTGTTTACTTCTTTGTATTTGAGTTTGTATAAGATCTAGAGTGTGGGTCTTGAAATTGGGTCATAGCCTTGGTGTTTGAGCTTTATATCCATCGGTGTAAACGTAGTTTGCTAGGATTAGTTGAGTTGTCCTTAGGTTGAGGTGGGAGAGTGCTCTCGGTAGGAATGCAGGATACTTCCGGGTGTGGAAGTGCCTTCGGTTTGAGAGCGGAGACTTTTCGGTGTAGAGTCCTCATTGTAAGGAAACTAATTAATCTAGTTAAACTAGTTTGAAAATCCTAAGCGGGGTGCTTAGGTAGTAGAGTAGGCATTGGGGCCGAACCACTATAAATCATTGTGTTAGCATTGTTATCTCTGTTTGTGCTAAATTGCTTTATTATTGCTTCCGCATTTAGTTGATAAATTGCAACTTGCCTTAGTAATCAAGTAAACGATTAAAATTAGAATTAGGCAAAAGATTTAGATAATACACTATTCACCCTCCCTCTAGTGTGGCCATTTCACCAACAATGGCCCTAGTCGATAAGATAGTCGATGCACAAGAAATCTTGGAGTCAAGGCTAGATGGACTCCATGATGACACTCAAGATGCAATCAAACATCTGCAAGATGAGATTGCAAAGCTAAAGGCTACAGTCAAATTTCTAATATGAGAGATTCACTCGAGCGATGGCAGTTCACGACAGAACGAGGTGCCACAACACCACCTCAAAGCTCCTGAACTAAAGCCTTACAATGGGGCCCGGGATGCCAAAGCGGTGGAGAACTTCATCTTCGACTTGGAGTAGTACTTTAAGGTCAAGATGACAGTTGATGATGATATGAAAGTGTCCGTTGCAACCATGCATCTGTCTGAAGATGCAAAACTTTGGTGGTGGACCAAGTATGATGAAATTCAGAAGGGGCAAGCCAAGATTGACACTTGGGATGTACTCAAGCGCGAACTGAAAGTGCAATTCTTCCCCGAGAATGTGAAGTTTATCACCCGATGGAAGTTATGACAACTTCATCAAGACAATTCGGTTCGGGAGTATGTGAAGAAGTTCTCGACTATCATGTTGAATATTTCAGACATGGCCAAGACTGATCAACTGTTTATCTTCCTAGAAGGACTGTAGCCATGGTCACAGCAGGAACTCTCCAGGAAGAACATTCAGAATTTGTCGGAAGCAAAGATCGCAGCAGAACGACTCACCAACTATAGCTCGGAGGAGAATACTACTAAGGTGGCACCTTACAAGCTGAGATTTTGGGGACCCAACAACTCCAATGGCTACAGCTCAGAGGTGAATACGACTAAAGCAACGCCCTTCAAATCGAGATATTGGGGGCCCGACAACTCTCATGACAAAGGATTCGTAGGCGATAAAAGGTGGAGGAATCATACCCACAGACCATACATCCCAAGAGAACATCCTCAAAGGGGGTCCCCACCAAGAGGGAACCATTCGACAGTTTCACCTACTTGTGCATTGTGTAAAGGGTCTCACTTAAGCCAAGAATATCCAGAACGATAAGCCTTGAGCACCCTGATAGCAGAAACTATGGTGGAGACAATGTCCAACATCTCCGCGAAGAAAGATAAGGGCAAAGGAAAAGCAGTTGCCTTAGCGAGTCAGAGCAGGGGGTCATCGAGAGACCACTCCAGCGAAGATGAGTACAATGGGAGAACCAACATGAGAGTAGTACGACTGCTCAATGCTCTCAAGACTCAAGTAGGGGAGCAAAAATGGTCGATAAAGTATCCAGAAGCGATGAATGAGTTGATGTTCATCGACATCAAACTGAACGACAGAACCACCCGAGCGATGGTAGACTCAGGAGCAACTCATAATTTTATTGCCAGAGAGGAGGCAAAGCGAATTGGACTCCAACTATGAAAAAGTCCAAGTCGTGTCAAAGCAGTGAATTCCAAAACACGAAAGATCGACGACATCGCAAGAGACGTTCCGTTGAAAGTTGGAGGATGGGAAGGGCAGATCAACCTGATGGTCGTGCCCCTCGATGACTATCATGTCATTCTAGGGATAGAGTTCCTCAAATCAGCAAAGGTGGTACCCATGCCCTTCCTCGACACGATATGTTTGATGGGGGAGGACAACCCTAATATCGTTCCAACAGTGCGTTCAGCACCAAGAAGTCAAAATGAACTCCTTTCCGCCATACAAGTGAAGGAAGTAGTCCGACGAGTGTGCGCAGAGCAGATGGATCATAAGACGCAATATTTATGCGCATGGCAGATGGCCTCTAAGTCGCAATATTTGTGTGCAGAGCAGATGACTCATAAGACACCCGCACAGGGCAGATGGCTCATAAGATGCAGCGCGCAGCGCGAACCCACAGCAGGGATTAGGGAGCAAGCCCCATATCGACCTCCTTACAGAAGGACCCCACCAGAGTTGGCAGACTTTGCAGTTGGAGGCATTTGCAAGCAGGAAGGACATTCCACCGCTTACGATAGTCGAAAGCAAAATGACACGGAGCAACGGTACCCAGTCTGCAAGATGAAGAAATGAAAGATCAAGAGTCAAGACCTCTCCAACGCCTTCAAGAAATAAGTCGACGAGGGCGTCGACTTCGTAAGTGGGGGAGAATGTTAGGGACTTTTGGGGTTGTCAAGTCTTGTATGTGTCATGATGGTCCCTAACGTGCATTGTAAATATTGCATCATGAGCATCCATGTAAATATGCATTGTAAAATGTGCTCGCACACGCACCGCTCTTGCTCACGCCTAGGCAAACGACCTTGTTTGCCTAGGCGTGGCATGGATGGTAGGGGTGTGCGAACATAGGAATTTTGTCATGCTCCTCGAGCTTTTGAGAACCTTGGGGGTGGCACTTGGGGGTTAGGCTCCACAAGTATAGTACCCAGGTATAGCCTAAGCACACTCTAGTCTTTCATTCTAGCTTTCACTCAAGCATTTCCTACCATTTTCATGCAATCGGCCATTTGGCTCAACAACGTTTTTACGTCCAAGCACTCAGAGGCTTTGACCCGCGTGAAGTGGGAGCCTGCGACTTTTCGACATTGGCCAAGCAGATTGGCTTAATGCTAACCCCTTGCACGGGAAGCAATGGTGTCACACGGATTCTTTCGCATAAAATAATTGATCCGTGACACTAGGGAGCTTCCTAGGAGGGGGCAGCACACCCTAAGACTCCTCTACAATCCCCAAAATTCCCTTAACAACCATACCTTCCCCTCTATCAAGAACCAAGATTAGCACCAAGATAAAGGAATCCCACCAAGAAAGCAAGGAATCCTATCAAGAACCCAAGGAGGAAGGGGGTAGTGGCTCCTCTAATTTTCGCCATGAACCATGCAGCCAAGACCCCAAAATCCAAACCAAAAATTCACAATGACAATGCAAAAATCCATAAACCTATTGTTCGAATTCAACACGAGAAAATACACACAAAAATCTGACAAAAACCCTTTCATAGGGGCAGCGGCAAGAAGAGGAAGATGGGGAAAGAGGTCTATTCCACTCACCTTTTTGGAAGGAACATAGAGGACGAAGAACCTTGAGACATTCCTACGATCAACGCAATTAACGCCCCCTATATGCAATTCGACTTATAAAATCCATATTTAACTCGTTCTAACTCCGATTCGAGTTTTGATCGAACCGGTGGACTCGACTCGAGATCCCCTATCATCATGGCATACTAAATCATAAAGAAATTATTAAAAAAAAATCATAATTTTTCCACATCAAATGCTTACCCGAAATCAACCCCAAAATTTTCCACCAGCCCACACTAACTCGAGCCTAAAATCTCCTGCTGAAAGATAAAATATAATTATTAATTTTTTGGTTATAACAATCCTCCGCCTTTAAAGAAAATTCATCCTCGAATTTTGAGGTAAAGAAAAAGAGAACTCACCTCAACACCAAAGAGATATGGATACTTTTCTCTCATGTCCCGCTTGACCTCCCAGGTAGCCTCCTGTCCCTAATGGTGCTCCCAACGAACTTTCACCAAGGGGACTTCCTTGGACCTCGGTTTTATTATCTGCCTGTCTAGGATCTCAATAGGCTTTTACTCATAAGAAATGACCGGATCAACCTTCACTATGGTAACATCCAGAATGTGGGAATCATCATGAACATAACGCTTTAGCATGGATATATACATGAGAAATAGGATGCACCCGGTCCATGCTAGGCTGTAGAGGTGTCCTTAGGGAGAGTGAGGTGAGAAAGTGCTCTCGGTAGGAAGGTGGAGACTTCCGAGTGTGGAAGTGTCTTTGTTGTGAGAGCAGTGACTTTTCGGTGAAAAGTTCTCATCGTAAAGGAACTCTACATCTAGTCGATTAGGTTGAAATCCTAAGCGGAGGTGCTTAGGTAGTGGAGTAGGTGGATTGTCGATCCAATATAAATCATTGTGTTTGCATTGCTCTATTATCTGTGCTTGCTTATATTGCTTATCATTTGCTTCCACACGTAATTATCTCATATTATTTTTTTCCTAAGAAAATGATTAAAATCGATAAACCAAATTTAGGCAAAAATATCAGATAACATACTATTCACCCCCCCTCCCTCTGGTCTAGGCCATTTCATCAACATTTGGTATCAGAGCAGGTCATGGATTGAGATTTCATCATCTCTTCTACATCTTGCCTCGATCCGGAAAATGACACTAGAGAGTATAGCGTTTGCACTACCTAGGTTTGATGAGGTAAATTTTGGTATTTGGAAGAGTAGGATGTATACATTTCTTAAAACACAAAGTTTAGATCTATGGTGTATGCTAAAGAATGAATATGTTGAATCCACCATCGACATTAATGATTGGACTCAAGAACAAGTAAAATTGTTTGAATTGAACGCCAAAACAACACATCTTCTATATTGCTATTTTTCAAATAATATACTTGAAAAGGTTATGTATTGTTCTTCCTGTTGGGATGGAAAGAAGAAGCACAACGGAAAAAGCGATTTAAAAATTCAAAACATCCCTAAATCAGTGATCAACTTTAGCAATCTTTAAGGAATTCAATCGACGAGTAGAATGAGAAGATTTACCTTATACTATGGATAGTATGGCTGCTCCTATCCCTGTTTCAAGATGCACACGTGCACGTCCTCTAAGGAAAGTCCACACTAAGCACCTCGCAACCAAGGGGCAGCGAACACCAAGACTCGTTGTGGCTCAACGGAGAGGCAATCCAACCTCGAAACGCACCAAGGTGAAGCCAGCCCTTCCTCCAAGAATCAAGCACCAAAAGGGAGGAAGAGGGGATGAGAAAACAACGGAGCGAGGAGGAAGATGAAGGAATACCTCGCTGTCCTTCTTGGACTCCTCCAAGACGATGAAGTAGATGACACATCCAAGCAGAAGGGACCTTCAATCGGCTTCGCAAAATCGGGGAAGGAAGCTTTTGATGGCCAGCCCTTCAAGGAGATGAGGAGGAGTTCTTGGAGCTTCTCTCTTCAAGAAGCCTCTCAAGAACCAAGCCTTTGCTCATCTCCAAGATCATTAACCAATTTGCTTAACCCCCTTGAAGGAGACTAGGCCATCTATTTATAAGGGGCATAGGTTGTCACCAAAACAATAATTTATATTTAATGGATTTATAATTAATTTAAAATTAATTAAATCCAACTAAATATAAACTTTAATTTATCTCTATAAATTAAATTCTTATTGATTAGAATTTATCATGTGTCAATCCCTACAATTTAGGGATGCCCTACAAATTGGATTACCGAGGAACTCCTTCCTCGCATATTCATTCCTATAGGAAATATTTTTCTTATCATGTCTGTGAACGAGATCCGTGATCGAGTTGCAACATGTCCATGCTAGTAGACATATAGGGCCGCATTCGAACTTTATCTTATAAGGTCTGTTACGAGGTTAGCATATTGTGTGTGACCCATTGGGCCCCACACTAAGCCAGCAGTGAGTCGTGAATAATGGAGAGTCGGATTCGATAGAACGACTTCTATTTGAATCTTACGAGCCACCACTAAACCCCTTTAGTGTGGTCGTGAGAGACTCCACTCACAAGTCAAGATTGAAGTCTAGCAATGTGTCATGACTACCCAGATAGTGTGAGGTTCAATCTACAGGGATCGAACGTCCTTCGATGATTAGTTACCATGCAACCGAGTCCCTCGATTACAATATCCTGAAGTCGGCTTGGGTACGGAAGAAGTGTCAAATCCTAATACTAATTCATATGTATTCCACCCACCAAGATGTCATCTCAATAATGAAACATCATAAATATCTTTCGGACTTTCATGTCTACTCTGGCTAGAGATTCCCGAGTCGATACTTGCAGGGACACATGGGACATTATCTCCTCTCACTAGGAGTAACTGATTCCATGTTGATTGCTCACCTACCTTCATGAATGCTTCCTCATGCCCAGTAATACCCCGGCACATGACAATGAGGGCCATGTAGGGATAGAACCAAAGCAATGGGTCGTCACTCACAAGGTAACCATGACAACATCAGGTCCAATGACTGCTTGTACCTACTATCACTCGAGGAACATCCTATTGACACTCATGTAAGGATTCTATTCTATGTTGCTCATGTAGGTCCGTTCAGTGAACTCATTCCCTAATGAGCACCTGCACTTGTACATTAATGACGGCTCATAGGTAACTATGAGATCAACAATCCCTTATCATACAAGGGATGTACCAAGTGCACCAGTCTATCCAGAATCATCAATCCCCTAATTGATGATCTTATGATTGGGAACATTTAGATAGGGGCATCTGGATTCTAAGTATCACTGACATAATCTCATCATGGCCTTGGAATCAATTATCTGGGTTCATGGGGTTCATCACAATCTAATATATACAAATGTAGATGTAGCATACGATGAAAAGTTGCCTCATATTATTCATTAATCAAAAAATAGTTCCCTACACATCAACATGTGATTGGCTCAAGGGCACTATTTCTTTCACTTATGTATTTGATATTCGGGCCACATTAAATATGCTTTATGATTATGCCAAAATCTAAGAGATTGGCACTTTTGATGAAGGTGATGATGACAATGGTCATCCCCCTAGTACTAACCTTGGTTTTGATGCCCAAAGCACTTCTAGCCAAAGGAGCACAAGCAAGAATTGGAAACGGAAACTTAGGTGCTTCCTTTGTCAAGAGACGGGAAACAAGAAGATGAATTGTCCTCTCTTGAATAAGAAATCCAAAAAGAAGAACTGTGATTCTCCATCCACATCTCAATCAAGTGAAGTCTCTTCTAGACATGACGATGAAGTTACATCGAACTTTTGCCTCATAGGTCTTCAGAATAAGGTATATTTACCATCTTCTAGTCATGATCAAAATAGTGATTCTAGTAGCTCCAAATCCCTTGGCATGTCTTATGAGGAACTATTAGAAGAGTCTCAAAAAATTATGCTTTGCTTATGAAAAAGAACAAGGAAAATAGAAAACTAAAAGAAAGAAAATTTAAGACTTAGTTCTTATGTGCATGAAATAGAACAATCGTGAATTTCGAGTAACTGGCCAAGCTGCTAAGGTAGCTAAAGTAGTGATAAATCCTATCAGTAAAATGGGTCCTACGGAAAGTCCATCGATTCCTAGTCTCCAGTGAAAATCAAAAATATCTATCCATTTAAAATCTTCCTCCAATTGAATTAATGGATCGTCCAATTGGAAATGATAACAGAATACATAGGTCGTTAAAAGGAGTTCTAACAAGCATATACATATAGTATACCACCTAAACGTCTTATTTCCTCCATGAGGAAGAAAGAACACTTGTTTCTTGTAATGATGATTTTAAGCTTGAAATTGAGAATTTAAAAAGTGAGGTAAAAGATTTGAGAAATGAAAATGAAGATTTGAAATAAAAAATGAAACTTAGGAGTAATGATTTGAAAAATGGTTTCAAACTTGAGAATGAAAAATTGAGAGTTGAGAATTGCATGTTAAAATCTCAACTACATGCATTGCATAAATCTACGAATGAGTTGAAAAATGAGATGTTGATTTTGAGTATGAAAGTTAATGCTTCCTCTTTTAAGAATTCTAGAAATCAAAATGTCTCATTTATGAAACCTCAAAATAAGAATGATTCCTTTAAGAATGCTCACGCTCATCATAGTTCACATATTAAGCATTCTAATGATAGATCTCATGTCCATAGCAAAAATGAAAAGAAGTTTAATGAACATTGCTTTTGTTGTGGTATTTTTGGTCATGCTATCCATGAGTGTGCATTGAAGAGAAATCCAAGTGTTGCTAGGACACTTTGGATTCCAAGGTCATCTAATTAACCCCCAAGGATCCAAAGCTATTTGGGTACCAAAAGTTTCATGCTCTTTTGTAGGGGGAGCTACCACACAAGGATAACGGAAAGTGATGTGTTGAAGTTGGCCAAGAATTGAATGAAAGATCCTTACATGGTTGCAACTTCAAGTTTTTCACCTAGATGCCTATGGAAATAAAAGTTGACATCTAAAAGATTTGGTATCATCTCTTAACTTTAATTGATCCATTAAAAGTTAGAGTTCATGATACTTACTTAGATTGATTGTTTTTCCTGCTCATGATATGTTTCAAAAATATTTTTGATTTTTGATTTCCAGTCTCTTCGGAGACCTATGTAGCCTATAACAGACTAATGTGACCTTGTGGTTCTACTCATACTAGCCTTTCGGTTTTCAACCAATAGGAATGATTGGAGATTTAATTTTTAAATATTTCATATTTCGATATCTCTTGATTCATTTTGTTATCATGAATGATCTATTTGAAAATGAATCTATGCTATTTAGTGAAGTTGAATTTGAAAAATGATACTTGATTTTTCACTTCTCTATTTAGTTTGATCGCTTGCATATAGCTTTGGTTTCATTTTCTACTAATGAAGATTACTTGCAAGTCATCAAAAATTAAATGAAAGGCTATTCTAAGGAAAATAGAAAATGAAATGAAGTTTGGCTAAATTCCCATTGATGAGGTATGTTTTTGGTTATTGCATATTTCTAGTCTAATACCTCAATTTTCATGTTTGATTGATGTCTTTATACTCATGATTGAAATAACATGAAAAATGATTGAAATCTCATGAGTAGAATAATTCTTAGTACTTAGGCAATTTTCCATCGAGTGAAATTGCCCTAGGTTAGAACTTGTCATTAGAGACTTCCTTTTTAAGTCCAAACTCATGAAACATGTTTAGACACACATTACGTGCTTCTAGGTGTTTAAACTTGAAAAATCATGTGTAGATAGACAAAGTGATAACTAAATCACTTTAGGGGACTCAATCTTCAAAAGTTTGACCTAAGTCAATAAATAGATTTAGAAATTTTATTTTGAGCACAAACTTCACAAACATGTTTAGATTTACTCATGTTAGGTGTCTATATTTCTAAGTTTGTAAAACCATGAGTAAATGTTAAAATTTGATACTTAGCACTTTCATGTTAACTTGCATATTTTGAATGAAAACATGCTAAGTTGATATTTTGATAATATTTTCATTTCAAATTTGATAAACATACTTTAAATGATTATATCTTGATATTTGGAAAGTTTGAATACAAAATGACAACTTTCAAAAAAATACCTAAAATTTACAAAAATTACCTCGGGACTTTCAGGAATTTTATGAATTTATAGAAAACTGAATTTTGATTGATTCTTGAATATGATTTTATATAGATTTAAAAGTTTAATTTTTGTAAACTTGAAGTATACTTTGACCTAACTCAACAAAGTGATTTATAAACCTCCTTTTAAGCTCAAACTTGATTGATATAATTAGATTCACTCATGTTAGATGTCTAGGTGTCTAAGTTAGAGAAAACATGAGTAGATAGCAAAATTTGATACTTAACCATTTTCATATTTTTCATACCTACTTTGAACGAAACCGTGCTAAGTTCATACTTTGATCAAATGACATTATTTTCACTTCAAACTTAATATATATGCTTTACATGATCATAACTTGGTATTTTAAAAGTTTGAATGAAATCTTGAAATGTCATGAAATATTCACTTATTTACGAAAATGTCATTAAAGTATCACTCTTCTCAAATTACTCTTCTTTTTCGGATACTTTGGATTTTCGTTGAAATTTTCAATTGAGACTTCAAGTATGATATCATAACTCTATTTTTGGTATTGTTCTCACTATTACCCGAGAAAAATTATTTCTAAAGTGGTTTTTGACTATTTGACCGATACTTGAAAATATCGATACTTAAGTTACTACATGATCCTTGGTTTTGGATTTCATTTATCATTTTATGATATCATATATAACTTAGTCTCTTATTTGATATTTGATTTTTCATCCCTTGAGTTGAAACTTTCGCGATTTTGAAAAATCTTTTAGAGTTCTCTACAATACAATTGACCTATAGAGACACAAAATTATAGACAAATTATATTTTTATTTTAAAATCTTCATATTTAGAGACTAATAGACACAAAATTTATTCTTAAATAGCATCTAAAGATTAATAGAAACAACAACAATAAAGTCACTTAATTGATTTGACTCTAAACTATAAAAACACCATCAACATAGTCATTTAATTGATCTGACTCTAAAACTATTTTTAGAGGCTAATTAGAAAAAAAATTATATTTTTTTTTAACAAAGATAGAAAGTCACAATAGGTGACCATACTAGGGTTCGAACCCCAGATCTCTAGGCAACATTCAACATGTTGTCACCAACTGTGCTATCCACAGTTGACGGAATTTTTTAAAAAAAAAATAAAGAAAAATAAAAAATAAAAAATAAAAAATTATATTTATTAGTCTCTAAATGTGAAGATTTAGAAACAAAAATTTAATTTGTCTCTAATTATGTGTCTCTATAGGTCTGTTGTGTTATAGTGGTTTCAACTTTGAATTTTGATTGACTTTTCTTACCCTGTTTGAGTGATGTCAAAAGGGGAGAAAAAATATAGGTAAAATGCAATAAAATATAAGAAAATCATGCATATAGATAGGGGGAGTAAATTTACTTAGATATGCATGATGACATGGGGAGAAATGTCACGCCCCAAACTCAAGGTCACGTGACCGACTAAGGTATACATGTCTATACCCTGCAGTCTAACTCATGCACATGCCAACTCATAAAAGATAGCGAAAATAAATAATATTTTTTATTATAAATAGAAACAAAAACATATTTCATTAAACAATAAAATTTTTAGTAAAAAGTTCAAGTGCGGAAATAATAAATCAAGTTCAACAGTTCATCTTAACAAATAAAAACTGAATAAAAGACATGAATGTCCCCATTGGACTACAACTCCAACATCAAATCACAAGTGCATGACAAAACTACTATAGACTCGACTACGACCCCTAATTAGGACTGCTATGAGATCAATGTAGCTCCTCTGCCCTCCAGCCACGCCAAGTGCTCCAACCCACCTCACCGGTTAGGCTCTGCAAAACAAAAATAAACGACAACTGGTGAGTTCGAAAGAACTCAGTGAGCGATTCTACCAACTCCCACGAAAAACCAAACACAGATATGATGCATAAAGCAAAACTCCTGACTCAAGCAAGAGAGGTCAAAAAAGTGACCAGCTAACAGGCCATCTGGCCACCAGCTGCCCAAAGGCAGCCAACACCCAAATGATGAAGATCAACATGCCTATGCCTACCATGCCCTAAGGCAACAAAACATACTAGGATAATCGAGATGGCCCTCCGAACTTATCCTAATATAAAGAAACTCGGGAGCAATCAGGATTGGCCCATCCGAACTTGCTCCACGAGACACGTAAGAACAATCGGGAATCATCCATTTGAACTTGCCCCTTTAAGGTATCACAAGAATAATCGGGATTTGCCCGTCCGAACTTATTCTTTAAAAGCACCTTGGGAATAATCGGGATTTACCCGTCCGAACTTATTCCACGAGGACAAACCGGAACAATCGAGATTTGCCCATCTGAACTTGTTCCAAAAAGATAACGTAGGAATAATCGGGATTCGCCCATCCGAACTTATTGCTTTAAATATAGAATTTTGGGAACAATCAGGATTTGTCCGTCCAAACTTATTCCACAAGATACGCTGGAACAATCGGAATTTACCCATCCAAACTTGTTCAACGAGTTGGGAATTAGCCATCCAACCTTCCAGGCCTAGCCCGCAATCCGGCTCCTCAATAAGCCTCTCTGTCATTCATAAAGATATGGCTTCAAGAACATCTTTGCCTTCAAGAACGACTTCAAGAAATCGAAGAAACACGAGAAGGATGGGTAAAACCACTCACCTAAATGGGAATGAGTATTAAAGGAGAAATTATGGATGACGGCCCTCGAATCCGTCTTCAAGAGATGGCGGCTCGACTCAATGAAGGGGGAAGAGGGAGCGGCGGCTCCACTCCAAGCCGTCGGCTTCAAGAAAGGGGAAGAGGGAGAGGGGCGGCTCGGCTTGGCTGGGTGGCTCCTCTTTGCTCGGCTCCAAGAGGAAGAGAGAAGGAGAGGAAGGGGGGCGCTCGGCTCGGTTGTGGCGGCTTGAGGACGACGGCTCTAGGGAAGGGAGAGGGGCGGCTGGCTCGACTTTACTCCTCTCTCCTTTCACAGCTTATGCGGCTCCGATAGCAAGCCGCAAGCCCTAAGGGGGGGATTTATAATCCCTTCCCACCTCTTCAACCCTAATCTCCTTTAACTTGCATCCGCCTCAATTCGGATCCAAACCCGTTAACCCACCTTAGCTTAATCTAACCCCATGTTAAACACATGCATCAGCCAATATACGACATAATTTAATAATTCAAACACATGCAACCACATAATTAAATAAATTCATCTACACAAGCAAGAAATTACATAATTCATATTCCTACTTACCTGAGCTCGCAAGCTCGCACCGGACCATGAGTCGACTTGGCTTGACCCTGGACTAGCCCACTAGGTTGACAAACACAAACATAAAGGAAAAATAAATAAAAAATAAATAAATAATAACTAGGATATTACAATCCTCCCTCCTTAAAGAAAATTCATCCTCGAATTTTGGAAAAAGAAGATTAATGACTCACCAGATCATCAAACAATAAAGGATATCGCTCCCTCATATCCTGCTCCACCTCCCAGGTGGCCTCCTACCCGGAATGGTGCTCCCACTTGACTTTAACCAAGGGAATCTCCTTAGACCTCAATTTTTAGGCATGCCAGTCTAGCACCTCAACTGGCTGCTCTTCATAGGAAATTGTTGAATCCACCTCTAATGTGGTAGGTTCAATCACATGAGACTCATCCCGAATGTACTTCTTCGACATAGACACATGGAACATTGGATGCACTCGGTCCATACTAGGAGGTAAGGCCTACTCATAGGCCGCAGCTCCCCTGCGTCTGAGAATAGGAAACAACCCAATGAACCTAGGACTTAGCTTTCCTTTCTTACCAAATCTCACCACCCCTTTCATAGGGGACACCTTGAGGAATACCATATCCCCCTCAGCAAACTCTACCCCCCTGGTCTTTCCATCAACATATATCTTCTGGCGACTCTGAGCTACCAACAATCTCTCTCTAATTAGCTTCACCTTTTATACTGTCTCCTCCACTAGGCCAAGTCCCATCATAAGGGAATCCCCTGCCTCAAACCAACCTACAGGGGATCTGCATCTCCACCCATACAATGCCTCAAATGAGGTCATCCCGATGCTATTATGATAGCTGTTATTGTAGGCAAACTCAATCAGAGATAAGTGTCTCTCCCAACTGACCAGTATATCGAGCCGTGACTGAATAGTCCGCCCTGACTGACCATCTCTCTGAGGGTGAAATGCAGTACTGAACCGAACCTGAGTGCCCAATGCCTCCTAGAAAGACTGCTAAAATTGAGTCGTGAACTGAGTACCCCGATCCGAGATGATCATAATCGGAACACCATGATAAGCGACAATCTGATCTAAAAAAAACCTTGCATACTGCTCGGCTGAAAAGGTCGTCCTGACTAGTATAAAATGCGAAGCCTTGATTAGGCGATCCACCACTACCCAGATAGAATCCTTGCCCTTCCCAGACTTTGGCAACCCCGTCACAAAATCCATGGTTATCTTCTCCCATTTCCACTCTGGTACTTCTAGGTTCTGGAGAAACCCTGCCGACTTTAAATGCTCAGCCTTAACCTGCTGACACACCAGGCACTTAGACACGAACTCGGCCACTTCTCTTTTCATACCTTTCCACCTATAATTCTGTCTTAGATCTCGATACATCTTTGTGGTTCTCGAATGCATAGTGTATGTGGATCGATGAGCCATCTCTAACACCTACCTACGAACCTCGACCATATCTGGCACCACTATTCGGTTTTTAAATCTTAGAACGCCCTCCGAGTCAACACCGAACCCATTATCGGCATCGCTCCTCCTGGCCAGATCCTTAGTGAGAGCACAGAAAGCATCCTCCTTTTACGCTGCTCACAAGTGAGCCACTAGCGCACCAGAAGCTGACACTGACAAGACTGCCCCGCCATCCAAACATATGGTCAAATCCCGGGCCAACGGCCTCCTCCTGACTGCCAAACGCGCCAGACTTCCCATAGACTTCCTGCTCAAAGCATCAGCCACCACATTAGCCTTCCCCAGATGGTACATGATCGTGCAGTCATAGTCTTTCAAAAGATCAAGCCATCTTCTCTGCCTCAAGTTCAACTCCTTTTGGGTGAGCAAATACTGGAGGCTCTTATGATCAGTGTATATCTCACAAGCCTCGCCATAAAGGTAGTGACGTCACAGCTTCAATGCGAACACCACTGCTGCCAGCTCAAGATCATTAGTCAGGTAATTCTTCTCGTGAACCTTCAACTGTCTGGAGGCATAAGCTATTACCCTGCCATTCTGCATCAACACACAATCCAAGCCGACCCGAGAGGCATCACAGTAAACAACAAATCCTCCCGAGCCTAAGGGTACTGCTAGAACTAGTGTCGACGTCAAGCGGTCCTTGAGCTTCAAAAATTTCTCCTCGCACTTACTGACCCATTCGAACTTGACCTTCTTCTGAGTCAGGTAGGTCAATGGCGCTGCGATCCTGGAGAAATTTTCCATAAATTTTTTGTAATAACCTGCCAACCCCAAGAAACTGTGGATCTTAGTGATATTAGTCGGCCTCTTTTAATTCTGAACTGCTTCTATCTTCGTGGGGTCCACCTTTACCCCTTCCCTGGACACAACATGGCCAAGGAACCCCACACTCTCCAGCCAGAACTAGCACTTAGAGAATTTGGCATACAAGCAGTGCTCCAGGAGAGTCTCTAAAACCATCTGTAAGTGCTCAGCATGCTCCACTCTGCTCCTGGAATATATCAAGATATCATCAATGAATTCTATTACAAATTTATCCAAGTATTTCGCGAACACTCGATTCATCAGGTGCATTAGTCAGCCCAAAAGACATCATCGGGAACTCAAAGTGCCCATACCTCGACCTAAAAGCAGTCTTGGGGACATCACTGTCCCGGATCCACAATTGATGGTACCCTGACCGCAGGTCAATCTTAGAAAACCACTGAGCCCCCTGTAGCTGATCAAATAAATTATCAATTCAGGACAGCGGGTACCGATTCTTCACTATCACCTTATTAAGCTGCTGGTAATTAATGCACATCCGCATGAACCCATCTTTCTTTTTCACAAAGAGCACTGGAGCACCCCAAGACGAAACACTTGGACGAATGAATCCCAACTCAGGCAGCTCCTGCAACTGGGATTTCATTTCTCTCAACTCAGCTGGTGCCATACGATATGGTGGAATGGAGATTAGCTTCACCCCTGGCTGCAAATCAATACAGAACTCGATCTCCCTCTCTGGAGGCAACCCTATCAACTCCTCTGAAAACACATCCGAGAACTCGCATACCACGGACATCCCCCCGATGTCCCTAGCCGCACTCCCGCCTCCCTTTGCCATAGACACAAAGGCCAAGAAGGACTGACATCCGCCCAGAAGTAGCTTCCGAGCCTTGAGAGCTAAAATTACCATCAACGAATCCCCCCTTCCCTCACACTGGAAGGTAAACTGGGGCAATCTGGGCTTACTGAAGATCACAGTCTTAGCCTTGCAATCCATTGAGGTGAAACATGGTCCGCCAATCAGCCCATGCCCAAAATCACATCAAGCTCCAGCATCGGCAGGAGTGTCAATTCGGCTATCAACACATGCACACAAATGATAACCTCACAGCCCCGAAAGACTGTCTTTGCCATCACAGAAACGCTCGTAGGCGTAGACACCACAAGAGGCAAATCAAGAATAGAGGGTTTCCCTGCCAACTTAGCAACAAATATAGCAGATACAAATGAGTGCATAGCACCCGGATCAAACAAGACGTATGCAATACCAAAACCAACAACAAGGTTACCTGACACTATTGCCATGGATGCCTTAGTGCCCTCTTGGTTCATACCAAACACCTGTGCAAAGAGCCTCTCTGAACCACCAGCTCGCTGGCCTCCTCCCTGAGTCTGACCCCTCTGAGCGACGGAACCCACTAATACCGATGTCTTTCCTCTGGTCTGATCAAGCTGCTGACTGCCCTTGCTAGGATAATCCTTTTTGTAATGCCTGGTCTGCCCACAGCTAAAATATACCTCTGAATGTCCCCAGCAAGCCCCCAGTGCTTCCTATAATATCGATTACACTGCTGCGACCTAGGTCTCCGCTGCGAACCTCCAGATAACACCCCTGGTCCTGAACCCATGTGTCCTCTGGAACTGTTATGACCTTCGCCCTGCTGTGGATCCATTGTCCTAAAAGTCCCCTCTGAGTGAGCTGGCCGACCCCCCGAAGGCTAGGGCCGAAACTTTTTCTTTTGGGGACCATCACGCCTATCTATCGGTACTAGTGCCTCATTCCGGAGCGCCTCATCTACAACCCGAGCAAAGGAAATGTCCTTTATGTAATGGATGAGTCTGGCGATCTGCGGCCTCAACCCCTCAACAAACCTCTTAACCCTGGTGATCTCTGTGGCTATCAAGGTGGGATGGTACTTCGAGAGTCGAGTGAACTCCATCTCATAATCTATCACTAACATACTGCCCGTCTGACACAGTAGCTCAAACTCTTTCGCTCGCCTATCCCGGACGCTCATCGGCAGGTACTTCTCCACCATAGCAGCTCTAAACTCCTCCTAGGTAGGGGGTGGTGCATCTGCTGCTCTGCGGTCCCTCCAGGTGTGAAGCCAATCCTTGGCTGGACCTCTCAACTGTAACCCTATCAGTCAAGCGGTCATCTCATAAGAACAACCAAGCTCCCTACACAACTCATAGCAATCTCACAGGAAACTAGTGACCTCCACCTGTATACTGATCTCATAACATACTCCTACCGTATACTGACACGCTAGCAATGCCCTATACTATGACAACTCTAGGTCATATATAGTCAGACCGAACCACATGCTCTGATACCACATTGTCACGCCCCAAACTCAGGGTCATGTGATCGGCCAAGGTATACGTGCATATACCTCGTAGCCTAACTAATGCACATGCCAACTCATAAAAGATAGCAGAAAGAAACAACAGTTTTTATTATAAAGAGAAACAAAAATAGATTTAATTAAATGATAAAGATTTTAGTAAAAAGTTCAAGTGCGAAAATAATAAATCAACTTCAACAGTTCATCTTAACAAATAAAAACTGAATAAAAGATATGAATGTCCTCACGGGACTACAACTCCAATATCAAATCACATGTGCATGACAAAACTACTACAAACTCGATTACGACCACTAACTAGGACTGCTATGAGATCAATGTAGCTCCTTTGCCCTCCAGTCGCGCCAAGTGCTCCAGCCCACCTCACTGATCAGGCTGTGCAAAACAAAATCAAACGATAACATGTGAGTTAGAAAGAACTCAGTGAGCAATTCTACCAACCCCCACGAAAAACCAAGCACAGATATGAAGCATAAAGCAAAACTCCCGACACAAGCAGGAGAGGTCACAAGAGAGTGACCAGCTAACATGCCATCTGGCCACCACCTGCCCGAAGGCAGCCAACACCCAAACAGTGATGATCAACAGGCCTAAGTCTACCATGCCCTAGGGCAACAAAATATACTAGGATAATCGGGATGACCCTCCGAACTTATCCTAATATAAAGAAACTTGGGAGCAATCGGGATTGACCCATCCGAATTTGTTCCACAAGACGCGTAGGAATAATCAGGAATCGCCCATCCGAACTTGCCCCTTTAAGATATCACAGGAATAATCAAGATTTGCCCATCCGAACTTATTCCTTAAAATCACCTCGGGAATAATCAGAATTTGCCCGTCTGAACTTATTCCACGAGGCCAAATCGGAATAATATGGATTTGTCCATCCGAACTTGTTCCAAAAAGATAACGTAGGAATAATCAGGATTCGCCCATCCGAACTTATTCCTTTAAATTTAGAATCTTGGGAACAATCAGAATTTGCCCGTCCGAACTTGTTTCACAAGATACGCGTGCAGGAATAATCGGGATTTATCCATCCGAACTTGTTCCACGGGTTGGGAATTAGCCATCCAACCTTCCGGGCCTAGCCCACAATCCGGCTCCTCAATGAATCTCTCCGCGATTCATAAAGATATAACGTAACATGACCAAAGTCAAGTCTCTCCTACGGTGTCTTAGGGGTGTCCTTATTGGGAAGCGTCTCAACACTCCAATACCCGACCCCAACTCCTAGACTCGTAATGTCATAACTCGTGAGGTTTTATTTCATGCATAACTTTATTTATTGGTTCTTAACAGATTTTGTTGACCCCTTACTCAATTAAAATTTAGATCACCAAGATTAGGGTTTTGTTTTAGCTTACTGTTATTTTCTGGCACACTTCGGTCGACCATTCGGTCGACTAACTTGTCTACTGCCAATTTTTGGCAGCATTCGGTCAATCAATCGGTCGACCGAAACTGGGCAGACTGCACTGCTTGGTTTTTTTCGCTTGTTTGCTCGATTTGGGTTCCGACCGACCGAGCAACCGAAGGCAATCTGTCATTTTTAGGTAACGATAATAACATTAAAACATAAATGTTATATAAGGATTACCCCCATTTGGATTCATTAAAAATATCTAAAAAATCAAAATCCTTAAGAATCAAAATCTAGTTTTTGGGGTCTAGTACAAATTTTCGGAAAACGGAAATTTTCTAATCTCTTGGGTCAAATATGGGTATGTTAAAGGCTTCCAAAAATTCCTTTAAAATATCTCGTCATCTAGTTTTTACCCAAGGAACAATTATCGCTATTTTTTGTGTCAAGAAAATGTCTAGGTCATATAGCCCTCCAAGGAGCTCCCTAGGCTTAGTGAATTTTAGGACGGTTTATGGGTTTTCATGTTTTGGGGTTCGGGTGTGGTTTTTTGGGTTCTTTGTATCATAAAGAGAATTACATCACACGCTAGACACTCTAAACCTAAACTCTAACTTCCCAAAGAATCTCGAGCGTCGACGAGCGTCCTTGCCGATTTCTTTGATTTCTTTGATTTTTTCGATCAAGGACGTCGTCCGCTAACCGATATGGAACCTGAAAATAACTCTTCATGAAATCATTAGTTCCATGTTTGTTATCATCAAAACCGAGATTAAGACCAAGGTAGAAAACCTTAGGCCAACATCCACAAGCCCTAGGGGGGGGGGTGATTTATAATCCCTTCCCACCTCTTCAACCCTAACCTCCTTTAACCCACCTCCGCCTTAATCCGGATCCAAACCCGCTAACTCACCTTAGCTTAATCTAACCCCGTGCTAAACACATGCATCAGCCAATATGCGACATAATTTAATAATTCAAACACATGCAACCACATAATTAAATAAATTCATCTACGCAAGCAAGAAATTACATCATTCATATTCTTACTTACCCGAGCTCGCAAGCTCACACCGGACCATGAGTCGACTCGGCTCGACCCCGGACTAGCCCGCTAGGCTGACAAATAGAAACATAAAGGAAAAATAAATAAAAAATATCTAATGATTTAGTATATATATATTTTCTTAAGGATGTTTGTCATCATCACAAAGGGAGAAATTATTGGCCTAAGATTTTCAACCTTGGTCTTAATCTCAATTTTGATGATAAAAAATATGAAACTAATGATTTCATGGAGAATTATTTTTAGGTTCCATAATAGTTAGCGTACGACGTCCACGATCAGAAATTTTGAAAAAATTGGAAAATCGGAAGGACGTTGGTCGACGTGCTCGGATTCATTGGAAAGATAAAGTCTCTATGCCAATCTCTAGAAGTTCAACGAGTGCGCTGAAGACGCTTAGGAAGAGTTTAGGATACATATAAAACACTTAGGAAGCTATCTGAGTTGATCCACTTCAAAAACCAAATCCTAAAAATGAAGAACGCGACAAGAAATCAGCAAAATGACTGATTCCCTAGTTTCGGTCAATAGGTCGGTCGACCGAATGGAGCATAGAATGCACAGAGGGCTCCGGTCGCTAAGGCGGTCAGTCGCTCGATCGATCGACCGGCCTTTGACTGGGCCAGTGACCAAGCGTCGACAACTGGCAAAAAAATGCACATTGACCAGCTGGTGAGTTTGGAGTTTATAAATACCCTCCCCAAACTCTCTCCAACGAGGTTGTTGATGGCTTAAACCCTTAAAGAGTTAATCATTGCATCTCCAAATCTCTCTCTTGTTCAAATCTCTCATCCCTAGCTCTCGATCCCTCATCCTAAAGTGCATCTTCATTGGAGGGCTCTTCAAGGTTGCTAGGCTCAAGAAGAGAAGGTGTTCTTGTTGTGATAAGTCCTCTTTACTCTCTTCTTGTGATAAAAGTGTTTTTACTTTATTTTGAATTGATTTACTTGAGTTTGTAAGAAGACCTAGTGTTTGGTCTTGTGATTGAGTGGTATCCTTGTTATCCTTGGTATAGAAGGTATAAGCCCCCGGATGCATAGTGTAAGTGGAACGGTGGACCATCTCTAGCACCTGCCTATGGACCTCTGTCATATCAGGTACCTGTCCTTAAATCTCAGGATACCCTCTGAATCCATACCATACCCATCATCAACGTCTCCCCTCCAAAAAGCGTCCTCTGCCTGCGTTGCCCGCAACATGTCCTCTAACGTGGATTGCACCCACAAGTGCGCCACCAAGGTTTCGGAGTCCAACACGGATAGAACTGATCCGCCGTCCAAACACATGACAAGATCCCACGCCAGAGGCCTCCTCCTCACAGTCATATGAGCCAAGCTACCCATGAATTTCCTGCTCGAGGCATCTGCCACCACATCTGCCTTTTCGGGATGATAATGAATATTGCAGTCATAATCCTTCAACAGCTCAAGCCATCTATGCTACCTCAGGTTCAAGTCCTTCTATGAAAGCAGATACTGGAGGCTCTTGTGATATGTGAAAATGTCACATGCCTCCCCATACAAGTAATGGCGCCACAACTTCAGGGCAAAGACTATGGCCGCTAATTGTCTCTTAGGAGAAGCCCACGAGGTTTTCCTTGCATGAGGTGAGTGAGGTTTCTATTAATTGTATCCTTTCGAAGGTGGAGTGGAAAAGGATATTAGTCGAGCTACTCTGGTCAACTAGGACCCTTTTAATAATGAAATTTCCTGCAATCTCGGAGATTACCATTGGATCGTGAAGGTTCTGGTTAGTCGCATGGAAATCGAATTCATAGAACGATATTACCGAGGCTCTTGAGGGGAACCCACATGGTCGTCGGGTGGTGGTGGTAGGGGTGAGCGGGTTCGGATATCCTGTATTTTTTATGATACTCGAACCCTACCCTATATAGGACTTGTTCCTAGGTTTTGGAACATGAGCCTATCCTGTTGGAACCTGGATCGGACCCTACCCGGAAGAACAAATTTTGGTTCTGATTCTGGTTCCGAGTACCTCGTTGGAACCTGTTCATATACAAATTCCAGGGTATAGGTTCCAGGTACCTTGTTGGAACTTGTTTTGGAACCTATAAATGAACAGGTTCCAATAGGGTATCCTGTGGGAACCTATTCTGGAACTAGTAAATGTACAGGTTCCAACAGGAACCTGTACCATGGAACCTGTAAATGAACAGGTTCTAGAGTACAGGTTTTGGGTACCAATTCTGATTCCGATTCTGGGCACCTGATGTGTTGGACCCGAAATCGAAACCGGTTTTAATCAGTTCCTAAATTTTTATCCCGGACCCTACCCGAATTTAATTTGGGTCTACCAGGAACCTACCCAATCGGGTCGGTTCCAATCGGTTTTGGATCTACCCGGTACCCATGCACACCCCTAGGCGGTGGTAGCTGCTATTGTCGACTGAGAAGACTTTCTCTTAGTGGATCTTGACTCATGTCTCCTAGTGAGTCCACCAGCGATGTAATTGATGACTCCTCGAGGATCGCCTTCTGGGCGATCAAGGCACTTGTCATCCCTAGGATCTGGATGAGGGTTGGGGGGTGTCCGACTTCGCCGCCCGAGGTTACGACTTCTACTTCGACTTCTCTCTCTCTCTCTCTCTCTCTCTCTCTCTCTCTCTCTCTCTCTTCGAAGGTAATTATCTAGACATCCTGCCCGGGCCAAGTCTTCCGGCTGATCGACGAGCACCGCGCACTCCTCCGTTGTGTGTCCATAGGTGTCATGAAATGCACATCTTTTGTTTAGATCGACATTCAACGGTGGCTTTTGTTACCCTGCGTTGGCGAGGTATCTAATAAGCTTTAGGTGATAGTTGTCGCGAAGGATAATTTCTTTTATGATGTTGAAAGGAGTGTATTTCTCGAATCGGGCACTCCATCGAGGTGGTTTCCCTGGCCCCTTTCCGTTGTTCTTCTCGTGGTGATTGCGATCCTCGCTTTTCCCATTGTGCTTCTTAGATTTTTTTATCATCGATCATAGACTTAAGGTTTTGTCGGTCGGTTTTCTTCGCTTCTCGTTGATCTTCCATCTTTATGAAGTCTATCGCTTTTTCCTGGAATTCAACCAAGTCTTTAGGTTCGGTTAAGGCGATTTGATCAGCGAAGTGCCCGAGTTTTAAACAGAGTTAGAGGCAGAAGAGCTCCATCTTCGGGTCAAGGTTTGGGATGTCGATCGTCGTGGCCCGAAACCTATTCAGGTATTCCATCAGGGGCTCATGTTGCCCTTGTCTGATATAGTAGATAGTGACTGTCGCCTTGTGGTATATTCTTGACGTGGTGAAATGGCTGAGGAAAACATGGGAGAGGTCTTTGAAAGAGTGGCTAGAGCCTAACAGGAGGGAGGCGAACCATAGCAGGGCGGTGTTCCCTAAGAACGCTGAAAAGGCTCGGCAAAGTGCGGAGTCGATCGCTCAGTTATAGAGCATTACGGTCTAGAACACTGTCAAGTGTAGGGCGGGGTCGCCCGTGCCGATGTATGTTGTTAGAGTGTTGGGCAACTCGCTTCTTGGTGGAAGACAGGTTGTCATGATATGGTCGGCAAAGGACCCTACAACAAGAGCGGGAACGACTTTGGCCTTCTGGATTCTAGGGTCTTTGTTTTTCCTCAGGAGTGCTGGTGGCTTCGCGGGGGAGGGGGGGAGGGGGGGAGGGGAATCGGACCTCCTTCTTTCCGGCTAGGTGTTGTCTTCAAACTGTGGGAAGCAATCATGGTTAGTTGGAGGTTGTTCACGAAATCGCGTTGGCGTCCTGGCTTGGGCTCTCAGTTGTTGAATTTCGACTTCCAAGTCACCTATTCGTTGATAATGATCTCCAAGAGGGGAATGGGCTGGTACTAGAGCATTGCTCCTCGCTGTTTCAGTGTTACGAGGTTGCGGTTTATCGCCGCCATCGAATTGTGGCCGTTGTTGTGCGATGGCGGTCGTTTTACTCCGAGTTCCAGCCATTTGTGGGGGAGGTAAGCTTTACTCAGCCCCACGGTGGGCGCCAAATGTCTATGCTTGAGAGTCGAGGTCTTTCGGTCCGATCTGGTGCATCTTCATGTCTGGTTCAACGCCGACAGGGTGACCTGCAAAAGACACTCTGACGCCCAAGTTAGGGTGACTCCAATGTGCATGAAGGTTACATAAATTGAAACTTAGGGTTACCTGGGTACAACACATCTGTATATATTGTAGGTGAAGGTGATTATACTGCCCAGTAATCTCGCTAGGATTATTCCCTAGAATGGGTCGAGATCAATCCCGAAGATGACGGGTTTATGCTGGTATGTCCCTCGTGATAAGGGAGGATATATGATCGAGTCCATGTTTGGCCGGATGGGTCCCCTGGATGAGCCGCCTGACTTAGCTTGAGTTTGGCTCAAAGGCGTTGCTTGGACGGAGCCCTCTGGGCGGGACCGAGTGGTTTGGTTCGGAGTGAATGGTGGGGCGCTGCTGGGTCTAATCCGACCGAGCCCAACAGTTCTAGTCCAGTTCAGTAAATTTATTCTTTTACAACACATGTTCACTTATGCTTTAAGTTTAGTCATAATAATGTTACACTCACTTAGGAATTTCCACATAGCTAGGCTCTGTCCATGCGCGATCTTATATATATACTCGCATTATCCATGCCCGATCTTTTAATTTTTTTTAATAAAGATATAAAATCACGATAGATCACCATACTAAAGTTTAAATCCTAGATCTTTAAAAAATATACAAGATATTATCACCAACTGTGCCCAAGTTTAGACAGAAGATGCTTTGCGATCTTTTAATTATACGACTTCTTAATTTTCAAAAATATTGTTAACTAATAATTTATTAATTTTTATATCTTGTACAACGTTGAAGTAATTACTATGAACTATATCACATATGATTTTAATTTATTATTACAACCAAATCACAATTCAAAAAATTCGGTTTGACTTTTATCTTCTAAAAAACCGATTTTGCTTTCGAATATTTTTTATTATTCTTAATTTTAAAAATAAATTATTTCTTGTGACAGGGAAAGTCTTACTAAAATAAGGCGTCATCTTATTATAGTCGATGAGCGGGTTTCAGGCTAATGTAATTAGATTCAAACCTTACTTTGTCACAGTCTTCGACACGCGGCGTCTTATACTTCTTCCAACTTATTCGTCTCTCGTGCAACGTGGTGGTGCCAAACTATTTTTAGCTTTATCCTCCACTGGATTTAAAGATCTTGAACCATTCCATTCTCAGTCGTCGACACTTGTCGTTTTATATCATCTAGATAAAGATCGTTTCCATGCTTACATGTAAAACCCGCACAAACCCCTTCTCGCTTCGCCCTCTTCCTCCTCCTCCTCTTCTATTCTGCTTCAACCAAATCCTCCTCCTCTTGCTTTGCGATCGAGAAAGATGGTGAATAGGGACAAGCGCTGGGACCCCTTGAACATGAAGGTGCAGGAACAAGAGGACTTGGAGATCGACCTGCTGCTGAATGAGATTCCTCACATGCACCACTATCACCACCACCACCATCACGTCTTCCACGGCGATACTCACGTCGCCGACGGTGACCTGCACATCCACCACGGCATGTACTGGGCGTCATCCCGACTCCAAAGAGCGCGGTGTGGGCTGGGAGGCGGCGGCGGGACCATCCGCCACGCCGATACTCAATCGCGCCACCTGCCGCCGCCATTCCCCATCTCTTCGGGCTTGTCGCCGTCGTCAGGATCAGCCTCGCCGCCGTCGGGGCTTTCCCCGGCCATCCATGCGATGATCGGGCGGCGCGAGGAACAGACGAACCAAGAATCCAACCTCGTCAACAGGTTTCGCTGCTGGTACCTTGCCAATCCGAAGCAGCCGAATCCAATCGGCAGCGGGGCTCCTCCGGCGGCAGCAGCATCCTGTTCGGCTTTCGTGAACAGCCCGGTCGATCCTTCTTCCTTCCACAGTGGCGCATCTCAGTGCGGCTACGACGCAGGTGGCAACCCTAAATTTCCTTTGAACTCTGTCATAGGTGAGAAGGTATATTTGCCTCCTCAGCAGCAATGGCTAAATAATCTTACTTATGGAGTGATGGAAATTGGCGAAAACGGAGGGTTTGTTTCCTCCACCGACCGGCCTTTCCCGACGTACAAGGTGGAAACGGATCCCCTTTGGAATGATTCGTTGGGAGACAAAAGAGTCCAAGAGTGCGGTAAAGGATGCATGCTTATAATGGCGACGCAGAAATGTGAATCCCAGTGGTTGCAGAGGGAACTCAGTAAGGGGAAGGATAATGTAGACATGATATTTAACTGCGTAATCCATCATGCCTCTGAGCTCATGATCAACGCCTCAGGCAATTATCTGATGCAGAAGCTGTTCGAGGTATGTAGTCAAGAACAGCTGATGCAAATCCTCATCGTGCTGAAGGGAAGTCCAAAGAACCTCATTAGCATCTCTTTGGACATGCATGGGTAAGTGGCAGATTTGCTGAATGCTAGCTGATTGACCCCCTAAATATATATAGTTTTAGTATATTAATTGATTTATCTGACATTTCTAATGTTAGTACGTACATTATAATTTGGCTATTTTTTTTTTCCAGGACAAGGGCTGTGCAGAAGCTAATAGATTCCGTCAAAACTAGGCAACAAACTGCAATGGTCATCTCAGCCATACAGCCTGGTTTCCTTGACCTCATCAAGGACTTAAACGGGAGTCATGTGCTTCAACAATGCTTGAGATCTTTCACAGCTGAAGACAATAAGGTTTCTTTTCGTATCTTCACCAAAGAATATATATTTATATTTGATCTTTTTTCTAACAAAAAATATATAGGAGCAGTTATCTAAATATATGTATCCTAATATGAGGACTAAGAAGAAATCTAATTTACTTAGCTGTTTAATTGGTTCACTAAATTCACTACTCTGAAACTTCACAATATACCACAGTTCATATTTGAAGCTGCTGCAAGGCATTGTGTTGATATTGCAACACATAAACACGGATGCTGTGTTTTGCAAAAATGTATAGCTCATTCTACTGGAGCAGATAAAGAAAAGCTGCTTCAAGAAATCTCTGCCAATGGTTACAAAATTGCTCAAGATCCTTTTGGGTACGTAATACTTTTTATGTTCCAAAAAATATAGCATTTAATTATATATCATCGATCTCATGGTTAATTATGTATCGCTAACTTCTTTGAATTAATATCTCTATTTTGTTTCAGGAACTACGTTGTTCAGTATATTCTCGGCCTAGAAAACCCTTTGATTATTCAAAATTTGATATCTCAATTCAAAGGGAAGTACGTGCATTTATCAAGCCAGAAATTTAGCAGTAACGTGGTGGAAAGATGCCTGGAGATATTTGCCGAAAATGACCAAGAAACAATAATACGTGAACTGATCTCCTTCTCTCGCTTTGACCAATTAATGGAAGACCCCTTTGCCAACTATGTTATCCAATCTGCCCTTCAAAATGTCAAGGTTAATTAAATTTCCATATCTAATCTATGGCCATGTTAGTTAACTATATATAAAACTAGTTAGTTATATCTTCATTTCCTTATTAATTATTTCGTCTGTTGCAGAATGATTCTCTCTATGATAAACTGAGAGGAGCTGTTCTTCTTCATGAAGCAGACTTGAAGTCGAACCCTTACTGCAAGCGGATATTTCAACTAGCTATAATGAAGAGGTGATCTTCGTATGGGGGCTGTTGTTGTTTAATTTTGTTGGACATGAAGCACTTTTGATCAAGTTTCTTTAGATTGTTGGGGTGTTGTTTTGTGTTTTAATAATTTGCAAGAGGTTTTGTTGGGATTTTACGCTTTGTTGTTACTGGATTTGCTAGGTAGCTAGGGATCGTTGGGGAGTAAACTTTGTTGTTATGAAGTATTGGTTGGCAACAATTTTTCTAACAGTATTTGTTGTCATTATTAATTTTTCATCTGATTGTATTCTGGATATGTTGTTATTTATCTATTTTATTGAAAATAATATATAAATATGCTATTGTTTGTTAAAATGATGGAACACATGCAGTGCTAGCTTAAATTGTCTTTTAGCCATCCGTACAACACATGCTCATTCATTCCTTTTCTACCCATGTTTACTCGTTAGTATATTTTCTATGGACGACTTACCCATAGAAGTTGCATTGCACTCATGATGGTTTGTTTATCGGCCCCCATGATGGTTTGTTTGTTTGCCCCAATGATCTTATCAACCGCTTTCGACGACTGAACAATACTTTCTTGTTTAGTAGCAATTAAGAGTTGGTTTGTTTGTCTGAGGTTGATGAGCATCTATTAGAGGTCAGATTCCATCTAAGTTGTCTCCAACAGTGCAAGAGGTTGAGGAGAGTTGAATGCTAAACTAGCTACTTATTAAGCTATTTGTAGTCTATCGGGTAGGGGTTGATGATTTTCTTTCACCATTGGACATGTATGGGAGTTTAGAATATATATAACAAAAGGCATGTTCTCTAATAAGCCAGCTTGTATGATGGTATTAGCTAGATTTCATTTCAGATATGTACGTAGATGGAGTGAAGATAGGGAGGCGGAACTAGAAGAACGGTCCGTCGTACAAGTTAGACGAGTCTGAACAAAAAAAATTCAGTGGAGTGCATTAAACCCAATACAAAAGGACCTTGGTCTTTGAAGATGATATTATTATTTTCTTGACAGAGAAGCCAACAGTACCATATTAGAGCCATCAATCTGAAAGACCTGTCGTCGTTCTCGAATTCCTCCTTGTTACACGGTGGCATGCAACAGGGACGTAGTGATTCCAGTTCAAGAGTGGAAGGACTGCCAGCCTTCTAGTATATTAATGCAATCGCGGTGTAGGTGAAACAGGGTTTCATCTTCTAGCTTGTAGAAGGGGCAGGTGATGTCATCTAAGGCAATCCCATGCCTGATAAGTCTATCCTTAGTGTGCGGTCTCCCTTTAAATAGAATCCACATGTAAATGTGCATCTTTAGGGGGGCAGTTCAATTTCCACAAGGAAACTGCGGCCTTGCTAAAAATGCCATGTTCCTTCATTAATCGATAAATCAACACCGTCGTGAAGTTTTTGGAAATGGACCATGCATCTCCAATGGATCGCATCGTCCTCCTCTCCGTACTGTCACAGACTAATTTGCTTGGGCGAAAAATATCTGTGTGGCTCCCTTGCTCCCGCAAGGGATAAGCCTTGGGCAAGGATTGTCTTGCCAATCTTCGAAAGTCGCAGGCTCCCGGGTCGCCCGCGTTTGAACCTCGATGTGCTTGGACGCAAAAACATTTGGGCCAAATGACCGTTCGTATAAAAATGTTTGCAAATGCTTGAACGGATGCTTGTACGAATGAACTAGAGAGTTGTTTGCCCGTAGGCAATATAGTTGTGGAGCCTAACCCCCAAGTGCCACCCACGGGGTTCCCAAAAGCACGAGGATCATAACAAAATTTTCTATGGCCGCACACCCCCACCGGCCATGCCACGGCTAGGAAACGAGGGGCATTACCTAGTCGTGCGCGAGAGCGGTGGGCGGTGCACGAGCGCTTTTACAATGCATAATTACATGATCCGCACACCCCACCGGCCCATGTCGCGGCTAGCAAATGAGGGTCGTTACCTAGTCGGGGCAAGAGCGGTGGGTGGTGCGTGAATGTTTTACATGAATGCAAATGATGTGATATTTACAATGCACGTTAGGGACCGTCATGACACATACAGGACTTGATAAATCCAAGGGTCCCTAACATTCTCCCCCACTTACGAAGTCGATGCCCTCGTCGACCACTTCTTGAATGCGGTGATGACATCTTCTTCATGTCGCAAGGTGCTCTCCTTCTCCTAGCTAGCTTCGAAGGTAGGGAGTCCCTTCCACTTGACAAGGTTCTCCCGCTCTTTGTTGTCGTTAGGAAGTTTCACTTTGCGGTCCGCCAAGATCTCCTCGATCTGCTTCACGTTGCACCTCCTTGGTTGTGGCGGGTGGACAGGTTGGGATGTTGCGTTCATCATCATGCAGGTCGGGGTGGTAGGGCTTCAGGTTGCTCACATGGAAGATGGGGTGTATCTTGCACCATGCTTGCAGCTGGAGTCGATAGGCCACCCACTACTAGAATATACCACATCAGCCACGGAGATCACCGACGGTCGCCAGGGCGGTTAGAATCATTCACGACTTTGTGTCGGCCGCAGCGGCCGTGACTAATGTAACCAAATCAGCCGCGGCTCGCATACGACCAAACAGAGCCGTCGTTCATAGTTCATGGCGCGCACTGGGCGCGAAATAAAATAAGTTATTAGCCACGGCGTAGCAGGGGCGCAGGAGCCGTTGGTGATGTTAATAACTAAATCAGTCGCGGCTCGCATATGCTCGAATATAGCCGTCGCTCATAGTTGATGGCGCGCACGGGGCGCGAAATAAAATAAGTTATTAGCCACGGCTGTATGCCGCCGTCGATGATATGAATTACTCATTAGCCACGGCTGGAGGCGGTCGTCGCTTATTAATTAATGCCACAAACGCAGCGCAAATATTAAAACACTCTTAACCGATGGCTCAAGCAGCCGTCGGTGATAATAAAACTACATATCCACGGTGTGCCGACGGCTTGCGAGCCGTCGGTGAAAATCTTTTTTCTTTGCGTTCACGCCCGACCCTTCCTCTTTCTTCTCTGCTTGTCGCTATCGCCTGTTGCTGCGGCCTTTCGTCGCTGCTAGTTGCCATCCACTTGCTGCCTGTTGTCGCCGTCGTTCGTCGCTGCCAGTTGCCATCCACTTGCTGCCTGTTGCCGTCGCCGTCAGTCACCGCCGGCGACCGTCTCCCTTCCGGTATGCATCTCTGATCCTCCTCCTCGATTTCAGCTCACTTATTTCATTCCGCTGCTCTCTCCACATCGGCGTCGACCCGGCCGACCCTCTCCGCGTCGGTGTCGACCGGCTGGCCCTCTCCGCGCCGGCGTTGACCCAGTCAGCACTATGATGGGGCCGATTACCACTGGCCCCAATGGATTAAAACAGTAGCCAACAGTGATGCCGACTATTGCTTGATTGAGGATTCGGGTTAATAATTACCCTAATCAAACTGGGATTAAGGTAATCACAGTTTAATTAGGGTTTAATTAAATCATATATTTTTTAAATTTTTATTGTTAATTATTAGAAATTAATTGTTAATTAGGTAATTAGTTTGCTTAATATTAATTAATGGTTAATGTTGATTAGGGTTTAATTATTTTTAGGTTAATTAATGAAATTAGTTTAATATTAATTAATTAGTATTAATGCAATCGTCCACTGAGGACTCACGCCAGAATTGTCCATAATGGATAGACTCATGTTGGAATCGTCCACAATGGATGGACTCGTACTGGAATCGTCCACTTTGGACTTGCGCGGAATCGTCCACTATGGACTCGCACCGGCATCCATAAATTTAGAAAAAAATCAAGACGAGTTGATATGTTTCACGTACACATTGACGAGTCAAGTTTTAATTTTGCAAAATCTTAGATCTATTCGGGGGTTGTATATTCGTGTAAACAAAGTTGATGATCTTTTATACGACGTACAACCCTTGAATTATCCCTAATTGGACAATTTGGGAACATAGTTATTTATATTGCACTTTGTTTATTTTTTAGTCATTATTCATTTTTAAATTTTGGCTTGTATCTCCCTTGTTCTCCGATACGCGCCCAGATGATATGCGTATTCGGAGAACTATAGGAAGATGCTGCCAAAATTTAGAATGAAGTTAATGACTAAAAGAAATACTTAGTGCAATATGAATAACATGAATCCCGAATGGAATAGAACCATCTCACCTAAAGATATTGCAAACTTTTTGACAGAACATGTCGGGCGATCGAAGTTTGATGTACCGACGGATTCATCGTGGAGCTATAACGGATGAATTTCGAGTAGGCGTAACTTACTTCTTAAATTTCGCCTACTCAAATGAAAAATTCCTTAGTGGTGATAAAATTCGATGTCCGTGCCCGAAATGTTCGAACATAAGATTTTTGGACCGAGAAACTGTCACAATGCATCTGTATACAAAAGAATTCACTCCAAGATATTTTGTATGGAATTATCACGGGGAGTCACGTCAAGTCGGGACGTCGAGCATTCCTGTTGTCCAAACTCATGGTGAATCTTCTTCTGCTGGTGTTTCTTCTTCCATCCACCTAATCTTTATAGAATAATGATTTTGGATAGTCCTGGAGGACAATTCCATTTATATGAAAATATTGAGTCAGTTACTGAGACGGTAGTGCCATCAGATACTACGACAGTTGAAGTCACTGAAAAACAATCCGCGATACAGATTGAATTGTCGAATATATAAGGAGGCTGCGGAATTTTATGAGATGTTGAAAGCTGCCGATGAACCTTTGTATGAGAATTGTACTAATTATACAAGATTTTCGGCAATGACACAACTCCTGAACAACAAGTCCGATTGTAATATCAATGAGGTTGCATTTGATCGGATTGCAGGCTTTATCAACGGTATGCTACCTCCAAATAACAAGTTTGAGCCAACCTTTTATAAGATAAAAAAGTTGATGAGAAAATTAGGGCTTGGGTACGAAAAGATACACGCGTGCCCAAATAACTATATTTTATATTATAAAGAAAATGCACAGTTAGAGCAATGCCCGATATGTGAACATCCTCGTTACACGGAAAAGAACTCGATCCGATAAAAAAATATCCTCTTTAAGGTGCTTCGGTATTTTCCACTAACACCGAGGCTTCAAATGTTATTCATGTCGGAAAAGACTATCCCCTATATGAGTTGGCATACAAGAAGTCATGACGATATAATAATGACTCATCCATCCGACAGTGAAGCATGGAAATATTTGGATAGGTGTTATCCTTCTTTTGCTAAGGAGACTAAAAATATCAGGTTGGGATTATGCACAGATGGTTTTAATCCATTTGGTAATTTGGCAACTCTGTATTCAGTATGTCCAGTGTTGTTAACAGTTTATAATTTGCCGCCCTCAATGTGTATGAAAGATGAATTTATCTCTCTTTCGATGATTATTCCGGGTCCTAGGGGTCCTCGCAAAGAAATTGACGTATTTCTTCGTCCCCTAATTAATGAACTCGAAACTTTGTGGGTTGAGGGAGTTGTCACTTATGATTGTCACCGGAAGCAAAACTTCACTTTACGAGCTCCTATATTGTGGACGATCAATGATTTCCCGGCCTATGACATGTTGTCTGGTTGGAGCACGCATGGGCGACTCCCTTGCCCATATTTCATGGAACACTCAAATCCTTCAGTCTTGAGAATGGTCAAAAAAATTTCTTCTTTGATTGTCATCGCCGGTTCCTACCGTCTAACCATCAGTATCGAAGGAATCATGATAAATTTATCAAGGGTAGAGTTGGAAGAGATGAGCCACCACCGATGTTGTTTGGTGAACAGATATTAGCACGTGTTCAATTGCTTCCAGAGATTACTTTTGGTCGGAATGTAAGAATTTCAAGCTTTGGTCAAACACATAACTGGGTGAAAACTAAAGATAATGTGAAAGGCCGACATGATAAATACTTTGTAAGAGACCTGAGTTAGAGTTGCAAGAGGTCAACGGACGACTTCATAAGCCAAAGGCGTCGTATGTGTTAAATAAACAACATATGAAAGATGTGTATCAATGGATTAAAGAACTCAGATTAACCGATGGATATGCCTCAAACTTATCTCGATGTGTAAACGTCGATGAATGCAAAATATCGGGGATGAAGAGCCACGATTGTCATGTATTCATACAGAGAGTACTTTCGGTCATGTTTCAAGATCATCTACATGATAAGATTTGGGGTCTGTTGACAGAATTAAGTATGTTTTTCAGAAACATTTGTGCAAATGTACTTCGAGTCGAAGATATATCAACACTTGAAAATAATATTGTTGAAATCATATGCAAGCTGGAGTAGTTTTTCCCTCCTACATTTTTTGACTCGATGGAGCATCTACCGATACACTTGGCATACGAGGCACGAGTTGGTGGCCTCGTTCAATACCGATGGATGTACTTATTTGAAAGATACATGAATCATCTGAAGAATAAAGTAAAGAACACCACCGCAATTGAAGGTTCCATATCAGAAGTATATATAATTCAAGAAATTTCAATATTCTGCTCATTTTATTTTGAATCAACCATGAAGACAGGACTTAATCGTCTTCCATAGAATGACGACGGGGGAGCTCGACCATCAGATGGTTGTTTAAATATCTTTGGTTACCCCGGTCGTGCTTTGGGTTCTCGTCCGTCTCGATTCTTAAACGATGAAGAGTACCATTTGGCCTACTTGTACGTTTTACTAAACTGTCCAGAGATTGAGAAGTTCATTGAAATATTTGACATTGAGATGGTGATAAAATACTTAATTTACAGCGATGAGGAATTAGAAAGATTATGGAATTGTGAGTTCCCTAATTGGTTTCAAGCTTTCAACACAGAACACAGAGGCGAAATAGATAATCAAAACTTTGAGTTTGCTAGCGGACCAGCACGACTTGTACATTGTTATAATGGTTATTTTGTTAATAGATATAAATTTCACACACTTGAATATTCATCTACAAAAAAGACTATGAATGCTGGGGTCTGCGTTAAAGGGACAACGTATGCTGAATGTGATGTTGACTTTTACGGACTATTGGAAGAAGTCATAGAATTGTAATTTTTTTAATGTAAATCAGTTGCCCTTTTTAAATGTCATTGGTTCGATACAAGCGATAGGGGCATGAGAGTTCATCCAAAGTATAAACAGTTGGTCGAGGTCAATTACAAATCAAAATTGGCTTCAAATGAGTCATTTATATTGGCATCTCAAGCTGAACAAGTATATTATATGCAGTATCCGTCTCGAAAGAAAGATAGGGCAGATTGGCATGTAGTCTATAAGACTAAAGCCAGAGGAAATATTTACCCGATAGTTGGATAGAATGAGCCAGCAGATGACTTCTATCAAGAAAAAGATCATTCCGAAGTGGAACGAGTTAGTCCAATACTCGAGGATGATGACACAGAGTTAGTTCAATTGGAAATTGAATACGTTCAAGACGACGATAATGAAGTTGAGGAAGGATAGAATGATGATGAGGGAGATGAAGAAGAATTTCAAGATTCCGATACAGAAGAACAAGAAGAAGAGTATTACGCAAATGATGATGACGATGACGAATAATTGTAAATGTGAAGTATATATTCAATTATTAAATATATCTATTAATGTATATATTATATATAATCTAATTATATTAAATTTTTACAGCTATGGTTCGAGATATCAGTTCCTGATGAGGCATTCCTCGTAGGACCCCCCCCCCCCCCCCCCCCCCCCCACGATTACCACCCGCCCCACCTGTACCCACTAACCCTTTGCCTTCCACCACCATCCCCCCACCTCCGACCACCATCCCCCCACCTGATTCATTCACCGTTCCCTCACCTGATCTGGCCACCATCCCCTCACCTCCGGCTACCATCCCTCCACCACCCTTTGTAGATCCAGGACTGTCATCTTCGAGACGTAGGTCACGAGGGCCTAACATAATTCTTCCTCCGCCACCTGAGGGAGAACTGCGCAGAGCAGTTAGTGTGCGCGGAAGATGGTAAGTATATGCATCAATTATTTCTTATAATTTATTTATTTCAAAATATCATATTATGAGTTTATATTTTGTGCAGATTTGAGCAGGAGGATGTCCCTCGCATGATAGCGGGGACGACCCAGAAGTTTATGCGCGGGGCATGGCCTACATGGTCTCACGTGCCCCGTGAGCATATGGATTTATTGTGGCGAGAGTTCACGGTAAGTATATTTATTAAATTAATGTTAATGTTAAAAATTCATCAAAAATAATAAATTTTTTTTGCAAGCTCATTATACATGGCCGGAGGACCAGACCACTTTTGTTGAGGCCACATTGGAGCGTGTTGCCCGCGCTCACTATAACGGGCTACTTCAGCAGGCCCGTCAGACCGTGATGAGACGGTTGGGGGCCACACAGATATGGCAGACATGGGGACACGCCCCCGAATGGATTCCTGGCCCTGTGTGGGACCAGCTCATTGAGCGGTGGGACACACCTGAGTGGCAGGAGATCTCTTGGACTGCGTCGAGAAACTGCATGTCCGGGAGGGTAATCCCTTTGATGATGCCCCTTTGAAGGTTGTTCTCTTTGTGGGTGATCCCTCCACCTCATATCTCATGCGGTGTCTTTTCCCTTGTAGTTGTTGGGCTTCTGGAATCTTGGCCTGTAGGGTGCCGCCTTTGTCGGATTTTCTTCAGAACTATAGTCAGTGAATCGCTTTGCGGCGATCTTCGCTTCCGACAAGGACTTGACATTCCTCCTTGCGATTTCTTGTCGCGCCCATGGCTTTAGTCCCTCAAGGAAGGTGAATAGTTGATCTATCCCAGCCATATCCGGTACGTCTAACATGATGGTTGAGAATTCTTTCACGTACTCCCGGACCGAGTTGGTGTGACGGAGTTGTCGTAACTTTCGTCGGGCGATGAATTCCACATTCTCGAGGAAAAATTGAGCTTTTATTTCTCGCTTTAGCTTGTCCCAAATGTCGATCTCTGCTTGCCCCTTATGGATTTCATCATATTTGGTCCGCCACCAAAGCTTCACATCCTTAGACAGATACATGGTTGCAACAGACACTTTCATATCATCGTCGGTCGTTCTCGTGACCTTGAAGTACTACTCCAAGTCGAAGAGGAAGTTCTCCACCACTTTTGCATCTCGAGCCCCGTTGTAAGGCTTTGGTTCCGTTGCTTTGAGGTGGTGTTATGGCGTCTCATGTTGCCGTGTGATGCCACCGCCCGAGTGGATCTCTCGGGTTAGGAATGAAATTGTAGCCCTTAGTTCTTCAATCTCCCCTTGAAGTTGTTTGATTGCTTCCAGAGTATCGTCCTGGATTCCATCTAGCCTTGCCTCCATAACTCCTGGTGTGTCGGCTACCTTGCCAACATGCGGCCCCATGCCATTCTCAAGGACGTTGATGGCTACGTCGTGAGCAGCCACCATCGTTTCCAAGTCTCCAAGCCGTTGGACGGTGCAACTTCCCGTCCTAGCTTGTTGAGTTTGTGTTGAGTTTGTGTTGAGCTTGAAATGGCTTACACTAGAGGGGGGTGAATAGTGTGTTTACTAATCTTTTCGCCTAATTTCGGTTTTAATCATTTACTTGGTTACTTAGGCAATTTAACAAATACAATAACAAGCAGAAGCAAAGTGAATATGCTAATTAAGCAAATGCAAGTAGAAGCAATGCAAACATGGTGATTTATAGTGGTTCAGCCCCAATGCCTACTCCACTACCTAAGCACCCCACTTAGGAAATCCAAACTAGTTTAACTAGATTAATTAGTTTCCTTACAATGAGGACTTTACACCGGAAAGTCTCCACTCTCAAACCGAAGGCACTTCCACACCCAGAAGTATCCCGTCTTCCTACCGAGAGCACTCTCCCACCTCAACCTAAGGACAACTCAACTAATCCTAGTAAACTAAGTTTACAATGATGGATTTAAGCCTTAACACCAAGGCAAACACCAACTCAATCAACCTAGCACTCTAGGTTTACACACACTCAAATACAAAGAAGTAAACAAGAAAATACAATAATAAATGGAGCGATAAATCAAACAATAAATTACTTAGCTCCACAATAAGATTCCTAGCTTCCTCTTGATGCCTTTGATAGTTAATCAATGAAGGAATGAAGGCAAGATCAAGGTTTTTGGGTCAAGCTAGGGTTTTCATAAGATTGGCTCAATAAAGGCTTAGAATTGACCAAAAGATGGCTCAAGGAGGTTAGAAGTGATCAACATGATGAAGGAAGGCTCTCATGGCTTCCTATTTATAAGCCATGAAGAGAAGAGAGAGCTCTCTCTTATCAACGGGCGATTTTTTGCCCGTTACAGCCCACCGGTCGCTTGTTCGGTCGATCGTCAGTCAATCGACCAAGCGACCGGAGCATTATGCCCGTTCTGGGCAACGGTCGGTCGACCGAAATGCCTTCTCCTTCAATCGGTCGACCGAACCTGGGCAGGGCAGATTTCTTTGCCTCGTTTGTTCATTTTCTGATTCCGTCTTCGCTAAGTCTACTTATATAATATTTCTTAACTTAAAGTTAACTTTAAAATATCTAAAAAATCAAAATCCTTAAGAATCAAAATCTAGTTTTTGGGGTCTACTACAAATTTCCGAAAAATGGAAATTCTCTAATCTCCCTCGTCAAGTATGACTAGGCTAAAGGCTTCCAAAAAATTCTTAAAAGTACCTCGTTATCTAGTTTTAACCCAATGAATAATTATCGTCATTTTTTTGTGTCAATAAAATGACTAGGTCATATAACCCTCCAAGGAGCTCCCTAGGCTTAGTGAATTTCAGGGCGGTTTTCGGGTTTTTATATTTTGGGGTTCGGGTTTGGTCTTTGGATTCTTTGCATCATAAAGAGGATTACATCACATGCTAGACACCCTAAACCTAAACTCTAACTTCTCGAAGAATCCCGAGCGTCGACGAGCGTCCTCGCCGATATCTCTGATTTCTCTAATTTTTTCGATCGTGAATGTTGTGCGCTAACCGACTTGGAACCTGAAAGATTTCTCAATGAAACATTAGTTCCATGTTTATTATCAACAAAACCGAGATTAGGACCAAGGTTAAAAATCTTAAGCCAACAAACGGTTCTTCTGGAACGGTCGTCATCGTTTGGGCGACGCCACTCGTTTCATCGACTCCTTTGTGAGCCATGCTTGTTCAAGAAAATCTCTCCTGCGAGATTGTCGAGTGCCCCAACGTCTTTTATCTCCAACGACGAAGGCACGAACTTATTGACGGTTTGCGTCGGTTGCTTGCGCCAAGCTTTTGCAAGCTTGCCTCGCTCTGATACCAACTGTCACGGACTAACTTGCTTGGGCGAAAAATATTCGTACAGCTCCCTTGCTCCAGCAAGGGATAAGCCTTGAGCAAGGATTGCCTTGCCAATCTTCGAAAGTCGTGGGCTCCTGGGTCACCCGCGTTCAAACCTCGGTGTGCTTGGACGCAAAAATGTTTGGGTCAAATGACCGTTTGTATGAAAAATGTTTGCAAATGCTTGAACGGATGCTTGTACAAATGAACTAAAGAGTTGTTTGCCTGTAGGCAATATAGTTGTGGAGCCTAACCCCCAAGTGCCACCCACGGAGTTCCCAAAAGCACAAAGAGCATGACAAAATTTCCTATAGCCGCACACCCCCATCGGCCATGACACGGCTAGGAAATGAGGGGCGTTACCTAGTCGTGCGCGAGAGCGGTCGACGGTGCGGGAGCGCTTTTATAATGCATAATTACATGATCCACACACCCCACCGGCCCATGCCACGGCTAGCAAACGAGGGTCGTTACCTAGTTGCGGGCAAGAGCGGTGGGTGGTGCACGAACATTTTACATGAATGCAAATGATGTGATATTTATAATGCACGTTAGGGACCGTCATGACACATACAGGACTTGATAAACCCGAGGATCCCTAACAGTACACAGGCCTGCCTATGAGGGTAGCTAGCTCCAAGGCTTTAGCATGCACGATCTGGCGACTCCAGATCACCGCGCTCCAGTTGGTAAGTTGATCCACAAACTCCTTGACCGATGACCTTTTGTTTGCATGCGCAGCATAAAGGTCGGGAAAAAGAGTCTAAAGTTTGCAATTTAATAGCCACCGTTCATTCTAGAAGCTGGTAGCGTCTCCCCTACCCATGATGCGTTCCACACCGAGCGAGAATGCATCTCGTCTCCCGTGATGCCTCTCCATAACCCCGACCATTTAGATGTATTATGCGAATCAAACTAGCTTGTTCGTCGGAAGTATATAAACTTGATGAAATCTACCCAAAGCAAGTTTGCGTTCGTCACCACGCACCACCACCATTGGCAGAGACAGGAGACATTATACAACTCAATATCCAATATGCACAGGCCCCCGTTGTGAGTAGGGGTGGAAACAGGCCAAGCCTATATGGTAGAAATTTGGTCTGGGCTTGGCCTGTGGCTTGTTATAGACTTAAATTTTGGCATGAGCCTAGCCTGTTCATTGGCCTGGCCTGGCCTATGGCCTATTAACGAAACCTGCTTCCAATATAAAATTTTGGCCTGACCTGGCCTGTGGCCTATGTTTTATTAAATTAAAATAATATTAGTTATTACATTAAAATAATTTTAACATAAATACATAATAAAATAATATTTTATATTTTATATATTTATATATACATCACCTTAACAGGCCCAGGCCGGCCTATCAGGCTCAATAGGCTTTAAATTGAGCCTGGGCCTAGCTTGATAAGAAAAATATGTCTATTTCAAAGTCTTGGTCTGGTTTTTTTTTAAAACAGGCCAGGCCAGGCCATAGGCCCCTGACATGCCGCATGACCTATTTCCACCCCTAGTTATGAGTGAGGTTAGTCGCATCGCTCCAAGAGATCAAGGCCGAAGCCCCATTAGAATTGGAGAGGCCTATCCAAAGAAATTTACGGTGCCTTTTGTCGATCTCAAGTCTAACCCAGACCGATTTTTTGAAGTTAGAAAGGTAATACCATGGTAGGCTGCTGAGGATGTTGTTATTGAGCGTGAGTGGATCGCCCCTAGATAGAAGTCTTCCTTTCCAGTTTGAGAGTATCCTATAAACCTTGTCTAGGAGGACTGCCCAATTATTCCTACACGGTTTTGTATCTCTGAGGGGCAATCGAAAGTACAAAAGTGGGAATTGCTTGGCCACGTAGTCGAGGGATATGGCGGCTTCGTCAGCCCTTGCCTCGTCATTAAGTAGGTGTGTGATGGCTAACTTATTGTAGTTGACTCTAAGGCCCGAAGTTAGATCAAAATCATAAAGTAGAAGCTTTAGATTGATGAGGTCTGGCCTGTCGCCGCGTAGGAAGACCATGAAGTCATCAGCGAACTCTAGGTTTACTACCTCTCTTTCGTTGCCAATCTCGATTCCCTTGAAGAGGTCATTTGCATTAGCTCCGTTAATGAGTCGCGAGAAGACGTCTACTACAAGTAGAATAAGGTAGGGGGAGAGAGGGTCTCCCTGACGCAATAGTGTTGGGTTAGTTTTAACTTCTATTCGATTTCTAATGCAACCAAATTAATTGTGCGACTAAATTACGATCCTTGACAAGTAATAATTAGCCAATAATCACAATCAAACAACCAACGCAAAGATAAGTAATTATAGTGGTTCGGCCAACCACCTACTCCACTACCTTGGCTCCACATCAAGGATTTCTAACCAAATCCTTTATAGACATTGTGTTTCCCTTTGAATACAACCGGGGACTCGCTTCACAACCCTTTAAGAACACCTCAAATCTATTCACCTAGGCAAAACACAATTCCACAAAGGAAATCCTAAGGTGTTTAACCTAGCACACCTACTAAGCTTACAATGAAAAATCAAGTTCAAATTACAATGAAAAGAGTTAAAGAGTAAACCACAACTAAGAGCTCCTTTCCAAGCCTTCAACGCCTCTAACTCCATAAGATGTTGAGGTCGAATCGAAGCCGGAGTCGAGGGAAGATGAGCGCTTGAGGGAAATCGACGATTGGAGAAGCAAGCGCGAGCAAATTGACTTTGGAAGGCTCAAATCACACTTAGGAAGCTTTTAAGACTTGTTAAGAAGCCTTATTGAAGGTTAGTGAGGGGTATTTATAACACCTAACTCGACAGTTCACTCCACCGGGCATCTTTCTGCCCATTGGACGCCGTCCGATCGCTTGTCGGTCGATCATCGGTCGACCGACTGATCGACCGCCCAGCAACCGCAGGGCTACTGCCACTTTCTAGCTACATTCGGTCGACCAGTCAATCAATCGAATTGGCTACTATCAATTTCTTACTTCATCCGATCGATCGAATTGGCTACTGCCACTTTCTAGCTACATTCGGTCGACCAATCGAATTGGCTACTGTCAATTTCTTACTTCGTCCGGTCGATCGAATTGGCTACTGCCAATTTTTGGTCTTGTTCGATCGATCGACCGAACCTAGGCTGACGCTATTTTTTCCAGCCAACTTCTTGCGCACTTCGTCTCCAGGTTCCGTTACCAAGTTTTAACTTGGATAACATTACAAATTAGCTTGGGATAAAATTCCTAGAGACATATTACATAAAATCTAATCCCAACTCTAGATTTTTCTACTCACTAGTTTTTGAAGTCATTTTTGCCAATTTTTGTATTTCTCCGAACGAACTTCGTGCGCGTAGCGTAACCTCAACCTAAACTCAAAACTTCACAAATATATTAAATACATGTTTGTTATCATCAAAATAAAGATCAATGCCTAGGGAGAACCCTTGGGCCAACACAAGGTAGGCCGAAAGAAATTTAGGAAGATATTTGCAATATCAACATTAGAATCATACCTGGAGCCCTCACAAAGCTAGGATGGAGCTGATCAAATTCTTTTGTCTTATGATAGACACAAATCAGTGGAAAAACTTTGTGTTCCTGTCACCATCTTCTAGCCATCGACCTTGGCACGTTGCCTCCAATATCTGTGCTCGGCTTCGTAACAATTGTCTAGAGACTCTCTCAAGGCCTTTAGGTCGTAGTGAACGAAAGAGCTAGCCGGGCTAACACATTCCCGCTCTCGGAGTTCAAGACCCAATCTGTCCTTGAGATCCATGATGTGATCCTTCTTAGTAAGAGTGGAGATCTTTGCCCACCGAGGAACGATCTCATCCTTCGGCATTTAGCGATCCAAATGCTTAACCCATGAACGTTCAGCCCAATCGGCTCCTTCCAACAAGACTCATAGATAACCTTGAAAGAAGGTTCTAGCATCCAAAAGTGTTCGAATCGAAAGATTCACCCCCGTCATGAGGTGTGTGGCCAAGCAAGTGATAGGGAAGCACGGTCGAAAAGGCATCCTAAGAAGCAACCACTCGAGGAGGAGGAGGAACCGATCCAAATGTCGCGATCCCATGCAATAATAAGATCGCCCAAGAGTCCTATCGAGTTTTAGTACGAGTAGTCGAATTCCGAAGACTCAGAGATCCGTCTTATCCAAGTCTCATTGAAGTTTTTAATTTTTGACTCTTGGAGGCATAACACTAAGCATTTGTTGGAAGATATAAACACCTATAAGCATGACATGTTTGCTGGGCTCGTTGATGCCCCAAACATTCTAAAAAGCTAATAGACATAGGAAAAGCAAAATCTACTAGCAACACAGGCAGGGGGGATGATCTGCCCATCCAAAAGACACGATGGTTGCGGACATATCATGTTGGGTTGAGGATGCTTCGCTTGCCTTCAGCAAGTTTGATGGCACTGCAGTCCTTGTCGTTGATATCCGAAAAGCCCAATGCTGAGAGGAGAGCCTTCGTTTCTTCATTTTCTAGGTTTGTTATAATCAAGTAGGGGGCGGGAGGATCCCGGGGGCTGGTGGTGGTGCCAGCCGCTTTAGCCGACGAGAAGGAGAGGAGGCCCTCGTTGCTCCTGATGGCACACTCCAGCGAGCAACACAAGAGCTGCTCAACGTGCTTCTGAAGCCAAGCACTGCACGTCGCTAGTGAGGAAAAAATCTACTATTCTAGCTCTTGGAACCTACGCCGCCAAGTAGTTAGGGAGAAGGCAGGCCTGGGCAGTGTCTGGGCTGCACGTGAGCGTCTCTGTACTCTCAAGGGGATGAGCGAGAGTCGATGCCTTCGGAGGCAAAGAAGAAGGGACGAGACAACTGCAAAGAGAGGTGTGCAGGAGATCACAGATCGTGACATGGCTGATACGAGGCCAGCAGCCAGCTGAGCATGGATGGCAAGAGATGTGCCCCACAGGAAGGGCTCACCATGCCCCCGAGAAAGGCCAACGAAAAGGGGCCCCTCCAAGAGGAACCGTCAATTGGAAGCCACCTATGAGTCCAGCCAAGTATCTGGGTGCTCCAAAACACGATGCCAACCACTAAGCGGGACCACTTGGGGTCTCGTGAAACACAACCAATAGGCGAGGGAAGGAGAGAGATTTGAAGTGACTCATTGCCTCGGGTTTTGGAACTGACAACGTACGAAAGCAATGTGAAGGAAAAGCTAAAGTGACGCATAGACTTATGACAGAGAGACGCCTCGTCGTGCGGGGGGAGCTCTCCATGACAAAGGTGGCTGAAGTTGACGGGTTCGTGATAACAAAATCAACGAGAACATTGAAATCACAACTCTCATACAATCAATCAATGAAACACTTCATCATCAGAAAGATTTCATTCAAAGGAAAACAATAAATCTCATTATTTCAGGTAGATTACAGAAGAGGTATCAAGAAGAAGGTATGTTCCTTTCCAGCTTATATTCTCTCTTTTATACTCTGCGAACTCAAAAAAAATAAAAGTCTATTTACAAAAAGGCCCTTTAATTCTTTTCCCAGCTGTTACACTTGAGATGTCTTCACATGTCATTTCCTTCTTTCGAACCGGTATTACCTACCACCTTTCATTCTGATACTTTATCACTCCCCCCTCAAGTTGGAAGAATGGAGAAGGGATTCTCCATTCCCAACTTGAAGCATAGTTTTTGATGCTGTGCTTTAGGTAGGGATTTGGTTAAAATATCAGCGGTTGTTCCTTGCTTTGTAAGTATACAGGCTTGATAATCTTCGACTGAAATTTCTCTCGCACGAAATAACAATCCACTTCTAAGTGTTTTGTTCTTTCGTGGAATATGGGGTTCTCCGTGATATGTAAAGCACTCTGCGAGTCGCAAAACAGAGGCACTGCTTCATCACATTTAATCCCCATTTCTGTTAACAAGTTTAGGGTCCAAACAACTTCAGCAGCTGCACTTGAAAGAGCCCGAAGCTCACTTTCAACACTTGATCGGCTGACAGTGGGCTATTTTTTACACCTTCAATTGACTGTGGAGGAACCTATTTTCACAAGGTACCCAGAAATGGATTTCCTTGACATTTCGCAACTCCCCCAGTCTACATCCGAATAGCCAGTTACCTTGGTTCCTTCACTAGATGAGTAAAACAATCCTAATCCTGTTGTGCCCTTTAAGTACCTTAAGATTCTTAGGGCTGCCTGATAGTGTATTACTTTAGGATCCTGAACAAACTGACTGAGTCGATGTACACTATACATTATATCCGGCCTGGTTATAGTCACATAAAGTAGCTTACCAATCAATGTCTTGCATGCCGAAGATCTTTGAAACATTCCTCATTCTCTGCAGCTTCACTTCTCCTCTTGTTGTTCTGAATCATAGGAGTAGATTTTGGCTTGCAGTCCAGCATATTCATTTCAGCAAGTAGGTCAAGTATGTACTTGTGTTGGCTCAAATGGATGCCCTTGTTATCTCTCTTAACTTCCAGACCCAGGAAGTAAGTGAGTTTACCTAGATCTTTGATCCTGAATTGATTATCCAGGAACTCTTTCAGCTCCTTGATTCCTTTTGCATTTGATCCAGTCAATATTATGTCATCCACGTAAACCAATACAATTATAATTCCCTCTTCATTCTTCTTTGTGAACAAGCACGGTTCACAGTAACTTTGGGTAAATCCCTGGCTTTTAACACTTGTAGACAGTTTTGAAAACCATTTCTTACCCGCTTGTTTTAATCCATACAATGATTTTCTAAGTTTGCATACTCGACTGTCACCTTCTTTGCCATAACCAGGAGGTAGATTCATGTAAACTTCCTCCTCAAGGTCTCCGTGTAGATAAGCATTGTTCACATCCAATTATGACAAAGGCCACTTCATTGCAGCAGCAATAGCTTAAGTAATTCTAACCGTAGCTAATTTGGATACGGGTGCAAACGTATCCTGATAGTCCACTCCTTCTACTTGAGTATACCTTTTTGCCACAAGTCTTGATTTATATCTATCAATGCTATCATCTTGTTTAAACTTGGTTTTATACACCCATTTGCAACCGATGGGGTGTTTTCCATGTGGTAATTCACATAGGGTCCAAGTGTTATTTGACTCAAGGGCATTCGGCTCCTCCTGCATTGATTTTTGCCAAACAGGATGTTGTTTTGCTTCTTCATAGGTTTTCGGCTCATGCTGAGCATCAATAGAAGTCAGGAAACACTTGTGTGATTCTGATGTGGCTGATAAATTGAGGTACTTAGCCATAGGATATGGTGTAGTCTTTTTACACTTATTCTCAGATGTTTTCTGAACACACAAATGACACACATAATCTTTAAATTTCACAGGCATCTTACTTTCTCTTTTGCTCTTTCTAATTCTTGGTGAATTCAGGGAATCAGTAACATAATTGTGTTCAATCCCATGAGCTGTTTGACCCTCCAAAGTATCCTGAATGTTATCAGTCCGACAAATTCTGTCCTCCTCACCTCTATTCTCAGCTGGTTTAATCACTGGTGTGCATTCTAGCTCTTCATTTGAGCTATCTAGGTTTTGTCTTATCATTCTTTCCTGCATATAACTTCTTCTTCATCAGAACACTTGTCTTCTGAACTAACAGGTATAGGATATATTGTTTGCTGCTGAGAACTATTTTTATCAAAAGGGAATATATGTTCTATGAAGATTACATCCCTAGATACTGAAAACTTCCTGCTCTCTAATTCATATATCCTATAACCTTTTTGTCCACTTGGATAACCCATAAAAACTAATCCCTTCCCTTTCTCATCAAATTTTGTTCTGCCTTAACTTAATGATTTCATATAACACAAACATCTGAAAGTTCTCAAATGTGAGAGAGATGGTTGCCTGTTATACAAGACCTCAAATGGGCTCCTGTTTCCTAGTTTCACACTAGGCATTCTATTCACCAAGTAAGTGGCAGTCTGGATACATTCTTCCCAAAATCTGAGAGACAACTTTGCTTGATATTTTAAGCATCTTGCCACCTCTAACAGGTGTCTATGCTTTCTCTCAGCCACAGCATTTTGCTGTGGTGTGTCCACACAAGAACTCTGGTAAATAATACCTAGTTCAGTGAGGAAACTATTTATCACAGTATTGAAAAATTTTGACCCATTATCTGTCCTCACTATCTTCACATCATAGTCATGTTGTTTCTTCACCATATTTATGAAATTAAGTAGTATGCTTGGTACTTGACTCTTAAAGGAGAATAGAAAGGTCCATGTAGCTCTAGAGAAGTCATCCACAATAGTAAAAAAATATGAACAATTGTCATAGGTCATTACTTTGTGAGGACCCATACATCACAATGAATGAGCTCAAAATATTTTGATGTTTTATTGATGCTGAGGTAGAATGGTAATCTACCAAGTTTTGCTTTCGGACAAATATTACAGAACATATCCGAAGTGCATTTCAAATCAGGAATACAATTTGAAAGAAGTTTCATTCTATCATGTGGTACATGTCCTAACCTCAAATGCCATAAGGCCTGAGTATCCAATCTCACATTTATTGCTTTACTTGAACTATACTTATCATTTCCTTCCTTGATGGTCTTCTTCAAAATGTACAGTCCCTTCTTTTCTTCACCACTCCCTAGCATCCTCTTCGAAGCTAGGTCCTGAATGGTGAAACTTGAGGGATTAAATGTGATTGAACAATTTAATTCCTTTGTCAATCTACTCATAGATAATAAGTTGAAATTGAATGCTGAAACAGATAAAGTATTCGGCAATTTCATTGAATCATTAATGAATGATGTTCCTATACAGGTAATAAGAATGGATTCCCCATTTGGAAGTGATATCCTATCGTTATAGCTAGGTTTCGAAATGTTTAATAGACTGAAATTGCTGGTAGCAATATGATCAGTCACTCCACTATCCAAAATCCATTCTTTCAAACTTTGTTCACCAGAATTATGAGTAGACTTACCAGCCATGTTGACCAATGCAGTACTGTTCTTGCTCCCCAGCAGACTGAGCAAGGTTGCATACTGTTCTTCAGTAAACCCTCCATGGTTTCCATCACTTTTCTTACTTCCTGAAGTTTCAGCTTTCGAATTACTACTGTCTGTCATTGCATTATTCACTGACTTTTCATTGTTCTGAAATTTCAGCTTTCCTTTATTTGGTTTGCCACCATTAGGATACCCATGCAACTTATAGCAGGTATCCTTTGTATGACCAGCTCTTTTGCAAAATTCACAAAATTTCTTTGTGTATTGATCTCCATTCCGATGTCTTGTATACTGCTCAGTATTCGAATTCCTCAAGCTTGGTTCATAAGTCTGCTTCATACTGTTAAGTGCAATAGATTCTATACTCCCCAAACTTTGTGAACCCACATTTCTTTGTGCCTCCTCCTGTTCAAGGAGTGAATATATTGATTCAAATTTGGAAGAGGCTTCATTAGTAATATGTGACCTCTTACTGTTGTATATATTTCGTTCAAACCCATAAGGAATTGAGTCAATTTATCTTTGATGAGACTCTCTTTTCCCTTACAGCAATCACACCTTGAACCTTATTCTATTGCATCTAATTCATTCCACAAAGACTTCAACTTTGTGAAATAAGCTGCTATAGTCAAGTTCCCCTGTCGAATTGTTGTGATTTGGACCTTCAGCTCATAGATTTTTGGTTTGTTACTCTTACCAAATCTATCTTCTAGATCCATCCACATTTCTACTGCTGTTTTTGAGTAGATTACACTTGAAGTTAACTCTGGTGCGATTGATTGTAATATCCATGATCGCACCAGGTCGTTACATCTTTTCCACATACGGAACTTTGATGTATTGGGTTCTAGAATCTGAACTAATCCATCAACAAACCCTTCTTTGTTCTTTGTGGACAATGCAATTAGCATAGACTCACGCCATGGTAAGTAGTTCTCATGCCCAATTAACTTCACCGAGACAAGAAGTGTACCTGATGCATCACTACCATGAATAATGAAGGGATCGTCCTCATAATCCTCTTCTTCTATAGCCGATTGCACCTCTGCCCCACTTCCGGATTCTGCGATGACCGATCGAGCTGGATGATGTCGCCGATTTCTCGCCATTCCCAAATTAGGGCACAAATGGATCTATCAGCTACTCAATCCGATCGCCGCTCCCGCTCTGATACCATGATAACAAAATCAACGAGAACACATTGAAATCACAACTCTCATACAATCAATCAATGAAACACTTCATCCTCAGAAAGATTTCATTCAAAGGAAAACAAGAAGTCTCATTGTTTCAGGTAGATTACAGAAGAGGTATCAAGAAGAAGGTATGTTCCGATTCCAGCTCACATTCTCTCTTTTATACTCTGCGAACTCAAAAAAAATAAAAGTCTATTTACAAAAAAGCCCTTTAATTCTTTTTCCAGCTGTTACACTTGAGATGTCTTCACATGTCATTTCCTTCTTTCGAACCGGTATTACCTACCACCTTTCATTCCGATACTTCATCAGTTCAACAGTTCGCCCTCCTCAGGCCGTCCGCTGAGGGGTGCCTAGAGGAGGGTGGTTGTGGCGCGATAGCAGATCTGCAAGGGGAGATTTGTTGAACACACCAGGATAAACACGAGATAGATGCTCAATGGAGAGATGCTTTCATTCATAAAATAAGTGGCATTTTATAGGCTTACAGGACACAATGATAACTCCTAAGGACTCGGTAATTAACTGATAATTACCCACTAAGCTAACATGATAAATACCCACTAAATAAAAGGATAAATGCTAACTATGTGATAAATCAAACTAGTCTAAAGGATAAATATGAACATGAAGCTAGGTGTTGCATTATCTTCAACACTCCCCCTCAACACCAGCTTCCTTTACCAAGCCAAGCTTTCGATCCAATCATCCTCTACCTGATCGGATACTATAGTTGTGAGAGCTACCTCCTCAGCATCCCACTCTTCCTCCTCTTTGAAAGTAACAGCATTACCTTCCTCGAGCTTTTTCTTCAATCGACATTCTCTTACCATATGACCAATCTTGCCGCAATTGTAGCACTTCCATTCAAATTTCTTGTCATGCTTCTTCGATGCTCCCCCTGCACGAGTGCTCCTTTCTCCTTCACAACTTTTCGCTTTACCTTCATTCTTCTTAGATCCTCTATCGGCATGCTGCTTGGAATTCCATTTGCTTTTCTTGGCGTAGAGCGCTTCCTCTTCACCTTTTTGCCAAATTCCTCTCATTTGCTTGGCCAACGCTTCTTGACCTGCAAGCAAATTCTTAAACTCAACAAGTGATGGCTGGTTCTGCCATCCCTGAACTACAGCTACAAAGCCTCTGAACTTAGGCCTCAAACCATGGATGATTATCCTCTTCATCCTGGATTCCCCGATCGGAGCTTTTGGATCTAACTCTGCAATCTCCCGGCAGAGCGTCTTCACCTTGTGAAAGTATTTAGCAATCGTCATATCGTGTTGTGCTATCGACAATAGCTCGCTTTCTAAAAGCTGGAGCCTAGTGTCATTCCTTTTAAAAACAGCTTGGTGAGTGTATCCCAAGTATCTTGGGGGGCTTTGGCATCCTGAATGTGCTCTAGCACTTCTTCTTCAACAGTTGTCTTCAAGATAAACATTGCCTTACCTGCTTTGATTCTCCACTTTCGCAGTGCACCATTTGTATCTTCTTCTGGCTGCGTAACTTCACTCCCGTTAACAACTTCCCACAAATCTTGGTCCTGCAAATATGACATCATACAAGTTGACCAAGTATTATGATTGTGATTGTTGAGCTTCTTCATTCCGCCAATGAAATGTTGTTCGCTCATTTTGTCACCAGAAATTATCCACCAACTTGAGACTGATCTGTCCCTTTATCTTTCTCTCTCTTCCTCTAGGCGACGACTGCTTCTGAAAATCCACTTCGGAGACCTACTATTGCTGAAGAAGTGGGGGTCGGTCGGTGCTTCTTCCACGATCGCAATCTCCCCTATGTGACGATCAACAAGACTTGTCACCGGAATGAGCGGAAATCAATTTGATGGAGCGGAGATGTCACTCTTTCTCTCTTTCTCTTTTTTTTTTGCTCTCTCTTTTTTTTCATTTTTTTTTTCAATTACAAATAAGAAAAAAAAACAAGAAACAGGGAAGTAAAACAAGAAAATAAGCCTACATATGCTTTTCTTCTCTTTCTATTTTGACCAAGTCAAAAATAAGAGGTGGAGCCCGTTGGTGTATTTCTTCTCTTGCCATAGAAATCAAATAAAGATGGATTACTTCCTTCCAATACTTTTGGAGTGGGGCCATCAACTTTAATCTTTTTTTTCTCCTCCTCCTCTGGAGGACACATGCATGGAAAAAAATGGTGGGACCCGCTGCAAACAAGTTTGCTTCAATTCTTTTGAAGTGGGGTCTGCCGAATGAGAAAGTTCACTTTCTCTTTATGCAATGGCCGGTGGCAAACAAAAAAATGGTGCGGCTCTTTCTTCTCGGCAACAGCAGCAGACAAAGCTGCTCATGGACTGGCGATGATCCTCTTGACGATGAAGCTGCTCACGTAGGTCGACTTGGATCTCGCTGGCAATCTTAATGATGAAGGTGACCAATATTTGGATCTAAATAGGGAGCTTCAGGAGATGAGATTCAGATCTCTTTTCTCAAGAAGGTGTTGTTTCTTCTTGATCTGAGAAGATGTCTTCAGACGCGGCTTCTTCGTTACGTCGCTGAAAGAGACCGATGTGATCTGCCACACGCGGCTTCTTCGTTACGTCGCTGAAAGAACATATTTTTAACCAATGTGGGACTTTAACACACCCCCCCCCCTCGCGCCTAGGATTGGACATCAAAAGTGTGGAGTTTGCAGGACTGGACATCTGCGGGTGGCACAATATTAACCACATGATAGGCTCTGATACCATGTTAGAAAATCAACCTTGGACCTAACTCCACCACATAAGCTAGCTCAAGGGGGGAGGACTTGTCCAATCTATTTAAAGGCTATCTAGATCACAACCTTAAGCAATGTGGGACTTTAACAGAAAAGCAATGTTACTTGTAAGAACAAATGACTTTAACTTTTTTGGTTTCTTAATAAGCATTATAATACATGTCATATTGGTATTATTTGTTTGAATAGATTGATTTGTTATTTGGTAGTCTAAAGCTAAATCGTGACCTTGATATCAAAGTGTTTACTATAAAAATATGATGTCAAGTGTCCACAATAATTTGATAGGTAACTCATCCTCATCCTCGTCCTCATCCTCAATTTCAATATTCTGGATTTTACATTCTATATTTTGGAATCTCGTGCTACATCTCTAGATTTTTGCGCAAGAGTTCAACGATGAGCAACTGAATCCTCTTTTCTAGCTAAAAGATAATCAAGGTTTTTGATTCTACAATGATTGTGAGATTTAACTAATTCCCATATCTCTTTGATTCTTTTAGTATTCATATATTTTTTGTATTTCATTTGCCAATCGAAATTTTTAGATCCATAATCTTCTAACTATTCTGATAATTAGTTATAAATTAGCATAGTTGTTCATGACCATATCTTCAATTGATGCTAAGGATGTACTACCCCAACAGCTCTAGGTATGATGAACTAAAAAATCGAATGGATGGGTACGAGAGAGGACTAGAAGCCCTTCGATCGGAGTTTGATCAATGGAAAGTATATTACTCGCCACCGTGTTTGTTGTTATATTCGAATTTTAAAGTACCTAATGTGAATGTTGTTGTCTTCATTAGCCTATAGTGCCATGTTGGAAACTCTATCGGCTTGCTATATTTATTGTAAGAACTTGTGGATTTTATTTATGCAATATTAAACTGCTATGATTTAGAATTTATGAGTTGGTCTATTTCATTTATTCACAATATTGAACTGCTATGAATTGGATATACAAGTTTTATGAATTGGATTATATTTTTGGATCTTAGGTTAATCATGGCACCAAGAAAATATTATGTTGTATTTGAAGGTCATGTAAAGGATATTCACAACAATTAGCCTGATTGTCGTAGAAGCATTTCAAATTATAAAGGCACACTGTTTAAATCATACGAGACATAAGTTGAAGCTCAAACCGCATATGTATTGTACAATAAAAGGTGGAATAGAGAACACCTATGGAGTTAGATAATTTTGGTCAAGTTCACGCACGCTCAACTGAAATGTTCCATCTAAATACAGTCAACAAGAAATGGCAGAGGTTTATAGATCACAAAGATGCAAGGTGTTTGTGACATTACTTGTAGAGATAATTTTGGGCGTTATCATTATTCATATAATCAACATGTTTATAGTTTAGGGTTTAAGTTATTTGCATAGTTAGTGTAATCTATTTTATCTTTTTATTTATCAGTATAATATATTATTATGTTGGTTTGGGATTATGTTTATGTTTATTTTATGTTTATCTATCAGTGTAATAAACTAAACTCAGTCCCTTCGCTTGACACAATCTACCAACCTTATCCGAATGATATTTGGGTGTTCATTAGATTGTTGAACCGAGCACCTGGACTCTCTTTCGGACACTTTGACGTCACTAGGCTGTGACATGCCGAAATATGCATCATTCCTTCGCCCAAACACACTTCTGGGACTAGTCAAATTGCCTGATTAATAGGAGAGTGTTTTGATTAATGTATTCATCGTGAAGACACATCAGATGCTTTGTCCGATTGATCGAAAATAGGGGAATCTGGTAGTCAAACGAGGGGATTTGGCAGTCAAAGGAGGGAATCTGACAGTCAAACGAGGAAATTTGAGAGTCAAAGGGGGGAATCTCGACCCCAAACGGATGAATCTAGCTTGTGAAGGGGGAATTTGGTCACCAAACGAGGGGGGGGGGGGGAGAATTTGGCCACAAAATGGGAAAATCTGGCCACCGAAGTGGGAAGCTGGAACACCCAAATCAACCAAGGAAGAACAGATGACCGGTTCAGTCAGTTGGGAAATGGGGGAATATGAAAGTCAAACAACGGAATATGGATAAGGAAATGGGTCATCAATCAAGGTGGAACGAACGCATGGCCAGAAAACAAGAAAATTTGGTAGTTAAAGGGGGGAATCTGGTGTTGGCATAGAGTTTTCAACCTTGGTCTTCATATCGAGTTTGATGATAACAAACTCGAAACTAATATTTTATTGAGAAATAATTTCATGTTCCAAGTCGAGTGACATGTGACGTCCGCGATCAGAAGATCGGTGCGAAATCGAAAAAATTGGAAGAACGTTGGTTGATGTGCTCAGAAGTTAGAGAAGAGTTAGGTTTAGTTTTTGGGGTTTAGATATAGTGTATTTAAGCATAAATATTTCAGGTTTGAAATCAAGTCGCGTGAAACGCCTGCAATCGAAAAATCCGCACGATATGGGAAAAATCATACGGACGTTGATTAGTGTGCAAACGTCGACGGAATATTTGCATTATGTCTAGGTTTAGGGTGTCTAGAGTTGATGTGTATATCATTCAAAACCATATGAAGAATTTTCTAGCATTTTCACTATATCATTCAAAGTAAATAACTCCTTTAATGAAAGCATGTCATTATTTAAGTGCTCAACTAGCATGTTAAAAGTCTATTTTGTTGTTCACACAAATCATTTGCATTTGTCTAACATGAGTCTCTCAACCTTAAGGTGTCGTTTGATTAGCGAAAACTATTTTTTGATTTGGTTTAAGTGAAAATGAAAACTTGATTTAAGAAACCAGGTTTTAGTCTCTAGTTTTCAGTTTTCTAAAAACCACTGAATACTTATTTGGTTATAGAAAATAATATTAATTTTCATTGAATAGTTTTAGTAGTAATCTAATGTTGATTAAATAGTAAACTAATCCATATCAAACAATTCATAAAACTTAATATAATTATAGAAGAATGTTGTATATTGATAAAAATAAGAGGAATCACTATTTTGGATTACAAATAATTACGATAAATTTGCTGAAAATCAAAATATGAATATTTGTATCCATTTTGAAAGAAGTTGAAATTTAATTAATTCAAATAAATAAATAACTCTAGTGATCAATGTTATTAGCTTCTCACATAATTATCAATTTATTATATAATTAAACCATTGTACAGATGAACCAGAGAGTTTTATAAGTTTATAAAATACTAATTATGTATTTGTAGTTAGTTTGCAAAATTATTATTTGCTAATATGGTTGTAAAATATTTGTAAGATTTAATTAAGTTATTGCTAAGTAAAGATTTTTTTATTCAATTAGATAAAATCAATTAATAAATATTATAATATTTCAAAAAAAATAAGTTCAATGGCCTAAAATTAGTTTGGATTATTTTAAAAATTAAGTTTGGCTCAATTAGATATAATTTAGTTTAATTAATTTATCGATTTAAGATAATAGTTTGAGTTGAAAATGATGATTGAAATTTTTATAAATTAGATATTATTTGATTTATTTATAAATTAAATGATTTTATAAAAAGTTATTTATAATTACAATTTTGTCATTGAAATCAACAGTCTCGAAATCATAAAAATTAACCTTTTGTCGTTTTCATTTTTATTAAGAAAACTCGTTTCGTTTTAATTTTGATTTCGGTCTAGTTTCATTCCAGGTTCATGAAATTGCCGAACCAAACATGTTCTCGTAAGCAATTTTGATTTCAATGAAATTAAAATCATGAAAACAAACTTGGTAACCAAACAGGCCCAAGATTTTTAATTTCGTTTTTAAAGGCATTATGGGAAACAAGTAATTCATTATCTAAAGGTTTGCTTTCATTCTTCGAATTGTCAAATTCCTTTTCAAGGGAATCATATGATGAAAGCAAGGATGCATTTTCATTTTCTATTGTAACATTTTCCTTTTAAGTTCTTTTATAGTTTTTCCTAAGGGTTAATTACATAGTATATCCCTAACTTTGGGTATTTTCCCAATTATGGTCCAACTTTTTATTTGAATCAATTCTATACTTCAACTTTAATTTTGTTTTAATTTCTATCCCGACGTCAACTATCTGTTAGTTTCACCGTTTCAATGATGACATGGCATTGCTGACTTATATTAGAAATAATAAAAAATCCCATACAACCACGTCATCATATATATATTAATTTGTAAATACTGACATGTTCTTCCTCTACGCCCACTACCCGATCTCTGACGAGAAGACCTCCACCTCGGCGCCCCCGCGCAAGCCACTCGGCGAAGGAGACGACCTTGGACTCCGAGGACTCACAGGGTCGAACACCAGTAGTCGGTGACGGTGGAGCTTTGGTGGAACGAGAAGGAGTCGAGGCTACATTCTCGAAGATCATCGTCAGAGGTGCATGCGAATCTCGGAAGCTCGTTGTCGATGGTTTCAACGTCGTCGACACTACTAGTGCGGCGGCGGAGGCAATAGCACATGGCGAAGGTGATGAGCGTGAGGCAGCGGTGGCGGTAGCCACAGGCGATGCGTAAACTTCTCAGAGGATGTCCTCCTCGGGCGCAGCACCCACGGCATCGTCTACAAGGCCGTCCTCCATGGCAGCCACCCTGTTGCGATCAAGTGCTCCTCTCATCGGCACTACCACCTCGCCTCGTCCTCACCCCCGCCTACGACCACTGCTAGGGATGAGGTCGAGAACGAGATCGAGATCGACATCCATAGCCCTAGCCTCGTCAACCTAATCAGGTGCACCTCCTCCACCTCCACTCATTCATAGCGCACTACTTTTTGCTAACTAAAATTTTTATTTTATTCTCTTCTAATATATGCCATTTTATTTGCCGCGTTTCATTCACCCACTGACAATGTTCTCTTTGGTTTGACCAGGTATGAAGGGTAGCATGACATGATATATAACCAAACATTCAATCTTGATCAAGTTGCCTTCGCTACAGAAGGACTTAAAGATGCTCAGCGAACTGTATGTTTGGAGAGCTCCTATCATAGTTAATATTTTAAGAAAGTTTGCTATTGCTTACACAAATGTATCAATGACTTCTTCAGATGTCAGCATTAAAGTCTGCTAACAAGGAGCTGAAAGGAGTGATGAAAACTATGAATATATCAGACATTGATGTATGTTAGTTTTATTTTGGGGTAGTTTGTGCTACAAGAGTGTTTGCTTATCTGACTTCGACAAGTCAATTTAGCTAAGAGTATGAAGATGCATAACTTTAGTGTGTCTGAAATTATTTCTAAAATACAGAGTATGCGAAACGAGATGATAGACGTGATGGATATTAGTACAGAAATCCAAGAATCTCTGGGGAGAAGCTACAATGTCCCTGAAGAACTAGACAAGGAACCCAATGTGGATTCAGAACTCAACTTACCTGCAGCTCCAATAGGCAATGCTGCAACAATGCCCAACAGAGTAAGGCCCCAAGTATATGAGTCTAAGAAATATATTCTGCCACTCCTAATGAAATGATATTTTTTGGGATTTAAAGTTTTTTGTAGATTTATGGAACATTGTAAAATGCTCTCTGGTGTCTCTTGTTCTCTTCCCTGATCATTCTAGGATGCGAATGAGATTTTTTTTCATTCTAGTTACTATACTCTTATCTCCTTTATTGATTTACTTTTTTGACAAATCTTATTATTGCTATGGCTCTGTGTATTGCTCTCTATAGATTTAAGGATCAAGCCATTATGATGATCATTTTGGAGTCTCGACTCTCTTTGATCCAAGGATCGCGACACCTAAGGACCTGATGGCAAGGAAGCAACTTGCTTCACTTGCTGCCAATTGTGTGCGGTCGTACAAGGAGAAACGATGCTTGGTTTTCAACAAAGAAACAAAGGAGACATACTTTGTACATGATCATGAATTGTTTCCTACTTTTATTCTTCTGTGATGCTTGGTTTTCAACGGAGAAACAAAGGAGACAATGATTTCAGTAGCCAAGCAACCATTAATGGCGACGATGACGACCTTTGTGCAGAGATCCTCGCCAGGCTCCCCTTAAGCCCTTGTTTCGGTTCAGCTGTGTCTCCAAAGGCTGGCGCAACCGCATCGCCGGCGGCTATCGCCGCCTCACGCTCATCACCTTCGCCATGTGCTACTGTCGCAGACGCAGCAATAGCGCCGACGACGTTGAAACCATCGACGACGAGCTTCTGAGATTCGCATGCACCTCCAACAATGATCTTTGAGAATGCAGCCTCAACTCCTTCCCATTCCACCGGAGCTCCACCGTCATCGGCTACTGGTGTTCGACCCTGCGAGTCCTCGAAGTCCAAGGTTGTCTCCTTCGCTGAGTGGCTCGCGCGGGGGCGCCGAGGTGGAGGTCTTCTCGTCGGAGATCGAGCAGTGGGCGTAGAGGAAGAACATGTTAGTATTTACAAATTAATATATATATGATGATGTGGCTGTATGGGATTTTTTATTATTTCTAATATAAGTCAGCAATGTCATGTCATCGCTTAAACGATGAAACTAGGAGATGATTGACGTCGGGATAGAAATTGAAAAAAAATTAAAATTGAAGTATAGAATTGATTCAAATAAAAAGTTTGGTCACAATTGGGAAAACACCCAAAGTTGGGGATATACTATGTAATTAACCATTTTCCTAACAACCCTAAATTCTTCATGCATCATGTCAAATTCATGCTCAAGTTATTCTTGTGTATAGACTTCATCATTAATAGTAATTGTAGGATGTACCTTATCCTTCAAAGCCGTAAGACAAAGGTTTGCCTCTTCACTTCTGAAATCTTCCTCACTAGATGAAGGTTCACTTTCATCCCAAGTTGCAACATAGGCCTTCTTCTTTTTCTTCCTCTTGTCCTTTTGGGATGATGGTGAGGTGGAGTTGGAGATCTTGAGTAGAGGGCACTCTTTCTTTAGGTGCCCCGACTTTTTGCATTGAAAGCATGTCAACTCTCCCATGTTCTTTTTATGGGAGGGCTTTCTTGCTAGCCTCCACATCCTTTTGGCTAGCATGTCGACTTTTTTGGGAACTCCCCCTTCTTCTTCGGAGGTGGAGGAATATTCTTCGCGATAGCAAGTCTTCAACGTTATGTTCTTCTATTTTGAATCTTCTTTTGCTTCTTCCTCTTTGTGACTTCTCATGTAAATTTCATGGGTCGTTAGGGACCCAAGTAGCTCCGTAATATTCAAGGTTGAGAGATCATTTGTTTCTTGTATTGCAGTCACTTTTGGTTCCGACAATAGCGGCAAAGACTGAAGTAACTTTTTCACCATTTCTTCTTCTTTAATTTCCTTGCCAAGACTAGATAGACCATTAGTGATGTTTTAAAATCTAGTATGCATGTCATTAATAGATTCATGGCTAGACATATATTCTAAATAACTCATAGTCATGCATAAGTAAATTTATTTTTGATTCTTTGATTTGACTTGTACCTTCATGAGTGGTTTCAAGAACACTCCAAATCTCATATGCTAATTTGCATGTCAAAATTCTATTGTACTCATTAATGGACATGACATAATGCAATGCATTCATGGCTTTAACATTTAAGGTAAAGAGTGTATTTTCCTAAATAGATCATTCATCTATCAGTTTCCTAGGTCTTTCGTATTCTGTATTAATCATTTTCTAAACCTCAGTCCCTTGAGAGCTAAGAAAGGTTTTCATGCGATTTTTCCAATAGTTATAGTTGTTATCATCAAACAATGATGGGCAAGTGGTGGAACTCTCTTGTGCCAAAATAGTATTAGATGTCATTGAGTGTAGTCCGAATTTGTTAAATCACAAACTACTATCGGGCTTTGATACCAATTGAAAGGTGTAGGTGAATAGTGTGAGTCTAAGGTCATTTAGTTCAATTCAATTTTAAACTCAACTAATTCAAGTTCCAACCTAGGGCAATGTGCTACAATGAATATATGATTCAAATATGCCTAGATAGTTAGAAAGAGAGCAAGTAATATAGCTATGCAATTCAAAACACAACTAGAGCAATGCTAATAAGGTATTTAGAGTAGTTCAAGAACCTTCCCTACTCCACTACCTTGGTTTACCATCAATGATTTCACAACCACTTATATTAACTTTTTTTCCCTATAAATGAGGGTCAACCAAGATCTTATCACTCCACAATGAGAGTACCTCTATCTTAAACCTAAGAAACACTAAGGTTACACACAAGTGAAACCCAAGGAGTAAAGTTTAAAAGAATTCCACAAACACTTAGTGAAGCCCCTAAGTTCCTGCTTGAGGATCAAAGTAATCTGGTCTAGTTCGGTGTCTCTTATGATCAGGTTCAACGTCGCCGCCGCCGGCGGCGGGGGGGGGGGGGGGGTGATGGGAGGGGGACCGCAAAAGATACTTTGACGCTCAAGTTAGTGAGACTCCAAGATGGAGATAACAAAATATGGAACTTAGGTTACCTGAGGTGTGTCATGTCTATATTTATTGCAGGTGGAGGTGATGATGCCACCCGATACTCTCGCAGGGATGTTGCTCAGAATGGGTTGGGGCTGATCCCAGATATGGCGGGTCTATAATGGCATATCCCTTGTGATAAGAGAGAACGTGTATATCCTTGTTTGGCCGGGTGGAGCCATTTGGTTCGACTCGAGATAAGTTATGGGGCGATGCTGGGTCTAATCTGATCAGGCCCAATAGTTCTAGTCCAATACACAGCCCCCGAGCTTGGTCAGAGTCTAGAGGACTACGTGTTGAACTCTTAAATTGGGTAACTTTCTTGTCTCTGATTTCTTTGGGGAACTTCTAGAGATATTTAACATGTTGTGCTTATTTACTGTAAAGGCTAAGTTGTATTCAATGACCTTTGAGGCCGAGTTGAGGTAGGTGACTACGAAGGATGTATCAGTGTGGACGGCTGCCGAGGCCGACATGGAGAGAGCGGCTGTGGAAGTCGATCTAGCTGGAGTAAGGGGCCGTGGAGGTCGAGCAGGAGCGAGCGACTGTGGAAGCTGGGCTGGAATAAGGGGCCGTAGAGGCTGAGCTGAAGCGAGCGATTGTGGAAGCTGGGCTGGAGTAAGGGGCTGTAGAGACCGAGCTAGAGCGAGCAGCTGGGGTGGCCGAAATTGTCTCCTTCCTTGCCTTGAAGCAAACTGAATCGACATATTTCTTTTGTGTTGCTCTTGTGTCTCTTCGGCTTTTGTGCCTTATATGGCAGTTTTGTAGTAGGACTTTCTCTTTCTTCGTGGCGCCTCTTCATTGGCTCTCTACTCCCTCAGTTCAAGAGGTGATCATGGCGAAAAAGGCACTTGCACGTTCCTCATCATTCCCTAGGAGGTCACCGCTTGGGCGTCCGCTTAGATGGTCTAGATTTGTTTCTGGTGGGATCGTCGACCATTCGATGGGGTGATTCTTCGCCCATCGTGCTGCCTATAAAGCATTCTTCCTTTTCTTGCTTCGAAGTCTAGCATTTTCGACGACTTTGTGATTCAGGGTTTTCCTTCGATGACAACTTTGTTGTTTACTTGTTCGATCGTCGTTGCCTTCGCTTTTTCCTCCGGCTGAGTTTCCTGTTGCCCTCGTAGGTCCTGCCTTAGGTCAGTAGGTTTGAACCGACTCATTCCCGTTCTAGGGTTTTCGCGATGGCGAAAAAAAGTGCCATTAGTTAGAATTCGGGACGCCTGTGAGATCCAGATTCCTATTTCTGGGTTCAGGAGGATGTGAAGTTGAATGACTCGGTGTTAACCGACTTTAACAACATTCTATCTTTTCGGTATAGTGTACGTATACATCGCTCGTGAAGGCGCCGAGGAAGACTACTCAGTTGTGCCTCATAAAGTTACTACTCAGTTGTGCCTCATAGGTCTTCAGGATGAGGTAATATTCGTTACTTCTAGTCATATGGATAATAGTGATACCAGTAGTTCTACGTGTTGGTGAAATGGCCACACTAGAGAGGGAGGGGGTTGAATAGTATGTTATCTAAATCTTTTTACCTAAATTCCGTTTAATCGTTTTTTGAACTACCTAGGCAAATTGTAATTTATCGACTAAATGCGGAAGCGATAATAAAACAGTTAAACACAAACAAAAATAGCAATGCTAACACACTGAGATTTATAGTGGTTTGGCTCCAATGCCTACTCCACTACCTAAGCACTCCGCTTAGGATTTTCAAACTAAACTTTACTAGATTAATTTTATTTCCCTTACAACGAGGACTTTGACTCGAAGAGTCTCGCTCTCAACCTAAGGCACTTCCACATCCGGAAGTCTCCACCTTCTTACCGAGAGCACTCTTCCACCTCAACCTAAGGGATAACTCAACTAATCCTAGTAAACTAAGTTTACACCGGTAGAATTAAGCCTCAAACACAAAGACAACCATCCAATTTCAAGACCTAACAATCTAGGTCTTTACAAGCTCAAATACAATGAAATAAATCACAAAAATACACAAATAATGGAGCAAATAAATAATACAACAAATACTTAGCTCCAAAGACAAGTCCTAGTTCCTCTTGATGCCTCAATGATGAATCGTTCAAAATTTGAAGGCAAGATCAAATATGTATTATGGAAACTAGGGTTATCAAAGGGATGACTCAAGAAATGCTTTAAGAATGATCAAGAATAACTCAATGGAAGCTTAGATGATGGGTGGAAGGCTTGCTAAAAACCTTAAAACATAAATGTTATATAAGGATTACCCCTATTTGGATTCAATAAAAATATCTAAAAAATCAAAATCCTTAAGAATCAAAATCTAGTTTTTGGGGTCTAGTACAAATTTTCGAAAAACAATTTTTTTTTAATCTCCCGGATCAAATATGGGTATGCTAAAGGCTTCCAAAAATTCCTTTAAAATACATCGTTATCTAGTTTTTACCCAAGGAATAATTACCGCCATTTTTTATGTCAAGAAAATGTCTAGGTCATATAGCCCTCCAAGGAGCTCCCTAGGCTTAGTGAATTTCAGGACGATTTTCGAGTTTTCATATTTTGGGGTTCGGATTTGATTTTTGGATTTTTTGCATCATAAAGAGGATTACATCACATGCTAGACACCCTAAACCTAAACACTAACTTCCCGAAGAATCCCGAGCGTCGACGAGCGTCCTTACCGATATCTCCGATTTTTTCGATCGCAGACGTCGTGCACTAATCGACTTGGAACCTGGAAAATTTCTCAATGAGACATTAGTTCCATATTTGTTATCATCAAAACCAAGATTAAGATCAAGGTAGAAAACCTTAAGCCAATACTACGGCCCGTTTGGTACATTGTATATTAATGGCCTGTATTGTACTATTATTATATAGTGTTTGATGTAGACATATATAATGAGCATGTATAACTACTTAATATTTTTTTAATTAATAAAATAAATTTTAACTCGTTAGTATTTTAATTAATGAAATAAACTTTTTTATAATTCAAAAGAGGTGTTGTGGTTTAAAAAAATATTTTTCATTAAAATATTTCATAATTTTTAATTTTAATTTTATTTTATAGACTTTGTACAAAAATTCTAATGTATTAGAGAGTGTCTACTTTACGAAAATACCATGTTTAAAAATCAAGAATGAACAAAAAATTACTTCAAAAACACAAGAAATATGCCGAAAAAAAAGTATGATATAGGTGTTGTACTCCTGCCTAGGGGTGCAATCGAGCCAACCCGAGCTTACCTGTGCTCGAGCTCGGCTCGTTTAAGAAATGTCGAGCTCAAGCTCGAGCTCGAGCTCGATCGATCTTCAATCTCTAGGCTCGAGCTCGAGTATAACTCAGGTATACGGATCGAGTATCTCGAGTTTTCATCATACGAGTTGAGTATCCGTGGGGATAATTTTGTCCAATTATTTTTCTCCTGACCCGATTTTGTTAAGCTGGTAAGATGGGTAATATTTCGAAACTCCTATTCAATTTGGATCATATATAAAAACGAGCCTAAAAAAACAAAAAGATCTATAACATATGAGAATATCTGTTTGTTTTTTTATAAAAAAAGTTAGTCATCGCTAAAAAAATTTAATAATGAAAATGAAATATATAATATTAGGTTTTAGTCCCATTACCACCATTATTAAAAAAGTCAATGCAATTAATAAACCATAACTGTGCGTTGCGAACCAACAGCAAAACAGTTTGCCTCGCGATAAAATAACTTGTTAGATCCGTCTGATCTTGGAATTTAGATTCTCTTTGTTATCTCTTATATATATATATTAATTAGATATAAATTGTTTCAACACCACTGCCTCTTCTCTGTTCTCTCTCCACTTCTCTTCGTTGTAGCGGTACAGTGCACCGCGGAACAGCCTAGGCGCTTCTCCTCGCCACTTCCAATGTCACAACCCTCCTCCCGCGGAGGCAACGGCGCCGCCGCCTGCCTCTCGGCGGAGAATGGCCTTCTCTCCAACGGGGACTATGCCCACGACGAGACATGCGAAGGTGGCCGTCAGAAGCCTGATCCACCGACACCAACTGTGGCAGCCATTCCTCCTCTCCCTCCTCCCCTCTCGGCTGTTTCTGCTTGCCTCTTTCGTTGGTCAGACGATGAGTGGAGGGGGATCCGGCGGTGCGTCGAGGCCGCCGTCAAGGGTTTCGGCATAGGCGCCGGCCTGAAGGGGGGCCTCGCGCTGTTCTCCGTTCTTGTGCGCTTGAGGAGCCGTAGATCCTTGAAATCCTCTGCCAGGTTCGCTTGATTAAGTCTCCCGAAGCCTTGTACAATAAACTTACCTAGATTTTGTTGATTGCTGACCAATTTGCGCTTTAATTTTCAGAAAGGCGGGAGCTTTCACGAACGAGGAGGCTGTGGTTATGGCGTTAAAGGAGACGTTACGATATGGGTTGTTTCTGGGGACTTTTGCAGGAACATATGTTTCGGTGGACGAGATGATTGGTGCATTTGGTGGGCGCAAAAGGTAGGTGTGTTAGTTCAGCTGTACTGTCTCTTGTGAACTTCCACATTTGGATACTTGAGTTACGATTTATGTTTGTGTACGTAGCGGAGTGATTCTATATCTTTCAGTTACCTTTTAGCGTGAATAGACGTAGTAATGATTGTTTCATTGGTTGTTTGGATCGATCAGTTTTAATCTTTGAATGTGTTAATGGTTGTTTTGACTTTTGTGTTTAAGGTTCACAATGGTCTGTGGATGTGTGCTGGTGGTATGAGGTGATACCTCTACCCAATGTCTTCCTCAGATAAACCATGCTGTTGCAGGGCAGAATCCATTTTAATCCTGATCAAAATAATTATGGATCATGAAATTCCAAAATTTTGCCGAAACTTGTGATGCTAAATCTGTGATGAGTAAGATAAGGACAACTTTGTGCATCAAGTTCCCACTTCCCACTAATCCAGATTAGGAGTGACTACCGTTCAAATAAAAAGTTATTTTGATAACTCAGATCTTCTTCACCCTGGTCACGAAATAGCAACTTTACAGTGACACCATAGCAGGCTCATTCTTTGACTTGTGATATAATATTGCTTTCAGCTGTTCAACGGTAAATTGTCAAGTGTGCAGTTCTCTAGTAGCAGGGGAAGTTAGATATAAAGGATAAAGAAATTTTAAAGGAAACATAGAGGAAGGGCACTTATATGGTTGCTGAAAGGAGAGCAAAAATTCTCCAGGCTGTTGGTTTGTTGTATGAAATATTCACGTTTAGAATATGTATAGTACATTGTTAGTGATAAACAACTAGTCATCTCCACTATAACCTTCGGATGAATAAACCTAGATATTAATTGTGGATTGGATACATTTACTTAGTTGATCCTATGGTTCCTTAGGCACTGGATACCATTTGTATTAATCATGATTTGTGTTTGTTTGATCCCAAATATATTGGATACATCTTTTCTAGGTCGTAGAGGCACTTAAGCAACTTGTTAGCCTCCTGAAAACTCATGTTTAATACTTGATAAAACAAAAGTTTGACAAAAGAATACTTGCAAATCTTTGTGTAGAGTCTCTTATAATAAAGATAAGTTTTTGATTCACTGATTAACCTTCAGAGATAGCAAAATTTGAATGAATCTTCTACTGTCTGTCCTTTTAATTTACTCTTATTTAAAGTAGTGGAAGCATGCCTATAAATCAGACTGAAAGAGACTCTTTTATGTGATATGGAAGAAGTCCATATTCTTATACGTGCTTAAAATAGTTGTCTTGTCTGTTGTATCACCTACTTCTAGAACCATAAGTAAGGTTTCCACCGTACCTAATAGTCAATGTATGTACTGTCTGAAATCTGAAGATACAATATAAATTCTTTTCTTGTTTTGTTTCAGAACTGCAGCTTGGAGGTCCCTATTAGCAGGATTGATTGCTGGTCCATCGATGCTCTTGACAGGACCAAATACACAGCACACTAGCTTGGCTCTATACATTCTTATGCGTGCTGCTGTACTGGCATCACGCTGTGGAATAAAGAGTGAACGATTTGGTGGTGTTTGTAGACCATTGACTTGGTCACATGGTGACATATTTCTCATGTGCCTTGCCTCATCACAGATCCTGTATGTTCCATTGCATGAGATTTTTCATTTTCATTTATCCAGTGACATTTTATATTATCATGCTTAGTTCTGTTTATATCTAAAAGATTTTACCCCAAAGTTTATAATGTATAGTGTGGTTATTGTTCTTACTTTTTGTCTAATTATAAGGAATCACTTGATTTGTGAGCCGAAGAAACATGCAAAACATATTTGAGAGTTCAGGTCCACTGTGATGATTAATGTTCTGAAATGTGGGTCATGATAGATCTAGATCCTGAACTGAAGGAAAAGCTTCAACATTCAAGCCCTGTCCTTGAGAAGAAACTATATATTTTGGAGCATTTTTTAGTGAAATCTGTTAGTTCCACTTGTTTGTGATCACGTAATGATTGGACTTATTACCTGTTAAAGTAAAATGTCATTAACTTTCTTGGAGTATAATGTCAAATGCTTTAACTTTGAGGGAAAAATTACGATGATGTTTTCTTCTTTTAGAACTGCCACATTTTTCAGGTCAAGGTTGTTTATCTTTCATCCTTGCTTGGCACATTTCAATTTGCTTGTTTACTTTTTGAGTTTAGAAGGAATTCTATGTAACCTTAACATTAAATAGGAGTCAGCTGAAGCATCAATTTTTTTTATCACTTTATAACTTCATTCCATGTAAATTATAATGATTTTGTTTTCTCATAATCATTGAAAGGTTGTGGTCAAGAAGTTGGATAACTTATCTTGTTTCTTCTTGTCCTACATTAAGATTTATTAACTTACCAAAATTGCAGTTGTCTTTTATAGCTTTAAAATATGATTTTTTTTGTACTTAATCATTCATCTTGTCATTATCAGGTCTGCTTATATTCTGAAGCAAGACAGCTTGCCATCATCATACAAGGCATTTCTTAATAAGCATGGTGGGAAGGATGCTGTAATTCTGCAGGGTATTAGTGAAATTGCATCCAATATTCCTTTTTCCAATTTAGAAGGGATTGCAAAGTATTACAAGTCAATTGGTGTTGATGTGAAACTAGATCCTAATATGAAAGTTCCATGTTCGGTATGTAATTTTTTTCTTTTTAATTAATTGTCTCATTAGAAGCTTCTGTACAATATTTTGGTTTCTCTCTCCATCTTTTTGTTTATTCTTGTTTCATGATATTTGTATGTCTTTTTTGTTCAACTTAATTGACTGAGAAATATCAGTGTTATCACGAGGCGTTAGGCGCCTTAAAGCGCCAAGGTCCTTTATTGCCCGAGGCGCTAGGCGCTCACCCGAGTGAAGCGAGGTGCTCCTATTTAAGTATATAATATATATATATATATATATATATATATATATATATATATTATTCAATGATAAACCCACATATTGTTTGATTTCTCAAAGCGTTTGATTCCAAAACTTGTTCTGTAATCAAGTTTGATTCCATAACACTTTGATTTCAGAACTTGTTCTGGATTCTGATTCCAAAGTTTGATTCCAAACCAGAACAAGTTCAGAAATAATGTTCTTTCTGAGAAGAGAGAACTGAGAAGAAGATAGATAGAAATTTTTAAGAAATTTGAGAAGTAGAAAAAGATAGAACTTAGAAGTTAATAAAAATACCTGGATTCTTAACTGGGACCGTGAGGTTAAAAGGTTAAAAATCGAATTTTTAACTGGAACCGTTCCAGTACTTTTAGGTTTTTTTTAACAAGCAATATAGTAAATATCACTTATTTAAGTTAAAAATAAAACAAAAAAGTAACCCTGGCCCATTGGTGGAACCTTTTTTGGTCCAGCAAGAAGGCCAGGGTTCAAACCCATGTACACACCCTTTTTTTTTCTTTTTTTTATCAGGCGGCTGCCTGGAACATCCGGCGCCCCAAGGGAAAGCGGCACTTCATCATAGTTGCCCGCCTCAGGTGCTATTGAGGCGCCCGGGGCTCGCCTCGCCTCGTGATAACACTGAGAAATATACAACCATTCACTAGCTACTTCTCACTTGCGATTCTTAAGTTTCCTTGGTATTAGATACTTCCATCTATTCTGTGAGCAATTTTATGGTTTCTAAAGTATCACTAGAATATAACTCTACAATTATTATGCTTTATAATTCCATATACAAAATTTTAGAACCACTGCACAACCCTTTTCCTTTTGATATTTAGTCAGATTTGATGTGTATCTTTGCAGTAGATAGACCTCAAAATCCATAAGCTGTACATATAGTGAAGGTTTGCATAATCAAATCATGTAAATATTTCATGTAGTGCATTTACTGCTTCGCAAATTACAGATTTAAAGACCTTTGAGGGTAAGTATAGAAAGCAGTAGCTTTCTCTTTCTGTCATAGGGAGAAAGAAAAAGGTGGCTAGAAGAAGCATGGTTTAAGTACTGTATTATACCGCCCGGTATGGTCAGTACTCAGTATTTACCGGTTTTTAAGATACTCTCAAATCTTTTTTTTAATTGTAACTTGAAATTAAAATCATCTTTTTATTGTATTGGACCATGGTTGAGAAGTTTATTGTGCTCTATTAGTAGATTATGTGTTTTGTTTCATCAATTTAATGGATTATCATTTAAAATAATGTCTTTGGAGCTTAAAATTATGTTTTGGAGCTTAACTTGAAAAAAATAGAAAAAACCATGGCTAGAAGTTATGAATATGTGGAGAAATGCAAATTGGATGATGGGGTGGAGAAGATAACAAAAGGAGTGAATTAACTGATTAATGACTTGTATGTACTGAATCAGATTTCTAGCCGATGGAAATTAAGTATAAATTAACAGCATTTACAATGATTATCTGTGTATTTCATTCATCAGTAGTAAATCTTATTGTTAGATGTTTTTCAGATTGTGCATGGAAATCAATCTTGTTCAGCGCATTTCCTGACTTTTCTTTTCCAAGAATATGGGAGAGCAATTCCAGTGTATCTTCCAGTTTACTTGGTTCCTGCACTTATAGTTCACCGCCAGGATCTTCTGAAAAGGTATCCCGAAGAAAACTTGAACTATGATATATAAGATTTTATGTTCTGGAAACAAACTCATTTTTCCAGCCTTTTCAGTTGTCTTACTTTATGTTGTCTCTTTGTTTGTCACATGTTTAAACTTATCTAGCTGCACATTGGATTTTCATAGGAAATTTGGTGAACCTGAAAACTAGTCTCTCACCTGTTTTCTTGTTGTGGTTTTGATTGTTGCATGAGAGCCATTTAGATAATTATGAGCTTTATACGTTTCTTTTCAAAATAAGTTATTGGACATAGATAGGTTTACTGATTGGATAGTAGCAAGCTTAGCTTTAACTTGCTCCAATCCAAATTAAAGTACAGGTACCTAAACTTTCATACGTTAACCATATTAATACTCCCACTGGTATTCTTACAAAACCATTCCGTTTTACCAGCGTGGCACATTAAGCATGCCAAGTAGCGGCGCCATATCAACAAAAGATTTTTAAAAATATTTAAAAATTACTCCTGTCAACTTAAAAGTCCTTTGTGTTTTCCCTATTAGAGATAAAAAAATATATAAAGGCAAAGGTAAAGGACTTTTAAGTTGAGGGAGTAATTTTTAATTTTTTAAAAGTTTTTGCTGATCTGACAACATTAGATGGCATGCTTATCATGCCATGTCAATAAACAAAATGGTTCTTATAAAGATGACAATGAGAGTACTAATGTGGCTAACATTTGAAACTTTGGGTATGTTTTTAGAATGTTATTTAGTTTAAATATCTATTTAGAACTTTGGTGATGTAGCTACCATGTAATTTACCCAAAGTTAAATCAATCAAAATCCTTTTTTTCTAGATAAGAAAAGATTCATGGATATACATGCATCTGATCCTATTTTTTCTTGTGTAGCTTCATTTTTTTTTCTAATGCATCTTGGGTTGAAGACTAAAAATTGTCTCGCTGATTTGCTAATAATTGTGTGCTCTCAATTTTTCATCGTTAACCTTTTCAGCTCGAGCTTGTTTAATGATACCTATGGAGTAGTTATACACCAGTGTTTTATATCATGCTTATACTGCACCTTATGGAATTTTGAGGTTGTTCTGATCATGATTTTAAATACTGTACCATATCGCTCGGTACGGTCGGTGTTTATCGGTTTTTGGAAAAACTTGTACTGATGTACTGGGTGTATGAGGCGGAATAGGCCCGGTACTCGGCGTATCGAGCGGTACAGGCCCGGTACCGGGCATATCAAGTGGTACAGGCCCGGTACCGGGCATATCAAGCGGTACAGGCCCGGTACTGGCGGTACTGGCGGTACTGACTCGGTACGAAAATAGCTTTACCCACTATTGGGAATCGGTTTTTAAGGGTTTTGGGGCTATAAACCCCTTATTTCATCATCCCACCCCAACCTCTCATCTCTGCTCTCTCAAACTCTTTTAGCTATCTTTTTTCTTCATTTTCATACTGAAACGCAGTTGAAATGGCGCCAAAAGCTCAAGCTGATCTCGCATGGCAGCATTGTTGGTTGGAGAAGAACCATTGACAATGTCTTTATTGTGAATTCAAATTGCTCGTGATGGAGCGATCACCCGATTGAAGCAGCATTTGGCCGGCGAATATCCCGATGTGTCCAAATGCGATCAAGCACCAGCGGAAGTCTGAAAGCTCTTCAAGGAGTTGTTCGACAACAAGCGAGAGCAACAAGTTTGAGATGTTGAACAAAAAGAATTCGATCGAAGAGCTACCGAAGATGTGCACTACGACCAATTTCAGGATTGTGGTGATGGTGTTGAGGACGATCCTGAGCTATTATCCTCAATTTGAGTATGACAATGGCACTGGTGACACCAGCAACATCGACTCATCTTCAGTTGTTGGACAAATGAACCGAAGTGGTTCAATTCCCTTCGGTCCTCGTATTGGTCGAAGTTCCAACATGGGGGCACCTTCAACCCAAAGTAGAGGCGGAGGCATCCGAGGCTTATTCTCTTCCCTCGGATCAAGTGGTAGGAGATCTTCTATTGATGTAATTGTCTTTGATTCTTGGGCTATTCCTTCTCCAGCATTGAAGCAACTGTGTATCGACGATGCTTGGAGCAAGAACAAAAAGTGAGAGTTGGGAAGAGCAATCTCCAATTGGTTCTACTTCAGCCGAATTTCACCAAATGCAACCAACAATCCCTACTACCGATCTACGGTATCGACAATCCAAAAGGTTGACCCAGGTATTGCCCCTCCAATGCCTTATGAAATTTCAGGTCTATATCTCAATGCAGAGGTCGACGAGATTCCACAATGGATCAATAGTATAGTTTCAAAAGGCAGTGGGAGCAGTACGACTGCATATTGATGTGTGATGGTTTGATCGAGCTAACCGTAATGAGCATCATCAACTTCGTAATCTATGCAATAGGAAGGTGGTGTATCACACAATAGTGGATGCTGCGGATCATTATCATAGTGTGCTTTATATCTCAAAGCTGATGAAAGACGTGATAGAGAAAATTGGTTCAAACGGGCAGCTGAGTTAATTGAAGATAACTATCCTCACATATTTTAAACTCCATATGTAGCAAATTGCATAGACCTCACGATGAAGGATATTGGTGATTTGACAATGGTGAAGTCCACAGTGAAAAAAGGGCAATAGATCACTCGATTTATCTACAGCCACACATGGGTCCATGCCCTTATAAAGAAGTTTACATATGGTACGTTTTTTTTCATGAAAATGCTGAAAAGATTATTTAATCATACTTAATTAATTAATTATAATTCATTTTTAGGTGAAATTTTTAACCAGGAGCAACTCAATTTGCAACAAATTTAATTACATTAAAGTCGCCCTAGTAAAGAAATGTTGGTTTGAGGACTATGTTCACAAGCCCAAAATGGTCTTCATCTACATATACAGCAAGATTGGATGGAAAAGAAATCGAGAAGCATGTGCTCAACCACTTTTAGGACTGTGCAGAAACTATCGTCACTATGTACATGGTTCAACGAATAACAGACATGGAAAAGAAGTCACAAATGAGCTGTGTAATATTATGCTCAGCAAGCACAAGAAGAAGTGAAGGTCTTGAAGGTCCAAAACAAGTATAAGCTCTTCATTGATATAATCTCCAAAGGATGGGATACTCAAATGGGTCGTGACATACACCGAGCGGATAATAATTTTTTTAGTTTATTTAATTGTTTCATTTATTTTTAAATTATTATTTTTTATCATAATTCCTAAATTTATCTTTTTTCTATAGGTTATTATTTAAACCCCGTATAATAATATCGATATGCAATTAGAACCACGGATGAGACACTATTGCATGCTTTCTGGAAGGTTCTACCTATGGAGGCTATTCCAGAAACAAGAAATTTTTGAGAGGCATTTGGCGGCTTCAATAATTCATTTGTAATCCAAGTATAAAAAAATTAATTTTTTTCTTTTTAAAGTTATTTATTAGTTATAACTTATAAATCTCATTTCAAATTTTCAATGTGCGTTGCAATTTGGACCGGATGCTCTAAATCTTCAAAGGATTGTCGTATGAATCCTCTTACAAATAACATCATCAAGTGGATGCGAGAGGAATTGGTCCACTATCTCGCTCACACATACAAAGCCTCGCAATCGCCTTTTATACACCCGTTTAGAGAAGTTGGTCTATGTTCAATACAATTTGCGGTTCTAGATGCGGGCATTTCAAACCAAAGGAAGAGAATAAAAGTTGGAGATAGATCATTTCGATGTTGATTTTGTCGAAAGCGAGGATGATCCCATGATGGATTGGTGGAGCATGATGGAAAATGATCAACCACTTATAGACGAAGCAAGTGATCCACCTCAAGGAAGACATGCTACAAGACACGGACAACCAACATTTTGAGAGGGAAATGAGCCTTGCTCCCTCACAACGAACGCGTGCTTAGTCTAGAGCACAATCAGACTCCCAGTATCCCAATCACAATCACAGTCGCAATCCCAATCCCGATAAAGCAAGAAGCCAAGAAGAAGCCTGCACCATTGCGATTGAGGAGTGCAAAAGCCAAAGGAAAAGGTCAATCGTGGATCCTATAGACGCAATTGAAGAAGAAGAGGAGGCCTTCGTCCATAGTAGTAGTAGCACACTAGTACACAAGATGATACAGATGATGATGATGGAGGTAATGATGGAGCTAGTGGAGGAGAAACAGAAGTTCCATCAACACCAGCACCTGCGGATCTTTGGACAAATGAGCTCTACTTCAACCATTGCACGCAAGATGAAGACGACGACGTTTGGAGGAAAGGAACAACTAAAGCATATGAAAAGAGGGTCAAAGACAAGCATCCACCAAAACATTGCAAGATTACCATCATTACATGATGAGTAGCTTGCAAGAGGTTGAGTCACTTACAGTGGTTCCTACTCATAGTCACATACAAGGACTAGTGCTTGGGCTCCTACAAAAAAAGTCTCATGTTCCAAAACATCATGACTTGGGAGAATTTTTAGATGTGGGCTTTGCAAATATACGGAATCGACCTTAGTCATGTTGAGCCTGTCGAGATGCCTACTTTCTTCGGCATTTTGAAATGTTTTGTATTCTTTTTATTGAAATTTGAAGTAGAAAATTGTCTTCTTAATGTATTGGACCATGTTTGAGAAATTTACAATGTTTTTTATCATTTATTCCTTGATTTGGTGTGTTTTGTAGCTTAAAGTCATGTTTTGAAGCTTAAAACTATGTTTTGTAGATTATATTTGAAAAAAAAAAAAAAAAAAAAAATCTCAAGATGGTTGATACTGTACGGTATGGTACCTGTACATATTGGCCTCAGACCAAGATCTGTACCGGTACGAGATTTTAAAGATTGGTTCTAATTTATCCTTATCCTCATTCAAATTTAACCAATTTATTTTGTATTTTGGATAATATCTAGTTTAAGAAACCTTTTATACCACTAATCTCCATTAGTTTACTAAAATATTTTGTAGTTAATTGTGCTGTAGGACTTCTAACTCAAAAGAAGTCCTTTTTACTTTCTGGCATATGATACTTATTTATGTTTTATACTTTCTATTTGTTAAACTAGCTCTCTATTGTATAATTGACACTATATTCTTAATGTAAGTGTATTTCATGCCCACTATAAGGAGCAAAATAGGTAGTGGAAGTTACATTTTGAGAAAAACTTACGGTCAATACCTAAAGTTTACCACCTTTCTAAATTGGTACCTAAACAAATCTCTAGATAAGTATCTAAAGTTTTATTTCTGTCCCTAGTTTTGTTTTTTCTATTGCCCTCCCTATTTGTTAGGCTAACGAAAGGCGATGAAAAAGTTAATGTGGTGCTACCTGAGCTACTAAGTCATGACAGCTGACATCCATGTGATCGGTTACTTTAAATAAAAATAAAAACAAACAAATACAATTGATTTTTTTTGTCTCCTTATTCAATTTCACTCGAGCTAAACTCTTTCCTCTCGCCCCTTTCATGGCGGCAAGCCACCATCTCGAAGTTTGAGGTTGGTGTCGGCCACATTATGACGGGTCCTCGAGGCTAGATTGAGATCCAACCCTTTCTCTCTCCTCCCTTTGCCCTGCTGCCCTTTCATAGTGGAACCCTCAATCCGTAAACCTCAGCTGAGGGATCTCTTCTACTTCTCCCTTTTTACATCGAGGGAGAAGAAAATGCTTTTCTATTTTTTTTTTTACATTAACTGACTACACGGATGCAATCTATCATGATCTAGTTTCCCTTTTCTTAAGTAGGGATTTGTGATGGAAATAAAACTTTAGGTAAATGTTTATAAAAAAAATGTGTAGGTACCAATTTACAAGGTGGTAAACTTCAACAGTACATTTTTCTCTCAAATTTTAAAGCAACTTAGGGCATATACTTGCTCATGGATCCTCATTGGTTACTGATGAGCAATCTAAAAGCTTAAGATAATAATTATACTTAGGAAATCAAGTTAGGTTTCCTTCCCTTGGGTCTAGAAGGGAGAAGAGCACCAATGTCCAAAGGGGTTTTGCTAGAAATCCAATTGGATGTGTACGAAGGCTTCTTCTCTTGATAGATCAAGTAAGAAAGTGCAGTTCTCCTCCAGTAAGGTTCAACCAAGCATAGGATCACACCTAGGTGGTTCAACCAAGCTCCAAGAACCCCTTCAAGGGCTTCTCCACCAATGGATCTCCTCCTTTGTGGTTGGCCACAATTAGGAAGAGGAAGGAGTAGGGGAGATACAAACTTGGGTCTTAACAAATCTAAGCCTCGTCCCAATGCTTGTTGAACAACCTCCTTGGTTCAGCTCTATCCCCCAAATACCTAGGGAATGACTGCCCTAGTGATCGCCGCCTGTGAGTTTCCGTCTAATGAAGTGGTTGATGCTGATGACACTGTTCTAGGGTTTGGCCATGAGGAGGAGAGGGAGGGTGAAGAAGAAAAAGAGACAGATGAGGTTTACTTATATATAGAAGCTTCTCTTAATATATCTCCCATAAAATATCTCTTCTATTTTGGCCTCTAATTAAACCATTTAATCTTGACACAAATCAATCCCATGATTCAAATCTATTCACAATTTGACCCTATGAACCAACTCTTGGTCAATTCCAGTTAATCCATATTAAACCCAACACTTGGTTAATTTTAATTAAAATCCTTTAATTGAAATAAGTCTTCATACCTATAAAGTATACAAGCTTACCTCGAGTTAGTAGTAGGGCCTTCAACTCATGGGGATCTAAATTTGGTTCAAATTAAGACTCAATTATATGAATAATATTAATCTCGTTAATTCTATTAATACCTAAAAATCATGGTTAAAGTCTAGCAACGCTGCCATGAAGGCCTAGATTAGGATAAGTAAATGGCAAACTTTTTCATTAACAAATAGCATGTAACAATGCATAATTGTAATATTGGAGTTCTAATTCAACTAACATTCAATTTAGATCTCTCACACAGGGTTAATTTAGTGAACTTATTCCACAATGAGCGCCCACATATATGCACTCATCCATGGTGCGAGACATCACCCAATTGAGCATGCATCATATGTGCTATATCCAACTAAATTAGAATATGTTCTTAATTACTCTACGAAATATATAAGAACTAGACTTCTAAGGAACATGCTTCATAATCGTCATCCAATGCATTACCTAGCTCCATGAGCCTTTATGGATCTATGGACTTTATCAACAACTCTTGCTAATCAAAGAAAATGTCTTTATTGATTATTATTTGATTTTATAAAAATATTTCTACAACCAACCAGTTGACTGTAACAACATTGTATTTCTAGAACCTAATTTCTACTCAATATCGATAATAGTTCTTTGACTTGAATCTTTATTGTATCTTATGCAGGCCATACACAATTTTTGGGAAGAGCCTTTTGGGAACTGCAAGATCTAGTTTGTTCCTCTCTGTATACTGTGCATCAGCCTGGTTAGCTTTTGACCCCTTCTGCAAAGAGGCTAGTCATACATCTTTATGAGATTCCTTGGCCAAACTAAAATTTTCTGTTTCAGTTTAAATATATCTATCTATCTAAGCGTTAATCTAGCTAATAATGTAGAAGCTAATTATGCTTGCCTGAAGCCATTAAATAACTTATGAAGGCTGGAAAGCAGATTAAGATTTAGTTTACTTACTTCAAGAAGGAATTTTATTCTATCTCTAAACTGCATCATGTGATGTTGTAAACATTGGATTAATAATATCTTCTATCAGTTACCTAGATTACAATTTAAATAGCATGCAAATCTCAAGCAATGAGAGAGATTGTTCTATAGCTACAATTGTGAGTTGCATATATATGTTAAACAGATCAGCTATTAACTAACAAATAATATATGGATGAACAGAAAGAAGCAGCTGTGATGCTCTAGCTATATATATTGGGTTCTTTTACATGGGACGTTTTTCCTGTTATCGAGATAAGTGAGTATTGAGATAGGTTAGGGTTGGTTATTTTATTTCACCAAACTATTGTAACTCCTGATCTATATATTCATGGGGATGGTTGGGTTAATGCATGGTTTTAAATACCGCACTGGGTGGTACAATCAGTATTTTTCGATTTATGGAAAAATCAACACAGGCACAAAGTAGTACAACCTAGTACCAAGGTGTACAAGTTGTATCGCTCAGTACATGCTCTGTACTGGGTCGGTGGTACACCCAGTAGGCCAGTACAGAGCTTGTACTGCTCGGTACATGCCCCAAATGGTTTTAGAGGTTATATATAAAGGCCCTAAACTTCTCATTTACCTCCTCACTTCACTCATACTCTCTCATACTCTCATTTTCCCTCAAATCTGTCATTCCCTCTCAAATCTCTCATTTTCTCCACTTTCTTAAAGATCATCTTAAAATTCTGTAGAAATGGTGCCAAAGGCTCAAATTGATCCCTCATGGCAGCACTGCCGACGATTGGACAAAAGAAACCATTGACATTGTCTTCATTGTCATTACATTGCTCGTGGTGGAGGGATCACCCGATTGAAGTAGCATTTGGTCGGAATATTTGCCGACGTGTCCAAATGCTCCAAAACACACGCAAAAGTTTAAAAGCTCTTCAACGAGTTGCTTGACAACAAGCGAGAACAACACTATATCTCTATGTACTTCTTCATAGGCTCTTGTGCATCTCCATCCACCTCTCATAAGGCCCTTGCTTTTCTCCATGCACCTTTCAATAGGCTCTTGCTTCTCTTCGTGCATCAAAACTTGCTTCTCTCCGTGCATTTCTCAGCAAGTCCTTGCTTCTTTTGGCACAATGTTCAGTCTACTCAAATAAGTTCAATCTCCCAGGGGGTGCCATTGAGCTGTATGTTTGTTTCTAGTAGAGTTTCATAATTTACTAAACCATTGCAAGGCATGCTCAGATGTTCGTTCTTGCAAGTTGCTAAATGTAAACAATAGAACCATTGGAATCATGTGATTGGTAACATTACTTTAACATGTAACATGGTTATCAAGGACTTGGTGACCAGAACAATCCAACAAAGGAACATTTGAATTGTGACAAATGGAAACATGTCTTAATCATTTAGAGATTCTTGTATATTTGTTTGCCTTTATGAACATTCCAAGAATATGATTGACCAAGAATATTTCAAGTTTTTGTTACACTTGAAATTTGAAAGTGTATGTTCCATAGCCTAGTAAATCTTAGTCATTAGGTAACAGCATAATGGAATGGTGTTGAAACTTGAAAGATATGTTGGTCTTCTTCATACATGAAAAAGATCCAAAGTTTTGGTGGTTCCAGGGATGCTCACTAGTAGATTGTCCAGATAATTATCAACTAGATTATACTTGCAGGGTTCATGCATGTATCACCTTCTATCCTGTTCAGTACTTTAAACTATCCAATAAGATGTCATCTAATCCCCTTTTCTTAACAATTTAAGTTGGCAGATAATAAGATAATGGAAGTGGTCTTCTCGCTACAAGCTTAAATAACCGTGAAGCTAGCTCTCTCCTCTTCTTCCATCTTTCATCCTTCTCATTGCCTTTGTTAGTTTCCTAAAATTCTTCCTTATTCCTCCATAGTGTTCTCCTGTCTAGTTCTAAATTCTACTCCTTGGTGCATAAGATGATTCTCCTCCCTGCTCAACATCCCCTCTTCACAAACATCTTTTGCTATACCATTCAATTGCTATTTAAAGGCTACTATTCAACATTGTAGTGTCAAATCTGTCTATGAATTCTATTTAAATTCTTACTTCTGAAGTTTGAAAATCTAATATACACAGGTTTGAATTTGATGGACCTAGCTGCAATGTGAACAAAGCTTGAGCTAGTAGAGTAACAAATGATCTTGTACCGCACATGATCTTTTTACCTTGACTGGATGGAACTCACCATTTGGTCCCTCAAGCTACATGGAATATAGGGCTAGTTAATTGATGGCCCAATTTTCCTCCCTAATCCATATTTCTGCAATGATTTTGTAGAAAAATTGCTGTTTTATCTAATTTTGAAATATTGTGCATCTCTAATTTACCATATAATAACATTCTAGTATTCATAAGGCCTATGCGTTAGTGGAAGTTATTATTGAATATTGATCTTGCATTTATGTTCGCTCTCAGGAATGGATGATATTGAATCTACAGCTGAAAAGTAAAGACATACAACTAGACTTTCTACTGGATATGTTATTAGATTATGCTGTTAATCATATTGTTAGTTCATGATATGATTGATGATACACAGTGGAGCCTTTCAATTGCACTTGTTTTTTTGTTAATGATATTTGTTTCATTTCACAGTACCAATTACATAGTGGAATCTTTACATACTGGTCATTCTCTTTTGCAGGGCTTGGACTTGCCTGCTTTTTAGAATCCTTAAAAGATGTAACATTCCGATGGTCGCGATTGGCACAGTAAGTTGTCATTGCTTCCCATATATTTATCCATCATCAAGATTATTTATTGCTAATGACTGGTGGATCACAGTTTCCTACTGGGCTAGCGTTGCTTATCGAGAAGAAGAGCAGAAGGATTGAGATCTCTTTATATTGCCTTGCCCGAGCTATCGAAAGCTTTTCCACGTGCATGGCTGATGCTGGTCTGTTCCCTCAAGCATCAAAGTTAAAGCGAGCTGATGTTGCCGTATTCAGTTTAGCAACCGCCATTATCATGCACTGCTACGCACAAGAAAGGGAGGTGTTCCGGTCCAAGTACTTGAATGTGCTCGACTGGGTCTTTGGTGTGCCCCCATCATCTGATGATGAGCATTGCAAGAAGTCCTAACTGTTCTTTCTACTCTGAAAGAGAGGTGACATAAATTAGATTCAGTTACAACAGAGATGAACTAGGCTAGCTAGAAGATATGAAATTGTTGGCTTCATTTACTTGGCCAACGATCCGAAAACAATAGGAGGTTTTCGATCCTTCCTGCAAATGTATAAAAATCAGAACTTCAAGTTTGTGTGGCAGTCTGCGGGAATTGGCTCCGTAAAAAAAGCGGTGCTTTTATGAATTCTGATCCCCTTGAGATCTCATAGCTGTGTTTTAGTACTACATTTTTGTCTCTGAAAGAAGCATTGATACCAAATCTGGCATAGCCTCATAGTTTCGAAGACTTGTGTATACTGTATTGAGTCACTTTTACATTCTATTCTTTTGATTATTTTCAATATTTATGGAGGTAATGTATACTTCTGAGACTTGCTTTAGTTATTGCAATATTTTAGTTCAACTTTAAATGATGGATTTAGCTTCATTATTTTAACGCAAATCAATTTGTCTCATCAAATAGTAACTGAGACATGTCCTCAATCATTTGAAGATTGTTTCACATCATCCCAAATCCATCCACTTCTATAAGAGCTGTTTCATGTTTGAGCAAAACCAGCCGAAAGTAACGAAGGACATTTTTTGCACTACCCAAATCTATGTACCCGGGACTGGAGCATTTACCGTGCGGGTCCCGCTATTAAAATCCAATCCAAAGACAGGTAGAGAAACACCTGCCGGCCTTAACAGGTAGAAAAAGCTTATCTTCCTCGGAGTAGGAAGCCGTCAAAACCTGCATATATTTATGGCCATATAGGACGCACACTCCGCAATTAGACGTGCTCGGAAACCGCCACGTGTTCACACTGCGACCCGCAAGGGCTGTCATATTCAACCAGGAAACAGCGGTCCTCTTCATGAATGTAAAAATAGAGAAATGGATAAAAATCTCTTCATCGCTGCATCGCTCTTCCCCTCCACTCCATTAACCACCATTCAACGAATTGCTTTTTATTTTTCAGAGAAAAAATAGCAGGGACGACAAGTAAAAGAGAAAGTGAGAGAAACCCTATAATTTCGTCTTCCGATCGAACGTAAGATCCCACAGAACCCTAGAAAGGAGGGCCAAATCTTGTGGCATTTTTGCCGATCGAGGCCGCCTCCTCGATTGGCACGGAGCATTTGTAGATTATGGCTAGCGGAGATGCCAGAGGAAGGCGATAGAATTGTGGTTAGAGGTGTCTGGATATCGGTGTTCTTGATTGGGAATTGAACGCGGAGGTGGATGGTGATGGGAGCGACGGGGTCGAAGCTGGAGAAGGCCCTCGGTGAGCAGTTCCCGGAAGGCGAGCGATACTTTGGCCTCGAGAACTTCGGCAACACATGCTATTGCAACAGCGTTTTACAGGTTTCCCCTCCCCTTTTCTGTTCGCGATCTCGCCTAATTCAATTTATGAGACTTTTGCGGTATCTCGTCATTTTTTTTTGCTTTTTGTAGGAAAAGATTTGGCAATAATTTATATCTATGTTGGTTCAGATCATCTTGATCTGACCGGAATCTGATGTATTTTCAGTTTTACAGTTTTCTTCTTTACGCCTAGAATCTAATGTTTTTATTCAGATTCGATGCTTTCTGTTTCTTCACCCCATCATAGATTGGGTTTTCTAGTTATTATGCAACATCATTTGCTAGGCATTCCTCTCCTTGGATTAACAGCTGACGGGTGTCTTGTTTCCGAACTAGGGAGTGCAATCCTTTACTGTATAGTAGATTAGTTTTGACTGCATATTTCTTTATTTATCTATTTGAATGAGTCTAACTGTGTAAAAATCAACAGTTGATGAGTAATTTTCCCAGATGTTGTAATGAAATGCAAACCAATTTTTAGATCTTCTTATGTGACAAAAAAATTATGTGTAAGGTTAGTTTGGTAAAGCATTTGAAATTGCAGAAAAGTAGCTTCATGAATAATTAAAAATCATTTGGAAAAGCTGTTAATAAAGAGTTATTTTAAGTAATTCAAGTCTTTATTAAAGTTGAAGTATAAGTGGGTGGGAGCATAAAAGATAAGAAAGGATATAAGTTATTAAAGTGAGACTCCATTTTTGTTCACATTTTTATTATATGTAATTGATGTAATTTTAATCATGATTTAGAATATTGCTTAGACTAAATAGGCATCGGATAAGGAAGGCATTCAAATTTAAAATAAAGGAAATAGTCTAAAGAGGAATTGGTTTGCGTATATGTAGGGGATGCCATGAAATTTTCGATGTTGTAAATATACGATTGTCTTTTTTGAATGCAAGCACTTTGGCAATGTACCTGTTTTTAGCTTTATTGCACTTATTTTTAGCTTTATGCTTTTTCTGCACAATTACCAAATGCATACTAATTTAAAAGGGAGCTTAATGACAATAAACCTTCACGATTCATTTAAAGACCTTTATTTTGTTTTATGTCAAAGGGGGCAAAATCTAAGTTCGCTTCTAATGTGACTAGCAAACTCGAACAAATATATAATAGCATGCTGTCTGCAGGCACTTTATTTTTGTGTCCCCTTCCGTGACCAATTGCTGGAATATTATGAAAACAACAAAATTGTTACGGAGGCAGAGGAGAACCTTTTGACATGTTTGGCCGATCTATTCTCTCAGGTATGTGTCTCGTTGTAGAACAAGAAGTTCAGATGTCGTTATCCTTGTTGTCCTATGTAGTACCCACTTCATTAAGTATTCTGAAGTAAATAACATCTCGCTTATGCTGCTTTGCATATTTATCCTTCACTTGGGTCCTTGCATAAAACTAATTGATGAAGTTCTGTTGTAAGTTGATTGGAAAACTCTGGATATTTTTTTGTGCTACACTATTCTAGACTGTTTTTATATATTACAGTGACATTTTCTTAGCATTATCTTTCTGATTCTCTTCCCAGAACAAACCAGAAAAAGTGTATTACATATTTGAATCAGATACTAGTCGGAGGTTGTACTTCACATATAATCAGCAAGTTACTTATTGCTTCATCTATTTCACTGGTTTGTAATGGGTGCAGATCAGTTCCCAGAAGAAGAAAACTGGTATTATCTCTCCTAGGCGTTTTGTGCAAAGAGTAAAAAAAGAAAATGAGCTCTTTCGCAGCTATATGCATCAGGTAAATTATTTTGGAGCTCGGTCTATAATGCCTAGTGTGAAAAATTGATGTGAAAACAGTCTTTAATTGTGATGCTCACTCAAAATGAGAAAAAATTATAGCTAATTAGTGTTGTCTCCTTGTAAATTTGTAGGATGCGCATGAATTTTTGAATTTCTTGCTCAATGAGCTTGTTGATATTCTTGAGAAAGAGTCTAAAACCACAAAGGCATCCCCTGAAGGGTCCTCATCGGGAAAGATAGCAAATGGCCCAATCAATCCTCTAGCTAATGGTGCAAGGAAAGAACCCCTTGTTACTTGGGTTCACAAAAGTTTTCAGGTAAGTTATCATCTCTAGTTCCTGACTTCTATGTCTCTTATAGAAGTCCAGATAAATTATAAACCATGAATTGTTTATCATTAATTTTTCCTTTTTGTTTATTCAGGGTATATTGACCAATGAGACAAAATGCTTATGTTGTGAAACGGTTACAGCAAGAGATGAAACATTCTTTGACCTAAGCCTCGACATCGAGCAAAATAGTTCAATCACAAGTTGCCTTAAGAATTTTAGCTCAACAGAGACTCTAATGGCAGATGATAAGTTTTTCTGCGACAAATGCCGCAGGTGGCCTTCACATCTTCCACTATTTAAATGGTTTCATTTTTTTTCTTTTTAATTTTGTTTAATCATCATAGTGATGTTTTCCATTTTCTCTGTAGCATTATTACTTCAGGGTTAAGTTTTAGTATGTATAAGGGTAGAACTAATTTTTTTTGTTCAACACTTGTTTCCATTTGTACCATTAGGGTGAAATGTATAGTGTTCTCACGAGTTGTTTTTCTCATGTTCTCTTCATGTGAGAGTCGTGGGCCATGCAAGTTTGTAATGATATGAATATTCATAGTCCTTGATCATTGTAGAAATGACCATGTCATTATATTTTAAATAATTCCATTGGATCTTGATTAGATTGGGATTGGTATTTTGGTTTCATAAATAGTTAGTATTTTAATACTCATTTATTTCAAGGATTTCCTAACTAAACTTATTTAGCTTGTCTAATAGAAGTGGAACTTTCAAGTTGCTGCATTTTCATAAAAGTTGGCAGAAAAAAACATCTTTTCCTTCTCGGTACTATAGATCCTTCTATTTTGATATTGGTAGGTTATCCATTCAAGTAGGTCGTCAAACATCTAGGCCCCTGCATTTTGATTTCAAAATATTATTGCTTTTGCACATATTATTTTTTAACTTTTAATGTATCATTTCATTTTGCTTCTTTACAATTTAAATATTTACTGTATGATTGTTTTGCCTGTGTCAGTTTGCAAGAGGCCCAGAAGCGGATGAAGATTAAGAAGCCACCAAATGTTCTAGTAATTCATCTCAAGCGCTTTAAATATATCGAGCAGCTTGGCCGTTACAAGAAGCTATCATACCGGGTGGTGTTTCCCTTGGAGTTGAAACTCAGTAACACAATGGAAGATTCAGACACTGAGTATTCGCTCTTTGCTGTTGTGGTTCATGTGGGAAGTGGTCCCAACCATGGTCACTATGTCAGTCTCGTCAAGAGTCACAATCATTGGCTGTTCTTTGATGATGAAAATGTGGAGATGATCGATGAAGCAACTGTGCAAACATTCTTTGGTTCTGCACAGGAGTACTCAAGCAACACTGATCATGGGTACATTTTGTTCTACGAGAGCCTCAGTAACAGGAGCTAAATAGTTGGCATATTTTCAAATTTTGAGCACCTTTCAGTTCTCCAGCTTTTATTACCTTCCCTTCTATCTCTCAGAGTTGCTATCTGAACTCTAGCAACAGAATTTGGCGGAGGGTGTGAGAGTAGATGCAGCGTATAGTGGCGGATGGTGGAAGCCCATCATCTTGTTTACTAATAATGAGTTTATATGGATACTAAAGTTTCATATACAGAAGAGATTTATTGTATGTCAATTGAAGAATCATCTACGTTAAGCTTACCAATTTCTACCTTTCCTTGTCAGATTTTGGTATATATTCATATTCTTTCAGAATATTATATCCTCTACCATGGCAAGGTGTAGTTTCATATATAGAAGAGATTTATTGTATGTCAATTGAAGAATTATCTACGTTAAGCAACCAATTGCTAGCTTTCCTTGTCGGATTTTGGTATTATATCCTCTACCATGACAAGGTGTATGATAAAGTGGCATATGAGGTGGCTGATATATTATCATTCGTTGCAGCTTCTTTTTTTAAATTGGGTGAATGGTGAAGGTAGTATTTAATCCAAAGGCCTTTTGCTATTATCATCAAAGGCCCTTAGATATGAGTTATGATCTCCATTTGATCGTTCTTTGATCATAGTAGAACGAACATTTTCACCTACTTCGTCAGATATTGATAAATATCACCAGACAGCCACACAACAACCATCATTCAATCAAATATGTATTCGGCCTCTCACATTCATTTCAAAGATCATCTGCAAATATGTTATTATTGATGTAGCAATCGAACTAGCTCGGTCTCTTTGAATATGCATGGTGTAGCTTTTATTGAACGTGGTCGAGTTAAGGATAAATTTTAATTTCAGGTTGTGTTTGTTTGTTTTTTAAAAATAATTTCTATAAGAATATTTTTCCTTTTGTTTTTGGTTTGATGTCAGAACTTGGTCAATTGGAAAAAAAATATTGACCAAAGTGAAGAATATAATATAAATTTGAGGAAATTGATTTTTTTTATAATAGAGGAAGTTATAAATTTCAAGAGATACGAGACTTTATACTATACATGTAAAAATAATATTTTAATTTAGCATATATAAATATATAAACTATTTCACCGCTGCCTAGTTTTATACATTATATTATAAACTAATGTATGATAATATGATGTAATAACAATATAACTTAAAATAATAATATAATCATATGATGCTAAAATAATTTCAATATTTTAATATATTAAAATGTTTTCATTTTATAATACGTACTGAACATTACATTACAAAATAATTTTTATAACATTAAGCCTATTATTTTAATAATTTATTTGACTAATGTGATTTATTTTAGCACACTAAATAAAGAAGGAATAGTGTATAAGCCTAAAATAAGTTCATTACAATTAATTCTAAGTGTCTAGTTGACAAAGAAATGACAATTCAATGCAATTTAGTAACCAACACACAAGAGTAACAAATTAACAAGTATAAACAATAAATGAGGCATAAGAAACAATGCTGCCTACATCTAATACCTAGGTTCATCACCAGATTTCTCACACAAATCACTATATTATCTTTTCTTTCTCAAAGAAGATACATCAAGATCTTATTCCTTATAGGATGGTTTTACCTTCGTACATAAGAAAAACAAAATAAATATGAAATTCTAGGGGTGTCACCCACACTTTTGCAAGCAAGAACAAACAATAAAGATAACGGAACAAAAAGAGAGTAAAAGTAAAAAGATTGTGGAAACATAACATAACCTCCTTGTTGCCCCCTACGTGAGAGAAAATGGCAGCCTAATAATCGATTCACTGAATGAATGACAATTTTAATTTCGTTTTCACAATTCAAGCGAAAAAAAAATGTATCAAATAGGTACACAAGCAATGAACAATGCAAAAATATTATTTATAGCGGTTTGACTTCTAACCAACCTATATATACTACCTAAGCTTCTCATTTAAGATTTCCAACCAATTCATTATATTAAATGATTCCTATAAGAGGATTTACAATAGAAGATTACAACCTTCTCTCCGAAGGCACTTTCAACACCTCAAGCTCTAAGGAATCCCTGTCTAACCTAATTATACAAGTGGATTTGTGTCTTTACATCAAGGCAATCAATTAACCTTGACCTGATGTAATACTCATACTTATAATTATCGATTTTGGTGTTTCAGTTGGAAGACCGAGATGCACGTCGGAGTGAGTCGAGTGGATCGTCGGAGAACGCAATCGGAGGTACGACCTATGCGTGTGCAAATTAATTGTAGTCTAGTAGGAATTTGTTAATTTCTGGTTTGAGTCGAGTCTGGGGCTACTTTGGGTGTGGTTCAATCGAGTCTGTGGACTAGTGTAGGTGCGGACTCGAGTCAGGGGAAGAAAGGTCTTTTGGCCTTAAGTGAGCAATAAAATAAAAGGAAAAAAAAAAGGAAAGGAAGAGGACTCGCCCGCATCCCAATAGAGCAAGAGAAGAGACACATCCTAAGGAGGAGAGGGTGGCACCTAGGAGGGGAGATTCGGTTGCGAGAGTTCGTGGTCACGTGTGATCGTCGGAGGCCATCAGAATCTATTCCACAAGGCTCGGAGTGGACTTCGGTGGAGGTGAGTGGCTTGGCCGGTAGCACCTAGGTGGTTCGCCTCCAAGGTGATGGCCAAAGATATCTTGGTTATTTCATTTCTGCAATTTCTTGAAATTTTCCAATATCTTGATGATTGAGTTACGATTTGGGGCTGATTGAGTGTGTTGCCTCTTCCCCCTTTAAGGTTCGGTCATGTAGGGAAGATTTGGGGGGACAGGAGGCCGATTGTGTCCCCTTTTCGATAATATGGATTCCGATTTTTGTTTGTTTGATTTTCACAGGAGTTTTCGTAGTTAATTGCCTCTAATCGTTGAACATGTTTGCTGAAATTTTCGGCTGGATTTTTGGGGTTGTTATGACCAACTTTTTTAGTATCACGTCCCAAAAATCGAGTCACGAACCAGCCAGAGTGTGGACGAGCACTCCGAAGCCTACCAGACTATGCACAACCAAACACAAGAAGAATAGATTTCCATGCAATATACCAACTCAAAATGACACCAATTCATGTACCAAAGTATCAAACGTCACTCTAGATAACTGAAACAATACCATAAGGAAACAAATCCAAAGAAAGTGAGATAATGTTAACAGCTCAACATGTTCAAGGACTAAACACTGGACTCATACTACAACTCGACTACGTCATCTATATCTATGAGACTTGCCACCAGAGCTTGCCGCCACCAGTCGTGTCATACCTCAATGATCAGGATCTGCAAAACAAAACAGGAGAGCGGTGAGTTCATCGAACTCAGTGAGTGGCTATTCCAACCACTACCAAGCCAAACCACATGAATATGCAATAATATATCAATAAGACATCAATACAACTGATATAAAAGAATGTGATGATCTTTAATAAATTTCTCGTGCGCGTCGCGCACCCTCCGACCTAACTCGGCCAAAACGGAGAATCCTCATGAACCATAATGCATAACTTGCAAGTCGATCACTAGGTTGGCCTCCCTAGTGAACTTCCCGCTGAGCTAGGAAGGCCCTCTAGTCTCAGTGCCCTAAATACTTGGTAGGGAAAGGCCCTCCAACCAGTGCTACTCGGGTCAGTCGTTGGCGTGGCCCACCGACAAATATCTCGACCCAAAGTCAACTTGCTGGGTTGGGCATTAGCTTCACATGCTAACACATTTTCTAGCCCGACCATCACAATCACAATCACAATCACATAGACATACAAATAATGGAAAGAAACAAACACTACGTATATAAGGTGGTTAACTCGGGTGGGTATGGTTGTACATACGTTCCTCGGGTGCATGCGCATGCGGCACCCCACACGGCCTTATCTCGGCCCCAAACCCTCGGCTACTCGCCGCACCACCGACCATCCACACTTATTGAAATTCAGATTTGGGTTTTCTATCCGGAGGAAAGTACGTATATGGCAGATTGTCGTGTACAGAAATTTCAGCACCCCGTTGAAAATTTCAGCATGTCGCACCTTCACGCCATCTACCATTTCGCACTCAAAACTTTACCCAGCCACTCCGAAATTTCCGAACCTTCAAGCATAGTTCCATAGCTACCATATGATATAAATGTTCAGCACAAACAGCAATGAAAAGTACAGATTACCCACCTCATCTATCCCTCGCTAAAAATTTCAGGGCTAAAATTTCAGCCTTTACAAATGATAAATTCCTGCACTTTATTTTCATAAGATTTAGGATCATTCTAGGGTATATGGCAGCCTACATACAATGATAAAATCACCATGAAACTAGGTCGAATTGTAACCACACATAAGGAATCATTGTCAAGATATAACATGAACTTAAGCATCTACAAAAGATTAAATTTCAGCATACGATATCCATAAATTTTAGCAAAAATATAAATGAATTTCAGTATAGATAAATCCCACATGAATCAACACATTGCTACCCTACAACATAAGGACTATTCGGCCCACTTATAAACAAGGAATTTCATATTGTAGGTAGGGTTTTTAGCATGCATTTTGTCAAGTAAAAATTTGAAATTTAATTCAATAAATATTCCTAAACAATTGTATACACTTCCCCTTGTCTCAAATACAAGGACCGGCCAACCCTAAGGCACAAGGGTATGCCCTAGGGTTGCCGCCCAAAACCCTGCCTCAAGAGCACCCCAAATCAAGAATATACGATTCATTCATGGAATTAAACAAGAGATATGAACCGAACCAAATAAAAACAATATTTTTATATCCCTATTACAAGGATCGGCAGCCCCTAGGTACCAAGCTAAGGATGGGGAACCACTCACCTAGGAAAAGATTCAAAGGAAAGGAACGTGAAAAAGATTCCAGCGAAGACTCCGATTCTGGCCAAAATCCCCAGCCCGCACGTCTCTTTCCACTCGCTCGCCTAGGGATGCGTGCGGCTCCAAAGGAGCCGCACGGTCCCTGGTATAGCTTATTATTATTTTTTAAAATACAAATTATATAAATGCCCCTCTTCACTTAAGTTGGTCCAAACCGGACTAAACTCATCTGAATCGAGCCCCGATCACAACCCAGGACTCGGCTCGAACCTAACTCGGACTCAACACACCAACAAACTCAATTAAAAGAAATTTTCCTTGCGCAAGGGTCTCACCTCAAGTTGTGCCCTACAACTCCGCCTGCACTGATGCCCGTCTCGATCCACCCATTGAAACCAAATAAAAATTAATTAAATTTCACGGGTATAACATTTAGGGTGTTCATGGCTAGTTTGATTTCTAGTTTTGGTGATTTTATTTGGCTTTCGGTCATAGTGTTTGGAGGCTGAGTCCTCGGTGCATTCATGCTGGAATTGTTGGCCGGTTTTGTGCAGATTTACAGCTGAAATTTCTTGGTTATTGATATAGTTTTATGCCCTCAATTTGATGTGTTGGTTGAAGGCCGCGAGTGGGCAATTTCCTTGGAGATCAATTGCTGAATTGTACCCTTTTTGGTGCTATCACTCGACATTAGTTGGGTGTGGTTTGAATAGCCTGCCAAGTGCTCGATGATATGCCCCAACAAGGTGAACATGTTGGAAGTAGAATTCTTTCAAACTGAACTTATGTATGACTAGTATAATATAGTATGATTTGGGGGTGTACTTATGCATGATGAATTAACTTCTGATGGTATGGTTTGTGTGTGTGCTTAATAGCATTGGGTCGGGAAGCGAACTATGCTAATGCCCAACTCGGAGGTATAGCTTTTGAGTCGGAAAGCTCGTCAGAGAGCCACACTGATGACTGACCCAGAGTGGCATTGGTTGGAGGGATATTCTCAACAAAAGTGGGCAAATGAGGCTAGACGATCATCCTAGCTCGTGATGCCCCGAGACGGGAAGCTCGCTAGAGGACCATCCTAGCGACCGACCCATATGTTAAGTACTGCTTGATATGCTATATATGATTGTCATTGGTTTACTGGTGTATTGCATGAGGTGTGAAGGCTTACTTGTTAGTTTAGTTTTCTGATTATTATATACTATGCTATATCACTACAAGAAATATGATGATTTCCGACGGCCATTGTAGTCGAAAGGTGGTCGAAAACATTGATTTATCGACCAAATTTTGACTAGTTACCGAGGCTAATATTTGTGTCGGTAAAACCTTGGTCGAAACTCAAAGATTTTTTTTTTAAAAAAAAAAAGCTAATAAACCGGGCTGAAAGTGGCCGCTCGACGCTCCTCCCTCCATGCCTATCGCATCTGTGCCTCCCTCGCCTTCGCAGGCGTCGCCGCTAGCGGCCACACCATTGTGACTGACCTGTCCGATGACAACGCCGAGTACCTCATGGAGCTCCAGGTCGGTACCCCTCCGTTCAAGATCGTCGCCATTGCCGACACCGGCAGTGACCTCATCTGGACCAACTGCAAGCCATGCAGCCAGTGCTTCAATTAGATACCTCCTCTCTTCGACCTCAGCAAATCATCTAGTAGCCCTCAAGAGCGATCTAACACACCCAGATGGCGGCCAGGGAGACGGATTGGTGATTGGGTTACGACATCGTCGACATCAGGACAGTCCAAGCCGCAGCCACACTGAGGGGAGATGTAGAAGTTGCTGAGAGCGAAGTCGGCGAAGGCGATGCCGACGGAGAAGCGGAGGGAGTCATCCAAGAGGGGGACCTCGATGATGTTGATCCAGAAGAACAGGACCTTGACGCTGAAGCCTTTGAGGTTCGTTAGGAGGCCGATGGAGATGCGGCCGGAAATGGTGGAGCTGTATTTAAGCTGGTAGGAGCCCTCGAGGGAGAAGCTGCAGCTGCCGTCGAGGTAGGCGGAGAAAGCGCCAGTGGATTCGTCGAGATCGTAGTCGAGGACGCCCTTCGGGAGTAGCCCCGACGGGGAAACCATACGACTGGAGCGCCTCGTACGCCGTCCGGCTTCTCGGTGGCGGAGGAGGAGCAGGAGCAGTTTAGGAGGAGGAGGAGGAGGAGACGGGAAGAAAAGACGAGTGCAGACGAGGGGGGGGATGCATCGTGGCTTGCGGGGAGCGAAAGAGTCCTATTTCCTTTTGTGCTTCCTATTTATCTCGATTTTATAATTGTGGTAGATACTGTGGACGGCTCAGATGAAAACTAGCGTCGAGATGGACGGTTGCAGAAGGCCCATTCCAGCTTACCTGACTCTCGTTGCCTCGTTGTCGCAGATTTAGTGAGCAGGCCTGAACTCAAAAGACAAAACTTTTTGCCTTGAAAAGTGGTCGGACTATTTTGGCGAGTGGGAGGGAAAATTTATATCGACTAAAATTTGGACGAAAATTTGTCAAAAACTTTTTAAAAGTGGTCGGACTATTTTGGTGAGTGGGCGGGAAAATTTATATCGACTAAAATTTGGACAAAAATTTGTCGACAACTTTTTAATCTTTATTTATAATTTTTCAACTCAGTTTTGTCGAAAATTTCTGTCGGTAATTATTTTCGATGCCGAAAGTCGTTGGAACTTTAACGAAACTTTTCGACGATTGGTTCTCGTCGGAAGTTGTGGTCGATAAGTTCTGTCGGAAATTATTTTTGACCAAATTTCCAACGAAAATTCATCGATAATAATATGATAATTTTTCAACTCATTTTGGTCGAAAAGTTTTGTCGGTAACTCTTTCCAACGCTATGGGTCGTCGGAAATATAAGGAAAATTTTCGACGACATCTTCTCGTCGAAAGTTGTGGTCAATAAATCCAAGTTTTCTTGTAGTGTATGTTGCTTAGCGGATGCTTGGTTTGAGTCGCTCACTGAGTTCTAAGAATTCACACCCTCTTTCTTTTGTGTGTATACATGTTTAGAGTATTGGTACTTGGGTAACTGTAGTGGTGCGGTTGGAGGTGCAAGCTCGACAAGTCGTTCCCATGTCGTAGTGGCAGGATAGTCATGAATCATGTAGTGACATATTGTGTATGAATTCCAATGGAGTTGTTTTTATCTTTCATATAATGTTTTGATACTCATGTAGTTTTGGTATGTTTGATCCTTATAAATTACACCCTTTCATTCATGTTGCGCATGGTATGTGTTAGGCTTCGGGGTACGGTGTAATATTCCCAGTCGGTCATACAACCTAGTGTTTGGGGTGTGACAAAGTGGTATTAGAGCATGACTAGGTCATGACTACGACAATAGGCTGTAGGGGGATAGTATGAGGCATAGCTAGTATGTCGACATACGGTATGTCCTCCCTTACGGGAATGAGGAGACTGAGCTTGCACATCTAGCGATATGTACCTTATCTTGTAATTAATAATAGTATCTAATTTTTACTTGTTTTCATGTATTGCCTCAAGGTGAGTACGAGGGCAGCACTTTGATGGTACGACCATCATAAGAGGTGCCGAATTCCTTTATTTCATGGGACGATGATTTCATTCTATGAATGTTTTCGTATGGTTTTAAAATTTAGAAGTTTGGATGGTGTTTTTTCCCATCCCGTGATCGGTAGTAGGATTGGCGATTTGGGGGGTTCGATGGTTGAAGCTGGGGTATGTTTAAAATTAATTGAAGTGACGATCAATACTAGGGTTAATTTTCCCATGTGTTGGACTGAAATCTATCAAATTGGTGGCTGGAAATTACTGTCTGGAAAGGTGTTGTGGATGTCTCGGGTTCACCTGGGAAACTCCTAGGGGTGTGTGGGTTTGCTTGGTGGAATTTCTGGATCGATTGGTTGCAGATTTTGAATAGATTCGTAAGCTAAAATTATGCACGCATAGGCTGAAATTTTTTATTATATGTTGATTTATTTGAAATAGTCTTTTGCATTTCTCTTGTTTAGTCCTTTGATTAATGTAATTGGATCTTCCTTTTGGTTGAAACTTATATATGATTAGTGTGCTACAAAATATTTTGGTTCTATAGTGTATCTTTATCTTGTCGGGAATCCATTACGCGATTCCTAGGACGTTCTCTGGTCGGGACAATCCTAGGCTAGGCGTAACAGCTAATAAGCCTAATCCCTATATTATATTTCACAAATACAAAAAAATGATGACCTTTGTTAGATGCATATAGTTCCATATGGGATAATCTACCGATGTAAATTTTATTTTCATTATATAAATATATATGGTAGAGGAGGTCTACCACAATGGGGAATTTTTCATCTTATTTTTCTCCCAACATGGTACTAGAGCCTATCTTGTGGTTGATATTGTGCCACCTGCAGATGTTCAATTCTGCAAACTCCACGCTCCAGATGTCCAATCCTAGGCGTGAGAGGAATGTGTTAAAGTCTCACATTGCTTAAGGATATATGGTCAAGATAATCTTTAAAATAGCTGAGGGGAGTGAAGCAGATAATGACATAGATAGGATTGAAACATTTTGAACCTATGAAGTTATATTATGATAATCAAACTGCTATGCATATAACTTCTAATCCAATTTTTCATGAGAGAACAAAACACACAGAGATTAATTGTTATTTTATTACGGTCTAAGAAAATCCCAATAATAAGTTAGTTGATAACTAAATCTCTCTGTGGTCAAGAATTGAATATATTTGAAACAAGCTCGGACTTTATAACATTTATGCCCCAGCTCAAAGGGAGTGTTAGATATATATAGTCCCATATGGGATAATCTACCTATATAAATTTTATTACCATTATATAATATGTGGTAGAGGAGGTCTACCATAATAGGAAGTTTCTCATTTTATTTTCCTCCCAACAATCTTGACAATTAAATATACATAACTCTTCAAAATAGAGGAGGATAGTTCATTCCAATCTTAAGCTGAATGGCTGCAATGATTGTGATAAATTTTGCTCTTCAAAATTCAAGGTACAAGGCCCTCGTAGGTTTCTCTAAACTATAAACCATGAGAGCTCTCTACTAAAGATTGCAAAACCCCAATTAATCATCTGTTGCTGAGCCTCAATTTCAAATTCCACATACAAAACACCACATCATCTCCCACCAGACAACTCAATAGCTTCAATGGTACATGATGAGCCATCATCCCAATTCAATCTCTTCTGTATCCTTTCATACACCTGCTTCTGGTTAACCTCAACTTGCTGTAGTTCCTCCCAACGCTCGTCGAATCCTTCGCCTTCTAGCATCCCAATCACGTGTGACATGTTCGGACGGGCTTCAGGCGATGGTTGTGTGCAAAGAAGAGCAATTTGGACTATCTTCTCCACCTGCTGAATGTCATACTTCCGGTTCAGGTTGCGGTCAATAATTGTATCAAGCTGCTTTTCCCTTGAAAGTTTCCTGACCTACCCATCAAGAACCAAGGGCTCAGTAAGAACAATTGTTTTGACAGAAACAATTTATCTCAGGAAGTTAGGCAACAAAGTCAAACTATATCTAAGGCATTAATTCTTTGCCTATTTCTTTATTTATTTGAAGTGGTAGCCAATCTCTACTGAAATACTTAACCTATAGTAGGATTAAACTGCACCAAATATTCCATATTCCACTGCAAAAACCACAAATCAGTAATTCCAAAAGTAAGAAAAATATCAAGGGAAGCAAAACTTGCCTTGTCAAGCAACAATACATCTCCCTCCAAGAGTGACATATCAATGGCGCGCTGCCCCGTGACAAGTTCAAGGAGCATGATCCCATATCCAAATACATCAGTCTTGCTTGAGGACTTCCCAGTAGACAGATACTCAGGTGCAATATGGCCCATGGTCCCCTGAACGCGTGTTGTCACAGAAGTCTTCCTAACATCCACTAACTTGGCCAGGCCAAAGTCTCCAACAACAGCCTCAAAGTTCTCATCGAGCAAGACATTGGCAGCTTTGACATCACGATGTATGATCTTCGGATTGCAATGCTCATGAAGGTATTCCAATCCATGTGCTGTGCCCATAGCTATTCTTTTCCTTGTTGGCCAATCTAACACTGGCTCACCTGGTTTAATATCTGCACTAATTCCAGTCACAATAGTCTTTTAAAGAGACCATTCTGAAAATCTCATTGTAGGGAATATAATAAAGAAGTTGATGCCAAAAAAACAAATCGAAGGAATGGATAAAGTAAGAACATAATATAACAATGTCCTATAAGTGAAGCCATTTAAGAAGTTGATTGTTTCGTTGACCAGAAGGATAAGTGGAAAGTTCCAATGAGCCAAGTGGCTAGCAGGAATGTCAACATAGTCATAAGCTTAGATGGACATCTTGAGCAATATTTCCATGAAACATACTAGTAAGATTATCCATAAAGATTCAAAAAGGAGAATATAAATTTATTCAGTTGGCAGGGATTGATACCTCGTAAACAGTTGGCAACACTTAAATTTTTCATATAAGGATAAACCAAAAGACGTTCTTTCGGTGTTGTACAGAAGCCAATCAACCGCAAAAGATTTTTGTGAACAGCCACACTTATCAGCTCAACTTCACGAATGAAAGCTTCTTCCGCAGCATCATTTCCATGGTCAATCAATCTCTTTATGGCTACTACAGAATTATCTGAAAGCCGACCTTTATATACTTTTCCAAAACCTCCCTGTCCAAGAACATTTTTTGCATTGAAGTCATCTGTTGCAACTTGTAATTCTCGCCAGGAAAACCTCTTCAATTGTCCCAATTCAATTTTGTGGTCTGCTTCACCTAAATCACCAACAATCATATCAGAATCAGTTGTCAAATATGGAAGTCTAGCATTCAAGCAAACAATGTAATTTGCAGTATCCATCTGATTACTATGATAAGATTTCAGTTTAAATTAACTTGAAGTACAGAATATTGACTCATCAACAATGACCAACAAATCGATCAACTTAATGTTAATTTCTCCTACATTCCAGTATTATGTCTTTTATTGCATTTGAAAGCAAATTAAACTGAATTTTACAAGGAAGATAAATAGCCAGCATGTTAGAGTTGAAAATTTTTAGATGAAAAACTCAATAAAAAAAGACCTGGGACATCAACAAAAGAATCATGTAGATAACGCTTTTTCCTTCTTCTCCGTTGAAGAAACAAGACACTTGCTAGTATGAGTACTATTACTACTCCAATACATCCGAGAATCTTTCCTATCTTCTGATTACCTGATCCTCCTGTTGAGATTGTGATTCAAAAAATTAGGCTGCTAGCTCCCAAGAAACAACACAAATAAATCTTGCAAATGGCAACCCAAAATGATAATAGCATTATTCTTTTAAAGTATGGTTTTTAATATGCAATACCTTGAATAGGTATGTCAGATACACAAGAATTCAAGAAATTGGTGCCACAATGAAGATTATTACCTGTAAAACTGCAGAAGACAAGCAAATTATTGGCCAAACACTGAGAAAAGCATACCACATGTTTGAATCTTCCTCAAGAGTAAACATTCTTAATATGCTAGCATCACAATCTAAAATAATGTGAAGTTCAGCCTACTTGTATTTTGCAACTTGAAATAGCTGCTTGGGGATGACACCACTGAGATTGTTGAACGAAAGGTTACTGCCAATATAAAAAATCGATGGTTACACAACATGAAGATGACCAGAATAATGGATATTTAAATATATATTTACAATATATCGAAATTATATACATTTCCTGCTTAAAGCCTGTTGCACATATAGCTATGTTTGAAAATTAGAAACCTTGTAAGAAATTTCAACTTGCTGAAACAAGAGTAGTAGAGAAAAGAGAAGGAAGAAAGTGAAATAAACTTACACACCTAAGATCCTGTTAGGAACCCAGAATTAAAGGTTCACAAAGGTTTGAACACGGTAAATGGAAGAAAAAGCAGTAGAAAAAGAAAACAGGGGCTCAGCTGGTCCTATTGCATGGTTTAGCTAGCTTTGTTCATTTTTCTTATTGTACTGTTTGAAGGGTAAAGTAGTCATTTCTTATTGTAAGTGAGAAAGGTCATAAAATGTTAAGTTGTAGTCGGTTGTAGGAGGACCCATGAAGTGAATTCAGTTCCAATTTCTCTTCTCTCTTCTTTTTCCTATCCTTGTGCTGATCATCACCATGCAGCCAACATAGGCAAGAAGAAGGACAAGGACCTTCTCCAGCTTGGTGCTGAGGAGGTTTCAGACCCAGATTGGGGATAACCAGCCTTGAACCCCACTGTGTGAGACCCCGAACAAGGCTACAAATCAAGAACTCTGACAGATCCCAGTCAAGGTGCAATAGTGGCTGACCAAGGATCATTACAGGAATAAAAAACGCACAACTGTGGATATAGTAACAACAATAACCAAGATGGAAAATGAAAAGGAAGACAGAAGAAAGCAGGAAAATCAAGAAGTTATTATCCCTGGATAGCTTGAATCAACCATGCAACTTAGTTTAACATGTGTAGTACTTCTATTTTCAAGGCAGCGACTGTTCCATTCCTCCCACATAAACCAGTGCCACAGCATCACCCTCGCATATTAATTCTTCATGGCCTTACTACTTTGTGCATGCCACCATCAATTGACTGAGTTCTGCAAATTTGTCCAAGGCTGAAAATCTAGGTTCTCTTTGTCCCTGCCATTGTTGGTAAAATTGCAGTCAATGAAAATATGGTCATGAGTATTGAGCTCCTTGCCACAAAGGACACAGTCCTCATTGACATTGATACCCTTCACGATCAATCGATCTCTTGTTTGCAGATGTAGTTGGATGGTTAAACAGTTGAAGACGATGATCTTGCGTGGCAGATTTGAATACCAAAGGCAAGGAGCTTTAGGATCAAGTATCCCAGGGTTGACCAAAAGTTTTTAAAGACTCTTCATGCTGAAGCAACCATTTAATTTCGATCTCCAAATCTGCCTATCTTCCCCAAGACACCATTGGACCTCGGCAAGGTCACTCAAGAGCCTCTCGTTGAGATCAAAGCACATAATATAGTTGAAGTTGATATTCAAGTAGAAGAAGCTTCCATCATCATCAACCAGTTTAGCCTCCCATATCGTGCAGTCTTTGCCCAAGACCAGAAAAAGCAACTCAGGATGTCTCTCACCCAAGCTAGGTTAAACCAAGGTTCAAGCCATAATTTGATGGTCCTGTCATCCCCAACATGGTAGGAGAAACGAATGCAGAAGATCTCTTTGAGCTCCAAGATCAAGCCATATACTGGAGATCCTATTTAGGGATGGCAGCGGATCGGATACGGTGCGGATACAGTATTATTCGCATCCATTGCGAATATGGATATCCATACTGAATCCGCATCCGCACCGCATTTAATAAAAAGTAATAACTTACATTATTAAAATTCATAATAATTAGTAACTTACTAGAGTTTCATATGTAATTTACCATAAAACCTACCTATATAATATATATTAAGTAACTTATATATAGGTAAAATGGTAATTTTTCGTATGCGAATATGTGGTGCGGATTAAGGTTTAAAATACCGCCCGAAACGGTATATACCGGCCGGTATATACCGGTTTTTGAGTTTCCCGGTATTCGATATACCCGGTTTTGAAAAAAACCGGGTATATTGTGTATACCGGGCGGTATATAGCGGTATGATGCGATAATACCGCCCGGTATGGGCGATACCGGGCGGTATGTCACCGCAATGCCGTTGGCGTTGCCAACGGCTCTGTGGCCGACAGCCCGACAGGGCTGTCGGCCACATGGGGAATCATACCGCCCGGTTTGGGCGGTATTACATACATACCGGGCAGTATACCACCCGGTATGATCAATAGTGATCCCAAACGGCTATAGAGCCGTTTGGGATAGATTTGGGTTGTTTTGGGGGCTATATAAAGCCCCCAAAACACTTCTTTCATCCTCACTCACCCCTCTACCCATCTAAACTCTCAATCTCTCTCAATCTCTCTCTTTATTAATTTCTACGTCGAAATTCTATCGAAATGGCGCCGAAATCTCAAGCCGACCCCGCATGGCAGCACGGTACTCGGTTGGAGAAGGCTCATCACTGGCAATGCCACCACTGTAATATGATTTCACGTGGTGGAGGCATCACTCGATTGAAGCAACACTTGGCCGGAGGATATCCCGACGTCGTCAATTGCGCCAAAGTACCGCCCGAAGTCCGGAAGATGTTCAAAGCGCAACTCAACAACAAGGAGGAACGTCTTAAGACTGCAGCTCAACAAGCCGAGTTCGACCGACGAGCTACCCAAGATGTCAGCAGTGGCCATTATGAGGCTCGAGGTGGCGATAACGACGAGGATCCGGAACTTGAAGCCGGCATCCGAGCTTCATTGGAGCATGCTGAATTCGAACGAGAACGGATGTATTATCCCGGATCTCAATTCGAATATGGCGGCGGCAGTGGCAGCGGTGGGATAAGCAGCGTCGGCTCAACTTCGGCTGCTGGAGCAATGGACCGAAGCGGTCCAATTCCCTCAGGTCCTTATATTGGTCGGAGTTCTAGCATGAGAGCACCTCAAACTCAGAGCAGAGGAAGCAGCAGAGGAAGCAGCAGAGGAGGCCTTCGTGGATTCTTCACAAACCTCGGAGCAAGTGGTAGGAGAACTAGTGTTGATATTTCTGATCTTGATCCCAGGGCATTTCCTCCTTCATCGGCAAAGCAACAATGCATAGACGATATGTACGGCAAGTCGAAGAAGTGGGAGTTGGGAAAAGCCATCTCCAAATGGTTCCACTTCAGCCGGATTCCCGCAAATGCAGCCAACAACCCGTACTACCGAACTATGGTGTCTACCATCCAAAAGGTAGGCCCAGGTATTACCCCTCCAACTCCGTATGAAATTTCAGGACCTTTCCTTGAAGAAGAGGTCAAGGAAATAAATCAATGGATCGACAGAATCAAGCGGCAATGGGGGGATTACGGATGCACTTTGATGTGCGATAGTTGGACCGGTCCAACCCGAATGAGCATCATCAACTTCCTCATCTATTGCAACAGGAGGGTTATCTATCACAAGTCGGTGAACGCATCCGATGAAGTCCATAGTTCTCTCTACATCTCGAAGCTGATGAAGGAGGTGATCGAGGAGAATGGACCCGAGAACTTTGTTCAAATTATAACCGACAACGGAGCTAATTTCAAAAGGGCTGGTGAGATAATTGAACTGGATTATTCTCACATATATTGGACTCCATGTGCAGCGCATTGTCTAGACCTAATGATGAAAGATATCGGTGATATATCGATGGTCAATAAGACGGTAAAAAAGGGGCAACAAATTACGCACTTCATATACAACCACACATGGGTACACGCCCTTATGAGAAAATTTACAGAAGGTATTTTTTAAAAATAATTTATAGTATTTATTTATTAATTAGTTTAGGTGATAATTACTAATAATAATTTCAAATTTTAGGTGAAATTCTTCGACCGGGAGCGACTCGTTTTGCAACCAATTTCATCGCATTAAGTCGCTCCAACAACGTAAGGCGGGCCTTCGATCAATGTTTACGAGTGAGGAATGGTCTACATCAAGATATGTCGGAACTAATGATGGAAAGCAAACTGAGAAGAACGTCCTCAACACGCAGTTTTGGGATCACGTTGCGGAGATAGTCGTCGCCGTAGAACCATTGTACAAGGTTCTACAACAAGTGGAGATGGAAAAGACGCCTCAAATGGGTCATCTCTACTCCTACATCCATCAAGCACAAGAAGAAATCAAGAGGGTGTTGATTTCAGAGACCAAGTATAAACCCTTCATCGACATTATCTCCCAGAGGTGGGAGGATCAAATGGGTCGTGACATACACATCGCGGGTAATTTTTTATTTAATTTTCTAAAATTTATTTAATTTTAATTCATTATGCTAAATTACTTATTAAATTGATAATTTTTTGTAGTGTATTATTTAAACCCCGCATACCAGTATCGATATGATCTTGGAACGACGGATAGTTTCTTATATCCGCTTCACAAGGTCATACAACGAATGTCGGCAACAACCAGAGAAGCGGCGCAAGCTCTAAATGAATCAAAATATTTTCGAGATTCAAGTGGCAATTTCGGAGATCCATTTGCAATATCGTGCCGAGATTCTATGGATCCAGGTAGATATAATTTTTTTCAATTTATTTATTAATTATAAAATTGGTAATCTCGTTACTAAAATCAATTTTAAATCTATTGCAGTTGAATGGTGGTTGCAATTTGGAATCGAAGCTCCAACTCTTCGGAAGATTGCAACACGTATCCTCTCGTAAACCACATCAGCAAGTGGATGCGAGAGAAATTGGTCGACCTTCTCCTTAATTCATACCAAGCCGCGCAATCGGCTTTCATATGCCCGATTAGAGAAGCTAGTATATGTTCATTACAACATGCGGCTTCGAATGCGGACATTACAAAACGAAGATATTCGACATGTAGATCCGTTCGATGTTGAGTTCGTCCAAGACGATACGGACCCGATAATTGATTGATGGAGTGCAATGGAGAGCGACCAGCCTCTTCTTGATGAACCAGGCGAACCACCTCAGCCTTCACCAATTATATCTGATGCACTTGAGTCTGAGAGCCAACCAGAAGACATAGCCATTACTCCCTTGGACTCTCAACGAATTCGGCAAGCAAGACGCCGATCCAAATCAGACTCTCCATCTTCCCGATCAAAGGGAAAAAAGAAGGCAACACCTTCAACGGCAAAAGGCAAAGCCAAAGGTAAACGACCAATTGATCCTTTGGAAGCGATTGCAGAAGCAGAAGAGGACGAAGAAGACGAACCCTCCATTCATAGCAGTAGCAGCACAAAAGACGGAGGAGATGATGATGATGATGGAGCTGGTGGAGAAGACACCGTCGTGCCATCAACATTGCCATATGATGATCCATGGACAAATGAGCAATACTTCGATCACGCCACCCAATATGATGACCGTGGTGCTAGTACCGGACAAACAACTCAGGTGTACAAGAAGAGAGGCTCGCGTCGAAGAGGTGGACCGACAGCTTTGCAAGATTACCATCACGATATGATGAGTAGTTTGCAAGAGGTTTCTGAATCCACCTACTCTGTATCCAGTACCTACTCAACTGATGATACAGGGTCTAGTTCTTGGAAACCCAACAAAGAAACGCTAATGTCAATGTGGTATAATGGATACCAAGGCATTATGCCATGGGAAAATTTCCAAATATGGGCATTAGAGAACTATAGTGTTGACCTTAGCCGTGTATGTCCCGAAGCCGAAGATATGTATGGGTACGACGGACGTCATTCGTCCGCATTTTAAAAATTGTATTCATGTATTTGACATTTGAATATTAATTTTAAGCATTTCTTCATCAGTTATGTGTTATTGGAGTTAGTTCTTAAAAAAAAAAAAAAAAAAAAACAACCGGCCGGTATGCATTTTCCATACCGGACCGTACCGTGTGCCGGTACGGTACGGTACGGTACCGGTATGTACCGGTACCGGCCGGTGACCGAAACCGGTACCGGTACCGAGATTTTAAACCTTGGTGCGGATCCACATCCATATCCGTATCCGCACAGCATCCACGCGGATAGAATTTCTTTAAATCTATATCCGTTTTTATTTGCGGATATGGATAGGAAACGGTGCGGATGCGGATAAAATTGTCACCCCTAATCCTATTGCTACGGCTACCTTGCTGTGGTTGCACCATATGAGTCCTCTCTAAGATAAGTATTCTTTAACAACTCCACCCACTGCAAGTTAACTCTCTTTGCATGAGTTTTCAGAGCCGCCTGCCTAATCTGGCCATGTTGTGCTCCCTCAAATTTAAAACATGGAGGCCTCTGTTCTCTTTTGGCAAAGAAACCTTTGCACATGTAGCTTACCTTTGCATAGTATTGGAACTTCTTTCATAGGGCAAATTGTAGGTTTTGGACCATTTTCAACTTGTATTTTTGTGTTTTAATTGATTTGCTCACTGTGATTAACAAAGTTAGAACTTCATGTTTGTTGCTACATGTGTTTTCAAGGGTAAAATTATAGTTTGACCAAAAATAATTTATGTAGGTAAGGAAAAAGATAATGTGCTAACATAATAACCAATATATGAGCAAAGTGATACACAAATAATCCATATATATAAGCAACCTTAAAAATTTAACTTGTTCACGCAAGTGGATAATGAGAGACGAGGTAACCACACTTTGACAAAGTGATATGAAATGAAATCGCATGTGTGTATAAGTTGAAAATTTTCTAACAACATGTGGAGAAGCTATAATTTACCCTCTCCCATATACATTTCCACTTAATTTATGACAAGCACACCCCATATCTACCGCTTGAAACAGAACTTGCACTTACATGTCTGTTAAGTTTGGCATGTTAGACAAAGACTCAGGAAGGCTTCCATTTAAAGAATTCCCACTTAAATCCCTGCATGCATGTAGTCAAAGGGCAACACACTTCAGGTGAGGAGAAAAATAAATAGATGAATAATAAGTATACCAAACATATCTTCTTGCATACATAAACTGGAGCTCAGAAAGATTGCCAAGAGATTGTGGTATCTCTCCAGTTAGACGATTATTATTCAGTATCAGGTTTGTCAACCTTGTTAGATTTCCAAGTTCTACAGGAAGATTGCCAGTTATTTTGTTGCCCGACAGTGACCTGCATATATAAATATTGCAATTGATTACTTACATAAGGAAAGGCATTAAACAAAAGCAACTTGTTTCTCTCAAAGGGAATAAGAGAGATGGGGGTTATGGATATCCCATCCTCTCAAAATGATATCAATAATTGTGCTACTATTGTGAAGGCATGAAGAAAGCAACTTCAACTAGATAGAAATATATGATAAAAAGATAGATCTGAGTATTTAAATGTGCATAATGATGTATCTTTACTTCCTAATAGCAATAAGGCTTAAAGTATGTATCTTTACTTCCTAATGTGCATATCTGTTTACATAAGACGCAAACAGATGATTTCTTTATAGTTTCACTAGATATAGTATTATAGTGCACACATTCAGTTCTTCTAGCAAGGTTAGGATCAAAGGTAATTAAAGTTAAGGATACATTTCCCAGTGAAAGTGACTCCTCCAAGACAAAAAGCAAGTTATAATTCTTAAGCTAAATACAAACTCAATCAAAATTGCATAAAAATCAATACTTTTTCTCTGAAGCATTACTTACAATACTTTAAGATAGGTGAGCTGTCCAATTTTATTTGACAATGTTCCATTAAATCCCATTGAGTGCAGTGTCCTGTAAATATATTAACACATAAATATACAGCATAATTAGGCTATCACTAAATATTTGGAACGTAAACTTAGCAAAGAGCAAAGTATCATACACATGATAATATATTTATACCACGAAAAATAAGAAGAATCTCATAAAGAAGAAAGAATAGCAATGCACTACCGTATTTGTTTAACTTACAGTTCAATGACATTTTTATTTTGATCATCACACTTCACGTAATTCCATATACATGGATTAACTTGGTTGCTGTTCCAATCAAGCTGGTTATTAGCATCTTGGAGCTTGATTTTTATATCAAAAAGCACTGCTCCTGTTGCAATTGGGCAGTTATTATGCAGTACTAGAAAGAGTAAATATTAAACTAGAATATTCTGCATATAAACATTATTTCCTAGTATTTTTCGATACAATTTGGCCAATAATTAATTGCACCAGATGATTCAAAGCAACATGAGCAGTCCTAACTCTATTTCAAACATCCAGTTCCATTTTTCTTATATCCTTTAATATTTTTCTCAGTGTTTCATCCTCAGATGGTCTTTTTGTTAAAACTTAAAAACCTATTTGCCTTTAGTTTCAATCATTTCCTTCGCTTGGGCCCATCTAGCAATCCAATTAATGTCTAAACCTGCTTGCAGTGATTTTGGAGCTATAATATCAGTCAAAAAACTGTAAAGCATAAAAAATAGAGTAATTATACAGATCACTCAATGCACTCTAGAGGGACCAATTGGTAAGTCTGACCTATCTCTAGCAAAGGGAAGCAGAAGTGAGTTCAGTCAATGTAGTCAATGGAAGTCTGTTCAGATTCTTAATAAATTTAATAAGAAATATTATGTGCAAGAAGTTTAAGAAATTACCTTGAGCATTACTAGATCCAAAACAAGAATACAGAGAAGACAAGACCAGTAATAGTACAAATTTCAGTTTTTCGATCATCATCCAACTTTTGATTCCACAGACATGGAGAATACTTCAGAAAAAAAAAATAAAGAAATTTATCAGATTGACAAATATAAGAATCAATTCATCAAAATTTGTACGTCAAATATTAAGGAGATAATTCTTACATATATATATTGAATCCAGCATGTGACCTAATCATTATAAGTATGTCCATATATTATTTCTGTGAGCCTCCATCTATCCCTTTTACTCACCAACGTACAAGTGGCCTCTATGCTAACTTCACTTATGCTATCTATAGTCATCATGATCACTTGAAATTCACATTTTAATCTAGTACTGTATGCAAATGTCATCCGGCCATTCTTCTAACATCATGTGTTGCAACATTGGGAGTTTGACAAACATATTTTTGATTGATTTAAGAAATCTATAAGAGAATGGCAAAGAGTGAAATTGTACAAGAAATTTTAGCATCAAACTAGTATTAAAAATCAACTTAATCTAATAACTGTAAGCATTGTGCCCCGAGAATATTTGAATCTATGATAAGTCCAACCTTCCTCATATTCACTACCTGACCTCTGTGTGCTATTAAAATTTTCCCTTAGATTTTCCTCTTTAATTTGCATGACACTTGAAACTAGTAACTACTATTTAATAAACCCTGGATATTACTTCTTTGAATACAGGAAATTCTCAAACTTTGTTCAAGTATTAAGAATCAATTGCCAGAAACAACTACTGAAGCCTAAACAAATATTGGAGCCAAGAAGAGAAGGAATAAATGGAAGAGACAGGTTAGGGTTTTCTTGTCTGCTTGTTGTCCTTTGCTAGAGCAGGAAAGACAAAATTATTCAAGGACAATGTATAACTTCTTTTTCCCTTTAATTTTCATCAATGGATTTTGGCCTAAATGTTCCTGCAGGAAATAGTGCAAGGCTGCGAATCCCAAAAAAAATCAATTGGTATGTTATTTAGAAGCTACCTCTGGATTTTCCTTCCTAGGTTATCGATGAATAAACTATATTAATTGAAGAACCACTTCTCCAGTAAATTTAGCAACTAAGATATCTTTGTTTATTTCAGGATAATTCCCTTCTTTAAAAAGCTAGAGATTACAAGTTTCTTCCACAAAGTCTAGCTGCAAGAAAATTGCCATGAAATTGCTCTTCCAGAAGGCCTCATGAGCACAAACCAAAACCGGTAAAAAGATTTCTAAAACAAGAAGCCCTAAAAATTTCCAAATACCACAGCATGGCCAAGAAAGGACGTGGAAAGAATCTACAGTCGACTTACCTGAAAGCAGCTGAGATAAAACACTGCAAGAACTTCAAAGGATGAAGGATGATTTGGAAATCCGACCAGGGGTAATAAAAGTAGGAAATCCTACAAGAAACACCAACGAAATTATCTAGACTTTAGGCAATAAAAGCAGGGATACGAAACAGTAGCAGAGTGCTTCTCTGTCTCTCCATCTATTGGAGAAGAACAGCAACAATGACAGGAAAAGACTTTCAAATGAAAGGTCTGTTTTCTGCATCGTGCATCATCTGGAACTCACCGAGTCCAACTAAGTTGGGCTCATAGCATGATTAAGTGATAAGCTGTGGGCTCGTCAAGATTTTGGGGGGACTGTCATTAATCTTAAATGAACAGCAGGAAGCTTCCTGAGAGAGTGAGAGCAAATGTTCCTCGTGCTATTAGTTGGTCAGCAAATAAATAAAGTGATGAATCAGCTTGTGCTGTAAGTCAAAGAATATGTTTTCGAGTTGGACCGCACACTGATTCTGTAAAGTCAGCAATTTCTTTTTTAGAAAAAAAAAAACTATGTTTTCATTTGAGAATTTTGAGAAAATCATTTTTTATCTTTGGCAGCTTCGTACTGTCAATATATTATTATTTATTTTTGCATAAAAATACATAGAAAAATAATATATACAATTAGGTCCTTAATACTCTCTCTCAAGTTAGAGTAAATATGTTATGTAAGCCCAACTTATTACAAATATAAAATATTCTAGGACCTCTTAAAGATTTAGTTAGTATATCAGTCAACTGTTCATTTGAACTTACAAATGATATGACTATTTCCTTAGACGGCACTTTCTCTCTGATAAAGTGACAATCAATTTTTATGTGCTTTGTTTTTTCATGAAAAATCAAATTAGAGACAATATGTAAAGCAGTCTGATTATCACAAAGCAGCTTCATTGGTTATTTATGGATGATTTTGAGTTCTCCCATTAACTGCTTTAGCCATATCAATTCACAAGTCACAAGAGTCATAGCCATGTATTGTGCCTCAGCATTAGATCTAGCTACCACACTTTGTCTCTTGCTTTTCCATGATATCAAGTTACCGCAAAGCATCACACAATATCCTGAAGTAGATCGACGATCAATAGGTGAACCTGCCCAATCCACATCAGAATAGCCTGTCACCTGCAAGTGACCCCTGTCACAGTATAAGAGTCCCTTTCCTAGAGCTTTCTTAAGATAACGAAAGACCCTCAATGCAGCTTCCCAATGTCCCTCAGAGGGTGACTCAAGGAATTGACTGAGTACACTAACAATGAAAAGATATCAATTCTCGTGACTGTAAGATAGTTTAACTTGCCTATCAATCTACGATATTGACTCGGATCAGCCAAGGATTCACCCTGCTTTGGTAATAGATTTATATTTGGCTCCATAGGAGTGTCAACTGGTCGAGCTCCCAACATACCTGCCTCCTGTAGCATATCAAGTACATACTTCCTTTGAGAAATATAGATTACTCCCCCTGATCGAGCTACTTTAATACCAAGGAAGTATTTCAAATCACCTAAGTCCTTGGTCTGAAATTGTTGATGTAAATAAGACTTTAATTTTTGTATCACATTTGTATCATCTCCAATTATAATAATGTCATCTACATAAATAATGAGGAGCACTCGCTTTCCAGAAGGAGAGGTGCAAAAGAAGACTGAATGATCGGAGGTGCATCTCATCATACCAAACTGAATGATAGCGAAGCTAAACTTGCTAAACCAAGCACGTGGAGACTGCTTCAGACCATAAAGAGACTTTTTTAGTTTGTAGACTAATGTGGACTCCCCCTGAGCAATAAATCCATGAGGTTGCTCCATATACACCTCCTCATTAAGATCACCATGTAAAAAGGCATTTTTGATGTCAAGTTGATGAAGTTGCCAACCAGAAATTGCTGCTAGCGTGAGAAAGAGACGAACAGATGCAATCTTAGCTACTGGAGAGAATGTATCCAAATAATCCACTCCATATCGCTGTGTATATCCCTTGGCTACCAAACGAGCCTTGAACCTATCAATAGATCCATCATGAGTTGTTTTAATATTGAACACCAATTTGCATCCTACAGTAGATTTTCCCAAGGGAAGAGGAACAAGCTCCCACATGTCACTAGAATGTAATGTTGTCATCTCATCAACCATGGCTTGACGCCACCCCGGATCAGATAAGGCACCTAAAACAGTTTGAGGAATAGAAACAGTGGAAAGAGAAGTGATAAAAGCAGAGTACTGGGGGGATAAAGTATCGTAAGAGACACAATGAGAGATAGGATGAGAAGTAGAACACTTACGAACATCTTTCCTCAAGGCAACGGGAAGATCAAGGTTAGATGGTAGAGAAGGATCTGAGACTGGCAATGCAGCTATGGGGGCAGCGGAGTCAGGCGGGGAAGCTGGCGATGTCTCAGCAAGAACACGTCGAGTAAAGAACTTGATGGGTTCTCGTCGGGGTGGCAATGAATCATTAGTCATCCGAGAAGATGTATCCTCAAGAGTGGATAATGGAACCGGAATAGGAAGGACCTCAGCAACAGACTCGGGTGTAGTGGACTGACTCGAAAAGAATGGTGTGGTCTCAAAGAATGTAACATCTGCTGAGACAAAAGCACGACCCAACTCGGGTGAGTAGCAACGGTATCCTTTTTGAAGGTGAGAGTAACCAAGAAAGACACATTTAATAGACTTTGGAAATAACTTATCCTTCCCGAGAGAAAGTTGATGGACAAAACAGGTACACCCAAACACACGTGGTGGAAGATTATATATAGGGTCATGTGGAAAGATAACATTAAAGGGAATTTTGTGATGAGCATAAGAGGGCATCCTGTTAATAAGGTAACAAGCAGTGAGAATGGCATCATCCCAGTATCTCAACGGTACATTCATATGCAATAGGAGGGTACGTGTCGTTTCTACAAGATGATGATTTTTTCGCTCTGCAACACCATTCTGCTGTGGTGTATGAGGACATGAAGATTGGTGGAGAAGACCATGAGTGGAAAAGAAAGACTGAAAGGCAGTAGAGAAATATTCTTTTGCATTATCACTTCGTAACATGCGAATGGAGACATCAAATTGAGTTTTTATTTCAGCATAGAATGTGGAGAAAATGTGAAAGAGCTCATATCGATCCTTCATTAAGAATAACCAGGTCATACGAGAGTAGTCATCTATGAAAGTGACAAAATATCTGAACCCTAGTTTAGAAGAGACACGACTAGGACCCCAAACATCAGAATGGATAAGGGAAAAAGGTGATGAAGCACGTTTATTAACGCTACTTGGAAAAGAAGACCGAGAATGTTTACCAAGTTGACACGATTCACACTCAAGACTTGAAAGTGAAGAAAGACTAGGACACATCTTCTTTAGATTCTGCAGGTGATGATGCCCCAACCGACTATGCATCTTAAGAGGAGATGAATCAACCACCAAGACAGAGGATGGCATCAGTAGTTGGTACAAACCCCGAGACTCATGCCCTGTGCCAATCACCTTATCAGTCTGAGAATCCTGAATAATAACATATTCAAAGGTAAATGTCACTAAGCAATGTAAATCTCGAGTGAGTTTACTAATAGAAAGTAAACTCAAGGAAAATTGAGGAATGTAAAAAATATTATTAAGTAGTAAGGATGGTGTAGGCGAGGCTAGACCAATACCCTTTACTGATGAGGTGGACCCATCAGTAAGAGTGACAGTAGTGGATGAGGTAGGAGTGACTAAATTGGAAAAAGCGAAAAAGTTACCAAACATATGATCAGATGCGTCCGAGTCTAGAATCCAAGGGTGGGCACTAGAGTTATGAGTCAGACACACAGTAGGAGTGCCTCCATGAACAAAGCTAGAGACAACAGGTTGTGTCTGAGGTTGAGAGCTCTAAGTGCATCCACTATGTCCCCCTCTAAATCCATTCATTTTTTTCATAGTGATAAGCATAAACCCTTTGATTCGTAGTCTTGTCGTAGATTTCCTCGAAGTCGCAACTTTGGATTTGAGCACGAATCTAGGGAGGAACATTTTCTAACTTTGGATCTCAGAATTAGATGGAGAGAACAGGAGATGGCAGGAGCAGATTATGAATAGTACTTTGCGATGAACAGTGTCAGGGTGACCAGTGCATGATGAGCAATGTCAGGTGAACAATACGTGATGAACAGTGCGTGATGAACAGTAATCGGGCAGAAAAAATAGAAATTTTTTTTAGGAATTTTTTGGCTCTGATACCATGAGAATTTTAGGAAAATCACTTTCTACCTTTGGCAGCCCCCATACTACCAATATATTATTATTCATTTTTGAATAAAAATACATAGAGAAATGATATATATAATTAGATCCTTAACATCATTCAAGAGGTACGAAGCTTATGTGATTGGGAATTTGGGATAGGAATAGATAGAAAACATAGAAGATAAAACAGAGAACGACAATTGTAAAAACATCCATTAGAACCTATGATCTACCAGAGATTACAAATCAGATAGTACACAATGTACAGAGGGTGAAGGCTAATAGTGTTGTCAAGATTATCTTGGAATGCCCTCGTGTAGGGGTGAGCATTAATCGATTAATCGGTCCATTAGTAATTTTATTAATCGGTCTATTAACTTCGGTTTTTCAAAATCATTAATTGTAAATCGGTCTATTAACTTCGGTTAACTGTCACTTCGGTTTCGATTTTTTTGATTCGGCTAACTGATAATTTCTGATTAACCAATAAGAATTTTTAACCTACAAACATAGTAACATTATACAAATCATATAAGGAGAAAAATTCAAATAAATACTGAATCTTCATTGGGAAAAAAAAAGTGAATCCACTTGAGCCAAGATAATGTGATGCAAAAATTAATAATTTATATTATATTATATATATTACAATTTTTATGATTTTTTATAATTTTTTTACAATTTTTCACAATTTTTTTACATTTTTTTATATTTTATATTTTATATTTTTTATAATTTATAAATCATTTGATTAATTTTTTATAATTTATGAATCATTATTTAATTATATATATATAATTAAAATTATATTTAACCGGTCGGTTAACCAAAATCGGTAGACTTTTTACATTGTGGATCGAAACCGAAATTGAAAACTGATTTTTTTCAAAAATATAAACCGAAATCGAAAAAATTGATTCGGTTTCGGACCAATTTTTCGATTAACCGAAAACCCAGTTGTTTTTTCTCACCCCTACCCTCATGTTTCTTTCGCGCCAAATAAACCGGCACCATATCACAGTCAACCTTGCTCTCTTCTTATTTGATCTCGAGATATTTTTCGTAAGGAAATGTGCGGAGACAATAACAAATTTATACTTCTAAATATGAAGCTCTTCGATCCAATAAATGTGTATGAGCATGAACCAACCAGGTGCATGTGCATTTCTTTACCATCCGAACAAAGGAGACAAGATTCGTCTTTCGTGATACCCCAACACACGAGTCGGTCCCTAGTGAGTAGCCTTCTCCTAACCCAAAGCTATCCAAAGATAGAGATTTTAGGTGACAACCGATTGTGCCATAAGAGAGAGTAAAATTGATCTAACACTCCTCGAAATGTCGGCAAACTATAGAGGCTCCGAGTAGAGAAAAGACCATCCGACGTTAGCTTCCACCTGATCACGTCGTTTCCCGAAGTGTGTTGAACATATTTAAGGTCATGGGCCAATAAAACAAGATTTTCCGCGTCCACTAGTGAGGAAAAAAGTAGATGTTCTAGCCTACAAACACTTTGGAGGTGTTGACGATCCTCACCTCAGAAATGAAAGCACTCTGCTCTGAAAGGTAAAACAATGAAGGTATTTATCCATAAGGCGACCACCATCCATCCATCCATCCATCTATCTGTCTAAAGCTTGATCTTCGCGTCATGACCAAGATGAAAGGATATGCAAGATGGAAGCAATTCCAGGAGATTGCATATATCCTTCCAAATTGGGGAAGATCGTCTGGAGAAACCCGGAGAGCTCCAACTCCTGTAGTCACCATATAACTGTTCAAGCAACTTAGTCCAAAAAAGATCTCGTCTCTAAATAACTTTCGAAAGCCATCCACCGAGCCTAGACCAGTTGTGTGCATGTAAATCAAGTATGCCAAATCCTCCTTCCCTTTTTGTGCAAGTGATGAAGTTTCAGCCAACAAGTCACTTCCCTCTCGCTGAGCGAGAATCAGCTCCGATCCAAAAAAATTCCCTCCTTCTGCGGTCAATCTTGGCTAAGATCCATTTAGGAGCTTTAAAAATAGAGAGAAGGTAGGCGACGTAGCTAGCGATAGTGTTGTTAATTAGAGTGAGACGTCCAGCCTGCGAGAGAAGTTTTCCTTGTCAGTTATCCAATTGAGCATCATTTTAGCAATAAGCTGAGTCCAATCATCCTTTATTAGTCTCCCCATCAAGAGAGGCAACCCGAGGTATTTCAAAGGAAACGAAGACACTTGGCAACCGATATGACTAGCGATCTGCGCAGTCGCATCCTGGTTCCCATTTAGGCTAGAGATGCAAGTCTTGCTTAAGTTGATCTTGAGTCCAACCATGAGTTCGAAGCATTTCAAGAGAAGTAGCAAGTTTCTGACACTGACTCCATCATTTTTGCAGAACAAAATGAGGTCGTCAGCAAACAAGTAGTGTGTGACTCCTCCATCAACTTTGTGTTCCAAGACCCCTTGATAAACATTATCCACAGTCGAGTTAATTAATCTAGAAAGGCAGTCAACATCAAAAATGAAGATAAAAGGCGATAGCGGGTTCCCTTGACGCACTCCTCTCTTATGTCTAAATGTGGAGCCCACAACACCGTTAATGAGAAGGGAAGATTGAGTATCCATAAAGTGTAATATCCAAGCCCTCCATTTATCTGAGAAGCCTCTTCATGCAAGGATGTCCATAATGAAGCTCCACCCAACTGAATCAAAAGTCTTTTCGTAGTCCACCTTTAAAAGAAAGCCATCTTCTTCTGTCTATTTGTATGCCCACACAGTCTCATGCACTCTTATGAAGTTGTCCAACGTACTCCGATCGGCCATAAAAGCATATTGGCTATCACTGATCAGGCTAGCCATACAATTTTCCAGACGTGTTGCCAAAAGCTTTGAGAAAATTTTTGTAATGTTGTTCTCAAGGCTGATCGACCTGTAGTCTTTGACTGAAGAGGACACCTCCATTTTGGGAATTAGCACAATGTGTCCAAAGTTGAATCTTCGTAAGGTAGTTGGGTCTAGGCATATCTCATTGAAGATATTCAAAAGGTCAAATTGAATAGCTAGTGTCCCAAAAAGATCTGAAGAACTCCGGCATTAATCCATCCAGTCTATGAGCCTTAAAAGAACCAAGATCCAAGATAGCGGCTTTGATCTCCTCCAGAGTGGACACGGAATCCAATCCATTTGAAGTCTGAAGAGTAGGCACGTTCAAAGCATCCCAATTAATGTGTAGAAGCAGCTTCTTGTTGACCCCAAGCAACTCAAGATAGTACCTCCTAAAACAATCAACAACAACATCAGCATTTGATGTCAATCCCTAGGCCGTAGAAATTTGATGAATCAAGTTGCATTTCTTCCTAAAAGAAGCCCATTGGTGGAAGAATTGAGTGTTGAGGTCCCCCTCCTTTATCCATTTCTTCTTGGCACACTGTCTCCAATAAGTGTCTTCGTCCAAGTAGAGAGAGTCAAGATCTGTCTTCATTAGTTTGAGCGAAGCAAGCTCATCGTTTCCAAGACACGAAGTGCAACAATGTGATTAAGCCCATCAATGTCTTGTTCGAGCTTGACTCATCTAGCCTTGTGGTCTTTTTTGAATTGGACCGCCCATTGAGATACAATCCTACGCAACCTTTTCCATCTCTGAATCCACAAATTAAAGCTGATCCCGCAAAGCCATGAATAGACCATACGACCAGAATTATGCAACGAAAACAATCCTTCGGAAGCCAAATGTTCTCAAGTCGGAATGGTCTAGCATGAGGCATAATCGACTGCCCAGCACAAAAAATTAATGCAATATGGTCAGAGAGTCTCTTCTCCCCACCCACCACTAATGCCAAAGGTAAGGAGATAGAGGTGCCCGACGAGATTAAGACCCTGTCGAGGCGAGCAAGACTTAAAGTTTGCTGATTATTCTACCAAGTGAACTTTCTTCCAAGCATCAGCAGGTTCATCAAGCCCCGATCAGCGATCCAATTGGAGAATTGGGTCGAGTCCCCCGCAACCCCCATGCAATTCCTCCTCTCGGATGGGAGCGTGGTGACGTTGAAATCGCCATCGATAATGAAGCGCTCATCAACCCCTTCCAGCAAATCATTCAGTTTGGCAAAGAAATCCAACCTACCAAACCTTCTCAGTGGCCCATAAACATTGATGAAAGTATAATGAATAAATGCTCAAGTTTTGCGACTAGTACAAAAGTTCCAATATGGCTTCGTATAGGCTTCCACAAGTCCCCCTCCCAAATGATCAATTGTCCACCAGACATACCAATCACATCCTTGGCAATGAAAGCGGGCTTACGAAAATCGGAAATTTTCTTAACAAAGGAATTAGTACTGAACATAGTTTGGTTTCTTGTAGGGCTGAGATAGAGCATTTACAATCCCAACTATAGTTTTTGACCATGACATGTTTAGTACGTCTGTTGAATCCCCACACATTCTAAAAAAGAGCTACGAAGTTTTTGCAGATCATGGAAACATAGCAGTAACCCCTTGTCTACTTGCAATTGACTTAACACACAATTGTCAGAGACTGGAAGCCCACCAATTCTGACTCCACTCAAGTCTCCGAGGAGGCATAGGCAAAACCTAGGGCCCGTGTTTGGTCCCTCATCGGCAAGTGGAGAAGTGATTTGGCGGCCCCAGTGAACTGGAGTCCACGATGAAGAGTTTTCAATGTTTCCGCATTGAGCGACGAATGCGAAGAAGTATTGATGCGGCTTGAGTCGGCCAAACTTCGATCACCATTTAACAATGCCTTCTTGTTTGAAGCCCTCTGTAAACAATTTCTGGTGGCGCTCCGTGAGGCTTGAAGTCATATGTTGTGCCTCACGAAAAGCTTCTTTCCGCATCCAAGGCGTCGCCTATATGTAATGGACAACCTGCTGCCCGAAGCAGAAGTTGGATCCAAATCCAACTCATGCAGATCAAATGAGGCAGAGGATCCCTCTAACGTGTTAAAATAGGAGCTCTGAATCAAAGAAACCTGATCCATTAAATCGCTTTGCGGGTTCAACAAGTCAGTACCAATAAAATTTGAACTAGCTAGTACATTGAGCCCGAAGGCCCATAAAGCCCGAGCCAATGAGACCATAGAGTCCACACAACCCCCATCCAACCGCAGTCGCCCAAGCAATGTCGCGGGATAGGTACATAATGTTAAAAGGGGGTAAACAATGTCAGGATCATTCGGCTGCCAACATCGAGCATCCTCATCACCAGACAGCGCCCTAGCGAGGAATAGGAAAGACTAGAGAGAGCACAGGAAAGTGGAATAGAGAATTCTTCATTGAGGAAAGGTATGGGGGAAGATATAGGAAGCATGCTTGAATTCTTCGTACCATCTCCGCCTTCGAAGTCAGTACCTTATCCCAACACTTTCAGATGTCAGAGAACCATGTCGGAGGCCATTGCCAGAGTTAGATGCTGCCCGAGGTCCTCCAATAAATTAGAGAAAACCTTAGGCACAGGTTGTTACGCCCCGCCTAGGCTTATCCCTATATAAGGGACCTCACCCGGAAGGGGTGCAACTAGAAACAGGACAACAATAATAAATGGACGAAATTTAAATTTACAACCAGATTCCAAAACAAATATCCAATACGATAACAAATAATGAAAGTTCATCAGTCCATTTAGGAACCAGAAAATCCAAAGTCTAGTCCAAAAGTCTAAACAAGTCCATAAGATAATATGAGTAAATAGTTCAACTAACAAAATAGGAAACTAAAATAATGTGCGGAAGATGTCTCCTCCTCCAAAACTCTAGCTACCTCATAAGGAAATGTCATCTTACCTGAGGATCTGAGGCAAAAACAACAAACATCAGCAGAAGGCTGAGTAAGATTGCAACAAGATGCTATGATGCCATGTATACATTGGAGGATATGATTCAACAATTTATTTAATGCTCCTACACCAACAACTACGTCAACTATTCTCTACATGAATATATGGTCATAGACCCAATCAAGAGCGTAGTGGACATTGGGTTTCCCCCGCACTATCGCATCCCGAGAGTGACACCTCAAGCCCGCTCCAGCTAGAGATGCGACTATCCAAAAATGGTAGTCCACCGACGTCTAACTCCTCGACGCCGCACACACACCTGTGTGGTACATAGGTGATCACCGGTGTCACTTGCCCTACACCTTAGGCAATATATCAATAGTGTCCAGGGCCATCACCCAATAGTAGATCAACTATGCATCATGTTAACAACTACACTAGTACAACTCAACTAATATAGAATGCTAGTGATCATGACATCATGTATGTATAAACAACTGCATAATTATGTTATCAACAAATAAGACATGCAACATCTATACTAGCATTCTGAAATACTAAGCATATGCAACTATCATGCTTCCAACATGTATCAACAAATATACATAAAGAACTTCAATGGTAATAGATATCAAATTCAACGGAATAGAACAACAAGATCATATTTCGACATAGGGTAACAATCGATCTATGATGAGATTCACCTTAACAACTATTATAACAACAAAACAACTCGGGTGGAAACCATGAAAACGAATAAAATAATATTTTCTGACTCGGCACGCAAAATGAGACAAAAACATCCACTGTTTTCAATATCTGAAAGTCAAACGACGAAACTGACCCCACCATTGAATTCGGGGCATCGAGTAGGTACAAATTTATATATAATATGATTATTTTGACCCACTATAAAGCCTCAAAATAATATTTAAATAATAAAAAAATACCCTAAATGACTATTCAATATATCACTGTTACGGACTCCTGTAACAGTGCTATAACTCCTCAATGCTGCTACAACACCACATATCAACTCATAGCAGTGTTATACATCTATAGTAAAAACCAACTAATATCACTCGTAATAACATTGATATAATACCTATACCACTGCCATAAGAAACAAAACAATATTTAATATAATATCACTGCTACCAAGATTATAACACCGACATAAACCCAACACACTTCATCTCCTCACCCTAGGTTCTGCGCCTCCTTCATCCGCTACCCCCGTCGCCGACTTGACCCGCTGGAGACGACGCCATCACTGGTCGGCGGTGGCGATCCACCGACCAGCCGCATCCATCCGACATCGCCGATCGACGACAAGGAGACTGCGCCATCGCCAACCGATGATAGGAGACTCGCCGATCGACACCACCCGGTCGTCGTCGCCCCCACTGCGAACAGGCGGCGGCGAGGGAATCAGGGGCGGCAATCCCGAATGCGGGCGATTGCGCCCCTCACGCTACCACCAGGCAACACCACGCCTGGCGGTGGTGTCACGCTAGGTGGCGGCGTCGCTCGGCAACGATGCCTCATTTGGTGGCAACGTCGCTTGGTGACCCCTCATCTGGTGGCGTTGATGGCGCCACCGACGATAGTGGCCGACACTATCATGCGGCCGGACCAACACCTGAACAGTGCCACCGACAGGATCTCGATTTCGCACTGCCACGATTGGCAGAACCAATCAGATCCACAACTCAACGAGAATAACATATCCACAACTCGATGAGAACAACGACGAAAACAATGAGATTTGACGACAATATCTCATATCCGAAAGTTTCAATAGGCAAGAACACATTGAAAAACACATCACAATGGGAGCGATCCACAAGAAGATTTCAGATCTACGAGTCGACAAAAGATCTACGTGAATCTCATCCTAAACTGAAGTTATCCTACACGAAACGGAAAGGAGTAGGATAGGGATCCTATCTAAAGGTCCACCAACTCCGGAAAATTTTTCAAATTCTTCAAGGTCACACACCACCGCTACGATCCACCACGTGCTCACGATCTCCGAGGTACACGTCGACAGCAACTACGAGACAAAAATGAATTAGAGCGGCTTAAATAAGCGATTAGTCGCTCATTTTATGAAAATACTCTCGAATAATTAATTAATTACAAAATAGCCCCCCAATTAATAATATTAATTATTTAATAAATTTTTGGGGCATAACACAGGCAAAAGATCGGGCGACGAAGAACCATCTGCAGCGAGCGTCGTAGTACGAGATGGTGTAGAGGAAGGCCCCGAGTTATAGTTGATCTAGAACTTGATTCAGTTACCAAGACCAAGCTTAAGCTTAGCTCATCTTGGTCCATTTACATAATTAGGTTAACGATCACAACAAATCATCTTTTAGTTGAGAAAAATGTAACTAAATTTTAACTTCCAATTGTATCTCATTATCCTATGAACTTTTTAATTTATATCAACTGTGTTCAATCGCTAATTCATGTTAATATCTTCAGTGGACTATTGATTTGATATGATTAGGTGGCTACTTTCATCCAACTAAACTATTCACGTCGTAATGAAATTAAAATTAGAAGAAAAAAAAAAGGCATAGCACTCCCCTAAGTACACATGGATAGACATCTCACTACTTTTTTTTCAAAAATCTATATTCGTGACAATCTATATGCATTGTTGATAATGTAATTTTTAAATTCTCAGGACTCACACATTACATATTTATTTCGAGCATTTTACGAATAATTCAGATTGTCTTGGTAATCGACATTACCACTTTGATAATGTGGATAGCCTCATAGAAGGTGGGTATGCGAATTATCACCTAATGATAATTCTAAATTTTAATATTGTCCTTCTCTTTCATATATTCTTCTCCATGCAAGGTACCACCAAATTTTAACATGAGGCTTTTTTATAATTTTTTATGGAGTTAATAAATATAAAATTAAATTATTATATAAGTTGACCAAACATATCAAATGGGATAAAGTTATATTATCAATAAATTAAAAATTATAATATATCTTATGGTAATATGGATTATCATTATAAAATTACCAAGCAATGTACCAAACACAATCTTAATTTAGAAAAAAAAAATTAACAGTGTTTACCCATCAACTACTATATATGCGTTATTTTGTTCGAAATATACTTCAAAAGGATTGACGTGGCAATTAACGTGTATAAGCTAATTCAAAAAATTAATCAATGCTTTTGTGGAAGCTGACGTGACATTATATTTAGATCAAAAATTAATTTTTAATTGATTTGTATATATCAATTGTCATGTATGCATGTCTAAAATAAGCTCCCTTTGATTATATGCATGAAAGAAAATAATATAAACATAAATTATTCTCCTCCTTTTACCATCAATTAAATAGTACAAAAAAACAAGCATTGAAAAGAATGTTTCATCAAAACCTAAGCTCTTCCATTTGAATGGAATTTTTATAAATGTCTTCATTCATCAAGTTACAAGGCCCCATTATAGGGCTCGTTACTCATGGATGCTCAAATTTTTGAAATTACATACATTTTTTTGAAAAAATTTCAATGTATCAACAACACTTAGAAACTTTTAAATTATGAAAACATGTGTCAATATAGCGAATGAAGGTTATATTATATGATGCTAACATTAGTGATATCAAATTCTGAAATCATAAGCATCAAAATCATGATTTATCAATTCACTGCCAAAATAGTATTTTTCATAAAATCATATACAAGAATTCATAGAAATTCATATGTTCAATGATTTTTTTTGAATTTTGTGTCGCATAAACTAGATTCATCAATTTCAAAAAATAACTCAAAAAGAAATTTTCTGAATTTTTATATGTTCATTGAGTTTCCAATGGCTTCTCGTAAATATTTGACATTTTTCAAAATATATTTAGAAACTTGCCAAACTTGCACACAATCAAGATATAATCCTTAAACACATGTATGAAGTTTGAGAGGAAAATAATATTTCTAGATCTAATTTAACAACTTAGCACAAATTCAAGTAAAAATGATAATGAGTTTCCCTAAGTAATAAGTTTTCATGTATGAGTTACCAGATACAACGAAAGAATGTGCCACCATACTTCAAAACTATTTGCCAGAAAGTACGCCTTCAATCTCAAGTTGTCATTTTGAGAGCTATATTAAACTACAATGATACGACTGAATTCTTTCGAAGTTACAGAAGCTGATTTCCCCCCACGATGACTTCACCAATCAAAATATAGCTACTCCCGTGAAATTTAAATGATTACAGGAGACAACTCTACTGAAACCACAAAATATGGAGACAAAATGGACATTTAGGAACTTGTACAGCATGTCTTATTCTTGGGTATCTCCTGAGCAGGGCCAGGAATGATGATCTTCTTTCCTGGCAGTGCTGGTGCACTGTTGTTGCTCTGGGGATCAGAAGTCAGGTTCTTCCTGTTGACAATGTTGAAGATCTCTGTCAGCACATTCTGGAATGCATTCTCTACATTTGTAGCTTCTAGTGCTGATGTTTCCAGAAAGAAGACGTTTTCCTTCTGAGCAAACTCTTTGGCATCTTCTGTCGTTACAGCTCGCTGGTCCTCGAGATCGGTCTTGTTTCCAACCAGCATGATGACAATGTTCCTGTCAGCATGGCTCCGCAGTTCCTCAAGCCACCGAGGAATATGGTCAAAGCTTTGGCGCTTGGTAATATCGTAAACCAACAAGGCCCCAACGGCCCCCCGGTAGTATGCACTGGTTACAGCTCTGTACCTGTATACATACATCAAGATTGTTAAAACTCCTCACCCTAACAAATTAGACAGACACATAAAATGTACTAAATCATCCAAATCCAATACCATTACCAGCTAAAACCTTTAGCTTTGTCTATACTCATTATGATCATCATTAACAAATCATCAGTTATCAGATTCTGAACTAGATGGCAACCCAAAGCACTAAAATATCTGGTAGTAAATAGAATTTTATAGTGTTACATGTATCAATGAAGTTGCAGCAAAAAGGTCATGGAATAAACTAAAAATTTTACAGTAATCATATAGTTTGACATTAAACAAGCCAATTAATGTTTGATACTTTGTCATTGAAGAAATTAGATAGAAGTAGATGAATAGCAAACAAGTCATTGTTGATATGAATCATCATTCAAAGGAAACAAGAAATTGTGAAAGCCTTTCATCATGTTGAACACAGCATCTCCTTGCTATTTCATTATACGGGCATAATTTATTGACCATGCATTGACTGAGGAAATCATATAGAACTTTTTATATCTGTATTTAAGTAGAACACTTCAAGTAACACTACAAAAAATTATTAAAACTAGGATCGAAGGGATATACTCCATATTTATGGATTTCCATTCTTTCTTAATCAGGTCAAAATATCTTGCAGATGTACACTTATCTCCAGCAAGTAGTTTATTGTTCAATGCCAACAAATAACTTATGCATAGGATGTTCCTATCTTCATATAGCTTTGATAAACATTGAGATATGGCTTACCCGGTGAGCAGGATAAGATAAGGAAGTTTAACCTTCAGTGAGTTAAGGAAAACATACTCCAAATTTTATAACGATTATCTGTTTGTCTCACAAAAGTTTGAGGGGCACCAATGGACAACTAAACTTGTTCAGTTCTGTATTCTTATGTAAATGTGGTCTAAGTACTGGACAAAAAAAACTACTTAAGCACCTGACAAATTCTTATTTTCTTGTAACTCAATAGGGTCATGAGAAACTTGCCATGCCATAAAAATATAAAAGAAAGCAAATGCCCTCATCCCATCTAAAATCTATTGCCCAACTCGTTCAACCACTAGGGGTGGGCAAAATCTGATCAACTATACCTAAAACATGAACCCACCTGAACACAACCAGGATCCAATCGAACTCCACCTAACCGGGTTGGGTTTCAGTTTGTTACTTTTGGAATTTTAGGTTCATGTTGGACTTTGAGTTTTTATTGAAAAATCTGATTTGAACTGACTTGACCTGGATTGACTTTTTAAAAAAATAAAAAAATCAAATTTAATTGAAGAAAAACCTGATTTGACCGGACCCAAAACAAACCTGAGATAACCCAATCTGAATGTTAGTTACCAAAAATTTTAACAGGTCAGAAAATCTGAATCAATCTGACCCAGATTAATTTAAAAAATTTAAAAAATCAAATATAATATAAGCACTCAATTTGACCTGACCTAAAAAAGTCGACTTAACCCAAATCATGAAACAAAGGGTATTTTCGTCAATTTAAGTTGTCTTGTGCACTGAATCTGCGAAACAAACGTGGGACCAAGCTTATCAAAAGCGCGCACCTGGGCGCCTAGGCGCACAAGAGGCCTAGCACCTCTGCGCAGCCGGCGCGCACAAGAGGCCTAGCACCTCTGCGCAGCCGGCGCGCACAAGAGGCCTAGCACCTCTGCGCAGCCAAGGCACAACGCCTTCACCCAGGCGAGCGCCTTGGCCGCGCTTTTGGGATTTTTATTTGAAGCCCCGGGCGCACCAGGCGCACACGCCTGGGTGAAGTCAAGTTTTTTGACTTTAAGTGGGGGGCCTACTGGGCCTACCACTTAAAAAAATAAAAATAAATAAATCCATTTAGGGCTAAACCCGTGAAGACACGTTCTCTCCACCGTGTTTCACAATCGCCGCCCGCCGAGCACCTTCCTTCACTCGTCCAGCCACCAAGATCCGCCGGAGAGCCGCCCAGCCGCCGGAGTTTGCTTTATAGTTTCTTCAAGTAAGTTCTTCCATAGTTGATAGTTCCATTTTCTTTCTTTCTTCTCCTCTTCTTCTTCATTACTTCTCTGTTTTGCCACTTCAAATTTCCAGCCGAGTTTTCTTTCTTCTCCTCTTCTTCTTCATTCCTTCACTCGTCCATTACTGATTGTTACTTCATCTTCATTTTTTCCAGCCGAGTTTTCAGCATGTTTTGACAATCATAATCATCATGTTTTCAGCCATGTTTTGCTTGTGATAAACTGAGTTTATAAAACTCATAATCATACTTGTGTATTCGGCAGACGGGCAGTACAGTGACAGTCATAACTCATAACCAGCAGTGGATTAATATTGTGTATTGAGTATTGACTGTGGCAGTGGATTAATATGGAGGTTGGAAGTGGAATTGGCAATGCACAAGCAGCTGGTGGTAGTGGCAGTGCTTCATCCGAATCAACAAATAAGAAAGATCCGGCATGGAAGTACAATGTTTTGCAAAATCCTAAAGATACAAATTTTCAATGTGTGTTTTGTGGGAAAATTACAAATGGAGGCATCTACAGAGCAAAATTGCATCAAGTCGGCGGTAACCAAAATGCTAAGAAGTGTTTGAAGTGACTCGAGCATGTTAGATTGGAGTTGGAGTATATGAACAAGAAAAAGCAAGACAATATTAATTATGATAAGTTGCCCGACTTTGATGATGTGGATGATATGCAAGAAGTTGAAGAAGATGTTCAGTTAAATGCACATGAAAAGAGGACAGAAAGTCGGATTGATAGAGGCAAGAGTAAAGCGGTCTTGGTGCCAAACCCGAAAAAAAGCAAGCTGAAAGGTCCCACGGATTCTTTTGCCTACAAGAAGCCGGAAACTGTTGTTGAGCTTCGCAAGCAAGGAAGGTTGAGGCAAACAAATGTGGATGAGAAGTTAGATAAAGAGAAAAGAGTTGTGACCATTCAATAGATTTCTAGGTTCTTGTACCAAGCCGGAATTCCATTCAATGTTACTCGGTTGGATTCATTTAAATGTATGGTTGAAGCTATTGGACAATATGGTCCAAATTTGAAGCCCCTAAGCTACTACGAAGTGAGAGTCACTTGATTGAAGAAAGAAGTTAAGTATACAAATGAACGGTTAAAAAGTCACAAGGATATGTGGGTGAAGTATGGGTGTTCAATCATGGCCGATGGTTGGACTAGTAGAACCGGCAAGAGCATCATTAATTTCTTGGTGAATTGTCCTGTAGGGAGCATGTTTGTCAAATCCATTGATGCATCTTCTTATTCGAAGACCGTTGAGAAGACATTTGAGTTGCTAGATGAATTTGTAGAGTATGTGGGAGAAGCTAATGTTGTGCAAGTCATTAGTAATAATGGCTCTAATTTTAAGTTGGCGGGCAAGTTCCTTCAAGCTAAAAGGCTGCACTTATATTGGACTCCATGCGCTACACATTGCATTGATTTCATGTTAGAAGATATTGGGAAAATTCCATTAGTTTCAAGAACTTTGACAAGGGCCGTAGCTTTGACGGGTTATAAATATAACCATGTGTTTGTCTTGAATATGATAAGGAAATTCACAAAGCAAGCTAATCTTGTTAGAGCTGGAAAAACAAGATTCGCCACATGCTATCTCACACTCAAAAGCATCCATAAGCACAAGAACTCATTAAGGGCAATGTTCATCTTGGAAGAATGGGTTTCTAGCAAGTGGGCAAAGGAGGCAAAGGGGAAGCGTTCAGCTGAAACGGTGTTAATGCCTTCCTTTTGGAACAATAGTGTTTCCTTCGACTAATCGACAATGAAAGGAAGCCGGCAATGGGCTATCTATATAAAGTCATGGATAGAGCAAAGGAAGCAATCACAAATGCTTTCAATGGAAGAGAGGAGAAATACAAAGACATTCAAGATCATCGATGATAGATGGGAATGCCAACTCCATCATCCATTGTATGCGGCGGGTCATTTTTTGAATCCTGGGTTCTTCTATGACGATCCAAATATAGAATTTGATTCGAAAGTCACGAGTGGCCTTTATGCTTGTATAGAAAAGTTGATTTCAGATCAAAATGTGCAAGTGAAGATAATGGATGAGTTGTCGTTTTATAAGAAGGCTGAAGGTCTTTTCGGGTTTCGCTTGGCGATCAAAACTAGAAAGACGAAGGCATCGGGTAAAATTTATCACACCATTCTTAATTTAATTTGCTTTGCTGAAGTTGATTTTTAATTTTTGAATTATTTCCATGGCAGCTGAATGGTGGAGTTTGCACGGGAGCACCGCTCCCAATTTGCAAAAACTGGCCAACAAGATTCTTAGCCTCACGCCCTCACATGTAGTGCATTTGGGTGTGAAAGAAATTGGAGTGTCTTCGAGCAGGTGATTAATTTTACTTTTAAGTTAACATTTCAACATGTTTATGCTTGCAATTATTCTTATCAATTGTAATATTTTCTTTTGATTATATAGATTCACACCAAGAGGAGGAATAAGCTTGAAGCGCAAAAGCTTAATGATCTAGTATTTGTGAAGTACAATCAAGCACTTAAGGCTTGCTATGATTGCAAGGATACCATGGATCCGATTGCTTTGGAGGACATTGATGATAGCAATGAGTGGTTGTTAGGAACAATGGGTGAAGGGAGTGATGAAGTTGCTGAAAATGAAGCGATTTTCCTTAGTGATGATGAAGGTGGAGGAGGCTTGACGTGGGGTCTTGTAGCTAGAGCATCGGGAGCTGGGGAACCCACTAGAGTGACTAGGAAACATACTAAGTCATCTCATGGAAAGAGTAGCGCTCATCCAAAAAGTTCACAGGGCTCTACTCGATTTGATCTTGATGAAAGCGAGGCGAATTCATATGAAACCGAAGAAGATGTCAAAGATGGTGGTGATACAGACGATAACTTTAGTGATGAGGACTTCGAGGATGAGGCTTGAGCTTTAGAGATTAGAGGAATCAATAAATTAAAGTCTTTAGAATTCTTGCATTTTGATTTGAGACTCAAGTTAATTTTTATTTGGTGTGTTGTGTACTTGTGTGATTATGTCTCTTTAATTTAGATAATTGGATTAATCATTCATGTAGTAACTGTGGTTTGATTTGCTATTATTGCTTGGTACATGTTGGATTCATATTGTTTGATTTGCTTATTTGCTATTATTGTTTGGTGTATGTTATATTGCTTATGAGTTATGGCTTATGCATAATTTCTAAATTCTATTTGAATTTAGTAAGGTGCGCCTTATTTTAGTCAGGCACGCGCTTTTTTTGCGCTTTGCACCTCAGACGATATGGACCCTTTGCGCCTTGAGTGCGCTTAACGCTTTTGACAACCTTGTGTGGGACAACACTATTTTTTGTTGTCTAGTGCCACACAAAATGAATGAGGTAAAAGTCACTCTGTTGTCCTATCTAGTGCTGTGTTATACTGTGTTATGCTGTTCTTGTTGTCCAATGTCACTTTGCAAAACAAAAGGACCCATGCCTTAATTCAAGTTACTACTTCAATACTCAAGTTCCTATCTACAATTAAGATCTTCTGCACTTAGGGTCTCTTTGGTTGGTTGGAAGTGATCGCAAGTGGCTGCAAATGGACCCAAAAACAATTTATTTTTGACTCATTTGCAACTACTTGTGGCCACTTACACCCAACCAAACAAGCCCTTAATGAAGACATATCTTTTGTAGAAAATCATGAAAATTTTAATTCTAAAGCCACATTAGTCAAGTATGGCATTTGGATCTTTAAGCCATGCTACTAATAGAATAAGACAAAGATGGCCTTTTGGAGATCAAATCAAACAACCAAATCTAATAGATAAAATAGTTGCAGCTATATTTGATAAGTTCCCAATACAAACTAAGAAACATGGACATCAAATCCCAAAATTTTGGGGGCAATAAAATTCCACCTAAAAAGTAAAAATTTATAACCTAAGAAAATGGGAAGAGCTCAATCTCTCTAAAATATTTCCTTATCTCTCTAGTATTTCCTCCCTATGCCATTTTTTTCTAAATAAAATGTGATTAGATCATCCTTAGGTCATTCAATGCAACAGAAATGGGCATATAAAGGCAGTCTCATTGAAGTAATAGATTGAGACTCCTGTTAATGCAAAATATACTGAGGTTTAAAAATGAAATCTTCACCTTAAATTGCTTATTGGTATCCTATTCTAATCCTAGTCATCTGAGTTGGAAAGGGCTAATCATGCATTTGTACCAAGTATCACCTGGCTCTTGTATTCTGAAAACAGATAAATTACTAACCATGTTGATGTTGAAAAATGAACAATTTCGTGTTGCTTTCCAGTAAGAAAGCTTCAAGCAAAATGAAAAAAGAATAAGCGACAAGCTCAAATTAATTGCATTAGTACAAGAACTGCATTAGTACAAGAACATGATGGGAGATGACTTTGAAGTTCTGCTAATAGAATGAAAGAACAGCATTACTGTAAAAACAAAGAAAATAGTAAGTAGCCATTTTTCAATATATAAAATGCAAATTTGACTACTTCTATAATTTCTTAGTAATTTCACACGTTGATGCACAATCATACTAGTTAAAGATTAAGGCCATTCTTTTTGCATATTCATAGAAACCTTTAATGTGCATAATGTAGCTTCTCTTACATTGTATCGTGCTTTCAGATCCATATTCCATAATGTGGAAAATAAGAAATATAAGTGATTACTCAATATAGAATAAAGTGTGACTTGAAAGTAGAGAGGGAGGATTCTCTAACAGAAATTTTTGTCTAATTAATATCCAATGCAAATGATTTTTTCCAGATGCAACATCAATCATTACTAATCACAAAACCACCATTCATTTGTACCACCACTTTATCACACAGCTTTCACTAATTAAGATCAGATCAATAGAAGTTAGATTATCTGATTTAGATAAGACAAAACCTTTCGAGAAACCAAATACGAGAAAACATTTAAAGCATAATTAGATTCACCAGAAATGAAACAGTATTCCAGATAATAAGAATAACAATATATATATATATATATATATATATATATATATATAGAGAGAGAGAGAGAGAGAGAGAGAGAGAGGTTGAGTTTTTAACATCAGTAAGATACATCACCAGTAACCCCAGGATCTGGAATCATTGTCAGAATGAAACCACATAGATCAAGAACCTAAAGTGGAAGCAATCAAGCATAACCAACAATGACTAGAGATCGCAAGCATCACTCAGATTTAGAATAGAAAAGGGGTATGGTTTTGGGCGAAGCACCTCTCCTGGCCGGCGGTGTCCCAGATCTGGGCCTTGACGCTCTTGTGCTGGATGACGAGGGTCCTCGTCTGAAACTCCACACCGATGGTGGCCTTGGAATCGAGGCTGAACTCGTTCCGCGCGAAGCGCGCCAGGATCTGCGACTTCCCCACCGCCGAGTCGCCGATCAGCACCACCTTGAACACGTAGTCGATCTTGTCGCCGCCGCCGCCCGCCATTTCCGCCGCCGACAATTCACTAGCCAAGAGCTTTCTCTATGTTCGGGGGGCAGCGAACTGTGAGGCTGAGCGATAACACAACGAGTGACCCGATCCCTCGCAAATCGCAAGGTTGAAGTACTAGACTACAAGGCTCATGGGAGTAGTGAAGTGCTCTGCTGAGTCTGGCCACCGCCTATGTGGGGGAAGCGGTGGTGTACTTCGCTCTTGAGTAGACCGAATCATACCCAATCATACACCCGCTTTTGTGACTGAGCGAAGCCGCTACCCCACATTAAGATCCGTCAAGCATAGAGAGGTATATTATTAGAGTTCCATTTGGGCACCGAAAATTTATTACTATGCGAAGGGCACAAAGTGACCATGAGTATTTGTACTCACGATACAATTGAAACATCGAGCCCTTCAAGGATTGTCGAAAAAAAAATCGAGCCCTTCAAGGCTTCAACCGACGCAGCGGACGCTGAAGTGATAATTCTCGAAGCTCAAATGCGGAAACCACCGTATGCGCAGTCGGGATAATAACTAGTTTCCCAAAATTTACCCCATTACCCATCCTGGCTGTGATGAGGGGTCCATGGAGGTCGGAGGATCTACTTAAAATATAAAGGGGGTAACTAAGCGGTTAACGTCTTTCTCGAGTGCAAAGTACCGCACCGCTCACTCTTCAAATGTGGTGGGCGGACTCAGCTGTGGAGTCCACACAGTCTTCAACAAATTTTGTCTCATCCCGGTCTCGTACTTAACGCGGGATCGGGTCACTAGCTCTGTTGTCTTGTGCCCTCGAAATTCGAAACAGAGGGGAAGCCACCCTATCGAGAGCATTGGTGAATTGTGGCGGAGCACCGCGGTGGGAATGGCAGGCGGTGGCGACGACTGCGCGTTAGAGGTAGTAATGATGGGCGACTCGGCAGTGAGGAAGCCGCAGATCCTGGTGCGACCCGCGCGGAACTAGTAAAGCCTCGAGTCCAGGAGAGGTGTTTCCCACAAAATCTTACGGTGCTGTTTGGTTAGTGAAAATTATTTTCTGATTTGGTTTCAGTGAAATTGAAAACTTGGTTTCGAAAACTTGATTTTAGTTTCTAGTTTTTAATTTTCTGAAAACGCGTTTAGTTAATAAAAACAACATCAGTTTTAGTTAGTTGAAATCATTAAATATTTATTTGATTATAAAAAATAATATTAATTTTTCTTAAACATTTTTAGTAGTAATTAAATGTTTAATTAGTTTATAAAATTAAATATTTATTAATATGGTTACAAAATATTTAAATGATTTAATTAATTAAGTTATTGGTAATTTAAGATTTTTTTTGTTCAATTAGATATAAAAATTAATTAATAATTATTATAAAATTTCAAAAAAAAATAAGTCCAATGATCTAAAATTAGGTTTGATTAAATTATAAATAGACCAACTTTAAAAAAATTGAGTTATTTAAAATTTGGATTTGAGTCAATTAGATATAAATTGGTTTAATTATTTTATAAATTTAAGATAAAAATTTGAGTTAAAAATGATGATTTTTTTTTTTATTTTTAAAAATTCAATATAGTTTGATTTATTTTTAAATTAATTAATTTTATAAAAAAATATTTATAATTACAAAATTATCACAGCATTTTGATAACGAAAGCGACAGTCTCGAAACCACAGAAAACAACATTCTGTTGTTTTCATTTTTATTAAGAAAACTGGTTTCGTTTTCATTCTGGTTTCGATTCAGTTTCACGAAAACACTAAACCAAACACGTTTTCGTAAGCAGTTTTGGTTTCAGTGAAACTGAAATCATGAAAATAGACTTGATTTCGCTAACCAAACAGGCCCTACCCCTTTTAATTCCAAATCTTGGTGTTCATGTACCTACGTGGTTTTATTCGGGTTGAAATACACTTATTTAAAATTTATTTTAATTAAATTTTGAGTAATTTATTTGGTTAGCGAAATCAAGTCTGTTTTCATGATTTCAGTTTCACTGAAACCAAAACTGCTTACGAAAACGTGTTTGATTTAGTATTTTCGTGAAACTGAATCGAAACCAGAATGAAAACGAAACCAGTTTTCTTAATAAAAATGAAAACAATAGAATGTTGTTTTCTGTGATTTCGAGACTGTCGATTTCGTTATCAAAATACCGTGACAACTTTGTAATTATAAATATTTTTTTATAAAATTAATTAATTTAAAAATAAATCAAACTATATCGAATTTTTAAAAATAAAAATAAAAATCATCATTTTTAACTCAAACTTTTATCTTAAATTTATAAAATAATTAAATCAATTTATATCTAATTGACTCAAACCCAAATTTTAAATAACTCAATTTTCTTAAAATTGGTCTATTTATAATTTAATCAAACCTAATTTTAGATCATTGGACTTGTTTTTTTTTTGAAATTTTATAATAACTATTAATTAATTTTTATATCTAATTGAATAAAAAAATCTTAAATTACCAATAACTTAATTAATTAAATCATTTAAATATTTTGTAACCATATTAACAAATATTTAATTTTGTAAACTAACTAAATATTTAATTACTACTAAAAATGTTCAAGAAAAATTAATATTATTTTTTATAATCAAATAAATATTTACTGGTTTCAACTAACTAAAACTGATGTTGTTTTTATTAACCAAACGCGTTTTCAGAAAACTGAAAACTAGAAACCAAAACCAAGTTTTCGAAACCAAGTTTTCATTTTCACTGAAACCAAACCAGAACATAATTTTCGTTAACCAAACAGCACCTACCCCTTTTAATTCCAAATCTTGGTGTTCATGTACCTACGTGGTTTCATTCGGGTTGAAATACACTTATTTAAAATTTATTTTAATTAAATTTTGAGTAATTTATTTATTTAATTATTAATATAATTTAAGAGAATTAAAAAGTGCAATAGATAATTTAATATGAGAGGTTTAATGAAAAAATTATATAGTTCAAGTAAGAATTATATAATCAAGTTTTATATACACAAGAAGGGGCATATGAAGAGGTGCATTCATGTTGTTTGCGAAAACTAGACTTTAGTCCCACATGAGAAAATATACTAATTTTATATCAATTTATAAGTATTAGTGTGTATATTTAATTACTTGTGTGGATAAAGTGGAAGGTCAAGAGACGACATTAGTGCGGTGGTGCTCTTTTTGTCGGGTCTGACCTTGATTCGAATTCGAACCTAGTGACTGTTGGAATTCAACAGTTACATGAATCAGAGCACTCAATATTTGATTAATTGGAGAGTTAATTTCGAGATATTTTGCTCATTAATCAAATTGACTGTTACTAATTCATAATAATGAGCATCAATTTCGAAATTAACTATGGATTAATCTATATAAATCAACCTCGAAATCTACAAAAATTAATTATGGATTAATCTATATAAATCAACCTCGAAATCTACAAATATCTATCTGAAATATTTCTCTCATTCTGATCTTTCTCTAGAAACCTTAAGGACAGGAATCACCCGTCAACCTCTTGATCTTCTTCGGTTTACCCCCAAACTCTAACAATCTTAAGGTCTCTATTGAGATGGATTCGGAGTCGTTCAAGATCATGAACTAGGATTTCATCAAGCTCGATCGATTTGACGGCAACAACTTCAGTCGCTGGCAAGACAAGATGAAGTTCCTTCTGATGGTGCTCAAGATCGTCTACGTCCTGGATCCGAACCTTCAACCTGTTCCTGAAGATCCAAAGCCAGTTGAAGGCCAAGATCCAGATCAAGCGACTATCAACTCTCTGAACGAGCAGAGAAAGAAGAGGACCGAAGATGAGGAGCTTGCACGCGGACACATCCTCAACACTCTCTCGGATCGGCTGTACGACCTCTACACCAATGTTCGGTCGCCAAGAGAGCTATGGGAAGCCCTAGAATTTAAATACAAAGCCAATGAGGAAGGTACAAACAAGCATCTTATTTCAAAGTACCTTGACTTTAAAATGGTTGACAATAAACCTATTCTTGAGCAAGTGCATGAGCTCCAAGTTATTGTCAATAAACTGAGGGTCCTAAAGATTGTCTTGCCTGAAATCTTCCAAATTGGAGCAATAATTGCTAAATTGCCTCCAACCTGGAAGGATTATGCTAAGAGATTGATGCATAAAAACGAGGACTTCTCCTTGGAACAAATTCAGAAGCATCTACGTATCGACGAAGAAGCCCGAAAATGCGATGCTAAGAACTTGAACCAAGGACAGTTGAGCGTTAACTGTGTGGAGGGCAAGAAAAAAGGACCATGACAGTTCAAGAAAAAAATGTACAGTTCAAGAAACCCGAACAGAAACCAAAACCCGATCCTAACAAAAGAAAAGGCAAATGTCACGTTTGTGGAGAAACATGACATTATGCCAGAGAATGTCAACATCGCAAGAGTGGATCTGGATCTGCTAACATGGTTGAGGAGAACCTTGTAGCAATGGTTTCAGATCTCACTCTTGATGTAGCCATGATCTCTGAAATAAATATGGCTAGTGAGCCATCTGGATGGTGGTTGGATTTTGGAGCCACCGTTCACATTTGTAACAATCGAGAATTGTTCAAAACTTTTACTGAAGTTGTTGGTCAGGAAGTACAAATGGGTAACAGTTCCTGTGCCAGTGTTGGAGGCAAAGGAACTGTAGAGATCAACTTCACTTCTGGGAAGAAACTTACATTAGTTAATGTTTTGTTTGTTTCGGAAATTAGAAATAGTCTAATTTCTGTTTGTCTTTTGGACAGGAAATGTTTTAAAAATTTTGTTGAGTCTAGCAAAGTAATTCTAACTAAAATGGAATCTTTGTTGGAAATGATTATGAATGTAATGACATGTACATGTTATCTATCAATAATATAAGCAATGTTTTTGTTTATTCTTGCTCTTCAATTTCTTCATGGCATAGTCGATTAGGACATGTGAATGCTAAGAACTTGAATGTTATGCATGCAATATGACTTATAAATATTGATAGCAATAAACTTGATAAATGTGAAATTTGTGTTAGATCAAAAATTATGAGAAAACCTTTTCCAAGGGTACAAAGAGAATCACAATTATTAGATTTAATACATATTGATTTATGTGAATTAAATGGAATATTGACTAGGGGTGGAAATCGATATTTTATTACATTTATTGATGATGCTAGTAGATATTCATATATTTACTTGTTGAAGACAAAAGATGAAGCTCTTGCCTTCTTTAAAAAATATAAATCAGAAGTAGAAAACCAACTTGAGAAGAAGATTAAAATTCTTCGTTCTGATAGAGGCATGGAATTTTGCTCAAATGAATTTGATACCTTTTGTGAAGATAATGGTATCATTCACCAAACTAGTGCTGCTTATACACCACAACAAAATGGTATAGCAGAATTGAAAGAAAAAATTGCATATTTCATGACATGATAAATTGTATGCTAAACCATGCAAACTTACCCTATAATTTATGGGGAGAGGCCCTCTTGACTGCCTGCCATATACAAAATAGGATTCCTAGTTCAGTGGTGAAAACTAGTCCCTACGAGATATGAAAAGGTAGAAAGCCTAACATAAATTATTTCAAAGTGTGGGGGTGTTTTGCCTATTTCAGAGTTCCAGACCCTAAAAGAACTAAGTTACGTGATAGAGCTATTAAGAGCGTATTTGTAGGATATGCTATTAATAGTAAAGCCTATAGACTTCTAGACTTAGAGTCAAACACAATAACTGAGTCTAGGGATGTGGAATTCTTCGAGAATAAATTTTCAAAAGATGTTGAAAATGAAGGAACTCACACACTTGACAAAACTAGAGGTCCTACAAGGTCTATGGTTGAGATTGAGGAACCTAGCGTTCCAGAACAACCTATAGAACCTAGAAGGAGTACTAGGGTAAGAATAGAGAAGAACATAGATAAAGACTTCATCTCATCTCAATCTCTATTATTTTTGGTAGAAGGGGACCAAAATAACGAAGTGACAAATGAGATACCCTATATTTACAGTCTTGAGACTGATCCTACATCATTTAAAGAAGCTATGACTTCTAGGGATGCTGCCTTTTGGAAGGAAGCTGTTAATGATGAAATGAATTCAATCTTAGGGAATAATACTTGGGTATTGACAGATTTGCCAAGTGGCTCTAAACCCATAGGGTGCAAATGGGTGTTTAGGAGAAAATATAATACCAATGGTACTATCTCTGCCTTTAAAGCTAGATTAGTAGCTAAAGGATTTAGACAAGTAGAAGGGGTTGATTATTTTGACACTTATGCACTAGTAGCTAGGGTTACTTCCATTAGGATCCTCTTTGTCATGGCTTCTCTTTATGATCTGTTTGTTCATCAAATGGATGTAAAGACAACATTCTTGAATGACAACTTGAATGAGGAAGTGTATATGGAACAATCCGAATGGTTCATTGCTTCCGGTAATGAGACTAAAGTGTGTAAGTTAGTCAAGTCTCTTTATGGTCTAAAACAAGCACCAAAACAGTGGCACGAGAGATTTGATATTGCTATTTTAAACTTTGGATTTAAATATAACAATGCAGACAGGTGCCTATATTCTAAAACCACTTCGGACTATATGGTGATAGTCTGTTTGTATGTCGATGATATGCTGATCATTAGTACAAATGTGGTTGGAATAAATGAGACTAAAATGTATTTATCCTCTGTCTTTAAGATGAAAGACTTGGGTGAAGTAGATACTATTTTAGGTATTAAAGTGAGAAAATATAATGGAGGTTTTGTATTAAGCCAATCCCATTATATTGAGAAAGTAATCTCTAAATTTAGTCACCTCGAGATTAAGGAGACGAACACTCCTTTTGACTGTAGTTTGAAACTACAAGAAAATACTGGTAGAGCTATTGCTCAGCTAGAGTATGCAAGTGCTATTGGTAACCTTATGTACGCTATGCACTGCATTAGGCCAGATATTTCTTTTGCAGTTTCTAAACTCAGTAGATACACAAGCAAACCAAACGTTGATCATTGGAAAGCTATTAGTAGGGTACTTGGATACCTTAAGAGGACTAGTAGCTTGGGTTTGTTTAATTTATACTAAGTTCCCTAGTGTGTTGGAAGGGTACTTTGATGCGAGCTAGATAAATAGTGTAGAAGATAATAAGTCCACGAGTGGGTGGATTTTCACTCTTGTCGGTGGGGCTATTTCTTGGGCAAGCAAGAAACAGACGTGTATCTCTCATTCCACTATGGAATTCGAATTCATAGCTCTAGCTCAAGCTGGACGGGAAGCTGAGTAGATAAGAAATATATTATTGGACATAGATCTTTGGCCAAGTCCAATGTGTTCCATTTCACTATATTGTGATAGTGAAGCCAACACTATCAAAAGCGTATAGCGTTACCTAAAATGGTAAGTCTAGACATATTGGTCTAAGACACGAGTTTATGAGACAATTAATACATGATGATATTATAACAATTGTCTATGTAAAGTCAAGTAAAAACTTGGCAGATTCGCTTACTAAGCCTCTGACGAGAGACTTAATAAGCTTGACTACACGAGATATGAGACTTAAACCACTGAGTCATGGGTGATGGATACCCAACCTATTCTATAGGTTATCCCTAGTTTATAGGTTTAATGGGAAAAACGAGTCACAGTTGCTGGCTATATCACTATCTTGTAGTCTCATATGTAGTATTATGATAGTAGTGACTATTGCGTGACTAAAGATGAGCTATGCTCTTAATAAAGTGTTGCACTTATAGCAACAGAAGTGCTAGAGAAACACTTTGCTTATATGAACTAGAAGTGGTGCCGCTTCTTATAGAGGTGTGGTTTACTCTCTTAGAGGTTCATGAAACAGGATATTGCGCATGGCCTTAATAGCGCCAAGCAATATGATTGCTCAACTAGAGAGTGAATTGTTTGTGTGTGATAATTCCGGTTGTGTCATAAAGGAGTAGAGGTTTAATCTACGGACATTGTCAACTCCGGCACAGCTTTGAAATGTTTACACTAAGGGAAGGTTTGATGATTCGTCACACCTTCTTCTATTCAAATAATTCTTGGAGATGATTTGTTTGGTCAAATGTAGTTTTTCAAACAAGTGGGGGATTGTTGAAATGCACCTATTTGAAATTTATTTTAATCAAATTTTGAGTAATTTATTTATTCAATTATTGATGTAATTTAAGAGAATTAAAAGGTGCAATAGATAATTTAATATGAGATGTTTAATGAGAAAATTATATAGTTCAAGTAGAAATTATATAATCAAGTTTTATATGCCCAAGAAGGGGCATATGAAGAGGTGCATTCATGTTGTTTGCGAAAATTAGACTTTAGTCCCACATGAAAAAATATACTAATTTTATATTAGTCTATAAGCATTAGTGTGCATGCTTAATTACTTGTGTGGACAAAGTGGAAGGTCAAGAGAGGACATTAATGCGGTGCACCGCACCGCACCGCACAGCGCGGGCGCGTCGCAAAGTCGCATTGACGCTTTTAGTCTATATAAATCAACCTCGAAATCTACAAGTATCGGACAGGGATCACCCGTCAACCTCTTGATCTTCTTCGATTCTACCCCCAAATTCTAACAATTCTAAATAAATAAGTTTTAACTTAATCACCCGCTCAACTTAATCAACTTGTGGAGCAGTTTTAACTTAACATTAGTTTTTAAAAAAACAAAGATAAACAGTCATATTAGGTGATCATATTAGGGTTCAAATATTAGATCTTTAGGCAACATATAACATATTGTTATCAACTGTATTATCCATCGTTGGCTAACTTGACATAAGCTTACAAAGATGCATCATGCTCAAAAAGAACAATATCAACTTATAGCTTACAATAATACATCAAAATATTTTACAAAGATACATCATGCTTAGAAAAATAGTATCAACTTATAACTTACAAAATACAAATATCAATTGTTAGCTTAGAGTGAATTCACTTGTGCTCAAGTGATAGTAGCATCTGAGTATGTTGTCTAGGTCTTGGGTTCAATTTCAAGTTGTAGCGCTTTGTGCGTATTTTTTACATTTTTGTACGTCTTATAATATGCTTTGTGCGTATATTATCACGTCTACGCTTTGTAATGATTGTGTTATAAAGTTAATTTTTAAAATTAAAAAAAAAACTGTTAGCTTAGAGGAATAGTATCAAAATACAATAATTCATGCTCATGAAATGAAGACTTGAACCATCCAAACACAAAGATGCATATTCATTCATCTAATTGTCATTTTCAATACTTCATATTGTTGCTCCAACTTCTTTTCATCTTCTAATTTATTCACTTGTTTTTTGATGATTGTTATTTTATCCACCAAAATAGTATTTTCCTCTTGTAGTAGGTTGATTTTTTTGTAAAAAAAATTATATTGGTTCCTTATAAGTTCCTCTCGCTCAAAATATTCATCATGCTAAAAAAAAACACAATCATCTTGGTTCTACAAAAAAAAAAATATGTTTGAATACAAGGGAATCAAAAATTAATACTTATAAAGTTTGAATACATTACAACACTTACCTTCTACTGGGCACATCTCCAAAATCGTCTTTTAGATTTTTTTTTATTGTTTTTGAAGTTAACATCCGAGCTTCAATTGAGTGATTGCACATAGGTCTGACAACAATCGAGGAAACTGATGCTTCCTCTATGTCAAGATTTGATCTTGATGTCATTACTTCAACTGCTAAGATGTAGTCATAAAACCCAAGCTAATACCATTTGATCTTAATGAGATGAATCAAAATAGTGGTCTTAGTTGAAGACCATTTGCGCTTATGATTGCATCTTAGCAGTAAATATAATGATGAGCTAAGATCACTACATCATAGTTAAAAAAAGAGAGACACGCGAAGGAAAGGTCGTACCTATTGTCCACGACAAGCTTTGCAACGTTCGTGAGCGCCAGTGATAGAGGATCAAAGCACCAAACCAAGTTCTCGGTGATTTAGGGATTTGGGGAGCTGCTTTGTCGGGGATTTATGGCTTTGGGGAGCTGCTTCATCGGGGATTTAGGAATTTGGGTGCTTTGTCGTGGATTTAGGGGACAGTCGGGGTACAGGGTGGGGTAAAGGTGAAGCCTAAGTGGAAAATAAATAAGTGTTGAAAAAATATATATTTTAATCTACGTATGAATAACACGTCACTTGTTTAACGGGGCTAGCGACAAAAAATTAACGAGGGGATAAAATTTATACAAATCTATTAGTTCATGATATAATTTAGTGAAATGAAGTTTTGAATAAATTTGAGAAAAAATGTAAAGTATTGGATATATTTAATTAATTACCCTAATAATTTCAGGTCTTGGTTGTTACTTGAATTGTGATGTAGCTTCATTAATGTTAACAAATAACAAGTTAGTATATATTGTATAGTTTTTCTTTTAATTATTCTTTGGGATACTGTTTTATATAGTTCTGGATCTAATTATGCATTAATTATTGTTGGAAATAATGGTAGAACCTAGTACTAATTTGCAATTTATGCTAACTACAGTAATTACTAATCATTTATTGTTTTGCCACATTGTGGATATGTAAGCTTGATATAATGCCTAAACAAGCGACCTTATGTACAATGTAATAAATGATTTTGTAAACATAAATAAATAAGTGTTCTTCAATTCTCTATAAACCAATAAGAGATCACATATTTATTCATAATAAATGTTCTATCCCATTATGCTTTAGTATTCATCCCTAATAAATATTTTCTAACGTATAGGTTATAAACTTAAATATTTATAGATTAGATTGGCCAATGGAGTTCTCATGACGTCTCATTTTGTGCTCTCGCCCCCTTCGTCTCCCCCTCCTTCCCCTTGCCCACCACCTTATCCTCGGATGGTTCATCGTCTTCTTCGATTATCCTCTGTTGCCGAAGATGAATCCTTCTCCTCAAAAAGATTTTGAGCCCTCTGATCGGCATCAACAGCTCCTTTCTTGAGCACACATCTTCCAGAGTACAAATCCTAAATCCCAAAATAGGATTTTCGCGAAAATCCTCTCAAAGATCCAGTCTACCACCACTATCTGTGTGTGTTTCACGCCTAAACAAAGCCAAGTATGGCGGTAGACATGGGAATGGAATGGAATCTTTTCAAAAAATTCTTAGGTAAACCTCCTCCCCTAGATTTTTTTCGTCGGTGGACTTTTCGCATTTGGGCTTTGTTGGGTATAAAATGAAAATGCTGCTAGTATGGAACCTCCCATCTATGGTATAATAATTCTATCTACTTTCCTAATTGATACTAACTTAAACATTGGAAGGAGCTCTAATGAGTCCAACCCCTTAGAACTTCATTTACATATATCAGTTAGATCTAGCTCTCATGTTCAACCCCTAATTCAATTGATAATAGAGTTCTCTAGATAGGGCATCGATGAAATTTGGCACTATCAATATGATTTTAAAAATAAGTTAAATACTCAAGTACATTATGGACGGACACATGATTTTAGATACTTGAAAATCCTTCAAATATTTCATTCATACATATTCCATCAATCAAATGCCATATATAAATAACCATAAATGTTATATAAATCTCTGCAAAGTACCTTATATTTGTTCATTAAAAAAATTGTCCGCATATCACTACCAAAAACATATAAATATGTGTCACATGTACAAAACAAAATGAGCAATCCAAGACTACTATCAAATATCAACAAATAGGGCCTTTTGGTTTGCAAAAAAATAGAATACTGGATAAGACATCGGCCTGTGTTTCTTGTTTGTTTTGCAAAATCGACCATCGGACAGGACACCGACCTTGTTTGGGATAGGACACCAAGCGATTTTGGTGTATCAAAAATTTTCTAGGTACACTGAATTGAGGCGAAGGACACAAATGGCAAAAGATAAAATCATCCCCGAGAAAACCAAATGGGGGTCTCGCATCTATGAAGAAAGCTTTCTTCTTGCTTGCAGCTGTGTCTCGTCTCGTCCCTTGCTTTCCATCCTCCCTCGCGTCTCATCCTCCTTTCAGTCTGCCTGTGTTCTCGGCGAGGACCTCTTCAGCACGAAGTACCGTAGGCAGCACCGCCTGCATTCTCGACGAGGACCTCTTTGGCACGAAGAAGTGTAGGCAACGCCGGAGAGGACCTCAAAATATTTAAACTTGTATGTATTAAAATTTTTTTACGTATTAAGGAATATATAAAATTCAATTTGTCCAATAAAAATATAAAAGAGTATTTTTGTCATTTTGACCTATATAGAGTATTGTGTTATAGTGAAACAAACACAAAACAAGATTGAATATGATGTCGAGTTCTTAGCGAAATAAATAAGGTATAAGATGCTGTCCAAGGACACCTAGCACCTTGTCCTATATATCATGTGTTGGACATTTTGCGAATCAAACGAGCAGTAGCAAACGGGCCTATAATTAGCAAAGCAAAATGAGCAATCCAAGAGCACTATCAAATATCAACACATTTTTTAACTTAGTCAACAATAATTCACATAAATGAAATGAAACTAACAATTTCATCCAAAAGAGTCCAAATTGAGAAAAGTCTAAAGCCGCAGAAGATGAAGCAGAAGAATTGTCGTTGACCACGACCGAGGAAGTAGGCATAAAAAGATGCCACGCTATCAAGACAGAAAATAAATCTACAATTTTTTCACGAACTCATCAACAGTAAAAAAGAGTTGTTCTCACATCACACAACAAAACTAAGCTGACAGCAAATGGAAAGAAACAGTGCACCTCATGGTGGCTCGTAAGAGATCGAGAAGAGAATCCTATGCAACCATATAATCGACAAAACAGCGAGGAGGCTCTTCGATAGTGGAGTGTCGGCGGCGGAAATGGGCGACAAGATCGACTACGTATTCAAGGTGGTGCTGATCGGCGATTCGGCGGTGGGGAAATCGCAGATCCTGGCGCGGTTCGCGCGGAACGAGTTCAGCCTCGACTCCAAGGCCACCATCGGAGTGGAGTTCCAGACCAGGACCCTCATCATCCAGCACAAGAGCGTCAAGGCCCAGATCTGGGACACCGCCGGCCAGGAGAGGTGCTTCCCCCAAAACCCTACCCCTTTTTGTTTGGTCTTTCTTGTCATCTACAACTCATTGTTGCTTATGCTTGATTGGTTATGCCATTAGGTTCTTGATCTTGGTTTCAGATCTTGTTGATTACTAATCGTGCGTCTTTAGTGCCAAAAACTTCATCTCAATATGCTAGATCTAATTATATGTTAAATGCTTTGTTGTATTTGTTTTCTCGTAAGGTTCTACTTTTGTTTCTTATCGAATTCAAATTGGTGAACTTCTATTGATCAGATCTTGATAGAGTGGAGAGTTGTGGATAAGGTGGTGGCTTTGTGATTGGTAATGATTGATGTTTCACTTTACAAATTCATATAGATTATATTTTATCAGACAAATATCTCTTTCGTAGAACTTGGCAATTAAAGGAATAAGCAGCGTCTCCTCTCTCCGATTTTAATACCATCTCCTCTTGTTGTTCTTCTAAGCTGCGCATTATTCTAGATCGGGTAATTACTTATTTTCCAGCTTATGAATCCCAGAGCATGAAACGATGCGTAGAGAAACTACGTTATGTACATTATAACAATGGTTTCTCTAAGCATATAAAGGCCTTAGTCTGACTAGTATGGTTTCTTTTTGATAGAGAACTGGGAGACCCTGTGGGCATTTCAAGAGATCTGAAATGCCCATTGCATTAAACTTAATTTTGACTAGTATTACTATGGTCCGACATGTGTGATAGAAATAGTAAAATTTGCATTTTATCAAAAGTCTTCCGTGGATTTTAATTTTTTCATTTTTCAAATAATCCCATACATTTTTTGGCATCAATTGCCTCCTTGCATTTGACTCTTTTTGTAAATACCTGCCTCATATGCCACTATGGACCAAAATCACTAGCTAAGAGCATATGCTACTTATATTTATAATATATTCTTCCCATTATTTGCCATGTAATTAGCTAAGAGCATATTCTCCTCATATTGGTGGTACATTTCTTTTTTCTTCCTCCTCACCTCCTATATCTTCCGCAACTCCATCATCACCACATGATCCGTTTCCAAAGTACCTCTACTTTGTTGCCACCACCTACATCTTCAGCAATCTTTCCATCACAATCACCTCCTGCTCTGCTTTTATTGTTAGCAATACCTCCACTTTGTCCCCATTGCTGGCAACCCTTCCTCCGCTCTATCGACAGAGGCAACGATGGAAGAGGTGTGGTTGTTGACAATGGAGGTAGTGAAGGAGCAGCGATTGTCATTTATGAAGATGATACGAAATAGCAGTCCTTGTCAACAATGGAGATGGTGATGAAGGTAGAGATGGTAGAGGGATTGTTGGTGATGGAGGTTGTGGCATTAGAGAGGAGGGGTTGCAAGGATGTGATCTGGAAGATGCCAGTTATGTGGTATGCATTGTATTAAAAATGTATTAAAAATATAATAAACTAACATGATATGTGACAAAATTGATCCACAAGGGCACATGAGAGAGGTGATTTTAACAAGGTGCAAAATCAGGAAGACATGAATCATCAAAGAGCTATTTGAAATTTAGAGAAAATGCAGGGTAGAATTTTGTAATTATTCTATTGAAAATATTTATTACTTTTGGTTGTCTTTTTTTCTACAATAATCGGGTTCTTTCATTCTACTCAAGATCTTCTCTTATTATGATATGCCTAGTGCTAATGCAATTAGTTTGAGCTGCTCGGTTTGTTTTGTCTATTTCTTACTTCAAGGCAACACACAATTTTTCAATATCAACATCGTCCCTAATTAGGTGGAACTTGGTGCAAAAGAATGGTTAACCTTTCTCAAATTAGGTGACTAGGATTGAAATAATGAAAACAATTTTCTCAATTTTAAGGTTGCACATTAACCTCTTTATTCCTTGTACTAGCAAGATCCTTAGTAGCTCATATTTGCTTGATTGACACTGCATTTTTTGTTATAGTCCAATTTTCTTCTACTGCAATTTCTGAAGGAGGATTTAATCATTTCTATATGGAAAAGATGTCTTGGAGAGAAGAAAATGTTTTACAGAGTTTGAGTTCCTTCCCAGTTTTGTAGGATAGGAATTTGTTGGTGGTTCTTGTTCCAAATATTTTGAGATTTGATGGCCCTATTGTTTAAGTGTATTTTTACTGGGAACTTTTCAAATGGAGTTACAACTGTCATTTGTTGGACTTAGTTATTTGATGCCTAAAAAGCATATGTATATTACAATGAAACATTAATGCATGACTCATTGGCGGAGCTACATTGTTCCAAGGGGGGGCAATTGCCCCCCTCCCTTTTAAAGTTTTTTCTTTATAGGGGAAAGGGCAAAATTGCCCCCCCCCCCCCCACCCCAATTGAGATATTTATTATTTTGCCCCCTTATTAAATTTTCAATCTTTAGTTTTATCTCATTTTCTCTTGACTCATCTTCCAATTCGTTACCTTTCTCCACTAAACTCATCGACTGGCTCATCTCGTGCTTCATTGCGTCTCGGCGAACTAGTCTCGCCCTTGGAGCACGACCTTGCCTTCGAGCCGACGTAACCCAAAGCCCAGACGGAAGCAACTTATGCCTCAACGCTTGCTAAATTGGCTAGGGCCTCCATCTACCGTAGAGTTGACGTAGCATCTGCTTAGCCGGCTAGGCCCTCGTGGCTTGCCGCCTTGACCACTGTGGCGCTACGCCTCAGGACCTATTTGGCCAATTACGTCCTCACAACCAGCGCCTCGGCCCCTGTCTGACATGACGATGTGCCTAGTGTCTCCTCAGCCATCTGCACCCAGCAGTCGTTGGGTGCTCGGTGCCCGTAGCCTGCCAATTTGGAGTTTCCCCTCCTAATTTTAATTTCTGGCACTGCCATAAGAGTCAGGTGGAACTTGGTTCAAAAGAATGATTAACCTTTCACAAATTAGGTGACTAGGTTTGAAATAATGAAAACAATTTTCTTAATTGTAAGGTTGCACATTAACCTCTTTATTCCTTGTACTAGCAAGATCCTTAGTAGCTCATATTTGCTTGATTGACACTGCATTTTTTGTTATAGTCCAATTTTCTTCTACTGCAATTTCTGAAGGAGGATTTAATCATTTCTATATGGAAAAGATGTCTTGGAGAGAAGAAAATGTTTTACAGAGTTTGAGTTCCTTCCCAGTTTTGTAGGATAGGAATTTGTTGGTGGTTCTTGTTCCAAATATTTTGAGATTTGATGGCCCTATTGTTTAAGTGTATTTTTACTGGGAACTTTTCAAATGGAGTTACAACTGTCATTTGTTGGACTTAGTTATTTGATGCCTAAAAAGCATATGTATATTACAATGAAACATTAATGCATGACTCATTGGCGGAGCTACATTGTTCCAAGGGGGGGCAATTGGCCCCCTCCCTTTTAAAGTTTTTTCTTTATAGGGGAAAGGGCAAAATTGCCCCCCCCCCCCCCCCCCCCAATTGAGATATTTATTATTTTGCCCCCTTATTAAATTTTCAATCTTTAGTTTTATCTCATTTTCTCTTGACTCATCTTCCAATTCGTTACCTTTCTCCACTAAACTCATCGACTGGCTCATCTCGTGCTTCATTGCGTCTCGGCGAACTAGTCTCGCCCTCGGAGCACGACCTTGCCTTCGAGCCGACGTAACCCAAAGCCCAGCCGGAAGCAACTTATGCCTCAACGCTTGCTAAATTGGCTAGGGCCTCCATCTGCCGCAGAGTTGACGTAGCATCTGCTTAGCCGGCTAGGCCCTCGTGGCTTGCCGCCTTGACCACTGTGGCGCTACGCCTCAGGACCTATTTGGCCAATTACGTCCTCACAACCAGCGCCTCGGCCCCTGTCTGACGTGACGATGTGCCTAGTGTCTCCTCAGCCATCTGCACCCAGCAGTCGTTGGGTGCTCGGTGCCCGTAGCCTGCCAATTTGGAGTTTCCCCTCCTAATTTTAATTTCTGGCACTGCCATAAGAGTCAGGTGGAACTTGGTTCAAAAGAATGATTAACCTTTCACAAATTAGGTGACTAGGTTTGAAATAATGAAAACAATTTTCTTAATTGTAAGGTTGCACATTAACCTCTTTATTCCTTGTACTAGCAAGATCCTTAGTAGCTCATAATTTGCTTGATTGACACTGCATTTTATGATATAGTCCAATTTCCTTCTACTGGAATTTCTGAAGGAGGATTTAATCATTTTTGTATGGAAAAGATGTCTTGGAGAGAAGAAAATGCTTTACAGAGTTTGAGTTCCTTCCCAGTTTTGTAGGATAGGAATTTGTTGGTGGTTCTTGTTCCAAATATTTTGTGATTTGTTGGTCCTATTGTTTAGGTGTATTTTTATTTTTATTGGGAACTTCTCAAATGGAGTTACAACCGTCATCTGTTGGACATAGTTATTTGATACCCAAAAAGCCATCTGTATATTACAATGAAACATTAATGCATGACATTCGAGATACAACATGAAGTGTTTAAATTTTCTTGTTTTGGTGGAATGATAACCATATCAGTAAAGACTTGACTGTTATTCCTCTAATTTTATTTAATTATTTTAATGGCAAAATATCAAACTTTAATGAGCTAATTGGCAGCTTATATGATGACTACAAAATTTTCAGTTTATTCCGTGCCCTTTTTGTTGGATCTGAATCTTCTCTGGTTCATGCAAAAGTAACAAAATTTTATTTACTACTAGATTGACTATTGTTTTGTGTTTGCCATCTAGTATAAAACCTAATGAGTTTTTGTTTATAGTAGATGAGTATAGGGACAGAGCTGAAAGAACATGGTTATCTAGTACTAAATGTATTTCATTCATGTCTGTCTAATATTTGTAGCAAATGATTTATTAACAATCTTGATGTGTATATGTAGGTATAGAGCTGTAACCAGTGCATACTACCGAGGGGCCGTCGGTGCCTTGTTGGTTTATGATATTACCAAGCGCCAAAGCTTTGACCATATTCCTCGGTGGCTTGAGGAGCTGCGGAGCCATGCTGACCGAAACATTGTCATCATGCTGGTTGGAAACAAGACCGATCTTGAGGACCAGCGAGCTGTAAAGACGGAAGATGCCAAAGAGTTTGCTCAGAAGGAAAACCTCTTCTTTTTGGAAACATCAGCACTAGAAGCTACAAATGTAGAGAATGCATTCCAGACAGTGCTGACAGAGATCTTCAACATTATCAACCGGAAGAACCTGACTTCTGATTCCCAGAGCAACAACAGTGCACCTGCACTGCCAGGAAAAAAGATCATCGTTCCTGGCCCTGCTCAGGAGATACCCAAGAGCAAGACATGTTGTACAACTTCCTAAATATGTTGTCTCCACAATTTGTGGTCCAGAGTTTGTGTATTAGAATCATTGTAGCTGTTATATTGTGATTGGTGAAATCTGGGTGGAGATTAGCTTATAAACTCGGGAAGAGTTAATTCAATCTTATAATCTATATTATGTGTTTGTTGGATGGATTGAAATTTTCCTGTTCGTACCATCATCTCCCTGTAGTACTAAAATTGCTCGCACAAAGGTGGCCCAACTTCACAAAGCTTCTGCAAGGTAAAAAAAGAATATCTTATGACTAGATTCCAACCTCACAGGGGACGAATTGTGATATAGTTTTTTACCAAATCCGAACTATACATTACAAAATGACAAAAATAAAAATTGAAATTTTTTTTTATCAAAATCGGGACCAACTTTGATAGTATACTTTTAATGCCCTTGTATGCCGTTTTAACAAAAATAAAATATTAATTAATATTTTATTTTTATAAAATAGCATATTATACGCACAAAAAAATTATTGTCTCTGATTGGATTGCGTCGACATCAATCCTTTGATATCTCCTCCTTCATCCTCCATGTCGATTTCCAACTAATCGAAGTCAAAATGAAACTCCAAGATCCTTCATCAACATTTTTCTTTCCTCTCCTCTCCTCTCTTCTTCTCTCCTATTCCTTCTTCGTTCTCCAAATCCTAGCCTCCATGGATCCTAAAGTTGCATCTAGGATCTGAGGAGGAAAAAAATTCTAAAGGTCCTCAAAGCATTGGCTCGAAGCATAGTGACGACTGAGAATACTAATCAATAGTCTATTTTGGTAAAATAGCATATTGTACACATACAAAAATTATTGTCTCTGCTTGGACTACGTCGATATCAATCCTTTGGCATCTTCTCCTTCATCCTCCTTGTCGATTTCCAACTAATCGAAGTCGAAATGAAACTCCAAAATCTTTCTTCAACATTTTCCTCTCATCTTCTCTCCTCTCCCTTCTTCCTTCTCGAAACTCTAGTCTCCATGAATCCTAAAACTGCATCTAGGATCTTATAAGGATGAGGAAAAGGATTCCGAAGGTCCTCAAAGCATTAGCTCAAAGCATTAGTGACGATGAAAATAAGAGACGAGAGGTGTGTTGGCCTATGATTTTCAACATTAGTCTTAATCTCGATTTTGATGATAACAAACTCGGAACTAATGTTTGAATGAGAAATAATTTCGAAAGATCGATGCAAAATCAAAAAATTCAAGAATGATGTTCATCGACGCTTGAAAGACGGAGAAGACTTAGGTTTAGGTTTTTGGGTCTGGATCTAATGTATTATCCTCAAAATGTATGTTAGCGGTGAAAGAAACCAAACCAAAAATCCAAAATCCAAAATCCAAACCGAGACTCGAACTCGTCCTAAAACTGCACATGGTGCAGCTCTGGTCACTCGTATGGTCGACCGTGACCAACGATCGGTTGAACTTCGGCCGACAAGCACAACAATTGGGAATAGAGCCGTTGATATCCGTTGAGCCGAAGCCTCCTCTTCATATCTGCCTATATAAATGCATTCTAAGACTTTGTATGAGTCTTTAATGATACTTGAGCCATCTTCCTTTGTGAGCTTACTTGTGCCATTTCTTTGGAGAAACCCTACTTTGAGTTCTACTCCCTTTGATCAAGCCTTAAATCTATTGTTTCATCATCAAAGGCATCAAGAGGAGATAAGATTCTTCATTTGAGAGCTAAGTTGTTATTGTTTGTTATTTGCTCTCATTTACTTATGTATTTTGTGGTTTATTTTGTGTATATAAAGCTTGCTTTGATATACCTTAGGTGTAGGTCTTGATTGAGACATGGTTGCCTTGGTGTATAAGTATAAATCCACTCTTGTATACTAGATTTATGGTGTCCTAGGAGAGTGAGGTGATAAATTGCCTTTGAGGAGAAGATGAAAAGTTTTCGGTGTAAAACTCCTCATTGTAAGAACCTTAAATTAATAGTGGATTTAGGTTAAAATCCTAAGCGAGTACTTAGATAATAGAGTATGGAAGGTTCCTGAACCACTATATAAATCTCTTTGGGCTCATTTGGTACATCGTATAGTACTAGCATGTATAGTATTAGTCTGTATTGACTAATCTGTATAGTACTAGCATGTATTGTACTATTACTATACAATATTTGGTGCACACATGTACTAGCCTGTATAATACTAGAATGTATTAACTAACCTGTATAATATAATATAATATAATATAATATAATATAATGTAATATAATATAATATAATGTAATATAATATAATATAATGTAATATAATATAATATAATGTAATACAATGTAATATAATATAATACAATGTAATATAATATAATATAATACAATGTAATATAATATAATGTAATGTAATGTAATACAATGTAATGTAATGTAATATAATATAATATAATATAATATAATATAATATAATATAATATAATATAATATAATATAATATAATATAATATAATGTAATATAATATAATGTAATATATATATAATATTATATATAATATAATATAATATAATATAATATAATATAATATAATATAATATAATATAAAAAAATATATAATATATTTTATCATTAAAATATTTCATAAATAAAAATTATTTTTTAAATATTTTTTAATTTTTGGCCGGAGATAAAATGTGTATTCAAAATATTGAAAATTATAATACAAGCTAATGAAGAACTTTGAGAGTATATTATTAATACACATTATGACAGTTTATGAGGTACTATTTTAGTGCATGTATTAGTTAATATTCTTCCCCAACACTATATAATATTATTCTAATACTATACAGGAGACTTATACAGGGTACCAAACGGGCCCTTTGTGTTACCATTGATTATTATGTGTGTGCTTAATTATATCATTATTTGTGCATTGCCTAAAGATTCAAGAATTAGATAAAATCGAATTTAAACTTAATTTTAGTTATAAAATACTATTCACCCCCAAGTGCTCATTCACTCCAAAAGGTGGGTGTTTTTGTCTATTCAGGTTACTGGTGATGGTCCACTCACAAAGCATCGATGACAGTGGAGAAGAAGAGAGGAGATAAAAGAAATGAGCTAGAATATTTTTGTGTGTGTATGTTTCACCAAAATAAAATATTAAATAATATTTTGCTTTTGTTAAAATAACATACAAGGGCATTAAAGATACACCGTCGAAATTAGTTTCAATTTTGATCATTTTTTTTCGCTCTTCTAATTTTTGTCATTTTGAAACTTATAATTCTAGGTTTAGTAAAAAATTGATTGTGTTATTGCATCAAGGATTGTCCTCTATTGAGCTATTGGGTAAGAAAACATAATATTTGATAGAAGGGACATGCTCCAACGATTTTTCCAGGTAAGGTACTTGCATTAAGGAGTTGTTTGGTTGCTTGTAAACATGTTTACATGCAACTTGGTTTGCAGCATTTCCCTATAACTAATGTTTGGCTATCTGTAATTAACTTAATAGTAGGATTTATGTTTTATAGCCTGCAAATGTAGACTGTAAAATAGGTTACAGGCCCAAAAGCCTGCAAGCCCATCTTACAGGCTGCAAGTAACCAGGGCCAACTCTGCGATGCCAACTTCCCTCTCCCCCGACTTCTCTTCTTCGTGACTCTCCCCCGTTGCGATTTTTCCTTGTCTTCTTCGTGACACTCCCCGTGCTGCCTACTGCCTTTCAACTCCTTCTCCTCTCTTTTTCTTCGCGATTTCACTCTCCCCCCGACTCCTGTACAACTTCACCTCTACTGTGAGCAGTCACCGTAGACTGCCTCTGCTTGAGAAGGAACGGTTGGAAGCGGAGTTGAAGCGGGTGGGTGAGTTCAGGTTGCGGTGCAAGTGAGTTGTGGAGGGTACAATATGCACTCAATCGTACTCGGAATGCTGCTAGGGACCTTCTCACCCTCGACGGAAGAATCCCCGCATGATCTTCTAGGGCAAGGCTCTACTCCGCCGAAGGGCAGTAACAAGCTTGATTATGTCCTTGCTCTTAATGTGGAAAACTTCCTCGAGCGCTGTCTCTAAACGCTCGTGTTCAATTCATTGATCTGTCAAAATATCTCTAGCATAGAAGGATTCTCAATACACATGACAATAAAATTATCATAGTATAAAAAGATTTTCAATACAAATGACGATAAAATTATCAATGCATCAAAAAATATATAATTTTAAATTTTTAAATTATATTTTTATGCTTATAAATGATGTATAAGTAATTTTTATTTACTTTTATTTATAATAGGGTTAAGGGTGATTTTTGCCATCGAACTATTGAAAATAGAGTAAAAATACTCATTTTTTTTCCAATTCTTACCCTTAGACAAACGGAAACCGTTGAAAAATACCCTTATTTTGGACAGAATATCCAACTGACAAACGACACTAACAGCTTCCAATCACAAGCCGACACGTAAGACGCCAGATGACACACTCTCTCCTAGTCAGCAATAAATAATAAAAAAGGTTAAGGATGATTTTTGCCCTCGAACTATTGAAAATTGGGTAAAAATATTCCTAAACTTTTTTTGATCGATTTTTACCCTTAGACAAACGCAAACTGTTAAAAAATGCTCTTATTTTGGACGGAATACCCAGCTGGTAAATGACACTAATGATGCCCAATCACAAGTCGACAAGTAGGACGCCAGATGGTAAAAATACTTCCATGCCCTAACATACATAAATCTTAAATCACTTACATATTTTGCTTATAATAGAAAATAAAGCAAATTAATAAACCGATAAAAACACATTAACTAAATACTACTTATCTTGAACTTTCTGCATTTGTAGTACACTTTGCCTGGGTTCAGAGCAGATTTCGAAATTACCCTAATTGCCTCTAATCTACAATGACAAAACTTCATACTTACAGCAATAAGCTATGTTAGGGCTACGAAGGGGGAGTTAATTTTATGAACTTTCGTTTTAGGGGAGAAAGAAATTAGGGGCATATTCTTTTTTTAAAAAAATTACCACGTTAGAAATGTAATTTACTTTTTTTATTATTTATTGCTGACTATGTGAGAGAGTACCATATGACGTCCTACGTGTTGGCTTGTGATTGGAAGTCGTTAGTGTCGTTAGCCAACTAGGTTTTTTGCCCAAAATAAGAGCATTTTTTAACGGATTCCGTTTGTCTAAGGATAAAAAATCGATCAAAAAAAAATTAAGGAATATTTTTACCTATTTCCAATAGTTCGAGGACAAAAATTACCCTTAGCCCTTTTTATTATTTATTGCTGACTGGGAGAGAGAGTGTCATCTGGTGTCCTACGTGTCGGCTTGTGATTGGAAGCCGTTAGTGTCGTTTGCCAGCTAGGTATATAGTCCAAAATAAAGATATTTTTAACGATTTTCGTTTGTCTAAAGATAAAAATTATAAAAAAACAAAATTTAGAAGTATTTTAATCAAATTTTCAATAGCTGGAGGATAAAAATCACCCTTAACTATATCTAATATACCAAAACTGAGCATACTAAAGTGAGTGTATAAAGTCAATATATCTAAATAATATATATATTTCTAATAAAAATGAATATATTTATACTACTTCACAAATATTATTGTAGTGCCTAAATATCACACAAGTCTTGTCCCAAATGAACTCACCTCCACTAGTTAGCTCACTTCCTTTGTAATAGTATGAACCACTAAAAACTAAAAACTTAAAAACTAAAAATTATTTTCTTCTTTCAAATTTTCATCTTCACTAAAATGAAAATTAAAAATAGTTTTCACTAATGAAATAGACCTTAAACGTTCTCAAAGAATAACAAATGGACTAAAAAATGAAAGGCAAATGGCATATCCTAATTCACAACTAACATGTAAAATGTTTTAATTGTCATCTCCATCATCTGCCCCAAGGAGATTTATCTCTCAAGGATTTACATTACAAGCATTAGCAACATACTATATTACACATAGCAACACCATGAGTACATTATGCACACTCACTGAAAAAAACACTCACATTAAAGACACAAAATCGCCGCTGGTTTCAATATCGTCAAGATCCATATCTTCATCCATTTCATCAAGATCCAAGCTTCCAAGACCTACAAAGAGGCCATTATCAAATGTAGCAGGAGCCTCACCAGGTTCCCTTGCCTCTTGAACTATGGCCGCAATTTCTTCAATGCTCTGCGACTGGTCACCGACACCAGCGTTCTGTAGGTTGCTTTGGTATTCATCACTAAGCTCCAATGGCAGGTTCTTCAAAAACCAGGGGTGTTTTTTTATCTCTGGGATTGCTATCCTCTTGAGAAACGAAAATCTAGTGAGCATATTATCCAATATGTAAGCCTAGTTACATAGTTATTTGTCATGTAAGCCTATTGTATTATCCAATAGCATTTATTTTATTTTTCAATGCAGTGGCTAATTGAACATTTGTAATCCAGTTATTTGTCAATGTGTGCTGATTTTAACTGTGAACATAAATAAATCATCATAAAGCTCTAACAACTTTTACCTGTTCAGGGTTTGGTACAAATATTTGGGACAAAAGATGTCTGCATTCTATGGAGACTCGCACGTACTCTGGAATAGAATATTGAGCTCCGAGTATTCTCTGAGAAGCAAAGATGAACAAACACTGAATTTGACAAGTACTTATTGAAAAGAAGGAACAACTAGAACAAATAGAAATCAATTGCACAAGCCATAACTCATAACTCAGACACTATATTGACAGTATTTTTAGCATAATGCAGTTTCCCAAAGTCATAATTCAATATCAATTTTTAAGAAATTCTTACCATGATTGTCTTCCTAAAGTTCTTTGGATCAGCAGGATCCTCAAAGGGATAAGCTCCAACCAACATTACATACAAAGTTACTCCACATGACCAAACATCTGCAATCTAAAATTTTCACGAACTCTGTTATTGTAATAAATGAATCTTAAGATGGCAGGATAGGCAAAAGAAATGAACTTACCTTTCCATCATATTCCTTTTTAGATAGAACCTCGGGGGCAATGTAAGCTGGTGTGCCAACTGTTGACTTTGGTTGAGAATGTAACACCGAGGACTGGGAAAACCAAAAGACTTCTTAATTCTCTAATTAATTGTGAGAAAGAATGTAGGAAGTAATGTACCTTGGAGTAACCAAAGTCGCAAATTTTAAGACGAGGTGCGATGCTACCATCCAAGAGTGTATTCTCTAGTTTGAGATCACGGTGACATATTTGCTACAGCGTAAAGAGCAAGGATGTAATCATGCTAAAGTTGTTTGATTAGTACCAATGTAGGAGAAACACGAAATCGCACCATGGAGTGGCAATAGCTGACGCCGGAGATAAGTTGTTGGAAGAAAAATCTTGCCTGACAAATTTCATTAGACCACTTAACAAACAGATAGATGAAGGCATTAATTACGAACTACATAGCCAGCACAGTTTCATCAATTCAACATTTTGATACCTCGTCCTCAGTAAATCTTCCAGCATTGCATATTCTCTCAAACAGCTCTCCACCAGCTGCATATTCCATAACAATGGCAAGATGTGTTGGTGTTAACAAGACCTGAATGATTAATTTCTGGTTAAGCCTTATAAAATAGAGTTTCCGTACAAGCACAATAGCCCAAGTTATGTTGAGGCATTCATACTCTGTAATTAACAGCTCAAAGCTTGATAAGAAACAAGATAGTTTCTGAATTTTCTGAGGAAAAATATATCAAAAAAAGACTGATTACAGTAATGGTCTGAAATGGTCATATGTGCATACAGAAAAGGCCATTTAAGAATTGTGAGAATATGGATATACAAAATTTACCAGTATAATTTCCAGATATTATGCCACAAGATAACTTGTGGAGCACAACCATGATATATTTTTTTGAAAATGCTATAAAAGGCATATGTATGATACATGAACGTAATAACATAGACAGTCAAACTACTTAAAGTACATTATTTATGCTAAGGCCACCAGTAAGCAATATATCTCAACAAAGATAAATTCCTACGGTACTTAGGTTTTAAGCTCATAAGCTAACTGAACAAGAAGATGATATACCATGATTGAGCCAGATGAAAAAGAAACGAAAAAGCGATTGTCATAGTAGTGGTGGAAACATATTAGATTGAGCTACATAGTTTCAATAACTAGACAACTGGAGTACACAAAAGTAAGAAATGACATTCATACATGGCAAGGTATAAAGCAGATGTGCACAACAGGAGATACCTCCTTAAATCTAATTATATTTGGATGCTTCAATGATCTGTGATTCATGATCTCCCTTCGAACATGCTCATCAATCTGCAAGTCAAAACAAGCATGTATATATATATATATATATAACACCAATAAATATCAGATTAGAGAAGTTCACAACCAAACCAGAAGGTTATCTGATAACGACTAAGCATTAAATACCAATCATAACCTATATATAGAACGAAAGCTTTTATATGGGTCAGTGTTTCTGCAATCCATGAAAAAGCAATTAATCTTTCAAATCCCAATATTTATTCTTTGTGCAATTCATTGACAGTCTAAAATTTCAGAAACAATTAATAGTTTTTAACATTTTGATGAAAAATTGCCTTGATTTTTCAGCTGAATTTTTTGTTAATTTTCTGAATAGAATAATAAAAATAAGGTATGATGAAAAAGGAAGACTGGTTAGCCTAGTAAAAGCAACAAAAGTTGCTGCTGCAATTGAACTATAAACCGCATCTCAAAAGATTGATGAACTGCCATCAAACAAGTTTAAAACCACAGAAACTATGAGAATCAGAACGCACTCGAAAGGTTATCTGAAATGTGAAATTAATTTTAGATCGATTAACTTAAGTCTAATACAGAAAAAGATCAAACGCTTGGAAGACAATCCAAAACACAAACAGAAAAGGATCCAGTGAAAAGAAAACCTTTTGCCCTCTCTCAATGAGCTTTACGGCGAAGAGTTCATTGGTGCGCACATCTCTAACAAGCTTGGCGACCCCAAAATTACCAGAACCAATGTCTCTTAGAACCTCGTACCGCTCCATTTCTATCTAACTAGAAGAGAGCAGGGTGGAACATGGAAGAAAGGCCCACGAGATAGCCTTCTTCTTCTGGCTGCTTCTACTTGGCCAGCAAAGAGGGTTGCAGATGGGAGAGAGGGAGGGGATCGAAGAAAGGAAGGCAATGGACTAATGGAGTACTGAACTTGGGAAGTGGGAAGTGGAGTTGGGGAAGTGTTATAATATTCCTCACTGCTGTTGGATAAGCGCGGTATTGAGGTGGACGTGTAACTCCGGTCCATTTGGCAATTTTCCATGAACGTCCTAAAATAAAAGAGATAAAATTAGGGGGAAAATAAGGGATTCTTTTTTTTTTAATCTCTTTATTTATCCTTCCAAAACAAAACATTAAATTGGATATTTGTAGTCCAAGAAAGTATTATAGTTCCCTCGTTAAATGACTTTTTTGTTTAGTAGGATACAAAATATAGGATTATATATAAATTTTAATCTATTATTCGTTTAGTACATAGATAAGATGAAAATATAATTAGAAAAATATAAAATTAATATTATATTAAATAAATCATAATGATATGTTTAATTTATTGGATAGGATAGAATATGATTAGATAATAAATGATGGTTGATTGGATATAAATTTTTTAAATCTGATATACACCGGATATAATATCAATTTTATACTTATTTTTTAATCCATGCATTAAATAAATAATAGATATTAATCCATCCCTTATCATATTCTTCCTTATCCTATGAAATAAACATGCACTAAGTGCTTATTGTTTTGCAGAGCTCGACCAGTGAGGTATGACTTGGTGGCATGACGCGCAGGAGAGCAGGCGTGGGTGCAGATATCATAGCTGGCAGTTGTTAGTCGTAGTCGTGTCTAAGAGAGTTGGTGTATGCACTGTGTTATTTTTGTAAAAACTTTTAGATATTTTATTTGGAAAATCTTTGGATGTTATTTTAAAACTTGTGATGATTTAGAACTTGATTTGATTAAACTGATTCCGAACAGTTAATAAAGTTGGTATTCTTGCTTTTGTTTTCAACTTGATGTTATTCTGGTTATTGTTCTATGAATTGTTGGTCAGTGCATAGGGTAGGCTTCGGGGTACTGACTCGTACCTTGGCCGGTCATGCGTACCTTGAGTCGGGACATGAAAAAGTTGGTATCAGAGCGTCATGTTAGGTCTTGACTATGACTAGAAAGTGGGTACCGCACGAGGCATATGCTAGCATGTCTACTTGTGGTATAGTTATGCTATGAGATCAGACAACCACGACTGCACTCAGCGCACCATGCGGTTAGTAGCTTAAATTATAATTTAATGAGTTGGTTAATATTAATAGTGATCTTATTATTTTATGCTAGTTTGATGGAGGCCCGAAATGCTGCTCTGAGTGGTAGTGGAAGCAACTCCACCGAACGCCGGGGTCGAGGCCGAGGTCGGGGCCGGGGCCGGGACAGAGAGCAGTCTGAGGTAGAGGGCCAGGACTCTGCAGTTGTGCAACTTCAAGCACAGGTAGCTCAACTAATAGAAGTGCTCCGCAGGGAGCAGGAGTTGAGACAACAAATGCAGCAGCAGCAACCGCCCCAGCCGGTAGCCGCAGCCCCTGTGGTACCGGGGGTGGTGGAATAGGTGGCGCCGTAGGTCAGAGACCCAGGAGCACCTACATACGCCGACTTCATCAAGTTCAGGCCGCCAGTGTTCACCGGTACAGACCGACAAGTGGAGGTCACTGAGTTTCTAGGCCACGAGATTTTGAGCTGCTGCGCTAGTTTGGAGGTATGACAGTAGCTGAGTATGAGATGAGTTCACCCGGCTCTCTAGGTACCACCTAACTCTAGTGGCTACCGAGACCGCCAGGGTGAAGAGGTTCGTGGAGGGTTTAAGACCTCAGATAGGTAGGCTTATCCATTACACCGAGGACTCAACGTTTGCACGGGTAGTGGATGAGGCCCTTCGGAAGGAAGCACTGGTGCTGTTCGAGAGGAAAGATGGGCCGCCCAAGAAAAAGCTTCGATCTCAAGGGTCAGTAGGTCGGCTGTGGCATTCGGAGGGAACTGTGACCACCGCAGATCACCAACAGAACCGTGGGCACAGCAGTAGCCGAGGCTACGGAGATTCAGGGTCAGGGGCAATGAGACAGGCAGAGTCGGGGGCGCTACGCAGAAGTCGAACATGCCGTAGTGTGGTCGTTGTAATCGGAAACACTGGGGAGCTTGCTATGGCCGCACAAATGTGTGTTTCAGATGTGGGCAGGTGGGACACTTTAGGAAGGATTGCTTGGACGGAGGTGGCTAGAGAGCTGAGTTGTCAAAGGGAAAAGCGCCGATGTCAGTGGGGTCAGTGGCACATAAAGGTCAGATGCAGAGCAGAGGACCACAGCCTAGTCACTTTGAGAACTCGTCTGCCCGAATTTATACCATGAACCACGATGGGGGCAGGAGCATCTAGAGCAGTAGTGACAGGTACTATTTTAGTATGTTCATCTGCTGCATATGTTCTGTTTGATCCGGGTGCTACACACTCGTTTGTGTATGCCAAATTTACGGCTGAGTTACCTATGACACATTCTTTACTCGACAGGCCATTTCTAGTATCAACACCTACGGGCGAGGCAATCTTAGCCAAATCAAGTTTTCAAGGCTGCAAAGTGCTCATCTGCGGCCATGCGTTGGGGGCAGATTTGACACTCTTGTCCACGCTTGAACTTGATGTCATTCTCGGCATGGATTGGCTGGCGGAGCACTTTGCGTTGCTGGATTGTAGGGCTAAGACAATCATGTTTAGCAAGCTCGAGTTGCTACAGTTCACCTTCCAAGGAGAGGGAAGAACGAGCCGATTGGGGTCATCTCAACCCTTAAGGCTCGTAAACTGCTTCAGGGGGGCTGCCAGTCCTTTCTGACCTTTGTATCTGTGGCAGAGGAAAAGGGAGATGCGGCAGGGGATATCAGTGGTACTGAGGTAGTCTGTGAGTTCCCCGATGTATTTCCCGAGGAGCTGCCGGGATTGCCGCCCAGGAGGGAAGTGGATTTCAGCATTGATCTGCAGCCCGGGGTAAAGCCGATCTCCATCCCACCCTATAGGATGGCGTCGGCCGAACTCAGGGAGCTGAAAGTGCAACTGCAGGAGATATTGGACCTGGGTTTTATCCGACCGAGTATCTCACCGTGGGGTGCCCCGGTACTCTTCGTGAAGAAGAAGGATGGGTCGATGCGCATGTGCATCGACTATAGACAGCTGAACTAGGTGACAGTCAATAATCGTTATCCATTGCCGAGGATAGACGATTTTTTTGACCAACTGCAGGGTGCACGATGGTTTTTGAAGATAGACTTAAGGTTTGAATACCACCAGTTGAGAATCTGGGAATGTGATGTGCCTAAAACTGCCTTCAGGACTCGTTATGGACACTATGAGTTCCTAGTTATGTCTTTTGGCCTGACCAATGCACCTGCTGCCTTCATGGACCCGATGAACAGGGTATTCAAGGAGTACCTGGACAGTTTTGTGATCATCTTCATTGACGACATCTTGGTATACTCCAAGAGTGAGGAGGAACACTCCGAGCAGTTGAGGATGGTCCTAGAAACCCTCAGAGAGCACCGGTTGTTTGCTAAATTCTCCAAGTATGAATTCTAGTTGGAAAGTGTGGGGTTCCTGGGCCATGTGGTATCCAAGGAAGGGATAATGGTAGACCTTGCAAAGGTGGAGGTGGTGCAGAACTGGAGGCGGCCAACCAACGTGACTGAGGTCCGCAATTTTCTTGGGTTGGCCGGGTACTATCGGACGTTCGTATGAGGCGAGCTTTCATAAGCTCAAGGAGTGCTTGACGTCGACACCCATATTGGCCGTACCTTCCGGCTCAGGAGGGTTTGTAGTTTACTGTGATGCCTCTCGGATTGGCCTAGGCTGTGTTCTGATACAGTTTGGCAGAGTCATAGCCTATGCGTCCCGTCAGCTGAAGGTTCATGAAAAGAACTATCCGACACACGACCTATAGCTAGCGGCGGTGGTTTTTGCCTGAAGCTCTGACGACACTATCTGTACGGGGAGACTTGCGAGATTTATACGGATCACAAGAGCCTTCAGTACTTGCTTACCCAAAAGGAGCTGAACCTCAGGCAGAGGAGATGGCTGGAGCTCCTAAAAGATTATGACTGCACCATTATGTACCACATGGGGAAAGCCAATGTGGTAGCAGACGCTCTAAGCAGAAAATTCATGGGCAGTTTGGCTTATCTGGAAATCAAGCGGAGGCCTTTAGCTCGAGAGCTAGCGCTATGCCTGGATGGGGGTACAACATTGACAGTGTCAGCTTCAGGTGCCCTGGTGGCACACCTACGGGTACAATCCACACTGGTGGGTATATTGCGTGCCGCGCAGGGAGAGGACGCCTTTTGTGCACTGACGAAGGACTTAGTGAAGAGAGGCGATGCAGAGAATGGGTTCAGATTGGACTCAGAGGGTGTGCTGAGGTTCAAAGATCGAATTATGGTGCCAGATATGGCAGAGGTGCGCAGACAAGTCCTGGAGTGGGGTCATCGTTCCACTTATACGATGCATCCGGGGGCACAAAAATGTACCGAGATTTAAGGCAGCACTACTGGTGGAAGGGCATGAAAAAAGATGTAACAGAGTTTGTATCCAAATGTCTGGTCTGCCAGTAGGTAAAGACCGAACATCTGAAGCCTGCGGGGCTACTGCAAAACCTCGAAGTGCCTGAGTGGAAGTGGGAGAAAATCACCATGGACCTAGTGACCGGGTTGCCTAAGTCAAAAGGCGACTTAGACTCCATTTGGGTGGTAGTGGATCGGTTGACCAAGACCGCGCACTTGATTCCAGTGAAGACTAGCTTTTTTGCCAAACAATACGCCCGATTGTTTCTAGACAAGATTACGGTACCCCAGTGATGATCATATCAGATCGAGGTACCTAGTTCACAGCCCGATTTTGGCAGTCATTCCAATAAGCCTTGGACACTCAAGTGTGTTTCAGCACAACTTTCCATCCACAGACAGACGAACAGTCTGGGAGAACCATCCAAACCTTGGAAGATATGCTGAGGGCCTGCATTCTGGACCTAGCAGGCGGTTGGGAGAAACACCTGCCGTTGATTGAGTTTGCCTACAATAATAGCTATCACAGTAGCATTGGCATGGCTCCCTTCGAGGCATTATACGGGCGGCGGTGTAGGTCTCCTGTGGGCTGGTTTAAGACAGGAGAGACTCTCCTGGTTGGTCCGGACTTGGTTGATGAGGCGGTGAAGAAGGTGCAGCTGATAAAAGAAAGGCTATTGGTGACTCAGAGTCGCCAGAAAATGTATGCCGATAAGAAAGCTAGAGAGTTGGAGTTCGCTGAGGGCGACTTGGTATTCCTAAAGGTTTCTCCTATGAAATGGGTGCTCTGATTTGGGAAGAAAGAAAAGTTGAGCCCTAGGTTCATTGGGCCTTTCCCTATTCTCAAGCAAAGGGGCGCGGTGGCTTACGAACTGGCCTTGCCTCCTAGTCTAAGCAGAGTTCATCCAGTTAGCCATGTGTCAATGCTCCGGAGGTATGTGAAGGATGAATCCCATGTGATTGAGCCGACTGTGGTTGAGGTGGACACAACGGTCTCGTATGAGGAGAGGCCAATGGAGATACTTGGCAAGCAGATCAGGAAGCTGAGGTCCAAGGAGATTCTCTTGGTAAAAGTTAGGTGGGAGCACCACTCCGGGCAAGAGGCCACTTGGGAGATAGAGCGGGACATGAGAGAGCGCTACCCTTCCTTGTTTGAAGGGCCGGTAAGTCCTTATAACCCAACAAAATTCGAGGACGAATTACCCTTAAGGGGGGAAGGTTCTAATACCCGGGGTTTCCTAATATAAAATTTCTCGTGGTGCAGCCCATCGAGTCGGGAGCTAGCCGGGTCGAGTCGCGTGATCATCTTGAATAGCAGGTAAAATTTATTTAAGTCGTATCAAAGTGTTAGTGTTTGAGTGGATAAATATATTGTTTGACTCAAGTTTGGTTTGAGTTTAGTCCGCGGATTGAGTCGGGACTCGAACAGGGTTAGGTGGAGTCGCATAGAGGGCTGAGTAAGTGAATGAGGGGTATATGAGTCATTGGATGAGGGGAGATAAAACCCCACACCCAAGCCAGTTGTGCGGCTCAAGGAGAGAGCCGCACGCAGCCCGAGCAAAAGGGAGAGAGAGGAAGAGAGGGGAGATCTTGTCGACGCTCAAGGAGATCGAAACTCGTCTTCATCAAGGCTTCTTTGTGATCCGATCAAGGTAAGTGGTTAGTGTAGTTTTTGATGGGAGGCGGGTGGACGGCCCTACAAGTTTTGAAATCGGGTTTTTCTTCGTGAGTTCTTGCCGATCGACGAGTTTCTTCATGTTAGAACTTTAATCATTGTTTATACCGTGATCTTGTGTTTTAAAACATGTTGATTTCTCATTTTTGAGGGTTGGCCAAGTAGAGGAAAAAAAGGAAAGGTCATGTCGAAATTTTCCCCAATTTCCTCGCTCGTCTTGCAACCCTCGTATCGTCTTGTGTTCGATATGTTTTAGACTTTTGGATTGATACTCGTGTTGACGTCACAACCATGTTTACCACCCCTAGGGCGTTCGGCCGAGCAGGTTATTACCCTGCTTGAGTCGGCCGAGCCGTGGAAAGGGGAGGGAAATTGGGGCTGTTCAGATGGTTTCGCTGGATCTCACATTATGTCGTCTAAATTCCCACTTTCATGCTTAATGTTAGGTTCAATTTAAATTATATGTTGACTGTTCATCTTGTTAATTGATAACAATTTTAATCTACATTCTCATGAGTATGGAAATATTCTTGCTAATGCCCATATGGACATGATGGTTATGGTACATGCATCTAAGGAAAGGTTTCATTAAATTTCTTATGTCATGTTAAATGGTTGCTATGTTTATTGCATGTTCCTTATTGGTTTAATCAATGAATTATTTACCTCTTAAATTCTGCTTCCTCATGATGTTGTTACTCATGATTAAATTTGGTAAGTGTCGTTGACAATGGTAGGCCGAGTGCTCTTCTATAGTCGGCAAGTTCGATCAATCTAGAAACAATGGTTTAGGTATCTAGTGGTGACATTTAACCTAGATACAAGATACACTTACTAGGTTCTACACCTAGGGAAATAATATGACCCTAGGAGGAGGGTCGGACATGGCCAATGCCCGAAAAACAAAACATAGGAAAACTTGCACAATCAGGTTCTGGTTGTGGTTGAGATGGTCTACTGAGAAGTGTCATTAGCCGAATGGCTATCACACGACTCAGCGGTTTATAGGGTCTTGAGATTACACCAGTAGGCCCGCTAGGTGTTAGACCCGAGTGACGGAGGGTCTTGAGATTTCGTCAGTGGGCCACGCTGACGGTAGACCCGAGTGGGTGGGACTAGCTATCCCTAACCCGGAGGATCTCTGAAGCTAGTGGTCATCCTAGTTGACGGATCCGAATTATAAAGGTTCCTAACTGAGAAGCCCGTAGGGGCTGGTTTGAGTAGGCCGACTGATCGGGTTACGTAGAAGGAAGAACCGAACCTTCCATATATATTTTAGGCCATTATTGGCCGAGCTATTAACATGGATATGGGCCCGAGAGGTCGGTTCATCCATTCCTCGTATTGGCAAACTGATTACTTCTGGGATGTGATTTTATATACATTCATTACATATGTTATTGCCGAGGTTTTAAGTGGAGGTTCGAAAGAACCGCTCACTGAGTTCCTCGTAAACTCACGGTTTTCTTTATTGTTGTTTTGCAGAGCCTAACCAGAGAGGTACGGCTTGGTGGCATGGTGTGCAGGAGAGTAGGCGTGGGTGCAGATCTCATAACTGGCAGTTGTTAGTCGCAGTCGTGTCTAATAGAGTTAGTGTATGCACTGTGTTATTTCTGCAAAAACTTTTAGATGTTTTATTTGGAAAACCTTTGGATGTTATTTTAAAACTTGTGATGATTTAGAACTTGGTTTGATTAAACTGATTTCGAACAGTTAATAAAGTTGGTATTCTTGCTTTTGTTTTTGACTTAATGTTATTCTGGTTATTGTTCTATGAATTGTTGGTCAGTACATAGGGTAGGCTTTGGGGTACTGACTCGTACCCTGGCCGGTCACGCGTACCCTGAGTCGGGACGTGAAATTATTATTATTATTATTATTATTATTATTATTATTATTATTATTATTATTATTATTATTATTATTATTATTATTATTATTATTATTATTATTATTATTATTATTATTATTATTATTATTATTATTATTATTATTATTATTAGGTGTTTGGTGCAGACCTGTATAATAAGTTTGTATAACTTACACTATTGCGAGGTCGAGGACCTCTTGGTCCTCTCTCTCGGATGTGCGTGCTCTGCATCGATGGCGACGACAGCTGCAAGATGTGTGGCATCCTTCCTGGGAAGGCCCTTGACTATCTCAAGCAGACCCTAAAGACTAGGTCGGGTGACCTCGACATGTGAATCTTCGACTACTTCGATGTCGCTGCCGACACTGGCGCTGGGGGCGTCTTCGTAGCTATGATATTTGCCACTCGCAAGGATGCTCGCCCTCTATTCCACGTTGACAAGACGTGGCGCTTCGTAGCGGACTAGGGCAAGCACCTCTTCCGAAAGGCGTCGCCTTCATTATCGTCGTCCTTAGACTTGTTCCTCCGCTGCCTCTGCCAAGGAAGCGAAGGGTTGATAGCGATGGAGAGGGTGATGAATTAGGAAGCGTTCGACGAGGGTTTAATTCTATGGGACACCGTGAAGCCAATGTTGATCCCGTGCTATGACCTACATAGCTCGACGCCCCTTATGTTCTCAATCGTCGACGCTCTAGAGAACAAGAGTTTTAATTTTCGGCCATGGGAGGTCTGTCGTGTGACATGGGCTGAGCCCGGGCGATTCGAGCCGACAGAGATAAGTTCAATGGATGGAGCCACCACATGCATGGAGGCTGAAGAACGTGGAGGGATAAGAATGAAGAAGTCGAGGAAGGGGTAATCGCGTGTGTTTTTTTCTAATGCAAGCTAATGAAGGGGTATGGCGGTGCATTACTAATACATCATGTTTTGTATTATTTCATAATTCATCATTAGTTAATACCCCATTTTAAAACTTCTCAAATGTTGTATAGTATTATCATAATACTATACAAGATACTTATATAGTGTCCCAAACATGCCCTAAGGGGTAAGGTGTTATATCCTAGTTTAGTCTTACATTGAGATTATATTAGATGTTGTGTTGGTTAATAATGGTTGCACTATCATCAACTTCGACTTAAGCATTTTAATTAGGTTAGTGGTTTAAGCCTATGAAGTTAATGAATCAACACTACTAGAATATACCACATCAGCCAAGGGAATCACCGACGGTCGCCTCGGCCGTTAGAATCATTCACAGCTTTTCGACGGCCGCAGTGGTCGTGGCTGATGTAACCAAATCAGCTGTAGCTCGGATAGGACCACCTAGGGCCATCCCTCATAGTTGATGGCGCGCACGGGGCGCAAAATAAAATAAGTTATTAGCCACGGCTTAGCGGGAGCGTGAAAGCCGTTGATGATATGAATAAGTCATTAGCCACAATTAGAAGCAACCGTCACTTATTAATTAATGGCGCGAATGCAGCGTGAAAATAAAACACTCTTCACCGACGGCTTATAGAGGGCCAGCTGTCGGTGATATTAAAATTAAGAATCTACAGTTTTCCGACGGCTGGCGAGCCGTCGGTGAAAATCCTTTTTATTTTTGTTCGTGCCTGACCCTTCCTCTTTCTTCCTCTTGTTGGCTTAAGGTTTTCAACCTTGGTCTTAATCTCGATTTTGATGATAACAAACATGAAACTAATGTTTCATTGAGAAATACTTTCAGGTTCCATATCGGTTAGCGCACGACGTCCTCGATCAGAAATATCAAAGAAATCGAAAAACCAGAAGGACGTTGGTCGACGCACACGAATTCGTCGGGAAGATAGAGTCTAGGTTGAGGGTGTCTAGTTTAAGTTGTAAATCCTTATGATGATGCATAAGAACCCAAAAACCAAACCCGAATCCCAAAATATGAAAACTCAAAAACCGACCTGAAATTCACTAAGCCTAGGGAGCTCCTTGGAGGGCTATAAGACCTAGACATTTTCTTGACACAAAAAATGGTGGTAATTGTTCCTTGGGTAAAAACTAGATAACGAGGTATTTTAAAGAAATTTTTGGAAGCCTTTAGCATACCCATATTTGACCCGGGAGATTAGAAAATTTCTATTTTTCGGAAATTTGTACTAGACCCCAAAAACTATATTTTGATTCTTAAAGCTTTTGATTTTTTAGATATTTTTATTGAATCCAAATGAGGGATAATCCTTATATAACATTTATGTTTTAAAGTTATTTAACTTACTTAGCAAAGATGGAATCCAAACGAGTAGAAAATCCAGCCTAACCAAACTGCTTTGCCTAGGTTCGATCGACCAACTGATCGATCGGCGGCATTTCGGTCGACCGATCTGTCGATCGAACATTTCCCAAAATGGGCAGAATGTTTCGGTCACTCAGGCGGTCGATCGACGATCGACCGGACAAGCGACCGACGGGCTGTAACGGGCAAAATATCGCCGTTGAGAAGAGAGAGCTCTCTCTTCTCTTCATGGCTTATAAATAGGAAGCCATGAGAGCCTTCCTTCATAATGTTGATCACCTCTAACCTCCTTGAGCCATCTTTGGATTAATTCTAAGCCTTCATTTAGCCAATCTTGCGAAAACGCTAGCTTGAGCCAAAAACCTTGATCTTGCCTTCATTCCTTCATTGATTAACCATCAAAGGCATCAAGAGAAGCTAGGAATCTTATTTTGGATCTAAGTATTTTATTGTTTGATTTATTGCTCCATTTAGTGTTGTATTTTCTTGTTTATTTCTTTATATTTGAGTTTGTGTTAGACCTAGAGTGTAGGTCTTGAAATTGGGTGGTAGCCTTGGTGTTTGAGGTTTAAATCCACCGGTGTAAACATAGTTTACTAGGATTAGTTGAGTTGTCCCTTAGGATTGAGGTGGAAGAGTTCTCTCGGTAAGAAGGTGGAGACTTCCGGGTGTGGAAGTGCCTTAGGTTGAGAGTGAGATTCTTTAGGTCAAAGTCCTCGTTGTAAGGGAAACAAGATTAATCTAGTAAAGCTAAGTTTGGAAATCCTAAGTGGGGTGCTTAGGTAGTGGAGTAGGCATTGGGGCCGAACCACTATAAATCACCGTGTTTGCATTGCTTCTTCTTGCGTTTGTTTAATTAGCATATTCACTTTGCTTCCACTTGTTATTGGATTTATTAAATTGCCTAAGTTACCAAGTAAATGAGTAAAATCGGAATTAGGCGAATCGATTAGTAAACACACTATTCACCCTCCCTTTAGTGTAGGCTATTTCACCAACACCTCTTTCTTCTCTGCTCTCGTCGATGTTGCCTGTTGCCGCCGCCGTCCATCGCTGCCGGTTGCCGTCCGTCGTTGCCTGTTGCCATCGCCGTTAGTCACCGCCGGTGTCCCTATCCCTGCCGGTAAGTATATCCTCCTCTCCCCATCTCCCTCCTCTCGATTTGGCCCTCTCCGCGCTGGTGTCTACACGCTGACGCCATGATTTGGGGCCAATTACCATCAGCCCCAATGCAATAGTAATCGGCTGATGCCGACTACTGTTCATTCGGTTAGGGTTAATTAACCCTAATCAATCATGCGATTAGGGTTTAATTAAATTAATTACAAAATATATCCTGACTTTTGACGTGTTTCCCAAATCTATCCACACTTTCTAATTTTTCCAATTTAGTACACCACTTTTTGATTTGTTACAAATTTATCCCACCGTCTATCCAGCGTTAACTTTGTCGTCAAAATGCTGACGTGGCACTGTTGACGTGGCTAATAATCCCAGTCAGCATTCAAATGCAATTTTTTTAACTTATTTTTTTTCGGCCCCACCAAACCTAGTCAGCAACCATTTAAGGGTTAATTACAAAATATATCCCGACTTTTGACGTGTTACCCTAATCTTTCCCCACTTTCTAATTTTTTCAATTTAGTACAACACTTTTCGATTTGGTACAAATCTATCCCACCGTCTATCCAGCGTCAACTTCGCAATTTTCAACAGAGAGAAGAAAAACCTCTCTTCCGTTGAAAATTTTCTTGTCAAAACAAAGTCTACAACGGCAAATCATATTTAACAGTATCATTACTGTTGGAAAATTTTACAATATCATATGAAATCTTACATTTAATAGTATCATCACTGATGGGAAATTTCTAGGGTTTATACTAACCATACCAGACAGAAGGGGGAAGGCAAGCGAGCAGGTGAAAATTAATAGAGAGATACCATAGTTGACAGGGATGAAGACAGGTAGCACGAAGAGATGCAGACGACGTCGGGGGATTGAGAGAAAAGCGAGCGGTGAGCAGGCGACAAGATCGGGGAAGAGGCGAGCAAGCGATTTTAAAGGTGGATTTTTTTAATTAACTTGTCGTGATCTTCTAATTGGGTTTGGTGGGGCCAAAAAAAAGAGAGTTAAAGTTCACGTTTGAATGCTGACTGAGATTATTAGCCACGTCAACATTCAGACGTACGATGTTGACGCTGGGTAGACGGTGGGATAAATTTGTAATAAATCAAAAAGTGATGTACTGAATTGGGAAAATTAGAAAGTGGGGATAGATTAGGGAAACACGTCAAAGTTGGTATATATTTTATAATTAACCCTGTTGCTGACTGGGTTTGGTGGGGCTGGAAAAAAAATAAGTTAAAAAAAATTGTGTCTGAATGTTGACTGGGATTATTAGCCACGTCAGCATTTAGACGACAAAGTTAACGCTAGGTAGACAGTGGGATAGATTTGTAACAAATCAAAAAGTGGTGTACTGAATTGGGAAAATTAGAAAGTGGGGATAGATTTGGAAAACACGTCAAAAGTCAAGATATATTTTATATTTAACCCTTTAATTAAATCCTATTTTTTTAAAATTATTGTTAATTATTTAATTATTATTAATTAGTTGATTTGGGTTTAATGTTAATTAGTGGACTCGCGCCGGAATCGTCCGCTGTGGACTCGTGGCCAAATCGTCCACTGTGGACTCATGCTAGAATCGTCCATTGTGGACTCGTGGCCAAATCATCCATGGTGGGCTCGCGCCAGAATCATCCATTGTGGACTCTCACCGGCATCCATAAATTTAGAAAATAAATTAATCATGACGAGTTGATACGTTTCATGTACGCATCGACGAGTCAAGTTTTAATTTTGCAAAACCTTAGATCCGTTCAGGGGTTGTATGTTCCCGTAAACGAAGTAAATAATATAAGTTTCACACACTTGAATATTTATCTACAAAAAAGACTATGAATGCCAGGGTCTGCGTCAAATGGACAATGTATGCTGAATGTGATGTTGACTTTTGCGAACTAATGGAAGAAGTCATAGAATTGCAATTTTTCGGATGTAAATCACTTGCCCTTTTTAAATGTCATTTGTTCGATACAAGCGATAGGGGCATGAGAGTTTATCCAAAGTATAAATAGCTAGTCGATATCAATTACAAATCAAAATTGGCTTCAAATGAGCCATTTATATTAGCATCTCAAGCTGAACAAGTATATTATATGCAGTATCCGTCTCGAAAGAAAGATAGGGCAGATTGGCATATAGTCTATAAGATTAAAGGCAGAGAAAAAATTGACCCAGTAGTTAGAGAGAATGAGCCAGCAGATAACTTCTATCAAGAAGAGGATCCTTCCGAAGTGGAACGAGTTAGTCCAATACTCGAGGATGATGACACAGAGTTAGTTCAATTGGAAATAGAATACGTTGATTACGATGATAATGAAGTTGAGGAATGACAGATTGATGATGAGGGAGAAGAAGAAGAATTTCAAGATTCCGATACATAAGAACAATAAGAAGAGTATTACACGAATGATGATAATGACGATGACGAATAATTATAAATATGAAGTATATATTCAATTATTAAATATATCTATTAATCTATTGTATATAATCTAATTATATTAATTTTTTACAACTATGATTCGAGATATCAGTTCCCGAGGAGGCATTCCTTGTAGGACCCCTCGACGATTACCACCCGCCCCACCTGTACCCACTGACCCTTCTACCACCATCCCCCCACCTCCGGCCATCATCCCCTCACCTCCAGCCACCATCCACCCACCTGATTCGTCCACCGTTCCCTCACCTGATCTGGCCACCATCCCCTCACCTCTAGCTACCATCCCTCCGCCACCATCCGCAGATCCAGGACCATCGTAGGCCAAGAGGGCCTAACAGAATTCTCCCTCCGCCACCTGAGGGAGAACTACGCAGAGCAGTTAGTGTGAGCGAAAGACGGTAAGTATATGCATTAATTATTTCTTATAATTTATTTATAATTCAAAAATCATAATACGAATTTATATTTGGTGCGGATTTGAGCAGGAGGACGTCCCCCGCACGATAGTGGGGGACGATCCGAAAGTTTATGCATGGGGTGTGGCCTACATGGTCTCACGTGCCCCGTGAGCATATGGATTTATTATGGCGAGAGTTCTCGATAAGTATATTTATTAAATTAATGTTAATGTTAAATATTGATCGGTAACAATAATTTTTTGTTGCAGGTTCATTATACATGGTTGGAGGACGAGACCAATTTTGTTGAGGCTGCATGGGAGTGTGTTGCCCGCGCTCGCTATAGCGGGCTGCTTCAGTAAGCCCGTCAGACCATGATGAGATGGCTGGGGGCCACACAGATAGGGCAGACTCAGGGTTACGCCCCTGAGTGGATTCCTGGCCCTCTGTGGGACCAGCTCGTTGAGCGGTGGGCCACGCCTAAGTGGCAGGAGGTCTCCTAGACTGCGTCGAGAAACCGCATGTCCAAGGGGGGGGGACGGCACGAGGGTGCGCCATACTGGTGGCTCCGTGTCTTTTGCGGTTCATGATCATTGTATGGTATGTATAATTTAATTATTTTTAATTAAATTATATATTATGTATAATGATACTAATGTATTTGTTTTCTAATGTAAGATGCGTGTGGCGGAGGATGACACTGTCCAACGCCCGTCGATGATGGAGGTGTTTGAGCGCACTCATCGTCGTCGACGAGGAGCGGGGGACTACATTGATAGCAGAGCCTCGATTATAATGGTAAGTATTTATTTCTATTTGATTTACACAATTTTTATTTATAGTTTATATATATATATATTTAAAATATAAACACGTGTAGAAAACATACACGAGGACTGTGATCGAGCATGGAGGCACACCGGAGGAGTTCGACGCAGGAGCTTGGGTGGAGGCCGCAGGTGGCTGGGAGCACGATCATGCTTATGGCTTTGTAGACAGTGGTCATGCACGTGCCGTGCTCTGGCCACTTGGGGAACCGACCCCTCCGACTGCGGGTGAGCGGCCCTCGACATCCCGGGCGCAGGACCAGAGCCGTATAGCGGCCTTGGAGTCGGAGCTCACCCAGCAGAGATAGGCTATGGAGGAGTAGAGGCTAGAGATGGAGGAGCAGAGACAGACGAATGAAGAGTCGAGACAGATGATGCGAAACATACAGGCACTCATCACTCAGATTGCGTCTCACTCTAGCCTTCTACCGATGATGTCACAGTCGTCGTCCTCCTCGACCCAGTCGTTGTCGACTCCACCGCCTCCACTGTAGCCGTGAGATTTTGGTTTATTGTATTTTGTTTATATTTTGATACTTGTTTGTATACTGATAGTTGTTATAATATGTGATTGAAAATAGATTGTAATATATAAATATCATTGTATACAAAAATTTACAAAAAAATATTTTTTTCAGTTACAAGATATACCTTCAGCCACGGCTTACACACGGTCGACCGTCACTAAGCCGTGGCTGAAAGCTTATCGTAAATGGTTGATGGCCTGGGTGGCACCAAATATCACGATTGCTAATAGTATCACCAACGGCCCGAAGCCGTGGCTGATGTATTTTTATTAGTGACAGCCGCCTATAGCCGTCACTGATGTGTTTAAATCAGCGACAACGCCCGTGGCTATTGTTGATGATTAGTTGTGACGATTGGGAAAGACCGTCACAACTTATCTGAGATGTGCACATCAGTGACGATATTTTGCCACGGCTAATGCTGTCTGTGATAGTTGTCACCGACGGTTCATCCACGGCTTGAGCCGTCGGTGATGACGATAATTCTAGTAGTGCAATTATCCTATTGATTGAGTCGTAACAAATGGTATTAGAGTATAACTTAGGCATGATGAGAGAGCCTATGTAAAAAAGGACTGCTCATAGATGGGATAAAGTTGCTACTCAGTTTGAGCTATGCGTTAGACTTGAGTTGGGTCTTGATGATAACACCAAAACATAATTAGAGGAGATTGTTATATTCTAGTTTAGTCATGCATTGGAAATATATTAGATTGTAAAACTCGAAAAAATTTCCTAATATAAAAATCTATTTTTGGTGCAGCGCGCCGGACCAGGGGATAGTCGAGTCGAGCCTCAGGATCGCCTCGAGTGAAAAGGTATGACTCGACTAATGATGCATGGAATTTTATTGGGTGATTGACTTTCCTTTTATGCAATCATACCTTAAATCAAGTTTAAATCGACTCATGTTGTGGGTTGAGTCGGAACCCAAGTTGAGTTCGGGTTTAGTCGAGTTTTGAGTATGAGTCAGGTGAGTCAAGAGCCTATATGGAAGGCTAGATGAGGGATTAAAACCCCTCATCCTTGTGCCGTGCGACTCATCCTTGGAGTCGCACAAGGCAGCCTAGGGAGAGAGGGAGAAGAGCAAGGAGAAGGGGGACTTGGATCAATTCGGGATTTCGCGCCGTCGCCAGAAGATTCAAAGTCATCGTCATCCGATCTTTCGTTCTCCGTAATCAAGATGAGTGGTTAGAATTTGAAAACTTGGGGGAGGCGGGTAGCCGAATCCCTAGATGTGATAGGATGAGTTTTCTCGCGATCTTTTCGACGGATCTTGGTTTCATCGATGTGTATTCACTATTTTGTACGAGTTCTTGTCGGATCATCTTATTTCTTTGCCGATTTCTTAAGTACTAGGGCTGCTGAGTCACGGGAAAAGGGGAAAGGTCATGCCAAAATTTTCCCCAATTCCCTTGACGGAAAGAAAGCCCTTGGACGATCTCATGTTCATGAATGATGTAGTCTTAATCGTCAATTTTACGTGTTATGAAGCATGTCTTCCCTAGAAACATTCGATGTGGCCGAATGAACCCTACACCTCATGAAGAGGGTTTGGCCAAGGGTAAGGGAAGGGGTAAAATAGTCCACTTCATATTAAGTTATATCGGAATCGAAGAATTAGAGGCATAGTTAGAGTCCCCTTTCCCTTTTCTACCTTAAGGGCCATGGCCGAGCAAGGTTTTCCTTGCTCATGGCTTGGCCAAGACTAGGGAAGGGGAAAGAGGGTAGCTTTAGATGGAAACTTTCATGGTTATAAGATTCAACAATAGAGGTATGATGATACTTAGGAAGAACACCAATCATAGCAAGTAAATTCATTGATTATAAGATTGTAGGAATGCTAGCTTTATGACCATCCTTAGCATTAGATCTTTAATGTTGCAATTGTTTACCATGTTTAGTATTTCCTACATTTTTGAATTCATTGCTACCTTGCCATGCTAGATAATTGTTTCTTATTGAGCTTAATTCCTAAGGTAGTGTAAAGTTGTTATGCATGAATATTATGGTTATATATAGTAGATGTTGTAACATTTGAATATTTTTCTTTAGATTATACATGCTGTCCAAAAATATTCATTGGCGGAATTCCAAAGTCGATACAAGGAATTCCTCACCCAAAGTAGTGTGGAAGGTTAGATAACATGTAAGGCGTCACAAGACGTTCATCGTACTTATATGAAAACTTAGCTAGGAGATGATATCACTTCTAGGACTTCTTGTAAATATTTGGAAACCTAGAACTCTTAGGTGTACACATTTTGGAAGGGCGACATAAATTGTTGATCATGTAGCCCGGATTAGGGCCAGATATGGGCAATGGTGTATATATGGAAACCTTAGGACATTGATTGTGTGATGTGCTTGAGATGGTCCGCCGAGGAGCGTGGAGGTCGGGAATGACCAATGCTCAGCTCGGCCAGTGTTGGGTCTTGAGGTGCACCAGCGGGCCCGCTAGGTGCCAGACCCCTGCTGGGTGGGACTAGCTATCCTTACCCCAGACGATGTCCGAAGACTAGTGGACCATCATAGTCGATGACCCGAGATTATTTGCTTACATTTTGAGATGATGTGGCCGATGGCCAGTATGATACTACCTGATATGGTAGGGACAGTTGTAGCCGAGATATTTATTTCATAAGTAAGCCCAAGGGCCGGACCCTGGAGGCTTGATAGGCTGAGATGGTAGGTTATCACATGTTCAGTTTGTACAGATTGACCCATTGGGGTCGGTAGTCGCATTAGAAGTAGTTTACCTCCTTGTACATTCATTTTGTTGCCTTATATGATATGCATGCATAACTAAGGCTTAGGTGGAGGTTCGCTAGAGCCACTCACTGAGTCCCAAGTGTATATATATGGAAATCCTAGGACATTGATTGTGTGATGTGCTTGAGATGGTCCGCCGAGGAGTGTGGAGGTCGGGAATGACCAATGCTCAGCTCGGCCAGTGTTGGGTCTTGAGGTGCACCAGCGGGCCCGCTAGGTGCCAGACCCCTGCTGGGTGGGACTAGCTATCCTTACCCCAGACGGTGTCCGAAGACTAGTGGACCATCATAGTCGATGACCCGAGATTATTTGCTTACATTTTGAGATGATGTGGCCGGTGGCCAGTATGATACTACCTGATATGGTAGGGACGGTTGTAGCCGAGATATTTATTTCATAAGTAAGCCCAAGGGCCGGACCCTGGAGGCTTGATAGGCTGAGATGGTAGGTTATCACATGTTCAGTTTGTACAGATTGACCCATTGGGGTCGGTAGTCGCATTAGAAGTAGTTTACCTTCTTGTACATTCATTTTGTTGCCTTATATGATATGCATGCATAACTAAGGCTTAGGTGGAGGTTCGCTAGAGCCACTCACTGAGTCCCAAGTGGACTCACAGTTTATTCTTTATTTTTGCAGAGCATGGGCAGTGACTTTGGCATGTCGACATGGTGCAACTGGTGGGCGAGAGGCGGTGCCATATCTCGTAGCGGCGTCCATGAGTCTTAGACTAGTGTCTAGTAGTTGCTTTTAGTTTTTGTACTGATAATTGTATTTAAAAGAGTTGTGAAACTTGTTACTTAAAACGTTCAGTTATTTTGATGTTGGTGTTCTTACTTGTTTTGGAAAATATAAAATTGTGACTTTGAAAACTTTTAATAAAGTGTGTTGAGATTTCTTTTATCGATACAATTTGATTTTCCTTATGTCAGTGTATACAGTAGACTACAGGGCAGGATGTAGGCCCTGGCCGGTCACACTACCCTCAGTTGGGGTGTGACATAGATGTTGAGTTTGTTAATAAGGCTTGGCGAGTTACTACCACCAATTTTAGCTTAAACATTTTAATTATATCAATAGTTTGAGTATATGAAGTTGATGGACCAATTATCTTATCGAGCCAGTTTTAACATAAGGTGTTAAATGAAAATATTTTTTTTTAGGATTATTGGATGAAAATGGCCTCAACTTTTGTGAATTTCTCAATTTTGGTCAATCCTTTGATTGGTCTCAATTGTATATAAGAAATTTAACATTGATTCCAATAATGGCCCCACGTAAACTAGTTGTGATGTCGACCGTTAACTTGCTGACGTGGCGATCCAAAAATAATTTTTAAATATCACAACGTTAGAAGGGATCCACATAGATTTAACATAAGGTGTTAAATGAAAATATTTTTTTTTAGGGTTATTGGATGAAAATGGCCTCAACTTTTGTGAATTTCTCAATTTTGGCCAATCCTTTGATTAGTTTCAATTGTATATAAGAAGTTTAACATTAATTTCAATAATGACCCCATATATGTATCATCAAACTCTACACTACAAACTGATATATATGTACCATCAACTACTACTACTACTACTACTACTACTACTATCATGGAGGAAGGACGAAAACAACAAATCAATCATTAGAATATATTCAATTCTTCAAAAATATTATTAAGAAACAAAAGAGTCGAGTGGTTTGAAACATCAGAGCAAAAGCTCCATTTGGTCATTTCATTTTTACAAATAATTATTTTTATTATGTTGATTAAATAACTTTTCAATTGGTATATTTCTCAATTTATATGTTATAGAATAGATCAAAAAGAGCAGAAAGACTTTATGCGATTTTTTCATAGAGTATAGTTTCATTAAAAGACTTTAGTCCAATTTGTAGTATTTTTTTTTGAAATGAAATAATTTATTTAACGATTGATTATAAGTTAAGTACATTAATAAGATCCAATGAGTTTTTTTTATTAATAATTCCAGTTAAACTATTTTGAGCAAGTAGTTCAAGTCTAAGAAATTAAGAAGTTAGTTATTTCATTGAATGAATCATAACAACCGTTGTCATGGCAAACCTAGTTAATTTTAAATTTGACAGAACAAACTTATATGACAAAGAATTGTTTGAATATAAGATGGAGTCTAATCATTTGAGGAGTGTGTGATGATTAGTTCTGAGAGAGTGATGACAAACTCTTTTCACCCGCCACCTCTGAAACCGAAAAAGCCACCATATCTGATGTGCTCCACGGATCTAATGAAAGGGAGGACGGTAAGGAACATGGGAGAAAACACTGAGGAGGTAAAAGCAGTGAGATCGAGATTGGCTCTAGCGGGAGGAATGGTTAAGGAAAGCGATACGAGAAAACAAATTTGGGAAAAAGAGATGGAATGAGAATCTCCAACACAAATCAGGGCATTCCTCTTAGGGCAGGACTATTCAGAGGATTGGAATACTTCACTTCACTTGAACCGATCAAGAAAATCAACAAGTTTGTGTTTGTGGTTCTATTGTAATAAAATATTTTTTTTTTTATGTGAAAAAGATTCGTATCAATAATTATGATTTTATATATGGACAATTCCTCGCTACCTTGTTCATTCGCACCCCTCCTTTTCTATTGCATCCTTTCTTTTCTATTAAATTTTTTTGATTATTTTATTTTTATTATATGATAAATTTTTAACTTTTCATATATATAAACAGATAGACTATAAATGACATCTTTTATGTTAATGACACGGAAGACTCCATGGGAAAATGATGGTTCAATTTGATGTTGTCTAACAAAAAGTTGAAACATAGGTGTGGGCTAAATAAATCAATGGATGATCTTGATGGTATTGGATAGACCAGTATATAGGCTGTATCTATTTCTTCTTCTTTTTTATTCTCGTAAAGTTTCTTTATTTGGTACAGTTGATAAAAATCATTGTTTTAGACGATGCATATGTAGAAAGCCTATTTTTTTACTGGTTCTTCAGAAAAATATGTTGATCTTGTAGAAACAATTAAGGAGTTTCAACTGATCCTTTCTAGAGAATTAGATAGTCCCGATCATTTCCCGTGCATCATCCTAGTAGAGTACTTGTGTCTATGTCAATTAAAGAGACTAAAAAATAGTAAATATTTTTACTAGTAAGTGTAAGGATAATGATATGAATTTTTCCAAATAAAAATTGGGTATGGACTCAAAAGATAATTCATTGATTGAGGTTAAGAAATTAACAATATAATTCAATGATGATTTCTCATCAAGTAGATTCTTTTGATGTTCAAATTCTGAAGAATTATTAGAAATAGAAAAAAATCTGTGAACCTTTATTCCCATGTCTTTCAGTTATTTTATCGTCTATTTTAATTTAACATTTCTGTGAAATATATACACGAATTATTTCTAAATTATAACAAGAATTATAAATTTCAAAATACTATTTATTTCGAATTCAAACTTGGAGGGGCCTTGATTCTTTTAAGAACTTCTTAAAAGGCTCCTTATACAGCTGCTTCGTTTTGAAGAAAAGAAAGAAAGATGGAGTCTCTACTAGTTTATATTCCACGTGTTGCTAATTAGGAAGTGATTTTATGTTGTGTTTGACTTAATTTTGATCTTGACCAAAATATCAAGATATAAATGAGAAACTAGAAAATTCCCACGCTTCACAGTGAAATTAAAATATTTTATAAATAAATTTAATTTAATAATCATAATAATATTAATTTTATTTTTTAACATGTAAAATAAATACATCATAATCAAACATAATAATAAAGAATATATGTATTTTTTGACGTAATAAAACTTTTATAAAATAATTATAGAATAAAAAGTTATAAATTTGATTATATTAAAGAATATAATGTTAAAATATAATTAAACATTATGATATAAATATAAAGTTGTTTATTAATAGATCCAAAAATAAAGATTAATCTTACAATAATTAAATTTAAATTGAACAATAATAATAAAGTTTAATATACTCAATAAAAAGATAATGAAATGTTTAATAAAGATGGCTATAATTTTTTAATATAATAATAAATAAAATTAATATAAATAACATTAAGCATAATTACTAAAAATAATATAATCTATAAATTAGAATCATAGCTTAAGAAAATTATAATTTTGATATAGGTTAAATAATGAAAGTAAAAAAATAGAGAAAAATTTTAAAAATTATAATTTTGATAAAGGTTAAATATTAAAATAAAAAAAGAAAAAAGATTTTTTTTTTTAAAAAATAAGAGTCCAACTCCTGTGTATCACATGATTATATTATTAATATCACTATATTATCTTAAATGAAAGTAATAGATAAATGCTCAAACTATACAAAAACAAATTAATGAAAAACTTGAATATCCTATTAATATAAAAAATAATATTTTTATTCACATGTAGTAAATAATATAGAAATAAATATGTTATATATATCCACATTTCTTTCTATTTTATAAATTTAATTATTTCTTAACTTTTGAAATTTTAGGGATTATTTTAGATTTATTATATTTGATGAACTTTTACGTGAAAAGACGCAACTTATCATATATATAAATACAACACTTGTCTCATCGTCACGCTCACATTTTTTAGGATTATTGATTTGAGAGAGAGGAGGTGCATGACGTGCAGATGTAGAGTACTTGTAGGTTGAAAGAGATTTCTCATTCTACAGTGAAATTCTTCTCTATCTTTTTCTTTCAAGCCATTAGTGAAGGGTAGCATGTAAATTTGAGAGGATTTATCATGATCGGTGTTCGAGATTGAATTTTGTTAGAATTTTTGGTGTTCTTGGAGTTTTTCAACAGATTTTATATTTTTCAGAGTTTTTTCGACGATTGTTACCTTTTTAAGAGTTTTTCGTTGAATTGCCCAAAAAGAAAAGGCCGGGCCACGAAGGCTTCGACGAACTACCCAGCCAAACAACACTTCCCAGCCTGGCATGAAATTTATTATAAATGTATTATATATACCTATTATATAAAATTATTTATTTAGATCAATTATATTTATTCAAAATTTATTTTTTTTCTTATAAATTGTAAAATTTAGAAACAAAACAAAAACTTTAATGAAAATTTTAGAAATTAAACTAAATTAAGGAATGACTAAGTATTTAATTAATAATATAATCAAACAATATTAGTGTAGTTTGAAGTATTTAATTTTCCACAAAATGCATATATCAACTTGACAAAAAATTGTAAAAAAGTAAAATTATAACCAAAATTTAAAAGTTAATAATAAATATGTATCAAAAGTTCATATGAACTAATACCACGAAAATAAAAATGAAGTTAAAATTTTATTAGAAATTATAGATAGTAAATAATAATAATATGGGTTAATTAATGAATATATCACGACTTTTACCGAATTTCTCAAATCTATCACGACTTTTCATTTGTTTCAAATGCAGACTTCAACTTTTGATTTATTTCAATTGTATCACACCGTTAGACTCAGGTTAAGTTTTTCGTTAAATTGCTGACCTGACATCGATGACGTGTCAATCTAAGTCTAGTCAGCTATTATAAAAATTAGGTAAACTGATGTGTATTAGTAAGTACAGTATTTTGGTTATTTATTAAATTAATGTACTTACTAAGACACGTCATCTTACCTATTTTTTATATATTAAATTAATGCTTGACTGGACTTAGGTTGACATGTCACCGATGCTAGGTCAATAGTTTAACGAAAAACTTAACCCGAGTCTGGCGGTGTGATACAATTGAAATGAATCGAGAGTTGAAGCCTGCATTTGAAACAAATGAAAAGTCGTGATAGATTTGAAAATTTCGGTAAAAATCGTGATATATTCATTAATAAATACTATTAATAATATAGAAAATAAATTTTAAAATAGAAAGTAAAATAAATAAATGATATATAATATATCGTGTAAAGTGTATATTGAAAAAATTGAAATGATGAAATCATGAATGTTTTTCTAATGAAAGTTTAAAGAAAATTGAATCAATTTTATAATTCGATCGTATTAAAATAAAATATGGTTTAGATAGACATTTAAACGAGGTTTTGGATTGTTGTTGAAAAAATTATAATCCGAAAAAAATATTAATGGAAAAACTAAGTAATAGAACATATTTAAGAAATTATAAATATTTAAAATTTTGAATTTTTACACGACGTTAAACAAAAATAACAAAAATAAAAGTTAAAAAATTAAATAAAAGTTGAGGTAGTCATTTTGAAAATTTGAATTTTTAAAATATAAATAGTTGCATCAAATTAAGAATTCAACAAATTAAGAATATTAAAAAAAATCAAATTTTAATGAGCAGTAAATAAAAGATAATAATATTTTTAAATATTTACTGAAATTAAGAATAAAAAAAGTTTGAAATAAATTTTTTGATTTGAGAATAAAATTAGAATTAAAAATATATAAAAAATAAAAATAGTTAAAATCAAAAAGAAAAACAAAAACAAAAACAAAGAAATAAAATAATTAAAAAGAAATTAAAAAAACAAAGAGAAGGCAACCCTCCTTTCTCAGTGCTGCCGTATAAATTGTAAAAAAAATTGAAATGGCAGCGCTGCCTTTTTTTCTAAAAGGAAAAAGGAAAAAAAAACCGAGGTTGCTACCGTACCGCCCACACCAACAACTTTCAATTTTACTATATAGTAGATACTTCCATTAAAAGAAGGTATAACTGAATGTGGAGACCGGAAAAAAAGATGATAGGCGTCAAGGGCGAAAGTTTCGCTCTGAGTAAAAGTTCTTCCCAAATTTGGATCTCCAAAACAAAAAAATCATCAGATCTGACTACGATTCAGAAAGGATTAATGTCTCCTACCAATGGCGCTTGCAGACCTTCATCTCCGAAGGACGAAATGGCAAAGAGAAATGTGGAAATGGCTGAGGGTGCATCTGACAAAGTACCTAACCCTAACTCATTGAGGATTAAACAGAAGAAGCCATGTTCGTGGGTTGCCTTGTTCAAGGAGGCAAATCTCAATTCCTCGGCGGAAATCAATACAGCTGCGAACTCAAGGATGAAAGCGATATAGAGCAGTTCTTTAGGAGAGGTCTTCATCGAGGACGATCTAATGGAATTGGCAAGGATGAACTGGATTAATTGCCTATATGGTAACTATTTCGGGAAAACTTCCCCTCTTTTGCTGGTTCAAATGATTTTGCCTAAGATCTGGAAGATTAAGCACAATATGCATGTAGTAGATCTGGCTTCTGGTTTTTTCTGCTTTAAATTCGCGAATATTGATGATATGAATCATGTGTTGTCTAATGACCCTTGGTTCTTAAATGGGCAAGTGTTGCTCCTAGTGCCTTGGAAAGCCAATTTCCAATCGCTGCGGGAGAAAATTGAATCCATCCCTGTTTGGATCCAGCTTCTTGGACTCCCCATTGAATACTTGCAAAGGGAAATATTGATTAAAGTGGCATCAAGCATAGGGCAGCCAATTAAAGTGGATGAGGTCACTGCTAGAGGGCTCAAAGCTAAATATTCCAGGATCTGCATTCTGTGGAATTAAACAAGAAGGTGCCTAATGGAGTGTGGATCAACAGCTCAAGTGGTAGGTTTTGGCAGGCTGTGGCCTTCGAGAATGTACCCAGACTGTGTTTTAATTATGATAAGATGGGACATGCTGCTGAAAACTGTTTAGAGAATGAGAAGACAAGAAATGTTAATGTATTAAACCCCACTACTGAAAGTAAAGATCACCCGGCAAAGGTTATCAGTATGGAAGAAGAGGCAACAGGGGAGATTCATGGTCCTTGGCAAATAGTCAGTCAGTAGGAGAAAGAAACCTCCTCCTGGTAGAAAGGAAGCACCAAAATCTAAGGTTTCAGCTGAGTTAACCTCCAAAGATGCACAATTGTCAAATGATATGGTAATGGAAAGGACTAGTCAAAGTTTCCTTAATTTGTCTGATAAGAATGGGGAAAATAAGCAGGAAGCATCTAACAAAAACAAGATGGTAATTGACCAAGATGTGAACCCATTCAGTAGCTCTAAGATCACAGATTGGAAGGACCTTCAGGATAAGTCAATTGATTTCACAGCCTCAAGGTCAGAACCTGTGACAGTACCTATATAAGTGAATGCAAGTATAGAAAAGTTACACAAGAAAATGATAGAAATATTTGAAATTACAGTCAGTGAAGTTAAGAAAAATATAACTAGTATGCAAGAGGAAAGTTACATTGATACAACAACTAATTCACAGATAGGAAACACTAGAAGAAGGAAGCCTTTATCTCAGGTTATTCATGCTTCTAGTTTCCCTTTCAACATTAAGCAAAGTACGGGGAAAAAGAGAAGGGTTTCTAATGACCCCAAGGTCATTCCAAATGATGGAGACCCTGTGCAGGATAAGGAGAACATGGAGCCAAACCTATGTCAATGAGGATCCTGTCATGGAACATAAGGGGGGTCTCAAAGTGGCTGCTTGGGACCACCTAAAAGTCCTAATGGAGACGAATAAGCTTGAAATTGTATTGCTTGTAGAATCACATTTGACTGAGGAAAATTCAATGTCTTGTATCAGAAAGTTTGGAAGAGATTGAGAGGGTACCTTTGTAGCAGGTAATGGGAGGTCAGAAGGCCTTATCCTAGTTTGGAAATGTAGCATCTTTGAAGCAAGGAAAGTCTTCCACTGCAGTCAACTGATGAATGTAATCATGCTCCCTAAAAATAATAGGCCTTGGATGTTGAGCTGTGTTTATGCCAACAACAGTTCATCAAAGAGAATGTTACTATGGAACTTTTTGAGTAAGATTGACACTGAGAACTTACCTTGGTTATTGATTGAGGACTTCAACTGTATAGACAGACAAGAAGATAAAAGAGGAGGTAATCCTTTTGTCTGGGGACAATCAATAAATGACTACAGGGAGCTTTGTATGACTGCTGGGCTAATGGAGGTGAGATATCATGGAAGCAATTACACTTGGTGCAACAATAGAACAGGGACAAAGAGAATTTGGGCTAGATTAGATAAGGCTCTCATGGATTGGAAGTGGCTGAACTTATATAGTGATAATACAGTACTCCACCTTAGTAAGATTGCTTCAGATCATAAGCCGATCTTACTCACTGCTGATAATGCCAGGGCCATTAGAAGTCAAACAAAGAATTTTATATTTGAGCACTACTGGCTTGACTATAAAGATGTGGAAAATATGATAGCAGATAACTGGTGCTGTAGGGAGGAGAGTGTGGATAGTATGGAAAGTGTGAGTCTAAGGCTTATGAAATTAAGTAAAAGCTTGGCTACATGGGCAAAAAAAATATTGGTCCAATTGAAAAAGAACTTAGCACAACCAAAGCTGAACTTGAAGCATTGGACAGATTGGATGAGTTAGGCATTTGCAATGATGATCAAATAAGTAAGATGAGAAGCCTCTCAAATAAAGCAATGGCCTTAAACAGACAGCTCCATATCAAGTGGTGGTCAAAGGCAAGGACTAAATGGATGGATGAAAATGATAAAAATATTAAATACTTCCATTGCTTAGCTAAATACAAATGGAGCAAAGACAGAATTATCATTATAAACTTGGATGGAACTCAGATCATTGATCCATTGGGTATTGTTAATGCATTTGCGAAATGGTACAAGGACCTTTGGAAGGAAGAGTCAGTGGAAGTTAATTGCTCTGACTAGGAATTTGCAAGGAATCTTAAGTGGAAAAGAATTTCAAAAAGTAAGGGTGAAAGCCTATGTAAGGAGTTTAATGCAGATGAAATTTGGAGTGCAGTAAACAATCTTGGGAGAGGGAAATCAACAGGCCCGGATGGATATAATGTGGAGTTCTTCGTTAAATATTGGAGCATCCTGAAGAACTCAATTGAATTGGCTCTGAAAGAATTCCACAATACTGCTAAAATTCCTGACATGTGGGGGGAAACAAATGTTATCTTTGTTCCTAAGAAAGAAGCCCCTAATGAGATTGTTGACTATTGGCCAATTGTTTTATGCAATGTTACATACAAGATTTTGTCTAAGGTGATTGTAGGTAGGCTAAAACCTTGCATTAGGAGCATGATATCCAAGGAACAAAGTACTTTCATTCAAGGAAGAAGAATGCATGACAACATCCTCATTGCAAGCGAAATAATCAATGTCATTCATAAGTCCAAGAGGAAATACCCTTACATACTGCTTAAATTGGACTTAGAAAAGGCATTTGATAGGGTGTCTTGGAAGACTGTGAAGAAAATACTTGAATTCATGAAGTTCCCTGTGCAAATGATACAATGGATCATGGCATGCCTCAGCTCAACCAAATTCAGAAGTTGTGCAAATGGAGTAAGATCTGAGAGTTTCCAAAGCTTCAAGAGGGTGAGACAAGGAGACCCCCTCTCCCCTTACATCTTCATCTTAATGCAAGAGTTGCTTTCCAAGATTTTAAATGAATATATGGGTAATGGAGAGATAAAAGGGTTTAGTTATAAGGGACTTAAGCTGAACCACCTCCTATTTGCAGATGACATCTTATTGGTTGTCAAAGGGAATAAGGACAACTGCAAAAAGATTCAGAATGCTCTTAGGATATACTGCAAGCTAACTGATCAAAAAATCAATGTTAAAAAGTCAGAGGTCTACTTCCCTAAGGCCTGCAAGGAATGCATAAGGAAAGAAATAGTAAGTGAGTTCAGAATTAAAGAAGGTAACTATCCTATGAAGTACCTAGGGACCTTCATTAGGCCACAGAAGCTTGATAAGAACCATCAGGAATGCATGGTTTCAAAAGCACTTTCCAAGGTTGAAGGCTGGGCTGGGAGGGAGATTTCTCAAGCTGGGAAGGTAGTTTTACTCAACTCAGTGATGGATTCTATTCCAATCCACTCATTGGCAACCTCTTGGATTAATAGTAAGGTAATCAGCAAGGTTACTAGTGAAGATGAAATGGCGACACTAGAGGGGGGAGGGGGTGAATAGTGTGTTTACTAAATCTATTAGCCTAAATTTCGGTTTTAATCATTTACTTAATTAGTTTAGGCAATTTGTGATTTTACGATTAGATGCGAAAGCGATAAATAATCAAGCAAAACAAACAAACAATTAAAGGCAATGCAAACACAGAATTTATAGTGGTTCGACCCCAATGTCTACTCCACTACCTAAGCACCACAATTAGGATTTCCAAACTAGATTTACTAGATTAATTAGAGTTTCCCTTACACAAAGGAATTTTCACTTGAAGAGTCTCACTCTCGACCTAAGGTACTTCCACACCCGGAAGTCTACGCCTTCTTATCGAGAGCACTCTTCCACTTCAACCCTAAGGGACAACTAGAACTAATCCTAGTAATAACTAATTTTACAAAAGTGGCTTTACACCTAACACCAGGTAACCACTTATACCCACAAGACCAAACACCTGGTATTCACACACACAAATCAAAATCAGTTTAAATAAACAATAAAAGATATAATAAAAAGAGCTAAGAATGAAAAGATGAACCACAGCTATTTTTCAAGCCTTCGGCGCTTTCAACTCGTCATGAGGTGGAGCTCGATCAATTTCTGAGTTGAGGCAGAAAGCTGGCGCTTTAGAAGGTGTTCACGGAAATAGCAGAGCGCGCTTGACCAATCTTTGGAAGGCTCAAATCTTCCTTTTAATGGCTCAATAAATTCTGTAAGATTAAGGGAAGAAGGTTAAATGAAGTATATGAGGGTGTATTTATACCCTCATAAAGAAACGACAGCACAACGGATAGATTTCTATCAGTTGCAGGCCGCCGATCGAATGGTCGGTCGACCGGTCATTCGATCGCTTCCTTTTTTCTTGTGGTCGATCGACCGACGGGTCGACCACCCAAACACAAATCTATCGATCCGCCCTTCGGTCGACCCATCGATCAACCGTCGCGATCTCGCGTCTTCAGCAAACACAAGTCGGTCGACCGATGGGTCGATCGCCCGAGCTACTGCCCAATTTGGGCTTCAATCGATCGACCGCTCGGTCGACTGACGTAGCTGCTGCATTTTCTTCCCTAAGTTTTGGTCGACTGACGGGTCGACCGAATGTCTACTGTCCCTTTTTACCTATAGTCGGTCGACCGATCCTAGGCTGAGATTGATTTCTTCAGCCTTTTTATTCCGTGCTTCGTTTTCGGGTTCCGACTTTCATGTGATCCTTGAGCTCGTCCAATACGTCTTTGTCGCACACGTCGAACTTTGAGAGATTTCCGCGATGAACCCGAGCGCGATGATCAATGTCCTTTCAATTTCTCGATTTCTTCTGATTTATCCAATCGAGGACATCGAACACTAATCGATATGGAACCTAAAAAATATTCTCAATGAAAACATTAGTCTCAAGTTTGTTATCATCAAAACCATCAAAACCGAGATTAATACTAAGGTTGAAAACCTAAAGCCAACAATCTCACCCTTTTTGATGATAACAAACATCCTTAAAAAAATATATATTCATTAAAGCATGGAGGTTATCAACTAAGGGATTTCTCTCCCTATCAACATGCATATTTATGGAAATAAACTCTCCATATTTATATGCATGGATTTCCTATATTTTCCTCCCTTTATCTATAATTTTCTCCCCAATTTTCCTATACTTTTCTCCATAGTTTTCTCCCCCTTTTATACCTATGCTCTTCTCCCCCTTTTGACATCAATCAAAAAGGGCAAGAAAGGTTTATCTATTCAAAGGGATGAAACACAAATAAATTTTCAATGAAGTTGAGACTTTAAAGATTATTTTCGTGAAACATGGAAATCTCAACCATAGGGATGGAAAACAAATATTTAACATGAAACTTAATTCATACATGATATGTTCAAAACACAATAGGAATTCAAAATTAAGTCATGTATGATCTCAAGTATGAATGTTTTCATGAATATGGTTTTCTTTCATGACATTTTTAGTTTTATTCAAACTTTCAAATTACCAAGATATAGTCATGTGAAACATGTATATTTAAAGTTTGAAGTGAAACTAATGTCATTTAATCAAATATCAACTTAGCATATTTTTATTTGAAATAAACATGAAAGACATAAAAATGCGAAGTCTCAAGTTTTGCTATCTACTCATGTTTTCTCAAACTTAGGCATCTAGACATTAAACATGAGATAATGTAAGTCTATGAATCAAGTTTGGGCTTAAGATAAAATTTTTAATTCACTTTGTTGACTTAGGTCAACCTATACTTAAAGTTTTCAAAAATCAAACTTTTGAGTTTATACAAAGTGATATTTTTGACAAAAATTTTGAAACCAATTTGTTCGGACGAAATTTTTTAATACCAATTATTGAATGGTCATTTGAGATGCATGTATCAAGTTTGAACTCAAAATGAATTTTCTAAGTTTATTTTTCATCCTACATTATTTTCAAATAAACAAATGGATCCTAGCTATCATCCAAAATATCAAAATCATTCATAGAAATGATTTTACTCATGATATTGTGTGAATGATATTAGAAACAAAATCCAAATGGTATACATGAGTTTTTATATGAAGTTTTCGAAGAAAAATCAAAGTATCGGTAAGATTGGTATTTCATATAAGGATACTTTGTGTTTTCGAAATCCAACTTCAAAATTCCACTATAAATTAGATTCTTGATGAAACTTTTTGAAATTTTTACACAACATACTAGATTTTTCAATGAAAGTGTAGTTTCAAGAATCATCTAAAAATTAGTTTTTTATATTTTTCTAGAAATAATTGAAATTGATACAAATTGTAGGTTGAAATGATATTTTTGTAATTTTCAGTTATTCTTAAAACTTCTTCAATTTTCATTCAAACTTTCATGACACCACATGATGGTCATGTAAAGGGTATATGTCAAGTTTGAAATGAAAATTATGTTCTTAAATCAAGATATCAACCTAGCATGGTTTCATTCAAAACTAAACTAGTTTTTATGAAACTTGCTAAGTTTCAATCTTAATATTTACTCATAATTTTTCAAATTTAAACCTATTGATACCTAACATGAGTAAATCTAAACATGTTCCCCAAATATGGATTGAAAATGAGACCTTTAAGTCAACTTGTTGACTTGGGTCAACTTTGTTCAAAAGAGGTAAGCATGAATTGACCTTTATGTCATTTTATCCATATCCATATGAATTTTTTATTCTAAGTGCATGAAAACATGTCATCCTATTCCTAAACATGTTTATGAAGTTTTGACTTAAAGTAAAGTGACCAAGTCAATTTATTGACTTGGGCCAAACTTTTCAAGCTTAAGTTCTCTAAGGTGAATTAGTTGTCACTTTATTCATCTAGACATGAATTTTCAATCTTAAGCACATGACAACTAATCATTAACACACCTAAACATGTTTATGAAGTTTGGACTTAAAATGAGATGACCAAGTCAATTTATTGACTTGAGTCCAACTTTTCAAGCTTAAGTCCCCTAAAGTGAGATATCAATTGTATTTGATCATCTAGACATGGATTTTAAGTTTTAAATATCTAGACTCATGTGATATGTGTATCTAAATATGTTCATTTTGTGTTTACTCAAAATGAGATCTCTAATAAGAAATTTTAACCCAGAGCAAGTTTCATTCAATCAAGATATCATGAAATTGCCTAAGTTATCCAATTTTTTCCTACTCATGAAAATTCAAATATTTATCATGCAAAATCAATCATGAGTATATAGAGACATCATTAAAGCATAATATTCAAGTATTATATTAAGATTTTTACAAAATCAAATTCATACATTTTTCTTGAAAATTTGCCCAACTTTTCATTTCCTTTTTCGTTTTCTTTTAGATAGTATATCCTTTCATTAACATTCACAACTTGCAAGTAGACTTCATTAGTAGATAATGAAATTAAGACTACTAGCAAGCTAATATACTAAGTAGCAAAGATTTAATGCAAAGTTTCAAATAAAAATCTTAACCTATGCTAGACAGTAGAGATTCATCTTAAATGAAAGATTTTACCATAATATCAAAATGAATCTAAGGAGATCTTAGGATGTGAAACATTTGAGTAATAAGATCCCTTATCATGTTAGACTAGTTTGGACTTACAAGAAGGTCTCTACTAGTAAATATCAACCTAGAGCAAGTTTCATTTAATGAAATTTGCCTAAGTGCTAATATTCTACCTACTCATGAGAATTCAAGGGTTTTGACATGCAATTCTAATCATGAGTATAGAGACATAGTTTGAGCTTAAACATTGAGGTATAACACTAAGATTTTGAATTTATCAAAGTTATATCTTATTCATGATAATTTGCCAAACTAATCTTTTTCTTCCTAGTTATTAGCCTTCCTAAAGTACATATAACTTGCAAGTAAGCTACACTAATATTTTTAGAAAAAAGTATAGCCACTTAGCAAGCTAACTCAACCAAAAAGCAAAGAGAAGAATCAAGTATCATTATCAAATAGTTCACTTTACTAAATGGTTTGAAATCCGTTTTAGATAAAGTCCAATTATACCAAAACGAATTTTGAGAGATCACAAAAATAATAAATATGAAAAAATGATCTCCAACCCTTCCTATTGGTTGAAAACCGAAAGCCACAATTAGCCTGTGATTTAAAACCACAAGGTCGCTTAGGCCCATTACATGCCACATAGGTCTCCAAGGAGATCGGAAAATCAAAATCAAAAACATTTTCAAAAGAACTCTTTTGCAAGAGCAGGGAAAAATAACTCAATCTAAACATAGTATCATAATCTTCAACTAAGATTAAACAGTGCAAGTTAGAAGATGATACCGGAATAGTTTTGATGCTAACTTTACCTAAGGCATCAAGGTAGCTTGAAGTTGCAACCAAGGAAGGATTCATCATTCAAGTCTATGATCAACTCCAATACACCACTTCTCATTCATCCTTGTGTGGTAGCTTCCCCTACAAAAGAAGATGAGACTTTTGGTACCCAAATTGATTTGGGTCCTTGGGGGTGAGTTGGCCTAGGAATCCAAAGTGTCTTAACTACACTTGGATTTTTTTTGAATGCACAATCATAAATAGCGTGGCCAAAAATACCACAACAAAAATAATGTCCATTGAATTTCTTCTTTTCATTTTTACTATGGACATGAGATTTATTTTTAGAATGCTTGTCATGTGAAACATGATGAGTATGAGCATTCTTAGAAACCTCATTCACCTTCTTATAATTATGAGGTCTAATGGTAGAATGCATGGCATGAGAGGCATGATGAGCATGGGCATTCTGAGATAAATCATTTTTTTTTAGCATGAAGTTTGATGGTAGAATGCTTAGCATGGGAATGATGATGAACATTGGCATTCTTCATTCTAGTGTTCCTAGGAAATGAAACATTTTTCATTCTAGTGTTCCTAGGAAATGAAACATTTTTAATTCATTTACTTTCTTATTCAAGAAAGTAATCTCACCTTTCATTTCATTCATGGATTTATGTAATGCATGTAATTAAGATTTTAACATGCAATTTTCTTTTTCTAAATTGTTATTCTTGAGCTTCAAGTCCTTAAGCTCAAGTTCTACATTATCATGGCATGAATCAAATGACCTAGATTTCAATTTTTCATTTTCTAGTTTGGATTCATGCAAATGAGAATTAAGCATTACATTTTTTTTTTTTAACATTTTGTTTTTCTTATCTTTCTTTACAAGCAAGGTATACATTTTCTTACACTCATCTACTAACTCATCATATGACATGTTATGAGAACTAGTAGAGCTAGCATCATCATTTTCATTATCATAACTAGGTGAAGGAAAGTGTACCTCATCATTAGCAATTTTGAGGCCCACTTTGGAAGTGGCTTCATAATCATGGGTAGAGGATGCTTCAAATGAGTGAGATGTGGAGGTGGAAACACTTGACCTCTTCCTTGCTTTGATCTTCATGCTTGGGCAATTTTTCTTCACATGCCCCTTTTCTTTACAAGCATGACATATTACTTTTCTTTTTCGGCTCTTGGTGCTACTTCTTTGACTAGAAGAGCTATGGGTATCAAAACTAAGATTAATAATAGGTGAGTGACCATTGTCATCACCATCTTCATTAAAAGTGCCAATTTCTTCACTTTTGGCATAATCATATAAAATATTTAACGAGGCCCATAAATCAAAAGCCAAAGAACAATGCATGACTTTTTCTAAGATGTCATTTGGTAATGTGCAAAGAATACAATTCATGATATCTCCATCATACTTAAATATTTTCTTATCTAATTCACTCCAAGCATGCATATCAACCTTATGTTCAATGAATTCCCAATATAGCATGTTAAAGACTTCAAAACCTCTAGTCTTTAAATAATTGTACATCCTATACTTCCAAAGATCAAAGTTTGAGTCACCGAACCTAGGAGGAGAAGACGCTACACTCTCTAGAGCCATTTCTAGATCGAGACTAGGTGTAGACGAGATGGTGAAATCTCAAGCTACGAACCCGCTTTGATACCAATTGAAGACTAAATGGCGACACTAGAGGGGAGGGTGAATAGTGTATTTACTAAATCTATTAGCCTAAATTCTGGTTTTAATCGTTTACTTAATTAGTTTATGCAATTTGCGATTTTATGATTGGATGCGGAAGCGATAAATAATCAAGCAAATAAAACAAACAATTAAAGGCAATGCAAACACAGAATTTATAGTGGTTCGGCCCCAATGCCTACCCCACTACCTACGCTTAGGATTTTCAAACTAAATTTATTAGATTAATTAGAGTTTCCCTTACACAGAGGACTTTTCACTTGAAGAGTCTCACTCTTGACTTAAGGTACTTCCACACCCTGAAGTCTAAGCCTTCTTATCGAGAGCACTCTTCCACCTCAACCCTAAGGGACAACTAGAACTAATCATAGTAACAACTAATTTTACAAAAGTGACTTTACACCTAACACCAGGTAACCTCTTATACCCACAAGACCAAACACCTGGTCTTTACACGCACAAATCAAAATCAGTTTAAATAAATAATAAAAGATATAATAAAAAGAGCTAAGAATGAAAAGATGAACCACAGCTCTTTTTCAAGCCTTCGGCGCTTTCAACTTGTCATGAGGTGGAGCTCGATCAATTTTTGAGTTGAGGCAGAAAGCTGGCGCTTTAGAAGGTGTTCGCGGAAATAGCAGAGCGCGCTTGACCAATCTCTGGAAGGCTCAAATCTTCCTTTTAATGGATCAATAAATTCTGTAAGATTAAGGGAAGAAGGTTAAATGAAGTATATGGAGGTGTATTTATACCCTCGTGAAGAAACGGTAGCTCAACGGATAGATTTCTATTCATTGCAGGCCACCGATCGAATGGTCGGTCGACCGGTCATTTGACTGCTTCCTTTTTTCCTATGGTCGGTCGACCAACGGGTTGACCACCCAGACGCAAATCTATCGATTCGCCCTTTGATCGACCATCGCAATCTCACGTCTTCAGCAAACGCAGGTCGGTCGATCGACGGGTCGACCGCCCGGTCGACCGACGTAGCTGCTGCATTTTCTTCCCTAAGTTTCGGTCGACTGACGGGTCGATCGAATGTCTACTGCCCCTTTTTACCTACAGTCGGTCGATCGCCCGATCGATCGAACCTAGGCTAAAATTGATTTCTTCAGACTTTTTCTTCTGCGCTTCGTTTTCGGGTTCCGACTTTCAACACGCATCAACTTGGAGAGCTTTCATATGATCCTTGAGCTCGTCCAATACATCTTTGTTGCACACGTCGATCTTTGAGAGATTTCCATGACGAACCCGAGCACGACGATCAATATCCTTCTGATTTCCCAATTTTTTTTGATTTATCTGATCGAGTACATCGAACGCTAATTGATATGGAACCTGAAAAATATTCTCAATGAAAATATTAGTCCCATGTTTGTTATCATCAAAACCATCAAAATCGAGATTAAGACTAAGGTTGAAAACCTAAAGCCAACAACTAGCATTTCAAAAAATTACCTTTGGAGTCAGAAAAAGAACCGCAAGGGAGTCCATTTGATAAGCTGGAATAAAGTCACATCCAAAAGAAGCAGTGGTGGACTTGAAATTAGAGACTTGGAGGTAGTCAAACATTCTATCCATGCAAAGAGAGTGGCTTCCTTTTTTAAACAAAAACAAATGCTCATGGTCAAGGGTACTGTTAGAGAAGTATAATAATTATCATCCTTGGTTTTTCAATGAATGCAAAAACTTTTCATGGTCGTTCAAATGTCTTCATCAAGCTATTCAAAATCTAAGAGAGGGTGTTAGAGTAAGAATTGGATCAGGTTCCAAGGTGAACATTGGAAAGACCCTTGGCTTTCAAACATACAAATTAATAAGTGGCCGACATATGTCAACATTGACTTGCAAGGTAAATGGGATAGAGTTGACCAACTTCTCAATGAAGGTGACTGGAAACTTGAGATTATCCTCGACTTATTTGGGGAATTCCACTACAACGAAATCACTAGTATCCACATCTCAAAGAAGAAAACCAAAGACAGATGGATTTGGAGCTGGGATGATAAGGGTGAGTTGAAATGCAAATCAGCTTACAATTTCATTAAAGAAAGGAATTCAGAAATGGATGTTCCAAAAATAGACTGGAAGGAAGTTTGGAATCTGAGAGTTATTCCAAAAGTCAAAACCTTCATTTGGAAAATGCTATGGGGTAGACTTCCTACTTCTTGCTACCTTGCAAAGTTCTATAACATAACTCCTCAGAAATGCTTTGTCTGTGACTCTGAAGATGACAGCATTAGTCATATATTGTTTGATTGCAGCTATGCAAAGAACCATTGGTGTATGATAGAGAATCAGATAATTGAAAAGTTTAAATACAAGGACAATTGGGCTAAAGGGGAATGGCTTAAAGAATTTGGCTCACCTGATAAATCAAATAAAGGGTGGTTGCCTGAAATAGTGGCAGCTTCCTTTTGGAATCTATGGAAAAACAGAAATAGTTACTGTTTTCAGAAAAAGAAATTGGGTTCAAACACCTTGTCTAGTAGGATAATGGCTGATATCAATTGGACTGACGAACAAGGGAAAAAAGAAGGTGGCAAAGAGGCAAACCTTGATACAGTCAACATAGAGAGTGAGACTAAAGAGAAAAATTGTCATGTAATACACTGTGATGCTGCCTGGGTTAATAAAGAGATGACGGCTGGCTGTGGGTACATGATAAAAAATAAATTGGGAACAACCATTGCTAAAGAAAGCAATTTCAAAAAGGCATATTCACCACTTGCTGCAGAAATGTGGGCAATTTGGTTTGCTATCATTAAAGCAAGAGAGCTCGACTTATCAGAGATTAGGCTATTGACTGATAGTATGGAGGCTACTAAGATATTGAATAGGAAAGACAAGCCTCCATGGTAGTTGAATAATCTGGTTTCAGATATCTGGGAGATGGAAAAAAGCTTTAAAGGTTGCTCTTGGAGACATATAAAAAGGAACCTAAATATGGAAGCTCATTCACTTGCCAAAGAAGGATTCCAAAGAGGAGAGGAAGCTTCAAAGACCAAGTGTCTTATCCACAAAATTGCAATATGTAATTTCATGCATAATAGTACTGTTTCAGATACTGTTGTTATATTTGTAAATAGTAATAGTGATAGGAGCTCTCCTACTCATTTGAACACTTTTGATGCTCATGTAATTGATTCAGGCAATATAAATAAAGAAGTAGAAGCTCATGGTGGAACATATCTTTGCGCTCTTGAAGGCGAGGAATGCACGGCAAGTTGTCCTCTGCTTTCTCCACCCTCTCAATTGAGCAAGGAGTGACTGCCCTCTGAGGTGTTTTTTCTTAAAAGAAAAAGAAAAAGATACTTCCATTAATTTTAGCTTAAATGATTTAGATAGCAAATTGGACATGGGATTAAAGATTAGTTCATGACACCTCATTAGCGAGGATTTCAAGGAAAATTATAAATAATCAAGCTCCATTATTTCATCACCACCGGTTGAACCAGTCAATGTCACATATTGGACTTGGTTAGCACTTTGGGACTGACTGAATTAAGCCCAGAAGCACTCACACTCATAAACCAGACTCAAGCTAAGCTAGACAACTTAGCCTGGAGGCTCCACCCGGCCATACAAGGATACTTACATCCTGATTAATTACAAGAGATTAGATAATTACGAGCCCGACATCTCTGGGATCAGCCTCAACCCATTCTGAGCATATCCCTACGAGATTACCAGGAGGCATTATCGCTAGACATCCCTCATCCTGCACTATATACAAACACGATACTCTCCAGGTATATCTAAATTCCAATTTCTATTATCCTCACCTAGAACTCTTTCTTACTTGAGCGTTGAAGTGTCTTTTGTAGGTCCCCCGTCGGAGTCGCACCTAGCTAGGAGACGCACCGGAACGCATCACCCGACTATAGGCAAGAATATTTTGGCGCCCACCATGGATCTGAGTAAATCTTACCTATCCAGCAATGGTTGGTACCCAGAGTCAGGCGAACACTGCCGCACATAAGCAACATTCTTTCGCTACTTGGAAACGCTGAAACAGTAAGGAGTGACGCTCCGGTACCTGTCAACCCTTCACCAAAAGAATCCCAGTGCCTAATCAACGACCTTCGGGCAGAGAACCAATGATTAGCAGCCCAGGTCGAGGCGCTGAGGCGGTCCCGAAAACAACACCCAGCGAGCACGAGCACCACTGCTCAAAACATGATGAAGACAACCACTTGGAGAGATCCGAGAGGCCAGCTCATGTCATTTGGGACGAGGTATCCCGCAAACATCATCAGAGAGAATAGGAGGACACCAGAGCAACAAGGACCACTCCTCCCCCGCCATCGACTCGGGACCCTTCGCCGAGTACATCATGGTAGTTCGTCTTCCTGACAACTTCAAGTTGCCGACCAAACTCCGGCCCTACGATGGCATGAGTGACCCGACCACTCACCTGACGAAGTTTAGATCTATGATGCTCCTCAATGACTGACAGATCTCGTCCTCTGCCGAGCCTTTCCAACTTTCTTGGAGAAGGCTGCACCACTCTGGTTTTGTACCCTTCCACTATGGTATGTACATAATTTCTAGGAGCTCTCCCAAGACTTCACCAACTAGTTCTCTTCGTCACGAATTTATTCCAAGACCAAAGATGCCCTCCATTACATGAAGCAATGGCAAAATGAATCACTAAGAGACTATTCTCCATGAAGAGATTCAATATCGTGGCAATAGAAATCTCAAAACTTGATCCACACGTTGAGCTATTCTCCATCAAGCACAGACTGAAGCTCAGGCACTTTGCAAACCAGGTCGCTCTGGCAAAGCCGAAGGATATGGTCAAGTTTCGAGAAAAGGTCGTAAGTCATGTAGAGATGGAAGAAGTCCGAGTAGCCAAAAGGCCGACAAGTAGATTCCCAAAGATAATTATGAGGACAGGAACTCTAAGAAGCCCGACAAAAGGGTGAAGACTGAGATCACCGCAACCACGACTGCAACATGAGAGGAAGGTCGCCCTCCCTGCCTAGACCAAGATTTGGCGAGTACACTCCATTAAACACGAGGAAGGAGACTATCCTCCAGGAGATCTGCCACATGCTGTTGCTTAAGCCACCCACCAGCATGATGAGGTCAAAACCCCCGCCTAATGTCAACAAGAGTAAGAAGTGCAAGTTCCATTGCACCTATGGGCATACCACTGAGGAGTGTGTGACTCTTAAAGACCAAATTGAGCGCCTAATCAGAGAAGGCTGCCTCGACTACCACATCCGCCACAGACGAAGTCATAGCCAAGATCAAGAGGATTATAGCCACTAGCGCCGAAGCCCTAGTAGAATGCCACTACCACGTAGCGCAATAGGTAATCGCGACAATCGCAGAGCCGCTCAGTCGAGCACTGAAATTCGTAGAATCATTGATTACATCATGGGAGGATTCACATGAGGAGGTGAGACGAGCTCAGCCCAAAAGAAGTCCCTTCGAGCCATCATGACGATCGATAATGCACATTCGAACCCCGATAATATACTTCTATAAATCTGATTTCTAGGGAATTGATAAAAATCTACATGACCTTGTCATTATCTTTGTCATTGTTGGTGATTTCCTTGTCAGGAAAATCGTGGAACACCAAGGGAGCACAGCTGACATCCTGTTTTACACAACATCCGGGAAGATGAGTATTGATGAAGCCTAGCTCCTCCCTTACCACGGAGACCTCGTTGCTTGAGAGAACCAGTTAGCGATCGAGGCAACCTTTGGCTGACAACAACCTTCGGCTCCCCGCCGAAGATGAAATCGATGGACATGCAATACTTGGTCGTCTAGTGCCCTAGTCCTTATTGCATTATCTTGGCTCGACTATCACTGAACAGCTTGGGAGTCGTTGTATCGACTCCCCACCTAACCATCAAATTCCCCGTCTCAGAAAGAGAAATAGGAGTGGACGAGTGGTCCATGCAGACCAAAAGAAAGCTCGTATATGCTACAGTGAATGCCTAAAGCTAAGGACGACCAAGCCGAAATAAATTTTGTGTGCCTCATCCCAACCGGTAGTTTCAGTTCTTCACACACAACACTAACCCAAAATTTTAAAATTGGACCCAAAGGAGATGTCCAAGAGAAGTCTCAGCCTCCTAATTACCTAGAGCGCGTACAAGTTGGGGCCTCCCCTGAACAGGTAACTTACATGGGAACTCACGTCCCCATCGAGCTCAAAGCTCAACTCGACGCTCTACTCAGAGATAATGCCGACATCTTCGCATGGATGTCAGTCGATATGCCAAGAATAGACCTTAGGGCAACGATGACAACTCCTACCCTGTGCGGCGCATCAATCCTCATCGGCCTAAACGCCACTCCTGAGCTCCTACGCCCTCAGCGGCTAGTGCTCAGTTTTCACCGATTTATCCCTCAGCGGCCATAGCTCGATTTTCTCTAGTCAGGTCGTCAGCCCCAGCGCCACTCCCGAGCTCCCAAGCTCTCAGCGGCCAAAGCTCAGAATTCACTAGTCTAGTTGTCGGCTTCAGCTCTACTCTCGAGCTCTCACACCCTCAATAGCCACAACACTATTTTCACCAGTCTGGTCGTCGGCCTCAGCGCCACTCTCGATGTCACGCCCCAACTCAGGGTCACGTGACCGGCCAGGGTATACGTGCCTATATCCCGCAGTCTAACCCATGCACATGCCAACTTATAAATAAACATAGCGAACGAATAGTATTTTTCATTATGAATGAGAAAACAAAACATATTTTTATTTAAGAAGTAAAATATTTTAACAAGGTATTTAAAGTGTGGAAATAAATAAATCAAAGTTCAACGGTTTGTTCTTAACAAATAAAATCTGAAGACAATACATAAATGTCCCCAATGGACTACAGTTCCAAAATATCAAAAATACAAGTGCATGACAAACTACCAAAGACTCGACTACGACCCCTAACTAGGACTGCTATGAGATCAATGCGACTCCTCTGACCTCCAGCCATGCCAAGTGCTCCAGCCCACCTCACTCATCAGGCTCTGCAAAAAAACAAAAAGAAATAATGAGTGAGTTCAAAAGAACTCAGTGAGCGGTTATACCAACCACCACCATAAAAATTCAACCATAGAGAGAAAGAATAAAGTGCCCCTAACTCATACAGGGGTAAATCATCAAGTGGTAAACTAGCTAATAGGCCAACTGACCATCATAAGCCCAAAGGCAAACCATTTCACTAAGCAGTGAAATACAATAGGCCTCAGCCTACCCGTGCCCTAAAACACACATCACACTCAAGGGTTATGAGGATAATCGGGATTGACCAATCCGAGCTTATCCTATAATGGAACCCTTAGATAAAGCGCAGGAATAATCAGGATTCGCTCATCAAAACTCATTCCATAAATAAAGTAACTCGGGAACAATCAGGAATTGCCCGTCCGAACTTGTTTCACAAGAAACGAATGAACAATTGGGATTCGCCCATCCGAACTTGTTCTTTAAAGATAGCGCATGAATAATCGGGATTCACCCATCCGAACTTATTCCTTAAAATATAAAAACTTGGGAATAATCGGGATTTGCCTGTCCGAACTTGTTCTATAAAAAATGCAGGAATAATTGGGATTCGTCCATCCGAACTTGTTCCTTAAACACAGGTTGGGAATTCACCATCCAACCATCCGTGCCAAGCCCGCAATCCGACTCCTATCTGAGTTTCTCCACCATTCACAAAGATATAGCGCTAACAAGACCTAAGTCAAGTGTTTCCTACGGTGTCTTAGGGATGTCTTTATTGGGAAACGCCGCAACACTCAATGCCCGACCCCAATTCCTAGACCCGTAATATCATCAACCCATGAGGTTATATTTCATGCATATAATTTAATTTGTTGGTTCTTAACCGATTATGCTACCCCTTGAATTTTAATTGTACAATTAAAATTTTCATATGCCAAAATTAGGATTTTGTTTTCAGTTTACTATTGAGCCCAAAATTGGTTCACCGAAATCGAATCTGACTTCCAAAGTGTGTCCTATGGATCCAGACTATATTTTTTGGTCAAAATGATAGGTTACACGACTATATTCAGTAAACCTTACACACCACAACCAAGATTTCAAAATCAGCCATAAATAAATAATTCAGCATGAAATTTTCAATAAGATTGAGTTTTCAGCATATCAAGGTAATTAATCTGAAATTTACAGAAATTAAATCCTTAATTACTATCACAACATATTTATAATATTGAGATAAATCTCACAAAGATAAAATCATATTTGCTAAACAAGATTAGCAAGCATCAACATCATCTTTAAAACAAGATTCAAGCTTCATGATCAAGAACACACATAGCATCAAGATCAAATCCTTTTCTATGTAAAGCATGATTAATACACTAAAATCACAAATTTAATTACAAGACATGCATTGATATCATAGGAAACTAATAAGGTAAGCAATCCAAGGCATAGATCCCAAAACAAGAAAGAAATATTCTCTTAGTAATTTTCATCAAACACCTCGAGGGCAACCTGTCTACCACCATGGCCGAGCCTCCCTAGGCTAATCCTAGGGGTGCCGCACCACAAAGGGAGGGTCTTCGGGCTCCTCTTTCATGGAAACACGTGAAACCAACAATAAAACTTCAAGAACAACGGAGAATTCGGCAAGAATTTATAAATCTCCAATAACGGCTCAAGAACACAAGAAATCCAAGAAAAGGGGGAGGGAAGATCCACTCACATGATTGGGAAAAAGGAAAGAGAGATATGCCCCATCGGCGGCCTCCGGATCCGGCCACGACAAGGCGACGACGACTCCAAGGCTCGGCTCCAACCAAGGGAATGGGGCAGCGGATCCTACCAAGCCGGCGGCTCGGCTTCCAAGGGAGAGGAAGGGAGAGAGGAAGGCTCGGTGGCTTGGCTTTGCTCGGCAGCTCCAAGAGAGACAAAGGGAGGTCGACGGTTTGGCTATGCTCGGCAGCTCCAAGATAGGGAAGGGAGGGGCGGCGGCTCCTCTCTTCTCTCTAGGCAGCTTGTGCGGCTCCAATAGGGAGCCGCCTATCCCTAGGGGGGGATTTTATAATCCCTTCCCCATCTAATCCAACCATAACCTCTTTTAACCCGCATCCGCCTCAAACCCGTATCCGAACCCGCTAACTCCTCAACCCAAACTAACCCCATACTAAATACAAACATCAATCACATGCACACCCATGCAATGCATTTTAATAAATCAAGCACACGCATTACAACAATTAAATAAATTTAACTAAGCAGGAAAAGAAACCACATAAATTATATTCCTACTTACCCGAGCTTTCAAGCTCGCACCGGATCATGACTCGACTCAGCTTGATCTCGAATCAGCCCGCTAGACTGTCAAAGATAAATAATAAAATTTATCATAATATCTCGGATATTACACTCGAGCTCCCATGCTCACAACGACCCCAAGCTTGGTCAGCTCAGCTTGACCTCAAGCGTGGTCCTCGGCCCTAAATGTGGCCTTTGTCTCAACTTGGCTCGCTCTAAATGAGTACACCCTCAACGACCCAAAGCGCGCTCCTCGCGAGCTCGGTTTTCACCGAGTCTGGTCCTCGAACTTAATGTCATTGAAGACTTGGGCTCTGCACCCTCAATGACCCGAAGCGCACTTCTTGAGAGCTCAGTTTGCACTGAGTCTTGTCCTTGGCTGCAACGCCACAACTCCCGGCATCAGCGCCTCTCCTCCCATATTCGAACATTTGCAAAGAGAGCCTACAACTACGATCGACTTTGATAGACTCAATCGACAACACAACATTGGCACCGCTCGACATATTGGCCGGAAAAGGTTGAATAACCCAACAAAGATAGATAACACAGTCAAATTGAAAGCAAAAATGTGTTTTATTCATAAAACCTTGGAGGGACGAAAAATACATTTACAAACTCACAAAGGGACAATTCACAAAGTAGAGAAACAAGTTACCAGTACCAAACATTTACCGGAGGAAAAACACTCTGACAATGCAACAGTGAACCATCGAAGAAGGAAGATGTGAAGTGATGAAAAATGACTCCTTTGAGCACAAGCCACAAAATAAGAAACTGCTACAACAAAATCTGCTAGCTGAACTACCCGCAGAATGCATGATGTGTTAATGGTGGAGGAAAGAAGAGAACCAATGTTGAGGTAGAAGAAGAAGATTCACAGACCCTAGCGCAAAAGGCAGCATAAGCCTAGCGGCGCGAACCTACCTTAGCCAACTATAGCAAGTACCCGCACATCTGCGCCCAACACCTACTGCATGTCCCCACGTACCATCCTCTTAAGCCCAGTGGTGCGAACCCATGATGACCCTTAATCTACTCAATACCAACCCAGGGCTGATCCCCGGAGGAATGGTAATATCTGATACCTCCCACTCCATGGCGAAACTCACGTATGCATAAAACAAAGACGTATTGAGCTTTTATAGGCTCGATCAGAACCGTAACCTTAACGGTTGTTCGCCAGTCCCCCACTAAGGGGACCATATCCGTCAGTTAACAATCGGCACTCGAGTTCCTCAAAAACTACCAATCGAATCTATTTTCATGATTACATCATGTCAGAAATAATGACTGCGCAGGCGACGAGCACAAGAAAAGATGCCCTTTCTCTTCATGCAATCATCATATTTACTTCAGAAGCTGAAGAATCGCAAATCAATAACACTAGTACTTGCTGAGGTCTCTTGATCAGCACATCTGTCAAAGACCCAACTGACCTCCATCTGCCGAATCGTGATCATAAGCCGACACGTTACTTTGAGCTCGACGAAGTCCTTGGACTCTAACCAAGCTCGGGGGCTGTGTGTCAGTCGAATGACCTACACTAGAGAGGGGGGGTGAATAGTATATTTACTAAAAAATTAACCTAATTTCGATTTTAATTATTTTCTTGATTACTTAGGTTAATGCTCAATTCAAACTAGATAAATGCGGAAGCAAGTAAATAAGACAAGTAATCAAACACATGAAAGCAATGCTACCAATGCGATTTATAGTGGTTTGGCCCCACGTCTACTCCACTACCTAAGCACCCCGCTTAGGATTTTCAACTTAAATTTACTAGATTAATTTATATCCTAGAAGAGTATTTACAAGCTAAGGCACCGACCCTCACACCCGAGGGTTACTCTCGCACCAGAGAGTACCTCCAACACCTCTTCTCCTAAGGACTACACAACTAATCCTAGCAAACTAAGTTTACACCGGTGGATTTAAGCCTCTACACTAAGACTACCACCAAATACAAGATCTACACACTAGATCTTTACACAAGTTGAGAAATACAACAAATAAACCTCAAGATAAACAAGTAAATGAGAGCAAATAACAAACAATACAAATTTAGCTCTCAAACAACAAATTCTAACTCCTCTTGATGCCTTAATGATGAATCAAATCAAACTTCAAGGCAATCTCAAGAAAGACAAAGTAGAATGCTAGATTTTCAACAAAGATGACTCAACCAAAGCTTAGGAGGATCAAATGATGGCAAAATGTCTTCAATAATGTCATAGGAAGACTGAGAATGAATTTAAATAGGCAGAACACAAGACAAAAGTCAGGCTCAACCAAGCTCAATAGCTCAAAATAGAGCCGTTGGGGCCGCCGATCACTGTTTGGTCGCTAGTCGCCGGACGATCGACCGAACCTTCGACTAAAATCTGCATAGAATGCAGTTTGTTGTTTTCGTATTTCGAGTTTCAAGTCTTATTTTTATTCTCCATTAACTTCAAAACATAAATGTAAATAAGGAAATACCCCCTATTTGGATTAATAAAAATATCTAAAAAATCAAAAATTTTAAGGATCAAAATCTAAATTTTGGGTTCTATTATAAATTTGCGAAAACTAAAAATTTTAAAATCTTCCAAGTCAAACATGGATGGATTAAGGATTTTCAAAAATTTCTTAAAATCGGTTTTTAACTTGTTTCTACCCAAGGAACAATTATTGAGACTTTTGGTGCCAAAAAAATATCTAAATCATGTAGCTCTCGAAGGAGCTCCCTAGACTTTGAAAATTGTTGGGTTGTTTTCTAATTTTTTTGGTCTTTAGGTTTTCGGGGTTCAGGTTTTGGTTTTTGAATTTTGATGTCTTTTTTCTTATGAAGAGGATTATACAAGTATACTAGACACCATAAACCTAAACTCCAACTTTCGATAAATCTCGAGCGTCGACGAGCGTCCTTGTTGATTTCTCCAATTTCTCCGATGACGGACGTCACACATAAACCGATATGGAACCTGAAAATATTTCTTGCTCGAACATCAGTTCCATGTTTGTTATCATGAAAGCTGAGATTAGACCAACACTATGGACTGGACTAGCACTTTGAGCTCGGTTGGATTAGGCCTAGAAGCGCCTACACTCATGAACCAGACTCCAGTCAAGCTAGACAACTTAGCTTGGGGGCTCCACTCGATCATACAAGGATACCTACGTCCTCATTAATTACGAGAGATTCGATAATTATGAGCCAGACATCTCCGGGATCAACCTCGACCCATTGTGAGCACATCCCTACGAGATTATCCGGAGGCATTATCGTCAAACATTCCTCGTCCTGCACTACATACAGACACGATGCTCTCCAGGTACATATAGATTTCAGTTTCTATTACCCTCACCTAGAACACTTTCTTACTTGAGTTCAGAATGTCTTTTGCAAGTCTCTCGTCGGAGTCGCACCTAATCAGGAGACGCGCCGGACCGCATCATCCCGACTTTAAACAAGAATACATATAAAAATAAAATATTTCATTTTATTATTTCAAAAGTTAAAAATAAAATATTAAAAGAATTAAAAAAAATAGACGATTGAAACTTTTTTCAATAAATTTACTCATTATGACTACTCCACTACATAATAATCTGATCCCCAATAATAATTTATTTTTGGAATTAATTAATAAATTTTTTATCAGAATAAAAATTAGACAGAACTTTAAGATTCAAAATATTTTCTTAAAATTTAAAGTAAAAAATAGAATTTAAAAAGTTGTAAAATATATAATAAATTTAAATATCAACCAGAAATACATTGGAAATAGTTTCATTGAATTATAATAATTAAAAAACATTTGTTGACTTACATGACATTTTAATTAGTGAAAATGATCAAATTTACCCTTGAAATATTGAAAAGAATGCAAATTTTTTTCCTAGACTATGTTTTTGACCTCGACATTATATAATTGAATCATTTTTGCTTTTTTTAACGGAAATCCACATCAACAAACGGAATCCCACGTGGCAAGTGTAGCTCGGTCAAATAAGATGCCACGATGGAAAATGACACGTGACAATTATATAGTGACAAGGGCAATTTTAACCCAAAATATATTTAAAATGTAAATTTGCACATTTTTCAATACTTTAGGGGCAAATTTGCATTCTTTTCAATACTTCATGGTCAAATTTGATCATTTTCCCTTGAATAAAATTTATATAGTGCACAACCAACGTGTTTTATGTCCATTGCACGATTTTTTTAAGTTTGACTTCTACCTTAGAATTTAAACAAATACTTTAATAAATTTCTTGAGAAATATAAATTTTAAAGATGAAACAAAAATAATATTCAAAAAAATATATCTTGATTACTAAAATAAAAACTTGATTAAATTTAATTATTAGTAACCGATCCAGTCTAACCCGAAAGTTCGGGGAGAATCCCGTCCCAGTTCAAAATCGGGATGGGACCGGGATAAAACGAGATGCTTCATATTCGGGACCGAGACAGGAACACATATTTGCGTCCCGACTCAAAATTGGGACGGGACCGAGATATACCAAATCTCGACCCATCCCGACTCGAACTCATTGCTACTATGTTGGTTGGTTTCTTATTACAATGACAAGTGACTAAAGTTGATAATTCATATCTTTGAATAAATAATTCAATTACAACACAAAATATAATTGCCAAGCTTATATTTTTTTAATTTTGTTAGATAAAATCAACATCATTCTTATAGTGTTAATTCGAACCACATTAATGATAATAATATATAAAAGAAAAATATTTAAATTTACCCCCGAAGTATTGAAAAATGTGCAAATTTACCTTTGAAATATTAAAATATGTGTAAAATTGCCCCTTAAATATATTTTGAGCCAAAGTTGTTATTGTCATTACATAATTGCCACGTATCATTTTCCAGCGTGGTATCTTATGTGACCGAGCTTCATTTGCCACGTTGGCTTCTGTTTGTTGACGTGGAATTTTATTAAAAAAATAGTAAAATTGATCCAATTATGTAACGTCGAGGATAATTTTGATCAAAAAAATATAGTTAAGGGGCAAAATTATATTTTTTTTAATATTTTAGAGGTAAATTTGATAATTTTCCCTTTTAATTATGTAATAATTGATTCACATCACACAAGAACTAAATCAATAAAATTAGTTATTTATTATATTTTATTTATTTAATAAGAAGGTGATAAAGAATAATAAAAGATACAGAAAAGGTTTTTGTGAGAATTCTTTCAGAATTTAGACATGGCAAATTTCAATTTGGCAAATACAAGTGTTTGCTTTGGAGAACGTAACGTCCATGGCACGTTACGTTACACATTTGCACCTACAACGCGGTTTCCTTATAATTTTGTCGGAGGATTCGTTATAAAATACTCATGTTTAATATTTAGTTGAAAGATTTTAATAAGTTAGAAACTTAAAAATATGTTATAAAAATTAAAAAAAAATAATAATAATTAAGATTACATATCAGAAAAATGCACTTAAATAAATATATTTCAATAAATTTGACACAGAGCGAATCTATTGGGTCCTTTGAAAGTGACAAATCGATGAGTTGGGTTGTTGAGACTTAAGATTTGTCATCAAACAAGTTAAAGTAAATTAATGTAGCCTTGTGACGATGTCGAACATTAATAATAAGATTAATAACAGCTCTTGGCTTGTGAAGGCCAGGCTGGCATCACTTTTTCATATAAAATTAATTAATGAGTTCGATATAATTAATTAAATTGGGTGAGTTTATGATGTGAGAGTTGATGATGATATATAAATATATGCATCTCTTCTGTAGAGTGAGACAATAATATCTTCCCCCCTACATATTTGTCCTAAGATTCTTTTGGTTGCTTTATGAGACAACATGCACTGATATATCATACATCATGTATAGTAATATATACTAGAATTATTAAAATATCAATATCAATATATAATTAGACTTTTCTATGCGTAAAATAAAATTATTGGAATTAAAATATTAAAATAAACTTGTGCACTACCTTGAGAAAAACTATAGACGGCTCAGATGTAGAATTTTTATATTTTTAAGGTGCACAATTATAGATAATAGTTTGACCCTCCCCCCTTGAGGGATCAGCTTTAATCTTTCCCAAATGGGTCATCCTTCGATAGCTAAAACCGGGAATGAATTGAAGTTAATTGCATGATGCATGTTGGTTGATTTTGAAGGTTTTGCATCAAAGATTTTGTTTTGTATTTAGCTTCTTTATTAGATGTTTCAAGTTTTTAGAACCAAAATCATTTATATAGAGGTTCAAAAACACATCTAATTAAAGGGAGGTTAATACATAGGATTGAATAATGTGTTTACGGTCATTTAATTTTTTGAATTTTGTCGCTAGTTAAATAAAGTAATAAAACAACATTTAGATATAATGATTTGATCTCTAATCAAGTATACATCCGCTACTTAAGTATTCTGTTTATGATTTTCATCATTTCTATTAAATAATAATATTGGATACACAATTGAATTTATATATGTCACAAATAAGATTAACCTAAGTCTCACAAAAACAATAAGATCAACTAACCAAAAAATGAAATACAAATAAGTAAATAACAAGAGTAGAGGAATACATCGTTAGCCCTCTTATTGTCACCTAGTGTTGCATTTCAAGAATAAGGAATTCAACAGGGTATGAATGAAAGAGCAATTCAATTTCAGTTCTAATATTAGGGTTTTACTTTTTCAGACTCAAGATGTAATACTCACTTAAGATAAGTTTGGGCTATCAAAAATATGACATCAATAAAATTTTAGATTTTTTATATCAATTTGGTCGATCTGAAGTGCAAGTACCCAAAAAATCTATCCATATATATTACACAATATAATAAACAAAATACATAATAAATTCAAAATTCTCTAGATGTTTCTGAAATCGATCATCGAGTGTGCAATAATCATCACTTCATTTCAATTATGCTTTCGATTGTCGAACACAACTTAAAATCAACGTACTTAAAAACTTCATTTAGATATAGTTTGTTATTATCAAAATACTTATGAAAAATCCTCAAACACAATGTTGGAAACCTAGGCCAAAAGCCAACACCAATTAGATTATCTGCTATTTGTTGCAAATTATTTGTAATTGGGCAGTTCAAATGCCTTTAACTCAACTGAGTGATTCTTAGCTTCCCGACCGACAGATTTAGAAGGCCTTTTTGTGATATCTTTTATGGAAAATTACCTGAATATATCTCGTACTTTGGGTTTTTTCGCATTTGTGGCATGTACTTTTATTTATCTCAATTGAATTCTCTACTTTCGAATTTGCTACAATTGAATCCTACCGTTTAGTTACCATTAGTAGCTGCGTTAAACCAGTGACGTGGCATGCTTATGTGTTTAAAAATAATAATATTTTATTCTATTTCTTACCCGAAGCTCCAACTCATCATCCTCTCGTTTATTAATATTTTTTTATTCAATAAATTTCATATCTCTATCCTGCTGCCTTCTTCTTCTCGGTCTGCTCCTTCTCAGCCATCGCTGACGTCGCCGATCGTCTCCACCACCACCAGCAACTCAAGCCCCACAAGGTCAACCAGTCCGAGTGGGAGGCCATCCGCCGGCTCCACGTCGTTGCTGGTGATGTCCGCCTCGACCATTTCCGCACCGCCGGCCTCCTCCGCTCGACCACCATTTACTCCCCACCCTGTACGGTGACTTCGATGCCGCACACCATTCCTTCCTTGCTATGGAGTACCTCCACATGATGGGGTGGTGTACAGTGACCTGAAGCTAGAGAACTTATTCGTGAGGGACGATGACCACATCATGCTCTCCGACTTTGACCTCTCCCTCAAGTGAGATGTCATCCCCAAGCTCATGATGCATGCAAAGGCTCACAACCAAGAGTGTCAGCCGCCAAATTCTAGGTGGACTATAGAGCTCATGAAGCAGAATCCAAGAGAATACTGCCTTGTGCGGCAAAGATTCGCATAGAAGGTGGCTCACCAGAAGGCAATTCGTTTGTATAATGCACTACAGAGCTTTGTCGAAGCTTTGCATAGCTTCGCGCAGAAGGCGGCTCCAAGTTCTCTTATAGGAGCAGTGTGCGGCAGGTTTGAGGAGACAAACTTGAGAAGAAGAAGAAGAAGAAAGAGGAGGAGGAGAAGAAGAAGGAGGAGGAGGAGGAGGGGGAGGGGGAGAAGTGGCAGCAAAGAGAGCATTCTGAGGTGAAATATGGCAAGAAGAAGAAGAAGAAGAAGAAGAAGAAGAAGAAGAAGTGGCAGGAGTAGGAGGAGGGGAGGGGAAGAAGGGGAGAAGTGGCAGTAGAGAGCATTCTGAGATGAAATATGGAAGCCTGTTGAGAAGAAGAAGATAATGGCAGGAGGGGGAGGGGGAGGGGGAGGGGGAGGGGGAGAAGTGGCAGCAGAGAGAGCATTCTGAGATGAAATATGGCAGCCTGTTCTCACACCAAACACTTTTCCTCCAACTGCTCCAAGGAGCCATGCAAGCAGGAGCCATGCAGCATGTTCTTGTTCTCAGACCAAACACCTAATTTCCTATTCTCACAGCCAGTTCTTGTTGTGCAACGCCCTGGTCACTCAGCAGTTGAAGGTGGCAACGATGTGAAGAGCCATGTCCTCATCATAGTTTTTGGTGTTGATCAGCTTCTCCGCTTCCATCTTGTTAATAAGCCCGATAGCCATATGTCAAGTACATTACCTGACAGATCCGGAACGACCAGCCATCAACGACGCGTCGTTCGTCTGGCTGCACAGTCGCCGTCTCACGCTTGAGTTCGAAGAGGGATGCGGAGTACGAGCAAGAAGGGAGAGACGTAGAGAGAGGAGAGAGAGAGAGAGAGAGATAGAGATAGAGGGAACAGAGGAGGGGAAGGGGATCTGAGATTAATCAGCTGACTACTCTCCTTTATTTCTCATTCTATTACATTTATAGTTCCTAATACGCTTACTTATTACATCGCATAGTCTTCTAAGTATCATGGCTTCCTGCGTCTACGTGTCCCTCCGCCCGCCGTTGTTTTATTCTCGCCATTTAATCTCGCACCACGTACACGCGTCAGCTCCTCCGTTGATGCCCCGTCTTCATGGATGGGTGCCTTGTTACGTGCATTCGTAACATTACTCCCTTCCCCAAATAGAACCTCGTCCACGAGGTTCTGTTTACCCTCAGCCTGCGTCCCTCCCATCGGAGCAGTTCCTTCAAAGCTCGGCTCCACGCTGGCTGGTTTAGCTTCTGAGTGACCCGTCCCCGGCCCAACCTCCGGTGCGACCTCTAGCAACGGCAAGGGAGTTATTTGCAAGCTGGGATTTCCCTTACAGAGTTTCAACACCGAGACGTGGAACACTGGGTGCAGCTTAGCGGCCGGCGGCAATTCCAATTTGTATGCCACCTTCCCGATCTTTTGGATGATTTTAAAGGGCCCAAAAAAACGAGCTCCCAGTTTCTGTTGCCTTACAAGCCGAATCGAGAGCTGGCGATAAGGCTGTAGTTTTACAAACACCCAATCACCAACTCCGAACTCTACATTCCTTCGTTTCCTGTCAGCCTGTGCCTTCATGCGTTGTTGCGCTCTTGACAGATTTGCTTTGAGTAATTTCAGTATCTCATCCCGTTTCATCAATGCTCTATCTACCATTGAATTGGTACTCGATCCTCCTGCATATTGGATCAAGCGTGGAGGTTCTCTTCCGTATAACGCCTGAAACGGCGTCATTCCTGCAGAAGACTGGTAGGAAGTGTTGTACCAGTATTCTGCCCATGCCAGGAAGTCTTCCCAGCGAGCTGGTTCTTTATACACGAAGCTGCGGAGGTACATCTCCAAACACCGGTTAAGTGCCTCCGTCTGCCCGTCAGTCTGCGGGTGGTACGAAGAGCTGAAGCTGAGTTCCGTTCCCTGCAACCGAGACAACTCACGCCAGAGCTCACTTACAAAATGGCTATCTCGATCACTGACTATTGATCGAGGTAGCCCGTGCAATCTCACCACCCCTTTGACAAAAATTTCAGCTACCTTCTCTGTCGAATAATGTCGAGGTAAGGAGATGAAGTGGTCGTACTTCGTAAGGCGATCAACCACCACCATAATATCTGTCTTTCCATTGGAGGCAGGCAGGTTGGTGATGAAATCCATCGACACATCTTCAAATACCTCGTTGGGTATGGGTAATGGCTGAAGCAACCCAGCTGGGGACATCTGCTCCACCTTTAAACGTTGGCAAACTTGACAATGGTTGACGAAGTCCCTGACATCGCGACGCATGGATTTCTAGTAGAAATTCGAAGCCAGTCGATGATGTGTTCGGCTCACCCCAGCATGCCCCCCTATGGACGAGCTATGGAATTCTCTGACCAATATAGACTTGAGTGTTCGGTCATTTGGTATCACAATTCGATTCCGAAGCAAAAGAATTCCATCTCTGATTTCATATTCTTTATCAGGCGATTCCTTAGCCTGCTGTTGTAAAACTTTCATCTCCTCATTTTCCCTGTTCAACCTTCTGATTTCTTCCAATATTCCAAAAATCGGCTGCGACACAGCTAGAGAAAAATTTGAAGGTTCTCTCGACAAAGCGTCGGCGGCTCCATTTAACTTTCCCGAACGGTACTGAATGTCGAAGTTATACCCCATGAGTTTAACTAACCATTTTTGCTGCTCCGGCGTTTGTATGATCTGGGTGGTAAGCTCTCTCAGGGAGCATTGGTCGGTGATGATTATAAATTTTCTTCCCAACAGATATTGCCGCCATTTTTTTACGGCTTGGCTGATCGCAAACATTTCCCTCTGATATGTGGGTGCCGCTTGCATGCGAAGGGACAACTTCTGACTGAAATATGATATGGGTTTCTTATCCTGGCTGAGGACTGCTCCAATCCCATACCCTGAAGCATCAGTCTCCACTGTAATGTTTTGTTAAAGTCCAGGAATGTTAGCACTGGGGCACTGCTTAACACGTCTTTGAGTTGCTCCAGAGCATTCGTTGTGGTGTCAGTCCAAGCAAAGGCTCCTTTTCTCAATAAGTCAGTGAGGGGTGCTGCCAATTGAGCGAAATTTTTGATGAAGCGCCTATAATAGCCTGCGAGACCCAAGAATCCTCTCAATTCCTTCAGGTTTCGAGGTGGAGGCCATGCTTTGATGGCTGCTATCTTTCTAGGATCAACATGCAAGCTTCCTGCTGAAATGATGTGGCCCAGGTATTCGATCGAACTACTCCCGAAGGAGCATTTAGATCGCTTGGCCACTAGCTGTTGATCCTTGAGGACTTGCAGTACCCTCCGAAGGTGAGCCTTATGATCTTCCATGGTCCTGCTATATATCAGGATATCATCAAAAAAAACCAGTAAGAACTTACGTAAGTAAGGTTTGAAAATGCTATTCATCGTCGCTTGGAAGGTGGAGGCCGCGTTGGTGAGGCCGAAAGGCATCACCAAAAATTCGTAGTGCCCCTCATGCGTCCGAAAAGCAGTTTTGTGGATGTCTTCTTTATTGACCCGGATCTGGTGATATCCCGCAAGCAGGTCGAGTTTTGAGAAGACCGCAGCTCCACCCAATTCATCGAACAGTTCATCGGCGGTAGGTATAGGGAACCGGTCCTTAATGGTGGCTGCATTAAGGGCGCGATAGTCTACGCAAAATCGCCACGTCCCATCTTTTTTTTTAACCAGCAGAACGGGCGATGAGAATGAACTGTTACTTGCTCGAATCAATCCTTCAACGAGCATTTGATGAACCTGCCGCTCTAATTCCTCCTTTTGAAAATACGGATACCGATAAGGCTTCACGTTCACTGGAGGATGGTTCACCTGAAGAGGAATACAATGATCAGTTCGTCGGCTTGGTGGTAGCCCCCGCATCTCTTGGAATACCTCAGGAAATTTTCCCACCACCTGCTGGAGTTCACTGTTTATGCATGGCATCTCTTCCTCTGTACTAACCAATTCTAGCTGATATAATTCAGCTATGGACTGGTTACCACACATCCTCCGTAGAGATTGACAGTTAACCTGCTCAGGCTGTCGACTGCTCAATCCTTTCCATGAGTGTTCATGGCCTCCCAGTTTGAATTCGAACACGTGGTTGGCAAAGTCCATTACCACAGGTCCAAGAGTGGCCATCCAGGCCACTCCTAACACCACCTCGGATCCCTTAATCGGCAAAATGTAGAAATCAGTAGTTACGGAGCTTCCCTGTATGCTAATTTCTAAGTTGTGAATAACTCCTTCATTCTGAATTTTGTCGCCGTTGCCAACCATCACTCCAAAGGCGGGCGTGGCCTCAATCAGCATGCCAAGGTGTTTAGCTACTCGCGTCTGAATAAAATTATGTGTGCTTCCCCCATCGAGTAGCACTTGCACAATCCTTCCTCGAATGGATCCCTGGAAGCGCAGAGTCATCGGAGAAAAGCACCCCGACATGGCATTGTAAGATATCAATGTAGACTCAGTCACCTCTGTATCAGGAATCTCCGGTGGCAGCTCACTATCCCCTTCTTCACCTCCCGCCGCTGTCTCGTCATCTAACATAAACAGCTGAGGCGATCGGCATTTATGCCCCCAAGTGTATTTTTCATCGCAATAGAAGCACAGACCCTGCTCCTTCCGTTTTTGTGCTTCGACCGATGTTATTCTTCTCGGACTAGCATTCGAGGCAGCAGTGACGGCGTTATTTGCGGGCCGCTGTATCGGCGCCGCCGCCCATGATGCTCGGTTATTAGTGGACACTGCTGTTGCTGAGCTGACTCCTCGGGTGGGTGTTAGCAGCAATGGCGGACCTTTGTTCATTATGTATGGTAAAGAATTACGCCTACTCGCATTGATTTTAGCTTCATATCTTTTGGCCAATGTCACCGCGTCATGCATGGTTGTAGGCAGCTGTGTCAGCACTTCTGTCTTTACATCCGCTCGCAGACCGGATACAAAGCAATTAATCAGGAATGATTCTGGCAATTGGCTCGTGCGCAGAGCCAGATCCTCAAAGCGGCCTTCGTATTCTTCCACAGTGGAGGACTGCATCAGCTTGGTCAATTGCCCTTCTGGGGGTTCTAAATCGGTCGGCTCGAAACGGCGACGAATCGCCTCCACGAGATGATTCCATCCCGATAACTGTTTCCGACGTTGCATCCATCTGAACCATTTCTTCGCCAAGCCTTCCATGCGGAACGAAGCCATTGTTACTCGATGCTGATCCTCCGTCGAGTAAAACTCGAAAAAATCTTCGGCGGATGCTATCCAGTCTTCTGCATCCGAGCCGTTAAAAATGGGTAACTCAACTTGTGGTGGCTTCGGTGGAAAGGGGAACTCGTCCTCATCTACCGTCTCCCCTCGGGGTGACGATTTCCATCGCATCGGAGCTGAACTTGCAGGACTGCCTGATCCAGTGGCCTCGCACTTGATCTTAGTCATCTGGACCATCTGGTTATTCAAGATGGTGATCTGCGAGGAAACAGTCTGCAGCAGCTTTTGTTGGCCATCCATCGTCTGCTGTTGGTTTTCTAAGCTGGTCTGCATTGCCCCCAGTATCTGTTCATGTCTCAGATTGGCTTCTTGCAAGATCTTGACCGATTCGGTGATGGTTTGAGATCGCGTTTCCATATTGTTCTCGACAATCGATCGATCCGCGAATACGAGAAAAATACAATGGCAATGCTCTCAATGAAAGCACCAATGTCAAGTACATTACCTGACAGATCCGGATCGACCAGCCATCAACGACGCGTCGTCCGTCTGGCTGCACAGTCGCCGTCTCACGCTTGAGTTCGAAGAGGGACGCGGAGTACGAGCAAGAAGGGAGAGACATAGAGAGAGGAGAGAGAGAGAGAGAGAGATAGAGATAGAGGGAACAGAGGAGGGGAAGGGGATCTGAGATTAATCAGCTGACTACTCTCCTTTATTTCTCATTCTATTACATTTATAGTTCCTAATACGCTTACTTATTACATCGCATAGTCTTCTAAGTATCGTGGCTTCTTGCGTCTACGTGTCCCTCCGCCCGCCATTGTTTTATTCTCGCCATTTAATCTCGCACCACGTACACGCGTCAGCTCCTCCGTTGTTGCCCCGTCTTCATGGATGGGTGCCTTGTTACGTGCATTCGTAACACCATATCACTCCCTGTGAGAGGTCAACCTCGGCATAATCCAGTACAAGTCCTCCATTGCGAGGTCGACCTCAGGAGAAGAGACTAGCAATAGCGTGGAGTGCGTCTTCTACTTGTTCGACGTTGAGGAAGGGGAAGAGGTGAGAGAGCTGCAGTGCAAAGCACCTCTTCCACCGACGGTGCCTGGATTGGTGGCTCGTCGAGCGGCGGGCCACGTGGTCTCTTTATTGGGAGTCTGGGACGCGTTGGTGCCTCAAGAGATGGCGGCGAGGAGCTCGCGGACTTCACCACCGTGGTGTTGTTGTTGGCTAACTATGCACGACAGTGGTGTGTTGTGCTTGAAAATGGAAGAGAGCAGTAGAGGAAGGCGGCAGTGGTCTGCGCCTGAGTTGCAGACCACTCATCGGCCAGCAGCAGCGGCTGGCCTGGTGGGTGGTAGCCCTCCCGGCCACCATTCAGCCGTTGGTGGGTCTGACCGGTGCTGGAGATCGAGGAGAGGATGGAGATGCTAGAGAGTTGGTTGCCGACGGCTTAGGGAGCCTCCGACATGGGTTTTGGGCAAGGCAGCGAGGAGAGGTGCGAGAGAACATGATCGAACATGGGAGGGAGAAACGAAAAAAAAATAAAGAGAAAGAAGTGGCCGGGGCCCATTAAATATTAGTTTTCACTTTATAAAATTTTAATATTAAAAAATATAATATTAAAATATTTTTATTACACGTTAGCACGTCATGTCATCGATTTAACGGATCTATTGACGGAAATTAAACGGTAGGATTCAATTGAAATAAATTCGAAAATACCAGATTCAATTGAAACAAATAAAAGTACATGCCATAAATGCGAAAAATCCTAAAATACAAAATATATTTAGGTAATTTCCCATCTTTCATCCTACACATATGAATTCATGATTTGTTGGTGTTGAATCTTCACATGAATATTTCAAGGACTACAATGAGTTAAGAAGAGTTCAAGGTTTATTTATCTAAGAAAAACTTTCAATTTATATTTTTGTTTTTTGTTGTAGACACTTATATATTTAGATAGTGTTTGGTTAGATGAGATAGATGAGGAATAAAATATTATTCCTTATGGTCTATTTATTTTCTTATTTTGTTGCAACTTGTTGATAATGAATAGATGAGCTCCATAAGGAAGAGATAATGAATACTATTTCCCATGGATCGGGAATACTATTTCTTACCTCAACCTAAAAAATATTATTCCCCACCGATATTTTTCATTATTGTCCTTCAATATTTATAATATTACATAAGAATATAAAAATTGATTTATTAGATTAATTATAAATATTGTCCCTCAATATTTATAATTTTTTAATAATTACATATATTAAATAGATAATTAGTATTTTATTTTTATATTTTTAATTATTAATTTTATAAAGATTCAATTATTTTTTGTGTAAATAAAATAAATAATGTTTTTTATTTTAAAATTAATAAATTATTTTACATTAATGCATATTTTTTTAATGGTGTTACTAACTAGAATAAATTAGAATATAATTTATTTTAGTTACTTTCCTCTTTGTTTTTTGTCTATTCCTAATATATACTAAACAATGTAATATTATTCCTTTTATTTTATTTTTTATCCATTGCTATTTCTCGTGTATTTCTATTTCTTATAATTTCATTCCATCCAATCAAATACGCTTTTAGAAATTTAGGTATCAAGGGATCTAATTAGAAATAAACCAACATATGAATTTAGTTGTCCTAGTACTTACATTGGGTTATATATTCTTTGAGAGAAAAACAAATGAATTTAGTCAAAATTCCAAGTATGGTAATATAAATAGTGAATGTAAGGCTTTTTTTGGTGTCTTCTTTAGTATTCTTTTATCTCTCTCATTCGATCCGGCCAATACTTACATTTATTTTATTTTTTTATCAAAAATGCATCCAATCCAATACTTATATTTATTTGATTGAATTGGTCATTTGTCACTCATCTTATATATAGCGTTGATAAGTTATTATTTTTTACGTGCAGAGCATTCATAGTCCTCTAGTGTGTCAAAAAATATCACAAAAATGATATTTATAATTAGATATGACTAGTGATCTAGTTACTCCAAAAGTTAATAAATTTTATCATTACAAAAAATAAAAATTGAAAACAGAAGAGACAATTAAATGCACCATTATATTGAGAATGAAATGTGATAAATATAATTCTCATAGAATTTTGAATTTAAAATTTGAAATCCTCGATCTATCTACAGACTACGTACAGTGGACATGACATGGTTAAAAAGGAGAATCAATGGTTGAATAACAAATAAGGGTCATATATATATATATATATATATATATATATATATATATATATATATATATTGTATACAGATGACAGTATCTATTTTAATGACCCTTCAAAGTTGCAAAGCTTTTAGATGATTGATACTTGTTGATAGTTGGATTTGCCAAATCAATGACTTCGTTGTCATATCAAGATTCAAATAGATGATGATCTCCATTAGCACCTTGAACCGCTGGTTGCTCACGGCAAGCCATTCGGCTCCTTCTGTTCATAACCACGTAGTACGTAGTTCCAAATAAAAAGACAAGTCAGTTTGCTTTTCAGTTGACTATTAATTGACTATATATAACATCTTAAATTTTTTAGAAAGGAAATTAAGTTAAGTTATTTATAAAATTAATTAAGAAGTCAAATTGGACTAAATTAGAGGTTATATATATATAATTATTCCCTAGAAATCCTTTTTGGGGTCCACGCCACCAAAAAAAGGGGTCAAATCGATCGACAAGATGAGGCATTTGCCACATCTGATTGTTGCCTCAAATCCTGACAAGATAAAAAGCTTGAATATGCCACTCGTCTGCTTCCATATATTATAGTGGTCGATCGTCACCATGGCAAAATCATCATTTCAAATTAACCATGACTCAAAACCTCAAAAACAAATTTGCAACCTTTATTGGATTATTCAAATTTATCTTAAATATTTTAAAATATGCTCATCTACTCTAACATTACAAGTCACAATAAGGTTTAAATCCTAAATTTTTAGACAATATATAAGATATTGTCACCAACTGTGTTACTCGATCACAGTTTTAAAATTTCACATTGATTAAAAATATGATCAAAGTAGTCTTTAAATAATTTGAGCAACCCTCTTCTCATGAGCTAGCTTTTGGAGTGAGTTAGGCTCACTAATTTATTAACATGATATCAGAGCCAATTGTGTGGTTGATATTGTATCACCCGCAGATGTTTAGTCTTGCAAAACTCCACGCTCCAGATGTCCAATCTTGAACGTGAGAGAGGTGTGTTAAAGTCCCACATTGGTAAATAATTTGAACAACCCTCTTCCCATGAGCTAACTTTTGGGATGAGTTAGACCCACTAATTTCTTAACACAGTTGGCTACTCAACATTATATTTTCATATAATATATTTATAAGTTAAATGAAAAAAAAAAAGACCAAGTCCATAAATAATCAATGATATTACAATTAACATAATAAATATAAAAATAATTCATAAAATGATCCACAGTAATTTAAATTTTTAATTTTAAAAAATATATATATAATTTTTTTTGACGAATTTTCATCTATCCGTATAATATTGCATGAATGTATTGTTGTCAATTATATTGAAAAATATCTTTTTTTAAATAAATATAATCAAACAATCAAACAAGAATTGATATTTTATACTATTGTATAAATTCTTTGCAATCTTCACAAGAAAATGTCTCTTAACGATAGCAGTAGCAATCGGCCAAACTAAGACAAAAGTAATAAATTTATATACCAAGAAATACACATTATACTTCTTATACTTCACTATTAATTTAGTAAAATTAGTCATTTTAAAAAGATTTAAAAATTTCTTATCAAATATCATATTGGTGATAGAAGATTTTAATTTATTTTCAAGAAGATTAATCAAAATTGATACGGATTCAACTAGTTTAAAATTAAAGACAGCGAGCTTATGAGATTAGGATTTGATGAATTTTAATTTTTAGTTTAAAATATTTCAAAAAAATATAAACTTAATGAAAAACTATAGTTATGGACTATTTTGATGGATGAGGAATAAATATTAGGATGATTTTTAGTTGCACAAAATTTAGCTTACTACAACTCTAATTCTAGCAAACAGATCAACTATATTTGGTTGACTACGAGTAAATAGGTTGTCAATATAGTTTTAGCTTAATGGTAACATTTAAAATTTACAAACTACAGGTAAATAGGTTGTCAATATAGTTTTAGCGAGCGTTGCTACGTCCAAGTAATGAGGGAAAATATACATTGGGATAGAAAAAATCAATAAAGTTTACTATATAAGTTATATTTAGTAAACATCTTTTATTCTTTTAAAATTTTATGAAAAAGAAAGCAACCTTTAAGGTTAGGATAAATGTTAATTAACCAACATAATGATCATTTTCCTCAAGTAAATATTTTCTCTCATTTTTTATTAATTTGATGCAAATGCAAATTGATTTTGGTTATCAATTGACGAGGATAATGTCAATCAAAAAAATGAATCGTACGAGCATAAATTGAAAATAAGAAGATGGTATGATCTTGAGCTCATGTTAATCCAACGCAATCCGCAAACCGCAATCCGCTGAAATTTAATATTTGATTTTGAGTTGAACTTCAAAATTTTATTGTAGATCGTAAATTTTTTTTTTTATAAAGAAAAAAATTTATAATAGATGATTATATTAAAATTTGAATCTTAGATATATAGGAAATAATTAAGATGTTGCCATTGGATCTCTCACTTTGAATTGATCTCACTAGATTTGATTATAAACAACCTTCAATTGACCCGATCACCCAACTCGGTTAAACTTGACATCAGCTAATAAATTAAGCTCAAGTTGTCTGAAACGTAACTTATTTAGTAAAACACTAATTACACATCTGTTTCATCCAAGTTGGGCCGAATATGGATAATATACAATATTTCAAGCTTTGTTAGCAAATTAAGCAGACTTCGATATCCTGTCGGTGCCTCAGTATGTTATTGAGAATATATTAGATTTATATGCACATATCGGATGTATTCAGTTTTAGTTTGTACTTTGGGAAAGCAACTAAGTAGTGGATTAAGTAATAAAACGTATTGATACTGTTAATTTTGAGAATTAATTTTAGGATTATGTTTGGTAAATTTAGTATGATACTTTGGAAGCATAAAAGAACCTTTTTATAATATATTTTTAATTTTAAAATTACAATATTTTTTCATTTGATCATTTTTTTTTATTTTTTTTTTTATTTCTGATTTTTTTTTACTTTTTAAATTTTAATGTTCAAATTATTTTTACATTTTTTTAATTTTTAATTTTTAATTTTAAGTTATTTTATATTTTTTTAAATAATTTCATCGTTATTTTATTTTAAATTTTTACATGATCTTCTTTTTTGTTTTAATTTTTAATTTTTTTCATATTAAATATGTCTATATTTCTATATTTTATGATTTCTTTTATTTTCTAATTTTTTATATTTTTTTCATATGCATTTTTCTATTTTATTTTTTTAATATCAAATTATTTATTATTTCATATTATTTTATTTTTAAATTATTTTCATTTTTCTTTTAAATATTTTACGTGATTATTTTTTATTTTTAAAACTTATTTTATATAATTTTAAATTTTTTATCAAATTTAAAATTGATAATATAATATAATATAATATATAATTTTTTAAAATAATTAAGAAAAAATTATTTTATATAAATATGAAAGAAAGTTGCAAGTTGAAGTTGATGTCAATCAAACATTTGCAAGTGCAAGATGCAAGTTTACTTTGGGATAATTGTGGGCAACCAAATAATATGATGCAATTTTTATTTGTAGGTATTGATTTTTGTATGTAAATATTTTTTTCTACGGTACTTGCATTTGCGAGGAACTAAAAAAAGTCTAAAAAAAAAGTTTAAGTGCATAAACTTGAATAATTAAAATGCCACCGATAGGTTGTAGAGTTTAGTATTTCCTTTTATATAATCTTGATAACTTATTTGATTATGAGTTTTCTAAGCTTACAAATCATACTCTCACCTAAAAATTGAAATCAATTAATTATACCCTATATATAAAAAATAAAATCGAATAATACTTATATAATTTTCGGAAATTTTATAGGATTGATGAGTACATGTATAAATTTAAGTATTCGATTTTAACTTTGTGTAATTTCTAATGTTTTAAGGAAGAAGTTACTGGTGCCACCATTAACGAGATGAGACGGGAGATCAGAGATCGGACACGTGCACGTTTTAGGATGGTTTATCGTCAAACTCAATTTAAGGTAGGATTCCTCCTTCTACATTCTTTCCTTTTCGTCGTTTTCTTGGCTTGGAATCAAGCTGCATTTTGGCCTTGGGTGTTGGCAAATGACAAGAAAGGATGTCATGGTTGTATATCAGCAGCGACGATTGTGGTGTCTGGACCGTACTGACACGGGGCAATTATTTTATGCGGAAGAACCCATGCGGCACATGTCATGCCCCAACTCAGGGTCATGTGATCGGCCATGGTATACATGTTTATACCCCGCAATCTAAACCATGCACATGCCAACTCAACAACAAAACATAGCGGAAAAAAATAAATGAGTTTTATTTCAAATGAAAAACCAAACCAGAATTCATTATAAGTAAGTTTAGAAAAATAATGAAGTGCTGAAATAATAAATCAAGTTTAACTGCTCAATTATAATGAAATCTGAAATAAAGACATGAATGTCCCAAGGGACTACAACTCCAAAACACTAAAACACAAGTGCATGACTAACTACCAAAAACTCGATTACGACCCCTAACTAGGACTACTATGAGATCAATGTAACTACTTTGCCCTCCAGCCACGCCAAGTGCTCCAGCCACCTCACCGGTCAGGCTCTGCAAAAAAAAACAACGACAACGGGTGAGTTCAAAGAACTCAGTGAGCGGTTCTACCAACCCCCACGGAAAAAAAAATAACACAGAGATAAAACATAAGCATAACATCGATCTCAACAAGAATAAAGTCACGAATGTGTGACTAGCTATCAGGCCATCTGACCACCACATGCCCGAAGACAACCAAGACGAAATGGTGAAGATCAACAAGCCTAAGACTACCATGCCCTAAGGCAACAAAATATATCAGCATAATCGGGATTGGCTAATCCGAACTTATCCTAATATAAAAAAACTCGGGAGCAATCAGGATTGGCCCGTCCGAACTTGCTCAACGAGACGTGAAGGGACAATTAGGATTCGCCCATCCGAACTTGCCCCTTTAAGATAGCACAGACATAATTGGGATTTGCCTGTCCGAACTTATTCCTTAAAAGTACCGCGAGAATAATCGGGAATTTTTGCGTCTGAACTTATTCCACAAGACCACACTGGAACAATCGGGATTTTTCCATCCTAACTTGTTCGAAAAACATAACGTAGGAATAATTGAGATTCACCCATCCGAACTTATTCCTTTAAATATAGAATCTTGGGAATAAGAGATTTCAAAATCAGCCCTGATTTATCAAATCAGCATGAAGTTTCAGCATAATTGAGTTTTCAGCACCTCAAGGTAATTAAATCCAAAATTACAGAAATAAATTCCTTAATTATCAACATAACAACATTATATCATTTAGGCAAAACTTCTCAAGAATCAAGTCATGATTGTTTAACTAAGAGTAGCATGAATCGAGAAATTCTTCAAGCAAGAATCAAATTATATGATCAAGAATCTCATATCAAGAACACTCATGGCTTCAAGATCAAATATTATTTTTATAAAACATGCTCCATATCCAAAGACCATAGATTTATTCCAAGGCATGCAACAATAATTCAAGAACCTAAATTGCAAGCAACACAAGGTATAAGCCCTAAGATAACAAGAACTCTCACTTGGGCATTTTATCGAATAACTTGAGGGCACCCTTGCTTCTCTCTTGGCCGAGCATCCCTAGGGTAAACCTACGACTGCTGAGCCACAAAGGGAGAGTCTCGGGCCCTCCTCCCATGAATCAACACAAGAACACAGGGCTCAAGATTACGAGAGAACCTGGAAAAGGAGAGGTAAAACCACTCACATGAATAAGAAGAAAGATTTGAGGAGGATTTCTGATCGACGGCCTTCGAATCTGGCTCCAAAGGATGGTGGCTCAGCTCAAAGAAGGGGGAAGAGGGGGCGGCGGCTCCATTTCAAACCGCTGGCTTCAAGAGAGGGGAAGAGGGAGAGGGGCGGCTCGGCACGGCTGGGCGACTCCTCTTTGCTCGGCTCCAAGGAAGGAAGAGGGGAAGAAGGGGAGGCGGCGGCTTGGGCGGCTGGCTTTGCTCAGCGGCTCCAAGAGGGAGAAGGGAGGGGCGGCTGGCTCCTATCTTTTCTCCAATCGGAGGGGCGGCTTTGCTCGTCCTCGAATTTTAGAAGAAGAAGATTAAAGACTCACTAGATCATCAAACAATGAAAGATATTGCTCTCTCATATCATGCTCCACCTCCCAGGTGGCCTCCTGCCCGGAATGGTGCTCCCACCTGACCTTAACCAAGAAAATCTCCTTGGACCTCAATTTCCTAATTTGATCGTCAAGCACCTCAACTGGTCGCTCCTCATAGGAGACCGCTGAATCCACCTCAATTGCGGTAGGCTCAATTACATGGGACTCATCCCGGACATACTTCTTTAGCATAGACACATGGAACACTGGATGCACCCGGTCCATACTGGGAGGTAAAGTCAACTCATAGGCCATAGCTTCCCTGCGCATGAGAATAGGAAACGACCCAATGAACCTAGGGCTTAGCTTTCCTTTCTTACCAAATCTCACCACCCCTTTCATAGGGGACACTTTGAGGAACATCATGTCCCCCTCAGCAAACTCTACCTCCCTGGCCTTTCCATCAGCATACATCTTCTAGTGACTCTGAGCTGCCAACAACCTCTCTTTGATTATCTTCACCTTTTCTACTGCCTCCTCCACCAGGTCAGGTCCCATCATAAGGGAATCCCCTGCCTCAAACCAACCCACAGGCGACCTGTATCTCCGCCCATACAATGTCTCAAATGGGGCCATCCCGATGCTGCTGTGGTAGCTGTTATTGTAGGCAAACTCAATCAGGGGTAAGTGTCTCTCCCAACTGCCCTCTAAATCTAGAACACAAGCTCTCAACATATCCTCTAACGTTTGAATGGTCCGCTCTGACTGACCATTTGTCTGAGGGTGAAATATAGAGCTGAATCGAACCTGAGTGCCCAATGCCTCCTAGAAAGACTGCCAGAATCGAGCTGTGAACTGAGTACCCCAATCTGAGATAATCATAACAGGAACACCATGATAAGCGATGATCCGATCCAAAAATAACCTCACATACTGCTCGGCTAAAAAGGTTATCTTGACTGGTATAAAATATGACGTCTTGGTTAGACGATCCACCACTACCCAAATAAAATCGTTGCCCTTTCCAAACTTTGGCAACCCTGTCACAAAATCCATGGCTATCTTCTCTCATTTCCACTCTAGTACTTCTAGGTTCTGGAGCAACCGTGCTGACTTCAAATGCTCAGCCTTCACCTGCTGACACACCAGGCACTTAGACACGAACTCGGCTACCTCTCTTTTCACACCTTTCCACCAATAATTCTGTCTTAGATCTCGGTACATCTTTGTGGCTCCCGGATGCATAGTGTATGTGGATCGATGAGCCATCTCTAGCACCTGCCTGTAAACCTTGGCCATATCTGGCACCACTATCTTGTTCTCAATCCTCAAAAGAACGGCCTCCGAGTCAGTACCAAAACCATTATCAGCATTGCTTCTCCTACCGAGATCCTTAGTGAGTGCACATAAAGCATCCTCCTCTTGCGCTGCCCACAGCATGTCTACCAACGTGGACTACACCTTCAGGTAAGCCACCAGCGCACCAGAAGCTGATACTGATAAGACTGCCCAGCCATCCAAACACACATGGCCAAATCCTAAACCAACGGCCTCCTCCTGACTGCCAAATGCGTCAGACTGCCCATAAACTTCCTGCTCAAACAATCAGCTACCACGTTAGCCTTTCTTGAATGGTGCATGATCGTGCAGTCATAGTCCTTCAAAAGCTCAACCCATCATCTCTGCCTCAAGTTCAATTCCTTTTGGGTGAGCAAATACTGGAGGCTCTTAAGATCAGTGAATATCTCACAAGCCTCGCCATAAAGGTAGTGACGCAACAGCTTCAATGCGAACACCACTGCTGCTAGCTCAAGATCATGAGCCAAGTAATTCTTATCGTGGACCTTCAACTGTCGGGAGGTATAAGCTATCACTCTGTCATTCTGCATTAACACACAACCCAAGCCGACTCGAGAGGCATCACAATAAACAACAAACACTCCCGAGCTTGAGGGTACTGCTAGAACTGGTGCCGACGTCAATCGGTCCTTGAGCTTCTGAAAGCTCTCCTCGCACCTACTGTCCCAGTCGAACTTGATCTTCTTCTGAGTTAGACGGGTCAATGGCGCTGCAATCCTGAAGAAATTCTCCATAAATTTCCTATAATAACCTACCAACCCCATGAAGCTACAAATCTCTGTGACATTAGTCGGCCTCTTCCAATCCTGAATTGCTTCTATCTTTGCAGGGTCCACTTTTATTCCTTCCTTGATCACCACATGGCCAAGGAATCCCACACTTTCCCGTCAGAATTCGCACATGGAGAATTTGGCATACAATCTATGCTCCTTGAGAGTTTCTAGAACTACCATCAAGTGCTCAGCATGCTCCTCCCTGCTCCTGGAATAAATCAAGATCGATGTCATCAATAAACACAATTACAAATTTATCCAAGTATTCCCTGAACACTCGGTTCACCAGATCTATAAATGTTGTAGGTGCATTAGTCAGCCCGGTGGACATCACCAGGAACTCAAAGTGCCTATACCTCGACCTGAAATCAGTCTTAGGGACGTCACTGTCCCGGACCTCAACTGATGGTACCCTGATCGCAGGTCAATCTTGGAAAACCACTAAGCTCCCTGAAGCTGATCAAATAAAGCATCAATCCTGGGCAGCGAGTACCGATTCTTCACCGTTACCTTGTTAATCTGCCGGTAATCAATGCACACCCGCATGGGCCCATCTTTCTTTTTCACAAAGAGCATTGGAGCACCCTAAGATGAAACACTTGGGCGAATGAAGCCCAACTCAAGCAACTCCTGCAACTGGGACTTCAACTCGCTCAACTCAGCTGGTGCCATTCGATACGGCAGATTGGAGATCGGCTTCACCCCTGGCTATAAATCAATACAGAATTCGATCTCTCTCTCTGGAGGCAACCCTGACAACTCCTCTGGGAACACATCAGAGAACCCGCATACTATAGGCGTCCCCCCGATATCCCAGACGCACCTCCGTCTTCCTCTGCCACATACAGAAAGGCCAAGAAGGATTGACAACCTCCCAGAAATAGCTTACGAGCCTTGAGAGCTGAAATCGACACCAGGGAATCTCCCATTCCCTCACCCTGGAAGGTAAACTGGGGTAATCCGGACTTACTGAAGGTCACAATCTTAGCCATGCAATCCACTAAGGCGAAATGGTTCTCCAACCAATCTATGCCCAAAATTACATCAAGTTCTAACATCGGCAGAAGTGTCAATTCAGCCATCAACCCGTGCCCACAAATGATAATCTTGCAGCCCCAAAAGACTGTCTCTGCCATCACAGAAATGCCTGTAGGCGTAGACACCACAAGAGGCAAATCAAGCACAGAAGGTTTCCCTGACAACTTAGCAGCAAACAAAACAGATAGAAAAGAGCGCGTAGCGCCCGGATCAAATAGGACATATGCAATAGCAGAACCAACAACAAGGTTACCTGACACTACTGCTCTAGACGCCTTAGCGCCCTCTTGGTTCATAGAAAACACTCATGCAACGGGCCTCTCTGAACCACCAGCTCTCCTCCGTAAGTCTGACCCATCTGAGCTACGAAACCCACTGACAACGACGCCTTTCCTCTGGTCTAATCAGGCTGCTGATTGCCCTTGCTAGGACAATCCTTTTTGTAATGCCCATTCTGCCCACAGCTGCAACATACCTCTGAACGTCCCCAGCAAGCTCACAAGTGCTAAACCCCTTCCTACCGATGGCTCAGGCCTCCGTTTCGAATCTCCAGATGACGCCCCTGGTCCTGAACCCCTGTGGTCTCTAAAACTATTATGACCTCCGCCCTGCTGCGGATTCGCGGTCCTGAGAGTACCCTCAGAGTGAGCTGGCCGACCCCCCGATTGCTGGGGCTAAAACTTTTTCTTTTGGGGTCCATCATGCATGTCTGTCGGTACCAGTGCCTCTTTCCAGAGCGCCTCATCTACAACCTGAGCAAAGGAAGTGTCCTCTATGTAATGGATGAGTCTGACGATCTGCGGCCTCAACCCATTGACATACATCGAGAGTAACTTCGAGACAAACCTCTTGACCCTGACGGTCTCTGTGACTATTAAGGTGGGATGGTACTTCGAGAGTCGTGTGAACTCGATCTCATAGTCCATCATTGACATACTACCAGTTTGTCAAAGTAACTCAAACTCTTTTGCCCGTTTGTCCCGGACGCTCAGCGGCAAGTACTTCTCCACCATAGCAGCTCTAAACTCCTCCCAAGTAGGGGGTGGTGCATCTACTGCTCTGCGGTCCCTCTAAGTGTTGAGCCAATCCTTGGTTGGTCCTCTCAGCTGTAACCCGATCAGTCGGGCGGTCGCCTCAAATGAACAACCAAGCTCCCTGCACAGCTCATAGAAGTCTCCTAGGAAATTGGTGACCTCCACCCGCTGATCTGTCCACCGGGTGGCCTAAAAGCAACAAAATATGCATATGAAGGTGCTCTAGGGGCTCTAACCACCGGTGCTACTGGCGGGACCACCTATGGTACTGCAGGTGCTGCCGGTACTGGTTGTGGCTATTGCCTCAGCTCCTGCTCCCTGCGGAGCGCCTTAGTCAGCTCAACCACTCTAGCCTGCAACTGCACAACCATAGGATCCTAACCACATCCTCTCGGGCCTGTGGTGGTCTCCCGCGACCCTGGCCCCGGCCCCGGCCTCGGCGCTCAGTAGAGTTGCTGTCACTATTGCTCCTAGCGGCATCAAAGGCCTCCATAAATTTGTAATCACCAGAAATAAACAAATCATAATCATGCAATTAAATTCATCCTAACATTTTGCAAACTTAACCACGAGTCGCGCTGAGGTGCAGACTTAGCCCAATGATCTCATAAGATACCCCTATCGTATACTGACACGCTAGCAATGCCCTATACAGTGACAACTCTAGGTCGTAGTCAAACCGAATCACATGCTCTGATACCACATTATCATGCCCCAACTCAAGGTCACGTTACCAGCCAAGGTATACATGTCTATACCCCGTAGCCTAAACCATGCACATACCAACTCAACAATAAAACATAGCGAAAAGAAATAAACAAGTTTTATTTCAAATGGAAAACCAAACCAACATATATTATAAGTAAGTTTAGCAAAATAATGAAGTGCAGAAATAATAAATCAAGTTCAACTGTTTAATTATAATGAAATCTGAAATAAAGACATGGATGTCCCCAAGGGACTACAACTCCAAAACACTGAAACACAAGTGCATGACTAACTATCAAAAACTCGACTACGACCCCTAACTAGGACTGCTATGAGATCAATGTAACTCCTCTGCCCTCTAGCCGTGCCAAGTGCTCCAGCCCACCTCACCGATCAGGCTCTGTAAAATAAAAACAACGACAACGGGTGAGTTCATAGAACTCAGTGAGTGGTTCTACCAACCTCCACGGGAAAAAAACAACACAGAGATAAAGCATAAGTATAACACCTATCTCAACAGGAATAAAATCACGAATGTGTGACTAGCTATCAGGCCGTTTGGCCACCACATGCCCGAAGGCAACCAACACCAAACGGTGAAGATCAACAAGCCTAAGCCTACCATGCCCTAAGGCAACAAAATAGGATTTGCCCCTTTAAGATATCGCAAGGATAATCAGGATTTGCTTGTCCGAACTTACCCCTTTAGGATATCATAGGAATAATCGAGATTTGCCCGTCCGAACTTATTCCTTAAAAGTGCCTCGAGAATAATCGAGAATTTTTCCATCCGAACTTATTCCATGAGACTACACTGGAACAATCGGGATTTGCCCATCCTAACTTGTTCGAAAAATATAACGAAGGAATAATCAGGATTCACCCATCCGAACTTATTCCTTTAAATATAGAATCTTGGGAACAATCGAGATTTCAAAATCAGCCATGATTTATCAAATCAGCATGAAGTTTCAGCATAATTGAGTTTTCAGCACCTCAAGGTAATTAAATCCAAAATTACATAAATAAATTCCTTAATTATCAACATAACAACATTATATCATTTAGGCAAAACTTCTTAAGAATCAATTCATGATTGTTTAACTAAGAGTAGCATGAATCAAGAAAATCTTCAAGTAAGAATTAAATTATATGATCAAGAATCTCATATCAAGAACACTCACGGCTTCAAGATCAAATATTATTTTTATAAAACATGCTCCACATCCAAAGATCACAGATTTATTCCAAGGCATGCAACAACAATTCAAGAACCTAAATTGCAAGCAACACAAGGTATTAGCCCCAAGATAACAAGAACTCTCACTTGGGCATTTTATCGAATACCTTTAGGGCACCCTTGCTTCTCTCTTGGCCGAGCAACCCTAGGGTAAACCTACGATTGCCGAGCCACAAAGGGAGAGTCTCGGGCCCTCCTCCTATGAATCAACACAAGAACACGCGATCAAAATCCATGATTCGGCAAAAGATCACAAGAATCAAGAAGATGCCCAAATTGGCTCAAGATTATGAGAGAACCCAAAAAAGGAGAGGTAAAACCACTCACATGAATAGGAAGAAAGATTTGAGGAGGATTTCCGATCGACGGCCTTCGAATCCGGTTCCAAAGGATGGCGGCTCGGCTTAAAGAAGGGGGAAGAGGGGGCGGCGGCTCCACTCCAAGCCGTCGGCTTTAAGAGAGGGGAAGAGGGAGAGGGGCGGCTCGGCTCCAAGGAAGGGAGAGGGGAAGAAGGGGAGGCGGCGGCTTGGGCGGATGGCTCTACTCGGCGGCTCCAAGAGGGAGAAGGGAGGGGCGGCGGCTTGGGTGGCTGGCTCCTCTCTTCTCTCCAATCGGTTGGGGCATCCCCAATAGGGAGCCGCCAGCCCTTGGGGGGGATCTTATAATGCCCTCCCAAAACCACCTATCCACACCCTAAACCCGCACTCTCAATAACCCGAATATGCAACATGCTAACCCAACTAATCTCATGCTAATTACAAGCATCAAACATACGCACATCCACATGCAACATAATCAAATCAATTAGTTATATAATTATAAATCATAATTCAACTCACCCGAGCTCGCAAGCTCGCATCGGACCATGAGTCAACTCGGCTCGACCTCGAACTAGCCCGCTAGACTGACAAACACAAACCATAAAAGAAAAATAAATAGAAATATCTAGGATATTACATCACCCTTGCATCCTGTGCAAGGGATAAGCCTATCATCCTAAATTTTTCCCAAATTGGGCTTCCCAACTTAACCTCGCGGGGCATGCGTTGGTCCACGTACCAACCTCGCGCTCCATATCTGCACCTCCAAAAGACCATGTTGGCCGAATGATATTGAAGGCATAAAGTAAAACAATAATTACAGGACTGTGGGCCTAAAAAAACATAAAATCGGGTGTAGGACGAGCTCCGCAAGTTGTCTTAGGCGAAGATCGATTAGTCGCACACCCATATGGGTCGCTCATTCGTCTCCGCCCAAGGTAACAGTTTTGTTTCACTTCTGGAATAACGAGCATCACCAATGATTGAATCCGTTGCTCTACCATTGCTGAAGACCATCAACAACAACTAGCAACGGCTGCTCCCATTGCAACACAACCGTTGCAGAAGATCGCATACCTGACACTATTAGAATGATGGTTTTCAGCAACGACCATCAGCAACGGCTGCCCAAGCCGTTGCAATCACTAACGGCTTACCAACGGTCGTTCAGGCCATTGCCAACAAGTAGATGGTGTGAACACGGCGCGCAAATGAAATAATTCATCAGCAACGGCTTACTTACGACCGTTGCTAATGATGTTATCACATTAGCAACGACTTACTTACGGTTTTTGTATCCATTGCTCTTTAGTCGATGGTGTGCTCATGGTGCGAAAATGAAATACTTATCAGCAATGACTTTGCAACATATAAGTGAATCATTGGTGATGAGTTGTATTTATTAGCAACGACTTTGCAATGGTTAAGTGAGCCGTTGCTGATGAGTTTATTTAACTCGAGATCGCGCCCGACCCCTTTCTTCCTTGCTTCCTTCTTCCTTCTCTGCCGATGCCATCGACGCCTACTGCCACCATCTTCGCCCGCCGACATTGCCCGCTGACGCCGCCCGCCTTGCCCTTCGACGTCGAACCACTTCCAGGTATTAGCTTCCCTCTTCTCTTCTTCTTTACTAGGGCCAACCAAAACTCTAAATATTAGAGTTTCGGCCGGCCGCCAGGCGCCGAACCAATGTCCAGTGTCCAATATCGAACACTAGACAACGGCGCCGGAACACTATTGGTTAGGGTTTTATTAAACCCTAATCAAAAGTTTATTAGGGTTTAATTAAATCCTAATAAAATTTGATTAGAGTTTAATAATCTATGTTAATTTTTTACTATTTAGATAAATTTTTTATATTTTAGATTAATTTTTCATGTTTTAGGTTAATTTTTCATGTTTAGATCAATCTAGGTCAACTGTTTAATGTTTAATGTTTAGATTTATTTTCAGGTCTAGATTAATGTATTTTAATGTTAATTAGATTTAGATTAGATTATATTTGTTAATTAATTTTAGTTTAGATTAATTTTAATATTAATATTTAGATTTAGATTAATTAGAATTGTTCACTTTGGACTCACACTCAAATCGCGTGTCCACTTTGGACTTGTGTTGAAATCGTCGACCGTGGACTCGAACTGACATTGAAAAATTTAGAAAATAATCATCAATTCAATGAGTTGATATTTTTCACGTACGCATCGACGAGTCGGATATGATTTAGCAAAACCTTAGATCCGTTCGGGGATTGTATGTTCGTGTAAAAGAAGTAGATGATCTTTTATACGACGCACAACCCTTGAATTATCCCTAATTGGATAATTTAAGAACATAATTATTTGTTGCAGATGATATGTGTATTTGAGAACATAGATGATCTTTTATTGCACTTAGTTTTTTCTTTTAACCGTTAACTCATTCTTAAATTTTGACTATTGTATTTCTCTTGTTCTTCGATACGCGCCCGATGATATGTGTATTCGGAGAACTGTAGGGAGAAGGTGCCGAAATTTAGAATGAAGTTAGCGGTTAAAAGAAATACTTAGTGCAATATGAATAACATGAATCCCGAATGGAATAAGACCATCTCACCTATAAAGACATTGACTGAAGATATTGTTATTGATTGCTAGAAGCATGTCGGGCGATCGAAGTTGGATGTAGCGATGTTTTGATCGTGGAGCTTTAACGAATGAGTTTCGCTTAGGCGTAACTTACTTCCTAAATTTTGCCTATTCGAATCGAAAATTCGTTAGCGTCGGTGATAAAATCCGATGTCCATGCCGTATTTTCATGAATGCACGATTTCTAGATTGGGAAACTATCACTCTGCATCTGTATAGCAATGAATTTGCACCAAGATATTTTATATGGACTTGTCACGGAGAGTCACGTGAAGTCGGGACGTCGAGCAATCCTGTCCTTCAGACACATGGTGAATCTTCCTCTGCTGGTGTTTCTTTATCCAGTCTATCTAATCCGTATAGAACTATGATACTTGATAGTCTTGGAAATCAATTCCAACTGAATGATAATGTCCATCAGCCAGTTATTGAGACGATAGCGCCACCAGATACTATAGGTGTTGATGTCACAGAATTGCCATCAAAAGTACAACCTACGGTAGAGATTGAATTACCGAATAAAGAAGTCGCAGAATTTTACGAGATGTTGAAAGCTGCCGATGAACTTTTGTATGAGAATTGTCCTAAATACACTAGGTTTTCGGCAATGACGCAACTCCTGAACATTAAGGCCGATTGTAATATCAGCGGGGTTGCGTTTGATCGTATTGCAGGATTGATTAATGGAATGTTGCCTACTGGTAATAAGTTTGAGCCAACTTTTTATAAGATAAAAAAGTTGGTGAGAAAATTAGGGCTTGGGTACGAAAAAATACATGCGTGACAAAATAACTGTATTTTATATTATAAAGAAATTGTGCAGTTGGATAAATGCCTTGTATGTGAACATCCTCATTATAAGGAGAAGAAATTGGTCCGATAGAAAAATAACCCATTTAAGGTGCTTCGGTATTTTCCACTGACACCGAGGCTTCAAAGATTATTCATGTCGGAAAAGATGCCCCCTACATGAGTTGGCATACAAGAAGTCTTGACGATACAGTAATGACTCATCCATCCGACAGTGAAGAATGGAAACTAGAAATATCATATTGGGATTATGCTTGGATGGTTTTAATTCGTTTGGTCATTCTGCAACTCCTTATTTAGTTTGACCAGTGTTGCTAATAGTTTATAATTTACCACCGTCAATGTGTATGAAAGATGAATTTATTTATCTTTCGATGATTATTCCGGGTCCTAAGGGTCCACGAAAAGAAATTGACGTATTTCTTAGACCCTTGATAAATGAATTGAAAATATTGTGGACTGAGGGAGCTGTCACTTTTGATTGTCACCAGAAGCAAAATTTCAATTTAAAGGTTGCGGTCTTGTGGATAATCAATGATTTACTGGCCTATGACATGTTGTCTGGTTGGAGCACTCACAGCCGACTCTCTTGTCTGTATTATATGAAACACTCTAAATTATTTAGTCTTTAGAACGGACTATAAATCTCATTCTTTGATTGTCATCGTCGATTCCTACCGGCTAATCATCAGTATCGAAGGAATCGTAATAAATTTACTAAGGGCAAAGTCGAAAGAGATGAGCCACCACCGATGTTGTCTGGTGAATAAATGTTAGAACGTGTTTCAGCACTTCCAGAGATAGTATTTGGTCGGAATGAAAGAGTGTCAGGCTTTGGTCAAACACATAACTGGGTTAAAAAAATATCTTTTGGAAATTGTCGTATTGGAGTTCATTACTGATTCAGCATAATTTGGATGTCATGCACATTGAAAAAATATGTTTGATAATATTTTCAACACTTTGATAGATATTTCCGGAAAAACTAAAGATAATGTCAAGGTCCGACATGATATAAAAATACTTTGTAAGAGGCCGAAGTTAGAGTTACAAAAGGTCAACGGATGATATCTGAAGCCGAAGGCCCCGTATGTGTTAAATAAAAAACAGATCAAAGATGTTTGTCAATGGATAAAAGAACTCAGATTACCCGATGGATATGCCTCAAACTTATCTTGATGTGTGAACGTCGATGATTGCAAAATATCAGGGATGAAGAGCCACGATTGTCATGTATTCATGCAGAGATTGCTTTCAATCGCATTTCAAGATCTTCTACCTAATAATATTTGGGGTCCGTTGACTGAATTAAGTATGTTTTTTAGAAACATTTGTGCAAATGTCCTTCGAGTCGAAGATATGTCAGCACTTGAAAGTAATATTGTTGAAATTATATCCAAACTAGAGCAGTTTTTCCCTCCTGCCTTCTTTGACTCGATGGAGCATCTACCGATACACTTGGCATACGAGGCACGAGTTGGTGGCCCCATTCAATACTGGTGGATGTTCTTATTTGAAAGATACATGAATCATCTAAAGAAAAAAGTAAAGAACACCACAGTTGTTGAAGGATCAATATCTGAATCGTATATCATCCAAGAAATTTTAACATTATGCTCATTTTACTTTGAATCGACGGTACAGACAAGATTTGATTGTCTTCCATGTATCGACGATGGGGGAGTTCAACATTCAGATGGACGTTTAAATATATTCTGTCACTTTGGTCGTGCTTTTGGTTCTCGTCCATCTCGACACTTAAGCAACAATATACCAGGAAAAGGATCGATCGATGAAATAAATTTGAACTTTCGACTGCAGGCCGTTTAAGACACAGAGTCGAAATGAAGAATTTATTGAAGAGATGGGAGAGGGGAAGAGCTACAACAATTGGAAGAGTAGAACTACTCGGTTCTCGAGTCTGTTCTGCACCTTCATACTAAGTGGTTATTTATAGAGAAGAGTTGCTTCCTCCCTAAGGAAGCTTAACTCAACTCAACCACGGTTGAACTAAGGTTGCTTCCCCCCTAAGGAAGCTCATCATTAGTGCGGGTGCTCATTGGGCCCCATCGACCACTAAATGATGGCTATCCACATGTTGGAAGTGACCTTGACACGACAATACTAGTACAATAATTGAGCTAAATGTTACAAAGTCGACATTGACAGCTCGGCACGTCCACGTTTGGTGTCCCGTGTCGCGCCCATGTGCTGCACGCTTGGCTTGTCGTGCGCCATGTGCTGTTCCATGCTCAACCGATGGCATCGACGCTCCCACATACTATAGAGCTGTTTGTCAATAATCACCGAAGCTTGCGCGCGTACACCCTTGGATTACAGTGCTGCGCCATACGCTGCGGATCCTTCGACAGTCGCTCGACACATAGAACAGGGATCCCATGTGATTGTGGGTCCCTTGTTATAATGGAGACTTTACACGCACAGCCGTCGTGCCTTCTCCCTGCAAAACAAAAACAAATTAAAGATAACTATGGCGGTTGTGCTTCCGGCGGACCGCCACTTCCGCGCTCCTGAAAGACGTCGCAGCATCAGGTGTGCGTTGTTTTGCTCGCCGCGAAGGGGATTTGCCGAATTTTTCAATTATTCCCCCCACCATCTTTCGAAAAGAATGGTTGTAACCATTCTTCTTCCGAGTCGGTCCGTACGGCGAATCATCGTCGCACGATCAGAGTGAATCCGACTCGTGGAGACTCGTCAGTAGTCATCTACTCAAGAGCGTCCTCCTCTGTTCCTCCCTTCAATAATTCTTCGTTGGTAATCCTTTTTAACTTCAGGTTCCCTCTGGATTCTTCGCCGAGTCAAAGTAATCAAGGCTTCCAGCCGCAGCTAAATCGTACCTCCGGTTACTCAGTCGGTCGTTCAAAACTTTCAGATCTTTCAAATCGGGCACCTTCTTGGTCAAATGGGCGATCTTGAGATTACGAACGTATGAGAATCTTCTGCGATTTATCAGCATACTACATCCCTGCTTTTATCGCCTATCTCAAGGGTCTCCCAAAGCCAAGTATAAGTCTCCCGAATTTAGGATCTTAAATTCTTACGAACCGAACAGAGCATACGGAAAACGAAAAGCTCCGGCGACAAGCCAAGAATTACTATAATACAAGGCGGAAGAACAACAGAAAGGAATTACCTGAAAGCCAACACCAGGCTCTGATACCAGGAAAAGGATCGATCGATGAAATAAATTTGAACTTTCGACTGCAGGCCGTTTAAGACACAGAGTCGAAATGAAGAATTTATTGAAGAGATGTGAGAGGGGAAGAGCTACAATAATTGGAAGAGTAGAACTACTCGGTTCTCGAGTCGGTTCTGCACCTTCATACTAAGTGGTTATTTATAGAGAAGAGTTGCTTCCTCCCTAAGGAAGCTTAACTCAACTCAACCGTATTACTCAATTGTCCAGAGGTTGAATAATTCATTGAAATATTTGACATTGAGATGGTGCAAAAATACTCTATTCACAACAATAAAGAATTGGAGAGATTACGAAATCGTGATTTCCCAACTTGGATTCGGTCTTACAGCTAGATCACAGAGTTAAAATAGATGAAAGAATATTTGAGTTTGTTAGTGGACCGTCGTGACTAGTGTCGTGTTATAGCAGATATTTTGTTAATGGGTATAAATTTCACACGGTTGAATATACATTTACAAAGAAGACGATGAATACCGGGGTCTGCGTGAAAGGAACAACGTATGTTGAGTGTGATATGGATTTTTATGGACTGGTGGAAGAAGTGATAGAATTGCACTACTTCGACTTGAAATTAGTTATCCTATTTAGATGTCATTGGTTCGATACAATAGAAAGGGGTATGAAAGTTCATCCAAAATACAAAGTTGTTGATGTTAATTACAAATCAAAATTGGCAGTAAATGAGTCTTTTATGTTGGCATCACAAGTCAAACTAGTATATTACGCGAAGTATCTGGCTAGAAATAAAGATAAAACAGATTGGCATGTTGTCTGTAAGACTAAAGCGAGAGGAAGAATTGATCCGATAGCGGAAGAAAATGAGCCGATATGTAATGACAGTCGTACGTGAGACCTGGCTGTCACCCCAACAGAGCTCTCCTACGCGTCTGGATTGTTAATCGAGTTCAGGCGGACACTCTGAAGAGAAAGGAAAGAGGGATTTGGAGAAGAAGGAAGGAGAAGTAGATAGAGAGAAGAGGAAATTTGTATTCAAATCTCAATATCCATCTCAGCTTTTATTCATCTATTTATATGTTCCATTACAATTCAATTACAATGATTATTGAACTCATAATCTCGGCCCCACTGGGGTCTCTGCTTCACTCGCATGCTCCTATGTGACGCTTCCTTACGACTCCAATGATCGTTTGCAGTTGATGCTGCTCTTGCCGACGTGTTAACATCCTCACCCTCTGATTCCGCATGCAGCGTGATGTGACTATGATCCCTTTCTTCTCCGTGCGTAATAATACTCTGCGGCTCAATTAGAACCTTGTCCTCAAGGTTCTGGTTAAAGTGTCGACGCTGCTCTTCCTCCTTGTCTACAGTAATGGTAAGGTTTGGTGCTTCAGCATTTTCTCGCTGGGCTGCCGGTGTTCTGCAGTAGTGGTAGAGGAATTACTTGCATCTCAGGCTTCCCTCGACACTGCTTGAGGATAGAAATATGGAAAACAAGATGTATACGAGACGTCTTTGGTAGCTTGAGTTTATAAGCGACCTTCCCAACTCTCTTGATAATGCGGAAAGGTCCAAAATATCGAGGACTGAGCTTTTGGTTCTTAAGCAGGCAAGCTGATATTTGACGATAAGGCTTCAACCTCACGAATACCCGATCACCTTCTTTAAACTCTAATTCTCTCCTACCTTTGTCAGCTTGAGCTTTCATTCTCACCTGAGCTCTCATGAGGTTAGCTTTCAGCTGCTCCAGAATTTTATCCCGGGTCATTAACTCTTTATCCACCTCGGAATGCTTCGTTGTTCCCCCTAAGTAACAGATCAGCACCGGAGGCGGCCGCCCATACAGAGCTCGAAACGGTGGCATGCCTGCAGAATTTTGGAACGATGTATTGTACCAACACTCGGCCCAAGGAAGAAATCTCACCCATTCCGAAGGTTCCTCATGCGCGAAGCTCGTCAAATACATTTCAAGACATCTATTGAGGGCTTCGATTTGTCCATCTATCTGCGGATAGTAAGTCGAGCTGAATCCCAGCGTCGACCCCTGTAACCTCGATAATTCGCGCCATGAAGTACAAGTAAAATGGCTATCTCGATCGCTAATAATAGATCTTGGCACCCCATGAAGTTTGATGATGCCGTTGAGAAAGGCCTCGACAACTTTCTCTGTTGAATACTTTCTTGGCAGCGCAAAGAAATGACCATACTTGGTCAATCTGTCGACCACCACTAAAATAGCCGATTGTCCTCTTGAAGGTGGCAACCCAGTAAAGAAATCCATGGAGATGTCTTCAAAGACCTCTTCAGGAATAGGCAGCGGCTGTAGTAACCCAGCCGGAGAAAGTTGCTCGTTCTTCATTCGTTGGCAAATTTGGCAGTCTCCGACGACCTTCCTCACATCCTACCTCATGCTCTTCCAAAAGAAGTTTGCAGAGAGGAGGTGAAAAGTTATGCTGGCGCCTGAATGCCCTCCCCACACTGAACAATGGAACTCTTTTAATAGCAGGGTCTTGATGTCACTGTTATTAGGAATAAAAATCCGACCTTGGAACAAAAGAACTCCATTTCAATCCTCAAACTTCTTACTGGGTTCAAATTGTTCTTGTACCTACTGTTGTAGTATTTGCAATTCCTCATTCTCCTGGTTGAGCTTTTTTATCAACTCCAATAAGTCAAATACTAGCCTAGATAGTGACATCATCGAGAACTCGGGCTCTCTTGATAAGGCATCAGCCACTGTATTCAGCTTCCCCGATCTGTACTTAATTTCAAAATCGTATCCCATGAGTTTGAATACCCATTTTTGTTGCTCGGGTGTTTGGATCACTTGGTGTTGCAGCTCCTTGAGCGGGCCATGGTCTGTAACAATGGTGAATTTCCTCCCCAACAAGTAATGATGCCACTTTTGAACTGCTCGGACCATTGCATACAACTAACGATGGTACGTTGAAATGGCCTGAAGGCGGGGTGACAATTTCTGGCTAAAGAAAGCAATAGGTTGCTTCACTTGTGTTAAAATGGCTCCTATGCCTACACCCGAAGCATCTCTCTCAATGACGAACTCTTTACTGAAATCAGGGAGCTTTAGTATAGGCGCATGACTCAATTTTTGCTTAAGGTTTTCAAAAGCATTTTGAGCTTCACTCGACCACTTGAAAGCCTCCTTCTTCAAAAGATCTGTTAATGGCGCTGCAACCTGTGCGAAGCCCTTAATAAATCTCCTGTGGTAACCCGCAAGACCCAAAAATCCTCGGAGCCCTTTTATATTACGCGGTACCGACCAATTGTGGATTGCATCAACCTTTGAAGGATCTACTTGTAACCCAGCTGCTGAAACTAGGTGACCCAAGTATTCAATTGTCGAGCAACCAAAGGAGCATTTTGATCTCTTTGCTACGAAGTTATGATCTCTCAAAATCTGAAGAGCCTTCCTGAGATGCTCTCTGTGCTCAAGAATGGAGGCACTGTATATTAGAATATCGTCAAAGAAAACTAGTATAAACTTTCTGAGGTAGGGCCGAAATATCTGATTCATCGTTGCTTGGAAGGTTGATGGTGCGTTCGATAAACCAAATGGCATTACGTGGAATTCGTAATGGCCATCATGCGTTCAAAACGCAGTCTTAGGGATGTCCCTTGAATGCACACGGATTTGATGGTACCCAGCCAGCAAATCGAGCTTGGAGAAGATCCGAGCATTTCCCAATTCGTCAAATAACTCATCCACCGTAGGAATTGGAAATCTATCTTTGACTGTCGCGGCGTTCAATGCCCGATAATCCATGCAAAACCTCTAAGTGTCGTCTTTCTTCTTCACCAACAGTACCAGAGGGGAATAAGGACTGTTGCTTGGTTGAATTAATCCTTCACTCAGCATCTGTTTTACCTGACGCTCGATTTCCTCCTTCTGATAGTGTGGATACCGATAAGGCTTCACATTGATTGGTTGTTGCTATTTTGGCAAGTGAATTCTATGGTCAGTTTCTCTTGCCGGCGGCAATCCTTCCGGTGGGGTAAAGACACTCTTATACTCCTCGAGTAAACACTGAATGCCCTCATCCTGACACCGCTTGTCTTCTTTTCCTTCATCTGGTATCAATTCTAAATGATACATTTCCATTACTGCGTGCGCTCCACAGAGTGCGAAGTGTGTTACACTGAATTTGCTCGGGCTACAATGAAATTTCCCCTATCCACGAACATTTTGTCCTGTAATTGAAACTCGAAGCGTAGCTTGGCAAAATCCATCACCACCGGGCCCAGAGTTGCCATCCAAACAATGCCCAACACAATATCTGAACCTTTGATCGGCAATGCATAGAAGTTTGTAGCAATTTTGGTACGTTGTATCAGCAGTGGCAAGTTCCGAATTATACCCTCACTCTTAATTCGAGCTCCACTTGCAACCATCACCCCAAAGGCTACTGTTGGTTCCACTGCAAGTCCCAGATATTAAACAACTCGCGTTTGTATAAAATTGTGGGTACTGCCGCCATCGACGAATACCTGCACCTCCTTGCCATGAATCAGTCCCTTAAATCTCAGAGTTATGGGTGAGAAACACCCCGCTAATGAGTTGAAGGAAATAAGTGAAGATTCAACACCCTCTTCCTCCTGCAGTTCTGATGGTGCATTCACCGTTTCCTCCTCTTCCTCCGCAAACACTCCATCATCCATCATAAACAATTGTGGTGCCTTACACTTATGCCCCCAAGAAAATTTCTTATCAGAATAGTAGCATAAGCCTTGCTCGCGCCTCTTCTAAGCTTCAGTTGAAGAAATTCGACGAGGCATAGGTCGTGCGCCGGTGGAAGCTGGCAGCGATGATGTCTTCGAAGAGGAAACAACTGTGTTTGCGTCTTTAGTGTATTGAGACAGGAACATTGATATCCCTTTCGGAGGTGTCGGTAGAATTCCTCCCTGGTTCCTCGGACCTACCAAAAAAGCCGAGAACCTACGCACTGCTGCTATTTTGGCCTCACATCGCTTGGCCAAAGTGATAGCTTCATGCATTGTATTGACCTGCGTCGCCAAGACATCTGTCTTAATGTCGGATTGCTAGTCTGAAATGAAGCAGTTTACCAAGAAGGACTCTGGTAAATTTGTTGTTCTCAAAGCTAATTCCTCGAATTTGTCTTCATATTCCTCCACACTGGTACGCTGAATGAGCTTTGTCAGTTGCCCTTCCGGCGGCTCCAGATTAGTAGGCTCAAATCTACGGCGAATGGCTTCCACCAAATGTCGCCATCTTGCCAATTGTTTTCTCCGCTGCATCCAGCGGAACCACTTCCGCGCGATCCCCTCCATACGAAATGATGCCATGGTCACTCGATGTTGGTCGTCCGTGGCATAGAATTCAAAAAAATCCTCAGCCACTACAATCCACTCCTCAGTGTTTGTTCCATTAAACAACGGCAACTCGATATGTGGAGGTTTAGGAGGAAACGGAAACTCGTCGTCCTCCTCAGCCCCGCCTCTTAATGGATTCTTCCAATGCGACGGTTGGATAGTAACATTCGACAGAGTCGTCTGCTCTGGTTTTACTTTCGACCACTGTGTCATTTGATTGTTCAACAAACTAATCTGAGAAGAGATCGTTTGCAAAATTTGCTACTGGCCTTCGATCGCTTGTTGCTGAGATTCCAGATTTGATTGAAGCGATCCAAGTAGCTTATCATGGCGATCCGATGACTCTTGCAATGACCTGATGGCTTCTCCTCATGCCGCTGATCCTCATGCCGCCGAGGCTAGTTTATCGAGATGTAGGCGGCCACGCGGGCCGAACAGGTGGCAGCCTCCGCCAGCCACAGAGTCACATAGACTCATTAGTGTGATTGGGGAGCGGTAATGTATCATGAATTATGAATTATTACAAATTCATTATTATCATAATATAATATTGAACTTTATTTTTGTTGTGCAGGTTCGGGCAGGAGGGTGTGCCGACGACCATATTTTTGTTGTGAAGCTTCGGTCGTATCATGCGTACACTATTGTTCGTAGAATGGTTCTTAGGTGTCAGACCTAACTCGTCTACTTTTGAGTTTCCATATCTAACACACACTTTTTAATTTAATGCAAATCATCTAGCATCATATGCTACCTTTCACTAATGTAAACTACATGTCATAAACTAGGAAATACACCCAACAATAATACCGGACAACATATAAGCTATAAATGAATTACTCATGTAACCTACTAAGTATAGCCACTCGATTCAATGATAATGAATTTAAATTCTGCATTTACAATAAATTCAATAAGGAAAGAGATTATCTAACATGGTAAAAGCATAACCAAATTTTAGAATTTAAAGAGGGAAGAATCAAGAATGATTACTATACTACCATACTACAAATTTTATGCACCAACGTAGTAGCCTTCCTTAGTTATAGTCTTGCCTAAATGTCATCTTGATTCTAATTGTCAATCTAGGCAACTTTTCATTTCCTATTGTTTGAGTATTCCTAAACATGAAGTTTAGCTTCTAGAGGTCACCACCCCCTCCTTCCTGCTCGGCCGAGATTTGAGCAAGGCTTGCCTTGCTCAGCCGAGTCCTTATGGGTAAGAACAAGGAAGAAGAACCAACCCCAATCTTAGTATCTTGATTCCAATCTAGACTAACCAAGACCTTGATCATTGTGCACATCCTTTTGCTCGGCCGAACCATGGGCATGGGCTATCCTTTTGGTTGGCCGAACCCTACAAGGCCTAGAGAAGGGGTTTCAATCTTCATTTACAGTAAATAAACTATACATCTACTCGGTATAAATTCAAGATCGATTGAAAAGAGGTTTATACTCGTCGAGGGAATTGGGAAAATTTTTGGCATGACCTTTCCCCTTTTCCTTGTACTCGGCAACCCCTATAACATCAAAATCCGAGAAAAACCAAGGTAGATCCGATGTAATAACACTTAAACAACGATCCGGAAATCAAAGTACCTTAAATCGACGAAACCTCACGACAAAATCTCTACCTAGACATCCTAGGGGTTCGGCCACTCGCCTCCCCCAAATCAACCATGGAAAAACAACCACTCACCTTGCTTAAGGAGGAAGAACGGTTGGACGTTGGCGATCTTGAACTTTCAGACGACGACACGATCTCCGGCGTCGACCAAGCTCTCCCCTCCCTCTCTCTTGCTCGGGCTGTGTGCGGCTCCAAGATGAGCCGCACGACTCATGATGAGGGATTTTATTCCCTCATTCCCAAATGACCCATATGCCCCTCTAAATGACTTAGCCTCTACTCGACTCGATTCGAGTCCGATTCAGGCCCCGATTCGATCCGCATACACGATTTGAACTCGACTCAAATAGGACATCTAATGCTTAATAAGGAAATATCCATCTAACCAATTTAAACTTCATAAGCTGAGTTATACCTTTTACTCGAGGTGATTTCTGCGGCTCGACTCGACTAACCCCTGATTCTGGCGCGCTGCACCAAAAATAGATTTCTATATTAGGAACATTTACGGTCTTACACCATCATCTCACTTTGTCATGCGACCGTCTCCTCTAGTGTCGATATCCTCCTGTTATGATCATTAATCCTGGAGGTGGAGGGCCACTCACCGACTGTCGGAGCGTTCGGTGCCCCAAGTGGTCGGAGCGTTCAGTGCCCAAGTGGCCCGAGCATGGCTCGCGCATGACCACTATCGGCAAAGCCATAGAAGCGGCCATGGTCCCATCCACCTGCAGTCTCGATCCACGCTCCCGCGTCAAACTCCTCGGGGGTGCCCCCGCGCTACGTCACCGTCTAAGTGTAGGTCTCCTACACGAGTTTGGTTTTTGTTTCATATTTTTCCTAAAACTTAAATTATGGTGAGATGATCCTATTCCATTCGGGATTCATATTATTCATATTGCACTAAGTATTTCTTTTAACCATTAACTTCATTCTAAATTTTGGCAGTATCTCCCTACAGTTCTCCGAATACGCATATCATCTGGGCGCGTATCGGAGAACAAGAGAGATACAATAGCCAAAATTTAAGAATGAGTTAACGGTTAAAAGAAAAAACTAAGTGCAATACAAATAATATGTTCTCAAATTGTCCAATTAGGGACAATTCAAGGGTTGTACGTCGTATAAAAAATCATCTACTTATTTTACACGAACATACAACCCCCGAACGGATCTAAGGTTTTGTTAAATCATATCCGACTCATCGATGCGTACATGAAACATATCAACTCATCAGATTGATGATTATTTTCTAAATGTTTCGATGTTGGTTTGACTCCACAGTGGACGATTCCGGCACGAGTCCAAAGTGGACGATTCTGACGCGAGTCCAAAGTGGACGATGTTATCATTAAATATTAAACATCATAAAATTAATCTAACTAAATTTAATTAACATATATTATCTTTAAACATTAAACATTATAATATTAATCTAAACATTAAACATTTAACCTAAAAAAATATTAAATATTAATCTAAACATTAATCTACATTAATCTAAATTAATCTAAACAATTAATTAATCTAATCTAGATTTTGGGTTTAATAAAATAAAAAAAAAATATTTAGGGTTTAACCCTAAATCATTGTTCCGACGTCGGCGTCTAGTGTTCGACATTGGACACTGGATATTGCTCCGGCGGCCGGCCCTAGTAAGGAGAAGAAGAGGGGGCTTTGAGAATACCTGAAGGCGCAGGGCGCAGCGGAGGTGTCGACAGGTAGCAGGCATCAGTGGGCGGCGTCGGCAGGTAGCAGGCGTCGTCGGCGTCGGGTAGCAGGCAAGTGGCGGAGTCAATTGGGATAATAGGGAAGAAATGAGGGTGTCGGGCGCGAGGTCGAGTTAAATAAACTCATCAGCAACGGCTCACTTATCTGTTACAAAGCCGTTGTTGATAAATACATATCATTGGCAATGGTTGCACGTCTTATGAAAAGACGTTGCTGATAAGTATTTCATTTTCACGCCACGGGTGCGCCATCGACTAAAGAGCAACGGATGGAGAGCCCGTAAGTAAGCCATTTCTAATGTGATAACATCGTTAGCAACGACCAACGGGGCCTTAAGGACGTCGTTGCTGATATGTAATTATATCATTTGTGCACCATGTTCGCGCCATCCGCTTGGTAGCAACGGCCGGAGCGACCATAAGAAAGCCGTTAGTAATTGCAACGACATGAGCAACCATTGCTGATGGCCGTTGCTGAATAATATATTTCTAGTAGTGTTTGCCAACGCTCTCCTACATTATACATGAGACTCCTAACCCCCAAGTGTCACCCGCAAGGTTCCCAAAAGCACGAGGAACATGACAAAATTATGGCCATGCACTATGGTGATTTTCCATGGCCACGGCCATGTCGAATGTAGAAAACTGCTCCGCTTAGCCGCAGCACACGCACCAAGCACCGAATGACCTCGAAATGCATCCAACTCGTACCGTGGGCTCTCGGGGATCGCACAAAGGATTTTACAAGTACGAATTATAATAAAAGTCAAAATTACATGAACGCAAAAACATATTTACAAACATGTATGGAACATTCCGCCATGATTCGTCGTTGCTCAGGCACATCAAAAAGTCCCTAATAGTACGATTGCACGCAGGTGTAGCGAGGTCGTTGTGTGTGCAACGGCACCAACACACATCACCATTTGTTGCAGTTGTGGTTGTGGCTTCAAGCGGTGCTGGCCAGTGCTATAAACCGTAGAACGAGGGTACCAAAGCCGTCGGGCTGATTGTTGACATGGCGAAAAGAGCCACCCTACTGCCACGACTTTGTGGCAGCAGCGACAGTGACCCTGCCTACAGCATCACCTCCTGCCCCATCGTTGTCGAAGGCTACGAGGTAGGGCAACGACATCATCAAACGGTGTTGGGTTGGCAATGACCGGGCGAGCAACGAAAATTTGCGGAGCAGAAAAATAAAACTGATCCTCTACCCAAGTGGATCCATGCATCTTGGTTAAATCAATACAACTCTAGGAATTATACCTTTATAGATTGAGTTCCATCTTCAGCTCTCCAAATCCAAGATCTCTATTTGGCTTCAGATCTTAGGTGCTGCCAATGACAAACACCCTCTACGGTTAGCACATGAACGAATAAGATGAATTGGGCGACTTCCGAGTGCTAGTTCGATTGTCTCGGAACTCCTTCTGTTCTTGGTGAGCACGAAACTCCTTCTAAGCTCGCTCTCTCTCTCTCTCTCTCTCTCTCTCTCTGGTTAGCACATGAACGAATAAGATGAATTGGGCGACTTCCGAGTGCTAGTTCGATTGTCTCGGAACTCCTTCTGTTCTTGGTGAGCACGAAACTCCTTCTAAGCTCGCGCTCTCTCTCTCTCTCTCTCTCTCTCTCTCTCTCTCTCTCTCTCTCTCTCTCTCTCTCTTCAGTGGGTTGCCTCAAAAGGAGGTCGCGGTTCTCTTCAAAATAAGGTCGACTGCCACCAGGGATGGATCATACACATGAACATCCGAGGTGCATATTTATAGACGCGTCAAAGAGCATAGTTCACATCATCTGAACTGTTGATCGATTAGGACCATATTCGAAATCTTAAAACACTTTTAATAGCCAAATATTATATATCATTAATAATAGTTATCAAAGATAAATTATCATAATATGAGATGTCAATTTTAATGTATCCTTTAATAATGATACTAAAGATACATTACTTGAAATATGATTAACATAATTCTAATTTTAAAATCTAATTTAAAATTGAGAATAATTAATTTCAATTTAAAAACTCCTTTTTAAATTCGAAATTAATTCCAAAGAGAGAATTAATTCGTTACTTGTCATGCGAATATGATCCGATGAACCTAACATAAAGCCTAATTCAGTTCGCTCTATGTGTGCGATCTTGGTGGCTCACTTAATGTTGGTAGTAGGTCCAAATTTCATTTGCAGCCCACAAGTCATAAGTGGCATCTAGCAAGATATTATAACAAACCAAGTTAAGTAAAAGTAGGGCATCCGAATATACCTAACTCACAGTATGATATTCTGTCCTTTTATCGCATGATATCAGGATCAAGCATAAGGCATGAACTAATATCATCCTTATATTGCTCAATATGGTTTCTTGATTCTTGAGCAAACTGACTTACCAAATGACATTGATACTCCTATCAATTTATTTGAGCACGATCATGCATTTCCTCAGTCTCACCCATCAAAGGGCCTAGAGATTTCTCTTATATAAAGAGGGACAAATTTCTTCATGACTACACATTTTCCATTACATGATTTATTTCATGTCCAACTGTAATCATTTTTTCCATTTGGATAAAGATGATGTTAGACTAGGTCAAAATACAGAACTCATCATGTAGGAATCCATGGTGACATCAGGTTGATGGACTGAAATATCACTACTATTGTGAGATACACTAATGGAATAGACTAGCACTTTAGACCGAATCAGCCTTGACCTATTCTGAGCAACATCCATATGAGATTATCGGGCAACATCATCGCTAATCATCCATCGTCCTTGTCACGTCCCAAACTCAGGATCACGTGACCAGCCAGGGTATGCGTGCCTATACCCCGCAGCCTAACCCATGCACATGCCAACTCACAAAAGATAGCGGAAAGAACAACAATTTTATTTATAAAGAGAAATAGAAACAGATTTCATTAAACAATATAGTTTTAATCAAAAAGCTCGAGTGCGGAATAAAATGAATCAAAGAGCAACAGTACTGATATTTAAATAAAATCTGAATGAAAACATGAATGTCCCCATGGGACTACAACTCCAAAATACTAAAACACAAGTGGATGACAAGTACTACAGACTCGACTACGACCCCTAACTAGGACTGTTATGAGATCATGTTGCTCATCTGCTCTCCAGCCGCGCCTAGTGCTCCAGCCCACCTCACCGGTCACGCTCTGCAAAACAAAAATAACGACAACGCGTGAGTTCAAAGAACTCAGTGAGCAGTTCTACCAACTCCCATGATAAAACAACACAGAGATAAGCAACAACATAACATCTATCTCTACATAAAGAAAGTCACGAATGGGTGAGTAGTTGTCAGGCCATCTGGCCACCACATGCCTAAAGCATACAACACTCCAAGGGTGGAGTACAACAGGCCTAAGCCTAATATGCCCTAAGGCAACACAACATACTAGGATAATCAGGAAGGCCCATCGAACTTATCCTAATATAAAGAACTTCGGGAGCAATCGGGAAGGCCCTCCGAACTTGCTCCATGAGATGCGAAGGAACAATTGGGAATCGCCCATCTGAACTTGCCCCTTTAAGAAATCACAGGGCTAATCGGGAAGGCCCTCCGAGCTTATCCCTTCAAGATATCACAAGAATAATCGGGATTTATCCATCCGAACTTATTCCTAAAAACAAACAACTCGGGAATAATCGGGAAGGCCCTCCAAACTTATTCCACAAGGTCAAACCAGAACAATCGAGATATGACCATTCGAATTTGTTCCGTTAACACAGATTGGGAATTAGTCATCCAACCTTCCGGGCCTAGCTCGCAATCTGGATCCTAACCAAGCCTCTCCGTCATTCTAAAGATATGATGTAACATGACTTAAGTCAAGTCCTTCCTATGGTGTCTTAGGGGTGTCCTTATTGGGAAGCGTCTTAACACTCCAATACCCAACCCCAACTCCTAGACCCGTAATGTCATAAACCCGTGTGGTTTTATTTCATGCATAAACTTTAGTTGTTGGTTCATAATAGATTATGCTGACCCTTTGCCTAATTTTAATTATGCAATTAAAATTTATATCACCAGGATTAGGGTTTTATTTTAGCTTACTGTTGTGCCAAAAACTGATATATGTAACCCGAATCTGGTCTCAAGAGTGTGTCCTATGTTTTCAAACTATATTTTCTGGTCGAAATGATAGGTTACACAATTATGTTCAGAGAAATACACACACCACAGAAAGCAATTGGAAAACAGTACAGATTCATCATCTCAGCATGAAGTTTCCAACAACATCAAATTTTCAGCATGGCATGAAAATAAATCCAAAATTCACAGAAATTAAGCCCTTAATTACCATTTAAAAAGAATATAATCTTGAGATGAATTTCTCAATTCCTAGGCTTAACAACAAGGCTAATAAGTACCAACAATACTATAAACAGAAACCAAGCATCATGATCAAGAAACTTTCTTCAAGAACTTTTATGGCATCAATATCAAGATCTTAATTTTTTAGAAACATGATTTCTACCCAATAATCACAGATTTATTACAAAGCGTGCTTTTAAATTATAAGCATCAAGATTGATGAACAAATTGAAAGCATAGAAGGCAAGAAAAATCTACACCTTTCTCTTAGGCAATTCATCGAACATTGGAGGGCGCCCCCTTTCTCCATCTTGGCCGAGCAACCCTAGGGTCATCCTAGGGCTGCCGAGCCACATAAGGGAAGGTTTAGGGCCTCCTTAAACACGACACCCAAAAGATCAACGATAAATTGAGAGATCATCGGAAAACAAAACAAAATCACCCAAGCCTTCAAGAACGGCTTCAAGAACTCGAAGAAAACCCGAGAAGGAGGGGTAAAACCACTCACCTAAATAGGAAGGATGATTAAAGAAGAAATCCCGGACGATGGCCCTCGATTTTGGCTTCAAAAGATGGTGGCTCGGCTCAAGGAAGGGGTAAAGAGGGGGCGACGGCTCACCTCAGATGAGGAGAGGAAAAGGGGAAGAGAGAGGGGCTGGCTGGCGGCTAGTTGGCTCCTCTCGGCTCAGCTCCAAAGAGAAGGAAGAAGAAGATGAAGGGGAAGAACTCGCCTCGGCAGCTGCGGCTTGAGAACGGCGGCTCCAAGGAAGGGCGGGAGGCTCAGCTTGGCTCCTCTCTCCTTTCACAACTTGTGCAGCTCCAATGGGGAGCCACAAGCCAAGGGGAGGAGGTTTTATACTCCCTCCTCAACCCTAACTCCACTAGCCCTTTATCAAACCCGCATCCGCCTCAGGCCAAATCCGAACCCGCTAACTTAAATAATCATATTCTAATCCCATGATAAATTATAAGCAACCACATATGCACATCCACATAAGCTAAACAATTATCCCTACACAACATAAAATTAAATGAATTTAACTACTCAAGTAAAATTCACATATCTCATATTCTTACTTACCCGAGCTCGCAAGCTCGCTCCGGACCATGAGTCGACTCGGCTCGATCTCAGACTAGTTTGCTAGGCTGGCAAACACAAACCATAAGAGGAAAAAATATATAATTAAAATATCTAGGATATTACAATCCTACAATATATACAGACACGACATACCTCAAGTAACCTAGATTCTAATTTCTATTACCTCTACATCAAATATATTCTGACTTGAGCGTCGGAGTATCTTTTGCATGTGCCCTCCCCCCCCCCCCCCAAGAATATCTAGTGAGACAACGAGCCCACTCCGCAGTAGATGCTAAGTTGAGAAGAAGCACCCGCATGGAAGAGAGACTACCGCTCAGGTGAGTCAACGACGGTGAGGTTTTGGAAGCTTAGGAGTATAGTGATGATGGAAATGCATTGCGGCGATTTGGCGAGGGCATAGAGGGGGTTGCAGTGTATGTGGTGTAAACCAAATAATCACACTAGAGGAGAGTGAATAATATGTTCGATAAATCACTAAGTTCGATTCCAATTTTTTTGAAAGTTGACCTAAGTATCGAATTTTCACTAGGTTTGATTCAAAGGTTTAAAAGTGCAATCACAAGTGAGCAATGACAATATCAAGCAAGAACAAATCAAAGAGAAATGTAAACAAGTTAGAGTTATAGTCGTTCAACAACCTTACCTACTCCACATCAAGGATTTCTAACTTTAATACTTTATAAATTGAATGTTTACTAAAGAATATAAAGATGACTTATCCTTCAACCCTAAAGGATGCCTCAACTACTATTCTAAAGAGAAACAATAAGTTGTAAAGAAAACTAGGTGTAACAACAAAAATACAAGTAGAGGAGCTAGAAATAAAAGTAAACTCAAGCGAGCTCCTCCAAGTAGCCTCCTACCACTCCAAGGCATCATTGATGTTGTAGAACTTTGGATTTGAAGGCTTGAGGATGAAAAATTAGGGTTTGGACTTTAAATCATTCTTTCAAGCTCTCAAATGCCAAGTAATGGTTGAATGATCAGTTGGGAACCTAAACAAGACGAAAATATGAGTTTATATAAAGTGAGGAGAGGTATGAGTCAAAATATGACCGTTCAACAGATAAAAAAAGATTTGTTGGACGGATCAGTCGATCATCGGACGATCCTCGGTCGACCGAGAGGATCGATCGGGGATCAACTTATAACTTGGCAAGTGATCAATTTTGACTAATTTTTGTTGGTTTCTAATTTTTGATTTCTTGATCGATCAATGGGGTTTGACTTTGAACAAACACATGAAATGGGTTTGTTTGAGGCCTTAGAAGGTTTATACAAGAAAATCTAAGACTAGACCTAACTTTTGACTTGATCGCCTCTGAAGTCGTCGACACTTGAATTTCTGCGCTTTTATGATGAACTTCGCACGTGTATCGTTCTATCAACCCGAGCTTAAAACTTGAGAAATGAGTTAGTCTCATGTTTGTTATTTTCTATATTATTTTTGATATTACAAAAGATTCTCTTAACTAAGATATGCAAGAGAGAACAAAAAAAAAAGAAAAAAAAAAGATAGAATCACAAAAGGAAAGAAATAGTGGAGGAAGATTTTATTAGAGTAAAAAATTTGATATAATTTCGCCCATTATCTTAAAAAGGAAATAAAACATTTTTATAAACCTTTAAAATTAATTATATAAATCTAATATATAATTATAACCGTAATGAAATAGTTAATGGGTGTTTGTGGGGCAAGTTTATATAGGGACTTCTAAATTTGTGTGCATATATTATGGAATCAACTTTAAGTAGCATATTTTTGTACCAATATTTTAAGTATTATTTTTTCTTCTTTTTGCATCTGCTTTTTTACCTTAGAATTTATTTGGAAAAATATATAAAAATACCTCTAATATTTTGCATGGGTACTAAAATCCTCTTAATGTTCTTTTGGGATCAAAAATATCTCTTACGTTATGGAATTGAGTACAAAAATGATCCTATAGGTAAACAGTATTAATAGAGAGATAACAGAGCTAGCGTGGCTGATGACTGGAACTGATGACGTGGACACATGGCGGGCATGCATACCAAAACATTTTATCACGGGTACTAAAATGCCCCGAACATTTTCTCACAGGTACTAAAATGTCCCTAATATTTTCTCACAGGTACTAAAATACCCATAATATTTATTTTGGAGCTAAAATACCCCTGATGTTATTGATAATGGTACAAAAATAATACACAAGCTAAGTGAGACTTAACGGAGATGTCGTGATTGCTGACTAAGATGTTGACTTTACAGGTGGCGCACATACAAAGAGCAACTTACCACGCAAGCGACACGTAAGATACAACGTAGGCGTGAGCAAAAAATTGAAAATTCGGTTAATCGGGAAATTAGTTCGAAGCCGAATCAAATTTTTCGGTTAACTGATCTGATGGTTTCAGTTTCGATCTTTATTTTCTAAATTTTTCGATTTTTGATTTCGGTCAGCTTCGTTATCCCTCTATTTACAAAAACCAAAACCGAAATTTTAAATAGAAAATTTAGAAAATAAAAACTAAAACCAAAAGCGACAGATCGGTTAATCGAAAAATTTGATTCGATTTCGGACTAGTTTTTCGGTTAATCGATATTTATGCTGACGCCTACATTGTATCTTACATGTCGCTTGCGTGGCAAGTTGCTCTTTGTATGTGTGCCACATGTAAAGTCAACATCCATGACATATCCGTTAAGTCTCACTTAACATAAGTTAGCTTGGGTGTCATTTTTGTACCATTTTCAATAGCCTTAGGAGCATTTTAGCTCCGAAACAAACGTTAGGGGTATTTTAGTACCTGTAAAAAAATATTAGGAGCATTTTTAGTACATGTAAGAAAACGTTAGGGTCATTTTAGTACTTGTGAGAAAACGTTAGGGGTATTTTAGTACCTGTGAGAAAATATTAGGGGTATTTTAGTACCCATGAGAAAACGTCTTGGTCTGCATGCGTGACATGTGTCCACGTCATCAATCCCAGTCATCAGTCACGTCATCTCCGTTATCCTTCCATTAACTCTGTTTACCTATAGGGTCATTTTTGTACTCAATTCCATAACATAAGGGGTATTTTTTATTAAAAAAAACTTTAGTGACATTTTTGTACATTTTCCCTATTTTTGTTTCTATGTCTAACATCAAAGCATTGTTTTCGATTTTTGACATAATAATGCCTTGTATCATACTTTTTATTTTCCAATATTGCTCTTATTTTTATTTTCCGTTGAAACAAGATCGTCCAAATCATCTAAGTTAACACATCAAATAAAGACTAAGCATAAAAATAAGACACTTCCTAAATTTTTTTAAAAAAATCTTAAGCTTTTACACACCATTAATTAACGTCACTCATTATCCACATTAAGTATCCTTCATAGTCATTCCACCGAAAGAATTGTTTGCGAGAAAAGGACCATGGCGGGAAGAACTCTTGAAACTGGCGATAACAATGGCCATGGAGAAGACGATCTTGCTCGTCTAAATCTGAGATCGGAAGGAGCCTCGCGTGTCCTCCCAAAGCCTAAGAAGCCTCCCGATCCTCTTGTGAATGCCTCGTTGGGATCTTTTTACTGGAAGAAGAAAGCAGATCTAGGAGAAAACCTGAATAATATTGGAGCATCTGCGAAATCTCCATATCAAAACTTGTTGATTGGAGGTATGAATCTAGTCTCTAGCAACTTTAATTCTACTGCAAATAATGAAAAGCATGCTCTAGCTAGTGAATTTGTTGCTATGGAGAATCCCCTTTTCGTGGCTAACCAAGATCCTCAAAGCTCTGAAAATTCAAACAACAAGAAGCAGCCAAGCTCTTGGGCTGCGCTTTTTAGAAAGGCTCATATGTTTAATGAAATGGCTAAAAGGAATGGTATGGAAGATAAATTGGAAAAGATTCAAACTGCTTCAGATAACATTGTATGCATTGATGAGGAATTGATGGAAGTAGCTAGATCAGAATGGTGCAATAGTTTGTATGTAAAATTCTATGGAAGCACACCTCCTCTCCATATAGTTCAACTAGTATTGCCGAAGATCTGGAAGCTAAAATGTAATGTGCAAGCAGTCGACCTGGCTGCAGGCTATTTCTACTTTAAATTTTTATGTGATGAAGATAAGAATAGGGTCTTGACTGAAGGCCCTTAGTTCTTCATATGTCAAGCACTACTTCTTACTCCATGGAAACCAAATTTCCAACCTCTGCTAGAACAGATTGAAGATATTCCTGTATGGGTGTAGCTCCCAGGCCTCCCTTTGGAATATCTCCAAAGAGACATTTTAATAAAAATAGCAGGAATAATTGCACAACCTATCAAAATTGATGGTGTCACTTTGAAAGGCCAAAGGGCCAAGTTTGCAAGGTTCTGCATTATGTGGAACCTAAAAAACAAAGTTCCATCATGTATTTGGATTAATGGTGGTGGAGTAAGTTTTTGGCAGGCCATTGCCTTTGAGAACATCCCAAAATTTTATTTCCAATGTGGAAAGATAAGGCATTTAGCTGATTTTTGTACTCCCAGGCAAGCTGAAAACATTACTGTTTCTAAAGAAATATTTCAAAACAACCAAGTCAGTAATGCATCTGTTGATGTGAATATGGATGTTGGTACAACAGATGATATTTTTGGGCACTGACAGATTATAAATAAGAAGAAGAAACCTCAAGTCAGGAAAAATGAAAACCAAGACAATTGAGCCAAAAATAAATTTGAAGTCCTAAAGGAGCTAAAGGATTAGAACTCCAACATGGAAGATTGGAAGAGGATAATCCTGCTTCAGGTTCCAAGGCTGCTAGTATATCTTCAGTCTCAAAGCCAGCTCTAACTATTCATGTTCCAATTAAGGAAAAAGCTACCCCAAAAGAAAAAGAAAACAATTGTGAGAACTCAAGCAATAACATTGTGTTTCAATTTGAAAATAATACTCCTAGAACTATTCAAGTTGATATTGAAAAAGGTTTGGAATATTTCCATACAAAATTGACATATACCTTTGCAATTGCAGTTGGCAAAATTAAAGAGAATGTGGCAATCTCAGTTGATGATATGGAGGAAGACATTGCAACCAACATTAAAGGGTAAACAAGGAAATTTCTCTCTTAGAATATCCATCATGATTGTTTCCCTTTTAATTTAAATCAAAGTAGAGCAAAAAAGAAAAAAATCATTAAAGATGAAGAAGTAATTGTATCAGAGGGTGATCCCTCATGTGAGATACAAGGAGGGAATTTTCAAATACATCAAGAATGAAGTTCCTTTCATGGAACATAAGAGGAGGTCTTAAAGCTTCTGGCTGGGACTTTCTTGAAGTTATTCTGAAATCAGATAAGCCTGACATGGTGCTTTTGGTTGAAACCCACTTGGATGAAAGTCATTCGGAACTATGTATCGGGAAATTTGGTTCAAGATGGAATGGTTACTTTATGCCTGGGGATGGGAGGTCTGGAGGCATTATTATTACTTGGAGGACTCATATAATGGAAGAAAATTACTGTATAAATGTAGTCAATCCATACATGTTTTTGTTTGTGTTAAAGGTGGTACTCCATGGCTACTAACTAGAGTATATACAAGCACTAAAGCAAGTGAAAGGAAAATTCTTTGGCAATTCCTTAGAAGCTTGAACATTGATGGGGTGCTGTGGATACTTATGGGGGACTTCAATTGTGTGGAAATGCAAGAAGAAAAAAAAGGAGGAAAAAGTTTTAGTCTAGGGAATGCTCATGAGTCATTTGAAGAGCTCAAATTTGATGCTGGTTTAGTTGATCTTAACTTCACTGGTTTTAGGTATACCTTGTGCAAAAATAGGCATAGTGATAAGAGAGTAATGACAAGATTAGACAGAATGTACGCAAATGATGAATGACTTTCAAAATATGAAAATGCTCTAGTATACCACCTACAAAGACTAGCCTCAGATCACAGGCCTATCATGTTAGACACAAGATGCATCAATAACATGGTTAGAAGAAGAAGTTTTATCTTTGAATTATAATGGTTGAAAAATGAAAGCATTTATCAATATGTGAAAGATAACTGGAACAACCTTTCCTCCAATGAAACTGGACCACTCTTTTATGAAAAATCTGAATGACTTAAGTAAGGCACTCAGACCTTGGAGTAAAGATATTTTTGGTAGTTTGGAAAGAAGACTTAAAGATACCAGGAAAGAACTTGAAGTTTTTTAAGCCATTGATGAATTCGGGGTAGCCACTGAATATGAATTGAACATGATCAGAAGTCTTACCAACAGGGCCATGACTCTTTGTAGGCAGATACACATCAAATGATGGACAAAAGCAATGACCAATCGGATAGAAATGAATGATAAAAATACCAAGTACTTTCACAACCTTACCAAATTCAAAAAAAGAAGAAACACTATTATGGAAGTCACTGTGGATAATAAAAAGATTGATGATGCTAATTTGATAGCTGAGGAGTTTATGTTATGGTACAAAGACCTTTGGAGCTTGGAGAATGACAGTATTCCAAATATCAATTGGAATGAAATTAGGAAGCTAAATTGGAAACTGGTCCTGCAAGCAAGCATGAACTTCTGATCAAGAACTTCACTGAGATGGAAATTATTACTGTTATGAAGAGTTTGGGTAAAGAAAAAGCTCCAGAACCTTATGGGTACAACCTAGAATTTTATCTGAATTTTTGGGAGACTATCAGTGGTTCCTATATAAAGGAAATAAACACTTTTCATCAAAAAAGCATATTACCAGACTCATAGGGGAAGATCAGCCTTATTTTCATTTCAAAGAAAGATAACCCAGCTGTGATAAAGGATCACAGGCCCATTACTTTATGCAATGTGGCATACAAAATATTATCCAAATCCATTGTCAATATGATTAAACCATGGATTAAGCACATTTTCTCCAGTGAGCAGGCTGCATTTGTTGAAAAGAGCAACATGGATGATAATATCATTCTCTTATCAGAAATTGTTAACATTGCCAGCAAATCCAAAAGAGAGTACACATATTTCATTATCATGCTGTACTTGGAGAAAGCTTTTGATAGGATTAGTTGGGAAGGCCTGATTGGCATCTGTAAATGCATGAACATACCAACTAAACTCATCTCCTGGTTACTGCTTGTCTTAAGTCAGCAAACTACAAATACTCTATTAATGGAATATATTATGAGGCTTTCAAAAGTTCTATGGGGGTAAGGCAAAGTGACCCCATCTCACCCTACCTATTCATTATAATTCAAGAGCTTTTGTCCTTCCTTATCAAAAAAGAGGTGGAGTTGGGACACATTAAAGCTTTAGAATGTAGAGGTCTAACCGTAAGCCATCTATTATTTGCTGATGATACCATTTTGGTGGTTAAATGCTAGAAGAAGTCCTGTGAGTATATAAAGGCTGTTTTAAGGTAGTATGGATAGATCACAAATCAAAAAATAAACTTAATTTGGCAAGTGAGAATGCTATTTCCCAAGTGCTTTTCCAAAAGCTATAAGAGATTATTTCTATCATCAGTTGGGTATAAAGGAAGGTTTTTTGCCACTTAAATACTTGAGTACTTGCATTGACAAGGGCAAAGCATCCATTAATATCCAGAGGCAGATAGTGAGCAAAGTGGAAAAATAGACTTGATTGTTGGGCTAGTAAAAACATTTCACAGGCAGGCAAAACAGTTCTTCTTAATTCTATTGTTAATCCTATTCCCATTCATTCTTTGTTCACTACTTGGACCAGTGATAAAGTAGTAAGGGAGCATGAAAAGCTAGCTAGAAATTATTTTTGGAAATCTGGTTAAACTAGCCATGGTTTTCACTTGGTCAATTTGAAAAAGGTTTCTCTCAACAAAGGCCATGGAGGCCTAGGTGTTAGGGATTTGAATTTGATTAAAATTTTCATTCAAGCCAAGAGAGTACTACTTATTTTAAATAACAAAGACTCTAGTTGGATTTCCATTCTTAAGCAAAGATACAAAAATATTCACCCTTGGCATATGGATTATGGTCACTAGGGCAGCATGGTAGTTAAAGGAATCTTCTCTGCAATGACAAAGCTTAGAGAAGGACTGATGGTGAGAATTGGAAATGGATGCAAAACAAATGTGTGGAGTGATTCTTGGACTGCATGTATGCTTTTTGATAAATGGCCAACCTTTATAAGCATGGATATGATTGAAAAAGTTTGCATGGTGAGTGACCTTATACATGATGGTGAATGAGATTTAAATATGTTAATGCCTATTTTTGACATTGAAATTGTCAAAACCGTTTTCAAGATTTATCTGCCTACGAAAAATACGGTTGATAAGTGGGTTTGGGCCTTAAATAGAAAAGGCAAATTGAATTATAAAATAGTATATAACTTCTTGAAAAATGAAGACATGAGAGATAATGTTACTATCTTTGATTGGAGGCTCTTGCGGAGTTTAAAAGTTTTGCCAAAAGTTAAATTCTTCTTATGGAAAATGATATATGGAAGACTTCTTGGTAGAAAATCAATCTTGGACCTAACTCCATCCAAAAGCTTGCTCATGGGGAGATGATTGCCCAAACTATTTAAAAACTATCTTGATCATATTTTTAACCAATGTGGGACTTTAACACACCCCCTCACACCTAGGATTAGACATCTAGAGCGTGAAGTTTGCAGGACTGAACATATGCAGGTGGCACAATATCAACCACATGATGGCTCTGATACTATATTAGAAAATCAGCTTTGGACCTAACTCCACCCCAAAAACTAGCTTATGGGGAGAGAATTGCCCAAACTATTTTAAGGTTATCTTGATCATATTTTTAATCAATGTGGGACTTTAACACTTCCTACAACCAAATGATTATCTAGAGTCAATAAAATAGTTGAACATAACTGCTTCACTTGTGGTGAGGGTCAAGACAGTATCATACATATTTTCTTTGAATGCAAACTTGCAACTGATCTATGGTCATCCTTGGAGGCCATTATGAATTTTCAATTTGCATTTAAAGATTTGTGGTCTCAAGGAAAATGGATTGATGAAAATGGTAACCTAGAAAAAGATAAGAAGCGGTACCTAACTAACTGAATTATAGTTGGTCTTTGGTTCTTGTGGAGAAATAGAAATGAAAGATGTTTTAATGGTAAAGGTTTTGGATGTATCTCCTTAGTCTACAAAATATTAGCTGAGATCAAAAATGTGTTTAAGTTGGATAAGTTCTTCAAAGAAAATGAAGAAAGAAGCAAATGCTCAATGAATGCCAGTAGAGTTAATGTCAACTCATACGAAAACCTTACCGATCGATCATTTTGAAGATATCAATTCAGGCACCAGACTATTCTGTGATGCATCCTGGATTAATGGTAAAGCTGGATTTGGGCTCTGTTTTTAGAATAGTTCTAAGGATTTTTTTGTTGTTGGTCGTCAGTGTTCATTCACTCCTGACTGCTTATCAACTGAACTCATGGCCATATGAGTTAGTCTCATCAATGCTAAACTCTTACACATAAAGCATCTCAAGATTTTTTTCGATCCTTGGGGTATAAAATGCCTTGTTAAGGACATTCTAAACATGGTTGCAAAGTTTGATGTTGTTGGCTGGTACCATATGAACATAATCAACACAATACTTGCTCACTATCTGGCCAATCTTTGTCTCTCTAAAGTGGTGTTCTCACCCGTGCCTTCAAATATTTGGTCTTGTTTTGAAAGTGTCTCAAGCCATGGTAACTGCAGGAGGCTCATAATAAATAAGGCAGCTTATGATTTTAATCACTTCTTACCTCATTATGTTGTAAAACTCATTTCAATTTCTAGGTTGCAATTTAATTCCAGTTATGTTAATACCAACAATGCTTCTACTGCCTCTGTGCAAAGAGGTTTGAACAATGTAAATGATGTTTCCTGAAATAAAATTTTTCACAACCTGATTGAATATGGGAGTGTGTAAGTTACTAACGAGGAGTGCAAGATTTTTAATCCTCTGTCTCTTCCACCCAGTTATTGGACATAACCTAACCTGGTTGTTTTTCTTTTTTAAAAAATATCCTTCATAGTCCAAATATTTTTCATCGTTCACTCTCACAAGACCAATAATGGCTACTATTTTATCATTCACCCATTCTTATCGAATTAATATGAAAAATTTATCAAACTTGATTGATAAATTTTTACTATGTAACTCATTCAATTTGGTTCATTATTGCTACAAAGTAGCCATGCTTGGATTTTATTATTACATTAATTAATATGTCTTTAATTTATATACTTATGTCTAAGGCATAGTTTGGTGCACTATATAAGATAAGGAAGAATAATACACATCCTAATGGGGTAAGGACTAATATAATATTTGGGCCATATTTGTTTTGCAGATATAATTTGGATGAGATAAAATTTAAGATAGATAAAAACCGGATATAAATCCAAGAGGATTTTTTAAAATCCTATCTTATGTTTGTTTTGACATTGGGATAAAAAATATGGATAATATATAAAATCTATATCTTGTGGATTTAGGCCCTAAATCCACTATTCTCCCCAAGTTTTTTAAATCGGGCAATGATGAATTTGGCTCAAAATAAATCCACTCAATTTTTAGTGGATTTAATCAGACAAAACAAACGAGGACTAATATGTTTCGTGCACTGTCATAAATTTAATTTTAGACAAAAATGCCCTTACAAATATTCAAATATAGTAATTTTGGATAAAAATATCCTTAATTTTTCTTACCATTACTAGAATGAAATTTTATTTGAATGTTCTATCAATTTTTTTTATTTTACTACGTCACTGAGTGGGGGCATGTTTGTAATTTTCTTATTAGCCCTTATAAGTCATTTTCATTCTATATGAGTATACATATAGTCGTATAAAACCCTGACATCATACAAAATGTACAGTACCACAAACACCATATAAATTCTAATTGTATAAGTATCTTATATCCTATTATATTTTAGGATTAATTACTGTATATATCCCAACTTTTACTCTCTCTCTCCCTAATATATTTCATCTTTTCATTTGTATTTAATGGGGTCTCTAATTTTTATTTCGTTTCAAATCTATCACACTGTTAACTAGTCGTTAATTATTCCGTTTGAATGTTGACGTGGACATGCTGACTGTGATTAGCAGTCCACGTCAGCATCCCAGTCAGCATGGCTACGTCATCATGCTGACTGTTATTATCTTGTTATTAAGTGAGTTAATTATAAAATATATCTTAACTTTTCATGTTTTTCCCTAATCTATCTTCACTTTTTAATTTTTCGAATTATAAGTCCAAACTTTCGATTTGTTTCAAATTTATCCCACCGTGATCACAGCGTCAAAATTATCGTCTAAATGCTGACCTAACGCTACTGACATGGGGCAATAACCAACTCAACATTCTTATCAAGTTTTTAATTATTAATATTAAGCAAAGTTTTATTTGTAATTAACCCTATATATAAGCTTTATTTGTAATTAACCATAGATTAACCCTAAATGTAAGTATCGTCTAATCTGCAAAGCTGTAAGTTTTTTATTTTAGGCGAGTTAAAATAAATTAAAATCAGCTTTGCAGACTAAGCAATGCATACATCTAGGTTTAATCTAGGGTTAATTACAAATAAAGGTTTGCTTAATATTTGTAATTAAAAACTTGATAAGAATGCTGACTGGGTTGCTGCCCCACGTTAGCAGTGTCATGTCAGCATTTAGACGACAATTTTGACATTAGAATCACGGTGAGATAAATTTGTAACAAATCGAAAGCTGGGGTATATAATTGGAAAAATTAAAAAGTGAGGATAGATTAGAAAAAAACATAAAAATTGAGGATATATTTTATAATTAACCCACTTAATAACAAAATAATAACAGTCAGCATGCTAACGTGGACTGCTTATCTCAGTCAGCATGTCCACGTCAGCATTCAAACGAAATAACTAACGGTTAGTTAGTAGTGGGATAGATTTGAAACAAAATAAAAATTGAAGATCCCATCCGATACAAATAAAATGATGGAATATATTATGGAGAGAGAGTAAAAGTTGAGATATATACCGTAATTAATCCTATACGGTGCACCAAATAAGTTTGAGTTGAGTATAAAATAATTATTAATAATTTTCTTAATAAGTTTTGTTATGAATTATGTGTTTATTGCTTATGGATAGTGACAAATATTACTTTATTTACCAAAAATATAAATTTAATATGCGCGTGATTCTAATCTTCATCTTTGATTTGAGTTTTGAGTTTAAAATAGTATTGACCACTTTATACTGAGTTTATTTAGATGAGTGGAAAGTAATTATTAGTGATTTCACTGATAAGTTTTGGTGCAAATATGTTTATTCAATCCTTTTCAGTATGCTTTGAGTATTGCAAATCTTAGCACATTTGTTATTCAAGCTTGATTTTTTTACTTTAAAATAAATATTGATAATTTTTTCAAGCAGTTTTCATGCAAATTAAGTGGTGAGAAATAATTTGCAAAAAAGTGATGAGAAATATAATTTTGTTGTTTTAATAAACAAAACGTGTGTGTAATTTTGATGTTCATCCATGATTTTTAGCGTAACGACTTTGACGGCGACCGCTCGTTTCCTCATCGTTATCCCCTCCAGCCTACCGCATAAATCCAAACCTCCTATTTAATAAATACTCTTCAAAAAAAGCAAAAAAAAAAAACAGCTGCGGATCTTATCCAAGTATTCTTTTAATTATATTACCACCGGACGGCACAAATTATCGATAACGTCAGAACGGGCGACTATATTACCCCTCCGTAAGTTTTACTCTCATAGTTGTTATTGTAGAGGATATCCAGATAATAATTTTTTTATCTCCATTAAAGGCCGTCTTTTCCTCCGCCACTCTTCTCCTTCCCCCTCTTCAAATCCCTCTCTCAGTTCTTTTGGCGGCGGCTGCGGCAACGGAGGAGAGTGCGGCGATGGCGGGGACGAGAGACGAGAACGTGTACCTAGCCAAGCTGGCCGAGCAGGCGGAGCGCTACGAGGAGATGGTGGATTTCATGGAGAAGGTCACCGGAGCTGCGGCGGCGGAGGGAGAAGAGCTCACCGTGGAGGAGCGCAACCTCCTATCGGTTGCCTATAAGAACGTCGTCGGCGCCCGCCGTGCCTCTTGGCGGATCGTCTCCTCCATCGAGCAGAAGGAGGAGAGCCGCGGCAACGAGGCCCACGTCGCCTCCATCCGAAACTACCGGGCGAAGATCGAGGCCGAACTCTCCTCCATCTGCGGCGGTATTCTCCGTCTTCTCGAGGAGCGCCTCGTCCCCTCTGCATCCTCTACTGACTCCAAGGTCTTTTACCTCAAGATGAAGGGCGACTATTACCGCTACCTCGCTGAGTTCAAGACCGGCTCAGATCGGAAGGACGCCGCGGAGGCCACTCTCGCCGCGTACAAATCTGCACAGGTAATTTCTCTTCCGGTCTCCTGCAGTCAAAAATCAAAATTTCTCCACCTTATTTTTACGGATCGAGCCATTCGATCAAATTTTGTCGCTCTAATTTTATGATGTTTGATACTTGATGGTGGATCTCAAACTTGAGATGAGATGACGGTTAGGGTTACGGTCTTTGGGATGCTGATTTGGTTATTTTGTGTTGTGAATTCATAGGATATTGCGACAGCCGAGCTGCCACCCACGCATCCGATCCGGCTTGGGCTGGCACTCAACTTCTCGGTGTTCTACTACGAGATCTTGAACTCACCGGACCGTGCTTGCAACCTTGCAAAGCAGGTATGTGCTGAACGACATCTTACCTGAAAATTTTAAGTTGCAACTTTTCCCCACATTTCTTCTACATAATCTAACATATTATTCTAATTACTCCATGTAGGCTCTTATTTAGTTCATATGGTTAACTTTTTAATAACTCCATTTTTTGAAGTTTTCAGTTCATTGTTAGTTTTGGTTGTTTTGCACCTCGATCGATCATTGTGCAAGCATTGTTTCTTATTTTATGTGTAGAGGAATACAAATATGGGGCACCAGTATATATCGGGGTTGCAAGTCCTTTAATATTTGTTAGCTATTTATGTCCAATATTTCATAATTTTCCATTATAAATTTCTTATTCATTTCTCAGAATTTACATATCGTTTAAATGATTTAATATTCTGTCATTTTCTTTTGCGATAATTTGTGTTAGTAATGCATGTTATAGTCCCTCTCGGTTTGCTATTTGGGGTTTCTCTGCTGTTATCTTTGTGAGAAAAACAATCTGATAAATTTGTGTTAGTGATGCATGTTATGTTCCCTCTGTGCTTTATATTGGGGGTTTCTCTGCTGTTTGCTTAGTGAGAAGAATGTGATAGATTTGTGTTAGTGATTTATGTTATGTTCCATCTCTGCTTTCTGTTTGGGGCTTCTATGCTGTTTTCTTAGTGAGAAGAACATATGTGATAAATTTGCGTTTGTGATGCATTTCATGTTCCCTCTCTGCTTGCTATTTGGAGTTCCTCTGATGTTATCTTTGTGAAAAGAACATATTTGTAATTGAGAATTCTGTTTTAATTTTTTTTTTACTATGTTTATTGATGACACCTGTTCATCTTCTTGTTTTGCAGATTGGACGCTTTTATAATATTTATAATCATTCTGGTTGATACTTATTCGTCTAGGACAACATTTTTTTTTCTTGAAACACAATTCTATTCATCTATTTTTTGTTTGAATACCACCTTCCTGGAAGTTGTGTACCATTACTTTGTTATTCATAGAATGATGCGTTGTCATGATAACTATTTTACTCACTTTCTGATTGATCCCATCAGGCATTCGATGAAGCAATTGCTGAGCTGGATACACTAGGAGAGGAATCTTACAAAGACAGCACCCTCATTATGCAGCTTCTGCGTGACAACCTAACATTGTGGACTTCAGACATGCAGGTGCCCTAAATTTTTGTCTTCACATCTCATAGCAGTAACTGTGCCTGACTTAAAGAATCCTCTTAATTTTTATGGATTTTGATCTTCATAGGAGGACGGAGTAGATGAAATCAAAGAAGCACCGAAACAGGAAGATGACTAATAGAAGAAATAGATTCTCTTGCGTGTAAGAGCTCCAATCTCTCCGAGTCTCTTTCGTTTACAGTAAAGTAGATAGGTGGTGGAGATTGTCTCTTCTCTTGGTTCCTTTCTGATCTCTGAGTTCTTTATTACTCACTTGTCATCTCGTTCGAGTCATTTCTTCTTAATGTTGTAATCCTCTTATCTTGTGTGCTTGCCTTCTCTTCCTTGACTTTTCTACCGATTGTGCTTGCAATCTAGTGGGATGATTTATATCTGATATCGGCTACAGTTATTGTACTGGTGAAATACTTTTAAAGAATTAAACCAGTATAATTTATGCGTATTTTTTCTTGAATTTGATTTGCTTTCCTTATTTCTGAGGAAACTTTGTACATCATATATCAATCCCCTCTTACCCTCAAGTTGAGGGCGTAATCTAACCGGGAATCTTCTGGAGTTATTTTGGGAAATTGTGATTTATATCAATCCCCACTTACCTTCTAGCTCATAAGAGAAAAACCAAAATGATTTAAGCTATGGGTTTTGCCTGATGCGTTGGATGAGTCTCTGGGTTTCTTGAGTCAGATTGATTGGATTTGAAAACATGTAAAATAGATTGTAGGTATAACAATTATGGACAAACAATTTTTTTTCTGATTCCAAGTGTTTGATAAAAGATAAGATAAAATTGTGGAGAAAATAGGATAAAATTCGGCAAAAATGGAAGAAACATGATTCTAGTTGGTGCTGTAAGCCTGTAATCCCATTTTGGGGGCAATTTTAACTTAATTTCAACATATTTTTCAGTTTCTTCTCCTCAATGAACTAAAACACCACTTTTTTTTTCTTTTCTTTTCTTTTGCAAAAACAACACTTTGGACCCAGTTCTTGTCTATGCCAGTTTGCCTGATATCAAAACTTCCGTCTTTCGAAGAAAGGGGTAAGCATTGAATTCATGGTAATGGAACAAGAAGGGCGTGATGCATGTTTCATTCAATTTTAGAAATTTAGTATAAAAAATAAAAATATTAATTATATAAGTTTGGAAGACAAAGTTGGACACAATGACAGCTTTATATGGTGGCAATTTTTTTAGGATTTTAGTTGAACTCTTTGAATTTAAACTTTGTCACTGTCTATTAAATTTTACTTCAACCTCTTAATTTAAAAATGCTCACTTTATGTTCACGTTGATTTTTCACCTTTTTCCCTTGAATTTAAAAAATCTTGCTTTACATATTCATATTTGAATTTAATTTCACTGTTACCAAATCATGATGAAGCATCAAACAACATTCAATATGGATGGATGGAATAGTCATGTTATTTGATCAACTATGGATAGTACAGTTGATGACAACATGTTGTATATTATTTGGTCAATTATGAGTAGCACAGTTGTACCCACCCTTATGACTTTTTATCTTTGTTATAAAAAAAAATCATGTTATTTGGCATAATTAATGGAGTACATATTAAAACTTATATATTTTTTTTAATCTAATCTAATTATAGGGAAAATCAAATAATATCATGATAGTTGGAGAAGTAGCATAATTAAAAAAAAATCAAGTAATAACATGAGCTATTAAGTGAATGGTTTTTAAGTAAATAATATAATGAAATACTTTGGGAATTTGGGAGATTGAAGTGAGTCTTTTTTAAATTTATGAATCAAATCGCGGATACGAGTAAATTTTAGGAATCAAAGTATAACTTTTCAAACTTGAGGTATAAATGTAAAACACTAAAGATTCAAAGGATGAGTAAAACTTTTAAGCTTGAGTGCCAAAATAAACTTTGAAATAAATATAAAGAGACAAAGTGAAATTAAATCTATAATAATTAAATGTGACAAGTAGGAAGGATACCTTAAAGTTTGCGTCGACAAGGACAAATTAATTAAATTGTCATCCCTAATAATGTTATGCAACTTATATCCCTATTCGAGTAGACTATAACCCTCACCTTATTCCATTAGATTGAACAGTGGTACATCGGGTAAGAGGTTGGATTGGTTTCAAGTTGGATCCAAATTGAAATTTTTGAACAAACTTGGAGTTAAAACATCAACAAATCCAAATTAAATTTCACATAGGTATTTGAAGTGACATCAAGTTAGGACATATCTCTTGGTGTGGTTTTTTTTTGTATTTGGTTCCTTCACTAAGTGCGCTTGTGAATTTTCTATTCTTTCCTATTTTAGCTTGTTCATAGTGGATTCCGAGCTTCTTTTCCAAATTGGTTGAGGCTTTTTGGGTTTGAACCTAGGTCAATATTGAGCAGTGAATGTTTTTCTATCTTTTATCTTGCTTCTGAGTGACTGCTGTGTCATGGAATCTTTACAATCGATCAACAAATAATTCGTGGGGTCACTTTAAATTCGCCAAGACATAAAAAAGCATGGATAACATGCTACCCATCCAAATCAGAAAACCACTTATGATGATAAAAGTCAAAGAGATTTGATACCAAAGGTAACTTCAATTTTGTAGCTTTTATTTATTTATATATCACATAAATAGAAAAGCCAACTAATTGATAAGTGAGTATTTGCCCAACTAATTGATAAGTCTAAATATTTCGAAGGATTCATGATACAAAAATGATCATTTGCTAGAGAACATATTCCCTATATATAACTTATATGATCTTATGACCTCTCCTTTAGCCAAAATACATGGTCTAGCTTTCACATAACAGACTTTAAAGGTGGTCTAGCTTTCAAATAACAGACCTTAAAGTTATGTTTGTTTTGCAAAATATTATTTGAATGGAATATGATTTAAGGTGAATAAGAGTGGGATAGAAATCCAAGAGGATTTTTTGAAATCCTATCGTATGTTTGTTTTGACATAGGATAAGAAGCATGGATAGGATATGAAAATTCATATTTGTGGATTTAACATTAAACCCATTCTCTTTCTAGGATTTTTAAATCAGGCTAGCGGTGGATTTGGGTCAAAATAAATTCACCCAATATCCGACCCGATTCATATCCATTGTTGCATTAAACAATATATTAGATTTTAAAATCCAATTCACCTCCTTAATCCATCGAAACATACTAGGCCTAAAGGTATGTTTCGGACTTGAAAAGTGGTCACCAAATTGAGAAGAGGTGGGTGGTAGTCACGGCAACATTTCACAGGCCGAAGAATTCTTCAAGGAGAAGGCTAGTGGAGTCAGTGACGAACATTGCCACCAACCTAGACAACAGGTGAAGTGGAACTTTTGTGTTGTTGTTTGGTCTAATTAGTAATTACATGTAGGTGGGTCCTCAGTATCTATTGACCTCTTTCTTTTGTTGTTGCAAAGGATGAACTTGATGATCATAAATCCCAATAAAGAAGAATCTAGAAGTACTTGTCTTTATACTACTTCACAATTAATTTTTCTAACATTATTAATTAATTAATTTGAAGAAGAACACAAGAAAAGAACATATATCAAATGCTATGTACAAAATATCTCAACACAAACTCTGTAATTTTAGGAGAAATCTTTCTATGTACATGATAAAAAAAGACTTACAACTGATATCACAAAAAGGAGATTTAACAACTTATTTTGTTTCTTTTCCTATTAATAATTTTGCTAAATTAATTGGAGATTGAAGGGTGAAGGAGATGAATTAACATACATCAAAACAGAGTCCACTTTGCAGAAGTCTTCTCCTTCATGGTTCTTGAGCGCAGCACATCACTATCTTCTTCTTCTTCTTCTTCCTCCGCCTCTTTTCTCCTCTCCGATCCCATGACCAGCTTGGACCAGAAGCCCCCCTTCTTCTTCCTCCGCTTCTTCTCCTCCTCCTCGGCCTTCTTCTTGTCCTTGGGCCGGCCGATGACGAAGGCCAGCGAGCGGCTCTTCTTGAGGGCGCCGCCGGGCTTGAGGAGGCGGGAGGTGTTGTGGGGAGCGTGGCCGCGGGGGGAGGTGGCGGCGGAGGAGAGGTTGGAGCTGGCGGAGGTGGCGGAGGAATTGGCGAGGGTGGTGGTGGCGGAGGAGGAGGCGGAGAGCTGGGAGAGGCGGTCCCGGAGGCAGAAGGGGCAGACGCCCTTGGACTGGCGGTGCTCCGGGTGCTTCCGGCAGCGGCCTTCCATGATCTGCTGCTTCTGGTGCACGATCGGCTGCAGCTTTCTTGGATCTCTCATGTACTGCATCTTCTCCATCGGAGGTCAGTAGATAAAGAGGTGAGCCTGTGGGAGTCTTCTTCTACTCTTTCTTATTTGTTTCCACAATTTACTTGGCACTTGGCATTGCTTGGTCTATCATTTCTTGTGTTGGTGGTGGTGGCTTATCTTGGTGTGTGTACAAGCGCTGAGCCCCACTCAATTCATCATCTTTCACACATGCTCTTACATCATTTGTTATCCTTTTTTTTTGTTTGACCTACTTAATTTATTACAAAATTTGATATGTAAGAAATTAATAATTTTCCAGAGCAACTGCTGTTGCTATCAGAGAGAAAAAAAAAAGCAGTGCATGTGGCCCGGAAAAAATGTTTAAATAAATGGGAAAATGTGGGTCAAGAGTTACTTGTTTGGAGACATGGATTCAAGTAACTGTGGTTGCAGGGGAAAAGCATGTCTCTGGTCACCCATTCCAAATTCAGACTCTGACCACTATTTTGGTTGGGCATTTTGACTTTAGGATTCCGTCGTTCTTCACGTCTATAAATTAGATATGACAACGGGTCGAATCCGCCCATGAGCGGTACGGGCCCGGCCCGAAGCACATGCGTAGACCTGGCTCGCGCTAGGCCTAGGTCGGTGCAGCCAGACCTGATCTGGCGCGCGCCAAACCTAGGTCGGCTCGAGCCAGACTTGGCTCGGGCCGACCGATACCATTAAAAAAAAGAATCTTAAATTTTTCTATAATACCCATCTTCTTCTTCATTTCTCCTATCTTCATCTTCAACTCTTTCTCTCAATTCTCAATTCTCAACTCTCAACCCTCAACTCTCAACTCTCAACTCTCTTATTCTCAACAATCTAAGTTCATTTACAATTATTCTCAACAACTTTTTAAGTTTGTCAAGGAGACAAGGATTCAAGATTGCTGTCAATTTTTTTTAATCTCTTAAATTTGTTTCATTGATTAGTATAATACTTATACTTTTTATATTTTTAATTTTTACTAATGGCGGACAGAGATTTTTCAGGTTATACTTCACAAGTTGGATCAAATATGTTAGAAGAAATGTCTCCTGCTACTCCTACCACTCAACAAAATCAAAACATAGAGATAAGTTCATCTATTAATTTATGTCCATCAAGTAGAAAAAAAAGTATGGTTTGAGAATATTTTGAAAAATCTATTGAAGCTGATGACACCATAACAAAAGCCCGGTGCAAAAAATGTCAAAAAATTCTTTCGACTTCAACAACAGGAGGTACTGGTCATCTTTTACGTCATGCAAAAGGTCATGACAATAAGGTTGCACAAGCTCAACAAATTCTTAATTTATCTTTTTCTGGTTTAAAAACTTTTTCATATGATCATGATTCTCAACGTCGAGAATTTGCAAAATTAATTATTCAAAGTGAATCTCCTTTTAGTTTTGTTGATCAATCAAGATTTTCTAGTTGGATTCAAAATACTTTACAACCAAAATATAAAAAATTTACTCGAAATACAATGAAAAGTGATGCTTTAAAATTATTTTTTTTATATAGAGAAAATATAATGTTTAGTTTTCAAAATAATAAATAAAAAATTTCTTTAACATATGATGTTTGGTCTAGTCAACGTACTACTAATTCTTACATTTGTGTTACAGCACATTAGATTGATGAAAATTTTATTTTGCAAAAAAAAATAATTAGTTTTAAAGTTTTTGAATATCCACACACTTCTGTTGCCATTTTTTTTGCTATTAGATTTGTAACATCTTTGTATAATGTAAAGGATAAAAAAAATTTCGATTAGTTTTGATAATGCTAGTAATAATGATGCTGTTATTCCTCCCCTCATACAATTATTTAAGCCAATATTAGATGGTGAATTATTTCATGTTCGTTGTGTTTGTCATGTTCTTAATTTATGTGTACAAGATGATTTAAAACTAGTAAATATACATTTAGAAAAAATAAGAGATGTTATTAGATATATGCGTTCTTCAAAAGCAAGAACACAAGAATTTAAAAAATTATGTCAATCTTTTAATAAATTATTTAAAAAATTTAATGGTGATGTTATTAGTAGATGAAATTCAACATATTATATGTTTATGTCTACTACAAAATATCAAGAGATCCTTACAATGAAAATATGTTTGGTGATCCAATTAATGATAATGATTGGTTAGTTGCTGGACATATTACTCAAATTTTAAAACTTTTTAATAAAGTTACCGAATAACTTTTCAGTGTTTACTATCCTACATGTAATTTAACTCTTTCACATATAGTTTGTATTAGTAAATTATTTTCTTCGTATAGACATAACCCTTTATTTTAAAAATTATTTCTTTAATAAAATCTAAATTTAAAAAGTATTGGTCAGATATACCTACTTTATTTTGTTTAGCAATATATTTAGATCCTAGAATGAAAATTGATGGTTTAAATATGTTATTAATTAGATTATTATTATAAGAATATGGAATTAGATAATATTGAAGAAAAAACATATAAAATTTTGAATTTATTGAATTTTATGTTTTTATTTTATGCTTCAAAATTTGGTGATACAATTACAAATAAGACAACATCTTCTTTTTCTAGATTAAGAGATGATAGTGGAAATAGTATTAATTCTCAACTTGATCGCAGGATAAAAAAAACTAAATCTATTAATTTTAATGAATTAGTTTTTTTTCTAGATCATAATAATTCTGAAGAAATAGATGATAATAAGATTTTAGCATGGTGGAAAAAATAAGAAAATGTGTATCCTATTGTTTCCATCATGGCACATGATATACTAACTGTTCCTGTGTCTACAGTAGCTTCCGAGTCTTATTTTAGTGCAGGAAATAAAATTCTCAATGAAAGAAGGAGTCGAATGAGTGTAGAAACGGTTGAAATGTGCATTTGCTTAAAAGACTGGTTGGATTCTGAAGATAGATTACAAGATAAGGGAGGACACGACACTTCATCATCGGGAGAGGAGAAAGCTCAAACAAGCCAAGCTGGTCCTGCTGGTTCAAGTACAAGTTAAATCACTGGGACTATGTGATTAAAAATGTAAAAAGAACTACGTAGACCTGATCCTTCTATAGTTTATCACTGGGGAGAACAAGTTTAGCTATAGAAGGTACTTAGACAGCTTTTTAAGGTGCAGTCTATTATAATATTAAAAAAAGTTATTTTATCATTGGATGAATATTTTTGTATTAAAGATAAATAAAAAATTAATTTTAATTTAATTTTTAAAAAATCTTTTTGTTAATTTGTATTGCGTTACAATATTACATATAAACAATGTGTTAAAAAATATTTAATAAAGCTTAGTACAATGGTTAAACTATCTCAAATAAAACTAGAGGTCCAAGTTCAAAACTCACTTGTAACTATTAAATTTTAAAATTAAATTTGAAACCTTTAAAAATTTAAAAATTTAAATTTAAAAAATTAAATTAAATACTTAATTTTTGGGCCGGCCTGAGCCCGGCCCGAGCCCGAATGGGCGGGCTCGGGTCCGGGCTGGGCCTGCCCACTGCACTTTCTGGCCGTGTCTGGGCCGACCCAAGCACGGCCCGTTGCCACATCTACTATAAATACATAGGCAATTTTCCTAAAAAGAATAAAATATATTTTTATTCTCAAAAGTAAAATTATTATTATTTTTTCTAAATCATAGTGCATATTCATGTACTCAGATTATTCTCCGTAGATCATTTTCAACAAGTTCGATCAATTTTAAATAGATTCGAGAAATTCGTCATAAATTCATAATAAAATCACAAAAAATCTACTATTTATATTTAAATCACTTTCATAACTCGTATAAACAAAATAAGGCTTTTTTAGAGTTGAAAATTATTATTTTTCATCATTTTCAACCGGTTCGAAATTGGTCGAACTAGTTTAAAATTGGTCAAACTAGTTTAATATTGGCCGAATCAGTTGAAAATGGAGAAAAAAATGATTTTTAACTCGAAAAAACTTATTTTGCCGATAAAAGTTATGAAAGTGATTTACCTATGAATAATAGATTTTTTATGATTTTATTATGAATTTAGAATGAATTTCCAGAACCTGTTTAAAAACGATTGAGCTAGTTGAAAATGATGAAAAAAAATTGATTTTCAACTAAAAAAAAATTATTTTACTGATACAAGTTATGAAAATGATTTACCTATGTATAATAGATTTTTTGTGATTTTATTGTGAATTTAGGATGAATTTCCCAAACCTGTTTAAAATTGGTCGAACTAGTTGAAAATTATAAGACCCGAATTTTTTTTTTCTAATATAAAAATCTATTTTGGTGCAGCGCGTCGGACCCGGGGTTAGTCGAGTCGAGCCTCAGGATCGCCTCGAGTAGAAGGTATGACTCGACTATTGATGTACGCAATTGAATTGGGTGAATGACTCTTTCCTTTTATGCATTGATGCTTTAGTTAAGTTAAGATCGACTCGTGTTGCGGTTAGAGTCGAAACCCAAGTCGGACTCAGACTGAGTCGAGTCAAGATTAAGTCGTGTAAGTGGGGCATTTAAGTCATTGTTGATGAGGGATTTTTATCATTGAGTCGTGCGGCTCATCTAGGAGCCGCACAAAGCTCGAGCAAGGGAGAAAGGAGAGAGGGGAAGAGAGATCTTGGTCGACCGGAGATCGCGTCGTCGCCGGAGGATTCGAGATCGCCAACGTCCGATCCTTCTTTTTCATCAAGCAAAGGTGAGTGGTTAGAGTTTTATGAGGGGAGGCAGGTAGCCGACCCAAGCAGTTTTGAATCAGGTTCTTTTCGCGAGTTTCTTGCCGATCTACGCATCTTCTTGTGTTAGAACTTTAATAGATATGTATACCTGTGATTTGATGGTTTAAATTGGATTTATTTCGTTTCTTTATGGGCTGGCCGAGTGGAGGAAAAAGGAGAAAGGTCATGTTGAAATTTTTTCTAATTTCCTTGCTCGTTTAGCGACTCGTGGATTGTCTTCTGTTCGATATGTTTTAGACTTTTGGATTGATGCTCGTGTTGTTGCCGCAACCATGTTTACCACCCCTAGAGGGCTCGGCCGAGCTGGTTATTACCCTGCTTGAGTCGGCGAGCAGTGGATAGGGGAGGGAAATTGGGGCTGTTCGGATCGATACACCGGATCTCATGTTATGTCATCTTAATTTTCGCTTTCATGCTTAATGTTAGGTTCAAATTATAATACATGATTACTGTTCATCTTAGTAATTGATAGCAAATGTTAATCTACATTCTCATGAATATGAAAATGTTCTTGCTAATACTCACATAGACATGATGGTTATGGTACATGCATCAAAGGAAAACTTTCATTAAATTTCAAATATCATGTTTAATTGTTGCTATATTTATTGCATGTTACTTATTGGTGTAATCAATGTATTATTTACCTCTTTAATTCGGGTTCCTCATGATGTTTGTTGCTCATGATTAAATTTGGTAAGTGTCGTTGGGATATATTTACCATGCTAGATAGTATATTCCTTGTGGGAATTATTTGATATTTTACCATGCTAGATGCGATGTTCCATATTGAAATAAATTCTATATGCAGTATATAAATTTTTATCGTTGAATCTCGTAGTTATGCATGGTAGTTGTTGTGAATTATAATTACATTATATATATATATATATATGTTGTCCGAAAATATTAATGGGTGAAATTCCAAGTCCGGTACACGAAATTCTTCACCCAAGATAGCGTATGACGCTAGATAACATGTAGGTCTTTGCAAGGTACATATTAGATATGGAAACATAACTAAGGAATGACTCAACTTCTAAGACTTGTTGTATTCATTTTTGGAAATCTAGAATTATTAGGTGTACACATTTTTCGGAAGGTTGACATTGAATTGTTGACCCTATAGGCCGAGTGAGGGTCGGATGCGGGTAACTGCCCTTGGTGTATATAAGGAAACCCTAGGATATTTTGATTGTGTGACGTGCTTGCGATGGTCTGCCGAGAAGCATGGGCAGTCGAAGATGACCAATGCTTGACTCGGCCAGTTATTGGGTCTTGAGATGCACTAGCGGGCCCGCTAGGTGTTAGACCCCAGTTGGGTGGGACTAGCTATCCCTACCCCAGACGGTGTCCGGAGACTAGTAGACCATCCTAGTCAATGGCCCGGGATTTCTTATTTACATCTTGATATGATGTGGCCGAACGACCAGTGTGGTTCTACCTTTTATGGTAGGGCCGGTTGTAGCCGGAATTCTTATACTATAAGTAGGCCTTAAGGGCCAGATGCTAGGTGGCAAAGTTAGGCCGTTATGGCAGGTCTCTCCTATATGGTCTATACAGAATGACCCATGGGGTCGATAGTCACACTAAAAAGTAGCTTACCTTCCTGATTATATTCTATGCTACTTTATATGTTATACATGACTAATTATGGATTATGTGGAGGTTCGGAAGAATCGCTCACTGAGTCTCAAGTGGACTCACGGTTTGTTTACTTTGTTTTTGCAGAGCATGATCAGTGATCGAGGCTTGTCGTCATGGTGCAGTTGGACGACAGGTGGTGGTGTCATATCTCGTAGCGGCGTCCTTTGATCATAGTCCAGTGTCTTGTAGTAGTTATTTTCCTTTTCTACACTGACAGTTGTATTTTGGAAAGTTTGTAATAATTTTGATATTTGAGATGTTCTATTTGCGACGATGTTGATTTTCTTCTTTGGGTTGAAAAACATATATTTGTGAATTTCGAAAATTTTAAGTAAAGATTGTGTTGTGGTTTCCTTTCTCGATATGTTCGGTTTTATTGTCAGTTAGTGTAGACAGTAGACTATAGGGCAGGATGTAGGTCCTAGTCGGTCACACCGCTACCCTCAGTTGGGGTGTGACAAAAATGGTCTGCGGATGATAATCTGGGTATATGGGTATTTACTTTCTGATTTAAGGAAAAAATGAATATAAATTATCCTTTTGGGATTAAAATAATTTCTTATTCTCTTCTAGGAAAATCGCTGTAAATACATTATATTTATATACAATTTCAAGTACTATAACTAGCTCAATTCTTGCACGTGCAATTGCAATTCATTTTTTAGTTATTAATAGGGTAAATAGACGAAAATGATCTCAACTTTTACGAATTTCTCAATTTTGGCCAATTCTTTGATTAGTCTCAATTCTATATAAGAAGTTTAGGGTTAGTTCCAATAATAGCTATTCGTCAGCCCGACGTGATCTCGCCCGTTAGTTCGCTGACGTGGTGAATCGATAATAATATTTTATTATCACCACGTTACTTAAAAAAACTTGAACCCGATTTCTTTATACCCGACAAACCCACTCGACTCGACAAACCCTACAACTCGATCAAACCCCGAGTTCTTCTTCTCTCCCGCGCGTTCTTCTTCTATGGTTCTTCTCTCGACGATCAGGCGACCAAATGAGTTCTTCTTCACTGCGCGCTCGGAGTAGAACACAAGTCTCCTCCTACCATTTCTCCAAATCAGGCTCGGAGTAGAAGAAGAGGCGGGCTGCTTAATCTGTGTAAGAGATCTCCTCTTACATTTGTATCTGCTTTGACTACCGCAAACTATTTGTTAGTACATACATTTCATAAAGAGTGTTTAGTCTGTTTGATTTAGGGTATCTTTGATTTAGGATTAGTCTGATTTAGGGTAAATTTGATTTAGGATTTGTTTGATTTCGGTACTTATTTTTAGGGTTTGTTTGATTCAATTAGGGTTAGTGTTTGGTTCAGTTTGGTTTAGTTTTATTTTTTTAAATTGCATTTATTGTTTGATTCCTAGGAATTTTGAAATGACATCAAGATCAACATCACAAGTAGATGAAGCATCCATAAACTCTACTACCACAAGCCCTCTTTGTAGTCACCATATGCAAATAACATTGTTAACATCAAGGACAATAAAAAATATGGGAAGATGATTTTGGAGATGTCTACACTGGAAGGTTTATAACATTCATGTTATATTATTGCAAGTATTGTTATCGTACTAATGTTGTTTAGATAGCATTGTTATCAGGATAAAGGCAACGACTGTGGTTTTTTTCAATGACATGACACTGAGTATTCTGAACGAGCTAAGGAAGTATTGCAAGATTTAAGCAGCAAGAAGATATTTTGAAGCAGAAAATTTTATTATTGGAATAGAAGAATGAGCTGCTGATGTTCAAGTATGCACAACAAGAAAGAGAGATGAAAAAGTTAGAAGTAGAAAATAGGAGACTGAAGAGATCGATTTGTTTTATATCTACTTTTTGGATCATAGTTGTCATGGCTAGGTGTAGAGGTTCTGCCCCTTCTAGATCTCCTTCTAGGTCCTTGAGATGATGATGATGCTCTCATATTACTTTGAGAGAACCCCTACAGTTAAAGAACATCATATTGTACATCATAAGCATCTTAAGATTAAGCATTATAATTGAAATTTTAAAAGATGTGCATCATAAGCATTACCTCCCCTTCAACATGTGCAAAAGCCGACTGTCCACTACTAGGACAAGTTCTTTTGTTATGATCCTTTTGAAAACATCTTTGACATGTCATTAATGAACATCTTTTGGATAATCTTGATGTTTGACTATCATCTCCATGAGATTCTCTTCTTTTCTTCTTTGGCCTTCCGGCCATCTTCTTTATATGTGGAGGTAATATGGGTGTGTCACCAACATCTAGCCATGTGTCTTTTTCAGTCAATGGTTCTATAGATAACTCATACGACTTCATGTCTTGATCCACATCTTCTTTCATCCAATTAATGCAAGAAATTACATGCTTACAAGGTATTCCAAATAAATCCTAAGCCCTACATGAACAATTGTGATTTGATAAGTTTACAATATGAGTCTTCTCTATGCATTGAACTTCGAATTTTAAATTTCCGCAAGGTATGACAAAGTAATTTTTACTCCCCTCTTTATTCTTTTCAATATTTTTTCGGATGTTTGGACATATACTGTCAGTGCACTTCAACATCATCTCTTTCTTCATGTACATTCTTTGTCTTAGCATACGTCTTATATCCTCTAGCATATCAATGATTGGTTTTGACCTTATCTTTAATATATACTCATTAAAAGTCTCAGATATGTTATTGGTCACCACATCAGCCTTGCAGTTTGTATTGATATAGGTAGCACAAAACTTTTGAAGACCAATTCCAATAAAATCTTGATGGGCTTGTGTAGAAGTAGATGCCAATTCATTCAACACTCTGTTCAAATCTGCTTGAGTAGTACACCTAACTGCCTTCCAAAATAAAGACTTCGAGAGATGTCCGTTATGTTTCTTTTTCCAATTTGCATACAACCGATGCTCTACGGCAGGCACTCTCTAACTGATTGCATGCTCTAATCTCTGAAAATTTGAAATAAATTACAATATCAGTATTGCATAAAGATGAAGAGATGTAAATAAATTGCATAAAGATGAAGATATGAAACATCAAAATTAAAATGAAAATACCTTTTGTTGATCACTAATGATTGTCTAACCATAGCCTTGTCCGACCCCTAGATCATCAAACAACATACCTAAAAATCACTTCCATGAATCATAATTTTCACCTTTCACTATGGCCCATGAAATTGGATACATCTTATTATTTGCATATGTGCCAATAGCTGTAAGAAGCTGTCCACCTAAAAAGGTCTTCAAAAAACATCCATTCAGTCCGATAATAGGTCGGCAACCTTGAAGAAACCCTATTTTCAAAGCTTCAAATCCAATGTATAATCGTTTGAATACAGGAGGTGCACCAGTAAATGCCCTATCACAAATAATGTTAAACAAACTACCTCGATTTACCCTTCGAAGTTCAACAATGTATGGACCCAACATGGCATAGTGATCTTCCACTGAACCACGAAGCCTTTGTAAGGCCGTTGCCCTTACTCTATAATACTTTGTTTTACAAATAGAAAAATAAAACTTTGACTAAAAATCTGCATTCATAAGTTTCACATCCCAATTAGGATTGTTCCTGAATGTCTCCATATAATAGTTTGCCAACCATTTCACTGTAGCTTACCGATTGTTCAAACTTCTTGAACACTTGTGTTCACTTATGTAATTCTTGAGCATAAATGTGAGTTCACTTTGGTACCAACTTGCATATACTTTCCATGAGCAGCTTGGAACACAAACAACTTCTATTCTTTTGTTAGAAGATCTAGCCTATTTGATGTTTACACCATTGGATAGGACATACTGTTGTATAGCTTTCTTGAACTGGGCAGGAGATTCAAATTTCATTCCAACTTTCAGTCTCACATCATTAATATCAGCTTGAGGATTACAAGCTTTGCGATATTTTTTTCTTCTCCGATCAACATCAATACCAATACCCTCTTCACTAGTCTCTGGTGTAATTACATCATCATCGCTTTCTTCATAGTCACTATCATTATAAGGCATCTCATTCAAATTAGGTTGAGGACGAGGAGGACCTTGAATATTACTACTTCTTTCTTGCACCGGGACTACTGGAACTTCAGTTGTTTCCTTGAAATCTGCGATAGAACTTGAACCTTCAACCTTAATTGTAATTCGTACCGTCACTGTCATGGTTTTCTTTATTGCAATTGTCTTTTTGTTTTTCCTAGCCTCAATGAACTCATCGTCACTGTCACTCTCCTCAAATTCACTGTACAGGCAATCATCAGAGCTTTCCCCCACAAGTAAGTAATCTGAATCCTCTGATGATATCACTCACATCATCTCCCTCTAGCTGCAGATTTAGATTCAAATTTTGTCGCCCCCCTTTATCTGTGGATGTCTGCGTATCAGCATGAACTGCATGAACTGCATGAACTGGAGATTGTGGCAAAACATCATTTGGAGTTTGTGGCAAAGAATCTTGTGGCGTTTGTGGCAAAGCATCAATTGGCGTTTGTGGCAAAACATCAACTGACATACGTGGCAAAGTATCACCTGTCATACGTGATAAAGGATCACCTGACATCCAATTTGGAATAACATCAATGTACATTTCTCGCCTTATAAATCTTCCTTGTGAATCATTGCTTGAATTCTTATCCCCACTATTAATTTGAACCTGAACTCATCAAAATAGTATGCAATAGTGATAACAAAACATTAATAACTAAGCAAGTTTATGACTGATTAATCACTTTAATCACTGATTAATGAGTGATTGATCACTAATTAATGAACTATGAATTTAATATATCAGTAACAATGATTAATGAACCCTTGCTTATTAGTAAAAATGATTAATGAACTGATATGCATTTCAAAATAACAGTAAACTTATATGATTAATGAACTAACAAGTTAATGCATACAGGCGGCAAGAACATTCAAAAACCCTAATTTTTACCTTGTACTGATCTAAAATCAAATGCCGCAAGAAACCAAGAATCAAAGTTGTTTATGTCGCTAATTAATGATGCTTACCGGTCTTGAAGGCGATGACGTCTCGCTCTGATTCCCGATAGTGCGGCGGCGGATCCTATTTAAATGACGCACAGGCTGCTGCCACCGATGACGAACCATGATTTCGTCTACAGATCGTCGGGAAGGATGGGGAAGGAACGCAGGGAATGGTTGTCGGAGTATTCGTCGGAGAAGGGGTCGGAGATGGAGACTGTTGAGAGTGCGGGTGTGTTGGAGTTTTGATCGAGTGGGGTAGGATTTGTCGAGTGGGGTAAGGTTTGTCGAGTGATTTGTCGGATATTTTGAAATGAGTTTGAGTCGAGTTGGTTGTCGAGTATAAAGATATCGGGTTTGAGTCGAGTGGGTTATCGGGTATAAAAAAATCGGATTCGAATTTTTTTAAATTGACATGGACTACAAGTGACGTGACGATAATAAAATATTATTATCAATTCGTCACGTCAGCGAACTAACGGGCGAGATTACGTCGGGCTGACGAAGGACTATTATTGGAACCAATCTTAAATTTCTTATATAAAATTGAGACCAATCAAATGATTGGTCAAAATTAAAAAATTTGCGAAAGTTGAGATTATTTTCATCTATTTGCCCTTATTAATACATGGTTTGAATATAATGTGTGGACTATAAATTTATAAATTGTCTTTGTTTTTTAAGTTATAAATTAATTCTTAAATGGCAAATTCAAAATCGTCGAAATTTTGTTGGAGGTGTATTTAGAATTTATCGATCAAACTTGATTTCAATTAATTTTGGGTAATACTTGAACCAATTCATCACCTCTTAACTTTAATTAATATCTTGTCAAGCTTTCAAAAATTAACCATATGCCCTTAAGATTAAAACACTTTTCATGTGAGGGGCCATTCAAAATATTAAGATATAATATTTACTGTTCCTAGAAAATAAATTAAATTATTTTACATTACACAAAATCTTATGACAAAATATTTTTTCGTCTTGGTGCGGATAAATAATTTGCAATGAAATTCTGAAGATTTTTTTTACGAAAGAATGGTTAAAAATATTTAATTTTACTGTGAACAATAATATAAATATTATGTTCGTGGAGTACCATCTGAAGTTTGCGTCCGACTAAATTAATCTTTGTTGACGGTAACATATTAATCATGAAAAAGATGTGGACATGTCGTCAAATAAAACGGGAGACACTCACCAATAGTGGCAATGGGCCGGGCTCGCCCATAGGCGGCACGGGCCTGGCCCGATTTTGGACCGTACCTGATCCGACTCGAAGAATTTCGGATCAGGTCGGGCACGGCCTGACTGTGCTCAAGGGGCAGACTGGGCTCGCCCTCTTGGGCATGCGTGTCGGGCCCGACCAGGCCCAGTCGGCCCGACTGGGCTTAGCATTGCATCCACAGGCTATGCCTAGTGCCATCCAGGCCTAGCCTGGTCTGCGTCGAAGCCTGACTTAATTTTCTATGCTAGACTTAATTATAATATATTATACTTACTAAAATTATATATTAATAGATAATTAATCTTGGTGTGGTGTTTAATTTTTCAAAAAAAATAATGAAGATTAGAGGTTCGAGTCTCACCGTCGATCTTCATAATTCTTTTTTTTAATAATCCGGATCGGCCCGAGCCCGAAGGGTGACTGCCGTGCCATGGCCCAGAGATGATCAGGCCTGCCCGAATTTGGACCGGGTCGGGCACGGACCATTGCCAACTCATCATTGACTTAGTTTGTACACATCTTTTTCATCTGTCAATTCTACTTATGGCCGAGATTGAATATCACAACATCCCACGCGCTATCGTTTGTGATCGAACGACCACCATCTACTGATGATACGACTGATTCCACGCGTGCAGCCACTGCCGACACTTATTTTCGCAGAAGAAATGTTAATCCAATTAGAGAGAGAAAAAGAGATGAAAAAGTCACAGTAAGAGAGCCGTGGAAGCAACGACAAGTGGTCGGGCGCACTCGCACAGGTGCCATGTTACGTTACTGGTTACCTCATCTCACCCACATGTGCTGCGAGTAGAGCAAAATCCGAGGTTTAAAAATATTTCAGGAAATTACCAAAAACAAAAATATTTCAACGAAATTATTAAAAGCATAAATACTTTCAATAAATTACCAAACATTTATGAGTAAAATTCTAAAAAACTCGTGATTTTAATTTTTTTGCTAAATTAAATTTCAAACTGTCTAGTTAAGAACTTCAGTCCAATATTTCTAACTAGGGTCACATTCATTAGCCAGTGAAAGATATAAACATTTAGGCCCTGTTCGAATTAAGGAAAATAGAAGGAAAACGGAGGAATGATTCATTGGAAAAACATCATAATTTAAACAGTAATTCTGTCAGCAATTTCACTCTGTTCAATCTATCTAAATTGATTTAATAAAATTGAAAAAGAACCATTAGAACTTGTCAAAATAAATGACGCAGACATATTTTCATCAACCAAAATCTGCCTCTTTCACATAAGAATGACACAAAAAGTCTTCCTCGTTATAAAAGTGTACAAAAATAGTTCCACAAGTAGTGAATTACTAATACATTATTTATTTATGTATTTTTCGTTTCTTATATAAATTTCTACTAATATTATAGCAGAACAGTTTTGAGACATCTAAATCTAACGAACGATAAATAGTTGGTGGGATGGTGTGGCCGGCGGAACGTGTGGCGGGGCGCACGTGTCAGGCCTGCCAAGTCTAAAGTCAAAAATGCACACGTGTTTGCATAGTAATCGTTAGGGGACGCAAGAGACATGCCACGAGGAAGGGGACCGGTTCAGCCTAATTGGACGGTCCGATTGAACCTTGCTCTGATGACTGACGACCATCTTTTTTGCCCTCACCTGTCACGTGCTGAGGTGAGGTTTCAACAACCGATGTGGGGTTTTTTTCACTCATTTTGAAAAAAGGTATGATAAGATGCATGGTTGACAACATCATATGAATTAATTCATGTTAGGTTTTAGGTAAATTATACTTTTTAGTTGAGTCATCAAAATCATTTTGATGCTTTTAATAACATTTTTTATTATTTTTATTTTAATCAACCTTTAATAATAATAAAATAAAATTGTTTTTTAATATAATTAAATTATTTATTATTTTATATTTTTCAATCAAATTTTAGTAATAAAAATAAAAAATAATTAAAATAATTTGAGCATTATGTTGACATTACAATAAAAGTCTCGAATTTGGACGGATAAAAACTAAGGTTAAGAGTTAGCATCAATATACATATTGATAAAAAAAATTTATGTTGGCATTTCTCCTCCATCTCTCAATCTATGCTTCATCCTATCCACTAACAATCTATTCTTCCTCCAATTTAAGGTATATTTTTTTCTTATATTATATTTTTATATAATTCTTTTCTTTGTTGGAGTCATCCGAGAAATCAAAGCTTCCAGTGTCGCCGAAGCCGTTGGATCTCATTCGAATTTTAAGGTTAGTCACCAAAGATCTAATACTTTTCAATGATCCATAATGTTAAGTTTGTTCATATTAGTATATGGAGTATATGGAACGTCGTATTAGTTAATAAGGTTTGATAAGCTATCAACTTCATCTTAAATATAAGGCTATTGGTTAAAGCCTTTGAAGTTGATGAGTGATAATTGATATTAAAGTAGGTCATACTCTTTGACTTGGTGAGGGAGCCTGTGTGAGAAAGGACTAGTCGAGTTGAGGTGGAGCTGCTATTAGGCTAGGCCTCACATGTTTCGACTAAGGTGTATGTGGTTTTATGTTATGCATTGATTCAACTTGGGTCTTGAAAATGACATCAAGATCCAAGTAGCTAGGAACAATTAACTTTTTTTTTTTGACAAAAAAAACTCACTTGAAGGTCAGGTTGCATCCAGAATTCTGAGAGATAAGGGCAGTGGACCATTGGTCGTGCACCCTATTTCAGAAAACCACATGCCACCATGTTCCCTTAAGTAGAATTGATATTCATTAAGAATTGAGGAAATTACACCCATATTCTACCTTAAGTTGAGTATCTCAGGAGTTTTCTTACAGATAGGGACACCATGCATACTGAAAACTTCAAAACATGACAAAGGAAAAGGACCTTCACTTATTACAGAATTGAAAAAAGACATATTAGCTAGGAAAGTGAATTTGTAATTTTCAAAGGAATTATCTTCGAAGTAGAACCACTCCTTATGATTTCTGAGCAAATTATCATCTCTAGTTAAGACAATTTTAGCTAATATGTGAGCTCTGCTGTTGATGTCTCTTTTGATGAAAAACCGGTCAATAACATTCACCTTAGAAGCCATGGTCTTTATGTCATTCACCAAGTCTTTAATATACCAGGTCCTCTAGTCAAATTGGTTACCATCTCAATTGCAAGTTTGCTGTCAGAGAAGATCTTCAAGTGTTTCATATTCAATTGATCAGCTTTCAATAGGCAAAGTCATATTGCCTTGAGCTTAGTAGTAAGCACATTTGGGGAGGAGGATGCACAGTATCCCATGAGGATGTCATCATTTTTTCCATTTGTTATATGGAATCCAATGTCTGTTTTGGAATTCTGACTAATCCATGAGGCATCACAGAAAGCCCAGTAACTGGACACAGTGTCACCTTTCATCTGTAGCTTGATATCAGTATCAGAATAGCATCCTTTTAATAAATTTGCTTATTTGTGTAGGACTAAATTGGTTTTACTTTTCATGATCCCATCACATGCCAAATTTTTGTTTAATGTTAGGTAATTGTCCCTCTCAGCTAATACCTTGAAAACAATTGATTTGCTACCATACCTTTTGTTGTTGAAACAACTTTCATTTCTGTTTCTCCACGGAAACCAAAACCCTGTTGCAATACAACTTAATAGCTTTCTTTGGATTCCCTTATCTAAATGAGTACCCTCATCAAGCCATTTCCCGTCAAGCCATTGATCCCTGAAGACAAATTTTTGATTAAGAGCAATCTCAAGCATACTCCAGAAATCAGTAGCTGTTTTACATCCGAAGAAAATATGCTTAATGTCATCAGTGCCTACGTTGCAGACATAACATGTATGAACTTGGATTTTACTGATTTTTGCTAGCCACCAGCTTGTTGGTAATCTCCCATGAACCAGCTTCCAAATGAAGATTTTGACTTTAGGCAAAACATTTAGGTTCCATAGAGCATTCCAGTTGAATGAGGAATCACTGTTCAAAATGTCCTCTTCTTTCAGAAAATTATAAGCTATCTTGCACGATAGCTTTCCTTTTTTGCTCAGACCCCATATCCATTTGCCCTCAGCACTGTTCTTAGGAATGTAGATTTCCAGGATTTCATTAACAAGATCTTCATTGAACAATGAGGTTAGTAACTGTGAGTTCCATTCTTTGTCAATCATAAGGTCCTTGATCAGGCTGATATCATTTACTCTATCCATGTTTATAAGTGTTGGCCATATATCAATGGGAAGACACCCAATCCATGGGTCTTGCCAGATATTTGTGCTGGCTCCATCACCAATTTTTATCTTCAGGCCATCCCTTAATTTAGACATGGCTGTAAACAAGCCTTTGACAACCCAGCTTTTATTTTTACATTTCTCAATAGACCAAGGATGAATGTACGAGTATTTCTTCCTTAACAGCTCAACCCAACCAAATTTTTTCTTATTCAGCAGAGGCATAATCCTTTTTGCATGAATGATGGTTTTAACCAAATTCAAGTCTTTGATACCCAGCCCACCTTTAGCTTTACTTAGAGATACAACTTTCCAATTGATAAGGTGGAACCCATGTTTCTTGCTCCCAGACTTCCATAGATAATTCCTAGCAAGGCTTTCATATTCCTTTACCATTTTTTCATTTATCCAAGAGGTGGCTAATGAGTGTATCAGAATGGAATTTACAACTGAATTTAGTAGGACAACTTTCCCAGCTTGAGAGATATTCCTACTAGCCCAACAGTTCAGTCTATTTTCAGCTTTTCCAATGATCTATCTCTGGATATTAATGGATAATTTTCCCGAGTCAATATTTGTTCCAAGGTATTTGAAAGGGAATGAACCCTCTTTGACACCCATCAGCTCACTTATTTCCTCCTTCTTCTTCTTTGGAAAATCACTAGGAAAATATAGTTCTGATTTGCTGAAATTTATTCTCTGGTTTGTCACTTCACCATAGAAGTTTAATGTTTCCTTGACATGTAGACAAGATTTCCTACAACATTTAACAATCAATATGATGTCGTCAGCAAAAAATAAATGGCTGATAGACAAATCTTTGTATCTGAATCCTTTGATTAAACCTTCTGCAATCTTCTTCTTTATCAAAACTGATAGGAGTTCCTGTAGGATGAAGAAGAAGAAAGGGGATAAGGGGTCTCCCTGCCTTACCCCTTTGAAAATTTTAAAGCTTTTTGACTGTTCTCCATTGACGCAACATTTGAATCTTGCAATTTTCAAGCAAATCATGAACTAATCAACAAGTTTCTTTGGGAAGTTCATGCATTGACAAATGCACCTGAGGGCATGCCAATCCGCCCTGTCAAAGGCCTTTTCCAAATCCAGTTTCATAATGAAGAAAGGAATCATCCTTTTGGACTTGCTGATGATACTGGTGATTTCAGAGAGGATTATTATATTATCGTGTAGGTTCCTTTTCCTCACAAAAGCATATTGTTCCTTGGATATAATTGTGTCCATCCAGGGTTTGATTCTATTCACAATGGCCTTAGACAATATTTTATAAGCCACATTGCAAAGGGCAATGAGCCTATTTTCCTTTATTTCCTTAGAGTTGTCTTTTTTGGGGATGAAAACTAGGTTTGTATCACCCCAAGATTCAGGCAGTGTATTTTCATTACAGAAAGAGTTTATAGTCTCCATGTAATTCTCTTTTACTGTCTCCCAGAAATTGAGAAAAAATTCAAGGCTAAACCCATCAGGGCTGGGGCCTTGCCTCTTCCTAGACTATCCATTGCCTGCTCAATCTCATATACTGAAATATTTCTCGTCAAGTCATTATGTTTACCCTTAGGTATTTTTTTTCCATTCTAACTGTTTGAGACCATCCCAATTTATCAGTCTTGAATCATCTGTTTGCCATAGTACACGGTACCAGTTTACAAACTCATTTAGTATAAGCTTGTTAATTAATAGTTAGAATCTTGCCATCAATATAAAGCTCTTGTATCAGATTTTTTCTTTTCTTGTGTTTGGCCAGGTTGTGAAAATACCTGGTGTTTTTGTCATTCATCTCAATCCAAGTGCATCTGGATTTGGTCCACCATTTGATGTGAAGCTATCTGTTGAGTGCCATAACTTTGTTTGTTAAACATTTGATCCTGGACAAATCAATATCAGTAACCATACCCCTGTCATCAATCATTTCAAGGATTCCAAGCTCATCCATAGTCTTCTTTAGATTTTTTTTTAGAGAACCAATGTGTTCCTTGCTCCATATGTTCAATGCTTTCCCAAGATCATCAAGCTTATTCATAAAACATCTTCTATTGTCATCCTGGAATCCATGTAGGTTCCAATTTTCCTTGACAATTTGATGAACTTCATCATATTCTAACCAATAGAGTTCAAAAATAAATTTTTTCCTTATTTTGTTGTGCATAGACTCACTTCTTGTATCAAGGAGAATGGGTCTATGGTCGTAGGCAATTCTTTTGAGGTGTTTCACTATTGCATTGCCATGAGCAGATAACCAATTGTAGTTAGCATATACTCTGTCCAGTCTGGCTAGGACCCTCTTGTCTCCATTTCTATTATTTGTCCATGTATATCTACAACAAGTGAATTTAAGGTCCAGTAGACCAGCCTCAAATCTTAAATCTTTGAGAGCCTTAGTGGAATTACCCATGTTGAAAATTCTGCCTCCTTGCTTATCTTCCTAATCTTCAATGCAGTTAAAATCTCCCATTAAAAGCCATGGAATGTTTGAGACATTAAGAGCCTTTAGAAAGTTCCATAAGATCTCTCTTTCCTTGGCACTTGTACTCGCATAAACCCCAGAGAAAAGCCAGGAAAAACCATTCTGGTAGTTAGCAGAGATGTGTATTGTTTGACTGCACTTTTAGATAAGTTCCACACTCATTACTTCATATCTCCAAGCAACAATTATACCTCTAGATCTACCATCTCCAGGCACATAATGACCTGACCAATCAGAACCAAATTTGTTAATGCAAATGACTGGATTTGACTCATCTAGGTGAGTTTCAAGCAGCAAGATCATATCTGGTTTGTGCTCCTTGATGATAAGAAGAACATAATCCCATCCTGATACTTTCAACCCACCTCTAATATTCCATGAAAGAATCTTCATGGTTAAAACTATTTACTTTTTCCTTTTTCCTTCCTAGAAGGAGGATCTCCCTCAAAGTTAGAAGAGCCTTCCTCTGAAAATTTCTTTTTCTTTGCCTTATTTTGCTTGATATTAAGAGGAAAGCTATCTTGATGAATGATTTGCGATGAAGCTTTCATTATCTTATTGATTTCAGAAGTAGGATTCATAACCAAGTCCTCATCCATTGTCTCATCTGAAGGAACCCCAGTTTCTTTAATTTTGCTTATAGCTATGGCAAAAGTATCTGTTAGCTTTGTATGGAAAGCCTCTAATTTTTTCTCAAAATTTATTTTGATAGCCACAGGTTGAACTTCCTTGGTCTGAAAAGCAACATCCATATCTATAGGTTGCACATCTATACTGATATCTGTCATATTTTTTGAGACACTGTTAGTTGAATTCGCACCTTCAGTATAGTTCAAAGCATTGCCCTTAACTTGTGGAAAGGTACTTTTACTAAATGAAGGAGAGCATTTATATAGATGAGCAATTACTGTTAAGGACTTCAAATTTCTGCACCAGTGACCTCTCTAGAACTTCATTCCTGATGTTTTTGGCACTCTCTTTATGCTTATCAGTATCTTTAAGAATGTCAAACCTGTTCATGGTTCTATTGTTCTGCATAACATTCATATTACCTTGTGGTTTCTTTCTTCTGTTGACCACCTACCATGGCCCAAATTCAGTGTTTTCAATATCCTTTTGGATGTTTTTAGCCGAATTATATCATGTTGGATTGGAATCAGGAACCTTCCTATCTTTGATGTCATTGCTTGTAGGAATCATAGCAGGACATTTGTCTAGTAAGTGGCCCATTCTTCCACATTGAAAATAGTGTTTTGGCATATTTTCAAAAGCAATGGCTTGCCAAAACTTGCATCCTCCTCCATTATCTAGATTCCAGGTGGAATTTTGTTTTTAAGGTTCCACAAAATGCAAATTCTAGCAAACTTGGCTCTTTGGCCTTTCAGTGTTTCTCCATCAATTTTTACTGGCTGTTCGATGCCTTCAGCAATTTTGAGCAGGATATTCCTATGTAGATACTCTAGGGGGACACCTGGTAGCTGCAACCAAATAGGTATCTCTTCAATTTTTTCAGTTAAGGGCTAGAAATTGGCTCTCCAATGCGTCAACAAGAGGGCCTGACCCCTGAAAAACCATGGTCCCTCCACAAGTACCTTATTTAGATCCTCGGCACAAGCAAACTTGAAACAAAAATATCCTGCAGCCAAATCAACCACCCGTACACTGCATTTCAGCTTCCACAATTTGGGCATGACTTGTTGGATCAACCGGAGAGTAGGTGTGCTCCCATAAAGTTTTCCATATAGACTGTTTGACTACTCGGACCTAGCTGATATTATCAAATCATCACTAATTGTTACCTCATTTGTAGAAGCCGATTGGATTTTTCTTAATTGTTCATCCCAACCTGCTTTGCTAGGCATATCATCGAGCACATTGGCTCCTCTAAAAAGAGCAGCCCATGAGTTGGGTGCCCTTTCCTTGTTCGGAACAGGAGGCAATACAGTATTTCGAGAATTCACAAAGAGAGGATTCTCTACAGCAACATACTTAGTTGAACCACTAAAAGCATCTGTATTCAATTCAGCATTGGCATTTGAAGGATTTAGAGTCATACCTCCCTCAGTATTTTTCATAAAGGGATTGATCGGATCATCCGCCAACCTGGTACCACTGGAAGAATTCTTATTCTGAAGTAGTGAAGTGCTGGGAGCACGATCTGGAGGTTTCTTTGGCTTTGGGGGAAATCCAGATGATTTCCAATCATTTGCTTTCAAACCTGTCGCCATCGCCTTCGCCTTCGCCTACAGATGTTCCCGCCATCCTTAAATATATCCAGGAACAGTTAACTTTAGATTAAGCATTTTAATTAGACTAGTGATTTATGCTTATAAAGTTGATTTACCAATTATCCCATCAAGCAGGTTGTAACATATAGTATCAGAGCACGATCAAGTCTTAGGCATAGAGAGGGAGCCTACGTGAGAAAGGACTATCTAGTATCTAGAGATGAGGTTTTGCCGTTACTGTGTTAGGCCTCACATTTCGTCAACTTGAGTGTGATTCTAGGTTATGTGTTATACTTGAGTTTGGTCTTGACGAGGACGTCAAGACATAAGTGAGATAGATTATAGTACCTCAGTTTAGTCTAACATCGAGAGTATATTGGATCTTGTGTTGGTTGATAATGCTTGATTGGTGTAATACTATCAACCTCAGTTTAAGCATTAGGCTAGTGGATTAGGCATATGAAGTTGATTGGTGATAATTAATATTAGAGTAGGATCTAGTCATCAGCTTGGGAGGGAGCCTATGTGATAAAGGATTGTCCGAGTTGGGGTAGAGTTGCTACTAGGTTGGGCCTCACATGTTGTTGAGTAAGGTGTGTGTGGTTTTATGCTATGCATCGATTCGACTTGTACCACCATGACATCAAGACTCAAGTGGGAATTATTAATTTCAACTTAAGTGTTTGGATGACGCCAATTGTTTGGCCTTATGAAGTTGATGGATCAGTTATGTCATCAAGCTAGTCGTAAAGCAAGGTATTGGTGAATAGAAATTTTCCTTGAACTTGGGTTTGTTGGTCGTGGGATTAGATGAGCTGGATTTTTGGAGTCAAGTTCAGAACTAACAATGGTTTGTCACCTATCAAGTGATTGCAGCAAGTGTTGACAATTGTGCTATGAGTAAAGCATAGTGTTTCAATGAATTTGTTGCTTGGCTTACTTATGATATGGTCCAAGGCCTTTGACATGTAGTTTCTAATGTGGAACTTGAAGAGGTAGTTGTTTGTAGAATAGGAATAGGAGCGGTCGAGGGCCTTCCCCTCCTATGTTGCTCAATTTGCTCCTTAGTTTGGACAATTCTATTGGTTGCGAAGAATATGTGCAGCGAAAAAAATAGATTTCAAGAATCACTTTGCACCTCGAAAAACCAGCGATCCCTTTAGCAACGATAACGAATTTGGAGAGGGAGGAAGGGGAAGATTTTTTACCTTAACTGAGAGGAGGTAAGCGTTGCTCTGATCCCAAATCACAAGGTACACACATGCACGCCCTCTGAAAGTTGCCTCGTAACTTTGGGAAACGCCTTTCTCAGATAGTGGTCACTTGGGGCTCGTCATGGCTCAATGGATGCACTCCGCAATCTCTGATTTCTAACGAGAAGGTCTGTCCCTTCCATGTAGGGTTTAATTAGCAAAAAGGGGGAGAGAGACGGTGAAAAATCACCGAACAAATTCAATATGGAAGCTTGTACTTGCTTGGAATTTTCGACCTCCACAAAGCAACCACTCGGCAACGAATTCCGACAAGGAAGATGCGGCTTTCTCCTTGAGACTTTTGTCAGCAAGAGAAAAAGGGAGAGAGGCTATTCGGTTAGCTATTTTTCGGGACTCAAGAGAGAACTCACTAGGGGGGGGGGGGGGGGGGGGGAGGCGCTAGCCTTCCACCCCTTTAAATAGCGGAGTCAAACTCCCAAGGTTCGGCCAAGGTAGCCGACCTCTCCCATGGGATGAGGTTGTCGATCAAATACCCACACTAGAAGGGGGATTTGAATAGTGTTGGGTTAATTTTAACTTCAATTCAGTTTCTTTTAAATCGATTCCAACTTCAACCCAAATTAAGTGCGACTAAATGATATGGGATAGCGAATATGAAAAGCAATTATAAGCAATCAAACAAGGCAATGCAAACTCGGAAGATTATAGTGGTTCGGCCAACCGCCTACTCCACAACCTTGGCTTCACACCAAGGATTTCTAACCAATCCTTTATAGACAATGTGTTGCCCTTTAAATACAACTGATGACTCGCTTCTCAACCTTTTGAGAATGTCTCAAACCTATTCATCCAGACAAAACACAATTCTACAAAGAAAACACTAAGATGTTTAACCTAGCACACCTAGCAAGCTTACAATGAGAATCAATAACAAGTAAAACAATGACAAAAGTAGTTAAAGATTAAACCAGACAAATAAGCTCCTTGCAAAGCATTCAATGCCTCCAACTCTTTTAAGTCGGTGAGTTCGAATCGAAGCCGGAGTTGAGGCGAGAAGAACTCTTGAGGAGGATGAGCAACTGGTGAAGCGAGCGCATAGAAATCAAGCTTCGAATGCACAAATCTCTCTTAGAAAGCTTTAATGACCGGTTAGAGGAGTTTAAGAGAGGTTGGTGAGGGGTATTTATAACCCCTCACTCGGTAGATCCACCTAACGAGCATTTTTCTACCCATTGGGGACGCCCGATCGCTTGTTGGTTGATCATCGGTCGACCGACGTATCGACCGCCCAAGCGATCGCGGCTCTTCTACCACTTCTGGCCGCTATTCGATCGACCAAATGCCCATTACCAATTTTTGGCTTCATTCGGTCGACCAACAGGTCGACCGAACTTGGGCCGAAGTTGTTTTCTTCGAGTTTTATTTTTGTGCGCTTCATTTTCGGGTTCCGTTACCGAGTTTGAACTTAGATAACATTACAATTAGGTTTGAGATATATTCCTAGAGTCATATTACATGAAATCTATCGTAATTCTAGGGATATTGTATTCCTTTGGAACTCGCCACTCTTTTGTTGTTATTTTGCATATTCTGACTATATATTGGTGGTACGATGGTACCAATGTAGCGCGGCTGAGGTTGCAGGCTCAGACAGTGGATCTCGTGACGTGTCGGATCGTAGTCGAGTGTAGAGAGTCTTTATTTGCATATTGTTGTGACTTCACTGTAGTCATTTGGTTATGTAAACATAACTTGCATTTGGTATTTTATATTTGAGTATCCATTGTTGTTTCTTATAGGCTTCGGAGTACGGACGTGTACTCTGGCCTGTCACGTGATCCTAGATTTGGGGCGTGACATGACCTATGAGTGTAGAAAATTGTCTAGATTTATTTGTTTGCATTTTTGACACTTAGATCGGAGGCTGAGATGTCGTCCGAATAGTGCAAATTGTCGGTAACAATTTGTAGGGGACTTGGACAACTCCGCTACCAAATTTCAGTGGGTTCCGAGTTGAGGTAAATGGGTTTGTGCATTTGGCTTGAGGGCTACCCAAATCTACCTATTTCTGCACATAGCAAAATTTACAATAAGTAGAGAGTTTGACGCGGTATACGAAGTGTGAGTCGTTGTCCTTTGGCAGTGAAACATTGGGAAAGTCTTTTAGGGTATGTGGACAAACATACGAATAAATTTGATGAAATTAGACTAAGAATTGACATATTTATGAATTCTGTTAGATGGCAAGTTAAAACAGTAAATCTGCTAGTGAATGCAGAAATTCTAGATTGACATGTTCGTCGCACTTTTTTTGTGATCGATCCGTTGTCCAAATGACCTAAAACTTTGAGGATAGTTAGTGTGATATACAAGCTTGCTTAACTTGTGATTTTCATAGGCATTTCACTGAAGATTAATGGTTTAACAATGGTGGCAAAAGTGAATCTAATAACATTTGAGAAATGCAAAATTTTGGCTAAGTGTTGGAGCACTTGTCTTGGCTCTACTTGAGGGTTGAATTACTTTGATGTTTATGCTATGTGATCATGATAGATTTTGATCTACACATCTATGATGGAAATGATAGTTGATAAATGAATGTGATTTATAGGCATATTTTTATTGTATTGTTCCACTCCTACTGGGTGTGGCCGGTGACTTGAGACTTCGACCGATGACGACGAAGGTCCTGAAGAGACGGCTTCGGAAACCTATTTAGTGACGGGGGATGCTTGAAGAGATGACACTGGGTATATGAGGTTCCGACCAGTAACGAAAAAAGTCTCGAAGAGATGGATCCAGAAACCCATTCGGTGACGGGGGATGCCTAAAGAGACGACACTGGGTATATGATGTTTCGACCGATGACGGGGAAAGGTCTTGAAGAGACAGTTTGAGACGGATCTGGGTTGGGTAGTACGTTGGGAGGACACCCTGACAATTACCCTTTTTGTGTGGCTCACGTAGGAGGGAGATTTCCGACATGTGTTCGACTGCAACTAGAGGGGTAGGTGGCGACTAGTGCGCATATCCTTGGAAATGAGACTTGGATGAGCCTAATGTATGCTTTGAGATGTTATGGTTTTATGTGATCTAGGATGCTATGTTCATATTGTTAATTGATGTCATGATTTGATGTTTAATTAATTCAATACATGTTATTGTCCTTTTTATTTATTTATATGATTATGTGATTTTATCCTTTGGAGGGCGGGTATTTTCCTACCACTTATTGAGTTATATACTCATGTCCTCCTGCCTATGTGTGCAGGTTCAGGTGCGGCTCATGAGGCTTGATGCAGTTGGCGGCGTAAGCTCAAGGAGAGTACTTCTCTTGGTCATAGTTAGAAAGTCGTCGTGTCATGTTGTCTTTACATTTGAACCTTTTTTGTTGAAGTAGTATTCTCTTGGGAGACTTGTCATGCATGTGTGTCATTTTTATTCGAGATTATTAAACCATTTGGCTACTATTTATATATGCATTCAGTCATGTTCTCTTGTCGTATTTTTGTTTGGTTGCGAGGCTTTGAGGTACGTGGGTGTATTCTCGACCGATCATGCTACCCCGAGTTGGGGTGTGACGGACTCACTCCGACGTGAAACTTGAGTCTCCACCTGAATCTCAAAAAAATGCGAACACATTTATTACAAACATGCTATTTTTTGAGTTTGTGATAATGTCACATATTCAAAATGCTTTGTTACCTAAGAGTTTGGCGTTGACAATATAAATAATTCTTTTATCTTTCCGAGCATTTGTCATAATTGAGTAATTAATTCATCAATGTATTTTTAGCATCTCTATATTTGTTTCTACGTGTTAATAGACTTTCAAAAGTATATAAGTTAGACTCTATTTGTCAAATATTTAATTACATTTTTTCTTTGTTTTTTAAATACAGAATATATTTTTATTAAATACAATAGAGGCAGATAACATATAATATATGGACGAATTAACAAGGGAAAATGGTCAAATTTGCCCTTGAAGTGTTGAAAAATGTGCAAATTTGCCCATCAATTATGTTTTTGACCAAAATTATCCTCGACGTTACATAATTGGATCATTTTTGCCCTTCTCGTTAACGGAAGTCCACGTCAGCAAACAGAATCCCACGTGGCAAGTGTAGCTCGGCCACATAAGATGTCACGATGAAAAATGACACGTGGCAATTATGTACTGACAAGGGCAATTTTGACCTAAAACATATTTAAGGGGTAAATTTACTCATTTTTCAATACTTTAGGAGCAAATTTGCATATTTTTTAATACTTCAAGGACAAATTTGGTCCTTTTCCCTTGAATAAAATCTATATGGTGCTCAAACAACGTGTTTTATGTCCATTGCACGATTTCTGCACTTTGACTTCTACCTTAGAATTTAAACAAATACTTTAGTAAATTTCGTGAGAAATATAATTTTTAAAGATGAAATAAAACTAATATTCAAAAAGATATATCTTGATTACTAAAATAAAAACTTGATTAAATTTAATTATTAGTAATTGGTTCGGCCCGACCTAGAAGTTCGGGGATAATCCCATCCCAATTCAAAATCGGGACGGGACCGGGACAAAATCATGATGCTTCATTCGGGACCGAGACTGGGACACATATTTGCGTCCCGACTCAAAATTGGGATGGGATCGAGACATACCAAATCTCGACCCATCCTTACCTGAACTCACCTCTACTATGTTGGTTGATTTTTTTATTACAATGTGTCACACCCCAAGTTCAGGGTCATGTGACCAGCCAGGGTATACGTGCCTATACCCCGTAGCCTAACCCATGTACATGCCATCTCATAAAAATAGCGGAATAAACAACAACTTTTAGTAATAAAAAGAACCAAAACAGATTTTTATCTCAAAACATCAAAGTTTTTAATAAATAGCTCAAGTACGGAAATAAATAAATCGAAGAGCGATAGTTCTTTAACAAATAAAAGTCTGGATAAAATATGAATATCCCCACGGGACTACAACTTCAAATACCAAAACAAAAGTGCATGACAAACTACTACAGACTCGACTATGACCCCTAACTAGGACTGTATGAGATCATGTGGCTCATGTGCCCTCCAACTACGCCAAGTGCTCCAGCCCACCTCACCCAAATGGTGAAGAACAACAGGCCGAAGCCTACCATGCCCTAAGGCAACAACACATACAAGGATAATCGAGAAGGCCCTCCGAACTTATCCTAGTATAAAGAAACTCGGGAGCAATCGGGAAGGTCCTCCGAACTTGCTCCACGAGACGCGTAGGGACAATCAGGATTCGCCCATCCGAACTTGCCCCTTTAAGATATCATTGGAGTAATCGGGTAGGCCCTCCAAACTTACTCCTCTAAGATATCTCAGGAATAATCAGGTAGGCCCTCCGAACTTATCCCACGAGGCCAAACTAGAACAATAGGGAAAGACCCTCCGAACTTGTTCCACAAGTTGGGAATTAGCCATCCAACCTCCCGAGCCTAGCCCACAATCCGGCTCCTCAACGAGCCTCTCCTCCATTCATAAAGATATGACACATCATGACCTAAGTCAAATCTTTCCTATGGTGTCTTAGGGGTGTTCCTATTGGAAAGTGTCTCAACACTCCAATACACGACCCCAACTCCTAGACCCGTAATGTCATAAACCCATGTGGTTTTATTTCATGCATAAACTTCTCATGTTGGTTCATAACAGATTATGCTGACCATTTTTACCCAATTTTAATTATGCAATTAAAATTTAGTTCACCACAATTATGGTTTTATTTTAGCTTATTGTTCTACCCGAAACTGATGTATCTAATCCGAATCTGATCTCGAGAGTGTGTCCTATGTTTCCAAACTTTGTTATCTGGTCGAAACGATAAGTTACACAACTATGTTCAGCAAACTATACACATTACAAATATGATTTCAAAATCAACCCTAAAACAAACAGTTCAGCATGCAGTTTTCAGCCTAATTGAGTTTCAGCACATTAGAGAAGATTTAATCCAAAAATTATCGAATTAAATTCGTTAATTATCAACACAACAGAATTATATCATGGAGACAAAAGTCACAAGAATTAAATCATGTTTGTTTAGCCAAGATTAACAAGCACCAAGATAATCTTTAAACAAGATCCCAACTTCATGATCAAGAACTTATATTAAGCACACTCATGGCTTTAAGATCAAAATCATATTTTTATAAACATTATTAAATTCCAAAAAAATCACAGATTTAAATCTAAGGCATGCAACCACAATTTAAGAACCTCATTAGGCAAACAATTCAAGTTTTATACTTCAAGATAAACAAGATCGCTCACTTGGGCATTTCACCGAACACCTTGAGGGCACCCCTGATTCTTCCTTGGCTGAGCACCCCTAGGATCAACCTAGGGCTGCCGAGCCCCATAGGGGAGGGGTTAGGGCCTCCTCAAGCATGACACACAAAAAGAATGACAAGAATCCAAGAGATCATCGAAAATAAATCAAGAACATCAAGCCTCCAAGAACGGCTTCAAGAAACTCGAAGAAATCCTGAAGAAGGAGAGTAAAACCACTAACCTAATTTGGAAGGATGATTAGAAGGAATCTTGGATGATGGCACTCGAATCCGGCTTCAAAGATGATGGCTCGACTCAAGAAGGGGGGAAGAGAGGGGGCGGCGGGTCACCTCAAGCTGCCGACTTAAGGAGAGGAAGAGAGGAAGAGAGAGGGGCTGGTTGGCTCCTCTCGGCTCGGCCCCAAAGAGAAGGAAGAAAGAAGGAGAGGGAAGGAGCTTTGGCGGCTCGGCTCTTGATGGCGGCGGCTCCAAGGGAAGAGAGGAGAGGGGCTGGCTGGCGGCTGGCTACTCTTCTCAAAAGCTTGTGCGGCTCCAAATAGGGAGCCACAAGACAAGGGGAGGGGATTTTATATCGCTTCCTCAACCCTAGCCCTTCTAAACCCTTTATTCAACCCACATCCACCTCAAGCCGAACCCGAACCCGCTAACTTAAATTAACTTAATTAATCATACTCTCCACATAACCATCCAATGCAAGCACACCCACATGCGACATAATAAAATAATACAACATAGAAAAAATAAATAAATTTAACTACTCAAGCAAAATTTCATATTCATAATCCTACTTACCCGAGCTCGCAGGCTCACACCGAACCATGAGTCGACTCGACTCGACCTCGATCTAGTCCGCTAGGCTGGCAAATACAAGCATAAAGGAAAATAATATAATTAAATATCTAGGATAACACAATGACAAGTGACTAAAGCTGACAATTCATATCTTTGAATAAATAATTCAGTTACAACACGTAGTATAGTTGTCAATCTTATATTTTCTTGATTTTGGTAAAGATGATATCAACATCATTCTTATAGTGTTAATTAGAACCATATTAATGATAATAGTATATAAAAGAAAAAATAATTAAATTTGCCCTTGAAGTATTGAAAAGGGTGCAAATTTGCCCCTAAAGTATTGAAAAATATGCAAATTTGCCCTTTAAATATGTTTTGGGCCAAAATTGTCATGTGTCATTTTCCATCGTGGCATCTTATGTGGCCGAGCTACACTTGCCATGTGGGATTTCGTTTGCTGACATAGACTTTCGTTAATGAGAAGGACAAAAATGATCCAATTATGTAACGTCGATGACAATTTTGGTCAAAAATATTGTTGAGGGGCAAATTTGCATATTTTTCAGTACTTCAGGGGCAAATTTGATCTTTTTCCCAATTAACAATTAGTATCTAAAAGTGTAAATTTAGATACAAATAAAATTAACTATTGAGACGTATTCTCTATTAGTATCTAAATTAATATGAAGATTTAGAAATAAAATTTAATTTATCTCTAATTTTGTGTCTCTATAGGCCGATTGCGTTATAGTGGGTTGTCCCTCATGTCGTTTGATCGTCGCTCGATCGTTGCTCACGTCGCTCGAGCTTCGCTCATGTCGATCATGTTGCTCAACCTAGATTCTCGCATGTCCAGAATCCCTCACTTCGTGCTCAGATTGCCTCTCTTCGTGTGTAGATTCTCTCGCTTAGTGCCTAAATTCCCCCACTTTGTGATCAAAATTTCCCTCTTTGTGCTTAGGTTCACTCTCTTTGTGCTCGGATTCCTTCACATTGTACCAAGATTCATTCTCTTTATGCTCAAATTCCCTCTATTTATGCCCAGATTATCTGTTTTTGTATTATATCGAATGTCTGATCCAAACATCTAATCAATTTGGACGTTTCGTTAGATCTTCCATTCAATCAAAAACTAAATGTACTTTGGGTATAGTAAAAATTGAAAAGTACTCAAGTACTTGAGTATAGTTTGTGATAAAGAAAATTTTTAAAAGTTATTTTTAGGATGTGATATGTTAAACTTATAGTCTCAAAGTGTTTGGAAAGAGATATGGATTTTCTTTTAATTAATATGTCATTTTAGATAGTTTTGCACACTTTTAATTTTTCTGGAGAGGTGTATTAGGTATATTTTTTTTCCACAAATTCAATAACAAGAAAATGAAGATATACAATTATTTTTAGAATTTTATTACAAATAAAATCAGAAAGTGCTAACTCAAGTACATTTTAGTGAAATGTGTAAAATATAAAAATCTACTGCCATGATTCTCATTAAACTAATTTCTAGAATGATTTCTAAGCGTGACAATGTTAAATAAGTCAAAAATCTAAACTGCAAAATAATCAACGACTATTCTTCTTTAAAATTTTCTTGAACCATTGAGCTGATTCCTTAGGGTTGCGCTCTTTTGTCTTATAGTCGACATAGAAGAGACCAAATCTTGAAGTGTATCCCAATCTCCATTCAAAGTTATCAAGAAGAGACCATGCAAAGTATCCTATGACTGTAGCACCATCATCTATAGCTTTCTTTAGTTCAGTAATATAATTTTTGAAGTAGTTAATCCTTTGTGTGTCTTGCAAGGCTCCTGGAAGGGTAATATTTCCAATGTCACGCCCCAACTCAGGGTCGCGTGATCGGCCAGGGTCTATGTCCTACCCTGAAGCCTACCACATACACTGAATAACAAAATACTGAGAATACACGCTAACCAGAAAACATACGAGCCAAAGAACAACGATGCAAACTTTTATTTAATTTTAAAGAAGGTTCAACAATTTTAAAAGGGTTGTAAAACAAACCAACTATTAAGAACAACTCGAGTTAAAGTCAAATACATGTTTTTCAAATTAACATCTCTCAATGTATAAAAAAAATACAACCCTAGACATCACGACTACGTCTACTGGACGCTGCTACGAGATCTACGCCATTGCCTGCCCTCCAGCTGCACCATGACTCCAAGCCTCACCTCACTTGTCGGGCTCTGCAAAAACAAAAGAAATAAACCATGAGTCCACATGGGATTCAGTGAGCGGTCCTTCTGAACCTCCACATAAATCCCCATTAACAACATGCATATAAGTCAGCAATTTATAAATTTAGGGATCTAATCTAGTCATGATATGACAACTAGCCCAAAGGCCGTCCTGCATAAACCATACTACCGGCCAAAATGGCCCTACCAGACTGGGCAACACTCGGCCACTAGAACCTGTTCGAGAACTGGTGGTTCGGCTCTTCTCGGCCTTTACCACAAAATAATGATCCGATCGCACGGCCCACATGTCACATAAGGAAAGTCAGAGCAATCACCGGGTCGTCGACTAGGATGGTCAACTAGTCTCAAGAACCCACCGAGTTAGGGATAGCTAGTCTCACCCATCTCGGGTGTACCGTTAGCGTGGGCCACTGATGGAATCTCAAGACCCTCTGCCACCCGAATCTAACACCTAGCGGGCCTGCTGGTGTAATCTCAAGACCGTAATCACCCACCGAGTCAAGCATTAGTCAATCCAACCGTCCATGCTTCTCAGTCGACTATCACAATCACAATACACAAGAAAAGTGTTCTAAAGTTTCCTTATTTAACCTCGGGCATTCACCCATATTCGGCCCCCTCGTTCCGGGCCATACTAGTCGCACGCTAATGCCCACTAATTGTTTCCTAGGTGGGAAACCTAGCTTATCTACATTCAAGTTTTCCCGACAATGTAAGAACCCTATAATTTCCTTATAAGTATCTAGTGTCATTCGCCAAATTCCTTAAGTGTAAATTAAATGTCATAAGCGTAGAAATATTTGAATACAAATATGTCATAGCACATAAGTTATAAGGGAAGTATTCTACAGCTACTACCATAAATAATAACATGCTTTCAACAATAAGGTAATTAAATTCTTTATTTAATCAATAAATTCCAGCAAGGCAATAATTGGACTAACATAGTAAGAATTCAATACTAGTAAAATTAATGGAGGAAATTGTTGGTTGAAATAGCACACTAGAGGGGGGGGGGTGAATAGTGTGTTAATCTATTAATTTGTCTAACTTCGATTTTAATCGTTTCTTGATTAGTTAGGCTAAGCACGATATTTATAACATGCGGAAGCAATAAATACAGTGTAATAAGCACAAGCAACTGACAATGCTAACACAAGTGTTTATAGTGGTTTTGCCAACTGCCTACTCTACTACCTTGGCTTCACACCAAGGATTTCTAACCAACTACTTTATAGTACTTGTGTTTTCCTTTGAATACAACTGAGGACACAATTCTCACCTCTTTGAGAACTCCTCAAACCTATTCACCGAGTCAAAACACAAATCCACAAAGTCTAACACTAAGTGTTTCTCTAGCACACCTAGCAAGCTATTACAGGTGAAAATAGGTTTAAAATAACTTCAAATACAATGAAAAAGAGCTAGGCATTTAAGAGAGAAACCAATGCTCTTTTCCCAAGCCTTCAAGCCTTCAACTTGCCAGTAGATGAGCTTGAGTGGTAGCAGAGTTGAGGAGCAACGGGCGCTTGAAGAAGAACGTTAAAAAGGAAGAGCAGAGAGCACAACAATCGATCTCTTTAAAGGCTTGAATCACTTCTTAAAAATGCTCAATAATATTTCCAAGAAGTTTAAAAGAGTTAGAAGAGGATTATTTATAACCCTCGACTGAACGGGCTATTCAACGGGCAAAAAATTAGCCGTTATAGCCATTCAGATGCTTGTCGATCGATCGTCGATCGACCGACCGATCGACCGCTACCCTTTTAGCGCTATTCAGTCGACCGATGGGTCGACCGAAGGAGTCGCAACTTTATCCATCTGGAATCTGATTGACCAAATCGGTCGACCGATGTAGGGATGCCAGGCGTGTGATCTGCAATTTTCAATCCGGTCGATCAATGCACCTTCTGCCTATTTTTGGCTTTGGTCGGTCGACCGACATAGTCTTTTGCCAAATTTTTGCCAACTTCGGTCGACCGGCAGGTCGACCGAATGGCTACTGCCATTTCTTGGCATCATTCAGTTGACCAACCGATCGACCGAATAGGCTATTGCCAAAATTTTGCCTTGTTCGGTCGATCGATCGGTCGACCGAACTCAGGCTGAGGCTGATTTTTACTTTGAATTTTTACATACCTTTTTTATGGGTTTAGTTACCAAGTTTCAACTTGGATAACTTTATAAATTGGCTTGGGATATGATCATCCTAATTAAGGGTATATTACATGATTTCTTCTTGATCTAAACCCGAGTCTTTCTTTGACATTTTCTTCTTTCGTTTCTTCAACGGTCTTTTCTTTCATTTCGTTTGAACGAACTTCACATGCTTATCACAACCTCAACCTAAACTCAAAACTTCACCCATAGATTAAATACTTATTTGTTATCATCAAAATAAAGATCAAGGCTTAAGAGAAGCCCTTAAGCCAACATAAATTTCTTAAGATGATATGTCATACGAAATTCTAACCATACGTACACTATCAAGAACATTTCCTTATAGCATGATGTTCTCAATCTATCAATACTAACATTTCATATAATAATTGAGTGATCCTTATGAAATGAATGATTTAATACCCTATATGTGAATGTGAAACAAATCGAACCCTTTTCCCCTCCTCACACCTACTCGACCGAGCCTACCCAAGGCTGCTCATGCTTGGCCGAGAGCAACCCGGGTAGGGACAAAGGTCCTTGGCTATGGTTGGGAGGAGTCAAGTCTTCAATCGCGACAAAAGCTCGATTCAAGGGCTTCCGACCACTCTAAGAAATTGGGGAAAAATTCGGCATGACCTTTCCCCTTTTTCCTTCATGTGGCCGACCCTAATCATCAAGAAAAACGAGCATCTAAAACGAGAATCCATACATCATTGAAGAACATGATTTAGGAATTCGAGAAACACCATCTATCGACAAGAAATGACGCACAAAATCTTGATTCATCGCTTCTACTTGGTTCGGCCACACGCCTCACCCTACCAACCGAGGTTCGACCACTCACCTTGATCAAGGAAGAAGGATGGACGAGCGACGATGATCTTGATCTTATCGACGGTGGACCGAATCCGGCGCTGATCCCAAGTTTTCCCCTCCTCCCTCTCCTTCTTGGGCTACGTGCGGCTCCAATAATGAGCCGCACGGCTGCTAGGGGGATGAAGGATTTATTCCCTCATTTTCCCTTGACCATTTTTCCCCTCCCACTCACTTAGCCCCTACTCGACTCGATCTGAGACCGTTTCGAGCCCCGACTCAATCCGCGAATACGATTTTGGACTCGACTCTACTAAATCATCTTATGATTAAGAAGGAATGAACATTTATTAAATAAAATTTTACAAGGCTTAAATTATACCTTCTACTCGGGGCGATTTCGCGACTCGACTCAACTAACTCCCGGATCTGGTGCGCTGCACCAAAATAAATTTTATATTAGGAAACCCCGGGTCTTACAACCTTCCCTTCTTAAGGGAAATTCGTCCTCGAATTTTGCTCAATAATAAGGACTTACCGGTTCTTCAAACAAGGAAAGGTAGCGCTCTCTCATGTCTCACTCTACCTCCCAAGTAGCTTCGTGCCCGGAGTGGTGCTCCCATCTAACCTTTACTAGGGGGATTTCTTTGGACCTCAACTTTCTAATTTGGCAGTCGAGGATCTCCACCGGCCTTTTCTCGAATGAGACAGCCGAATCCATCTCAACTACAGGAGGTTCAATCACATGCGAATCGTCTCTCACATATCGCCTGAGCATTGATACATGAAAAACCGGGTGTACCATGCTCATGCTAGGGGGCAAGGCCGGTTCATAAGCTACTACACCCCTCCGCTGGAGAATGGGATAAGGCCCAACAAACCGAGGGCTCAGCTTTCCTTTCCTTTCCCAAATCGAACTACCCCCTTCATGGGTGAGACCTTCAGGAACACTAGGTCACCTTCCGCGAACTCCAGGTCTCTGGCCTTCTTGTCAGCATACATCTTTTGGCGACTTTGGGCCACCGACAATCTTTCCTTTATAATCTTTACCTTCTCCACCACTTCCTCAACTAGATCAGGAACCACCGTGAGAGATTCTCCGGCTTTAAACCAGCCCACCGGAGATCTACACCGCCACCCATACAAGGCCTCAAAATAAGCCACGCCAATGCTACTGTGATAGCTATTGTTGTAGGCGAACTCAATCAACGATAGGTGTTTCTCCCAACCGCCAGCCAGGTCCAGAACGTAGGCCCTCAGCATATTGTTGGCCTAAGGTTTTCGACCTTGGTCTTAATCTCGGTTTTGATGATAACAAACATGGAACTAATGTTTCATTGAGAAATATTTTCAGGTTCCATATCAGTTAGTGCTCGATGTCCTCGATCGAAAATATCAGAGAAATCAAAAAATCGGAAGGACATTGATCGGCGCGTTCGGGTTCATCGTGGAAATCTCTCAAAGTTCGATGTGAGCACAAAAGACGTCTTGGACGAGTCTAAAGAACACATGGAAAGCTCTCCAAGTTGACGCATGTTGAAGGTCGGAACCTGGAAACGAAGCGCGCAACAAGAAGGCTGAAAAAATTAAGTTCAGCCTAGGTTCGATCGACCGAATGTAGAGAAAATTGGTAGTAGCCAATTCGGTCGACCGATCGGTCGACCGAAGTGTGCCAGAAAGTGGCAGTTTGCCTTCGATCAATCTATCGGTCGACCGATGATCGACCGACCAATGACCAGACGGTGGCACGACTAGTTTTCCGCCCGTTGAGCCGCCTATTTCATTCCTTCTCTTCATGGCTTATAAATAGGAAGCCATGAGAGCCTTCCCATAGACTTTTGAGCACTCCTACACTTCATTGAGCCATCCTTGATCAATTCTAAGCTTGATTGAGCCACAATTCTTGAAATCCCTAGCTTTGATCTCTCAACTTCTTGGATAAGCCTTAACTTCATTGATTCACCATCAAAGGCATCAACAGGAAGCTAGGAAACTTTATTTGGAGCTAAGTACTTCATTGTTTGATTTATTGCTCCATTTATTATTGTATTTTGTTGTTTATTTCATTATATTTGAGCTTGTAAGAAGACCTAGTGTTAGGTCTTGTGTGTAAGTGGTTACCTTGGTGTAGAAGGTGTAAAGCCACTTGTGTAAACATAGTTTGCTAGGATTAGTTGAGTTATCCCTTAAGTTGAGGTGGGAGAGTGCTCTCTGTAGGAAGACGGGATACTTCCGAATGTGGAAGTGCCTTCGGTTTGAGAGCGGAGACTTTTCGGTGTAAAGTCCTCTTTGTAAGGGAAACGATATAATATAGTAAACTTAGTTTGGAAACCCTAAGCGGGGTGCTTAGGTAGTGGAGTAGGCATTGGGGCCGAACCACTATAAATCATTGTGTTAGCATTGATATCTTGTTTGTATTAATTGTTTTATCATTTATCGCTTCCTCATTTAGTCATTCAATTGTGAATTGCCTAAGTAATCTAAGAAATATTTAAAATCGAATTTAGGCGATAAGATTTAGTTAACACACTATTCACCCCCCTTATAGTGTAGCCATTTCACCAACAATTGGTATCAGAGCGGGTCCGTAGCTTGAGATTTCACCATCTCTTCTACACCTTATCTCGATCCGAGAATGACACTACAGTTGGTAGTGTCTTCACCTCCTAGGTTCGATGACTCGAACTTTGGTCTTTGGAAGTCTAGGATGTACACATTCTTAAAGACTCATGGTTTAGGTGTTTCATGGTAAAAATTAAATATATTGAACCTAAGGAAGAGATGAATGCATGGACCCAAAAACAAATTGATATGTTTGAATTAAATGTTAAATCTACAAATTGCATATTTTGTTCTTTGGAAAATAATGTCTTTGAAAAGATCATGCATTGTACTTCCGCATTCGATATTTGGGCTACCTTAAATATGCTTTATAATTATGCAAAAATAAAAGAGCTCAATACGTTTGATGAGGGGAGTGATGACAATTGTCATCCACCCAATACTAATATGGTTTTTGAAGCCCATAGTGCCTCTAGTCATAGGAGCACTAAAAATCGGAAAAGAAAAGTGATTCGCCATGTGTGCAAATAAAAAGGGCATGTGAAGAGAAATTGCCCTACCATGAAGAACAAGGCAAATAAGAGGTCGAGTGAAGCTGCTTCCAAATCCGCATTCCATTCAAGTGAAGCTGTCACACCCCAAGTCAGGGTTGTGTGACCGGCCAGGGTCTACATACTACCCTGAAGCCTACTACCTACACTGACCAACGAGAAACCAGAAACACATCGAATAAAAAGAAACCACAATGCAGTTTTATTTAAAGTTTCAAAAGTTCACAATTTTTTTTTGAAAAGAGAAGAGTAACTAACATCATCACAAACTGAAGCATCTCAAGTTCAAAGTTGAGTACAAGCTTAAAAGACAACAACTATCAGTGTAGGAAAATGAAAACATCTAGACCACTAGACTATGACTAAAGGACGCCGCTACGAGATTGACACCACCGCCTACCCTCCAGCTGCACCATGACATCAAGCCTCAACTCATTGATCATGCTCTGCAACACAAAAACAAATAAACCGTGAATCCACTTGGGACTCAGTGAGCGGTTCTTCTGAACCTCCACATAATCCCCTGTAAGCCTGCATAAATATATAGACGGCAGCATAGTATAAAGTCAGGGAGGTAAGTTACTTTTGATATGACAACCGACCCCAGGGGTTGTCCTGTATAGACCATATATTAGAAATAGAAACCCGCCATAACGGCCTAATTTAGCCACTTGGCATCCGGCCCTTAGGGCCTACTCATGGTCTAGGAATTCCGGCCATGACCAGCCATCCCAAATGAATTTGACCTTTTTCTGAGTCAACCGAGTCAAAGGGGCTGCAATGCTGGAGAAGTTCTCTACGAACTTTCGGTAGTACCCGGCCAAACCAAGAAAACTGTGGATCTTAGTCACGCTGGTTGGCTGCCTCCAGTTTTGCACCACCTCCACCTTTGCAGGATCTACCCTTATCCCTTACTTGGAAACTACATGGCCCAGGAACCCTACACTTTCCAACCAGAATTCACACTTGGAAAATTTAGCAAACAACCGGTGCTCTTTGAGGATTTCCAGGACCATCCTCTTGTTGGCTTTAGGTTTTCAACCTTAGCCTTAATCTCGGTTTTGATGGTTTTGGTGATAACAAACATGGGACTAATGATTTCATTGAGAATATCTTTCAGGTTCCATATCGGTTAGTGCGCGACGTCCGCGATCGGAGAAATCGAATAAATCGACAAGGATGCTCGTCGGCGCTCGGGAATCTTCAAGAAAGGGAGTTTAGGTTTAGGGTGTCTAGAAATTAATGTAATCCTCATGATGATGCATAAGAAACCCAAAAATATATCTCGAACCCCAAACCATGAAATTCCAGGACCGCCCTGAAATTCACTAAGACTAGGGAGCTCCTTGGAGGGCTATATGATCCAAACCTTTTCTTGAAATAAAAAATGGCGGTAATTGTTCCTTGGGTCAAAACTAGATAACGAGGTATTTTTTAGAATTTTTTGGAAGCCTTTAGCATATCCTTATTTGACCCGAAAGATTAGGAAATTTCCATTTTATACTAGATCCCAAGAACTAGATTTTGATTCTTAGGGATTTTAAATTTTTAGATATTTTTATTGAACTCAAAAGGGGTATAATCCTTATATAACATTTATGTTTTAAAGTTAAATATGTTATTTAACTTAAAATTAATAAATATTATATAAGTAGACTTAGTGAAAATGGAACTAGAAGAACCAGGCAGAACATAAGCTGTCTGCCTTCTTCAGACGAACCAAGAAGAACCGATCGGTCGACCGACCGAAGCCCAAAATGGGCAGTAGGCTTGGCAGTCGATCGACCTGCGTATAAGCCTAAGATGCAATCGCGTCGGTTGACCGATGGGTCGACCGAAGATCGTGGATCGTGTGATTTACGTCTGGCGGTCGACCCGTCGGTCGACCGACCAGAGAGAAAAGAGGAGCGGTCGAAGGACCGGTCGACCAGATGATCGATCGACCATTCGACCGGCGGCCTGCAACGGATAGATTTCTATCCGTTGAGTGTCACTTCTTCAGCAGGGTATAAATATACCGTCATATGATTCCTTTATCCTGCTTCCTAATTTTTACAGATATTATTGAGCCATTAAAAGGAAGATCTAAGCCTTCTAATAATTGATCAAGCGGCGCTCTGCTTCTTTTCGCGACAACCTTTCTCAAGTGCCAGCTGCTGCTTCAACTCGAGTTCTTGATCAAGCTCATTCCTTGACGAGTTGAAGGTGCCAAAGGCTTGCAAAGGAGCTTTTATTATTGGTTTAATCCTTAAGCTCTTTTGATTGTAATTTTATTTGTTATTTGAATGTTTTGTTTTTATTCGTGCGTGTGAAGACCAAGTGTTTGGTATTATTGTGTGAAGTGGTATCCTAGGTGTAGAAGGAGTAAAACCACTTGTGTAAACTTAGCTTTTACTAGGATTAGTTTAGTTGTCCCTTAGGGTTGAGGTGGAAGAGGACTCTCGATAAGAAGACGGTGACTTCCGGGTGTGGAAGTGCCTTAGGTCGAGAGTGCGTCTCTTCGGTGAAAAGTCCTCGGGTGTAAGGGAAACGAAAACTAATTTAGTAAAACTAGTTTGGAAATCCTAAGCGGGGTGCTTAGGTAGTGGAGTAGGCAATGGGGCCGAACCACTATAAAATCTCTATGTTTGCATTGATTGATTGTTCATTTTTAATTGATTAATTATTTATCGCTTCCGCAATCAATCATCAAATTGCAAATTTCCTAATGATTTAACAAAACGATTAAATTGGAAATTAGGTGAATAATATAGTAAACACACTATTCACCCCCCCTCTAGTGTTGCCATTTCGTCCACAATCCTCAGGTGCTCGGAGTGCTCCTCTTCACTCTTGGAGTATACCAAGATGTCATCAATGAAGACAATCACAAAGCTATCCAGGTACTCCTTAAATACCCTGTTCATCAGGTCCATGAAGGCAGCGGGTGCATTGGTTAGACCAAAGGACATCACTAGGAACTCGTAGTGACCATAACGAGTCCTAAAGGCCGTCTTAGGCACATCGCAGTCCCGGATTCTCAGCTGATGGTATTCGGACCTTAAGTCTATCTTCGAAAACCATTGTGCTCCCTGTAGCTGGTCAAATAAATCGTCTATCCTCGGCAGTGGGTAATGATTCTTGACTGTCACTTTGTTCAGCTGCCTACAGTCGATGCACATGCATATCGACCCATCCTTCTTCTTCACGAAGAGTACCGGGGCACCCCAGGGTGACACGCTCGGCCGTATGAAACCCAGGTCTAGCATTTCTTGCAATTGCACTTTTAACTCCCTGAGTTCGACCAGTGCCATCCTATAAGGTGGGATGAAAATCAGCTTTATCCCGGGCTGTAGATCACTGCAAAAATCAACTTCCCTTCTGGGCGGCAATCCTGTTAATTCCTCGGGAAACACATCGGGGAACTTACAAACTACCGGGGTTCCACTGGCATCTCTTCCCTCACCCCCTTCTTCCTCGACCACGGATACGAAGGCTAGGAAAGATTGGCATTCGCCTTGAAGCAGCTTACGAGCGTTTAGGGCTGAGATGACCCCTATCGGCTTGGTTCCTCCCTCTCATTGGAAGGTGAACTGCGGTAGCCCGGGCTTGCTGAACATAACTATTTTAGCCCTACAATCCAGCAACATAAAGTGCTCTGCCAACCAATCCATGCCAAGAATGACATCGAGTTCAAGTGTGGGTAGGAGTGTCAGATCTACACTCAGTACATGGCCGCAGATGAGCACTTCGCAGCCTTGGTAAATTGATTTGGCTATGATTGCATCGCCTGTAGGCGTTGATACTACCAATGGTCCATCAAGCAAGGAAGGCGTCATTGGCAACTCAGCAATAAATTTGGCAAATACAAACGAGTGCGTGGCACCCGGATCAAACAAAACATATGCAGCAGATGAACATATTAAAACAGTACCTGCTACCACTACCTTAGACGCCTTTGTCCCATCACGATTCATAGCAAATACCCGAGCAAACGGTCTCTCTGAATGACTAGTCTGTGGCCCCTTGTTCTCTGTCTGACCTCTCTGAGCCACTGACCCCACTAACATAGGTGCCTTTTCTTTAGACTGCTCAAGCTTCTGGCCAATACCCTCTGGACAGTCCTTCTTGAAGTGCCCGACTCGATCGCACCTATAGCAAAGCATTCGTGCGGCCAAGGCAGGCCCCCTAGTGCCTTCGACCGCAGCTGTCACATTGCGGTACCTCAGATATCTGAGAACCTCCTCTTGAAACTGCAAGGCCTCGCTGATCCAGACCCTGGGCCCCCACGGCCCCGATTACCATTCTGTCCTCGGCTCTGTTGGTGGTTTGCAACGGTCACTGCCCCCTCAAAATTCCAAGGCCGACTACCAAATCTTTGCGGCCAAAATTTCTTCTTGGCTGGCCCGTCATTCCTTTCAAACGACACCAAGGCTTTCTTCCGAAGGGCTTCATCCACTACCCGAGCAATAATGGAATCCTCAGTGTAGTGGATGAGCCTGCCGATCTGTGGCCTCAGGCCTGTCACGAACCTCTTGACCCTGGCGATCTCAGATGCCACTAGGGTCGGATGATATTTGGAAAGACGGTTGAACTCCATCTCATATTCTGATACTGACATGCCTACAGACTGACTCAACATCCCAAAGTCTCGGGCTCGCTTGTCGCGAACACTCATTGGCAGATACTGCTCCTCCACAGCCACCCTGAATTCCTCCCACGTGGGAGGCGGTGCGCCTGCAGCCCTGTGAGCCCTCCAAGTGTGCAGTCAGACCTTTGCCGGTCCCCCTCATCTGAAGTCCGACCATACGAGCCGCTGCCTCCGATGAGCACTCCAGCTCCATGCATAATTCATAGCAATCCCCCAAAAACTCTGTCACTTCCACCTGCCGATCTATTCCGGTGAACTCTGGTGGCTTCAGCGTGACGAAGTTTGCATAGGTTGGAGCTCCTGGAGTCTTGACCACTGGTGTTACAGTCTCGACCACCTCCGGTACCTCCGGAACTACGGGAACTAGTTGCGGCAATAGCTGCTGTAGCTACTACTGCATCTGTTGCCTTAGTTCTTGCTCCCTAAGGAGCGCCTTAGTTAGCTGAGTTACCCTAGCCTGCAATTAAGCAACTGTTGACTCTTGCCCCTGACCCTCAGACTGCTCCCTATCTCTGCCCCCGGCCTCGACGTTCTGTCGAGTTACTGCCGCTGTCGATCAGTGCAACATTAGGAGCCTCCATTACACTATCATAGAAAAGAAAATTTTTCTTGTCACATAATAAATTTTTAACATAAGCTTTTAAAATTTACTAACCGCATGGTGCGCTGAGTGCAGTCGTGGTTGCCCGATCTCATAGCATAACTATACCGTATGTCAACATGCTAGCATATGTCTCATACGATACCCAACTCTTAGTCATAGTCAAGACCTAACCAGAAGCTCTGATGCCAACTTTGTCACACCCCAACTCAGGGTCGTGTGATCGGCCAGGGTCTACATACTACCCTGAAGCCTACTACCTACACTGACCAACGAGAAACTAGAAACACATCGAATAAAAAGAAACCACAATGCAGTTTTATTTAAAGTTTCAAAAGTTCACAATTTTTTTTTGAAAAGAGAAGAGTAACTAACATCATCACAAACTGAAACATCTCAAGTTCAAAGTTGAGTACAAGCTTAAAAGATAACAACTATCAGTGTAGGAAAATAAAAACATCTAGACCACTAGACTATGACTAAAGGACGCCACTATGAGATTGACACCACCGCTTGCCCTCCAGCTACACCATGACGTCAAGCCTCAACTCACTGATCATGCTCTGCAACACAAAAAGAAATAAACTGTGAGTCCACTTGGGACTCAGTGAGTGGTTCTTCCGAACCTCCACATAATCCCCTGTAAGAATGCATAAATATATATAAGGCAGCATAGTATAAAGTCAGGGAGGTAAGTTACTTTTGATATGACAATCGACCCCAGGGGTCGTCCTGTATAGACCATATATTAGAAACAGAAACCCGCCATAACGACCTAATTTAGCCACTTGGCATCCGGCCCTTAGGGCCTACTCATGGTCTAGGAATTCTGGCCATAACCAGCCCTACCATACATGGTAATAATACACTGGCCACTCGGGCCACATAGTACCAAGGTGAAATCAAGAAGTTCCCGGGCCATCGACTAGGATGGTCTGCTAGTCTCCGGACACCGTCTGGGGTAGGGATAGCTAGTCCCACCCAACTGGGGTCTGACACCTAGCGGGCCCGCTGGTGATATCTCAAGACCCAATCACTGGCCGAGTCATGCATTCGTCATTCCGACTACTCAATCATCTTGGCAGACCATCAGAATCACATCACACAAGCAAGTGTCTAGAGTTTCCTTATATAAAATCTCGGGTGTCTTCCCGTACTCGGCCATTGATTCTGGGCCAGTATCATCTGTACCTTACTATACTCTAATTAAACCATGAGAAAGCATTCTAACTCATCTACATTCGAGTTTCCATAATTAACACGCACTTTAAAGTTTTCCTACTATTCGTCTAGTGTTATTTGCTACATTACACTAGCGTGGGCTACCTGTCACAAGTGTAGAATGGCTATATATGGATGTGCCATAGCCCTCAGGTGATAGGAAAGTTAACCTACCACTACTACCATAAATAAACATAAAAGTGCATCAAATAAGTAAGTAAATTCTGCATTTGACAAAAATTTCCAGCAAGGTAACATTAGAGCTATCATGGCAATGCTCTACTAGAAATAGCAATTAATAAGGAAAAATATTGAAAGCAATTACTACTTCTTAATGTCGCTAAGTATAGATGTACATATGCAATAGGGTGGTGTTTTCCTTAGTTGGTGTCTTTCCTATTTCTCCTCTCAATTCGACTTGACGATCGAGGTGACCCTCGCTTTCTACTATTAAAATGTTTCTAAGTATGAAAACTAATCCTCTCCGATTACCTTTCCCCTACTTGGCTCGGCCGAACCTTGAGCAAGGCATGCCTTACTCGGCCGAGCCTACAAGGGTAGGAGAAGGTGATTAATCCTTGTTGTTTGATCACAACCTCTAGCATTTAACCTTATGAACTACCCTAGATGAATTGTAGACCAATCCTCTCCCCCTCACTATTCGGCCAGACCTTGATCAAGGCTTCCCTTGATCGGCCGAACACTAAAAACTCCTAGGGAGAAAGAATCTCAAAGAACTATATCATCAATTGAATCGCGAATCATACAAATTTAAATCTACACGAACTATAGGGGGGGTTTAGGCCAAGCGAGGGAATTGGGAAAGAATTCGGCATGACCTTTCCCCTTTTCCCTCATCTAGCCGATCCCTAGATTTAAGAAAAACAACGCGGAAACATTCATCGCGCGATTACAACATGCAATAAAAACCATAATCATCAAGGAAACCTCGGATTCACAAGATTCGACGAGAGAAAACCCACGATTCACCATTTTAAGGGTTGGCCACACGCCTACCCATCTAACTAGGATCGACCACTCACCTTTGCTTGAGGAAGAAGAAGAATCGGACGTGGCGATCTCGAATCTTCCAACGTCGACGCGATTTCTGGACCGACCAAGATCCCTCCTCCCTCTTTCGCCCCTCTCTCTTGCTCGTGCTTTGTGTGGCTCCTAGATGAGCTACACGGCTCAATGATGAGGGATTTTATTCCCTTCATCTAAAATGCCTTATTTGCCCCTTACGACTTAACCTTGACTCGACTCAGTCCGAGTCTGACTTGGGTTTCGATTCTATCGCAACACGAGTCGATCTTAACTCAATTAAAACATCAATGCATAAAAGGAAAGAGTCATTTAACCAAATTTAAACTTCATACTACATTAGTCGAGTTATACTTTCTACTTGAGGCGATTCCGAGGCTCGACTTGACAAACCCCGGGTCCGACGCGCTGCACCAAAATAGATTTTTATATTAGGAAATTTTTCGGGTCTTACAGAAGCATTCTCTTGCCATGACTATGAAGTCATCTCGAAAGAATGCCTCATGAATGATAACAATGAGGTACACTCTTCTCCTTCTAGTCATGTTAATAATAATGATAACATTAACACATCTAGCTCTCATGATTTTGATGAATTGATGGATGAGTATAAAAACATGTATGCCTTGATTTTGAAAAAGGATAGGGAAAAGAAGAAGATTAAAAAGGAGAACTCTATACTTAGTGCACATTTGCATGATCTAGAATTAGAAAATGAAAATTAAAATCTAGCTCATTTGATCCTAGTCATGATACATTGAAACTTGAGCTTAAGGACTTAAAGTTTGAAAACGAAAATTTGAAAAATGGTTTCAAAATTGAGAATGAGATTTTGAAAAATAAAAATTCAAAAATCAAAAAGGAAAATTATATGTTGAAATCTCAAATGCAAGCCTTAAACAAATCCATTAATGTCTTGAAAAATGAGGTTGTTTTATTGAGTAGGAAAACTAGTAATTTATCTAATGTTTCATCTTTTAGAAATCCTAAAAAGAAAGATGCATCTTCTAAGAATGCTCATACACATCATCCTCCTCATGTCAAGCATTCTAACTTTAGACCTCAAGTTCACAAAAATGACAAAAAGAAAGAATTTCAAGGTCATTGTTTTTGTTGTGGTGTTTACGGGCATGCTATATATGATTGTGCATTTAAGATGAACCCAAGTGGTGTTAAGACACTTTGGGTAGCTAAGCTCTCTAACCCCCAAGCACCCAAAGCCATTTGGGTATCAAAGATCTCATCTTCTCTTGTAGGGGGAGCAACCACACAAGGATGAGTTGATGATGGTTGGTGGGAGTTGCATGAAGACTTAAAGCTTCACCAAATACAAGTTGCAACTTCGCATCGTATGGATGCCTTCGGTATGAAAAATCGGCATCTAGTTAATTTGGTATCATCTCCTTACTTTGCTCTGCTTCATTTAAGTTAGAGTATATGATACATATTTAATTTGAGTTATTTTTCCCGCTCTTGATAAGAGTCTTTTTAAAAATGATTTTGATTTTTGATTTTCCGGTCTTTTCGGAGACCAATGTGGCCTGTAATGGACCTAAACGACCTTGCGGTTCTAAATCGTAGGCTCATTGTGGCCTTTTGGTTTTCAACCAATAGGAAGGGTTGGAGATCATATTTTCATATTTATTATTTTTGTGATCTCTTAAAATTCGTTTTGGTATGACTTGATTTTATTTAAAATAAATTTCGAACTATTTAGCAAAGTTGGATTTTGAATGAAATCTTTCATGCTTACTTTGCTATCTAGAATGATTAATTTGCTTGAAATAATTATGCCATTATGTTACCAATGATTTTCTTATGCAAGTTAATTAAATCTAAGGTTAAATGAAAGGCTAACTAGAATGAAAAAGATTAATTTGGCTAAATTTTCAAGTATAAGGTATAATTTTGATAAATTCAAAATCTTAGTGTTATACCTAAATGTTTAAGCTTAAATTATGTCTTTATACTCATGATTAGAATTACATGTTAAATTCTTGAATTCTTATGGGTATGTAGAATTTTAGCACTTAGGCAAATTTCATTAAATGAAATTTGGTCTAGGTTCATACTAGAGACCCTCTTTTAAGTCCAAACTAGTTAAACATGCTTAGAGATCTTATTCTTCAAATATTTCATATCTTAAGATCTCTTTGATTCATTTTGATATCATGATAACTGCTTTAAAATGAATCTCTACTATCTAGCATAGGTTAATATTTTTAAATGAAACTTTGCATTAAACCTTTGCTATTTACTAAGTTAGCTTGCTAGTTGATATATGATTTCATTATGATACTAATGAAGCCTACTTGCAAGTTGAGAAAGTGGTAAAATTTGGAAGCCTAAAGGAAAATAGAAAGAAAGTGAAAATTTTGGAATTTCTCAAGAAATGAGGTATGAGTTTCATTTTGGTAAAATTCTTGTATAACATCTCTATTTTCTTGATTAAACGATTTCTCTATGCTCATGATTGATGTTGCATGATAAATCTATAAAATTTCATGAGTAGGTAAAATTTTCATAACTTAGGCAATTTCATGATATCTTGATGAAACTTGATCTAAGTTGTAATTCCTTATTAGAAACCTCACTTTGAGTAAATACTTGGTAAACATGTTTAGATACACATATCACATGATTCTAAGTGTTTAAACTTGAAAAATCATGTCTAGATGAACAAAATGATTACTAATTCACTTTAGGGGACTTAAACTTGGAAAAGTTTGACCCAAGTCAACAAATCGACTTGGACACTTAATTTTAAGTCCAAACTTCATAAACATGTTTAGAAATAGGTTTGACATGTTTCCATGCACTTAGAATGAAAAATTCATATGGATATGTGTAAAATGACATAGAGGCCATTTCATGATAACAAATTGACTTAGAGGTCTCATTTTCAATCCATATTTGAGGAACATGTTTAGATTTACTCATGTCCATAAGTTTAAATTTGAAAAACCATGAGTAAATGATAAGATTGACACTTAGCAAGTTTCATGATAACTAGCTTAGTTTTTAATGAAACCTTGTTAGGTTGATATCTTGACTTAATGACATAATTTTTATTTCAAACTTGACATACACTCTTTACATGACCATTTTGTGGTATCATAAAAGTTTGAATGAAAACTTAACACTTTTTTAAAATAACTAAAAATTACGGAAATACCATTGAAAATTGAGCATTTTCAGTTATTTCTAGAAAAATATAGAAAAATTATTTTTAGATGATTCTTGAAATTGTACTTTCACTGAAAAAATCTAGTTTGTTGTGTAAAAATTTCAAAAAATTTATCAAGAATCTAATTTATAATGGAATTTTAAAGTTGAATTTCGAAAACACAAAGTATCACTTATCATAATAGTCAACACCTTGCCAATTAACTTCACCTGTTCCAGGTATAAAAAAATATAGATATAATCAACTACCTCAATATTATAACATGCACCCAAAAAGAAATTTGAATTATTTAGTCAAGTAAATATATACGGTTATTACTGAAAAATCCTACTCCATGATATTGAGAATAGATATGCATCAAAGTTGTATTTCTTGGTTATGTCAATATCTTCCTACAATATCAAATTTAAAGTCAATAAAATACACAATGGGTTCAACCACATATATATAGTTAGCTTATAAATTAAATTATAATAGGTTTTATATATAATATGTATTACGAACATAGTTCTTGACAAAATAGGGAGAGTATACATAGAAAAATAAAGAAGTTTTAATTGAAGGTTACTATGCAATTTTCTTGTAAAGAAATTTTTATAATTACATTAAGATTGATTTATGTTCTTTAACGAACCAATGAAAAAAAACAAAACAAAAAAACAAAAAAAAAACGAACCAATGAAAAATTTATATCAACCTTTTTTATTTATAATATCATATAAATAAACTATTACTTTAATAACATCTTTAGAAATAAGGAAGCAATACTTGACCCTATAATGATGATATTCATCAACACTAACATCAGACCTTCATACATGGTTACCAAAATAAATATATCAAGATATGACTTCAAGATATATATAAGTTAACTATATATATATATATATATATAGTACTTGAATTCCTGGAATTCTAACAAATTGATCCCAAATGCTAGGGCCTCTATCTCCCTTGAGTACCATCCCCTTAACTTGATACGCTGATGCTGTAGTTCCAAACACTATTTTTGAAGAAGCTATCACGACTTAAGCTATGTACTCTAGACGTGTGGTTTGGTTGATCGATTTCATTAGACCGAACAAATTGGAAAAAGAGCAGAAGGCAAAAGAATTACGAGCACGTCATTTAACTCATCTTGGATACCGGACAATGCCAATGATTCCTAAGATGAAAGAAGCATCATATATATAGTGAGATGGTCAAGGGAGGAAGTGCAAGTTTAGGAGATAAAGGATAAGGATGCAATTTTCATAAATTAAACTTAAATTGACACGTGAGTGTTTCGAGGAAGTTCTATGGCCAAGAGTTGATCGAGTCTTTTTGGAATTTCTTGTACTCCGGTTTGATGAGTTGTAATTCATAATCGGACAATGTTAGTTTTTAAAATATATATAGTGAAAAGTAATTTTACTACACTTATTATTATTATTATTATTATTATTATTATTATTATTCAAAATATATTTTGAATTTGCAGAGAAAAAAAATCACTACAACAAAAATAAAAAAATTAGTCATTATGAAACCTTTCAATTAAATATAAACAAGTAAATTGGCTCCTAATGGATAATAATCGACGTCATTTAGCAGTTGTATTTATGAAAAGAGAAAATGACACCCTAGAAGGGTGAATTCGCATAGAAGAATATACCACTACAACAAAAAGAAAAAAATTGTCATTATGAAACCTTTCAATTAAATATAAACAAATAAATTGGCTCCTGATGAGTAAAAATCGGCGTCATTAGGCAATGGTATTTATGGAAGGAGGAAATGACACACTAGAATGGGGTGAATAGTGTCTTACTACTAATTTCAATTTTAACCGAATTTTTGATTATCAAGTGTCACACCTCAAAACCCGACATGTCCAACCAGAGTACAACAAATACCCCGAAGCCTAACCCAACTAAATAATCAGATAAGACATCAACTTGAACAGTTTATAAAACTCGACACGATTGCGGAAAACATAAATCGAGTAAGATTGAATTTCAAAACACATAGTGAATAATAACAAATGTTCAAATTCTTTTTAAAGATCAAGTTAAAAATAAATATTTCTCTCAACATCAACAATGTGGAAATAAATATAAGCCCGAATCTACATGACACAAAGAAACAAAAGGAAAAGATTCTGAACATGGGTATACTTCCCCACGACCACGCCACGTCACAAGACCCGTAGTCCTTGCCGCCACCAGCTACGCTACTCTGATAATGCTCAAGGCTGAAAACAATAATAATATAAACGGTAAGGGGCCAACCAACTGAGGGAGAAAGGAGAAATGTCATGCCGAAATTTTTTCCAAATCCCTCGAGTGGCTTAAACCCCTTAGGTCAATCCCTTTTCATGTGTAGATAATTCGTGAAGTTAGATCTTACGATCTCATGGTCAAATTGTCCTTCCTTTCCCCTTCAAGAAGGTTCAGCCGAACAAGTACCCTTGTTTAGGGATCGACCGAGTGGAGAGGAGAGTAGATTTGATACAACGTGTTGATTTCATCTCTTGGAAATTATGTTCTTCAATTGAAATTGTCGGTTTAGCGATTGATGAATGGATTGTTGATGCTAGTAGATGAGATTTAAAATTGTAGGAGAATATCTTCTTGAATGCGCATATATGGCTAAGATTATGTATGGTATATGATTTGTAGAATTTCCTTCATCGAATTATTAATGCTAGTATTGAAACTACCATGATAGATTAATTATTACTTTGCTGGAATTTATTGAATAAATGCAAAATTTAATTATTTTATTGTTGCAATTATGCGGTTATTCATGGTAGTAGAGGTAGGTTAATTTTCTTATAACTTATGAGTTGTGACATCTATGTATTTGGACATTTCTACACTTATGACATGTAGTTCACATTTGAAATGTGGCATATGATGCTAGAGGACTATTAGGAAACTCTAGGGTGCTTGTTATTTAGAGAAACTCGAATGTAGACAAGCTAGGTCTCACACCTAGGGAACAACCAACGAGCAATAGTGTGCGAATGGTAAGGCCCGGAGAAAAGGGCTGAGCACAGGTGAATGCCCAGGATTTTAAATAAGGAAACTTTAGTATAGTTTGCTTGTGTGATGTGATTGGGATGGTCAGTCGAGAAGCATGGATAGTCGGAATGACTAATGCTTGACTTGACCAGTGATTTGGGTCTTGAGATTGCACCAGTGGGGCCGCTAGATGTTAGACCCCAGTTGGGTGGGACTAGCTATCCCTAACCCGATAGGTGTCCGGAGACTAGTAGACCATCCTAGTCGACGGCCCGGTGTTTGCTCTGATTTACTTATGTGTTATGTAGGTCGTGCGGCCATAATACTTCTGTCATTGTATGGTAAGGCTGGTTAGATCCGAACCATTGGTTCATGAGCAGGCCCTAGTGGCCGGGTGTTATTCTATTTAGTTGGGCTATTATGGCTGGTTATATGATTGTATGGTCTATACAAGATTATGTGGTTGCTCAACTGCAGGCTCAGGTGGTTCAGTTAACAGAGTCGCTCCTTAGGGTGGATCAGAGCTGAGACAACTGATGCAGCAGCAGCAGCTGCCGCCGCCGCAACCCGTACCTGTAGTTTCGGTGGTACCGGAGGTGGCCGATGTGGGTGAAATGGCGACACTAGAGGGGGGGTGAATAGTGTATTTACTAATAACAATCGCCTAACTCCGATTTTAATCGTTGGATAACTTGTTTAGGCAATTTGCGATTCAATAATTATATGCGGAAGCAATAAATGATTAAGCAATTAAAGCACAGCAAAATGAAACAATGCAAACACAAGTATTTGTAGTGGTTTGGCCCCAATGCCTACTCCACTACCTGAGCACCCCGCTTAGGATTTCCAAACTAGTTTTACTAGATTAATTTACGTTTCTCTTACACATAGGACTTTTCACCGAAGAGGCGCACTCTCGACCTAAGACACTTCCACACCCGAAAGTCACCGCCTTCTTATCGAGAGTCCTCTTCCACCTCAACCCTAAGGGAATACTAAGCTAATCCTAGTAAACACTAAGTTTACAAAAGTGGCTTTACACCTAACACCAGCTAGGTAACCACTTATACACTCAAGACCAAACACCTGGTCTTCACACGCACAATTAAAAATGCAGATTCAAACAAATAGTAAAAATTACAATTGAAAGAGCTTAAAGAGAAAACCAATTATTGCAAGCTCCTTTCACAGCCTTGGAACCTCCAACTTGCCGAGTCGTAGAGCTCGATTCAATTCCCGAGTTGAGGCAGCAGCTGGCGCTTGAGAAGGTGTTCGTGGAAATAGCAGAGCGCGCTTGATCAATCGTTGGAAGGCTCAAATCTCCCTTTTAATGGCTCAATAAATTCTGTAAGAATCAAGGAAGAAGGTTAAAAGAATCATATGAGGGTATATTTATACCCTGCTGAAGAAACGACTGCTCAACGGATAGAAAACTATCCATTGCAGACCGCTGGTCGACCGATCGATCGACCGCTCACATCGACCGCCGCATTCTGTCTGTGGTCGGTCGACCAACGGATCGACCGCCCAGATGCGATTGTTCATTCCCTCAGTCCGGTCGACCGACGTAGGGAAGCCAAGATCGTGCACTGTGCGATTTTTTTACTCCGGTCGACCGCTTGGGCTACTGCCCAAAACTAGCCTCTGTCGATCGATCGACTGGTCGACCGAAGTGCACACTGCCTATTTTAGGCAGTGTTCGGTGGACCGACTGGTCGACCGAAATGGCTGGTGCCATTTTTCTTACCCTATTTGGTCGACCGTCCGGTCGATCGAACTTAGGCTGAGTTGAATTTTTAGCCTAGATTTCTTTCACGCTTTATTTCTAGGTTCCGGCTTTCAACGACCATCAACTTGGAGAGCTTTCATGTGATCCTTGAGCTCATCCAATACATCTTTGATGCACGCGTCGCTCTTCGAGAAGTTTTCGCGACGAACTCGAGCGCGACGATCAATGTCCTTCCGATTCTCGATTTCTTTCGATATTTTCGATCGGGGACATCGAACGCTAATTGATATGGAACCTAAAAGATATTCTCAATGAAATCATTAGTCCCATATTTGTTATCATCAAAATCGAGATTAAGACTAAGGTTGAAAACCTAAAGCCAACAATCTCCCCCTTTTTGATAATGACAAACATCCTTAAGGAAATATATATTCATTTAAGCATATAGGATATCAACTAAGAGATTTCTCCCCCTAACAACATGCATATTTCTATAATTAAACTCCCTCTATCTATATGCATGGATTTCCTATATTTCCTCCCCTTTACTTATAATTTTTTCCCCTTTTCTCCCCCTTTATACTTATACTCTTTTCCCCCTTTTGACATCAATCAAAAAGAGCAAGAAATGTCAATCTAGACAAAGGGATGAAGAACAAATAATTTTTTTCATGAAGTTGAGACTCTAAAGATTATTTTTCATAAAACTTGAAAATCTCAACCAATGGATGGAAAATAAATAATTTGATATGAAACAAAATCATACATGATAAAAAAAGATATATACAATTCAAAGCTAAATCATGTATGCTCTCAAAATGAATATTGTTTTTTTTTTTCATGACATTTTTAGATTCCATTTAAGCTTTTATAATACAGAGATATAGTCATTAAACTCATGTATATCAAGTTTGAAGTAAAACTAATGTCATTTAATTCAAATATGAACTTAGCATGTTTTCATTTGAAATAAACATGAGAACATGAAAATGCTAAGTCTCAATGTTTTGCTATCTACTCATGTTTTCTCAAACTTAGGCATCTAGACATCAAACATGAGATAATGTAAGTCTATGAATCAAGTTTGGGCTTAAGATGAAATTTTTTATTCACTTTGTTGACTTAGGTCAACCTATACTTAAAGTTTTCAGAAAATCAAACTTTTAAGTTTATACAAAGTCATATTTTTGACAAATATTTTTGAAATCAATTTGTTTGGATGAAAATTTTTGATACCAATTATTGAATGGTCATTTGAAATGCATGTATCAAGTTTGAACTCAAAATGAATTTTCTAAGTTCATTTTTCATCCTATATTATTTTCAAATAAACAAATGGATCTCAACTATCATCCAAAATATCAAAATCATTTCTAGGAATGATTTTACTCAAGAAATTGTGTGAATGATATTAGAAATGGAATCCAAATGGTATACATGAGTTTTCATTTGAAGTTTTTGAAGAAAGATCAAAGTATCGGAAAGATTGATATTTCAAATAAGTGATACTTTGAGTTTTCGAAATCCAACTTCAAAATTCCATTATAAATCAGATTCTTGATGAAATGTTTTGAAATTTTTTACCGATAAAACTAGATTTTTCAGTGAATGTGTAGTTTCAAGAATCATCTGAAAATGATTTTTCTATATTTATCTAGAAATAACTGAAATTGGTGATACCAATTGTTGAACAAATGACAATTCCATAATTTTTCAGTTATTTTCAAAGAATGCTTAGTTTTCATTCAAACTTTTATGACACCATATAATGGTCATGTAAAGAGTGATGTCAAGTTTGAGATGAAAATTATATTCTTAAGTCAAAATATCAACCTAGCATGGTTTCATTCAAAACTAAGCTAGTTATCATGAAACTTGCTAAGTTTCAATCTTAACATTTACTCATGATTTTTCAAAATTAAATCTATGGATACCTAACATGAATAAATCTAAACATGTTCCACAAATATGGATTAAAAATAAGACATTTAAGTCAACTTGTTGACTTGGGTCAACTTGGTTCAAAAGAGGTAAGCATGAATTGACCTCTACGTCATTTTATCCATATCCATATGAATTTTTCATTCTAAATGCATGGAAACATGTCATACCTACTCCTAAACATGTTTATGAGTTTTGAACTTAAAATAAAGTGATCAAGTCGATTTATTGACTTGGGTCAAACTTTTGAAGCTTAAGTCCTCTATGGTGAATTAGTTGTCACTTTATTCATCTAGACATGAATTTTCAATCTTAAGCACATAACAACTAATCATTAACACACCTAAACATGTTTATAAAGTTTGGACTTAAAATGAAATGACCAAGTCGATTTATTGACTTGAGTCCAATTTTTCAATCTTAAGTCCCCTAAAGTGAGATACCAATTGTATTTGATCATCTAAACATGAATTTTTAAGTTTTAAATATCTAGACTCATGTGATATGTGTATCTAAACATGTTCATTTTGTGTTTACTCAAAATGAGGTCTCTAATAAGAAATTTTAACCTAGAGCAAGTTTTATTCAATCAAGATATCATGAAATTGCCTAAGTTATCCAAATTTTTTCTACTCATGAAAATTCAAACATTTATCATGCAAAATCAATCATGAGTATATAGAGACATCATTAAAGCATGAATATTCAAGTATTATATTAAGATTTTTTGCAAAATCAAATTCATACATTTTTCTTAAAAATTTGCCCAACTTTTCATTTCCTTTTTCATTTTCTTTTAGATAGCATAGTCTTTCATTAACATTCACAACTTGCAAGTAGACTTCATTAGTAGCATAATGAAATAATATGACTACTAGCAAGCTAACATACTAAATAGCACAAGTTTAATGCAAAGTTTCAAAAAACTTTAACCTATGCTAGATAGTATAGATTCATTTAAAGAAATTTTTTACCATGATATCAAAATGAATCTAAGGGATCTTAAGATGTGAACCATTTGAGAAATAAGATCTCTAAGTATGTTTAACTAGTTTGGACTTAAAAGAATGTCTCTTATGGTAAGTATCAACTTAGAGCAAGTTTCATTCAATGAAATTTGCCTAAGTGCTAATATTTTACCTACTCATGAGAAATCAAGGATTTTAACATGTAATTACCATCATAAGTAAAGAGACATAATTTAAACTTAAGTACTGAGGTATAACACTAAGATTTTGAATTTATCTAAGTTATACCTTATTCATGATAATTTGCCAAATTAATCTTTTTCTTCCTAATTAGCCTTCCTAAAATACTTATAACTTGCAAGTAAGCTACGCTAATATTTTAGAGAAAATATAGCTACTTAGCAAGCTAACCCAACAAAAAAGCAAATAGAAACATCAAGTATCATTATCAAAGATCACTTTACTAAATGGTTCAAAATCCGTTTTAAATAAAATCAAGTGATACCAAATTGAATTTTAAGAGATCACAAATGTTATATAATGAAAACATGATCTCCAACCCTTCCTATTGGTTGAAAAACGAAAGGCCACAATGTGCCTACGATTTAGAACCGCAAGGTCGCTCAGGCCCATTACAGGTCACCTGGGTCTCCGAAGAGACCGGAGATCAAAAAATCAAAAATCATTTTTGAAAGAACTCTTTAGTAAGAGCAGGGAAAACAACTCAAATTAAGCATATATCAACACTCCAAATTAAATAGAACAAACCAAAGAAGGAGATGATACAAAATATACCTAGATGCCAATTTCCATACTTTAGGCATCATGATGATTCGAAATTGCAACCTCTTGGAGATTTCTCATTTATATCCAAGGTCAACTTCAAATCTTCACTTCTCTTTATCCTTGTGTGGTAGCTCCTCCTACTAGAGAAGATGAGACTTTTGGTACCCAAATTGCTTTGGGTCCTTGGGGTTGAGTTGGCCTAGGAATCCAAAGTGTCTTAACTACACTTGGATTTTTCTTGAATGCACAATCAACAAAAGCATTGCCAAAAATACCACAACAAAAATAATGTCTATTGAATTTCTTTTTATTTATGCTATGGATATTAGATCTATCATTTGAATGCTTGATATGTGAGACATGATGAATATGAGCATTCTTAGATGAAATATTTTTATTTTGAACATGAGGTTTGATGGTAGAATGCTTAGCATGGGAATGATGATGAACATTTGCATTCTTTACATAAGCATTTTTCATTCTAGTATTTTTAGGAGATGAAATATTTTTTAATTCATTTACTTTCTTATTCAAGAAAGTAATCTCACTTTTCATTTCATTCATGGATTTATGTAATGCATGTAGTTGAGATTTTAACATGCAATTCTCTTTTTCTAAATTATTATTTTTGAGCTTCAAGTCCTTAAGCTCAAGTTCTACATTATCATGGCATGAATCAAATGAACTAGATTTCAATTTTTCATTTTCTAGTTTGGATTCATGCAAATGAGAATTAAGCATTACATTTTCTTTTTTTAACATTTTGTTTTCCTTATCTTTTTTAACTAGCAAGACATACATTTTTTGACATTCCTCAACTAGTTATTCATATGGCATATTGAATGAACTAGAAGAGCTAGTACTCTCATTATCAATATTATGACTAGAAGGGAAAGAGTGTACCTCATCATTGGTACTTATGAGGCAAACTTTTGAAGTAGCTTCATAGTCATTGCAAGAGGATACTTCATTTGAATGGGATGATGATGTAGAAGCTTTTGACCACTTCTTTGCCTTGTTTTTCATGGTGGGGCAATTCTTCTTCACATGCCCTTTTTTCTTGCATGCATGACACACTACTTTCCTTTTTCGGCTCTTGGTGCTACTTCTTTGACTAGAAGAGCTATGGACATCAAAATTAAGATTAGTAGTAGGTGAGTGACCATTGTCATCACCACCGTCATCAAAAGTGCTAATTTCTTCAATTTTAGCATAATCATATAAAACATTTAACGAGGCCCATAAATCAAAAGCCGAAGAACAATGCATGACTTTTTCTAAGATGTCATTTGGTAATGTGCAAAGAATACAATTCATGACATCTCCATTATACTTAAACATTTTCTTATCTAATTCACTCCAAGCATGCATATCAACCTCAAGGTTCAATGAATTCCCAATGTAGCATGTTAAAGACTCCAAAACCTTTAGTCTTTAAATAATTATACATCCTATACTTCCAAAGACCAAAGTTTGAGTCATCGAATCTAGGGGGTGAAGACGCTACACTCTCTATAGCCATTTTTAGATCGAGACGAATTGTAGAAGGGATGGTGAAATCACAATGTACGAACCCGCTCTTATACCAAATGTGGGCGAAATGACGACACTAGAGGGGGGGGTTAATAGTGTATTTACTAATAACAATCGCCTAAATCTGATTTTAATCGTTTGATAACTTGTTTAAGCAATTTGCAATTCAATGATTATATGTGGAAGCAATAAATGATTAAGCAATTAAAGCACAGCAAAATGAAACAATGCAAACACAAGTATTTATAGTGGTTCGGCCCTAATGCCTACTCCACTACCTAGGCACTTCCACACCCAGAAGTCACCGCCTTCTTATCGAGGATCCTCTTCCACCTCAACCCTAAGGGACAACTAAGTTAATCATAGTAAACACTAAGTTTACAAAAGTGGCTTTGCACCTAACACCAGGTAACCACTTATACACTCAAGACCAAACACCTGGTCTTCACACGCACAAATAAAAACACATATTTAAACAAATAGTAAAAATTACAATTGAAAGAGCTTAAAGAGAAAACCAATTATTGAAAGCTCCTTTCACAGCCTTGGAACCTCCAACTTGTCGAGTCGTAGAGCTCGATTCAATTCCCAAGTTAAGGCAGCAGCTAGCGCTTGAGAAGGTCTTCGCGGAAATAGTAGAGCATGCTTGATCAATCATTGGAAGGCTCAAATCTTCCTTTTAATGGCTCAATAAATTCTGTAAGAATCAAGGAACAAGGTTAAAAGAATCATATGAGGGTATATTTATACCCTGTTGAAGAAATGGCTGCTCAGCGGATAAAAAACTATCCATTGCAGACCGTCGGTCAATTGGTCGGTCGACCGACCGATCGACCCTCACATCGATCACTACATTCTGTCTGTGGTCGATCGACCAACGGAACAACCGCCCAGACACGACTGTTCATTCCCTTAGTCTGATTGACCCATCGGTCGACTGACGCAGGGAAGCCAAGATCGCACACTATGCGATTTTTTTACTCCGATCGATCGATCGGTCGACCGCTAGGGCTACTGCCCAAAACCAACCTCTGTCGATCGATTGACTGGTCGACCGAAGTGCCCACTGCCTATTTTCGACAGTGTTCGGTCGATCGATCGGTCGACCAAAATGGCTGGTGCCATTTTTCTTACCCTATTCGATCGACCGCCTAGTTGACCGAACTTAGGCTGAGTTGAATTTTTAGCCTAGATTTCTTTCGCACTTTGTTTCCGGGTTCTGGCTTTCAACAACCATCAACTTGGAGAGCTTTCATGTGATCCTTGAGCTCATCCAATCCATTTTTTTTGCACGCGTCGCTCTTCGAGAAGTTTCCACGACGAACCCAAGCGTGATGATCAATGTCCTTTCGATTTTCGATTTCTTCCGATATTTTCGATCAGCGACATCGAACGCTAATTGATATGGAACCTGAAAGATATTTTCAATAAAATCATTAGTCCCATGTTTGTTATCAACAAAACCGAGATTAAGATTAAGGTTGAAAAGCTAAAGCCAACAACCGAGACAGTAGCACCGGTGAACAGGGTTCCAGGAGCCCCATCTTATGCAAACTTCGTCATGCTGAAGCCACCATAATTCACTGGGACAGGTCGGTAGGTGGATGTCACAGAGTTTCTGGGGGGACTGCTACGAACTGTGCATGAAACTGGGGTGCTCATCGGAGGCAGCGGCCCTTATGGTCGGGCTACAAATGAGGGGACCGGCAAAGGTCTGGCTGCACACTTGGAGGGCTCGCAGGGCAGCAGGCGCGCTGCCTCCCACTTGGGAAGAATTTAAGGCGGCTGTGGAAGAACAGTACTTGCCAATGAGTGTTCGTGAGAAGCGGGCACGAGACTTTGAGATGTTGCGCCAGTTTGGTGGCATGTCAGTGTTAGAGTATGAGATGGAATTCAACCGACTTTCCAAATATAATCTGACCCTAGTGGCATCTGAGACCACCAGGGTCAAGAGATTCGTTGGGGGCTGGAGGCCTCAGATTGGCATGCTCATCCACTACACCGAGGATTCCACTCTTGCCCGGGTGGTGGATGAAGCCCTTCGGAAGGAAGCTTTGGTGCCGTTCTAGAGGAACGATGGGCCGACCAAGAAGAAATTTCGGCCGCAAGGATTTGGGGGTTGATCGTGGCATCCAGAGGCGGCAGTGACCACCGCAGACCATCAGCAGAGCCGAGGCCAAAGTGGTAGCCGGGGTCATGGGGGCCCAGGGTCTGGAACAATAAGGCCGGTAGGGTCAGGAGGTGCTTCCCAGAAGTTTAATGTGCCGCAGTGCGGTAGCTGCAGTTGGAGGCATTGGGGGGCTTGTCTTGGTCGTACGGATGCTTGCTATAAATGCGGCCAGGTCGGGCACTTTAAGAAGGATTGTCTGGAGAGAGTTGGTCAGAAATCTGAGCAGTCAAAAGGAAAGGCTCCTATGTTAGTAGGGTCAGTGGCTCAGAGTGGGCAGATGTAGAACAGGGGGCTGCAGGCTAACCATTCAGAGAAACCATCTACCAGGTGTTCGCTATGAACCGTGACGGGGCAGAGGCGTCTAAGGCAGTGGTAACAGGTACTATTTTAGTAAATTCACCTGTTGCATATGTTCTATTTGATCCGATTGTCACACACTCATTTGTGTCTGCCGAGTTTGCTGCTGGGTTTCCAATGGCACCTTTCTTGCTTAACGTGCCATATGTGGTGTCCACGCCCACGAGCGATACCATAATAACTGAATCAGTCTTTCGGGACTGCGATGTGATCATCTGCGGCCATACATTGAGAGCAGAATTGACACTCTTGCCAATGCTTGAACTCGAGGTCAAACTCGGCATGGACTAGCTGGTGGAGCACTTTGTGTTAGTAGATTGCCGAGCTAAGACCATCACATTCAGTAAGCCCGGGTTGCCACAGTTCACCTTCCAAGGAGATGGAAGGGGTGAGCCGATGGGAATCATTTCAGCCCTTAAGGCTCGCAACCTGCCATCAAGCGGTTGCTAGTCCTTCTTGGCCTTCGTATCTGTAGTCGGGTAAAGGGGAGACTCGGCTCAGGGATTTAGTGGAACTCCAGTGATCTGTGAATTCCTCGATGTCTTTCCTGAGGAATAGCCAGGATTGCCGCCTAGAAGAGAAATTGAATTATGCATTGAATTGCAGCCCGGGGCAGCACCGATCTTCTTCCCACCCTATAGGATGGCGCCGGCCGAACTTCGAGAGTTAAAGGCACAGTTGCAAGAGTTGCTGGACTTGGGCTTCATTCTCCCAAGTGTATCCCCGTGGGGTGCTCTGGTCCTATTTGTGAAGAAAAAGGACGGGTCCATGCGCATGTGCATCGACTATAGGCAGCTCAACATGGTGATAATAAAAAATCCTTACCTATTGCCTAGGATCGACGACTTGTTCGATTAGTTGCAGGGGGCATAGTGTTTCTCAAAGATTGATTTGAGGTCTGGATATCATCAGCTGAGAATTCGAGACTGTGACGTACCCAAGACTTCCTTCAGGACTCGCTACGGCCATTATGAGTTCCTGGTGATGTCGTTTGGATTAACTAACGCACCTGCGGCCTTTATGGACCTCATGAACAGAGTGTTTAAAGAATACCTGGCCAAATTTGTGATCGTCTTTATTGACGACATTATAGTGTATTCTAAGAGCACGGAGGAGCACTTCGAGCATTTGGAAATGGTCTTGGAAACCCTCCGAAAAAATCAGTAATACGCCAAATTCACCAAGTGTGAGTTTTGGCCAGAAAGTGTGGGATTCCTAGGTCATATAGTGTACAAGGAAGGAATCAGTGTGTGTCACGCCCCAAAAGCAAGGTCACATGACCAGCCAGGGTATACGTCCCTATACCCCGCAGCCTAACTCATGCATATGCAAACATCATAAATAACAAAGTAAATAACAATTTTTAATAATAAAATAACCAAAACAGATTTTCATTTCAAAACAACAAGGTTTTAAATACATATCTCAAGTACGAAAATAAACCGAAGAGCAACAGTTCTTTTAATAAATAAAACTGAATAAAATGTGAATATCCCCACGAGACTACAACTCCAAATACCAAAACAAAAGTGCATGACAACCTACTACAGACTCGACTACGACCCCTAACTAGGACTGCTATGAGATCATGTGGCTCCTCTGCCCTCCAGTTGCGCCAAGTGGTCCAGCCCACCTCACCGGTCAAGCTCTGCAAAACAAAACAAAACAACGACAACGGGTGAGTTCAAAGAACTCAGTGAGCAATTTTACCAACCCCACAAATCAACACCACATAGATAACAAGAATATATCTATCTCTATACAGGCAATGTCACAAAAGTGTGACTAGCTACCAGGCCAACAGGGCACCCATGCCCATAGCATCTAGCTTTCACAGAGGTGCATCAGGCCGAAACCCTACCATGCCCGAAGGCAACGTCACCTAAAAAAATATGCATCAGGTCGAAGCCCTACCATGCCGGAAGGCAACATCGCCATCAAAGAGGTGCATCAGGCCGAAGCCCTACCAAGCCCATAGGCAACATCACCATCAATGAGGTGCATAGGGTCGAATCCCTACCATACCTAAAGGCAACATCACCGTCAAGAGGTGCATCGGATCGAATCCCTACCATGCCCAAAGGCAACATCACCATCAAGAGGTGCATCGGGTCGAATCCCTACCATGCCAAAAGGCAACTTCATCATCAGGAGGTGCATCGGATCGAATCCCTACCATGCCTAAAGGTAACCGAGCACATATCACGATAATCGAGAAAGACCCTCCGAACTTATCTTGTAGGTTGGGAATGTACATCCAACCACACGGGCGTAGCCCGTAACCCGGCTTGTAAATGACCCAGTCCGCCATTCCCAAGGATATGACACATCAAGACCTAAGTCAAGATTCTCCTACGCTGTCCTAAGCGTGTCCTCACTATGAAGCGTCTCAACACTTCAAACCCGAGCCTTACCCCTTAGACCCGCAACGTCATGAACCCGTGTGGTTTTATTTCATGCATATATTGTAAGTTAGTTCATAACAGATTATGCTCACCCTTAGACCCAATTTTAATTATAGAACTAAAATCTAGATCATCTCAATTAGGGCATCTAGCTTTCAAAGAGGTGCATTAGGCCGAAGCCCTACCATGCCCAAAGGCAACGTCACATAAAAAATGGGCATCAGGTGAAGCCCTACCATGCCCGAAGGCAACATCACCATCAAAGAGGTGCATCATGCCGAAGCCGTACCATGCCCGAAGGCAACATCACCATCAATGAGGTGTAGCGGGTCGAGTCCCTACCATACCTAAAGGCAACATCACCGTCAAGAGGTGCATCGGATCAAATCCCTACCATGCCCAAAGGCAACATCACCATCAAGAGGTGCATCGGGTCGAATCCCTACCATGCCTAAAGGTAACCACGCACATATCAGGATAATCGGGAAAGGCCCTCCGAACTTATCCTACAGGTTGGGAATTTACATCCAACCACACGGGCGTAGCCCGCAACCCGGCTTCAAAATGAGCCGCTCCGCCATTCCCATGGATATGACGCATCAAGACCTAAGTCAAGATTCCCCTACGGTGTCCTAAGGGTGTCCCCACTATGAAGCGTTTCAACACTTCAAACCCGACCCTTACCCCTTAGACCCGCAACGTCATGAACCCGTGTGGTTTTATTTCATGCATATATTGTAAGTTAGTTCATAACAGATTATGCTCACCCTTAGACCCAATTTTAATTATAGAACTAAAATCTAGATCATCTCAATTAGGGTTTTATTTTAGAGTTTTGTTTTAGGGTTTTGTACTGCCCCGAAGTACTGTGTATACCCTGAATCTACTATTCAAAGTGTGTCCTATGTTTCCAAACTATGTTTTCTAGTCGAAACGATAGGTTACATGACTATGTTCAGAGATCTAAGCACATAATAACAAAGAAATCAAAATCAGCCCAGATTCAACAAACAACATATAAATTTCAGAAAGCTGAAATTTTCAGCACACCATGGAATAAAATCCGAATTTTGCAGAATTAAATCCCCAAATTTCTAACATCACAGATTCAAGTCATCATGCCAATCATGCATACAATCTCATAATTTTTACTAAATAAAAACTAGCATATATAACAAGAATTCCTTAATCAAGAATCAAGCATTAAGATCAAGAACCCCCTTCTCAAGAACTCTTAATTAGTCATTATCAAGATCTTAATCCTACCACATGATTTCTATCCAAAATCACAGATTTAATCCTAAGCATGCAATCCACAAATCAAGAAACCAAATTGGGAGAATAAATCATGATTTGCACATCAAGAAATTATGGCAAGAACTCGAAGAAAATCCAAGAACAAGGCATAAATATCAAGCCGTCACGAACGGCTTCGAAAAAATCCGATTAAAATCCCGAAGAGAGAAGGTAAACCACTCACCTTAATTTGTAAAAATATTAGGAAAGAAATTCCGGACGACGGCCTTGAATCCGGCTTCAAAAGACCGACGGCTCAACCCAAAAAAAATGGCTCCAAGGGGAAAGAAGAGAGGGAGAGGAAGCAGGCGGCTCGGCTCGGCTCCAAAGAGCAAGAAGGAAGAGAGGAAGAGGAAGAAGAATCTGGCGGCTCAGCTTGGCTCTGGATGGCTGCGGCTCTAAGGAGAAAAGGGAAAGGGAGCTGGCGGCTTGGCTTGGCTTGGCAGCTTGCTCCCTTTCTCAACTTTTTAGGTGGCTCCAAAATAGGAGCCACAAGCCATGAGGGGGGGTTTTATACACCCTCCTCAACCCTAACCCCTTAAACCCTTAATTCACAATCTGCATCTACCTTAAGCCAAAACGAAAACCCGCTAACCCGATAGACTTAAATAATTTAATTAATCTCATTCTAATAAATCATGAATAATTAATTAAATACTCATATGAATATAATTAGCAATTATGCGCACACAACACCAAATTAAATACTCTCAACTATCCAAGCCTAAAAATTTATAAATTCATAAATTTATATTCTACTTACCAGATCTCGCAAGCTCGCTCCGGACCATGAGTCGACTTGGCTCGACCACGAACTAGTCTGTTAGGCTGGAAAATATACATAAAAGGAAAAATAACAAATTTAAATATGGGATATTACAATCCTCCCTCCTTAAAGAAAATTCGTCATCGAATTTCAGAAAAGAAGATAAGGACTCACCACAACATCAAACAATGAAGGATAACGCTCCCTCATATGAGACTGCTAAATCCACCTCAACTGCGGTACGCTCGATCACATGGGACTCATCTCGAATATTCCTCTTCAGCATAGACACATGGAATACTGAATGTACTCGGTCCATACTGGGAGGTAGGGCCAACTCATAGGTCATGGCTCCCCTGCGCCTAAGAATAGGAAATGACTCAATGAACCTAGGGCTTAGCTTTCCTTTCTTACCAAACCTCACTACCCCTTTCATAGGGGACACCTTGAGGAACACCATGTCCCCCTCAGCAAACTCTACCTCCCTAGCCTTTCCATCCGCATATATCTTCTGGCGACTTTGAACTGCCAATAGTCTCTCTTTGATTTGCTTCACTTTTTCCACAGCCTCCTCCACCAGATCAGGTCCCATCATAAGGGAATGTCCTGCCTCAAACCAGCCTACAGGCGACCTGCATATTCGCCCGTACAACGCCTCAAAGGGGGCCTTCCCAATGCTGTTGTGGTAGCTGTTATTATAAGCAAACTCAATCTGAGGTAAGTGCCTCTCCCAACTACCCTCCAAGTCTAAGACACATGCCCTCAGCATATCCTCCAGCGTCTGAATAGTTCGCTCCGACTGACCATCTGTCTGAGGGTGAAATGCGGTACTGAACCGAACCTGAGTGCCCAAGGCTTCCTGGAATGATTGCCAAAATCGAGTCATGAACTGAGTGCCCCGATTCGAGATAATCATAACTGGAACTCCATGATAAGTGACGATCCGATCCAAAATAACCTCGGATACTGCTCGATTGAAAAAGGTCGTCCTGACTAGTATGAAGTGCGATGACTTGGTTAGGCGATCCACCACTACCCAAGTAGAGTCATTGCCTTTCTCGGACTTTGGCAACCCAGTTACGAAATCTATGGTTATCTTCTCTCATTTCCACTCCGGTACCCCTAAGTTCTGGAGTAACCCTGCCGGCTTCAAATGCTCAGCTTTCACTTGCTGACACACTAAGCACCTAGACACAAACTCGGCCACTTCTCTTTTTATGTCTTTCCACCAATAGTTCTGCCTTAGGTCCTGGTATATCTTCGTGGCTCCCGAATGCATAGTTAGGTGGCTCGATGAGTTATCTCCAACACCTGCCTGCAAACCTCGGCCATATCTGGTACCATAATCTGGTTCTTAAATCTCAGGACGTCCTCCAAGTCCATATTGAACCCATTATCTGCATCTCCTCTCTTGGCCAGATCCTTAGTGAGTGCACAAAAGGTATCCTCCTCCTGCACTGCCCGCAGCATGTCAACCAATGTGGACTGCACTCTAAAGTGAGCCACCAGCATACCAGAATCTGATACTGACAAGACTGCTCCGCCATCCAAACATAGGGCCAAGTCCTGAGCCAACAACCTCCTCCTGACTGCTAAATGTGTCAGACTGCCAATTGACTTCCTTCTTAAAGCATCAGCTACCACATTAGCCTTCCCTGGATGGTACATGATCATGCAGTCATAGTCCTTCAATAGCTCAAGCCATCTTCTCTGCCATTCTGCATCAGCACAAAACCCAAGCCGACTCGGGAGATATCACAATAAATAACAAAACCTCTTGAACCCGAGGGTACTGCTAGAACTGGCGTCGATGTCAAGCGGTCTTTGAGCTTTAGAAAGCTCTCCTCGCACCTACTGTCACATTCGAACTTGACCTTCTTCTGGATCAAGCGGGTCAATGGCGCTGCAATCCTGGAGAAATTCTCCATAAACTTTTTGTAGTAAATTGCCAATCCCAGAAAATTGCGAATCTCTGAGACATTGGTTGGCCTCTTCCAGTTCTGAACTGCCTCTATTTTTGCAGGGTCCACCTTTATTCCTTCATTGGACACCACATAACCAAGAAACCCTACGCTCTCTAGCCAAAACTCGCACTTGGAGAATTTGGCATACAACCTGTGCTCCATGAGAGTTTCTAGAACTACCCTCAAGTGCTAAGCATGCTCCTCCCTGCTCCTGGAATAAATCAAAATGTCACCAATGAACACAATCGCAAACTTATCCAGGTATTCCTTGAACACTCAGTTCATCAGGTCCATAAATGTTGTAGGTGCATTAGTCAGCCTGAATGACATCACCAGAAACTCAAAATGCCCATACCTTGACCTGAAAGCAGTCTTAGGGACGTCACTATCCCGAATCCTCAACTGATGAAACCCTGACCGCAAGTCAATCTTAGAAAACCACTGCGCTCCCTGAAGCTGATCAAACAAATCATCATTCCTGGGCAACGGGGACCGATTCTTCACGGTTATCTTGTTAAGCTGTGGGTAATCAATGCATATTCACATGGACCCATCCTTCTTCTTTACAAGAGCACTGGAGCACCCCAAGATAAAACACTGGGGCAAATAAAACCCAGATCAAGCAGCTCCTGCAATTGGGACTTCAACTCCCTCAACTCAGCTGGTGCCATCCGATATGGAGGAATGGAGATCGGCTTCACCCCTGGCTGTAAATTGATACAGAATTCAATCTCTCACTCTTTGTAGGTAACCCTGGCAACTCCTCCGGAAATACATCAGAGAACTCGCATACTGCAGGCGTTCTCCCGATGTCTCTGGCCGCATCTCCACCTTCCTCTGCCACCGACACAAAGGCCAAAAAAATGACTAACACCCACCAAACAGTAACTTCCAGGCCTTAAGAGCTGATATCGCCATCAACGGCTCACCCCTTCCCTCACCCTGGAAGGTAAATTGGGGCATCTCGGGCTTACTGAAGGTCACAGTCTTAGCCTTGCAATCAACTAAGGCGAAATGGTCTGCCAACCAGTCCATGCCCAATATCACATTAAGCTCCAACATCGACAAGAGTGTCAAATCGGCCATCAGCACATGCCCACAAATAACAACCTTACAGCCTCGAAAGACTGTCTCTACCATCACAGAAATGCCCGTAGGTGTAGACACCACAAGGGGCAATTCAAGCATAGAAGATATCCCTGACAACTTAGCAGCAACCAAGGCAGACACAAAAGAGTGCATAGCAATTGGACCGAACAAGACATATGCAATAGCTGAACCTACATCAAGGTTACCTAATATTACTGCCCTGGATGCCTCAGCGCCGTCTTGGTTCATAGTGAACACCCATGCAACGGGCCTGTCTGAACCACCGGCTCGCTGGCCTCCTCCCTGACTTTGACCCCTCTGAGCTACGAAACCCACTGACATTTGTGTCTTTCCTCTGGTCTGATCAGCTTACTGGCTACCTCTTCCAATACAATCCCTCCGGAAGTGCCCAACCTGTCCGCACCCAAAACATGCCTCAGAACGAAATCGCTCTTTGGTCGCACATAACCATGGCCCTTAAGCATAAGGTCGCTCTACATCCATAATTTATATTTCCTGAAATCTAAGAGAAAGATCCTCCAATCAATCCAAAATTTCATCCATAGGGGAAATTTACTCTCAGCCAACCCCTGCAGAACTCTATCAATCGGGCCCCCTAGGATCCCTAGGGCCATCCTAACCATACTGCACCATAAATATTTAACTATATGATGAGACCCAATGAATCATTCAAGATACTAAACAATCATTACAAGGATCTCTAGTCCAAGCACCCATACAAAGGTAGCCCCCCCAAAAATGGTGCACTCTCTAGCACAAGGACATTCACGGCCTCAAGCTGTGCTACCTTGGGACTGTCCCAGTTCCTCCTCCCTACGGAGTGCCTTAGTCAGCTCAGCCACTCGGGCTTGCAGCTGCACAACCATGGGATCTGGTCCCACCTCCTCCTCGTCCTGCCGTGGTCTCCCTCGACCTCGGCCTCGGCCTCGACGCTCAGTGGAGTTGCTATCACTACCGCTCCTTGCGGCATCAAAGGCCTCAATTGATCTGGAAATACCAAAAAAGAAATAATTCAAGATTAAGCAACTGAATTCACCCACTATTTGCAAACCAAACCTCAAGTCGCGCTGAGGTGCATACTTAGCCCATTGGTCTCATTGCATTCCCCTACCGTATACTAACACGCTAGCAATACCCTATACGGTGACAACTCTAGGTTGTAGTCAGACCGAACCACATGCTCTGATACCAACTTTGTCATGCCCCAAAAGTAGGGTCACGTGATCGGCCAAGGTATACGTACCTATACCCCACAGCCTAATTCATGCACATGCAAACATCATAAACAACAAAGTAAATAACAGCTTTTAATAATAAAAGAACCAAAACATATTTTCATTTCAAAATAACAAGGTTTTAAATACATATCTCAATTACGAAAATAAATCGAAGAGCAACAGTTCTTTTAATAAATAAAACTAAATAAAATGTGAATGTCCCCATGGGACTACAACTCCAAATACCAAAACAAAAGTGCATGACAACCTACTACAAACTCGACTATGACCCCTAACAAGGACTGCTATGAGATCATGTGGCTCCTCTGCCCTCCAGCTGCGCCAAGTGCTCCAGCCCACCTCACCGGTTAGGCTCTGGTAAAACAAAATAAAACAACGACAACGGTTGAGTTCAAAGAACTCAGTGAGCAATTTTACCAACCCCCACAAATCAACACCACAGAGATAACAAGAATATATCTATCTCTATAGAGGCAATGTCACAAAGGTGTGACTAGCTACCAGGCCAACAGGCCACCCTTGCCCACGGCATCTAGCTTTCAAAGAGGTGCATTAGGCCGAAGCCCTACCATGCCCAAAGGCAACGTCACATAAAAAATGGGCATCAGGTGAAGCCCTACCATGCCCGAAGGCAACATCACCATCAAAGAGGTGCATCATGCCGAAGCCGTACCATGCCCGAAGGCAACATCACCATCAATGAGGTGTAGCGGGTCGAGTCCCTACCATACCTAAAGGCAACATCACCGTCAAGAGGTGCATCGGATCAAATCCCTACCATGCCCAAAGGCAACATCACCATCAAGAGGTGCATCGGGTCGAATCCCTACCATGCCTAAAGGTAACCACGCACATATCAGGATAATCGGGAAAGGCCCTCCGAACTTATCCTACAGGTTGGGAATTTACATCCAACCACACGGGCGTAGCCCGCAACCCGGCTTCAAAATGAGCCGCTCCGCCATTCCCATGGATATGACGCATCAAGACCTAAGTCAAGATTCCCCTACGGTGTCCTAAGGGTGTCCCCACTATGAAGCGTTTCAACACTTCAAACCCGACCCTTACCCCTTAGACCCGCAACGTCATGAACCCGTGTGGTTTTATTTCATGCATACATTGTAAGTTGGTTCATTAAAATTTGTGCTCACCCTTAGACCCAATTTTAATTATAGAATTAAAATCTAGAATATCTCAATCAGGGTTTTGTTTTAGAGTTTTGTTTTAGGGTTTTGTTCTACCCAGAAGTGCTATGTATACCCCGAATCTACTCTTCACAGTGTGTCCTATGTTTCCAAACTATACTTTCTGGTCGAAATGATAGGTTACACGACTATGTTCAGAGATCTAAGAACATAATAACAGAGAAATCAAAAATCAGCCCAGATTTAATAAACAGAATATAAATTTCAGAAAGCTGAAATTTACAGCACATCAAGGAATAAAATCCGAATTTTGCAGAATTAAATCCCCAAATTTCTAACATCACAAATTCAAGTCATCATGCCAATCATGCATACAATCTCATAATTTTTATTAAATAAAAACTAGCATATATAACAAGAATTCCTTAATCAAGAATCAAGCATTAAGATCAAGAACCTCATTCTCAAGAACTCTTAATTAGTCATTATCAAGATCATGGGAAAGGGAGCTGGCGGCTTGGCTTGGCTTGGCAGCTTGATCCCTTTCTCAACTTTTTAGGTGGCTCCAAAATAGGAGCCACAAGCCATGAGGGGGTGTTTTTATACACCCTCCTCAACCCTAACCCCTTAAATCCTTAATTCACAACCCGCATCCACCTTAAGCCAAAACCAAAATCCGCTAACCCGATAGACTTAAATAATTTAATTAATCTCATTCTAATAAATCATGAATAATTAATTAAATATTCAAATGAATATAATTAGCAATTATGCGCACACAACACCAAATTAAATACTCTCAACTACCCAAGCCTAAAAATTTATAAATTCATAAATTTATATTCTACTTACCCGAGCTCGCAAGCTCTATCCGGACTATGAGTCGACTCGGCTCGACCACAAACTAGTCCTCTAGGCTGGAAAATATACATAAAAGGAAAAATAATAAATTTAAATCTGGGATATTACAGTGTGGACGCTGCCAAGATAGAGGTGGTAAAGGACTAGAATCAGCCGACCAGTGTGACTGAAGTCCGTAGTTTCTTGGGGTTTGCCGGGTATTACAAAAAGTTTATAGAAAACTTCTCAAAAATTGCAGCTCCTCTGACTCGGTTATCCCAGAAAAAGGTCAAATTTGAGTGGGATGAGAAGTGTGAGGAGAGTTTCCTGAAGCTCAAAGAATGCCTGACGTCAGCATCAATTTTGGCTGTACCTTCTAGCTCGGGGGGATTTGTGGTATACTGTGATGTCTCTTGAGTTGGCCTGGGTTGTGTTCTGATGCAGTATGGCAGGGTGATCACCTATGCGTGTCGTCAGTTGAAAGTGCATGAAAAGAATTACCCAGCACATGATTTAGAACTGGCGGCGGTAGTGTTTGCTCTCAAGCTATGGCGCCACTACCTGTACGATGAGGCTTGTGAGATTTATACCGACCACAAAAGCCTCCAGTACTTGCTCACCCAAAAGAAGCTCAATTTAAGGCAAAGAAGATGGCTTGATCTCCTAAAATATTATGATTGTACCATCTTGTATCACCCCGGGAAGGCCAATGTGGTGGCTGATGCGCTGAGCAGAAAGTCCATGGGCAGCCTAGTCCATTTGGCAATCGGGAGAAGGCCGCTAGTGCAAGACTTGGCACTATGCTTGGATGTGGGAGCAGTTTTTTAGCAGTGTCAGCGTCGGGTGCCCTAGTGGCGCACCTGCGGGTATAATCCACACTGGTGGATATGTTGCGTACCGCACAGGGAGAGGACGCCTTTGGTGCCTTGACGAAGGACTTAGTGTAGAGAGGCAATGCAGAGAATGGGTTCAAGTTGGACTCAAAGGGTGTATCGAGGTTCAGAGATCGAACCGTAGTGCTTGATATGGCAGAAGTGCGCAAGCAGGTCCTGGAGCTGGATCATCGTTCCACTTATACGATGCATCTGGGAGCCACCAAAATGTACCGAGACTTAAGGCAGCATTACTGGTGGAAGGGCCTGAAAAGGGAGGTTGCAGAATTTGTATCCAAGTGTTTGGTCTGCCAACAAGTAAAGGCCGAACACCTAAAGCCCGCAGGGCTGTTGCAAAACCTAGAGGTTCCCGAGTGGAAGTGGGAGAAGATCACCATGGATCTAGTGGACAGGGCTGCCTAAGTCAAGAGGTAGATTTGATTCTATCTAGGTGGTGGTTGACAGATTGACAAAGACCGCCCATTTCATACCCGTCAAGACAATCTTTTCTGCGGAGCAGTACGCCAGACTATTCTTGGACAGGATTATGGCATACCATGGTACCCCAGTGATGATCATATCAGATTGCGGTACCCAGTTCACAGCCCAGTTCTGGCAGTCCTACCAGAAAGCCTTGGGTACTCAGGTGCGCTTCAGCACAGCTTTCTATCCGCAGATGAACGGACAGTCAGAGAGGACCATCCAAAGCTTGGAAGATATGCTGAGGGCATGTGTTCTGGATATGGCCGGCAGTTGGGAGAAACACCTACCATTGATCGAGTTCGCCTACAATAATAGCTATAACAGTATCATTGACATGGCTCCTTTCAAGGCCTTGTATAGGCGGCGGTGTAGATCTCCAATGGGCTAGTTTGAGGTCAGAGAATCACTCATGGTGGGTCCTGATCTGATTGAGGAAGCGGTAGAGAAGGTAAAAATTATAAAGGAAAGATTGTTGGCGGCTCGGAGTTGTCAAAAAATGTATGCTGACAAGAAGGCCATGAAAGGGGTAGTTTGGTTTGGGAAGAAAGGAAAGCTAAGCCCTAGATTTGTTGGGTCTTTCCTCATCCTCCAGCGAAGGGGTGCCGTAGCTTATGAGCTGGCCTTACCTCCTAGCATGAGCAGGGTACACCCATTTTTTGATGTATCCATCCTCAGGCAATATGTGAAAGATGATTCGCATGTGATCGAATCTTCTTCTATAGAGGTGGATTTGGCTGTCTCATTCGAGGAAAGGCCGGTGGAGATCCTCGACCGCCAAATTAGAAGGCTGAGATCCAAAGAAATTCCCCTAGTGAAAGTTAGATGGGAGCACCACTCCGGGCAGGAAGCCACTTGGGAGGTAGAGCGAGATATGAGAGAGCGCTACCCTTCCTTGTTTGAAGAACCGATAAGCCCTTATAATTCAACAAAATTTGAGGACGAATTTCCCTTAAGGGGGGAAGGTTGTAAGACCCGAGGTTTCCTTATATAAAATTTATGTTTAGTGCAGTCCACTGGATCGGAGTTAGTCGGGTCGAGTTGCGAAATCGCCGCGAGTAGAAGGTATAATTTAAGCTTTATGAAATTTTATTAGTTAAATGTTCCTTCCTTTTTAAACATAAGATGCCTTAGTATGAGTCGAGTTCAAATCTTGTATGTGAATTTAATCGGGGCTCGAATCGGACTCAGACAGAGTCGAGTAAGGGCTTAAGTGAGGAAGGGCTTTTTAGTGAAAAAAAATAAAAAATAAAAATAAAACCCCTCACCCCAGCCGCTGTACAGCTCAAGAAGGAGCCGCACGTAGCTTGAGGTGAAGGGAGAGAAGAGGATTCTGAGTGGTGGCGCGAGAAATTGGTGTTGTCGTCGGAGATCGGAGTCGTCGTTGCCTAGATCGTCTTCCTTTTTTATCAAGGTGAGTGGTCGAACTTAGTTTAGTAGGGTAGGCGTGTGGCCGACCCTTAGAGATGATGAAACATTGTTTTTCTCGCGTTGGATCTTGTGGATTTGAAGTTCCTCGAGGTTTATGGTTTTCTGACGCAAGTTGTAATCGTGCGATGAATGTTTCTGCATCGTTTTCTTGGTTTTAGGGGCCGACCAACTGAGGGAGAAAGAGGAAAAGTCATGCCAAAATTTTCCCCAAATCCCTCGAGTGGCTTAAACCCCTTGGGTTAATCCCTTTTCATGTGTAGATAATTCGTGAAGTTAGATCTTATGATCTCATGGTCAAATTGTCTTTCCTTTCCCCTTCAAGAAGGTTCGGCCGAACAAGTACCCTTGTTTAGGTATCGGCCGAGTGGAGAGGAGAGTAGATTTGATACAACGTGTTGATTTCATCTCTTGGAAATTATGTTTGTCGATTAAATTGTCAGTTTAGCGATTGATGAATGGATTGTTGATGCTAGTAGATGAGAAAATTGTAGGAGAATATCTTCTTGAATGCGCATATATGACTAAGATTATGTATGGTATATGATTTGTAGAATTTCTTTCATCAAATTATTAATGCTAGTATTGAAACTACCATGATAGATTAATTGTTACCTTCCTGGAATTTATTGAATAAATGCAAATTTTAATTATTTTATTGTTATAATTATGCGGTTATTCATGGTAATAGAGGTAGGTTAATTTCCTTATAACTTATGGGTTGTGAAATGTATGTATTTGGACATTTCTACACTTATGACATGTAGTTCACTCTTGAAATGTGGCATATGACGCTAGAGGACTATTAGGAAACTCTAGGGTGCTTGTTATTTAGAGAAACTCGAATGTAGACAAGCTTGGTCTCACACCTAGGGAACAACCAACGATCAATAGTGTGCGAATGGTAAGGCCCGGAGAAAAGGGCTAAGCACATGTGAATGCCTAGGATTTTAAATAAGGAAACTTTAGGATAGTTTGCTTGTGTGATGTGATTGGGATGGTCAGCCGAGAAGCATGGATAGTCGGAATGACTAATGCTTGACTCGGCCAGTGATTTGGGTCTTGAGATTGCACCAGCGGGCCCACTAGGTGTTAGACTCCCTTGTTGGCTTTAGGTTTTCAACCGTGGTCTTAATCTCGGTTTTTATGATAACAAATATGGAACTAATGATTTCATTGAGAGTGTCTTCAGGTTCCATATCAGTAGCATTCGATGTCCTCGATCGGAAAAATTAGAGAAATTGGACAATCGAAAGGACATTGATCGTCGCGCTCGAGTTCGTCGCCGAAGTTTCTCGAAGATTGACGAGTGCACCAAAGATGCATTGGACGAGCTCAAAGATCACATGGAAATCTCTCCAAGATGATGCTCGTTGAAAGCCGAAATCCGAAAATGAAGCACGGAAGAAATCGGCTGAAAAATACAACTCAACCTAAGTTCAGTCGATCGAGTGGTCGACCGAATAGGGTAAAGTAAAGGGCACCAGCTATTTCGGTCGACCGGTCGATCAACCGACTAGTGCCGAAAAGGGGCAGTAGGTACGTCGGTCGACCGGGTGGTCGACCGATCGAAGCCTAAATTGGGCAGTAGCTCGAGCGATCGACCAGTCGGTCGACCGACCTACGTTTGCTGAAGATGCAAGATCGCATCGGTCAACCGACGGGTCGACCGAAGGTCGAGATCAAAGATCTTGCATCTTGGCGGTCGACCCATCGATTGATCGACCAGAGAGAAAAAATGGCGGTCGAAGGAGCGATCGATCGATCGGTCGATCGACCAATCGACCGACGGCCTGCAACGGATAGAAAACTATCCATTGAGCTATCGTTTCTTCAATAGGGTACAAATATACCCTCATATACTTCATTTAACCTTCTCCTCCCAATCTTACAGAGATCATTGAGTATTCTAAGGGAGATTTAAAGCCTTCCAAACAATCAACGCTTGCGCTCTGCTATTTTCGCGAACACCTTCTCAAGCGCCAACTGCTGCTTCAACTCGGGTTTTGATCAAGCTCATCCCTTGACGAGTTGAAGGCGCAAAAGGCTTGGAAAAGAGCACGATTCTTTGGTTTAATTCTTAAGCTCTTTTGATTGTAAATTTTATCTTTTATTTGAACGATTATCTTTTAATTTGGGTTTACGAAGACCAGGTGTTAGGTCTTCTTGTGTTGAAGTGGTTACCTGGTGTTAGGTGTAAAGCCACTTATGTAAACTTAGTGTTTACTATGATTAGTTTAGTTGTCCCTTTGGGTTGAGGTGGAAGAGTGCTCTCGATAAGAAGGCGGAGACTTACAGGTTTGGAAGTACCTTAGGTCGAGAGTGAGACTCTTCAAGTGAAAAGTCCTCTGTGTAAGGGAAACGTAAATTAATCTAGTAAAACTAGTTTGAAAATCCTAAGCGGGGTGCTTAGGTAGTGGAGTAGGCATTGGGGCCGAACCACTATAAATCTTGTGTTCGCATTGTTTCATTTTGTTGTGCTTTAATTGCTTAATCATTTATTGCTTCCGCATATAATCATTGAATTGCAAATTGCCTAAATGAATTAAGTAAACGATTAAAATTGGATTTAGGCTAATAGATTTAGTAAACACACTATTCACCCCCCCTCTAGTGTCGCCATTTCTCCCTCAATTGGTATCAGAGCGGGTTCGTAGTTTGATATTTCACCATCTCCTCTACACCTGGTCTCGATCTTGACATGGCTCTAGAGTCGGTAGCGTCTACACCTCCTAGGTTCGATGCCTCGAACTTTGGTCTATAGAAATCTAAGATGTACACCTTTCTAAAGACTCAAGGTTTAGGTGTATTTAACATGGTAAAAATTAAATATATTGAACCTAAGGAAAACATGGATGCATGGACACAAGAACAAATTAATATGTTTGAATTAAATGTTAAGGCAACAAATTGCATATATTGTTCTTGTGAAAATAATACCTTTGAAAAGATTATGCACTATACTTCGGCATATGATATTTGGGCTACTTTGAATATGCTATATGATTATGCTAAAACCGAGGAGTTAGAAACTTTTAATGAGGATAGTGATGACAATTGTCATCCTTCCAATGCTAACATAGTTTTTGAAGCCTAAAGTGTCTCCAATCATAGGAGCACTAAAAGCCGGAAGAGAAAGATGATCTGCCATATGTGCCAAGAGAAAGGGCATGTAAGAAAGAATTTCCCTACCATGAAGAACAAGGCAAAGTGGAGGTGAAATGCTTCGACATCATCCTACTCAAATGAAACATCCTCCCTTCATGACTATGAATCCATCTCAAAAGAATGCCTCATGAATGATGACATTGAGGTACACTCCACCTCTTCTACTCAAACTAATCTATCTCTCATGATTTTGATAAATTGATGGATGAATATAAAATCATGTATTCCTTGCTCTTGAAAAAGGATAAGGAAAACAAAAGGATCAAAAATGAGAATTCTAGACTTAGTTCACATGTGCATGCTCTAGAATTAGAAAATGAGAAATTAAAATTTAGCTCATTTGATCCTTGTCATGATATGTTGAAACTTGAGCTTATGGACTTAAAGCTTGAAAATGAAAAATTGAAGAACGATTTCAAAATTGAGAATGAGTCTTTGAAAAATGAAAATGAAAAAAGGAAAAAGGAAAATTATATGTTGAAATCTCAAATGCATGCTTTACATAACTCAATTATTGATTAGAAAAATGAGGTTCTAAACCTAAACAAGAAAGTGAATGAAATGAAAAATCTTTCCTCATTTAAGAATTTTAGTAAAAAGAATGCTCATGCTAATGTTAAATCTCATGTTAGACATTCCACATTTAAACCTCATGGTCAAAATAAAAATGTTTCATCTAAGAATGCTTATACTCATCATGTTTCTCATGATAAGCATTCTAAAAATAAATCTCATGTCCATGTTAAAAATGAAAAAAAAAAGTTTTATAGACATTGTTTTTGTTGTGGTGTTAATGGCCATGCAATCTACGATTGCGCATTCAAGAAGAATCCAAGTATTGCTAAGACACTTTGGATACCTAGGCAAACTAACCCCCAAGGACCCAAAGTCATTTGGGTACCAAAAGTCTCATCTTCTTTTGTAGGGGGAGTTACCACACAAGGATAAGGGAAAGTGATGTGTTGAAGCTGGCCAAGAGTTCAATAAAAGATCCTTACATGATTGCAACTTCAAGATTCTCACCTATGATGCCTTAGTAAGGGTGGCATCAAAGGTACTTTGGTATCATCTCCTATACTCTCTTGATTAAATTATAGTTGGAGTTTGATATATGCTTAATATTAGTAGATTTTCCCCTCTTAATAAAGTTTTAAAAACATTTTTGATTTTTGATTATTCGGTCTCTTCGGAGACCTATGTGGCCTGTAATGGGCCTAAGCAACCTTGCTATTTTAAATCGTAGACTAATTGTGGCTTTCGGTTTTCAACCAATAGGAAGGGTTGGAGATCTTATTTTTCAAAATTTCATATTTTGAGATCTCTTGATTCATTTTGTTATCATGAATGATTTTTTCTCTTCACTATTTAGTTTGATAGCTTGCATGTAGATTTGATTTCATGTTCTATTTATAAAGTATACTTGCAAGTTATGATAAAATGGAAGGCTAAATTGAATAGATTAGTTTGGCTAAATTCATGGGTGAGGTATGTTTTTGGTTATTGCATATTTCTAGTCTAATACCTCAATTTTCATGGTTGATTATGTCTCTGTACTCATGATTAGAATTGCATGTAATCCTTGATTTTTCATGAGTATGTAGAATTTTAGCACTTAGGCAAAGTTCATCAAATGAAACTTGCTCTAGGTTGACACTTACTATAAGAGACATTCCCTTAAGACCAAACTAGTTAAACTTGTTTAGGGACCTTACTTCTCAAAAGGTTTCATATCTTAAGATCCCTTAGATTCATTATGATATCTTGGTAAAAAATTTCTTTAAATGAATCTCTACTATCTAGCATAGGTTAAGGTTTTTATTTGAAACTTTGCATTAAACTTGTGTTATTTAGTATGTTAGCTTGCTAGTAGTCATATTATTTCATTATGATACTAATGAAGTCTACTTGCAAGTTAAGAATTGGAAAGCTATGCTATCTAAAAGGAAATGAAAAAGGAAATGAAAAAGTTGGGCAAATTTTCAAGAAAAATGTATGAATTTGATTTTGCAAAAATCTTAATATAATACTAAAATATGTATGATTTAATGATGTCTCTATATACTCATGATTGATTATGCATGATAAATATTTAAATTTTCATGAGTAGGAAAAATCTTGATAACTTAGCTCATTTCATGATATCTTAATATTTATGAAATTTAACTAGGTTAAAATTCTTCTTTAGAGACTTCATTTTAAGTTAAGAATGAAATGAACATGTTAAGATACACATGATATGATTCTAGATGTTCAATCTTGAAAATTCATGTGTAGAAGAAAATGTGATAACTATATCAATTTAGAGGACTTAAGCTTGAGAAGTTTGACTCAAGTCAACAAATTGACTTGGATACTTGATTTTAAGTCCAAACTTCATAAACATGTTTAGGAATAAATATGACATGTTTCCAAGCACTTAGAATGAAAAATTCATATGGATATGGATAAAATGACATAGATGTGGTTTCATGAAAACCTCTTTTGAACCAAGTTCACCCAAGTCAACAAGTTGACTTAAAGGTCTCATTTTTAATCCATATTTGTGGGAACATGTTTAAATTTACTCATGTTAGGTATCCATAGGTTTAAATTTGAAAAATCATGAGTAAATGTTAATATTGAAACTTAGCAAGTTTCATAAAAAAACTAGTTTAGTTTTGAATGAAACCATGCTAGGTTAATATCTTGACTTAAGGACATAATTTTCATTTCAAACTTAACATATATCCGTTACATGACCATCATGTGGTGTCATGAAAGTTTGAATGAAAATATAACAAGTTTTAAGAATAACTAAAAATTACAAAAATACCATTTCAAACTACATTTGGTAGCAATTTTAGTTATTTCTAGGAAAATATAGAAAAATCATTTTTAAATGATTCTTGAAACTACACTTTCACTGAAAAATCTAGTATCTTCAGTAAAATGTTTAAAACATTTCATCAAGAATCTAATTTATAATGGAATTTTGAACTTAGACTTTAAAAATGCACTGTATTATCCTTGTTTGAGATATCAATCTTTTCGATACTTTGATCTTTCTTCAAAAACTTCAAATGAAAACTCATGTATACCATTTGGATTTCATTTCTAACATCATTCACACAATTTTTTGAGTAAAATTATTTCTAGGAATGATTTTGATATTTTGGATGATAGCTAGAATCCATTTGCTTATTTGAAAACAATATAGGATGAAAAATGGTCTTTGAAAATTCTTTTGAGTTCAAACTTTATTCATGCATTTCAAATGACCATTCAATATTTGATATAAAAAATTTCGTCCAAAAAATTGGTTTAAAAAATATTCGTCAAAAATATAATTTTGTATAAACTTAAAATTTTGATTTTTGAAAACTTGAAGTATAGGTTGACCTAAGTCAACAAAGTGAATTAAAAATTTCATCTTAAGCCCAAACTTGATTCATACACTTACATTCTCTAATGTTAGATGTCCAAGTGTCTAAGTTTGAGAAAACATGAGTAGATAGCAAAACATTGAGACTTAGCATTTTCATGTCTTTCATGCTTATTTCAAATGAAAATTTGCTAAGTTCATATTTGGATCAAATGATTTCATTTCCATTTCAAACTTCTCAAACATGCTTTAAATGATTAGATCTTGTTTCTTTTGAAAGTTTGAATGAAATAAAAATATCATATGAGAACATACATGATTTAATTTTGAATTCAAATACTTAGTTTTTGAACATATCATGTATGAATTTTGTTTCATATTTAAATATTTGTTTTCCATCCCTTTGGTTGAGATTTTCATGTTTCATGAAAATAATCTTTAGAGTCTCAACTTCATGAAAAAAAAAATACTTGTCTTTCATCCCTTTGATTAGATAGACCTTTTTTGCCCTTTTTGATTGATGTCAAAAGGGGGAGAAGAGTATAAGTAAAAAGGGGAGAAAAGTATAGGAAAAGGGGAGGAAAATATAGGAAATCCATGCATATAGATAGGAGGAGTTTAAATATATAAATATACATGTTGATAGGGGGAGAAATCCCTTAGTTGATATCCTTCTATGCTTTAAATGAATATATTTTCTTAAAGATGTTTGTCATCATCAAAAAGGGGGAGATTGTTGGCTTTAGGTTTTCAACCTTGGCCTTAATCTCAGTTTTGATGATAACAAACATGGGACTAATGATTTCATTGAGAATATCTTCAGGTTCTATATCAGTAGCGTTCGATGTCCTCGATCGGAAAAATTGAAGAAATCAGAAAATCGGAAGGACATTGATCATCGCGCTCGGGTTCATCGCGAAAGGTTCTCAAAGATTGACGAGTGCACCAAAGATGCATTGGACGAGCTCAAAGATCACATGGAAAACTCTCCAAGATGATGCTCGTTGAAAGTTAGAACCCGAAAACGAAGCACGAAAGAAATCGGCTGAAAAATATAACTCAGCCTAAGTTCGGTCGACCAGGCGGTTGACTGAATAGGGTAAAGTAAAGGGCACCAGCTATTTTGGTCGATCGACTAGTGCCGAAAAGGGGTAGTAGCTTGGGTCGATCGGGCGATCGACCGATCGAAGCCCAAATTGGGCAGTAGCTCGAGCGGTCGACCAGTCGATCAACCGACCTACGTTTGCTGAAGACACAAGATCGCGTCGGACAACCAACGGGTCGACCGAAGGTCGGGATCAAAGATCTTGCGTCTTGGCGATCGACCCGTCGATCGACCGACCAGAGAGAAAAAATGGCAGTCGAAGGAGCGGTCGAACGACCAATCGACCGACGGCCTACAACGGATAGAAAACTATTCGTTGAGCTGTCGTTTCTTCAGTAGGGTATAGAAAACCATTGGTTCATGAGCAGGCCCTAGTGGCCGGGTGCTATTCTATTTAGTTGGGCTGTTATGGCTAGTTATATGACTGTATGGTCTATACAGGATGGCTCTTGGGGTCGGTTGTCATATCAGGACTAGATTAGATCCCTAACTTTATATTTTCTGACTTATATACATGTGATTATCAGGGATTTATGTGGAGGTTCGGAAGAATCGCTCACTGAGTCCCATATGGACTCACGATTTATTTCTCTTATTTTGCAGAGCCCGACCAGTGAGGTGAGGCTTGGAGTCATACTGCAGCTAAAGGGCAGGCAGTGGCGTAGATCTCGTAGCAGCATCTAGTAGTCGTAGTCGAGATATCTAGGTTTGTTTTCTTTACATACACTAGGAGTTGTTTATTTGAAAATATGTATTCGACTTTAACTCGAGCTGTTTTATTTTGTAGTTGATGTTTCGCAACTCTTTTTAAAATTGTGAACCTTCTTTAAAAAATTAAATAAAAGCTTCATCGTTTTTTTTATTTACATGCTTTCGATTTCTTGTCAGTCAGTGTATGTGGTAGGCTTCAGGGTAGGACATAGACTCTGGCCGGTCACGCGACCCTAAGTTGGGGCGTGATAAAATAACAATAATATAAAGGGTAAGTCCAACAAGAACTTAGTGAGTAGTTTAGCTCTCAATCAACCATGTTTAATACCACAAGTCCATCAAGCAAATTCAATATCACATTAATCAACTACTCATATAGGGTAACAGGTAACATAAGCATCCTCTCAAATAGAACATAAATATCAATGTATGAAACCATTCCAACCATGTAAAGAATATGCATAATGTGCATAACCATCATTTCAAATAAAAAGTAAACAACATAGTACATTCATCTTTTCAAGCAAGCCACCCAGGTCGATCGTTAGTGTGGTGGTGTGTAATATCCTAGATATTAATATTTATTTCTGTCATTATTTGTGATTGTCAGCCTAGCGGGCTAGTTCAAGGTCAAGTCGAGTCGACTCATGGTCTGGTGCGAGCTTGCGAGCTCGGGTAAGTAGGAATTTGAATTATGCGATTTCTTTTCTTGGTTCGGTAAATTTATGTAATTATGTTGTTGCATGTACTTCATTATTAAATTATACTGAATGGGTGTGTATGTGTTTGATGCTTATGTGGGGCATGGGGTTAGATTGAGTTAATTAAGTTTGGTCGAATTAGCGGGTTTGGATTCGGCTCGAGGCAGATGCGGGTTTGCTAAGAGGGTTAGTGGATTTAGGTTTGAGGAGGGAAATATAACCCCCCCCCTTGGCTAGCAGCTCCCTATTGGAGCCGCACAAGCCGCGTGGAGAGAGGAGCCGCCCTCAAGCCCCAACTGCCGAGCCATCCTTCCCTCTTCCCCTCTCTTGGAGCAGCCAGCTTGAGGTGGAGCCGCGGCCCATCTCTTCTTGATCTTGGAGCCGCCGCCCCCTTGTTGAGCCAAGCCGCACCCTTTGAGGCCGGATTCGGAGGCCGCCGTTTGGAAGTTCTTCTCTATTTCTTCTTCCTAATCATGTGAATGGATCTTCCCTCCCCTTTTCGTGATATCCTCGTGTTTTGAGCCGTTCTTGAATTCGGATATTTTTGTGAGTCATTTTTTGTTGATTCTCGAATTCTTGCCATTTCTTTTGCAATTGCCATGCATGAGGAGACCCGAAAACTCCCCTATGGGGCTTGGCAGCCCTAGGATGATCCTAGGGATGCTCGGCCAAGGTGGAACCAAGGGTGCACTTGAGATGTTCGATGAAATGTCTAAGAGAGGATCCTTGTTCGTTTTGTGATCTTGGCTTGGAATTGCTTACCTATTTTGGTTCCTTTAATGTCGACACGTATCTTGTAATTAAATCTCTGATTTGTTTGGTATTTATCATGTTTTACATAGTTATGGATTGATCTTGATGCCTTGGGTGTTCTTGATGTGAGTTCTTGATCATGAAGCTTGAGTCTTGAGTTTATGATGATGTAGATGCATGCTAGATCTTGATTAACAAATTATGAAATTGTTTATGTATGATGGACTTGATAATATAACTCTGTGGTGATGGAAATTTAGGATTTATAATCTGTAAATTTTGGATTTATTTCCATGTTATGTTGAAAATTCAATCTTGCTGGAATTTCATGCTGAATTATTGAATTGAGCTGATTTTGAATTCTCTGTTGAGATAAGAATAGTTCATTGAACATAGTCATGTAACCTATCATTTTGACCAAAAAATATAGTTTGGAATCATAGGACACACTTTGGAAACCCGATTCAGGTTGGGTGCACCAATTTCTGGATGAACAGTAAGCTAAAAACAAAACCCTAATTTTGGTGACGGTAATTTTAATTGCATAATTAAAATCTAAAGGGGGCAGCATAATCGGTTATGAACCAACAAAAATAAGTTTGTGCATGAAATAAAACCTCATGGGTTTATGATGTTACGAGTCTAGGGGTTGAGATCGGGTATTGGGTATTGTAGCATTCCCAATTAGGGCATCCCTAAGACACCGTAGGAGACACTTGACTTAGGTCATGTTGCGTCATATCTTTATGAATGACAGAGAGGCTCAGCATAGGAGCCAAATTGCGAGCTTGGCCGAGAAGGTTGGATGGTTAATTCCCAACCTGTGTTTGAAGGAATAAGTTCGGATGGGCGAATCTCGATTATTCCTACGCCATCTCTTTGGAACAAATTCGGATGGGCAAATCCTGATTATTCTTGCGCTTCCTCGTGGAACAAGTTCGGACGACCAAATCCCGATTGTTCCTGAGTTTCTTTCAAGGAATAAGTTCGGACGAGCAAATCTCGATTATTCCCGTGATATCTTAAAGGGATAAGTTCGGACGAGCGAATCTCGATTGTTCCTTCGCATCTCGTGGAGCAAGTTCAAACGAGCCAATCCTGATTGCTCCCGAGTTTCTTTGTATTAGGATAAGCTTGGATGGGTCAATCCCGATTATCCTAGTATGTTTTGTTGCCTTAGGGCATGGTAGGCTTAGGCCTCTTGTACTTCACCGTTAGGGTGTTGGATGCCTTCGGGAATGTGGTGGCTAGATGGTCTGTTAGCTAGTCCCTCCCTTGTGACCTTTCTTGCTTGAGTCAGGTTTTGCATTATGCTATATTATCTATGTTTGGTTTCTCGTGGGGGTTGGTAGAACCGCTCATTGAGTTATTTTGAACTCACCCGTTGTCGTTTTTGTTTTTTTATTGCAGAGCCTGACCGGTGAGGTGGGCTGGAGCACTTGGCACAGCTGAAGGGCAGAGGAGTCACATTGATCTCATAGCAGTCCTAGTTAGGGGTTGTAGTTGAATCTTTTGTAGTTGTCATGCACCTATGATGGTGATTTGGAGTTGTAGTCCCTTGGGGACGTTTATGTCTTTCATTTCAGATTTTATTTGTTAAAAAGAACTATTGGTCTTTGATTCATTTTATTTCCGCACTTGAACTTTTTGATAAAAACTTTATTGTTTAAATTAAATCTGTTTTGGTTTCTCTTTTATAATAAAAATATGTTTATTTCTTCCACTCTATTTATAAGTTGGCATGTGTATGAGTTAGGCTGCGGGGTATAGGCACGTATACCCTAGTCGGTCACGTGACCCTGAGTTTGGGACGTGACATGGTGTTGACGAGCTTCCCGGTCCATAACTCAAGGACCCGTTGGTCCAATATCCAGGGACCTGTCGGTCCAATAATTCAGGGACCCGTCGGTCCTACGAGTCGGACACTGATCACCTCTGTCTCAGTGTACTTCCTGTTCACACCACCCTAGCCATTTGTGTGGCGAGTGACGAGCTTTCCGGTCCACAATCACAAGCACAACCAATAGTCCAAAAAAAAATAATAGTAAACCAAAAGAAATGAACATACATTCTATGAAGTCATTAAAGGTCCTCCCCCCCCCATATCTCACATGCGTTCAAAACCACTGTCATATATCGACTCATGCATCATTATACAATATCAAATCCATCCTCCAATATATAACCTAAGCAGTAAGTAATTTCTAACGAACATCAAATTAATCTTAACCATGCACCATGTCTCACTTCGCTATGTAATAACAGTAGTTATATACTAAGATTAAAGTTTTCTATAGTCTGGTGTCTCTAGGTTGTCATCTAAAGAAGGAGCATGTTCTAGATGAGCCTAGGTTCATAAATTCCCCATGTCATGTTCCTACAAGAGCGTAGTTTTAAGATTTTCAAATTGAATGAAATAGCTAAAATTTATAAATAACACCCATGAATAGTCTGGTGTCTCTAGGTTGTCATCTAAAGAAGGAGCATGTTCTAGATGAGCCTAGGTTCATAAATTCCCCATGTCATGTTCCTACAAGAGCGTAGTTTTAAGATTTTCAAATTGAATGAAATAGCTAAAATTTATAAATAACACCCATGATACAATCCTCCCTTCATAAGTAATCCCATAATATTCTAAGTTATTGAGTCTCTACTTAAATTTTCTATAAAAAATATAATAGAATACTTATTTATAGAGCTTAGGGCATAATCTAATTTTTCATGCTAATACAAACACACCATTGTTTATCATTACACTAACAGTAGATGCCAATCCAAAAGATGACATAAGTAAATTATGCTAATCCAAAAGGTAACATAAAGGTACTATACTATGGCTGTCGCCCACCCTTTCCTCTTTTATCTTCATCCAAATCAATTCCCATTCCCTGTTGTTACAATCCTGTTAAACCATCACCTTATTGATTTCACCTTTCACTTGCCATTTAACTATACTGTGCAGCCACAAGAAGAAATCAAACATAAATAAATTCCTACCACATAGATTAATTCTTTCACCAACCTTAATTTCTCATTCACCTAATATTACAACCTAAACACACTAATGCTTCTCTGCTTTCACATCCCATTTACCACCTACCTACAGGTTGCAGCCACAAGAAGACAAGCATGCAGCATGCATCATTTCAAAATTTCCCAAGTTTTCCATTATTAATACATCCACACAACACATTACTTCTAAAATTAGCATTTATTCACCAAGGATACTATATATCCACACAACCAAGAAAATAATTCAATTAAAATAAATCTAATTAAAATAAGCCCAATTGTAGCAGGCAGTCACCACAAAGAAATTAACTTTCCAATGCTTAATAATATATACATTGCCCCCAAGTTTAGCGCAAGAACTAACCCATGATTCCATCATCAAATTCCATTGAAGAAGGGATTAAAATCAGCAAGGAATCTTCAATTTTTTCAAGATATGGGGCGACAGCTTGAGTAGAAAACAAGGAGGAAAGAGGGTTAAACCATTCACTATTTGAAGGAAATGAAAGGAAAGAAGAGCCATTGAAATCCTCCGACGAGCCACTGCTCGACCCCTCCTCCTCACATCGCCACTGCTTTCACGAGTGTTGTGTGGCGCCCCAGCCGCACAGCCCAAATTTATAAGTTGAGGTTTAATTTTGAGCCCCAATTTATGCTTTCGCCCCACGCTTATAACCAGACTAACTAAACTCGTTAAAAATCCATTTTAAATCCGATTCGAGTTCCGATAGAACCGTTGGACTCGACTTGGGGTCTACTTTCACCATGACATGCCAAGTTACAGAAATAGCATATATAAAATTTCTCAAAATTTTTCTACGTCAAAAGCTTACCCGAATTCGATCCGAAAATTCTGCTAACCCATTTTACTTAAGTCCACACCTTCCTGCTATAAAACTAAAATAAATTTAATCAAATTTTGGTTATCACATCAAACAAATCACAAGCATAATTAATAATCTAGCGGAAGAAGTATAATAGAATGAAGCATAAACAACAATGCAAACACACACTACAACAAAATTAATTATTATTGTTGGATTAAAACTGATGCTAGTAACTAGCGACGATTTTAATCTAATTAAAATCATTTAATTAAATTAAAATTGACGCAGTATGAGAGCACCGATTTTAATTTTATGTTTATTTTTTCTCACGTATTATTTGATATCCCAGTTCAGTCTTCTCTCCGTAGGTGAGACCATCTCCACACCTCTTTCTTCTTCGTCATCTCCATCCCTTTACCAATCTAAACCCTAAACCCTAATTCTCCAGCTAGCAGTCTCATTCTCGTCATCTCCACACAGAGGAAAACCTTGAACCCTTCTTCTCTCCCCTTATTTCCATCTCTATCTTTCCTAATTAATTCTTCCTCATAATTTGCATCGATCTGCTGTGAAGCCTCGTCATCTCCTGATCTCTCGATTCAGCTTAGATCTATTTCGATCACGCCCTAAACAAGCTGCAGTAAGCCACTTCTTTCTCCAGTTCGATGATTTCTTCCGTTTTCATATTTGCTTTCATAGTATATTGTGAACTATTTCTGGATTTACTAGCTAGTCATGGATGAAAATTACCATGCCCTAAATTCAGGGTCACGTGACCGACTGAGAATACACACTCTTCTTGCCTGAGAATCAAAGTAGTCTTGTTCGGTTCGGTGTCTCTCCTGGTCAAGTGCAAATCTAGTAGGGGGGACCCGCAAAAGATACTTCGATGCTAAAGTTAGTAGATATCCAAGGTGGATATAATGAAAATAGAACATAGGTTACCCGAGGCATGCCGTGTTTGTCAAGCCCCAAAACTGGATCACATGACCGGCCAGAGTGCAATCAAGCACCCCAACGCCTAAACCAACACACACAGGCATTTTAAACATAAACATCTAGAAAGCAAGGTTCTATGACATAAATATGAAATGGTTGATAACAACTCAATACTAAGTGCGAAATCCACAAGACAAGTACTCCAACAATAAATCTAAACAAGAGTCTACAACTTTTAAAACACACCAAATGTCATAATAACTTAGTCTTAAACTTTGAATCGACTCAACTACATCAACCAGTTCACGAGATTGCTATCGGAGTCCGCTGCCATCAACTGCCCCATACCTCAGAATCACGCTCTACAAGACAAACACAATAACAAAAGTGAGTTTCAAAACTAATCAGTAATGTAATGTATTAAGTGAGTTTGGATGCCAGATTAAATAAACAAGTAACATATCTTGATCTGATTCTATGAGAGTTTGTCCTCTAAATGTCCAACCCTTATTTATGGAGTATTTACTAGGCTTATCACCCCTAGCTAGTCTCCCAACTCGGGCTCACTGATCTAGGAAGGCCCTTTAGCAACAGTGCCCAGAACTCGGTCGGGAAGGCCCTCCGACCCATGATCACTCGTACCCGCTAGGTGTATAACTCGGCCCAATATACTGCCCAACATCACCTCGTGTGCGTAACACACCACTCGGCTTGTCCGGCCCAATATCATCTCGTGCGCCATGCGCACTACTCGGCCCAATGAGGCCAATAATGTCTCATGCGCCATGCGCACCATTCGGCCTAATGTGGCTCATTCTTTCCACTTAGAGGACTACCAAACTCCTAAGCCTGCTTGCTTTCCCATATCTTGCGAAACGTCGGTCCGCTTACTATACCCTCATGTCAACACGCAAAAGTTCACTTTACTACTTATATAAAGTTAAAATTTCAAGTATTTATAGCGAGTCAGGAAACGTCATATCGAGCCCGCAACCCGGCTCTCTTTACACGCACATAATAATTTCCAACCTACTGTAAGCATTTAATTTCTACCCGTGCACTACTGTTCAGGTTACAATTTTTCAACATGTATTTACAATTTTTCAGCAATCTATAATTTATTTTCAGCACAAGAAAGATTTTCAGCACATGATATCTATTCTCAACGCAAGAAATATTTCCAGCACATGATATCTATTTCCAGCATACAATATATATATCTCAACACATCTAATTTAAGCATGTATCAAGAAATTTCAGGATACATCACAAAATTTCAGCATACATTATAAAATCTCAGCATATAATATAAAATTCCAGCATGCACTCCATACTCTTACGTCTACTAAGGGTAAATGAAATCTTGCTTAAGGCCATGAAGAAAGCAAGACTAATTTATTAAGTCAACCATACAAGCCAATCAATTTACACAACCACACCTTTCTACCCTAGTTCAGCTGGCCTAGAATCCTAGTTTCCTCTAGGGAAGCCGAAATTTTCAAATTGATGTACCTCAATTAAGGGGCGGCTGCGTACAATTCATGGACTTAAAGTTCCACGTCCAATGCATTAACCAAGCTATCAACATAAACCATGTAGGTTTTCAACAAATTACAAGAAATTTTCAGATTTCACGTTTCTACCATGGGCGGCAGCAAGAGGAAGGAGAGGGTCCATGAGCAAGAGAAAAACCACTCACCAGATAAGAAGGATTGAAAGGAAGATGAAATCCTCACTTTTTGCAGCGTCGGATCTCCGTTTCCTCCACGAAATCCGACCAAAATCGCCTCCACCCAAAGCCCTCACTTATCGCATCTCTCTCTTTTTCTCGGGTTCTATGTAACTGTAGCAGTCGTACGACACCCTATATTGCTTCTTTATTTTATTTTATTTTGGCAAAATTACTAAATTACGTCCAACTTAAGTGATTCACTAAACCGCCTCTATCTTACTTGATTCAAGTCCGAATCCGGATCCGATTGAACCACAAAACTCCACTCGAAGCCCTCTTTAAATCCACGACACATAAAAATTTACACAACCAAAACTCAAGAAGAATTAAAATTCCAAAGTAGCTGTGTCTCACCTCGAGTTGGGAGCTACCGCTCAATCCCGCATGCGCCATCTCGCGTCACGCGCAACCCGCTGAAACCAATGCATAAAAAATATTTTTATTATTTCTAGTAGGTATTACAGTGTTTCTATTTATTGCAAGTGGAGGTGATAACGCTGCACAGCAATCTCGTGGGGATGTTGCTCAAAATGGGTCGAGACTGATCCTGAAGATAGAAGGCTTATATTGGCGTATCCCTCGTGACAAGGAAGGACATGGATGTCCTTGTATGGTCAGGTGGAGCCTCCGGGTGGAGCCATTCGGTTTGGCTCGAGTCAAGTTTAGGAGTATGGCTGGGTGGAGCCCTTGGACGGAGCCGTCTTGTTTGGCTCGATTTGAGTTCAAGAGTGTAGGGTGCTGTTGGGTCTAATCTGACAGGGCCCAGTAGTACTAGACCAGTTCAGAACCCCTGAGCTTGGTTGGAGTCTGTAGGATTGTGTGTCGAGCTCTAAGTAGAGTTGGCTTCACGACTTCAATTTTCTTGTGGCTTTGAGGAATTTCTAGAAGTATTTTTGTCGGGCTGTGTCCAGCTACCATAGAGGCCGAGTTGTATCAAGCGACTATAGATGCCGAGCTGTATCAAGCCGGCCACTACTAGAAATATAAGCTTCACCAACAGCCAATACAGTTGCTGAGACGTCAGTGACGACTATCACAGACGGCACACACAGTTGCAAACGACCATCGCTTATGTGCGCGTCTCTGATAACTTGTGACGACGCACTTCAATCATCACAAGTAATATATCGGCGACAACTGCTAGAGCTGTCACTGACATTAATACATCAGCGATCGTCTCCTCGGTTGTCGTTGATATTTAATTATCATCAATGGCCCGAAGTCGTCGCTAATATCATTAACAACCATCATAACTTCTGTTGCCCATGCCATTAGCCAGTTACGATACGCTTTCAGCGATGGTCTAGTGACGATTAACCGTTGGTAAGCTGTCGTTGGCATTATATCATGTAATTGAAAAAAATTAAAATTTTGGAGATTACTATATACATCCATTTTCACACGATACAATATACACAAACAACCAATTTGCAACCACAAACACAATATACACATGCAAATACAAGCAACCACATAATTTAGGCTTCAATCTAAACCTCAAACGGAGGCTATATATATAAATATCAAAATGTAAGCATCAAACGGAGGCAAAATGTAATAAGTATCAAAATGTAATTAAAATACACTAAAACAAAAATCTCACGATTGCGGTGGAGGATGAGACGACATAATCTCGAGCGACTTGGTTGAGGAGGACGGCTCAGACAACTAAGGTATATGAATGTCAGAGTGAGATGCAATATATCTGACTCAAGAGCGCCTGCATGTTCTTCATCATCTGTCTCTGCTCATCCATCACCTGTCTCAACTCGTCATTCGTTCGTCTATTCTCCTCCATCGACTACCTCTGTTATGTAAGTTCGGTCTGTAAGATCACTATCCAGCTCTAGTCTTGTGTCCTGGAGGGTCGCTCCCCCGCAACGGGAGGGGTCGGTGCCCCAAGTGGCCTTAAACCACTTGTGTCGGCTAGGTTAGGAGAGTTCTTTAGGATTTGAGGTGGGAGAGTTCACTCGGTGTGAAGGCGGAGACTTCCGGGTATGGAAGTGCATTCGGAGAGAGTGTAGAGACTTTTCGGTGTAAAGTCCTCAATTGTAAGAAACTCTTAACTTAGTGGATTTGTGTGTGAAATCCTAAGCGCGGTGCTAGGTAGTGGAGTAGGCGGTGTTGCCGAACCACTATAAATCTTGATGTGTTAGCATTGATTTATTTAGTGTTGATTTCTTGATTATTTTCTCATTAAAGCATATACTTGTAAATGAAATCAACAACTTGTTTAAAGAATTGAACTTAGGCTAAAAATTAAAGGTAAATACTATTCAACCCCCCTCTAGTGTGAACATTCAACTTATAGTATGTATCAAGTCACTCTAACAATGTGATTTATCGCTAGGCTATGGTTGACATGTTTTGGTTGGAAAGGTAGAATTGTAGTTGAAATATACGTGCTGAAATTGTTAGTAACAGGAGCTGAAAATACTTGTTGAATTGTCCATAGTACATGCTGAAATTTTTTAGTTTGGAGGTAGCATTACGGAGCTAAAATTTTCAGCTTGCGGGTCATTTTCCCCTCGCTGAAAAACTCACTTTTATGTCCATATACTTGAGGTTGAATTAGACATTGAACCATGGGTTGTTGAACAAGGTTGGACATAGAAAAATTCAGAATTAGAGACATAATTGAATGCTGAAATTTTTAGCTCACTAGAAATCTTGGTTGCTAAAATTTCATGATTGGGTGATTGATTTCTGTTTTGTCCAATGAATACACACAGGACTGAATCCGGTTGGCTTAGGATGGTAGAGTACATAGCCGAGAGATTGGAGCCCGAGAGAGGTCCGAGATAGGGACTCTCATGTGCGTACCCGAGGTTGTCGGCAAAGCACCCCAACCTTTCGAGAAACTTTTATTGGTGTATATATATGTCTATTTACATTTATTGTGGATGTGTTTGTGCTGGTGCTTGGTGGATGGCCAAGCCGAGGAACGCGTTAGCATGTGGAGCTAATGCCCGACTCGTCGAGTTGATTATGGACCGGGAAGCTCGTCAGGGAGCCACACTGTCGATCAACCCGGACTGGCATTGGTTGGATGTACATTCCGAACCAAATATGGGGGTTATCAGGGCTAGTTGTCATCAGTCCTAGATCAGAGGGCCCAGGGCGGGATGCTCGCTAGGCGGATATCCTAGTGACCGACCGGTGTATTTTCTTATTTGCATTCTATTATGATTTGGCCGATATGGGCCGGTGTGGATATGGGTGCAAGCGTGCACGAGATGGATGTTGGATATTCATATGATTTATCATGATAGATTATTACCATGTTACTACATATTATGTTGGTTATGATATGATTATTATATTGTAACTGTTGGCTTAGAGAGGGCTCGAATCGAGCCACTCACTGAGTTCGTTTTTAACTCATCACTCTCTTTCATGTTTTTATTGCAGATCTTGATAAGTAGAGGTACGATTGTACTTGTATGGCGCAGCTGGAGGTTGCAAGCTCAGGCAACGGATCTCATGACACTTGGGGTCATAGTCGAGTCGTAGAGGGTTTATATTTTTACATATTATCATGTATTTGGTAGTATAACTTGGATCATGTAGACATACTTGGCATCTTTACATTTACATTTGATATATGCATGGTTGTCACTTTCATTTCTGCAATTGGTATGTGTATGTTGGTAGACTTTGGAGTATTGATGCATATACTATGGTCGGTTACATTACCCTAGGATTTGGGGCGTGACACCTCTAAAACATGCCAAATATCAAAAGCGGATTTACAACATGATATTCTACTAAATTCATTTATGATAACCCGTAATGTAAAGCATTCATTGCCTTGGCATTTGAATTAAATGTTTTGATCTCTTCTTGAGACCAATCATCCATGCTCTTGGAGGTTTCCTATGGATTGCAAGAAAATATTTATCCTAGTTTTCCAATAAGCATAATTGTTCTCATCAAAAAGTGGAGGCGCGTGAGTTAAAGTCTCTTGACCTAGTGTGATATTGGAAGCCATAAATGTAGGTTTGATGGTTAAATCTAAGCCTACAACCTTCCTTTGATACTAAATATGAGTTGAATATCCTCACTAGAGGATGGGGTGAATAGTGTGTACTATGGTTAATGTCTATTTTTCACTTTTACTTGTTTAATTTTCACCTTAGGCACAATGAGAATGAATACTTAGCAAGATAATGAAATAGCTATTGAAAATAAGCTAAGCATGCACACATAATAATATCAATGCTAACAATGAGATTTATAATGGTTTTGCAACCTGCCCACTCCACTACCTAAGCACCCCGCTTAGAATTTTAAACCTAATACATATACTAGATGTAGAGTTCATATACAATGAGGACTTTTCACCGAGGAGTCTCCGCTATCAAACAGAAAGCACACTCGCTTTCACACTGAGAGCACTCTCCCACCTCACTCTTCCTAAGGACACTCTAATTCTATATTACAAGGGTAGACTTATGCCTCTATACCAAGGCAACCACCAATCACTCAAGACCTAACCACTTAGATCTCTACAAGCTTTAAATGAGAACAAAAATACAAGTAAAACAATAGTAAAGTGCACATGTATGAAACAAAACTAGTTGGTGCTCTTGCTAGCTTCCTCCTAATCCTTCACGGCCTCAAGATGATGACACATTGAATCAAAGAAGGCTTGAAGATGGGTAGAAGGCTCAAGTATGGTAAGATTGAGAAATGAGGTTTAGAACTCAAGGAAATTGGCTCAATCATTCAAGGATTGACTCCAATGAAGCATTAGAGGTGTAAGGAGGTTGATTCGAGTACCTTTTATAGAGGTCAAAAGGGTAAGGGGTCGAAACAAGCCGTTCAACAAATCTAAAAAGATATGTTGGGAATTTCGATCAACCACCGACCCAATCTCAGTCGGTCAAGATTCGGTCGAGCATCGGCCGAAAATCTATTGGAAAACTAGTAGTCATTCGGTCGATTTTCAGTCGACCATCGGTCGACTTTCAGGCGACCATCGATCGACTGAGGATTGGTCGAACATAGAGGAATAACTCAACTTTTAGCTGAAACTAATTTTTTGTTGATTTTTCGACTGGGGTTCGGTTTCGGGTTTCAATTGGGGTTTGGCTTTGAGTAAATACATGGAGATGGATGGATTGAGGCCTAAGAGGTATTTTACATCAAAATTTAAGCCTAGACCTAACTACCGACCTGATCGCCTTTGAAGCCATCGACACTTGAATTTTCGTAATTTTTTCGACGAACTTCGTGCGCATATCGATCACCCAACATGAAATAAAACACTTGATAAAACCCATTAAGATAGGTTTGTTATCATCAAAATCAAGATGGTGACCAAAGTTGAAAACCTTAGGTAACACTTGGTAGCTTATAAAGGGCTTATGCGACCTTGCCATTCTAAACCTAGGCTAATTGTGGTCTTTTAGTTTTCAACCAATAGGAAGAGTTCGAGATCTAATTTTTTCAAATATTTCATATTTGAGATCTCTTGATTCGTTTTGGTTTCATGATAGTTCTAATTGAAATGTATCATTTCTATCTAGCTTAGGTTGAGATTTTCAAATGAAATGTTGTATTTAACCTTTGCTATTTAGTATGGTAACTTTCTAGTTGTTATATAATCATTGTGCCACTAATGATTTCTGACTTGCAAGTTTATGTTCATTTTAATAGAAGGCTAATTTGAAAGAAATAAAAAGTTTGGCAAAATTTCCAAGAATGAGATATGATTTTGATTTTCGCTAAATACCTCAATATTTATTCTTTAATGTTGTCTCTATGCTCATGAGTTGCATGATAAATGGTTAGAATTTCATGAGTAGAAATTTTTTGACACTTAGGTCATTTCATATCATGATTGTAGATCAAATATTCACACTAGAAGGGGGGTTAAATAGTGTGTAGGTAAATTTTAAGTTCAATTCTAGTCTTTTTGGGTTTTAAGCAAATTCAACAAGCTAACTCAAATTTCTTGAAACTAAGTGTGAGTGGATGCAATTGCTAATGAGCTAAGCACGATTGAAGAACAAACAAGTAATCAAGATAGCAATGCAAACAAGTGAATGTATAGTGGTTCGGCCAATCCTGCCTACTCTACTATATTAGCTTCTCACCAAGGATTTCTAACCTTAACACTTTATAGATATATTATTTTTCTAATAAAACAAAGAGGACTTATCCCTCAACCCTTGAGAAGGGCATCAACACATATTCTCTAGCAAAAACAACATTCTACAAGCACACCTTGCAAGCTACACTTAGAAATTTGAACAAAACAATAGGAAAACAAGTTAAAGGAGCTAAAAAATAAAAGCAAACTTGTAGAGCTCCTTTCAACAGCCTTCTAGACTTCCAACACCTCAAGAAGATGGAGAGATTTGCCTTGAGAGGGTTCAAGATTGAAGATCACAACTTAAGAGAGTGAATGAGAGAGTTAGGGCTTTGAATCATACATTGAAGGCTCAAACACTTAAGGATTAACTCACTGAACAGTGATAGAGGTTAGTGTTGGCCTAAGTTTTTCAACCTTGGTCTTAATCTTGGTTTTGATGATAACAAACATGGAACTAATGATTTCATGGAGAGTTATTTTTAGATTCTATATTAGTTAGTGCACGACGTTCCCAATCGAAAAAATCGGAGAAATCGGCAAGGACACTCGTCGACACTCGGGATTCTTCGGGAAGATAGAGTTTAGGTTTAGGGTGTCTAGAATGTGTTATAAATCCTCATGATGATGCGAAGAAACCCAAAAGCAAAACCCTAATCCCAAAACATGAAAACTTGAAAAATTATAAAAGGCCCTGAAATTCACTAAGCCTAGGGAGCTCCTTGGAGGGCTATATGACCTAGACATTTTCTTGGTACCAAAAGTACATATAATTGTTCCTTAGGTAAAAACTAGATAACGAGATATTTTAAAGGATTTTTTGAAAGCCTTTAGCCTACCCATATTTGACCCGGGAGATTATAAAATTTTTGTTTTTGGGAAATTTGTACTAGACCCCAAAAGTTAGATTTTGATTCTTAAGGATTTTGATTTTTTAGATATTTTTATTGAATCCAAATGGAGGGTATTCCTTATATAACATTTATGTTTTAAAGTTATTAACTTAAAGTTAAGAAACGAGCAAACAAGCAGAAAAACCAGCCTACCAAGCAGTCTGCCCAGGTTCGATCGACTGACTAGTCGACCGGCGAAAGGAGAAGGCATTTCGGTCAATCGACCAGTCGACCGAATGATGCCCGAAATTGGCAAAATGTCTTCGATCGCTCGGCGATCGCTCGGTCAGTCGACCAACGATCGACCGACAATCGATCGGACGGCGGAAAATGGCTAGTTTTCATGTCATTGAGCAATGTTTCACCCGAGCCCACTTCATGGCTCTATAAATATTGATGCCCCAGCCTTCCTTTAACCATCTTGATCACTCCTAACCTTCTTGAGCTATCTTGTGATCATTCCCAATCTTTATTGAGCCAATTCTTGTGGAAACCCTAGCTTTGATCTCTCATCTCTTTGATTGAGCCTTACTTTCATTGATTCATCATCAAATGCATCAAGAGGAAGCTAGGGATCTTATTGTGTTACTTTATTGTTTGTTTTATTGCTCCATTTATTGTTGTGTTTTGTTGTTTATTTCATTATATTTGAGTGTGTGTAAATCTAGAGTGCTAGGTTGATTGAGTTGGTGGTTGCCTCTGTGTTAAGGCTTAAATCCACCATTGTAATCTTAGTTTACTAGGATTAGTTGAGTTGTCCCTTAGGTTGAGGTGGGAGAGTGCTCTCGGTAAAAAGACAGGATACTTCCGGGTGTAGAAGTGCCTTCGGTTTGAGAGCGGAGACTTTCCGATATAAAGTCCTCTTTGTAAGGGAAATAATTAATCTAGTAAAGTTTAGTTTAAAAATTCTAAGTGTGGTGCTCAGGTAGTGGAGTAGGCATTGGGGCCGAACCACTATAAACAATTGTGTTAGCATTGTTCTCTTTGTGTATCGCATTGTTTATCTTCATTACTCGCTTCCGCATTTAGTCGTTGAATTGTAAATTGTCTAAGTAGTTTAAGAAAAAGATTTAAACCGGATGTAGGCGAAAATGAATTAGTTAACACACTATTCACCACCCCTCTAGTGTGCCCATTTCACCAACAATTAAGGGGCCAAAATCAGGCTTGTATTTATTGGGAATGAAGGTATGGGGGCTAAAATAGTCGTTCAACGGATCTAAATAGATCTATTGGTGAATTCGATCGACCGTCGGTCGACCCTCGTGCGGTCGAGATTCGACTGAGGGTCGGTCGAACTAGTTCTAGAAAATTTCTAGAACACTTTCGGTCGATCCTCGGGCGATCGTCGGTTGGCGTTTTCTTGATTTTTTTTCAGTCGGTTTGCGTTTTCGGGTCTCGTCTTGGTTTTTGACTTGGGAAATAGCTGAAATGGGTTTGGTTGATGTCCTAGGGGTATATTACAATCATTTCTAAGCTTAAACCTAGGTTTTGACTTGATCGCCATTGGAGTCGTTTCAACTCGATTTTTTGCGATTTTATAGACAAACTTCGTAGGCATATCATTCTATCAACCTGAACTCAAAACTTGGCAAATGAGTTAGTTTTATGTTTATTATTATAAAAATAGAGAATGAGACCTAGGTTGAACCCTTGGGCCAACAATGATGTTGAATGAAATTCGCCGGGCTAGGTTGGTATTTATTACTAGAGACTTCATTTTAAAGTCTAAACTTGATAAACATGCTTAGATATACACATGGCATGATTCTATATGCTTAAAGTTGAAAAATCAAGTATAAATGGATGAATTGATAACTAGTTCACTTTGACAAACCTAAAATTAAGTAGAGTTGACCTCAGTCAATAAATTGACTTAGAAATTTCATCTTAGGTTCAAACTTCATAAACATATTTAGATTTACTTATATTAGGTGTTTATGGGCCCGTTTGTTTTGCAAAAAAAACAGGGGACTGGATAGGACATCGGCCCGTGTCCTCTGTTTGTTTAGCAAAATCGGCCCCAAGACAGGTTAGTAATCGAGTTCGGGACAGGATAATTATCCACTTTGGTGTACCGAAAAATTACTCGGTACACCAAAATGAGGCGGAGGACACGGCTACGAAATTACTCATTTGCCTTCGAAGAAAACTAAATCCGAGGAATCTCTCGCGTGATACTGTTGCGGCGCTCTCTTCTCTTTCGTGGGGTGCTCTCTTCTCGTCGTCACCGTCCAGGTATGATCTCGAAGGGGTTCGCTTCCCCGGAGCGGTGAGGGCCCCCTCATGTCGCATTCTCCTCGAGGATGCACCTCGCCCCCTCTCAGCTTTTGCTGCCCTCTTTCGCCGCTACACCCGTGCAGGAATGCCTTCTTCCGCCATCCGTGTTTTCGAGTACGTTCGTCGCCACCCGGAAGCCATCTCCCCGGAAGAGGACAACGATGCCTTTGAGCTCCTCATCGACGCCCTTTGCAGGGAGGGCCACCCGAGGGTAGCCGCGGAGTTCCTCGACCGCACAAGGAAGGAAGCTTCAGCCGCCCCTTCTGTTCGTGTCTACAATATGCTCCTCCCATGGGACCAGATGAGAAGAGAGGGAGTTCGCCAACGGTCGTCACCTATGGTACCCTCATCGAGGGACTGTGCCGGATGCGCCGTCCCGAGCAGGCAATCATTCTGCTGGAAGAGATGAGAGCTGCTGGGATTGTGGCCAACCCTATCACCTGTAATCCCATAATCGATGCGCTCACTGAGGACGGTAGGTTCAAGGATGCACTTGGCATGCTTGAAAAGTTACCTCTTTATGGCGTTTCTCCTAATATTTCCACCTTTAACTCCCTGGTGAAGGCGCTTGCAAAAATGGCGACCTTGCTGGCGCCAGCAATGTTCTCAAGATGATGATAGGTAGGAACATTCTTCCCTCAGTGACCACCTATAATTATTTCTTCAGAATTTTCTCCAAGTTTGAAAAAAGTTGAAGAAGGCATGAACCTCTACAGTCTACACCAAGATGATTTATTTAGGATATTCTCCTGATCGACTCACCTACCAGCTATTTATCAAAATGTTGTGTGAGAAAGAGAGATTAGAATTGTCAGTGCAGCTGATTGGAGAGATGAGTAGGAATGGTTTTGATCTGGACTTAGATACAAGTACCATGCTGGTTCATTTGCTTTGTCAAATGCGAAGATTTGAGGAGGCTTCTTTTGAATTTGAGAGTATGATCAAGAGGAATTGTACCACAGTATATTACATATCAGATGGTTGTGAAAGGACTGAAGAGGTCTGGAATGCTAGAATTGGAGAGGAAAGTTTCAGATCTAATGAAATCAGTACGGCACTCTGTGAACTTGCCAGATACTTATAGAGAAAGGAAACGGGATTGCATTTTTGAGCGCAGGAACTCTATCATAAAGAAAGCTGAGATGTTGTCTGGTGCTTTGAAAATCCATAAAGCTAGACTCAAGGGAATCAATTAGACTGAGGAGCTCAATTGAGATAGCTATGGAACATTTGTAGACTATATCGTATGTTATAACTGCTACATTCATACTATGGTGTGTCCTAATTTCTAAGAAAGTTATGTCAGCTTGTTGGTATTTCATAGCTCAGTGCATCTAGATAAATAGTTTAAAATTGTTTACTTAGCATATCTAGTTTTGTGTTAGGCAGAGTCTTGAGCATTGGTGGAGCTTTTGAAGATTGGTGTTGTATATATTAGCATATCAACGCTTCTACTTTCCCAAATTCTCTTCTTTAGATGGTTGTTTATGTTCAGACCAGTTTTGCAAATAAGCTTATGTTAACAAGTCACTTGTGCGACAGCCAAACCTTCTCAAGTTCTCATCTTTTCTTGTTGCTTAGATTGCTTTGGTTTCTGCAGGATGATGACAGCCTAAGGAGGTGGAAGGAGCAGCAGGTGAAAGGAGCAGCAGGTGAATTCTTATCAGTTGTTCATCATCAGTTTGTGCAATCTCCATAATTCCTACTGTGTTCACTGTTGTTCTCTTTCTTTTTAACTTGAGATTTATCCTTTTCATTGTAAGGCTTGTGTGCAATCCATTTGCATGCGAAGAAACTAATGTTTAGTGTGTTTGAGCATCGTTTCCTTGTCAGATTCATCATATGTACATTATTAGTTAATTTAAAGAATTTATTTGAAAGATAATGTTTACTTTGAAGTAACTAGATCTAAACTCAATTAGGATTCATTAATCTTTTCCTTAAAACCCATGATTTTGGTTCAGGTTTCAAATGGAATTTTAACCTTTAACTCAGTTTTAAATTTTGTTAAGTTGAAAAATAATTGAACAAAAAAGTCAAATTTGGTTTTTACTCAGTTTTAAATTTCTAATGTATTAAAAATATTTATAATTCAATTTGTGTATTTAAAATATAAAAGGGTATTTTTGTCATTTTGACTAGTACAGTACTGTGTTATAGTGAAACAAACGCTGGATATGATTGGATATCATGTCCTGTTTTTGACGAAACAAACATGGTATAGCTGTTGTCCCAGGACACTTGGTGTCCTGTCCTTGTCCTTGTTTGGTGTCCTATAACGGACAATTTGCGAACCAAATGGGCCTTATGTGTTTAAGTTGGAAAATTCATGAGTAATGATAAGGTTGATACTTAGCAAGTTTTATGTTAAATAGATTATTTTTGATAGAAATCATGCTAAGTTGAATTCTTAGGTAAATGACATTATTTTCATCTCAAACTTTACATACATGTTTTACATAATCATATCTTGATATTTTGAAAGTTTGAATGAAATAAATAAATGTCATGAGAAATTTCAATTATTTACGAAAATGCCAAAATTGTAGAAAATTGATTTTGAGATGATTCTTGAATCTGCATTTTCCTTAAAAAATCTAGTTTGTAGTATAAACTTTTCAAAATTTTCTAGTATTAATATGATTTAATATAGATTTTTTAAGTTCAATTTCACAACTTGAAACTATCATTTTCGTCAAGTGTTCATTTTTCGATACTTTGAATTTTCGTTAAATTTTCGAATGAGACTTCAAATATGATATTATGATTCTATTTTTGATATCATTTTCACTATAAGTTTAGAAAAATCACTTCTAAAATGATTGATATGTTGACCGATACTTGAAAATATCGATACTTGAGTTAATACATGGTTTCTAGACTTAGAATTTTGTTTGTCATTCCTTGATATCATTTATTACTTAGTCTCATATTTGATATTTGATTTTCATCCCTTGAGTTGAGACTTTCGTGATTTTGAAAAATATTTTAGAGTTTCAACTTTGACTTGTGTTTGACTTTTGTTGCCATTTTTGATTGATGCCAAAATGGGGAAAAAATATAAGTTAAAAGGGGAGAAAACTTAGAAAAATCATGCATATAGATAAGGGTAGTAATAACATATTGATATTCATATTGATATGGGGAGGAGTCCCATGGTTGATATCCTTTATGCTTTATTAAAAAAAAATTCTTAAGGATGTTTGTCATCATAAAAAATGAGGAGATTGTTGGCATAAGATTTTCAACCTAGGTCTAAATCTCCTCTTTGATGATAACAAATATGGAACTAATGATTTCATAAATAAATATTTTTAGATTCCAAGTCGGTTTGCGCGCGACGTCCGCGATCGGAGAAATCGGAAGGAAACTCGTCGACGCTTAGGATTCGTCGAGAAAAGAGAGTTTAGATTTAGGGTGTCTAGACATAATGTATAATCCTCTCCATGATGCAAAAGAACCCCAAAACCTGAAATCGAGTTTCGAAACCCGAAAAATCAAAAATCGGAAAAAAAAATCAGCCACACTACAAGTTTTCGGTCGATCTTCGTTCGACCGACGGTCGAGTGGAGATCTATCGAAGTATTGCTAGAATTTCTAGTAAAAGTTCGGTCGAAGCTCGGCCAGTCCTCGATCAATCGAGATTCGACCCTAGATCGATTGAAGTGCCCAACAGATCCTTTTTGATCCGTTAAAGGGCTCGTTTTGAGCCCATGCCTTTGGGATCTATATAAATAGACTCCAAACTATCCTTCCAAAGTTCCTAACTATTCATTGAGCCATCCTAACACTATTTCCAAGTTTTTCTTGAGTCATTTCATCATAAACCCTAGCTTTGAGCTTACTATCCATGATTGAGCTTTAAATCCATTGTTTCATCATCAGAGGCATCAAGGGGAAGCTAGGATTCAATCGTTTGGAGCTAAGTGTTGTATTATATTGTTTATTGCTCCATATATTTTCATTTTAGTGTTTGTTTTTCATTGGTTTCAAAGTGTGTAAAGACCTAGTGTTGGGTATTGAGTTTAGTGGTTGCCTTGGTGTAGAGGCATAAGTCCACTGGTGTAACTTAGTTTACTCAGATTAATTAGTTTTTGTTATCCTTTAGGGTTTGAGGTGGGAGAATGCTCTTGGTGTGAAGGCGGAGACTTCCAGGTGTGGAAGTACCTTCGGTGTGAGAGCGGAGACTCTAACCGGGGTGGAAGTCCTCAAGTGTAAGGAAACAAATATAATTTAGTAAAGTTAAGTTAGAAATTCTAACCGGGGTGCTTAGGTAGTAGAGTAGGGAAGGGTCCTGAACCACTATAAATTATCGTGTTTGTATTGCTTACTTGTGTGTTTGATTGCTTGTCTTTCATATTCCCTTATAGTGTGGATATTTGACTCACATAATAGACCCCGAGTCATCTGCCACAAGCTTATTATTTGTCACACTCTAAATCCGGTATGATCGGCCAGGATACGCCACGTATTCCGAAGCCTAACCCAACTCAAACACAACAACAATAACCTGAACAGTTGGAGATTTTTTTTTTGAAAAAAAACAGGCATGACATCATGAACCGAACCAAACCAAAACTCAATATGAACACATTAAACAAGTTATTAAAAAAGAGTTCAAATAAATAATAAGACTCCCCAAATAAAAATAAATGCGGAAACCATGACCCGAGTCAACATGACTCAACAACTCAAAGAGACACTAAAATGACTCAGGTATCCTCCTCGATCACGACATGTCACGAGACCCGCTGTCCTGCCGCCACCAGCCGTGCTACTGCACCTCGGTACCTCTCTGATCTAACTCAGGTACTGAAAAAACAGCATAAATAAGGGGTAAGTCCAACTAGAACTTAGTGAATTGATCAGTCCTCAATTCACCAAATCAATCATCATGCATAAAAACATAATATAGCCGATATAAATAACGTAACAATAACGTCAGAAGAAATCAGCAATAATATATCCATAGCTCTATGCATGAAATCAACATCCATCAACAAGTATAAAATATCTTTTTTTTAAAATGACGAACAAGCATCAATAACACATCCGCTACCCTACTCATATCCACAACAATAGGTATAAGCATCCATCAATAGTTATAAACATATCCACAACAATAAAATATGATGAATGCAACATCTCAATCATATGCATGTAATGCATCACCCCAATCATATGCATGCTCTCCGGACCCGTCGGTTCCATATAGCCACATAGGGTAGGTAGACGGGTGGCCGCTGAACTACCACCCAGCTCAGTGCCGTCTCTTTGGGGCATGCCCTTCCCTCACCGGCACTGGCTCTTCCCAGCTTGCCTGTTGGGGCATACGTTCCCCTCACGTGCTCGGATCTCCGAATTGTCTCTTTGGGGCATAATCTTTCCTCACCAGCCGAACTTCCGGAATAAGGCCAACGTTGTCTCTTTGGGGCATACCCTCCCCTCACCAGCGAGGCTTCCGGGAAATGCAACAAGCACATCACAACACCACACACGCAGGTATATAAGCATAAATAAGATGTGCTATCAACATGTAATAAATGGTATGTCAAGTGCAAACCTCATCCTGCCATACATCACAATCACACACATATATATATGTAGAAATATTGCTCATAAATCATGAATGCTCAGCACAATTAAACAACCATAAAATAGAATTATAGCACTGTAAGAAAAGATGCACGTGTATCATGAAAGCAGTGCAAAAAGAAACTCCAACTATACATCAATGAATTGGAACATAATAAAATAACTCGTCATAGAAACCACTGATTTAGGATAAAATTCACCTCACTAAATACAATATCTATGAATCATCTTAGAGCGAATTATAAAAATATATAAAATATGATTTTTCAGCTTGGCACGCAAAATGAGGTGATGCCCAGCTACTGTTTTCAAAATCCAAAGATCTGATAGTGAAACAGACCTCACCAATGAATCTGAAACGTCGATTAGGTGAAAATTTATATATAACATGAATATTTTTGATAACTTTAAGGCCTCCAAATAATTATTTAGAATAATGAGAGAAATGTTTTTAATTTATTTAATAAATGGAAATTAGACTAAAATATCATAAAATTTGCAGAAATTTTACGTTCAACCCAGGATTTCAAAATTCACATGTAAATGCACAATATGTACATCTGTTTATGTCATCTACCAAATCGTCAAGCGTCGTCTCAACTTAGCTGACGTGAAGGTAAAAGGCGCTTGCGCGGCTAATGAATTCATAAATACATATTTTAAAAAGAAAAATAACTATATATGACCGCACCTTTTTCTCTCTCTTCTCTTCTTCCTCCCCACATTTCTCATTCTTCTTCTTCCTCCCCATCTTTCTTCTTCTTCTTCTTCTTCTTCTTCCCAACTGCTGTAACCTTTCTTCTTCTTCCCAACTGCTACAATTTTTCTTCTTCTTCCTCCCCACCTTCCTTGTTCTTCTTCTTCCCAACTGCTGCAATCTTTCTTCTTCTTCCTCCCCACCTTTCTTCTTCTTCTTCTTCTTCCCGATTGTTGCAACTTTTCTTCTTCTTCCCAACCATTACAACCTTTCTTCTTCTTCTTCTTCCCAACTGCTGCAATATTTCTTCTTCTTCCCAACTGCTACCACATTTCTTCTTCTTCCTCCCCACCTTTCTTCTTCTTCTTCCCAACTGCTGCAACATTTCTTCTTCTTCCCAACTGCTACAACCTTTCTTCTTCTTCCTCCCCACCTTTCTTCTTTAGTTGCAGCAATTGGGAAGAAGAAAAGTTGCAGCAGTTGGGAAGAAGAAGAAGAAAGGTTGCAGTAGTTGGGAAGAAGAAGAAGAAGAAAGGTGGGGAGGAAGAAAAAGAAAGGTTGTAGCAATTGAGAAGAAGAAGAAAGGTTATAGCAGTTGGAAAGAAGAAGAAGAAGAAAGATGGGGAGGAAGAAGAAGAATGAGAAATGTGGGGAGGAAGAAGAGAAGAGAGAGAAAAAGGTGGGGTCATACATAGTTATTTTTCTTTTTAAAATATGTATTTATGAATTCATCAGTCACACAAGCGTCGTTTACTTCCACGTCAGTTAAGTTGAGACGGCGCTTGACGATTTGGTAGATGGCATAAACGGATGTAAATGTTGTGCATTTACAGGTGAATTTTGAAATCCTGGGTAGAACGTAAAATTTCTACAAATCTTGTGATTTTTTTGTCTAATTTCCCTTTAATAAATCACTATTACAAATAAATATGATGGCTACAATCAATAAACCGGTAATAAAATCCCTGCCTTCATCTAAACAGAATCACATCACAACCTTCTATTTAATATGATGCAATCACAACCCTCTATTTAACATGATGCAATCTCAGCCTTACATCTAACCAGATGCAATTACCACCCTCCATCTACATGATGAAATCATAGCCTTACATCTAATCAGATGCAGTCACAGCCCTCCATCTAACCAGATGCAATCACATCTCTCCATCTACATGATGCAATCATAGCCTTACATCTAACCAGATGTAATCACAGCCCTCCATCTAACCAGATGCAATCACAGCCTTACATCTAACCAGATGCAATCATAGCCCTCCATCTAACCAGATGCAATCATAGCTCTCCATCTAACCGGATGCAATCTCGGCCCTTCATCTCAACCAACTCAATCCAACCCTTCATCTTACCCAAATCAATCTCAACCCTCCATTTCACTCACCCCCCTTATGTCATCTTCTCCACCCCTCCTTGCCCACCTGCCGCCGCCGCCCTTCCCCGACCGCCAGAGGCGCTGGCACCGATGCTGACACTGACAATGGCGCTTGCCGGTGCACTGCCGCCACCACGCGGCGGTGGCGGCGCCTCGTGCGGCTGCCCGCGCGTGGCACCGACTCCACGCCAAGCGTCGCTGCTCGCCGCACACCTCGCCGGCGCCCACTGCCGCCGCGGTGCCTCACCGGGCGCTACCTCCTTGCGCGACGAGCGCTGTCGGCAAGGTGAACAAGAAGGGGGGTAGAAAGAAAGAAGAAGAAGGAGAAGGAAAAGAAAATAATATTTTATTCCAAAAGGGTAAACAATCTGATTCAATTAAGAAACGATCGATCCGACTAACGATCCGATACGAGAAAACACGTCAAAAATTGATGAAAACCCCGAAACATAAAAACAGCGACATGAATCAAGAATAGGAGAAAAGAAGGCCTAAATTCACTCACCGGACGCAGAGAAAATGGAAGAAAAAAGACGCGCAGGATCTTCCCCGATCGACACCGACGAACTCGCAAAAATCCTGCTCCGGCGGCTCCTCCACCTCAACGATGCCCTCTCTCTCCTCTCTCCTTTGCCTCGGGTGGCGCGCGGCTCAAAACCCCTGGCTGCACAAGCCAGGGTCTAACTTATAGATCCCGATTGGGTCCAAATAACCAAAATACCCCTACCTAAGCTATCCGACTTAAACAGCCTATAACTCATCTGATCTAACTCCGATTCGAGATCCGATTGCACCGCTAAATTCGCCTCGAGACCCTCTATGGCCCTAGCATGCTAAATCATAGAGATAAGACAAATAAAATTTCCTTTAATTTTTCTACATTAAATGCTTACACTGGTCTAATCCTGAAGCTTCCAGCCAATCTGCGCTAACTAGGGCCCACGATCCCCCACCCAAAAATAAAATATTATTATTAAGATTTTTGGGTATTACATTATTGACCCTCGGGTCAAGGCCATGGCAAAGAAGAAGAGAAAGCTCGAATTTGAGCACCAACAAGTGTCCCTCGAAGAGACTTAGAAATTGTTGAAAGCAGATTTAATTAGAGCAATTAGATTCATCATATGGCTGGCAAACGTCATGATAGTTAAAAAGAAGTCAGTGAAGTGGTGGATGTGTGTTGACTTCACCGATATGAACAAATTTTGCCCAAAAGACTCCTACCCACTCTCGAGCATAGACAAACTTGTTGACGACTCCTCGTGAGCTTCAAGGATGCCTACTCAGGCTACAACCAAATCCGGATGCATCCAAAAGATGAAGAAAAAATTACCTTCATTATGGAACACGCCAACTTTTGCTATAAAGTAATATCCTTTGGCCGAAAATTGCACGGGCCATATACCAACACTAGATGAACAAAGTCTTCGAACAATAGATTGGCCGGAACATGGAAGTGTATCTGGACAACATGGTCACCAAAACACCGGGCACTAAAGACCATTGCGATGACCTCGCCGAAATCTTCAACCAGCTCAGATGCTACGCCATTAGATTAAATTCGGGGAAATGTGCCTTCGGAGTCCACGACGGGAAGCTCCTTGGATTCATGCTCATGAACCGAGGAATTGAAGCCAACTGCAAAATATGTCGGGCCATTCAAGAAATGTGCAACCCACAAAACGTAAAAGAGGTGCAGAAACTCATAGGAAGAATGGTTGGCTTGTCGAGGTTCCACTCCAGATCGGCAGACAGGGCCACCCCTTTCTTCAAGATCCTAAGGAAGAAATAAGACTTCTAGTGGCATGAGAAATGCGAACAATCATTCGGGGATCTTAAGAGTTTCCTCACCAGTCCACCAGTTCTGAACAAGCCTCAGCATAGAGAGACGCTTTCCCTCTACCTTACAGTCATAGAAAACGCCCTGAGTTTGGTGCTAGTATGAGAGTAGGGGAAAGATCAAAAACAGATCTACTTCATTAGCAAGGTCCTTCAGGGGCCAAAAATGATGTACCAGGGGTTATAAAAGCTAGCCTTCGCCCTGGTCATGTCAGCCAAAAGACTAAGGTCATACTTCCAGAGTCACCACATTGTGGTATGCACAGAACAAACCAATCAGAGAAATCCTATCTAAGTCTGAGCTTGTTGGACGAATGATATCATGGTTGCTAAAATTCTCTGAATTCTGCATCGAGTACTAGCCGACAGGCCCCATCAAAGCTCGGGCATTCGCAGATTATATCATCGAGTTCACAAACCATGAAGGCAACCCCAACCATGTTGATACAAGGACGTTGTTCATGGACGACGCCTCAAACGAAAGAGGGAGCACAGTTGGGATCATCTTGGACAATGATCAGCGAATCGCCCTAGAGCAAACCCTTCAGTTCCAATTCAGAGCTAGTAACAACTAGGTAGAGTACGAAGCTCTGATCACCGGACTATAACTCACCCATGACATGGGAGCTCGGAAAAGTGATCGTCAACAGCGACTCACAACTTGTCGTATGGCAAGTTAACGACAATTGCCAAGCAAGGGAACCCTCCTTAGAAAGGTACATGTCCCTAGTACAATCCCTAATAACTAACTTTGATAATTGTGTGATCCAGCACATACCTTGGGAGGAAAATGCCCGAGCCGACCTACTAAGCTCGCCAGCACAAATATCCCAAAACAACAGGTCGGTCATCCAAGAAGTCCTCGATCAACTGAGCATTCAAACGGTCGACACCTTGGTTGAAGTCGAGTAGACGACCGATTGGAGGGCCCCTACGTAGCCTACCTCAGGAAAGGAGAGGTGTTGGAACACATCTCAATCCAAAATAAGTTCAGAAGGATGGCGAACAATTACACCCTCCTCAACGACCAATTCTACAGAAGAGGGAACTCCCTGCCATTGCTCAAGTGTATCGGCCAACCCCAAGCGGACACCGTGATAGTAGAATTTTACGAAGGCATATACGGCAACCACATCGGAGGAAGGTCCTTAGCAGCTAAGACCTTTCGAGTTGGGTATACACTTTTGCCCAACCTTGAAGACAAACTGTAGCTTATACGTGATAAGTTGTGACAAGTGCTAGAGATTCTCAAAAGTATCGCAGAAACATCCCAAGCCATTACATAGCTCGAAAATCAGCTGGCTATTTTCACAGGAGGGGCATCAGCCTACTCAGTCATTTCCCTCAGGCCCTAGGACAAGTCAAATACATAGTAGTGGCCATCGACTACTTCACCAAGTTGATAGAGGCCAAACCTTTAGCCTCTGTAGGTATGGCATACCGCGCGTACTCGTCAGCAATAACAACACACAAATTACGAATAAGTAGTTCAGAGAAATTTGCTCGGACCTCAACATGCAACAACTCTTCTAATTAGTGTAGCGCCCGTAGACGAATGGCCTAGCCAAGGCAGCCAACAAGGTCATCCTAACATGAGTAAAAAGAAGCTTGACAAGGGCCACTGGGCCGAAGACTTGCCTCAGGTGCTATGGGATTACAACACGACCACCTAGTTATCCACTCAGGAAACCTCCTACAGATTCATCTATGGAGCCGAGGCCATGATCCCCGTCGAGATTGCAGAGCCCAACCTCTGCAGAGCAACCTTTGACGAACAGAGCAATTCAGAAACCCGTCAAGCTGAGCTGGACCTCATTGAGTAAGAAAGAGAGCTCAACAGGGTCTTGGAAGAAGCCAACAAACTCAAGATAGCTCGGAAATACGACAAACATGTTAGACCAAGGAGTTTCAAAGAGGGAGATCTTGTACTAAGGAAGATCGAACTCTAGAGAAAGCCAACTGGGGAAGGAAAGCTTGCCCCGAAATGGGAAGGCCCATACAGAATCATCAGAGATGTTGGGAAAGAAGCTTACAAAATCGACAAACTCTCCCGACGAGAACTCCTACGGAAGCGGAATGTGGCCTCTTGTGAGGCCTACTACAGCTAAGCACTCTCCCTTAAACTACAAATGGTCGGTGAACTCTTTTTCCATCATTGTGGTTTTTCCCATAGGGTTTTTCCTTCAAAACGTTTTAACGAGGCTCCACCATGCATAGGTCGTGTACCTTACTTTTTCCACATCTCTTTCTGTCCAAATTATATACAACTATATCATCGCGCATAACGAAGGAAATCCCACGATCTCGTGATAGGGACACCCCAAGTGCAGTCCCGACCTCAGCGCTACCACTCCCCGGCCTCAAACGCCACCACCGGTCATAGCACCCTCAACAATTCCAACCGTGGTCCTACGTAACGCTCCCCGCGAGCCTGGATTGACCCCAAGTGCGGTCCTCGGCCTCAGTCACTGCCACCTCTGGGCCCAACACCCTCAATGACCGAAAATGCGCCTCTTGCAAGCTCGATTTAACACCGAGTCTGGTCCTCGGCCCTAAATGCGGCCTAAGTCTCTAAATGAGATCAACTCGCTCTAAATAAGAACGACCCCAAGCATGGTCTTGCCTTACGCTCCACGAGCTCGGCTTGACCCCATACGTGGTCCTCGGCCCTAAATGTGGCCTTTACTCTAAATGAGCACAATGACCCAAAGAGCGCTCCTTGCGAGCTTGGTTTAACAACTAAGTCTGGTCCTGACCACAAACGTCACCACCTCTAGGCCTATCACCCTCAACGACCCTGTCAGTCCTCGGCCTCAATTGCCGCCATACCTAGGCCTAGCGCCCTCAACAACCCAAAGTGCGCTCCTCGTGAGCTCGGTTTAACACCAAGTCTGGTCCTCGGACCCCGGGGCCTCCGCTTCCAAACTTGAACGACTTCGAGGAAGATCGACAACTACCAGATAGGTAACCTCGACAACTACACCGATCTAATCTCAGCCTAAAAGTTTGTCCACAACATCGACGACTGCTGACCCGATGGCACCTGATAAGAACAACTTCATTTTCCATGCTCAACTCTGACATACTCAACCGACAACAAAACACCGGCGTCGTCCGACGCCCAGGCCAAGAACAGGCCAAACATCACAAGAAGTGTGAAAAAGCCACAAGAAAGAAACATCACATAATACACATATATATTCACAAAACCCGCGAAGCGTGGACATATATTTACAGACCCACAAAGGGGAAGCATACAACAAGGAACAACTATTGAAAGAGACAACGATGCATCCTATGGTTATGGGAGATACCGCGGAAGGCAAAAGCCAAAGTAGGATGACTAGAGGAGGTATTTTCTCCCCTGTGATTTCTCAACCTGGCCGAGTCAGCCTGGAATAGTGGTTCAAATAATAAAGGAGGGTGAGATATCGAGTCAGCAGAAGGTCCCAGAAGTAGGGCCAACCCCATGGCTAAAGCTTCCATAAGAAAGGCAAGCACTCAACGCTGCTCTCAAGTTTCGGGCAAAAAAGGTGTGAGCTTCATAAGCCCCATGGTGTGAACTCACTGCAATCCGCTGGCCTTGGGTCCCCAGCCATCTCGGTTGTCACAACTAGCCTCAGGCCTCCCACCTTTCTCATAAGTCCGCGGTGCGAACCCACAAAAATCTCTAGACTACTCACTGCCTGCCCAAGGCTAATTCCTAGAGGCACGAAAGCTAGCAGCACTTCCAACTCCATGCCAAAACTCATACACACAGAAAAAGAAGATGCATGGGTCTTTTATGGACCCAAAACTCTAACGGCACTACCCCACTAACGGAGCCAGATCCATCAATCGGCAACAAGAACTCGAGTGCCTTGGAAATCAACGATCGAAGCTGAGCAGGTGGCGGACACACGAAAAGGAACCCCTTCTTCCTCACAATCGCCACATTAACTACAGAAATCAAAGAGTCACGAGGTGACGAAACCAAAGCACACCGAAATCTCCAACATCAACAAATGGGCTAAGGAAGGAACACGACAAATACTCATATGACAATCTGAGGTCAGAAGTCGACGCAGTACTAGAGCTCGGCACGAAGTCTTCGTACTTCGACCAAGCTCAGGGGCTATAGACTAGACTAGCACTTTCAGCATAGTCGGATCAGGCATAGAAGCGCCCACACTCATGAACCAGTCTCAAGTCAAGCCAAACACCATCGATCCCGGGGTTCCACTTGGCTATACAAGGACACCCACGTCCTTCATTAATTATTAGAGATTCGACAGGAATGAGTGTGACATCTCCAAAATAAACATCAATCCACATATCCCCACGAGATTCAGGGAGACAACATCAGTCTGAATCATCCCTATCCTACACTATAAACAGACACCGCACACATCAAGTATACTACTAAAATTACGACACTACTAAAATTACGACCTTCACCGACAGTCGCGTCCGTTTATAAGCCGTTGGTGAAGACCACCACCAACGAAGAGCGACTGCTCGGCCCATTGCAACAAAGCTATGGCAAATAATAGCATCGCTGATAAGTTAGCAACAACGGCACTCGATTGTTGTTGTTAACATATATATCAACAACGGCGCTACCGACCATTGCTGATATTATTATCAGTCACGACGCCGCAACTGCCCATATGTTGTTGCTGATATCATTATCATGCACAGCTCCGAAACGGCCCAAGTGTTGTTGCGAATATTATTATCAGTGATAGCCCGACGGCCAAGGTAAAGTCGTTGCTAATAGGCTATGAGCGGTTGCTGTAGGTCATCAGCAACAGCTTTGAGGTTGCGGCCTAGGAATTATGATACGCTTTCAACGACGGGGCATTCAAATTAACGGATCCATTGATACATTTATTTAACCTCATACATAACTCACACACCCATACACACATCCATCCATTCACATACACATACATTCACAACATCACAGATACACCCAAATATAGATCAAAACAATTATATTTATAATAATAATTATCAACAATTGTATAAAAAAACTATACAAATCAAAATTATCGTATCAACACAATACGATCAAAACTATCGTAAGTCAAGTATATGTGTAAATAGTATCAAAACACAAGTCAAGTCATGCATAAACAATATCCAAGTCATAAACAAGTTAAGTCAACAGTATCAAATAAAGTCTCATTGCAGTGGAGGATGATCAGGCTCATGCGGCGGGGTCTGCAGTGCTTGAGTATAGACTGGCATGGACTGGGTCAAGAATGATGGATCTAATGTCGGTAGGATGCTACCACCGAAATGACCTGTCATATGTCTCAACATGGCATGCACGTCCTCCAACATCCGACTCTGACGCGCGACCTACTCCTCCAAAACTTCTATCCGGCTCTGATCTTGAGATCGGGATGTGGAGGGCCTCTCACCAAAGACCGGAGGGCTGGGTGCCCCAAGTGGCCCGAGCACGACCTGCGCATGGCCACTGTCTGTGAAGCCATATATGCGGTCGTGGTCCCAGCCACCACCAGCATCGACCCACGCTCGGGCGTCAAAGTCGTCGGGGGTGCCCCCGCGTTGCGTCACCGTCCTAGTGTAGTTCTCCTACACGAGTTTGTATTTTTGTTTTATATTTTTGTTTTATATTTTTGTTTTATATTTTTCCTAATCATAAACTTAAATATAAATAATTATTGCATAATTGAAACAAATATACTTACCATGACGACTGCAACGTAGGTGTCGATGTACTCTCCCGCCCCATGTCCTCGACAGTGTGTCCGCTCGAACACCTCCACTGGAGTGGGTCTCCCATCAGCCATCTCTGTTGTCTACATTTACGAAACAAATACATTAATTAGTACATTGAGAAACAAATACAATATATAATTAAATTTAAGGTATAATACTTACCATACGACTCTTGTGCACTAGAAATGATATAGACCTGCCAGTGTGGAGCGCCCCCCCCCCCGGACATGCAATTTCTAGCTGCAGTCCGGGATACCTCCTACCATCGCTCCATCGACCATAGCGCCACGAGCTGGTCCCAGACATCTGAAGTAATCCACTCGTGGTCGTATCCCTAGTCTCCGCAATGTTTGTGGTCCCAGCTCGGGCCATCGCTTGGGACCAGACCTAGTTCAGTTGGCCATTGTACCACTGCCGAGAAATTGCCTCCCACAGGGTATAAATAAAGGACATCCATTCCTCTGGCCATGTGTAGCGAACCTGCAAAATAATAATATCAATACCAATATTTATAATCATCATGTATATAAAAATTTTAAATATGTACCTTAAATTCGCGCTAGAGCATGTCAACGTGCTCACGAGGCACGTGAGACCACGTGGGCCATGCCCCATGCATGTACCGTCAAATCATCGCTGATACAGTCCTAGGGACATCCTCCTGCTCGAACCTACACAACGAAAATAAAGTACAATATTATATTATGATATAAAGAATTATATAAATTAATAATTCATAATGCATTATCGCTGTCAGCGCACACTAATAACTCTATGTGACTCCACGGCTGGCGGAGGCTGAATCCTGTTTGGCCCACGTGGCCGCCTGCATCTGGATGAACAAGCCTCCGTGGTGGGAGGATCAGCCGTAGGAGCAAGTGCAATAGAATCTGGAGTCTCGCCAATCAGAGACTCTGGCTGACATCCGGCGATAACTTCGACCCACCATAGTTGTCAAATAAGCATATAACTAGATTATATATATAGTAGAGATAGATTTAATAGAAGATATACATTACAATTATTCCTCATCATCTGAGTAATAGTCTTTGAATAATTTTTCTTCTTCTTATTCTTCAAATTCTACTTCTTCATCTTCACCTTCCTCAACTTCATGATCATCATCATCAACGTATTCAACTTCTAATTGAACTAACTCTGTGTCTGCATCCTCGAGTATTGGACTGATACGGTCTACTGCAGGAGGATCCTCTTCTTGATAGAAGTCATATATCACATCAAGTATCGACACATTTTCTCCCGCGGATCAATTCTTCCTCTAGTTATATACTACACGCCAATCTGCTCTATCTTTATTTCAAGCCGGATATTTCGCATAATATACTTGCTCGGCTTGAGATGCCAATATAAAATGCTCATTTGCTGCCAATTTCGATTTGTAGTTAACATCCACAAGTTTATATTTTGGATGAACTTTCATACCCCTATCTGTTGTATCAAACCAATGACATTTAAATAGGATAACTGCTTTCAAGCCAAAGTAGTGCAATTCTATCACTTCCTCCAACAGTCCATAAAAATCCATATCACATTCAACATACATTGTCCCTTTCACGCAAACCCCAACATTCATAGACTTCTTTGTAAACGCATATTCAACCGTGTGAAATTAATACTCATTAACAAAATAATCGCTATAACATGACACTAGTCGCGACGGTCCATTAACAAACTCAAATATTTTCTCATCTATTTTAGCTCTGTGATCTTTGTTGTAAGCCCGAAGCCATGTAGGAAAATCACGATTTTGTAATCTCTCCAAATCCTGATCGCTGTGAGTAGAGTATTTTTGCACCATCTCAATGTCAAATATTCCAATGAATTATTCAATCTCTGGACAATTGAGTAATACATATAATTGTGCTAAATGGTACGCTTCATCGCTTAAGGGTCGAGATAGACGAGAACTGAAAGCGCGACCAGAGTGGCAAAATATATTAAACGGTCATCTGAATGTCGAACTCCCCTATCGTTATTATGTGGAAGATGATCAAATCTTATTTGCACAGTCGATTCAAAGTAAAATGAGGCGAATGTTTAAATTTCTTGGAATATATATGATTCAGATATTGATCCTTCAACAGTTGCAGTGTTCTTTACTTTTTTTCTTCAAACGATTCAAGCATCTTTCAAATAAGTACATCCACCGATATTGAACGGCGCCACCAACTCGTGACTCGTATGCCTAGTCTATTGGTAGATGCTCCATCGAGTCAAAAAAGGCAGGAGGGAAAAACTACTCTAGCTTGCATATAATTTTGACAATATTACTTTCAAGTGTTGACATATCTTTGACTCGGAGGACATTTGCACAAATATTTCTAAAAAATATACTTATTTCAGTCAACGAACCCCAAATATTATCAGGTAGAAGATCTCAAAATGCGATCGGAAGCAATCTCTGTATGAATACATGACAATCATGGCTCTTCATCCGTGATATTTTGCAATCATCAACGTTCACACATTGGGATAATTACATTTGAGGCATATCCATCGAGTAATCTGAATTCTTTGATCCATTAACAAACATCTTTCATTTATTGTTTATTTAACACATACGGGGCCTTCGGCTTAAGATATCGTCTATTGACCTCTTGTAACTCCAACTTCGGCCTCTTACAAAGTATTTTCATATCATGTTGGGCTTTCACATTATCCTTAGTTTTCCCAGAAACATCCATCAAAGTGTTAAAAATATTATCAAACACATTTTTCTCAATGTGCATAACGTCCAAATTATACCGAATTAGTAATGAACTCCAATACGGCAATTCCCAAAATATACTTTTTCACCTAGTTATGTGTTTGACCAAAGCCTGACACTCTATCATTCAGACCAAAAATAATATCCGGAAGCAATGAAACACATGCTAACATTTGTTCTCCACACAACATCGGTGGTGGCTCATCTCTTTTGACTATGCCCCTTGTTAAATTTATTATGATTCCTGCGATATTGATGGTTATCCGATAGGAATCGACGATGATAATCAAAGAATGAGATTTCTCGTCTGCTCTGAAGATTGAATGATTTAGAGTGTTTCATACAATACGGATAAGAGAGTCACCCGTGCGTGCTCCAACCAAACAACATGTCGTAGGCCAAGAAATCATTAATTGTCCATAAGACAATAATTTTTAAAGTGAAGTTTTGCTTCAGGTGACAATCATAAGTGATAGCTCCCTCAGTCCATAATATTTTTAATTCATTTATTAGGGGTATGAGAAACACGTCAATTTCTTTTCGTAGACCCTTAGGACTCGAAATAATCATCGAAAGATAAATAAATTCATCTTTCATACACATTAACGACGACAAATTATAAAGTGTTAGCAGCAATGGCCAAACTAAATAAGGAGTTGTCGAATGACCAAATAGATTAATTAAAATCATCCGTGCATAATCCCAATATGATATTTCTAGTATCCCTAGCAAATGAAGGATAACATCTATTCAAATGTTTCCATGCTTCACTGTTGGATGGATGAGTCAGTAGTGTATCATCACGACTTCTTGCATGTCAACTCATCTAGGGGCAGTTTTTTCCGACATGAATAATCTTTGAAGTCTCGGTCTCAGTGGAAAATACGAAATCACCTTAAACGATATATTTTTCTGTCAGACCGATTTCTTCTACTTTTTAGTCTTATAAAAAGTTGGGTCAAACTTGTTATCTGTAGGTAGTATTTCATTAATCAATCCTACAATCTGATCAAACACAACCCCGTTGATATTACAATCGGCCTTGATGTTCAGGAGTTGTGTCATTGCCAAAAACTTAGTGTATTTAGGATAATTCTCATACAAAGGTTCATCAACAACTTTCAACATCTCGTATAATTATGCAACTTCTTTATTTAGTAATTCAATCTCTACCGCAGGTTGTACCTCTATGACATTAACACTCGTAGTATTTGGTGGCACTGACGTCTTAGTAATTGGTCGCTCAACATTATCATTTAAGTGAAATTAACTGCCAAGATTATCAAGTATCATAGTTCTATATGGATTAGATGGACTCGATGACATCAACACCCGTAGTATCTAGATTCACCAAGTGTTTGAACGACAGGATTGCTCGACGTCCGACTTCACGTGACTCCCCATAATAAGTCCATACAAAATATCTTGGTGCAAATCCTTTGCTATACAGATGCAGAGTGATAGTTTTTCGATCCAAAAATCGTGCATTCGTGCAATTGTGGCACAGACATTAGATTTTATCACCGCTAACGAATTTATAATTTGAATAGGCAAAATTTAGAAAGTAAGTTACGTCTAATCGAAACTCATTCGTTAAAGTTCCATGATCAAAATGTCGGTACATCCAAATTCGATCGCCTGACATGATTATGTCAATCAATGATAATATCTTCAGTTAATGTCTTTAAGTGAGATAGTCCTATTTCATTCAGGATTCATGTTATTCATATTGCACTAGTATTTTTTTAGCCGTTAATTTCATTCTAAATTTCGGCAGTATCTCTCTATAGTTCTCTTAATACGCATATCAATTGGGCGCTTATTGGAGAACAAGGGAGATACAGTAGCCAAAATTTATGAATGAGTATCGGTTAAAAGAAACAACTATGTGCAATATAAATAATTATGTTCCCAAATTATTCAATTAGGGACAATTAAGGAGTTGTACGTCGTATAAAAGATTATCTACTTCGTTTACATGAAATATAACCCCCGAACGGATCTAAGATTTTGTAAAATCACATCCGACTCGTCGATGCGTACGTGAAATGTATCAACTCATCATGATTATTTTCTAAATTTGTGTTCATCGGCGCGAGTCCACAATGGACGATGCCGTTGGTGAAGACCATCATCGAAGTGAGTCCATAATGGACGATGCCGTCGGCGCGAGCCCATAGTGAACGTCGGTGCAATTCCTTAACTCTAATTAGCTAATTAACCTAGGATTAACTAATTGAATTAGCTAATTAACTTAGTATTTAACTAAGCTAGGGTTGACCTAAACTAAATTAATTAGTAGTATTACTTAACCCTAATTAACAAAATAGTACTAATTAACAAACAATTAAATAACAAATTAATTAAATAAAACCCTAAATTAATCAATTAACACATGCATTAATCAATTAACAAAACCCATATTAACAAATATTAATCAATTAAAACATATTAATAAAACCTAATTAACAAAAAATAAAACCCTAATTAATTAACACAAATCATTTAACAGAATAATTAACATATAAACAAATAAACAAATGGTTGGCATGGCCGGAATCTAGGATTTCAGCCATAGCTGGTCGGAGATTGGGCGGAAAAGGGATACCTGAAGGCTCGGGGGCAGAGAAGGGCCAGCGGCAAAACCTATGGCGTGCGAAAGATAAGGGCGGCAGTGATCGACGACAAAGATCGGCGGCGATTCGAGACAAAGGAGCAACGGCGGCGGTGATTCGGCAGCAACAGTAGCAGCGGAGGAGTAGAAAGAAGAAAGAAAGAAATGGGACGGGCACGAACGTAGATAAAAACATCTATTACCAACGGTTGAGTCAGTCGTTGGTAAGCCGTTGCAAATAAATAATAGGAAAAATTAGTGAAAATATCCTGAACTATTAGGTTTTTAACAAATATGTCATATACTTTTATTTATATCAAATTTATACTCGAACTTTCATCTTTGTATCAATTGTATATTTTCGTTAGTTGTGTGTTAAAATAAATATTATATGCTGACGTGGACTGCACAGTCAGCATAAATAAATAAATTTTTTAATCAAATTTTTCTCGTCATCAAATATATTTTCCCGTCGGATCAAGAGACGCGAAGGACCGCATCACCCCGACTTTAAGGAAGAACACAATCCATTCTCATTGTACATCTAAACGTGTATTTTCCCCATTTGTCATTCCTCCTCATCCGTTTTCTTGAAGTAAAAAATACTTAATTTTTCATCAAATTACTATTAACTTAGTGATGAGATATTTAGGTTGTCTATAAATTCATGAGTTCGATCCCTATATAGTGCCTTGTGACGTTGCATCTTCATGTAGATGTAATATCTATAACAAAGCCAATTTAGATTCGGCCACTTAGATTAGGTTTTCTTTCTAAACTTGTTTCATGTTTATATGCACGTGGCGTTCTTGCTTGTTATTTCTTTCAATGAATCATGATAAGATAAAAAAGTATATCAACTAGGCATAGTAGATGTAAACATTTCTCGTAAGGGTTCAACAAACTGGGTTGGTCCAACATTTGTTCGGACAGGGCCACAGAAGTAGATGTAAACTTTGGAGGACTGCATAGACTGGGCTTGTTGAATCAAACATGCTATTGGGCCCAGTGAAAAATTAATCCACATCTGGTCTAGGAGCTCTCTTTTTTTTTTTTTTATTAATTTGAAAAATTGATTTCACTATAACAGGTTCAATTTACATCCGGTCAAGTTTATTAATTAAATCCGGTTCGGAATTTAATTTGAGTCAAAATCCAACAATATGTTTGTGTTTTATTTCTTTAATCATTGTAACTCTTTCCCCTAGGCTATATTCCTTTTCCATTTCAAACTCTTGTAGATATTTCTTCTTTTAATAGTACGTTTGCCTGGATGGGAGTCCTCTTCTTCATTTTTCTAAAAAAGATATATTAGATAAATCAGACATGGACTCTAATTTTCCTAATTTTCCTATAATGATCCGAAGCGGGCTCCTCACGAACTCGGTTTAACACCAAGTCTAGTCTTCAGCCCCAGCGCCACTACTTTCGTCCCCAGCTTCTCCACTTTCAAACACAAACGACTTCGAGGAAGATCGACAACTGCCAGAAAGATAACCTCGGTCTTAGCTTTACTTTTGACAAAGATCTAATCTCGGGCCAAAAAATTATCTGCAACATCCGCGGTTGTCGACTAGCCGACAATTGGCAATAACCGACCCGACGACACCAGACTCGAATAAAGAATTGGCAATACTCCACACTACAGCTGCCAATCAACTCTAATGTCGCTAAGAGCGAGGGAGCCTGATCGATCGGACTCCTTTCTCCCTTGGCATTGCGAGACCTAGTCCAAGAAGACCAAGAATTGTTGTTAACAAAATGGAAGGGGGTGAGATGCCAAGTCGGAGAGGCACTCCTCGGCTAGGGCTTTTAGAAGAAAGGCAACTCAACACCCCTCTCTAGTTCGGGACGAAGGAGACCCCGCTTCATAAGCCTCGTGGTGTGAACTGACCTTAATCTATCAGCCTCGAGTAAGTCACGACAACCTTTGAGCCAGCCCAAGGCGGACTCCCAGAGAAACGAAAACTCGCAGCACTTCCTACTTAATGCCTAAACCCTTGTACGTAGAAAAATGAAGAGGCAGGAGGCTTAAACCCAAGAAAGGCCACCCCTCTATTGGCCATTAGCCACTACCCCACAACAGAGCCATCTCCGTCAACCGGCGGCAAGCACTCAAGTGCCTTGGAAATCGATAGCCAAATCTCCAAAGTCATAATTACTCCCCTTGTCAGAATTAAAGCTAGAGAGGCGGCAGGCACACGAAAAGGCACCATTTCTTCCTCACAAACCGCCACATTAACTACATAAATCAAAGAGCCGTGAGGCGAAGAAACTAACATACACTGAGGTTTTCTACCCTAGCAAATCGACTAAGGAAGGAACACAACAGATATTCATATGTCAGCCTAAGGTTGGAAGTCGGCGCACTGCTAGAGCTCGGTACGAAGTCCTAGGACTCCGACCAAGCTCAGGGGCTATGGACTGGACTAGCACTTTGGGCTCGGACAAAGTAGATCCAGAAGCACTCACACTTAAAAACCAGACTCGAGTCAAGCCAAATACTACTCAGCCCGGGGGCTCCAATATATCGACCATACAAGGACACCTACATTCTTCATTTATTACCATAGATTCAACTGTAACGAACCTGACATCTTCGGGCAAGACCTCGACCCATTACGGGGATATTCTCGAGAGATTCAGGGAAATATCATCGTCCCCCCCCCCCCCCCCCCCCCCCTCTTCGGCATCGCACCGGATCAGGAAACGCTAAGGACCGAATCAAGAACGAATACTAAACACAAATTAAAGAAGAATTTAATTAAGTTAGATTATTTTAATCATTGATGTCAACAAATTTATCTAACATTTCCCATTTCTATCTAATTTCACAGGATTGCTCAAAGTATAGTGCAAGGGGATATGCTCCTCAGGCTTTAATGAACAGCAAGATAGGCAGCACATAGTTTCCTTTTCCATAAAGTAAAAGTTATAACTCTTTCATTCAAAAAAAGCTTTGTATCTAAGTACAAATGCTGCAAAATCTATTTGCATGTAAAAGTAAATGCCCGCAAATAGATTTTGCAGCATAACATTTGGTTGCCCGCAAGTAGAGTTGCAACTTCTATTTGCAAGCGTTTGGTTAGCCGCAAATGAAAGTTGCAATTACACTTGCAACTTGTAACTTGCATCTTACGAATTTTTTCGAGCTAGGTCGGGCATAAATTTTTTCAGGACGGATCGGTCACGATTTTTGTTGGGTCGGGTTGGGACGGGCCGGGCACGATTTTTCGGGCAGGCCACGAATATTTTGGGTCGGGCACGAATTTTTTCGGGCCAAGTCGGGCACGAATTTTTTCGAGTCGGATCGAGTCGGATCAAGTCGTGCACAAAAATTTTTGTGTCGGGCCGGGCACGAACTTTTTTGGGTCGGGTCGAGCCAGGCATGAATTTTTTTGGGTCGGGTCGAACCGGACAGTGCACGAATTATTTTCGGGCATGGTCGGGCCGGGCAGGAGTTTTTTTCGAGCTTGGCCGGGTCGGGCATGAATTTTTTCGGGCCGAACATGAATTTTTTCGAGTCGAGCCGAGCTAGGTCGGGCACGAATTTTATCGGGTTAGGTCGGGCACAAACTTTTTTCAGGCGGACCGGACACAAATTTTTCCGGGCCGGGCCGGGCGCGAGTTTTTTCGGGCCGGGTCAAGCACGAATTTTTTCGGGACGGGATGGACATGAATTTTTGCGGGCCGGGCCGATCCGTGCACGAATTTTTCCGGGCCGAGCTAGGCATAAATTTTTTCGGGTTAGGCCAGGCACGAAATTTTTCGGGCCGACTCGGACCGGATTATGCACGAATTATTCTGGGCCGGTCGGGCACAAATTTTTTTGGGCCGGGCCAGACACGAATTTTTCGGGCCTGGCCGGGGATGAATTTTCCGGCCGGGCTGGGCACAAATTTTTTTGGGCCGAGTCGAGCACAATTTTTTTTGGATTGGGCGTGCACGAATTTTTTTGGGCTGGGCTGGGCATGAATTTTTTCGGGCTGGACCGGGCACGAATTTTTTCGGACCGGATTGGGCACGAATTTTTTCGGGTCGGGCCGAGCCGGGCTAGGTCGGGCACGAATTTTTTTGGGCTGGGCCTAGCACGAATTTTTTCGGGCCGAGCCTTGCACGAATTTTCTTAGACTGACCGAAAACTTAGGCCCGACAGGATTTGCCAGACCTAGTCTGATAAATTAATAATTTTAATTTTTATATAATATTGAAAATATATATATATATAATTATCAAACGACATCAGACCTAAAATTTGACACTACCATCGCGTTCAGTGCGCGAAAATCTACCACTTTGATATTTATCTCATCTCCATCCGACGATTTTAAATCGCACAAATTAATTATTTTTTAATACTTAAATTATTGCATTTGCAGCCCGCAATCTTGTCTTGCGGGCTTTTTAGGCTGCAATTCCATTTGCAGCCCGCAAATGATATTGGAATTACAAGTTGCAACTAGTAAATGTTGCAAAATATTTTTGTAGCCAACTAAATAAATTTGTTTTCTAAATACTGCAACTAGAATTACAGCATTTGCACTTGCGGGTAATCAAACACCCCCTAAGTCTCTGTGTACACCATAAATGTTTCATTTTTTTATTGGTTTTGCTTGCATAGGTGGTATACATCTTTTTTTATTGTTTTAGATTCTAGTTGATCATTAGCATTGCATCAATTAGTATAGTGCATTTTGGAAACTTGGTTTGTTAAAATTGTTAAACTAAAAGCCTATTTTTCATTTTCCAAATACCTAAGCTATGCCACTGGTAATATTTTGATACCTCAAGAAAATTTTATAACTAATAAGTACCTAACGCTAATGTTAACCTGAATGAGCTTTCACCTCAGCATTCTTGACATAGTTCGCTTGCCATGTAATTATTAAAAAATAGTTTTTAATTTATTTTTATAGCGACATAATTTCTTAAATAATATTTTATTATAATACTCAATGATGTGGCAAAAAAATAAATAAAAATATTTTTTAATAATGACATGACAAATAAGATATTTTTTGCCAAAAATACTAACGTGGAGCCTCCACATCAGCATTTTCTATCAGCCAAGCTACAAAGTCACGACGATTATAGTAATGTCTCAGACAATAATAATATTAGGTACTAATTATTTACCAAAATGTACCAGTGCATAGTTTAAATACCAATTTTGTCTTCTACCCTTTGATAAATTTATTATTGTATGATTTTTTACCAAAATTTAAAGAATTACTTCATTTTATATAATTAGATGGGCATTTTCCTTCCTTTACATGAAACTTAAAATAACAAATTGAATATAAATATTTCTCCACTACTTTAGATAGAGTAAAGCTTCCATCAGGAAATTTGTCTTACATAGTAGTGTCAACTTTCAAGATACATTCAAAATAATTTCTGAACTCATTTATTAGCAAAGGTTGCAAAACATATTTTGATAGTTATTCATCTGTAAGGAACCTATTATGCATCGATAATAGGCATCATGTATCTACACACTTGGACTGGACTAGAATTATTGAGCTCGATCGGATTAGACCCAGCAGCACCCCATAACCCAACTCAGATGGCTCCGCCCAAGGGCTCCACCCGGCCATAGATGGACATCCACGTCATTTCTTATCACGAGGGATACGCAATTAGAAGCCCGTCATCTCTGGGATGAGCATCTTCGCCTCCACCTGCAATAAATGCAAACATGATACGCCTCAGGTAACCTAAGTTCTCTATTCTATTGCCTCCACCTTGGAGTCCCACTGACTTGGGCGTCGGAATATCTTTTGCAGGTCCCCCTCTCTGTTGGAGTTGCACCTGATTAAGAAAAACACCGAACCGAACTGGACTACTTTGATCCCCAAGTAGGAATATTTGATGCCCACTGTGGGGCCGAGTTAAGCTTACATCCCCCACAATGGTTGGGATCCAAAACCAAGCGACTGCGGCCGCACGCCAATGGCAACGACCGACGGCGACGATCGACCGCAGCCTGCTGACGCTGAAACAGCGAGGAGTGACGCTCCGGCACTAGCCCATCCTCTCCTTGAAGAGCTCCAGCGTCGAATAAATGATTTGGAAGCAAATAACTAACAGCTAGCAGCCTAAGTCGAGATGCTGACACGGCCCCAAGAAAAACTCCTGGCTAACCACGAGCGATACCGCTCAGAGCATGAGGAGAGCAATCACTCAAAATGGAGGAGGCCAGCTTTCGTCCTTAGCGAAGAGGTCTCCAGTACCTCCTGTTCGAAACAAGACGAAGATTCCAAAGCCATGAAGGCTGGGATTGCCCTTCCTATCGACGCGGGGGCCTTTTGTCGAACACCTAATGGTGATGCTCTGGACTATGATGCTCTATCACGGAGCAACCGACCCCGTACTCTGCAGAGCCTATCCAACTTTCCTGGGCAAAACTAATTTGTTGTGGTTTGCTTCCCTCCCACCGAGATCTATTCATTCCTTTAAGGACCTCTCCTGCGTCTTCCTCAATCGGTTCACCACATCACCGATCTACCATAAAATGGAGAACGCCCTCCATTATGTCAAGCAGGGGCAGCAAGAGCCCCTAAGGGATTATATGAATAGGTTCTAGGCCATAGCGGCTCAAATCCCCAACCTCGACCCACGAGTCAAATTCTACTCCATCAAACTCGGGCTAAAGTCAAACTCTTTGCCGACCAAATCTCCCCGATGGAGCCTAAGGACATGGCCGAGTTTCAGGAGAAAGCTGCTAGCTCCATAAAGATGGAAGAACTTCGAGAAGCTAAAAAGACCAACAAGCAAAATCTCAAGGCCGCTGTATAAGAGAAAAAATCCAAAAGGGTAGGCACAAAAAGTGAAGACCGCAACCGCCACGAGCAGAGCAATGGCAGAGGGCCAAGGTCACCACCTCGCCCGAGTGCCCGATTCAAAAGGTACACTCCTTTGAATATTAGGAAGAAAACCATCCTTCGTGACATCTACCACTCGAAACTTATTAGATACATTGCCAACGCGGGAAAGCAAATGCTACCACCCAACGCCGATATGAGCAAGAAGTGTGCATTCCACAACACCTATGGACAAACAACCGAGGATTGTGTAGTACACGGTGGCAAACTTGAGGATTTAGTTCGTGCTGGACACCTAGACAAATACATCCACTGTCAAAGAGAATGAGGTTAGAGTAGGAGCCGTGACCCTCGACGACGAAGCTGGACACCTCCGAATCCCCTCTCGAGTCATAGGGAGAACAGTTGAACTGATCGCTCAAGAAACGAGCTCCAAGGAGTCATCGGCTACATCGCCGGCGAGTTTGCAGGAGGCGGAGAGTCGAGCTCGACCAGAAAGAGATCTCTTCGGGCAATCATCGCAGTCGGTAGTGCCACTCGCCCATGTTGGCATAAGGCTTTCAACCTTGGTCTTAATCTCTGTTTCGATGATAACAAACATGGAACTAATGATTTCATGAAGAGTTATTTTCAGGTTACATATCGATTAGCGCACGATGTCCCCGATCGGAAAAATTGAAGAAATTGGCGAAATCGGCAACAACGCTCGTCGTCGCTCGGGATTCTTCGAGAAGTTAAAGTTTAGGTCAAGAGTGTCTAGCTTGTGTTGTAAATCATCATGATGATGCATAAGAACCAAAAAATCAAACCCGAACCCCAAAATATGAAAAATTAGAAAATAAAAAATGGCTCTGAAATTCACTAACCCTAGGGAACTCCTTGGAGGGCTATAAGACCTAGTTATTTTCTTGGCACCAAAATTGCCGGTAATTATTTCTTAGGTAAAAACTAGATAACGAGATATTTTAAAGAAATTTTTGGAAGCTTTTAGCATACCCATATTTGACCCGGAAGATTATAAAATTTTTGTTTTTCGGGAATTTGTACTAGACCCCAAAAGTTAGATTTTGATTCTTAAGGATTTTGATTTTTAAGATATTTTTATTGAATTCAAATAGGGGGTAATTCTTATATAATATTTATGTTTTAAAGTTATTAACTTAAAAAAATCAGCCAAACAAAGCAGTTTGCCCAGGTTCGGTCGACCGACAGACGATGAAGGCATTTCGGTCGACCGAACAATGCCCAAAATTGGTAGAATATCGGCAAGCGACCAGGCGTCAACAACCGGTAGAAAAATGCCCATCGACAAGCCATCTTTTTTGGTGGGTTATAAATACTCACCTCAAACTCTCTTCCAAGTCTTTCATGATGCTTTCAAGCCTCAAAAAGTGATCCTAAGCATTTCTACAAGCTTTCATTGAGCCATCCTTGGAAAATCCCTAGTTTTGATCTCCATTTGTTGATTTAGCCTTCAAGCTTCATAGATTCATCTTCTCAAGGCATCAACGGGACTAGGGAGTTTCTTTTGGAGCTAAGTACTTGTTGTTTGATTTATTACTCTAATTATTATTGTATTTTGTTGTTTATTTTCATTGTATATCATTTGTGTAAACCTAGGTCGCTAGGTTTGATTGAGTTGGTGGTTGCCTTGGTGTTAAGGCTTAAATCCATCATTGTAAACTTAGTTTACTAGGATTAGTTGAGTTGTCCCTTAGGTTTAGGTGGGAGAGTGCTCTCGGTAGAAAGGCGAGATACTTCCGGGTGTAGAAGTGCCTTCGGTTTGAGAGCGAAGACTTTTCGGTGTAAACTCATCTTTGTAAGAGAAATGATATAATATAGTAAAACTAGTTTGGAAATCTTAAGCGGGGTGCTTAGGTAGTGGAGTAGGCATTGGGGCCGAACCGTTATAAACAATTGTGTTAGCATTGTTTATCTTGCATTTCTTATTGCTTATCATTTATATCTTGCTTTCGTTTACTACTCGATTTGTGAATTGCCTAAGTAATTAAGTAAACGATTAAAATCGAAATTAGGCGACAAGTTTAGTTAACACAAGTTTAGTCATTTCACCAACAGCCCACACCGGCCTATGTCCAAAACCTCGGTAATATCATTCTTTATGATTGCGGGAAACTTCATCATCAGAAAGGTCCTAGTCGACCAAAGCCGATCAACCGACATCCTTTTTTATGTACATTTGAGAAAATGCAATTAACAGAAGCCTCACTCACCCCATGCAAAGGAGACTTGGTAGGCTTCTAAAGAGAAAGGGTTGACGTCCGAGGAGCCATTTGGCTAAGGATGACTCAATTCTCAGCCAAAGGCGAAAATGACTGATATACAGTACCTAGTCATCAACATCCCCAGCCCATATCATATGACCTAGGACGACCTTCCTTGAACAATCTGAGAGCTATCGTATCCACTCTCCACTTGGCATTAAAATTTCTAGTTTCGGAAACAAAAGTAGGTGTGCTGCACGGCGACCAAAAAGAAGCCTGATGGTACTATAATGAAAGCCTCAAACCAAAGATGGTCGAACCAAAGAAAGAGCCTAATAACCCACAAACACTTTCCACAATCGAAGGCAAACAATCGACAAAAGTTTTCGGACCAAACCTAGGAGGGGACGTATGAAAACAACCCCGGCTCAATCCTTGAAAGAACCTAGGTGGTCATCAAATCGTCGCAACGAGCATAAATAAAGCTCAGACCGAGCACTCTCTTGTACGCACAATTTCTTGGCTATTACTTAATAAAATTACATTCCTCACATATTTCTTTATGTATGTCTAGGAAACACTACGACCATCTCTCCACTTTAATGAGTATCCCATTATTTGAAACCTACTCAACTCTTCGTGTGTGGTCCTGCCTTACGCTCCTAGGCGAGCTCGACTTGAGCCCCCGAGGGTAGTCCTCGGCCCCCAGAGCCGCTACTTTCGACCTCAACGCTCTTACACTACTAGGACTCGATTTTCACCAACCTCGCTTATTGGCTATCACGCCACTACTTCCAGCCTAAGAGCCCTTACTCGGCTCCTCGCACGTGGTCCTGCCTTACACTCCTCAGCGAGCTCAGCTTGAACCCCCTGAGTGCAATTGTCGACCCCCAGAACCGCTACTTCCGACCTTAGCGCCCTTACACAACTAGGACTCAGTTTTCACCATCCTTGCTCGTTGGCTATCACGCCACTACTTCTAGCCTCAGAGCCCTTACTTAATTCCTCGTGTGTGGTCCTCCCTTACGCTCCTCGACGAGCTCGACTTGAACCCCCGAGTTCAATCCTCGGCCCCTAGAGTTGCTACTTCCGTCCTCAGTGCCCTTACATGACCAGGACTTGATTTTCATCAGTCTGGCTCATTGGCTATCAATCCACTAATTCCAGCCTCAAAGCCCTTACTCGACTCCTCACACACAATCTTGCCTTACGCTCCTCGGGCGAGCTCGACTTGAACCCACAGTGTAGTTATCGACCCCTAGAGCCGCTACTTCTGGCCTCATTGACCTTATACGATCATGACTCGATTTTCACCAGCTTGGCTCGTTGGCTATCACGCCACTACTTCCAGCCTCAGAGTCCTTACTCGACTCCTCGCACACGGTCCTACGTTACGCTCCTCGACGAGCTCGGCTTGAACCCTCAAGTGCAGTCCTCGGCCCCTAGAGCCGCTACTTTCGGCCTCAACACTCTTACATGACCAAGAATTGGTTTTCACCAGCCTGGATCATTGGCTATCACGCCACTAATTCCGACCTCAGAGCCCTTATTGGACTCCTCACATGCGGTCCTGCCTTACGCTCCTCAGCGAGCTCGGCTTGAACCCCCGAGTACAGTTATCAGCCCTTAGAGCCGCTACTTCCGACCTCGGCGCCCTTTCACGACTAGGACTCAGTTTTCACCAGCCTGGCTCGTTGGCTATCACACCACTACTTCCAACCTCAGAGCCCTTACTCAACTCCTCGCGCACGGTCCTACCTTACGCTCCTCGGTGAGCTCGATTGGGACCCCCAAATGCAGCGCTTGGCCCTAGAGCCACTATTTCTGAATTTATCATCAATATGCAACTAGCCCAGCTCGACACCAAAGCCCGCTATTACTACTTAACCTCCGAAACAACTTCAAAATTATTACAGAAGGTTCAACCTCAAACAAAAATTTTCCTTTCATAGGGAACCAAGCATTACTGTAATATCTGAGATATTATGGCTAATTGCTATTATTCATTTTAATTGTTTGCCAGTCTAGCGGGCTGATTCGAGGTCGAGTTGAGTCAACTCATGATCTGATGCAAGCTTGAGAGCTAGGGTAAGTAGAAATATGAATTTTGCATTTTCTTTACTTGTCAATTAATTTTTAATGCATGCGCTTAGGCATAATTATGATGCTTGTGTTGAGCATGGGGTTAGTTTGGGTTGAGGGGTTAGCGGGTTTAGATCCGGGCTTGAGGTGGATGCGGGTTAGAAAAAGAGGAGGGTTGTAAAAAGGGTTTGGGAGGGGATTATAAACCCCCCCCCCCATAGGCCTTGCAGCTCCCTGTTGGAGCGGCATAAGCTGCCTCAGCTAAGGTGGGAAAGGAGACACCCTTAAGGTGTTTATGAAAATGCCTAAGAGACCATGTTTATGTTGACGAGTTTTAAATCCCTTGATTTGAATCTTGGCTATGTTCTCATGATGTTGAATTATGTTTGATATCAAAATTATGAATCTCAGCGTGTTAAAGAACTTGATGCATGCTAATTATGTTTAGGTGATAGGCTTTTGATTTAATAATTGTTGTATATGATGGATGTAATATGGTTTGGCAATAAAATATTTTGGGATAATTATTGCTGTGATTTTTGGTTTAACTAATTAAACATCCTGGAATTTAATCATGCTGAGATTTTATGCTAGATTATCATTAATGATGTTGAGATTTGTAATTGCTATTATGATGTGTGGTGATTACTGAACATAGTCATGTAACTTATCATTTTAACCAGAAATCATAGTCTGGAACCATATGACACACTCTGGAAACCAGATTCGGCTTGGGTACACCATAATTGGGCTTAAACAGTAGGCTGAAAATAAAACCCCTAAAATAAAACCTAATTTCAGGAATTTAAATTTTAATTATAGAATTAAAATTCAATGGGCAGAATAAACTGTTTAAGAGCCAACAAGAATTTAAATGCATGAAACAAAACCTCATGGACTGATGACATTGTGGGTCTGGGGCATCGAGAAATTGGCATAGTGTGTTGCGATATTTTCCCAGTAAGAACACCCTAGGACACCGTGGATGACACTTGACTTAGGTCTTGTGGGCACCATATCTTTTATGAATAGCGGAGAGGCTCGGGTAAGAGCCGGTTTGCGGGCTTGAGCCCGGAAGGATGGATGGGTAAATCCCAACCTGTGCTTAAAACGAATAAGTTCAGATGGGAGAATCCCGATCATTCCCATCTCTATCTGGAATAAGCTCGGATGGGCGAATCTCGATTATTCCCATTTCTATCTAGAATAAGTTCGGATGGGCGAATCCTGATTATTCCCATTTCTTTTTGGAATAAGTTCGGATGGGTAAATCCCGATTATTCCCATATTTTTTTCTTTAAGGGTTTGTTAAGGGATAAGTTCGGATGGATAAAACTCGATTATCCTCATAACCCTTGTGAGTGATTTGTATGTCTTTCGATATAGATAGGCAGATAGGCCGATTGTAAATTCACTATTATGTGAATAGGAGTGCCTTTGGGCATGAGATGGCCGAGTGGCCTGTTAGTTAGACATACCACCAGTTTTGCATTCCCCCTATATGAGATAGGTGTATTTATATATGATATATCTCTGTGGTTGATTTTGTGGTGGGGGTTGGTAGAACCGCTCACTGAGTTCCTTTGGACTCACCCTCTCTTTTTTTTTTGCAGAACCTGACCAGTGAGGTAGGCTGGAGCACTTGGCACGGTTGGAGGGCAGAGGAGCATCATTGATCTCATAGCAGTACTAGTTAGGGGTCGTAGTCGAGTCTTGTAGTATTTGATCATGCAATTGGTATTTTAGCATTCTTAGAGTTGTAATCCTTTGGGACATTCGTATGTTTTATTTCAGATTATGTTTCTTGAGAAAAATTGATAAATTTTTTATTATTAATTTCTGCACTCTATTTGACTTGCTGAACTTTATTTCTTTAAATAAAAATAAAAACCGCTATGGTTTCTCAATTATAATAAAACTTGTCTCATATTTTCGCTATGTTTTATTTTGAGTTGGCATGTGCATGGAATAAGCTGCGGGATATAGGCACGTATACCCTGGCCGATCACGTGACCCTAGGACGGGACGTGACAACTACCAACAGTGAAAATTAGGCCACTGAATCAACAAGAGAATGTTGTAAAACAAAAAAAAACAAGCATGTTTAAATAAGCCCACAAAAGAGCAATTGTCAAACACGAGAGGAAATAATTAACCCCAGAAAGTTTTCAAAACTAGTCCACACACAGGCAAGCAAAAAATTCAAACATTTACTGTGGAGAGACTACATCAGCCTTAGTAGGCACAACGGGATCATCCCTCCCCGGAACAATATCCCCCAGTGGAGAATGAGCATTGACCTAGAGTCAGTGGCGGATTCACTGTAGGCCCAGTGGGGGCAGTGGCCCCCGCTGAAATATTTTCCTTTTCTTAAAAAATTTTGGATACCCCCACTAGTTATTGTATAAAGCATGAAATTTATTAACTTTTAATTATTTTAGCCATAGTGTTGTTACCAACTTACCATCAAATCTTTTCATATCTCAGCAATTAATATGTCGTGTGTGCCACACAATTGTCATGCACAGACACCACAGTGCTCAACTCTCACAACTCACAAGTCAAACTAAGGAATTCACACTCATGCCGCTCCGTCGCTCACCTTCACAGTGAACTGGCTGCCAGTTGACTTGTTGATCTCTATCGTCTGCCGAGTGCCGCCTGACTTGCTCGCTGCCACTCGTCGCTCGACGCTCGCTCAATCACTCAGTGCTCACCTTCACAGCTCGCAGCCGCCTGACTTGCTCGTAGGCGTCGCCGCCGTCTTCGGCACGCCTTCACTTGCTCGCTACCGTTTGCCGTCAAACTTGCTCATTGCCGCCTTCACAGCTCATCGCTCAGCGCTAGTTCTGTCTCTCGCCTTCACAGCTCGTCACTCGGCGCTCGTTGCCACTGCCGCTCGGCGCTTGTTGCTGCTGCCGCTCACTGTCACTGTCGCTAGTCGAATCACCTACAATCTCTGTCGAGCTACCGGCATGTATTTTTAGTTTATTGATTGTTACATTCTTCGGGTGATAAGACCGATATTTTTATTTCATTCAATATTTAATTATTTTGTTGTTATTAATTTTTGTATTTTCAACATTATTAATTATTTCAATATTTATCTTTTTTTTCTTAATGATTAAATTGATTGAAAAAATTATGGAGAAATTTATGGAAAGATTTTTAAAAAGAAAACAAATAGATAATGATTTTAATTATAAAAATAAAATACAACCTCAATGTAAAAAAGAATACCTAAAAATTGACTTAGAAAATCTTCCCGTCGATCCGGCTAAACGAATGATATCTGAGTATCATCCTAATCAAAGGGATGAAATTCGACTACCCATTGATTTATTTACTTTTAAAGTTAGTATTGATTCTTCTTGTAGCAACAACAAGTGTTGAAATAGCTTTTTCTACTATGAATTTTATAAAAAATAAACTACGTAATCGGATGGGAGATGAAAGATTAAATGATTGTTTAGTTACATACATTGTGAAAGAAGTATTTGACAACATTGATAATGAAAAAAATTTGCAACATTTTCAAAACATGAAGACTCATCGAGGTCGACTATCAAAATTAGCTTGAACTTGAAGTTTTAAAAAATTATGTATTAGTTTGCCCCCACTAATAAAATTTTCTGGATCCGCCGCTACCCAGATTCACGGGCGAAGGTTTTCCTGCATGGGACCAAGAAAAATCCTCCTCGACCTCAGGATTCACAAGAACACCATCCCTAACTTCGTATGCATGTTGGGAACTCTCTGCCACCGCCGCGGCAAGATCAAGGTAAAGCATTACCAATTCCGCCCAATACTTGCTTTCCACCTCCATTATAAGGGCAGCATACTCAGAGATAACGACATTCAAGCGCTACTTCATCATTTTTCGCCGCCAAGACTCTCTCCGCTTCAACCATCTTGAGCCTCAGTGCTTCAAGCTCTCGAGACTGAGCCTCGAAGTCTCTAGACATAGACTCTCTCAACCTGCTCATCAAGAGTTGGACATACTACCAGGGATCCACCCCTTCGGAAAAACCCGATTGATTAATGGAACAGATACGTAAGGCCAAAAAAGGTTGCCGAATTCTCAATGACACACCAGCTACCACCTCTACCTCCGGCAACACAAACTCATCCCCCCCGTTAGACAGTAGCCGCTTGAGGAAGCAAGCTTCCATCGGAGACCCTAGCTCTTTTTCGGCACCTCGAAGGTGAGCCAAGGAGGATTGGAGAGTCCGAAGACGCCGACAACCCAGCCACCTCTGCCCGAGCCCTAGGAACTCCTGGATTCCGAGACCGCGAAGCCCTCATAAGTTTCAACAAACTATCCACTAACGAATTCTTCCTAATCTAGTTTGAAGTGCTCTACCATATTTTCGCTAGTCGGGCGTGCATGCCTCTACCTTCGGCAATGAAAACATCTCACCTGCACGACGGAAAGATTATGAACAATAGAAGAGCACCTGGTAGTTATGGTATGACTAAATGGATCGTGAAGAAGGCAAACCTAAAAGCCAACACCAATGATTCAGAAATTAAAGCAGAACACCAAGAACACTTATCGAAGGGGGTTAGCAACGGAAGAGCAAGGAAACCATCCAAGAGAACACCGGCAAAAACCTACTAAAAATGAACGCCAAAGAACGCAAGAAAGGCTTGAAACAAGGAGGGAAAGAGTCACATTATAGGCCGAAGAATGAGAACACCTCTATCCAACAGGCAGCAACGAGGACACACTACTAGAATAATGGTTTTCAGCATCAAGGCTCACCGACGGCTGCCCAGGCTGTTAGAAAAATCCACAACTTTTTGGCGATCGCAGCGGTCGTGGCTGATGTAACCAAATCTGCCACGGCTCACAAACGGCTGCCTAAGGCCGTCGCTCATATCCGATGGTGCGCACGGGGCGCGAAATGAAATAACTTTGTAGCCACTGCTTAGCGAGGGCCTAGAGGCCGTCGGTGACATAAATAACTTAGTAGCCACGACTAACATCGGTCACCGCTTATTAATTGATGGCGCGAATGCGGCGCGGAAATAAAAAACTTGTAATCGACGGCTTAGAGAGAGCCACTTCGATCGTCGGTGATGTAATAATTAGGCAACCACGGTTTACTGACGGATGACGGGCCATCAGTAATAAACCTTTTTATTTGCGTTCGCGCTCGATCCTTCCTCTTTCTCCTTCTCTTCTTCTCTCCCGCTGGTGTCGATGTTGTCGTCGCCACCACTGTTGATGTCGCGCCTCGCCGCTGCCCTCGCTGCCCGTCGTCGCCCATTGTTGGTTCCGACCCTACACCGTCTGTGCCGCTGAACGGAGGTATTCTCCACCTCCACCGCCCCCCTTTTTCTCCATCGCCACCAGTGTCAGCGTCTACATGACAGACGTCGTCATTGGAAAACGGTGTCGACATGTAGATGTTGACGCCAAATTTGGACCGAATCCCTTGGCCCCGACAGACTACTATTCGATCGATTAGCGGTTTAATCCCTAATCTTTGATTAGGGTAATTAACACTCATCAAATATTAGGGTTTAATATATCGAAAAAGACTGCCCCTATATGAGTTGGCATGTAAGAAGTCGTGATGATACAATAATGACTCATCCATCCAATAGTGAAGAATGGAAATATTTGGATAAATGTTATCCTTCATTTGATAGGGATACTTGAAATATCAGATTGGAATTGTGCACGGATGATTTTAATCTGTTTGGTAATTTGGAAACTCCGTATTCAGTTTGGCTAGTGCTGCTAATAATTTATAATTTGTTGTCGTCAATATGTATGAAAGATGAATTTATCTATCTTTCGGTGATTATTCTGGCTCCTAGGGGTCCTCCGAAAGAAAATGACTGAAATTTATCTATTATATATAATCTAATTATATTTATATTTGACAGCTATGGTTCGAGAAGTGTGTGCCTGAGGAGGCATTCCTCACAAGACTACCCCCCGACGATTGACACCTGCCACCCCTATATCCACTATCCCTTCACCTACACAAACCATCCCCCCGCCTTTAGCCATCGTCGACCCTTCACCGACACCTACTATCCCCCACCTCCGTCCACCATCCCCCCACCTAATTCAGCCACCATCCCTTCAGCCGATCCAAGCCCATCGACATCGAGATGTAGGCCACAAGAGCCTAATATAATTCTCCCTCCACTACCCAAGGGAGAGTTGCGCAAATTAGTTAGTCTGCGCGGAAGAAGGTAAGTAGATGCATTAATTATTCCTTATAATTTATTTATAATTCAATATATCATAATATAGAATTGTACTATATTTGGTGTAGGTTTGAGCAGGAGGACATCCCATGCACGATAGCGGGAATGATTCGACGATTTATGCACGGGGCGTGGCCTACATGGTCTCACGTGCCCCGTGAGCATATGGATTTGTTGTGGCGAGAGTTCTCGGTACGTATATTTATTAAATTAATGTTAATGTTAAATATCGATCGATAATAATAAATTTATTTTTTTTGCAGGCTCATTATGCACTTTGGAGCCATTTTCCCCCAGCAGGCAGGAATTGAAATAGGAAAAAGCCATTCATTCTGGAAATGATCTCAACACATGGCCAAAGCACCAGACCACTATTGTAGAGAGTGCATGGGAGCGCGTTGCCCGCGCTCGCTACAACGGGCCCCTTCAGCAGGCCCATAAAGTAGTTATGAGATAGCTAGGGATCAAACACATTGGGGAGACTCAGGGACACAGACCCGAGTAGATTCCTAGACCTATGTGGGACAACTCGTTGAGCAATGGGCGACACCTGAGTGGCAAGAGGTCTCTGGGACTGCATCGAGAAACCGCATGTCCGGGAGGGACGGCACGGGGGCACGCCACACTGGTGGCTTCGTGTATTTTGCGGTGCATGAGCGTCGTATGATATGTATAATTTCCTTACTTTTAATTAAATTATATATTGTGTATAATGATACTAATGTATTTGTTTTCTAATGTTAGACGCGGGTGGCGTAGGATGGCACCGTCCAACGCCCTTCGTTGATGGAGGCGTTTAAGCGCACTCACCGTTGGCGACATGGGGCGGGGGACTACGTCAATATCATGGCCGCGATCATCATGATAAGTATTTATGTCTATTTGATTTACGCAATTTTTATTTATATTTTATATATATGTAGTATTTAAAATATAAACGCGTGTAGGAGACATACATGAGGACCGTGATCGAGCACGGAGGAACACCGCAGAGTGACTTTGACCATGTAGCGTCGGTCGAGGCTACAGATGGCTAGGAGCACGGCCGTGATTATGGCTTTATAGACAGTGGTCATGTACGAGTCGTGTTAGGGCCACTAGGGGCACTGACCCCTCCCGTGCCGGACATCGGCCTTAGAGTCCGAGCTTACACAGCAGGTACAGTCAATGGAGGAGCAGAGATAGTCCGGGAGACCTCCTACTACTCAGGCGTGGCCCATCGCTCAACGAGCTGGTCCCACACGGGTCTAAGAATCCAATCGGGGCCGTGTCCCCGAGTCTCCCCAATGTGCATGGCCCCTAGTTTTCTCATCACAGTTTAACAGGCCTACTGAACGAGCCCGTTGTAGCGAGTGCGGGCAACGCACTCCCATGCACTCTTCACAAAAGTGGTATGATCCTCCAGCCATGTATAATGAGATTGAAAAAAAATAAATTTATTATTACCGATTGATACTTAACATTAACATTAATTTAATAAATATACGTACCGAGAACTCTTGCCACAACAAATCCATATGCTCACGGGGCACATAAGACCATGTAGGCCACGCCCCATGCATAAATCGTTGGATCATCCCCGCAATCATGCGTGGGACGTCCTCCTGCTCAAACCTGAACCAAATATATATAGTACAATTCTATATTATGATATATTGAATTATAAATAAATTATAAGAAATAATTAATGCATCTACTTACCTTCTTTCGCGTACACTAACTAGTTTGCACGGCTCTCCCTCGAGTGGCGGAGGGAGAATTCTATTAGTCCCTCGTGGCCAATGTCTCGATGTAAACGGGTCTGGATCGGCTGAAGGGATGGTGGCTGGTGGGGGAATGGTGGACGGATCAACTGGGGGGATGGTGGACGGAGATGGGGGGATAGTAGGTGTCGGCGAAGGGACAATGGATACAGGGTTGGCATGTGGTAATCGTCGGGGGGTAGTCCTGTGACGAATGCCTCCTCGCGCATGCACTTCTCAAACCATAGGTGTGAAATATGAATATAATTAGATTATATATAATAGATTAATAGATAGATTTAATAATTGAAGATATACTTCACATTTACAATTATTCGTCATCGTCATTATCATCATCCGTGTAATACTCTTCTTCTTGTTCTTTTGTATCGGAATCTTAAAATTCTTCTTCTCCCTCATCATCATTTTGTCCTTCCGCAACTTCATTATCGTCGTCATCAACATGTTCTACTTCTAATTGAACTAACTCTGTATCATCCTCCTTGAGTATTGGACTAACTCGCTCCACTTCGGAATGATCCTCTTCTTGATAAAAGTCATTTGTGAGATCATTCTCTCTAGCTACTGGGTCAATTTTTTCTCTGGCTTTAGTCTTACAGACTACACGCCAATTGCTCTATCTTTCTTTCGAGATAGATACTGCATATAATATACTTGTTTAGCTTGAGATGCCAATATAAATGACTCATTTGAAACAAATTTCAATTTGTAATTGACATCAACAAGTTTATACTTTGGATGAACTTTCATGCCTCTAACGCTTGTATCGAACCAATGAGATTTAAAAAGGGCAATTGATTTCCATCCAAAAAATTGCAATTCTATGACTTCTTCCAACAGTCCGTAAAAGTCAACATCACATCCAGCATACGTTGTCCCTTTGACACAGACCCCGGCATTCATAGTCTTCTTCATAGATGAATATTAAAGTGTGTGAAATTTATATCCATTAACAAAATAATTGTTATAACACGGTACAAGTCGTGCCGGTCCAGTAGCAAACTCAAATGTTTTGTTATCTATATTGCCTCTGTGTTCTGTACTGTAAGCTTGAAACCAATTAGGGAACTCACGATTGCATAATCTCTCTAATTCCTCATCGCTGTTAATTAAGTATTTTGCCACCATCTCGACATCAAAAATTTCAATGAACTTTTTAATTTCTGGATAGTTTAGTAAAACGTACAAGTGGGTCAAATGGTACTCTTCATCGTTTAAGAATCGAGATGGACGAGAATCCAAAGCACGACCAGGGTAACAAAAGATATTTAAATAATCATTTGATGGTCGAGATCTCTCGTCTGATGGTCGAGCTACCCCGTCATCGTTCCATAAAAGACGATTAAATCTTATCTTGATGGTTGATCCAAAATAAAATGAGCAGAATGTTGAAATTTCTTGAATGATATATGCTTCTGATATGTAATCTTCTACTGTCGCGGTGTTCTTTACTTTTTTCTTCATATGATTCATGTATCTTTCAAATAAGTACATCAACCATCATTGAATGGGGCCACCAACTCGTGCCTCGTATGCGAAGTGTATCAGTAGATTCTCCATCGAGTCAAAAAATGCATGAGGGAAAAATTGCTCCAGCTTGCATATGATTTTAACAATATTATTTTCAAGTGTTGACATATCTTCGACTCGAAGGATATTTACACAAATATTTCTAAAAATCATACTTAATTTTGTCTACATACCCCAAATCTTATCATGTAGATGATCTCGAAACGCGACCGAAAGCAATCTCTGTATGAATACATGATAATTGTGGCTCCTCATCCCTGATATTTTGCATTCATCGACATTCACACATCAAGATAAATTTGAGGCATATCCATGGGGTAATCTGAGTTCTTTGATCCATTGATACACATCTTTCATCTATTGTTTATTTAACACATATGACGTCTTTGACTTATGAAGTCGTCCGTTGACCTCCTGCAACTCTAATTTCGGCCTCTTACAAAGTATTTTCACATCATGTCAAACCTTCACATTATCTTTAGTTTTGCCAGAAATATCCATCACAGTGTTAAAAATGTTATCAAACATATTTTTTCCAATGTGCATGACGTCCAAATTATGTTGAATCAGTAATGAACTCCAATACGATAATTCTCAAAAGATACTTTTTTCACCCAATTATGTGTTTGACCAAAACCTGAAATTCTTACATTCCGTCCAAAAGTAATCTCTGGAAATAATTCAACACGTGCTAATATTTGTTCACCAAACAACATCGGTGGTGGTTCATCTCTTTCGACTCTACCCTTGGTAAATTAGTCATGATTCCTTCGATACTAATGGTTAGACGGTAGGAACCGACGATGATAATCAAATAAGGAAATTTTCTGGTTGTTCTCAAGACTGAAGGCTTTTGAGTGTTCCATGCAATACAAACAAGAGAGTCGCTCATGCTTGCTCCAACCAGACAACATGCTGTAGGTCGAGAAATCATTGATTGTCCACAATACAACAACTCGTAAAGTGAAGTTTTGCTTCCGGTGACAATCATAAGTGACAGCTCCCTCAACCCACAATATTTTTAGTTCATCAATTAGGGATCAAAGAAACATGTCAATTTCTTTCCGAGGACCCCTAGGAGCCGAAATAATCATCAAAAGATAGATAAATTCATCTTTCATACACATTGACGGTGGCAAATTATAAACTGTTAGTACCACTGGATAAACTGAATACAGAATTGTCGAATTACCAAACGGATTAAAACCATTCGTGCACAATCCCAATCTAATATTTCTAGTATCCATAGAAAATGAAGGATAACATCAATCCAAATGTTTCCATGCTTCACTATTGGATGGATGGGTCATTACTGTATCATCACGACTTCTTGCATGCCAACTCATATAGGGGGCAATCTTTTCTGACATGAATAATATTTGAAGCCTCGATGTTAGTGGAAAATATGGAAGCATCTTAAACGGGATATTTTTCTATCAGACCGATTTCTTCTCCTTATAACGAGGATATTCACATACTAGGCATTGCTCCAACTGTGCATTTTTTTTATAATATAATATACAGTTATTTGCGCACGCATGTATCTTTTCGTACCCAAGCCCTAATTTCCTCATCAACTATTTTGTCTTATTAAAAGTTGGCTCAAACTGATTATCTAGAGGTAGCATTCCATTGATAAAGCCTACAATCCGATCAAACGCAACCCCGCTGATATTACAATCGAACTTGATGTTCAGGAGTTGCGTAATTGCCGAAAATCTTGTATATTTAGGACAATTCTCATGAAAAGGTTCATCAATAACTTTTAACATCTCGTAAAATTCTGCAGCCTCCTTATTCGGCAATTCAATCTGTATCGTAGGTTATTCTTCTGTGACTTCAACTGTCGTCGTAGTATTTGGCGTCTCAGTATATCTGACTTGATATTATCATCTAAATGAAATTGACCGCCAAGACCTGACCCGATGATCCGATTATTTATATTTTTTTAATTATTTTTAAATATTTATATTTAAAAAATATTTATTTTAAATAATTTTTTAATTTTTTTAAAAATATATTGTTAAAAACTCTTTTTTTACCTAAATAGGTAAACCCGACTACCCGACTACCCGACCTGACCCGACCCGAACTAGGTCGGGTTTGAGAGGTAAAATTTTTTCAACCCAACCTGATTACACTTGGTCGAGTCGGATCGATTTTTCCCTAAACCCGACCCGACCCGACCCGTGAACACCCCTACCAACCGTCGATAAACTGTGGATACTTAATTTTTATATCACTGACAGCAGATGTAGCCCTCTCTAAGCCGTCGGTGATGAGTGTTTTATTTTCACGCCGCGTTCGCGCCATCAATTAATAAGCGACACTCGCGTGTAACCCTAGCTAATAACTTATTTATATCGCTAACGGCTTGCGAGTCCTCGTTAAGTCGTGGCTACTAATTTATTTCATTTGACGCCCCGTGCGCTCCATCGGCTAAGAGCGACAAGCTTAGGTGGTCGTATGTGAACCGCGGTTGAGAGCCACAGCCGCTGCGGCCTTCGGAAAGTCGTGGATGTGTTTGACGATCGAGGCGACAATCGGTGAGCCCCGTGGATGAAAGCCAATATTCTAGTAGAGAACGTCAACGACGGCTTACCCACGGCTGACCGTCACTAGGTCGTCGCCGAAAGTGAATCATAATTGGTTGATGGCCTGGGCAGCACCAAATATCACGGTTGCTAATAATATCACTAACGGCTCGGAGCTGCGACTGATAGTTTAATTTCAGTGACAGCGAAGGTGGATGTCGCTGATAATTACTTGGGACGGCCGCCCCCGATCGTCACAAGTTATCTGAGACGCACACATAAGCGATGACTTTTTGCCACTGTGCGAGCCACCCGTGATAGTCGTCACCGACGGTTCAACAACAACATGAGTCGTGTGTGACAACGACAATTCTAGTAGTGACATGATTAAATCCCAATCGACCAGCTCAGCAATCAATGATTCTCTAGAAACCCCCAAGACATGAGCAGACGCTTTTTTCGCCATGATGTCTCCCCCAAAATGAGGAGGCAAACACGAATCAACAACTGTCATGCGAGATGAGGAGATCTTTATTATCAAACCGACATGGCAAGCACAGAAGTCGAGAGGACACAAGAAAAACAAGGCAAAAATATGTTGATTTGACTTACTCCGATGCGACATAAAATTGCTACATACCAACCGTTCTCTCCAACTCGGCCCCCACAGCCGTTCACTGCCAGCTCGGCCTAAGCAGCCACCTACTTCATCTCGACCTCTACAATCGACCACTCCAATTTAACCTTTGCAAATATCCATTCTAGCTTGGCCTCACTGCCACTTTACACAACTTGGTCAATATTTCTGGAAGCTCCTCAAGCGACAGAGACGCTAGGGATAGGAAAGTTAACTCTACTTAAGAGCTCAACACGTAGTCCTCCAGACTCTAATCGAGCTCGGGGGCTGTGGACTGGACTAGAACTATTGGGCCTAGTCAGATTAAACCCAGTAGCACCCCACAATTCAACTCAAGCCAATTCAAACAGCTCCGCCCGAGGGCATCACCCAGCCATACATGGACATACACGTCATTCTTTATTACGAGTGATACGTCATTACAAGCCTGTCATCTCCGAAATTAGCCTCAACCCATTTTGAGCAATATCCCCGCGAGATTACCAGGCGGCATTATCGCCTCTACCTACAATAAATACAAACACGGCACGTCTCAGGTAACCAAAGTTCCATATTCTATTACCTCCACCTTTGAGTCCCGCTAACTTGAGCGTCGGAGTGTATTTGCAGGTCCCTCCATCAGAATTGCTCCTGTCCAGGAGAAATATCAAATTGGATCAGACTACTTCGATCCTCTGGCAGGAATAACATCTTTTTGAGAGGTGGATCATATATACATAGAGATATGAAGTCAAACAACATTCTTTTGGACCATAGCAGATCAAGGGTTTTCTATGTATGGACCACAGTAGGGAGATATGCAGTGGAATCTCACCGGAAGTAAGAGGAATTGTAGGATTTTGGACCAAAGTAAATTTGTACCACAAGAAGGAGGTAGTGGAGCATCCATGCCAAATCATATTACAGAATTGGAGGCATCGATGCATTCACATTTGAAGCTGAAGTGGGTCTGATAGTTTTATATTCCACATCCTTTCCGGCTTCGACTTCCACTCCACCATCATGTTAGAGATTGATTGATAGGTATGCTTTTTCATGATAGATTATATATTTGTATTTTCACTTATGGTGTCATACTCCTAGATATGCTAAAAGCACTAATGTGATGCTTTTACGTACTTTTGAATGTTGATATAGTTAATACTTTTGAATTAATGTAGTGATTGATAATTATCCAAATTATGGTTAAATGTTAATATTGTGAGATGATTGTTGTTACGTCAGTAATATTATTTTATGAAAAAATAATATTATTTGTAAACAATAATCAATTCAATTTGTCAACTGTGGATAATACAGTTGGTGATAATATATTGAATATTGCCTAGATATCTAAGATTCGACTCCTAGTATGATCATCTATTATGATTTTTTATCTTTGTTAAAAAAAAATAATTAATTCAATTTTAAAGATTCTTTTATTTTTTATACCGTAAGTTACCAATGAATGTCATATGCGTTGATATTACTACATATTTTTTTTTTTTACCAAAAATGCATATATTAAATAACCAGACATATGCATTTTACCAAAAATGTATATATTAAACTTTGTGGATTCTATTAAAATTTTGTACTAAGATGGAGATAGTCCCAGTGTCCCACTACTTATGCTATGCAACTTATGTAGTCATCTACTCGTTTTGTAACCTCTTGTTATCTTGAATATATACTTATTTTCATTTTTTTTTTATTTCTCGGTGAGCTCAGAGCCTTTCAGTTATTGTCTTACAAAAAAGGTTTTTTAATTTTCAAATAATTTTTGTACTTTCTTAAATTTTTACGTCCCAAACTTAGGATCATATGACCGGTCGAAAATACAAACTCGTACCTCGAAGCGCTGTACACCAAGCATATAACAAAATATAAATGAAACAATTTTATAATATGACCAACATGTTAAAAGTATAGGTATCATGACAACAATGAAATAATTCACCAATCTCCAAAGGAGTTCATGAACAAGATACCAATATAATGACTCGAGTATCCTATGACTACGACACGAGGAACGGATTGGCAAGCTTACACCTCCAGCCGCACACTTCAGGTGTCTTCATACCTCTACTGATCAGAGACTACAACAAATAAAAGAAAATGAGCTAAATTGGTTCAGCCCAACAACGGATAAGTTTGGTTCGATTGAATTGAATAACTTGTTCAATTATAACTTGATTAAATGAACTTCGATTTGGGTCCGATCAACCTCGTTAGATTTGGTTCGAATCCAATTTGAGTCAAAACTCAACAATTCCTCCTTTGATGAAAATTATGGCCGTTGTAGTCCTTAGAAGTCGTCCTCCTCTCCCACAAGGCCCGTACAGGGACTATGTCGAGTCAGTTCTCAAGTTGACCAAATTAGATTTCTGGTTGGACTTAGGAACACTCACAGACTTCTGAGTCTCCTCCTTCATTGTGTATCTTTGAGAATAGCTTGTCCTAAAATCAAAATTTATAGTAATAGGACACTCGGTGTCCAATTTTGCTGTGTTTTGCCCCAGAATTTGGACTGCTTCATGAAAGATGTATCCATCCATCTTGCACATATTGTTCGATGTCCTTAGAGCTTTTAGTACCGTCGTGCCTCCATTGTGTACCTCCAAAACTTCTCCTACAAAGGAAGTCGTGTAGCCCCTAGTGTCGACAACTCCGAGAGATACTAGATTCCTTCCTAGCGTCGGAACATGGCAAACATTTGCTAGGATCTTTGTCGAGCCAACATGCAGTTTTAATTTAACTGTTTCAAATCTGACAGGTACATTGCCGCCGATATGAACTACTCCATCATTGGTACGCTGATAATCCACAAAGGTCGTCTGGTGGAGTCATATGATACAAGCACCCATAATCCAAGAATCACTCATCGATGCTACCGGTGGTTGACCTATTCGCCTGTAGTCTTGGGTTGCACTTTGCATAATCAGACATTAGAAGAAGAGGAAGATGAATTTTGTCCTGAGGTGTGTTGTCTCCAATGAGAGCGTCGTCGCCCACGGTGTGTCTTAGCAGTGCATGTGTTATCTATCATGACAACCTATACTTTCTCAAAATCTGCACAAGAGGCCTCCGTATGTGCGTCTTGACTTTTATTTTGTTGTTGTAACTTTTTTAAGACTGCGACATTTTGACTTGATGTGATCTTGTTTCTTTCAGTAATAACAAGTGATGTTCAATTTGTTACCTCCTCTCATTTCCTTAGAGTATATGGCTTCTCCTTTCCCCCACTAGAGGAATTCGATGCAAAATGCGTGTCCATTAGCACCTTAGACACAAGAACAGTGATCACCTATTCTGGAGTAATAGTAGTCTTTATAAAAAGCATAGTTTCACGAAAATTTTTAAAAGAATGATCATCTTCGATTTTGACACCCATATTTTCCAAGTCCATGATGATTGTCTGAAAGGTATTAATGTTCTCTTTGACAGATATGTTTTCTGCCATATGAAGGAAATGAAGCTTCTGTTTCAAAGTCATCTTGTGGGTAAGAGTTGTGTTCTGATACAAGGATGCGAGTTTCTCCCAAATACCTTTAGTTGTCCTCTAGGATGCAATCTCTCGAAGTGCCTCGTTCAACAAGCTTAGGTACAAAACTGCAATAGCCTTTTGCTCCTTGTATTATTTCTTCTCTTTAGTCTCTTGCATATTATCCTTACTAAGTATGGCGTCCTGTATCCTCTCCATAGTTAGAATCACTTTCATCTTCATTGGCTAGAGTGCATGGTTGACACTGCGATCTAACTTCTCGATATCGAATTTGTGATTACATGGTTGCGAAGTAGGCTCTGATACCAACTGTTAGAAAATTATGAGAATTTCTTACAAGATCAACAAAACCCGAACCCGGCGAGAAAAACAAAAAAACAAATCTAAAATCAAGATTGCAAAAAAATAAGAGACACAAGAGGTTAACGTGATTCGGACCGGAGGGGTGCTAGTCCTACGTTCATGGGGAAAAGAGAAAACTTTTTTACTAATTTTAGAAAAGAACTACAATAAGAGTGACAATAAAACTAAATCCCCTGGAAAATACAACACACTATCTCTAAACTGTTATGGAATAGAGACACTATCTCTGCAATCCCTGCCTTGAAAGTGAACTCCTCTACCGTATGCCGAAATTTGGGAATGAACACTCTTTGAAAAAGGGTGATAGTGACACTCTTAATATTCTGAATCTCTAATATTTCCTCTTTTCTTTTCTTTTCTGTTTGAAAGGAACTGCCTTTATTTATACTCAGGGGATGAAATTGATTGAGTCGGTCCGTAGAGAGAAAAATGGGATGAGGCCGAAATTTCGGGAAAATAGAGCAGCGGGTGTAGCAAGCCACGCGGACATTCGTGCCCTTTGATCTGGTGCAGCGGGCTCAACTTGCTCGCCAAACCTAGAGCTGGCAAGCTCAGCCCATCAGATCTGGTGCAACGGGCTCGACCCACTCGCCAAACCCAAAAGGGCAAGTTAATCCCACCATCCCTTGGTGCAACGGATTCGGCCCGCCCGCCAAGCCTAAAAGAGTAGGCTCATCTTGCTTGAAGACTTAGTTTTTCATGAAAAGCTTCCCAATCCTAGCAATCATATCTGGCTTCAATAGCCCATTGAGACAAATAAGATTTGGACATGAATAATATACTTAAATGGTTCAGCTTAACAATATAAGTTTGGTTCAATTAAATTAAATAATTCATTCAACTATAATATTATGGATCTCTAATATTTTCACTATTCTTTTCTTTTTTGTTCGGAAGGAATTGTCTCTATTTATACTCAGGGGGATAAAATTGATTGAGTCGGACCATAAAGAGAAAAATGGGATGAGGCCGAAATTTTGGGCAAATACGCTGAAGAATAGCTAACTTTGACCAAAAATCTTGGTCAAAATTAAATTTTAGCACATTGTATAATTGTCACTCAATTTTGACCAAAATTGAGCAGCGGGTGCAGCAAGCCACGCGGGCATTCGTGCCCTTTGCTCTAGTGTAGCTGGCTCAGCTTGCTCGCCAAACCCAGAGCTAGCAAGGTCAGCCCGCCAGATCAGGTGTAGCGGGCTCTGCCCGCTCGCCTGACCCAAATGGGCAAGTTCAGCTCACCATCCCCTAGTGTAGAGGGTTCGGCCCGCGCACCAGGTCCAAAGGAGTAGGCTCATTCTGCTTGTAGACCTAGTTCTTCATGAAAAGCTTCTCAATCCTAGCAATCATATTGGGCTTCAATAGCCCATTGAGACAAAGAAGATTTGGACATGAATAATATGCTGAATTGGTTTAGCTTAACAGTATAAGTTTGGCTCAATTGAATTGAATAATTGATTTAACTATAATTCGATCAAATGAAATTCAATTTGGGTTCAGTCAGACTCGTTGAATTCGATTCCAATCCAATTTAAGTCAAAACTCAATGTTGATTTTGCCTTGTGAAACCTTGTGAAAGGCATTTGACTCCATCATGTAAGGGCATGTCATTTGGCCAAGTGTTGCCGACAAACAGCTTCCTAAGTATAAAGTAACATTTCTCATTGTTTGTACTCATGATCAATAAACTTGAACAGCATTGTGCTTTAGGTACTTTTGTCCTTATACTTGAGGCAGAAGCAATGAGCTAGCTAACCATACACTTGTGCATTGTGCATAGGTATTAAAAAGTAGGTTAAATTATATTTTTGATCCCTTAAAATATCAAAATACCTAGCTAACCCAATAAACACACGTGTAGTAGAGTTTTTCTTAGAGTTGAATAAAACAACCCTTAACTGAGATTTCATTTATTCTTTTTAACTCAATGTCTATTACATAGATGATATTTATATAAGTGAAGAAGAAAATAGAAGACACTAGAAGACATACACGTCAGCTAGATACACATTAGCTAAGCTAGCTGTCAAAAATGAAAACATGGTAATACAACTTTCTTAATACCCTCCCCTCAAGTTGGTGCATGGATATTAGATAGTCCCAACTTGGACATGAAAAATTTGAAAGCAGGCAAGTATAGGGCCTTAGTAAAAGAATCAACAATCTGTTTAGAAAACCGAATAGGAAGCAACTTCAAAAAACCTACTTTTACTTTGTCACGAATAGTATGGCAATCGATCTTGATGTACTTGGTTCGTTCATGAAAAATTGAGTTTGTGGCAATGTGGATAGCAGCATCATTGTCACAGAATAAGATAGCTCGAGGCACATGAACCTGAAAAGAAGATAGCAATGTTGTCAACCAAGTGAGCTCACAAGTAACTACAGTCATGGGGTTGTCGGATAGATAGGGCACCAAATCCATCACTTGCAAGTGTTACTACTTTTGAAAGTCAAACTGTTGTTGAAGCACCAAATTCAATTGCAAGCCAAGACCAAAATCAACCAAATGATGCTACACGAGATATACCAATCAATGTATATAACTTTTTTTTTTCTTTAAGTTCTTACTAGATTTTGTATGCTAATATACTTAATTTGGTGGGTAAATTGGTGGGAGGGGTACAGGAGGAATGAGGGGGTATTGGGAAAAAATAAAGGTATCAAGTTTTCCTCCTAGTCATACTTAGCTTTAGAAAAGTGATGGCATGTCTTATAGGTGATTTTGTATGATTTCTGATAGGTGAAAGGATAATGCAGATTTCTCACCATATAGGACATAATTAATTCTCATGTTTTACATGTTGTAGCAAACACATGCCAGATTATGAGCATAATTTCTCAATTGATATATTTGAGTTATGAACTTATGATAATAGGAACCTTATCATGAGAAAATTGTTAGCAGAGTTTTCAAGTGTTTGCCATTCAGGTGCTTCAGCCTTCAGGTGCATTCTTGGTTGGGTCTAACATGTCTTCTACTGTTTGGCATTCAGGTGCTTTAGTGCTCTTTTAATTATATTTTCCCTTTATTTCATTATTTCTTTCATAGTCTCAAGTGATTTTACCTTTTTCTTTGTGCAGTGGGGTATTAGATTTGTTACCTTCTGGTATCCTGGAGACTCAAGAACTAGCAGAGCTTAATTGCTTGCTTTCCTAGCATGTATTTTTTGAGTTGTATATTTATGGTCTTACTATCCTTACTGCTGCTACCGGCCTCCTAGAGAATGCTACTTTACTTCAACACTACAACATTTTGGATTTTTTATAGCCTTTAACAATAGCATTCTACCTAAACGCTATGTTAAATAGCTCACCTTAGATTTCACACTCTTATATTTTTTCTTCCCGCTTCTCTTTCCCCATCTTTCTTTTCATCTCCCGCTTCACTTGCTCCTTTTTTGCTCCCTCGGCCGACAAAATGCCCTCTGCCCGCGTGTGGCTTCCCACTCTCCTAGGATTCCACCGACTTCAGCGAGCTTTGCCGCATCCATAGAAGACCGTCGTCGCAGAGCTTCTCTCCCCCTTCTCCTCCTCCTCTTCTCCATCCTATCCTCCGGCAGTGCTCCCCTTGTCGCCGCATCTTGACCCATCAAGACGGTCGTGGTCCTCATCATGGAGAACTGCTCGTTCGACCACATGCTCGGGTGGATGAAGCGCCTCAACCCTGAGATCAACGGCGTCACGGGGGTGGAATGGAACCCCGTGTTGACGTCGGATCCGGCCTCGGAGAGATCTGTAGCAATTTTTTTCCTTTGTAGTTGTCTCTCTTATGATGTGGCGCTTGTTGATGATCTACTATCGATCGATGCACTTGCTTTTCTTTTTAGGTATTGAGAGTACTGTTGGCGGTAGGTTTTCAACCTTAGCGTTAATCTCGGTTTTGATGGTTTTGATGATAACAAACATGGGACTAATGATTTCATGGAGAATATGTTTCAGGTTCCATATCAATTAGTGTTCGATGTCATCGATCGGAAAAATCGAAGAAATCGGAAATCGGAAGGACATTGATCGTCGCGCTCGGGTTCATCGCAAAAACTTCTCAAAGAGCGATGCGTGCACCAAAGTCACATTGGACGGGCTCAAAGTTCACATGAGAGCTCTCCAAGATGATGCGCATTGAAAGCCGGAACTCGGAAATGAAGCGCGGAAGAAATCAGCTGAAAAACAAACTCAGTCTAAGTTCGATCGACTGAATAGGGTAAGAAATGGGCAGTAGCCCTAGCGGTCGATCGATCGGTCAATCGGACAAGGCTAGCTGCAGACGCAGCTTGCGTCAGTCGACCGATCGGTCGACAGAAAGTGAAATCGTAAGTTTCTTGCGTCGAGTGGTCGACCGACCAAAGCCCAAAATGGGCAGTAAGTTTGACGGTCGACCGACCTGCGAATACCCGAGATGCGAGATCGCGTCGGTCGACCGATGGGTCGACCGAAGGTCGGGAATGAACAGTGGCGTCTAGCGGTCGACCGACCACAGGGAAAATTGCAGCGGTCGAAGGACTGATCGACTAGTCGGTCGACCGACCATTCGATCGACGGCCTGCAACGGATAGAAAACTATCCGTTGAGCTGTTGTTTATTCACGAGGGTATAAATACACCCTCAAATACTTCATTTAACTTCTTCCTTGATTTCTACAGATTTTATTGAGCATTTAAGAAGGGATTTAAGCCTTCCAAAGAAAAATCAAAGTGCGCTCTGCTACTTTCGCGAACACCTTCTTGCGCACACTCTGCTCCTCAACTCGAAAATTGACTCGAGCTATTCCCTCGACGAGTTGGAGGTTCTAAGGCTGTGAAAGGAGCATTTACTATTGGTTTTATATTAAGCTCTTTTCAATTGTAATTTTATTATAATTTTAACTATTTTATCTGTGTGTGTAAAGACTTTGTGTTAGGTCTTGTGTGGAAGTGGTATCCTTAGTGAAAATGAGTAAAGCCACCTGTGTAAACGTATTGTTTACTATGATTAGTTTAGTTGTCCCTTACGGTTGAGGTGGGAAAGTGCTTTCGGTAGGAAGGTGGGATACTTCCGGGTGTGGAAGTGCCTTCGGTTGGAGAGCGGAGACTTTCCAGTGCAAAGTCCTCGTTGTAAGGGAAACTCTAATTAATCTAGTAAAACCTAGTTTGGAAATCCTAAGCTGAGTGCTTAGGTATTGGAGTAGGCATTGGGGCCGAACCACTATAAATTGCGTGTTTGCATTGCTTCATTTTGTTGTGCTTAAATTGCTTAATCATTTATAAGCTTCCGCATCTAATCATCGAATTGCAAATCGCCTAATCGATCCAAGTAATCGTTTAAAATTAAATATAGGCTAATCGAATTAGTAAACATACTATTCACCCTCCCTCTAGTGTCGCCATTTCGCCAACAAGTACTCCGTGATTTATTTAGATTATAGATTTGCCTAGTTTTGACAGGCAAAAACATTTCACTTTATTTGTGAATGTGTTAAGGAATGAGCGTTATATTCATCGTGTAATGATTCTTTGGTGTTATCTCTCTCTTCATTCATTGCAAATAGATCAGTTTCATGTTAAGTTGTCGATGTTTCCCTTCCTTTGTTTTGGGCTTTTGATGTGTAGATCACATAAGAAAATGGTGAAGGTTGTTGCTATTGTTGGTAGCAGTGAGGGTGTCAAGGGCACCATTTACTACTTCAGCCAGAAAGGAGATGGCGAGAAACCCCTTTATTTCTATACCATATTTTACTCAAATGCCAGACTTTGCTTTGCTAGGATTGTAATTTTATTTTTTCTATTAACGGTAACATCATTTTGATAATCTGATCTAATTTATTGGAGACCAAACCTCTGATACAAGTCCAACAATTGTGATTGGAACCATCTCCAGTCTCAAGCCTGGACTTCATGGCTTCCACGTGCATGCTCTAGGTGACACCACCAATGGTTGTATGTCAACTGGTAACGACCTTACCCTTTGCTTTTTTGGAGATCTATAACTCTTGTGACTGAGTTCTGAGTTGAATTATTATTTAGATGCACATCCTGTTGTTCTTTGGCAATGTAGGTCCGCATTATAATCCTGCTGGAAAGGAACATGGGGCCCCTGAAGATGACAATCGCCATGCTGGTGATCTTGGGAATGTGACTGTTGGCGAGGATGGTTAGGACTAATTTTGCTATTGTGCTACTTTGTTATCTATATTATTCATTAGAGTTTATATGTTCTGATCAGTCATGGCTTAAATATTGTTGTTATATTTCATGGATGCCTATTTTGCTTTGCAAGTAAACTTTCTTCCACTTACAAGTTTTTGACTTGACAGAAATTAAGGAAATGTGTCTACGCTTTTCTTTCAAATGAGGATGTTGATAATATTTACTACCTAAACTGTGTAGTTTCTATAACTTGATTTGATTTAAGTAGATAAGTAACATTATGGTCTTATTGATTGAATTATTTGGTGAATGAATTCTCATTGTTGTAGATTGAAACTGGTAAAGTTGTTAGAAGTACAAAATTATTCTTTAATCGAAATATAAATTGTTACATTTTCACTATTTTATCTTCTTCAATTTTTTCAACTTCTTGTTTTAGTTTCCCTATAGATTGAACCTTGTAGCTTTTGAATTTTGGGATCGAAAACTTGCATTGCAGGGCATTCATCATAATATTGTGTTTTCTATGTTGTTTGGGTATACTATATAGTTCTAAGTCACAAGGCAGATGGAGCTACAAGATGGTTGAAAGAGGATTGTGGAGGGAACAGAGAAGTTATAGGCATGGCATAGAACTAAGTAGGAGATATCTATGAGAAAGTGGCCAACAAAATGAGTTTCATAAATTAAAACGTCTGTCTCAAATCTGGTGCTTGTTTGCTGAGCAATTGGCCACTTTTTGTGTTGGATTTTGTTTCATTCTCATTAGCGATGTGCTAAAATTTGGCAAGCCTCAAAGGTGTTCAACAGAGCATTTTTGTGATGGTGATCATAAGACTTTTTCAGATGGATGTGCGTATGTGTCAAGAGATGGAAATGCGAAGCGAAAGAAGGAATCGCTTGTAAGTCAAGTTATTTTTGATCTCCTCCTTGATCAGGTTGTGTTTTCACATGCAGTCTTACATGGCTTTGTCTTTAGCAGTTATGACAAAGCATTCAAATACTTTCAGGCATCAGAATAATGCATGCAAGCAGGGAAAAGTAGAGAATCAGTTGAGGAAAAATCCTAACTTTTGAAGTAAATGTAATGTTTCTCTTGATGCAGACATATGCAAGTTCCTAGTTGGCTTGTTCTTATAATAATCATTATCGTTTCTTTGTTTGATTGTGTTGGAATTTCAGTACATATTGTGTTGGAATTTCAGTACACATGCAAGTTCTGTAGTTGTTTTTGTATAGATTAAATTTCTTTCTAGTTTTTGATGGTTTTTGCTTAATTTTTCTTCACCCTAGTTAGTGGTTTTACTTTGATATAGGATATGAATAGGTTTACTTTGATGATTTGTTGTTCTTTTGTTATAGTTTTACTTTAATCATAGTATGCATAGATTTTGATTGTTTGATTATTGTTTATCAGCAAAAGAAGGTGCAAGCTTAACAAATCCTTTTATCAGTTCTTCTTGTGCTATTTTTCAGTATTCTTTTCCTCGTGAGAAAAAATGAAAAAAGGAAGAACAATTAAGTATCACAAAATCCTTAAATTCTAGAAACAATGAAAATAATGTACCAAATCAGGTTCCAAACCTTCACTTTTCTTTTCATGCTGGAAATTAGTGGAGTTGAGGGTCAATATACTACACTATTCATTCAAAATTTGAGGCCATACTTCTTTTGTACTGAAGCTTACACTCATAATTAATCTTCTTCCAGAACCATTGGAGTCTTTTGAGTGTTTTAGCAGCCAAATTGGTAATATTTTCAGAAGTAGGATTTCCAATTCAAGCAAGGCTAAACTGGAGCTTCCAGGTGCTGAAACATATCTGATTCATTTTTCTTCAAAGATATGTTTAATTATGATTCCTTTTATGACTTATACAACCTTCTCTGAATTATAAGTTCAAGTTAATGAAACTTTATAAGATTTTTTAGGTGAAGATGAAGTCTCTGATGTTCCTTTAGACGATCCTTTGGATCTTGATTGTGATGCTTCTTGTCTTGATAAGGAATTAAATTATCTTGTAAGTTTTTATTTCCTTATCAATTGATTAGCTATTGGATATATATTACAAGGAATTTTTCAGTTGCATTCAGTCATAAGGTTTGCTATTTTTTTAGTTGAAAACTGAACATGCATAAGACTATTATGATTGGTAGGAAAAATGTTTAAGCCAACTTGACAAATGCAGGAGTTGATGATGCCATTGAAGGCATTCGAGGAGTTCTCCGCATCTTGATTTCCTAGGAAACATAGACGACATCGAGGAGTATAATCTTCTCCGACAGTAGCACTGCGGTGCATACAATAGTGCTCAAGCTGATTGATAAGTATAATCTTTATAGTCAGGTGACCTACCCCAAGCATCACAAGCAATTTGATGTTCCTCTTGTATTGAATTCATTTTTGTTCGTGGTATTGGATTCATTTTTTTCTTGAACATTTATGCAGGGTGTCTTCGTCAAGGCTTTGTCCCCTTCACTAAAAGGTTTTGCACCCTTCATCTCTCAAATTAGTAATTGTTGACATTTTATATTTTTGTTTGAGCCTTCCATGGCAAGGTCTAAAAGCATGAACAAAAAAAATAGAAGTATGAAAAAATTAGTGAAAAGAAAGTGGCCACATCAATTGAGGTAAGTTTTTTCCTCAAATTTTGATTTTATTGATTTTTGAAAGAATACTTGTTAAAGGTGTAGAATTTGCTTGTTGAACCTAAATATCATGTTATGACTGTATTTTGTAGGTTTTCAGTTTGATTATGTATTTGACTGGACCATCGTGAAGTATCAATAGACATAAGTTTAAAAAGCTCTTCATGCAAATGCTATTTTTTAGATTAACGGGTCAACTGTTTGGAACACGTCAAACTTGCAAAACCTTATTGTTAGAAGACAATATTGATCTATGTTTAAGTTCATTAGTTGATATTTACTAAGTTTGGATTAATATTATGTTTTAGTAGTTTGGATTTATGTAATTTACTCTTGACTTAATAGGAAAATATTTTTTTTATATTGATTTATGTAATGTATTCTTATATTGTAAATTACAAAAATTAAAAAAATATTTCAATAACAGCAACAAGCTGAGATTAAACCTACTTTTGTGTGACAGTTTTAAAATGTTTTCTTTAGTGATGGATAACAGTTTGAAAATGCTATATAAATATATAACTAACTATTATTGCGAGAAGTAATAGCAGGTTATGAATGCGATAACAAACTAATTATAACTGATAAAAAATATTATAAAATAACATTCATATAGCATTTGCAATTGCATTTATGAAACACTATTGTAACCTCCCTACATAAGATAGCCTACGATTTGACAGCGTTGCGTATAATGTTATACACTACCTATGATAGCATTTATGACATGCTATTAATGACGATTTTTATTGTAGTGCAAAGCAACAGTATATACTATTCCACTACTCGAATGAGACTTTTTTAATCAATTTCTTAGGTATTTTGATTGTCTTCCTTGGTTGCCTTATTATTCTTGTAGTCATTACTGCTGGATTTGTAAAACCCCATGCATATAGAGGAATTTCACTGCTTGTAGTCATTTTGATACATGTGGTTAACGTATTCTAAACTAGAGATAATTGATATACTAATAGGCTTGAAGATTAATCAGATATTAGAGACAAAGTATAAATGCTTTGATTTGTAGCTTCAAATGACTTAAATTAGTCAAGATTTATTTTTTATTCTTTTTTTTTAAAAAAAAACTACTATATGTTACGGCTTTGCGACGGTCGTGACTTTTTGCAACGCAATCTTTTTGCGACGGTAAAATCCAGTGTCGCTCACTTTTCGCGACACGATCTTTTGCGACGATCTTCGACGATCCATAATAAGAAAAAAAAAATCTAAGGCACACCAATTTAATTGTAATAAAAAATATAATCATAGGAGTACTCTTGGTCCATAATAAAGATTGATAAACATAATGCATTCATAATATTTTAAGAAAAAAAAGGAGATTTGGGCACACTACAAATATTTGTTTTGAATTGCATAGGATCGTTAGTGTCATTCGTAAATTTATTGTAGATTTTAGATTTTGAAATAAGAAAAAGTAAACTGATAAAACTTTTATATTGGTGAATAATATGAGAAAGCTTATATATATATTGCTTTAGGTTATTAAAATATACATATTTTTCTTGTTTGGTAAGAAAAAAATATATTTTTTTTTATTTAGTCCCTTAAAATATCTTATTTTTTTAGTTTGGTCCCTCATTTTGTCTTTAATCCATGTCAGTATTGTCATGTTGGTACTTAATAGCAAAAATTAACAAAGGGATCAAACGGAAACGAAAATAATTTTTGAGGGACTAAACGAATTTTTTTTTAAAATGAGGGACCAAACGAAAAAAATGTGACATTTTAGGAGACCAAAAATATAATTAAGCATAAAAAGTAAAACATTTGTCAACGCGAGATCATCGGTTCATACACTTAACTATTCACTTTCAATTTTTAGTGGTCTTGCCACCACTAACGGATGTCATATCATCAACTAGGCAAAAGAAATAAATTTAACTATCAAAAATTTTCTGCGCTTGCATATGGATGCCCAATTAGCGTTGAAAATTACCGGCACCCACATACAAGCACCAAGAGGCACTTATTTGCCCGAGCGTGTAGTGGGGTGCACACAACACGCCAGTGCCCAGCGTAAGAGACGGGAAATTTCCAACCTCTTTTTTCATAAAAAGAAAGTAGAAAAAAAAAATTGTCGCTTTTTTTTTTTAAATATCTATAAATCACACACTTTTATTTTCTTCAATTTTTCTCAATCTTTTTTTTCTTCCTTCTTTATTTTTTTTCTTGCTTCTTCCTCCTATTCTTTATTCTTCAAATTTTCTCCATCTTTTTCTTTCTTTTTCCTTCCGCTTTTTCTTCTCCATTATTTCTTCATTTTTCTTCGTTCATTCTTTCTTTATTTTCCATCTTTTTCTTTCTTCTTTTTTCTCCATTTTTTCCTCTTAGTCATGGTTCCTAGGGATGGCAATGGGTTTGTATAAATGGGTATTTACCCATCCCAGACCCTGATAGGTCATTAGCGGGTTTTGCCCGTTGGGTCGTGGGACGGGTATAGGATTTTGAGGTAAAAACCCTGTAGGGTTTGGGACGGGTCCAGGATTTTAGTCTAAAACCCGTCCCAAACCCGTTAAGGGTAAAATTACTTAAATACCCTTCATATTATCTAATATATACTTATATAGGGATAATTATGTCTTTTTACTTATACCATAATTCCTAACTCATTATATAATATAAATAAATTAATAATACATTATTTTAATTCACCCGATTCACCCAGTCACCCGATGTCTCACTGCCTCAGCCATCTGTCCGACTGCCCTCACGCCCGCTCGCCTCCTCGCTGCCCCTCCTTTCACTAGATCGCCCTCTCGCCGCTCCTCAATCACACGATCGCTTCTCTCGTGACCACCGCTCAATCTCGACGCCTCTCAACAACAGCCGATCGCCTCTCAACAGAGCCGGCCGCCAATTGATGTACTTCTCCGACGATTGCTTCTCTCGGCACCTCTCAACAGCAACCGGTCGCCTCGATCTACTTCTCCCGACGGACCCGACGCCGCGATCTGCTCCGACGACTGCTTCTCCCGACGCCTCTCAACAGCAGTCGACCGCCTCGATCTACTTCTCCCGACGAACCCAATGTCGTGATCTGCTCTGATGATTGCTTCTCCTGACGGACCCGACGTCGCGATCTGCTTCTCCTGACGCTGCAACGCAGACTCCAGACACCCCTTGATCTGATTCTTAAGTTTTTTTCTATTTTTTTTTACTTTTTTCTTACCTGCCGCCTGCAATTATTTACTGTTGATTTTTGCATGAAAGAAGCTATTTTTCTTGCTTGTTTTCTAATTGTTACGTACCGCCTGCTCCTATTGATTCTTTGCATGAAAGAAGTCATTTTTTCTTCAGATAATTGATAGTCTTTACTAGCTCTCGATAGTCATTGATACTAGCTCAGATAATTGATTTCATTGTTTAAATTAGCTTACTGTTTATATGATTTATGTTTAAATGTTGTGATATATAAATTGTATATATGTATATATATATATATATATATATATATATATATATATATATATATATATATATATATATAATTTGTTAACGGGCGAAAAGCGGGTTCCCAATGGGTACCCGTTAAATTAGTGGGATGGGTTTGGGAATCACCCTTCAAAATACTAACGGATTTGGGACAGGTTTAGGATTGAATTTTCTTAATGGGTTTGGGATAGGATTGGCTTCGCCGTCCCAAACCCGCCCCAGTGCCATCCCTAATGGTTCCTTCTTCTTTCTTCTTCATTTTTCCTTCTTCCTCTACCTTTATTTTTTGAAAATATTAGTATCTAATTTATTATTGTTATTATTTTTCTGTTAATATATACTCAAAAAAAAATTAATTACTTTTTTAACTACATCAAATTATTAAATAATTAATTTAAATATTAATTAGATAAATTAGATACTTAATTATGTCCATCTCTAATACATAATTAACCTGCTCATAACATTCGATTATCCTTTGGAGTTTTTATTTAAAAGAAAAAAAGAATATTAATAGAAGGTGACCACTCCCATCAAGATATTTTTAAACAAAACAACTCGTGATAGATATACAATTATAAAACATGAAAAAACTTGTCTCGAGTGATCGATCATGACATTGCGCAATTATGTCATCCGACCTGGAAACAGATTAATAAGTATAAACATGCCGCAATAGATAAGCATTGGCAAACAATATAATTATGTAAAGAAGGATATATGTTCTTTCTTTATCACTCTTCCATGAATATATATGTGCAATCTTATTTAGACATTAGAAGAACTTTTGGGGGAAGATGCTCGAAATTTAATTTCTTGCAGGATTAATTGCTTATGCATAAGGTCATGGACCTAATTAAAGGTCAATTCAAGATCAGCCCCTACCATATATATGCAAGTGATTTCTCGACAATAAGTCATGATAAGTTAAAATTTGAGGACTTGATACTTTAATTTAACATAACTGATGGAAACATCTTCTGGAATTATTGGATCAAATGAATATTCAACTCCTAAGTCAGAAGATAAGTTCACAATAAAAAATGTGATTGCACAATCATAGACATGACACAAAACAATTAATGGGAGCATCAATCATAGAGTATACAGAAACGCATCCCAAATAATTATAAAACTCATGCATGCTCTTATGGCGCGCAGACCCCAGCTCTTTGATCTGTTGGTTTGGTACACTCTGTAGCAATTTAAGTTCATGCATGCATTCCTGTTTGTCAAGCATAAATATATTTTTAATTATTTAACAAAATTATAATATTACTAAAATCGTAATTTTTTTTGTAAAAAATTTCAATATTTATTCAAAATATATTTTTCCTATTAAACCGTAAACAAATTATTGCGCCCTATTAGTTAAACAAATTTTAACTGGAGATTGGAACTTAACCAAATAAAATTACTAACATGTTCAGTTTTTATTCACTTTATAGTTTTATTTTACAGGTTGCTTGGATATTAAAAATATACTTTTTTTAAATAACAACAGAATATTCTTGAAATATTTTTCTCTTATGCAATAAAATTGATTAACTCGAATCATTCGTGCCATATTGATTAAGTAAATATTAATTGATTGGGATTTGGGGTAATGGAAAAATATCTAACATTTTCAATATGTGTCTAATTATTGTTGCATTTTAATTTTTTTACTTTCATTTTGCTTAAGTATATAAAATGATTAAACATGGGTCTTCTACGAACTTATATATAAGGTTAGTACTTTTCCCAAAAATTCATAATTAGTTGTTCATTCTACGTGTTTGATTGCAAAAGTGAAAATTGACTTACTTAATTATGTAAGAAGTTAGGAACCTAACTTAATATAAACTTAACTTTTAAACCACAAACACTATAAAAATAGCACAATAAAAAGTTCCAAACATAATATTTAAAACTGTGAAAACAATGAAATTAACGCAAGGGAAAATAATATTTTTGATCTCCACGTACAATTTATCCTAATTTTGATTTTAGTTCTCATAGTTTTAAAATTTTGATTTTAGTCCCCACACTTTATTTTCGTTTAGAATTTAGTACCTACCGTCACATGAGACCTAAACGGAGCTGACGTGGATAACAAGTGCTGAATGAACATTGCTGACGTGAAGCCTGCAAAGATCAACTTTGTAAATTATGGGGACTAAAATTAAAATTTTATAAATTATAATGACTAAAATCAAAATTCAAGTAAACTACGATGACCAAAATTATTTTTTTTCTAAAAAATATAAAAAAATCATAGGATATTTTTTAATTTATTTATAAATAATTATAATATATAAAAATATTAAAATTGAGCACACTAGTAATTTACATTAATTTAGGTGGATTTGAACCGACGTCGTCATTAGGCGTCGATTTTTATCCGTTAATTATCCTGATTTAGGGTGAATTTCGTAGTGGCTGCAGAATTCAAAAACTTGCTCTCCCGATCTGTCCATCTCTTCAATAATCACCTACTCATCTTCATTTTGATCCTAAATTTGGCGCATTCAAAGCAGTTAAATTAAATTAGATTTTGAATGTCAAAAAAGTATCGATTTTTACTCTAATAAACGTCGATTTTTCATGCATTTGTTGGAGTGGCAACATCATAATATAAAGTTATTGCTACGATTTCGTGGGCATTATTAAGATATATTCAGAGTTACATAACATATTATAAATATTAATGTGTTTCTTGTTCAATTAATATGTTGAATTCAAGAATACGAAATTAAATATTTATGTCTTAAATAATAAAAATAAATTAATTTTATAAATATTAAATCGAATGCGTAGACATTCTATTTTAATCCCCAACATCCTGTTTTGGGAATATTACTCATCTCATCACTCAAGTGCTCTCCGATCACGGATGTACTGAACTGTATATTATATTTTTTAAAAAATATGTCATTAGTGTTAAACAAAATCAAGTAGATGATGTAACAACTTATTGCATGTGGGAAGTCTGACCTTCAATTAATTAACTGCTCCATGACATATACATGTAAAATATTAAATATGAAAATTTACTTGCATGACAAGCCACGTGATCGATCATGTTCGGTTGAGTGTTAATCACGTAAGGAAAAAAATACTGGCAGAATTTGCAGAGCTGATCCGCGATCGACTACACTATCAACCCGAGACTATTTTAGAATTTCTTTGATTATTGTACATGAATCATTTTGTATATATCCACTGCATTAAGATTCTCGAAAGTGGAGATCCTGTGATGCAAAACGTTGGATTCACATAAACGGATCCAAGCGAGAAACTAATGTAACAATCGAAGTCAACGATTCAAATTGAAGCGCGCTAAAATAATTAAAGAACTTTTACCAAATAATTAAAAAAATAGCAAGTGCTACCAACATTTATCTAGATTTATAAAGAAATTCAGTGAAAGAAAATCTTGAGTTAACTAGCGCTCAAGAGTTGGTGCGGTGGCACTCTGAGAATGAAGGTCAGCGTTACAATTGGTGAGGGTACTGATCGAAGATAAATAATTTGACTTATTCACGTACAAATTATGAATATTTAAAATTTATATTATGCAAAGAAAATATTACTTTTGCTAATTCGAATTGAAGATCAAATCGATCTATTTTAAGTGTCGTATACATAATTAGCGCATTCCATTGAAAGAATATAATGGATTTCACATCCGAAAGGTCTTATGCTCATAATCAAACAAAGCCAAGAATACTCAATATATATTCATAGAAATTACAATTAATATTTATTTTAAAACTAAATAATGCTTACAAAATCTTTTATACTATAAATAGTAGGTGGTTTATCAAGTGAACCTAAGTCACTTCAACACAGTTGAACATAATAGAACCATAAAACGATTCACCGGAAGAAAAAAAATTAAGTTTGTAATTTCTACAATTTTAATTATTCAAAAATAAATTATAAACTATAATCCCCATCAGGAGGTTAGGGTAGTATCACTACAATAATTTTAGCAAAACTTAATCCAATTTGCTTGGTAGAAGGATCTTGCAATAAAACTCAAAAATTTTGTGACCTAATTCATTTTTGATCAACTATTTTTTGTCGCATGTTGAGTCGATTGATTTGATATGTTCATAATAATTGTTTTATTTCTCTCCCCCTTTTTCTTTTTGTCTCGTACTTTTCTTTCTTAGATGTAAGCATTAAGAGGACGTTTGATATATTATTGTTTAATATTACTAGAATCTAGATTATCATGCACCTAAATAGATTATTATTTTTAAAATTATCAATAATATTATATTATCATGTTTGACATGAACTAGTAATTAATCTCGCCAGTAATCCACATTACTTTGTTTGGTATAAAAAAATTACTTAAAAATTTATATCTTTAACTAAAATACTCTCAAATAAAATTGGATAACTCTCATTACATGATTACGTGATACTTATGATGCTCAAAACTGAAATAGTAATTATTCCAAACTTGTATAAATGATGACATCACAAATTGCACGGGAGATAAGGAGGACGACGACATGTGAGGAGGGCACGAGAGGAGGTAGCAGCGCATGCGAATGAGATGAAACGATGATTCTTTTTTTATGTTAATAGAGAGTATTTTAGTGGGAATATTTTTTGTTAAAAATAAAAAATAACACTATCAATTTACTAGTAATCCACATAGTCACCCAGTCCTCTCCCTTGATAATGTGAATTATCAATTGAGTAGTAATGTAGATTATCATGGGCATCTAGGTTATCGATAATTTGTTTCTATCAAATACGGTAATCTGGTGGGCCCAAGTAATTAATTTTAATTCAGATGATCAATGATCCATATGAATTATCTCGTACCCTAGGAAGCACGGACACTCTATGGAACTGTCGTGTCCGCGTGTCCGCGTGTCCGACACGCCAGTGTCTGACACACGAAGACACTCGCCCGACACACCTGTCCCATGTGTCCAAGAGTGTTTTGACCAAAAAAAATTTGTTGTCATGTCCTACACGGCCCAAAAAGTTTCGAACACGCCCGAACATGCTAATTTAGGAATATTTTGGAAGATGTCAATAGATATTGTGCCCCATTTTTTTAAAATGGGCTTAGAAATAATAAGTATTGACATAAGAAATTATCTAGAATGTTTCATATGTTTTGAAAGAGACTTGAAAAATACTAAAAATTAGTAGTTTGACATCAGTAAAAATATCATAATATTATTATAAATCTTGAACTTTATATATATATATGAATTGTGGATTTTTTTTAAAAAAACTTATGTATATATATATATATATATGTCGTGTTCGTGTCTTGTAAATTTTTGAAGTTGGTGTGTCCTCGTGTCCGTGTCTGTGTCAGTGTCGGTGCTTCATAGCTCGTACCAAATGCTCCCTAAGGATAAATTATTCTATTGTTGATAATACTTAAGAAAAAACAGTTATGGCATCGCATTCTACACATTGATTAATATAACACGTATATACAATCACATATATTGGTCTAAACTTCCAAGTTCAGCAAATGCTTATTAATGTTTACAAAAGTTAACTACAAAGTTTATTACACAAGTGTTCTACAAGAGAATTTATTGGTAATTTCGGACTCCGTAAAAAGCTATTAGAGATAGTAAAAAAATTATTGCTTAATTAATAAAGTAGAGTTCTCCTCAAACTTCGGCTTCTTTTCTCGCTGGTTGGCTACCTTCTTCTCCTCTCTTCGCAGGTACAGTCTTCCCAACTATGTTATGAACCTACAATGATAAGATCAGACATATATGTGCATTAATTATTAGAAATTCATAACTCATTGCACATGTGCCTTGTCTCACCTTTTTCAATACATTATTCATATTTCTCATCTTAATTTAAATTTAACATATATATTCTGACGCAATATTTAATAATTCTTAATTATCTAGCTATTTGCAAAACACACAAATTGAATCTCATGAATCTAATTAATAATAGATTATGTTAACTATCACTAAAAAATGGAATTAAGTTGAAGTTTAAAAATAGGCACCGAATCAACAATGAAAAATAATTAAGATTTACTTAATTCTAGAGGCGATATATGTTATTTTTATATTTTCATTAGAAATCCCTAGCTATAAGATAATTAAATATCAAGATCTACTTAGAAATCACTATAACAAAATATTAGAATACCGACTCTTTTTAATCGAGAAATCGACTCATTTTTTAAATCTAAACATAAATTCAGACGCACCAAAAAAAGTCGGTTTGAGAGTCCAAAAATAAGGACGAATAAATTAACAAACGGGCGCCTAAAGATTGCCAGTTTTTGAAAATCGACACCTGATACAAGACATCGATTTTCACGCACTATTTGCATACCGGCGCCTACACCAGGCGCAGGTATGCAAATATTTTTATTTTTATTTTTTTATATTTTATATTTTTTTAATTATATATTATTAATTTTATTAAAATTATTAATTTATAAAATATATAACATATTATATTTAAATAAAATAAATGTTTGAATTTTAATATAATGTTTAAAATTATAATTGAAATTTTGTTTGTCGATAAAATTTTTTAAGTTCACCATTATATTTATATTGTTCAAGAAGTAGTAAAAAAAAAATTTAGATAATGCGGGACTAAAAAGTTTGTATTTATAACAATCAATTTTTTTTAATAAAAATATTTTTTTCAAAAAAAATATTTTTTTCAAACGTGGGACTAAATTTTTATTTTTTTTAAAATATTATTTGTTAAAATGTAAATTTTAAATTTTTAAAAACCTTGAACCGGCTCCCGCTGGGAGCCGGTTTTTATGCATGGGCGCCCAGGCGCCGAAAAAAACCGGCGCCAAATCAGGCTGGCGCCGGTATTTACTGGCGCCTCACAGCCTGGCGCTGATTTTTTCTGGCACCTGGGCGCTCATACATTGAAACCCGCGCCTTTCATACCAACGCCTGCCACATGGGCCAAATTTTTTATGTCAATTTTTCAATACTTTCTTGTGAATCTATCTACTAGCTTGAGAAAATTAGCTGTAGATCTTTCTTTGCTTTTGGTGTTTGCAGGCCTGGAAGGGGCAGAAAATTGCAATACAGTCTAGATATCTACAAAAAAAATACCTTCTTAACGTAGACTCTTGCCAAGGATGCATCCTTTGCCAACAGATCAGCTATTTTGTGCACCTCCAAAGCTATGTTCTTCAGCCAAAAATCATCCGGCAGCGGTTCGGATACCTTCAGCGACACCACCGCCACGAAGATGGCCACGTTCTTCACTATATCCGCCGTCTGGTCCACTTCATCTGCGCATCCAACACCAAATAATTAATTAACTCAAACGTCCATTAACTACACTTAATTAACCTTGCATGCAGAAGCATATACTTTCAACTCTCAGAATCGTCTTGTAGATCGGAAGCAGCAGAAGAGCCACCGGCTCCAAAACCACTCTCGCGCTGCACGCATCACAAAGTTAGAAATTAATTAAAGGAGGAGAAGAGAATATATAATTGATTATGATGATAAATACCAGACATGTACATCTGGTAGCTCCGGGTCACTCTCTGACATCTCTACTTTCCTGCATCCAGTAGATAAATCATCAATCATCACACAAAAAAATTGGATAAAAATCAACCGAACATGATCTGTAGCTCAGCAGCTAGCATACTTCGCGTCTTCTTCGGTCGCCACAACAACGACTACTTCCTCGCCGCCGGGACTCTTCGGGGCCGGCGACTGCGCGGTCTCCGCGCGAACGGCGAGCGCGCGGTGCGTGTGGGCGACGGCGGCGAACCCGATGGCGCGGCAAGGGAGCGAGACGCCGCTGAAGGAGCTGCGGTGGGCGGGGAAGGGCGGCCGGGAGGGCAGCGGCGAGAAGAGAGAGCCAGCCATTGACACAATTTGTTGAACGCCTTGCGTACTAGTTGGGAAGGACGAAGGGAGAAGTCGTACAAGTGCCGTCGGCGACTGGTGTGGTTAAATGATTAAGGAGCGAGGACCAGCGCAATGATATATCTTAAAAAGAGAGACCGAGTAAAAGAACGAGGAGGAGTGCGCACATGTTAAACACGTGCTCCGTGTTGACCGGTTGACCTGAGAAAAGGTGGAGGGAGTAATAAATATTGACAATTATGAGGGTGATAAATCAGCTCCTGTCTATATAATTATGCACGCAAAACACCTGCAAATTAAATATTTAGATGTATTTTTAAGCATCCGGCACAACTGGCACAGCAGGTGGTGGGAGACCGAGGAGTCTTTTTCTATTAAAAGTCAATTTCATGGAAAATTAATGATACATGTGCAGTGGTTAATTTTTTTAATTTGGTTGAATTAATTGTTTGGTTCTAGTTAATAGTTATACAAAGACTTCTTAGTAGTTTATAAGTTAATTTCTGGGATAAGTATTCATCCTGATAAAGTTTGGTAGTATATAGAACTTGATGAGATAGCCAACCTGTTGGAATATTATGTTATGAAATGGTGGTATCCGAGCATTCATGTGAAATTATTGAGTACTTGATTGGTCTGAAGCAGAAACATATTTGTCCAATACCCACACTTGAGAAGGACATAGTACTAGTTCTTATCACTGTACACTTAAAAAAATAATGAGTATTTGATCTCTTCTAGGAAACTGGAAGGGATTCCCAAGGAAATTTCATTTCAAATGTGTTTAAAGAAATGATGTAGATAGCCATGATATCCCTTTTTGGCTTTTTGTTAATATACAGGGCATGGCATTAGTTCTCCCAAAATATGTTTACTTGATATAACTATTTATATCCTGAATTTGAACTTCAGTTTAGATTTAGTGCAGTCGAATTCATAGTTTGTCATTGTTGAGAAACTAATATATATAATATTTTTATTTTTATTTTTAAAAAAGAAATAAGTGTTCTCTATAATTTACTACCAAATTTTAGTAAAAATAGATTTGAGATCCTTCCTAATCAATGTTAACTATTCTTTATGTTTATCATGAAAATATATTTTAATATAAGAATAAAATTTCCTTTCACATATACGACTAATATAAGAATTAACTTAACTAATAAATAATCAGTGGGGTGAAAATCAAATTTTCTTTGTAATGTATATCATATGATTTGTAGTAAGAAATTTATTTCATCAATCAACACTTATTATGCAGTCTAGTAGTAAGGGATAGACTTCCAACAGAGGAAAGACTGATAAAATATGGCTCAGCTTTATCGGACGATAAATATGTTTTGTACAATCGTGGGTCTAAAGACATTAACCACCTAATGCTCCGTTGTGACTTCGCTAGAGATGGTTGGAGAGTGCTACTAGATGAGGCCTCCATTGAGTGGGTGAACACTACTAGAAAAATGGGCATCAGCAACGGCTGATGTCGTTGCTGAGCTGTTGCTGAAGAGCATCAGCAACGGCCGAGCCGTTGCAATAGAGCCGTGACAGAAACTCGCGTCGCTGATAACTTAGCGACAGATCAGCAACGGCCGCTCGGGCCGTCGCTAACAATATTATCAGCAACGGTTTTGCCACGGACTCGGAGCCGTTGCTGATAACATTAATAGCAACGACCGCTGAGTCCGTAGCAACGCCGTTAGTAAAAGCCCGTCGCTAAGCCGTTGTTGTAGGTCATCAGCAACGACTTTTGATACACTTTTAGCAACGGCTTTCCCACGGACGGCCGTGGGAAAGCCGTTGCTAATGATGTGAACCTGGTAACGAAAAAATTTAAAATTTAAAATTTCCATTGATACATTGATACATTATCTGATACATAACTCACACACTCATACACACATTCATTCACACACCACAAATACACCAAGATATACATCAAAACAATTATATTTATATTGATAATTATCCACAATAGTATAAAAACTATTCAAATGCAAAATTGAAGTATCAATATCCAAACAAAATAAATTAAACAAGTCCAATATCTCAGTAACAAAGTCAATATAAAAAAATCTCACGATGACGATGGAGGATGGTCTGGATCATATGGCGGGGTCTGGAGTGCTTGAGTGTACACCGGCGTGGACTGACTCGAGGACGATGGATTAGATGATGCCAAAGAGATGCCTGCTTCGGGATGACCTGACATGTTGCGTAGCATAGCTTGTATATCCGCCATCATCTGACTCTGGCGCTCCATTATCTCAGTCTGACGCGCGACCGTGTCCTCTAGAGTCCTTATTCTGCTACTATGATCATAACTGGATCTAGAGGTGGACGGCCGCTCACCAGCGACCGGAGGGGTCGGTGCCCCAAGTGGCCCTAGTATGGCTCGTGCATGACCACTATCTGCGAAGCCATATACGCGGCCATGGTCCCAGCCACCTACGGCCTCGACCCACGATGCCGCGTCAAAGTCCTCGGGGGTACCCCCGCGCTGCACCACCGTCTGGCCGTAGGTCTCCTACTCGAGTTTGATTTTTTGTTTAATATTTATCATAAAACTTAAATTATAAATATATAATGAATAATTTAAACAAATATATAATTACCATAATGTATGCAGCGCGGTTGTCGATGTACTCCCCCGTCCCATGTGCTCGACGGTGAGTCCGCTCAAACACCGTCATCGGGGAGGGTCGCTGGACAGTCCCGTCATCCGACACCGTCGTCTACATTTACAAAACAAATACATTAAATTAGTACACATAGTAACAAATAAAATATATAATTAAAAGATATACTTACCATACGGTTCGCGTGCACTGCAAATACAACAGAGCCGCCGGTGTGACGCGCTGCTCCCCCGACATGCGATTTCTAGCCGCATTCCAAGAAACCTCCTGCCATCGATCCGTCGACCATATTCCCACGAGCTGGTCCCATATATCCGGAGTAATCCAACCGGGGTCGTATCCCCGAGTCTCCGCGATGTTAGTGGTCCCAGCTCGGGCCATCGCTTGGGACCGAGCCTGCCGCGGCTGCCCGTTGTACCTTGCCCGGGAAATAGCCTCCCAGGCAGCGTAAATGAAGGGCCTTTGGTCCTCGGCCCATGTATAGCGAGCCTACAAAATAATAATATCAGTACCAATATTAATCATCATGCATGTAAAAAAAAAAATAATACGTGCCTCAAACTCGCGCCATAACATGTCGACGTGCTCGCTAGGCACGTGAGACCACGTAGGCCATGCCCCGTGCATGTATCGTCGAATAGTAGAAGAAATGCTCCTTGGCACTTCTTCTTGCTCGAACCTGCACAACAAAAACAAATTTTAATATTATATTATGATATAATGAATTTGTAATGATTCATAATTCATGATATATTACCGCTCCCCAATCACGCTAATCAATCTACGTGACTCTGTGGCTGGTGGAGGCTGCCACCTGTTCGGCCCGCGTGGCCGCCTGCGTCTGGATGTACTAGCCTCGGCAGTATCATCCTCATGAGGATCAGCAACAGGAGGATCAGCAGCATGAGTAAGTGCTGGAGTCTCACCGACCGGAGACTCCGAAGCTCTCCTGCGTCGATAACCACGACCAGACATATCTGTCGAACAGACATATAATCAGATTATTGTATAAATAGTAGAGATATATTTAATAAAATATATATACTTTACAATTATTCCTCATCATCTGAATAATAGTCTTCGAATTCTTCCTCTTCTTCCTCTTCTTCATCTTCTTCATCTCCAGCTTCCTCAATTTCATGATCGTCATCATCAGCATATTCAACTTCTAATTGAATTGACGTTGTGTCTGCTTCCTCGAGTATTGGAATAATACGATCTACAGCAGGAGGATCATCTTCTTGATAGAAACCATGTGTCATATTAGGTATCAGCTCATTTTCTCCTACTATCGGATCAATTTTTCCTCTACCTTTTGTCTTACAGACTACACGCCAATCTGTTCTATCTTTATTTCGAGCCGGATACTTCGCGTAATATACTTGTTCGGCTTGTGATGCCAATATAAAAGGCTCATTTGCTGCCAATTTCGATTTGTAATTAACCTCAACAAGTTTGTATTTTGGATGAACTTTCATGCCCCTTTCTGTTGTATCGAACCAATGACATCTAAATAGGATCACTGATTTTAAGCCGAAGTAGTGCAACTCTATCACTTCTTCCACCAGTCCATAAAAATCCATATCACATTCAACATAGGTTGTCCCTTTCACACAGACCCCAACATTCATCGTCTTCTTTGTAAATGAATATTCAACCGTGTGAAATTTATACCCGTTAACAAAATATCCGCTATAGCACGACACAAGTCGCGATGGTCCACTAACAAACTCAAATATTCTTTCATCTATTTCAGCTATGTGATCTTTGCTGTAAGTCTGAATCCAAGTAGGGAAATCACGATTCCGTAATCTCTCCAATTCTTGATCGTTGTGAATAGAGTATTTTTGCACCATCTCAATGTCAAATATTTCAATGAATTGTTCAATCTCTGGACAATTGAGTAATACATACAAGTGTGCCAAATGATACTTTTCATCGCTTAAGTGTCGAGATGGACGAGAACCAAAAGCACGACCAGAGTGACAAAATATATTTAAACGTCCATCTGAATGTCGAACACCCCCGTCGTCGTTACGTGGAAGACGATCAAATCTTGTCTGTACTGCCGATTCAAAGTAAAATGAGCAGAATGTTGAAATTTCTTGGATGATATACGATTCAGATATTGAACCTTCAACAGCTGCGGTGTTCTTTACTTTTTTCTTCAGACGATTCATGTATCTTTCAAATAAGTACATCCACCGATATTGAACGGGGCCACCAACTCGTGCCTCGTATGCCAAGTGTATCGGTAGATGCTCCATCGAGTCAAAAAATGCAGGAGGGAAAAACTGCTCCAGCTTGCATATGATTTCAATAATATTATTTTCAAGTGTTGACATATCTTCGACTCGAAGGACATTTGCACAGATGTTTCTAAAAAACATACTTAATTCAGTCAACGGACCTCAAATATTATCAGGTAGAAGATCTCGAAATGCGATCGGAAGTAATATCTGCATGAATACATGACAATCATGGCTCTTCATCCCTGATATTTTGCAATCATCGACGTTCACACATCGAGATAAGTTTGAAGCATATCCATCGGGTAATCTGAGTTCTTTTACCCATTGACAAACATCTTTGATCTGTTATTTATTTAACACATATGGGGCCTTCGGTTTCAGATATCGTCCGTTGACCTCTTGTAACTCCAACTCTGGTCTTTTACAAAGTATTTTCATATCATGTCGGGCTTTGACATTATCTTTTGTTTTTCCGGAAATATCCATCAAAGTGTTGAAAATATTATCAAACACATTTTTTTCAATGTGCATGACATCTAAATTATGTCGAATCAATAATGAACTCCAATAGGGCAATTCCCAAAAGATACTTTTTTTCACCCAGTTATGTGTTTGGCCAAAACCTAACACTCTTTCATTGCGACCAAATACTATATCTGGAAGTGCTGAAACACGTGCTAACATTTGTTCACCAGACAACATCGGTGGTGGCCCATCTCTTTCGACTCTGCCCTTAGTAAATTTATTACGATTCCTTCGATACTGATGATTAATCGGTAGGAATCGACGATGACAATCAAAGAATGAGATTTTTCGTCCGTTCTGAAGACTGATTGATTTAGAGTGTTCCATACAATACGGACAAGAGAGTCGGCCGTGAGTGCTCCAACCCGACAACATGCCGTACGCCGGGAAATCATTAATTGTCCACAAGACCGCGGCCTTTAAATTGAAGTTTTGCTTCCGATGACAATCATAAGTGACAGCTCCCTCAGTCCATAATGTTTTCAATTCATCTATCAAGGGTCTGAGAAATATGTCAATTTCTTTTCGCGGACCCTTAGGACCCGGAATAATCATCGAAAGATAAATAAATTCATCTTTCATGCACATTGACGGTGGCAAATTATGAACTGTTAGCAGCACTGGCCAAACTGAATAAGGAGTTGCAGAATGTCCAAACGGATTAAAACCATCTGTGCACAATCCCAATCTGATATTTCTAGTATCCCTAGCAAATGAAGGATAATATGTATCCAAATGTTTCCATGCTTCACTGTCAGATGGATGAGTCATTACTGTATCATCACGACTTCTTGCATGCCAACTCATGTAGGGGGCTGTCTTTTTCGACATGAATAATCTTTGAAGTCTCGGTGTTAGTGGAAAATACCGAAGCACCTTAAACGAGATATTTTTCTGTCGGACCGATTTCTTCTCCTTGTAACGAGGATGTTGACATACAGGGCATTTATCCAACTGCACATTTTCTTTATAATATAAAATGCAGTTATTTTGGCACGCGTGTATTTTTTCGTACCCAAGCCCCAATTTTCTCATTAGCTTTTTAGTCTTATAAAAAGTTGGCTCAAACTTGTTATCAGTAGGCAGCATCCCATTAATCAATCCAGCAATCCGATCATACGCAACTCCGCTGATATTACAATCGGCCTTGATGTTTAAAAGCTATGTCATTGCTGAAAACCTAGTGTATTTAGGACAATTCTCATACAAAGGTTCATCGGCAGCTTTCAACATCTCGTAAAATTCTGCAGCTTCTTTATTCGGTAATTCAATCTCTACCGCAGTTTGTACTTCTGTGATATCAACCGCTGTAGTATCTGGTGGGACTGATGTCTGAAGAACTGGCCGATCAACATTATCATTCAGGTGGAATTAACCCCCAAGACTATCAAGTATCATAGTTCTATAGGGATTACATTGACCGGATGAAGAAGCACCAGCAGAGGAAGATTCACCATATATCTGAACGACAGGATTGCTCGACGTTCCTACTTCGCGTGACTCCCCGTGACAAGTCCATAGAAAATATCTTGGTGCAAATCCTTTGGTATATAGATGTAGAGTGACAGTCTCCCGATCCAAAAATCGTCCATTTGAACAAATGCGGCACGGATATCGGATTTGATCACCCATGCTAACGAAATTCCGATTCGAATAGGCGAAATTTAGGAAGTACGTTACGCCTAATCGAAACTCATTCGTTAAAGCTCCACGATCAAGACGTCGGTACATCCAACTTCGATCAGTCGACATGATTCTGTCAATCAATGACAATTTCTTTGGTTAATGTCTTTAGGTGAGATTGTCCTATTCCATTCGGGATTTATGTTATTTATATTGCACTAAGTACTTATTTTAACCGTTAACTTCATTCTAAATTTCGGCAGCATCTCCCTACAGTTCTCCGAATACGCATATCATCTGGGCGCGTATCGGAGAACAAGAGAGATGTTGCCGAAATTTAGAATGATTAGTTAACAGTTAAAATAAAAACGTAAGTGCAGTACAAATAACTATATTCACAAATTGTCCAATCAGGGACAAATCAAGAATTGTACGTCGTATAAAAGATCATCTACTTCTTTTACACGAACATACAATCCCCGAACGGATCTAAGGTTTTGCTAAATCATATCCGACTCGTCGATGCGTACGTGAAATATATGAACTCGTCGGATGCATGATTATTTTCTAAATGTTTCAAGACAGTTCGAGTCCATATTGGACGATTTCGACGCGCGTTCGAAGTGGACGATTCCGGCGCGCGTCCGAAGTGGACGATTTCGGCGCGCGTCCGAAATGGACGATTCCGGCGCGCGTCCGAAGTGGACAATTCCGAAATTAATCTAAACCCTAATAATTAATCTAACAAATTAAACAATTAATCTAAATAATTAATTAACAATTAAAAAACAATAAAAAATTATATATAAATCTATAAATTCCGGCGCCGGAGTCAGGTGGACTCCGGCGTCGGCGTACAGTGGCCGGACACACTGTCCGGCCACTGTACAAGGTCCGACGGCGACCATCGGCCGACCGCCGCCGGTCGAAACCCTTAAAAAAGGGTTTCGGTCGGATTTCCCGCCGGCCGGCGAGGCATACCTGAAAATGTCGGCAGCAGCGGGAGGAGGAAGAGGCGTCGTCGGCGTCGGCAGTGGCGGCAGCGGCGGCGACAGGCGGGAGCAGGAGACGGCGGCGGCAGCAGCGGGAGGAAGAAGGGTCGGGCGCGACTGCGTGCCCTATATAAACTTATCAGCAACGGCTCACTCGCCCGTTAGAAAGCCGTTGCTAATAAGTTATCATCAGCAACGGCTCACTTGTCCGTTAGAAAGTCGTTGCTGATAATTAAAATATCAGCAACGGCTCGCCTTTCCGTTAGAAAGCCGTTGCAGATAATTAAAATAATCCGCAACGGCTCGCGTGTCCGTTAGAACGCCGTTGCAGATACAAATATCTACAACGGCTCGGGCAACCGTAAGAATGCCGTTGCAAATAGCAACGGCTTGAGCGGCCGTTGCTGATAGCCATTGCTGAAGACTCAATTTCTAGTAGTGGGAATTCCTGATTGAAACCTCTCAATGGATCGGTAAAACGGATGTCAAGACCAGGTGCATGGCGATGATCTGGAGTAGAAATTTATGGTTTCTCAAAAATTGCATAATTTTCAATGATAAAATTTCGAATCGGGAGGGTTTGATTGCTTCTTGCTTGGCCATTTGGGAGTAGGGGTGTAAGTGAGCCGAGCAGCTCATGAGCTACTCGAGATCGACTCGATGAAAACTCGAGCTCGACCTAAGTAATACTCGACTCGAGAGGCTCGTGAGCCTAATCGAGCTTCATATATTTATATATAATTATATAAATATTATTATTTCATATGAGGTTGAGCATAAACCCGAGTCGAGCCGAGCTTAATCGAGCTTGAATGAGCTCGATCACGCTTGAGAAAAATAAACGAGCCTATACGAGCTTAAACGAGCCGAGCTCGAGTCAATCTCAAGCCTAGATATTGAAGCTCGAGCTCGACATTTCTTAAACGAGCCAAGCTTGAGCACAAGCAAGCTCGGCTCGGCTCGATTACACCCCTATTTGGGAGAGAGGGAATGATCCTTGAGAAGCTGCTGCCATGACTTTTAAGGATATGGTCGGGATATCTAAGGATACGATGTTTGCACGGTAATTGTTATCCTTTATCTAATATAGCGTGGCATGTGGCCCCTATTGGTCACACTTTTATTAAAAAAAACACTTATTATGCAGTAAAAAGATAATTAATTCAACTTAATTTTATCATGAATTTTGATAATTAAGTTTTTTTTTTTAACGAAAACCTCAATGCATCAATCACCACTTATTATGCAGTAAAAAGATCATATGTTCCTGTACATAGCCAAGCGGACATATCAATATCAACGCTTTCATTATTCATTAATATCAATGACAGTACACAAATGACTTGTTCAGCCGAGCGAGACAAAATTTAGCAAATGCATGTATAAACTAGCTGATATCATCATACTCGCAATTAATTAATTAAATACAAGATAGAAAACTGATTATTTAAACTAATCAACTTAATTGATTAATTTCACTTAGGTCAAACAGATCATGATCCAACTTCTTAATTTATAATCCATTGAAAAAACGTCCATTACTCTATGGTATCACGAGGAGATAATAAATTTGATAATGAAAGCATGATTGATTGATTATGTCAAAATTAACTTGGAAGAATACTATATGGATAATCAATCACGCATGACACATTTTTCATGTATGCACTATTGCTCTTATCTTCTAATAATTGCTTTCCTTCACTTGTATTTTCATATTTGCACTTAGATTTTTCTATTTGGATTGATTAACAAAATTAGCTCTCATTTCACGACAAGTTGTGATTTTAACTGGAACTTTTTTAACACCCTATATGATATGGAATAAAATTATCTCATCCCATGTGATCTAAGTGGGATGGTCAGTATATATCTTACGTTTAGGAATTTTTTTCAAAAAAAATATATTTTTAGTCAACTACAACACAATCGATCTATAGAGATACATAATTAAAAATAAATTAAATTTTTATTTCTAAATCTTCATATTTAGAGACTAATAAATAAATAATTTATTCCTAATTAGCCTCTAGAACTAAATTTAGAGTCAGATCAATTAAATGACTATGTTGCTGGTATTTCTATAGTTTAGAGATAAATCAATTAAGTGATTATGTTGTTGTTGTTTTTATAGATCTTTAAATGTTAATTAAGAATAAATTTTGTGTCTATTAGTCTCTAAATGTGAAGATTTAGAAACAAAAATATAATTTATTTCTAATTTTATGTCTCTAGGTCAATTGTGTTGTAGTGGTATCTATAGTTTAATCAGATTTTTAGTTTTAGTCTTCATTATTTAAAAATTTTAATTTTAGTTCTCACACTATATTTTCGTTTAGGATCGAATTGGTCCATATCATCATTTGAGCCACAAATTAACGACGTTATACGATGCTGACGTGGCTAATGATTGTTGGCTGAACCTGACAATTGTTTATATATCCTTAATTAAATTAGTAAATTACATTATTTTAATAAAGGAATAATCATAATACTCTTCTCATCTCTCCTAACTCTCTTTTTGTTTGTCTTCTTACTCTTCATTAATTACAGTTTTGATCAATTCAAATATGGTAAATTATACTGACCTCCACTCTATTTGTCTAGGTTATAATCATCTTCCCTGAGTAATCTTTGAGTAATTTTTTTAGAAGAGGTTTGTGTAATATTTTATAAAATTCAGGGAAGGTTTGTGTAATTTTTTACAAAACTCAGGAGGGTTATAAGATAAAATTACAAATAGAGAGAAGATCAGTGTAATTTACTCATTCAAATAATATATATTATTTTATTTAAATATATTATTAAAATAATATTAATCAACTACAATCTATATAATAATGATAAGATTTTTTTTTCAAAGTATAACTAAAATATTTATATTTATGATAATTAATTCAGATTTGCATTTCTGTTTGCATTTAAAAAAAAATTATTTAATAAAATTTTAAGATTTCATTCCATGTATTTTCAATTTTCATATTAATAACTTAATTTAAAAATTCAACTAATAAATATAATTTAATTGTTTAACCTCAAATTTGATTGGAATGATTTTGCCCAATTTTATTGGGTTTTGATTGGGTTTGACCAATCTTTTAGTTATATTATTTTTACAGCGACTCAAACTAATAGGTCATCTGGTCCAGTACGAATTACAAATTATTGTGATGAATTGATTTTAAATGAAAATTTTAATTAGTGATCAATTCTTCTATAGTTTGGTAGTTAGACATGTAGACATATTGCTTATAGGTTTTAAGTTCAATTTTAATTCTAATTTCTTGTAAACATTGTTCTCTTTCCTTATAATGACTAAGTATATAGTTGTTTTTTTAAGAAAAAATCATACTTTTGATCTCCACAATTTGCTCGAATTTTGATTTTAGTCTTCATAGTTTTAAATTTTTGATTTTAGTCCATACACTTTATTTTCGTTTATGATTTGATCCCTACCATCACATGAGGCATAAACGGAGCTGACGTGAATAACAGATACTGACTGGACATTGCTGACGTGACCTGCAGGGATTAACTTTGTAAACTATGCGGACTAAATTTAAAATTTTATAAACTATGAGGACTAAAAAAAAATTCAAGTAAACTATAGGACCAAAATTATTATTTTAAAAAAATATATATTAAAAAATCACAATATATTTTTAAATTTATTTATAAATAATTATAATACTTAAAAATATTAAAATTAAGCACACTATAATTTACGTTAATTTGGGTGAATTTAAACTGACGTTGTCATTAAGTGTCAACTTTTATCCATTAATTACCCTAATTTAATGTGAATTCCACAATGGTTGCGGAATTTGAAAATCTACTCCTAATCTGCTCATCTTTTCACTGATCATCTCATCATCTCTATTTTGATCCTAAATTTGACACATTCAAAGCAATTTAAATTAGATTTCGGTAGATCCTCTTAACAATGCCGGTTTTCCATAATTAAATGTCGGTTTTCCATGAATAATTTAAATTAGATTTAGATTACCCTAATTAAATGTCGATTTACCATGAATATCCCTTAACAATGCCCACGAAATTGTAGCAATAACCTTGTATTATGGTGTTGCCACTACAGCAAATGCATAAAAAATCGATATTTATTAGAGTGAAAATCAATACTATTTGATGTTCAAAAACTAATTTAAACTGTTTTGAATGTGTCAAATTTAGGATCAAATTGAAGGTGATGAGTTGATCAGTGAAGAGATGAGCAGATCAAGAGAGCATATTTTTGAATTCTGCAACCACTACGGAATTCACGTTAAATTAGAGTAATTAACGAATAAAAATTGACGTCTAATGACGACGTCAGCTTAAATCCACTCAAATTAACGTAAATTATTGTAGTGTGTTCAATTTTAATATTTTCAAATATTATATTTATTTATAAATAAATTTAAAAATATCTTGTGATTTTTATATTTTTTAAGAAAAATAATAATTTTGGTCCCTATAATTTACTTGAATTTTAATTTTAGTCCCTATAGTTTACAAAGTTGATTCCTACAGGTCCACGTCAGCAATGTTCAGTCAGCATCTGTTATCCACGTCAGCTCCGTTTAGGTCTCATGTGACGGTAGAGACCAAATCCTAAATGGAAATAAAGTGTGAGGACTAAAACTAAAATTTTGAAACTACGATGACTAAAACCAAAATTCGAGCAAACTGTAGGGACCAAAAATATAATTTTCTTTTTTAAAAAAAAAACTCATGATGAATAGTATCTAATCAAGCACCAAATTAAAATTTATGGAATTAATTGGTGTAAAATAAAAATTTAAGAAAACTATGTATTAAATTTTAAGATATCTTGCCACGAAGTTGTTATTACGTACCAAAAAGTTTAATGATTTAACTGACCACAACATGCTTTTTTTACTCTATCTCCGTGCATGCGTGCAGGGAGAAAAAAAAGGTATGTACAAGTGTGTGTAAGAGAGCCTTTAATGTCTTAATTGTTCCATACCCAACAATTAATATTCGTCTATCTTTCTCCTCAATTATTTGAGTAGGCGATGGTGATGTTTATGATCTGAGATATCTTTTGTGAACACCAATCATTCGGTCAAGGACTCAAGGTTCATGTAATTCACATACATTCATAATTGAGCTAATTATTTGTAAGAGGGTATTCAGTTTAGACCCGGTAATTTTTGGCCCGGCTCGATAGCTTGATCCGGCCTAATCCGATAAAATCATATTCGAACAAATGTTTATTGTGCTCGGGCCATTATTGGGCCGGCTCGATCAGCCACGTACCCTTAACATGTTGGCCTGGGCCAAGTGCTATCGGGCCGGTCCAACACGGTAGAGGTGGCAACGGGCTAGGCCAGCCCATGGGCGGCACGGGCCCGGCCCGGCACGGCTGTGCCCAGAAGACGGGCCGGGCTCGCCTTCTGGGCAAGCACGGGAGGCCTGGCGTGCGCCAGGTCTGGCTCGGGCCGACGAATCCTTTATTATATATATATATATATATATAAAATCCTATAAATACCTCATCTTCTTCTTCATTTCTTCTATCTTCATATTCAACTCTTTCTCTCAATCCTTAACTCTCTTTCTCTCAATCCTTAACTCTTAACTCTCTTACACTCTTACTCTCAACAATCTAAGTTCATTTACAATCATTCTCAACAATATTTTATGCTCATCGAGAAGACAAGGATTCAAGATTGTTGTTAAATTTTTTTAATCTCTTCAATTTATTTCATTGATTAGTATAATATTTATATTTTTTATATTTTTAATTTTTATTAATGGCGGATGGAGATTTTTCAGATTATACTCCACAAACTGGATCAAATATGTTAGAAGAAATGTCTCCTGCTACTCCTACCACTTCTATCGCTCAACAAAATCAAAACATATAGATAAGTTCATCTATTAATTTATGTCCATCAGGTAGAAAAAAAAGTATGGTTTGAAAATATTTTGAGAACATTATTGAACCTGATGGCACCATAATAACAGCCCGGTGCAAAAAATGTCAAAAAATTCTTTCGACTTCAACAACCGGAGGAACTAGTCATTTATTACGTCATGCAAAGAGTCATTACACTAAGGTTGCACAAGCTCAACAAATTCTTAATTTATCTTCTTCTGGTTTAACTGCTTTTTCGTATGATCATGATTTTTAACATCGAGAACTTGCAAAATTAATTGTTCAAAGTGAATCTCCTTTTAGTTTTGTTGATCAACCAAGATTTTGTAGTTGGATTCAAAATACTTTACAACCAAAATATAAAAAAATTACTCGAAATACAATGAAAAGTGATGCTTTAAAATTATTTTTTATATATAGAGAAAATATAATGACTAGTTTTCAAAATAATAAATCAAAAATTTCTTTAACATCTGATGTTTGGTAACGTACTACTAATTCTTACATTTGTGTTACAGCACATTGGATTGATGAAAATTTTATTTTGCAAAAAAGAATAATTAGTTTTAAAGTTTTTGAATATCCACACACTTCTGTTGCCATTTTTTCTGCTATTAGATTTGTAACATCTTTCTATAATATAAATGATAAAAAAATTTCGATTAGTTTTGATAATGCTAGTAATAATGATGCTGCTATTCCTCCCCTTATATAGTTATTTAAACCAGTATTAGATGGTGAATTATTTCATGTTCGTTGTGTTTGTCATGTTCTTAATTTATGTGTACTAAGATGATTTAAAACAAGTAAATATATCTGTAGAAAAAATAAGAGATGTTATTAGATATATGCATTCTTCAAAAGCAAGAACACAAGAATTTAAAAAATTATATCAATCTTTTAATAAACCATTTAAAAAAATTTAATGGTGATATTATTACTAGATAGGATTCAACATATCATATGCTTATGTCTACTATAAGATATCAATATATCATTACAATGTTTTACAATCAAAATATGTCTAGTGATCCAATTAATAATAATGATTGGTTAGTTGCTGGGCATATTACTGAAATTTTAGAACTTTTTAATAAAACTACTGAACAACTTTTCGGTGTTTATTATCCTACATGTAATTTAACTCTTTCACATATAGTTTGTATTAGTGAAATATTTTCTTCATATAGACATCATCCTTTATTTGCACAAATTATTTCTTTAATGGAATCTAAATTTAAAAAGTATTGGTCAGATATACCTATTTTATTTTGTTTAGCAATATGTTTAGATCATAGAATGAAAATTGATGGTTCAAATATGTTGTTAGATGATTATTATAACAATATGGAATTAGATAATGTTGAAGAAAAAAAAAATCGAATTTATTGAATTCTATGTTTGTATTTTACGCTTCAAAATTTGGTAATACAATTATAAATAAGACAACATCTTCTTCTAAATTAAGAGAAGATGGTGAAAATAGTATTAATTCTCAACTTGGTCGTAGAATAAAAAAAGCTAAATCTACTAATTTTAATGAATTACTTTTTTTTCTAGATCATAATTATTCTGAAGAAATAGATGATAATGAAATTTTAGCATGGTGGAAAAAACAAGAAAATACATATCCTATTATTTCCATCATGACATGTGATATACTAACTATTCCTGTGTCTACAGTAGCTTTTGAGTCTTATTTTAGTGCAGGAAATAGAATTCTCGACGAAAAAAGGAGCCGAATGAGTGAAGAAACGGTTGAAATGTGCATTTGCTTAAAAGACTGGTTGGATGCTGAAGATAGATTACAAGATAAGAGAGGACACGACACTTCATCATCGGGAGAGGAGGAAGCTCAAACAAGCAAAGCTGGTGCTGCTGGTCCAAGTACAAGTTAAATCACCGGGACTACGGGTGATTAAAAATGTAAAAAGAACTACGTAGACCTGATCCTTCTATAGTTAATCATTGGGGAGTACAAGTTTAGCTATAGAATGTACGTAGGCAACCTTTTAAGGTGCGGTCTATTATAATATTAAATATATATATTTTATCATTGGATGAATATTTTTGTATTAAAGATAAATAAAAATTTAATTATAATTTGATTTTAAAAAAATATTTTTATTAATTTGTACTGCGTTACATATAAAAAATGTGTTAAAAAATATATAATAAAATTTAGTACAATGATTAATAAAATTAGAGGTCCAAGTTCAAAATTAACACGTAATCATTAATTTTTAAAATTAAATTTTAAACCTTTAAAAATTAAAAATTAAAAATTAAAAAATTTAAATTAAATAATTAATTTTCGGGTCGGCCTGAGCCCAGCTGGGCGGGCTCAGGCTCGAGCTGGGCCTGGGCCGGCCTGTTGCCACCTCTACAACACGGTAGCTTGATAACTTACAACCTGTTAAAACCTCGATCTGTCAACTTACTATCCGACCCATTAATACCCTCTTCCCAAGTACTCGACTTACACTACACTCAACTGCATTTTTTTTTTCCGTATTATCGGACTAAACAAGTCGTGTCGTGCTGGCCCGTTAGTGTTTGTGCCTTGTTGGACCTATGATTTCAGACCCAAATTCTTATTCGGCCGGGCAAGACATGATTTTTTTTTTCAGTTGAATGAGATGGACCAAAAATAAAATACTATATCTAACCGATGATATATTTATTTCTTCGTTTAGTTATAAATATTTGAAAAAAAGGCAAAATACAAGTAATACACTAGACGTTAAGAATATTGTTTCTTATCTCAATCCTATTAATACTTTAAAAATTAATAGTAATTTTTTTTAAATTAATATATTATTTTTAATAAATTTAAATTTAACTCAATATGTATTTTTTTTTTACCAAAACAAAAAATAAACTTTATTCAAAATTTGACTGAGTCCGCCAAAAGAGATCACTATACAAAATTTCCTCCAAAACTCAATATGCATCACAGAGCTCCAAAACATATAGAAGTCAAATTTCAAATGAAAGAACACGAACACATTAGTTAGAGTAATAAATACATGTGTTTGGACGATAACCCATCTTTCTAACTAACTATTTCAATTCTATTAACTCAATAAAAATTATAGAGCACTATTAGAAGTTTAGTATCTGAGCATTTAAGAGCAAACCAAATTTTATTTGGGGAAACTAATTTTACCAACGGGTTCGAAGCGTTGATTACATGAAAGTTCATATAAAATTTGTGAAATTGATATTAAAAAACACCCAAAATAATTTTAAATGAATATAACATTGTTTATAACACCCAAAATATAACATTGTATAATATTTTACCCTAACAAATATAAAAAAACATCATTACTCGGTTTATAACATTTGTTGTATTGAATATAGAGTAAATACTCAAAAAAAAATACGAACTTTGCATCTTTTTCTATTTTTAGCATAAACTTTTTTCGTTAATAAGAAAATATACAAACTTTCATTCTATTATATCGTTTAGCACGCACCGTCATTTTTGACGATTTTTGCTGATGTGTCACTTAACAGTGACAACATGACAAATTTTTATTCTTGACTGAAGCCATGTAGAATAAATAATGCAACGTAGATTATATTATTGACTAAAATATTGACCATCTTTCAAATTGTCTTCTCCACCACACCTTCCTCCTCACCTCCTCTCTCTTCGGTGGCGGTTGCACCCATTTCAAGCCTTGGAACTTCGCCAATTTTCCCGCCGATCACAGACGAGAGGTCGTGCAGACCTCTTTGTCCGAACCTCCTCTCAGACGAGCCAGAGAGGTCGGGGCGGAGAGGACGCCTGCCGACCTCTCTATCGCCTCTTTGGCGAAGAGAACGCGCGTCCTCTCCGCCAGAGAGGTCACCGACCTCTCAGACACCTGTGCGACCTCTCAATTTATCCGTCGGAGAGGTCTGCGGCGACGAGGAGGAGGAGCTTCTACCCTGCAACGACAACGAGCTGATCATCCCCGGCAACGACCCGTGGAGTGCAGTTAGGGTCAAGGTTTCTTGAGAAGAAGGACCACGTCATTATTAATAATAATTTTTACTAATAAAATTGATTAAAATAATGAAAACAATAATCCACGTAGGATAAAATTTGTCACGTCGTCACTGTTAAATGACACATCAACAAAAACCGTCAAAAATGATGGTGCGTGCTAAACGGGGTAACAGAATAAAAGTTAGTATATTTTCTTGCTAACAGAAAAAATTTATGCTAAAAATGTGAAAAAGTCTAAAGTTCGTATTTTTTTTGAGTATTTACTCTTGAAAATATAACTATTTTATAACAAATCGTGTTACAAAAGCTCTAACTCCAACATTTTGAAAATAACACTATTTCCAAATCTATATCATCAATATATTTAAAATCATTATTATAAAGTCTACGTCATTGATACCTTACCAACACCACTATTACAAAATAATAAATAACACCATTACAAACTTCACCTTCTTCCCAATAGTATAGATCCAGTGCCGATGATCAACCCATGGTTGGAGATGGCGCACCACTGCCCCCTACGTCGGTTAGGAATGGCTCCCCACTCCGGGGAGCTTAGCGTAGAGATGTCAATGGGATATCCATGGACGACAAAGACACGACTTGAAAAATTTCTGACTTGGTTAGGCACGACATGCCAGTGTCCAAGGGACATGCCCGCGCCCAAGGGACATGCTAGGGGCATCGATCCCTTGAGCACGTGGGTTGTGCTTGGGCACGACATGCGTGCCGCATGGCAAGTCTTGCTCCCACTAGCCACCAAGCCCGATGGGCAATGGGCCTGCTCAAGCCCGAACACGACCCATTGCCACATTTAGCTCAGTGTCGGGGCACAACAGGGGTGGCGCCCACCCTAATCGGGGGTGGCTATTCCTCCCCCTTCTCTAGATTGGGTTGGGGCCAATCCCTCCCCTCACCAAATCGAGATAACCTCGATCGATTGGAGGAAAAGCTAGGGGAGTTGTAGGCTGCCTCAAACTCCCTCACCCCCAACCAAGGATGCATGGGGAAGCCATTGCTTCCCCCACCCTATTCTATCTGCCACCATCCAAGTTTGGCGGTGACAGTCCCGAACACGACCCATTGCCACATTTAGCTCAGTGTCGGGGCACAACAGGGGTGGCGCCCACCCTAATCGGGGGTGGCTATTCCTCTCCCTTCTCTAGATTGGGTTGGGGCCAATCCCTCCCCTCACCAAATCGAGATAACCTCGATTGGAGGAAAATCTAGGGGAGTTGTAGGCTGCCTCAAACTCCCTCACCCCCAACCAAGGATGCATGGGGAAGCCATTGCTTCCCCACCCTATTCTATCTGCCATCATCCAAGTTTGGCGGTGACAGTCCATGTCAAATACAACACCACTTTGTCCCCACATCCGACATCACAATACAAATTCAACACGCATGCCACATAAATCTAACACTAAAATTAATTCACATGAAATTCAAAGTAAAAAATGTAAAAATAAACCTGGTAGAAAATAAAGATATAGGGTCTAATCATTTTCCCAATATATGTCATTGCTCTCTAAGAAGCACAAAGGGCAAATTATGAGAAAAAGAATCCTAACCTAATCGATAAAATCACGTGATTCTTCCTCGACGACTCTTTGATCCTCGATCCTCGATCCCTCTTGCATGGCTTTTATATAGACTTAGACTTAAGAGATTTTGTGAAAAAGCCCTCCAAAAACTCGATCATACAAATAAATCATTGTGTCTCAAATAAAATTCTCCAAAATTTTAGGAACATTTTGAAAATAAAAAAATAATTTCATGAGATTTCAGGCATTATGCAAAAATTAAAACCCATTATTTACTCATTAGGTAAGAACAATAAATAAATAATCAAAATGCAAATAGTTTTAGGTCATACTACATGATCTCAATTAGGGATATATATTGCTCTAAATTCTCTAACAGGACCAAATTGATCTGAGTTCAAAATTTAGTTGAACTATATTTGAAATAGTAGCATTTTGGGACTTTGCATATGAATGTTATGATTTCGATAAATTATTATTTATATTTTGATAATTTTATTTAAATTATTTATGATTTTAACAATTTACATGCCATGCATAGCTAGCTGGTTACTACACTACTTATAGTTTTATATACATCAATACATATGCATGTGACTCCATCAATCTATTGTCGGGAACAGTGACTACTATATAATTAATCATACAACTTGCATGTTGGCCCAAATTGCAACGTCAAGCAAATTTTTAAGTAAATTAAACAATAAATGTTTGCAGATCCAACTCTAGTAACTCAACACTAATTGAGAAAGAAACAACTAAACCATCAAGAAAGACAAATACTTCTTCCTTAATTAATTAAGTGGAGTTCTTCCAACAGTACAATTAGGCTTGTCTTCTCCCATGGCCACCTTTAGCAGCAGCCTCTTTAACGATAGGTTCAACGACCATGTGATCCACGCGATCTACAACTCCATCAACCTGCACATAATCAATATTTATTTATCTACTTAATTATACATAATCGCTTTTCAAGATCATGAAATTAATTAATTGCAGGTGTATTACCTTCTTGATCAACTCTTCTGCCTTCTCTGCATCATCGGCTACTCTTTCGGCCAAGTGCTCCACCCCCAAAGCTATCTTCCTCAGCTTGGAGTCCTCCGGCAGCGCCTCGGCCACCTCCTCCGATATCTTCTCCGTCGCCTCGGCCACCTTTTCGATGACGTGTGCCACCGCCGACGCCGTCTTCTCGAGTTTATCTGACGTACAAAACAAACGATGAGTGGCTTGATCTTTTCTCACTTCCTAAATCTTCGTTCAGAAGTAGTACAAACCTTCGAGTCTCAAAATCTTCTTGTAGTAGGGAAAAGCCAGAAGAACTACGGAGCCTAAAATCCATCTTGCCCTACAAAATCCACAGGATTAGAGGCGGAGATCAAAAGAGAACAACACAATTATGCGCTCTACGATTACAAGGTAATTAATATCAATTTATATACCATGTGGGTATGCAGAATGGAAGATTTAGTGGCAGTTTCGAAGGACGGCGCGACTTCTTGCTGCATCAATCGTGCAAAGATCACCACGTTAGTAAGCATAAACTAGAATTTGAGAAAAAGACCGTGTTCATGATCGATGGTGACCGGATCATACTTTGCATCTTCTTGTTCTCCTCTCGGCGCGACGTCGTCAGTGGTGGGGACGGGGGCGGGGGCGGCGACGGGGGCGGAAGACTCCGTCGCGGCCCGAACCGCGAGCGCGCGGTGGGCGTGGACGAGGGCGGCGAAGCCGATGGCGCGGTAAGGGATGGAGATGCGGCGGAAAGAGCTGAAGCCGGGGAAGTGAGGGCTCGAGGGCATGGGAGAGAAAAGAGCTCCGGTCATGGTGGTCAATTCGTCGAGCACTTCGTTTGCTTGGGAAGGAGAGGCTACTGGTGTTTTGATATATATAAACTCAGCTCAAATGGATTAAAATGAGGAGTAAGAAGCACATGATCGATCACTTCAACATAATTAATTGTTTGACCAATCGATATACCGGAGAGGTGTTGCTAATTAAACATTGACTCTGAATTAAGTTAAGTTAATTAAGAAACTACTTTGATGTTTCTGCGCACGCAAAACACATGCAGCAAGATATAATTGTCAATTATTACACACCAACTTGCAATGGCAGACACGGAGCATACGTTTGAATTTAACAATCGTCGGTAGCTTAACACCCGCACTAAACCCGAACAAAACTTACATGCCATTACAAATACTCTCTGTATAATAGTACTATATACAGCTGCCAGCTAGAAATTTAACTAGGGGCAATTTAAAATATAACAATTCTAATCATTCAATTTAAAATTTCTAATTAAAAACAACTTATTACTAGTACAAAAATTTTCTTCCATTTCATATTTTGAATATATTATTAAAGTCTTCAAAATAAAAATAAATAAAGCTCATGTCCTCTTCAAAGATTTTTTTTCATCTCAATTACTTAAAACAAGTTCTACCAATATGCACAAGTAAAAATTAATGGAGAATGATTTAGTATGATTAGAAAGTAATGGAGAATAATTTAGATTTAGGTTAGAAATTAATATATAATGATTTAATTTTTTATAAGAAAAAAATATTATTTTTAAAAATTAACTGACATTACATAAAAAAATATTTATATAACACTAGAGCGCTAGGATTTGAACCAAAGACCACTAAACACAACGAGTAGAGTAATAAAAACGGTAAATCGTACGAAACTCCCTTTGACTATATATAGGTAATATGCACAAGACCTACCTTGACTTCAAAGTGTTCATAGAACTCCCCTTCCACTTCATTAGTGGTTAGCAGAGGCCACCTCTGTTAGCCCTCCATCGAAACGAGGCCGCGTGACATATGATACTTAAAGCATGACAACCATCAATACACTGTCCGAGTCAAACACGTTCATGAACTGTTTACGTCTTGAGCTCCTCCACCCCTTGAGACGGTGTCACCCTCCATGACCTCTTCGGCCACCCCCTCCCACCGTCTCTACCTCCCCTCCCTAGGAAAGAATGACTCCCTCCTTGTCCTCCTCCATTTCCACGACGACGGCTTCTGCATCAGCCACTTCCGCGGAGGGGTTCTGGGCTCCGCAATGTTGGCTTTAGGTTTTTAACATTGGTCTTAATCTCGATTTTGATGATAACAAACATGGGACTAATGATTTCATTGAGAATATCTTCAGGTTCCATATCAGTAGCGTTCTATGTCCTCGATCGAAAAAATAGGAGAAATCGAAAAATCGAAAGGACATTGATCGTCGCGGAAGTTTCTCGAAGATTGATGAGTGCACCAAAGATGCATTGGACGAGTTCAAAGATCACATGGAAAGCTCTCCAAGATGATGCTCGTTGAAAGCCGAAACTCGGAAACGAAGCGCGGAAGTAATCGGCTGAAAAATACAACTCAGCCTAAGTTCGGTCGACCGGGTGATCGATAGAATAGGGTAAAGTAAAGGGCACCAGCTATTTCGGTCGACCGACTAGTGCCGAAAAGGGGAAGTAGCTATGTCGGTCGACCGGGCGATTGACCGATCGAAGCCCAAATTGCGCAGTAGCTCGGGCGGTCGACCAGTCAGTCGATCGACCTGTGTTTGCTGAAGACGCACGATCGCGTCGGTCGACCGACGGGTCGACCGAAGGTCGGGATTGAAGATCTTGTGGTCGACCGACCAGAGAGAAAAAAATGGCGATCGAAGGAGCAGTCGATCGGTCTGTCGATCAACCAATCAATCGACGGCCTGCAACGAATAGAAAACTATCCGTTGAGCTGCTATTTTTCAGTAGGGTATACATATACCCTCATATGATTCTTTTATACTCCTTCTTTGATTATTACAGAGATTATTGAGCAGTCAAAAGGGAGAATCAAGCCTTCAAATCGATCAATTGCAGTGCGCCCTATTTCTTTTCGCGGCAATTTTTTTTTTCAAGCGCACAAGCTGGGCTCAACTCGGGTTTCGATCGAGTTCTACCACTTGACGAGTTGAAGGTGCCAAAGGCTCGCAAAGGAGCTTTTAGTATTGGTTTTATTCTTAGCTCTTTTGATTGTAATTTTACCTGTTATTTGAACGTTTTATTTGAATTTGAGTTTGTAAGACATAGGTTGTTAGGTCTCGTTTGTGAAGTGGTATCCTTGGTGTAGAAGGAGTAAAGCCACTTGTGTATACTTAGTGATTACTAGGATTAGTTCTAGTTGTCACTTAGGTTGAGGTGGGAAAGTACTCTCGGTAGGAAGACGGGATACTTCCGGGTGTGGAAGTGCCTTCGGTTGAAGAGCGGAGACTTTCCGGTGAAAAATCCTATGTGTAAGGGAAACTAATTAATCTAGTAAAACTTAGTTTGGAAATCCTAAACTGGGTGCTTAGGTAGTGGAGTAGGCATTGGGGCCGAATCACTATAAATCTTGTATTTGCATTGTTTCATTTTGTTGTGCTTTAATTGCTTAATCATTTATTGCTTCCGCATATAATCATTGAATCCCAAATTGCCTAAACGATTTAAGTAAACGATTAAAATCGAATTTATGCTAATAGAATTAGTAAACACACTATTCACCCCTCTCTACTGTCGCCATTTCGCCCACACGCAAGAGGTGGCAGACGACGCCCTGCTCCACCCGGGGTTCGTCCGTTCGAGCCCGAGCTGGTCCATATTGGAGTTACTTGAAACCTCCCACTTTTATCCATTCCCTTGTCTCAGTTGATTGCAGATTAGATTCTTCAAAGTGGAAGTTGAAACTTGTTCAAATTACAATCGGAAATATGAAATACATAGGATGGATAACATATACCTTAAAAGATTATTATACAATCTAGGTTTTCTTCAAATTTCAGTGCATTCTTTCTCATGGCACTAGATATTTCATCATTCTGCTTCTCAATTCTCATCAAGCAATGGCTTTGTTCGCTTACATTTATGCTTTTTTCAGCATGTTTCTAGAACCAATGCTTGAGAGTACACAACCTTGTGGGCTTTATCTATCTGTACAGTTTTTATCTTACATTTGAGCTTCTCACTTGATATTGTTTTTCCTCTGCTTTGCAATTATGGGACTAATTGTCAACAGATTTTACTTGCTGTTTCAAATGGTTTGGGTTGGTTTAGTATGACAATGCTACTTTTTGCGCTGGAATTATTGAGTTTTGTTGCATTGATGATTTTAGATTCATGCATATGTATTGTCCGCACATCTGGTGTATGTGAAGCTTCTCTTTACAAAGGCACGCTAGCAACTCCAAGGACCGACAAACAAGCTCGGACTGCATCCACCAAGGCTGATCCTGTATTATCATCGTACATAGATGATATACTATTCATTTACAATGGTTCTTCCTCGGTATTATCATCATTCGAGTAATAATCTTCTTCTTCATGATCGTCATCATCAATATATTCAACTTCTAATTGAACTAACTCTATGTTTGCATCCACGAGTATTGGACTAATACAATTTACTGCAAGAGGAACCTCTTTTTGATAGAAGTCATCTATCACATCAGGTATCTGCTCATTTTCTCCCACTATATATCAGATCAATTCTTCATCTAGCTTTAGTCTTACAGACTACACGCCAATCTGCTCTTTCTTTTTTTTAGCCGAATACTTCGCATATTATACTCGTTTGGCTTGTGATGTCAATATAAAAGGCTCATTTGTTGCTAATTTTGATTTGTAATTAACCTTGACAAGTTTGTATTTTGGATGAACTTTCATGCCCCTATCTGTTGTATATATCGGACCAATGGCATTTAAATAGGATATCTGATTTCAAGCCGAAGTAGTGCAATTATATCACTTCTTCCAATAGTTCATAAAAAATCATATCACATTTAACATACATACATTGTCCTGCAAATCACATTTGATTAGGATTTAATTAAACCCTAATCACATTTGATTAAGGTTTAATTAAATCCTAATATCTATATCACAATAGTCGACAGTAGCAACTGGCTACTGTTCCATACCAAGAAGCATCAAATCCGACGCCGGAGTTCAGTGTCCCATGTAAGACATTGGATGGACGCCGGAGGTCGAAAGCCTAAGGTTTCGGCCCCAACTACATATCAGTGGGTGGTTAGGCGGAGGAGGGAGGAATCCGAGAGGAGAGGAGACGATCAATATTGTCATTTGCCTTAAGTGAATAAATAAAAACATAAAATAAAAAAATAATATATATTTTTAGGGAAGACTGTACGGCTCCAAGGAGGAGCTGCACGAGTCCCTAGGCAGAGGAGGAAGAAGAGTCGCTTGGTGAAGATTGGTTGGATCTACGTCATCGTCGTCAGATTTCTTTGTCGAGAGGCTTCATCATTGACGTCTTCTCCCTTGTCTTCAACCAGAGGTGAGTGAATTCAGGCTGGTTTTATGCTTATACTTGGCTAGACATGTTAGGAGATGAAATCTGGATTTCTTTTTGAAGTGTTACGCTTTCAATGAACTTTGGATTCGAAGTTTGATGTTTTTTTTGAGGGGGGGGGGGCGTAGTCCCCCCTTTGATGTTTGTCCCTTGTATGACATAATATAGGGTGGATTTAGGGCCGAGTGTAGTTCCCGTTGTGGGTTTGGTTTGGTTGCTCATTTGATTTGGTTTCATGCAAGGTTTTCTTCGTAGTTACATCCAATTGTTGAATGATTTTGCTGAAATTTTGGGGTCTGATATTTTTATGTGGTTTAGACTCCCTTCGATAGAGGTGGCCGATTGCAACCTAGCGTTGAGGGCGAAATTGTACTCTCTTAGGGGCTGCTATGGAGCCTTGGTTGGGCATGATTTGGACAGCCCACAAGTTATTCAGTGAAATGCCCCTACGAGACAAACATGCTGAAAACTTGTTTTAGTTACTGAAATTGATGAGCCCTTTGAATATGAAACTAAATATGTTTAGTGTCATGCAGTAAGGTATGTTGTCGATTGTTTTTGTGCCCGGGAAGGGGAGCGGGGCCGTGACGTCCCTAGACGCAACCGAGGCATTCGATGAAATGTCTCATCCATGTGAATGTGGTTTTATCATGGTTGTGTATGATTTATTTACATCTTGATGGTATTGGTTGTGATGTGATGGATGACATGAGATGGGGAAGCGCGTTAGGGAACTATGCTAACGCCTGTGGTGTCGGGGTTGTTGCTTAGGATTTGATGAGAGTGTCAATCAAGGTGTGTGGCCCTAAATCTTCGGGATTTGCTCTCTCTAGGGCAATCCCTTGAAGTAGGTATATTGATTTTTTGTAGAATCAAGAGTGGGTGTTGATTCTTGCGTTTTTCCAAAGAAAATCTTGTTGTGTTGATGCCATAAGATATGCGAGTGGTTTAGGGCAGACCTAAGGAGGGTCTTGGCCGAATCGTGACCCCTATTGTAGGGGTTTTGTGGAAAGTTTTGGCAGAGGTCCGTTCTCCAGAAATATATTGACATAAACATCTTTTCTTTCATGCTTAGTTGTGTTCAATTACGAATTTGGGAAAGAAAATTCCCCTCTTTTAGTTTAGGGTATTTGGCCCTAGTTTGGTAAGGACGACCCCACCCTCTGGACCCTTAAAATTAAGGGCTGTTGTTATCAGTTAGGGATGATTGGAATTGGTATTCGATGGCCGAAACCCCCCTTATAGGTAGCCGCATGAAGTAGAGTGTGGTGTGGCATGAGCATGCCCACCAAATGTTTGGTGAAATGCCACACCCACATAATTATGTTTAAAACCCAATCTTTCTTTAGTATAACTTCATGTCGGTATGAGGTATTTGCGTAGTGACCAAGGGTTGTCGTAGTGGCCGATCTTGAGAGCTAGAATCTCGTAATTTAGAAGTATTTGGGTGGAGGGTCTAAGAGCATTCAAATATGCCCAAAAATTTAAGTAGACATGTTTGGTATTCGTTTCGGAGGCTGAGATGTCATCCGGCTCGAGTAAAATGTCTGGATTAGTTCATTGTGTATATGTACAATCCTGATACCAAGTTTCAGCGAATTCTAAGCTGGGGTTCAAGAGTTTAGAAATTTTCCAAAAGAGCATGACGAATCTGCCATTTCTGCACTTTATAGTTTTTATATTAAGTTGGTAAGTTTGATGTGACATACTGAAAGCCAATCGTTGTCCTACGCCAATGAAATTTGGAAAAATCTTGTAGGACATATGGACACGCCAACGTATCAAATCTGAGGTAATTGGGCTAAGAATGGACAGATTTATGAATTTAGCAAGATGACTAGTTGAAATTGTGAAAATTTGCTTTTGATTGCGGAATCTGGATTAACATGTTCGTCACATTATTTCGAGGTCGATTCGTCATCCAAATGGCTTGAAACTTAAGGTATGGTTAGTATGTTATACGGAGGCACTAATTGTGTAATTTCTGTAACCAATATATCTAGATTTGAGGGTTTGGCAGTAGCGCCAAAAGTGCATCTGAAACTGTTTGAGAAATTTAAAATTTTTGACTAAGTGTTGTGAAAACCTATTTTACCCCTATCAAGGGTTGTTTTTATTGAGACTATTATGCAAACTCTTTTTTACTATTATCGAACTATAGAAATGTGTGATTTGATGATATTGTGCATGGATTGTTAGTGGTTGGTGTGGCCGAATAACATGCCGGGGTACGATAAGACTTTACCTATGTTACTACTTGTCTGTTGTGTTATTTGTATCTATTATGCTTTATCCGACATTACTGTGATGATTGGTTGGTTGGAGGGATATTTCCAACCATTCATGACGACAACTAGTGTCGGCTAGAGTGCCACGCCCCAAAATTTAATCACGTGACCGACCAGAGTGCAGTCAAGCACCCCAAAGCCTAACCCATTACACAAATATTTAAATAGGTACAACTTGAAAACAAAGTGTTTATAACATAACTAGGAAATAATCAATAGCAACTCAGTGATAAAGACAAAATCCACATACCATATATCTCATAAAAATGATTCAACAAAAAGTTTAAACAACTCCAGGACACTCTAAAGACTATGATGTCTTAGTTCTCAAACAGGACTCGACTCAACTAGACTCGACTATGCTAACCAGTCCACAAGATCGCTATCGGAGTTCGCCTCCATCAGCTGCGCCATACCTCAGGGTCACGCTCTGCAAAACAACCATAAGAGTAAAAATGAGTATAAAACTCAGTGAATGGTTTCTCAATCCTTAGGAAATGGAATCCAGAATGGCAGTTCATACAATATATATCAAGTAAGTGCGGATACCAAGTTACTTTTCTCAGTTTCACTGATCTAGGAAGGCCCTCTAGACTCAGTGTCCAACTGCCTCTCCCCCTCGGGTACACTGGTCTAGGAAGGCCCTCTCGAGCCAGTACCCACTGTTTTATGCTCGGGTCCACTGGTCTAGGAAGACCCTCTAGACTCAATACCCACTAAATCTTTTCTTGGCTTCACTGGTCTAGAAAGACCCTCTAGAACCAGTATCCAATTGAATCTCTTCTCGGGTTCACTGGTCTAGGAAGGCCCTCTAGAACCAGTACCCAACTCGATTAGGAAGACCCTCTGACCCATGATCACTCATACGCTATGCGTACCACTCGGCCCACCGGCCCAATGTATCTCATGCGCGGAGCGCACCTCTGGACCTATGAAGGCCCATAAACACCACGTGTGTCGTGCACACCACTCGACCCAATGTGGCTCGGATCACTACCCGAGAGTCACATCCTCATGTCAACACACCCAAGGTTCACCTATCCCTGGTATCAACTAAAATCCAATTGTTTATGATGAACTAGGAACGTCACACCGAGCCCGCATCCCGGCTTGATTAAGATGCGCTAGAAAAATTTCAGCTTACTGAATTCATCCGATTCCTACCCCCACGTTACTGTTCGAGTCACATACATCCATTCTATGTTCCCAAAGTATACCTTACATGCAAATCGATAGGTTACATCAATACCTTTCGCCTTAAATTGATCTCCCAAACTACTAAATCAAATCAGCACAGATTTGACTAAATTTCAGCACAGCACTAGCTAATTTCAGCAATCAACCATATGAACATCCAGCATCCAACATTTGAGATTTCAGCACATCAATATATATAATTTCAGCACATCAACATATAAAATTCAGCACATTAACATGTAAAATTCCAGCACATCAACATATGAAATTCAGCACATCAACGTATGAAATTCCAGCACATCAACATATATAATTTCAGCACATCAACATATGTTTTTTTTTCAGCATCAAACATTAAGGGAAAATTCTGCATCAGTTATTAAGAAAAATTTTTGCTTCACATACTAGATAAATTTCAGCATCAAATACCAGGTAAATTTCTGCAACAATTACCAAAGAATTTTCATCATTCAATACTAAGTAATTTGGACTCCCATTTTTAAGCATGCGGCTGTAACTACAGGAGATAATCCTAGGTTTAGATCTTTTAATCCCACCCTAGTACATGCTTATAACACTAATTGCAAGGTAAGCAATTTGTATCAAAGAATTTTTTTTTCAGAATATTTCATAGTTGTGGTCGGCTGTGATAAGGAAGAAGGCACCTTACGATTAAACACTTAAGGTTTTTAGTTAAATCAGCAGTATACAGATCATTTGATTGGCCCCAAAAGAAGAAAAGACTAGTTCCAGAGTAAATAATACATGGCTTCTTCAATAGCATGAGCGATTGGCGACTTAGAGCCAAAAGTTCCACATACTTAGAAGCACTAAAAGCAACAGAAACTCTCAGCACACCTGCTGAAGGATTCGTCAAGCTTTCGGACCAAAAGACTTCACAGTCTATCTTCCGACAGCTTAACACTTTGATCCAGTTAACCGTCAAAATCAAAGAGGAGTTAGAAGACGTAAAAATTGCAGTAAAAAGAATTGAAGCAGACAAAGCAGCTGCTGCGTCCAAACCAGACGAATTATCAGCGTCAATTGACAAGCTTCAACAAGACCTTCAGAAACTCAGTCTTTCTGACAAAAGTGAGAAAGTTCCTATTTCCAAACCAAAGGGAAAATTGTTCGTGTTCAAAAATCCCCAGGAGATTTTCAACGAAGAAAAAGCAAAAAGCAAGAAACAATGACTTCCAGGACTGAAACAATTGCCCCCAGACCATCTATCTCAGCACGAGATAACAACAACCAACAAACCACTTTGGACGACCAAATACGCGGATACAGGCTCGGGAGCCGCCTCCGCTTTGAAGCTCAAAGGCGACTATCGAGAAACAGGTCGCTATACAGAAGAACACTCGAATCCCAACTAAACCCTGAAGCAGAGTTGAGCGTATCCCAATATAGAAGAGCTCAACAAGTTCCAGCAGAAACTTTATATCAAGCAGGCTGGAATGAAAGGAATCATAGGGTATACCAGCACTATTCAGATGAAAGAATTCTGGTGGTAGAAGGAGCACAGATTGAGCTACCATTCATAACCGACCAAAGCTACAACCTACTGGTAGAGTCAGGATTTCAACACCTACATGTAGGAATGGTCATGATTAGACTCCACACACTCCACAGGAGGAATGCTGGAGTGAACGCCCTTGTACTCTTAAGAGACACCAGATGGGTAGACGACAGGTCTGTCATAAGCTCCATGGAAATTGACTTATCAACAGGCACTCAGTTAGCCTATGCAGCCCCAGAATTTGAACAAGTTTAACTGTAAGTCGGGACAGTGCATCAGCTAGAACATTCATTTTTCCATCAATATGCGAAAATTTGAACATGCACTCCTATTCCGGTGACGAAGTCTACAAAATTGATCCACTGGACCCTGGATGGTTTGTTTTGTGCTGATTTATTGTAAAAGCTAATTATAGCTTGGCAATCTGTCCTCAATGTTATCTCATCTTGATCTAAATAATGGATCTTTAGCGACTTGAGGGTTTCCATACAAGCGAAAATTTCTGCATCAATTGTTGACTTAACCACTGAGAATTTTCCGCTTGCATAAGCACATATTCTTTCTGTGCTTCTGGGATCGCCTTTCTTCTTCTTCCACTTACATATGCCTCCCCAGCCCTCCATGCAACCATCGGTTTCTAGGATTATATAAGATCCTGGGGATGGCAGTTCCAAATCTGGTAGATTTTGTACCAGGTTTTTGATTTTCTGAATTAGCTCCTGATCAGACTTCTTAATTCTCTTGTCCCCATGTGGACCTGTTTTAGAGTACAAAGGTCCTAATAACGTTCCCAGGTTGGGGATGTAGTTCCTCGCATAATTAAGGATCCCGAGCCATGACCTCAGGCCGGTTTTCTCCCTCAGTTTTTCTTCTTTAAAGTCTACGATCTTCTTTATGATGTGGGGTTGGAGTTTAATCCTCCTATCCCCGATGACGGCTCCCAAAAATTCTATCTCCTGAGTTGCAATTTTGATTTTTGTTGGGGATAAGACCAGTCCCCATTTTTCACAGATGGTGAGCATTATTCGAAGATGCTCAGCATGTTGATTCTCGTTCTCTGAGAAGACAAGAATATCGTCAATGTAAACTGCTATAAAATTTTCAGTACCTGCAAAGCAGTTATCCATTTTCCGTTGAAAAATTGCTGGTGCATTCTTGAGTCCGAATGGCATTACTAGCCATTCATATAACCCTCTTGGAACCAAGAACGCCGTCCATGGTATTGACTCAGGACTCATTGCGACTTGATGAAATCCACTTTTCAAGTCGAATTTTGAGAAGATCTGGCTATTCCCAATCCTTTTAAGAATGGTATTGATACCAGACAAACTATACTGGTCTTTGTGTGTGTTATCATTAAGCGTGCGATAGTTAAATACCATCCTCTCTTTTCCACGAACTTCCTTCTTCGTTATTGGGTCAATAGTTACTCCTGAATTTACTATCATAGCTAGTGTCCTGTGCCGACTCATGCTAGGCCTTATCACTCCCAGATTCAGAAGGTCAGTGATATGTCTCTTGAACTGATCCTTCATTAATGGAGTCACATGTTTCAAGGGTTTGTCTTGCACGATCAAATCTGGATTTATGATGTCCAGACGACATAGTACCTGATTTTTCGACCAATGCTTGACTGGGTTATCTCCAATATAACCCTGGTCTTTCAACCTTTGTATTAGTGGGGCAAACTTTTGTTGGAATTTCCTGGACTCAATTCCACAATTATATGCAACTGATTGCTGTACTTCGATGTACTCAGATTCATTCAACTCAAGTTCCTCTACGGCTGCTGTTGCTGCAATTTCAGCATCAATCTTTGCGGTTATGGTCGTGACATTCTTGTAAAAGGTCACAGCTTGACCTTCTATTCTCAGGCCTCCTTGCATGGCCCTGATAAAGTTACAACCTATCAGCATCTGAATACTATTCTTTTCCCCCATAGGGAATGCGTATGTCAGGGGTATTCTGAAGCTATTTTCTTCAATCGACATCCGCCCATACTTCAGTTTGTATTTGGCAGTTTGTTGCGAGTTAACCCCATTGATCTGAATGGGGAATGCACTTAATTCCAATGCTTCTGGAGGTACTGCTGCTTGATCAATACAACAGACCGTAGCTCCTGTATCTTAAACATTTTTACGTCAGGTATATCCATGACTAATTCGATATTGTAGAGACGATTCAGAATTCGTCTCTCGGGCTTAGGTCTTGGTACCATATTTAGGATCTCTTCATCAAGTGCTTCTGAAATGTTTGCGGACTCATTGAAATGGATTCCTGCTGTCCCTGATGGCTCCCCTCTGTGTCTGGGACCTTTCTCATAACAATATTCTTCCTCTGTATCCTCCTCCTCAGAGATCTTTTCTTTGCCTTTCGCCGAAATTTTGGCTGTGTCTTTAAGTTCATTAGCTTCCTGTATGAGCTCAAACTTCTGAAATTCTTCTTTTAACCTTTGAACTTCAACCAGCAAGTGTTTCGTGTAGTTTAGAAGTTCGTCTATCAGGGCGTCCTTGTCATCATATGGCGCCACTCTAGGCTTCTCAATTAAGAGTTTCCTTCCTAGATGGAAGCGCGAACACATTGGACATGCAGTGATTCTGCACTTGGTGCAGAAAGCTCTCATTTTCGGGTTGGTTGTCTCTTTATAGAGTGTGCATCTTTCGTGCCCACTTGGCACTGGTGAGTTGTCACTCCATGAGTGCGCACACTTTCTCTCCTATTCTGGTAGTGGGATATGCATCCTCCAAGAATTAATTTCTGGTTCACTTTCACTGATTCCTTCTTCATTGGTGATACTGACTACCATGGCTGTCTCATAAGGCATCTGATTTAGTTCCATAGTGACTGACATCCCTACTTCTCCTTCAGAAAATGAACATATAGCTTCGCTATCAGGTTCATTCAAATCAACCGACAAGACATCCCAACTATCTGAGAGGTCTAAGTTCTCGATAATGGCTGCACGGGCTATGTTGCCCTCTCTTCTTTTACAATCTCTGGCAAAATGACCTTCTAGTCCACATATAAAACATTTACATTTTCGGACCTTGTCAGAATGCTTCTTTTTGAAGATTCGGACATGCGAATCATGAGGTTTGCCTCTATATGTTGTGGATTTCCTCAAACCAAGTTTCTTGTTCTTTTGGTAGTATCCTGGGATTGGTATTTTGGCACAAAAGCTTAGGTCCTTCAGACTCCTCTGGACCGCTGCTTTCTTACATTGTTCTGCTAAATACTGGTAAGTGAAATGGATTCTCGGGAATATGCCAACTGTATTCCCCGGGTGTTTTTCTTGGTAGGCCAATTCAATTTCTCTGCCCAGTAATGGTGGCATTTTTCGGAAAAACTTTTCTGACAGCTCTGGTGAGACAAACATTCTCCCAGACTTTGCTGCAAGTACCTTGTAATCATTAATATAGCTGAAAATGTCTTTAACATGATGGCATGACAATCGTTCAAGATCGTTATATGCCCGATTCTGTTCCTCAGTAGATCCTGTTGTAGGATCTTCTAATAATAGCATTCTCCTAAGCTGAGATAAAACATTCTGAGGATCATCTGCTATGTTGATCAGTTCCTCATACTCAGCAGGATATGCCATACGCCATTGAATCCAGGCCTTCTTCTCCGTTTCTCCGAGCAAATTCTCAATAAAACATACTTTGGCTCTGTTATCCGCCCAATTTCTTTCATTAATGACGTTTAGGGTTATGGATTCCCAACGTGATATTACGTCATTATACAGACCGACATCCTCAGGTAAAACCAGAATTGCTCCGACATTCATCTGTGCCGTAGGTAGGTTATACCTTTCATTGTGTTGTCTGGAGTATCCTCCGGTGAGTTTGTCTACTCGTGCCTGAATAACCGGGATATCAGGTCTTTGTGAATATCCGGTTCCTGTTCCAGTTGCTGGGGGGTATAGAGCTGGTCCCATTATTGGCTCGGTGGGTCGGGCCAATGATCTTGTGAGGGCAGAAGAATCTGCCGTGGACATGGCTAGTTTTGTCTTCTTTTCCAGCCTTCTGAGCAATGGATACTCAATTTCAACCGTGTAGATTTGTTATGTCATCACTGACTGTCTTTGGTGCTGTGATTCAACTTCTTCGTCCCATACTGGTGCCAGTGGTGTATCATAGCCATCAGAAACATCCCAGATTGGTGGTGCATCATCTGGTGTTTCGTCCCAAGTCGGTGTATCATCAACATTTTCATCATTGATGCTTAACTCCATGAGGTTTCTGAGTACCTCAATGTCTTCGTAGAACTCATTGTTGTCTTCATCCTCATCCGAGTTATAATCACATTTTATCATCATTACTATCTCCTCATCAGTGGTGTTTTCTTCTTGATTATTGGTCCTCTGGCTTGTGTAACCTGAGAACCTGATTGCTAAGGATCCGTCTGTTCTGGATTTTAGGCTCGCTTCCGTGGGGTTCTGTGGTACTGAGATTGTTGCTGGTCGCACTATCCATCTTCTGCCTTGTAATTCTGCAGTGGAGTGAGCTTGTCCTGCAATCGTTCTAATTCCCCTGCTTGCGAGGTGTTCAGCAACATTTTGTACGTTGTATCTAAAATTGGTATGACTGGTGTTTGTTAGTCTACCAATTAAAGATCTAGAGAGTAGCAGATTACTCTCTCCTCCCTGCCATCCATCATATCCGTGGGTTTGGACCACTAGCTAGATATGATTGCGAAAGTCATGAATGCTGATTGTTAGGTCTGGGGCTGCATAGGCTAACTGAGTGCCTGTTGATAAGTCAATTTCCATGGAGCTTATGACAGACCAGAATTAATTTCTGGTTCACTTTCACTGATTCCTTCTTCATTGGTGATACTGACTACCATGGCTGTCTCATAAGGCATCTAATTTAGTTCCATAGTGACTGACATCCCTACTTCTCCTTTAGAAAATGAACATATAGCTTCGCTATCAGGTTCATTCAAATCAACCGACAAGACATCCCAGCTATCTGAGAGGTCTAAGTTCTCGATAATGGCTGCACGGGCTATGTTGCCCTCTCTTCTTTTACAATCTCTGGCAAAATGACCTTCTAGTCCACATATAAAACATTTACATTTTCGGACCTTGTCAGAATGCTTCTTTTTGAAGATTCGGACATGCGAATCATGAGGTTTGCCTTTATATGTTGTGGACTTCCTCAAATCAAGTTTCTTGTTCTTTTGGTAGTATCCTGGATTCACATGTCTAGGACTCTAATTCCACAAGCCCTAGAGATGAATTAAACGTAGAAGCCACACCACCAACCTTATTTAGGAAAAGATATATTTAACAAGAATAAAGAAAATAAAATCTTCAAGCATCCCTCTTGGGCAGCAGGTGGCCACAAGGAATGTGAAATCCCTAATTGCAAGGTTTCGTGTGCACCACATCAAACATCAAGAAGGAAATCGACACCATGAATAATATTTGAATTCGATTTGGAGAAGGAATTTGGAATCTCAATTTTTTTTTCAGATTTTTGTTTCATCCGCTGCATCTAGGATCGGCAGCCACACTATAAGAGTTAGGGAGAAATCCACTCACCGAAAAGAAATCGGAAAGGACAAAGAGTAGGGAAGGCCTATCGATGCTCGACGCCGACGATTCACGAGTTTCCAGCTGGATCAGACACCCCGCTCAAATTCCTGGTCGCTGCCCTTCTCTCCCCAAGCGCCTCGGGTTGCGTGCAGCTACAGTGCCATACGCCCTAGGCGCTAGGTATTTTATATTTTTTTTAACGTTGGCTGAAATTACTAATCTGCCCCTAACTTAAGTGTTTCACTAAACCTTCTCTATCTCACCCAATGCAAGTCTGAATTCAGATCCGATTGAACCGTTGGATTCCTCTCGAAGTCCTCTCTAATTACATGATGCATAAAATATTTTACCATTTAAATTTTTAATTAAGAAATTTTCTAGAGCATCCGGGTCTCACCTCAAGCTAAGTGTCAATGCTCAAGCCCGCACGCACCATCTCGCATCACATGCAACCCGCTGAAATAAGTATACACAAAATAATTTAGCGGGTATTACAATCTTCCCCCCTAAAAAAAAATTCGTCCTCGAATTTAGGGAATAAAAGAAGAACTTACCATCTCCAATGAACAACTGGGGATATTTCTCCATCATATCCTTTTCCAATTCCCAGGTCGCCTCCTGGCCCGAATGGTGTTCCATCGCACCTTTACCAAGGGAACCTCCTTAGATCTTAATTTTCGAACCTGCCTGTCCAGAATCTCTACAGGCCTTTCCTCATAAGAAACAACTGCTTCAACTTTAATCGCAGTAGGTTCCAGCACATGAGAATCATCTCTAACATACCGCTTCAGCATGGAGATATGAAACACGGGGTGAACCCTGCTCATGCTAGGCGGTAAGGCAAGCTCGTATGCCACCGCCCCTCTCCGGCCAAGAATGGGACTTAGTTTCCCTCGCTTGCCAAACCTCATCACTCCTTTCATGGGCGACGCCTTGAGGAACACCAAATCCCTTACCGCAAATTCTAAGTCCCTTGATCTACCATCAGCATATATTTTCTGCCGACTTTGAGCTACCAATAATCAGTCCTTTATCACCTTCACCTTTTCCACAACATCATGAACCAAGTCTGGCCCTAACGCCTGAGTTTCACCCGCCTCAAACCATCCTACTGGAGACCGACACCTTCACCCATAAAGGGCCTCAAACGGACCCATGCCAATGCTACTATGGTGGCTGTTGTTATATGCAGACTCTACTAGCGGCAAGTACCTCTCCCAACCATCCTCAAAATCCAACACACATGCCCGCAAGATATCTTCCAATGTCTGGATAGTCCTCTCTGATTGCCCGTCAGTTTGAGGGTGAAAGGCTATACTAAACCAGACCTGAGTACCCAGGGCTTCCTTAAAGGATTGCCAGAACCGAGCGGTGAATTGGGTGCCCCTATTAGAAATGATCATCAGTGGTATCCCGTGGTACGCCACTATTCGGTCCAGGAAAAGCCTAGCATACTGCTCCGCTAAAAAGGTTGTCTTGACAGGAATAAAGTGTGCCGACTTGGTCAGCCGATCCACCACGACCCATATGGAGTCATGACCTCCTCTCGTCCCCGGCAAACCGATCACCGGATCCATAGTGATCTTCTCCCACTTCCACTCAGGTACATCTAAGTTCTGGAGCAACCCCGCAGGTCTCAAGTGCTCTGCCTTAACCTGTTGACAGGTCAAGCACTTGGACACATACTCAGCCACTTCCCGCTTCATTCCCTTCCACCAATAATGCTGCCGCAGGTCACGGTACATCTTCGTGGCCCCCGGATGCATGTTGTACGAAGAGCGGTGGCCCATCTCAAGAACTTGCCTCTTCACTTCAGCCATATCGGGTCCTACAATTCTTTCCTTGAATCTCAAGACATCCTCAACATCAATCTGAAACCCATCATCTGCATCCCCTCTCAATACAAAGTCTCTAGTCATCGCGCAAAAAGCATCCTCCTTTTGAGTTGAACAAAGCATCTCAACTAAGGTAGACTGCAAATCCTCGGTGTCAAACACTGAAATTACGAAGCCGCATCCAAGCATGTCGCCAACTCTCTGGCTAGAGATCTCCTCTCAACCGCCAGGTGTGCAAGGCTACCCATGGATTTCTTGCTCAAGGCGTCAGCAACAACATTCGCCTTACCAAGGTGGTACATTATGGTGTAGTCATAATCTTTAAGCAGCTCAAGCCATCTTCTTTGCCTCAAATTCAGTTCCTTCTACGTCAACAGATACTGAAGACTCTTATGATTTGTGTAGATCTCACAGGCCTCACCATACAAGTAATGGCGCCAGAGCTTTAAAGCAAATACCACTACCGCCAATTCCAGATCATGCGTCGGGTAATTCTTCTCGTGATTTTTCAGTTGCCGCGATGCATAGGCAATGACCTTGCCATACTACATAAGGACACATCCCAAGCCTACTCTCGAGGCATCGCAGTATACGACGAAACCCCCAGACCCCGACGGTAAGGCAAGTATAGGTACCGACGTTAGGCAATCCTTGAGCTTTTGAAAGCTCTCCTCACATCTGTCATCCCAGGCAAACTTAATCTTTTTCTGAGTCGACCGGGTTAGGGGGGCTGTAATCCGAGAGAAGTACTCCACGAACTTTCGGTAATACCCCGCTAGACCCAAGAAACTACGTGTCTCAGATATGCTAGTCGATCTCTCCCAATTTTGCACTGCCTCAATTTTGGCGGGATCTATCTTGATCCCTTCTCGGGACACCACATGCCCCAAGAATCCTACACTTTCCATTCAGAACTCGCACTTGGAGTACTTAGCATAAAGCTGGTGCTCCCTGAGAGTCGCTAGAACTGTCCTTAAGTGCTCACTATGCTCCTCTTTGCTCCTAGAGTATACCAGAATATCATCAATAAAAACAATCACGAACTTGTCCAAGTACTCTTTGAACACACGGTTCATCAGGTCCATGAAAGCGGCGGGTGCATTAGTCAGCCCAAAGGACATGACTAAAAACTCATAATGGCCGTATCTCGTTCGAAAAGCTGTCTTAGGCACATCCTGATCCCGGATCTTCAGCTGGTGATATCTGAACCTCAAGTCAATCTTGGAGAACCACTGTGCCCCCTGAAGCTGATCGAACAGGTCATCAATCCTCGGCAACGGGTATCGGTTTTTTATGGTAACTTTGTTTAGTTGCCTATAGTCAATGCACATTCGCATTGACTCGTCCTTCTTCTTAACAAAGAGTACCAGAGCTCCTCACAGAGATACACTTGGGCGAATGAAACCCAAGTCCATGAGCTCCCGCAGCTGGCCCTTGAGCTCCCTTAGCTCGGCTGGCGCCATCCGATACGGAGGAATGAATATTGGTTTCACCCCCGGTTGCAACTCAATGCAAAACTCAATCTCCCTGTCTGGTGGTAACCCTGGAAGTTCCTCAGGGAACACGTCAGAAAACTCACAGATCACCGAAGTCTCTCTCAGCCCTATAGTCGGACCTCCGATTTCATCCGCCATAGATACAAAAGCTAGGAAGGATTGACAGCCTCCAAAGAGTAGCTTCCGAGCCTTCAGGGCTGAAATTACCCTACAAGGGTCCCATTTTCCGTCACCCTAGAAGATAAGCTGCGGCAACTCCGACTTAGTAAATATAACTGTCTTAGCCCTACAGTCCACCTTCGCATAATAGACAGCCAGACAGTCCATACCCAGAATGACATCCAACTCTAGTGACGAAAGTAGAATCAGATTAGCTGCTAGGACGTAGTCACAAACATACACTTCACAATCATGACAGATCAAATCGGCTATAGTCGTATCGCCCGTAGGCGACGGCACCACAAGCGGTGTCTCAAGTACTTTTTCTTCTCTTAATAATAAGGGTGCAAATGAAGCAGATACAAAAGAATGAGTAGCTCCTGAGTCAAATAAAACATATGCACTAGCAGAACCAACTGAAAGTGTACCTGCTACCACGGCGTTCAACGCCTCAGTGCCGTCTGGTGTAAGTGAGAAAACCAGAGCAGGAGCCTTCCTAGAAGTACTCGATCGCTGCCCTCTGCCCTGGGTCTGACCCCTCTGAGCCAATGAAGCTGCAGACACCGGTGCTTTTCCTCATGACTCGGCTGCTCCCTGACCCCAATTGACTGGACAGTCCTTCTTGAAGTGCCCATGCTGTTCGCATCTGAAATAGGCATCTGAATGGCCATAGCATACACCCCAGTGCCGTCTGCCACACTGTCCACAAGACGGCGGTGCCTCAGGCCTCCTCGGCAGAGATGTATCCCCTGTAGGTGTCCTCTGTACAGAACTCGGCCTTGAGTGACTTCTAACCATACTCTGTCCTCTGCTCAACTGTGGAACTGGTCTCGCGACGGTGCCCTCAGAATGGGAATGTCGCCCCACTGGTCCATCAGATCTGGACCTCTTCCTCGAGTGCCCCTCAGGTCGCTCTGTAGGTACTAAAGCTTCCTTACGCACCGCCTCATCAACTGCCTCAGCAAAAGATGTGCCCTGAGTGTAGTGAATCAAGCGGCCAATCTACGGTCGTAGTCCCTCCACAAATCGTTTGACCCTAGCCGTCTCAGTGGCTACCAAGGTAGGGTGGTAGCGGGATAGCCTAGTAAACTCCATCCATACTGCTGAACTATCATCCCGCCTGTCTGGCGCAACTGCTCAAACTCTCTTGCCCGCCTCTCGCGGACATTCCTTGGCAGGTATCGCTCTGTCACTGCGACCTTAAACTCGCCCCATGTAGGGGGTGGTGTGATGTCCCCCCTACGGGCCTCCCAGGTCTGGAGCCACTCCTTGCCCCCCCCTCATCTGTAATCCCACCATGCGTGTTGCCACCTCAAATGAACACCCTAGCACCTGGCAGAACACATAACAATCATAGAGGAATTCTGTGACCTCTGCTATCATGTCAGTATCGGTGAATTCTGGGGGCCTCATTCTAACAAACCTCTCATAAGGAATCTCAAGGCCCGCTGCCTCAAGATGATACTATGCCCCAATCACAGGTGGCACTAACTCCTCAGTTACTGGAGCTGCTGGAGTAACAGGCTCGGGTTGAGGCGGTTGTTGCCTCATTTCTCGCTCCTTGCGGAGCATCTCAGTTAACTCGGCCACCTGGGATTCTAACTACTCCACTCGAGGTTCCGGCTCTGCCCTCTCTTGGGCTGGGCGACCACGGCACCGACCCCCAGTGCGGCCTCTACCTCAGCCCCTTTGGCAAGAAGAATTACTGTCACTCCCACTCATTATTGCCTCACCCTGAGCCTCCATCACTGACATGAACATAACAGAAAAACCAAAAGCATTAAGTACAAGTTTATTTAAAACTGTTACCATGATCACGAGTATCGCAGCTGATACGGCCGTCTTCGTAGCCCAATCTCGTGAGTAGAACACACCATGTATGACACACTAACTCTTGTCTACACGGTACTCTATGTTCTAAGCGACCACGGCACCGCACCCTGAAGCCTAACCCATTACACAAACATTTAAATAGGTACAACTTGAAAACAAAGTGTTTATAACATAACTAGAAAATAATCAATAGCAACTCAGTGATAAAGACACAATCCACATACCATATATCTCATAAAAATGATTCAACAAAAAGTTTAAATAACTCCAGGACACTCTAAAGACTATAATGTCCTAGTTCTCAAACAGGACTCGACTCAACTAGACTCGATTACGCCAACCAGCTCACGAGATCGCTATCGGAGTTCGCCCCCATCAGCTGCGCCATACCTCAGGCTCACGCTCTGCAAAAAAACCATAAGAGTAAAAGTGAGTATAAAACTCAGTGAATGATTTCCCAATCCTTAGGAAATGGAATCCAGAATGGCAGTTCATACAATATATATCAAGTAAGTGCAGATGACAAGTTATATATGTAAGGAATAAAATCTCATCCGACTCTACAGAACATGCTTTCTAAGTTCTGAATCCCAATTAGTTACTTTTCTCAGTTTCACTGATCTAGGAAGGCCCTCTAGACTCAGTGTTCAATTGCCTCTCCCCCTCGGGTACACTGGTCTAGGAAGTCCCTCTAGAGCCAGTACCCACTATTTTTATGCTCGGGTCCACTGGTCTAGGAAGGCCCTCTAGACTCAATACCTACTAAATCTTTTCTTGGCTTCACTGGTCTAGGAAGACCCTCTAGAACCAGTATCCAATTGAATCTCTTCTCGGGTTCACTGGTCCAGGAAGGCCGTTTAGAACCAGTACCCAACTCGGTCAGGAAGACCCTCTGACCCATGATCACTCATACGCTATGCATACCACTCGGCCCACCGGCCCAATGTATCTCGTGCGCGGAGCGCACCTCTGGACCTATGAAGGCCCATAAACACCTCGTGTGTCGTGCACACCACTCGGCCCAATGTGGCTCGGACCACTACTTGAGAGTCACATCCTCATGTCAACACACCAAGGTTCACCTACCCCTGGTATCAACTAAAACCCCAATTGTTTATGATGAACTAGGAACGTCACACCGAGCCCGCATCCCGGCTTGATTAAGATGCACTAGGAAAATTTCAGCTTACTGAATTCATCCGATTCCTACCCCCACGTTACTGTTCGAGTCACATACATCCGTCCTATGTTCCCAAAGTATACCTTACATGCAAATCGATAGGTTACATCAGTACCTTTCGCCTTAAATTGATTTCCCAAACTACTAAATCAAATCAGCACAAATTTTACTAAATATCAGCACAACACTAGCTAATTTCAGCAATCAACCATATGAACATTTAGCATCCAACGTATGAGATTTCAGCACATCAATATATATAATTTCAGCACATCAACATATGAAATTCAGCACATTAACATGTAAAATTCTAGCACATCAATATATATAATTTCAGCCCATCAACATATGAAATTCAGCACATCAACATGTAAAATTTCAGCACATCAACATATGAAATTCAGCAGATCAACATATGTTTTTTTTTTTAGGATCAAACACTAAGGGGAAATTCTGCATCAATTATTAAGGGAAATTTCTGCATCACATACTAGATAAATTGCAGCATCAAATACCAAGTAAATTTCTGCAACAATTACCAAAGAATTTTCAGCATTCAATACTAAGTAATTTGGACTCCCATTTTTAAGCATGCGACTGTAACTACAGGAGATAACCCTAGGTTTAGGTCTTTTAATCCCAGACTAGTACATGCTTATAACACTAATTGCAAGGTAAGCAATTTGTATCAAAGAAATTTTTTTCCATAATATTTCATAGTTGTGGTCGGCTGTGATAAGGAAGGGATTCACATGTCTAGGACTCTAATTCCACAAGCCCTAGAGATGAATTAAACGTAGAAGCCACACCACCAACCTTATTTAGGAAAAGATATATTTAACAAGAATAAAGAAAAGAAAATCTTCAAGCATCCCTCTTGGGCAGCAGGCGGCCACAAGGAATGTGAAATCCCTAATTGCAAGGTTTCGTGTGCACCACATCAAACATCAAGAAGGAAATCGACACCATGAATAATACTTGAATTCGATTTGGAGAAGGAATTCTGAATCCCAATTTTTTTTTTCGGATTTTTGTTTCATCCGCTGCATCTAGGATCGGCAGCCACGCTATAAGAGTTAGGGAGAAATCCACTCACCGGAAAGAAATCGGAAAGGACAAGGAGTAGGGAAGGCCCATCGATGCTCGACGCCGATGATTCACATGTTTCCGGCTGGATCGGACACCCCGCTCAAATTCCTGGTCACTGCCCTTCTCTCCCCAAGCGCCTCGGGTTGCGTGCAGCTACAGTGCCATACGCCCCAGGCGCTAGGTATTATATATATATTTTTAACTCTAGCTGAAATTATTAATCTGCCCCTAACTTAAGTGGTTCACTAAACATTCTTTATCTCACCCAATCCAAGTCAGAATTCGGATCCGATTGAACCGTTGGATTCCTCTCGAAGTCCTTTTTAATTACGTGATGCATAAAATATTTTACCATTTAAATTTTTAATTAATAAATTTTCTAGAGTATCCGGGTCTCACCTCAAGCGAAGCGTCAATGCTCAAGCCAGCACACACCATCTCGCGTTACATGCAACCCGCTGAAATAAGTATACACAAAATAATTTAGCGGGTATTACATAGAGTGGCTCCACACCAAGGATTTCTAACCAAATTTTTTATAGACTTTGTGTTTCTCTTTGAATACAACCGAGGACTCGGTTCTCAACTCTATTCACCTAGTCAAAACACAATTCTACAAAGTAAATCCTAAGTGTTTAAACTAGCACACCTATCAAGCTAATCAATGAAGAACAAGTTCAAGTAACAAGTAAACCACAACTAAGAGCTCTTTTCCAAGCCTTCAATGCCTCCAACTCCATAAAATATTGAGGTCGAATCGAAGCAGGGGTCGAGGGAAGATGAGCGCTTGAGAGAAATCATCAATCTGAGAAGCAAGCACGAGCAAATCAAGCTTAGAAGGCACAAATCTCACTTTGGAAAGTTTTATGAATAGTTAAGAAGGATTAATGAAGGTTGGTAAGGGGTATTTATAACCCCTCATTCGGAACAGCACTCCAACGGATGTTTTTCTGCCTGTTGGATGCCGATCGGTCGCTTTCCGGTCGATCGTCGATCGATCGACCGATTGACCACCCAGAGACCGCTGGCGTTATGCCCTTCTATAGCCATGTTCAATCGATCCGATGGTCGACCGAATTGGTCATGATTAATTCCTCTATTGCCCGGTCGACTGATCGGTCGACCGAATTAGCCATTGCCAATTTTTGGCCTTGTTCGGTCGACCAAAGTGGCTATTGTCATTTTTCTGCCTTGTTCGGTCGACCGAACCTAGGCTGAGGTTGTTTTCTATATTTGATTTGTTACTCACTTTTTTATGGGTTTCGTTATCAAGTTTTGACTTGGATAACTTTACAAATAGGCTTGAGATGAGATCCTAGGGGTATATTACGTAGAATCTATTTGATAATTTTACGAGTTCTACTTAATCTATATCCGGGTCCTTTTTGACGATTTTGCGATTCTCCGAGCGAAGTTCCTGTGCGTATCGTAACCTCAACCTGAACTCAAAACTTCACACATATATTAAATACATGTTTGTTATCATCAAAATAGAGATTGAAGCTAAAGGGGAACCCTTGGGCCAACAATAGCCGAAGAGGTTCATGGCGGCGTCGGTGGTTAAGATCGTAGAAGGCGGGGCCACCACGATAACGAGTCCAGGGAGGACGCCGACTATGGCGCCGAGGTCCTTGAAGAAGGAGATGGTGTTTAGAATGTGCTGGTCGTAGCCGAGTGGGGTGCTTAGTTTCGAAGAGCAGTATATATAATATTAGGGCTACTCATTTCGTATGGCAGCCAAAAATTGAAGACGATTAGGGAAATTACCAATTTTCATGTCCCCGATTAACATACATGAGCGGTTGGCGACGGGCAAAATGATAATTTAGTTTGAAAACCCCACTCAGCCGATGGGTGCAATTCCAGCTAGGATAAATACTTGGCACATCGTCGCCGTTAATGTGACACATCAGCCTTTTTAGTTAACATTGACGGGGTATGCCAAACGTGAAAACAGATCCTATGTTCGTGTATTGTAACACTAACAAAAATAGTTTGTGCTAAAAATCAGAAAATGATTAAAATTTGTATTTTTTTTGGCTATTTACTCTAATTAAAATGAAGAAATCATTATTATATTGGTTTATAACACTATTTTAAATATTATAGCACTTATTTTTGATAAAAATTTAAATGAGAATACAACATTGTTATATTCATTTACAAAACTATTTTATACATAATAACACTAATTTTTAATTTGTAGTACTATTATATACATGTTCTTGCCTTAAGTCGAAGCGATGTGGTCTGGCGGGTCTCCTGGTCAGGTTCAACTTCGACGCGGGAGGGCGGAGGACCTGCAAAAGACATCTCCATGTTCAATGTAATATCCTATATATTAATATTTATTTATGTCTTTATTGGTGATTGTTCGCCTAGCGCGCTAGTTCGAGGTTGAGCCGAGTTGACTCATGGTCCGGTGCGAGCTTGCGAGCTCGGGTAAGTGGGAATTTGAATTATGCAATTTCTTTTCTTGATTAGATACCCCTTTCCTCTTTCTTGGAGCCGCCGAGCCATCCTTCCCTCTTCCCCTCTCTTGGAGTAGCCAGCTTGAGGTGGAGCCGCCGCCCTTTCCTTCTTGATCTTTGAGCCGCCGCCCGCTTGTTGAGCCGAGCCGCCCCCTTTGAGGCCGGATTCGGAGGCCGCCGCTTAGAAGTCCTTCTCTAATTCTATCTTCCCAATCGGGTGAGTGGTTTTACCTCTCATTTCTCAGGTTTCTCTCATTTTCTTGAGCCGTTCTTGGAGGTCGAGAGTTCTTATCGAATCTTCTATCATTTCTTGAAGTTTCTCATTATTTTCATGTGTTGCCTTGATGGAGGAGGCCCGAACCCCCCCTATGGGGCTTGGCAGCCCTAGGATGACCCTACGGGTGCTCGGCCAAGGTGGAGAAAAGGGTGCCCTCCACGTGTTCGACAAAATGCCTAAGAGAAATATTTGATATGTTCTTTAAAATCTAAGCTTGGATTAACCTTCTTAGTTAAATTCCTTTGATGTCAATGCATGAGGAGTGTTTAAATATGAAATTTTTAGTTCATGAATCTATGTTTGCTTGTAGAAAGGTTAATCTTGATGCCATGGATGGATTCTTGATTTAAAGCATGAGTCTTGTTCCTATGATGATGTGTTAGTTCCTATGAATATGTGATGACAGTAATTAAGGATTTATATTATGTAAATTTCGAATTTACTTCAATATCATGCTGAAAAATCAATCTTGCTGGAAATTCATGCTGAATTGTTAGATTCTAGGCTGATTTTGAATTCTCTGTTGAGAAGAGAGTAGTTTTTTAAACATAGTCGTGTAACCTATCATTTTGACCAGAAAATATAGTCTGGAACCATAGGACACACTTTGGGAGTCAGATTCGACTCGGGTGCACCAGTTTGAGGCTCAACAGTAAATTGAGAACAAAACTCTAATTTTGGTGATGATAAATTTTAATTGCACAATTAAAATTCAAGGGGCAGCATAATTTGTTATGAACCAACAAATAAATATTATGCGTGAAATAAAACCTCATGGGTTTATGACATTACGGGTCTAGGAGTTGGGATCGGGCATTGGGTGTAGTGGAGTTTTCCCAATAGAGACATCCCTAAGACACCGTAGGAGACACTTGACTTAGGTCATGATGTGTCATATCTTATTGAATGGAGGAGAGGCTCGGTTAGGAGCTGAATTACGGGCTAGGCCCGGAAGGTTGGATGGCTAATTCCCAACCTGTGTTTAAAGGAATAAGTTCGGATGAGTGAATCCCGATTATTCCAACGTTATCATTTTGGAATAAGTCCGGATGGGCAAATCCCGATTGTTCTTGTGTTTTCTCGTGGAACAAGTTCGGATGGGCAAATCCCGATTGTTTTCGAGTTTCTTTAAAGGAATAAGTTCGGATGGAAGATTCCTGATTATTCCTACGTTATCATTTTGGAATAAGTCCGGATGGGCAAATCCTGATTGTTCCTGTGTTTTCTCGTGGAACAAGTTCGGACGAGCAAATCCTGATTATTCCCGAGTTTCTTTAAGGAATATGTTCGAACGAGTAAATCCTGATTATTCCTGTGATATCTTAAAGGGATAAGTTTGGACGGGCAATTCCCTATTATTCCTGTGATATCTTAAAGGGGCAAGTTTGGACGGGCGAATCTCGATTGTTCCTTCAAGTCTTGTGAAGCAAGTTCGGACGGGCAAATCCCGATTACTCCCGAGTTTCTTGGTTATAGGATAAATTCGGACGGGCCAATCCCGATTATCCTAGTAACCCTTGTGTATGTTATGTTGCCTTTGGGCATGGTAGTCGTACGCCTTTTATACTTCATTGTTAGAGTGTTGGATGCCTACGGGCACGTGGTGGCCAAATGGCCTAATAGATAGTCATACCCTTGTGACTTTATTCCTATTTGAAATAGGTGTTTTATCATATGCTTATCTCTGTGATTGGTTTGTTGTGAGGGTTGGTAGAACTGCTCACTGAGTTCTTTGAACTCACCCGTTGTTATTATGTTTTTTTGCAATGCTTGACCTGTGAGGTGGATTGGAGCACTTCGCGCGGTTGGAGAGCAGAGGAGCTGTTGGTTTTAGGTTTTTGACCTTAGCCTTAATCTCGGTTTTGATGGTTTTGATGATAACAAACATGGGACTAATGATTTCATTGAGAATATGTTTCGGGTTCCATATCAATTAGCGTTCGATGTCCTCGATCGAAAAAATTGGAGAAATCAGAAGGACATTGATCGTCGCGCTCGGGTTCGTCGCGGAAGTTTATCGAAGATTGACGAGTGCACCAAAGTCGCTTGGATGAGTCCAAAGATTAAGTCAAAAGCTCTCCAGGATGATGCTCGTTGAAAGCCGAAACCCGAAAACCAAGCGCGGAAGAAATAGGCTGAAAATGCAATTTCAGCCTATGTTCGGTCGACCAAGTGGTCGACCGAATAGGGTAAGAAAGAAAGGCCCAACCATTTCGGTCGATCGGTCGGTTGACCGAACACTACCGAAAAATGGCAGTGGGCACTTCGGTCGATCAGTCGGTCGACCGACAGTGGCTGGTTTTGGGCAGTAGGCTTGGCTGTCGATCGGTCGGTCGACCGACCTGCTGAAAGCTGAAGACGTGAGATCCCGTCGGTCGACCAACGAGTCGACCGAAGGTCGGGGATGAATAGTCGTGTCTGAGCGGTCGACCAATCGGTCGACCGACCACAGACAGAAGAAAAGCGGTCGAAAGACTGGTCGACCAGTCGGTCGACCGACTATTCGATCGACAGCCTGTAACGGATAGTTTTTTATCCGTTGAGCAGCCGTTTCTTCACGAGGGTATAAATATACCCTCATATGATTCTTTTAATCTCCTTCTCCTACTCTAACAGAATTCATTGAGCATTTAAAAGGAGATTAAAGCCTTCCAAAGATTGATTGCGGCGCTCCGCTCTCTTCGTCAAGCTCTTCTTCAAGCGTCTGCTTCCCTGCCTCCCTCAACTCTGCTGCAACGAGTTTATCTAACGAGTTGAAGGATTGAAGGATTGCAAAAGAGCACGAAATCTTGGTTTCATTTTAAGCTCTTTTCAATTGTAATTTTATTTGTTATTTGAACTGATTTTAAATTTGTGTGCGTGAAGACCTTATGTTAGGTCTGTTGTGTGGAAGTGGTATACTTAGTGAAAAGGAGTAAAGCCACTTGTGTAAACTTAGTGTTTACTAGGATTAGTTTAGTTGTCCCTTAGGGTTGAGGTGGAAGAGGACTCTCGATAAGAAGGCGGTGACTTCCAGGTGTGGAAGTGCCTTAGGTCGAGAGTGCGTCTCTTCAAGTGAAAAGTCCTATGTATAAGGGAAACGTAAATTAATCTAGTAAAACTAGTTTGGAAATCCTAAGCGGGGTTCTTAGGTAGTGGAGTAGGCATTGGGGCCGAACCACTATAAATTACTGTGTTTGAATTGATTGATTGATTGCTTCGATTGCTTAATCATTTATCGCTTCTGCATCCAATCGTTAAATTGCAAATTGCCTAAACGAACTAAGTAAACATTTAAAACTTCGATTTATGCTAATCGTATTAGTAAACACACTATTCACCCCCCTCTAGTGTCGCCATTTCGCCAACAGGAGCCACATTGATCTCATAGCAGTCCTAGTTAGGGGTCGTAGTCGAGTCTTTGGTAGTTTGGCATGCACCTGTGTTTTAGTATTTTAGAGTTGTAGTCCCTTGGGAGCATTCATGTCTTTCATTTCAGATTTCATTTATAAATGAAATGTTGGACTTTGATTTAGTTATTTCGGCACTTGAACTTTTTGATAAAAACTTTACTGTTTAAATAAAATATGTTTTGGTTTCTCTTTTATAATAAAAACTGTTTATTTCTTCCACTATCTTCTTATGTGTTGGCATGTGCATGAGTTAGGCTGTGGGGTATAGGCACGTATACAATGGCCGGTCACGTGACCCTGAGTTGGGGCGTGATAATGTGGTACGAGAGCATGTGGTTTGGTCTGACTACGACCTAGAGTTGTTACCGTATAGGGTATTGCTAGCGTGTCGGTAAACGGTAGGGTTATGTTATGAGATCAATGGGCTAAGTCTGCACCTCAGCGCGACTTGTGGTTAAGTTTGCAAAAATATTAGGGTGAATTAAATTGTCTAATTATGATATTTTTCTTTCTGGCGATTCCAGATTGATGGAGGCGTTTGATGTCGCAAGAAGCGGTAGTGATAGCAACTCCACTAAGTGCCGAGGCCGGGGCCGGGATCGTGGGAGACCATTGCAGGCTCGGGAGGAGGTGGGACAGGATCCCATGGTTGTGCAGTTGCAGGCCCGAGTTGCTGAGCTGACTACGGCACTCTGTAGGGAGCAGGAATTGAGACAATAGCCACAGCTGGTGCTGGCAGTACCCGCAGTACCAGAGGTGGTCTAACCAGTGGCACCGGTGGTCCGAGCCCCCAGAGCACCATCATAAGTAGATTTTATTGCATTCAGGTCACCGGAGTATATAAGGATAGATCAGCGGGTGGAGATCAGTAGTTTCCTAGGGGATTGCAATGAGCTGTGCAGGGAGCTCGGTTGTTCTTCTGAGACGATTGCTTGACTGATCGGGCTACAGCTGATAGGATCAGCCAAGGATTGGCTCCACACTTGAAGGGATCGCAGAGCAGCAGATGCACCACCCCTACTTGGGAGGAGTTCAGAGCTGCTATGGTGGAGAAGTACCTGCTGTTGAGCATTCGGGACAGGCGGGCAAAAGAATTCGAGCTGCTTCGTCAGACCGACAGTATATCAGTGATGGACTATGAGATGGAGTTCACTCTATAGGAGAAATGGCAACACTAGAGGGGGGAGGGTGAATAGTGTGTTAATTAAATTTATTAGGCTAAATCCAATTTTAATCGTTTCTCAAATCGTTCAGGCAAATTGTAATTTTATGATTGGATGCGGAAACAAGATAAACAATTAAGCACAAAATAGAGTATCAATGCAAACACACAAATTTATAGTGGTTTGGCCCCAATGCCTACTCCACTACCGAAGCACCCCGCTTAGGATTTTCAAACTAGGTTTACTAGATTAATTCTTGTTTCCCTTACAATGAGGACTTTGACTCGAAGAGTCGCACTCTCGACCTAAAGCACTTCCACACCCGAAAGTCTCCGCCTTCTTATCAAGAGCACTCTTCCACCTCAACCCTAAGGGATAACTCACTTAATCCTAGTAAACTACAATTAATTACACCGGTGGATTTAAACCTTAAACACCAAGGCTACCACCCAATTTCAAGACCTAATAATCCTAGGTCTTCACACGCACAAATCCAATAAAAAATACGTTCAAATAAACAGTTAAAATTACAATGAAATGAGCTTAGAATAAAACCAAGATCAAATGCTCTTTTCCAAGCCTTCAACACCTCGAACTCACCAAGACGTAAAGCTTGCGTTCCCTCGATTCGGTCGACCGACCGATCGACCGATGCAAGTTGTGTCTTCGGCTATCCGCAGTTCGGTCGACAGACGAAGCTACTGCCAATTTTTGGCCTCAATCGGTCGACCGCCCGGTCGACCGAAGTAGCTATTGCTGCTTTTTACCTTCGATCGGTCGACCGACATAGCTTTTACGATGGCTATTGCCATTTTTCACGACATTCGATCGACCGACAAGGCTACTACCATTTTTCTAACTACATTCGATCGACCGCCCGGTTGACCGAACCTCGACCAAATCTAGGCTGAATTTGATTTTTGAGCCCTTTTTCTTGCGCGCTTCATTTTCGGTTTTCAGCTTTCAACGAGCATCAACTTGGATAGCTTTTCATTTGATCTTTAGACTCGTCCAATGCGATTTTGGTGTACTCGTCGAGCTTCAAAAATTTCCGCGACGAACCCGAGCGCGACGATCAATGTCCTTTTGATTTATCCGATCGAGGACATCGAATGCTACTCGATATGGAACCTGAAAGACTTCTCAACGAAATATTAGTTCCATGTTTGTTATCATCGAAATCGAGATTAAGACCAAGGTTGAAAACCTAAAGCCAACAATCTCTTCCTTTTTGATGATGACAAACATCCTTAAGAAAATATATCATTAAAGCATAGAGGATATCAACTAACGGATTTCTCCCCCTATCAACATGCATATATGTGAAAATAAACTCCCCCTATCTATATGCATGGTCTTCCTATAATTTCCTCCCTTTTACCTATATTTTTCTCCCTTTCTCCTCCTTTACTTATAATTCTCTCTCCCCCTTTTGACATCAATAAAAAAGGGCAAGAAAGGTTAATCTAGTCAAAGGGATGAAAGACAAATATTTTTTCATGAAGTTGAGACTCTAAAGATTTTTCATGAAACATGACAATCTCAACCAAAGGGATGAAAAAAAATATTTAACATGAAACTTAAATCATACATGATAGCAAAGAGTGATAGATAGAATCCAAACCTAAATCATGTATGCACTCAAGTATAATACCAATTTGTTGAAGTATGAATGTACTCATATATTTTTCATGACATTGTTAAATTTCATTCAAACTTTCAAAATATCAAGATATGGTTATTTAAATCATGTATATCAAGTTTGAAGTGAAACTAATGTCATTTAATCAAAATTTCAACTTAGCACAGTTTCATTCGAATTAAGCATGAAAATATGAAAATGGCTAAGTATCAAGTTTTGCTATCTACTCATGTTTTCTTTATCTTAGGTATCTAGACACCTAACATGAGAGAATGCAAGTCTATGAATCAAGTTTGGGCTTAAGATGAAATTTCTAAGTCACTTCGTTGACTTAGGTTAACCTATACTTCAAGTTTTCAAGAATCAAACTTTTATATCAACACAAAATCATATTTTCAACGAATTTTTTTAATACCAATTGTTGGATGAAAATTTTTGATACCAATTGTTGAATGGTCATTTGAAATGCATGTATAAAGTTTGAACTCAAAATGAATTTTCTACGTTCATTTTTCATCCTATATTGATTTTAATAAACAAATGAATATTTCTAGCTATCATCCAAGATATCAAAATCATTCCTAGAAATGATTTTACTCAAGAAATTGTGTGAATGATATTAGAAATGGAATCCAAATAGTATACATGAGTTTTCATTTGAAGTTTTTGAAGAAAAATCAAAGTATCGGAAAGATTGATATTTCAAGAGGATGATACTTTGCATTTTTGAAATCCAACTTCAAATTTCCATTATAAATCCGATTCTTAATGAAAATTTCTAAAATTGTTACTGAAGAAACTAGATTTTTCAATGAAGATGCAGTTTCAAGAATCGGTTAAAAATAATTTTTCTACATTTTTCTAGAAATAACTGAAAATATTGAATTTTTAATGATGTCCGTAATTTTCAGTTATTTTCAAAACGTGTTCAGTTTTCATTCAAACTTCAATGACACTACATAATGATCATGTAAAGAGTGTATGTCAAGTTTGAGATGAAAATTATGTCCTTAAGTCAAGATATCAACCTAGCATGGTTTCTTTCAAAACTAAGCTATTTATCATGAAACTTGCTAAGTGTCAATCTTATCATTTACTCATGATTTTTCAAATTTACACTTATGGACACCTAACATGAGTAAATCTAAACATGTTCCCCAAATATGAATTAAAAATAAGACCTTTAAGTCAACTTGTTGACTTGGGTCAACTTGGTTCAAAAGAGGTAAGCATGAATTGACCTCTATGTCATTTTATTCATATCCATATGAATTTTCCATTCTAAGTGATTGGAAACATGTCATACCTATTCCTAAACATGTTTATGAAGTTTGGACTTAAAATTAAGTGTCCAAGTCGATTTGTTGACTTGGGTCAAAATTTTCAAGCTTAAGTCCTCTAATGTGATCTAGTTATCACATTTTTCATCTATACATGAATTTTCATGTTTAAATACCTATAATCATATCATGTGTGTATCTAAATATGTTCATTGGGTGTTTACTCAAAATGAGGTGTCTAATAAGAATTTTAACATAGAGAAAGTTTCATTCAATCAAGATATCATAAAATTGCCTAAGTTATCAAAATTTTGCCTACTCATGAAACTTCAAATATTTATCATGCAAAAACAATCATGAGTACATGGAGACATCATTAAAGCATAAATATTCAAGAATTATATTAAGATTTTGCAAAAAAAAATAGATTCATACCTCTTTCAATAGATTTTTGCCAAACTTATCATTTACTTTTAATTTTCTTTTAGATAGCATAGCCTTCCATTAGCATTCACAACTTGCAAGTAGACTTCATTAGTAGATAATGAGATTAAGGCTACTAGCAAGCTAACATACTAAATAGCAAAGGTTCAATGCAAAGTTTTATTTAAAAACCTTAACCTATGCTAAATAGTAGAGATTCATTTTAAATGAGTTGTCATAATATCAAAATGAATCTAAGGGATCTTAAGATGTGAAACATTTGAGGAATAATGTCCCTAAACATGTTTAACTAGTTTGGTCTTAAAGGAATGTCTCTAATAGTAAGTATCAACCTAGAGCAAGTTTCATTTAATGAAATTTGCCTAAGTGCTAAGATTCTACATTCTCATGAGAATTCAAAGATTTGTCATGTAATTCTAATCATGAGTATTGAGACATAATTTAAGCTTAACATTTAGGTACAACACTAAGATTTTGAATTTATCAAGGTTATACCTTATACATGATAATTTGCTAAACTAATCTTTTTCTTCCTAGTTAGCCTTCCTAAAATACTCATAACTTGCAAGTGAGCTACACTAATGTTTTAGTGAAAATATAGCTACTTAGCAAGTTAACTCAACCAAAAAGCAAAGAGAAGCATCAAGTATCATTATCAAAGATCACTTTGCTAAATGGTTTGAAATCCGTTTTAAATAAAATCAAATGACACCAAAACAAATTTTAAGAGATCACAAATGAAATATAAATGAAAACATGGTCTCCAACCCTTCCTATTGGTTGAAAACCGAAAGACCAAAATTAGCCTACGATTTATAACCGCAAGGTCGCTTAGGCCCATTACAGGCCACATAGGTCTCCGAAGAGACCGGGAAATCAAAATCAAAAATCAAAAACATTTTCAAAAGAACTCTTTAGCAAGAGCGGAGAAAACAACTCAAATTAAACATAGTATCATAATATTCAACTAAGGTAAAATGATGCAAGTTAGAAGATGATACCGGAATAGTTTTGATGCCAACTTTACCTAAGACATCAAGGTAGCTTGAAGTTGCAACCAAGGAAGGATTCATCATTCAAGTCCATGGTCAACTCCAATACACCACTTCTCATTCATCCTTGTGTGGTAGCTCCCCCTACAAAAGAAGATGAGAGTTTTGGTACCCAAATGGCTTTGAGTCCTTCGGGGTGAGTTGGCCTAGGAATCCAAAGTGTCTTAGCAACCCTTGAATTTCTTTTAAATGCACAATCATGGATAGCATGGCCAAAAGTACCACAACAAAAGCAATATCCATTAAATTTCTCTTTATTTTTACTATGGACATGAGATTTATTTTTAGAATGCTTGTCATGTGAAACATGATGAGTATGAGCATTCTTGGAAACATCATTCCTCTTCTTATGATCATGAGGTCTAATGGTAGAATGCATAGCATGGGAATGATGATGAACATTGACATTCTTTTTTTGAGGTTTCCAAAATGAGACATTTTGATTTTTAGAATTAATGGAAGAAGCATTAACTTTCCTACTTAAAATCAACATCTCATTTTTCAACTCATTCATAAATTTATGCGATGCATGTAATTGAGATTTTAACATGCAATTCTCATTTTCTAAATTGTCATTTTTAAGCTTCAAATCCTTAAGCTCAAGTTCTACATTATCATGGCATGAATCAAATGACCTACATTTCAATTTTTCATTTTCTAGTTTGGATTCATGCAAATAAGAATTAAGCATCACATTTTCCTTTTTCAACATTTTGTTTTCTTTATCTTATTTAACAAGCAAGGCATACATGATTTTATACTCATCCATCAATTCATCAAAATCATGAGAGCTAGATGAGTTAATACTATCATTATTATTAACATGACTAGAAGAAGTGGAGTGTACCTCATTGTTATCATTCATGAGGCATTCTTTTGAGATGGCTTCATGGTCATGAAAGGAGGATGCTTCACTTGAGTAGGATGATGTGGAAGTATTTGACCTCCTCTTTGCCTTGTTTTTCGTGGTAGGGCAATTCTTCTTCACATGCCCTTTTTCGTTGCACACATGGCAAATCACCTTCCTTTTCCGATTTTTAGTGCTCCTATGACTAGAGGCACTATGGGCTTCAAAAACCATATTAGTATTGTATGGATGACAATTGTCATCACACCCCTCATCAAACGTATTGAGCTCTTCGTGTTTTGCATAATTATAAAGCATATTTAAGGTAGCCCAAATATCAAATGCGGAAGTACAATGCATATCTTTTCAAAGACATTATTTTCCAAGGAACAAAACACGCAATTTGTAGCTTTAGCATTTAATTCAAACATATCAATTTATTGTTGGGTCCATGCATTCATGTCTTCCTTAGGTTCAATATATTAAATTTTTATCATGTTAAAAACACCTAAACCTTGAGTCTTTAAGAAGATATACATCCTAGACTTCCGAAGACCAAAGTTCGAGTCATTGAACCTAGGAGGTGAAGACGCTACCAACTCTAGTGCCATTCTCGGATCGAGACAAGGTGTAGAATAGATGGTGAAATCTCAAGCTATGGACCTGCTCTGATACCAAATGTTGGAGAAGAGAAATGACAACACTAGAGGGGGGAGGGTGAATAGTGTGTTAACTAAATTTATTAGCCTAAATCTAATTTTAATCATTTTTCAAATCGTTTAGGCAAATTGAAATTTTACGATTGGATGCAGAAGCAAGATAAATAATTAAGCACAAAATAGAGTATCAATGCAAACACACAAATTTATAGTGGTTCTGCCCCAATACCTACTCCACTACCTAAGCACCCAGCTTAGGATTTCCAAACTAGGTTTACTAGATTAATTCTTGTTTCCCTTACAATGAGGACTTTGACTCGAAGAGTCACACTCTCGACCTAAGACACTTCCACACCCGAAAGTCTGCGCCTTCTTATCAAGAGCACTCTTCCACCTCAACCCTAAGGGACAACTCACTTAATCCTAGTAAACTACGATTAATTACACCGGTGGATTTAAACCTCAAACACCAAGGCTACCACCCAATTTCAAGACCTAACAATCCTAGGTCTTCACACGCACAAATTCAATAAAAAATACGTTCAAATAAATAGTTAAAATTACAATGAAAAGAGCTTAGAATAAAACCAAGATCAAATGCTCTTTTAAGCCTTCAACACCTCCAACTCGCCAAGACGTAAAGCTTGAATCAAATCCCGAGTTGAAGAAAAAACTGGGCACTTGAGAAGGATGTTGACGAAAGAACAGGATGCAGCAATTAATTCTTTTGAAGGCTTAAATCCCTTCTTAAAATGCTCAATAAAATCTGTATCAATGAGAGAGAGTCCTTAAATGAGTTAGATAAGGTATATTTATACCCTCTCAAAGAAACGACAGCTCAACAGATAGATAACTATCCGTTGCTGACGCTCGGTCGTTTGGCCGGTCGATCGACCGATCGACCGCTTAGAGTGATCACTGCCTTTTCTCTCTGTGCGGTCGACCGATGGGTCGACCGCCAGACATAAACCTTGCGTTCCCTCGATTCGGTTGACTGACCGATCGATCGACGCAAGTTGCATCTTCGGCTATTCGCAGTTCGGTCGATCGATTGGTCGACCGACGAAGCTATTGCCAATTTTTGGCCTCAGTCGATCAACCGCCCGGTCGATCGAAGTAGCTACTACTACTTTTTACCTTCGGCCGATCGACCAATCGGTCGATCGACATAGCTTTTACGATGGCTACTGCCAATTTTCGCGACATTCGGTCGACCGTCCGGTCGACCGTCCGGTCGACCGACAAGGCTACTACCATTTTTCTAACTACATTCGATCGACCGCTCGGTCGACCGAACCTAGGCTGAATTTGATCTTTTAGCCCTTTTTCTTGCGCGCTTCATTTTCGGATTCCGGCTTTCAATGAACATCAACTTGGAGAGCTTTTCATTTGATCTTTGGACTCGTCCAATGCGATTTTGGTGCACTCGTTGAGCTTCGAGAAATTTCCACGACGAACCCGAGGACGATGATCAATGTCCTTCCGATTTATCGATTTCTCTGATTTATCCGATCGAGGACATTGAACACTACTCGATATGGAACCTGAAAGATTTCTCAATGTAATATTAGTTCTATGTTTGTTATCATCAAAACCGAGATTAAGACCAAGGTTGAAAACCTAAAGCCAACACGCTCGACTCTTGAAGAACCATCCCACCTTGATAGCCAGGTGTTTACTATGAATAAAGAGGGAGCTGAGGCATCCAGGGTAATAGTGTTAGGTAACCTTGTTGTTGGTTCTGCTATTGCTTATGTATTGTTTGATCCGGGTGCTACGCACTCTTTTGTATATACATTATTTGCTACTAAGTTTTCAGGGAAACTCTCTATTCTTGATTTGCCTCTTGTGGTGTTTATACCTACGGGCGTTTCTATTTTGGCAAAGAAAGTCTTTCGAGACTGCGAGGTGAACATTTGTGGGCACGTGCTGATGGCCGAATTGACACTCCTACCAATGCTGGAACTTGATGTGATTATGGGCATGGATTGGTTGGCGAACCATTTTGCCTCAGTGGATTATAGGCCTAAGACTGTGACCTTTAGTAAGCTCAGATTACCCCAGTTTACCTTCTATGGTGAGGGAAGAGGAGATTCGTTGATGGCAATTTCAGCTCTCAAGGCTCGAAAGCTACTTCTAGGCGGTTGCCAATCCTTCTTGGCCTTTGTGTCTGTGGTAGAGGGAGACAGAGGTGCAGCTAGAGACATCGAGGGGACGCCCGTGGTGTGCGGGTTCTCTGATATGTTTCCGGAGGAGTTGCCTGCAGGGTTTCCTCCAGAGAGGGAGATTGAGTTCTGTATTAATTTGCAGCCCGGGATGAAGCTGATCTCCATCCCACCGTATTGGATGGCACCAGTTGAGTTGAGGGAGTTGAAGTCCCAGTTGCAGGAGTTGCTTGAGTTGGGCTTCATTCGCCCGAGTGTTTTGCCTTGGGGTGCTCCAATACTCTTTGTTAAAAAGAAGGATGGGTCCATGCGGATGTGCGTTGATTATCGGCAGCTTAACAAGGTAACGATGAAGAATCGATACCCGCTGCCCAGGATTGATAATTTATTTGACCAGCTTCAGGGGGCTCAGTGATTTTCTAAGATTGACCCGCGGTCAGGGTACCATTAGTTGAGAATCCGGGATAGTGACATCCCGAAGATGGCTTTCAGGTCGAGGTATGGTCACTATGAGTTCTTGGTTATGTCATTCGGGCCGACTAATGTCACGGAGATTCGAAGTTTCCTGGGGTTGGCAGGTTATTACAAGAAATTTATGGAGAATTTCTCCAGGATTACAGCGCCATTGATCCGCCTGACTCAGAAGAAGGTCAAGTTCAAATGGGACAGTAAGTGCGAGGAAAGATTTCAGAAGCTCATGGAACGCTTGTCGTCAGCACTAGTTTTGGCAGTACCCTCGGGCTCGGGAGGGTTTGTGGTTTATTGTGATGCCTCCCGAGTCAGGTTTGGTTGTGTGTTGATGCTTAATGGCAGTTGAAAGTTCACGAGAAGAATTACCCAACTCATGATCTTGATCTAGCTGCAGTTGTGTTCTCATAGAAGCTGTGGGGTCACTACCTTTATGGCGAGAGTTATGAGATATACACTGATCACAATATCCTCCAGTATTTGCTCCAAAAGGAGTTGAACATGAGGCAGAGAAGATGGCTTGAACTCTTGAAGGACTATGACTGCACGATCATGTACCATCCGGGGAAGGCAAATGTGGTGGCTGATGCTTTGAACATGAAGTCTATGGGCAGTTTAGCGCATTTAGCAGTCAGGAGGAGGCCATTGGTGCCAGACATGGCTGAGGTTTGTAGGCAGGTGCTAGAGATGGCTCATCGATCTACATACACCATGCATCCGGGAGTCACAAAAATGTACCGTGATCTGAGGCAAAATTATTGGTGGAAAGGCATGAAGAGAGAGGTGGTCGAGTTCGTGTCTAAGTGTCTGGTGTGTCAGTAGGTTAAGGCTGAGCATTTAAAGTCGGTAGGGTTGCTCCAGAATCTAGAATTACCAGAGTGGAAAGGGGAGAAGATAACCATGGATTTTATGACAGGGTTGCCAAGGTCTGGGAAGGGCAATGATTCTATCTGGGTAGTGGTGGATCGCCTAACCAAGACATCACATTTCATACCAGTCAGGACGACCTTTTCAGCCGAGCAGTATGGGAGGTTGTTTTTGGATCGGATCGTCACTTATCATGGTGTCCCTGTATGTATATCTCAAATTAGGGTACTCAGTTCACAGCTCGATTTTGGTAGTCTTTCTAGGAGGCGTTGGGCACTCAAGTTTGGTTCAGCACTGCATTTCACCCTCAGGCAGATGGTTAGTCGAAGCGGACCATTCAAATATTGGAGGACATGCTGAGAGAATGTGTCCTAGATTTGGAGGGCAGTTGGGAGTGACACTTACCCCTGATTGAGTTTGCCTACAATAACAGCTATCATAGCAGCATCGGGATGACCCCTTTTGAAACATTGTATGGGCAGAGATGTAGGTCGCCTTTAGGCTAGTTTGAGGCAGGGGATTCTGTTATGATGGGATCCGACCTGATTGAGGAGGCAGTGGAAAAGGTGAAGCTAATCGGGGGGAGGTTGTTGGCAGCTCAGAGTCGCCAGAAGATGTATGTGGATGGAAAGGCTAGGGAGTTAGAGTTTGCTGAGGGGGACATGATGTTCCTCAAGGTATCCCCTATGAATGGGGTAGTGAGGTTTGGCAAGAGAGGGAAGCTAAGCCCTAGGTTCATCGGGCCATTTCCTATTCTCAGGCGCAGGGGAGCTGTGGCATATGAGTTGGCCTTACCTCTAGTATGGACCGGGTGCATCCGGTGTTTCATGTATCCATGTTGAAGATGTATGTTCGGGATGAGTCCCATGTGATTGAGCCTACCGTAGTGGAGGTGGATTCAGTAGTCTCCTATGAGGAGCGATCAGTTGAGGTGCTAGATCTGCAGATCAAAAAATTAAGGTCCAAGGAGATTCCCTTGGTTAAGGTCAGGTGGGAGCACCATTCCGGGCAGGAGGCCACCTGGGAGGTGGAGCAGGATATGAGAGAGCGTTATCCTTCATATGATTTGGTGAGTCCTTAGGTTTCTTTTTTTTCCAAAATTCGAGGTTAAATTTTATTTAAGGAGGAAGGATTGTAATATCCTAGATATTAATATTTATTTATGTCTTTATTGGTGATTGTTAGCCTAGCGGGCTAGTTCGAGGTCGAGCCGAGTCGACTCATGGTCCGGTGCAAGCTTGCGAGCTCGGGTAAGTGGGAATTTGAATAATGAGATAAATTTATTTAATTATGTTGTTGCGTGTACTTGATTATTAAATTATATTGCATGAGTGTGCATGTGTTGATGTTATGTGGGGTTAGGTTGAGTTAACTAAGCTTAGTCGGGTTAGCGGGTTTGGATTTGGCTCGAGGCGGATGCGGGTTTGCTAAGATGGTTAGTGGAATTAGGTTTGAGGAGGGGAGTATAACCCCCCCCCCCCCCTTTTTGGCTTGCGGCTCCCCATTGGAGCTGCACAACCGCGTGGAGAGAGGAGCCGCCCAGTCAAGCCGAGCCGCCCCTCTCCCCTTTCTTCTTCCTTGGAGCCGCCACCCTCAAGCCCCAGCCGCCGAGCCATCCTTCCCTCTTCCCCTCTCTCTTCCCCTCTCTTGGAGTAACCAGCTTGAGGTGGAGCCGCCGCCCTTTCCTTCTTGATCTTGAGCCGAGCTGCCCCCTTGTTGAGCCGAGCTGCCCCCTTTGATGTTGGATTTGGAGGCCGCCACTTGGAAGTCCTTCTCTAATTCTTTCTTCCCAATCAGGTGAGTGGTTTTACCCCTCATTTCTCGGGTTTCTCTCATTTTCTTGAGCTGTTCTTGGAGGTTGAGAGTTCTTGTCGAATCTTCCATTATTTCTTGAAGTTTCTCGTTGTCACGTGTTGCCTTGAAGGAGGAGGCCCGAACCCCCCCCCTATGGGGCTCGGCAGCCCTAGGATGACCCTAGGGGTGCTCGGCCAAGGTGGAGAAAAGGGTGCCCTCCACGTGTTCGACAAAATGCCTTAGAGAAATATTTGATATGTTCTTTAAAATCTAAGCTTGGATTAACCTTCTTAGTTAAATTCCTTTGATGTGAATGCATGAGGTGTGTTTAAATATGAAATTTTCAGTTCATGAATCTATGTTTGCTTGTAGAAAGGTTAATCTTGAAGCCAGGGATGGATTCTTGATTTAAAGCATGAGCCTTGTTCCTATGATGATGTGGATGCATGTTAGTTCTTGATTAGTAAATTATTAAACTTATTTTGTATGATGGATTTGATGTTATGAATATGTGATGACAGTAATTAAGGATTTATATTATGTAAATTTCGGATTTACTTCAATGTCATGCTGAAAAATCAATCTTGCTGGAAATTCATGATGAATTGTTAGATTTTGGGCTGATTTTGAATTCTCTATTAATAATAGAATAGTTTTCTAAAAATAGTCATGTAACCCATCATTTTGACCAGAAAGATAGACTGGAATCATAGGACACACTTTGGGAGTTATATTCGATTCGGATGCACCGGTTTGGGGCTCAATAGTAAAATGAGAATTAAACCCTAATTTTGGTGATAATAAATTTTAATTGCACAATTAAAATTCAAGGGGCAGCATAATCTGTTATAAACCAACAAATAAATGTTATGCATGAAATAAAACCTCACGGGTTTATGACATTACGGGTCTAGCGGAGTTGGGATCGGGCATTGGGTGTTGTGGAGTTTTCCCAATAGAGACATCCCTAAGATACCGTACGAGACACTTGACTTAGGTCATGTTGTGCCGTATCTTATTGAATGGCGGAGAGGCTCGGTTAGGAGCCAAATTGCGGGCTAGGCCCGGAAGGTCCGATGGTTAATTCCCAATCTATGTTTAAAGGAATAAGTTCGGATGGACGAATCCTGATTATTCTTACGTTATCATTTTGGAACAAGTTCGTTCATGTGTTTTCTCGTGGAACAAGTCTAGACGGGCAAATTCCGATTGTTCCCGAGTTTCTTTAAAGGAATAAGTTCGGATGGGCGAATCCCAATTATTCGCACGTTATCATTCTGGAACAAGTTCAGATGGGCAAATCCTGATTGTTCTTGTGTTTTCTCGGGGAACAAGTTCGGACGGGCAAATTCCGATTATTCCTGAGTTTCTTTAAGGAATAAGTTCAGACGGGCAAATCCCGATTATTCCTGTGATATCTTAAAGGGATAAGTTCGGACGGGAAAATCCCGATTATTCCTATGATATCTTAAAGGGGCAAGTTCGGACGGGTGAATCCCGATTGTTCCTTCGTGTCTCGTGGAGCAAGTTCGGACTGACAAATCTCGATTGCTCTCGAGTTTCTTGGTTATAGGATAAGTTCGGACGAGCTAATCCCGATTATCCTAGTAACCCATATGTATGTCATGTTGCCTTTGGGCATGGTAGGCGTAGGCCTATTATACTTCACTGTTAGAGTGTTGGATGCCTACAGGCACATGGTGGCCAAATGGCTTGATAGATAGTCACACCCTTGTGACTTGATTCCTTCTTGAGAAAGGTGTTTTATCATATGCTTATCTCTGTGATTGGTTTCTCGCGGGGGTTGGTAGAACCGTTCATTGAGTTCTTTGAACTCACCCGTTGTCGTTATATTTTTTTGAAGAGCTTGACCGGTGAGGTGGGCTAGAGCACTTGGCGCGGCTGGAGGGCAGATGAACCACATTGATCTTATTGCAGTCCTAGTTAGGGATCGTAGTCGAGTCTTTGGTAGTTTGGCATGCACTTGTGTTTTAGTATTTTGGAGTTGTAGTCCATTGAGGGCATTCATGTCTTTTATTTCAGATTTCATTTGTAAATGAACTGTTGGACTTTGATTTAGTTATTTCCTCACTTGATCTTTTTTCTAAAAACTTTACTATTTAAATGAAATTTGTTTTCGTTTCTCTTTTATAATAAAAATTGTTAATTTGTTCGACTATCTTCTTATGTGTTGGCATGTGCATGAGTTAGATTGCGGGGTATAGGCACGTATACCCTGGCCGGTCACGTGACCCTGAGTTGGGGCGAGACACTTAAGTAACAATGAGTTCTAGGTGAGGGTAATATAAATTGGAATCTAGATGTACATAGGAGTATCATGCCTGTATGTACTGTAGGATGAGGGGTATTTGGCAACGATGCTGCTCGGTAGTCTTGTAGGGATGTTGCTTAGAATGGATCATGGTCGATCCAGGAGATGTCAGGCTCGTAATGACACTTCCCTCATAATTTATGCAGACATAAGTATCCTTGTATGGCCGGGTGGAGCCCCCGGGCTAAGCCGTTTGGCTTGACTTGAGTTTGGTTCATGAGTATGGGCGCTTCTAAGCCAAATTCGGTTGCGCCCAATGTTTTAGTCCAGTCCATCATCCCCGAGCTTGGTCGACGTTTGAGGACTTCATGCCAAGCTCTAAGTAGTGCGTCAATATTTTATGTATTTATGTAACTTGTTTTTCTGCTTGCAAATTGCTCTTTGTGGATCTGTAAGTGTAATCTCCCCTTTGTGGGGCCTTATTTATAAAAAATGCATTCATGCTTTCATTTTGATTGTCTTTGCTTTCTGTTGTGTTGACCGGCCATTTTCCGCCCAGCATGTCGAGCGACGTTGATGTTGTATTTCTCGACTGTAGTCGATCGTTCGTTCCTTCCAAAAAAAGTTAAGGGTAGGGTTACCTGCTGGTAGTTGTGGGCTCTCGTCGGAGATGTTTAAATCTGGGAGTGGAGGCGCTCAGGCTAAGAGTTGTGGTGCTGAGGCCTAGGACCAAACTCGGTTAAAACCGAGCTCGCGAGGACCAAACTCAGCCTGAATCTTCGAGGACCATATTCGGTGAAAATTAAGCTCGTGAGGAATGTGCTTCGGGTCATTGAGGAAGCGGAGCTTGTATCTTTGAGGAACATACTTGGTGAAAATCGAGCTTGCGAGGAACGCACTTCGGGTCGTTGAGGTCGCGAAGGACGAATCTTCGATAAGGGTGTTGCTCATTTAGAGCGTGCCAGGCTGAGTCGGAGGTCACATTAGGACCAATGATCGCGCTTGGGGTCAAGCCGAGCTTTGCTGGGAGCGTCGGGCAGGACTGCACTTAGGGTCATTGTGAACATGGGTGCTCGGGAGTTGTGCTGAGGCTGACGTGCTAGAGTGGTCAAAAATCAAGTTCTGCTTGCTAAGGTGTGGTGCCCGAGATAGGCACCAGAGGTCGGTGAGCTAGACTAGTGAAAACCAAGTTCTAGGTGCTGAGGGTGTGGGATCCCGAATAGGTGCTGAGGCCAGGGAGGATTGATGCGCCATGCAAGGTTGGAGCTAGTATCGTTGTCTAGCAGTGTGCTTGTCATGAGATCATAGTGGTTCCTCCGATTTGTGCTATGAGATAGCTGTAAATAGTCTTGGCAGAAAGAGAATGTTCAGAAAAGAAGAGCAGTATTATTAATAACTGTCATGGTAATAGTACATTGTGTCCCAACGAGTGATGTACGCACGGTGGTGCCTCATTAAAACCTTTCGTGGGAAAACCCTGTGGGGAAAAACCGCCATGAAGGAAAAAGAGTACACTTACCGCTTATAGTTTAAGGGGGAAAGCTTAGCTGTAGAAGGCCCGTAAGTAGGCCACATTCTACGATAACGGGAGTTCTCATCCAAAGAGTTCGACAATCCTATTGGTGTCTTTTACGAGGACTTCGGTGATTCTGCAAGAGCCTTCCCAGATCGGGGCGAGTTTCCCTTCTTCGGTTCGCTTTCTTTGGGGTTCGATCTTCCGTAGGACTAGATCTCCTTCTTCGAAGTTTCTCAATTTGACATGCTTGTCGTATTTCCGAGCTATTCTGAGTTTCATAGCCTCTTCCTTGATTATGGTGAGTTCTCATTCTTCCTCGATGAGGTCGAGTTCAGCCAGATAGGTTGTTGAATTGCATTGTTCCTCGAAGGTCAATTTGCGGAGATTGGGCTCTGTGACCTCAGCTCGATGGGGATCATGGGGCTCTGGTCCATAGATGAGCATGCTAGGGAGTTTCCTAAGTGAAATATTGAGTAATTCTATCGTAGCTCAATAGCACCTTATGTAATTTTTTGGCACAGTGCCCCTTGACTAGAGGGGGGATGAATAGTATATTAACTAAATCTTTTGCTTAATTCAGATTTTTCGTGTTTAATCGTTTCCTTACAATTTAGGCAATTCACAATTTGATGATTAGACAAAGAAGTGATGAAATAAAGCAATTAAGCAAACACAAGAAGAACAATGCTAACACAAAGAAATTTATAGTGGTTCGGCTAACCGCCCTACTCCACTATCTAAGACCCGTGCTTAGGATTTCACACACGAACGCACTATATTAAGAGTAGCTTACAATTGAGGACTTTACACCGGAAAGACCCTACACTCCCTTAGAAGTTACTTCCACACCCGAAAGTATCCACCTTCACACCGAGTGAGCTTTCCCACCTCAATTCCTAAGAATAACTCCTAATCTAGTTTTACACAAGTGGCTTTACACCTTAAACACCAAGGTTACCACACACAAGGTCTATTACACAATCAAATTTAGACAATCAAAATCAAACCAAAAACCCTTTAATCACTACAAGAGAGAAAAGAGGAGTTATCACAATAGAATCACCTCTTCTTGTTGAACCTAGCAAGCTTGAATGACCCTCCAACGATTAACAGTTGAGATTGAGGGATGAAGTGCTAGGTTTGGAAGATTTGATCAACAAAGGGCTTAGAAGATGCTTAGGATCACTCTTTTAGTTTTTGAGACCTCAACAACTAGTTGGGAGAGAGTTTTGAGTGGGTATTTATAACCCCCCATAACCAAGGTGTCGTCAACGAGCGTTTTTCTGCCCGTTGGCGACGCCCGATTGCTTGCCGGTCGATTGTCGATCGACCGACAGATCGACCGCCCAAGCGACCGTGGCAATCTGCTACTTTTTGGCACACTCCGGTCGATTGACTGTTCGACCGAATTGGCCACTGCTAATTTTCTGCAGTATTCGGTCGACCGAACCTGGGCTGGAAATCCCCTCTTTGGGTCTTCTTGTTGCGCGCTTGGTTTCTGGATTTCGCCCTTCAGCGTGCTTCATATGTTTTTTTTATTCTTCCTAGATGTCTTTGTTGCACGCATCGAGCTCTTGTGAGTTGTCGTATCAAGACCGATGTCGCAAGACATGAAATCGACTTTTGTCTTTTATCGATCCCGCGACCTTCAAGCTTCAAGAACTTGGTTAGATAGATTTGGTTTGTTATCATCAAAATAATCATGAAGAGAGCACGAAGGGAAAAACCTTCAGTCGATAATCTCCCCCTTTTTGATGATGACAAACCATTGACGATAGAGAGCAAGAAAAAATCTATATGTAATGTATTAGTCAATTTGTGTGAAGCACGAGTTTATAAGGGGATATTTGAGAATATTAAGCGATGATGAATACAAGCATATTATATTTAGTGTGTTGGTGAAATGACCACACCAGAGGGGGGATGAATAGTGTGTTAACTAGATCTATTTGTCTAATTCCGATTTTAATTGTTTCTTAGACTTCTTAGGCAAAATGCAGTTTATCGACTAAGTACGGAAGCAATAATAAAACAATCTAAACACAAGCAATGTATCAATGCTAACACAAAGATTTATAGTGGTTCGACCACAATGCCTACTCCACTACCTAAGCACCGTGCTTAGGATTTCACACCCAAATCTACTAAATTATGAGTAGCTTACAATTGAGGACTTTACACCGGAAAAACCCTACACTCACCTCGAAGGCACATCCACACCCGAAAATATCCTGCATTCTTACCGAGTGAGCTTTCCCACCTCAATTCCTAAGACCTACTCTTAACTTAGTTTACACAAGTGGCTTTACACCTTATACACCATGGTAACTACTTACACACAAGGCCACACACTAGGTCTTCTCACAAACTCAAGTAAATTTAAGTAAAAACAAATCTATTACAAGAAGGAGGTGAAGAGAACTTATCACAATGAAAACACCTCTTCTTCTTGAGCCTAGCACCCTTAATGAGCCATTCAATGAAGAACACTTGAAGATGAGGGATCAAGAGATAGTTTTGAAAAATTTGATCAATTGAGAAGCTTAGAGGATGCTAAAGATCACTCTTTGAGGTTTATTGGAATTGATTATTACTTGGGAGAGAGAGAGAGAGAGGGGAGGGTATTTATAACCCTCCAACCAAAGGGCTCGTCAACGGACGCATTTTTGCCCGTTGTCGACGCCCGGTCGGTTGCCGGTCGATCATCGATCGACCGCCCAAGTGATCGCGGTAGTCTGCTACCTATGGGCGCACTTCGGTCGATCAACTGGTCGACCGAATTGGCTACTGCCAATTTTTGACCATCTTCGATCGACTGATCGGTTGATCGAATTAGCTACTGCCAATTTTTAGCATCATTCGGTCGACCGAACCTGGGCTTGAAAACTTCTTTTTAGTCTTCTCGTTGCACGCTTTGTTTTCTGGTTCCGCCCTTCAGCGTGCTCCAACTTGAAAGCCTTTTCCATGTATTCTTTTAATTCGTGTAAGCCGTCTCTAGTGCACGCATCAAATTCTTGTGAGTCATCATATCGAGACCGATGTCGCAAGACGCGAAACTTGAGTTGTCATTTATTGATCCTGCGAGCTTCATGCTTCAAGAACTTGGTTAAACAGATTTGGTTTGTTATCATCAAAAGAGTCATCAAGAGAGTAGAGCACGAAGGAAAAAACCTTCGGCCTACTATATAAAGTAGACCAAGCAAAGTGTAGTGTTGATACAAATCCATAAAATGAATAACATCAAACATCAGTGGAACTAATCATCCTCAGGTGGTGGAGGTGGTTGATGCGACTGATAGTATAGCCACATCTCATCCACCTGACCATACATCTCATCAACCTGACGACCGTACTCATCCACTCTCTGACCGTACTCATCAACACGTTGACTGTATTCATCCAAACGTCGGCCATGCTCATCGATCATCTGACCATACTCATCGATCCGACGGCCGTACTCGTCTAGACGTCCTTTCGTGCCTCTGTTCCATTCCAGCTGGTCCATATGAAACAAAGCAAAATGATGCTCCAGATCTCTCAAATGCTCAATGGGAGTATCGGTTGACGAGCTTCCACCAGCGTCTCCCGCATCCATGTCTTTATCCTGATCATTGTGCTTCGCAGGTCCCCCCCGCACCCTTTTACCGCGTTGATTTTCAAGTATTTTCATACGGTTTAGAGAGGATGAACCTATTGCTTTGGGCATAGGATCTATCTCAAATCTAGACTTGTTTACCCCAGCAGCATAGATAAAGTGAGAGATCACTGAGGCATAGGGTAGGGCTTGCTCTTTTGAAGCATGGACATCCGCTATGTAGCGAAGCATAAGGTCAGGAACGTTTATAGGTATGAGGTGTTGGTGAAATGGCCACACTAGAGGGAGGATGAATAGTGTGTTAACTAAATCTTATCGCCTAAATTCGATTTTAAACGTTTCTTAGATTACTTAGGCAATTCACGATTGAATGACTAAATGTGGAAGCAATAAATGATAAAGCAATTTATACAAACAAGATATCAATGCTAGCACAATGATTTATAGTAGTTCGGCCCCAATGTCTATTCCATAACTTGGAGAGCTTTTCATGTGTTCTTTAGACTCGTCGAATACGTCTTTGGTGCACATGTCGAACTTCGAGTGATTTCCACGAAGAACCCGAACACGTTGATCCATGTCCTTTCGATTTTCTGATTTCTTCCGATATTTCCGATCGAGGACATCGAGTGCTAACCGATATAGAACCTGAAAATATTTCTTAATGAAATCATTACTTCCATGTTTGTTATAATCAAAACCGAGATTAAGACCAAGATTGAAAACCTTAGGCCAACAATCTCCCCCTTTTTGATGATGACAAACATCCTTAAGAAAATATATCATTCAAGCATAAAGGTTATCAAACATTGGATTTCTCCCTCTATCAACATGCATATCTATGAAAATAAACTCCCTCTATCTATATGCATGGTTAACCTATATTTTCTTCTATTTTTACCTATATTTTTCTCCCCCTTTTGACATCAAGCAAAAAGGGCATGAAAAGTCACCCTATAGTCAAAGTTGAGACTCTAAACCTATTTTCCATGAAATATAAAAATCTCAACTAAAGGGCTGAAAACATACATACGAGTGAGACTAATCAATACATGATATCATAGAATGATCAATATATTCTAAAACTAGAAATCATGTACTAATTCAAGTATTGATATTACATGTATCAGTCAAAGTTTCAAAAATCATTTTAGAAATGAGTTTTTCTTAAATAATAATGAGAACGATACCAAGGATAGAATTACAATATCATACTTGACGTCTCTTTCAAAGATTTTGACGAAAATCTAAAGTATCGAGAAATGAGCACTTGGGAAGAATGATACTTTAATGACATTTTCGTAAATAACCGAATCTTTTATGACATTTCTAGATTTCATTCAAAATTTCAAAATACCAAGATATGAGTATTTAAAGCATGTATATCAAGTTTGAAGTGAAACTAATGTCATTTAATCAAGATTTCAACTTAGCACGATTTCATTCGAAATAAGCATGAAAATGACTAAGTATCAAATTTTGCTATCTACTCATGTATTGTCAAATTTAGGTACCTAGATATCTAACATGAGTGAATATAAGTATATTGATCAAGTTTTGGTTTAAAAGGAAATTTCTAAGTTCATTTTTCATCCTATCTTGATTTCAATCACAAACTCATTTTTAGGATATCGCTCAAGATATCCATTTTTAGGAAATTTTGGGCTTTAAATCATTTTTAGAAATGATTTCACTCAAAGAATAATGAGAACGATATTAGAAATGGAATCAAAATAGTATGCACAAAGTTTCATTTGAAGTTTTCGACGAAAAATCAAAGTATCGGAAAAATTGATATTTCAAGAAGGTGATACTTTGCATTTTTGAAATTCAACTTCAAAATTCCATTATAAATTCGATTCTTGATGATAATATCTAAAATGTTTACTGAATAAACTAGATTTTTCAATGAAGGTGCAGTTTCAACAATCAGCTAAAAAGGATTTTTCTACATTTTTTTAGAAATAACTGAATATTCTAAAATTTCAATGGCATTTTCGTAACTTTCAGTCATTTTTCAAAACATGCTCAGTTTTCTTTCAAACTTGTATGACACCATAAAATGATCATGTAAAGAGTGTATGTCAAGTTTGAAACGGAAATTATTTCCTTAAGTCAAGATATCAGCCTAGCATGGTTTCATTCAAAATTAAACTAGTTATCATGAAACTTGCTAAGTGACCAAATCTTATCATTTACTCATGGTTTTTCAAACTTAAACCTATTGACACCTAACATGAGTAAATCTAAACATGCTCCTCAAATATGGATTGAAAAGGAGATCTTTAAGTCAATTTATTGACTTGGGTCAACTTGATTCAAAAGAGGTTATCATGAAATGACCTCTATATCATTTTATCCATATGCATATGAATTTTTCATTTTAAATGCATGGAAACATGTCATACCTATTCCTAAATATGTTTATGAAGTTTGGACTTAAAATGAAGTGTCCAAGTCGATTTGTTGAGTTGGGTCAAACCTTTCCAAGCTTAAGTCCCCTAAAGTGATCTAGTTATCACATTGTTCATCTACTCATGAATTTTCAAGTTTAAACACCTAGAATCATGTCATGTGTGTATCTAAACATGTTTTCCAACTACTAACTCAAAATGAGATCTCTAATATAAATTTCAACCTAGAGCAAATTTCATTCAATCAAGATATCATGAAATTTCCTAAGTTATCAAAATTTTACCTACTCATGAACTTTCAAATATTTATCATGCAAAATTGATCATGAGTATAGAGACATCATTAATGCATGAATATTCAATTACTATACTAAGATTTTTGCAAAAACGAACTCATACCTCATTCTTGTAATTTCTCAAACTTTTCATTTCCTTTACTAATTCAATCTACTAGCCTTCCATCACATTTTTGATAACTTGCAAGCGATAATCATTAGTAGCATAATGGAAATGTGACTACTAACAAGTTATCGAACTAGATAGCAAAGAGGGAATCAAGTATCGATTTCAAAATTTACTTTGCTAAATAGTTTGAAATCCGTTTCAAAATAAATTATCGTGAATTCGAAACGAATCGAGAGATATCAAAATATGAAATATTTGAAAGATAGATCTCCAACCCTTCCTATTGGTTGAAAACCGAAAAGCCACAATGAGTCTATGATTTAGAACCGCAAGGTCGCATGAGCCCGTTATAGGCTACATAGGTATCCGAAGAGACCAGAAATCAAAAATCAAAAAGTATTTTTGAAACTTATCAAGAGCGGAAAATCTACTAATATTAAGCATATATCGAAACATCAACTATAATTAAAGCAAGAGGATATAGGAGATGATACCAAAGTCTTTAATGCCAATTTCCATACCTATGGCATCATGACAGCTTGAAGTTGCAACCTCTTGGAGATTTCTCGTTTGGATCCAAGGTCAACTTCAATATTCCACTTCTCTTTACCCTTATTCTTGTGTGATAGCTCCCCCTACAAAAGATCATGAGACTTTTGGTACCCAAATGACTTTGGGTCCTGGGGGGTTAGATAGCCTAGGAATCTAAAGTGTCGTAGCTACACTTGGATTTTTCTTGAACGCACAATCATAAATAGCATGGCCAAAAGTACCACAACAAAAGAAATGTCCATTAAACTTTTTTTCATTTTTACTATGGACATGGGGTTTATCATTAGAATACTTGACATGTGAACTATAATGGACATGAGCATTCTTAAAGGAAACAATTTTATTTTGAACAAGAGGTTGAATGTTAGAATGGTTGACATGAGAAACATGATGTGCATAAGCATTCTTGAAAGAAACATTTGTATTTCTAGAATTCTTAGAGGATGAATTACTAGATAGATTATTAACTTTCTTACTTAGAAAAATAACCTCATTTTTCAAGTCGTTCATGGATTTATGAATAGCATGTAATTGAGTTTTCAACGTGCTATTTTCATTCATTAAGATGTCATTTTTTGTTTTCAAATACTTAGTGTCAATACATAAGGTATCATGGCATGGATTGGAGACACTAATTTCTAGCTTCTCATTTTCTAATTTTACATCATGTAATTGAGAGCTAAGGTTTAAGTTTTCTTTCTTCAATTTTTTGTTTTCTTTATCTTTTCTAACAAGCAAGGCATACATGCTTTTATTTTCATTCATTAATTCATCATAAAGCAAATCATGAGAACTATATGAATTAATACTACCATTTTTGTTATTATGACTAGAAGAAGAAGAGTGTACCTCATCATTAGCATCCATGAGACAAACTTTTGAAGTGACTTCATAGTCATGGCAAGAGGATGCTTCATTTGAATAAGATGATGATGTCGAAGCGTTTGACCTCTTCTTTGCCTTGCTCTTCATGGAAGGATAATTTTTCTTCACATGCCCTTTTTCTTTGCACACATAGCAAATCATATTCATTTTCCGATTTTTAGTGCTCCTATGACTAGAGACACTTTGGGCTTGAAAATCCATGTTAGTATTGGAAGGATGACCATTGTCATCAATACCTTCTTTAAAAGTTTCTAACTCCTTGGTTTTAGCATAATCATATAAGACATTTAAGCAAGCCTAAATATCGAATGCGGAAGTACAATGCATGATCTTTTCAAATATATTATTTTCAAAAGAACAATATATGCAATTTTTTGCCTTAACATTTAATTCAAACATATTAATTTGTTCTTGGGTCCATGCATCCATATTTACCTTAGGGTTAATATATTTTGTCTTTACCATGTCAAATACACATAAACCTTGAGTCTTTAGGAAAGTATACATTCTACTCTTCCAAAGACCAAAGTTAGACTCATCGAACCTAAGTGGTATAGACGCTACACTCTCTAGTGCCATTTTTCGGATCGAGGCAAGATGTAGATGAGATGGTGAAATCTTAATCCATAGAACCTGCTCTGATACCAATTGTTGGTGAAATGGCCACACTAAGGGGGGGGGGGTTGAATAGTGTTTTAACTATATCTTATCACCTAAATTCGATTTTAAACGTTTCTTAGATTACTTAGGCAATTCACGATTGAATGACTAAATGCGGAAGCAATAAATGATAAAGCAATTTATACAAACAAGATATCAATGCTAACACAATGGTTTATAGTGGTTCGGCCCCAATGCCTACTCGACTACCTAAGCACCCCGCTTAGGATTTCCAAACTAAGTTTACTAGATTATATCGTTTCCCTTACAAAGAGGACTTTACAACTGAAAAGTCTCCGCTCTCAAACCGAAGGCACTTCCACACTCGGCAGTATCCCGCCTTGCTACCGAGAGTACTCTCCCACCTCAACCTAGGGGATAACTCAACTAATCATAGTAAACTACGTTTACACCGGTGGATTTAAACCTTAAACACAGAGGCTATCACCCAATTTCAAGACCCATACTCTAAGTCTTACACAAACTCAAATACAAAGAAATAAACAAGAAAATACAACACTAAATGGACTAATAAATAAAAAAATAAATTACTTAGCTCCACAACAAGATTCTTACCTTTCTCTTGATGTCTTTGATGATGAAGCAATGAAGTAAAGGCTTAATCAAGGAGATGAAAGGTTCAAGCAAGGGTTTTCACAAGATTTGCTCAATGAAGGCTTAGAATTGATCAAGAGATAGCTCAAGGAGGTTAGAGGTGATCAACATCATGAAGGAAGGATCTCATGACTTCCTATTTATAAGCCATGACGAGAAGAGAGAGCTCTCTCTTCTCAACGGGCGATTTTTTGCCCGTTACAGCCCGTCGGTCGCTTGTCCGGTCGACCGTCGATCGACCGACAGAGCGACCGCTGAGCGATCAAAATCTTTCTGCTGCTTCTTGGCAACCTTTGGTCGACTGACCAGTCGACCGAATTGGCTACTGCCAATTTTTGACCCTATTCGGTCGACCGAACCTAGGCTAAGCTTGATTTTTTCAGCCTTCTTCTTGCGCGCTTCATTTTTTAGGTTCCGACCTTCAGTGCGCGACAAGTTGGAGAGCTTTTTATGTGTTCTTTAGACTCGTCCAATACGTCTTTGGTGCACACGTCGAACTTCGAGAGATTTCCATGACGAACCCAAATGCGTCGACCCATGTCATTTCGATTTTCCGATTTCTTTCGATATTTCCGATCGAGGACATCGAGTGCTAACTGATATGAAACCTAAAAATATTTCTTAATGAAATCATTAGTTCTATGTTTGTTATCATCAAAATCAAGATTAAGACCAAGGTTAAAAACCTTAGGCCAACATGCGGGACATAGCAAAGAAGAGCACCCTAGTGCTCGTACTGGTTACCTCGTCATAATGTCCTGCTATAGGAAGAATATTATAGGCAATGATAATATTTAGCCTTATCTATCATGAGGTTGGAGAAAAACGCTTTTATAAATATGGGGCATACTGGTACTTGCTTCCCTATATACTCTACAAATCCTAGGGCCGCAAGTTTACTTCTAATGTCATACTGCTCTAGGTCACCTAGGTTAACTGGATGAGACTGTAAGACAGCTCTGTCTACAAACCTAGGGGCTTGAGTCTTGCCTATAGCGATTAGAAGATTATCGGGCAAGCTTGGAAACTTTGTCTTGGGTGCCATTCTGCAAGACAATTAGGATGATGCGTAGGTAATTAGCTTTGATGAGTAATGCATGCTCCTAAACCAAAGAGAAGAAACACTTTCAAGATCAACATAAATTTGTACAAGAATTCCTTTTCTATGCCAAAAAAAAATTTGATTTTAATATTAAATCTCAATGTGTGAATCCAATAAAAAAAATAATCAAAAAAATAAAAAATAAAACGGGTCACAAATAAAATGGCAAACATAAGTTTGAATCATTAATATCCTCGTCCCCCTTTTTGAACAAAAAGCTTTTGTTTTGGCAAGATGAAGATGAGAAATTTTAATTAACATGAAGAATCCCTTTTACAACAAAAAAAAATAAAAATGTTAAAAATAAAGATATCTCATGAAGGAAAACAAACTTTTACTTATACAAGAAACATAAGAGATTTGATTTTCCTTCCCTAGAACTTGTTTTGAAGCAAAAATACTAAGGAAAATCACCATCCATAGAAAAAGAGAAATGAACCATGATTTTTATGAGTGAATCTAGACATAGAGAAGAGGGAAGATGAAGAATCCACTCAACATGATGAACTAACTCATGTATTATAGCTAAAGGCTAAGTTTTTACCTTAGAAGAGAAGAAGGAACCTTAAAATCAAGGAGAAAGGGGTGAGTGGCCGGTTGAAGTGATCAAGGAAGCCCTAGTTTCGGGCTTAAAAGCTTAGGTTGAATGGCTGTGATTAAAACAGTTGGCCAAATGGGTGGACAAGATCAATTTCTGTCAGCCGATCGATCGGGCGGTCGCATGTCGTGCGACCGCTCGAGCTGCAATGGGTTTTCTAAGCCCAAAAAAATTATTTTTGAGAGATCTATATATTGGAACTTTATGAAACTTTTTTCACATGAACTAGGCTTCATGAGGATTGCAAAAAGTCAAGAGTCACTCAAAAAGGATGTTTATACAATTTTTTAGAAAATCTTCATGTTCACAGTGGTATTTTTGTAAATATAAGTCATTTTGTCAAACATTTTCATATTTTATCCAAACTTTCTAGATACCTAAGTATGATCATTTAAAGCATGTATATTAAGTTTGAGATAAAGATAATATCATTTGGTCAAGATATCAACCTATCACAATTTCATTCAAACATAAGTATCAAATTTGCTCATTTACTCATAATTTTTCAAACTTGGACACTTAGACACCTTAAATGAGTAAATCTAAACATGTTTGTGAAGCTTGGACTCAAAATGAGATTTCTAAGTCAATTTATTGATTTAGGTCAAACTTTTTTGAATTTTGAGTCTCCTAAGGTGAGCTAGTTATCATTTTCCCATTTACACATGATTTTTCAAATCTAAACACCTAGAACCATGTCATGTGTATATCTAAACATGTTTCATGAGTTTGGACTTAAAATAGAAGTCTCTAATGTCACATTTTAATCTAGGGCAACTTTCATTCAATGAAACTTGCCTAAGTACTAAAATTTTACCTACTCATGAAAATTTAAGGGTTTATCATGCAATTCTAATCATGAGTATAGAGACACCAATAAAGCATGAATATTGAGGTATTATGCTAAGATTTTGTCGAAATTCAAATACATACCTCTTACATGAGAATTTTGCCAAACTTATCATTTTCCTCCTAATTATTAGCCTTCCATTTTCATAGATGTCAACTTGCAAGCCAAAAATCATTAGTAGCACAATGATATAACAACTAGCAAGTTAGCATACTAAATAGGAAGGTGAAATAGAAATCTTCATTTGAGAATTTCAACCTAAGCTAGATAGTGAAAAATTCGTTTCAAGTAAAATCGTCATGAAACCAAAACGAATCAAAAGATGTCAAAATATAAAATTTTGAAACATAAGATCTCCAACCCTTCCTATTGGTAGAAAACTGAAAGGCCACAATGAGCCTACGATTTTGAACCGCAAGGTCGCATGAGCCCGTTATAAGCTACATAGGTCTCCGGAGAGACTGGGAATAAAAAAAAATCAAGAACGTTTTTGAAACTTATCAAGAGCGGAAAATCTTCTACTATTAAGCATATATCAAACTCCAACTATAATTTAACCAATAGGGTATAGGAGATGATACTAAAATATACCTAGATGCCAATTTCCATACCTATGGCATCATAATGGTTTGAAGTTGCACCCAAGGAATGATACTTCATTTAAGTCCATGGTCAACTTCAACTCTTCACTTCTCCTTACCCTTGTGTGGTAGCTCCCCCTACAAAAGAGCATGAAATCTTTGGTATCCAAATGACTTTGGGTCCTTGGGGGTTAGAGGGCTTAGGAACCCAAAGTGTCCTAGCTACACTTGGATTTTTCTTGAATGCACAATCATAAATAGCATGGCCAAAAATACCACAACAAAAATATTGTCTATTGAATTACTTTTCATTTTTGCTATGGACATTAGATTTATCATTAGAATGCTTGACATGCGAAACATGATGAGTATGAGCATTCTTAAGGAAAACATTTTTATTTTGAGGTTTTCTTAATGAGACATTTTGATTTTTAGAATTAAGAGAAGAAGCATTAACTTTTCTTCTCAAAATCAACATCTCATTTTTCAAATCATTCATAGATTTATGCAAAGAATGAAATTGAGTTTTTCAAATCATTCATAGATTTATTTTCATTCTTTAACATGTCATTTTTGTTTTTCGAATCCTTAGTGTCAATACTTAAAACATCATGGCATGGATTAGAGACACTAATTTTTAGCTTCTCATTTTCTAGTTTAGCATCATGTAAATGAGAGCTAAGAGTCAAGTTTTCCTTCTTTAATTTTTTGTTTTTTTTATCCTTTTTAACCATCAAGTCATACATGATTTTATATTCATCCATTAATTCATCATAAAGCATGTCATGAGAACTAGATGAATTAATACTATCCTTTTTGTTATCATGACTAGAAGATGAAGAGTGTACCTCATCATTAGCATTCACGAGGCAATCTTTTGAACTAGCTTCATAGCCATGGTAAGAGGATGCTTCACTCGAATAAGATGATGATATGAAAGCATTTAACCTCTTCTTTGCCTTGTTCTTCATAGTAGGGCAGTTCTTCTTCACATGCCATTTTTCTTTGCACACATGGCAAATCACCTTCCTCTTCCGATTTTTAGTGCTCCTATGACTAGAGGCACTATGGGATTCAAAAACCATATTAGTATTGGGTGGATGACAATTGTCATCACTCCCCTCATCAAACGTATTGAGCTATATAGTTTTTGCATAATTATAAAGCATGTTTAAGGTAGCCCAAATATCAAATGTAGAAGTACAATGCATGATCTTTTCAAAGATATATTTTCGAAAGAACAAAATATGCAATTTGTAGCTTTAGCATTTGATTCAAACATATCAATTTGTTCTTGGGTCCTTTCATTCATGTCTTCCTTAGGTTCAATATATTTAATTTTTACCATGTTAAAAATACCTAAATCTTGAGTCTTTAAGAAGGTGTACATCCTAGACTTCCAAAGACCAAAGTTAGATTCATTGAACCTAGGTGGTATAAATGCTACACTCACTAGTGCCATTTTCCGGATCGAGGCAAGATGTAGAGAAGACAGTGAAATCTAAATCTACGACCCGCTCTGATACCAATTATTGATGAAATGACCACACTAGAGGGGAGGGTGAATAGTGTGTTAACTAGATTTATTTGCCTAATTCCAGTTGTAATCATTTCTTAGACTTCTTAGGCAAAATACAGTTTATCGACTAAGTACGGAAGCAATAATAAAACAATTTAAAAATAAGTAATGTATCATTGCTAACACAAAGATTTCTAGTGGTTCGGCCATAATGCCTACTCCATTACCTAAGCACCGTACTTAGGATTTCACACCCAAATCTACTAAATTATGAGTAGCTTACAATTGAGGACTTTACACCGAAAAGACCCTTCACTCACCTTGAAGGCACCTCCACACCCGGAAGTATCCCGCCTTCCTACCGAGTGAGCTTTCCCACCTCAATTCCTTAGACCTACTCTTAACTTAGTTTACATAAGTGGCTTTACACCTTATACACCAAGGTAACCACTTACATACAAGACCACACACTAGGTCTTCTTACAAACTCAAGTAAATTTAAGTAAAAACAAATCCAAAACAAATCTATTACAAGAAGGAGGTGAAGAGAACTTATCACAATGAAAACACCTCTTCTTCTTGAGCCTAGCACCTTTGATGAGCCCTTCAATGAAGAACACTTGAAGATGAGGGATCAAGAGCTAGGTTTGAAGAATTTGATCAATTGAGAAGCTTAGAGGATGCTAAAGATCACTCTTTGAGGTTTATTGGCATTGATTATTACCTGGGAGAGAGAGAGAGAGGGGAGGGTATTTATAACCCTCCAACCAAAGGGCTCGTCAACGGGTGCATTTTTGCCTGTTCCCGACGCCTGGTCACTTGCCAGTCGATCATCGATTGACCGCCCAATCGATCGCAGCAGTCTGCAGCTTCTGGGCGCACTTCGGTCGATCAATCGGTCGACCGAATTGGCTACTGCCAATTTTTGACCATCTTCGGTTGATCGAATTGGCTACTGCCAATTTTTAACATCATTCGGTCGACCGAACCTAGGCTAGAAAACTTCTTTTTGATCTTCTCGTGAGAGGTACCTTTCGAGAGATGGGTTTGAGTCACTTTTTGCTATCATGCTTCAGATTTTGACATCCTAGGGGAGCTTCAGCCCGACGATCAGGGTTTCGTATTTCTCTCTAGTTTTTGTTGGCTTTCAATTGGAATTGGAGAGATTGCTCGAGGGTGATTCCTAGGCCATTCTCCAAAATGATGCCGGCTCTGCTTCTTTTTTCATTGGCGAAAATATGGTGTCTTAAGGTGCTTTTGTTAATGCACAGTTGCACATGAAGTTGCAACTGCTTGCAAGTAGCAAACTAAGAATCAAAATAATCACACGCAAACACAAAGATTTGTTTACGTAGTTCAGTGATAAAGAATGTCACCTAATCTGCGGGGCACTCACCAGGCAGATGCCCAATCCACTATCAACAAGTACAATATTAGCTTCAGGATTTCACACTCTAAAATCTAACTATCAGTAGTACTATAGTGAATTGGAAATAAAAAAAATCTATTTGCTATTGCAAGTACATACCAACTTGCCCCTCTATGACATCCCAGCCACAGAGTTCTATTCTCATCACAGTCTTTGTGTTGTAGTGAGTTAACAGCCTACAACCATCTTAGCTTGAAGATAAGAAAGGTAGATTGTTGCCGTCTTTGCACTCAGCAGTCTAAACTCTTTTTATAATTGGCAACACAATGTACGCACATTGGAGATAGACATTTAGATCTTCTCACCGGAATATATATGACAACCGTCCAATCTGAATAAATGCGACTTAAACACTGATCATTAACAACATCGGTTCAAACCAAACAATCAACTCTAAATCACCATAAAGCATCAATCATTAAGCTCAAGGACTCACGCCTAGAAATATTCATGAAGACCATTCCACTACCCATAATTAAAATAGGCAATAAACGAGTAATTTAAAGATGATTAAAAATATCAGAGATATAAAAGAAAATCATCATTAATACTGGTAACCAAAAGTTATCTTTGCGCTGCATCCCCATCTTGGAATCCAATGTTACATAAGTAGTTGTAATTGTCTTCTACAGTTGAAATTGTCTTCAATATAAGCAAAACTCCTCAAGGTTGACACTGTCCATTTAATTGAGAACAAACTGGAATACTTTTTCCAAATATAGTCAACATACAAAAGCCAATACTAACAATCTCCCCTTTTGGCTTATTTGGCAAAACCCAAACTGTGAGAGTCAACTTTAGCAAGACAAATAACAAGAGAGTAGATTAACTAAAGCAAACTAATTGTTAAAATATAAATTAACAGTTAAGAGAAAATATCCAGTCATCACAGAGTCATAGTCATAACCACCATAGTCATAGTCATAGATATAGCCACCATCACAGACAAAATATTACAACCACCATCACAGACAACATCAGTCATACAATTATGCGACCATCATCACATTCAAACATAGTAAAACAAGATTTAGTATTATCACCCACCAAAGGAATCCAGTTGCAACAATAAAATAAATAGAATAAATAGAGTTGCAACTATGATTGTTCTCCCTCTTTTTGGCATAATAAGCCAAAGGAGGTAAAAGTCTATTTCAGTCAGAACTGGAAGAGTCAAAGATGCTACTAGAGGAAAAAGAAGCAGCTCCTACTGAAGCAACCGACAAGTGATCAAGAATTTTCTTTTCAGTATAAATAAAGACTCGGCTCTCAACCCTTTGAGAACTCCTCAAACTTATTCACCTAGGCAAAACACAATTCTACAAAGTAAACCCTAAGTGTTTACACTAGCACACCTAGCAAGCTAATAAATGAAGAACAAGTTCAAGTAACAAGTAAAATTACAATGAAAAAAGCTATAGAGTAAACCACAACTAAGAGCTCTTTTCCAAGCCTTCAATGCCTCCAACTCCACAAGATGTTGAGGTCGAATTGAAGCCGGAGTCGAGGGAAGATGAGCGCTTGAGAGAAATCGTCGATCGGAGAAGCAAGCACGAGAAAATCAAGCTTAGAAGGCACAAATCTCACTTTGGAAGCTTTAATGAATGGTTATGAAGAATTAATGAAGGTTGGTGAGGGGTATTTATAACCCCTCACACGGAACAACACTCCAACGGGCATTTTTTTGCTCATTGGACTCCGACCGGTTGCTTGTCGGTCGATTGCCTGGCGACCGCTGGCATTCTGCCCTTCTACAACCATGTTCGGTCAACCGGATGGTTGACTGAATTGATCACGATTAATTCCTCTATTGTCCGGTCGACCGAATTAGCCATTGCTAGTTTTTGGCCTTGTTCGGTCGACCAACCGGTCGATCGAAGTGGCTACTGCCATTTTTCTGCCTTATTCGGTCGACCGAACCTAGGCTGAGGCTATTTTCTACATTTGTTTTGTTACACGCTTTTCTATGGGTTTCATTTCCAAGTTTTGACTTGGATAACTTTACAAATAGGCTTGGGATGAGATCCTAGGGGTATATTACATAGAATCTATTTGATAATTTTATGAGTTCTACTTAATCTACATCCGGGCCTTTTTGATGATTTTACGATTCTCCGAGCGAAGTTCGCGTGCATATCGTAACCTCAACCTGAACTTAAAACTTCACACATACAAAATACATGTTTCTTATCATCAAAATAGAGATCGAAGCCAAAGGAGAACCCTTGGGCCAACAGTTTTCTCTTGCAGAAAAGAGTTCATCTAGTATAGATCTTTCAAGTGCAAATGAATCTCCAAAATTTTTCTTGAATGAACCAGAACCTGCCTAAGCCTTTACTAGAGTCCCTACCCTCTTTAGAATCTCGCATATCTCGCATACTGTCGCCGGTATGCATGCACCAATACTTTTCAGCGCCATACCTGGCGCTGATATGTTGTACTAACATATTGACGCATGTAGTAGGCATCAATATGTTAATCAATATAGCTTTTCCTTCATTTTACATTTCGACGCCTTTGGTTGGCGTCGAAATTTTTTTGCCGATAAAACAAGAATTTGCTGTAGTGGGCGTTGACTCAAATTGGTTTTGAACCAAATTCAACGAGCCTAATCGTAGCCAAATAGGAACCAAATTAGTTAGGTTATGATTGAACTAGTTAGTTTTTTATTTAAATCGGTCCAAATTTCTCAGCTTGAACAGTAACCCAAGCTGTTGATTTTTTAGGGTCTTCAAACATCAATTTTACCTTCATTTGAACATCAATTTTGGATCGGTCTTCACTTCTATCTTCTCCTTCTCGAGCTGAATCAAATGAAATCATTTTGGTGATAGTAATTACATACGCAGCTAATCTCAACTGGTCATCTCTTCATTAAAATAGGAATTAAACCAGAAAGCCAAGAATCTTCATGCTAAATCATTAAGAACGACAAGATGCGGAAGCGTACTTGAATCCATTGCTAAGTTTGAGATGGGGGCAGCCTTCCAAGTCTATGCACCGACCACAAGCCGTCTCTGAATAATGAGGCTTCAGAAACTGGAATCAAGTACATGACCCGGGGACCATAACCCCTCTACTTATAGTAAAACCCTGAGGTAATGGTAATTCTAATTTTGCCTATCATAAAATCAGAATTTACCCTAACGATATTTGTACAATTAAATCCCATATATTATTGAGATGTCACGGGCCCACAGATAAATTACAATTAGATCACTTAAGATCTGGGCCGTTAATTTTTCATAGTGACGGATGCACGTCTATTGATATGCGTTGAATATATTAGATTATTAGAAATTAATCCAACAATCTCTCACTTGGGCCAACAAACGTATCACCGTATAGCTATGCATGTTAACTTTATGAGCTCAACATCGCTATTATTATCAACCATCTCCCAGAATCTGGTCCATCGATCATACCAACAACGAACCAAAGCAACTTTTGTCATATTTATCGTGACTAAATCCATCAATGATCACAATGTTAATACTCTCGACGACATAGATCATATATGAGTGCACAACATGAAAATTACATGCAATGTGATCTTAACATGTCTATTTCTAACTGGTCCTATTGTAATGAGATCAAATCATATATTCAGAGTGTAAAATAACAACACTTTATTCTGCAGAAAAATATCCATAAAGCATAGTAACAGATTATAAACTCCCACTAAACCATCATATCAATACATGATGTAACACCCAAATGAGCATCATGCTCATGAAAGACTATGGGTGGAAAACCTTTAGTATGCGGTGTAGTCAAAATGGCGACACTAGAGGAGGGGTGAATAGAGTGTTTACTAAATCAATTAGCCTAAATTCCAATTTAATCATTTACTTAAATCGTTTAGGCAATTTGCGATTTAATGATTGAATGCGGAAGCGATAAATAATTAAGCAATTAAAAGAAATAATCAATCAATGCAAACACGATAATTTATAGTGGTTCGGCCCCAATGCCTACCCCACTACCTAAGCACCCCGCTTAGGATTTCCAAACTAGTTTTACTAGATTAATTTTTGTTTCCCTTACACAGAGGACTTTTCACTCGAAGAGTCTCACTCTCGACCTAAGGTACTTCCACACCCGGAAGTCTCCACCTTCTTATCGAGAGCACTCTTCCACCTCAACCCTAAGGGACAACTAAACTAATCCTAATAAACACTAAGTTTACACAAGTGGCTTTACACCTTCACAACAAGGTAACCACTTCCAAATTCAGACCTAACAATCCTAGGTCTATTACACGCACAAATCCAAACAAAGCGTTTCAAATAAACAATAAAAGATACAATGAAAAGAGCTAAGAATGAAAAGATGAACCACAACTCTTTTCCAAGCCTTCGACGCCTTCAACTCATCAAGGAATGAGCTTGATCAAAACTCGAGTTGAGCCCAGCTTGTGCACTTGAAGAAGAACTCGACAGAGGAATAGAGCGCACTGCAATCACTCTTTGGAAGGCTTAAATCTTCCTCGTAATTGCTCAATTAAATCTGTAGAAGTCAGCGAAGGGAGTTAAATGAATTATATGAGGGTGTATTTATACCCTCCTGAAGAAATGGTAGCTCAACGGATAGTTTTCTATCCGTTGTAGATGCCAATCGATTGGTCGATTGACCGATCGATCGATCGGTCATTTGACCGCTGCTTTCTCTCTGTGGTCGGTCGACCCATCGGTCTCGCAAGATCGCGTTCTCTCAATCTGGTCGACCCCTCAGTCGACCGACTCAGGGATGCCAAGATCGCGCGCCGCACGATTTTTAATCCGGTCGACCGCTAGGGCTACTGCCCTTTTTAGTCCTCTGTCGGTCGACTGACCGGTCGACCGAAGTAGCCACTACCTATTTTTGACAATTTTTGGTCGACTGACAAGGCTACTGACCTTTTTCTTACCCTGTTCGGTCGACCGCCCGGTCGACCGAACCTAGGCTGAATTTGGTTTCTTCAGCCTTTTTCTTCCACGCTTTGTTTTTGGGTTTCGGCTTTCAACAAGCATCAACTTAGAGAGCTTTCTATGTGATCTTTGGAGTCGTCCAAGACGTCTTTGGTGCACACGTCGATCTTCGAGAAATTCCCGCGATGAACCCGAGCGCGACGATCAATGCCCTTCTGATTTTCTGATTTCTTCTAATTTTTCCGATCGAGGACCTCAAACTCTAATCAATATGGAACCTGAAAGATTTCTCGATGAAATATTAGTTCCATGTTTGTTATCATCAAAACTGAGATTAAGAGATTAAGACCAAGGTTGAAAACCTAAAGCCAATATGCGGATCCGCCCTCGTTGAAGTTGTACATATGTGCTCTATGGTCACTCTGAAATCTTTCTTTAACAAGGAACTTTATGTCGATTTGCTTAGATTTTGAAGAGTTCCTTCTGTTATTGGAATGTAACACTACCAATTTATTGTCACAGAATAACTTTAGTGGTCTTTCAATTTTATTACAATAAGCAGCCAAGTGACAATGTTTCACAGTCATATTCCAAGATTGGATACCTTAAAACATGTTATGAATTCTGCTTCCATATTTGAAGCTGTAGCGAGTGTCTGCTTAGCACTCCTGCAATAAACAGCTCTGCTGGCAGACAGATTAACATAACCAGAAGTGGATATTCAACTATTTAGGCATCTAGCAAAATCAGAATCAAGAATACCCAATGATCTCCCGTTGATCTGATTTTCTATATGTAATACTTTATTCTCTATAGATACCACATAACCCGTTTGACTGCTTTCAAATGATCCATTCCGGGATTACTTAGATACTGCCTAATATCCCTTCAGTGTACGCAATATCCGGACACGTACTCTCTTGAGCATACGTCAGATTCCCTATAGTAGACGCATATGGAATCTTCTACATTTCCTTCTGCTCAAATTTATCCTTGGGGCACGGGTTGAGACTAAATTTGTCTCCTTTAGCAATAGGGGTATATAGGAAAATATACTTACTCTCACTGAACTCATGGTATATGCATTCATCAACCGCATTTATCTCAAAACCAAATGAGATAATGACTTGATGAAATTTATGATACCACTGACGAGAAGCTTGCTTTAGCCCGTAGATGGATTTCTTTAATTTGCAAACCATCTTCTTTGGGTCTCCAAACACAAAATTTTCTGGTTGCACCATATAAATCATTTCATCAATGTCACCATTGAGAGACGCCGTCTTTACATCCGTCTGATGCAGCTCAAGATCAAAATGAGCTACAAGTGCCATTATAATCCTGAAAGAGTCTTTTGAAGAAACTAGAGAGAAAGTCTCTTTATAATCAATGTCTTCCTTTTGAGTAAAGCCTTTTGCAACAAGACGAGAGAGCCTTATACCTTTCCACATTACCCTTTGAATCCCTTTTGGTTTTAAAAATCCTTTGCAACCAATGGGTTTCACACCTTCGGGTAACATGACAAGATCTCAAACGTCATTATGCTGCATAGAGTTAATCTCCTCATTCATGGCATCAATCAACTTTCGAGAGTTAGGGCTTTGCATGACTTGACAGAAGTTGATTGGATCATCTTCCATCATACCGATGTCAGCCTCATGCTCTTGGAGAAATACAATATAATCATCCGTAATAGCACTTCTCCTCTCCCTAGTGGACCTTCTTAATTACATTTGTTCTTGAGATTGTTGAGTTTGTTCTTCATGGGTACATTCCATAGGAGTGAACTCTTGAGGCTCAATAGGGAGTATTTTAGTGTTGTCTGGTGATTCCAAATTTGTTGTATGCTCAGAAAAATGAACAACAACCATAGGAAGAGAAACAAATTCCTCTTAAAAGACAACCTGCTTAACCTTATCTCTCCCCCCCCCCCCCCCCCCAAACTCAATATCTTCAAAGAACTGGGCATTTCTCGTCTCAAATAATGAACTATTTGTGGGTTCATAAAATTTATACCCCCTAGACCTCTTAGAGTACCCAACAAAATAACAGCTTACCGTTCTGGAGTCCAATTTCTTTTCATTTGGCCGATATGGACTGGCCTCAGCTGGACAACCCCAAATACGCAAATGTCTTAGACTAGACTTCTTGCCCGTCCATAATTCATAAGGGGTTTTTGTTGGCTTTAGGTTTCCAACCTTGGTCTTAATCTCTTAATCTCGGTTTTGATGATAACAAACATGGAATAAATATTTCGTCGAGAAATCTTTCAGGTTCCATATCGATTAGCGTTCGATATCCTCGATCGGAAAAATTGGAAGAAATCAAAAAATCGGAAGGACATTGATCGTCACGCTCGGGTTTGTCGTGGAACATCTCGAAGCTCAACGAGTGCACCAAAGTCGCATTGGATGAGTCCAAAGATCAAATGAAAAGCTCTCCAAGTTGATGCTCGTTGAAAGACGGAACCCGAAAACGAAGTGCGAAAGAAAAAGGGCTAAAAAATCAATATCAGCATAGGTTCGGTCGACCGAAGAGTGCAAGAAAAAAGGCAGTAGCCTTGTCGGTCGATCGGTCGGTCGACTGAACAATGCTAAAAAACAGCAGAAGCTACTTCGGTCGACCGACCGAAGCCCAAAATGGGCAGTAGCTCTATCGGTCGACCGGTTTGTGGATCGCCTGAAGCGTAACCTGCGTCGGTCGACCGATGGGTCGACCGAGTGGCGGATCGCAAGACTTGCATCTGGGCGGTCGATCGGTTGGTCGACCAACCAATCGATCGAGCGACTGCAACAAATAGTTTTCTATCCGTTGAGCTGCCGTTTCTTTGTGAGAGTATAAATATACCTCATATAACTCATTTAACCCTCTCTCAAACTTTTTTACAGATTTAATTGAGTATTAAAAAGAGAGATTTGAGCCTTCAAAGATCAATTAAGCGCGCTCTGCTCTTCCACGAACTTTTTCTCAAGCGGCCAGTTTTCTTCCTCAATTCGGGATCTAATACGAGTTCTACCTCTTGACGAGTTGAAGGCGCCAAAGGCTTGCAAAGGAGCATTGATCCTTGGTTTAATCTTTTAGTTCTTTTGATAGTATTTTAATTGTTATTTGAACGTATTTTTCTTGGATTTGTGACTGTGAAGACCTAGGATTGTTAGGTCTTAAAATAGGGTGGTAGCCCTGGTGTTTGAGGTTTAAATCTACCGGTGTAATTAAACGTAGTTTGCTAGGATTAAGTTGAGTTGTCCTTAGGTTGAGGTGGGAAAGTGCTCTTGGTAGGAAGGCGGGATACTTCCGGATGTGGAAGTGCCTTCGGTTGGTGAGCGGAGACTTTCTGGTGCAAAGTCCTCGTTGTAAGGAATCTCATTAATCTAGTTAAACTAGTTTGAAAATCCTAAGCGGGGTGCTTAGGTAGTGGAGTAGGCATTGGGGCCGAACCACTATAAATCATGTGTTTGCATTGATTTAGTGTTTGTATTTATTGCTTTAATATTTATCGCTTCCGCATCTAAGCATTCAATCGTAAATTTCCCTAAACGATCTAAGAAAACGATTAAAATCAAATTTAGGCTAATTGAGTTAGTAAACACACTATTCACCCCCCCCCCCCTTTAGTGTTGCCATTTCATCTTCAGTTTTTTGTATTGCTTTGGTTGGTACTCTATTCAAAATGTGAGCTACAGTCTTAAGTGCCTCTCCCCAGAGGGACTCTGGTAAGGTAGAATGACTAATCATGCTCCTCACCATATCCTTAAGAGTCCTATTTCGTCTTTCAGCAACACCATTCATGGTAGGACTCCCTGGCATGGTGTACTGTGGGACGATACCGCATTCCTCTAGGAACTTAGCGAAAGATCCTGGACGTTGTTCACCTGATCCGTCATATATGCCATAGTACTCACCACCACGGTCAGATCTAACAGCTTTAATCCTTTTACCAAGCTATTTTTCAACTTCAGCCTTAAAGGACTTGAACACATCTAGTGATTGAGACTTCTCACTGATTAGATATAGGTACCCATATCTGGAGTAATCGTCTATGAATGTTATAAAATATTGTTGACCATTCCAAGAAGCCATAGGGAAAGGTCCACAAACATCCGTATGAATAAGTTCTAAGACGTCCGAACTCCTATTAGTACCTGATCCCCTAATGTTTGTCTATTTCCCCTTAATGCACTCAATACATACCTCAAAGTTCGTAGCATCAGGGATATCAAGAATCCCGTCAGACACAAGCCTCTCTATCCTTTGTTTGGATATATGACCTAAGCGCTTGTGCTACAAAATTGCGGAATTCTCATCAGTTAATTTTCGTTTTGTACCACGTGAACTGGTATGTAAAATTTCATTAAATGAAGTAATTACATCAGGCATATAAAGGTTATCATCGCAGGATAATGTACCAGTACCAATAATATTTGGACCAAGAGACAAACTGAATTTTCCATTTCCAAATGAACAAGAATAACCAGATTTGTCCAATATGGAAATAGAAATCAAATTCCGTCTAAAAGATAGAACCACAAAAGTCTCTTTTAAGTCCAAATAGGATCCAGTCCTATAGCTTTAACTTCGACTGATTTGTCGTCGCCCACATAGATGAATCTTTCAGCATTATTTGGCATTCGGCAACTCGGGCAACCTTGCATAGACACACTTATGTGGGTAGTTGCACCAGAATCTATCCACCAAGTGTCTATGGGTACAGAAGTCAAATTAACTTCAGAATAAACTCGAGTGAGAAAAATGTTTTTCTTAGCACACCAAGCATGATACTTGGTACAATCAGACTTTTCATGCCCATTGGTCTTGCAAAAGAAACAAGTAGGAACCTTTAATTTTATGCCACTTAGATTTGGGATGTAATAAAATGGGGCAGTGTATTTTGAAGAAGCATAAATATTAGCTGAACAGAGAACAAAATAAAACAATAATATAATCAGCTCAATAAATAATTAAAGCAAAAAGAGAAATAAATAATAGCAGGTCCCATTACAAGATACCAACACAAAATTGACACTTCATCTTTGGACAAAAATATCAACTTGTAAGCGGTACTCTCAATGCAGTAATCAAATATATATTGACAATCAGTTCTGTCAAACAAGAAGCCTTTCTTTGGACCGACTCTTGTCCACATGGAAAATCTTATGACCATCACATATTTATCACCGCAAGCACGCAAGGAATCCGGCCAAGTAGTAACCTTCCTTTGGGTCGACCACTACCCGCATGAGTTTCAAACATGCAAACATCTTTTATGTTCCAAAATATGCTAATTCTACACAAGAGAGCTCGCTTTGGCGAGATGTTGTTTCAAATCAACACACTTCAAAATATTAGACATAATGTACTATTATTTTATTTCATGTTAAATTGGTCAAACTATAATAAAATAGTCAAAATTATATTGAACCAATGTTAATTGAGCTGAACCAAGGCTAAATTAGGTTGATCCTAATGCTAATTGTATTGAATCAGTTGATATTATGCTAAACCAAATGCTAATTTTAGTGAACCGGTCAAGAATCCTAATGAACCGCTTAAAATGTGCATTGTACCGACCTAAATTGACCTGAACCGATGATATTTGACCTAAACTAGTGCTGAACCGAACCCAATTTCAGTGAATCAGACCCTAATCACAGTGAACTAGTTGAAATTGGGATGAACCGGATCCAATTATACCGGTTTAATTATAACTTAAAAATGGGTGGGGTCTAATTGGATATTGGGTCGGGTTTTAACTTAATATTGGGTCGAGTTTTAACTTAATATTGGGTCGGGTTTTATTCTTAATGGATCCGAATTTGTTATGTCTTAACCCGGATCCGACCCGTTAAGAAACCCACTAATTAAACCCTAACTCCCAATAAAACCCTAACTCCTCTACCTCTCCTCACCTCACAGTCGCCACCGCCTCCTCCCACATCGTGATAAGTCCGACTACTGCTCGTCACCGATGACGCCGCCCTTCTTGAGACACCGGCGACGAATGTGCCAGCATAGGTGGAGATACATAGGCCGAAGACGATGGGGAAGTTGCAGATACGGAGATTAATGCATCGGTGCCGAGCTATCGACCTCGATTCGATGGTCAACGATCGCAACATCCGAGTCTGGCAGCAGGATTGAATGCAGGCGACGATGGCCAGCTAGAGAGGGGTGCGCGAGAAGATTGAAGTCGCACCCCTTCTCTGACTGAAGCAACCCACTCGCGACCCGTGACACTGCACCAACAGGCCTTGAATCGACGCATACAACCTCTTTTCTTTAGCCATGTTGCTGACGACCACCAACGGGATAGGTAGCCATTGACAACGCATCATCGGATGTGCCGCATGCCTCCTGAAGCATTAATCGACGAAGCATGCAGGAAGGAGAGAAGAAGAAGAGGGATGCATCCTTCGACAGTCTCCGTGGCTGCCGCGACCCAATTTTTTTTTTTTTTTTAAATTTCTTAAGCGTGTAATCGTGTAATCTCCTGTATCTATTGTTCTTAAACAGTGAAGAAACACACACATGAACAGTAGATGTAATCATCGAGGAAAAATTATGCGAGTTCATGTAATCATAAACAGAAGCATTTAATTGAATTCAAAAACAAATTCAAGGGAAGGTTCTCAATGATTCAAGCATAACTTGGCTCTGATACGAATTGAAGGAAAATATTTAAAACATGAATTAAACTAGAAAGCCAAGAATCTTCATGCTAAATCATTAAGAACGACAAGATGCAGAATTAAACTAGATACCTGAATCCATTGCTAAGTTTGAGATGGGGGCGGTCTTCCAAGTCTATTCACCAACCACAAGCCATCTCTGAATAATGAGACTTCAGAAAACGGAATCAAGTACATGACCCGGGGACCATAACCCCTATATTTATAGTAAAACCCTGAGGTAATAGTAATTCCAATTTTGCCCATCATAAAATCAGAATTTACCATAATGGTATATGTACAATTAAATCTCATATATTATTGAGATGTCACAGGCCCACAAATAAATTATAATTAGATCACTTAAGATCTGGGCCATTAATTTTTCATAGTGACGGATGCACGTCTATTGATATGCGTTGGCCCATATTAGATTATTAGAAATTAATCCAACAGTACTTACATACGCAGCTAATCTCGACTAGTCATCTCTTTATTCAGTACACTTCTCGATCGAGCAGGTTAACGCTCGTCGGCATAGATTTCAGCCCCTATTCCGGTGATATCTCCGACAGACCAAGACCAATAGGTCACCCCTATCTCTGGCGATATCTTCGGCGAACTTGATTGTAGCAATTTCTGGTAGAATAATTGTCGGAGCAAGTTTTCAGACTTTTACATAACACCTAAATCCCAGGTTCCTTAGCTAGAAATCTCTATGGGCGTGTTTGTTTGCGAAATTTTTTTTCAACATTTCATTTCACGAAAACCGAAACCGAGTTTCAAGTTTCGGAGTTTCGGTTTCGGTTTTTTTGTTTAGTGAAAACGTGTTTGTTTGACATGTCCAATTTCCATTTTTCGCGAAACGAAACCAGCGAAAACTTATTTGTTTTGTGTTGGTTTCGATGACAATTTTCGTTAGGAAACCTGAAACTATGTTTGTTTATCAAAAGCCGCTCCAGTTTGAACTTATGATGTTATATTATTTTATTCATTATATTTCATTATAGTGTTTTAAATTTCAAAATAAATTCATTAAATCAAATAATGAATTATGAGTGGTCAATGTTTTGTTTAATTAAGTATTTCCGGCACCTTTTTTGGCTCAAGTGACGGGTGCACTCAGCACAATACACGACCAATATATTCAGCATTTTACTCGGACCAAACCTCTTCTTTCATCTATATATCTATATACTGTGGCATATATTGAGGCAGTGCATGACCTCAAGAGATGGTAGGAGAAGTAGAGAGCAACTTCCAAACAAAAGTGCACAGATACCACACTACTATATTTTGGTTTTGTGGTCATGTCACTTTTGAGAACGGTCAAAAAAGTGTTCTCATACATTACTTACGGGAACAGTTTTAAAAACCGTTTCCTCAGCCAATATACTATGAGAACACAAATTTTTTTGTTTCCCTTAGCCAATATATGGGAACAATTTTCGAAATCGTTCCCTTAGCCAATATACTATGGGAACACAAAAAAAAACCGTTCCCTTAGATAATATGTGGGAACGGTTTTCGAAATCGTTCCATTAGCCAATATACTATGGAAACACAAAAAAAATCGTTCTCTTTTAAAATCCCAAATTTGTTCATATATGTAAAAAATGTAACAATAAAAATAAACTATTCCTAAGGTATCTAGAACCGTTACAAAATTCAATTTAAATACTTAGATACTTAGCTACCTAAACCTAACATAGTAATACCTGAATCCACCCCCAAACCCTCCTGTACTCGCCTCCCTCGACGGCTCTGCCCTCCTCACCGATAAAATGTAAAGCTCCTCATCTGCGCGGGGATCGCTTGCATCCTTGTGCTCCTTACCTGCGAGGGGACCGCTTGCATCCATGCACTGCTCTAGCGTGGCTCCTCTGGGTCGGTCTTCAAGGGGATCCTCGACAACGGCACGCTGGTGGCGATGAAGTGGTTCGAGGGGGCGGAGTACAGCGAGAAGGAGTTCCATCTTTAACCCCTACGATAGGAGGCGAGTCGAGTTGGAGAAAAAGAGGGGAGCAAATGAAAGAAGGACGAACGATGAAGATCAAAGAGGTCCAATCCACCACCAAGAAGCAACGCATCGCCACCCACACCCACATCAAGGGCCTCAGTCTCGATGTACTCTTCTTTAGCTCGACCTCTCTTTTGATCGCTCGCTGTTGCTCTTATATTACGGTTTTAGGGTTTCGTGTTTTAATGTTGTCATATGAACTGCAAGCAACATGTGCTTTTGTTTTTTTCTTTCTTTTTCTTGTGGAATCTGGTGGAAGCATGTTTTTGTTTGGTGATTTTTGTTTCTTCGTTGTTGCTACTGATTAAATATTATAACTTTAGTAGAAAGTTAGGAACTTGGGATGTCGTTTTGATGTCTTGTTTCATTTTAGACGATTGGGAATGTGATTCCTTTGGCTGCTAGGTTGTCGGGCAGCTGACTGCTAGAGAGGCAGCGGGCATTGTTGTGGATATGATACGATCGAAGAAGATGGCTGGAAGGGCACTTTTGCTTGCTGGGCCTCCCAGCACAGGAAAAACTGCCCTAGCTCTTGGTATTTGTCAAGAGCTCGGAAGCAAGGTATTCCCACTTCTGATTATTCCTTTTCCCTTTTCAACTATCATGGGAGTTTCTACAATGTAAGCCACTAGATATCTACTTTAGAAATTGGAATAATTTCTTTGATCAATTAGAAATTGAAAAGAAGTGTTCCATGATTTAGAATGGGATATTGCATTAAGCTAAAATTTGCACATTGAATTGTGTAAACTACTCATTTCTACTGTTCATATAATCAAATTACATGGATGATTCATGCAATTAAAGCCTCTAAATGCGAGTCCCTTATTATGCACATAACAATACAATCAGGAGAGTCAGAACACTATGATTGGTTCGGAAGTGTATTCATCAGAGGTCAAGAAAACTGATATTCTTATGTTAAATTTTCGAAGGGCTATTGGTTTGCGCATTAAAGAAACAAAGGAAGTATATGAAGGAGAGGTTTTAATTACTAATTCTGCTCTTTTTTGCTCTTTTTTGCTCTTTGTTTGTTTCTTTTTCTCCTTTTAGTTGATTTTCTAAATTTCTTTTCATCTGGTTAGCTAGACTTTTGAATTTTGGATATATGCATATGTAGTTGTTGGTTTATACTTGACTCAAATGGAAACAGTGATCAATGATTTGTATACATTGTTTCACCCTGGATTATTTTGTTTAGCTTGAAAGTTTACTAGTAAGATTCTTGTATAATTCAATCAGCTTACCTATTTTTTTCGTGTAAGTAAGAATACAAGATTGATTATTTAAGCTCATTCATACGATGTCTTTCTGTCCTAATTTAAGCTCGTTCATCTGGCCGTTAATACATTATAAAGTAATTTTTAATTGCTGCTTCTAATGTGCACATCTTCTTGATGTGATTAGCGTTGGCTTTGTGTCCAAAGTTGAAGAAAGCGGACTTGGGATGACTACAGGGATGATTTTGTCTCTCCGTGAAAGGTATTACTAATATTAATGCTAGTTGTTGCTCTCTCAAAATGCTAACATCATTTTCTTGTAATATTTGTCAGTAGCTTGCAGAACTATAAAGATAAGCTTGCAACGTGCCAGGTATGTGATTATTTAGAGATAAGGAGACACCTAGTTTTCTCCTTCATTTTTCCTATTTAATATTATAGTATTAACAATATCAACACTACATTTTTCCATAAGCATTAGTTTCATGGGATTTCATATATGGTAGTTTCTTATGAAGTTTTCTTCTTGCAACTTAGATGGACCTCTTCCAGAGTTTTATTTTATTTGTGCTATTATTGTGAGATTAGGAAATATTTCAAGTTTGCAAACCCATAAACAAATTCTTGAACATTTTAATGTCTTTTGGGTACACTAAAATTAACGTCAGAAGACCATACTTAATTAATAATATATAACATTTGCTAAAATCTTTTCAAGGACCATACCCAGCAAGAACATCTCTAGGTTTGCATTTAAAATGCAGTATTAGTTTTTAGTTAAAATATTAAAACTTTATTTACCCGTTCTGCAAAATGTAGAAATTGGATTCGTGCTAACCTATCTCCAGAACCTAAAATCATCTGAAGAGTCTCTTAAAGAACATGCTAGTTGTATGTTTTATTCCTTAGATTCATAAGCCCAAGAATTAATAATTAAGCAAGTATTAAGTGCCTGTGCAATAGGCTTACTCAATTTATTATTTTTTAGCTAGAGAAAGCCAAAAAGAGGAGGCTGCATTCATAGTCACCTTTGCAAAAAGAGAGCAAGAAATTGCTGATCTCAAGGTAATTTTATTTCAGTATATTTCTATGCTTTCTAATGAGTTTTGAGTATGTTAGTGTATTCTCTTTTCTAATTTTTAATGAAACTGGTATTGTTCTAGGATCATCCTTTATTAAGTTTGCTATATTTTAGTTGTATGTTAGACCTTTACTGATAGTTCTTCCCACTAAAGTAAAAAAATCATTTGGCTTTCACTTCCGACCACTTGTTAGTAAAACTTAGAGAATAATATTACTACATGTGGTTTTTTTGCCAACTACTTAAGTTGGTAGTATATTACTTCTAAACACAAAAACCAAGTATAATAGGGGATAAAGGCTTACTTCATCAATGCTAATTTATATGTAATGGTTCATGCACACATCGTGCTAGTAAGTTATTCTTTTAGTAAAAAAGTAATGGGTGCAAAATCCATTTCTAAAGGATTGAAATGCAAAGTACGACAATAAGATAAGTAAGAAAAATAGGAAAAAGAAATTAAAAAGAACATCAAAAGATAAGTTCCCCTGCTTCTCCACAGACTAAGCCTATCGAAGTAGTTAAGTATTGTGAGCAATACTGACTTGGTACTTGGAACAACATTTTCAACACCATATCTGGAATCCAAGTTCATCAATATATGATCAAATTTATATTAAATATCTTTTGCTTGTTCTCTCATTGTTTACTCCCCATGAAAAATTTTACTTCACTTGATTTGATAAAGTTTTTACTTTTAACTCTTGCATTTTATTGGCATTAGTAAGAGATTAAACTAATTTAATTTGAAGTCTCTCAATTTTATTGTTACATTAAATTTTCGATCGTTTTTAATTATTAATTGATTTGTGTAGGAAAATGATGATTTGAGAGATGAAAGATGAATTTCATAGAGGAGATGATCATCAAGAGGACTTAGCTAATTTGGAAGGAGAAGATGTATAAGCTTGATAGATTAATATTACATGTAATAATAGTACCTTAATTGTGTACACTTTTGTTTTTTTAATCAACAATTAATATATTTATTTTTGGAATGTTTATGAAGGAAAATTGTTTTAGAATTAATTAATATTTATGTTTTAGGATATTTGATTTCAAATTATAGTATTATGAAAGTAAAAACTGTTTCCAAAACAAATTACACGAACGCACTAAAATTGTTCCTAAATATGAGTTATAGGAATGGTTTTACATTGTTTATATAAGTTACAGGAACACTTACCAAACTGTTCCTATAAGCTTGACCTATAGGAGCGGTTTTACCTACAGGAACACTTTTTGGAACTGTTCCTATAAGCGCGAGCTATAGGAACGATTTCCAAACTATTCCCATAAGCATGAGCTACAAGAACGGTTTTCAAACCATTCCTATAAGCTTGTCCTATAGGAACGGCTTTCAAATTGTTCCCATAAGCTTGGTCTATAGGAACACTTTGGAAACCATTCCTACAGCTCGCACTTATGGGGACGGTTTCGAAATTTTTTCTATAAGTTTAGCCTATCGGAACGATTTTTTTGGCAGCGTGGTCATAGGTAGAAAAATCGTTCCTAGAGCCTAACGAAATGACAGATTTTAGTACACATGGGGAAACGGTTCCTATAGGTCTATGGCCATAGTTTTTTATGTTTTGGGAATATTTTTTGACCATTCCAACATATCAAAAATGTCGTAGTGCCAGTGACACCACGCTACATGCAAGTAAGAGGAGACTTGGTGTTTTGATTGAGTAAATTGATAGGAAATAAGTGTCAGGTACTATTATTTATTTATGGTAATTGTCTCACTGACATTGTAAGTAGGGGTGTCCCGTGTTCGGTTCAAACCGAACCGATTTTTTTGGTTCGGTTCGATTTCAGCGATTGCAGGTTTGGTTCTTGACCCGAACCGAACCGAATTTTGGGTTTCGATTCGGATTCGGTTCCCGGGATTTGGGAACCGACCCGAACCAAAAACCGAATAATTAAAAAATAATAATATTTTTTTAATTTTTAACCCAGGTAATTAAATGGGTATTAGAAAATAATTTTTAATTTTTAATTTTTAACCGAATTAATTAAAATTTTGGTTTTCAAGTTGAAAATCGAATAATTTCGGTTCGGGTTAGATCGGTTTAGGCATAATTCGGTTCGTGTTCAGGTTGAAATTCGGGTACAAAAAAATTTCGGTTTAGTTAATTTTGGTTTGGTTCGATTCGGGTTGAACCGAATGGACAACCCTAATTGTAAGCGCCTTCTAAGATTAATAAAACAAGTGAATCTTCCTTTTCTCTTCGGATCTGGGAATTACTCATTGTTTGATCATTTATTTGTCGATTTTGACATTTCGTTTCAGTTTTGATTTTTTTACAAAGTGCTTGTCATATTTTCCAATCCAACCTTCCATTTCTTTTGACGGAGGTGATCAATGGGTGTCAGTGGGAACGGGGATGAGATAGGTGTGGTGGAGGTGATCATGATTTGAGAGATTCCTTAAGACAAATTATTGTAAACAGTCAAATGAATTGAAGTCCACCAATTAACTTGATTTATTTCAATGCCTAAAATAAATCGATGAGAAAATTGTCAAATTAAAAATTTGATGTAGTAAATACATTATGAGTTAGCATAGTGGGGGTGTTCATCCGATGCATAGAATGACTTGGTGTTTAATCCTTTGGTGCATCATGAGAATTATATGATAGTACTTATTCACATGAGATAGTAAGTAGGTAGAGTTTAGGTTGGTGTGCTTAAATTATGGTTCATCATCCATATTGTGTTTATCTTAATGTTTGACATATTGACATAATTCTACTTAGTGTTCCACCAATTTTTTTGTGCTTATTTTAATTTTGTAGGTATGCGCGCATTAGTAGTTTAGGAGAATTAATTAAATAAAATAGAGAATATACACACTAACATGATTTCTATTATTAGTGTTTGATAGAACATTCATGAAGCGCACACTACTCAGTACGTCTTCATGATAATACATTCAAGAAGTCTTATTAACGAGCACAATATTCAATATAGTTATAATATGATCAGACAAAACTAAGATATTATTTACTTAATTGATCTTCATGTATAAAATATTTTGTTTTTTATGGTACGTATATATTACATGTGGAAACCATACTATTTTTAGAAAATATCATGAAAGTGATTTCGTATTAAGCTGAATGAAGTGAAACCAATAAATTTAGTTTAGCTCAATTGAAAAAATAGATTGGCAATATCTTGTGGTTCTGACATACTTTTTATTTTTATTTTTTAATGAATAATAAATTATTCAAAATAACTAAAAGTTAAGTCAAAACTATTGAATCAAATCAAATTACTTGGGTTTAGTTGGCTGATAAAAAAAGTGAGTAAAATTGAATTTAACTAAATTATGTTATTTTTCATATAGTTAGATATGATCATAACACACCAAATTAAACATTTATTAATCAATTCACAAATGTGTTTGATATACTTGTTTCAAACCAAAGACCACAAAATTTGTTTCAAACCAAAGACCACAAAAATGATTTAGTCTCACATCACGATCAAATTGGATCTTGTGTGTTGATTAAATACACTTGATGAGTGTATTACTATCAACTTAATTTAACTTAAACATTTTAATTAGACAAGTGGTTTGAGCCTATAAAATCGATATGTTAGTTATCTTATTAAACGAGTTGCAACAAAAGATATCGAATCATGGCCTAGTCCTAGGCATGATGAGGAAATATGTATGATCATAAGGGTTGCTCGAAGATAGGGTGAAGTCATCGCCACTAAGCTAGGTCTTACATACCATCAACTTGTGTGTGATTCTTAACTATACATTATACTTGAGTTGAATATTAACGATAACACTAATATATAAATGGGGGAGATTGTAGTATGACAGTTTGATCTCACATTAGGAGTATATTAGATGTTGTGCTATCATTAAATTCAACTTAAGTATTTTAATTATGCTAATGATTCATGGATCATAATATTAGTCATTGGAATTTTTTTATACAACAAAAATTTAGTAAAGATGAACATATAAATTATAAGGATAGATATAACTAAAATATATATTGTTGTTACGCAAAATAAAATTGGGCTGGGGAATTGAACGGTAAGTAAGGGGATTAAAGAAGGTACAAGTTTTTGCGAGGGCTAATGCACAAAATTTGGGTCATTTGAATTGCTTTTTAGAAATAAGGCAAGTGCTTCTTCTTGATTGTGAACCTACATGCATGCTATCACTGAAGGCAGAAGAAGGTCAACGACGCTTGTGACTCTTAATTTGCTGCAACACTCACTACAAGAAAATTTGGATTTATCGACCACAACTTCCGACGAGAAGGTGTGGACGAAAATTTTCGTTATATTTCCGACGACCCATAGCGTCGGAAAGAGTTACCGACAAAACTTTTCGACCAAAATGTGTCGAAAAATTATCATATTATTATCGATGAATTTTCGTCGAAAATTTGGTCGAAAATAATTTTCGACAAACTTTGTACTCGCAAGTTCGTCGGAAATACTGAACTTATCGACTACAATTTCCGACGAAAATCCATCGTCGAAAATTTTTGTTAAAGTTGTGGATTTATCGACCACAACTTTCGACGAGAAGATGTCGTCGAAAATTTTCGTTAGATTTCCGACGACTATTTGCGTCGAAAAGATTTACCGACAAAAATTTCCGACCAAAATGAGTCGGAAAATTATAATTTTTTTTTCAAATTTTTTTTTGAAACCAGCGTGGGTAAGAGGGCGAGCGCGCGTGGCACGCGTGCTCGCCCAGGTAGGAGGCGGGAGATTTCCCGCCTCCTGCTTTTTTTTTTTAGAAGTCAACATGACTTCTCTGCACTGCGCGTCCTCCTCCACCAGTTCCTCATGGATGTCCCAAGAAACGCGCGACCTCCAGTTCCTCGCCTCCGATCCCTCCGCCGCCAGTTCCTAGGTCCAGAACAATGTCGCCGCCTTCTGGCCCGACGACTCCTTTCGCTACATCGTCGTCGGCAATGAGGTCATCTCCGAGAGCCTCGCGCAGTTCATCCTCCCCGCCATGCGCAACGTCGCGACCGCCCTCGCCGCGGCCGGCCTGCAGGGCCAGATCAAGGTCTCCACCTCCGTCGACTCTTGCGTCCTCGGCGAGTCCTTCCCACCCTCCAAAGGCGCCTTCTCCTCCGCCGCGCAGCCTTCCCACCCTCGGCGTCGTCGTGCAAGATGCACGGCCAGTTCGGCTACCAACAGAACTTGTTCGACGCCATCACCAACGAGGTGTACGCAGCGCTGGAGAAGGCCGGAGAAATGAACGTGGCCATTGTGGTGTCCGAGAGCGGGTGGCCATCGCCGGGAGGAACGGCGGCGAGCACCAAGAACGCACAAACATAACGCCGAGAAGGGACGGAGGGAGGAACGCCGAGAAGGGATGAAAAAAAAATTGGAATTCCGAGGGACGCGCGGAGGGAGGAACGCCGAGAAGGGACGAAATTTTTTTTTCTACTTTCCGAGTAATTATCGACCACATTTTCGACAATATTTATAGTCGGTATTTATCGAGGAGTTACCGACAAAACTTTGGTCGATATTTACCGAGGAATTACCGACAGCTTTTCGATTAAAATCTTGGTCGATAATTATCGACAATATTTTTCGTCGATAGTTTGTCGGTATCCGTTTCGACCAAGGTTTTACCGACGCAAATACTAGCGTCGGTAACCAATCGAAATTTGGTCGGTAAATCAATGTTTCCGACCAACTTTCGACAACTTTTCGACTATATTAGCTGTCGGAAATCATCATATTTCTAGTAGTGACTGTTTAATTTCTCAACGAAGCAATAAACAAGTGCCTCATCCTCTTCTCTCCGGACTACTCATCGACGTCTTTGAACCACGTGTCCTTGTGTTAATATTTGTCATTTTTGAATTTTACGTTTTGTTTTCTTTATTCGGTATTCTATTCTCGGCACAAAATTCTCGCGTGACTTCCTAACACTAATGATTATGACGAGAAAATAGAAATACAAAAATTAAAACACTAAACAAGTTCATCTACGTACAAGAAGAGAACATATGCATGTGAAAATTTGCCTTCAACGATAAATAACTTAGTTAATTTAAATAACTTCCTGTTGGGTATATAATAACATACTTTTTTATTCCATGGACAAATTAATCAAATCATGATCAATTAATCACGTCAACTCCCATAGTTAACAAACAAAAGAACTTAGTTTTTCACATCAATATTATGCAATGGTTAACAGTGAAGCATGCACTCACCAAAATTTTCATGTAATTAATCCAAAGTACGATCATTTTAATTACTACTAAGCATTACATATACTTAAACATGTATAGTTTAAGTGCCAACAATGGATAACATAGTTGATGACAACATATTGTAAGTTGCCTAGAGATCTAAGATTTGATCCTTAGTATGATCATCTATTATGACTTTTTATCTTTGTTAAAAAAAAAACATGTATAGTTTAAGTGCAGAAAATATATATATTATAGAGTAAATATAAAAAAAAAATGAACTCTGGACCTTTTCTCATTTTTAGCATAATCTTTTTTCGTTAGCATAAAAATACACACTATCATTTTGTTATCTCATTTAGCACGCACCATCATTTTTGACGAATTTGACTGATGTGGCACATTAACGGCGACAGCATGATAAGTATTTGGTCCTACGTGGACTATTATTATTATTATTATTATTATTATTATTATTATTATTATTATTATTATTATTATTATTATTATTATTATTATTATTATTATTATTATTATTATTATTATATTTAATTTTTTATTATTTTAACCCCAGTCTACAAAGTATGGTCATCTATTATGACTTTTTATCTTTGTTAAAAAAAAACATGTATAGTTTAAGTGCAGAAACTATATATATTATAGAGTAAATATAAAAAAAAATAAACTTTGAACATTTTCTCATTTTTAGCATAATCTTTTTTCGTTAGCATGAAAATACACAAACTATCATTTTGTTATCTCATTTAGCACGCACCATCATTTTTGACGAATTTGGCTGATGTGGCACATTAACGGCGATAGCGTGACAAGTATTTGGTCCTACGTGGACTATTATTATTATTATTATTATTATTATTATTATTATTATTATTATTATTATTATTATTATATTAAATTTTTTATTATTTTAACCCCCCGTCTACAAAGTGGTTGTCCTCCGTGTTCATGAAGTAGCCCTAGAACGTGAAGCTCGCCGAGAGGACGTAGCTCACCGTGAAGCTCCGCAGCCATGCAGGCGATGGTCGCGACGAGTGATACGACGATGATGTTCTTAGCAGCCAGTGTTATTGTCCTTCGACGCCCATGTGGTAGGCGGAGTGGAGGTGGAAGATGAGCAGCTACTGCGTGAAAGTAGCTGCGGCCAGCAGCAGTAATATCTCGTTGAGGAGCCGAGTGCGATGGTGAAGGCAGCATAGACGAGGAGCACAAGCGAGATGGAGGCAGCATAGGCTTCACAAACTCGGCGGTGCAAATGGTCAACACTAACGTCCTCCAGTAGCGCCTAGCTCCGTCGGCATCGTCGTTGACAACGTGTTGTCCGACGGCGGACCGCCGATATGCCGCATGGGGTTTTTCATGAGTCCAGTAGGGAGAGGAAGGATGGACAACAAGGGGACGATGGGGGTGATTCGTGAGTCCAACAGCCATTTCGATTTGCTCATAGTGGGGCGGCGGGAGAGGAAGGTGTCGCTGCTGACGGTTGGGTTTGGGCTATGGAGTGAGTACCTAGAACTTGCTCATACGGCTGGGCTAGAGCCTCACTACCATGGCGGCGGCAACAGCGGTGTCGAGGAAGAGACCCCGCGGGAGAAGAGCACCGAGTTCGCGCTCGACTTGAAGGTGGCACGGGTGCCGTTCCTGTGGGCGCTCAAGGACAAGAATCCATGGCGTGAGACAGTAATTTGCAGCAATGGGGATGAGAATGACAAATTACAAATACCCTTTGCCGCTTCACATAGGTCTAAGGGAAAAATTGTAATATATGCCATGTAGGCAAAGTCACTTGCCATATCGTCAACGTTAACGTCCAGGTCAGCAAAAACTGTCAAAAATGATGATGCGTGCTAAACGAGGTAACAGAATGATAGTTTGTGTATTTTCGGGCTAATAGAAAAAGTTTATGCTAAAATGAGAAAATGTCCAAAGTTCCTATTTTTTTAGTATTTACTCTATATTATATATGTATTAAACCTAACTAGCTAGGTAATTAATTAATTGTGAGAACTAGAAACAAGGGGAGGAGGAGGAGGAGAGGACTTGGAGGAAGTAGGCATGGAGTTGGACCGCTGCATCCATGTGTCGACCACTACTAGAAATTGAGTCTTCAGCAATGGCTATCAGCAACGGTCGTTCAAGCGTTGCTATTTGCAACGACATTCTTACGGTCGCTCAAGCCGTTGCAGATATGTTGTATCTGCAACGACTTTCTAACGGACACGCGAGCCGTTGCTGATGATTTTAATTATCAGCACCGGCTTTCTAACAGACAAGTGAGCCGTTGCTGATCATAACTTATTAGCAACGGCTTTCTAACGGGTGAGTGAGCCGTTGCTGATAACTTTATATAGGTCGCAGATCGCGCCCGACCCTTCTTCCTCCCGCTGCTGCCGCCACCGCCTCCTCCTCCCGCTTCTTGCCGCCGCTGCCGTCCGTCCTCGACCGCCGATTTTAGGTATTCATCGCCGCCCGACCGTCTCTTCTCGTTGCGCTCGGCGGGAAATCCGACCGAAACCCTATTTTTAGGGTTTCGACCGACGATGGTCGGCCGATGGCCGCCGCCGGATCTTGTACAGTGTCCGGACACTGTACGCCGGCGCCGGAGTCCGCCGCCGGAAAGAGTAGATTAATTATTTTTTATTTTTTTATTTATATGTTAATTAATTATTTAATTAATTATTTAGATTAATTGTTTAATTTGTTAGATTAATTTTTAGGGTTTAGATTAATTTCAGAATTGTCCACTTCGACATTATGCCGGAATCGTCCACTTCGGACGCGCGCCGGAATCATCCACTTCGGACGCGCGCCGGAATCATCCACTTCGGACGCGCGCCGGAATCATCCACTTCGGACTCTTGCCGGAATTGTCTAATTTGGACTCGTGTCGGAATTGTCCAATATGGACTCGAACTGTCTTGAAACATTTAGAAAATAATCATCCATCCGACGAGTTGATATGTTTCACGTACGCATCGACGAGTCGGATATGATTTATCAAAACCTTAGATCCGTTCGGGGATTGTATGTTCGTGTAAAAGAAGTAGATGATCTTTTATACGACGTATAATTCTTGAATTGTCCCTGATTGGATAATTTGGGAATATTGTTATTTGTACTGCACTTACGTTTTTATTTTAACTGTTAACTAATTATTCTAAATTTCGGCAACATCTCTCTTGTTCTCCGATACGCGCCCAGATGATATGCGTATTCGGAGAACTATAGGGAGATACTGTCGAAATTTAGAATGAAGTTAGCGATTAAAATAAGTACTTAGTGCAATATAAATAAAATAAATCCCGAATAGAATAGGACAATCTCAACTAAAGACATTAACCAAAGAAATTATCATTGATTGACAGAATCATGTCGGCTGATCGAAGTTGGATGTACCGATGTCTTGATCGTGGAGCTTTAACAAATGAGTTTCGATTAGGCGTAACGTACTTTCTAAATTTCGCCTATTCGAATCGGAATTTCGTTAGCATCGGTGATCAAATCTGATGTCCATGCCACATTTGTTTGAATGGACGATTTTTGGATCGGGAGACTGTCACTCTGCATCTATATAGCAAAGGATTTGCACCAAGATATTTTGGACTTGTCACGGGGGAGTCACGTGAAGTCGGGACATCGAGTAATCCTGTCGTTCAGACATATAGTGAAACTTCCTCTGCTGGTGCTTCTTCATCTAGTCCATAGAGAGGAATACCGGCAACGCACACAAGCGACGGGGGGGGGGGGGGGGGGCGGGCAGTGGGCGGTGATCCCCGACAGATAGGTCGTAGAGAGAGAGAGAGAGAGAGAGAGAGAGAGAGAGAGCTGGGGAAGAGAAAAATAGGGCGGGCCGCGAGGTGATCGAGCGAGGGAAGAGGGCGGGGTGATCGAGCTGGGAAGAGAAAAATAGGGCGGGGTGAATAAAAAAATACCCTCTGACGGTGTTGCGACCATAGAAAGCGATCGCAAAAGACGGTCGCTAAACAGTCGTTGTACCATCGCAGAGGATTCACATTTGCCACGGCGACCTTCGCGGTCACAATACCGTCACAATATTGTCGATTATGCGACCACCCGACGCCAACGGTCGCAGAAAAGTTACTTTATGCGATGGGAATACTGCGGTCGCAAAAATACCGTCGCAGATAGCCTAATTTCTAGTAGTGAAAATATTATGAAACTAACAAAAATACTCAATTTGTTAACTCAATATTATTTATTTGATAGAATCTTTTTTAAAATAATACGTGGCAGCCTTCCATTGGTCCAGATATTAAAAGATAAATAAAAAAAGTTAATTAATAAATTATAAATTATGAAATATTACACTACAAAAAAAATTGAAATTAGTGACAAGTTATTTTTGTCACAGTAGTGACATACAGTGGCAAAATAATGATTCAGTGGCAAAAAAATACTCTTCAACCGTTTGTCACATTAGTATTGAACAAATACCCATACTAGAAGGGGGGCTTGAATAGTGTTGGGTTAAAACTATGTTAATTTCGATTTCATTTTGATTCGATTTCAAATACAACCAAGTTAACATGCTACAAGATTACGACGATTGTCAAATAATAATTAGCAAGTAAACACAATCAAACAAGCAATGCAAAGACTATAAATTATAGCCTTTCGGCCAACCGCCTACTCCACTACCTTGGCTCCACAGCAAGGATTTCTAACCAAATCCTTTATAGACTTTGTGCTTCCCTTTGAATACAACTGAGGACTCGCTTCTCAACCCTTTAAGAACTGCTCAAATCTATTCGCCTAGACAAAACACAATTCTACAAAGGAAACCCTAAGGGCCTGTTTGGTTAGCGAAACCAAGTCTGTTTTCATGGTTTCAGTTTCACTGAAACCAAAACTGCTTACGAAAACGTGTTTGGTTTAGTGTTTTCGTGAAACTGATTCGAAACCAGAATGAAAACGAAACCAGTTTTCTTAATAAAAATGAAAACAACAGAATGTTGTTTTCTATGGTTTCGAGACTGTCGGTTTCGTTATCAAAATATTGTGACAACTTTGTAATTATAAATATTTTTTTATAAAATTAATTAATTTAAAAATAAATCAAACTATATCGAATTTTTAAAAATAATAATAAAAATCATTATTTTTAACTCAAACTTTTATCTTAAATTTATAAAATAATTAAACCAATTTATATCTAATTGACTCAAACCCAAATTTTAAATAACTCAATTTTCTTAAAGTTGGTCTATTTATAATTTAATCAAACCTAATTTTAGATCATTGGACTTGTTTTTTTTTTTGGAATTTTATAATAACTATTAATTAATTTTTATATCTAATTGAACAAAAAAATCTTAAATTACCAATAACTTAATTAATTAAATTATTTAAATATTTTGTAACCATATTAAGAAATATTTAATTTTGTAAACTAACTAAACATTTAATTACTACTAAAAATATTCAAGGAAAATTAATATTATTTTTTATAGTCAAATAAATATTTTCTGGTTTCAATTAACTAAAACTGATGTTGTTTTTATTAACCAAACGCGTTTTCAGAAAACTGAAAACTAGAAACCAAAACCAAGTTTTCGAAACCAAGTTTTCAGTTTCACTGAAACCGAACCAGAAAATAATTTTCGCTAACCAAACAGCACCTAAGATATTTAACCTATCACACCTAACAAGCTTTCAATGAAAAACTCAAGTTCAAATAACAAGTAAAATTACAATAAATGAGCTAAAGAATAAACCACAATAAAGAGCTCCCTTCCAAGCCTTCAGCGCCTCTAACTCCACAATACAGTGAGGTCGAATTGAAGCCGGAATCGATGGAAGATGAGCGCTTGAGAGGAATCGTCGTTCAGAGATGCAAGCGCGAGCAAATCAACTTGTGAAGGCTCAAATCACATGTAGTAAGCTTTTAAGAGTTGTTAAAAGGGGTTAAGAGAGGTTGGTGAGGGGTATTTATAATCCCTCACACGATAGTTCACTCCAACGGGCGTTTTTTTGCCTGTTGGGCGCCGCCCGATCGCTTGTCGGTCGATCGTTGATCGACCAACTGATCGAACAATCAGCGACTGTATGCCTACTGCCACTTTCAAGCCACATTCGATCGACTGCCTGGTCGACCAAATACCCTCTGTTCTTTTCTAGCTTTGGACAGTCGACCGAATGCTGAGCTGCTATTTTACTGCCAGTTTTTTGCTCTTCGTCGGTTGACCAGGCAGTCGATCGAATTTGGGCTGAGATTGGAATTTGAAGTTTGTTTCTCGCGCGCTTTATTTCCGGGGTACGTTACATGAATCTTAAATTTGAATCAATTGTTAAAAAATATTGATATTTAACAAAAATTGATATTAGTTAATATGTCGCATTTAAGTCTTCGTGTCAACATCAAAACTTAAATCAAGTCAATGCATATATAAACCAAAATCACATATCTTAGCCAATAACATGCAATAACTAATTTAATAGCAGGGTCCATCTCAACTAGTGAAATCTTTTTTACACAGGCTCTCTCATTAAATTAAGGGCTATATATATATTCGATGTAACTTCATTTATCGGTTGTCATCCATCAATTTTATAAACCTTAATCATTAGTCTAGTACAATCTTCAAATTTTGTTGATCAACAGAGTGTTTTTATGTGTGACTAAATTAATTAAGGTACCACATAAAATGAAAAATCTATTAACATAACAAGATGTAAGAAAAAAACATTATTTGAAATCAATGAAGCACAAGCACCAATTTTATTAATATAAGAATCTTACTAATTATTCATTGCAACATTTGAACTACAATAAGAAAAATATATATCAAATTTTTGATATATATATATATATATCCTTAGTGAACGCCTGGAACTGAAGCTTAGTCGTCGGTCAGCGGCGGGTGACATTTGGGATCACAACGAGGGCAATATCTTTGGTATTGTTCCCATGTATTATAAAACAAGTTATTGGCTGTGCATTCATAACATTTTTCTCCACTGCATGTCGCTCTAACACAAGGAATGATGGCATCTTTGGGACCGAGATGCTCATATCTTGCACATTACCATCCATCTAGGCGTCCTGCGACCTAATATTTTAATACGAGCAAGTGTTATTTTAATTAAGAAATACAATTAATATTCAAAAGATAATTATATTCTTCTATAATCCAAAAAACTCAAATCAAATTATTTAATTTTAAGAAAAGTCAAACTCGATCGATCAGATCCATTTGCACCTCTACTATCATGGCCTTAATTTTTGTCGTAACTAATTCAAACTACCTTCGATAAGAATGGATAATTACATGAAAAATAATAACAAGACAAAGCACTTTATTATACTTATATTGATTCAAACCGTAAAGGTTCATCGAAACAAAGAGCACAATAATCAAGCGTGTGATCTCCATTGCTTTCTCTTGAAAGGATTCCAGAGATATATATAGATAAATCACGGAATCCAAAATTAGTATGCAGTTAATGTTGTCAAACTAATTACAATTCAAATTTGCTAGCTAGAATAGAATATTTCTTGCTTGACATTTGAGCATCTTCTAAAGAATGATATGATTACCAAATAGTAACCAACTTCTATGGGCATAGAATTTTTTTTCTTCTCATTTTATACAAACTATTTAAGGTATAAGATAGATTTTATATTTTTTTTGTCATTGCCTTTTACTAGTTATGGTTTTTATTCTTATTTTAGCTTGATTGACTTAACATCTTAGGATTACAATTTGCAATTAAAATTAAGGATCATAAACAACGTATCATTAATTCCGTTAGAAATAGGGGTGACACTAAATGTCGATTAGACTTTATACCAAAACTTTCTCCTTTTTTCGCTTGTATTAAAAAAAATGAATTAAGTTTCAAGCCAACTTTGCTTTTTCAATTATTTTGAGTCAGGTGATACCAAATTGGATCAAATAAAATGAGTTTTCAATACATTTTGAGTCAAATCTAATTAGTCATATTTGCATTAAATTTTTAAAGAATATAAAATTGATATTTTATTTGGTGTGCATTGAATAAAAAAGTTATATATATTAAATTTGTTTTCTCATTTATTATATGTTATGGGTCTCACATTTCTATTATTTTTTAACAAAGATAAAAAGTGACAATAGATGACCATAATATGATTTGAATCTTAAATTTTTAAAAAATATACAAAATATTATCATCAACTCTGCTACTCACAGTTGACTCCCACCTTTCTACCTCACCTGCACACATCAGCAACAACTACCACATCATCAACAAGAGGTGAAGATGTGGCAAGATTGAGGCTTCAATAATATTAAGGAGACAACCAATCCAAAAGATGTAACTTTAAAGTAACTTGAAAACGTAGAATTTTCATTTGAACTCTATGTAATCAAGTCTTTTTTTATATAATATTTCCACTCAACATTTAATAGGTTTTTCTTCAAACTTGTTACAATGTATCCTATAAATGAAAGGAATGTCAATGAGAAATCAAGCTTGGATTCTCAATTGCAACTCTACTCTCTCTTGTTGAAACTTTGCAATGTATCCTATAAATGAAAGGAACGAGAGAAACCAAACTTGGATTCTCAATTGCAACTCTTCTCTCTCTTCTTGAAACTTGATACAATGTATCCTATAAATGAAAGGAATGAAAATGAGAAACCAGACTTGGATTCTCATTTGCAACTCTGTCTCTCTCTATACTTATTCGGCTCTTGTTCTTCAATACTGTGCTATTATTTTGTATTTTATAGTAAGGCAGCAGCCATAGAGGATCTCGGACAAGCTTCACACCCTCAAACTCGGGCTTACACCAAGGCCCATAATGTTATCCTACCATATTCAATCATATTCGATGAAATAAATGAATATGCATTATATGTTGATTAAATCAATTAAGGTTAATTTGGAAAGGAATCAGGCATGCAAACCAAGTGCTTTGGGCCACTACAACAAACTATTAAAATTTCGACGCTAAACTAGTATATATAACATTTCAGCACTTTCTGTCAATCGAAGTGTTAAAATAGACGATTGCACAGATGTCGAAAAGGAGTGGATAACAACGAGTCTATTCTGACGTATTGGCGCTTGGTAAGACACCAGTATGTTTGACATATTGGCACCTCACAGGCGTCAAAACGGCGAATTAAGAACAAATTAAAATTGCATACTAGTGCCTCTTAGAGGTGTGTTGGTATGTTTGTTTTTTTAAAAAAAATACAAGAAATCTGTCGGGACGAATTTGAACATGCGGAATTCAATTTTGGAATTCCTCGTGCAGTTGCGGAATTCAAGTCAAAACGAATTCAAGTTAGAATTCAATTTTGACTTGAATTTCGGGTCTCTACTATGAAAATTTAAAATATAATATAAAAAAATCATTATATAAATAATTTGGATACTAACCTTGTTAAATTTTTGATTTTGATACTGTCATGCCCCAACTCAGGATCACAAGACCGGCTAGGATATGTGTCTATAACCTGAAGCCTAACTCATGCATTTAATAACACAAGTATATGAATGCAAATGAAACTGACATGAAGAGTAAATGAAGTCCACTAAAATATGATAAATGTTTTGAAAACAAGGTTTACAAACTCCAAATGACATAGCAACACGACTCAAATGCATGAAACATAACTCTCAACACGACTACGACCCTCCAAACAGCCTGCTACAAGATCATCGATGTCATCTGCCCCTCCAGTCGCACCACACTATCAAGCCGTACCTCACTAGTTAGGCTCTACAAAATAAAATCAAAGAAAAACCATGAGTTTACAAGAAACTCAGTGAGTGGTTCTACCGAACCTCCACCTAAATCCCACTAACAGCAATCATACCAACTTCAAGTATTATATAATCATATATAGCAATATAATATGCACAGCTAAGATATACTAGTTCTATCACACCACCCGGCCAATCGGTCGATCCTGCAAAAAAAATACACCGGCCAATCATGGCCTTGCATATATTGTATCACTCGGCCACTATTGGCCCTATCCTGTAAAAATAGCCCCGGCCATACTCGGCCCTCATCTGATGACAACACTTGGCCCTAACTGGCCTACACAGTCATGCACATATATATAATCCACAACAAGTTATATGCTTGTATAAAATTCGTATTTAACGACTTAATCACCGGGACTGTCAACTAGGATGGCCAACTAGTTTCTAGAACCCCATCGGGTTAGGGATAGCACATCCCACCCAAATTCACTCGGGTCTAACGTCAGTGTGGCCCACTAATGCAATCTCAAGACCCTTGCTACTCGAGTCTAACACCTAGCGTGGCCCTCTGATGTAATCTCAAGACTCTAAATCCACTCGCTAAGTCGGACAATAGCCGGGCCGGCTAAAGACGCTCCTCGGCCCGGCTAATCACACGCACAATACACACACAATGTATTTCACTAACTGTTGTCACCTCCCGAGCTTTTACCCGTACCCAGCCATATCCCGGGCTCTATCCGATCAATACTTAAAGTGTTACAATTCCAAGGTGTGAGCACCTAATGTTTCTATGTTCACAATGACAACATATACTCCCTGGTAATTTATGTCATCTACTAGAGAAGCCCCACATCTTATGTTTATGTTCGTAAAACTAAACAATTTCCCCTAATTTTTCCTCTATATAGCTTCATGTCAATATGTCATCAACTCATCAATATGTAGTACATCATTGACATAAAAATCACAATAATTGTTAAATTGGAGCGTGCTAAATATAAGATAATACCACAATTAAATTACCATAACTATCTGCATAATCACAACAATTAAATACCAAATTTTTGCATTTAAATATTATATTTCAGCACATTAAAATTATATTCCAGCAACATCGTGATAAAGTAGGAACCCAAAATTAGATGTTCTTTGCAAGAAAAAACATCCTACAAGCAAGATAAAATTCTAATCTTTCATATATCATACCCTTACATGTAGATCACTTAGGAAACATATTTTTCTACCCCAAAACCCCCTATCTCCTACTCGGCCGAACCCCTAAACAAGGGTTACCCCTACTCGGACGAACCTTAGGGGTCGAGAAGATGTGTTTCTACCAAGTTCTTACTTTTCATTGTCTTCTACAATAATTAAACAAGTAAGGAACTCGGATCTACAAGTTTCAACGACTTGAGAAAATTGGAGAAAATTTCGGCATAACCTTTCCCCTTTCCCTCAATTCGGCCGGCACCCCAAAACCAAGAAAACAACGCGGAAAAATCACAAATATACCATAGATCGCAAGAAGTAGCCACAAGATTTAAGAAACCTCAAGAAGACGAGACAAGAATCACACACCAATCGATAAAATCATCATCACAAGAGTTCGTCTAGGGCCTTCCCTTAAATCCTAGGTTCTACCACTCATCTTAGCCTTGAAGGAAAGAAAGGAAGGAAGGATTGAAGGTGTTTCTGGTCTCCGGTGACGACACCAAACTCCGGCGCTCTCTCTCGAGTTCTCCCCTCTCTCGCCCACCTTAGTTCGCGTGCAGCTCTCCTTGAGCCATACGGCGGTTGGGGAGGGATTTATATATATTTTAATTATTTACAATTATGCCATGATTCACTTAAATCCTCTACCCGACTCAGCCGGCATACGAATTGAGCCCCAATTGAACCCATGAACCCGGTTCTAACCCGACATGAGTCTTACATGAAAATATAAAATACAAAAGCACGATTTACATAGCCCTACAAATTAAGGTATACTTGACCATATATACCTTCTAATTGCGGCGATTTCGCGACTCATCCCGGCTCGCTGAACCAAACAAAATTTAAATTAGGAATCTCGGGTATTACAGATACCATTGACAACTTCAACGACCTAAAAAAAAAAAATAGAGGAAGAAAAAGTTAGTGAAGAGGGGATAAAAGAAAGAAGAGAAGAAGCAAAAAAAAGAATAGAGAAGAGTAAAGAATAGAGGAAGAAAAAAAAAGAGAAGAGAAAGGGGAGATTAAAGAAAAATAAATGAGAAGTGTTGGAAGAAGAAAGAAAGAAGGATGAGCGTATTTATATAAAAGTTAAAATAAAAATTAATAAATAAAAAACAATACGCTGGAGGCAGGAAATCTCCTGCCTCCTATCTAGGCGAGCGCACCCAGCTAGCATACTGCATGGGCAAGCACGCTCGCGTACTCGGGTCAATCCACATGCTCGACCATTAGGCCCAAACCATATACTCGGCCCATAAGGCCCAATCCATATGCTCGGCCATGAGGTCCAAATCAAATACTCAGCCCGATGAACTAGGATGGCCTACTAGTTTCGGCATCCGAATGTCAACCCTAATGTCATGGTCCAAACACATAAGAACCGGTCCTATACAAGGTGGGATCCGGATATAATGAAAAATATATGTACTCAAACCTGTTCACACCTAATGTCAACTAAACCAGACAATAGATAGATTTAGATGGTCATCTCTATTAAAATTCTTCCATGCGAAAAGGAAAAAGTCAACGACAATAAAAAACAGATGGCAAGAAAAAGAATAAGTCCACTACTACATCGAATAGAATTTGGTATATGGTAACATTAAAACATAAGGAATCAGTTAAAATATGTTTTGATTTCTAGTCCAACACATTGGGGACCCGAAACTAGAAACGAAACCTGTACGATATTTCAACAGGGTACCCGAAATTGTACCCTAGAACTTGTCATTTACAAATTTCAACATGGTACTTATAACTAGTACTACACCACAGGTTCCGAGTAGGTTCTAGTTTGAGGTCCCAATAGGATAAGGTCATGGTCCAAACACATAAGATCCGGTCCTATACAAGGTGGGATTTGGCTATCATGAAAAATACATGTACTCGGATAATAAACCGTCAAGGACAATAATATCAACAAAATGAGACAATAGATAGATTTAGATGGTCATCTGTATTAAAATCCTTCCATACGATTAAAAAGGGAAAAGTCAAGGACAATAAACAACAAATGGTAAGAAAAAATACCTTCAATAGAATTAGGCATATGGTAATTCACTACTAGAAAAATGGTCATCAGCAACGGCTGATGCCGTTGCTGAGCCGTTGTTGAAGAGCATCAGCAACGGCTGAGCCGTTGCAATAGCGCCGTGAGAGAAAGTCGCGTTGCTGATGACTTAGCAACGGTTCAGCAACGGCCGCTCGGGCCGTCGCTCAAAACATTATCAGCAACGGCCGCTGGGCCGTCGCTAAAAATATTATCAGCAACGGTTTTGCCACAGACCCGGAGCCGTTGCTGATACCATTAATAGCAACGGTCGCTGAGTCCGTAGCAACACCGTTAGTAAAACTCCGTCGCTAAGCCGTTGCTGTAGGTCATCAGCAACGGCTTTCGATACACTTTTAGCAACGGCTTTCCCACGGACGCCCGTGGGAAAGCCGTTGCTGATGACCTATACCTGCAACCAGAAAATTTGAAAATTTCAAATTTCCATTGATACATTGATACATTTATCTGATACATAACTCACACACCCATACCCTCATACACACATTCATTCACACATCACAAACATCTCATACACATTCATTCACACATCACAAACACACCAAGATATACATCAAAACAATTATATTTATATTCATAATTATCCACGATAGTATAAACACAATTCAAATGTAAAATTGAAGTATCAACATCTCAATAACATAGTCAATATAAATTAAACAAGTTCAATATCTAAGTAACAAAGTCAATATAAACAAAATCTCACGATGACGATGGAGGATGGCCTGGATCATATGGCGGGGTCTGGAGTGCTTGAGTGTACACCGGCGTGGACTGACTCGAGGATGATGGATTAGATGATGCCGAAGAGATGCCTGCTTCGGGATGACCCGACAAGTTGCGTAGCATAGCTTCTATATTCGCCATCGTCTGACTCTGGCGCTCCATCAACTCAGTCTGACGCGCGACCATCTCCTCTAGTGTCCTTATCCTATTACTATGATCATAACTGGATCTGGAGGTGGACGGCCGCTCACCAGCGACCGGAGGGGTCGGTGCCCCAAGTGGCCCTAGTACGGCTCGCGCATCACCACTATCTGCGAAGCCATATACGCGGCCATGATCCCAGCCACCTGCGGCCTCGACCTACGATGCTGCGTCAAAGTCCTCGGGGGTACCCCCGCGCTGCACCACCCTCTGGCTGTACGTCTCCTAATCGAGTTTGATTTTTTGTTTAATATTTATCATAAAACTTAAATTATAAATATATAATGAATAATTTAAACAAATATATAATTACCACAATGTATGCAGCGCGGTTGTCGATGTACTCCCCCGTCCCATGTGCTCGACGGTGAGTCCGCTCAAACACCGCCATCGGGGAGGGTCGCTGGACAGTCCCGTCATCCGACACCGTCGTCTACATTTACAAAACAAATACATTAATTAGTACACATAATAATAAATAAAATATATAATTAAATGATATACTTACCATACGGTTTGCGTGCACTGCAAATGCAACAGAGCCGCCGGTGTGACGCGCTGCTCCCCCCGACATGCGATTTCTAGCCGCATTCTGAGAAACCTCCTGCCATCGATCCGTCGACCATATCCCCACGAGCTGGTCCCATATATCCGGAGTAATCCAACTAGGGCCGTATCCCCGAGTCTCCGCGATGTTAGTGGTCCCAGCTCGGGCCATCGCTCGGGACCGAGCCTGCCCCAGCTGCCCGTTGTACCTTGCCCGGGAAATAGACTCCCAGACAGCGTAAATGAAGGACCTCTGGTCCTCGGCCCATGTATAGCGAGCCTGCAAAATAATAATATCAGTACCAATTCTTAATATATCATCATGCATGTAAAAAAAAAAATAATACGTGCCTCAAACTCGCGCCATAACATGTCGACGTGCTCGCTAGGCACGTGAGACCACGTAGGCCTTGCCCCGTGCATGTATCGTCGAATAGTAGAAGAAATGCTCCTCGGCACTTCTTCTTGCTCGAACCTGCACAACAAAAATAAATTTTAATATTATATTATGATATAATGAATTTGTAATGATTCATAATTCATGATATATTACCGCTCCCCAATCACGCTGATCAATCTATGTGACTCTGTGGCTGGTGGAGGCTGCCACCTGTTCGGCCCGCGTGGCCGCCTGCGTCTGGATGTACTAGCCTCGGCAGTATCATCCTCATGAGGATCAGCAACAGGAGGATCAGCAGCATGAGTAAGTGCTGGAGTCTCACCGATCGGAGACTCCGAAGCTCTCCTGCGTCGATAACCACGACCAGACATATCTGTCGAACAGACATATAATCAGATTATTGTATAAATAGTAGAGATATATTTAATAAAATATATATACTTTACAATTATTCCTCATCATCTGAATAATAGTCTTCGAATTCTTCTTCTTCTTCCTCTTCTTCCTCTTCGTCATCTTCTTCATCTCCAGCTTCCTCAATTTCATGATCATCATCATCAGCATATTCAACTTCTAATTGAATTGACGTTGTGTCTGCATCCTCGAGTATTGGAATAATACGATCCACAGCAGGAAGATCATCTTCTTGATAGAAACCAGGAGGATCATTTTCTCCTACTATCGGATCAATTTTTCCTCTACCTTTTGTCTTACAGACTACACGCCAATCTGCTCTATATTTATTTCGAGCCGGATACTTCGCGTAATATACTTGTTCGGCTTGTGATGCCAATATAAATGGCTCATTTGCTGCCAATTTCGATTTGTAATTAACCTCAACAAGTTTGTATTTTTGATGAACTTTCATGCCCCTTTCTGTTGTATCGAACCAATGACATCTAAATAGGAACACTGATTTCAAGCCGAACTAGTGCAACTCTATCACTTCTTCCACTAGTCCATAGAAATCCATATCACATTCAACATAGGTTGTCCCTTTCACGCAGACCCCAGCATTCATCGTCTTTTTTGTAGATGAATATTCAACCGTGTGAAATTTATACCCGTTAACAAAATATCCGCTATAGCACGACACAAGTCGCGACGGTCCACTAACAAACTCAAATATTTTTTCATCTATTTCAGCTCTGTGATCTTTGCTGTAAGTCTGAATCCAAGAAGGGAAATCACGATTCCGTAATGTCTCCAATTCTTGATCGTTGTGAATAGAGTATTTTTGCACCATCTCAATGTCAAATATTTCAATGAATTGTTCAATCTCTGGGCAATTGAGTACTACATACAAGTGTGTCAAATGATACTCTTCATCGCTTAAGTGTCGAGATGGACGAGAACCAAAAGCACGACCAGAGTGACAAAATATATTTAAACGTCCATCTGAATGTCGAACACCCCCGTCGTCGTTACGTGGAAGACGATCAAATCTTGTCTGTACTATCGATTCAAAGTAAAATGAGCAGAATGTTGAAATTTCTGGGATGATATACGATTCAGATATTAATCCTTCAACAGCTGCGGTGTTCTTTACATTTTTCTTCAGACGATTCATGTATCTTTCAAATAAGTACATCCAACGATATTGAACGGGGCCACCAACTCGTGCCTTGTATGCCAAGTGTATCGGTAGATGCTCCATCGAGTCAAAAAATGCAGGAGGGAAAAACTGCTCCAGCTTGCATATGATTTCAACAATATTATTTTCAAGTGTTGACATATCTTCGACTCGAAGGACATTTGCACAGATGCTTCTAAAAAACATACTTAATTCAGTCAACGGACCCCAAATATTATCAGGTAGAAGATCTCGAAATGCGATCGGAAGTAATCTCTGCATGAATACATGACAATCATGGCTCTTCATCCCTGATATTTTGCAATCATCGACGTTCACACATCGAGATAAGTTTGAAGCATATCCATCGGGTAATTTGAGTTCTTTTACCCATTGACAAACATCTTTGATCTGTTATTTATTTAACACATATAGGGCCTTCGGTTTCAGATATCGTCCGTTGACCTCTTGTAACTCCAACTCTGGTCTTTTACAAAGTATTTTCAGATCATGTCGGGCTTTGACATTATCTTTAGTTTTTCCAAAAATATCCATCACAGTGTTGAAAATATTATCAAACACATTTTTTTCAATGTGCATGACATCTAAATTATGTCGAATCAATAATGAACTCCAATAGGGCAATTCCCAAAAGATACTTTTTTTCACCCAGTTGTGTGTTTGGCCAAAACCTGACACTCTTTCATTGCGACCAAATACTATATCTGGAAGTGCTGAAACACGTGCTAACATTTGTTCACCAGACAACATCGGTGGTGGCCCATCTCTTTCGACTCTGCCCTTAGTAAATTTATTACGATTCCTTCGATACTGGTGATGAACCGGTAGGAATCGACGATGACAATCAAAGAATGAGATTTTTCGTCCGTTCTGAAGACTGATTGATTTAGAGTGTTCCATACAATACGGGCAAGAGAGTCGGCCGTGAGTGCTCCAACCCGACAACATGCCGTACGCGGGGAAATCATTGATTGTCCACAAGACCGCGGCCTTTAAATTGAAGTTTTGCTTCTGATGAAAATCATAAGTGACAGCTCCCTCAGTCCACAATGTTTTCAATTCATCTATCAAGGGTCTGAGAAATATGTCAATTTCTTTTCGCAGACCCTTAGGACCCGGAATAATCATCGAAAGATAAATAAATTCATCTTTCATGCACATTGACGGTGGCAAATTATAAACTGTCAGCAGCATTGGCCAAACTGAATAAGGAGTTGCAGAATGTCCAAACGGATTAAAACTATCTGTGCACAATCCCAATCTGATATTTCTAGTATCCATAGCAAATGAAGGATAACATGTATCCAAATGTTTCCATGCTTCACTGTCAGATGGATGAGTCATTACTGTATCATCACGACTTCTTGCATGCCAACTCATGTAGGGGGCTATCTTTTCCGACATGAATAATCTTTGAACCCTCGGTGTTAGTGGAAAATACCGAAGCACCTTAAACGGGATATTTTTCTGTCGGACCGATTTCTTCTCCTTGTAACGAGGGTGTTGACATACAGGGCATTTATCCAACTGCACATTTTCTTTATAATATAAAATGCAATTATTTTGGCACGCGTGTATTTTTTCGTACCCAAGCCCTAATTTTCTCATTAGCTTTTTAGTCTTATAAAAAGTAGGCTCAAACTTGTTATCAGTAGGCAGCATTCCATTAATCAATCCAGCAATCCGATCATACGCAACTCCGCTGATATTACAATCGGCCTTGATGTTTAAGAGCTGTGTCATTGCTGAAAACCTAGTGTATTTAGGACAATTCTCATACAAAGGTTCATCGGCAACTTTCAACATCTCGTAAAATTCTGCAGCTTCTTTATTCGGTAATTCAATCTCTACCGCAGCCCCTACTTCTGTGATATCAACCGCTGTAGTATCTGGTGGGACTGATGTCTGAAGAACTGGCCGATCAACATTATCATTCAGGTGGAATTGACCCCCAAGACTATCAAGTATCATAGTTCTATAGGGATTACATTGACCGGATGAAGAAGCACCAGCAGAGGAAGATTCACCATATGTCTGAACGACAGGATTGCTCGACGTCCCGACTTCGCGTGACTCCCCGTGACAAGTCCATAGAAAATATCTTGGTGTAAATCCTTTGGTATATAGATGCAGAGTGACAGTCTCCCGATCCAAAAATCGTCCATTCGAACAAATGCGGCACGGACATCGGATTTGATCACCCATGCTAACGAAATTCCGATTCGAATAGGCGAAATTTAGGAAGTACGTTACGCCTAATCGAAACTCATTCGTTAAAGCTCCACGATCAAAACGTCGGTACATCCAACTTCGATCAGCCGACATGATTCTGTCAATCAATGACAATTTCTTTGGTTAATGTCTTTAGGTGAGATTGTCCTATTCCATTCGGGATTTATGTTATTCGTACTGCACTTACGTTTTTATTTTAACTGTTAACTAATTATTCTAAATTTCGACAGCATCTCCCTACAGTTCTCCGAATACGCATATCATCTGGGCGCGTATCGGAGAACAAGGGAGATGTTGTCGAATTTTAGAATAATTAGTTAACAGTTAAAATAAAAACGTAAGTGCAGTACAAATAACTATATTCCCAAATTGTCCAATCAGGGACAATTCAAGAATTGTACGTCGTATAAAAGATCATCTACTTCTTTTACACGGACATACAATCCTCGAACGGATCTAAAGTTTTGCTAAATCATATCCGATTCATCGATGCGTACGTGAAACATATCAACTCGTCGGATGGATGATTATTTTCTAAATGTTTCGAGACAGTTCGAGTCCATATTGGACGATTTCGGCGCGCGTCCGAAGTGGACGATTCCGGCGCGAGTCCGAAGTGGACGATTCCGGCGCGAGTCCGAATTGGACGATTCCGGCACGCGTCCGAAGTGGACGATTCCGGCGCGAGTCCGAATTGGACGATTCCGGCGCGCGTCCGAAGTGGACGATTCCGGCGCGCGTCCGAAATTAATCTAAACCCTAATAATTAATCTAACAAATTAAACAATTAATCTAAACATTTAATTAACATTTATAAAATAATTAATTAACAATTTCAAAACAATAAATATATATATATATATATATATATATATATTCCGGCGCCGGAGTCCACCCTCCGGCGCCGGCGTACAGTGGCCGGACACACTGTCCGGCCACTGTAGAAGGTTCGGCGGCGGCCATAGGCCGATCGCCGCCGGCCGAAACCCTAGAAATAGGGTTTCGGTCGGATTTTAGCATCTCCGGCCGAAACGGTATAGGCCGGCCGATCAACATACCGGCAGCGGCGCGGCGGCGAGAGGCGTCGGCGAGAGGCGTCGGCGTCGGCAGCAGCGGCAGCGGCGGCGAGAGGAGTCGGCAGGAGCGGCGGCGGCAGAAGCGGGAGGAAGAAGGGTCGGGCGCGAGAGCGTGCCCTATATAAACTTATCAGCAACGGCTCACTCGCCCGTTAGAACACCGTTGCTGATAAGTTATCATCAGCAACGGCTCACTTATCCGTTAGTAAGCCGTTGCTGAAGATTAAATAATTAGCAACGGCTCGCCTTTCCGTCAGAAAGCCGTTGCTGATAATTAATATAATCCGCAACGGCTCGGTTGTCCGTTAGAACGCCGTTGCAGATACAGATATCTGCAACGGCTCGAACGGCCGTAAGAACGTCGTTGCAAATAGCAACGACTTGAGTGGCCGTTGCTGATAGCCGTTGCTGAAGACCAAGTTTGTAGTAGTGATTATTTACTAATTTAATTACATTCATATATTTCTTTGTTGGTGCAAAAGATACTCAAAATCCACATTAATATATTATGTTGTAAATTTAACTAAGAAAATAATATCAACAATTAGAAATCTAGTGCATCAATGTCATTAGAAACCGTCTTAACCAAATCTAGAGGTCATTGATCATTCTAATTAAATTAATCAATATCCTTAGTTTTCTTAGCAAGTATGCCGACCAATTTGCACTCACAAAAATTTGAAATTAAATAACTTCTATATATAGATTATGCAACATTGTTAAAGTACCACATTGATTAAAATATGACCAAGATAGTCTTTAAATAGTTTGGGCAATCCTCTCCCCATGAGCTAGCTTTTGGGGTGAGTTAGACCCATTAATTTCTTAACATGGTATCAGAGCCTATCCTGTGATTGATATTGTGTCACCCACAGATGTCTAGTCCTGCAAAATTCCACGCTCTAAATGTCCAATCCTGGACGTGAGGGGTGTGTGTTAAAGTCCCACATTGGTTAAAATATGACCAAGATAGTCTTTAAATAGTTTGAGCAATCATCTTCCTATTAGATAGCTTATGGGGTGAGTTAGGTCCACTAATTTCTTAACAAACATTAGAATTAAATAACTCTAAAAACTTTCTCTTGTTAAACATATTATGAGTAATGTTCCATTCAACAAATCGAAATTAAAATATCTTACATATATTCAGTAACATTAAAAAAAAAAATCTAAATAATATTTTCAATGCTCTTTAAGCTTTTTGATCTTGTGCTAAATGTAATGATTTATAATTAATTAGCAACAACCTGCCTAATTAAAACAAAAGTATGTAATTTTTAACATATATAATGTTAATTTTATTGATTGATGGGGATACCACGAGCAAACAAATTAACATTAGAATTAAATAACTCCAAAAACTTTCTCTTATTAAAAATATCATGAGTGATGTTCCATTCAACGAACCAAAATTAAAATATCTTACATATATTCAGTAACATTAAAAAAAGATCAAAATAATATTTTCAATGCTCTTTAAACTTTTTGTTCTTGTGCTAAACGTGCTGCCTAATTAAAATGAAAGTATGTAATTTTTAATATATATAATATTTAATTTTATTGATTGATGGGATATCAGGAGCAAACAAAACAAATTAGTTTATAATAGGGCATTGATTTATTTAACCCTTCAATCGAAAATAATGGCCATCACACGTTTGGCAATCGTGCTCCTTGTCCTCGCGAGTCTTTGTGGCTTGAATTGATGTGAGTTTATCAATGTGATTATAACATTATAGAATAATCAATGTAAGTATACACTAATTCTTGATGAAATATCAGGTCGTGATATTTTTATGCTGGACGACGTTGCATCAGAAGTGAATGATACCAGATCATACGCGCCAAGAACTCCAACATCGTAATTATTCCCTTTGTTGCATCGTCATGCACCCAATGGGCCACGTGTTACTGTTGCTTGTCCAACAACTCGTGCTGGGAGTCGAATCAACAATGTCAAAATAACTGCATTCATTGCACTCCCAAGTGCAGTCCGCCGGCTCCATGATCGTGCATCGCTAGACACAAGCAATCATGCAATCAGTCAAATCCAATAAAAATGCCATGATGTTCTCAAAAAAATTTAAATAAAAAGAATTATGGGGATTTGGAATAAAGGAATATAGCTAGTTGGATGACTTCTGTCCAATATTTGAGTCTTCACAATAACATGTGACAGTCATTTTATCTATGGGATTCTCTCTATGTCATGATCACCTATCTCATCCTCATTCCTGTGCAACACGCGTCCATAGCCTTTGTCAAATTGGGAGGATAGATTAGGGAATTTGACAAGCACTTGTGCATGATCGATTTCTTATCCAGGTTAACCTCAATTGATGCAATCCACGCAAATTTATCCTGCTTAATTTGTGTTGGCGGGTGGATATATATGGCACCGCTGACATTATTATATCATCTTAAATTATGCTAATTAATTATATAGGGATTAATTTTTCAAAACCTAATTTTGGAAGAGAAAAATTATCAAATTTGGATTTTGCGGGGTCAAAATTTTTAAAATCGGAACATAGTAGATTTGATACTCATTTTACACGTGGGCCAAAATCTCTAATCCGTTAGAGGCTTTGGTTAAAAATTAATATATATATATAATTTTAATTTATAAAAAAAAATATAATAAAATTGAGGTGTTAAACTCAAAAAAAAATATTTTCAATCTCTTTAATTCATTAGAGACTTTTGCACAAAGTCTATAAAATTAAATTTAAATAAAAATTATAAAATATTTTGATGAAAAATATTTTTTTGAACCACAACAGATATTTTTTATTTTAAAAAAGATATTTCATTAATTAAAATTATTTTTTTCAATTATAAAACTGTTATAGACTTTAAGCAAAAGTCTCTGATACATTAGAGACTTTCGTACAAATCTATGAAATTAAATTTAAAATAAAAATATTGAAATATTTTTTATTCAAAATATTTTGATAGACTTTAGCACAGCTTTTATATCACATATATATATTTTTCAAAATTAAATTTTATTTTTTATAATTAAAAAATTATTATAAACAAGTCTCTAACTCATTAGAGACTTTTGTGCAAAGTCTACAATAATTTCATAATTTTTTTAAAAAATATTTGAATTCATGAAATAATTTATTAATGATACAGAAGACTATGATCAAAAAAATATTTTACATCAAAATATTTCATAATTTTTAATTTAAATTTAAATTTATAGACTTTGTGCAAAAGTCTTTAATGCATTAGAGAGTTTTTGTTTTTGCAGGAAAACAATGAAACTTATATTAATCTAAAGTATCCAGGACCAATATTGTCCCTTACAATGATCTGCTCTAGCTCAGGTGGTCTTATAGTTGACCAAACCTGGGAAGCACGAAAAGACCTAGCAAAGTTTGCAGCCCAGTGGGCTACTTTATTACACTCGCGAAATACAAATTTAAAATTAATAGAATTACAACCAGATAAAATATCAAAAGTATCCAGCACTAAAGCTTGAAATTTCCAGGCTGGGCACGCACGCTTGGCCAAGCTTTCAATGAGCATCTTAGAATCTGATTCAAAAATGACATTCATACAGCCCATTTGAATGGCAACAAGGGCAGCTTCAATTCTTTAATAGCTAAAGTTTTCGCATACAAAACAGAATTAGTACATTGAAAATATTTACCAGTCGCAAAAAGATATTCATGTAGGTGGTTTCTAACAATAAATCATATACCAATACTGTCACCATCAACAGAAGCATCACAGTTTATCTTAATAATATTTGGAGGAGGAGGAGACCACTGACACAGCTTAGGGGTTTTCTGAACCATATTGCCCTCAGGTATTTGGATTTGGTTCATAGCCTTGAGGAAGACTAGAATTTTCCTCATTAAGTATTGAGGGGAAAGCTGCCTCGCCTGATGCAACCTATCATTTCTAGAGAGCCAGATAAACCACCAGGATACTACAACCGACTTCCTGCTTAAAAGATGAACTGAATCTTCACTAAAAAGTAGAATGTTACTACCAAGCATCCAAGTGGATTTATCAGGAAGGGTAAAAGGAAGATGATTTTACAGCAGACTGAAGATAGTAGTAGTGTAATTGCAATGGCAAAAGAGGTGTTCAGCTGTTTCAGGAAAGTTTCCACAAAAAATACAAATGTCATTAGGAAAAAATACAAATGTAGTGATGTTTATAGGCTTTGAGGAAAAGCCTCCTAGACCAGGAACAGTGGTTAGGAGGGGAGTGCTCAAGAGCAATCACAAGAGGGTATTTAGCTTTAACTAAGTTTACCCAAGGACTGTTTTGGTTATTTAAATAAGCATCAATTCTTTTTGCATGAAGGGAAATGCTTTGCAAATAAACATCATGAATGCCAAGCCCATCTAAGGTTTTGGGGAGAGTGGTAGTATCCCAAGAAACAAGATGCATACCAGCCTTGTCTTTCTTATGTTGCCAAAGAAAATTGCTTATAAAAGAGTTCATTTTGTTCATGCTTTTTTTGGAAAGCAAAGAAACATACATGGAATGGATGGGTATAGATGTTAAGACAAACACTACTAGAAAAATGGTCATCAGCAACAGCTGATGCCGTTGCTGAGCCGTTGCTGAAAAGAATCAGCAACGGCCGCGCCGTTGCAATAGAGCCGTGACAGAAAGTCGCGTTGTTGATGACTTAGCAACGGATCAGCAACGGCCGCTCGGGCCGTCGCTCAAAACATTATCAGCAACGGCCGCTCGGGCCGTCACTAAAAACATTATCAGCAACGGTTTTGCCATAGACCCGGAGCCGTTGCTGATAACATTAATAGCAACGACCGCTGAGTCCGTAGCAACGCCGTTAGTAAAACCCCGTCGCTAAGCCGTTGCTGTAGGTCATCAGCAACGGCTTTCGATACACTTTTAGCAACGGCTTTCCCACGGACGGCCGTGGGAAAGCCGTTGCTGATGACGTATACCTGGGAACAGAAAAATTGAAAATTTCAAATTTCCATTGATACATTGATACATTGATACATTATCTGATACATAACTCACACACCCATACCCTCATACACACATTCATTCACACATCACAAACACACCAAGATATACATCAAAACAATTATATTTATATTGATAATTATCTACGATAGTATAAAAACAATTCAAATGCAAAATTGAAGTATCAATATCCAAACAAAATAAGTTAAACAAGTTCAATATCTCAGTAACAAGTTCAATATCCAAACAAAAAATCTCACGATCACGATGGAGGATGGTCTGGATCATATGACGGGCTCTGGAGTGCTTGAGTGTACACCGGCGTGGACTGACTCGAGGACGATGGATTAGATGATGCCGAAGAGATGCCTGCTTCAGGATGACCTGACATATTGCGTAGCATAGCATGCATCTCCTCCATCATCTGAGTCTGACGCGCGACCGTCTCTTCTAGAGTCCTTATTCTGCTATTATGATCATAACTGGATCTAGAGGTGGACGGCCGCTCACCAGCGACCGGAGGGGTCGGTGCCCCAAGTGGCCCTAGCACAGCTCGCGCATGACCACTATCTGCGAAGCCATATACGCGGCCATGGTCCCAGCCACCTGCGGCCTCGACCCACGATGCTGCGTCAAAGTCCTCGGGGGTACCCCCGCGCTGCACCACCGTCTGGCTGTACGTCTCCTACTCGAGTTTGATTTTTTGTTTAATATTTGTCATAAAACTTAAATTATAAATATATAATGAATAATTTAAACAAATATATAATTACCACAATGTGTGCAGCGCGGTTGTCGATGTACTCCCCCGTCCCATGTGCTCGACGGTGAGTCCGCTCAAACACCGCCATCGGGGAGGGTCGCTGGACACTCCCGTCATCCGACACCGTCGTCTACATTTACAAAACAAATACATTAATTAGTACACATAGTAACAAATAAAATATATAATTAAAAGATATACTTACCATACGGTTCGAGTGCACTGCAAATGCAACAGAGCCGCCAGTGTGACGCGCTGCTCCCCCCGACATGCGATTTCTAGCCGCATTCTGAGAAACCTCCTGCCATCGATCCGTCGACCATATCCCCACGAGCTGGTCCCATATATCCGTAGTAATCCAACCGGGGCCGTATCCCCGAGTCTCCGCGATGTTAGTGGTCCCAGCTCGGGCCATCGCCTGGGACCGAGCTTGCCCCAGCTGCACGTTGTACCTTGCCCGGGAAATAGCCTCCCAGGCAGCGTAAATGAAGGGCTTCTGGTCCTCGGCCCATGTATAGCGAGCCTGCAAAATAATAATATCAGTACCAATATTAATATATCATCATGCATGTAAAAAAAATAATAATACGTGCCTCAAACTCGCGCCATAACATGTCGACGTGCTCGCTAGGCACGTGAGACCACGTAGGCCATGCCCCGTGCATGTATCGACGAATAGTAGAAGAAATGCTCCTCGGCACTTCTTCTTGCTCGAACCTGCACAACAAAAATATTTTTTAATATTATATTTGTAATGATCGAACTTGCTCGAACCTGCGCCATAAAATCTGATATAATGAATTTGTAATGATTCATAATTCATGATATATTACCGCTCCCCAATCACGCTAATCAATCTACGTGACTCTGTGGCTGGTGGAGGCTGCCACCTGTTCGGCCCGCGTGGCCGCCTGCGTCTGGATGTACTAGCCTCGGCAGTATCATCCTTATGAGGATCAGCAACAGGAGGATCAGCAGCATGAGTAATTGCTGGAGTCTCACCGACCGGAGACTCCGAAGCTCTCCTGCGTCGATAACCACGACCAGACATATCTGTCGAACAGACATATAATCAGATTATTGTATAAATAGTAGAGATATATTTAATAAAATATATATACTTTACAATTATTCCTCATCATCTGAATAATAGTCTTCGAATTCTTCTTCTTCTTCCTCTTCTTCCTCTTCTTCATCTTCTTCATCTCCAGCTTCCTCAATTTCATGATCGTCATCATCAGCATATTCAACTTCTAATTGAATTGACGTTGTGTCTGCATCCTCGAGTATTGGAATAATACGATCCACAGCAGGAAGATCATCTTCTTGATAGAAACCAGGAGGATCATTTTCTCCTACTATCGGATCAATTTTTCCTCTACCTTTTGTCTTACAGACTACACGCCAATCTGCTCTATCTTTATTTCGAGCCGGATCATTCGCGTAATATACTTGTTCGGCTTGTGATGCCAGTATAAAAGGCTCATTTGCTGCCAATTTTGATTTATAATTAACCTCAACAAGTTTGTATTTTGGATAAACTAACATGCCCCTTTCTGTTGTATCGAACCAATGACATCTAAATAGGATCACTGATTTCAAGCCGAAGTAGTGCAACTCTATCACTTCTTCCACCAGTCCATAAAAATCCATATCACATTCAACATAGGTTGTCCCTTTCACGCAGACCCCAGCATTCATCGTCTTCTTTGTAAATGAATATTCTACCGTGTGAAATTTATACCCGTTAACAAAATATCCGCTATAGCACGACACAAGTCGCGACGGTCCACTAACAAACTCAAATATTCTTTCATCTATTTCAGCTCTGTGATCTTTGTTGTAAGTCTGAATCCAAGTAGGGAAATCACGATTCCGTAATCTCTCCAATTCTTGATCGTTGTGAATAGAGTATTTTTGCACCATCTCAATGTCAAATATTTCAATGAATTGTTCAATCTATGGACAATTGAGTAATACATACAAGTGTGCCAAATGATACTCTTCATCGCTTAAGTGTCGAGATGGACGAGAACCAAAAGCACGACCAGAGTGACAAAATATATTTAAACGTCCATCTGAATGTCGAACACCCCCATCGTCGTTACGTGGAAGATGATCAAATCTTGTCTGTACCGTCGATTCAAAGTAAAATGAGCAGAATGTTGAAATTTCTTGGATGATATACGATTCAGATATTGATCCTTCAACAGCTGCGGTGTTCTTTACTTTTTTCTTCAGATGATTCATGTATCTTTCAAATAAGTACATCCAACGATATTGAACGGGTCCACCAACTCGTGCCTCGTATGCCAAGTGTATCGGTAGATGCTCCATCGAGTCAAAAAATGCAGGGGGGAAAAACTGCTCCAGCTTGCATATGATTTCAACAATATTATTTTCAAGTGTAGACATATCTTCGACTCGAAGGACATTTGCACAGATGCTTCTAAAAAACATACTTAATTCAGTCAACGGACCCCAAATATTATCAGGTAGAAGATCTCGAAATGCGATCGGAAGTAATCTCTGCATGAATACATGACAATCATGGCTCTTCATCCCTGATATTTTGCAATCATCGACGTTCACACATCGAGATAAGTTTGAAGCATATCCATCGGGTAATCTGAGTTCTTTTACCCATTGACAAACATCTTTGATCTGTTGTTTATTTAACACATATAGGGCCTTCGGTTTCAGATATCGTCCGTTGACCTCTTGTAACTCCAACTCTGGTCTTTTACAAAGTATTTTCAGATCATGTCGGGCTTTGACATTATCTTTAGTTTTTCCAGAAATATCCATCAAAGTGTTGAAAATATTATCAAACACATTTTTTCCAATGTGCATGACATCTAAATTATGTCGAATCAATAATGAACTCCAATAGGGCAATTCCCAAAAGATACTTTTTTTCACCCAGTTGTGTGTTTGGCCAAAACCTGACACTCTTTCATTGCAACCAAATACTATATCTGGAAGTGCTGAAACACGTGCTAACATTTGTTCACCAGACAACATCGGTGGTGGCCCATCTCTTTCGACTCTGCCATTAGTAAATTTATTACGATTCCTTCGATTCTGATGATTAACCGGTAGGAATCGACGATGACAATCAAAGAATGAGATTTTTCGTCCGTTCTGAAGACTGATTGATTTAGAGTGTTCCATACAATACGGACAAGAGAGTCGGCCGTGAGTGCTCCAACCCGACAACATGCCGTACGCGGGGAAATCATTGATTGTCCACAAGACCGCGGCCTTTAAATTGAAGTTTTGCTTCCGATGACAATCATAAGTGACAGCTCCCTCAGTCCACAATGTTTTCAATTCATCTATCAAGGGTCTGAGAAATATGTCAATTTCTTTTCGCGGACCCTTAGGACCCGGAATAATCATCGAAAGATAAATAAATTCATCTTTCATGCACATTGACGGTGGCAAATTATAAACTGTCAGCAGCACTGGCCAAACTGAATAAGGAGTTGCAGAATGTCCAAACGGATTAAAATCATCTGTGCACAATCCCAATCTGATATTTCTAGTATCCCTAGCAAATGAATGATAACATGTATCCAAATGTTTCCATGCTTCACTGTCAGATGGATGAGTCATTACTGTATCATCACGACTTCTTGCATGCCAACTCATGTAGGGGGCTGTCTTTTTCGACATGAATAATCTTTGAAGCCTCGGTGTTAGTGGAAAATACCGAAGCACCTTAAACGGGATATTTTTCTATCGGACCGATTTCTTCTCCTTGTAACGAGGGTGTTGACATACAGGGCATTTATCCAACTGCACATTTTCTTTATAATATAAAATGCAGTTATTTTGGCACGCGTGTATTTTTTCGTACCCAAGCCCCAATTTTCTCATTAGCTTTTTAGTCTTATAAAAAGTAGGCTCAAACTTGTTATCAGTAGGCAGCATTCCATTAATCAATCCAGCAATCCGATCATACGCAACTCCGCTGATATTACAATCGGCCTTGATGTTTAAGAGCTGTGTCATTGCTGAAAACCTAGTGTATTTAGGACAATTCTCATACAAAGGTTTATCGGCAGCTTTCAACATCTCGTAAAATTCTGCGGCTTCTTTATTCGGTAATTCAATCTCTACCGCAGCCCCTACTTCTGTGATATCAACCGCTGTAGTATCTGGTGGGACTGATGTCTGAAGAACTGGCCGATCAACATTATCATTCAGGTGGAATTGACCCCCAAAACTATCAAGTATCATAGTTCTATAGGGATTACATTGACTGGATGAAGAAGCACCAGCAGAGGAAGATTCACCATATGTCTGAACGACAGGATTGCTCGACGTCCCGCCTTCGCGTGACTCCCCGTGACAAGTCCATAGAAAATATCTTGGTGCAAATCCTTTGCTATATAGATGCAAAGTGACAGTCTCCCGATCCAAAAATCATCCATTTGAACAAATGCGGCACGGACATCGGATTTGATCACCCATGCTAACGAAATTCCGATTCGAATAGGCGATATTTAGGAAGTATGTTACGCCTAATCGAAACTCATTCGTTAAAGCTCCACGATCAAGACGTCGGTACATCCAACTTCGATCAGCCGACATGATCAGCCGACATGTACAAGGTCCGGCGGCGGCCATCGGCCGACCGCCGCCGGCCGAAAACCTATTTTTAGGGTTTCGGTCGGATTTTCTACCGGCCGCAACGGGAAGAGACGGCAGCCGGAGGGCACATACCTGACAGTGTCGGCAGCAGCGGGAGGAGTCATCGGCGTCGTCGACGTCGGCAGCAGCGGCAGCGGCGGCGAGAGGCGAGGAGAGGAGCGGCGGCGGCAGCAGTGGGAGGAAGAAGGGGGGCGGGCGCGATATGCGACCTATATAAACTTATCAGCAACGGCTCACTCGCCCGTTAGAAAGCCGTTGCTGATAAGTTATCATCAGCAACGGCTCACTTGTCCGTTTGCAAGCCGTTGCTAATAAGTTATCATCTGCAACGGCTCACTTGTCCGTTAGAAAGCCGCTGCTGATAATTAACATTATCAGCAACGGCTCGCATGTCCGTTAGAAAGCCGTTGCAGATACAACATATTTGCAACGGCTCGAGCGGCCGTAAGAATGCCGTTGCAAATAGCAACGGCTTGAGCGGCCGTTGCTGATAGTCGTTGCTGAAGACCAAGTTTCTAGTAGTGAAAATTTATAAGGGTCAGCTTACTAGCCTGAGAGAGATAGTTAGATTGCCATGACCCAAATTTAGAATTTAACTGATCAAAGAGGAAGTCATGAGCATTCTTAGGAGGACTACGAGGAGAAATAATTGCCCCCAAATATTTAAAAGGAAAGGATCCCTCTTGGATAGAAAACTCATTACAGATAGTGTTTTTAATATGCCGAGGAGTATACTTGGGAAAGAAAATAGCTAACTTGGTAAAATTTACCTTCTGACCAGTTAGGTGAGAATAGTGCTGGAAGATTATTTTGAAGTTGTTAATACTGCTATTATTGGCTTTAAAGGCTAGGAGGATGTCATCAGCAAACATTAGGTGACTAATGGTTAAATCATTTCTTATTTTAAAAGGAGTAAATAAGGTTTTCATTAACAACCTTGTTGATTAGAAGAGTTAAAGTTTGGGCTACAATGATGTAAAGAAAAGGGGACAAGTGATCTCCTTGTCGAATTCCTCTATTTGATTGGAAGAAGCCAGAAAGATTGACATTTATCATGCATGCAAAGGAAGCAGAGGAGATACAATATTTAATCTAACTAATAAAAATAGGGGAAAAGCACAGAATTCTAAAACAGAATAAATAACCTCCCAGGATAGTGAATCATAAGCTTTTTCGAGGTCCAGCTTGACAAGGATAAGGGTTTTTTTGCTTTTATACCCATAAAAGGAGTGAGCCATTTCCTAAGTGATAAGGATGTTGTCATGGATGCTACGACCCTTAATAAAGGCAGATTGATCCTTAGAGATAAGGGAGGGGAGGCATTCCTTGAGCCTATTCGCAATTAACTTAGTTAGAATCCTATATGAAAGGTTACAAAGAGCTATGGGTCTGAAGTCTTTAACCTTATTTGGATTTTGACATTTGGGAATAAAAGTTAGGATTGTTTTGTTCCATTCATAGGGAAGGAAGCTGGATTGATGAAAATTTTGAAAACACTGAAGGATATCATCAAAAATGATACCCCAATATCTCTTATAGAATTCAACTATGAAGCCATCAATTTCAGAAATTTTTCCATTAGCCATGGATTTAATAGTTTCCCAGATCTCTTTCTTGGAAAAAGGTGCAATGAGAGAATGATAGAAATCAGGAGTGACAGTGGGGAAAACATGCCACAATTGGATAATAAATTTGTTTTGAAAAGAGTTTGACCAAAGCTTAGCATAGAAATTATAAAATTCTTTAAGGATATCCTTATCATCATTGATAGTGCCACTCTCCTCAGAGATAAGAGAGGAGATATGGTTTAGTCTTCTACAAGCCATAACCATACGATGGAAATAAGCTATGTTTTTATCCCTATCAAGGTACCACTTTAACTTAGCTTTAGCGCACCATTTAATACTAATTTGTCTTTGGAGGGCAGTAGCCTTGTTAATAAGAGAGTTTAAATTTATTTGTTCATTGGAAGACAAGGTGTGATTGGTTTCTTTAAGTTCTAGATTATAGATAAGACCTTGAGTTAACTTTAGGTATGATTCAAGATTACCTAAGGAATCTCTATTCCATTTAGAGAGCGCCTGCCTTGTAGTAGAAAGCTGTAAGGGAAACTTAGTTTGAGGAGTGGAGGTAAGAATGGGCTTAGACCAAGCTTGATGAATAATCTCATCAGTTTCAGGGTAATCAGCCCAAAAGTTTTGAAATTTAAATAGCTTGTTTTTCCTATTCAAATCATGATTAAGACTAATAAGCAAAGGATTATGGTGAGAAGCAGTTTTAATTAGATGCTTAACAGTAGATTTTTCATAGAAATTAAGTCAAGCAGGATTTGAGAAGGCTCTATCCAATCTGATTAAGATTCTCGCTTCTCCTTTTCTATTGTTACACCAAGTGTATCTAGGGCCAGCAAACCCTAAGTCAACGAGATTTGAATGATTGATGAAGTTTCTAAAATCCTTAATATATTGGGTAATTCTAAATGGGGATCCACCTTTTTTGTCATTAGAGTCAAGGATGCAGTTGAAATCATCCATTACAAGCCAAGGATAAGAGGATAAGTCAACACTAGAGAGATGATTCCAAAGCACTCTTCTTGTTGGTATTAGCATAAATAGAAGAAAGAATAAAAGATATAGTATTATTGCAAGAAACAACGATATGAATAGCATCATACTGAATCGAAATTTGTTTAGCTTGAATATAAGAAGAGTTCCATAGCATTATTGCAAGAAACAATGCACCTGAAGAAGGGGAGGAAACCCCTGGCCAATGTTTACCAAGCTTTTTAATAAAATAAATAGCAACATTATCAAAAACATGAGTCTCTTGGAGAGAAAGAAAATTAACATGACAGTCTTTAATTAAAGAGAAAATTTTATCCAAAACAGGCTTCCTCATGATTCCTCTAACATTCCAATTAAGTATTTCCATGAATAACTAAAGCAAGGGTGTTAGAGAAATCCATATCCTCAGCCGAAGAATCCTACTTTGGAACGGGATCAACTCTAGTCCTCTTATTGGCAGATGAAGAAGAAGGGGGGTTTAAGAAGATATTTTTGTCTTTATTTTTTGGGGGTGGTTTCAGATGTTTACCTTTCTTAACCAGATTGGGTTCTGGAGGAGGAGGTTGAGAATTAAAGATTAAGAAAACCTCATGAACTAAATTCTCAAAAGATTTATGAATATTTGGATTGGAATTTTGAGAGGCAACAGAATTCTTAGCCCTTAAAGTATCCTTATTATTTTGTTCAGGTATGATTGAAGTGTGTAGCCCCATACCTTTTCCGGGAGGAAAATGGGAGCCTTTAGGGTCCTTCCTAGAACTTGGCCCCTTAGTACTATTTTCTTTAGAAACCTCTCTTTGAGGGGGAATTCTTTTTTGAGAATTTTTCTTAATCTAAGTAGTATTTTCCTGGGTATTTGAGACCTTAAGAGAAGGGGTAGAGTTCAGACTTTGAGTCTTGAGAGAGCTCTCAGATGGTTGAGAGCTAGTATTTTGGTTGTTATTCCTTTGGCGATTACACTTTCTGTTCACTTGTATCCAAGGTCCAAAGATTGGCTCATCTTAGTCATTCAGATGGGTATCAATCGAAGAGCTATTTTTGTTAGCATTTGATTGGGGGGGGGGGGGGGTCTTCCCTAGGAATAGGGTGGCTATTTACAGGTTGAGTGGCTTCAGTAGGTTTAGTTTGGTACTCGGGGCAACAAACCTCTTTAAAACATACAAAGAGTAAATTTTTATAAAGAATTGGTTGAAAAAATTCAGAATCAGGAAGGTTAATTAGAACCCCCTGTTTAATAGGTTGAGATAAATCGATTTCAATGCAAACCCTAACAAACCTACCTCTTTGAAACTCAAAAGAGCGATTGTCTATGGTAATTAATCTACCAATACTGTTTGCAATTAGACTGACAGAGTCAGGATTCCACAATTCCAAAGGAAGGGCATGTATACGAATCCATACAGGAGCAAAGGAAAAAATTGCCATCCAAGGCCGAAAAAGGGTTTTCATGGAACGAGGCGAATAACATCCCCTTGGCAGGACCAGGGTCCACCGGTAAGGACGTTAGTCGCCTGTTCCTGAGAGCGAAACCGAAAGACAAAAAAACCCTCTTCAATATCCATAACATTCTCTAAACCATAAGTTGACCAGAGATTAAAAGCCCAACGGGAAATCACGGAAAGAGGGGCCGATTTGCCCAAAAATTTACTGATTAAAGAAACATGCCATGGGCTTTGCCACTCCTGGATTTGTTCAACCGAAAAGGATACTTTACTAGAAGAATGCGACTTAATGTTAGAGAGGGTGGAAGAAGTTATCAGAGTGTTACTTTTAGGGTTTGAGCTGCGCAGGATTTGGGCCCAGGAGAGAGGACTTGTACCCGAATTTAATTATTTCACTGCATATTGTAGGGAGCAGCAGTTTTCCGGAGTGGATCCACCGACGGAGAAGAGGGAGGCATATTAGGGTTTACCCTATTGTCTGAAGCCTTCTCTGATAAGGGTCGATCCTTCGATAAAGCATCAGAAGTTGTTGTACTCGACTCAGGGACCATCGGAGGGGGCAAACCCTTAGCCGAAACCCAAAGGTTCCAGTTAGGGTTTGCTTCGAGGCAAGGGAACTCTAGAGAAAGGGTCGCATCCTCCTTAGAGATGTCGCCAGATGGTAGATCGAAAGAAGGGGGAAGTTTTTGATGGGAGGGGAGAGGATCATCGGGGGGGGGGGGGGGGGGGTCATCGGAAACGGGGGGAGACGCCGCAGTTGCCTTACTTGTCGCCCTAGGGCACACACCAGACGAAGGCATCACTCATTCTCTGACCAATCATGCATTAGAGAATTTGAAAATATATTTTTTATACTCTAATATCTCATTTTATCATAAAAATATTTTATAAATTTAAATTATCTTTTTATATATTTTTATATATTTTTTAATTTTTGACCAAAGTTTCTAACTAGTTAGAGACTTTGGCCCATGGGTAAAATGTGTATCCAATCCACTAGGTTCCGATTTTGAGAATTTTGATTCCCAAAATTCGGTTTTGAGAAATTGCTATTAATGATATATATAATAAGGAATATTGATAATTAATTTGTTATATATTGATACTTTTGTAAACCTTATTCACGTAAAATATCCATCACAAGTATGAGTGATCACCATCATTTCCAGATAAAAAGTATGGTATATTAATTTTATTTTTTTATAGACGTAGAGTATCTATAAATATATATAAAAACAAGAAACGGCTCCTTCCCGTCTAAACTCTCACACTCCCATAAATTTTTACCTTTATTTTTATCCCACTTATCTTTTTATTTTTACCCCTCTCCTCAAACTTTTTTCACTTTTCTCACCTAAATTTTCTCTCCCAATTTTTTATCCCACTTAATTTCGTAATAAAATTTTTTACCCAACTTATTTTCTCTATATGCATCTATTTTGATATTTTTAATTTTGTATTTATTATTTTTTGAATAATAATTGTAAATATTTTTTTATTTATTGAAGTTTTTATATTAGTTTTTGGGTTTTGAAATATTATTTATTGCGTTTGTTATTGAAAAATAGTATTTCAAAACCAAAAATATTTATGCAGTTTAGAATAATTTAAATATCTTACTTTCTATTTTTTTCAACTTATTATCTTATACTTATATTATATTTGATTTTTATCGGTAAAAATCTTATTAGTTTTGCATTTTTAAATTTATTGATAATTGAAGCTCATATAAATTAATTTTTTAATATATATAATTATTTTTTATATTACTTTTGTGTTTATGAAAATTTTTTTTTTTTTGAAAAAAATATAATTTCAAATTTCTCCTATATATAAGCAACATATCATTCCCGCTTAAACTCCATCCCCTCAAATTTTTGCCACTTTTCCTACCTAAATTTTTTTCTCCCAAATTTTTATCCCACTTAAATTTGGAATAAAAGTTTTTACCCCACATATTTTCTCTATATGCACATATTTTGATATTTTTAATTTTTAATTTTTAATTTATTATTTTTTAAATAATAATTATAAATATATTTTTTATTTATTATTTTTTAAATAATAATTATAAATATATTTTTTATTGAAGTTTTTTATATTAGTTTTTTGGTTTTGAATTATCATTCTTTTGTGTTTGTTAATGAAAAATAGTATTTCAAAACCAAAGAAATTTATGTAGCTTAAAATAATTTAAATAATTTATTTTTATTTTATTTTCTTATATTTATATTATATTTGATTTTATCCATAAAAATATTTTTATTATTGGATTTTTTTTAATTTTTGGTGATTGAAATCTATATAAATTAATTTTTTAATGTATATAATTATTTTTATATTACTTTTATATTTATGAAATATTATTTTTTCCTTTATTTTTGAAAAAAACTTAAATTATTTCAAATTTCTTAATTTTGAATTAATTATCTATACTTATACATTTTTAATTGATATACTTTACTTTATATTTGCATTATATTTGATGTTTACCCTCAAAATCATTAATAGTTTCCCATTTTATTTTTTCTATATATGTTTTTGTTAAAAACATATATAGTATTATTTGTTTTGAAATAGTTTTGATTTTTTTGATTTTTAATATTGTTAGTTTAAATTTTATTTAGAAATTTTTACTTTGAAGATGTATGTATTTTGAAACAAATTAATATCATTATATAAAAAGATAGTTACCACTTTTAGATTTATATCTTATTGATATTTAATTTATTTTATATGTCACACTAGGTTATAAATTTATTTATATGAATTTTCTATTAAAATTACAAGTTAATCGTGCAAAGCGCGGGTACTATAGCTAGTTCTAAATATATAAACCAACATATATTATTCCAAGATATAATCTCTATACGCTTCTTGTCTACAAGAAGCTCGAAAATGACTTCTTTGGTGGTGTCTCCCAAGAGCGAAGGAGTTCAGACTAAGGAGAAGAGTAATGGTGGCAAAGGACATCAATGTTTGTGCTCGCCGACGACTCATCGAAGCTTCTTTCGCTGCCAATTTCATCGGTCACCATCGATAGTGTGGATGTGGCGGTCCAACCCCATGCCTGCTTCCTCCAAGTCCTCCTCTCCCCCTTCCCTTGTTTCTGGTTCTCACGATTAATTAACTAGCTAACTACACTACTAGAAACTTGGTCTTCAGCAACGGCTATCAGCAACGGCCGCTCAAGCCGTTGCTATTTGCAACGGCATTCTTACGGCCGCCCGAGCCGTTGCAGATATCTGTATCTGCAACGGCGTTCTAACGGAAAACCGAGCCGTTGCTGATTATTTTAATTATCAGCAACGGCTTTCAGACGGAAAGGCTAGCCGTTGCTGATTTTTTAATTTTCAGCAACGGCTTGCTAACGGATAAGTGAGCCGTTGCTGATGATAACTTATCAGCAACGGCTTTCTAACGGGCGAGTGAGCCGTTGCTGATAAGTTTATATAGGGCACGCTCTCGCGCCCGACCCTTCTTCCTCCCGCTGCTGCCGCCGCCGCCTCCTGCCGAGAACTTCGCCGCTGCTGCCGTTGCTGCCGACGCCGACGCCTCTCGCCGACGCCTCTCGCCGCCGCGCCGCTGCCGCTGCTGCCGGTATGTTGAACGGCCGGCCTATACGGTTTCGGCCGGAGATGTTAAAATCCGACCGAAACCCTATTTCTAGGGTTTCGGCCGGCGGCGGTCGGCCTATGGCCGCCGCCGGACCTTCTACAGTGGCCGGACAGTGTGTCCGGCCACTGTACGCCGGCGCCGGAGGGTGGACTCCGGCGCCGGAATATATATATATTGTTTTTGAAATTGTTAATTAATTATTTTATAAATGTTAATTAATTGTTTAGATTAATTGTTTAATTTGTTAGATTAATTATTAGGGTTTAGATTAATTTCGGACGCGCGCCGGAATCGTCCACTTCGGACGCGCGCCGGAATCGTCCAATTCGGACTCGCGCCGGAATTGTCCAATTCGGACTCGCACCGGAATCGTCCACTTCGGACGCGCGCCGGAATCGTCCAATTCAGACTCGCGCCGGAATCGTCCACTTCGGACGCGCGCCGAAATCGTCCAATATGGACTCGAACTGTCTCAAAACATTTAGAAAATAATCATCCATCCGACGAGTTGATATGTTTCACGTACTCATCGATCAGTCGGATATGATTTAGCAAAACCTTAGATCCGTTCGGGGATTGTATATTCGTGTAAAAGAAGTAGATGATCTTTTATATGACGTACAATTCTTGAATTGTCCCTGATTGGACAATTTGGGAATATAGTTATTTGTACTGCACTTACGTTTTTATTTTAACTGTTAACTAATTATTCTAAATTTCGGCAACATCTCTCTTGTTCTCCGATACGCGCCCAGATGATATGCGTATTCGGAGAACTGTAGGGAGATGCTGTCGAAATTTAGAATAATTAGTTAACAGTTAAAATAAAAACGTAAGTGCAGTACGAATAACATAAATCCCGAATGGAATAGGACCATCTCACCTAAAGACATTAACCAAAGAAATTGTCATTGATTGACAGAATCATGTCGGCTGATCGAAGTTGGATGTACCGACGTTTTGATCGTGGAGCTTTAACGAATGAGTTTCGATTAGGCGTAACGTACTTCCTAAATTTTGCCTATTCGAATCGGAATTTCGTTAGCATGGGTGATCAAATCCGATGTCCGTGCCGCATTTGTTCGAATGACCGATTTTTGGATCGGGAGACTGTCACTCTGCATCTATATACCAAAGGATTTACACCAAGATATTTTCTATGGACTTGTCACGGGGAGTCACGCGAAGTCGGGACGTCGAGCAATCCTGTCGTTCAGACATATGGTGAATCTTCCTCTGCTGGTGCTTCTTCATCCGGTCAATGTAATCCCTATAGAACTATGATACTTGATAGTCTTGGGGGTCAATTCCACCTGAATGATAATGTTGATCGGCCAGTTCTTCAGACATCAGTCCCACCAGATACTACAGTGGTTGATATCACAGAAGTAGGGGCTGCGGTAGAGATTGAATTACCGAATAAAGAAGCTGCAGAATTTTACGAGATGTTGAAAGCTGCCGATGAACCTTTGTATGAGAATTGTCCTAAATACACTAGGTTTTCAGCAATGACACAGCTCTTAAACATCAAGGCCGATTGTAATATCAGCGGAGTTGCGTATGATCGGATTGCTGGATTGATTAATGGAATGCTGCCTACTGATAACAAGTTTGAGCCTACTTTTTATAAGACTAAAAAGCTAATGAGAAAATTGGGGCTTGGGTACGAAAAAATACACGCGTGCCAAAATAACTGCATTTTATATTATAAAGAAAATGTGCAGTTGGATAAATGCCCTGTATGTCAACACCCTCGTTACAAGGAGAAGAAATCGGTCCGACAAAAAAATATCCCGTTTAAGGTGCTTCGGTATTTTCCACTAACACCGAGGCTTCAAAGATTATTCATGTCGGAAAAGACAGCCCCCTACATGAGTTGGCATGCAAGAAGTCGTGATGATACAGTAATGACTCATCCATCTGACAGTGAAGCATGGAAACATTTGGATACATGTTATCCTTCATTTGCTATGGATACTAGAAATATCAGATTGGGATTGTGCACAGATGGTTTTAATCCGTTTGGGCATTCTGCAACTCCTTATTCAGTTTGGCCAGTGCTGCTGACAGTTTATAATTTGCCACCGTCAATGTGCATGAAAGATGAATTTATTTATCTTTCGATGATTATTCCGGGTCCTAAGGGTCCGCGAAAAGAAATTGACATATTTCTCAGACCCTTGATAGATGAATTGAAAACATTGTGGACTGAGGGAGCTGTCACTTATGATTGTCATCGGAAGCAAAACTTCAATTTAAAGGCCGCGGTCTTGTGGACAATCAATGATTTCCCCGCGTACGGCATGTTGTCGGGTTGGAGCACTCACGGCCGACTCTCTTGCCCGTATTGTATGGAACACTCTAAATCAATCAGTCTTCAGAACGGACGAAAAATCTCATTCTTTGATTGTCATCGTCGATTCCTACCGGTTCATCACCAGTATCGAAGGAATCGTAATAAATTTACTAAGGGCAGAGTCGAAAGAGATGGGCCACCACCGATGTTGTCTGGTGAACAAATGTTAGCACGTGTTTCAGCACTTCCAGATATAGTATTTGGTCGCAATGAAAGAGTGTCAGGTTTTGGCCAAACACACAACTGGGTGAAAAAAAGTATCTTTTGGGAATTGCCCTATTGGAGTTCATTATTGATTCGACATAATTTAGATGTCATGCACATTGAAAAAAATGTGTTTGATAATATTTTCAACACTGTGATGGATATTTCTGGAAAAACTAAAGATAATGTCAAAGCCCGACATGATCTGAAAATACTTTGTAAAAGACCAGAGTTGGAGTTACAAGAGGTCAACGGACGATATCTGAAACCGAAGGCCCTATATGTGTTAAATAAACAACAGATCAAAGATGTTTGTCAATGGGTAAAAGAACTCAGATTACCCGATGGATATGCTTCAAACTTATCTCGATGTGTGAACGTCGATGATTGCAAAATATCAGGGATGAAGAGCCATGATTGTCATGTATTCATGCAGAGATTACTTCCGATCGCATTTCGAGATCTTCTACCTGATAATATTTGGGGTCCGTTGACTGAATTAAGTATGTTTTTTAGAAGCATCTGTGCAAATGTCCTTCGAGTCGAAGATATGTCAACACTTGAAAATAATATTGTTGAAATCATATGCAAGCTGGAGCAGTTTTTCCCTCCTGCATTTTTTGACTCGATGGAGCATCTACCGATACACTTGGCATACGAGGCACGAGTTGGTGGCCCCGTTCAATATCGTTGGATGTACTTATTTGAAAGATACATGAATTGTCTGAAGAAAAAAGTAAAGAACACCGCAGCTGTTGAAGGATCAATATCTGAATCGTATATCATCCAAGAAATTTCAACATTCTGCTCATTTTACTTTGAATCGACAGTACAGACAAGATTTGATCGTCTTCCACGTAACGACGATGGGGGTGTTCGACATTCAGATAGACGTTTAAATATATTTTGTCACTCTGGTCGTGCTTTTGGTTCTCGTCCATCTCGACACTTAAGCGATGAAGAGTATCATTTGGCACACTTGTATGTATTACTCAATTGTCCAGAGATTGAACAATTCATTGAAATATTTGACATTGAGATGGTGCAAAAATACTCTATTCACAACGATCAAGAATTGGAGAGATTACGGAATCGTGATTTCCCTACTTGGATTCAGACTTACAGCAAAGATCACAGAGCTGAAATAGATGAAAAAATATTTGAGTTTGTTAGTGGACCGTCGCGACTTGTGTCGTGCTATAGCGGATATTTTGTTAACGGGTATAAATTTCACACGGTTGAATATTCATTTGCAAAGAAGACGATGAATGCTGGGGTCTGCGTGAAAGGGACAACCTATGTTGAATGTGATATGGATTTTTATGGACTGATGGAAGAAGTGATAGAGTTGCACTACTTCGGCTTGAAATCAGTGATCCTATTTAGATGTCATTGGTTCGATACAACAGAAAGGGGCATGAAAGTTCATCCAAAATACAAACTTGTTGAGGTTAATTACAAATCGAAATTGGCAGCAAATGAGCCTTTTATATTGGCATCACAAGCCGAACAAGTATATTACGCGAAGTATCCGGCTCGAAATAAAGATAGAGCAGATTGGCGTGTAGTCTGTAAGACAAAAGGTAGAGGAAAAATTGATCCGATAGTAGGAGAAAATGATCCTCCTGGTTTCTATCAAGAAGATGATATTCCTGCTGTGGATCGTATTATTCCAATACTCGAGGATGCAGACACAACGTCAATTCAATTAGAAGTTGAATATGCTGATGATGACGATCATGAAATTGAGGAAGCTGGAGATGAAGAAGATGAAGAAGAGGAAGAAGAGGAAGAAGAGGAAGAAGAAGAAGAATTCGAAGACTATTATTCAGATGATGAAGAATAATTGTAAAGTATATATTTTATTAAATATATCTCTACTATTTATACAATAATCTGATTATATGTCTGTTCGACAGATATGTCTGGTCGTGGTTATCGACGCAGGAGAGTTTCGGAGTCTCCGATCGTTGAGACTCCAGCACTTACTCATGCTGCTGATCCTCCTGTTGCTGATCCTCATTCCGATGATACTGCCGAGGCTAGTACATCCAGACGTAGGCGGCCACGCGGGCCGAACAGGTGGCAGCCTCCACCATCCACAGAGTCACGTAGATTGATTAGCGTGATTGGGGAGCGGTACGTAATATATCATGAATTATGAATCATTACAAATTCATTATATCATAATATAATATTAAAATTTATTTTTGTTGTGCAGGTTCCAGCAAGAAGAAGTGCCGAGGAGCATTTCTTCTACTATTCGACGATACATGCACGGGGCATGGCCTACGTGGTCTCACGTGCCTAGCGAGCACGTCGACATGTTATGGCGCGAGTTTGAGGCACGTATTATTATTATTTTTACATGCATGATGATATATTAATATTGGTACTGATATTATTATTTTGCAGGCTCGCTATACATGGGCCGAGGACCAGAGGCCCTTCATTTACGCTGCCTGGGAGGCTATTTCCCGGGCAAGGTACAACGGGCAGCTGGGGCAAGCTCGGTCCCAGGCGATGGCCCGAGCTGGGACCACTAACATCGCGGAGACTCGGGGATACGGCCCCGGTTGGATTACTACGAATATATGGGACCAGCTCGTGGGGATATGGTCGACGGATCGATGGCAGGAGGTTTCTCGGAATGCGGCTAGAAATCGCATGTCGGGAGGAGCAGCGCGTCACACCGGCGGCTCTGTTGCACTTGCAGTGCACGCAAACCGTATGGTAAGTATATCTTTTAATTATATATTTTATTTGTTATTATGTGTACTAATTAATGTATTTGTTTTGTAAATGTAGACGATGGTGTCGGATGACGGGACTGTCCAGCGACCCTCCCCGATGGCAGTGTTTGAGCGGACTCCCCGTCGAGCACATGGGACTGGGGAGTACATCCATAACCGCGCTGCATACATTATGGTAATTATATATTTGTTTAAATTATTCATTATATATTTATAATTTAAGTTTTATGATAAATATTAAACAAAAAATCAAACTCGAGTAGGAGACCTACAGCCAGACGGTGGTGCAGCGCGGGGGTACCCCCGAGGACTTTGACGCAGCATCGTGGGTCGAGGCCGCAGGTGGCTGGGACCATAGCCGCGTATATGGCTTCGCAGATAGTGGTCATGCGCGAGCCGTACTAGGGCCACTTGGGGCACCGACCCCTCCGGTCGCTGGTGAGCGGCCGTCCACCTCTAGATCCAGTTATGATCATAGTAACAGAATAAGGACTCTAGAGGAGACGGTCGCGCGTCAGACTGAGATGATGGAGCGCCAGAGTCAGATGATGACAGATATACAATCTATGCTACGCAACATGTCAGTTCATCCCGAAGCAGGCATCTCTTCGGCATCATCTAATCCGTCGTCCTCGAGTCAGTCCACGCCGGTGTACACTCAAGCACTCCAGACCCCGCCATATGATCCAGGCCATCCTCCATCGTCATCGTGAGATTTTGTTTATATTGACTTTGTTACTCAGATATTGAACTTGTTTAATTTATATTGACTATGTTACTCAGATGTTGATACTTCAATTTTACATTTGAATTGTGTTTATACTATCGTGGATAATTATGAATATAAATATAATTGTTTTGATGTATATCTTGGTGTGTTTGTGATGTGTGAATGAATGTGTATGAGATGTTTGTGATGTATGTATGAGGGTATGGGTGTGTGAGTTATGTATCAGATAAATGTATCAATGTATCAACGGAAATTAGAAATTTGAAATATTTCTGTTTGCAGGTATGGGTCATCAGCAACGGCTTTCCCACGGCCGTCCGTGGGAAAGCCGTTGCTACAAGTGTATCGACAACCGTTGCTGATGACCTACAGCAACGGCTTAGCGACGGGTTTTTACTAACGGCTTTGCTACGGACTCGAGGCCGTTGCTATTAATGTTATCAGCAACGGCTCCGGTTCCGTGGTAAAACCGTTGCTGAAAATATTTTTAGCGACGGCCCAGCGGCCGTTGCTGATAATGTTTAGAGCGACGGCCCGAGCGGCCGTTGCTGATCCGTTGCTAAGTCATCAGCAACGCGACTTTCTGTCACGGCTTTATTGCAACGGCTCAGCCGTTGCTGATTCCCTTCAGCAACGGCTCAGCAACGGCATCAGCCGTTGCTGATGACCATTTTTCTAGTAGTGCTAGCTAGCTAGGGTTGCATACTACTTGCATGATAGATATATATATATATATATATATATATATATAATCAAATAACCAATCCTCCGTTCCTCTCTTATAGATATATAATAGTTTGTGCACTTAAACTATACTTGTTTTGTATATGTAATGCTTAGTAGTAATTAAAATTATCATACTTTGGATAAATTATATGAAAATTTTGGTGAATACGTACGTGCATGCGTACTGTTAACTATTACATAATGTTTATGTGCAAAATGTGTGTGAATGGACTACGAGAGTTGACGTGATTGATCAAATTAAATTAATTAGGATTATGTTTTTGATTTGATACTCAGTTATCGGAATCTCCATTAATTCATTTGTCCATGGAATAAAATAGTATGTTAATTATAATACTCAACAGGAAGTTATTTAATTATATTAACTAACACTACGTACAACAAAAGTTCGAATAATCGGCGGAAAAATTTGGACGACAAGCTAAGGCGTCGAAATGAAAAAATAAATTTATAATTATAAAATAAGATATTTCGGTGCATGGAAGGGGCGCCGTCGAAATGTATGTACGACATTTCGGTGTTTCGGCGCCAAATACCGGTGACAGTGGCGCCGGTATCGTTGCCCGCACGAGCACGAGAGCGTAGGAGCCGGTGTCGTGTCTGCCCGCGCGGGTAACCGGGCGTGCGAGCCCGCGTGCCCGCTCAAGTACTTTGTCATCCAATATTTGCAGGTTTTAAGTTTGAGATCTCCTTCTGGACTATTGTGCGTTTACTCTTATTGTTGATGGATTTTTTTTCGCATTTTGAATTCCCTTATCTATGTGCGCGCGTTTCATGGATTTTCTTCACTGCTTCTAGAGTTTTTTATTTGCTCCATGAAATTTGGTTTTCCCTCATGCGCCCACAAGTCTCAGATTCTCTAGGTGTTATGGATTTCTCGATGGCGCCTCACAGATTCTAGACTTCCTATGCGCACCAAGAAAATCCGGAGTCTCAACAAGTAGGGGAAATTAGGTTTCCATTCCAATTTGGGGAATCTAGAAATCTGCATTTCCTCTGTAGATATCTGATATGTCACTTGTTTCTTTTAAAATTTTTGTTGATAAGTATAGGAGTGTTACTTTGGGATTTCAGGAAGAAGGGACACAAGTGTACTAAAAATTCTGTTTAATTGGGTATACTTACTGCAAGTTTTCATTCAAAAGGCAAATGCTCACTGAAGTTTTTCGATCATTGTGAAAACGCTTACTGAACATTCCTTTATACTAAAAGGATGCTTACTGAATATTTTCGTTTGATAGAAGAGTACTCACTGAACACTTCTTTTGGGTAGGAAAATATTTACTGCAGTTCTCTACTTGATAGAAAATAAAATGTTTCACTTGAGGACAAGTTTTCGCTGGGTAAAGTATTTGCATTTCCCTTCTGTAGTGGACTGCGCAGGATTTAGGAAAGCCCAGATTATTACCCAAACCAATTAACAAGATATTGATACATGAGGTTGGATTAACTTTTGTGTTGGAAGATAAGCGTTTTCTTTCGTTCGCATCAGGATGCCATAGTGATTTGAACTTCACTGCCATGAAACTCCAGCATTCTTGAACGGTAGAAAAATTACCAAACTGGACGGGATCAACTACATGTTAATTTATGGCTGCTATAGTTGAGTATGGAGCTCATGTTTGAGCCAATATCTTGCTATGAAAACCCAGCTCATGTTTGAGCCAATATCTTGCTATGAAAACTATGTTAATAATTATAGTTTTTTTATCACTGTTTATGTGTTAATGCTGGTTTAATATTAGATAAATCTGAACTTTATGCATGTTTGCTTCATAGGATAAGGAGGGATATGATAAGAGATAGATTAATATCTATTGTTTATTTAGTGCATGGATTAGAAGAAAATGAGTATAAAATTGATATTATATGCGGTGTATACCGGATTTAAAAAATTTATATTCAATCATCCCTCATTTATTATCCAATTCTATCCTATTCAATGAAGCAAACAAATCATATGCGTGTTTATTTTGGTAATCAAAAGAGATAGTATCCAAGAACATGAAACTACTCATAATATATATTTTTATGCATAATTGACATTTAGTTCGGAGGTTGAAAAATCGTCCGTTTAGTAGAAACTCTTGGGGTTAGTTTGTAGGATATTTGGATAGCTCTGACACCAAATTTCAGCGAATTCCGAGTTGAATAAACTGGCTGGGTTTATAAATTTACTTTCAAGGCTACTTAAAACTGTCCAATTCTGCACAGCAGAATGTCACGCCCCAACTCAGGGTTCTGTGATCGGCCAGGGTATATGTGCCTATACCCCGAAGCTTAACCCATGCACATGCCAAAACAAATAGTGTAGCGGAAAGAAAATAACAATTTTTATTTTAAAGGACAAGTGAATCAATAACAAGTTTAGATTAATAACTCAGAAGTAAAGAAAATGCGGAAATACAATTAAGTTCAACAGTTCAAAAGTTCAGTCAAATAAAATCTAAAATAATAACATAAATGCCCTCAGGCTACAACGCCAAAACAAGCTAATACAAGTGCATGACACTACCAAAATAAAAACTCGACTACGACCCTAACTAGGACTGCTATGAGATCCAATGGCTCCTCTACCCTCCAGCGACGCCAAGTGCATCCAACTCACCTCACCGGTCAGGCTCTGCAAAACAGAAATCACACGACAACGGGTGAGTTCAAAGAACTCAGCGAGCGGCTTTATCCGCCCTCACAAATAAACACAGAGATAACATAAATAAATTCTATCTCTAAAAAGGCCACGTCGCAAAAACGTGACTAGCTGCCAGGCCCGAAGGCCATCCATGCCCACGGCATCTATCTCTTCAAAGAGGTGCATTAGGCCGAAGCCCTACCATGCCCGAAGGCAACGTCACCTAAAACATGTGCATCAGGTCGAGCCCTACCATGCCCAAAGGCAACATCACCATCACAGAGGTGCATCGGGTCGAATCCCTACCATACCTAAAGGCAACATCACCATCAATGAGGTGCACCGGGTCGAATCCCTACCATACCTAAAGGCAACATCACCGTCAAGAGGTGCATCGGGTCAAATCCCTACCATGCCCAAAGGCAACATCACCATCAAGAGGTGCATTGGGTTGAATCCCTACCATGCCTAAAGGTAACCGCGCACATATCATGATAATCGGGAAAGGCCATCCGAAGTTATACTGGAGGTTGGGAATTTACATCCAACCACACGGGCGTAGCCCGTAACTCGGCTCCTAAATGAGCCGCTCTGCCATTCCCAATGATATGGCGCAACAAGACCTAAGTCAAGATTCAACTACGGTGTCCTAAGGGTGTCCTCACTATGAAGCGTCTCAACACTTCAAACCCGACCCTTATTCCTTAGACCCATAATGTCATGAACCCGTGTGGTTTTATTTCATGCATACATTGTAAGTTGGTTCATAACAGATTATGCTCACCCTTACACCCAATTTTAATTATAGAATTAAAATCTAGATCATCTCAATTAGGGTTTTATTATAGGATTTTGTTATGCCCAGAAGTGTTGTGTATACCGCGAATATACTCTTCAAAGTGTGTCTTATGTTTCGAAACTATATTTTCTGGTCAAAACAATAGGTTACATGACTATAATCAGAGATCTAATCACATAATAATAGAGAAATAAAAAATCAGCCCAGATTCAATAAACAACACATAAATTTCAGAAAGCTGAAATTTCCAGCACAACATGAAATACAATCCGAATTTTGGAGAATTAAATTCCTAAATTTCTAACATCACATATTCACGTCATCAAGCCAATCATGCATACAATCTCATAATTTTTATTCAATAAAAACTAGCATATATATCAAAAATCCCTAAACCAAGAATCAAGGAAATTAAATTAATTCTTTAGCATCAAGGACCTCTAGAACTCCAAGATGAGGTTTGCACCCAAGATTCACAAGATTTAATTATAAAATCACAGATCTTCCCTTAAACATAAATTCTATGATATGAGATCAAAATTTAAGATCTAAGTATGATATAGAAACCCAGAAAATCTCAAGAACACAAAAGGACATTATCAAAATCAAGAATTCTCAAGGCGGCTTCAAGAAAATTCGAAGAAAACTCGAATAGCAGGGGTAAAACCACTCACCTTGATTAGGAAAATGATTTAGAGAAGAACTTCCAAGCGGCGATATCCAAATCCGGCCTCAAAGGGGGTGGCTCGACTCAACAAGGGAGAAAGAGGGGCGGCGGCTCCTTTCTCAATTTTTTAGGTGGGTGGCTCCAAAATAGGAGCCACAAGCCATGAGAGGGGGGGGGGGGGGGGGGGGGGGGGGGTTATACACCCTCCTCAACCCTAATCCCTTAAACCATTAATTCACAACCCGCATCCATCTTAAGCCAAAACCAAAACCCGCTAACCCGCTAACCCGATAGACTAAAAAAATTTAATTAATCTCGTTCTAATAAATCACAAACAATTAATTAAATACTCATATGAACATAATTAGCAATTATGCACACACAACACCAAATTAAATACTCTCAACCACCCAAGCCTAAAAATTCATAAATTTATATTCTACTTACCCGAGCTCGCAAGCTCGCTCCGGACTATGAGTCGACTCGACTTGACTATGAACTAGTCTGCTAAGCTGGCAAATACACATAAAAGGAAAAATAATAAATTTAAATATCTGGGATATTCAATCCTCCATCCTTAAAGAAAATTCGTCCTCGAATTTCATAAAAGGATAAGAACTCACCGCATCAACAAATAATGAAGGATAACGCTCCCTTATATCCTGCTCCACCTCCCAGGTGGCCTCCTGACCATAATGGTGCTCCCATCCAACTTTAACCAAGGGAATCTCTGTGGACCTTAATTTCTAGATCTGCCGGTCTAGCACCTCAATTGGTCTCTCCTCATAGGAGGCTACTGAATCCACCTCTACTGCGGTAGGCTCAATCACATGGGATATATCCCGAATATACCTCTTCAGCATAGACACTTGGAATACTAGATGTACTCGGTCCATACTAGGAGGTAGAGCCAACTCATAGACCACGGCCCCCTTGCGCCTGAGAATAGGAAACGACCTAATGAACCTAGGGCTTAGCTTTCCTTTCTTACCAACCTCACTACCCCTTTCATAGGGGACACCTTGAGGAACACCATGTCCCCCTCAGCAAACTCTACCTCCCTGGCCTTTCCATCAGCATACATTTCCTAGCGACTCTGAGTTGCCAACAACCTCTCTCTGATCTGCTTCACTTTTTCCACAGTCTCTTCTACCAAATTAGGTCTCATCATAAGAGAATCTCCTGCCTCAAACCAGCCTACAGGCGACCTGCATCTTCGCCCAAACAACGCCTTAAAGGTGTCATCCCAATGCTGCTGACACACCAGACACTTAGACACAAACTCGGCCACTTCCCTTCTCATGTTTTTCCACCAATAATTATGTTTGAGATCTTGGTACATCTTCGCGGCTCCCAAATGCATAGTGTAGGTGGATCGATGCGCCATCTCCAGCACCTTCCTACGAACCTCGGCCATATCTGGTACCATAATTCGGCTCTTCAACCTCAGAATGCCCTCCAAGTCACACTGAGCCCATTATCTGCAACTCCTCTCTTGGCCAAATCCATAGTGAGTGCGTAAAAAACATCCTTAGTGAAAACTTAAAAGTATACTTTGACCTAAGTCAATAAAGTGAATTAGAAATTTTATTTTTGAGCCAAAACTTGATCAATATACTTAGATTCACTCATGTTAGATATCTAGGTACCTAAATTTGAGAATACATGAGTAGATAGCAAAACTTTATGCTTAGCATTTTCATGTTTTCATGTCTATTTTGAATGAAACCGTGCTAAGTTCATATTTTGATCAAATGACATTAGTTTCACTCAAACTTGATATACATGCTTTAAATGACCATATCTTGGTATTTTGAAAGTTTGAATGAAATCTAAAAATGTCATGAAAAAGATATGATATTCTTGAAAATATCGATACTTAAATTACTACATGATTCTTGGTTTTGGATTTCATTTATCATTTCACGATATCATGTATGACTTAGTCTCTTATTCGATGTTTGGCTTTCATCCCCTGACTTGAGACATTCGCGGTTTTGAAAAAATATTTGACTTTTGATTGACTTTTCTTGCTCTTTTTGATGGATGTTAAAAGGGGGAGAAAAATATAGGTAAAGGGGAAGAAAATATAGGAAAAACATACATATAGATAGGGGGAGTTTATTTCCATAGATATACATGTTGATAGGGGGAGAAATCCCATGTATGATATCCTTTGTGCTTTAATATATATATTTTCTTAAGGATGTTTGTCATCATCAAAAAGAAGGAGATTGTTGGCTTAAGGTTTTCAACCTTGGTCTTAATCTCGGTTTTGATGATAACAAACATGGAACTAATGTTTCATTGAGAAATACTTTCAGGTTCTATATCGGCTAGCGCACGACGTCCGCGATCGGAAAAATCGGAGAAATTAGAAAATAGAAAGGACGTTGGTCGACGCGCTCGAATGCTTCAAGAAGTTAGAGTTTAGGTTTAGGGTGTCTAGATATGTTGTATATCCTTTTTATGATGCAAAAAACTCTAAAACCAAACCCGAAAACCAAACGAGTAGAAAAACCTAAGCAAAATACCAATCTGCCTGGACCAGTCTAGGTTCGGTCGACCAGTCGGTCGATCGAAGTCGGCCAAAAAGTGGCGATGTGTGCGTCGGTCGATCGGTCGGTCGACCGAACTGTGGATGAAAAGAATCGCGAGTGCATCGGTCGACCGGTCGGTCAATCGGATTGCGGATCGCTCATTTCGTGAGTCGATGGATCAGTGCGATTAAAGCATAGAAAGGCCAGCGATCGCGGGCGGTCGATCGGTCGGTTGACCGATGATCGACCGGCATGCGACTGAATGGCGTAAACGGCTAGTTTTCCGCCCATTGAGCCACCCGTTTCATTCCATTTCTTCTTGTCTATATAAATACCCAAACCCAGCCTTTCTTAAATAACTTTTGATCACTCCTAACCTTCATTGAGCCATCATTGATCAATTCAAAGCTTTAATTGAGCCATTTTTAGAGAAATCCTAGTTTGATCTTTCATTCCTTTAGTTTGCCTTCAAGCTTGATTTGATTCATCATCAAGGCATCAAGAGGATCTAGGATTCATTGTGTTGGACCTAAGTATTTGTATTGTTGTAATTTTTGATCCATTACTTTATATTTTCTTATTTACTTCTTTGTATTTGAGTTTGTAGAAGACCTTGTGTTAGGTCTTGTGTGTAAGTGGTTACCTTGGTGTAGAAGGTGTAAAGCCACTTGTGTAAACGTAGTTTACTAGGATTAGTTGAGTTGTCCCTTAGGGTTTAGGTGGAAGAGTGCTCTCGATAAGAAGACAGAGACTTCCGGGTGTGGAAGTGCCTTAGATTGAGAGTGAGACTCTTCGAGTCAAAATCCTCTATGTAAGGGAATCAATTTAATCTAGTAAACTTAGTTTGGAAATCCTATACGGGGTGCTTAGGTAGTGGAGTAGGCATTGGGGCCGAACCACTATAAATCTCTATGTTAGCATTGTTTTCTTTGTTTGTGCTTAATTGATTTATTTTTGCTTCCGCATCTAATCGATAAATTGCGATTTGCCTAAATAATATAACAAACGATTAAAACCAGAACTAGGCTAAAAGTTTAGATAACATACTATTCACCCCCCCCTCTAGTGTGCCATTTCACCATCTCATCTACATCTTGCCTCGATCCGGAAAATGGCACTAGAGAGTATAGCATTGGCACCACCTAAGTTTGATGAGAAAAATTTTGGTGTTTGGAAGAATAGGATGTATACTTTTCTTAAAACACAAAGTTTAGATCTATGGTGCATGCTAAAGAATGAATATGTTGAGCCCACCATTGACATTAATGATTGGACTTAAAATCAAATTAGACTGTTTGAATTGAATGCTAAAATAATACACTTTCTATATTGCTCATTTTCAAATGATATACTAGAAAAAGTTTTGCATTGTTCATCCGCATTCGATATTTGGGCTTGTTTAAACATGTTTTACGATTATGCAAAAACCGAGGAGCTTATTACTTTCAATGAAGGAGGTGATGACAATTGTCACACCTCTAGTCCTAATAAAGTTTTTGATCCCCAAAGCTCATGTAGTCAAAGGAACACCAAAAATCGAAAAAGAAAACATAGGTGCTTCCTTTGCCAAGAGAAGGGACACAAGAAGAAGAATTGTCCATTCTTGAAGAAGAAATCCAAAAAGAAGAATTGTGCTTCATCATCCACATCCAAATCAAGTGAAGCCACTTCTAGACATGACGATGAAGCTACATCAAACTTTTGCCTCATGGGTCTTCGAGATGAGGTAGATTCTTCATATTCTAGTCATGTTCAAAATGTTAATGATAATGATTCTAGTAGCTCAAAATCCCTTGATATGTCGTATGAAGAACTACTAGAAGAATGCAAAAAGATGTATGACTTGCTCATGAAAAAGAATAAGGAAAATAGGAAATTAAACAAGGAAAATTTAAGGCTTAGTTCTCATGTGCATGAATTAGAAAATGAAAAATTGAATACTAGCTCTTTTGATTCTTGCCATGATGCTTTAAAACTTGAAATTAAGGACTTGAAACATAGAAATGAAGAATTAGAAATTGAGAATGATGAGTTGTTAATTAAGATTTCAAAAATTAGAGATGAAAATGAGAACACGAAAAATAATGTCTATCTCAATGGTAAGGATTGTACAAATGATTTCAAATTTAAGCATGATATTTTGAGAAATGAAAATTGCTTGTTGAAATCTCAAATACAAGCTTTACACAAATCCATTAATGACTTAAAAAATGAGGTTGTTTTCTTGAGTAGGAAAACTAGTAATTTATCACATGCTTCACCTTTTAGAAATCCTAGGAAGAAAAATATTCCATCTAAGAATGTTAATGCTCATCATGTTTCTCATGCCAAACATTCTAACATTAGACCGCATGATCATAAGAATAGTAAAAAGAAAAAATTCCATGGTCATTGCTTCTGTTGTGACATGTATGAGCATGCAATTTATGATTGTGCTTTTGAAGTGAACCCTAGTGTTGTTAAGACACTTTGGGTACCTAAGCCCACTAACCCCCAAGGACCCAAAGCCATTTGGGTACCAAAAGTTTCTTATTCTCTTGTAGGGGGATCTACCACACAAGGGTGAAGAAAAATGGAATATTGAAGTTGACCTTGGATCCAAATGAGAAATTTCCAAGAGGTTGCAACTTCAAATCATCATGATGCCTAAGGCCAGTATGGAAATTGACATCTAGGTATATTTTGTATCATCTCCTTACTTTGGTTTGTTCTATTTAAGTTGGAGTTATGATACATATTTAATTTGAGTTGTTTTTCCCGCTCTTGTTAAGAGTCCTTTGGAAAATGTTTTTGATTTTTTTTAAATTTCCGATCTCTTAGGAGACCTATGTAGCCTGTAATGAGCTCATGCGACCTTGCGGTTTTAAATAATAGGCTAATTGTGGCCTTTCGGTTTTCAACCAATAAGAAGGGTTGGAGATCTAATCTTTTAAATATTTCATATTTTGAGATCTCTTGATTCATTTCGAATTCACGATAATTTATTTTGAAACGTATTTCAAACTATTTAGCAAAGTGGACTTTGAAAATGATACTTGATTCTTCTTTTTGCTATTTGGTTTGGGTTGCTTGCTAGTAGCTTTAGGTTCATTAATTCTACTAATGAAGTCTACTTGCAAGTTGAGAATGTCAATGGAAGGCTATGCTTTCTAAAAGAAAATGGAAAAGGAAATGAAAAGTTTGGGAAATTTTTTAGGAATGAGGTATGAGTTTGATTTTGCAAAAATATTAGCATAATATTTGAATACCTATGCTTAAATGATTTCTCCATGCTCATGATTGATTATGTATGATACATATTTGAATTTTCATTAGTAGGAAAAATCTTGAAAACTTAGCTCATTTCATGATATCATGATATTTATGAAATCGGACTAGGTTGATATTTTTCTTTAGAGACTTCATTTTAAGTTGAAAATTGGATGAACATGTTTAGGTGTGTTAATGATTGGTTGTCATGTGCTTAAGATTGAAAATTCTTGAGAAATTGAGCAAAATGATAACTAGTTCATTTTAGAGGACTTAAGCTTGGAAAAGTTTGACCCAAGTTAACAAATTGACTTGGACACTTCATTTTTAGTCCAAACTTCATAAACATGTTTAGAAATAGGTATGACATGTTTTCATGCACTTAGAATGAAAAAATTCATATGGATATGGATAAAATGACATAGAGGCAATTTCATGACAATCTCTTTTGAACCAAGTTGACCTAAGTCAATAAATTGACTTAGAGGTCTCATTTTCAATCCATATTTGAGAAACATGTTTAGATTTACTCATGTTAGGTGTCCATAGGTTTATGTTTGAAAAATCATGAGTAAATGATTGTTGGTTGAAATGACACACTAGAGGAGGGGTGAATAGTATGTTAATCTATTAATTTGTCTAACTTCGATTTTAATCGTTTCTTGATTAGTTAGGCTAAGCACGATATTTATAGCATGCGGAAGCAATAAATACAGAGCAATAAGCACAAGCAAATGACAATGCAAACACGAGTGTTTATAGTGGTTCAGCCAACCGCATACTCCACTTCCCTGGCTCCACACCAAGGATTTCTAATTAACTACTTTATAGAACTTGTGTTTTCCTTTGAATACAACTGAGGACATAATTCTCACCTCTTTGAGAACTCCTCAAACCTATTCACCTAGGCAAAACACAAATCTCCAAAGGCTAACCCTAAGTGTTTCTCTAGCACACCTAGCAAGCTATTACATGTGAAAACATATTTAAAATAACTTCAAATACAATGAAAAAGAGCTAGAAATTTAAGAGAGAAACCAATGCTCTTTTCCCAAACCTTCAAGCCTTCAACTTGCCAGTAGATGAGCTTGAGTGGTAGCAGAGTTGAGGAGCAGCGGAGACTTGAAGAACAACGTTAAAAAGGAAGAGCAGAGCGCGCAGCAATCGATCTCTTTAAAGACTTGAATCACGTATTAAAAATTGCTTAATAATATTTCCAAGAAGATTTTAAGAAGGTAGGTGAGGGTATTTATAACCCCTCAGCTGAACGGCGACTCAACGGGTAGAAAAATAGCTGTTAAAACCATTCGATCGCATGTCGGTCGATCGACCGATGGACCTCCCAGCTACCGCTGGCTTTCTGTCTATTTTTGCACTGTTCGATCGACCGACGGGTCGACCGAGTGAGTCGCAGCTTAGTCAATCCCAAATCCAGTCGACTGAATCGATCGATCGATGCAATGAAGCCAGAAATTCAACTTACGATTTTTTATCCGATCGACCAACCGGTCAACCGATGCAGTGAAGGCTAGTCGCACAATCTGTGATTTGCGATCTGGTCAACCGATCGATCGACCAATGAGCCTTCTGTCTATTTTTAGCTACGGTCGGTCGATCGACGTAGCCTTTCGCCAAGGCTTCACCAATTTTGGTCGACCGATAGGTTGACCGAATGGCTACTTGTCACACCCAGACTGAGGGTAGTGTGACTGGCCAGGGCCCACATCCTGCCCTGTAGCCTACTGTCTACACTGACATCATGAAACCAAAACATATCGACTGAAAAAACTTAATATACTTTATAAAATGTTTGCAAGTCACAATGTATAAGTTTTTCAAAACAAGAAGAAACATCAACGTCAAATCCGAATGGTCAAATATCAAGTTTTACAATTCTTTTCAATTACAACCGTCAGTGCAGAAATAAAACCAATATAACTAGGACTAGTCTAAAACTCATGGATGCCGCTACGAGATATGGCACCGCCTCTGCCCTCCAGCTGCACCATGTCGACACCAAGCTACTGCTCATGCTCTGCAAAAATAGAAATAAACTGTGAGTCCACCTGGGACTTAGTGAGTGGCTCAATTGAATGTCCACTTAAGCCTCAGTCATGTATATGTATATATTACAAGGCAATAAAGGAAAATACAAGGAGGTAAGGTGTGTTTCAAATGCAGCTACCGACCCTCAACGAATCCATGAGTATCCATTGTACATGATAACCTGCCACCTTGGCTTATCACGCCTCTAGCATCCGGCCCTTGGGCCTACTCATAGCAATATATATATCCCGACTACAGCCGTCTCTACCATATTAGGTAGTATCATACTGACCATCGGCCACATCATCTCAAGATGCAAGCAAACAATCCCGGGCCGTCGACTTGGTCACTAGTCTCCGAACACTGTCTGGGGTAAGGATAGCTAGTCCCACCCAACTGGGGTCTGGCACCTAGCGGGCCTGCTGGCGCACCTCTAGACCCAACTGGCCGAGCTGAGCATTGGTCATTTCCGACCTCCTCGCTCCTCGGCAGACCATCTCAAGGACATTACACATTCAATATCCTAGGGTTTCCATATATATATATATATATATATATATATGTATTTATATACCTCGGGCCTTTGCCCGTATCTAGCCATGTCCGGCTACCGGGTCAACAATTCATGCTGCCCCTTTTAGTATATGTGCACCTACTATCTCTAAGTTTCCAAAAATATACAAGCAGTCATAGAAGTGCTATAGTCTCATATCTAAGTTTTCATAAATGTGCTATGAACATCTAGTGGCACCTTATATGTTAACTAGCCTTTTACACTGTCTTAGGTGAGAATTTCCATGAGTCAACCTTGGAATACCATCCAAGAACATTTAGGGCAGCATGCATAATTTAAAGAAAAATGCTCAAATATTACATCATTCATCATATATAACCATATTGCACATACCTAATAATTCTTATACTACCTTAGGAATATTAGCTCAATAAGGAGCAACTATCTAGCATGGCAAGGTAGTAATAAATTTAAATAACATGTATGAGTTATAAAACATGGTAACATTGTCAACATCCAAGTTTAAGGATCAAACGCTAAGTATGGTTACAATCTAGCATTTTTACAATTCAAATCAATTAAGCTACTTGGTAAGTTTGATGCTCTTCCCAAGTATTGTCATATCCCTATGTGTGATCCCTAAGATCATGAAATTTCCATCTAAGGCAAGTCTCTCCTCCTCTCCCCAACCTTGGCCGAACCATGAGCAAGGGAAACCTTGCTCGGCCAAGGTCCTTGGGTAGGGAAAGATGGAAGAGACTTTAGCTATACCTTGTCTCTTCAATTCCACATACTTCTTAAATACCAAGGATCAACCTATCCTTCCCCTCACCCTTGGCCGAACCCTCTCCATGAATCTTAGGGTTCATTCGGCCACTTCAAGGGGCTTTAAAGGGGACATGCTTCATATTACGTGAGGAGTTCAAAGGACTACATCAAAACAGCGGTATAAGGGCATCTAAGGGCCTTCTCGCTGTCAAGGGAATCGGAGAAAATTTTGGCATGACCTTTCCCCTTTTCCCATGACTCGGCAGCTCCAAAAATACATAGATTGGCGATTAAAATAACGAGATCTGAGAAGAAACATCATAAAATAGTGAGTACATATCGTTGATATCATGGATCGTTGGGAAAAATCGTGAGAACTCGACCTATCATCTAGGGTTTGGCCACCCGCCTCCCCCAAACTGTTAAAGCCTTAACCACTCACCTAGATCGCCAAGAAATAAGGATCGGGTGACGACAACTTGAGAATTTCTGGCGACGAAGCGAATTCCGGATCGATCCAAGCCCAAGCCCCCTCCTTGCTCCTTCTCCTCTTTCTCCCTTGCGGCCTTGTGCGACTCAATGGTTGAGTCGCACGGCTGCCATATGGGGGGGTTTTATCCCCTCAACCATCTTTCCAAAGATGGTTTCAAGGCTCACTTAAGTCATACTCGGAACTCGACTAAACCCGAACTCGACTCGGGTTCTGACCTAACCCATAACATGACTCGAGTTAACTTAATTTAAGGTATGATTTTATAAAAGGAAAGTTAATTATCCAAATAGTCTTCATGATTCATTAGCCGAGTCATACCTTTTCACTCGAGGCGATCCTGAGGCTTGACTCGACTACCCTCGGGTCTGACGCGCTGCACCAAAAGAGATTTTTTTTATATTAGGAAACTTTTTTCGGGTCATACACTACTGCCATTTTTTGGCTTCATTCGGTCGATGGACCGATCGACTGAATAGGCTACTGCCAAAATTTTGCCTTGTTTGGTCGACCGATCGGTCGACCGAACTCAGGCTGAGGCTGAATTTTGCTTTGAATTTTTTACATGCTTTTTTATGGGTTTAGTTACCAAGTTTTAACTTGGATAACTTTACAATTTGGCTTGGGATAAGATCATCCTAAGGGTATATTACATGATTGCTACTTGATCTAAACCCGAGCCTTTCTTTGACGTTTTCTTCTTTCATTTCTTCAACAGTCTTTTCTTTCGTTTCGTTTGAACGAACTTCGCATGCTTATCGCAACCTCAACCTGAACTCAAAACTTCACACATAGATTAAATACTTGTTTGTTATCATCGAAATAAGGATCAAGGCTTAAGAGAAACCCTTAAGCCAACAATCTCCACCTTTTTGATGATGACAAACATGACATGGAATTTTTAAGAAACATTATGCATATTTCTTGTGAATTTGAGATAAGGCATATATGCATATTTCCTAATTCTCCCCCTTTTGTCATCCATCAAAAATATCAAGCATAATAAGCATACATAAAGAAAATATCGCTTACATCACTAATTATCAATCATAGCCAACCAAATACATATAAAGTTAGTTATGAAGCACATGTTCATAAGATAAATAGCATCAATACATCAAAGATGACTATTCGCCCTCAGGTGGTGGAGGAGATGGTAGATGTGACTGATAATATTGCCACATCTCATCCACTCTTCCATACATTTCATCAACTTGACGATCATACTCATCGATGCGCCGGCCATGGTCACTGATCATGATACCATACTCATCCATCTGATAGTCGAAATCGTCTATGCGAGTTGTTGTTCGTTTGTTCCATTCCACCTGATCGATGTGAAACTGAGCAAAGCGATGCTCCAGATCACCTACTCGCCCAATGGAAGTGTTGGATGATGAACTCTCACCAGCATCGCCCTCGTCCATGCCTATGTCATGCTCGGTCTCCTCCATGGGTTCTCCTCGCAATCTTTTGCCGCGTTGATTTTCAAAGATCTTCATTCGGCTAAGAGAGGAAGAATCTATGGCCTTGGGTATGGGCTCAATTTCAAATCTAGACCTATTTACCCCAGCTTCATATTTGAAGTGAGAAATTACTGAGGCATATGGTAAGGCTTGTTTTTTCGAGGCGTGAACTTCAGCTATATACCTAAGTATGAGATCAGGGACATCTATAGGAATGCGAGACATGGCAAAGAAGAGTACCCTAGAACTCATAGTAGTGACCTCATCATAATGACCTGCTCTAGGAAGGATATTATACGAAATGATAAGATGCATAATCCTGGCAGTGGTTGACAGTTTTATGCTTTGAGTAGGGATCATTCCCTGATAACCCTCAGGACAAATGGCTAATACAACTTCATGAGTAGGAAAATCATCATGAAAATGATGTGTAGACATCTTATAAATTGGTCTTCCTACTAGAGGAAACCCAAATGTATCTTTAATGTGGGATTCAGTGATTACTATGGATTTTCCTAGGATTTCGGACCAAAGAATTAATTCATCACCATACCTTGCCTTTTCTATCACAAGGTTGGAGAAAAAGGCTTTTATCAAGATGGGGCAAACATGTACTTGCTTTTCTAGAAACTCTACCCATCCCATGCTAACAAGTTTGCTTCTAATGTCAAATTGTTCTAAGTCATCTCAATTGACTGGACGTGCCTGCAGGATAGCTCTATCTACAAACTTAGCAGTTTATTTCTTGCCTAAAGCGGTCAATAGGTTATCGGGTAAGGTTGGGAGTTTAGTCTTGGGTGCCATTCTGCAAGATAATTATGATGATGATGTAGATGATTAGCTTTAGATGAGAGATGCATGCTTTTAACGCAAATAATTTTTTTTTTTTTTTTTTTTTTAAGATCTGCATAGATTCATAGAAGGCCAAAATTTTTTTATCATTAAATTTCAAAATAAAAAATAAACAAAACAAAAAAATCAAAATCAAAAAGTAAGATTGAATAAAACGATCCATAAATGAAAAGAGCATACATTTTTAAAAAAACTTGTTTTGGCTAGATGAGGATGAGTAACATTTTTCTATTTGACCAATACAAAATTCTTTTAAGAAGGGCAAAATGAATGTTGAGAAAAGCTCATGAAGGAAAGCAAGAGAGAACTAGTTATTGACTAATTTTTTTGTTAAAAAGTAAATGTTGAATCATTTGAAGAAGATATGAGATATTTTGATTTTTTTTAAAAAAACTTATTTTTGCAGTAAACATGCCAAAGAGAAGTTATCGTCCAAGTAAAGTAAGCATGAATCACCTTTTTATGTATGAATAAAGACACATTAAGAGAATAAGAGATGAAGAAACCATGTTTTTGAGTATAACCTCATGAATGATGGATAAGGATCAAGCTTTTTTACCTTGGAAGGGAACTTGGAGAGGAAATAGAAAGCCTAGAAGATGGGAAGAGAGGTTTTGGCAGTCGGTCGAATGGGCAAGGAAGCCTTAGTTTCGGGCTTGAAAACTTGATTTGAACGGTCAGGATTGAATCTGGCGAAAAAATGGGCGTACCAGATCGATTTCCGCCTGCCGGTCGATCGGGCGGTCGTAGGCCGATCGACCGCTCGATCTGCCATGGGTTTTTAACTCTTTAAAGAAAAATTATTTTTGAAAGGTATGTGCTTTTAAATTTTGTGAAATTTTTTCTACATGGACTAGACTTTATGAGGATTCCAAAAAGTCAAGAATCACTAAAAAATGATATCTCTATAATTTTCTAGAAATTTTACAATATCTCAGTGACATTTTTGAAAATATGAGTAATTTATCCACCGATTTCAGATTTTGTTCAAACTTTCTAGATATCAAGATATAATCATTTAAAACTTGTTTATCAAGTTTGAAGTGAAAATAATGTCGATTAATCAAGATATGAACTTAGCACGATTTCATTCAAAGTATGCTTGAAACCATAAAAGTGCTAAGTATCTAACTTTGCTATCTACTCATGTTTTCTCTATCTTAGGCACTTGGACATCTAACATGAGTGAATCTAAACATGTCTGTCAAGTTTCTACTTAAAATGAAGTCTTTAAGAAGAAATTTACCTAGGACATATTTCTTTCAAACAAACTTTCATGAAATTTTTTAAGTATCAAAATTTTATCTACTCATGATATTTCAATCAGTTTTTAAGAAAAATTATTCGTGAGCATAGAGAAATTATTTAATCAAGAAAATAGAGGTGTTATGCAAGAATTTAACCAAAATGAAACTCATACCTCATTTCTTGAGACATTCCAAAATTTCTACTTTCTTTCATTTTCCTTTAGCTTTCCAACTTTTAACACTTTCTCAACTTGCAAGATGGCTTCATTAGTATCATAATGAAATTATATACCAACTAGCAAGCTAACATACTAAATAACAAAGGGTTAATACAAAGTTTCATTTAAAGATTTTAACCTATGCTAGATAGTAGAGATTTAGTTTAAAAAGTTTTTAAAATGAATTAAAGAGATCTCAAAATGTAAAGTTTTTGAAGAATAAGATCTCCAACCCTTCCTATTGGTTGAAAACCGAAATGCTACAATGAGCCTACGATTTAGAACCGCTTGGTCGCTTAGGCCCATTACATGCCACATAGGTCTCCGAAGAGACCAGGAAATCAAAATCAATAATTATTTTATAAAACAAATCGAGAGCGCGAAGATCAACTAGAATTGAGCATAGTATCATAGTCTTCAACTAAGGTAAAACAATGCAAGTTAGAAGATGATATCAAAATAGTTTTGATGCCAACTTTACCTAAGGTATCTAGTCTAGATGAAGACTTTGAAGTTGCAACCATGTAGGGATCCCTCATTCAACTTCAATTCTTCAATCTCCTTTACCCTTGTGTGGTAGCTCCCCCTATCAAAGAACATGAGGCTTTTGGTACCCAAATGGCTTTGGGTCCTTGGGAGTTAGTTGGCCTAGGTATCCAAAGTGTCTTAGCAACACTTGAATTCTTCTTAAAAGCGCAATCATAAATGGCATGCCCGTAAACACCACAACAAAAGCAATGTCCATTAAATCTCTTATTTTCATTATTCTTATGGACATGAGGTCTAATGTTAGAATGTTTAGCATGAAAACCATGATGAGCATGAGCATTCTTAGTGGAAACATTTTTCTTTTGAGGTTTCCTAAATGAGACATTTTGATTTTTAGAATTAAGAGAAGAAGTATTAACTTTCCTACTCAAAATCAATATCTCATTTTTCAAATCATTCATAGATTTATGCAAAGCATGCAAATGAGTTTTCAACATGTTATTTTCATTCTTTAACATGTCATTTTAGTTTTTCAAATACTTAGTGTCAATACTTAAATGAGACACTAATTTTTAGCTTCTCATTTTCTAGTTTAGCATCATGTAAATGAGAGCAAAGAGTCAAGTTTTCTTTCTTTAATTTTTTATTTTATTTATCCTTTTTAACCATCAAGGCATACATAATTTTACATTCATCTAATAATTCATCACAAAGAAGATCCGAGGAACTAGATGAATTAGATATATGATTATGATTATCATGACTAGAAGAAGAGCATATCTCCTCATCAACGTTCATGATGTTAGCTTCGTGATCATGGTGTGAGGATGCTTCACTTGATGCACGTGAGTGAGTGGAAGCATTTGACCTCCATTTTGCCTTGTTCTTCATACTAGAGCAATTATTCTTCACGTGCCATTTCTCATTCCATAGGTGACATATCACCTTTCTCTTTCGACTCTTTGTACTTCTTTGGCTAGATATATTATTAGCTTCAAGAACTTCATTAGATATAGGAGTATGATAATTGTCATCATCTCCTTCATTTAGAGTAACAAGTTCTTCAATTTTAGCATAATCATAAAGCATGTTCAAAGTAGCCCAAATATCATATGCCGAAGTACAATGCATAATTTTTTCAAAAATGTTATTTTCCAAAGAATAGTATATGCAATTTGTTGCCTTAGCATTTAATTCAAACTTATTAATTTGTTCTTGGGTCCATGAATCCATATTTTCCTTAGGTTCAATATATTTGATTTTTACCATGTTGCAAACACCTAAACCTTGAGTATTTAGAAAGGTGTATATCCTAGACTTCCAAAGACCAAAGTTCGATTCATCGAACCTAGGAGATATAGACGCAACCAATTCTAGTGTCATTTTCCCGATCGAGGCTAGATGTAGAGGAGACGGTGAAATCTCAATCTACGACCCGCTCTGATATCAATTGTTGGTTGAAATGACACACTAGAGGGGGGGTGAATAGTGTGTTAATCTATTAATTTGCCTAACTTCGATTTTTATCGTTTCTTTATTAGTTAGGCTAAGCACGATATTTATGGCACGCGGAAGCAATAAATACAGAGCAATAAGCACAAGCAATTAACAATGCTAACACGAGTATTTGTAGTGGTTCGGCCAACCGCCTACTGCACCATCCTGGCTCCACACAAAGGATTTCTATCCAACTACTTTATAAAACTTGTGTTTTCCTTTGAATACAACTGAGGACACAATTCTCAGCTCTTTGAGAACTCCTCAAACCTATTCACCTAGGCAAAACACAAATCTACAAAGGCTAACCCTAAGTGTTTCTCTATCACACCTAGCAAGCTATTATAGGTGAAAACAGATTTAAAATAACTTCAAATACAATGAAAAAAAGCTAGGAATTTATGAGAGAAACCAATGCTCTTTTCCCAAGCCTTCAAGCCTTCAACTTGCCAGTAGATGGGCTTGAGTGGTAGATGAGTTGAGGAGTAGCGGGCGCTTGGAGAAGAACGTTAAAAAGGAAGAGCAGAGCGTGTAGTAATCGATCTCTTTAAAGGCTTGAATCACTTCTTAAAAATTGGTCAATAATATTTCCAAGAAGATTTTAAGAAGGTATGGGAGGGGTATTTATAACCCTTCAGCTGAACAGCGACTCGACGGGTAGAAAAATAGCCATTACAACCGTTCGGTCGCATGTCGGTCGATCGTCGATCGACTGATCGATCGACTACCCATCGACCGCTGGCTCTTTGTCTATTTTTGCACTATTCGGTCGACCGACGGGTCGACCGAATGTGTCACAGCTTAGTCAATCCCAAATCTGGTCGACTGAATCGATCGACCGATGTAGTGATGCCAGAAATGCGACCTGCAATTTTTGATCCGGTCGACCGATGCAGTGAAGGCTAGTCGCGCGATCTGTGATTTGCGATATGGTCGACCGATGAGCCTTCTGTCTAGTTTTAGCTTCGGTCGGTCAACCGATGTAGCCTTTCGCCAAGACTTCACCAACTTCGGTCGACCGAATGGCTACTGCCATTTTTTTGGCTTCATTCAGTCGACCGAATAGGCTACTGCCAAAATTCTGCTTTGTTCCTTCGGCAGATCGGTCGACCGAACTCAAGCTGAGGCTGAATTTTGCTTTGAATTTTTTACATGCTTTTTTATGGGTTTAGTTACCAAGTTTTAACTTGGATAAGTTTACAATTTGGCTTGGGATAAGATCATCCTAAGGGTATATTACATTATTTCCACTTGATCTAAACCCGAGCCTTTCTTTGAAGTTTTCTTCTTTCGTTTCTTCAACGGTCTTTTCTTTCGTTTCATTTGAACGAACTTCGCATGGTTGTTGCAACCTCAACCTGAAATCAAAACTTCACACATAGATTAAATACTTATTTGTTATCATAAAAATAAGGATCAAGGCTTGAGAGAAACCCTTAAGCCTACAATGATAGGATTGAAACTTAGCAAGTTTCATGATAACTAGCTTAGTTTTGAATGAAAATATGCTAGGTTGATATCTTAACGTAAGGACATAATTTTTATCTCAAACTTGACATACACTCCTTACATGACCATTATGTAGTGTTATAAAAGTTTGAATAAAAACTGAGCATGTTTTGAAAAATGACCGAAATTACAAAATTGTCATTAAAATTTCAGCATTTTCAGTTATTTCTAGAAAAATATAGAAAAACCATTTTTAGATGATTCTTGAAACTGCACTTTCATTGAAAAATTTAGTTTGTTGTGTAAAAATTTCAAAATTTTTTATCAAGAATCTGAATTATAGTAGAATTTTGAAGTTGGATTTTGGAAACATAAAGTATTACTTACTTGAAATACTTATTTTTCCGATACTTTAATTTTTCTTCAAAAACATCAAATGAAAACTCATGTATATCATTTTGATTCCATTTCTAATATCATTCACACCATTACTTGAGAAAAATTATTTCTAGGAATGATTTTGATATCTTGAATGATAGCTAGAAATATTCATTTTTTCATTGAAATCAATATAGGATGAAAAATGAACTTAGAAAATTCATTTTGTGTTCAAACTTGACACATGCATTTCAAATGACCATTCAGCAATATTTGGAAAGCTTGAATAAAAAATGATAACTTTCGGAAAAACACCTAAAATTAACGAAAATAACCTTGGAATTTCAAGAATTTTATGAATTTATAGGAATTTGATTCTTGACTAATTCTTGAACCTGTAGAGTCCTTGAAAAATCTTGTTTATCTAGTTAAAGTTTCAATTTTTTTTGTCAAAAATATGATTTTGTATGGATTTAAAAAGTTTGATTTTTGAAAAGTTAAAAGTATACTTTGACCTAAGTCAACAAAGTGACTTAGAAATTTTATTTTAAGCCCAAACTTGATCAACATACTTAGATTCACTCATGTTAGATATCTAGATACCTAAATTTGAGAATACATGAGTAGATAGCAAAACTTTATGCTTAGCATTTTTATGTTTTCATGTCTATTTTGAATGAAACCGTGCTAAGTTCATATTTTGATCAAATGACATTAGTTTCACCTCAAACTTAATATACATGCTTTAAATGACCATATCTTGGTATTTTGAAAGTTTGAATGAAATATAAAAATGACATGAAAAAGATATGATATTCTTGAAAATATCGATACTTAAGTTACTACATGATCATTGGTTTTGGATTTCATTCACTACTAGAAATTGAGTCTTCAACAACGGCCGCTCAAGCCGTTGCTATTTGCAACGACATTCTTACGAGCGCCCAAGTCGTTGTAGACATTCTTACGGCTTTCTAACGGACATGCGAGCCGTTGCTGATAATTTTAATTATCAGCAACGGTTTGCTAACGGACAAGTGAGCCGTTGTTGATGATAACTTATCAGCAACGCCTTTCTAACGTGCGAGTGAGCTGTTGCTGATAATTTTATATAGGTCACAGATCGCGCCCGCCCCTTCTTCCTCCCGCTGCTACCGCCGCCTCCTCCTCCCGCCTCTCATTACCGCTGTCGAGGCCGACGTCGTCGAGCTGCCGCTGCCGACGCTGCCTTCCATCCTCGACCGCCGATTTCAGGTATTCCTCGCCGCTCGGCCTTCTCTTGTCGTTGCGGCCGGCGGGAAATCTGACCGAAACCCTATTTTTAGGGTTTTGGTCGGCGGCGGACGATCGATGGCCGCCGCCGGAGCTTGTACAGTGTCCGAACTCCGGCGCCGTAAATCGTAGTTTTAGATTTATTTATTTATCTTTTTATTTGTTAATTGATTATTTAATTAATTGTTTAATTTGTTAGATTAATTTTTAGGGTTTAGATTAATTTTTATAGTTTATATTATTTTTTAGTTTAATTTAGTTAGATTAATATTTAATAATGGTAGGTTAATTATTTAAATTAATGAAAAATGATGTAGATTAATATTAATTAATTAGTTAAAATATTGTTAATTAGTCCAAAGTTGTCCTTAGTGGACTCGCATCGGAATTGTCCACTTCGGACGCGCGCCGAAATAGTTCATTTTGGACTCTCGCCGAAATCGTCTAATTTGGACTCATGTCGGAATTGTCCAATATGGACTCGAACTGACTCGAAATATTTAGAAAATAATCATCCATCCGACAAGTTGATATGTTTCACGTACGCATCGATGAGTCGGATATGATTTAGCAAAACCTTAGATCCGTTCGGGGATTGTATGTTCGTGTAAAAGAAGTAGATGATCTTTTATACGACGTACAATTCTTGAATTATCCCTGATTGGATAATTTGGGAATATTGTTATTTGTACTGCACTTACGTTTTTCTTTTAATCGTTAACTAATTATTCTAAATTTCGGTAGCATCTCTCTTGTTCTCCGATACGTGCCCAGATGATATGCATATTCGGAGAACTGTAGGGAGATGCTGCCAAAATTTAGAATGAAGTTAGCGGTTAAAATAAGTACTTAGTGCAATATAAATAACATAAATCCTGAATGGAATAGGACAATCTCACCTAAAGGCATTAACCAAAGAAATTGTCATTGATTGACAGAATCATGTCGGCTGATCGAAGTTGGATGTATCGACGTCTTGATCGTGGAGCTTTAACGAATGAATTTTGATTAGGCGTAACATACTTCCTAAATTTTGCCTATTCGAATCAGAATTTTGTTATCATCGGTGATCAAATCCAATGTCCGTGCCGCATTTGTTTGAATGGACGATTTTTGGATCGGGAGACTATCACTCTGCATCTATATAGCAAAGGATTTGCACCAAGTTATTTTCTATGGACTTATCACGGGGAGTCACGTGAAGTCGAGTAATCCTGTTGTTCAGACATATGATGAATCTTCCTCTGCTGGTGCTTCTTCATCTAGTCAATCTAATCCCTATAGAACTATGATACTTGATAGTCTTGGGGGTCAATTCCACCTGAATGATAATGTTGATCGGCCAGTTCTTCTGACATCAGTCTCACCAGATACTACAACGGTTGATATCACACAAGTACAAACTGCGGTAGAGATTGAATTACCAAATAAAGAAGCTACAGAATTTTACGAGATGTTGAAAGCTGCCGATGAACCTTTGTATGAGAATTATCCTAAATACACTAGGTTTTCAGCAATGACACATCTCCTAAACATCAAGGCCGATTGTAATATCAGCGGGGTTGCGTATGATCGGATTACAGGATTGATTAATGGAATACTGCCTACTGATAACAAGTTTGAGCCAACTTTTAATAAGACTAAAAAGCTAATGAGAAAATTGGGGCTTGGGTACGAAAAAATACACGCGTGCCAAAATAACTGCATTTTATATTATAAAGAAAATATGCAGTTGGATAAATGCCCTGTATGTCAACATCCTCGTTACAAGGAGAAGAAATCGGTCCGACAGAAAAATATTCCGTTTAAGGTGCTTCGATATTTTCCACTAACACCGAGGCTTCAAAGATTATTCATGTCGGAAAAGACAGCCCCCTACATGAGTTGGCATGCAAGAAGTCGTGATGATACAGTAATGACTCATCCATCCGACAGTGAAGCATGGAAATATTTGAATACATATTATCCTTCATTTGCTAGGGATACTAGAAATATAAGATTGGGATTGTGCACAGATGGTTTTAATCTGTTTGGACATTCTGCAACGCCTTATTCAGTTTGGCCAGTGTTGCTGACAGTTTATAATTTACCACCGTCAATGTGTATGCAAGATGAATTTATTTATCTTTCGATGATTATTCCGGGTCCAAAGGGTCCGCGAAAAGAAATTGACATATTTCTCAGACCCTTGATAGATGAATTGAAAACATTGTGGGTCCGGCTGACAGTTTCTAGGAATGCGGCTAGAAATCGCATGTCGGGGGGAGCAGCGCGTCACACCGGCGGCTCTACTGCATTTGTAGTGCACGCGAATCGTATGATAAGTATACATTTTAATTATATATTTTATTTGTTACTATGTGTACTAATTAATGTATTATGTTTTGTAAATGTAGACGACGGTGTCGGATGACGGGACTGTCCAGCGACCCTCCCCGATGGCGGTGTTTGAGCGGACTCACCGTCGAGCACATGGGACGGGGGAGTACATCGACAACTGCGCTGCATACATTATGGTAACTATATATTTGTTTAAATTATTCATTATATATTTATAATTTAAGTTTTATAATAAATATTAAACAAAAAATCAAACTCGAGTAGGAGACCTACAGCCAGACGGTGGTGCTGTGCGGGAGCACCCCCGAGGACTTTGACGCAGCAACATGGGTCGAGGCCGCAGGTGGCTGGGACCTTGGCCGCGTATATGGTTTGCAGATAGTGGTCATGCGCGAGCCGTGCTAGGGCCACTTGGGGCACCGACCCCTCCGGTCGCTGGTGAGCGGCCGTCCACCTCCAGATCCAATTATGATCATAGTAGCAGAATGAGGACTCTAGAGGACACGATCCGCGTCAGACTGAGATGATGGAGCGCTAGAGTCAAATGATGGCGGAGATGCATGCTATGCTACGCAACATGTCAGGTCATCCCGAAGCAGGCATCTATTCGGCATCATCTCATCCATCGTCCTCGAGTCAGTCCACGCCGGTGTACACTCAAGCACTCCAGACCCCGCAAAATGATCCAGGCCTTCCTCCATCGTCATTGTGAGAGTTTTTTTATATTGACTTTGTTACTGAGATATTATACTTGTTTAATTTATTTTGTTTGGATATTGATACTTCAATTTTGCATTTGAATAGTTTTTATACTATTGTGGATAATTATAAATATAAATATAATTGTTTTGATGTATATCTTGGTGTTTTTGTGATGTGTAAATGAATGTGTGTATGAGTGTATGGGTGTGTGAGTTATGTATCAGATAATGTATCAATGTATCAATGGAAATTTGAAATTTTAATTTTTTTCGTTTCCAGGTTCACATCATCAGCAACGGCTTTTCCACGGTCGTCCGTGTGAAAGTCGTTGCTAAAAGTTTATCGAAAGCCGTTGCTGATGGCCTACAGCAACGGCTTAGCAACGGTCTTTTACTAACGGCGTTGCTACGGACTCACCAACCGTTGCTATTAATGTTTTCAGCAACGGCTCCATGTCCGTGGAAAAACGGTTGCTGATAATATGATTAGCAACGGCCCGAGCGGCCATTGCTAAGCCGTTGCTAAGTTATCAGCAACGCGCTTTTCTGCCATGACTCCGTTGCAATGGGTAGGGCCGTTGCAAGCCGTTGCTGATGGTTTTTCAGCAACGGCCCAAAAACGGCTAGAGCCGTTGCTAATGCCCATTTTTCTAGTAGTGATTTATCATTTCACAATATCATGTATGACTTAGTCTCTTATTCGATGTTTTGCTTTCATCCCCTGCCTTGAGACTTTCGCGGTTTTCAAAAAATCTTTGACTTTTGATTGACTTTTCTTGCTCTTTTTGATGGATGTCAAAAGAGGAAGAAAAATATAGGTAAAGGAGAAGAAAATATAGGAAAAACATGCATATAGATAGGGTTGAGTTTATTTCCATAGATATGCATGTTGATAGGGGGAGAAATCCTATGTATGATATCCTTTGTGCTTTAATATATATATTTTCTTAAGGATGTTTGTCATCATCAAAAAGGGAGAGATTGTTGGCTAAAGGTTTTCAACCTTGGTCTCAATCTCGATTTCGATGATAACAAACATGGAACTAATATTTCATTATGAAATACTTTCAGGTTCCATATCGGCTAACGCACGACGTCCGCTATCAAAAAAATCAGAGAAATCGGAAAATCGGAAGGACGTTGGTCGACGCGCTCGAATTCTTCAAGAAGTTAAAGTTCAGGTTTAGGGTGTCTAGATATGTTGTATAACCTCTTTATGATGCAAAGAACCCTAAAACCAAACCCGAAACCCAAACGAGTAGAAAAACCCAAGCAAAATACCAATCTGCCTAGTCCAGTCTACGTTTGGTCAACCGAATGCTGCCAAAAACTGGCAGCAGGCAATTTTGTCGACCGGCCGATCGACCAAAGTGGGCCGAAAAGTGGCAGTGTGTGCCTCGGTCGACCAGTCGGTTGACCGAACTACGGATGAAAAGAATCGCGAGTGCATCGGTCGACCGGATTGCGGATCGCTCATCTCTCAACTCTGGCGGTCAACCGATTAGTGTGATTAAAGCACAGAAAGGCCAGCGGTCGTGGGTGGTCGATCGGTCGGTCGACCGACGATCGACCGACATGCGACTGAATGGTGGGAACGGCTAGTTTTCCGCCCGTTGAGCCACCCATTTCATTCCATTTCTTCTTGGCTCTATAAATACCCAAACCCAGCCTTCCTTAAACAACTTTTGATTACTCCTAACCTTCATTGAGCCATCATTGATCAATTCAAAACTTTCATTGAACCATTTTTAGAGAAATCCTAGTTTGATCTTTCAATCCTTTAGTTTGTCTTCAAGCTTGATTTGATTCATCATCAAGGCATCAAGACGAGCTAGGATTCATTGTGTTGGAGCTAAGTATTTGTATTGTTGTAATTTTTGCTCCATTACTTTATATTTTCTTGTTTACTTTTTTGTATTTGAGTTTATAGAATACCTTGTGTTAGGTCTTGTGTGTAAGTGGTTACCTTGGTGTAGAAGGTGTAGAGCCACTTGTGTAAACGTAGTTTACTAGGATCAGTTGAGTTGTCCCTTAGGGTTGTGGTGGAAGAGTGCTCTCGGTAAGAAGGCGGAGACTTCTGGGTGTGAAAGTGCAATAGATTGAGAGTGAGACTCTTCGAGTCAAAGTCCTCTATGTAAGGGAATCAATTTAATATAGTAAACTTAGCTTGGAAATCCTAAGTGGGGTGCTTAGGTAGTGGAGTAGGCATTGGGGCCGAACCATTATAAATCTCTGTGTTAGCATTGTTTTCTTTGTTTGTGCTTAATTGATTTATTTTTGCTTCCGCATCTAATCGATAAATTGTGATTTGCCTAAATAATCTAACAAATAATTAAAATCAGAATTAGACAAAAAGTTTAGATAAACACACTATTCACCCCCCCCCTCTAGTGTGCCATTTCACCCAACAAAAGCTACATAACCAAGTATCAATACTACTTAAGTTCAAGTAAGTACAAGACTCAAACAAAATATATGTCTCTAAATAAACTCAAATCCGACTCAACTCGACTACACCAACGGGTTTCACGAGACCGCCACTGGAGTCCGCCGCCACCAGTCGCACCGTAACTCAATAATCACGCTCTGCAAAACAACATACAAAAAAGAATGGTGAGTTCAAAGAACTCAGTGAGTGGTTGTCTCGACCATCACCCAGCCAAACCATGTAAATAATTAATGCAGTAATTGTCTCTGTGTTCAAATGACTGATATAATCATGATATATATTACTTTAGTAACACGTGCACTATGCGCACCACACAGACTGACTCAGCCCATTTAGTGTTGTCCTCTAGTTATCCACTTACGACTCACGAGCTAGGAAGACCCTCTAGTCTCAATGCCCATAACTCGGTCGGGAAAGACTCTTCGATCCATGTCACTCGGGTTCACTGAGCTAGCAAGTCCCTATAGCCTAAATGCCCATAACTCGGTCGGGAAAGGCCCTCCAACCCATGTCACTCGGGCTCACTGAGCTAGGGATCAAGGCCCTCTAGCCTCAGTGCCCATAACTCGGCCGGGAAAGACCCTCCTACCTATGTCACTCAGGCTCACTGAGCTAGGAAGGCCCTCTAGCCTCAGTGCCCATAACTCGATCGAGAAAGGCCCTCTGACCCATGTTCACTCGTACGCTAGGCGTACAACTCGGCTTAATATGCGGCCCAACATCACCTCATGCGCCATGCACACCACTCGGCCCAATGAGGCCCATTTTAATATTGATTACAAGTCAAGATTTCAAGTATTTATAGCGAGTTAGGAACGTCGTATCGAACTTGTGACCCGACTCACTTAACACGCACATGACTATTCCAGCCTACTGTAAGTATCCATTTTCTACTCGTACACTACTTTTCAGGTTATCAAAGCATTTCCTATGTTTCTAAACTATAATTTACACGAAGATCGATAGATTACTTCGATACTTTATGCATCAAACTTGCAACACTACAACAGAATCAATCTCACCATGTGTTTACAATTTTTCAGCAACTCAGCATGAAATTTCAGCACATAACAAACTCTATCGTAGCACTACAATATTCAACATACTTAGGGAATGATTTCAGTACTTTCATTCAATGAAATTTCTGCACCTTTATAAATCATTTACAGCATCACATAACTAGGTAATTTTAGCATTATTAACTAGATAATTTCAGCAACATTACACACAAATTTCAGCATTATTAACCAATCAATTTCAGCATAAAAGAAGCTATACGATTTCAGCATTCGAATGTTCAGCATGTAATAATCCCAGCCCTTACAATTTCAGGAAATCAGCATCATACTCAACAATTTGATCTTTTTAATTTTTTTTTTGCATGCGGCTGTAGCTATAGGAGATAACCATAAATTTAGGGCTCTTAATCCCACACTAATTAACCCCTGCTTTAGACACTAATCTCAAGCTATTCAAGTTTTATAACCAAAATCTCAGAATGCTTCATGATCATGGTCGGATATGACAGGAGAATAATTCACATGCTTAGGGCTTTATTTCCACAATTAACTATGCCCTTTTACACTCAATTAATTAAAGAGAAATTAAATCTAAAAGACATACCATTAGTCTTAGCAAGGAAGAAATATAATTAACCAGAAAATTTCAAGAAGCCCTCCCTTACCGTAGGCGGCCACGAAGGAAGCCAATTTCTAATGTTAGGGTTTTATGTGTGTGTAATCTCAAATTCCAAGAGAGAAATCGACACATAAAACACTACTCAAACCCGATTGGCGAAAGAATAAAAAATTTGCATGAAAATTTCAGATTCTTCTCAAGTGAGGAGCGGTCCTGGAGAGGGGAGAAGTCTTGAATTTGTGAGAAACAATCACTCACCGGAGAAGAACGATCGGAAGAGAATGAGATCCTCGCTTTCCGTGGTGTCCGACCTTGAATTCCTCGCGAACTCCAGCAATTTCTTTTTCGCCTCAAGCCTCACGCTCGCCCTTCTATCTCTTGGGGTTCCGTACGGCTATAGCAGTCGTACGGCACCCCAATTCTTATGTATTTTTACTTTATTTTATTTTATTTACTTGTCGAAAAGACTAAACTGCCCCCAACGTAAGTTATTCACTAAACCGCCTCTAACTTACTCGAATCAAATCTGAATCCGTATCCGATTGAATCGCCAAACTTCACTCGAAGCCCTCTTTAAACCCATGAGACAAAAGAATTTACACAACCATAACTTAAAATTAGCAAATTTCTAAAGTATTCATGTCTCACCTCAAGCAAGGCGCTAATGCTCAATTCCGCACCATCTCGCATCACGCGCAACCCGTTGAAAGCAGTACACATAAAATATTTTTTTTTACTTTTAGCGGGTATTACACCTTTCAAATATACTTTTTTACCCTTTTAATATCAATTAAAAAGAGTAAAAAAACATAGTATCAAAATTAAAACTTGAAATATATATCAATTTTTCAAAAGAGTCAAAGCATGCAATGGTAAAAATGATACCAACTATGAAATTAAATTATATTACAATAATAATTCCAAATCATAATCCAAAATTCACATGATTTTTTAAGGTATCACAACTTCAATGCTCGGAAGGAATGAAATTTTAAGTTTCCAATACATTATTCAGAAATTCATATAAATTTATATATTTAATGATTTTTTTAAAAATGTTACTATATAAATTATATTCAACAAGGAATATCAAAATTGAAAAATATTTTTTCTCCGTAGACAAGAAGCCTACGGAGAATATATATCTTGGAAAATGGTTGTATCTTATATACGTTAATTGGTTTATATAAAATTAATATTTATTCCATAATTAGATTTATCTATTTTGATTTTGATTTCTATATGAAAATGGTGGTTATAGCCGCAACAAATTTTGTTTAAATGGGATTCATTTATCAACATATTTTTATCTTTCCTTTGAACTAATTTCTATAGTTCTTTTAGTTTCCTTGATAGGTGCAATTACTATGGCTCACCAATAAAAAAACTTAGAATTGAAAAATTAAATTTTTAGAATTAGAATAGAAATTATAAATAAAAAATAAAAAATGAAAATGTTTAATAGAAATTATAAATAATAAATAATAGAAATTATAAATAATAAATAAAAAATGAAAATGTTTAAGGGTTTTAGTTAAATAAAACATGCATAATTAAATCAACACATGTGTCAGGTGCCGATTTAAAACCAATGCCTAACACCAACAAGCACTAGTTTCCTCGATCCCTACAAATTTACAATTTCAATAATTTTAGTCCCACGTTGATAAAAAAATATTTTCTAAACATTTTTAATGATTATAAATAATATATTTATAGTCTCACATCTTTTAATTTTTTATTATTTGTAAATATCTTACTAAGCTTAAGAAAACTTACCCACTTATATAGTATAAATGATAATATTTAATAATATGTTAATGAAACAAAAATGTAAATATTCATTTATTTATAATATATTTTATATTTAAATATAATTAATAATATAAATAAAAAATATACAAAATTTATTTGAAAACCAGCGCCGATTTGCAAAAATAATTCGAATACTAAATGCTTTTTGGGCAAGTATGATTTTTTCTCCCTCGTTATTGACCATCAAACCCACCCTTTTGAGTGCATTTGGACTCATATTTTGACCTCAAAAATGGGTCAATTTTCCTATTAAAATAGGGTTTGGACTCATATCATTTGTTATGACTCGCTCGTTTGATGGGATAAATAATCTATTGACTTCTTAGGTCCAAACCATTGACCTTATTAAAATATTTAAACTGAAGTTGATAGTAGTACATATATCAAGTTTTATAAACTAATACAATATTCAATATACTTCCGATATTGGACTAAACTGAATAATTAAATAATTGAGTCGACGAGTATCGTCAATCTATTTTTGAGAGAAAAGTTACCTTCGTGTAGATAATTGAGTTGTCGAAAAGAGATTTCGGCAGAGGTAGATGATAACAATATATGGCTGTCCTCTACATCGATTCGTTGATGAGAGAGAAAATGACTAAATAGTGAAAAAATGGTGCAAATGGTGAAGAAATGACTTTCATTAATGTCATAAATAATTTTTTTCTTGGGAAATAGAAAAAAAAGTATTCTAGTAATTGCAAGAATCAGAGGTGATATTATCCCACTAATTGTGTTAAGTTAATTATTTATTTGATCAACTATTGCAATGAGATCATAAAATTTGAAAACACTTATTGCTTTGAAAAAGTGGGTCTGACTTCAGCCCAAAACGAAATAAGATAGTAGAAAAGCCCAACTTAGCTACATATAAATGTTGTTTTTTATTTTTTTTAAATTATAAAATTCTTTTCTCTAATAAAACTTTTAGAAACTATAAATTATTTGTTGGGTTTTGATTGAAATTGAATTTGAATCGAGTCTAACAAAACTTATTGAATCCAAATCAAACTTGATTTGATCAAATTATATTTGTACCAAACTTTTAATTGATTTAAACCATATTGAACCGGTTGGTTCAATTTAAGTTGAAATGCACCTATTTGAAGCTTATTTTAATTAATTTTGAGTAATTTATTTATTCAATTATTGATGTAATTTAAGAGAATTAAAAAGTGCAATAGATAGTCTAATATGAGAGGTTTAATGAGAAAATTATATAGTTCAAGTAGGAATTATATAATCAAGTTTTATATGTCCAAGAAGGGGTATATGAAGAGGCACATTCATGTTGTTTGCGAAAACTAGGCTTTAGTCCCACATAGGAAAATATGCTAATTTTATATTAGTCTATAAGCAATAGTGTGTGTGCTTAATTATTTGTGTGGACAAAGTAGAAGGTCAAGATACGACATTAGTGCGATGCGGTGCACCGCACATCGCGCGAGCGCTTTGCATTGGTACTTTTAGGCGCACTTTGCACTTTGGACCTTTTTGTCGGGTCTGATCTTGATTCGAATTCGAACCTAGTGACTGTTGGAATTCAACAGTTACATGAATTAGAGCACTCAATATTTGATTAATTGGAGAGTTAATTTCGATATATTTTGCTCATTAAACAAATTGACTGTTGCTAATTCATAATAATGAGCATCAATTTCGAAATTAACTATGAATTAATCTATATAAATCAACCTCGAAATCTACATGTAGCTATCTAAAAATTTCTCTCATCCTAATCTTTCTCTACTTGCTGCAACCTTTCAAGAGTGCTTGATCAATCCTGAAAGTGTATTGCTACGGGGCAATAGAGACCTTAAGGACAGGGATCACCCATCAACCTCTTGATCTTCTCCGATTCCACCTTCTTCCTCTAATAAAGGTGTTAGTCAACTTCCCCTTCATTCCTTTTTTTTAACCCAAATAAAGCTTAGTCATAAATTAAGTCAGCGAAGAGTGACACAAAAAACGATCTTCATCCAAAATCACCTCAAAGTCAGGTGGTCGGATGGAAGTCCATACAAAACGATCCCTACTTCCCCTTCATTCCTGCAAACGAGAAGAGTACGTGTTCTCACTTTTAATTTGGATTATTCCAAAGTTGATTTATCTTTCATTTGAACACTCATTTTGAATTCGTCTTTGTCATTATTTTATCCTCATCGAGAGGAAGAAAATTGGATAATCATTTTTAGCATATTTACTTTATGAGATGAAGAATGATAAGATAAGAAATATATTTTAAACCCTCTATTTGATTGTCAGAATAGATGAGGAATGAAATAAATAGTGTCACGCCCCGAATTACAGGGTCACTTGACCAGCCAAGATACGTGGCTGTACCCCGAAGCCTACCATGCAAACTCAACTCATGCAAATACATCAACGAATCTGAATAAAAGTTCTAATAATCCACTAAAATGAAATGAAGAAAGTTCGAAGTTGAACTACATACTCCAAATGTTTTTAAAATAAAGCTACAAGTACTCCAATGCATGAAATAAAATGACTCTCTACATGACTACAACCCAACTCGACCTGTAACAAGATCAACGGTGCAAGCTTGGTCCCTCCAGTTACATCATGCCAGCCTAGCCGTACCTCACTGGTCAGGCTCTGCAAAACAACATAGATAAAACCATGAGTACACGTGGAACTCAGTGAGTGACTCTATCAAACATCCACTTAAATCCCAAGCATATATATATATATATATATATATATATATATATATATATAACAAGCATGTAATCAACCAATGCAATTCATAAGTTTTGGGATTCATGATACCACTCGGCCATACCGGCCAAACAACATAATATATATTGACTCGGCCCAATCCGACCCATATAACAACATCAATATCCACCAGTAAAATAATTAAATCGATAACTACATCTAAACATAACAATCCATTCACCCGGGCCCTTCAACTAGGATGACCAACTAGTTTTCGGGGCCCAACCGGGTTGGGAATATCTCATCCAACCCAAATCTACTCAGGTCTAACGTCAGCGTGGCTCACTAATGCAATCTCAAGACCCTCTGCCACTCGGGTCTAACACCAGCATGACTCACTGGTGCAGTCTTAGGACTCGTCAACCACTCGCTGAGTCGGACAATAGCTATACCAGTTAGAGATGCTTCTCAGCCCAATCATCTCAAACACAATACACATTGCATTAATTTATTCCATAGTATTAACATTTCCATCCCGGGCATGCGCCCCACCCTAGCCCTACCTCGGGCTCCATCATCTCATTTAACAATTTTCACACTCATGAGGATTTATAATATGAAATTCTCTACCTCAAATAACCATCCTTATCATAAGGATATAATTCACTACTAAAAATGAAGCTTTTTGCGATGGCATTTCTGCGACGACAGTGGTTCTGCGACCGCTAGTCATAGGGGGTCGCACCGAGTCTGACTCTGCGATGGTTCTGCAATCGCAAGTTATGTCATTGCAGAAGTGATAACCCGATGACAGTTTGTCGACCACTTGCGATCGCCATCTGCGACTGCCCTTTTGCGACCGCGTATGTCGTCGCAAAATATTATTAAAATTCCCCACCCCTTATTTCTCTTCCCATACTTGCCCGATCACTTGATCTCGATTTCTGCTGCTGCCCGCTGCTCGTCGTCCGCCGCACGTCGCATGTCGCACGCTTCTCGTCGCCCGCTGCTCGTCCACCACCCGCTACGCGTCGCTCACCGCACGTCGACCACCCGCTGCGCGTCGCCCACCGCACGTCCACCCGCCGCGCGTCTATCGAACGCATTCTCTCTGTCGGTACACATTTTCTTCGTAGTTTCAATGGTGAAGTTCTCTCTGTTGAACGTGTTTTCTTCGTAGTTTTCGTATCGAATCTTATCTCAATCTTTCCTACAACAATTTCAACAGTGAAGTTCCAATAGATGGGCCGTTTAAGAATGCTAGCTCTTTCTCGATTGCTGGAAATAGAAATCGATCTTTACGGAGGTGTTCTAGAACTTAGCTTGCCGTCATTCTCTTCGAGTTTGGATGAAGAGGGAAGTTCCAATAAGGCATCGTAATCTCGTCAACATATTGACATCCTGCTCGAGTTTGGATGAAGAGGGAAGTTCCAGAATAATTTCATCGTTATTATAAATTGTAAATAGGATTTTATAATTTTATATTTTAAAAAATATATATATACTTTTTCAACGGTATTGCGACCACCGGTTGCCGTCGCAGAAGGTTTATGAGCTGGTCGCACAACACAGGGGGTCGCAGTTGCTGTGCGACGGCCCTACGACGGCGTAGGCCGTCGCAATAATTTTTTTATTGCGACCACCTCGGCTGCGGTCGCACAGTATCTGCGACCATAGCTTCTGCGATGAACGCGCGCGACCGTTTGTCGCCGTCATTGAAGACCTTCTGCGACTACTCTGCGACCGCTTTAGCTGTCGCAGAAGAGCTATTTTCTAGTAGTGATTTCCCATGCTAATGTTGAGCACTTCTAGTATTTCTAAATTTATAAATACTATATCAACTGATAAGTACAACATCTAGCTTATAAATACAGTCCGTAATTTATAAACATAGCATCACACATTTAATTACAGCTCGTAAACGATACATACATCATTTAATAATTAATTACAGCTTATAAATGTTAAATGCAATATTTAATAATTAATTACAGCTTATGTATAAAAAAATTCCTGCATTCTCTATTTAATTGAGAATGAAGCACAACAATCTTAAGAATCATGCATCACCGTCATACCAACTTGATCTTTACTAAGCATGCTTGAATTAGAAAAAACATAATAGCAAGGAAAACTTACATATGTTTCAATATTTACCAAGGTTATAAAATAATCTAAGAAGTAAGGGGATTAAAACTTGCAAGACTTAAGGAAGAAGCTTAAGATTGAGTCTCACACCCCAACAGATCTCACACCTCTTGTTAAGATACTCCAAGGAGAGTTTCTTCAACTTGTCATTCCAAGTGCCTTGTCCCAAAATGACAAAGATTGGCCTTTATATAAGCCAAATAAAGGGATGTGTTAAATCTTAGCAATTAATCTCTTTGGACTACATGCACGTTGGAAAGAAAAGAAAATCCCTACTTTGGAAAAGAAAAGATCCATGCATGGGTATTGGATAAGAAGGAGAATTCACGTAAGAAAATATGTCTCATGTGGCATAAAGTATATGTATATATATTTTGGGTTTAATAAATTAATGAGTAATGAGGAAAGTTAAAGGGAGTTATTTTAGAAAGTAACCAACTTGATGAAAGTTGGTTTATAAAAGAACTTATGAGAATCTGGTCCTCTTCCTAGCCATTATGTTCTCTACTCATTTTCACCATCACTAAGGAAGAAGATAGCAAGGAAAGGCTAAGGGAAAGAAACTTTGTAAGTTTAAGGAAGATTTTTACTCTTCTCAACCCTCTACTATTCTTGTATTGATTATGGACCAAGGTATGTTCTTATACTTTAATTATCTTGTTTGTGAGAATCATGAATTTCAAGATCCTGATTTTAATGGAAGTGAATGATAGTTTTCTAAATGCTATTTATAGAAGACCTATAAATTTACATGTGGTATCAGAGCCAGGTTAATAAATTTATGATTCTCCATGATTTATGTGAACCCTAAATTATGAAATTGAAAATTTTTGTATGAATAGAATTTTAATGGTAATATTTCCGCGATGTGATTTGCTCTTTGAATTGATGAATCAAGTGACACGAACTATAGGTCATTGCAAAGATTCTTTACTGTGACAAAATTTCCATTTCTGGAATATCATTTTGCAATGAGAAAATGAAGTTGTCTTTATGTGCAAACAATAGTAAATCCATTGCCAAGCATGTATTTACGCAAAGAAGTCATTTTGTCTTATATGACTACATTGTTTTACTTTAAATATTTCATATATTGCTTTTGGAATATCAAATTTTGTATCTAGAACGATGTATGCCTTGGGTTTTACTTTCAATGAAGAAGAGTTCTTAAATTTTGGAATTATTGTATGTGAGAGTTGTTAATCACCAAAGTGGTCAAATCTGTAAGTCTAATAATTCTAATTTTATGATCGTTTATTTCAATTATCCATAGATTAGATGCTAAATGATGATTATTAGTGTATGGGTTAATTGAAGTTCATTATTATAAGGCATTTAAGGATCACCCAAAGGTTGATTAATTGTTCTTATAATTAATGGACATGATTATTGGTAGTGTAAGTGCACTATTAGTTTTATTTGTATATCCAAAGATAGTAAATATTTCTAGTTAGTGCTTATATCAATGCCAAATAATGTTAAATTTATTAGCATCATTATGTTACTGTATATTGATGTATCACCCAAAGGAGAACATTGATATACATTGAATGTTTAAATTATTGTTGTTTGAATCTGATAGTATATTTATTTATGACTTAAAGCATTAATGTTAAGCATGTATTAATTGTAGTATTTGTTCATATCTCATTGCATTCGCATGCTACGTCTGTTCCAATTTTTAATGGGTTGAATTTCTCTGATTGGTGTGAACAAGTCTAATTTCACCTTGGTGTATTGGATCTTGATTTGACACTTCAAGTTGAGAAACCTGCTATTACTGTTGCTAGTAGAAATGAAGAAAAGGCTCATTATAAACCTTGGGAAAGGTCAAACAGACTAAGCCTTATGTTTATGCGAATGAGTATAGCAAAAAACTTCAAGTCAGCTCTTCCCAAAATTGAAAGTGCTAAAGAATTTATAAAGTTTGTAGAAGAGCGCTCCCAAATTGCAGATAAGTCTCTTGGGACATTAATGAGTACTTTAACGGCTATGAAGTTTGATGGTTCTCGTACTATGCATGAACATGTCATTGAAATGACAAATCTTGCAGCAAGACTTAAGTCTTTGGGAATGGAAGTGGATGAAAGTTTCCTTGTGCAGTTCATTCTGAACTCATTATCGTCTGAGTATGGTTCATTCCAAATAAACTATAATACCATGAAGGACAAATGGAATGTGCATGAATTGCACAGTATGTTAGTGCAGGTGGAAATCAGACTTAAGAATCAAGGAAACCACTCCATTCATTATGTGAACCATCAAGGAGCTGGAAAGAAAGTTGAAAAGAAACATGGAAAGGGAAAAGGACCATTAAAGGTTGCTGAGTCTTCTTCCAAAATCCAAAAGAAAAAAAACATATAATAAATGTCATTTTTGTGGGAAATCTGGACACTTACAGAAGGATTGCGCAAGGCGTAAGGCTTGGTTCGAAAAGAAAGGTAATAAGCTTAAAGCTTATGTATGTTTTGAATCAAATTTAACAGAAGTTCCCCACAATATGTGGTGGATTGATTCTGGATGTACGACTCATGTTTCTAATTCGTTGCAGGGATTCCTTACGATCCAAACCACAAAGCCAAATGAAAAGTTTGTCTTTATGGGCAATAGAATGAAGGTTCCAGTGGAAGCTGTCGGGACCTATCGTTTGATCCTAGACATTGGACATCATTTAGACTTACGTGAAACTCTTTATGTACCTAATATATCTAGGAATTTAGTTTCTTTATCTAAACTTGATGTTGCTGGATACTCTTTTAAGTTTGGTAATGGATGTTTCAGTTTGTATAAGTATACATGTATGATTGGGTCTGGTATACTTTGTGATGGTTTATATAAATTGAATCTTGATAATTTATATGCTGAAACACTTATAACCCTGCATCATAACGCTGGTACTAAACATAGTTTAGTGAATGATCGTTCTGCTTACTTGTGGCATAGACGTTTGGGTCATATTTCTAAAGAACGACATATGTGGATTGTATTAAAGAATGACATCCTTCCAAATTTGGACTTCACTGACCTTAATATTTGTGTGAATTGTATTAAAGGAAAGCAAACAAGGCACATAAAGAAAGGAGCCACAAGAAGTACCCAGCCTCCTGAAATTATACACACTCACATGTGTGGACCGTTTAATGTAAATTCTTTCAGTAAAGAAAAATACTTCATCACCTTCATTGACGATTATTCACGTTATGGTTATGACTACCTGTTGCATGAGAAATCTCAAGCAGTTAATGTCTTAGAGGCTAATATAAATGAAGTTGAGAGGCAGTTAGACAGAAAGGTGGAAATTGTCGGGTCTGATGAGGTGGTGAGTATTATGGAAGATATGATGAAACTGGACAACACCTAGGTCCATTTGCTAAATTCCTAGAAAAGCATGGCATATGTGCTCAATACACAATGTCAGGTACACCACAACAAAATGGTGTATCAGAAAGGCGTAACGGAACCTTAATGGATATGGTTAGGACCATGATGAGTAATGTGTCTTTACCCTTCTCACTGTGGTTGTATGCTTTAAAAATTGCCATGTATTTGTTGAAAAGGGTTCCTAGTAAGGCAGTTCCAAAGACTCCTTTTGAACTGTGGACAGGTAGGAAACCCAATTTGAGCACCTACATGTTTGGGAGTGTTAGACAGAAATTAGAGTATATAACCCACAAGAAAAGAAACTGGATGTAAGAACAATCAGTGGATATTTCATTGGTTATCCAGAAAAATCAAAAGGGTATAGATTTTATTGTCCTACCCATAGTACAAGAATTGTTGAAATCGGAAATGCTCGGTTCATTGAAAGTGGTGAAACCAGTGGGAGTAAAGTTTCTCAAAATGTGGAGATTAAGGAAGTTAGAGTACAAGTTCCTTTGGCGAGTGCTTCTACTTCAAGACTTGTTGTTCCTCATGATGTTGAACCGAATAACAATCAAGAAGAACAACAAATAATTGATACCGTGGTTAACAATGAGCCAATAATAGAACCACCACAGGAAATAGCATTAAGAAGATCTCAAAGGGAAAGGAGATATGCTATTCCAGATGATTATGTGGTGTATCTACAAGAGTCAGAAAATTATTGGCTTTAGGTTTTCAACCTTAGCCTTAATCTCGGTTTTGATGGTTTTGATGATAACAAACATGGGACTAATGATTCCATTGAGAATATATTTTAGGTTCTATTTCATTAGCGTTCGATGTCCCGATCGAAAAAATCAAAGAAATCGGAAATCGGAAGGACATTGATCGTCGCGCTCGGGTTCATCGCGGAAGTATCTCGAAGATCGACGAATGCACAAAAGTCGCATTGGAGAAGCTCAAAGATCACATAAAAGCTCTCCATGTTGATGCTCGTTGAAAGTCGAAACCCGGAAATAAAGCGCGAAAGAAAATCGACTGAAAAAGAAATCTCAGCCTAAATTCAGTCGACCGAATAGGGTAAGGTATCAGACAGTAGCCTCATTGGTCGACCGAACACTGACTAAAATAGGCAGTGGCTACTTCGGTCGACCGGTCGATCGATCGACAGAGGCCTGAAATAGGTAATAAGGTTGGCGGTCGACCGACCTGCGTATAAGCCAAAGATGCAAGATCGTATCGGTCGACCGACGGGTCGACCGGATAGCAGATCACAAAATTTGCGTTTGGGCGATCGACTCGTCGGTCGACCGACCACAGGGAAAATGGAGCGGCCGAATGATCGGTCGACCGACCATTCGACCGGCGGTCTGCAACGAATAGTTTTCTATCCGTTGAGCAGTTGTTTCTTCAGCAGGGTATAAATATACCCTCATATGATTCTTTTAACTCTCTTCCTTGATTTTTACAGAATTTATTGAGCCATTAAAAGGAAGATTTGAGCCTTCCAATGACTGATCAAGCGCGCTCTGCTATTTTCGCGAACACCTTTTCAAGTGCACAGCTGCATCAACTCGGGATTGAATTCAAGTTTATCTCTTGGCGAGTTGAAGGTTCCAAGGCTTGAAAAAGACCTTTAATATTGGTTTACATTCTTAGCTCTTTTGATTGTGTTTTTATATGTTATTTAAACTGTGTTTTTATTTGTGTGTGTGAAGACCAAGTGTTTGGTCTTGTGTGTAGAAAGTGGTATCTTTGGTGTAGAAGGAGTAAAGCCACCTATGTAATTAAACGTAGTGTTTACTAGGATTAGTTTAGTTGTCCCTTAAGGTTGAGGTGGAAGAGGACTCTCAAGGGTGAGAGATTGAAGAATTGAAGTTGACCAATGAGTTGAAGGATGGATCCGTACATGGTTGCAACTTCAAAGTCTTCATCTAGACTAGATGCCTATGGTAAAATTGGCATCAAATATTTTGGTATCATCTCCTATATCTCATTGCTTAAGATTATAGTTGGAGTTGATATATACTTAATATTAGTTGATTCCTCCGCTCTTAATATATTTCAAAAATGTTTTTGATTTTTGATTTTCCGGTCTCTTCGGAGACCCAGGTGGCCTGTAATGGGCCTAAGCGACCTTACGGTTCTAAATCGTAGGCACATTGTGGCCTTTCGGTTTTCAACCAATAGGAAGGGTTGGAGATCTTATGTTTTCAAAATTTCATATTTTGAGATCTCTTGATTCATTTTGTTATCATGAAGATTTATATGAAAATGAATCAATGCTATTTAGTGAAGTTGAATTTTGAAAATGAAACTTGGTTTTTCACTTCGCTATTTAGTTTAATAGCTTGCATGTAGATTTGATTTCATGTTCTACATATAAAGTATACTTGCAAGTTATAAGTTTTTAGGAAGGCTAATTAGGAAGAAAAGAATTAGTTTGACTAAATTATCATGAATTAGGTATAACTTTGATAAATCTAAAATCTTAGTGTTATACCTCAATGTTTAAGCTTAAACTATGTCTCTATACTCATGATTAGATTTGCATGATAAGATCCTTGATTTCTCATGAGTAGGTAGAATATTAGCACTTAGACAAATTTCATTAAGTGAAACTTGCTCTAGGTTGGTATTCATTATTAGAGACCTTCTTGTAAGTCCAAACTAGTTAAACATGTTTAGGGATCTTATTCCTCAAATGTTTCACACCATAGGATCTCTTCGATTCATTTTGATAATATGTTAATTCTTTAAAATGAATCTTTACTATCAAGCATAGGTTGAGTTTTTAATGAAAATTTGCATTGAACCTTGCTATTTAGTATGCTAGCTTGCTAGTAGGCATATAATTTCATTTTGATACTAATGAAGCCTTCTTGCAAGTTAAGAAAGTGATGAAAATTTGAAAGGATATGCTATCTAAAAGAAAATGAAAAAGTTGGACAAATTTTCAAGAAAAAAGTGAATTTTATTTTGCAAAAATCTTTGAAAAATAATTAAATTTTCATGTTTAATGATGTCTCTATACTCATGATTGATATTGCATGATATATATATGAAATTTCATGAGTAGGAAAATGTTTTGATAACTTAGGCAATTTCATGATATCTTGATTGAATGAAACTTGCTCTAGATTAAAACTCATATTAGAGACCTCATTTTGAGTAAACATCAAACAAACATGTTTAGACACACATGATATGACTCTAGGTGTTCAATCTTGAAAATTCATGTGTATATGAAAATGTGATAACTAGATCACATTAGTGGACTTAAGCTTAAAAGGTTTGACCTAAGTCAACAAATTGACTTGGACACTTGATTTTAAGTCCAAACTTCATAAACATGTTTAGAAATAGGTATGACATGTTTCCATGCATTTAGCGTGAAAAATTCATATGGATATGAATAAAATGACATAGAGGTTAATTCATGTTTACCTCTCCTTGAACCATGTTGACCCAAGTCAACAAGTTGACTTAAATGTCTCGTTTTCAATCAATATTTGTGGAATATGTTTAGATTTACTCATGTTAGGTATCCATGGGTTTAAATCTGAAAAATCATGAATAAATGTTAAGATTGAAACATAAAAACTAGTTTAGTTTTGAATGAAACCATGCTAGGTTGATATCTTGACTTAAGGACATAATTTTTATTTCAAAGTTGACATATACTCTTTTCATGATCACATTATGGTGTAATGAAAGTTTGAATGAAAATTGAACAAGTTTTAAAGAATAACTGAAAATTACAAAAATACCATTGCAACCTACATTTGGTATAAATTTCAGTTATTTCTAGAAAAATATAGAAAAGTAATTTTTAGATGATTCTTGAAGCCGCACATTCTCTGAAAAATCTAGTTCTATTAGTAAAAATTTCAAAAAGTTTCATCAAGAATCTAATTTATAATGGAATTTTAAAGTTGGATTTCGAAAATACAAAATATCCTTATATGAAATATCAATCTTTCCTATACTTTGATTTTTCTTCGAAAACTCCATATAAAAACTCATGTACACCATTTGGATTCCATTTCTAATATCATTCACACAATTTCATGAGTAAAATCATTTCTAGGAATGATTTTGATATTTTGGATGATAGGTAAGATCCATTTGTTTACATGAAATCAATATAAGATGAAAAATGAACTTAGAAAATTCATTTTGAGTTCAAATTTGATACATGCATTTCAAATAACCATTCAATAATTGGTATCAAAAATTTTCGTCCAAACAAATTGGTTTCAAAAATATTTATCAAAAATATGACTTTGTATAAACTTAAAAGTTTGATTCTTTGAAAACTTTAAGTATAGGTTGACCTAAGTCAACAAAGTGAATTAAAATTTTTATCTTAAGCCCAAACTTGATTCATAGACTTCCATTATCTCATGTTTAATATCTCGATGCCTAAGTTTGAGAAAACAAGAGTAGATAGCAAAACTTGAGTCTTAGCACCTTCATGTTTTCATGCTTATTTCAAATGAAAACATGTTAAGTTCATATTTGGATCAAATGACATTAGGTTCACTTCAAACTTGATATACATGATTTAAATGACTATATCTTTGTATTTTGATAGTTTGAATGAAATTTAAAAATGTCATGAAAAAGAAACAATATTCATTTTGAGAACATACATGACTTATCTTGAATTCAAAAATTTAGCTTTAAACATATCATGTATGATTTTGTTTCATATTAATCATTTGTTTTCCATCCCTTGGTTGAGATTTTTATATTTCATGAAAAATCTTTAGAGTCTCAACTTCATGAAAAAATACTTGTCTTTCATCCCTTTGAATAGATAAACCCTTCTTGCCCTTTTTGATTGATGTCAAAAGGGGGAGAAATGTGTAGTCAAAAGGAAGAGAAATGTATAGTTAAAATGGGGAGAAACGTATAGGTAAAGGGGAGGAAAATATAGGAAATTCATGCATATAGATAGGGGGAGTTTATTCTTATAGATATGCATGTTGATAGGGGGAGAAATCCCTTAGTTGATATCCTTGTGCTTTAATGATTATATATTTTCTTAAGGGTGTTTGTCATCATCAAAAAGGGGAAGATTGTTGGCTTTAGGTTTTCAACCTTAGCCTTAATCTCGGTTTTGATGGTTTTGATGATAACAAACATGGGACTAATAATTTCATTGAGAATATGTTTCAGGTTCCATATCAGTAGCGTTCAATGTCCTCGATCGGAAAAATCAAAGAAATCGGAAATCGAAAGGACATTGATCGTCGCGCTCGAGTTCGTCGCAAAATTATCTCGAAGATCGACGAATGCACCAAAGTCGCATTAGACGGGCTCAAAGATCAAATAAAAGCTCTCTATGTTGATGCTCGCTGAAAGCCGGAAGCCTGAAACAAAGTACAGAAGAAAATCGGCTAAAAAAGAAATCTCAGCCTAAATTCGATCGACCGGGTGGTCGACCGAATAGGGTAAGGTATCAGGCAGTAGCCTTATCGGTCGACCGATAGAGGCCTGAAATAGGCAATAAGGTTGGCGGTCAATCGAGCAGTCGACCGATGGGTCGACCGGATGGCAGATCGCGAAATTTGTGTCTGGGCGGTCGACCGACCACAGGGAAAATGGAGCGGTCGAATGATCGGTCGACCGACCATTCGACCAGCGGTCTACAACGGATAGTTTTCTATCCGTTGAGTAGTCGTTTCTTCAGGAGGGTATAAATATACCCTCATATGATTCTTTTAACTCTCTTTCTTGATTTTTACAGAATTTATTGAGCCATTAAAAGGAAGATTTGAGCCTTCCAACGACTGATCAAGTGTGCTCTGCTATTTCCGCGAACACCTTTTCAAGCGCACAGCTTCATCAACTCGGGATTGAATTCAAGTTTATCTCTTGGCGAGTTGAAGGTTTCAAGGCTTGAAAAAGAGCTTGTAATATTAGTTTACATTCCTAGCTCTTTGTGTTTTTTATCTGTTATTTAAAGTGTGTTTTTATTTGTGCGTGTGAAGACCAAGTGTTTGGTCTTGTGTGTGGAAAGTGGTATCCTTGGTGTAGGAGTAAAGCCACCTGTGTAATTAAACGTAGTGTTTACTAGGATTAGTTTAGATGTCCCTTAGGGTTAAGGTGGAAGAGGACTCTCGATAAGAAGGTGGTGACTTCCGGATGTGGAAGTGTCTTAGGTCGAGAGTGCGTCTCTTCGGTGAAAAGTCCTCGTGTGTAAGGGAAACGTAAATTAATCTAGTAAAACTAGTTTGGAAATCCTAAGCAGGGTGCTTAGGTAGTGGAGTAGGCATTGGGGCCGAACCACTATAAATTCTGTGTTTGCATTGATTTATTATTGTGCTTAATTGTGTTATCATTTATAAGCTTCCGCATCTAATCGTCAAATTGCATATTGCCTAAATAATCTAAGTAAACATTTAAAATCGGATTTAGGCTAATTGAATTAGTAAACACACTATTCACCCCTCTAGTGTCGCCATTTCGCCAACAAAAATGACTTAAGTATTGATAATGATCCAGTTTCATTTTCACAAGCTATTAATTGTGATAATGCTGATAAATGGTTAGATGCTATGAAAAATGAACTTAAAGCTTTGGAACAGAATGGTGTATGGGACCTTGTGGAACTACCTGAAGGTTGCAAGAGAGTTGGGTGTAAATGGGTCTTTAAGACTAAATGTGACTCTCATCGCAACCTTGAACGTTACAAGGCCCGTCTCGTTGCCAAAGGATTTACTTAGAAAGATGGCATTAACTATAAGGAAACATTCTAATCGATTTCCAATAAAGATTCTTTCAGGATTATTATGGCTTTGGTAGCTCATTATGATTTAGAGCTGCATCAAATGGATGTAAAAACTGTATTTCTAAATGGGAATTTAGAGGAAGATGTTTATATGTACCAGCTAATGGGATTTTCAATTGAGGGGAAAGAACGAAGGTGTGTAAACTTAAGAAATCAATATACAGACTAAAGCAAGCTTCCCGTCAATACATGGTATCTTAAGTTCAATGATACTATTATGTCCTTTGGATTTAAGAAAAACATCGCTGATCGGTGTATTTATTTGAAGGTCAGTGGGAGTAAGTTTATTTTTTTAGTTCTGTATGTCGATGATATCTTGCTTGTAACTAATGATTTTGGTCTATTAAGTGAGACTAAGTTGTTTCTCTCTAATAATTTTGAAATGAAAGATATGGGTGAGGCAAGTTATGTGATTGGAATAGAAATATTCCGGGATAGATCACAAGGACTGTTAGGCTTGTCTCAAAAAGGGTATATCAATAAAGTTTTAGAGAGATTCAGAATGAAAAAGTGCTCAACATCACCCAATCCAATTCATAAAGGAGACAAGTTTAGTCTCATGCAATGTCCAAACAATGATTTGGACTGGAAATAGATGAAAGACATTCTGTATGCATTCGTTGTTGGGAGTTTGATGTATGCTCAAACATGTACTAGGCCAAATATCAGCTTTGCAGTTGGTATGTTGGGAAGATATCAAAGCAACCCGGGATTGGATCACTGGAAAGCTGCAAAGAAAGTTTTAAGGTATTTGCAAGGGACGAAAGATCACATGCTTACTTATAGGAGATCTGATCATCTTGAGGTGATTGAATATTCAAATTCAGATTTTGTTGGTTGTGTAGATACCAGAAAGTCCACTTTTGGTTGTTTGTATCTTTTAGCCGGTGGAGCGATATCTTGGAAGAGTGCGAAGCAGTCAATAATTGCCGCTTCCACCATGGGAGTTGAATTTTTGGCATGCTTTGAGGCCATGGTTCAGGCTAAGTGGCTGCGGAACTTTATTTCAGGGCTTGGAATTGTAGACAGTATTGCTAGGCCGCTGAAAATCTATTGTGATAATTCTGCAGCAGTCTTCTTTTCTAAAAATGACAAGTATTCCAAAGGTGCTAAACATATGGAATTGAAATACTTTGCCGTTAAACACTTCTAGAAATTGAGTCTTCAGCAACGGCTATCTGCAACGGCCGCTCAAGCCGTTGCTATTTGCAACGGCTTTCTTACGGCCGCTCAAGCCGCTGCAGATATGTTGTATCTGCAATGGCTTTCTAACAGACACGCGAGCCGTTGCTGATGATTTTAATTATCAGCAACGGCTTTCTAACGGACAAGTAAGCTATTGCTGATGATAACTTATTAGCAACGACTTTCTAACGGGCGAGTGAGCCGTTGCTGATAAGTTTATATAGGTCACAAATCGCGCCCGCCCCTTCTTCCTCCCGCTGCTGCCGCCGTCGCCTCCTCCTCCCACCTCTCGCCGCCGTTGCCGACGCCGATGATGCCGAGTTGCCACTACCGTCCGTCCTCGACCGCCGATTTCAGGTATTCATCGCCACCCAGCCGTCTCTTCCCGTTGCGGCCGGAGGGAAATTCGACCGAAACCCTATTTTTAGGGTTTCGGCCGGCGGCGATCGGCCGATGGCCGCCACCGGATCTTGTACAGTGTCCGAACACTGTACGCCAGCGCCGGAGTCCACCAGACTCCGGCGCCGGAAATAGTAGATTAATTATTTTTTATTTTCTTATTTATTTGTTAATTAATTATTTAGATTAATTGTTTAATTTGTTAGATTAAGTTTTAGGATTTAGATTAATTTTTTGGGTTTAGATTAATTTCAGAATTGTCCACTTCGGCATTGCGCCGGAATCATCCACTTCGGACGCGCGTCGGAATCGTCCACGTCGGACGCGCGCCGGAATCGTCTAATTTGGACTCGTGTCGGAATTGTCCAATAATGACACATGGTTTCTATCAAGAAGATGATCCTCCTGCTGTAGATCGTATTATTCCAATACTCGAGGATGCAGACACAACGTCAATTCAATTAGAAGTTGAATATGCTGATGATGACGATCATGAAATTGGGGAAGCTGGAGATGAAGAAGATGAAGAAGAGGAAGAAGAGGAAGAATTCGAAGACTATTATTCAGATGATGAGGAATAATTGTAAAGTATATATTTTATTAAATATATCTCTACTATTTATATAATAATCTGATTATATGTCTGTTCGACAGATATGTCTGGTCGTGGTTATCGACGCAGGAGAGCTTCGGAGTCTCCGGTCGGTGAGACTCCAGCACTTACTCATGCTGCTGATCCTCCTGTTGCTGATCCTCATGAGGATGATACTGCCGAGGCTAGTACATCCAGACGCAGGCGGCCACGCGGGCCGAACAGGTGGCAGCCTCCACCAGCCACAGAGTCACGTAGATTTATTAGCGTGATTGGGGAGCGGTAATATATCATGAATTATGAATCATTACAAATTCATTATATCATAATATAATATGAAAATTTATTTTTGTTGTGCAGGTTCGAGCAAGAAGAAGTGCCGAGGAGCATTTCTTCTACTATTCGACGATACATGCACGGGGCATGGCCTACGTGGTCTCACGTGCCTAGCGAGCATGTCGACATGTTATGGCGCGAGTTTGAGGCACGTATTATTATTTTTTTTATATGCATGATGATTAATATTGGTACTGATATTATTATTCTGCAGGCTCGCTATACATGGGCTGAGCACCAAAGGCCCTTCATTTACACTGCCTGGGAGGCTATTTCTCGGGCAAGGTACAACGGGCAGCTGGGGCAGGCCCGGTACCAGGCGATGGCACGAGCTGGGACTACTAACATCGCGGAGACTCGGGGATACGGCCCCGATTGGATTACTCCGGATATATGGGACCAGATCGTGGGAATATGGTCGACGGATCGATGGCAGGAGGTTTCTCGGAATGCGGCTAGAAATCGCATGTCGGGGGGAGCAGCGCGTCACACCGGCGACTCTGTTGCATTTAAAGTGCACGCGAACCGTATGGTAAGTATACCTTTTAATTATATATTTTATTTGTTACTATGTGTACTAATTAATGTATTTGTTTTGTAAATGTAGACGACGGTGTCGGATGATGGGAGTGTCCAGCGACCCTCCCCGATGGCGGTGTTTGAGCGGACTCACCGTCGAGCACATGGGACGAGGGAGTACATCGACAACCACGCTGCATACATTATGGTAACTATATATTTGTTTAAATTATTCATTATATATTTATAATTTAAGTTTTATGATAAATATTAAACAAAAAATCAAACTCGAGTAGGAGACCTACAGCCAGACGGTGGTGCAGCGCGGGGGCACCCCTGAGGACTTTGACGCAGCAACGTGGGTCGAGGCCGTAGGTGGCAGGGACCATGGCCGCGTATACGGCTTTGCAGATAGTTGTCATGCGCGAGCTGTACTAGGGCCACTTGGGGCACCGACCCCTCCGGTCGCTAGTGAGTGGTCGTCCATCTCCAGATCCAGTTATGATCATAGTAGCAGAATAAGGACTGTAGAGGAGACGGTCGCGCGTCAGAGTCAGATGATGGCGGAGATGCATGTTATGCTACGCAACATGTCAGGTCATCCCGAAGCAAGCATCTCTTCAGCATCATCTCATCCATCGTCCTCGAGTCAGTCCACGTCGGTGTACACTCAAGCACTCCAGACCCCGCCATATGATCCAGGTCATCCTCCATCGTCATTGTGAGATTTTTTTTATATTGACTTTGTTACTGAGATATTGGACTTGTTTAATTTATTTTGTTTGGATATTGATACTTAAATTTTGCATTTGAATAGTTTTTGTACTATTGTGGATAATTATCAATATAAATATAATTATTTTGATGTATATCTTGGTGTAGTTGTGATGTGTGAATGAATGTGTGTATGAGTGTATGGGTGTGTGAGTTATGTATCAGATAATGTATCAATGTATCAATGTATCAATGTATCAATGAAAATTTGAAATTTGAATTTTTTTTGTTACCAGGTTCACATCATCGGCTTTCCCACGGCCATACGTGGGAAAGCCGTTGCTAAAAGTTTATCGAAAGCCGTTGCTAATGACCTACAGCAACGGCTTAGCAATGGGCTTTTACTAACGGCGTTGATACGGGCTCACCGGCCGTTGCTATTAATGTTATCAGCAACGGCTCCGCGTCCGTGGCAAAACCGTTGCTGATAATATTTTTAGCAACGACCACTCGGGCCGTTGCTGATACGTTGCTAAGTTATCAGCAACGCGATTTTCGGCCACGGCTCCATTGCAACGGCGCCAGCTGTTGCTGATGATTTTCAGCAACGGCTCAGCAACGGAATCAGCCGTTGCTGATGCCCATTTTTCTAGTAGTGAAAGAAGTGGTTCAGGAACAAAGAGTGTCAATGGAACACATTAGCACCGACCTTATGGTTGCTGATCCATTAACGAAAGGGTTACCACCCAAAACCTTTAGTGGTCATGTTGAAAGTATGGGTGTTGTAGCCAAATATGCATTATTGTAAATTATGATGATGGTTGTGTTGTATGTAATTTGACACTCTGAGATAATGAATGGATATGTTTCTGTAAATTATGATGATGTTTGTGTTGTATGTAATTTGTATCGGAATAATGATAACAGGTTTTATCTTTGATAAAGACATCATAATTGGACCAGTTATGTACTTCAAAATTATAAATCATATTAAGGAGAAGACTAACTATGTGGTACATGGAATGGACTATATCGGTTAAATGATGTACAACCGCCATGACTCGTGTTAGTTTTGTTCTTGACTATGATGAATGATGTAATGAATGTAAATGCTTAATGTGCATTATGATGATTATGTTTATTAAACCATGAATTGAGATAATGACATATGAGCCAAGTGGGAGAATGTAAGAAAATATGTCTCATGTGGCATAAATTATGTGTCTTTATATTGTGGGTTTAATAAATTAATGTGTAATGAGGAAAGTTAAAGGGAGTTATTTTAGAAAGTAACCAACTTGATGGAAGTTGATTTATAAAAGAACTTATGAGAACTCTGGTCCTCTTCCTAGCCATTATGTTCTCTTCTCATTTTCGCCACCACTAAGGAAGAAGATAGCAAGGAAAGGCTAAGGGAAAGAAACTTTGTAAGTTTAAGGAAGATTTTTACTCTTCTCAATCCTCTACTATTCTTGTATTGATTATGGACCAAAGTATGTTCTTATACTTTAATTATCTTGTTTGTGAGAATCATGAATTTCAAGATCCTAGTTTTAATGGAAGTGAATGTGTTTTCTGAATGCGATTTATAGAAGACCTATAAATTTATAATTCATGCATGGGAAAACATAAAAATCTATCCATGATTACAAACTCAAATCACATAATATAATCTTCATACCACCTAAGCATCTTAGTGGCGTATAGGACCAATGATGTTGACGTGGTGAATTTTGATCCTCGTAACCTCAAATTAGTATAAGAATATTATAAATAAGTACTTGATGTAAAAATGATATTTTCGTTAAGTAAATGAATTGATTAATTAATAAATATTTTTCTACCTTTAAAATTTCTAACAAAGTGACCCTAACAATTTATTTATACCACTTTATTGTTACAATCGGCTTGATGGGTTAATTGAGATCCATTATAGTTATTTGTTAGTTATTCATTCGATATAATACTGTTGATATGACTCAAAAGTCTAACTAGCATTTAAAAAATTAGTAATTTTTAAATAATTATCATGTTATTGATCAAAATTATTAAACTAATATAATATATCCTTGAAGGAAGTTGACGTGGGCAATTAAGTCAATATAGTAATGTGACACTATTGTTTTGTGTCAAAAATCGGTCAATATTCAAATAATTAATTTTTTGAATAAATATTAAAAACCTCTCATGAAATATAACTCATTTGTAATTATTTCCGTAAATTTAAAATTAAAAAAAATTAACTAAATTTTATGAAACTAATAAAAATACTCTCTCTATTAATAATAAATAAATAAAAATAACAAAAAATAACTAATTTTTTTTAAAAACAACACGTGACAGTCTTTCATTGATCCAAATATTAAAAAATAAATAAAAAGTTAATTAAAAAATAATAAATTAACGATTAGAAAATATTAATTACAAATTTATTTTTTAATTAACTTTCCTAACAATTAATATTCTTAATTTATAATTTATTAATTAATTTTTTTTTTTAATATTTGGACAAATGAAAAATTGTTATGTATCATTTTTTAAAAACATTTATTAAATAAATAATATTAAGTTAACATATGAGATGTTTTTATTAATTTCATAAATTAAATTTAGTTTATTTTTTATCTAATTTTAAAATTCATTTAGAGTAATTATAAATGAGTCATAGTTCAAGAGAGATTTTATTATTTACCCTAACTTTTTTTTATCAATTTGTTATGCCATTGATAAAACTATTAAAATAGGGTAATATTGATTTAAAGGATGTTGATGCGGCAGCTAACCTATGTTATCATGTTTTTATCATTTTGATCAATGACATTATAAATCAGTTTTTTTAAAAATAATTTATGAAATGTTGATTAAATATTTGACACAGGACAACATTGCTGCATCAACGTCTTGATGATAAAATTGACCGATAACTAAAAAAAATTATAATTAGTTTTGGTTTGGAATTGAAGTCTTCGTATATAATTAGTACAAATGAAATATTACAATAGACAATTAGTAGATAGTATACCTCTTCAAGAATTTGAGTTGTTTTTCTAATATCCAAAACCAATATTTACTCTAGTGTTTCTAATTTGGAAAAAATAACTCATGACGTAAGAAGAGAGGGCCAAAAGAAGGAGATCTTGTCGTCTTCCTCATGGATACCCCAGATCCCGAAGAAGCCACCTGATCTGGATAAATCACAGTGTTCGAACTTTGGCGGGGGAACAGAGAAGATGTTTCTTACTTATTTGGATAAAGGAAAGCAGAAGATGATCTATGCTGAAGGTCCAAAGGTGCGAATGAAGGTCGATGAAGGTAAACCTAAATCTGATAGACTTGTGTTGTCCTGGGCTGGTTTATTTCAGCGAATGAGATGTGAAGAAGACTGGAGATTTTCAAATGAGCTGAGCGAGAAGATCAAGAAGATAGAGGAGAATACAAAAGGAAGGGTAAAAATTGCGGACGAAGATCTCATGGAGGCTAGAAGCAATTGCAAGTTGGCAATGTATGGGAAGTTCTTCGGGAGGACGCCGCCATTGGAGCTGGTAAGAAACCTCATGCCTAAAATTTGGAAATTAAAATCTAGTTGCCAGATAGTGGATTTGTCGGTTGGATTTTTCGTGTTTAAATTTAAGAATGAGGAAGATTACTGGAACACTTGGGGGGGAGGGCCCTGGTTCCTTAGGGGTCAGGCGTTGTCTTTGATTCCATGGAAGGATGGTTTTCAACCTCTAAAGGAATTTATCTCAACAATTCCAGTGTGGGTGCAACTCCCGGGGTTACCATACGAGTTTTGGAATCAAAATATTCTGCCACAAATTGCTGCTGGATTGGGAAGGCCGATAAAGATTGATGAGTACAATAAGTTGGGTGCGAGGGGGAAATTTGCAAGAATATGCATATTGTTGGATATCAGGAAGCCTTTAGAACAGGGAATTTGGATCGATTCCAAGGATGGCAGTTTTTTTCAAACTGTTGCATATGAGAATATTCCTAATCTGTGTTGTGTGTGGAAAAGTGGGGCATAAAGAAAATGTATGCAACCAGAAAAAAGACTGCAGTGGAATGGAAACTGATACAGTGAAAGAAACTAATGCAGAGAGAGGAAAAGATGAGCACCAAGTGTTTGGTCCCTGGGTACAAGTCCAGAGGAGGAACAAAAAAATGGGGAAAGAAAATGTAAAAAAAGAAGGATTCACAAAAAACTCTTTTGTGATTCTGAATAATCCAACCTATTTAGAAGAAGATTTAGAAGGAATGTTAATTGATAAGCCTAATGAGCATAAGGCAGTTGGGAATAGAAAAATGGGAAATGGGGAGGGAATCAAACCTTTCAGCACAGTAAAGTTGTATAATATTGAAAAAGAGACACCTGAAGGTGTTAAAGTTGGCTCTGGCTGTAAGGGTGTTGAAGAGAAAAAAGAAATTAGCAAAGGAAAAGGGAAAGAAAAAGTAATACAAAAAACTGGCAGTCAGGAAAAAACGAAAATAGAAATTCTTTCTAAGGAAAGAGATCTCAGCAATGTAACTTTTGAAGCTGAGGGGATTACTGATAAGGAAGTAAGGGTTGTAGAGGAGGAAAGCAGGAAGTATCAAAAATTGGAGGAATTATCTAAAAAACTTTCAAACTCATCCTCAAAAATTCTAAAGAATAAATTTGCATAGGAAGATTTCCTGGAACAAGGAGTTGATCCAGAAAGGTCAAGATTATGTGTAAAAAATGGACCTAAAGTGAGAAAAAGTGATAAAAGTAAGGAAGGATTAGTGAACATTGCGGTAAGTTTCAGGAATATAAAATTGAAAAAGAGAAGGTTTTCTTATGATACCATAGCTGATGGAGATCAGGGGGATCCCGAGGGAAGTAAGAAGGAGATGAGTAAGCTGCAGATTTTAGAATGAAGTTAATTGCTTGGAATATCAGAGGTGGACTTAAAAAGGATGCCAATGATTATTTGTGGACTATGGTAAGAACAAAAAAGATTGACATGATGTTGCTCTTAGAAACTCATATGCAAGATGATGAAAATAAAGAGTATTTGAGAAAAAAGTGAGAAATTGGGATGGAGTAGCAGTTGGAAGCAAAGGAAGGTTAGGCGGAATAATATTTCTATGGAGAAAAGAATTTCTGAAAGCAAAATCGGTGTATAAAGATGATCAGATTATAAACATGCCGATAGAGATGAATAATGGAAAAATATTTATGATGTCAGAGGTTTATGCTAGTACAATAGAAAGGAAAAGAAAATAATTATGAAAAATATTAGGTGATGCAGACATTTCTGATGTTCTTTGGATAGTTGTGGGAGACACTAATTGCATCACTAAAGCAAATGAAAAAAGAGGAGGTATGCCTTTTGTATTTAAACAATCACAGGTAGATTTTTTGGAATTCAATAACAAAGCTTGTTCGGTAGAAGCAAATTTTTTTGGTCCTCAATTCACTTGGTTAAACAAAAGGAAAGGTCAGGAAAGAGTTCTAGCAAGGTTAGATAAGGCCTTTTACAATACTAAATGGCTGGATTGAAGGATGAAAGTAAAAGTTGAGCATCTACAAATGATTAATTCTGATCATAGACCTATAGTAGTGAATTGGATAATGGATAGAGAAAAGAAAAAATGGATAGCTCCATTTGTTTTTGAACATTACTGGTTCGAGTATTCAGAATTATTACAAGTAGTGGGTGATTCTTGGAATAGTGCAAGAGGAAATGAAACCAAGATAGATTATAAGCTGAACAATTTGAAAGAGAAACTGAGAATATGGAGCAAAGAAACAGTGGGAAACATTGAAAAGAATCTTGAGAAAGCTAAAGAATAATTGAATGAGTTAGAAATGAAGGATGAACTTGGGTGTTTAACAGAACCTGAAATAGGGAAACTGAGAACTACAGCAAATAAGGTTTTGACTTTGAGTAGACAATTGCAAATAAAATGGTGGGCCAAGTCTAGATTGAAATGGGTAGAAGGGGGAGATAGAAATACTAAGTATTTTCACAATTCTGTGAAAAGAAGAAGATTGAAAAATCAAGTGGAGGAGCTAGTTGTAAATGGAAAAAGTATAACTGAAAATAAGGAGATGGCTAATCAGATGGCATCTTGGTATGAACAATTATGGGAAAAAGAGAATGAAGAGGAGATAAATATGGATGAGATGGAAAAGCTAGAATGGAAGAAGCTAAAGGATACTGATATTGCTGAATTGAAGAAAGGAATAACTGAAATGGAGATATTGAATGCAGTAAAGAGCCTCGAAAGGGGGAAGAGCCCAGGGATGGATGGATTCATTCTAGAGTTCTATCTTCATAATTGGGATATAGTGAGAGAAGATGTCTGTGGAAAAATAAAGGAATTTTCCAAGACGAACATAATGCCAAAGAAATGGAAAGAAACAATGCTTGTAATGATTCCAAAAGAGGATAATGCAAAGTTGATCACAGATTTCAGACCCATAGCACTATGTAATGTGCTATATAAGATAATTGCTAAGATCATTGCAAATAGGATAAGACCCTTACTCAGATATATAATAAGTAAAGAGCAGACTGCTTTTATACCAAAGTGGCAAATTCAGGACAACATCTTTATGGCTGCTAAGATGATACAATCAATTAACAAATCTAAATCAAAGAAGCCTTTTTTCATTATCAAGCTGGATTTGGAAAAAGACTATGATAGAGCTAGCTGGAGAGCTATTTACAGTGTTATGAAGGCAATGAAATTTCTAAATGTAGTCTTAAATTGACTGAAAGGTTGCTTGGAAGAAGTAAATTTTTATTGTAGAATGAATGGAGAAATATCAAGGAGTTTTAAAAGATTTAAAGGTCTAAGGCAGGGTGACCTTTGGTCACCCTGCCTATTTATAATAATGGAAGAAATGCTATCAAGAATTATGAAAAAGTTTGAAGAATCAGGGAAAATTATACATTTTATGGTTAAGGAGTTTAGTTTGACACATCTGAGCTTTGCAGATGACATAATTTTTATTACAAAAGGAACAAAGAAGGCTTGTACAGGTTTGAAAGAAGCTTTGGATATATATTGTATGGTCTCAGGGCAAAAAATAAATGCAAAGAAATCAGAAATAATTTTTTCAAGCAGATGTGAACCAAGAGTGAAGCATCAGATATGCCAGTGGTTCAATATGAAAGAGGGGACTATTCCAATAAAATACTTAGGAGCATACATATCTTCAAAAAGGTTAAACAAAAATATTGAGAATATTCTTGAGGATAAAGTTGTGAAGAGAGCTGAACCTTGGTCAAAGAATTTACTATCTCAAGCTGGAAAAGGAGTGTTAATTAATGCAGTAATGAATTCCATCCCAGCTTACTCACTAATGTCTTCATGGGTGAGTGAGAGAGCTGTGAACAAAATTATGAAGATAGAGAGAGAGTTCTTCTGGGCTACAAGTAATAAGAAAAAAGCCTTGAACTTGATCAGTTGAAGAAAAGTCACTACAAGCAGAAATGAAGGAGGCATGGGAATCAGAGATTTAAAGGTGGTAAAAAAAGCAGCACTAGCAAAAAGAGTTTTGAATCTGTTGAATGAGGAAGAGGAAGGATGGATAAGATTGTAAAACTCTAAATATGGAGTTCTGCATCCCTGGAAGTATGAAAAGTGAAAAAATGGATCATGGAATGCAAGAAGTTTTTTGGAATGTATGGTGAATGTTAGAGATGGACTGAGGATGAGAATTGGAGATGAAAAAAAAACATAGGAGATGAAAAAAAAACATATGTGTGGAATGATCCTTAGCTATCTGGAATTCCTTTAAACAAATGGCCTATATTTGTTAACAGTCAAGAACTTGAAAAAGTGGAGAAGGTGTGTGAGCTAATAAAGGATGTAGAATGTGATAGAGCAAGAATCAAGGAATGTGTAGGAGAAACACTTCAGATGAAAATTGAATCTATTGAAATTGATAGTTATGAAGGCAGTGACAGGTGGATATGGTCAGAAAACTGGAAGGGGACTATCACTTTGAAGAATGCATATTGTTTCCTAAAGAGTAAGGAGGAAATGGAGGATGGACCAGAAATAAATTGGAAGCAAATATGGGGTATGTGTGTTGCTGAGAGAATTAAAGTTTTCTTGTGGAAATTGTGCTGGGAGAGATTGCCTATAGGGAGCTGGATTTCTCACCTAACAAAGAATGAAATGGAAAACTGTTGTGTATGCAAGAATGGAATGGATGATATCAAACATATTTTTAGTGATTGCAGTTTTGCAGAAAGATATTGGAGTTACCTAAAAAGTAAACTAGGAGTGGATTTCTGTTGTAAACATGAATGGTCAAAGGGTAAATGGATGACTGATTTGGATAAGATGGAGAAGGAAAAGGCTGAAGAGATGAAGGTTATGATTGCTTATTCTCTGTAGTGGTTATGGAAGAATAGGAATAAGATGAAATTTGAAGGGAAAGGATGGGGGTTGTGTAGCATATTTAACAAAGTAATGGTTGATACTGCTGAGTTCGTAAAGAAAAGAAAAAATAAGGTGGTTAAACAATATGTTTTAGAAGAGCAAGCAAGAATTGAGAATGAGGAATTCTCCTTGTTTTGTGATGCGGCATGGAAAGGGGATTTAAAAGCTGGGTTGGTTTTAATATCCTAAGAAATGGACATTGCTGGGTGAGGGGGAACTCAAATAAGGGCAGGAATGTGATGCAGGCAGAAGCCAAAGCCATATGGTATGGCTTGGATAATGCTAGAAGGAAGGATATAAGAAGGATATCAGTCTATTCTGACGGTAAGAGAGTGATAGATATGTTGAATGATAAAATGATGTTCCATGAGATATAATGAATCTGATAAGAAGAATCAGAAGGCTGGTAAAAGAGTTTGAATCAGTGAGCTAGAAATATGTGAGGAGGGAAAATAATGTGGAAGCACATATGATTGCTAAAGATGTTCTGGAAAATAGATGCTTAAGACTGGATAATGAAGGATGTTATGAGGAATGGTGTGATGTTGAAGAGCAAATACTGAGAATGCATGAGTTTTGTAAAGGGTGCATGAGAGGAGATGAAAACATGCTTCATCCAAGCACAAAGGAAGTAGAAACCAAGGAGAACAACAAGAGTATGGAACAACAAGAGGACAAGGAAGGATTGAGTAAAAGAATGTTACATAATGAAGATGAGTCTAGTCCAGCGTTGAATGTTGATTTTATTAGTAATAGTAGAATTTTTCTTGCTTTGATTGAGTCTGTAAGAAATGAAACTTTGAAGAATTTTAATAAAGTTATTGATGCTTGGAGACGAGGAATACACGGCCATTGGTCCTCTGTACTCTCCACCCTCCAATATAAATAGGGAGTGACCTTTACTTGAGTTTTTTCTTGAAAAAAAAATTTACAATAGACACATTACAAAAGTTAAAAGTCAAGATATATTTAATTGATTTTTATTTAATTATATTAATTTATGCTTTTGTTTTTCAAAGAAAATAAGTTCATTTCAAGAATGAGAATGATATTATAAACCACACAAGGTGAAAAATTCACACAAAGAGAACCTTACTAGAGTTCGAATTCCAAACCTCTTGGCAACTTATAAGATGTTGTCACCAACTGTGCTAATCACAGTTTGCTATAGGGGTGAGCAAAAAAAACCAGTTTTTCAGATAACCGAAAAACCGGTCCGAAACCGAACACGTTTTTGCGGTTAACCGAACTGGTTTGAGCGGTTATGGGTTATTTTTTTTACAAATTTTGGTTTTCGGGTTCAGGTTCGAGTCGGGGTTTAAAAAGTCCACCGGTTTCGGTTAACCGACCGGTGGACATATATTTTATATTATATATAATACTTTTTAGTTTTTAATGAAAATAAATAATAAGTTTAATACTTATAAATTATAATATAAACTTAGAAACCCTAACTCCCTAAGTTTTACTTTTGCGGTTTGCCCGCCCACTCGCCCCGTCAACCCCGAGCCTTGCGAATCGGCGATACTTCTCTTCTCTCTTGCCCTCTCACCTCTCGGTGCTCTCCACTCTCCACGTCTCCGCGACTCCGGCTCTGCTCCTCTTGTCAGCCTTCAGTACTCGGGATCTCTCCGCGTGGCCTTCACTCGCATCCACTGCCCGGATCTCTCCGCCGGCCTTCACTCTCATCCATCTCTCCACCGGCCTTCACTCGGGATCCACTGCGCGCCTGCGCGGATCAGCCTTCACTCGGGATCCACTGCGCGTCTGCGCGGATCAACCTTCACGATTGGGTATGTAATATGTATCACAGAGTTTTCAGTTTTCACAGAGATCTTGTAATCTTGTATATTGCTTGAGAAATAGTGAACATTGGGTATATTGCTTGAGATCATTGGGTATAATTTTCACAAAGATTTTATGCTTTATTACCAACAGTGAACATGCATTTTGGTTGATACCAATATGTTTAGGCTTATTGAGCAATATTAGGCTTTTAAAAAGTTTGTTTAGGCTTATTGAGCAATATTAGGCTTTCTCTCAGTATGTTTAGGCTTATTGATCAATATTAAGCTTACAAATTCATTCTCTAGAAGTGTATACCAGAGAATGAGAGAAGGAGCAATAAAAAATTTGTGTCTATGCTTTATGTCTATGCTATCTCTATGCTACTAGAGAATGAGAGAAGGAGCAATAAAAAATAGAAGTGTATACAAAATCTAATTACTTACTTGTTGTAGTTATATTTGCATCTAATTAAATTATGGTAAAAAAATTAATTAATTTATTGGTTAACGGGTAATTATTGGTTAATCGAATCGAAAAACCAAAACCGAAATGACGGTTAACCAAAGTTAATGGACTAGTTTACGGTTAATATTTTTGAAAAATCGAAGTTAATGGATCGATTTTTTTTTTTTGCTAATGGACCGGTTAACCGGTCCATGCTCACCCCTAGTTGGCTATATTAATCTATGCTTGCTTAGATTGTTAAGATATTTAGACATATTAATTAAGGATAAGATTTGATTCCTATTTGTACTTAGTGTATATATATATAATTTCTGCATTAATTATAATAAAAAATGTTTTATATAAATATTTAGAAAAAGAATCAAATTGTAGTGTTTAATCTATTAAGACCTTGGGGGTCTTTGGTAATAGCTTTTTTTTAGCAAAGGTAGACTATATATCTAGGATAAATAGATTTTTGAGACCATTAAAAGATTTGAATAGGTAAAAAAAATCTATTTTTGGTGTTTGATAATGAGCTTTTTCATTTCGGGGGTGAAATCACTAAGTTGATGATCAAGCTTTTTTGAAAATAGTGGTTTCAAAAAATATATATATATATCTTTTTACTTTCTAAAAATTACATAAAATGCCTATAGATTTAATATCTTAAATAATAAAAGAAGAATGATTTTGAAGTTATATTTTTAAATATATGTATTTTTTTATTTGTCTTCTTGCATAGTCAAAACAGCTTACCCTTAATATATTTACGAAATAATTTTATGTAAAAAACTGGTCAAATTTATTAAAATAATAAATTGATCAAATAAATTAATACAATACACTAATAGTTAATTATTAAATAATTCATGACAATTAATAAAAGATATGACGTTGTCGTCCCCTTCTTCTCTCCCTTGTTGATCCACATTAATTGCGTTGGAGAAAGAAAGCCCATTAATGCCACCTTCTAAACGCCAAGGCTCCTCAACTAGCAAATAATTAATAACTAGATGTATCATTGATTCATTATCTTCTTCAATATTATCTTTCACATGGAACACCAGTTAGCAAACACTTGTTTATTTGCTAACCAACAAGTGGACTGCAGCAGCCACCATAAAAGAGAAATCTTCAGTGGGACATTAAGTTTGGTGTTTAGGTTTTTTTTTTTTTTTTTAAAATAAGTATTTATTTTATCTTTTGATATAAGAATTGTGTTCAATTTGATCGAATCTTTTCTATTTTATTAGCGTTGTCCAAAATTAAAATAAAATTATTATGTACTTTGCACGTAACTTGTTAGTCTCATGCTTAGGTGAATCTACATTAGGGCACTCCTGAAAATTTTCAAAAAATTAAATGTTAAATAACAAATAACTAAATATTAAATACTTTATTATTTTTTAAATAATAATTTTTCAAAATCGAATTTTGGGAGAGAAATTCTCAGATTCGAATTTTGAGATCAAAATTCTCAAAATCGGAACTGATTAGAGACTTTGGTCAAAACTTAAAAATATATAAAAAACATATAAAAAAATATTTTAAATTTATGAAATATTTTTATGATAAAAATAAGATATTAGAGTATAAAAATTATATTTTCAAACTCTCTAATTATATATTAAATAATTTTACACAAAGTCTATAAATTTAAATTTAAACTAAAAATTATAAAATATTTTGACGTAAAATATTTTTTTGGATCATAGTGCATCTTTTGTATCATTAAAAAATTATTTAATGAATTCAAATATTATTTTTAAAAATTATGAAGCTATTATAGACTTTGCACAAAAGTCTCTAATTAGTTAGAGACTTTTATTTATAATAATTTTTTAATTATAAAAAATAAAATTTAATTCACGAAAAATATATATGAGATATAAAAGATGTGCTAGAGTCTATCACAATATTTTGGATAAAAAATATTTCAATATTTTTATTTTAAATTTAATTTTAAGACTTTGAGCGAAAGTCTCTAATGTATTAGATGTTGGCTTAAGGGTCTCTCTTAAGCCTCGATCTTTATTTTGATGATAACAAACATGTATTTAATCCAAGTGTGAAGTTTTGAGTTCAGATTGAAGTTGCGATAAGCATGCCAAGTCCGTTCAAATGAGACGGAAGAAAATATCGTCAAAAAAACGGAAAAAGAAAATGTCGAAGAAAGACTCGGGATTAGATCAAGTACAATTCATGTAATATACCCCTAGGACAATCTTATCTCAAGCCTAATTGTATAGTTATCCAAGTTAGAACTTGGTAACTAAATCCATAAAAATGGCATGTAAAAATTTCACGAAGAAATTAGCCCTAGCATGCATTCAGTCGACCGAACAAGGCAGTTCTTTGCCAAAGCAGCCGTTCGGTCGATCGGTCGGTCAACCGAATGAAGGTAAAAATAGGCAGTAGCCATTCGGTCGACCGAAGATGGTGAAGGAAAAATACAAGGCTGCGTCGGTCAACGGACTAAAGGGAAAAAATGGCAGAATGCTTAGCGTTCGACCAATCGGTCGACCGAATAGGAGATAGCCTATCGTGCGACCCTGGCTCTATGTATTCGGTCGACCGAATGAAGAATCGGCTCTTTTCCGTCAGCCGGTCGACCCACCGGTCGACCGAGCTCTCTCATCCAGCCAGCGGTCGCAGTGGCGGTCGATTAGTTGGTCGATCGATCGATCGATCGGCCAGCGACCGAATAGCTTCAACGGCTATTTTTTTAGCCGTTGAACGGGCCGTTCGAGTGAGGGGTTATGAATACCCCTCACCTAACTTCTTTAACACTTCTTAGAAGTTTTATTGAGCATTAAGGAAGTTTCTTAAGCCTTCAAAAGAGTGAACTGCTGCACACGCCCTCTGGTTCCGTCGAGAACAAACTCCAGGCGGAGATTCCCTGCTTCTTCAACTGTGCTGCAACTCAAAGAGCCATCCTCTTGCAAGTTGGAGACGTGAAGGCGGTGGAAAGGAGCCTTGGTTCATTTTACATTCTTAAAGCTCTTTCCTCGGTATTTGATTTTTATTGTAAACTTGTGTTAAGTTTGAGATAGCTGCTAGGTGTTCTAGAAAACACTTAGAGATAGATTTATAGAATTGTGTTTTGCCAAGGTGAATAAGATTGAGGTGTTCTCAGAGTGGTGAGAAGGGTGTCCTCATTGTATTCAAAGAAAAATATAGATTGTATAAAGTAGTAGTTAGAAATCCTTGGTGAGGAGCCAAGGTAGTGGAGTAGACAGTTGGCCGAACTAATATAAGTATTTTGGTTTGCATTGCTTCCTTGCTTGCTTTTATCATTGCTATTGAAATTTGATCACATTAACTATTAAGAAACACTTGCATTAAGTGAAGCTAAAATTGAGTAAGAAGAAAATATAGTGAAAGGGGACAGATACTATTCAACCCCCCCTTCTAGTGTTAGGTTTCACACAACAATTGGTATCAGAGCAAGGTCATAGGTCAATATTTAATCATCTTCCCTACAAATTAAGATGTCTAGTGAAATCCAATTAGCTCAAGGGTCCTCTACTAATACTCCACCACTATTCGATGGAAATAACTATGCCTACTGGAAGATCCACATGAATGGCTTCCTGCAATCTCTAGGCATGGATGTATGGAGGATGATTTTAGTAGAGTATAAGCAACCCGATAAGGATATGGATAAATGGGACCAAGAAGAGATTAGACTCTTTAATGCAAATGCAAAGGCCGTCAATGCACTATATTACGACCTATCTATTAATGAGTTCAATAGGATCTCTACTTGCATGTCCGTTTATGAATTATGGAAGGTCCTAGAGACCACACATGAAGGGACTTCACAAGTAAAGGAGTCCAAAATAAATCTACTTATGCATGACTATGAAATGTTTAAGATGCTGTCACATGAATCCGTAGATGCCTTGCGTGCTAGATTTCAAAATATTACAAATGACTTAGCTAACCTTGGCAGAGAAATAAGGGAAGAGGAGAAGGTAAGAAAGCTCCTTCGTTCCCTTCCAAAATTGTGGGAGCCCAAGGTCACAACAATTATGGAAGCTAAGAACTTGAGCACATTGAAGATTACCGAGCTCATTGGGTCTCTCATGAGACATGAGACCCACATGAAGCAATACCAAGAGGAAGATGCCCCCAAAGGCAAGACCATTGCCTTAAAAGCATCACATCGAGCGGAAGAGTCGTCGTCATTCGTGGAAGAGACGGATGATCTTGAAGAAATGACGATGCTCGCAAGAAGATTCAAGAGCTTCATGAGGGGAGGCATGAGGAACGGAAGAGGTGGCTACACTTGCTACCATTGCAACAAGATCGGGCACCTAAGGAAGGATTGTCCACTTCTTAAGATGGCCACCACCTCCAACCCTCACAAGAAGGAAAAATACAAAAAGAAGAAGAAGACAATGATGGCCACGTGGAGTGAAAGTGAGGCCTCATCGAGTGAAGAAGAAGTAAAGAGTAAAAAGGCAAACCTTTGCTTGATGGCAAAGGATGATGAGGTAAGATTTATTTTTGGTGAAGTTTCATTTACTCAACAAGAGCTAGAAATTGAATTTGAGCAAATGCATGATGAATTCAATGCCATTAGGAGAAAATTTAAAGATCTCAAAAAGGATAATAGGTCTTTAGAGATTGAGAATGATAATCTCTTACTTTCATGCAATGCCTTAAGGAAAGAAGTAGACACCCTTAAAGAAGAGACATGCACCCTAGAAAAGGCTAAGAAGAACTTAGAAAATGATAACAAAAAATTAGAGAATGAAAACAATTATTTATGTGATAAAGTAGAGCATTTAAATGATAGCATGCTAACATTAAAAAAGGAACTTTGCATGCTTAATGAAAAATGACAACCATCGAAAATGTCATGCCAAAAGTTGACCATAAAAAGAAATCATCACACTCCCATGCTCACACACACACAGAAAGAAAATTTAATGAAAATTACTTTTCTTGTGGCATATTTGGCCATATGGCCAAGGATTGTGCATTGAGAAGGAACTCACATGCAAGATTTACATGAGTTTCAAAAATGACTAACACTCAAGGACCCAAGGAAATTTGGGTACCTAAGAAAGTTTCTTCTCCATTTGTAGATGGAGAAGCATCCTCAACCAAGTAGAAGCACTTGGATATTGGATAGCGGTTGCTCAAAGCACATGACGGGTGACATCAATTTGTTTGCAACTCTATCAAGTGAAGATGATGGACATGTCACATTTGGAGACAATGCCAAAGGTAAGATTGTTGGCATTGGTGATATAGGTATACTCCCTTACCCATGCATTAAGAACGTTTTATTAGTTGATGGGTTAAAATATAATTTGATTAGCATATCATAATTATGTGACAATGGATACATAATTATTTTTGAAGCATCTAAATGTATTATTAGAAGTGCACCTTCAAATGATATCATGTTCATTGGAAATAGGCAAGAAAATGTATACACCTTAGAATTAAATATCTTACCAAATCCTCATGTTAGATGCTTAGTTGCCATGGAGAATGACTCTTGGTTATGGCATAGAAGGCTAGGACATGCTAGCATGAGCCTCATCCAAGAGATATCTAGGAAAGAATTAGTTAAAGGCTTACCTAAGATAAAGTTTGAAAAAGACAAACTTTGTGATGCATGTTAACTAGGAAAGCAAGTCAAATCTTCATTTCATAGCATTAATCAAGTTAGTACATTTAGAATTCTTGAGCTTGTGCACATGAATCTCTTTCGTCCATGTGATGTAGTTAGTCTAGATGGAAAGTTATATTATTATGTATTAGTTGATGATTTTTCACTACTAGAAACTTGGTCTTCAGCAACGGCTATCAGCAACGGCCACTCAAGCCGTTGCTATTTGCAACGGCATTCTTACGGCCGCCCGAGCCATTGCAGATATTTGTATCTGCAACGGCGTTCTAACGGATACCCGAGCCGTTGCGGATTATTTTAATTATCAGCAACGGCTTTCTGACGGAAAGGCGAGCCGTTGCTGATATTTTAATTATCAGCAACGGCTTTCTAACGGATAAGTGAGCCGTTGCTGATGATAACTTATCAGCAACGGCTTTCTAACGGGCGAGTGAGCCGTTGCTGATAAGTTTATATAGGGCACGCTCTCGCGCCTGACCCTTCTTCCTCCCGCTGCTGCCGCCGCCGCTCCTGCCGACGCCTCTCGCCGCCGCTGCCGCTGCTGCCGACGCCGACGACGCCGACGACGCCACGACGCCTCTTCCTCCTCCCGCTGCTGCCGACTTGTTCAGGTATGTTGATCGGCTGGCCGTCTCTTCCCTGCGGCCGGCGGGAATCAATCCGACCGAAACCCTATTTCTAGGGTTTTGGCCGGCGACGGGCGGCCGATGGCCGCCACCGGACCTTCTACAATGGCCGGACAGTGTGTCCGGCCACTGTACGCCGGCGCCGGAGGGTGGACTCCGGTGCGGAATTTATAATTATATATATTTTTTATTTTGTTTGATAATTGTTAATTAATTGTTTTATAATTGTTAATTAATTGTTTAGATTAATTATTTAATTTGTTAGATTAATTATTAGGGTTTAGATTAATTTCGGACGCGCGCCGAAATCGTCCACTTCGGACGCGCGCCAGAATCGTCCAATTTGGACTCGTGCCGAAATCGTCCACTTCGGACGCGCGCCGGAATTGCCCAATTCGGACTCGCGCCGGAATCGTCCACTTCGGACTCGCGCCGGAATCGTCCACTTCGGACGCGCGCCGAAATCGTCCAATATGGACTCGAACTGTCTCGAAACATTTAGAAAATAATCATCCATCCGACGAGTTGATATGTTTCACGTACGCATCGACGAATCGGATATGATTTAGCAAAACCTTAGATCCGTTCGGGAATTGTATGTTCGTGTAAAAGAAGTATATGATCTTTTATACGATGTACAATTCTTGAATTGTCCCTGATTGGACAATTTGGGAATATAGTTATTTGTACTGCACTTACGTTTTTATTTTAACTGTTAACTAATTATTCTAAAATTCGGCAACATCTCTCTTGTTCTCCGATACGCGCCCAGATGATATGCGTATTCGGAGAACTGTAGGGAGATGCTGTCGAAATTTAGAATAATTAGTTAATAGTTAAAATAAAAACGTAAGTGCAGTACGAATAACATAAATCCCGAATGGAATAGGACAATATCACCTAAAGACATTAACCAAAGAAATTGTCATTGATTGACAGAATCATGTCGGCTGATCGAAGTTGGATGTACCGACGTCTTGATCGTGGAGCTTTAATGAATGAGTTTCGATTAGGCGTAACGTACTTCCTAAATTTCGCCTATTCGAATCGGAATTTCGTTAGCATGGGTGATCAAATCCGATGTCCGTGCCGCATTTGTTCAAATGGATGATATTTGGATCGGGAGACTGTCACTCTGCATCTATATACCAAAGGATTTACACCAAGATATTTTCTATGGACTTGTCACGGGGAGTCACGCGAAGTCGGGACGTCGAGCAATCCTGTCGTTCAGACATATGGTGAATCTTCCTCTGCTGGTGCTTCTTCATCCAGTCAATGTAATCCCTATAGAACTATGATACTTGATAGTCTTGGGGGTCAATTCCACCTGAATGATAATGTTGATCGGCCAGATCTTCAGACATCAGTCCCACCAGATACTACAGCGGTTGATATCACAGAAGTAGGGGCTGCGGTAGAGATTGAATTATCGAATAAAGAAGCTGCAGAATTTTACGAGATGTTGAAAGCTGCCGATGAACCTTTGTATGAGAATTGTCCTAAATACACTAGGTTTTCAGCAAAGACACAATTCTTAAACATCAAGGTCGATTGTAATATCAGCGGAGTTGCGTATGATCGGATTGCTGGATTGATTAATGGAATGCTGCCTACTAATAACAAGTTTGAGCCTACTTTTTATAAGACTAAAAAACTAATGAGAAAATTGGGGCTTGGGTACGAAAAAATACACGCGTGCCAAAATAACTGTATTTTATATTATAAAGAAAATGTGCAGTTGGATAAATGCCCTGTATGTCAGCACCCTCGTTACAAGGAGAAGAAATCGGTCCGACAGAAAAATATCCCGTTTAAGGTGCTTCGGTATTTTCCACTAACACCGAGGCTTCAAAGATTATTCATGTCGGAAAAGACAGCCCCCTACATGAGTTGGCATGCAAGAAGTCATGATGATACAGTAATGACTCATCCATCTGACAGTGAAGCATGGAAACATTTGGATACATGTTATTCTTCATTTGCTATGGATACTAGAAATATCAGATTGGGATTGTGCACAGATGGTTTTAATCCGTTTGGACATTCTGCAACTCCTTATTCAGTTTGGCCAGTGCTGTTGATAGTTTATAATTTGCCACTGTCAATGTGCATGAAAGATGAATTTATTTATCTTTCGATGATTATTCCGGGTCCTAAGGGTCCGCGAAAAGAAATTGACATATTTCTCAAACCCTTGATAGATGAATTGAAAACATTGTGGACTGAGGGAGCTGTCACTTATGATTGTCATCGGAAGCAAAACTTCAATTTAAAGGCCGCGGTCTTGTGGACAATCAATGATTTCCCCGCGTACGGCATGTTGTCGGGTTGGAGCACTCACGGCCGACTCTCTTGCCCGTATTGTATGGAACACTCTAAATCAAACAGTCTTCAGAACGGACGAAAAATCTCATTCTTTGATTGTCATCGTCGATTCCTACCGGTTAATCACCAGTATCGAAGGAATCGTAATAAATTTACTAAGGGCAGAGTCGAAAGAGATGGGCCACCACCGATGTTGTCTGGTGAACAAATATTAGCACGTGTTTCAGCACTTCCAGATATAGTATTTGGTCGCAATGAAAGAGTGTCAGGTTTTGGCCAAACACACAACTGGGTGAAAAAAAGTATCTTTTGGGAATTGCCCTATTGGAGTTCATTATTGATTCGACATAATTTAGATGTCATGCACATTGAAAAAAATGTGTTTGATAATATTTTCAACACTGTGATGGATATTTCTGGAAAAACTAAAGATAATGTCAAAGCCCGACATGATCTGAAAATACTTTGTAAAAGACCAGAGTTGGAGTTACAAGAGGTCAACGGACGATATCTGAAACCGAAGGCCCTATATGTGTTAAATAAACAACAGATCAAAGATATTTGTCAATGGGTAAAAGAACTCAGATTACCTGATGGATATGCTTCAAACTTATCTCGATGTGTGAACGTCGATGATTGCAAAATATCAGGGATGAAGAGCCATGATTGTCATGTATTCATGCAGAGATTACTTCCGATCGCATTTCGAGATCTTCTACCTGATAATATTTGGGGTCCGTTGACTGAATTAAGTATGTTTTTTATAAGTATCTGTGCAAATGTCCTTCGAGTCGAAGATATGTCTACACTTGAAAATAATATTGTTGAAATCATATGCAAGCTGGAGCAGTTTTTCCCTCCTGCATTTTTTGACTCGATGGAGCATCTACCGATACACTTGGCATACGAGGCACGAGTTGGTGGCCCCGTCCAATATCGTTGGATGTACTTATTTGAAAGATACATGAATCGTCTGAAGAAAAAAGTAAAGAACACCGCAGTTGTTGAAGGATCAATATCTGAATCGTATATCATCCAAGAAATTTCAACATTCTACTCATTTTACTTTGAATCGACAGTACAGACAAGATTTGATCGTCTTCCACGTAACGACGACGGAGGTGTTCGACATTCAGATGGACGTTTAAATATATTTTGTCACTCTGGTCATGCTTTTGGTTCTCGTCCATCTCGACACTTAAGCGATGGAGAGTATCATTTGGCACACTTGTATGTATTACTCAATTGTCCAGAGATTGAACAATTCATTGAAATATTTGACATTGAGATGGTGCAAAAATACTCTATTCACAACGATCAAGAATTGGAGAGATTACGGAATCATGATTTCCCTACTTGGATTCAGACTTACAGCAAAGATCACAAAGCTGAAATAGATGAAAGAATATTTGAGTTTGTTAGTGGACCGTCGCGACTTGTGTCGTGCTATAGCGGATATTTTGTTAACGGGTATAAATTTCACACGGTTGAATATTCATTTACAAAGAAGACGATGAATGCTGGGGTCTGCGTGAAAGGGACAACCTATGTTGAATGTGATATGAATTTTTATGGACTGGTGGAAGAAGTGATAGAGTTACACTACTTCGGCTTGAAATCAGTGATCCTATTTAGATGTGATTGGTTCGATACAACAGAAAGGCAGCAACTGAACCTTTTATATTGGCATCACAAGCCAAACAAGTATATTACGCGAAGTATCCGACTCGAAATAAAGATAGAGCAGATTGGCGTGTAGTCTGTAAGACAAAAGGTAGAGGAAAAATTGATCCGATAGTAGGAGAAAATGATCCTCCTGGTTTCTATCAAGAAGATGATCTTCCTGCTGTGGATCGTATTATTCCAATACTCGAGGATGCAGACACAACGTCAATTCAATTAGAAGTTGAATATGCTGATGATGACGATCATGAAATTGAGGAAGCTGGAGATGAAGAAGAGGAAGAAGAGGAAGAAGAAGAAGAAGAATTCGAAGACTATTATTCAAATGATGAGGAATAATTGTAAAGTATATATTTTATTAAATATATCTCTACTATTTATACAATAATCTGATTATATGTCTGTTCGACAGATATGTCTGGTCGTGGTTATCGACGCAGGCGAGCTTCGGAGTCTCCGATCGGTGAGACTCAAGCACTTACTCATGCTGCTGATCCTCCTGTTGCTGATCCTCATGAGGATGATACTGCCGAGGCTAGTACATCCAGACGCAGGCGGCTACGCGGGCCGAACAGGTGGCAGCCTCCACCAGCCACAGAGTCACGTAGATTGATTAGCGTGATTGAGGAGCGGTAATATATCATGAATTATGAATCATTACAAATTCATTATATCATAATATAATATTAAAATTTATTTTTGTTGTGCAGGTTCGAGCAAGAAGAAGTGCCGAGGAGCATTTCTTCTACTATTCGACGATACATGCACGGGGCATGGCCTACGTGGTCTCACGTGCCTAGTGAGCACGTCGACATGTTATGGCGCGAGTTTGAGGCACGTATTATTATTATTTTTTACATGCATGATGATATATTAATATTGGTACTGATATTATTATTTTACAGGCTCGCTATACATGGGCCGAGGACCAGAGGCCCTTCATTTACGCTGCATGGGAGGCTATTTCCCGGGCAAGGTACAACGGGCAGCTGGGGCAGGCTCGGTCCTAAGCGATAGCCCGAGCTGGGACCACTAACATCGCGGAGACTCGGGGATACGGCCCCGGTTGGATTACTCCGGATATATGGGACCAGCTCGTGGAGATATGGTCGACGGATCGATGGCAGGAGGTTTCTCGGAATGCGGCTAGAAATCGCATGTCGGGGGAGCAGCGCGTCACACCGGCGGCTCTGTTGCATTTGCAGTGCACGCAAACCGTATGGTAAGTATATCTTTTAATTATATATTTTATTTGTTACTATGTGTACTAATTAATGTATTTGTTTTGTAAATGTAGACGACGGTGTCGAATGACGGGACTGTCCAGCGACCCTCCCCGATGGCGGTGTTTGAGCGGACTCACCGTCGAGCACATGGGACGGGGGAGTACATCCACAACCGCGCTGCATACATTATGGTAATTATATATTTATTTAAATTATTCATTATATATTTATAATTTAAGTTTTATGATAAATATTAAACAAAAAATCAAACTCGAGTAGGAGACCTACAGCCAGACGGTGGTGCAGCGCGGGGGTACCCCCGAGGACTTTGACGCAGCATCGTGGGTCGAGGCCGCAGGTGGCTGGGACCATGGCCGCGTATATGGCTTCGCAGATAGTGGTCTTGCGCGAGCCGTGCTAGGGCCACTTGGGGCACCGACCCCTCCGGTCGCTGGTGAGCGGCCGTCCACCTCTAGATCCAGTTATGATCATAGTAGCAGAATAAGGACTCTAGAGGACACGGTCGCGCGTCAGACTGAGATAATGGAGCGCCAGAGTCAGATGATGGCGGATATACAAGCTATGCTACGCAACATGTCAGGTCATCCTGAAGCAGGCATCTCTTCGGCATCATCTAATCCATCGTCCTCGAGTCAGTCCACGCTGGTGTACACTCAAGCACTCCAGACCCCGCCATATGATCCAGACCATCCTCCATCGTGATCGTGAGATTTTTTGTTTGGATATTGAACTTGTTACTGAGATATTGAACTTGTTTAACTTATTTTGTTTGGATATTGATACTTCAATTTTGCATTTGAATTGTTTTTATACTATCGTGGATAATTATCAATATAAATATAATTGTTTTGATGTATATCTTGGTGTGTTTGTGATGTGTGAATGAATGTGTGTATGAGGGTATGGGTGTGTGAGTTATGTATCAGATAATGTATCAATGTATCAATGGAAATTTGAAATTTTTAATTTTTCTGTTCCCAGGTATGCGTCATCAGCAACGGCTTTCTCACGGCCGTCCGTGGGAAAGCTGTTGCTAAAAGTGTATCGAAAGCCGTTGCTGATGACCTACAGCAACGGCTTAGCGACGGGGTTTTACTAACGGCGTTGCTACGGACTCAGCGGCCGTTGCTATTAATGTTATCAGCAACGGCTCCGGGTCTGTGGCAAAACCATTGCTGATAATGTTTTTAGCGACGGCCCGAGCGGCCGTTGCTGATAATGTTTTGAGCGACGGCCCGAGCGGCCGTTGCTGATCCGTTGCTAAGTCATCAGCAACGCGACTTTCTGTCACGGCTCTATTGCATCGGCGCGGCCGTTGCTGATTCTCTTCAGCAACGGCATCAGCCGTTGCTGATGACCATTTTTCTAGTAGTGTTTCTAGATTCACATGGGCTTTCTTTTTGGCCAAGAAAAATGAAACCTTTGAGTTCTTCAAAAAGTTTGCAAAGAAAATTTCAAATGAAAATAGAGTATCAATTTTGAAAATTAGAAATGACAATGGATGGGAGTTTAAAAATAAAAAAAAAATTGAGTTTTGTGATGATTTAGGCATTGAACATACTTTTTCTTCCCTAGAACCCCTCAACAAAATGGGGTGGTTGAGAGGAAGAATAGAACCTTACAAGAAATAACTAGGACTATGCTATGCGAAAATAATTTGCCTAAGTATTTTTGGGCCGAAGCTATAAATACTTCTTATTATGTTCTTAACCGAGTTTTATTGAGACCAAAAATTAAGAAAACACCTTTTGAGCTTTGGAATGGTAAAATCCCAAATGTGGGATATTTTCATATTTTTGGATGCAAATATTTTATGTTAAATACTAAGGAGAATTTAGGAAAATTTGATTCTAAATCCGATGAAGGGATTTTCCTAGGTTACTCCATTAATTCTAAGGCATATAGAGTTTACGATCATAGAACAATGATTGTTGAAGAATCCATGCATGTCACGTTTAATGAAACTAATGATTCTTCTAGAAATGTGAAGATTGTAAATGTAGGTGAGGAACTTGAGGATCTCACACTTCATGATAAAGAAGTGGAGGATGAAAATAATGAGGAGACCCAACATGAAGAACCTCCATCCTCAAACCTACCTCAAGTTGAAGATGAAGAAGACGAAGCTCTACCACCTCTCCCTAAAGGATATCGATTGGTAAGAGATCATCCAATGGACCAAGTCATTGGAGAGCCTTCAACGGGAGTGGTAGCATGTTCTAAACTCAAGAAAGTTTGTCAATATGTTGCTTTTGTATCTCAAGTAGAGCTAAAGAACGTTAAGGAAGCAATAGAAGATGAGTTTTGGGTACTAGCTATACAAGAAGAACTCAACCAATTTGCTAGAAATGATGTATCAGACTTAGTGCCTAGACCTAGTGAACAAACCATAATTGGAATTAAATGGGTATTTAGAAATAAGCTAGATGAAGAAGGATTGGTTATTAGAAACAAAGCTAGGTTAGTTACACAAGGGTACAATCAACAAGAAGGAATAGACTATAATAAAACATATGCTCCCGTAGCTAGATTAGAAGCAATTAGAATGCTTTTGGCATATGCTAGCTTTAAGGATTTTAAACTTTTTCAAATGGATGTAAAAAGTATATTTTTAAATGGTTTTATTAATGAAAAAGTTTATATTGAACAACCCCTCGGATTTGAAAGTTTTGAGTTTTCAAACTATGTTTTCAAACTTAAAAAAGCATTATATGGTTTAAAACAAGCCCCTAGGGCTTGGTATGAAAGACTTTCAATTTTCTGAATTGAACAAGGTTTTGATATTGGAAAAGCCGACGTTTCACTTTTCATTAAGCATCATGAAAATGACATGTTATTATTTCAAATTTATGTTGATGACATAATTTTTTGTGCTACTAATGAAATGCTTTGTAAGTGGTTTGCTAAATATATGCAAGATGAGTTTGAGATGAGCATAATGAGAGAGCTCTCCTTCATGCTTGGTCTCCAAATCAAGCAAACCAACAAAGGGATCTTCATCAATCAAGCCAAGTACACAAAGGAGCTCATCAAAAAGTTTGGGATGAATGAAGCCAAAATAGCTTCTACACCTATGAGCGCATCCATCAAGCTTGACAAAGATGAAGAGGGCATTAAAGTGGACGAAAAACAATATCGATGTATGATTGGTAGTCTTCTTTATTTAACCGCAAGTAGACCTGATATCATGTTTAGTATTTGTATATGCGCTAGGTTTTAATCTTGCCCTAAGATGTCCCATTTAAGTGCTGTAAAATGCATATTGAGATATTTAAAGGGCACGGTTGAATTAGGATTATGGTATCCATGTCATACATCATTTGATTTAATCGGTTTTTCGAACGCTGATTTTGCCGGATGTAAGGTAGATAGAAAAAGCACTAGTGGGTGTTGTCAATTCTTAGTAGCGAGTCTTGTTTCTTTGTTCTCAAAGAAACAAAACTCAGTTGCGCTTTCAATTATCGAAGCGGAATACATCGCTGCGGCTAGTTGTTGTGCGCAAGTCCTTTGGATGAAACAAACCCTTTTAGACTATGGACTTAGGTATTCTTGCATACCTATACATTGTGATAATACTAGTGCAATAAATTTAACTAAAAATCTCATTTTACACTCTAGAACTAAGCATATTGACTTGAGACATCATTTTCTTAGGGATAATATGACTAAGGGAAATATATCGGTAGAATTTGTATCCACCGGTAAACAATTTGCCGATATATTTACAAAACCCTTGGTTGAAGAAAGCTTTACAAATTTAAGGATACAATTAGAAATTTATGTTTTTCCTAGTAATTAAAATGTTTCTCTTTAAAATGTATATGCTTTTCAAAAATTGCATTCAATTGTCACACCCCAACTGAGGGTAGTGTGACCGGCCAGGGCCTACATCCTACCCTGTAACCTACTGTCTACACTGACACAAGGAAAATCAGGACATATCGAAAAAAAGAAATCTCAGCACACTTTATTAAAAGTTTTCAAAGTCACAATTTTTATGTTTTCCAAAAACAAGTAAGAACACCAACATCAAAATAACTGAACGTTCAAGTAACATGATTTACAACTCTTTTTCAAATACAACTGTCAGTGCAGACCCAAAAAAAACACTACTAGACACTGGTCTAAGACTCATGGACGCTGCTACAAGGTATGGCCCCACCTCCCACCCACCAGCTGCACCATGTCGACAAGCTAAGTCACTGCTCATGCTCTGCAAAAATAAAGAATAAATTGCTAGTCCACTTGGGACTCAGTGAGTGGCTCTAGTGAACCTCCACATAAGCCTCAGTCATGCATATATCATATAAGGCAATAAAATGAATGTACAAGGAGGTAAAATACTTCTAATGCGACTACCAACCCCCAATGGGTCAATCTGTAAAATTGAATATGATAACCTGCCATCTTGGCCTATCAAGCCTCCGGCATCCGGCCCTTGGGCCTACTTATGGAATAAATATCTCGACTATAGCCATCCCTACCATATCAGTTAGTATCATACTGGCCATCGGCCACATCATCTCAAGATGTAAGCAAACAATCCCGGGTCGTCGACTAGGATGGTCCACTAGTCTTCGGACACCGTTTGGGGTAAGGATAGCTAGTCCCACCCAACTAGGGTCTGGCACCTAGCGGGCCCGCTGGTGCACCTCAAGACCCAACACTGGCCGAGCTGAGCATTGGTCGTTCCCGGCCTCCACGCTCCTCGGCGGACCATCTCAAGCACATCACACAATCAATATCCTAGGGTTTCCATATATACACTTCGGGCCATTGCCCGTATCTAGCCCTAATTCGGGCTACAGGATCAACAATTTATGCCGCCCTTTCACAATGTGCACACCTAGGAGTTCTAGGTTTCCAAATGTTTACAAGAAGTCCTAGAAGTGATATCGTCTCCTAGCTAAGTTTCCATATAAATATGAAGGACGTCTCGCGACACATTACATGTTGTCTACCCTTCTACACTACCTTGGGTGAGGAATTTCTTGTACCGACTTTCGAATTCCGCCCATGAACATTTTTTGACAGCATGTATAATCTTAAGAAAAATATTCAAATGTTACAACATCTACTATAAATAACCACAATATTCATGCATAACAACTTTACACTACCTTAGGAATTAAGCTCAATAAGAAACAATTATCTAACATGAAAAGGTAGTAATGAGTTCAAAAATGTAGGAAATACTAAGCATGGTAAACAATTGCAATATTTCAAAATTTAAAGATCTAATGCTAAGGATGGTCATAAGGCTAGCATTCCTACAATTCAAAATCAATCAATCTACTTGCTATGATTGATGTTCTTCCTAAGTATTGTCATACCTACATGTGTGAACCTTATAATCAAGTAAGTTTCCATCTAAAGTTACTCTCTTCTCCCCTCCCTAGTCTTGGCCGAGTCATGAGCAAGAAGAACCTTGCTCGGCCATGGCCCTTAAGGTAGGAAAGGAAAAGGATACTCTAGCTATACTTCTAATTCTTCGATTCCGAGTATAACTTAATATCAATGGACTATTTTACCCCTCCCCTTACCCTTGGCCGAACCCTCTTCATGAGGTGTAGGGTTCATTCGGCCACATCAAGAGAGATCTAGGGAAGATATGCTTCATGATGCGTGAAACCTACGATTTGAACTACATCAATCATGAACATGAGATCATCTAAGGGCCTTCTTGTCGTCAAGGGAATTGGGGAAAATTTTGGCATGACCTTTCCCCTTTTCCCATGACTCGGCAGCCCTAACAATTGAAAATCGACGAAGAAACAAGGTACACCGACAACAAATCATACAAAATAGCAATTACACATCGATAAAACCAAGATCCGACGAACTAAGGATCGCGAGAAACTCATCCTACCACAACTAGGGGTTAGGCTACCCGCCTCACCCATGCTTCTAACTCTAACCACTCACCTAGATTACGGAGAATGAAAGATCGGGCGACGATGACTTGAAATTTTCCGGCGATGACGCGAAATCCCGGATCTATCCAAGTCCTCCGAGCTTTCCCTTGCTCTTCTTCCTCTCTCCCCCTAGGCAGCCTTGTGCGATTCAAGGGATGAGTCGCACGGCTACAAGATGAGGGTTTTAATCCCTCATCTAGCTTTCAATAGATAGCACCATGCATGACTCACTTAACTCATACTCGAACCTCGACTAAACCCAAACTCAACTTGGGTTCTGACTCAACCCATAATATGAATCGATTTAACTTGATTTAAGGAATGAATTCATAAAAGGAAAGTTAATCACCCACATAGATTCCATGAATCATTAGTCGATTCATACCTTTTCACTCGAGGCGATCCTGAGGCTCGACTCGACTACCCCCGGGTCCGGCACGCTGCACCAAAATATATTTTTATATTAGGAAATTTTTCGAGTCTTACATCAATATAGTATCATCACACTTATGTATTGCTCTGTAGTGAGGCTTTGCGACCTATTGGTGCTTGCCTTCTATAGGCTTACATTAATGGGAAGGACTATATTGGTAGATGATACTTGGTTTTGTGGCTTTCTTGGTTTCTTTTGGTTTCTATGATGAAACTCATTAATTGTACCTTAATTCTTACCCTTTTTGATTGATGTCAAAAGGGGGAGAAAAAGAAAGGTCGCACTTGGTTTTCATGATGCATGTAGTTAGGGTGAGTTTTTACAGTTAAGGGGGAGTTAAAAGTTAAAAATGATATGCACATTGAAAGGGGGAGCATAGGTTGAGTTATAAGAATTTGAATATGCACATTAATAGGGGGAGCATAGGTTGAATCATAAGTGGTTGAATGGATATGCTAAGTTACATATCTTGCATGCCCTAACTCATGAATGCCTTAACTCAAACTCACAAACACTTATGCTTTCTAAAAATCTCATGTTATGTTTGTCATCATCAAAAAGGGGGAGATTATTGGCTTAAGGGTATCTCTTAAGCCTCGATCTTTATTTTGATGATAACAAACATGTATTTAATCCAAGTGTGAAGTTTTGAGTTTAGGTTGAGGTTGCGATAAGCATGCCAAGTCCGTTCAAATGAGATGGAAGAAAAGATCAAGTAGAATTCATGTAACATAGCCCTAGGACAATCTTATCCCAAGCCTAATTGTATAGTTATCCACGTTAGAACTTGGTAACTAAATCCATAAAAAAAGCATGTAAAAATTTCAAGAAGAAATCAGCTTCAGCCTGCATTCGATCGAACAAGGTAGTTCCCTGCCAAAGCAGCCTTTCGGTCGATCGAATGAAGGTAAAAATAGGCAGTAGCCATTCGATCGACCAGTCGGTCGACCGAAGATGGTGAAGGAAAAATACAAGAATGCGTCGGTCGACCGACCGAACGAGAAAAAATGGCAGAATGCTTAGCGATCGACCAATCGATCGACCGAATAAGAGATATCTTGTCGCACGACCTTGGCTCCAAGTATTCGGTCGACCGACTGGTCGATCGAATGAAGGATCGGCTCTTTACCGTAATTCAGTCGACCTGTCGGTCGATCGAGCTCTCTCATCCAGCCAGCGGTCACAGTGGCGGTCAATCAGTCAGTCGACCGACCGATTGACCGGCTAGCGACCGAACGACTTCAACGGCTATTTTTTTAGCCGTTGAACGGGCCGTTCGAGTGAGGGGTTATAAATACCCCTCACCTAACTTCTTTAACACTTCTTAGAACTTTTATTAAGCATTAAAGAAGTTTCTTAAGACTTCAAAAGAGCAAACTGCTGCATGCGCCCTCTGGTTCCGTCGACAACAAACTCCAGGCGCTGATTCCCTGCTTCTTCAATTGTGCTGCAACTCAAAGAGTCATCCTCTTGCAAGTTGGAGACGTGAAGATGGTGGAAAGGAGCCTTGGTTCATTTTACATTCTTCAAGCTCTTTCCTCTGTATTTGATTTTTATTGTAAACTTATTTTAAGTTTGAGATAGCTGCTAGGTATGCTAGGAAACACTTAGGGATAGATTTCTAGAATTGTGTTTTGCCTAGGTGAATAGGATTGAGGTGTTCTCAGAGTGGTGAGAAGGATGTCCTCATTGTATTCAAAGGAAAACATAGATTCTATAAAGTAGTGGTTAGAAATCCTTGGTGAGGAGCCAAGATAGTGGAGTAGACAATTGGTCGAACCACTATAAGTATTCTGGTTTGCATTGCTTCCTTACTTGCTTTTATCATTGCTATTGAAATTTGATCACATTAACTATTAAAAAACAATTTGCATTAAGTGAACCTAAAATTGAGTAAGAAGAAAATATAGTGAAAGGGGACAGACACTATTCAATCCCCCCTTCTAGTGTCGGGTTTCACACAACATTAGAGACTTTTGCCCAAAGTCTATAATAATTTTATAATTAAAAATAATAATTTTAATTAATGAAATATATTTATTAAAATACAAAAGATGTGTTGTGGTTTAAAAAAATATTTTTCATTAAAATATTTCATAATTTTTAATTTAAATTTAGTTTTATAGACTTTGTGCAAAAGCCTCTAATGAATTAAAGAGTTTGAAAAAATATTTTTTAGACTCTAACACCTCAATTTTATTATAAATTATTTTTATAAATTAAAATTATTTTTTAAAAATTTTATATATTTATTTAATTTTTAATCAAAGTCTCTAACTGGTTATAGACTTTGGCCTAAGGGTAAAATATGTATCAAATCTACTAGGTTTCGATTTTAGAAATTTTGACCTTCAAAATCTGGATCTGGAATTTTTCCCTATGCCAAAATCCGATTTTGGGAAATTCCTATTTTTTAAATGATATATGATGGAATTGCATAGACATTAAATCCAATTTTTTTGGTTAATCTATCTCTAGCCTAGTGGTTAGATACGTAAGTATTTTGTTTATAAATTTTAGATTCAAATCCTAGTTATAGTATTTGATATGCATTATTTAATTTTTATCCTTCTTTATTAATTTCTAAAGTTTTATTATAAAAATTTTATCCATTAATTTCTAATATAAGTTCGAATTTTTCTTCATTAATTTTTTACCTTCAAAGCTCTCGTGCTGATTTCATCTTAATACATCTTCATATGCTACCATCCATATTCGTATGATTAAGTTTTGTGGACTTTTGTAGATGAGTTATAAAATATATAATTGAATAATTAATTTTTTCTTTAAATATTTATGAAAAAATTTAAAAAATAAAAAAATAATATCTTGTACTCTATCAATGATTGTAAATTTTATGTATTTGAAAATCCAAATTTGAAAAATAAGGAATTTTATTAATCATCTATATTAATTATAAATTATATTTTCGTGGTGAATATAATTTATTTCTGTATTATTAATTATGCATTCAAGTTATTTTTGTTGGAATTGTAACACAACAATAAAATGCAAAAAAATATGGTGATCAGCTATTCAAACCCTTTGAACTCAACTTGACATTTAGTTAACCCAAAATTTAATTCCCTATTTTCTAAATCTAATAATCTAGGGGTGGCAATTCGGGCCGGCCCGGCCTGAAAAATTTTTGTGCATGGCCCGGTACGCCTCGATAAAAATTCGGGTCTGGACTCTCCGGCCCGTCCTGGTACGAAAAATTAACAGGTCGGCACAGCAAGTCCCGTTAGCCCGATAACACAAAGATGAAAATGGAGTTATCGGACCCAAACTGTTTATCGGGCTAAAATCGTGCTATCGGGCCGAAATCGTGCCAATATAATCGGATTATTGGGCCTGTATCGGGCTATCGGGCTATCGGGCTGATTTGGGCCCGATAGCTTGATATTTTCGATAATGCCCAAATCCTTATCGGGCTATTGGGCGGGGTTGGGCCTACATCGCCTAGCTCGGCCCGGCCCGATAATTTTTCGGGCTTTATCGGGCCAGCCCGATAACGACACGAGCACGGTAAGAACCGACCCGAACCTGATATTTTTTCGGGCTATCGAGTAGGGCCATATTTTGCCAGCTTTATAATAATCTATGGAAATTACTTAATTTACAAGAGTTACAAGGGTTATTTTGTGATTATATTTCCTTCAGTAGATTTTATGCAAAATGATCCAAACAGGTGGGTACTCTACTTCCCTTCCTTGTTGTGGACTGTTGATAACTTAAAGAGCCTTTATGGAAGTTCTTTATTTGAATGAGCAATTGAGACTGGAGTTTCGACTACCTTGAGCCAGAGTATCCAAGTCCAGCATGATTAGAAGGAGATTTTCCTGCACTTCAAATTTTATTTAGAGTACTAGTGGAATTCATCATTCTAGCTTTTTTCTTTACCTTATCAAGTTCAGAAATCAACTTGAATTCTTTATCAGATTTTTCAGCAATATGAGTTTGGTAGGTCTCAACTTCCTCCTCAAGTTTCCTTTTTTGATCAACCAAGAGTTTGTTTTGATTTCTAAGGGTCTTGTTGAGTTTTGTCATTTCAACCCATTTATCAAACATCTCTTGATAGGCTTCTTCTCGACTGTCAACACACTGAGTCTTGTTTTGTTCATCATCAATGTCCGGGTTACAAGCAGTTTGAACTGTGTCAACAATGCAGGCAGCAAAGGCTCTATAGTTTTCTTGCTCAGATTCTTCCGTGTCATCTTCTTCTTCATCATCACTCCAAGTAGCTGTAAAGGACTTCTTGAGTTCTTTTTGTTCATTTGGACATCTAGATCTGATATGTCCATATCCTTCACATTCGAAGCACTAAACACCTTTAGACTTCTATTTGATATCAAACTTATTAGATGAAGATTGACTTCTTCTGTTTTCACCAAAGGAAGAACTTATTTTGGAGCCGGTTGAAGTGGGCGGTTGAAACTGGTGTTTAAACTATGAATTTTAATTTTGCTTGTTCTTAGCTCTTAGAAATCTTCTGAATTTTTTTGTCATAAGCGCATATGATGCATCCATCTCTTCTTCAGAACAGTCTTCAGACTTGTTCTCATCTTCAGTAGAATTGAAAGCAAAATTCCTCCTTTCTCTTTATGTGAGTATTTCTCAGACAGTTTCAACTCATATGTTTCAAGTTTATCCATCAAGATGTCAAGGGTAATGGTTGAGGGATCATGAACTTTACCTATAGAAGCAGCCTTCATGTCAAATTTTATAAGCATGAATCTTAGAACTTTTCTTACCACATTTTCTTTATAGAATGGTTCTCCTAGGTTGGATGCATTGTTCATTAAATCTTTGATGGGCCCATGAAAGTCTTGAATGCTTTTATCTTCCCCCATTTTTAGGTTCTCAAATTTGGTATTGAGAATTTCAACCTTTGACTTACGAAGAGTCAAGGATCCCTCATGATTTATTTCCAAAATCTCCCACGCTTGCTTTGCAAGAGTACAAGCGGAGACAAGTTTGACTTGAGAGGGATTAACTCCACTGAAAATGACATTCAAGGTCTTGTTATGATGGTTTGCAGCGATAACTTCTGCTTGAGTATACTGGCTCTTTGACTTCTTATTAATCCCATCAATAGTTGGAGGAGTATAGCCATCTTCTATAGAGTCCCAACAACGATCATCAATGGACTTGATAAAGGCCCTCCTCCGAGCCTTTCAATAAGCATACTTTGTTCTAGCAAGAAGTGGAGGAATATTGACAAAATTTTCCATTGGAATTCCCGTTTAATCAAGTTTAATCAACATAGTGTCACACAGAGTCACAACCACCATAGTCACAACCAGAGTCACAATCACCATAGTCACAGACATAGTTCACTGAGAGAGTCACATCATAGTCACAGATAAAAAAAACATACAACCATACATTAGACTAGACTCAACCAATAACAAGATGAGACTTTATTTTCTTCAGAGACACCCCATTTATCTCCCCATTTTTGGCCTAATTAGCTAAAGGAGAGAAAATAGTCACTCAGAGCCGTCTGGACTGGATAAATCGTCGGTGTAATATACAGAATCTACAGTACCAGTCATGAAATATTCAAGAATCTTTTTCTCAACAGATATTACTCGTAGATCGAGCTCTACCAAAGTCACCTATAATTTAAATAGGTCATCACAAATAGCTCTTTTTGCTGTGGATTCACGAGACGAACAAAGGTCCAAGGCTTTGGATGCAAGGGCTAAAGTTACATCGGCAGCAGTTGGAACAGTGACGTTTCAAGCCTCTTATCAGCAGTTTTAGCTACCTCAGATACAATTTCAACCGTGATTGTCCCAATCTTAAGAACTGGAGAAAATGATTGAGATCCTGTCTTTCGTGGAATTTAGCCAAGCTATTCATCAACAAAAAATCAGATCCATCAGAAGAATTGACTACATTATTACTCTCCCCCTCAGAAGATAATTCCTCCCCCCCCCCCCCCCCGGACTAGAAAACATAAAAAGGAATTTGAGGATTACAAAAACAATACCTCTACCATGATGGTCAATAGATTTTCCCCGTGATTTCTTTCTCAGATTTTTACCTTCAGAGGTAGAAAGAAATGACTTTTTATCAGGAGATGGAGCTTGAACAGGTGTTCCAATTTTCTCAGCAGAACTTGAAAACACCATCTCCTTAGCTAAAGAAGCAGTTGTCTCTTTCTCAAAGCTCATCATGTTACTTTTATTGTCCAACATCAAAACTTCTAATTAAATAGATAAGAGGATGAGTGAAACTGTTGGTTAATTTATCAAGATATTTGTTATGCCCGAAAAAATCTAAAAATAATATTTTATTCCTTAGTAGGGGACCGTGGGCCCGAGTTAGCGCGGATTGACGTAGAGTCGCAGAATTTAATTCGGGTATGCTTTTTATATGAAAAAAAATAGGAAAAATATATTTATTTTATTTATGTTATTTATCATTTTAGGATGATATAGGGTTTTGAGACGAATTTAGCGGTTCAATTGAAACTCGAATCGAGTTAGAACGGGTTAGATATGGGCTAGTTTAGTCGGATAACTTAAGTGGGGGCATTTTGGTTATTTGGACCAAACAGAGGTCTATAAAATAGAACCAAGGGTTTTTGCCACAGGCTATCCGAGGCTTAAAGAGGAGAGAGAGGCACCGTAGAGAGGAGGAGGAGGAGTTCTGGTGCTGGATTTCCCAAGATCGTCGGCGTTCAACGTAGGAAGATCCTTAGCTTCTTCTTCCTTCCCAGTTTCTCCAAAAGAGGCGAGTGGATTAGCCTTCTTCTTCCTCTTTTCTTCATCATCCATGCCGCCCCTATGTCATGGGGTTCTTGTCGTTTTCCATTGGGTTTTTCGTGAATCGAATTGGTTAATCGCGTTGAGAGTTTTACAGTGATCGTAACGATTCTATCAGATTAATTTTTGGGCGATTGGCCACCCCTTACTTTGTTGTGCCGCCCCCTTTCTTCTTCAGTTCTTGATGTTTTTTGAGGGTTCTTGGTGGTTGTTTTGATATCTTGATGAAAGGAGGAGCAGGAGGGGGGGGGGAAGGAGGGTGTTTAGGGTGTGCCGCCCTCTTGTATGGCACTTAAGGAACCCTAGGGTGGCCGGCCACCCCAAAGGTGAGATTTTTAGGGGTTTAACCTATTTCTCTCACTTAGGAGACACACTATAGGGTATGTTGAACATGTTCCTAAGGGTAGAATCAATGTAGGATCCTACACTTAGACAATTGGAAACCTAGGGACACCTAGAGACACTAGGACCCCGATTTAACTTTCGGGAGGGACGACCCTAAGGACACCTAAGGTAAGGGGGCGGAACATTTCTTTCCCTTAGGACACTAGGGTGAGGGAGGTAGGCCGGCCCTAGAGCATTCGTCTAGGGTCCTTAAGGGTGGATTAAATTGTCTAGGATCATTAAGGGGTGATGCCCTATTCCTAGGGTTTGCTATACATGCTTTTATCCTACGTTTTTTAACGTACTATGCTATAATTCCTTACTTAGTGTGCACGCTGTGATGTTATGGTTTTAGTATTATTTTCATTATTATATAATTGCGTGTGATTGTGGTGGATGATGGGAGGAGTCGGAGGTGAAGGTACGTCTTAGACATGCCTTTGTTTACCTATCGTGCACATCTTATTTATGCTCATTTATATATGTACTTACGTGTGTGATGTTGTGGTGTGATTGTTGCATTTTCCCGGATGCCTCGTTGGTGAGGAGAGAGTATGCCCCAAAGAGACAGTGTTGGCCTTATTCCGAAAGTCCGACTGGTGAGGGGAGCTCATACCCCCAAAGAGATAGTTCGGATATTCGACTGGTGAGAGGAATGTATGCCCCAAAGAGATGGATCGGAAGAGCCATGTCGGTGAGGGGAGAGCATACCCCAAAGAGACGACACTGGCTGGGTGGTAGATCGGAGGCCGCACCGACTACCTACCCTATGCGGCGATGAGGACCGATGGGTCCGGTGAGCATGTGGATGATTGCATTGAGCATATTATATGTTGTGGCATTTTCTTGTAGGTTGCTATATGTTGACGAGGATGATTGCGTTGCTAAAATAAATGCTCAAATAATTTATGCTTTACATTCTTATGCTTATTTATATGCTTTGATTTACGCATGATGATGATGTGGTGGCAATTGAAGACTGATCTACTCACTAAGTCCTAGTAATTAAACTTTTGAAACCGATTTGAACAATTGCTATTTATTGAGTTGTGATTTAGGGTTTTCTTGAAAATAAATGTTTCTTTTTAAATCCTTGAGATGTTATTAAATGTTCAGGTCTGGTTTATGTGTTCATGTGGTTTAATTTGGGTTAGGCTTCGAGGTATGTGGCGTACCCTGGCCGATCATACCGAATTTGGGGTGTGACAATATTGAACCGAGTTGCAACGCCAGGATGATGATAGAAGTCCCATCAGTTCACATCCTCATTAAAACCAGCCTCCCACCAAATTCAAAGTGCAACAAATAGGAGAGTTGAAGGTACAAAAATGCCAGCCGAAATCAATAAAGAGGGTGAATAAATCTTCAATGAACAAGAGATGCGTCATATCACACACTGTCCTAAAAGGATTTGAGAGACTCTTCGAATATCCCACTTTCTCATAAAAAAATGTATCAATTTGTCAGACTTCTTTCCACTTAAAGTCTTTTGTGAAGATACCTGCGACCAAAAAAAAATCACCAAAAAGAGGCACACGAGCGGGCTTCAAAGAAGGCATCCATACTCCGGCCGAAATTTAAGGCAAAAGGCATTAGTGATAGTCTTCATTAATAAATGATGAAAAGAATGAATAAAAACTAAAAACCCTTTCATTTTTCATTACAATAAAAACATATTTATTTATTTTCAACTCGAAATAAAATATGTCATATGACACATAATCCAAGAGAATACCTCAACTGCTCAAACCTTTCACCATTTAAGGCCTTTGTAAAGATATGAGCCACTTGTTTCTCTATTGCCATGTACTCCAGTTGCAACTCCTTCCTTCCAACTAACTCCCTAATATAATGAAACGTTATATCAATGTGCTTGGTACGAGAATGTGTAAGAAGATTTTTTGAAATATTGATTGCACTAGTGTTGTCGCAATAAAGTACCATGTCTTCTTGATTAAGATCATAATCAAGTAACATGCTCCTCATCCAAATCAACTGTGTGCTGCAAATCCCTACTGCCAAGTATTATGCCTCTGCTGAAGAAAGAGAAATAGAATTTAGATTCTTGCTTAACCAGGCCACAAGATTTGATCCAACATAAAAACAACCACCTGAAGTACTCTTTTTGTCATCAATTTGTCAGCCCAATCTGCATATATAAATCCAACTAGACAAGGATTGCAATCAACTGAATACCAAAGACCAAAATCCAAAGTACCTTTCACATACTTGAGAATTCTTTTAACTGCCTTAAGATGAGACTCCTTAGGATTTGCTTGATACCTGACACACAATCCAACACTAAAGCATAAGTCGGGTCTGCTAGCTGTCAAATACAATAGGTTGCCAATCATACTTCTGTAGAGACTTGGATCAACACTCTTCCCTTCGTCATCTTTGCCCAGTTTTTCATGAGTGGAGATAAGAGTTCTAACTGCCTTAGAACTATCTAGTCCAAACTTATGAATAAGATTCTTAGCATACTTACTCTAAGAAATGAATATTCCTTCTTTAGGCTTCTTAACTTGAAGATTGAGAAAATAGCTCATTTCCCCAACCATGCTCATCTCAAATTCAAATTTTATATCATCCACAAATTGTTTAGCAAATATTTCAGAAGTTGAACCAAAAATAATATCATCAACATAAATCTGAATAATTACTAGTTGAGACTCATTCTTCTTAATGAATAAGGTCTGATCAGCTCTTCCTCTTTTGTAACCTTTCAGGAGTAAAAATTGAGTAGGGCCATATTTTGCCAGCTTTATAATAATCTATGGAAATTACTTAATTTACAAGAGTTACAAGGGTTATTTTGTGATTATATTTCCTTCAGTAGATTTTATGCAAAATGATCCAAACAGGTGGGTACTCTACTTCCCTTCCTTATAGTGGACTATTGATAACTTGAGGAGCCTTTATGGAAGTTCTTTATTTGAATGGGCAATTGAGAATGGAGTTTCGACTGCCTTGAGCCAGAGTATCCAAGTCCAGCATGATTAGAAGGAGATTTTCCTACAATTAAAATTTTATTTAGAGTACTAGTGGAATTCATCATTCTGGCTTTTTTCTTTACCTTATCAAGTTCAGAAATCAACTTGAATTCTTTATCAGATTTTTCAGCAATATGAGTTTGGTAGGTCTCAACATCCTCCTCAAGTTTCCTTTTTTGATCAACCAAGAGTTTGGTTTGATTTCTAAGGGCCTTGTTGAGTTTTGTCACTTCAACCCATTTATCAAACATCTCTTGATAGGCTTCTTCTCGACTGTCAAGACACTGAGTCTTATTTTGTTCATCATCAATGTCTGAGTTACAAGCAGTTTGAACTGTGTCAACTATGCAGGCAGCAAAGGTTCTATAGTTTTCTTGCTCAGATTCTTTCGTGTCATCTTCTTCATCATCATTACTCCAAGTAGCTATAAAGGACTTCTTGAGTTCTTTCTATACATTTGGACATCCAGATCTGATATGTCAATATCCTTCACATTCAAAGCTCTGAACACCTTTAGACTTTTGTTTGAGATCAAACTTATTAGCAAAAGATTGACTTCTTCTATTTTCACCAAAGGAAGAACTAGTTTTGGAGCCGGTTGAAGTGGATGGTTGAAAATAGTGTTTAAACTGTGAAATCTGATTATGCTTGTTCTTAGCCCTTAGAAATCTTCTGAAATTTTTTATCATAAGCGCATATGATGCATCTATCTCTTCTTCAGATCAGTCTTCAGACTTGTTCTCATCTTCAGTAGCATTGACGGGCCCATGAAAGTCTTGAATGCTTTCATCTTCCCTCATGATTTGTTTCCGAAATCTCTCATGCTTACTTTGCAAGAGTATAAGCGGAGATAAGTTTGACTTGAGAGGGATCAACTCCGCTGAAAATGACATTCACGGTCTTGTTATCATGGTTCGCAGCGATAACTTCTGATTGAGTATACTGGCTCTTTGGCTTCTTGTCAATCCCATCAATAGTTGGAGGATTATAGCCGTCTTCTATAGAGTCACAGCAACGATCATCAATGGACTTGATAAAGGCCCTCATCCGAGCCTTTCAATAAGCATAGTTTGTTCCAACAAGAAGCGGAGGAATATTGACAGAATTTTCCATTGGAATTCCTTCCATCTTGAGCCTGAAATATAATATACGCACCAAGGATCTTGTGCAGGTAAAGGTTAGCATAATTACTTTGATACCAAATGACAATATAGGTCTCTTAGGAAACTTCTATAAATGACAGTTGTATAGGAAGTTGCAACTGCTATAACAACTGCCTTAAGTAGTAAACTAAGAACCTAAATAAAAAATATACGCAAACACAAGTATTTGTTTACGCAGTTCAGTGACAAAACATGTCACATAATATGCAAGGCACTCACTGGACAGATGCCCAATCCACTATCAGAAAGTACAACTTCTCGTTCTAGAATTTCACACACCGAAATCCAGCTATCCGTACTACAGTGAATTGTAAATAACGAAACCTATTGCTATTACAAGTATATACCGACTTGTCTCTCTATGACGTCCTAGCCACAGAGTTCTATTCTCCACATAATCTTTGTGTTGTAATGAGTTAACAGCCCACAATCATCTCAACAAGAAGATATGATGAGTGGGTTGTTGCATTCCTTGCACTAAGCAGTCTCAACTTCTATAAAATTGACAATAAAGTATTTTTACAATGGAGTTATCGACAACAAATCCCTTCACAAGTATTTATATATGAGAACTGAACGATCTAAATAAATGCTAACTTTAATCATTCTCCTCTTCGCAATCCTCAGCTTGAAATAGTCAACATAAATAGACATCATAAACATATGATCATAGAATTGAAAAACTCTTCAAAAATTCAACTGAACGCAAGTCATAAATAATGATGATTAAATGATCAAACATATCGAAAGACTCATCATTAAATCAGAAGTTCATCGGTCATTTGTAATACCCGCGAAATTTATTAAATTTTGTATATTGGTTTCTACAGGATGAGCGTGATGCATAATGACGTGTGCAGAGTTAATCGCGATTGGGCACGAATTGAGGTGAGACCCTTGCTCAATCTAAATTTCTTAAATTAGAATTAAGTTTGTGTCAAGTCCGAGTTGGGTTCGAGCCGAGTCCGAGGGTGCGATCGGGGCTCGAATCCGACTCATTTTGAGCAAGTTGGGTCGAGTTAAGTGATGAGGGACAAATTGGTAATTTGGGCAAAAAATATATAATTAGAGTCACCTAGGGCATATGGCTCCAAGGAGGAGCCGCACGCTACCCAAGGAGGCGAGAGGGAGATGGATGATCAGGAGAAGAAATCAATCGGAGATCGGAGCCTTGCCAGATCGGATTGGACGCGGGACTTCTTCATTGTCTTCCTCATCCTTAATCCAATCCTAGGTGAGTGGTTTATTCTTGCAAGATTCGAGGTCTTTCTATCTTCCTTGGCCGCCCCTCCTCGTGGAAGAAATCGGGATATTTCTTAAAATTTCTCGATTTCCCTCTTCAATTGGATTTGAGTCGTGTTCTTGATGCCTATTTCCCTTAGAAATTGGGGTTTAATACATATATAAATTCTTACGGAAAAAAAATTGATTTCTTTGTGAACGCCTATTGCCAGGGAGAAACCTTTTCAATGTTTTCTATTTTAATTGGGGTTCGCATGTGGCTTGTGTGTGAGGCATGTTGAAGAAAGATGAATCATGGTTTTTTTACCAATTTATTGGAGTAGCTGTTAAAGGAGTGGAGGACATCTCATTGTTCCAGGCGGCTGCACATTCCATCTTCTGTTGCAACCGCATGAAATAGAGAGAGCGCTTGGTTTGATTGGGAAAGTAATACCTTATTTAATGGGTTCTCTAACATGTGGACATTGAGATATAGGTGAGGTGAATGAGAGATGGTTGCACTGTTGGCCGGATGGTTCACCTTGATTTTATTTATTATATATATATATATAGTGTTCTTTGTGTGGCCGAACACTACAAGAGGATAAATGGATGATGTTTACCTTAATTTCTCTATTCATGCATTTGTTTTGTTATATATGAGTTGGAATGATTCCTTACTTAGAGTTCTTGTTTGATTGGAAACCAAAGCATGCATAGATCATATGTTTAAGTTTACTTGACTGCTATTGTAGTTGCTGGAAATTATGGATTGTAAATTTATATTCTAGCTGAAATTATAGTTGCTGGAATTATGTGCTGAAATATGTCCTCTTTGTTGAAAATTGGGTTGAACGCATGCTGAGATTGATTCCGTTGTAGTGTTGTGAGTCTAATGTGTATTATATCGATGTAACCTATCGATCTTCGTGTAAACTATAGTTTGGATACATAGAAGATGCTTTGGTAGCCTGAATAGTAGTGTGCGGGTAGAAAATAGATACTTACAGTAGGCTGAATATTGTCATGTGCGTGTGAAGCGAGCCGGGTTGCGGACTCGGTATGTCATTCCTGATACGCTATAAACACTTGAAACTTTGGTTTGATATCAGTAGTAAAGCAAGCTTTTGCGTGATGACATAAGGGTATAGCCCTCGAATGAATATATGAGAAGTTAAACGTAGAGGGTTTGAGGTTTGGAAAGCGAACCGACGTTCCGCAAGATGCGGGAAAGCAAGCAGGCTTAGGGGTTTGGTGTTTTTTAAAATTGATATTTATTGAGTCTTATTGAGCCGAGTGGTGCGCCCTGCGTAAGAATTAGCAGTGGGTCTTATTGGACCTAGTGATGCACCCTGCGCACGAGGTGGTATAGGGCTGGGTAGGCCGACTGGTGCGCTATGAGCACGAGGTGACATTGGGCCAGATAGGCCGAGTAGTGCGCGTAGCGCACGGGATGACATGGGTCGGAGAGCCTTTCCCGACCGAGTTATGGGCACTGAGGCTAGAGGCCTTCCTAGCTTAGTGAGCCGGAGTGACATGGGTCGGAGGGCCTTTCCCGACCAAGCTATGGGCACTGAGTCTAGAGGGTCTTCCTAGCTCAGTGATCTCGAGTTGAGAGGTTTAGTAGGAGTGGTCGGCCTAGCAAGCCCCCCGTGAGTTGTAAGCGAGTAACTAAAGGACCGCTCTAAATTGGTCGAGTTAGTCTGTGTAGTGCACGTAGCGCACGAGTTACTAAAGTGATATGTACCATGATCATATTAGTCATTTAAACACAGAGATAATTATTGTATTAATTATTTACATGGTTGGCTTGTTGATGGTCGAGATGACCACTCATTGAGTTATTTGAACTTACCATTCTTTTTTGTATGTTGTTTTGCAGAGCATGATCATTGAGTTATGGCGGCGGACTCCAGTGGCGGTCTCGTGAAACCCGTTGGTGTAGTCGAGTTGAGTCGAATTTGAGTTTATTTAAGAGACAAATAGTTTGTCTAAGTCTTATTATTACTTGAACATATGTAGTATTGATACTTGGTTATATTGCATGGATAATTATGTTTGTATGGTTTAGGCTTCGGAGTGTCTGTTCGCACTCTGGCCGGTCGCGTGACCCGAATTTGGAGCGTGACACCATTATATTCGCATAAAAAACTATCAAGAATACCATAGACTGTAGGTAGTTGAAAACTATCTCTCCATAGTTAAAACTGTCATCATCTCCAAAAAGTCATTTACAAAAAGAGCAGTTGAAAATTATCCTAACATAGTTGAGACTATCAATACAAAAGTTTCTCATCAAAAAGCTTCTTTTATCCAGTACAGCCAAAATACATAAAATCAAACACTAACGTAAGTGAATTTGAAATTTTTGGGGGTTCTCCAGTAATCTGCATCAAGGATAGGGTGTTTGGCCAGCCATGGCAACGATGCTCACGCTTGGCCAACCCATGCGCTTCGACACCTGTCCAGGGCCGAGGTACAAGTGACTTACTCCACTACTACATCTGTTCAACCCATCCAGCAATCTGATTGGATGCTACAAGCGACTCCTTAGTCTTAGATACTTTTCCAAAAATCCTATTATTTTGCTCTCTTCATATTTTTATCCACAACTATTGTACCATAACTTATCATAAAGTCATGATCCTTATCCAATATTTTTGTTTATCGATTTGGCAAAAGTGCAATCCTTCGACCGAGCCAAAATCCCCCATTTAGATGTTTGTCCAACCGTCCCTAACTATGTCATCTACGGAGGTCTATTGCAAAGGATGCACCTATTGTCCGTAAGTTGATGCTTTTAGTAATCTCTTAAGAATGTGCTCGGAATGCAAAGGAAAACTCTAACCTTCACTGGGCATTGAATCCTCCAAATCACATATCTCTAATCTTTAGGTTGTAGATTGATTTAATTGAGAAGGCCCATCCTCTTTCCAATGCCATCTGATCTTGACCTCAAAGTAGTGGGAGTGACACTTTGAACTAGGATTTCCGACGTCAAACCACTAACATTTTGACATTGCATAATATTATATACATTTTGACATTAAATAAACTAATTCAATAAAATCTATAAAAAACTTTACAAAAAAAATAGTAAAATAATTAGTAAAATACTATTAATATTATGTGGATTAATCGCTTAACACTATTAAAAATTGGACTGAACTAGTGCTTTAGGCCCTATTAGATCAGCCCCAAAAATGCTCACGCTCAGGAACTTGACTCAAGTAAAGCCAGACAACTTAGCTCGGGTGCTCCATTCGGCCATACAAGGACACTTATATCCTTATTAATTGCAAGAGATTCGTCATTTACAATTCTAACATCTCGGGGATCAGCCTCGACCCATTCCGAGCACATCCCTAAGAGATTACCAGGAGACATTTTGGCCAGACATCCCTATATACAGACTAGATGCTCCTCATGTACTTCTAGATTTTAATATCTATTTCTCTCACTTGGAATTCTTTCTTACTTGAGCATGGAAGTGTCTTTTGCATGTCCTCCCCCCTCCCCCCGCCAGAGTCGCACCTGATCAAGAGACACGTCGGACCACATCACCCAGACTTCAGACACGAACATGTGCCGCCCGCCGTGAGGCGTTGCTGAGCCGTTGCTGAAAATCATCAGCAATGGCTGGCGCCGTTGCAATGGAGTCGTGGCAGAAAATCGCGTTGCTGATAACTTAGCAACGTATCAGCAACGGCCGCTCGGGCTGTTGCTAAAAATATTATCAACAACGGTTTTGCCACGGACGCGGAGCCGTTGCTGATAACATTAATAGCAACAGCCGGTGAGCGCGTAGCAACGCCGTTAGTAAAAGCCCGTTGCTAAGTCGTTGCTGTAGGTCATCAGCAACGGCTTTCGATAAACTTTTAGCAACGGCTTTCCCACGGATGGCCGTGGGAAAGACGTTGCTGATGATGTGAACCTGGTAACGAAAAAATTTAAAATTTAAAATTTCTATTGATACATAACTCACACACTCATACACTCATAGACACATTCATTCACACATCACAAATACACCAAGATATACATCAAAATAATTATATTTATATTGATAATTATCCACAATAGTACAAAAACTATTCAAATGCAAAATTGAAGTATCAATATCCAAACAAAATAAATGAAACAAGTCCAATATCTCAGTAACAAAGTCAATATAAAAAAAATCTCACGATGACGATGGAGGATGGCCTGGATCATATGGCGGGGTCTGGAGTGCTTGAGTGTACACCGGCTGGACTAACTCGAGGACGATGGATGAGATGATGCCGAAGAGATGCTTGCTTCGGGATGACCTGACATGTTGGGTAGCATAGCATGCATCTCCGCCATCATCTGACTCTGACGCGCGACCGTCTCCTCTAGAGTCCTTATTCTGCTACTATGATCATAACTGGATCTGGAGGTGTACGGCCACTCACCAGCGACCGGAGGGGTCGGTGCCCCAAGTGGCCCTAGTACGGCTCGCGCATGACCACTATCTGCAAAGCCATATACGCGGCCATGGTCCCAGCCACCTGCGGCCTCGACCCACATTGCTGCGTCAAAGTCCTCGGGGGTACCCCCGCGCTGCACCACCGTCTGGCTGTAGGTCTCCTACTCGAGTTTGATTTTTTGTTTAATATTTATCATAAAACTTAAATTATAAATATATAATGAATAATTTAAACAAATATATAATTACCATAATGTATGCAGTGCGGTTGTCGATGTACTCCCCCGTCCCATGTGCTCGACGGTGAGTCCACTCAAACACCGCCATCGGGGAGGGTCGCTGGACAGTCCCGTCATCCGACACCGTCGTCTATATTTACAAAACAAATACATTAATTAGTACACATAGTAACAAATAAAATATAGAATTAAAAGGTATACTTACCATACGGTTCGCGTGCACTGCAAATGCAACAGAGCCGCCGGTGTGATGCGCTGCTCCCCCCGACATGCGATTTCTAGCCGCATTCCGAGAAACCTCCTGTCATCGATCCGTCGACCATATTCCCATGAGCTGGTCCCATATATCTGGAGCAATCCAATCGGGGCTGTATCCCCAAGTCAATGCGATGTTAGTAGTCCCAGCTCGTGCCATCGCCTGGGACCGGGACTGCCCTAGCTGCCCGTTGTACCTTGCCCGGGAAATAGCCTCCCTGGCAGCGTAAATGAAGGGCCTTTGGTGCTCAGCCCATGTATAGCGAGCCTGCAGAATAATAATATCAGTATCAATATTAATCATCATGCATGTAAAAAAAATAAGAATACGTGCCTCAAACTCGCGCCATAACATGTCGACGTGCTCGCTAGGCAAGTGAGACCACGTAGGCCATGCCCCGTGCATGTATCGTCGAATAGTAGAAGAAATGCTCCTCGGCACTTCTTCTTGCTCGAACATGCACAACAAAAATAAATTTTCATATTATATTATGATATAATGAATTTGTAATGATTCATAATTCATGATATATTACCGCTCCCCAATCACGCTAATAAATCTACGTGACTCTGTGGCTGGTGGAGGCTGCCACCTGTTTGCCCGTGTGGCCGCCTGCGTCTGGATGTATTAGCCTCGGCAGTATCATCGGCATGAGGACCAGCAACAGGAGGATCAGCAATATGAGTAAGTGTAGGAGTCTCACCGATCGGAGAATCCGAAGCTCTCCTGCGACGATAACCACGACCAGACATATCTGTCGAATAGACATATAATCAGATTATTGTATAAATAGTAGAGATATATTTAATAAAATATATACTTTACAATTATTCCTCATCATCTGAATAATAGTCTTCGAATTCTTCCTCTTCTTCCTCTTCTTCCTCTTCTTCATCTACTTCATCTCCAGCTTCCTCAATTTCATGATCGTCATCATCAGCATATTCAACTTCTAATTGAATTGACGTTGTGTCTGCATCCTCGAGTATTAGAATAATACGATCTACAGCAGGAGGATCATTTTCTTGATAGAAACCATGTGTCATATCAGGTATCAGCTCATTTTCTCCTACTATCGGATCAATTTTTCCTCTACCTTTTGTCTTACAGACTACACGTCAATCTGCTCTATCTTTATTTCGAGCCGGATACTTCGTGTAATATACTTGTTCGGCTTGTGATGCCAATATAAAAGGCTCATTTGCTGCCAATTTAGATTTGTAATTAACCTCAACAAGTTTGTATTTTGGATGAACTTTCATGCCCCTTTCTGTTGTATCGAACCAATGACATCTAAATCAAATAACTGATTTCAAGCCGAAGTAGTGCAACTCTATCACTTCTTCCACCAGTCCATAAAAATCCATATCACATTCAACATAGGTTGTCCCTTTCACACAGACCCCAGCATTCATCGTCTTCTTTGTAAATGCATATTCAACCGTGTGAAATTTATACCCATTAACAAAATATCCACTATAGCACGACACGAGTCGCGACGGTCCACTAACAAACTCAAATATTCTTTCATCTATTTTAGCTCTGTGATCTTTGCTGTAAGTCTGAATCCAAGTAGGGAAATCACGATTCCGTAATCTCTCCAATTCTTCATCGTTGTGAATAGAGTATTTTTGCACCATCTCAATGTCAAATATTTCAATGAATTGTTCAATCTCTGGACAATTGAGTAATACATACAAGTGTGCCAAATGATACTCTTCCTCGCTTAAGTGTCGAGATGGACGAGAACCAAAAGCACGATCAGAGTGATAAAATATATTTAAACGTCCATCTGAATGTCGAACACCCCCGTCGTCGTTACATGGAAGACGATCAAATCTTGTCTGTATTGTCAATTCAAAGTAAAATGAGCAGAATGTTGAAATTTCTTGGATGATATACAATTCAGATATTGATCCTTCAACAGCTGCGGTGTTCTTTACTTTTTTCTTCAGACGATTCATGTATCTTTCAAATAAGTACATCCACCGATATTGAACGAGGCCACCAACTCGTGCCTCGTATGCCTAGTGTATCGGTAGATGCTCCATCGAGTCAAAAAATACAAGAGGAAAAAAGTGCTCCAGCTTGCATATGATTTCAACAATATTATTTTCAAGTGTTGACATATCTTCGACTCGAAGGACATTTGCACAGATGTTTCTGTTCAGTCAATGGACCTCAAATATTATCAGGTAGAAGATCTCGAAATGCGATCGGAAGTAATCTCTCATGAATACATGACAATCATGGCTCTTCATCCCTGATATTTTGCAATCATCGACGTTCACACATCGAGATAAGTTTGAAGCATATCCATCGGGTAATCTGAGTTCTTTTACCCATTGACAAACATCTTTGATCTGTTATTTATTTAACACATATAGGGCCTTCGGTTTCAGATATGGTCTGTTAACCTCTTATAACTCCAACTCTGGTCTTTTACAAAGTATTTTCATATCATGTCGGGCTTTGACATTATCTTTAGTCTTTCCGGAAATATCCATAAAAGTGTTGAAAATATTATCAAACATATTTTTTTCAATGTGCATGATATCTAAATTATGTCGAATCAATAATGAACTCCAATAGGGCAATTCCCAAAAGATACTTTTTTTCACCCATTTATGTGTTTGGCCAAAACCTGACACTCTTTCATTGCGACCAAATACTATATCTGGAAGTGCTGAAACACGTGCTAACATTTGTTCACCAGACAACATCGGTGGTGGCCCATCTCTTTCGACTCTGCCCTTAGTAAATTTATTACGATTCCTTCAATACTGATGATTAGCCGGTAGGAATCGACGATGACAATCAAAGAATGAGATTTTTCATCCGTTCTGAACACTGATTGATTTAGAGTGTTCCATACAATACGGACAAGAGAGTCGGCCGTGAATATCCAAATGTTTCCATGCTTCACTGTCGGATGGATGAGTCATTACTGTATCATCACGACTTCTTGCATGCCAACTCATGTAGAGGGCTGTCTTTTCCGACATGAATAATCTTTGAAGCCTCGGTGTTAGTGGAAAATACTGAAGCACCTTAAACGGGATATTTTTTTGTCGGACCGATTTCTTCTCCTTGTAACGAGGATGTTGACATACAGGGCATTTATCCAACTGCACATTTTTTTTATAATATAAAATGCAGTTATTTTGGCACGCGTGTATTTTTTCGTACCCAAGCCCCAATTTTCTCATTAGCTTTTTAGTCTTATAAAAAGTTGGCTCAAACTTGTTATCAGTAGGCAATATTCCATTAATCAATCCTGCAATCCGATCATACGCAACCCTGCTGATATTACAATCGGCCTTGATGTTTAGGAGCTGTGTCATTGCTGAAAACCTAGTGTATTTAGGACAATTCTCATACAAAGGTTCATCGGCAGCTTTCAACATCTCGTAAAATTCTGCAGCTTATTTATTCGATAATTCAATCTCTACCGCAGTTTGTACTTCTATGATATCAACCGTTGTAGTATCTGGTGGGACTGATGTCTGAAGAACTGGCCGATCAACATTATCATTCAGGTGGAATTGACCCCCAAGACTATCAAGTATCATAGTTCTATAGGGATTAGATTGACTAGATGAAGAAGCACCAGCAGAGGAAGATTCACCATATGTCTCAACGACAGGATTACTCGACATCCCGACTTCACGTGACTCACCATATGTCTGAACGACAGGATTACTCAACTCGTCGGATGGATGATTATTTTCTAAATGTTTCGAGATAGTTCGAGTCCATATTGGACAATTCCGACACGAGTCTAAATTAGACGATTCCGGCAGGAGTCCGAAGTGGATGATTCCGGCGCGCGTCCGAAGTGGACGATTCCGGCACAATGCAGAAGTGAATAATTCTGAAATTAATCTAAATCCTAAAAATTAATCTAACAAATTAAACAATTAATCTAAATAATTAATTAACAAATAAATAAAAAAAATAAAAAAAATAATTAATCTACTATTTCCGGCGCCGGAGTCCGACATACAGTGTCCGGACAGTGTGTCCGGACACTGTACAAGATCCGGCGGCGGCCATCGGCCGACCGCCGCCGACCGAAACCCTAAAAATAGGGTTTCGGTCAGATTTCCCGAAGGCAACAACGGGAAGAGACGGCCGGGTGGCGATGAATACCTGAAATCGGCTATCGAGGACGGACGACAACGTCGGCAGCGGCAGCTCGGCGTCGTCGGCGTCGGCAGCAGCGGGAGGAAGAAGGGTCGGGCGCAATCTGCGATCTATATAAAGTTATCAGCAACGGCTCACTCGCCCGTTACAAAGTCGTTGCTAATAAGTTATCATCAGCAACAACTCACTTGTCCGTTAGAAAGCCGTTGCTGATAATTAAAATCATCAGCAATGGCTCGCGCGTTCGTTAGAAAGCCGTTGTAGATACAACATATCTGCAACAGCTTGAGCGGCCGTAAGAATGTCGTTGCAAATAGCAACGGTTTGAGCGGCCGTTGCTGATAGCCGTTGCTGAAGACTCAATTTCTAGTAGTGATTGGAGCCACGTCAATCGGTTTCGTTCTCGTCCTATTAGAGGTGAGTGGTTGTAGGATTTTTATTTGGGGAGATCTATGTTGGCCGAACCTCCCCTTGTCATGAAATTGAGATTTTCTTGTTGATTCTTGCTCAAACCTTGAGATCCTTGAATTCTCTATTTTCCCTCTTCTTGGTGACGGGTTTCTCGGAATTTTCGATGATGTTTTCTCGAGATTTAGGACCGGCCGATCGTAAGATTTTAGGGGAGGTCATGCTGAAATTTTCTTTGAATCATAATTGATTTAGGCATCAATAGACTATGAGTTTATGATCGTAGAATCAATTAAGGGAGGCCTTCATAGATCAAATTTTTGTAGGAATTGATTTTAAATCCCTAAGGCAGACCAATGGGAGGGAAACACCCTATGCATAGGGTCGGCCGAGCATGCTTGGTTATACCTTACTGCTTACGAAAACGTGTTTAGTTCAGTGTTTTCATGAAACTAAATCAAAACCAGAATGAAAATAGGTTTCAACGAAACCAGATTTCTTAATAAAAATGAAAATGCCAGAAGGTTATTTTATGTAGTTTCGAGACTATCAGTTTCGTTATCAAAATACAGTGGCAACTTTGTAATTATAAATATTTTTTATAAAATTAATTAATTTAAAAATAAATAAAAATATATCTAACTTGTATAAATAAAAATAAAAATAAAAATCATCATTTTCAACTCAAACTATTATCTTAAATTGACAAATTAATTAAACCAATTTATATCTAATTGGTCCAAATCTAAATTTTAAAATAATTGAATTTTCTTGAAGTCAATCTATTTATAATTTAGTTAAAACTTATTATAAACTATTGAACTTATTTTTCTAAAAATTTTATAATATTTATTAATTGAATTTATATCTAATTGAACAAAAAAAAATTAAATTACCAATAACTTAATTAAATCTTACAAAGATTTTACAATCATATATATTAACAAACAATTATTTTGTAAACTAAATACAAATAAAGTATGTGACTTTTTTCTATGACCATATTAATTTTTATGAACTGTTTCATATGAATTAGTTTACTATTTAATCAAAAATTAAATTACTACGAAATCTATTTGAGGAAAATTAATATTATTTTATATAACTAATAAATATTCACTAGTTTTAACCAACCAAAACTGATGTTATGTTTCATTAACCAAACGCATTTTCAGAAAACTGAAAATTAGAAACCAAAACTAAGTTTTTGAAATCAAGTTTTTAGTTTCACTGAAACCAAACCAGAAAATAGTTTTTGCTAACCAAACAACACCTTAAGAATCAAAATCTAAATTTTGGGGTCTAGTACAAATTTTCGAAAAGCGAAAATTTTAAAATCTCCTAGGTCAAATATGGATAGGTTAGAGGTTTCCAAAAATTCCTTTAAAATATATCTTTCACTTATTTTTACCTAAGAAACAATTACCGACACTTTTGATGTCAAGAAAATATCTAAATTATATTACCCTCCAAGGAGCCCCCTATACTTTGAAATTTTTAGGGCAATTTTCTAATTTTTCTAATTTTCAAATTTTCGGGGTTTGGGTTTTTGTTTTTGGGTTCTTATGCATTAAATAGTGGATATACATATATTCTACACACTCTAAACCAAAACTATATCTTCCCGATGAAATTCGAGCATCGACGAGCGTCCTTGCCATTTTCTTCGATTTTTTCGATCGGAGGACGTCGCGCACAAATCGGTATGGAACCTAAAAATATTTCTCCATGAAATCATTAGTTCTATGTTTGTTATCATCAAAACGATATTAAAATCATGGTTGAAAACCTTAGGCCAACACTCAGCTATGGCTTCGCCCGCGTCAGATGTAGTGGTTGAGGCGATCTTCTTTGATTAAGCGCTCAATTTGATCTTGCAACACCACACACTCCTCAGTGGTTTGTTTGTAGGTTCGACGGAATTCACACCTCTTGCTCCTATCAACTTTGGATGAAGTTTTCAATCTTTTGGGACTACTGGGGGTCTAAACAACTATAGGTGGTAGACCTCCTAGAGAATGGTTTCTTGTATAGTGTTGAGGGGTGTGTACTCGTCAAACCTAGGAACTGGCCTAAAGGGTGTCCTCCCTCTTATGTCTTGACCTCGGTCGCGATGCTTTCTATCTTCTCCCCCTTCAATGGGTCTTTTGTCCTTTTTTCCTCGACAGTGCCTTCGGTGGTTTGCTTGTCGGTCATTTTGGTCTCACGGAGCTCCTCCATCTCTACGAAGCTTGCAGCCGTCTCTTGAAACTCGGTCATGTCTCTCAACTTTTCAAAGGTGAGATTTGGTCTGTGAAGTATCCGAGCTGCAGCCCTTGCTTAATCGAGAAAATCTCGAATCGGGGGGTCAAGGTTTGAGATTTCTGCAGTCGTGGCCTGGAACCTTCGTTTGTAATCCTTCAGAGGTTCATGTGGCCCTTGCTTGATGTAGTGGTGAGCGTCTTCCATTTTGGAGTAGGTCCAAGATGAGGAGAATCAACTGGTGAAGGCGCGAGAGAGTTCCGCGAAAGAGCGTATGGATTCAGTGGAAGGGAGAAGAACCGTAGTAGAGCGGCTTTCTCCAAGAAGGTTAGGAAAGCCCTACAAAGGACGGGATCGATCGCTCCACTGAGGAGCATGATGGACCTTAACATCGTCAGGTGTTTGGTCGGGTCGCCCGTACCATGGTAGGGCTTCAAGGTGGTCGGCAACCTGAATCAGGGTGAGAGACATATCACCATGATATGTTCGGCGAAGAGTCCCGAGCCGCCGTGGCTCTTCCAAGAGAGCAATTTGCCCAGGTACTTGAACATGTCAGCCTTCTCGAGGAAGACACAAACCACCATGGTACCGAAGAGGAGGTCGAGCATGAGACACAATCGACGGTGACAAGACGAGCAACTTCACCCTATTTTTTTAGTAGCAAAACAGATCGCAAGACCCCTCTGGATTAAGTTTCCTCGGGGTAATCGGGTCTTTTCTCACCCGTGTCCTCCGCCTCAAATCGGTGTATCGAGAAATTTCTCGGTACACAAAAATGACTATAAATCCTATCCAGAACACACTTGAAATCCTGTCCTAGGGCTGGTTTTGCAAAACAAACAGGGGATATGATCTGAAATCTAGTCCAGTCCCCCATTTTTTTACAAAACAAACGGACCCAATATGTCAATAAATTGAAGACGACCAATGTAGAAAATTTGGGGTGGTGGCCGAACACTCTCTTAGGGAAGTAGGGAGGGATCGGCTATGAGGACTAGGGAGTTTATGTTACATAAATTTTTATATTTCCAATAATTGTAGACTCCTAATTTTTAATGCTACTTTTGCGATATGCTATGTTTAGGTGTTCATTATCTAGGCAATTAATTCTATGATGTATTTATCATTTTAGAAATATGAGATGTTTATCATTATGATTTCTATGCATGTGTAGCTTAAATTAAGATGCATAAATATGAATTTTATGTGGATATACATGCTTAAATTAGTCACAACATTAATTATGCGCATGCTGGAATTTTAATTACCATGTTGTAATTAATTAATTTTATGCAGAATTATATTTGAATTTGCTGGAAATTATTATTTAGGTGTTGAAATTTAATTAGAATGTTGTCCTAAATTTCAAGGGCAGTAAATAAAATACTAGGTGCTGTAATTAACCTCCAGGAGGTCATTTTCTAGGACTAGGCCTATAAAAATCAATATTTGCCAAGAAAGAATAATTTGTAGGGATATATGTGATGTGTAGGACACGATATCATGAGACACTCTACTAGTAGATGACAGTGAATGAAGAAAACCATGCACTTAACTTCAAACCTAGAGACATCATAGTAGGAACATGAATACTTTGTACTATATGTATGATGGTAAAATCCACACCCGATTGAGAAGGGTAGCACTCAAGGGTTGACTGTGAGGGCCAGAAAAGGGGCTAGAATGCAAGCGCGTGCCTGGGATTAAGTTAGTAGAAATTATGTATGTGTAATGCGTGATGTGTATTGTGATTGTACGGCTAGTCGAGGTTGATTGATGTGCGTGGTTATTCGGTTGTTCGAGGTCGAGAATAACCTATGATTATCCGGCTGGTCAAGGTCGAAATTTGATCACTTTGATGCGGCTGGTCGAGGTCGCCTATGCTTTATGATGCCTGGCTGGTCGAGGCCGAGTTGCAATTATGTGTTATAGCCTGTTGGAGGCAAATGTATTTCTTTTGTAGGTGGGCAGAATGGCCATGCTTTATATAAAAATCCCTGACATGATATCTATGTTGCTTATTATAATTTTGTGATGGGATTTTGGTAGAGGTTCATTAGAACCACTCACTAAGTTCCTTTTTGGACTCATGGTTGTTGTTTTGTTTGTTTTGCAGAACCTGACCAATGAGGTAGGTTGTTGGACGTGGCGCGGCTGAAGGAGCAAATGACACCGATGATCTCATAGCAGGCTGGTTTAGGGAGTCGTAGTCGAGTTGATGGTCTTTCCTTTTCAAGCATAAAATTACTTAGTTTGTGTTGCAGGAGTCTGTAATCATTGATTAAGACATTCTTTTAAATAGCATTTAGTTTTTGACGTTTACATTGTTCCTCATTATTAGTATGTGTGGTGGTATGCATGGTGTTAGGCTTCGGGGTATTTACATATACCCTGACCGGTCACGTGTCCCTAAGTTGGGGCGTGACAAAATAGTCGAGTAAGGCATCGACTGGAGGATGTCATACATAATCTACCTCAGGCAAGGAGACGTACCATAGCATACCTCCAATCAAACAAGTTTAGAAGGATGACGAGTTACTACACCCTTCTCGATGGACAACTCTACAAAAGAGGATATTCCCGGCCACTGCACAAATGCATCAGCCGACCACAAACAGACAAAGTGATGACATAGGTACAAGATGACATTTGTGGCAATCACATCAGAGGAAAATCTTTAGCAGCCAAAATCCTCCGGGCTGGTTACTTTTGGCAACCATGAAAACGGACTGCAGCCTATAAGTCAAAAGGTGCGACAAGTGCTAGAGATTCTCAAAATTCTCACATAAACACCTCGAGCCACTACATAGCTCGGTAACCAGTTGGTCGTTCAACAAGTGGGGTATCGATCACCTCGGCCCATTCCCTCAGGCACACGAACAGATCAAATATTTGGTACTAGCGATCGAGTACTTCACCAAGTACCCCTAGCCTCAATTGCGATCGAGAATGTCTGGAAATTCATATGGAAGAATATCATTTACATGTACGGTATACCTCACGAACTCACCAGCGATAATGACACACAATTTATGGATCGATGATTTTGAGAATTCTGCTTGGACCTTGGCATTCGACAACTCTTCTCCTCAGTTGCGCATCCATAAACCAATGGTCTGGCCGAAGCAGCCAACAAGGTCAACCTGGCAAGACTCGAAGAGAAACTTGACCAAATCAAGGGGCACTAGGCCGAAGAACCGCCCGAGGTGTTATGGGGCTACAACACAACGACAAAATTATCCACCTAGTAAACTCCCTATAGGCTCGTGTAAGGAGTAGAGGCCATGATTCCCGTTGAAATCGCAGAGCCCAGCCTCTGCAGGATAGACTTCGAGGAACAAAACAATTCAAAAACCTATCAGGCTGAGCTCGACCTCATCGAGGAAGAACGAGAGCTCGGCGGAATCAGAGAAGAAGCAATGAAACTCAGAATACTCCGAAAATACGACAAGTATGTCAAACCAAGAAATTTTAGAGAAGGAGATCTGGTTCTTCGAAAGATCGAGCTCCAAAGAGAGTCAACCGAAGAAGGGAAGCTCAGCATGAACTGGGAAGGCCCTTACATAATCATCGAGGTCCCTAGAAAAGGCGTCTATAGGATCACTGAACTCTCTTGATGAGAACTCCCACGGTCGTGTAATGTAGTCTCCCTGCGGGCCGACTACATCTAATAGTCCCTCCTTAAACTATAGCATGCATCAGAGGAACCTTTACGATCCCGCAATAGGAGCATCACCACACAACAGGGATAATTCATATTCTGCACGGTGCATCAATCCTCCTCAGCCCCAGCACCTCTCTCGGGCTCCCACGCCCTTAGTTACCAAAGCTCGATTTTCACCAGTCTGGCTCGTAGGCCTCAGTGCCTCTCCCGGGCTCTCCCACCCTCAACGACCAGGGGTTGATTTTTGCTAGCCTGACTCGCCAGCCTCAGCACCTCTCCCAGGCTCCCACGCCCTTAACGACCAGAGCTCAGTTTTTCCCAGCCTAGCTCGTCAGCCTCGGCGCCTCTCTTGGTCTCCCACGCCCTCATCGACCAGGGCTCGATTCTCATTAGCCTATCTCATAGGCCTCAGCGCCTCTCTTGGTGTCACACCCCAACTAAGGGTAGTGTGATCGGCCAAGGCCTACATCCTACCCTGTAGACTACTGTCTACACTGACATATAAGAAACCAGAACATATCGATGAAAAAGAAACCTCAACACAAGCTTTATTTAAGGTTTTTCAAAGTTCACAATATATGTTTTCAAACCAAAGAGAAACCATCATCGGAACAACCTAAACTTCTCAAATATCAAAGTTTTACAAATTTTTCCAAAACACAACTGTCAGTGCATAAACGGAAATAACTACTAAGACACTGGACTATGACCCAAAGACGCTGCTACGAGGTATGGCACCACCACCCGCCCTCCAACTGCACCATGCCGACAGGTTACAATCACTGCTCATGCTCTGCAAAAGAAAACAAGGAAACAAACTATGAGTTCACTTGGGACTCAGTGAGCGATTCTTGCGAACCTCCACATAATCCTCAGTTATTCATGCATAACATATAAGACAACATAATAATTATTCAGGGAGGTAAAGTTACTTTCTAGTGTGACTACTGACCCTATGGGTCATTCCGTATAAACCATATATGTGAAAACTTACCATCTCGGCCTACTTATAAGAATCCTGGCTACAACCGGCCCTACCATACAAGGTAGAATCACACTGGCCGACCGGTCACATCATATCAAGATGTAAACACGAAATCCCGGGCCTTCGACTAGGATTGTCCACTAGTCTCTGGACATTGTCTGGGGTAGGGATAACTAGTCCCACCCAACTAGGGTCTGACACCTAGCAGGCCCACTGGTGCATCTCAAGACCCAAACACTGGCGGAGCTAAGCATTGGTCATTTCCGACCTCCATGCTTCTCAGCAGATCATCTCAAGCACATCACATAATCAAATGCCCTAGGGTTTCCTTATATACACTTCGGGGCCTTGCCCGTACTCGGCCCTAATTCGGGCTACAGGGTCAACAAATTAATGTTGCCCTTCCAAAATTGTGCACACCTAATATTTCTTGGTTTCCAAAAATGCTTACTAGAAGTCCTAGAAGTTGTGTCATCTCCTAGCTAAGTTTCCATATATGCTAAGCATCTCGCAATGTCCTACATGTTATCTAACGTTATACGCTACCTTGGGTGAGAAATTCTATGTACCGACCTTGGAATTCCACCCATGAACATTTTAGGACAGCTTGTATGATTTAAAGAAAAACAAAAATAACTTACAACAACTACTATATATACCTACAAGATTCATCAATAATCATTTATACACTGCATTTAGAATTTATCTCAATAAGAAGCAACTTATATAGCATGGTAAGATAACCATAAATTCACAATGCATGAAATACTAAGCATGGTAAAATATTTCATCATTTCAAAAATTAAAGAGGAATGAGCTAAGAATAGTCACTATGCTATCATTCTTAGAATTACATGAAACTATAAATTTACTTGCTATAGTTAGGGTTCTTCCAAAGTGTCATCATGTCTCAATTGTTTTAGTATTCTAACCATGGAAATTTCCATCTAAAGCTCTCCCTCTCCCTCCCCTAGGCTTGGCCAAATCTTGGGCAAGGTGAACCTTGCTCGGCCATGCCTCTTAGCGTAGGAAAGGAAAAGAAGAACTAATCCCCGACCCTAATTCTTTGTCATTGCTATATCTTAATTTCATATGGACTAGATTGCCCCTTCCCTTACACCTGGCCGAACCTTTCTCATGAAGTTTAGGGTTCATTTGGCCACACCTATGAGTTCTAGGGAAGACAAGCTCCTTAACACGTGAAATCGACGATTAAGAATGCTCTACTGATGAACTTAAGATCATCTAAGGGCTCTACTTCCGTCAAGGGAATTGGGGAAAATTTTGGCATGACCCTTTCCCTTTTCCCTTTGCCCATGATTCGGCAGCCCTAGTATTGGAGAAATCGACGAGGAAAACAAAACGATTCTACAAGGATTGATACAAAACCATGAATACACAACTACAAAACCTCAATTCGTCGGAAACTCGTCAGAAAACTCGATCCTATCACCACTAGGGGTTCGGCTACCCGCCTCCCCCATTTCTTCAAATCTAACCACTCACCTTGATTGAGGAAGATGAAGGATTGGATAACGACAACTTTGAATCTTCCGGCGACGGCGCGAAATCCCGGATCGACCAAAATCCCCTTTTCCTTGCTTCTTCTCCCCCTCTCCTATGCGCTGTCTTGTGCAACTCCAAGATGAGTCGCACGGCAGCATGGAATCCCTCATCTAGCCTTCCATATTGGCCCTTGACTCTTACTCAAGACTCGACTAAACCTGAGCTCTACTTGGGTTCCGACTCTACCCGCAACACGAGTCGATTTAAACTCGATTAAGGTATAAATGCATAAAAGGAAAGAGTCATTTGCCCAATTAAATTGCATACATCATTAGTCGAGTCATACCTTTTTACTCGAGGTGGTCCCGAGACTCGACTCGACTACCCCCGGGTCTGGTGCGCTGCACCAAAATAGATTTTTTTTTATATTAGGAAATTTTCCCGGGTCTTACACTTGGGCTCCCACGCCCTCAACGACCAAGGCTCGGTTTTCACGAACCTACCTCGCTCAACCTTAGTGCCACTCTTGATCTCCCATGCTCACAATGACTCCAGGCAAGGTCCTACCTTACGCTCCTTGCCAGCTCGACTTGACCACAAGCACGGTCCTCGACCCTAAATGCGGCCTCCGGCTCAGTCCGGCTCGCTCTAAATAAGCAACACTCTCAACGACCCGAAGCGCACTCCTCACAAGCTCGGTTTTCACCTAGTTTGGTCCTCGGCCCCAGTGCCATCGAAGACTTGGACCCTGTGCCGTCAACAATCTGAAGCGCGCTCCTCGAGAGCTTGGTTTTCACCGAGTCTGGTCCTCGGCTCCAGCACCATTGAAGACTTCTTCCCTGCGCCCTCAATGATTTGAAGCGCGCTCCTTGCGAGCTCGATCTTCACCGAGTTTGGTCCTTGGCTGCAGTGCCACAACTCTCGAACTTGAACATTTTCGAAGGAAACCAACAACTACCGAATAGGTTACCCTAGGCTCAACTCCATTTTTGGTAGGAACACATAAATTGACTTCGAAGAACTCAGTCGGCAACACAATGTCGGCACCACTCAAAATACTAACCGAAAGATGGTCGATCAAACTCAACAGAAGCCGAAAGACACAGTTATTGCAAAAGTAGAAGTGTGTTCTCATTCATAAAGCCACGTAAAGGGAGGATATACATTTACAGACCCGTTGAGGGGAAATTTACAAGCAGAGAAATAAGTTACCGAGATATACATTACGAAGCAGCTACTAGAGGAAAAATGTTCCAACAATACAACTATGGAGAACCACGATAAGGAGAAGGAAACCCAATGATGAGAGAAAAAGGATGTACTCTTCTCCACAACCACATCGATGCTTGACCACAAGCAAATGCCGACACCACTTGTGAACCACAAAAGCAACAACCCCATGGACATGGCCTCTGTTGGTGAAATGACCACACTAGAGGGGGGTGAATAGTGTGTTAACTAAACTTGTCGCCTAAATTTTGATTTAAATATTTTGTTGAACAACTTAGGCAAATTACAATTTATCGACTAAATACGGAAGTGGGTAATAAAGATAAGCAATGCGATACACAAAGAAAATAATGCTAACACGATTATTTATAGTGGTTCCGCCCCAATGCCTACTCCACTACCTAAGCACCCCGCTTAGGATTTCCAAACTAGTTTTACTAGATTATATCGTTTCCCTTACAAAGAGGATTTTACACCGAAAAGTCTCTGCTCTTAAATCGAAGGCACTTCCACACCCGAAAGTATTCCGCCTTCTTACCGAGAGCACTCTCCCATCTCAACCTAAGGGACAACTCAACTAATCCTAGTAAACTAAGTTTACAATGATGGATTTAAGCCTTAACACCAACTCAATCAACCTAGCACTCTATGTTTACACAAACTCAAATATAATGAAATAAATAATAAAATACAACAATAAATGGAGCAATAAATCAAACAATAAAGTACTTAGCTCTAAAAGAAACTCCCTAGTCCTCTTGATGCCTCCATATGATGAATCGATGAAGCTTGAAGGCTAAATCAAGGAGTAGAGATCAAAATAAGGGTTCTTGCAAGGATGGCTAAATGGAAGCTTGTAGAGATGCAAGGAGTGACTCTTTGAGGCTTAGAAGCATCAACAACTACAAAGGAATGTGGTTGTGATGGGTATTTATAATCCCCAAACACCAAACCTTTTCAACGGGGAATTTTCTGCCCGTTGGCGAAGCCCGATCGCTTGTCGGTCGATCGTCGGTTGACCCACCGAGTGACCGCTGAGCAACCGAAGGTATTCTGCCCATTCTGGGCATCATTCAATCGATCGAAATTGGAAAAATCAAGGCAAATTTTTTTATTGCTCGTTTGTTCATTTCTGTCGCTAAGTCCTCTTAAGAATGTTATATAACTTTAAAACATAAATATTATATAAGTATTACCCCCCATTTGGGTTTAATAAAAATATCTAAAAAATCAAAATCCTTAAGAATCAAAATCTAACTTTTGGGGTCTAATATAAATTTTCAAAAAACAAAAATTTTATAATCTTTCGGGTCAAATATGGGTAGGCCAAATGTAATATCCTAGATATTAATAATTATTCTATCATTAATTGTGATTGACAGCCTAGCGAGCTGGTGCGAGGTCGAGCTGAGTCGACTCATGTTCCGGAGCGAGCTTGCGAGCTTGGGTAAGTAGGAGTTGAATTATGCAATTCCTTTCCCCGTGTATATAAATTTATTTAATTTTTCTGTGCGTGCATTTGATTTATTGTATATGGGTGTGCATGTGTGTGATACTTGTATTTAGCATGGAGTTATTTTTGGGTTAGCAGGTTGCGGGTCCGGGTTGATGTGAGTGCGGGTTATAGGGTGTGGATAGGGGGTTGTGGGAGGGGATTATAAAATCCCCCCCTAGGGCTAGGCGGCTCCCTATTGGAGCTGCACCAACCGACTTGAGAGAGGAGAGGAGCCGCCGAGCAGGAGCCAAGCCGCCCCTCCCCATCTCTCTCTATTGGAGATGCCAAGCCAGAGAGCCAGCCACCTGAGCTGAGCCCCCTCCTCCCCCCTCTTCCCCTCTCTTGAAGCCGGCGGCTTGGAGTGGAGCTACCGCCCCTTTTTCCCCCATATTTGAGCCAAGCCACCACCTTTTGGAGCCGGATTCAGAGGCCGCTGATCGAGAATTCTCCTATAATCTTTCTTCCTATTCATGTGAGTGGAGATTCCCTCCCCTTTTCCGTGATTTCTTGTATTTTGAGCCTTGTGAGCCGTTCTTGAATTCAGATGTCTTTGGGAGCCATTTTCCGTTAACTCCCGAATTCTCGTCGTTCCTTTTGATTGTCGTGTAAGAGGAGGCCCTAAACCCTCCCCCCCATCCCCCCCTTAAGGTGCTCGGTAGCCCTAGGATTATCCTAGGGGTGCTCGGCCAATGTGGGAACAAGGGTGCTCTCAACATGTTCAATGAAATGCCTAAGTGGGGGTTCTTGTGTGTTCTTGGAATCTATGCCTTGAATCGCTTATTAATTTAGGTTCCTATATGTCAAAGCATGCCTTGTAATTAATCTATGATTTTTTAATAGAACTCGTGTTTTACAAAGTTAAGATTTTGATATTGATGCCATGTGTGTTCTTGAGATGGGTTCTTGATCATGATGCTTGATTCTTGTTTAAAGATGATGTTAATGCTTGTTAGTCTTGTTTAAGAAATAGGAAAGTTTTGAGATTTATCTCAAGATTAGTATCCTATTTTGATGATAATTAGGAATCTAATTTCTGTGAATTTCAGATTTATTTTCATGATATGCTAAAATCTTAGACTTGCTGGAATTTCTTGTTGAAATGATGATTCGGGGCTGATTTTTGGAAACGTTGTTGTGATGAGTGTAGTTTTCTGAACATAGTCGTGTAAACTATCATTTTGACCAGAAAATATAGACCAGAACCATGGGACACACCGTAGAAGTCAGATTCGACTTGGGTACACCAGTTTCAGGCTCAATAGTAAACTGAAAACAAAACCCTAATTTGGTAATAATTTTTAATCGCATAATTAAAAATAAAAGGGGCTGCATAATCTGTTATAAACCAACAAATAAAGTTTATGCATGAAATAAAACCTCACGGGTTTAAGACATTACAGGTCTAGGAGTTGGGATCGGGAATTGGGTGTTGTGGAGTTTTCCCAATAGAGACATGTGTAAGACACCGTATGAGACATTTGACTTAGGTCATGTTGCATCATATCTTTATGAATGGCGGAGAGGCTCGGCTAGGAGCCGAATTGCAGACTTGGCCCGGAAAGATGGATGGTTAATTCCCAACTTGTGTTTAAAGGAATAAGTTCGGATGGGCGAATCTCGATTATTCCTACGTTATCATTTTGGAATAAGTTCGGATGGGCAAATCCCAATTGTTTGTGTATTTTCTCGTGAACAAGTTCGGACGGGCAAATCCCGATTGTTCCCGAGTTTCCTTCAGGAATAAGTTCGAATGGGCAAATCCCGATTATGGAATAAGTTCGAATTGGCATATCTTAAAGGGGCAAGTTCGGACGGCAGAATCCCGATTATTTCTTCGCGTCTCGTGGAGCAAGTTCGGACGGGCAAATCCCGATTGCTCTCGAGTTTCTTGGTTATAGGATAAGTTCGAACGGCCCAATCCCAATTATCCTAGTAACTCTAGTATTTGACATGTTGCCATTGGGCTTGGTAGGGTTAGGCCTATTGTACTTTGTTGGCCTAAAATTTTCTACCTTAGTCTTAATTTCGGTTTTGATGATAACAAACATGGAACTAATGTTTCATTGAGAAATATTTTCAGGTTCCATATCAGTTAGCGCACGACGTCCCCGATCGGAAAAATCAAAAAAATTAGAGAAATCGGCAAGGACGCTCGTCGACGCTCGGGATTCTTTGGAAAGTTGAAGTTTAGGTCTAGGGTGTCTAGCATGTGTTGTAAATCCTCATGATGATGCATAAGAACCCAAAAACCAAACCCGAATTCCAAAACATGAAAAACCGGCAAAGTAGAAAATGACCATAGAATTCACTAAACCTAGGGAGCTCCTTGGAGGGCTATATGACCTAGACATTTTCTTGATACAAAAAATACCGATAATTGTTCCTTGGGTAAAAACTAGATAACAATGTATTTTTAAGGAATTTTCGGAAGCCTTTAGCATACCCGTATTTGACCCGGGAGATTAGAAAATTTTCATTTTCCGGAAATTTGTACTAGACCCCTAAAACTAGATTTTGGTTATTAAGGATTTTGATTTTTTAGATAGTTTATTGAATCCAAATGGGGGGTAATCCAAACCAAGCAGTCTGCCCAATTTCGGTCGACCGACTGGTTGACCAAATGCTGCCAAAAACTGGTAGTAGGCAAGTCGGTTGACCGAATGGTCGATCGAAGTGTGCTAGAAAGCAGCAGTATGCCTTTGGTCGCTCGCTCGGTCGACCGACGATCGACCGGACCTGCAACCGGACGGCGGAAATGGCTAATTTCCTACCCGTTGAGTTGGGTGTTTCATGCCAACTCTCCATGGCTTATAAATAGAAGATTTAGCAAGCCTTCCACCCATTATCCAACATACCTTGAGCCATATTTTGATGATCCTTGAGCTTGATTGAGTTACCATTCTTGAAAACCCTAGCTTTGATCTCTCAACTCCTTGAGTAAGCCTTGACTTCATTGATTCACCATCAAAGGCATCAAGAGGAAGCTAGGAAATTTTGTTTAGAGCTAAGTATAAGTTGTTTGATTTATCGCTCCATTAAGTTGAGTATTTTTTTGTTTATTTCATTGTATTTCGGCTTGTGAAGACTTAGGTTGTTATGTCTTGAAATTGGGTGGTTGCCTTTGTGTTTGAGGCTTAATTCCACTGGTGTAAACGTAGTTTACTAGGATTAGTTGAGTTGTCCCTTAGGGTTGAGGTGGAAGAGTGCTCTCGGTAAGAAGGCAGAGACTTCCAGATGTGGAAGTATCTTAGGTTGAGAGCGAGACTCTTCGGGTCAAAGTTCTCGTTGTAAGGGAAACAAGATTAATCTAGTAAAGTTTACTATGGAAATCCTATGCGGGGTGCTTAGGTAGTGGAGTAGGCATTGGGGCCGAACCACTATAAATCATTGTGTTATCATTATTATCTTTGTTTGTGTTTAATTATTTTATTATTGCTTCCGTATTTAGTCGATAAATTGTAATTTGCCTAAGTAATCAAGTAAACGATTAAAATTAGAATTAGGCGACAAGTTTAGATAACACACTATTCACCCCCCTCTAGTGTGGCCATTTTACCAACATACTTCATTGTTAGAGTGTTGGATGCCTTAGGGCATGTGGTGGCCAGATGGCCTGATAATTATAGTCACTCCCCTGTAACTTTATTCATATGCTATGTTCTATGTGTTTGGTTTCTCGTGGGGGTTGGTAGAACCGCTCACCGAGTTCTTTGAACTCACCTGTTGTCTTTTTGTTCTCTTTGCAGAGCTTGATTGGTGAGGTCGGCTGGAGCACTTGGCGCGGTTGGAGGGCAAAGAAGCCACATTGATCTCATAGCAGTCCTAGTTAGGGGTCGTAGTCGAGTTTTTGGTAGTTTGTCATGCACCTGTGTTGGTGATTTGGAGTTGTAGTCCCTCAGGACGTTCATGTCTTTCATTTCAGATTTTATTTGTGAAAAAATGAATTGTTGGACTTTGATTCATTTATTTCCACACATGAACTTTCTGCTAAACACTTTACTATTTAAATAAAATTTATTTTGTTTTCCCTTTTATAATAAAAAAATATTATTTCTTCCGCTATCTTTTTATGTGTCGGCATGTGCATGAGTTAGGCTGCGGAGTATAGGCACGTATACCTTAGCTGGTCACGTGACCCTGAGTTGGGGCATGACACCAAAGGCTTCCAAAAAATCCTTAAAAATATCTCGTTATCTAGATTTTACCTAAGGAACAATTTTCGGGACTTTTGGTGCCAAGAAAATATCTTGGTTATATAGCCCTCCAAGGAGCTCCCTGTTGGTGAAATAACCTACACTAGGGGGGTGAATAATGTGTTAACTAAACTTTTGGCCTAATTTCAGTTTTACACATTTTCTTAAACTACTTAGGCAAATTGCGATTTATTAACTAAATACGGAAGCGAGTAATAAATATAAGCAATGCGATACATAAAGAAAATAATGCTAACACAATTATTTATAGTGGTTCGGCCCCAATGCCTACTCCACTACCTAAGCACCCCACTTAGGATTTCCAAACTAAATTTTGCTAGATTAATTGTTTCCTTTACAACGAGGACATTTTCACCGAAGAGTCTCCACTCTCACACCGAATGCACTTCCACACCCGGAAGTCTCCACCTTCCTACCGAGAGTACTCTCCCACCTCAAACCTAAAGGACAATAATACTAATTCTAGTAAACTAAGTTTACACCGGTGGATTTAAACCTCAAACACCAATGCTACCACCCAATTTCAAGACCTAACAACCTTGGTCTTCACAAGCTCAAATACAATGAAATAAACAAGAAAATACAACAATAAATGGAGCAATAAATCATACAACAAATACTTAACTCCAAACACGAGTCCTAGTTCCTCTTGATGCCTCAATGATGAATCAATCAAAGCTTTGAAGACAAAATCAAGGTTGTATCATGAGAACTAGGGTTTGCAAAGAGATGGCTCAAGAAAGTCTTTAGAGATGATCAAAGATGATTCAATGGAAGTTTGGATAAAGGGTGGAAGGCTTGCTAAGGCTTCTATTTATAAGCCATAGAGAGTTGGCATAGAACAGTCAACTCAACGGCTAGGAAACTAGTCATTTCCTCCGTCCGGTCGCAGGTCCGGTCGATCGTTGGTCGATCGACTGAGCGACTGAGCGACGGCAAGGCTACTGCCAAATTTTGGCAACATTCGATCGATCGACTAGTTGATCGAAACTGGGCAGACTACTTTTTTTGGCTGAGTTTTCTACTTGTTTGCTCGTTTCTGGGTTTCGTCTTTACTAAGTCTACTTATATAATAGTTTTTAACTTTAAGTTTAGATAACTTTAAAACATAAATATTATATAAGGATTACCCCCCATTTGGATTCAATAAAAATATCTAAAAAATCAAAATCCTTAAGAATCAAAATCTAACTTTTGGGGTCTAGTACAAATTTTCGAAAATAAAAATTTTCTAATCTCCCAAGTCAAATATGGGTAAGCTAAAGGCTTCCAAAAAATCCTTAAAAATATATCGTTATCTAGTTTTTATCCAAGTAATAATTATCGGCATTTTTGGTGCCAAGAAAATGTCTAGGTCCCTAGCCCTCCAAGGAACTCCCTAGGTCTTTTCGAATTTTCTGAGTTTTTATGTTTTGGGGTTCGGGTTTAGTTTTTGGATTTCTTTGCATCATCATGAGGATTTAAAATTTATCTAGACACCCTAAACCTAAACTCTATCTTTCCGAAGAAATCCAAGCGTCGATAATTGCCCTTGCCGATTTCTCTAATTTTTTTGATCAGGGACGACGAGCACTAACCGACTTGGAACCTGAAAATATTTCTCAATGAAACATTAGTTACATATTTGTTATCATCAAAATCGAGATTAAGACAAAGGTTGAAAACCTTAGGCCAACACTCCATAGGCTTAATTAGTGAATTTCAAGGTCGTTTTTAATTTTTTAAGTTTTCGTGTTTTGGTGTTCAAAATTGGTATTTGAGTTTCTTTACATCATCATGAGGATTTACAACACATGGTAGACACTCTAAACCTAAACTCTATCTTCCCGATGAAATCCGAGCGTCTTTGCCTATTTCTTCGATTTCTTTGATTTTTCCGATCGAAGCTAGATGTCGTGCGCCAACCGATATGGAACCTGAAAATAACTCTCCATGAAATCATTAGTTCCATATTTGTTATCATCAAAATCAAGATTAAGACTAAGGTTGAAAATCGTAGGCCAACAGCCTCCCCAATCAGCACCGCTAGCCAATGGCAGGACCGGCCTGGAGAGGTCCGGAACTATTGCCGACAAGAAGGAGGAGGCACGAGGCAGTCGGGAGCTTCTAGGAGCAAAGCTGCACTTCACCCCTCCCTAGCTCGCGGTGAAGGAGGCACCCACAACATAAGCCCTGTCGTATGAACTCACCACAAGTCGTCGGCCATGGGTCCCCTGCCATCTCTATCGTCGCGGCTGACCCCTCGCCTCCTACCCTCCTCTTAAGCCCAATGGTGCGAACCCATGACAGTCTTTGATCTACCTACAACTCTCGGAGGAACAGTCATCTTCAATACCTCCCACTCCATGGCAAAGCTAGTGCTTGCAAAAAACAAAGATGCAAGGGGTTTTTATAGGCCTTGGTAGAACCGTCTCCTTAACGGTCATTCCCTAATTCCCCACTAAAGGGGTCACATCCGTCAGTCAACAACTGACACTTGAGTGCCTTGGAAACTATAGATAAGATCTTTTATCATAATTACTCACAGTTAGAATTAATTACTGTATAGGTGGCAGGCACACGAAAAGGCTGCATTCCCCTCCGCTCAATTGTAGCATTTATTTCAATAACTAAAGGGTCGCCAAGCATGCTTTGAGCTACTTTGAGCTACTCGGTAACTGCGCAGTAACTCTAATTCTGGTCGGGGTCTCCTGATCAGCACATCAGTTGAAGACCTATCCAACGTCTATCTATCAAACCAACATCAGAGGCTGACGCGCTACTTTGAGCTTAGCACGAAGTCATCGGACTCCGACCAAGCTTGGGGGCTATGTACTAGACTAGGGTTCTAGGGCCCAATCAGATCAGACCCAAAAATGCCCACGCTCACAAACCTGACTCAAGTCAAGTCAAATAACTTAGCCCGGGAGTTCTATCAAACCATACAAGGACACTTACGTCCTCATTAATTGCAAGAGATTCACTATTTATAACCCCGACATCTCCGGGATCAACCTCAACCCATTCCGAACACATTGCTACGAGATTACAGAGAGACATTATCGCCAGACATCCCTCATCCTGCATTATATACAAACACAATGCTCCTCAGATATATCTAGATTATAATTTCTATTTTTCTCACCTAAATTTTTTTCTTATTTGAGTGTCGGAGTATCTTTTGCAGGACCCCCCCCCCCCTCCGCGCCGGAGTTGCACCTAATTAGGAGACGCACTTGACCTCATCACATCGACTTCAGGCAAAAACAAAAACCTAGAAAATTATCTAAATATATGTTATAATTTATTGAGATATTACTGTGATTATATATCCATCACACGGATGCAAATAGGATGCGGTGCGAAAATACCTCCACATCTAGTGGTAAAGTCACCTTTAAATGATGAGGGTCAAATTCTTTATATATATATATATTAACAGAAATATACCATACTTGGTTTGGGGCCTCTCTTTATTAAAATACACACTTATTTGTTTTTTTTTTTGCTTTACTAAGGTGAATAAGTTGAGTTTGATTTAATTGCTTAAGTTAATTTAATTGAATTAATAGGTTAGTTTTATTTAAATTAAATTTCTTACTTCGATTAAGTTAAATTGCTTAATTTTTTAATGATAATTATGGAGGATAAATAAAACCAAATGCACAATACTTGCATTATCAAACACACGGTTAGTATTAAGTTTAAAAATAGTTCATAGGAGGAGGCTCCGAAACATAGCCCGGATTAGAAGAAATAGAGTTCCCCTTAAATCATATAGTTGGCGATAATAACTAAAATCTTAACCATGATTGTCATAACAGTGGGCTTTCTTAATTTAAAAATAATCTCATTTCAAGAGTGTAAGATACAATAAAGTGTATTCAAACATAACGTAATATTAATATTCGAAGAAAAACCCACATTTTTACCGACTCGACGTACAGTGTCTAAATACAAATTATTTAAGCTTGTAAAGGCAATCAAAAATTGATTATCATTAAACTTCCAAATTTTCCGAGCTACCTAAGAGCATGAAAAGTTAATGTTCTCGTACTGGCTATCACAACGCGAACAATTAGGAGAGCCAGTGATGTTTAATCTAAATAATCTCTCAGTGGTAGGCAGCCTATCACTAAGGATTGAAAGAAATATTTGAAGTTTCAATCTCACAACTAGCCTTTCACCTACGGAATCATCAACAGATGACTGAAATTTAGATGATCCACGTGAATAAATAAATACAAAATTTATATTTCTGCCAAAAATATAATTTCCACAATAATATAATTAAGGTTGAATTCACTCCATAGTCCATCACACGTAGGACGCGTCGCACCATCGTGACAATAGACCTTTTATTATGGGAGCAGATACAAGTTGCATCAGCTCCGATCAAGTATTAAATATGCTATAATAATTCATCTCGAGTGTGATTGCGGGACCGATCTAAATCAATTGACCATGAAGTCTCACCTGTATCTGGTTTGACCGAATCAACTTCTTCTGCATCACATTCTTTGTACACCAATTCTTTTCGAAATCTCACGTCCCCAAACAATTTACCCAAAGTTTAACCTACAACGTTATACGCTGAGATCAGATTGCGTCAGCAACTGGGCCCAGTGGTTGGCCTTTGTTGACGACTAAAATAAGAAGAGTGTAGAAGAGGAGAATACCGGGAGTTATGTAGACTGGAGAAGGAAGACTTGGCGTCTTCGTTCATGGCGATGGCTTTCCGCCCCAAGCGCCTCCTCTTCTTCGCTCCCGGCGCTGCTTCCTTTAGTCCCAACTGCAATCTTTTTGACGAATGCCTTCCTCCGCCCCCGCCACCTCTACCTCCTCTCCCCCAGGATCCCTCCACCACCATACGCTTCCACCGCTCCTCCTCCCTCGTCCCCGCCCTCCCCATAGCCGCTGGCTGCCTTGTCGCCGCCGCGGTAGTCGCACTACTGATCACCCTCTTCATTCTGCGCCTTCGACGCCGCCGTCGGCGCCGCGTCAACCGCTTGGACGCTGCTGTCGCCGGCGACGGCGCTGATGCCCCCATCGATGTGGACGGCGACGGCGAAGATGTCATCCACCACGTTTGGTACATACGGACCGTCGGCCTGGACGAGTCCACCATCGGAGCCATCACCGCATGGGCGTACAAAGCCGACGATGGCGTCCTTGACGCCTCCGCCACCGACTGCGCTGTGTGCCTCTCCGAGTTCCGAGACGGCGAGCTTGTTCGCCTCCTTCCCAAGTGCGCACACGCCTTCCATGTCAGCTGTATTGATACTTGGCTACGTTCCCACGTCAATTGTCCCCTGTGCCGTGCGCCGGTTGTAGCTCCCAACGCCACCGTCAGTAGTGGCGATTCTGGAATTAGTACCGCTTCTTCTTCATCCTCCTCTTCTGTACCCTCGCCTGAGTCCGGCCTAGGGAACATGGAACCCAATTCAATCTCCTCTGCCTTAGGTAACAGAAATCTGTTTGTTGGGGATGCCCAGCAATTAGATGTTGCTCGAGGTACCTTGGAAGAGGAAGTGGAAGGTGAAAGACTGGAACTTGGAAGTAGAGTTCGAACTGTACTAGACTCGATCCCAAGTCCTCAGCTCCTAGTATCTATTGATGTAGTGGAAGATGGGTTTCAGCCCATCCGGCGATCTGCTTCCATGGGTTCTATAATTTCTGCTCTAGAGTTGGAAGGACTTAATGACATCATTAGCAGGAAAAAGCCTGCCTTCGAACAGGAGTGGAATCATAGAACCAGGGTAAAGCATTCTTCAAGTATCACCTCTTTGCACAAGGAAATGGAAAGATCTTCAGGGTGTTCCAGTGAGAGGTTCTTCCTGTCAATACGTGGAAGAGCTCGGGGCTCACTTCTTCCAATGTAATGTTTGTACTAGCATAGTATATTGCCGAGTACAAAGAATGGCCAGTTTTGTATGTTTCAGTGGTTCCCTGCAAGTCGGGATCCTCTTTTCAGTGTTAATACGCTTGGGTTAGTAATGGCCTAAAAGCCAAGATTATTCATGTTAAATCATTAAGAATAATTAGATGCGGAAGTATACCTGAATCCATTGCTTAGATTAGGAGATGGGGGCGGTCTTCCAAGTCTATGCACCGTTCATTAGTTGTCTCTGAATAATGAGACTTTAGAAACTGGAATCAAGTGCATGACTCAGGGACCATAACCCTTCTATTTATAACAAAAATTTGAGGTAATGGTAATTACTATTTTGCCCATCATGAAATCAGTAATTACCCTAAATGGTATCTGTACAATTAAATCTCATATAATATTGAGATATCACGGGCCCATAAATAAATATAATTAGATCACTTAAGATCTGGGTCGTTTATTTTTTTACAGTGATGGATGCATGCCTATTGATATGTGTGTCCATATCGGACTATTAAAATTAATCTAACAGACTCCCACTTGGGCCAACACATGAATCACCGTATAGTTGTGCATACTAACTTTATGAGCTCATCATCACTATTTTATCAATCATCTCTAACAATCTGGTCCACCGATCATACCAACAAAGAACCAAAGCGACTTTTGTCACATTTATTGTAACTAAATCTATCAATGATCACAATGTTAATACTCTCGACGACATAGATCATATATGGGTCACAACATGGAAATTACATGCAAAGTGATCCTTACATGCCTATTTCCAACTGATCCTACTTTATTGAGATCAACTAAAAATATTCAGAGTGTAAAATAATAAAACTTTATTCTGCAGAAAAATATCATAAAACACAGTAACAAATTTCAAACTCCCACTAAACCATCGTATCAATACATGATGCAACACCCAAATGAGCAACATGCTCATGAAAGACCGCGGGTGGTAAGCCTTTAGTAAGCGGATCCACTATTGTGGAAGTTATACCTAGCTATGTGCTCTATGATCACTCTGAATTCTTTATTTAGCAAAGAACTTTATATTGATTTGCTTAAATTTCATAGAGTTATTGTTGTTATTGGAATATAACACTGTCAGTTTATTATCACAGAATAACTTTAGTGGTCTTTCAATTTTATTACTATAGGCAACCTAGTGACAAAATTTCGCAGTCATATTCCAAGATTGCATACCTTAAAATAAGTTATGAATTCTGCTTTCATATTTGAAGCTACAATGAGTGTCTGCTTAGCACTCCTTCAATAAACAGCTTTTTTGGTAAATAGAAAAACATAACTAGAAGTGGATCTTCAACTGTTTAGGCATCCAGCAAAATCAGAATCAAGAGTACCCAATGATCTCCTGCTGATCTGATTTTCTATATGTAATGCTTTATTCTCTGTAGATACCATATAACCTGTTTGGCTGCTTTCCAATGATCCATTCCGGGATTACTTAGATATCTGCCTAATATCTCTTTAGTGTACGCAATATCCGAACGCGTACTTACTTGAGCATACATCAGATTCCCTGTAGTAGACGCATATAAAATCTTCTGCATTTCCTCATGCTCAATTTTATCCTTAGGGCACGATTTGAGACTAAAATTATCTCTTTTAGCAAAAGGGGTACTTAGGATAATAATCTTACCTCTTTTAGCACGATTTGGTATATGCATTCATCAACCATATTTATCTCAAAACAAAATGAGATAATAACTTGATAAATTAATAATACCTCTAAAGGGAAGCAATAGTTCTTGAGGTCATTGAGTTCGTACTTCAAGGGTAGATTTCCAAATAATATACTTATCTCCCCCCAAACTCAATAACTTCAATAAACTAGGTATTACTTATATCAAAATTATTCTATAATATCCCATAAACCTATCAAAGTACCCAATAAAATAGCAGCGGACTGTTCCAGTGATTTTTCCTTTGACCAATATGGCCTAGTCTCAGCTGGACAATCCCAAATATTTAGTATGGGCTTCTTGCCCGTCCATAATATATAAGGGTTACTATGTACTGCAATAGATGGTACTTTAATCAGAATATAAGCCACAATCTTAAAATTAATTAGATTTCTTACTATTTAGATATAGGTACCCGTATATGGAGTAATTGTCTATGAACATAAAAATATTATTTGGCCATTCCAAGAAGCCATAGGGAAAGGTCAATAAATACCCGTATAATTATGTTCTAAGACGTTTGAACTCATATTAGTACCTTAACCCTAATGTTTATTTATTTTCCCTTAATGCATTCAGTATGGACATCAAAGTCCGTAACATCAGGAATAACTAGAATCCTATTAGACACAAGCCTCTGTATCCTATACTTGGATATATTACCTAAGTGCTTATGTCATATCATGATGAAATTCTTATCAGCTAATTTTTATTTTGTACCTCTAGAGTTGGCATGCAGGATTTCATTAGATGAAGCAATTACATCAAGCATATAAATGTTATTGAAATAGGACATAAATGGTACCAGCAAAAATAGAATTAAGATAAAGACTAAACTTTCTATTTCCAAATGAGCAAGAACAACTTTATTTGTCCAAAACAGAGATAGAAATCAAAATCCATTTAAAAGATGGAACTACAAAAGTCTCTCTCAATTTCTAAATAATAATCAATCCTAAATAATAACCTAAAAAAGTCTATAGCTTCAACTTTAGCTAATTTGACATCACCCACAAAGATGAATCTTTCAGCATCATTCGGTAGTTGGCAGCACAGGTAATCCTACATAAACACACTTATGTGAATAGAAACACCGAAATATATCCACTAAGTGTTTATATGTACAAAATTTAAATCAACTTTAGAACAAACCAAAGTGAGAAGTGTACCCTTCTTAACACGCCAAGCATGGTACTTGGTACAATCTTTCTTTACATGCTCACTTTTCTTGCAGAAGAAATAGGTAGAAACCTTAGTCTGTTCCTTTTGCTTTTTCTTTTGAGGAGCATTTGTAGCTTCTGTAGTCTAAGGTCTTTTCTTGCCCTTATCTCTAGAGGTCACAACCAAATGAGCATTTTCAATCTTATCTTACTTTAGTCTTTCTTCCTCTTACACACAATGAGAGATGAGCTCATTAAGAGTCCACTTCTCCTTTTGACAGTTATAACTAATTTTAAAATGATTGAATTGTGCTGGAAGAGAGATCAGAACCAAATGCACCAATAAGTCATCAGGGAGATCTAATTTCAGTGCCTTTAATCTAGAGATAAGATTTGACATCTCCATAATGTACTCCCTAATATTCCCTTTACCTTTATACCTCATTGAGACTAAATTTGTTAATAACATGCTTGTCTCAACCTTCTCATTTTTCTCAAAACATTTTTTCAAGAGCATCTAGGAATAATTTAACATTAGTCTTTTCAGATATAGCGCCTCTAAAACAATCTGATATTGCTCTTCTTATAATCATGAGACTTAGGCGGTTGAATTTTTCCCAGTGCTCATATTTTCTCTTGTCATCAAGAGAACTATCATCTGTAAGAGCAGACTCGGTTATCCTAAGTGTCAAGTCTAGATCCATGCAAGCAAGAACAATCATAATATTTTCTTTCCAAACTTTGAAATTCGTGCCAGTCAGCACAGGGATAGAACTTAGAGTGGCAGTAATATTTGATGAAGCAAAAATATTAGCTGAACAGAGAATAAAACAAATCATTAATATATTCAGCTCAATAAATTAATTAAAGCAAAAGAAATAAATAATTAGCAGGTCTCATTACAAGATATCAAGCACAAAATTGACACTTTATCTTTGGACAAAAATGTCAACTTGTAAGCGATACTCTCAACGTAGTAATCAAATATTGACAATCAGTCCTCTCAAACAAGAAGCCTTTCTTTGGACCGACTCTTGTCCACATGGAAAACCTTATGACCATCACATATTTATTACCGCAAGCATGTAAGGAATCCGGCAAAGTAATAACCTTCCTTTGGACCGATCATTACTCCCATGAATTTCTAACATGCTAACATCTTTTATGTTCTAAAATATGCCAATTCTACACAAGAGAGCTCGCTTTGGCGAGATGTTGTTTCAAACTAATATATTCCAAAACATTAGACATGATGGGCTATTATGTTCATGCGGTGGCGACAAGAACGCCAACGCCGACAGTAGGCGGAAAAAAAGACTCGAGCGGGCTTGGAGATCGCCACGGAAGACGCCCGAAACCTCCTTCCCCTCCGCGATCGCAGCACGCAACATCCCTATCTTCCACCTCTCAACGCCAACGCCGCCCTTCTTGAGACGCCGACGATAACTTATGCCGGCGTGAGGCAGGGACAGAAGGCCGAACCTCCTCTTCCCTGTCGCAGATGAGACATCAACCGTAGAGCCATGGAATCACATCTTCGACGCCATAGATCGGCAGTTGCACGCAGGTGCAGCCCGTAACCTCCACTGGTCGCCTATGTGTCCGCCAAGGACAGGGCTGCAACAGTGTGCATCAGGATCTCGCAACCATCGACGAGTCTGGCGCCAGCGAGAGAAGAGAAGAAAAGTGGAGTTGCAGGCAAGGAAGAAGAAGAGATGCATCCTTCGGCAGCCTTCGTGGGCAGCCGCAATTTTTTTTATATTTTTTTTCTAAGTAATGAGAAATCGATTGATCTACTGTTTGTAATGAATCATGAAGCATAATCATAACATGATCATAAGCAGTATTGATAAAAAAACATGCATAAGAAAATAATAATTTTCATGATTCATATCATCAAAATAAGAACAAAAAATTGAGATGTAAAGCATGCATCGACATACGAACAGTAGATATAAATCATAAAAATTTTATTTTTCAATGATTCAACATGATTGGCTCTGATACCAATTGAAAGAATTTTCTTAAACAGTAATTAAATCTAAAAGCCAAGATCATTCATGTTAAATCATTAAGAATAACTAGATGTGGAAGCGTACCTGAATTCATTGCTTAGATTAGGAGATGGGGGCGGGCTTCCAAGTCTATGCACCGTTCACTAGTCGTCTCTGAATAATGAGACTTCAGAAACTGGAATCAAGTGCATGACCCAGGGACCATAACCCCTCTATTTATAACAAAAATCCGAGGTAATGATAATTACTATTTTGCCCATCATAAAATTAGTAATTACCCCAAATGGTATCTGTACAATTAAATTCCATATAATATTGAGATGTCGCGGGCCCATAAATAAATATAATTAGATCACTTAAGATCTGAGCCGTTTATTTTACAATGATGAATGCACACCTATTGATATGTGTTGATTCATATCACACTATTAAAATTAATCTAACAGCAGAAACATGGAACAATTTTGTCATGCGTGCTGTAGGACTTATGTTGATTGACGGAAACAGGAGTTTTGGATTGGTTTAGACAGCATGGCAGATAGAGGATAAGCCTTAAGCGTGGTAAGTTAAGCACGGCTTGCTTTACAAGTATTCAAAAGTGTAAATACATTTCATATTGTAAGAGTTTAATTGGATGCCAATTTGTCGAGTGACTTTGTTGCCCTTTTCTTATGCTTCAACTGTGAATTTTGCTAGTTCTTGGACTTGTTGGAAATTAGCTAGATGTTTGAATGATAAAAAGCCATGCATTCTTTTGTGCCATATTTCTAATCAATTTACTTTGATATACTTCTTTGTTAGTTTAATTAGTTATTTATGAACTTCATTGTGAATGAACACAGGTAATAAGAAAACAATGATGCTGCTGTTGACATGAAATACATATCCATAAAACAGGATAAAGTAGATGAATTTTGAATCAGTATATCTGGGACATGCTCTTCCGTATCCTTCACATTATGTTGGGCTTTTGCAAATATCAACAGAGAAAAGTTTGTTTGATATTAGGATTTTCTTTACAAAATTATTAGTATTAAGCTAATTGCCCAGCCTTCTCTTGGAGACATCATACATGTATGGCAAGATGCTTATCTTTGGCCACTGTTACAATTATTAGCAAAAGATTTAACTTTTTTCTTCTTGTTTACAGTATCATGGATCAAAATATATCTTTACGTACTGGTGACTATGATTATCTGACATGGGAAATGTTCTTTCTTAATGTGAATTTTTTAAAGCAAGCTGAATAATGTGGAGCTTTTGATTAATTTTTAAGCATTGTGATTATGCTTTACTGTTAATATTAAACCAATGATAGCGAGCTTCAGTATCCAAATTTTCTTCGCCATTGATATTATAATTTATATATAGTCAATATGTAAGTATGATATGATTTTATTTTATCATTCTGACCTATAACTTGTTCATGCACTCTGTTCCTAACCATTTCTCTTCTTTCTGGTATGCTTTTGTTTTGTTCACTTAGGTCTTGTTTGGATGAGGTGAAGCATGATTTAATAATATATGATATGATACGATATTATATAGTATGGTACTGTAAAAATTATTATCTTATTTGTTAGGATGATATGTATGGTATGGTTAAATGATAGTAGCTATGGAGGAGAACGACGTCTTGACTAAGTCGATCAAGAGTGATAAATAAAAGTCTAATATGATATGAGTATATAAAGAGCATAAGAGGAATTATAAATTTTGATTGATGATATTTTCGAAATAAAATTTCATGAAACCATGAGAAACCACCAAATCCATGATTTGAAAACTTAGCCAAAATTTATGATTTTCAAACCATGAGATTACAATACCATACCATGGCCACTTATTAGAAGTCTTCTCAAACATAAAATTAAATCATACCATACCATAATAAACCATACTCTACCATGAAACTAACAAGGTAGAGTTAGGGGGCGTTTGGTGCCCGCAAGTGCATATGCTGCAACTCTAGTTGTAGCATTTAGATAACAAATTTATTTGGTTGGCCGCAAAAGCATTTTGCAGCATTTACTAGTTGCAACTTGTAATTCTAATATCATTTGCGGGCCGCAAATGAAATTGCAGCCCAAAATGCCCGCAATATAATATTGCGGTCTGCAAATGCAATAATTTAAGTATTGAAAAATAATTAATTTGGGCGACTTAGAGTCGTCGGATGGAGACGGGATAAATATCAAAATGGTAGGTTTTCGCGCGCTGAACGCGATGGTAGTGTCAAATTTTAGATCTGATGTCGTTTGATAGATTTTTTAAATATATTTTCAGTATTATACAAAAATTAAAATTATTAATTTATCATACTAGGTTTGGGAAATCGTGTTGAGCCTAAGTTTTTGGCCCAGCCCGAAAAAATTTGTAGAGGCTTGGCCCGAAAAAATTCGTGCCAGGCCCGGTCTGAAAAAATTCGTGTCAGGCCCGGCTAGGCCCGACCCGAAAAAATTCGTGCCTGACTTGGCCCGAAAAAATTCATACTCGGCCCAATCCGAAAAAATTCGTGTCCGGCCCAACCCAAAAAAATTCGTACCCGACCCGGCCAAAAAAAGTTTGTGCCGGCCCAACCCGAAAAAATTCGTGCATGGCCTGCCTCGGCCCGACTCGAAAAAATTTGTGCCCGACTAGGCCCGAAAAAATTTGTGCCCATCCCGACCCGAAAAAATTCGTGCCCGGCCCGGCTTGAAAAAATTTGTGCTTGATTTGGTCCGAAAATTTCATGTTCGGTCCATCCCAAAAAAATTAATGTCCATCTCGGAAAAATTCGTGCATGGCCCGTCCCGGCCCGGCCCGGCCCGGCTCGGCCCAAGCCAACAAAAATTGTGCCTGGCCCGGCTAGAAAAAATTCGTAAGATACAAGTTGCAAGTGTAATTGCAACTTTCATTTGCGGTCAACCAAACGCTTGCAAATAGAAGTTACAACTCTACTCGCGAGCAACCAAACGGTAGACTGCAAAATCTATTTGCGAGCATTTGCTTTTGCATGCAAATAGATTTTGCAATATTTATACTTGCGGGCAACCAAACGCCCCTTAATTAAAGGCTTTCTTTTTGTGCTAAATAAAGCAGGTAAAACTTGAAGTGTTCAACAATTAATTAAAAGGCTGTATAGTTAAAGCAGGTGAAAGTTGAAGTGTTCAACAATACATTCTATACTAATCAAAATCTTCATGCTGCTGATCACCAGTTAAATTCTTCCTAATAGTGTTGCATGAATAGCATGACTTCTTGTAGGAAGTCAATATAACCTAATTTGAATGTAAATTCTAGATAAACTTAGACTCCAACTTCAACATGTTCTTGGTTCCTTAAGTTTCCTATTATTTGTAGTGACTTGTTTGTATCTCATGGATTTCCTTATGTCCATACTTTTTATTACTGTTGGTGGATGGTTATTTGCTTTAAGTAAAGTGACCTTTATACATACTCATGGACAGGACACAAGAGTGTTAGGGACGGTTTGGTTATCCAAAACGCGCCCATTTTGAGTTTTTGTTTTCTTTTGAAAACGAAAACGGGACAGAAATCGCGTTTGGTTGCACGAAATAGCGGAAAACGGGCGCCTGTTTTCTTCAAAAGGTGTTTTCTTCAAAACACGATTAATACATGAATTAGAAAACACCGATTCAGTGTTTTTTGTGTTTTCATCAAAAATTAGAAAACACGATTAATACCTCTCCTCGGTTTTTTTCGGCCACTCCTCAAAGGTAAGGTCTACTCCATATTTGATCTATGTTTTATTCTTCTCGATCTACTCTTTCTTCTTCTCGAACTCGAACTGATCTAGGGTTTTTTTTCTTAGGGCGACAACTTCTCGCCCAGCACCGACTACCTCTCCTCGGTTTTTTTCGGCCACTCCTCAAAGGTAAGGTCTACTCCATATTCGATCTATGTTTTATTCTTCTCGATCTATGCTTTCTTCTTCTCGAACTTGACCTGATCTACGCTTTATTCTTCGTGTGGAGAAGTATCCGAGTTTTGTTGATTGAATCGAAAATGAGTTATTTTTCTAATTCTCATTTTGTTGATTGAATCAAAGTTTGGGTGAAATAATTAATGTAAATGATACTATGAAATAATTAGAACAAAACCTCTGAAATAAGGGGATAAGAAGTATGTTAATTGATGCTTGATGCTATTTAAATTGTATTAATGTGAATGATACTATGTTCTAATTCTGTTTCCATTGCTCAATCAATGAATCAATGAATGAATGGTATTCTAATTCTGTTTACATGATCTATTGTGCTGTGATGCTATTCTGGTTTATTTTATCATGCTATTTAAACTATGGTATGTTTATTATGTCTTCATATTACATGATCTATTTTTTTACAGTATGTTTATACTATGTTCTAATTCTGTTTCCATTGCTCAATCAATGAATCAATGAATGAATGGTATTTTAATTTTGTTTACATGATCTATTGTTTTGTGATGCTATTCTGATTTATTTTATGATGTTATTTAAACTATGGTATATTTATTATGTCTTCATATTACATGATCTATTTTTTTACAGTATGTTTATACTATGTTCTAATTCTGTTTCCATTGCTCAATCAATGAATCAATGAATGAATGGTATTCTAATTCTGTTTACATGATCTATTGTTCTGTGTTGTTATTCTGATTTATTTTATCATGCTATTTAAACTATGGTATGTTTATTATGTCTTCATATTACATGATCTATTTTTTTACAGTATATTTATACTATGTTCTATTATTTTGTGATGCTATTCTGGTTTATTTTATCATGCTCTATTGTTCTGTTGTTCTGTTTAATTTACATGATCTATTATTCTATTTCCATTGATTTACGATTGTAGAATAAATAGTTGAACAAGGGTGGCCACCGCAAATCAAGAGAAAATGTGGCTGACTGGGCCCACCTTGTCACTGAAGAATTTTTGAAAATTTTAGCCGAGTACACAAGGCAACGTGGTCCCACCAAACTATGATAATAAAAGTTGGGAGGGGATTAGTGATAAGTTGGAGGAAAAGTTTGGGAGCAAATTTGGGTTGGATAAGTGTAGACAAAAAAATTGCCGTCTTCATAGAACTTATCGATCTTTCAAAGAGCTAATTAATCATACTGGAGTAACCTGGAATCCTGACACAAATATTATTGAAGCTGATGAAACTGTTTGGAACCGATATTCGGTATGTCTTTTATTAGTAGTTTTTCTTGTTCTGAGTCTTATGACGACAATGTACAAATAAAAAATTGTTGGTTCGCAGACTCATGGAGATTCATTCAAAATGTTCAAAAATGGTCCACCCAAGTTTTATGACCTAATGGAATTAGCATTTGCTAATTAGTCCGCAACGGGCCACTTAGCTCGTTCCTCTTCTCAAGCACCATTGACCTCGGACGAAAAACGTCGGGTTGAGAATGAGTTTAGAGATATAGGTCGAGGGAAATGATCATTGAGAGCACATGAGAATGAGGGGTCAGATTCAAGTGGTGGTCTGGAACCCCTTTTGCATAGGGTCTCCCCTAACATTCCATCGGGTCATGTAGTGGTCGGAGGAAAAGAGGTAATTCATCTCAATGTTTGGCCCAAGCATTATCTACTGCAACTGCACTAATAGATAAGTTGGGTGGAATCGCAGTTAAGGAAACAAGTGCCACTGGTCCTCCTTAAGTAGTGCCCGAGTCACCCACATCGTGTGTTTCAAGGCTGCAGAGTTTTGACCTAGATAATCAAGTTAACAACCATGTTATAAATTTTCTAATAAAAAATCTTGATGCTTGCTGTTTCTTTGCAGCTTTAGACGATGAAAGTGTTGCAGCGTGGTGCATGAGAATATATAGCACCAATTTTATATAAATATTTTCAACTGAAATGCTCCTAATATGGGGTTGTACTAAATGCTCCTAATGTAGGGCTGTACTAAATGCTCAACTATGTGGCGTTGTACTTGAACTTGTAGTTTGCTTTCAGTAGGTTGCTTTAACATTAACTTGAACTTTACTGCTTTCATTCATTAAGTGTTGTTTGTTGTACTTAAGATGTTTGTTATTTCATCCTATGCGTATTGTTCATTATCTGCCTACTGTTCAATTTGTTGAACTTGAACTTGTTGAACTTGATGTTTGTTATTTCATCCTATGCCTACTGTTCAATTTATGCCTACTGTTCAGTTTGCTATTTTAGTTTACTATTTTAGTTTACTTTAAAATCAGAATGAGTTCTAATGATGATAACGATGAGGTGAGAGATGCACTTATTAGAGTTGGGATAATTCTTACGAGTGCAGTTATACTTGATGAACTTTTTGAAGTCGCTCAATCACCACTAAGACCTGTACGCACATCTATATTATCGGGTGCAGAATATACTCAAGAGTTGATGAACTCGCGCATCCGTTGCTATGAAAGTTTGTGGATGGAGCCTGACTTGTTTAGAAGGCTATGTCAACGACTTAGGACGGTTGGGTTGGAAAATCAAAGGATATCAGTTGAAGAAGGGGTAGCAATGTTCTTATTCACTATTTGCCACATTGAACATGTGCGAATTGTGGCGGAACGCTACCGGGACTCAACTGAAACCGTGCACACATGGTTCAAAAAAGTTCTACGTGCGGTTTTGAGTCTAGCCCCTCAACTAATACAACCATGAGAACCCCGTAAAGTCCAACATGATATACAAGGGAATCCTCGTTAGTTTCCTTATTTAAAGGTATGGATTTAGTGGGTTTCCTTAGTTTAAGGTATGAACTTAGTGTGTTTCCTTATGTTAAGGTATGAATTGATTTGGGTGTCCTTACTAATAAAATTTTCTCATTTTTTAGAATTGCATCGGGGCTATTGATGGAACTCATATTTCGGCATGTGTCCCCGCCGATAAACAAGTTTTATATCGTGGTCGGAAAGGTACAACCATGAAAAACATGATGGCAACATGTGCACAAATGACTCTCGAAAATGAAATGGAGGCGATACCCAATCAAGGGGTATGCACACTTTCCTTCCTAATGTCGTAGATTAATATTGCTCAATACTATGTATATTTTGTGTATGCTTATTGTGTATGCTTATATGATTGTATTTCTGGTTGTATTTATGGTTGTATTATCAATGAGATAATGAGCATGTCATTTCTTGTGTGGGCAATGAATTGGAGACAATCATCAATTAATGATGGTGCGCATTTCCTTCATCGCCCAACATTTATATGGATCTTATTACGTTGCTGTTGGCGGCTGTTATTGCTCAAAAAAGTTCTATATCGTTGTTGTTGGTGGCTATTATTGCTCAATTTTATATCGTTGTTGTTGGTGGCTGTTGTTGCTCATTTTTATATGATTTGATGGTTGATGGCTGTTATTGCTCATTTCTATATCGTTGATGGTTGGACTGGTTATGCAGAATTATTGCAATTTTCTAGTTTTCTATAAGGTCTAGCTATTTAAAGCGTATAATGGTGTTTTGCAACTTTTAACAGCCCTAAATCAATATTTATCCATAAACTTTACTCTCTTTTTTTTCATCTAATGTTGTTGCTTCTATTATTGGTCTCTGTTATTGCTAACAGTCCTAAATTTTCATTCTGTTGGAAAATATTGGAAAATATTCATTCTGTTCAATTTTGATATTGCAGCATGTTGCTATCGCATGCTTCTGTTATTGCAATCGCATGCTTTTGTTAAATATGATATGTTATTAGTCTGTTGCTATTTGTTGAATCATTTTTTTAAATAAGATCAATTTTTTCATTCTGTTGGAAAATATTGGAAAATATTCATTATGTTCAATTTTGCTATTGCAGCATGTTTTGCTATTGCATGCTTCTGTTATTGCAATCACATGCTTATGTTAAATATGATGATATTTTGTCTCATGTTGCTATTTGTTGAACTATTTTTTCAAAATAAGATCAAAATTTTCATTCTGTTGGAAAATGTTGTATAATATTCATTATGTTCAATTTTTGAATAATATTTTTTATAAATTTATGGACAAAAACTTTTTTGTTGGGCTTTGAATTGGAGGCGACTACCATTTGGTGGATCGCAGTCATCATATGTCCCTACATTTTATTATGGTGGACTATCTCATCTTTTCAAGATACATTAACTACCGCAAAAGCTTTGATATAATTAGAGGATGAACTATTTGGAATTATAATTTCATTTTTTATTATAAGAATGTATTTCTGTAGTTATATGTATGATATTTATTTGACTGCTATTGTAATTTGAATTACAGGGGATGAACTACTAGTTATAAATGAATATTTATTTCAATGTCGGAAAATATTCTTGTGTTACTATTACACGTGATTGTTGTAAGAATGAATATGAATTATGACTTATCAAATTTATGTCTTAACCAAATTTTGACTTAACCAAATTGAATTAATAAAAATATTAAAATGAATTATGAAGGAAAGAATCAAAACCATCCGCTCTGTACCAATTCATCCTTTCCTCTCACTTGGAATTCAAGTAGAACTCATCCACTGTCACTGCCAACTTCATCAGATCCACTGGAGATTTTTATTTATTTATTAAGAATTTAATATAATTTAAATATTATTCATAAATAATAAACATATTTTTTTATTTTTAAATTTTATCAATTTAAATAACTTATTAAAATTATTTTATAATCCAATTTATAATATTATTCATAAATTATATACACGTATATTATTCCAAAACAAATTTATTGTTTTGATAAACCAAACAAGTTTTCAGATTTTCAACTAAAAAATACCATGAAAACCAACACTGTTTTGAATAACCAAACAAATGTTTACAATTTTCAATTTCACGAAAACACATTTTGTTTTCGTTAACCAAACGCGTTTCTAAAAATAAAAACATCAAAACAGAAAATAGAAAAATAAAAAATTGTTTTCATTTTTTTTAAAATGAAAATACAAAATAATTTTCGCTAACTAAGCACACGCTTATTTTTTCAAAATTTCTCTATTTTCTGTTTCTCGGGATGATCATATACCAATCACAACTTTGAAGGGTTTCTTAGCATTTGGGATACATTATAGAGATTTCGGTTGGATCTCTTAGCTTGGAGCATTATCAGTTGTTCTGACTTTCCTTATTCTTCTTACCTATTTCGTACCTTTACAAACCAGCATACCTTGTTGCCACCTTTTGTCTTTTGGTGCCATTTTCCAAATGAGAATTTGTAATTGTTATCTGAGTCTTGTGCTGCTGTTGGAACTTACAAAGAGTCCTCCTAGCTTACACTAGCAATCATATATTTGATGAGCTCAGTTTTTGATAAAATGGATGCATTGAGGCCAAAAACTGGATGCATTGAGAGTACGTAGATAATGGACTTGTTTTATTGGTAATGTGGCTAAATCAAGGATTTTTAACCCAAATGCTTTATAGATAGAGTATTTTCCTAAGAATACAATGAGGACTCACTTCTCAACCCTTTGAGAAAATCTCAACACCTATTTTTCTATCAAAACATAAATCTACAAAGCAACATAAGGTATTTAACTAGCATATCCTACGAGCTAACTTGATAATCACAATTTAACAATTAGTAAAAATAAGTTTAAAGGAACAAGAATGTAAATCAAACTTGTGTGCTCCTTTTTTTTCCTTCCAAGACTTCAACTCCTCAAGAGGATGGCAGAAATCGATGCGGGAGTTGAATCGCGAAGAACACCTTGAGATGAATGAGAATCATTGAAGCTAGGGCTTTGGAATCTCAACTAGAAGGCTTTAGTGCTTGAATGGTAGACTCAATAAAACAGTAGAGGAGTTTAGGTGAGGAGTTATGACTCCTATTTATAAGCCTTCAATGAAGCCTCAGCCGAACGTCGTTGCAACGGATCTATTTTTGCCCGTTGACACCCGCTGATTGATCACCCGGTCGATGGGCAATCGATTGCTCGAACTATCGGTCATCGACCAAGAGGCTTCTATCGATTTTGAGCCTCTGTCGGTCGATCAATGGTCGATAGTCGGTCAATCGATTGGCCAACGATCGATACGCTGAATTCTGCCTAGTTTTCTGATTGTTTTGCTCGATGTCCGTTTTCGAGTTTTGTCTTTGGATTTTGACTAGGGACATATTGCAAACAAGTTTGGTTGATATCCTAGGGGCATATTACATTCATTTCTAATTCTAAACCTAGGGAGATATGCGATAGTCGTTAGAGCTTTATTTGTCGATTCTTCACATTTTTTTTTGGACGAACTCAAAACTCAACAAATAAGTTAGTTTCATATTTGTTATCATCAAAATAGAGAATGAGGCCTAGGAGGAACTCTTGGGCCAACAAAAATCAGTAGGGCGCTTCCTCTTTCTCCTTATCATGGAGTATTTATTTGATTCCCACCCCTCCACAAAATCAGTAGCGTTTAAATCTGCTACAAGTGTATGCAAATCTTGTAGACATGGTAACTAGATGTTCATCATCGTCCATTTCTATCTTGAAAAGTGGACAACATTCGTCTACATCCCCCATAGCAGCCAAACGGTCTTTTGGTTGGTACTCGACCCTTCCGTTGAACACGCCCAAATAAACGAGAGCAATTCACGATGCAATGGAGAGATGCATTAAATCAATGAAATGGGACAACCTTTTATAAGCTTTACATAGCACGTAGATAAACTCTAAAATCTACATCACGTGACCTCAAAATAATGTGAGTCACAAGCCAATTGATAAATGCCAAATTAGTAAAACTAATCTAAGAGATAAATCATGAGGCTTGGTCAAAGAAATCTATCATGAAACTAGTGTTGCTTTATCTTCAACACTCCCCCTCAACACCAGCTTCCTTTACCAAGACGAGCTTTCGATCCAATCATCCTATACCGATCGGATATTATAGTTGTGAGAGCTATCTCCTCAGCATTTCACCCCTCCTCATTTTTGGAAGTAACAACATGCATTACCTTCCATGGACGTTTTCTTCAATCGGCATTCTCTTGCCATACGACCAATCTTCCCGCAATTATAGCACTTACCTTCAAATTTCTTGTCATACTTTTTCGAAGCTCCCCCTGCACGACTGGTCCCTTCTCCTTCACGACTTTTCACTTTACATTCATTCTTTTTAGGTCCTTCGTCAGCGTGCTGCTTGGAATTTCGTATACTTTTCTTGGCATAGAGTGCTTCCTCTTCACCTTTTTGTGAATTTCTTCCCATTTGATTGGCCAACGCTTCTTGACATGCAAGCAAATTCTCAAACTCAACAAAGTGATGGCCGGTTCTTCCATCCCTATACTATAGCTACAATACCTCTGAACTCATGCCTCAAACCATCGATGATTATCCTCTTCATTGTGGTTTCCCCGATCGGAGCTTGTGGATCTAACTTTGCAATCTCCCGACGAAGCATCTTCACCTTGTGAAAGTATTGAGCGATCGTCATGTCGTGTGCATTGGGCTATCGACAATAATTTGCTTTCTAAAAGTTGGAGCGTGGTGCCATTTCTTTTTGAAAATAGCTTGGCAAATGTATCCCAAGCTTCTTCGGGGGCCTTGACATCCCGGATGTGCTTTAGTACTTCTTCTTCAATAGTTGTTTTCAACACAAACATTGCCTTGTGTACTTTGATCCTCCACTTTCGCAGTGCACCATTTGCATCTTCTTTTAGTTGCGTAACTTTACTCTCGTTTACGACTTCCCACAAATCTTGGCCCTGCAGATACAACACCATACATGTCGACCAAGTATTATAGTTCTGATTTTTTTTTTTTAAAAAAAAAACAAGCTAGAACAGGCTAAGGCTCTGCTCGATCTCCATGGGTAAGAGGGGCATTGGTCCCTGGATGTGCACCCTCCGCCATTTCATACCAAGCATTACACTCACACTGTCTAGGAATTTTATTCATCTCTGTAAGCAAATCTTTGCAAGGTTCAACTGAAACCAACTCAAAAGGAATACAACACAGCTCATTTACATGATAAGAATCAACAACATCACAACCTGATATGACATTGTTTTTAGAATTTACGTTAGTAGCATCTGACATTTTGCTTAAAGAAATCAATTCCAACTCAGACTTGTTTGTAGTGTTGCAGTGACTGGATTTTGACTCACTCATTGCTATGTTGTTCTCAGTATGAGTGTAGAACAATCCAATGTTATCAACATTAGGTTCGAAGTTGTGGCCTATGCCAACAAGGGTTTTTGTTGCGTCAGTTCCAGCATCATGTGGCTCATATATTGCAGCTCAAGGCTTCCTTCCTTCTTGGCTGATCAATCACTCCTGTGTTCCTGTCTATAACAGACTCTTTCGCAAGCATATGGGCTTTAAAGTTTAGTTCTCTTTTTACATATGTCCATCTACCAATATTAAGCATATTACGCAAAGTCCAGATGTCTTTCACAAGACTAAACAAATGCCAAGGAGGTTTGTCTTTCCTATTCAAAATATTCATTGCTTGTAGATAATTTGAGAGTATCACAAGATTACTAATTTTTAATTCAGAGCAATTAGATAACCCAAACCAGATGACCCACAATTCAGCTGCTAATGGTGAGCAAGTTCTTTTTTTATTGTAGCTTTTAGCAATTTCATTCCCATTTTCATCAGTAATATAATTCCCCATACCAACAACAGTGTCAGTGTTTTTCCAAGCAGCATCACATAAAATCTTGAAATTGCCTTCATGTAAGTTGCTGATATCTTTAATGTCCTTCTTGTTCTTGTGAGCAGAGATTTTCAAGTCTTCTGCCATTTTGATTGAATCTTTAGTTTCAATGCTCCATTTGATGTCTGCACTAATTCTACACAGCAGAATGTTCAGTCCAATCTTTTTGTTTTCAAAACAACAATAGTTCCTGTTCTTCCACAGGTTCCACAGAGTAGCAGCAATAATTTCAACAGACCATTTCCCTAATTTAGAGTTAGGTTGCGCATTTTCATTTAACCAATCCCTTTTTCCCCAATCATATTTAAATCTGAATCTAAGGCTCAGCTCATGTTCAAGTTTTAGCCATAAGTATCTTGCTGTAGAGCATTCAAATAAGATATGTTCTATGCAATCATTTCCGTCTTCGCAAGCAAAGGAGTTGCTGGGGCAATCTTGCTAAACTTGGACAAATAGTAAGTTGTGGGTAATCTCCCCCATATTAGTTTCCACACAAATGTTTTGGGATGACCCTTAGGTTCCGTATTTTATTCCAATTAGCTTCAGGCACATACTCAGTATTTTTTTCTTTCATGAAGTTGTATGCAGCCTTATAGCTTAGAGTACCTTTTTCATCCAAGCTCCATATCCATTTATCTTTCTTATTTTTCCTAGATATATGTATCTGAGCAATATTGTTAAAGTGCAATTCTCCAAATAAATCAAGGACAAACTCATGGTCCCAATCACCCTTTTTCATTAACTGACATACCTTGTGGTACTTATTTTGCACTTCCATGTTGATGAATATGGGCCATTTATTGATGGGGATATTAGAGAGCCATGGGTCATTGAAGATATCAACCTTGGTTCCATCTCCAAATTCTAATTATCAGTCCTTCTCTCATGCAAAAAAATAGTTTTATGAAGTCCTTTGAAAGACCAAGAAATGTTTTTCATGTTAAATGACCAAGGATGATAATTGTCATATTTAGCTAGTAGGATCCTTGACCATAAGTGTTTTTCCTTGTCGAGGAAAGGAAGAATCCTCTTGGCATGAATGAAAAACTTCACAATGCCTAGGTCTTTTAAACCTAGACCTCCTTTATACTTTCTTATAGTGACCTTGTTCCATCCTACAAGATGGGATCCTTTCTTCTTTTTGTCATTGCTCCAAAGGTAATTTCTTGCTATACTTTGATATTTATTAACAGTGTTGTTGCTGATCCAGGAGGTAGCAAGTGTGTGCATTGGGATAGAGCCAACAACAGAATTCAGGAGTACCAATTTGCCAGCTTGTGAGATATTCTTTTCTGCCCATCCCTCTACTCTGGATAAAGCCTTAGTAAGAATGATTTCCTGATGGCTTTCATCAAACTTTTTTGGGTCGAATAAAAGTACCCAAGTATTTCATTGGGTAACTGCCTTCTTTAATGCCAAATTCCTTACATATTCCTTTCCTTAAGCAGTCATGATAGTCTTTTGGAAAGAATATTTCATATTTTTTTATATTCACCTTTCGACCTGATAGCTTGCAATATAGGTTCAAGGCATTTTGAACTCTTCTGCAGTTATCTACACAACCCTTCACAATGATTAGCAAGTCATTTGCAAATGAGAGATGGCTGACTTTTACTCCCCTATATTTAAATCCCTTTATACGACCATTATCAACATACTCATTCAGGATTTTAGAGAGAAGCTCTTGCATGATAATGAAGATGTAAGGTGATAGTGGATCACCTTGCCGAACTCCTTTGCAACTTGCAAACTTATTTGAGTTCATTCCACTAACACAACAGCTGAACCTTGCAGACTCTAGGCAAACCATTACCCATTTAATTATAGGTTTTGGGAAGTTCATGTATTGTCTTTCCACGAAACTCTATCAAATACCTTTTTCAGATCAACTTTCAAAAGGATATAAGGCTTTTTCCTTTTTAATTTATGGATGATGCCTGTGATTTCACTGACTATTAATATGTTGTCATGAATTCTTCTACCCTCTATAAATGCACACTGCTCACTTGAGATTAGCTTTTTGATAAGAGGCCTGATCCTATTGACAATGGTCTTTAAAAGAATTTTATAGACTAAATTGCAAAGTGCAATGAGTTTATAGTTAGTTATTTTCAAAGGCCTTTCTTTCTTGGGGATGAAAATGAGATTGGATTCCCCCCGGGAATTAGGAATCATAGCAGAAGAGCTGAACTCCTTTAAAGCCGGTACAATAGAGCCTCCAACTATTTCCCAATAGTTGATGTAGAATTCCACATTATAGCCATCAGGCCTGGGAGATTTTTCTCTCCCCAAACTATTTACAGCACTCCATATTTCCTCAGCAGAGAATTCCTTGCAAAGGGAATCTTTTTTACTATTAGCAATTTTCTTCCACTTTAACTCTTTGGCCCATTCACACTCAGGGCAATTGACATTAATTGAGTCATCTTCCCATAATTTTTTATACCAATTAGCAAATACATTGGCAATTTCTATAGGATCTTCCACTGATTTGCCCTCAACTTTGATGCTTGCAATGATATTTTTAGATCTTTTGAACCTAGCTAAGTCATGAATGAACTTTGTGTTCTTGTCATTCTCTTCAAGTCATCTGCTTCTAGCCTTTGACCACCACTTGATGTGGACCTGCCTATTCAAGGCCATGATTTTGTTTGATAGACTCCTCATTTTGCATATGTCTAGATCATTACATTGGCCAACTTCATCAAGCAGATCAAGCTTTGTTAATTCAGATTTAGCACTCTCCAGTTCCTTTTCTAGTTGACCAATCCTCTGCTTGGCCCAATCATTTAATTCCTTGCCCAAAGTGCTTAGTTTATGGCTCACCTCTGACATATTGCAGGTTTGAAGGTTGTTGCTCATCCAGTTGTCTTTCATTATTTTCTCTACCTCTTGAAATTCAAACCAGTAGTGTTCAAATATGAATCTTCTTTTGGAAAATTTGAAGCTTTTATCAGTATCAGTTGAGAGTAGAATAGGTTTGTGATCTAAAGCAATTCTGCATAGATGTTTCACAGCATTTTTGCTATAGTTACTTATCCAGTCCCAATTGACTAATGCCTTGCCAAGCCTTGCAAATATCCTCTTAGTCCCACTCCTGTTATTGCACCAAGTGAATTTGCTACCATAATATCTAACTTATGATAATCTAGCTTTCATGCAAAAATCTCTATAAGCACTAGTAGAATGTCCCCATTTAAAAATGTTGCCACCTTTTTTACCAGCTTGCTTATCAATACAGTTGAAGTCCCCAATAACCAATCAAGGTAGGTTCCTGGTTTAATTTTGCATAAGAAATTCCATAGAAGAGTTCTATCAGCAGATTTGTTGCTTGCATAAACTCCACTTAGCATCCAAGGTTTATTGTTGTTTGGAAAGATCATTGCATTAAGTAGCTGATTACATTCAAAAACTTTATTGACTTTACAGAAACTAGTTTTCCAGACCAGTAGTATTCCTCCAGACCTTCCATCACCTGCTACAAAAGTACCAGACCAATTGGTTCCAAATTTCTTTATACAAACCAAAGAGTTATCCTCACTTAAATGAGTTTTAACTAACAAGATGATATCAGGACTATTATCCATCAAAATTTTTAGGTGAGCCCAGGCTTTCTCCTCAAGGCCACCTCTTATGTTCCATGACATAACTTTCATGATTGTTTATCAGCTTGTGCATAGCCTTCTTGACTGCTTAATGGATCTCCATCTAATTGAATGGTCTTAGCATCATTAGAATATCTCCTTTTCTTTCCTTTATTTTGTCTGATGTTGAAAGGAAAGCTGGGTAAGTGTACATTATGAGAAAATGACTTCCTTCTTCTATTATTTGTCAACTATGAATAGGTGATGAGGTCAGTATCAATTTCTTCATGTTCCATGGCCACTTTATCTTTGATTTCACAGACAGTTAGTTCAAAGGTTTCTGTGATTTTTTTGTGAAAGTTCTCTAAGCTTTTGGCAGCTCAACTGGGACCCTCACAGTCCTAGATTTGGAAGAGGAGAAACTGACAACATTGTTAGCTGAATTCTGAATACCTGTTTGTTTCGCTTTAGAGAAGGGGTTCTCCCGAGTTGTTTATATTGGAGCAATCATGCTCCTTCTCTTTGTCTTGGCTACTTAAAGAAGCCCATTCCATCTTCTTATTGTAATGAACAGAGATATTATCCTCTGTATCTATCTTATATCTATCAATGTTCATTTCATTGTCATTGCCAATTTTGTTTGAATTGGCAAGGTTTGATGCTTTTGACTTCAAAGTTCCTTTATTCTCTGAATTATACCTTTTCCTTCTATTAACTAATTGCCAGGGTCTATACAATTCAGCGGCCTGAGCTTTATTGGAACAATTTTGCTCACAGACTTTTTCCCTCTTATCATCATTGTTACTTGTTTCAAAGTTTTCATTGCTCTTGTTTGTTTCTAAGTAGGATTATGTAAGATGACCCATTTTCCCGCAACTATAGCAAAGTTTTAGTATGTTTTCAAATGCAAGTGTTTGCCAAATCCTACTGCCCATGCAGTTAATCCATATACCATTAGGAACACTCTTATTAAGCTTTCAAAGAATGCAAATTCTAACGTACTTGGCTCTCAGCCCTCTACTAGTGAAATCATTAACTTTAATTGGTTGTCCTACTTTGGATGCTAGTTTGAGAAAAATATCCCTGTGCAGATATTCAATAGACAGGCCAGGAAACTGAATCCAAATAGGTATTGTGTCTATTTTCTCAATCAAGGGCTGAAAATTAGCTTTCCATGGGAATAATAAGAGGACCTGCCCATTTAGGAACCAAGGTCTATTTGAAAGAACAGAATTCATATCATCTACATTTGTGAATTTGAAACAGAAGTATCATGAAGCTAAATCAATCACATGCATGCTATGTTTCAATTTCCAAATATTAGGAAGAACTGCTTGAACTAGAGCAAGAGAGGGTGCTTTCCCAAAGAATTTACCATATAAGCAATTGATCCAGTTAAGCCTGGCCGATTCCATTAGATCATCCTCTATGAAAACCTCGTCCGAGGAGCTTTCCTGGATCACTTTGATCATAGCTTCAGCTCTTGTATTGACTTTAGGAATCGATCGATAGCTTGCTTCTCTAAATAGTGCGGCCCATGTTCCTGGCTTTTTTTGTATCAACAGTAGTAGAGATCGGCTTTGATCTTGTCGGCGATTTCGCTTCCATCAGCCTTTTCCCTTTCTCCATGGTAGCAGCTTCCGCCTTCTCCTCGATGCGATCCATGGATTGGATTGCTCTTCTAACGAATCATTGCGAATACGAAGATCAATTCTTGCTCTCCAAGGGATCTGGTGGCTTTTTTGGTTTTGGAATCCAAATTTGGGTATGATTCCTATCAGAGTCGGGAGAGTCGCCATTGGCGCCTTTTCTCGATATTGGTAAAACTCTGTTATAACTCTCTTATAGTTCTGATTGTTGAGTTTCTTCATTTTGCCAATAAAATGATGAATGCTCATCTTGTCATCAGAAATTGTCTATTAAATTATGATATGATCTGTCTTTTTATCTCCCTCTCTCTTCCTCTAGGGGACAACTCCTTTTGAAAACACAAATATGAGATTTGCTTCTGCGGAAGAAGAGGGAGTCGATCGATGTTTCTTCCATGAACGTGGTCTCTCCTATATGTGTCATTCAACATGACTTGTCCTCAGAATGAGAGCGGGAATTAGTGTGGTGGAGCGAAGATGGGGCCTATTAGAGGGTACTTTCTTCTATTATTTTGACCGAGTCAAAATAGCCTCACACTCAATGTTGATGTTGGAATCAATGTGGAGATCAAGTCGATGAGAAATGGGGCCTGCCGATTTACTTCTTTTCTTTCTTGTTATACTTTTGCTTGCTATTTTAACTGAGTCAAAATAGAGATAGGCCTCTGCCTACAAAAGTGGGCCCACTAGATTAATTTTTTTTTTGCTATTTTGACTTTGTCAAAATAGATTCTGGAATTACTTCATTCAATGCTTCTGAAGTGGGCCCATAGGCTTTTAATCTTCTTCCATTCTCCTTTTCTATTTTGACCAAAGTCATAATAAAGGTGGGCCCCGGTGATTAATTCCTTCTTCCATTCTCCTTTGCTATTTTGACAATGAACTTTCCATCTCCGACACTCTCTCGCATCGGCTCTGATACCAATTTTTGAACACGCCCATATAAACTAGAGAAATGCACGATGCAATGGAGAGATGCATTAAATCAATAAAATGGAACAACCTTTTATAGGCTTTACATAGCATGTAGATAAATCCTAAAATCTACATCACGTAACCTCAAAACATTGTGAGCCACAGACCAATTGATAAATACCATATTATTAAAACTACTATAAGAGGTAAATCATGAGGCTTGGTCAAACAAGTCTATCATGCAACTGGTGTTGCTTTATCTTCAACACCTTCATAATCCAATGACAAATTAGAATTTTTTATGGCAGCTTAATAAGCTAGAACAAAATCTCATCTTTAAAATAAGTTCCAATAATGACAAAAATCAGAGCCGCCAAACAAAACTACTAAAATTGAAACAAATTTTAACAGTGTTCCCTTAATGCCCTTGTACGTTGTTTTAACAAAAATATTCTACTTTAGTGAAATAGCATACCAAACACACACAAAAATTGAGTCTCTTTCTCTTCTCTTGTCTCTTCTTTCCATCGTCGTCGATGCCTTTTAAGCCCTCCATCACCACCAACCTCGATGGATAGAAACACCCACCTCTCCTCTCTTATTTTTCACCCTCGCTAGTGCCTTGAGTATCTTTGGAATTTCTTTTCTCCTCCCTACAAGAACCTAGGTGCAATCTTGGGAATCCATGGAGGCTAGAGCTTGAAGAAGGAGGAGTTTTATTTCGATTTTGGTTGGTTGGAAATCGACAAGGAGGAGGAGGAAGGAGAGGATGCTAAGAGGTGAATGCCAAAGCAGTCCAAGCACAGATGATCAATTTTTTGTGTGTGTTCAGTATATTATTTCATCAAAACAGATGTTGAAGAAGGGTTTTGGAGTTTTATTTCAATTTTGGTTGGTTGGAAATCGACAAGGAGGAGGAGGAAGGAGAAGATGCTAAGAGGTGAATGTCAAAGCAGTCCAAGCACAGATGATCAATTTTTTGTGTGTGTTCAGTATACTATTTCATTAAAATAGAATAATGAAGCTCTAAGCATAGATGATCAATTTTTTATATGCGTTCATTATGTTGTTTATCAAAATAGAATAATGAATAATATTTTGGTATTAAGGGTATAATGTCAAATTTGGTTTCGGTTTTGGTAAAAAAATTTTGTTGTTCCTGTTTTTGTCAATTTGGAACTTATAGTTTCGGGGTTAGTAAAAAGCTGAAGTATCTTTGAGCTTGTACAGTTCCTTCTCGATCGTAGATGACATGTTGATGTGGTAATCCTGAAACCATTTTTTATGTTGGAATAATAATACTATAATTTGATAGGTTTGATTCTCTCCATGTGGAGGTCCAAACCCATATTTTTTATAGAGTTATCTATTGGCATTCCTTGTTGAGTATTTACTCTATTTTTTGGTTGCCAAAAAAGGTCAAATGAGAGCAGTCAAGTTAACCAGAGAAGAGGGAAGTTTTGCAAAATTTGCAGGAAATTTTTACTCTGAATAGTTTTCATCAACTAACAATCAGATGGAAACCTTTTCCGATTGTGATGAAATTTTAACCGGAGGTTCCTCGCTCATCGTTCTTCAATTTGGACGATCAGAATTGCATTTCAAATAATGTAGCTTGCTCAGAAGTTTTGTTGTGTATAGTGGCTAAATTTATGGTGATATTTTTTTGCTCGTTTTGGTTGTTTCATTTTGTTGATGACTTTGGGCCCTTGTGAGTGACAATTTGATGTTCTGAATGTTGGGCTAAGGTTTTGAAACTTGGTCTCAATCATGAATTTGATGATAACAAACTTGGAACTAATGTTTCATTGAGAAATAATTTCAGATTCCAACTCGATAAACACGTGACATCCGCGATCAGAAGATCGATGCAAATTCGGAAAAACTTAAAAGGACACGGATCATTGCTTTGAAGAAGAAGATGAAGAAAATATGAAGACTTGTGTGTGAATCAAATGTTCACACTAGAAGGGGGAGTTTAATAGTGTGTATGGTAAAACCAAGTTCAATTTTTTTCACTCTTTTTGGTTTTAGGCAACAACAAGGCAATCACAAGTTTCTTAGAGTTGAGGTATCAAAAGATGCAAACAGTTATGAATTTGAGCACAAGTAAAGAACAATCTATCAACAAGAGAGTAGTGCAAACAAGTTAATATATAATGGTTCGGCCAACACGCCTACTCCACTATATTGGCTCATGACCAAGGATTTCTAACCTTAACACTTTATAGGTTAATTATTTTTATAATGAATACAATGAGGACTTATCCCTCAACCCTAGAGGAGGCCTCAACACCCATTCTATAGCAAAAACAACAATCTATATCACCACAAGTTGTTTCAAGCACACCTTACTAGCTATACTTATAAATTCGATCAAACAACAATGAAAACAAAACAAAGGAGCTTTAAATGAAATCAAACTTCAGAGAGCTCCTTCCAACAACCATCTAGACCTCCAATGCCTCAAGAAGATGATGAACTTTGACTTGAAAGGCTTGAGGTGAGAAGACCACACTTGGAGAGTTAAAAGCGCGCTAGGGTTTGAGACTTTAGATTCACTCTTTGAAGCACAATCTCTTTTGGATTTGATGAATGAACAGTAGTAACCCTTGAATAGCTGAAACTAGACCTATTTATAAGAGTGGTGGAGGTACGGAATGAAAAGTAGTCGTTGAACGAATCTAAAAAGATATGTTGGCATTTTTGATCGACCGTTGGTGTAATATTCTAGATATTTTTTAATTTATTTTTCCTTTATGTTTGTGTTTGTTAGCCTAGCGGGCTAGTCCGGGGTCGAGCCGAGTCGACTCATGGTCCGGCGTGAGCTTGCGAGCTCGGGTAAGTAGGAATATGAATTATGCAATTTCTTATTTAATTATGTGGTTGCATGTGTTTGAATTATTAAATTATGTGGCATATTGGCTGATGCATGTGTTTAGCATGAGGTTAGATTAAGCTAAGACGGGTTAGCGGGTTTGGATCCGGATTGAGATGGATGCGGGTTAAATGAGGTTAATGTTGAACAGGTGGGAAGGGATTATAAATCCCCCCCTCCTAGGGCTTGCGACTCCCTATTGGAGCCGCACAAGCTGTGAAAGGAAAGATGAGCCAAGCGGAGCCAGCCGCCCCTCTCCCCTTCCCTGGAGCCGCCATCCTCATGCCGCAGCAGTCGAGCCGAGAGCCCCTCCTTCTTCTCCTTCTCTCTTTCTCTTGGAGCCGAGCGGAGAGGAGCCGCCCAGCCAAGCCGAGCCACCCCGCCCCCTCTTCTCCCTTCGTTGAGTCGAGCCGCCATCTCTTGAAGCAAGATTCAAGGGCCGTCGTCAAGGATTTCTTCGAATTCTTGAAGCCGTTCTTGAAGACAAAGATGTTCTTGATTTATTTTCCGACGATCTCTCGAATTCTCGTCGTTCTTTTTGTGTGCCGTGCTTGAGGAGGCCCTAAACCCTCCCCTATAGGGCTCGGCAACCCTAGGATGATCCTAGGGGTGCTCGGCCAAGGTGGAGAAAAGTGGTGCCTTCCAAGTGTTCGATGAATTGCCTAAGTGAAGGGTGTAGATTTTCTTGCCTTCTATGATTCAATTTGTTCATCAATCTTGATGCTTGTAATTTAAATACATGCTTGATATTAAATTTGTGATTTTTTAGAAATATATAATGTGTTTCAAAGATGGATTTGATCTTGAAGGCATGAGAGTTCTTGATTTAAATTCTTGAGCATAAAGGTTGGTTCTTGGTTAAAGAGGGTTGTGATGCTTGTTGTTCTTGCTTAATAAATATGGGTTTTATGAGATTTATTTTAATGATTATGAATCTGTTGTGATGGAAATTTTGGGAGTTATATTCGGTAAATTTTCGGATTTAATTTCCTTATTATGCTGAAACTCAATTATGCTGAAAACTTCATGCTAAGTTGATGAACCAGGATTGATTTTGAAATCTTGTTTATGATGTGCATAGTTTTCTGAACATAGTTATGTAACCTATCGTTTTGACCATAAAATATAATTTGAAAATATAGGTCACACTCTGGAGACTAGATTCGGGTTAGATAGTTGTGTAACCTATCTAAACATAGTTGTGTAACCTATCGTTTTGACTATAAAATATAATTTGAAAACATAGGTTACACTCTGGAGACCAGATTCGGGTTAGATACATCAGTTTCAGGCACAACAGTAAGCTAAAATAAAACCCTAAAACAAAACCCTAATCATGGTGATCTAAATTTTAATTGTATAATTAAAATTGAGCAATGGGTCAACATAATCTGTTATGAACCAACAAATAAAGTTATGCATGAAATAAAACCTCACGGGTTATGACATTACGAGTCTAGGAGCTGGGGTCAAGTATTTGAGTGTTGAGTCGCTTCCCAATAAGGACACCCCTAAGACACCGTAGGAGAGACTTGACTTAGGTCATGTTACGTCATATCTTTATGAATGGCGGAGAGGCTCATTAAGGGGCCGAATTATGGGCTAGGCCCGGAAGGTTGGATGGCTAATTCCCAACCTGTGGAACAAGTACAAATGAGCAAATCTTGATTGTTCCTGCGTATCTTGTGGAACAAGTTCGGACGGGCAAATCCCGATAGTTCCCAAGATTATATATTTAAAGGAATAAGTTCGGATGGGTGAATCCTGATTATTCCTACGTTTTCTTTTTGGAACAAGTTCAGATGGGCAAATCCCGATTGTTCTGATTTGGCCTTGTGGAATAAGTTCGGACAGGTAAATCCCGATTATTCCCGAGGTGCTTTTAAGGAATAAGTTCGGACGGACAAATTTTGATTATTCCTGTGATATCTTAAAGGGGCAAGTTTCGATGGGCGATCCCCGATTGCTCCCGAGTTTCTTTATATTAGGATAATTTCGGAGTGTTGGGTGAAATAGCCACACTAGAGGGAGGGTGAATAGTGTGTTAACTAATCTTATCGCCTAATTCTGGTTTTAATCATTTCTTGATTAGTTAGGCTAAGCACGATATTAATAGCAAGCGAAAGCAGTAAATATGAAGGAATAAAGACAAACAAAATATCAATGATGACTTAATGATTTATAGTGGTTCAGCCCCAATGCCTACTCCACTACCTAAGCACCCCGCTTAGGATTTGTAAACTAGTTTAACTAGATTAATCTTGTTTCCCTTACAATGAGGACTTTGACCCGAAGAGTCTCACTCTCAACCTAAGACACTTCCACACCCGGAAGTCTCCACCTTCTTACCGAGAGCACTCTTCCACCTCAACCTAAGGGACAACTCAACTAATCCTAGTAAACTAAGTTTACAATAGTGGGTTTAAACCTCAACATCAAGGCAACCACCAACTCAATCAACCTAGCAAATTCAAATACAATGAAATAAACACCAAAATACAACAATAATGGGAGCAAATAAGAAACAATACACACTTAGCTCTCAAACAAGATGTCCTAGCTCCTCTTGATGACTTGAATATTAATCAAGGCAAGCTCAAAGTCAATCTCAAGGTTTCTAGGCTTAAAGCTAGGGTTCTTTGCAAAGATGACTCAAGAATTCTTCTAGAGATGCAAAGAGTGGCTCTTTGAGGCTTAGAAGCATCAATCATAGGCAAGAAATGAGTTTGGGATGGGTATTTATAACCTCCCAAAAGAAATGACTCATCAACGGGCGTATTTTTGCCCGTTGCCGATGCCCGGTCGCTTCCTGGTCGATCATCGGTCGACCGATGGATCGACCGCCTAAGCGACTGCGGTATTCTGTCGCTTCTTGGCGCACTTCGGTCGACCGGCTGGTTGACCAAATTGGCTATTGCCAATTCTTCGCCACATTCAGTCGATCGAATTGGCTACTGCCAAATTTTGGCATTGTTCGATCGACCGGTTGGTCGACCGAAATGCCTTCTCCTTCGGTCGGTCGATCGAACCTGGGCATGGCAGATTTCTTTGCTTGATTGCTCATTTTCTGGTTTCGTCTTCGCTAAGTCTACTTATGTAATATTTCTTAACTTAAGTTAAATAACTTTAAAACATAAATGTTATATAAGGATTACCCCCCATTTGGATTCAATAAAAATATCTAAAAAATCAAAATCTAGTTTTTGGGGTCTAGTATAAATTTTCGGAAAATAAAAATTTTCTAATCTTTCGGATCAAGTATGGGTAGGCTAAAGGCTTTCAAAAAATCCTTTAAAATATCTCGTAATCTAGTTTTTACCCAAGGAATAATTACCGTCATTTTTTGTGTCAAGAAAAAGACTAGGTCATATAGCCCTCCAAGGAGCTCCCTAGGCTTAGTGAATTTCAGGACGATTTTTGGGTTTTCATGTTTTGGAGTTCAAGTTTGGTTTTTTGGGTTCTTTGCATCATAATGAGGATTTACAACACATGCTAGACACCCTAAATCTAAACTTCAACTTCCCGAAAAATCTCGAGCGTCAACGAGCATCCTTGCCTATTTTTTGATTTCTCCAATTTTTCCGATCGGGGACGTCATGCGCTAACCGACTTGGAACCTGAAAGATTTCTCAATGAAACATTAGTTCCATATTTGTTATCATCAAAACCGAGATTAAGACCAAGGTAAAAAACCTTAGGCCAACACGGAGGGCCATCCTGATTATCCTAGTATGTTTTGTTGCCTTACGGCATGGTAGGCTTAGGCCTGTTGATCTTCACCATTTGGGTGTTGGCTGCCTTCGGGCAGGTGGTGGCTAGATGGCCAGTTAGCTGGTCACTCCCTTGTGACCTCTCCTACTTGAGTCGGGAGTTTGCTTTATGCATCATATCTGTGTTTGGTTTTTCGTGGGGGTTGTTAGAATCGCTCACTAAGTTCTTTCGAACTCACCCGTTGTCGTTTGTTTTTATTTTACAGAGCCTGACTGGTGAGGTGGACTGGAGCACTTGGCGCAGCTGGAGGGCAGAGGAGCTACGTTGATCTCATAGCAATCCTAGTTAGGGGTCGTAGTCGAGTCTGTAGTAGTTTTGTCATGCACTTATGATTTGATATTGGAATTGTAGTCCCGTGGGGACATTCATGTCTTTTATTCAGTTTTTATTTGTTAAGATGAACTGTTGAACTTGATTTATTGTTTCCGCACTTGAACTTTTTACTAAAAACTTTATTGTTTAATGAAATCTATTTTTATTTTCTCTTTATAATAAAAACTGTTGTTTCTTTCTGCTATCTTTTATGAGTTGGTATGTGCATGAGTTAGGCTGTGGGGTATAGGCACGTATACCTTGGCCGGTCACGTGACCCTGAGTTTGGGGCGTGATAATGTGGTATCAGAGCATATGGTTCGATCTAACTACGACCTAGAGTTGTTTCCGTATAAGGAATTGCTAGTGTGTCGGTATACGGTAGGGTTATGTTATGAGATCAATTGACTAAGTCTGCACCTTAGAGCGACTTGTGGTTAAGTTTACAAAAATATTAGGGTGAATTAAGTTGTCAAATTGTGATGTTTTCTTTCTGGTGATTCTAGATTGATGGAGGCCTTTTAGTGCCGCATAGAGCGGCGGTGGCAAAAACTCCACGCGGGGCCAAGGCCGAGGCTAGAGCGGAGGCTGATGGCAGGGCTGGGGTCGTAAAAGTAGATGACTAGTTATGGAGGAACTAGGACAGTCCCGGGGTAGCATAGCTTGAGGCCATGAATGGCCATGTACTAGAGAGTGCACCATTTTTGGGGGCCACCTTTGTGTGTGTGCCTGGATTAGAGATCCTTGCAATGTTGCTTAGTATCTTGAATGATTCATTGGGTCTCATCATATAGTTTAAATATTTATGGTGCAATTTGGTTAGGGCGGCCCTAGGGATCCTGGGGGGCCGGTTGATAGAGTTCCGCATAAGGGATCTGTAGGGATTGGCCGATGGTAAATTTCCTCTATAGCTAAAATTTTGGATTGATTGGAGGATCTTTCCCCTAGATTTCAGGAAATATAAATTATGGGTGTAGAGCGACCTTATGCTTAAGGGTCATGATTATGTGCGACCAGAGTTGAGCAGGACGCAGGGCAGTTTCGCTCTGAGGCATGTTTTGGGTGTGGACAGGTTGGACACTTTAGGAAAGATTGTCCTAGCAGAGGTAGTTAGCAGCCTGGTCAGACCAGAGGGAAGACACCAATGTTAGTAGGTTCTGTAGCTCAAAGGGGTCAGATTCAGGGCGGAGGCCAGCAAGCCGCTGGTTTAGGGAGGGCTGCTGCATGGGTGTTTGCTTAAAAACCAAGATGGCGCTGAGGCATCCAGGGCAGTAGTGTCAGGTAACCTTGTTATAGGTCCTGTTATTGCATATGTCTTGTTTGGTACGGGTGCTATGAACTCTTTTGTATCTGCATTGTTTGTTGCTAAGTTGTCTGGAAAACCCTCTATTCATGATTTGCTCTTGTGATATCTACGCCTACGAGCATTTTTGTGATAGCAGAGACAGTCTTTCGGGGTTGCGAGGTTGTCATTTGTGGGTATATGTTGATAGCCGAAATGACACTCCTACCGATGGTGGAGCTTGATGTGATTTTGAGCATGGACTGGTTGGCGGACCATTTTTCCTCAATGGATTGCAGGGCTTAGACTGTGATCTTCACTAAGCCCGGGTTGCCCTAGTTTTCCTTCCAGGGTGAGGGAAGGGGGGATTCGTTGATGGCAATTTTAGCTCTCAAGGCTCGGGAACTACTTCTGGGCGGATGCCAGTCCTTTCTTGGCCTTTGTGTCTATGGTAGAGGGAGGCGGGAGTGCGGCTAGGGACATTGGGGGGATGCTCGTGGTATGCGTGTTCTCTGATGTGTTTCTGGAGGTGTTGCTAGGGTTGCCTCCAGAGAGGGAGATCGAGTTTTGTATTGATTTGCAGCTAGGGGTGAAGCTGATCTCCATTCCACAGATGGCACCAGCTGAGTTGAGAGAGTTGAAATCCCAGTTGCAGGAGCTGCTTGAGTTGGGCTTCGTTCACCCAAGTGTTTCGTCTTGGGGTGCTCAAGTGTTCTTTATGAGAAAGAAAGATAGGTCCATGCGGATGTGCATTGACTACCAACAGCTTAATAAGGTGACAGTGAAGAATCGGTACCCGCTGCCCAGGATTGATGATTTATTTGATCAGCTTCAGGGGGCTCAGTGGTTTTCTAAGATTGACCTGCGATTAGGGTACCATCAGTTGAGGATCCAGGACAGTGACATTCCCAAGACTGCTTTCAGGTCAAGGTATGGGCACTTTGAGTTCCTGGTGATGTCCTTTGGGCTGACTAATGCACCTGCAACATTTATAGACCTGATGAACCGAGTGTTCAGGGAATACTTGGATAAATTTGTAATAGTATTCATTGATGATATCTTGATATATTCCAGGAGCAGAGAGGAGCATGCTGAGCACTTGCAGATGGGTTTAGAGACTCTGTTGTTTGTCTTGAGTTGGCTGCCAAACTCAGGGTCTTGATAAATCTATTTTTCTTTCTCTTTATAATAAAAGTCGTTGTTTCTTTCCGCTATCTTTTATGAGTTGGCATGTGCATGACTTAGGCTGCGGGGTATAGGCACGTATATCTTGGCCGATCACGTGACCCTGAGTTTGGGGCGTGACCGTCGGCTAGCCTTAGGTTGACTGAGATTCGGTCGAGGGTCGACCGAACAAGTTCTGGAGAATTTCCAAAACACTTTTGGTCGATCTTCGGGCGACTGTTGGTCGACCAAGGATCGGCCAAGGTTCGACCAATAATAGTTATCAGAATCAACACTCTTATTTTTGTTGATTTTTTCAACCAAGTTTCATTTTCGTGTCCTATTTTGTATTTTGACTTAGGAAATGGCTGAGATGGGTTTGGTTGATGTCCTAGGGGCATCTTACATTCATTTCTAAGCTTAGACATAAGTTTCGACTCGATCGCATCCGCAGCCATTTCAACTCAATTTTTTGTGATTTTTCGAACGAACTTCGTAGGTGTATCATTCTTTCAACTTGAACTTAAAACTTGACAAATGCTAGTTTTATGTTTGTTATTATCAAAATATAGAATGCGGCCTAGGTTGAACCCTTGTGCCAACATTGTGTTTTGGGTCTAGAATGATTGTAAAAACCTTGGTATGCATGTGGATAATGAAGAAAAGAAAACCTGAAACCAAACCCCTAACTAGATCTCGAACACGTGCTGAAACTGCACACAATATAGTTTCGGTCGACGTTTAGGCAAACGGACAGTTGACTGACCTTCAACCAATGCGTGTTGCATAGCCACTCTCATTAGTTCTCTATAAATATGCTGCTAAAGCCCTCTATTGGTCTAAGGTTTTCAACCTTGGTCTTAATCTCGATTATGATGATAACAAACATGTAACTAATTATTTCATGGAGAATTATTTTCAGGTTCCATATCGGTTAGCACACGGCCTCTACGATTAGAAATATCAAAGAAATAGGAAAATCGGAAGGACGTTGGTCGACGCGCTCGGATTCGTCAAGAAGATAAAGTCTACGTTTAGGGTGTTTAAGATAAATAGTAAAATCCTCATTATAATGCTAAGAACCCTAAAGAACCAAATCCGTAATCTGGAATTGGAACCGACGAAATAATCGGGCTCAAACTGAATGATAAAGTACAAGTACAATAGCTAGAGTACCGGTACTTTATGGTCAGTCGATCGAATGGTCGACCGAACGCCATCGACCGGCCACCGATCGGGCGGCACCAACGGGCATTTGCCCGTTGGGTGAGCTATTTTGGCTCCCTTCCCTCATGGCTTATAAATACTAGCTATGAGAAGCCTTCCACACTTCTTCCAACTTTCCTAGAGCTATATTTTGAAGATCCTTGTGTTTGATTGAGCCACTTTTCATTCCAAACCCTAGTTTCATCATCCATTCTTGATTGAGCCTTGTTCTTTCATCGATTCATCAATTTGAGGCATCAAGAGGACTAGGGAGTTTCTTTTGGAGCTAAGTATACTTTGGTTTGATTATTGCTCCATTAGTTGTTGTACTTTGATATTTATTTCATTGTATTTTAACTTGTATAAACCTAGGTTGCTAGGTTTGTTAGATTGGGTGGTAGCCTTTGTGTTTGAGGCATAAGTCCACCGGGTAGATTGATTTACTAGAATTTATAGTGGTTCGGCCCCAATGCCTACTCCACTACCTAAGCACCCCGCTTAGGATTTCCAATCTAAGTTTTACTAGATTAAATCGGTTTCCCTTACACAGAGGACTTTGACTCGAAGAGTCACACTCTCGACCTAAGGCACTTCCACACCCGGAAGTATCCGTCTTCTTACCGAGAGCACTCTTCCACCTCAACCCTAAGGGATACCTCAACTAATCCTAGTAAGTTATGCTTACACAAGTGGCTTTACACCTTTTCACCAAGGTAACCACTTCCACACAAGACCTAACAACCTAGGTCTTCACAATCTCAAATCCAATAAAGACAAGTTCAAATAAACAGTTAAAATTATAATGAAAAGAGCTTAGAAATGAAACCAAGATCAAATGCTCTTTTCCAAGCCTTCGACGCCTTCAACTCGCCAAGAAGTAAAGCTCGAATTAAATCCTGAGTTGAGACAGATCGAGTGCGCGCTTGAAGCGGATTTTGACGCAAGAATAGACGCGCTTCAATCAATCTTAGAAGGCTCAAAACTCCCTTTAGAATGCTCAATAAAATCTGTATTAATCAAGGAAAAATAGATTAAAGGAGTTAGATGAGGTATATTTATACCTTCATGAAGAAACGGCAGCTCAACGGATAGAAAACTCTCAGTTGCAAATGCTCGATCGATTGGCCGGTCGACCGACCGATCGACCACTTAGAGCGACCGCTGCCTATTCTCTCTGTGCGGTCGACCGATGAGTCAACCGCCAGATGCAAATCTTGCGTTCCGCAATTCGGTCGACCGATGCAGTGTTGCGGCTTTGGCGATCCGCAGTCCGGTCGACCGATGTTTCTTCTACCAATTTTTGGCTTCAATTGGTCGATCGCCCGGTCAACCGAAGTAGCCACTGCCAATTTTTGGCACTGTTCGGTCGACCGATCGATCGACCGAAATGGCTACTGACATATAGGCTGAAATTGATTTTTCAGTCATTTTTCTTGCGCGCTTCATTTTCGGGTTTTGGCCTTCAACGTGCGTCATCTTGGAGAGCTTTCCATGTGATCTTTGAGCTCATCCAATACGTCTTTGGTGCATACATCGAACTTCGAGATATTCCAAGACGAACCCGAGCGCGATGATCAATGTTCTTCCGATTTATCGATTTCTCTGATTTATCCGATCGGGGACATCGAACGCTACTCGATATGGAACCTGAAAGATGCATCCAATACGTCTTTGGTGCATACGTCGAACTTCGAGATATTCCACAACGAACCCGAGCGCGATGATCAATGTTCTTCCGATTTATTGATTTCTCTGATTTATCTGATCGGGGACATCGAACGCTACTCGATATGGAACCTGAAAGATTTCTCAATGAAATATTAGTTCCATATTTGTTATCATCAAAACCGAGATTAATACCAAGGTTGAAAACCTAAAGCCAATAATTGTCGCTCCCAGAATCCGGCACTAACCAACGACCCCCAAACCAATTGGTGAAAGGGAAGGGCGCACCTTCATCTTATAACGTAGAGGGCCCGAGTGCCCCCGGCGTTCGAGTGTGACTCGGCCCACTAGGCCTACACGCCACGAGGCGATTGATGACTCGGCCCACCAGGCCTACACGCCAACAATCTCTCCCTCAGCAATCGCCAGCCAAGACTCGAACCCGGGACCCCGGCTCTGATACCAGCTCCAGAATCCGGTGCTAACCAACAACCCCCAAATAAATTGGTGAAAGGGTAGGGCGCACCTCCATCTTATAGCGTATAGGCCTTGAGCGCCCCCGGCGTTCAAGTGTGACTCGGCCTGCCAGGCCTACACGCCACGAGGCGATTGATGACTCGGCCCGCCAGGCCTACACGCCAACATCTACTTCCTCCTTACCGATCTTTTACGAAGCCAAATTTTGGGGTATCTTCTACTTGGGTGTGCCGCCTACTTCATTCACTTGGAGGATTTCGAACAAGGACAGCGAGGTATTCTTTGATTTACCTCTTTGTTCCATTAATTTCTCATCTCCTCTTTCTCTCATTTTGGAGCCCGGTTCTTGGTGGAAGGGCCGGCCTATCCTATGAGGTTTCAGGGTGGAGAAAGCGTCTCCGTTGAGCTACGACGAGTCCGATTATTCGTTGCCCTTTTGTTGCGAGGCGCCTGGTGTGGACTATCATTGGAGGACGTGCATGTGGGTGTCTTGATACCTTTCTTGTTCTCTCGTAGATTGAATTCCTTAATTGTTGCTAAAGTAGATTGCTATTTTGGAATATTTCAAATTTTTTAAATTATTATTTCCGATGTGTTTCTTATTAACATTCCAACAGCTCCTAGCTCCTCTTGATGAGTTTTAATGATGAAACTTGAAAGACAAATGCTAAATCAAGATGAAAAACATAAGCTAGGGTTTCTTGAATGAATGACTCAATGAAATCTCACAAGGGATCAAATGATGGCTCAATATGCTCAGTGATGGTTAAGGAAGGCAACCAACACAAATATATAGGGATGTGTAAGGGGAAAACTCGGGAAATGCAACAACCAATGTTTGAAAAGTAACCATTATGCCCGCCGATCGATTGATTGGTCAAAGGCTGATTGATCAACCCTTCGGCCAAACCATCAATCGAAACTACCCAGAGGATAGTTTCAGCTGCAGTTTGGGTTTGGTTCGAGTTTCGATGCATTGAGTTTGATTTTCATCATCACCAACATGCATCCTAGGGATTACACAATGATTCTAGTCCTAAACCTAGTCTTCAATTTTTTTCTTCATTTTTGAGCATTCAACAACGTCCTATTTAGAATTTTTGGTGTTGTTTCGATCTTTCCGATTGTGAAATTCGTGTGCTTCAACACCAAACATGAAATTATTTCTCAATCAAAGTATTAGTTCGCAGTTTGTTATCATCAAAACTAAGGTTGAAAATCATAGGCCAACAATAAATCCAAAGTACAAAAATATTGATTGTTATCATTATGGTATGATAGGACACATAAATCGATTTTGCTGGAAGTTAAAAAAGGAGAACAATGATGATAAAGGTAATAAGGACAATGATAAAATGAATGAAGATAGCCTCAATAAAACTCTTGATGATTTCCTTGTGGTCAAATAAAATAATATTGTGAATCTTATAGATTATGCAGCTAGTTGGTTAGTTGATAATGGTGCTTCTATTCATTTTGTGTCTACGAGGGAATTCTTTTTACATCCTACACTTATGGTGACTCTGGTGATGTGAGAGTGACTCATGAACATGCTGTAAAATGTACTATTGCTGGAGAGGTTTGCTTAGAGACTTCCAATATTAGGAGATTAATTCTCAAATGTGTGAAACATATTTCAAACGTTGGATTGAATTTACTTTTTATTGGTAAGTTGTGTGTGACACCTATGACAATTTGTTTTCACATGATAATTGGAGACTCACTAAGGGTTATGTGGTTGTGGCTAGAGGTACTAAGCACTCTACGCTTTTTATGACTCAAGCAAAAGTTATTTGAGATGTTAATATAATAGAGTCAGTTGATGACACTGAGTTGTGGTATAAGAGATTCTGTCACATGAGCGAGAAAGGAATTGACCATGTTAACAAAATAAAATGTGTTGTTTGGTGTTAAGAATACACATTTGCTAAAGTGTGTTGTCTTGGAGAAAAATAGGGTTTGTAAAGTCATGCACCTTCAAGGAAGCCAGAGATATTTGATTTAGTGCATTTTGATGTGTGTGGTCGTGCAAAGACAAGATACTTGAGAGATTTATCTATTTTATGACATTTATTGATCAATCAAGGAAAACATGGGTTTACACATTAAAAACTAAAGAAGAAGTGTTAGGTGTGTTTAAGTATAGTTTTAGATTTCATTTGACAGATAAATTGGGAAAAAGTTGAAATGTGTTTGCACAAATTTGGGATCATTTGATGCTTATTGTAGAGAGCAGAGAATTAAACATTATAAAACTCCTCTAAAGACTCTATAATTGAATGGTTTGGTAAGGATGAATAGAACATTGGTTAAAAGAGTGAGGTGCTTGTTGTCAAAAGCTCGATTATCAAAATCCTTTTAGAGTGAAGCATTGAGCACAATTGTACATGTTCTTCATCGGTCACTAGTTAGAAACATGTTCCTTTGTTGCATGAAGTGCTAGAAAAAGTGTGTTCAGATAAAGATGTTTCTTGTGATCACTTGCGGGTCTTTTGGATGCAAAGTCTTTGTACATACCCCCAAAGATGATAGATCCAAGCTTGAAGACAAGACGGTGTGTATTTTTGGGTTTTGATATGGATGAGTTTGGCCACAAGTTTTATGATCTTGCTGACAAGGAGGTGATCCAAAGAAGAGATGTTGTGTTTGTTGAGGATCAAACATGGAAGGATATTATGGATGAAGAAAAGTCAATGGCTTAATCTAGTGAAGATTTATCTTGCTTGGATATTGTTCTTTCTACACCAATAGAGGATGAAGATAGAGTTAAAGCTTAATATGATCACCAGGATGCAAATGTAGGTGAGACAAATGATCATATGCAAGATGGAACCTATGATGATGCTCATGATGAACAACCAACTCTATAAATTCCTATAAATATGCTCAAAAGGTCTACAATAGACTTGAAGTCTTCATCAAGGTATTCTACGAATGACTTTATCTTGTTGGCTGATGAGGGAGATACTGAGTGTTATAAGGAGGATATGAAAGATGAGCACAAAGCTCAATGGACTAAAGCCATATAAGATGAGATGAATTCCTTGAATGAAAGTCTTGAAAAATAAGTGGGTGTTTAAGATAAAGTATGAATAACATAGTTCTAAGACTCAATATAAAGTAAACGGGTTGTTGAGGAATTTGGTTAAAGAAAGGGAACTGACTTTGAAGAAATTTTCTTTCTCATTTTTTGAAGATGTCTACTATCCGCATCGTACTTGGAATTTAGCTGCTGGTCTTGATTTGGAGATTGAGCAACTGGGTGTGAAGATAGTTTTTCTTCTTAGTGATTTGGGTAAAGAGGTCTATATGGTGTTGCCATAGGGTTTCAAAGTAAAAGGAAAGGAAGATTATGTGTGAACTTAAGAAGAGTCTTTATGAGCTAAAATAGGCTCCTAGATAATGGTATAAGAAATTTGTATCAACCATTAGAGAGAAAGATTATCAAGACATAACTTTCAATCATTGTTTATTTGTATAGAAATTCTCTGATGATTATTTTATCATTGTTTTATTCTATGTAGATGATAAATTTATTATGGGCAAGAATGCTTCCAGGATTGCTGTGTTGAAGAAATAATTGAACAAGCCCTTTGCTTTGAAGGAATTGGATCATGCAAAATAGATTTTGGGCATGATGATTACTTGATACAAAGGTGCAAGAATGCTTCATTCGTCACAAGAGAAGTACATTAAGAAGGTAACTTAAAGGTTTGGCTTGGATGCGACCAAACCTATTACAAGTCCTCTTGTTCCTTATTTCAAGTTAAGTGTCAAGTATTGTCTAACCACAGCTGAAGAGAATCAAGAGATGGAGAGAATTCCTTATGCATCAATAGTTAGAATTTGATGTATGACATGGTGTGCACTAGATTAAACGTTACTCATGGAGATGGTTAGTGAGGCATTTTCTCTCAAATCCAAGTAAAGAACATTGAAATATTTGGAAATGAGATATGAGATATCTTTGGTGGAGAAAAACTCATGCTAGTTGACTTTAATAATACATATATGGTAAGAGAGATTGATTCTCGAAAGTTTACTTCAAGTTTCTTGGTTAAATGTGCAGGGGGAGCTATAGTACCCAATCAAGATTACAAGAGATATTGCAATAAGAGAAGCTTGCAAGGAGTTATTGTGGATGAAGAATTCTCTCTAGGAGCTTGGCTTGAAGTAAGACCATTATATATTGTTTTGTCACAACTAGAGTGCTATTTACCTTGGTAAGAATTTTATCTTTCAGGCAAGGTCAAAATACATTGATATTTGGTATCATTAGATACAAGATGTGCTAAGTTTCAAGTTATTGAAACTAGAAAAAATACATGTAGATGATATATATTGGTGGTAATATGATGACAAAAGCATTGCCAAGGCAGAACTTGAAACAAGTTTGATGGCGAGATCCTCCACCTAGTCGCAAAGGTGGAGATTTGTTGGCTTTGGTTCTCTCCTATGTGAAGGTCAAAACATTCTTTTTTTGGATTACCTCTTGACGTTCCTTGTTGAGTATATAATCTATTTTTGCTACCAGAAATGTTAACACTACAAAAATTAAACAAAAAATTGGCGCCGACTATATTGAAAAAAATTGGCACCAGTTTGAAGCAAAAATTTTAGTTTCGACCCTTTTAAGTTTGACAAAATATGGGTCAAAAATAAGCAATGAATAAATTAGGATACCATATCAAGAATGTAATTTTAAAAAATAATCCCAAATTGAATGTAAATATTGTATTATTTGTAAAAAAAAATGTTTAATTAATGTTACAAATGATTTATTAAACCAAATTTGATGATTTAACGTAAAATTTGATGACTTATTTAAAACAACTAACGAGGTTTTAAAAAATCAAATTAGCGGTGAGGGATTAGTACTAGTGGAAATCGGCGCCAAATACAATTTGGCGCAGATTTTAGGCAAAATTCTTCTAAAAAATTGACACCTTGTGTATGTGGCTCTGTGCTACTGTTTAGGCACTGGCTCTTCGGACAAGCAACAATTTTTGAAGAAATCGGCGCTATGCAGTATTTTCTTCTTGATGATATCTCAAGATTTTGTGGTAGTGCAAGTAAGAGAAGCTGAATTAAGAAGTAAAAGGAGGTTTGTAAAATTCACAGGAGATTCTTGTTTTGAAGAAATTTCACCAAGTGGACGATCGTATGGTGAAATCTTTTCCGATTGGGCTAAAATTTTAATTGAAGCTTCCTCACTTATTGTTATTTATGTTGGGCTGTCAGATTTGCATTTCAAATTCTATAGCTTGCCCAAACAATTCGTGAACAATGGCTTAATTTTAGGTGAAGTTTTTCAACTCCTCTTGGTTATTTTCTTCTTGTTGATGACTTCAACCTTGTAGATGATGATTTGATGTTGTGAAATAGTTGGATATATGTATCTACTGCTTGTAACTGAAGAAACTCATTCTATCTATGTTTTTGATGATAGTGGAGCTTTTGTCGTCTTGCTATTTTTTGCTCTCTCACATTGAGGGAGGTTTTTCCATTTTAAATTTTGTGTCGATGATAATTCGTTTACCATTATTTGATTTACTTGGTTGCTTCCCGATCAATTCTTACAAGTGAGAAGATTTATTATTTCTAGTTCAGTTACCATTGTTGCTTGAATTGTTAATTGGTGCTCTTCCCTTCATAATTGGTTTCCAAAGCCTACCAAGTCAAGCCTTTTTGTGTTAACTAACTTTAGGATGCCAATACCACTGCAATCTTTTGAGTTGGTTGTCTTTTCTTTAAACAAAGAGTTTCATGCCTTCATCATCCATCTTGGAGTGGGAAAAATATCTCACATGTAAATAAGTATTGCTATAGGATGCTATTGAGATAATAATAAAGCAACATATCTGCAACTTCATCTTCTCGCAGCGATGGCTGACTCAAGAGCGCTCCCTGTTTCCTCTTCGGCGCCCCCTCTCCCCCATCTTCCACCCGATCCGCCCGATCGCGGACCTCCATCCATCCCTAAGTCGCATCTCGTCCTTTACAGCACTCTCCCCCCCCCCCCACCCATGGTGAAGGATCGCGTGATGTCGCACCCTGCTTCCCAGCGTGCTCGTACATCATGGGCTGAGATCCTTAGAGAACCACAGTCGTCCGTCTCCAAGGTAAGTATTACTCCTCCGATTGGTAGTATTGCGGAATCCTGTACTGATATTGTCCATTTCTCCCCGTCTCAACTTCGATCTTGGAATGAGCTGTGGGAACATTCTTTGATCGGGAAGTTTTTTGGTAGGGTTCCACCCCTATCTACGATTTCTGCTTGGGCTAAACGTATCTGGCTTGTTTCTGGTTTTGATTCAATTTTGGATTTGGAGGAAGTTTTCTTCGTCTTTCAGTTTTCAGATCCGTTGTCGTCGAAGGAAATTCTGATAGGAGGGCCTTATGCCCTCGGTGGTTCTATTCTTTGTCTTGTGCCTTGGCGTCCTGGTTTTAGGCCTTGGTGTGAAAACTTCTCTACAGCCCCTGTGTGGGTTCGATTATTAGGGTTACCATTGGAGTATTGGAATTTTGATTCGATTTCGGCTCTTGGCCAAGCTTTAGGAAAAATGATATCTATTGATGATCGCTCGTTTCAGTTTTCTCGTGGACGATATGTCCGTGTGTGTGTGGGAATGAATCTTCGACATCATATACGTCAAGGATTATGGGTTGGGGAATCGGGGAAGGAATTCTTCCAACCCTTCGCGTATGAAAATCTTCCCTCTGTGTGCTTTTCGTATGGTGTGATTGGGCATAGGGAGGCTGATTGCCCCAATAATCGGGTCGTAGATCCGAATATTCCGGAAGTATCTAGTGATGCTCACCATAAGAATAAGACTTCTAATTCCTCTATGCCGGTGGTTTCTTCGATGAATGTTGTTTCTGATCAAGTGCCGGATTTAAATTTAAATGATGCTTCGTGTTCGATTTCTTGTTCGGATTCTTCGGCTACGATCCCCGGTCCGGCTTGTGGCCCGTGGATTCTTGTGTCCCGCAGGAATAATTGCCGCCGATCATCGACAGGGGACCGCCAGCCCAACCAGATGAATCCTATCCCTGCTCGCGGTCGCCCTCAGTCATGTGGGCGGCATGTGCAGGGTGTGGATTCAGATTTGGTTATGGGTGAGCTGTCGCCAAATGATGCCTCGCTTGAGCCAGCTGGGCGGGAGTCACGCAAGGGTAAATCTTCTGAATCCCAAGGTAATGATCGCAACTCTGCTCGACCTTCCTCTTCTGATGCTTCGGTAAAGGTAAGTCTGGCGGAGATGTCGTCTCGGGGCATTTCGGATAGCATGCCTATTCAGGCTCGTACTGTCCTTCACACGCCCCAAGAGTTTCGTCTGCCAGCTGTCCCCTCGGTTTGGGTCCCAAAGTCCACCCAGAGTAGACTTGTGGGGGCTAAGGGTAATGATTCAATTCCTAATCCACCCCCTTCGTCTGCTGCTCCAAATTCACATTTAATGGCGGTTGATTCTGTGTCCCATAATACGATACCTCCTCAAAAATTCACCAAGCCCCCTCCATCTCGGTCCTTTACTCAACTCTCTCAGGAGTTAGCCTTGGTATTTTCTTGCCCCCATTATACAGCCCCTCCCCCCTTAAAGCCGGTTGTGAAAAACCATCGTCGCTCTCCCAAACCACCAAAACTTAAGCCTACTGATGCTGAAAGTTCGGCTCCGGAGCTGTCCGCTGTGCGTCCAAAGCGAAGACGTGCGACGGATGATCCTCTTTTTCTGCTTCCCATGGTGGAAGATGTTCCTACTGAAGAAGAGAACCCCCTTGCCATCATTCCAATATGAATTTCATATCATGGAACGCTCGCGGCGCTTGGTGCCGTTCGGTAAAGGATCAATTGTTTCATTTTACTAAATTTAATTCTGTTAATTTAATAGCCTTGCAGGAGACCCATTTTGATGAGTTACGGGCAGAACCATTGACTAAATCGTTTGGTAGACAGTGGAAAATGGTGGCACAGTCCTCCGTTGGTGCATCTGGAGGACTGTTGGTCGCTTGGAACACAATGACTATTCAGGCGTAGGTATTATCGGTCCAGTCGCAATGTATTAACATTGTAGTATGGGTAAATAATTTCGAACCCTTTATTGCTTTCTAATATTTATGCTAGTACGAATTTGTGCTGCGTTCAGAATTTTTTAAATCTTTTTCGAACTTGGATTTTTCTGGCTTTCCGTGGGTTTTACTTGGTGATTTTAACTGTATTTTGAATGAGTGTGATAAAAAAGGAGGCTTGCAATTTTTGTCTTGGTCAAATAATCATAGTGGGCAATCTAGAATCCAAATCCGGCTTGATCGTATTTTTTGCAATGCGGTCTGGTTACATTTTTATAATGATGCCACTGTTAAACATTTAAATCATGGGGTATCCGATCATTGCCCCCTCCTATTTTCGTTTGCAAAAGGTTCGTTTTGTTCTAAATTATTTAGGTTTTAGAATTTTTGGGTTGAATATCCGGAATCTTTAAATATTGTCCAGAATGCATGGGATGAAAGTCCTTATGGTTTAGATCCTCATGGTAAATTCTTGACTGCTCTTCGCTTTACTAGAAATGCATTATCTGTATGGAATAAAAATTCATTGGGTATCCTTGAAAATTTACTTCATGAAACTGCCGCATCTATCACTATGCTTGAGAATAAAGATGCTTTGTTTGGATTGAACAATGAAGATGAAATTAGACTTAGATCCTTGATTAATAAGGCCACTGCCATTAGGAGACAAATCTCCCTCAAATGGTAGGCAAAATCGAAAAATGCTTGGATTAAGGATGGTGATCATAACTCGGCTTATTATCATCGTATAACTTCTATGAAAAGAAGGGCTAATAAAATTATTAAAATTGCTATTAATCCTGATTTAGTTCTTTATGATGAAGTGAAATTTCTGGAAGCCTTAGAATACAAGGATGTTTTTCCTAGGTTGAAGCTTAGAGAAAAAACTTATTGTACATTACCGACAGAGAATGATTGGGAAATGACAATGAAGCTTGTACCGAAATTGCAACACTTTTTTAATACAACTAATTTATTTTTGGGGAGAGATTATCCTACAGCAAATGTATTCTTCACTCGTGTTTGTAGACTTCGGAATGAAGTACTTTCGTGGAAAATTTCAGAAGAAGAGATTATTAGAAAAATGGCAGAAAAAATATTTGAAAAGTTTGAAAAGTATTGGAGTGTTGTTCATATTGTATTGACTGTGGCAATTTTTTTAGATCCGAGGTACAAATTGAGAATTGTGAAATATTATTATCCTACAATTTATGGTGACACTGCATATCTAGATATTGAAAAGGTCAGAAGAACTCTTTATGATCTATTACATGAGTATCAATCTAGGATCATCAATTCTCAAAGTCTCACTTCTCAAGTTTCTCATTTCAACCTACGGATATGGTTGATGATGTAGACGAGAACTTGCGTGATTTCCTTGAATCCCCGGATGATGTGGTTGTCAAATATGAGATTGATCAGTATTTGGATGATGGTCGTTTGCCACTAACTCGTGACTTCGATATTCTTAGTTGGTGGAAGTCAAATGGATTACAATATCCTACTTTACAAAGAATTGCTCGAGATTTTCTTGTCATTCCAGTTTCTACAGTTGCCCCAGAGGCTGCTTTTAGCACTAGTGGGAGGGTAGTTAGTGCTCATCAAAGTATACTCCATCCAGATACATTAGAATCATTGATGTGCACACAAAGTTGGTTATCCACCAACATGGAAGGTAAATTTTATTATCATACTCTGTGTCTAGATAAACTATATTAATATTAATATACTTATATATTTTTTCTTTAATGTAGATTTATGTTCTACTGCAGACTCAAATTGTATTTGCTTGGTCGATGAAGAAGAAGATGTTCAATAAGCTTTATTGGTTTGAATTTATTTGATAATTTAATGTCTTGTTCTTTAGCATTTGCATTAATAACATTTTTTATTATCTGGTTGTAGGCTTGAAGAAGGTGGAGCTTCAAATGAAATATTAGACTTGCTTATGGTTACGAAGATTTATGGATTTCTTATTTTTCTTGGACATTTGAACTTTTGACTTGCTTATGTTTATGTAATTTGAACTTTGAACTGAATATGGACTATGTTTATGTAATATTTTGCTTGTAGTGGACTTTGTTTATGTGTGTACTTGATTTTTTGAGTAAACTCAGCTTATGCAAAGAGACTAATTGCTTTATATTTTCTTTGAATTTATAGTTGGAATAAAGGTATCAAACAGTGATAGCATCCCTCATTTGCAGAAGCCAACATCACTTGAGATCAATGAAGATTGGATTTTATATTTACATATTTTTAAAAGGCACAATGTGAATTGTGCTTTTAAAGATTGGATTTAATACCATGTATTAATTGATATATCAACTATCATTTGATGTAATTACTTTTGATAATTTGCACTGTTTGCAAGAGTCATATAACTTCAATATATTTTTATGGCATATTATTTTTTAATTACTATTTTGGCATTTTTGAACCAGTTATCCATTTACTACCGATTAACCGATAGTAAACAGATAACCAATTCTACATGAACTGAAAAATATTCGCTTTCGATTAACCGCAGTTAACCGAAACCAAGTCAGTTTCGATTTCGGGTATAGGTTTTTGAAACCGGACAGTTTCGGTTTCGGTTTCAGTTAGCGGGTGTTTGGGTCAATTTCGGTTTATAGTGGTTAACTGAACCATTGTCATCCCTATCCCAGACGGCGGCTCTCGAATTCAGCTTCAAGAGATGGCGACTCGGCTCCACCAAGGAAAAAAAGGGGGCGGCGGCTCCTCCTCAAGCTGCCGGCTCCAAGAAGAGGAAGAAGTGGGCAGCGGCTCCTCCTCAAGCCACGACTCGGCTTCCAAGGGAGAGGAAGAGGAAGAAGAAGAAGAAGAAGAATGGGCTTGGCTTTGGCGGCTAGGCTCGGCGGCTCCAAGAGGAGAGAGAAGAGGGGCGGCTGGCTGACGGCTCCTCTTCTTCAATTGGCTTGCGCGGCTCCAATAAGGAGCCACAAGCCAAGGGGAGGGTGGTTTTATACTCCCTCCTCAACCCTAACTCCACTAAACCCCTTATCAAACCTAAATCCGCCTCAAACCGAACCCGAACCCGCTAACCCGATTTAACTTAATTAATCTTATTCCAATCCCATGCTACCACAACCACCAATCATATGCATATCATAACAACATAATGAAAAATAACTCAAGCACACGCAATAGGATAATTAAATAAAATTTATCATTGCAGAAAAGAAATTGCATATTTCATATTCTTACTTACCCGAGCTCGCAAGCTCGCAGGACCATGAGTCGACTCGGTTCGACCTCAAACTAGCCCGCCAAGCTGACAAACACGCACAATAAATGGAAACTAATATTAATATCTAGGATATTACATAGATTATCTTGTTTCCTTTACAATGAGGACATTTTCACCGAAGAATCTCCGCTCTGACACCGAAGGCACTTCCACACCCGGAAGTCTCCGCCTTGCTACCGAGAGCACTCTCCCACCTCAACCCTAAGGACGACAAGAACTAATCCTAGCAAACTACGTTTATACCGGTGCATTTAAGCCTTAACACCAAGTCAATCACCAACTCAATCAACATAGTACTCTAGGTTTACACACTTAAGAATACAATGAAATAAATGATAAAATACACAAACAATGGAGCAAATAAATAATACAACAAATACTTAGCTCCAAACATGAGTCCTAGTTCCTCTTGATGCCTCAATGATGAATCGATCAAAGCTTGAAGGCAAGATCAAGGTTGTATAATGGAAACTAGGGTTTGCAAAGAGATGACTCAAGAAGAGGTTTAGGAATGATCAAGAATTGCTCAATGAAGTGCTAGATCAATGAGGAAGACACTCAAGGGCTTATATTTATAAGCTATGAAGAGAGGAGGCAACACCCCTCATTCCAACGGGCTAATTTTTGCCCATTGGCGCCGCCCGGTCGGTGGCCGAACGAAGGCCGATCGACTGCCTGAGCGACCGGCCATCGATTGGAGCTCACTGTCCAAAATGGGCAGTGGCTGGTCGACTGCCCGACGACCGTCCATCGGCCGACACCCAAAAATCAAGACAATTTGTTGAATTTTCTCACGACGTTGTTTATTTCTGGGTTCCGTTTTTGCTAAGTCTTCTCATATAACATTTATTAACTTACCGTTATTAACTTTAAAACATAAATATTATATAAGGATTAACTCCCATTTGGATTCAATAAAAATATCTAAAAAATCAAAACCTTAATAATCAAAATCTAACTTTTGAGGTCTAGTACAAATTTTCAAAAACCTAAGGGCCTGTTTGGTTAGCGAAACCAAGTCTGTTTTCATGGTTTCAGTTTCACTAAAACCAAAACTGCTTACGAAAACGTATTTGGTTTAGTGTTTTCGTGAAACTGAATCGAAACCAGAATGAAAACGAAACCAGTTTTCTTAATAAAAATGAAAACAACATAATGTTGTTTTCTGTGGTTTCGAGACTGTCGGTTTCGTTATCAAAATGCTGTGACAACTTTGTAATTATAAATATTTTTTTATAAAATTAATTAATTTAAAAATAAATCAAACTATATCGAATTTTTAAAAATAAAAATAAAAATCATCATTTTTAACTCAAACTTTTATCTTAAATTTATAAAATAATTAAACTAATTTATATCTAATTGACTCAAACCCAAATTTTAAATAACTCAATTTTCTTAAAGTTGGTCTATTTATAATTTAATCAAACCTAATTTTAGATCATTGGACTTATTTTTTTTTTGAAATTTTATAATAACTATTAATTAATTTTTATATCTAATTGAACAAAAAAATCTTAAATTACCAATAACTTAATTAATTAAATCATTTAAATATTTTGTAACCATATTAACAAATATTTAATTTTGTAAACTAACTAAACATTTAATTACTACTAAAAAATGTTCAAGGAAAATTAATATTATTTTTTATAATCAAATAAATATTTACTGGTTTCAACTAACTAAAACTGATGTTGTTTTTATTAACCAAACGCGTTTTCAGAAAACTAAAAACTAGAAACCAAAACCAAGTTTTGAAATCAAGTTTTCAGTTTCACTGAAACCAAACCAGAAAATAATTTTCGCTAACCAAACAGCACCTAAAATTTTATAATCTTCCGGGTCAAATATGGGTAGGCTAAAGGCTTCCAATTTTTTTTAAAAAATATATCGTTAACTAGTTTTTACCAAAGAAACAATTGCCGGGACTTTTGGTACCATGAAAATGTTTTAGGTCATATAGCCCTCTAAGGAGCTCCCTAGGCTTAGTGAATTTCAAGGCTATTTTCTGATTTTTCCGATTTTTTATGTTTTGGAATTTGGATTTGGTTTTTGGGTTCTTATGCATCAAATAGAGATTTACAACACATACTAGACATCTTAAACCTAAACTTTATCTTCCCGACAAAATCCAAGCGTTGATAATCGTCCTTACTGATTTCTCTAATTTCTTCGATTTTTTCGATCGGAGACGACGCACGTATACCGATATGGAACCTGAAAATATTTCTTCATGAATGCATTAACTCCATATTTGTTATCATCAAAATCGAGATTATGACCAAAATTGAAAGCCTTAGGCCAACAAGATCCATGGATTTGTGAAATACCTTTAAATTTTTGGCTGACTTTTATTAATCCAAATGAGTTGCAGAATTATTCGATTGTATTAGATTTCACTTAGTCAGGGACATGGAAACTAGAATTGTTGTCTGAATGTTTTAATGCATATCTGATAAATAAAATCAGTATGATCAGTTTGAATGTTGAAGAGGAAAAAGATAAATGGATTTGGTATGAAAACTAAAAAGGGCAGCAAAATGTTAAAGATGCTTACTATCATTTGAAGAAAAAAGAGGAACCACGTGAATCCCCCAATTTGAACCGTAAAAGCATTTGGAAGATGAAAGTTTCAGAGAAGGTAAAATTGTTTACCTGGAAATTCCTATGAAAGAGATTAAGATACTGAAACAATGTTATTTGTGTAATATGGAAAATGATAACCTGAAGCATATATTTTTTAATTGTGATTCAGTAAAGAAATTCTGAGATTGGTAGAAAATAAATTAAATATCAGATTCAAATTAATTCAAAGAGCAATGGCACAAAGGAAGATGGATGAATAAAATGGAAGGTTCACTACAACACAATCTGTCTATAGAGACACATAATTAGAGACAAACTAGATTTTTGTTTCTAAATCTTCACATTTAGATACTAATAGACACAAAATATGTTCCTAATTAGCCACTAAAAATAGTATTAGAATCAGATCAATTAAGTGATTCTGTTGTTGGTGTTTCTATAGTTTAGAGTCAAATCAATTAAGTAGTTTTGTTGTTGTTATTTCTATAGATCTTTAGAGGCTAATTAAGAATAATTTTTGTATCTATTAGTCTCTAAATGTGAATCTAGAAATAAAAATATAATTTGTCTATAATTTTGTGTCTTTATAGGCCAATTATATTATAGTGGTTAAGATAATGTTTCAGCACAGTTTCTAAAAGCTTTTAGGGCCAATTCATGGTTAAACCTATTGAAAGATTACAACAGCAATGAAAAAAGCAAAAACTGTGTATATGGAAATGAAATGGTCGAGGAGAAAGGCAATAATAATTAAGGGAGTGTGGAATCTATTTTGTGATGCAGCTTGGAGAAATCTAGAAACGGCAAGATATGGTTTCCTATGTAACGACCGAAATGGAAACATTATTTTACAAGGAAATGGTTTTCTTCAAGTAAATAAATCTATACATGCTGAGGCCATGGCAATATGATATAAAAATATTTCAGTTCTATCAGATTTTTGAAAGGGCAGTTTCAAGCTCCATGAGAGATGACACTCTTAGTGAAGAAAATTAGAAGAATCACCGCTGATTTGGAGGTCAAAAATTGGATCTACTCGCGATGGAACTACAATTGTGAAGCTCATGATTTAGCAAATATAACTTTGAATGGTCTTCGAAGTAATAATGTCGACAGTTTTGATTGTAACATGCATAGTGTTAATTCAGTGTGTATGACAAATAGTATATGTAGTACTGTCGTGAAGCAAAGATACAATGTAAATTTGAGTGGTGGATTGAATAAAATTTTGATTTTTTTTAAAAAAGAGTAGCATGTCATTTTAAAATTTTCATAAAACTAAAGTTCAGTGGGCGTTGAGTTTTTGCCATGCAACCAAAATTAGATTGCCATAAAAACCCAAGGGAAATTATGAGGTCACTTTTCACCTTAGGATACTAGGATACTGTATTGTATATGATGGGCTCGTTTGGTATATTATATAGTACTAGTATATATGTATTAGCTAACCTGTGTAGTATTATCATGTATTGTATTATTATTATACAGTGTTTGGTGCGCAGACATATATAATGAGTCTGTATAACTACTTAATATTTTAATTAATAAAATAAATTTTAATTTATTAGTATTTTAATTAATAAAATAAATTTCTTACAATACAAAAGAGGTGTTGTGGTTAAAAAAATATTTTTCATAAAAATATTTCATACTTTTTAATTTAAACCTAATTTTATAGACTTTGTACAAAAGTCTCTCATGCATTAGAGAGTTTGAAAAAAAAATAAAGACTATAATTTCGCTTTTTTATTATTAAAAAAATTCATAAATTAAAATTATTTTTAAAAAATATATATATACTTTTTAATTTTCGGTCAAAGTCTCTAATTATTTAGAGACTTTGGCCGAGAGTAAAATAGGTATCTGGAATATTATGTTCGAGATTTGGGAAATTTCATCTCCAAAATCCAGATTTGTTAATTCCCACTTCCCAAAATGTGATTTTGGAAAATGTTTGTTTTTCTAATACAACCTAAGGATGGGGTCTCATGGTGTATTATTAATACACCATTTGAGGTACTATTTCTAATCACCGTATTAATTAATACCCCATTTTAGACTTTCCAAACATGGCGAGACGCATAGGCTATGATTCTGTCAAACTGCATCAGAATACAACCTAGGCCAACTCGAGAGGCATCACAGTAGATCACAAATCCTCCTAAATCGGAAGGTACGGCCAACACAAGTGCCGACATCAAGCATTCCTTGAGCTTTTGAAAGATCGCCTCGCACTTATCGTCCCAAACAAATTTGACCTTTTTCTGAGTCAACCAAGTCAAAGGGGGTGCAATCCTCGAGAAATTTTCTACAAACTTTCGGTAATACTCGGCCAACCCAAGAAAGCTGCGGATCTCAGTCATGCTTGTTGGCCGTCTCCAGTTCTGCACAACCTCTACCTTTGCAGGATCCACCCTTATCCCTTCCTTGGACACTACATGGCCCAGGAACCCTACACTTTCCAACCGAAATTCACACTTGCAGAATTTAGCGAACAACCGGTGCTCTCTGAGGCTTTCCAAAACCATCCGCAAGTGTTCGGAGTGCTCCTCCTCACTCTTGGAGTACACTAAGTTGTCGTCAATGAAGACAATCACAAAACTATCCAGGTACTCCTTAAACACCCGGTTCATCAGGTCTATGAAAGCCGCAGGTGCATTGATCAGACCAAAAGACAACACTAGGAAGTCGTAGTGGCCATAGCGAGTCCTGAAGACACTCTTAGCCACATCACAGTCCCGGATTCTCAGCTGATGGTATCCGGACCTCAAGTCGATCTTAGAAAACCATCGTGCCCCCTGCAGTTGGTCAAACAAATCGTCTATCCTTGGCAATGGATAACGATTCTTGATCGTCACTTTATTCAGCTGCCTATAGTCAATGCACATGCGCATAGACCTATCATTCTTCTTTACGAAGAGTACCGGAGCACCCCATGGTGACACGCTCGGTCGGATGATGCCCAGGTCCAGCATCTCTTGCAATTGTACTTTTAACTCCCTGAGTTCGGCCAGCACCATCCTATAGGGCGGGATGGAGATCGGCTTCACCCCGGGCTGCAAATCAATGCAGAAATCAACCTCTCTCCTGGGCAGCAATCCCAGCAACACCTCGGGAAACACATTGGGGAATTCGCAGACTACTTGAGTTCCACCGACATCCCCTGCTGCACCCCCTTTTTCCTTGGCCACAGATACAAAGGCTAGGAAGGACTGGCAGCCTCCCTGAAGAAGTTTACGAGCTTTAAGGGTTGAGATGACCCCGATCGGCTCGCTCTTTCCTTCTCCTTGGAAGGTGAACTACAGCAACCCAGGCTTGCTGAACATGACTGCCTTAGCCCTATAATCTAGTATCGCAAAGTGCTCCGTCAGCCAATCTAAGCCAAGAATGACATCGAGTTCAAGCATGGGCAGGAGTGTCAAATCTGCCCTCAATGCATGGTCACAGATGAGCACTTCGCAGTCTCAAAAAATTGATTTAGCTACAATTGCATCACCCGTAGGCGTTGATACCACAAATGGCCTGTCAAACAGGGAAGGTGCCATAAGTAACTCAGCAGCAAATTTGGCAAATACAAACGAGTGCGTGGCACCCGTATCAAATAGAACATAAGCAGCAGATGAACAAACTAAGATAGTACCTGTTACACTACTCTAGGTGCCTTTGCCCCATCATGGTTCATGGCGTAAACTCCGGCAGACGGTTTCTCAAAGTGACTAGCCTGCGGCCCTCCGCTCTGCATCTGACCCTTCTGTGCCACTTACCACACTAACATCGGCGATTTTCCTTTTGACAGCTCAGATCTCTGGCCACCTCTATCCAAGTAATCCTTCCTACAGTGCCCAACCTGCCCACATTTGAAGCATGCATCTGTGTGGCCATAGCAAGTCCCCCAGTGCTTCTGGTTACAACGACCACACTACGACATGTCTATCTTCTGAGTAGCCCCCCTATCTCTGTCTGCCTCGCCGCCCCTGACCCTGAGCCTCCGCGGCCCAGGCTATTGTTGTGCCCACGACTCTGCTGGTGATTTGCGGTCGTCACAGTCCCCTCTGAATGCCACGGCCGACCTCCAGATCCTTGAGGCCAAAATTTCTTCTTGAGCAGCCCATCATTTCTCTCAGACGGCACCAGTGCTTCCTTCCGAAGGGCCTCATCCACCACCCGAGCAAATGTGGAGTCCTCGGTGTAATGGATAAGCCTACCTATCTGAGGTCTCAGACCCTCCATGAATCTTTTCACCCTGGCAGTCTCAGTAGCCACTAGAGTTGGGTGGTACTCAGAAAGCCGGGTAAACTCCATTTTGTAGTCTGCTACTGACATGCCTCCTGATTGATGCAGCAACTCAAAATCTCGCGCCCACTTATCGCGAACACTCATCGACAGGTACTGCTCCTCTACAGCTGCCCTAAATTCTTCCCAGGCGGGAGGTGGTGCGTGTGCTGCCCTTCGACACCTCCAGGTATGCAACTAGTACTTGGCAGGTCCCCTTAGTTGTAGGCCAACCATGCGAGCCGCTGCCTCTGATGAACACCCAGTTCTATACACAGCTCGTAATAGTCCCTCAGGAACTAGGTGACTTCCTTGTCGGTCTGTACTGGTGACTTCCTTGCCGGTCTGAACTTGACGAAGTCTATGTACGTAGGTGCCCCTGGGACCCTGACCTACGGTGCTACCTGCTCAACCACCTCCGGTACCATAGGGGCCACTTGTATAGGCTGGGGCGACGGTTGCTGCTACTGCATCTGTTGTCTCAACTCCTGCTCCCTGTGGAGTGCTTCTGTTAACTAAGCTACCTGAGCTTGTAGTTGAACAACTGCAGAATCCTGTCCCTTTTCCTCTGACTCTTCTCTTCCACGGCCCCGGCCCCGACCTCGGCCTCGCCCCCGGCCCCGGCGTTCGGTGGAATGGCTACGGCTCCCACTTAGAGCAGCGCTACGGGTCTCCATCACACCAACATAAAAATTTATTTCACCATTAATATCAAATAACTCATTCAATTATAATTTAAGTTACTAACCGCATGGCGCGCTGAGTGCAGTCGTGGTTGCCTGATCTCGTAGCATAACTATACCATATATAGACATGCTAGCATATGCCTCATTCGGTATCCAATTCCTAGTCGTAGTCAAGACCTAACCAAAAGCTCTGATACCAACTTTGTCACGCCCCAACTCGGGGTCGCGTGACCGGCCAGGGTAAGTGTCAATACCCCGAAGCCTACCACATGCACTTATCAAATCATAAAAGAATAACACTGAACCATTGAAAAACCATGAAATAAACGGCGACCAAACTTTATTAATTTCAAACACTTTTAAGTCTAAAGAAACAACTCGGTTTTTTCAAATAACAGTTCAAATTTAAAACCGTAAATATTTTTACAAACGACTACTCAGTGCATAACCATCAACCCTAACTAACACGACTACGACTCTATGGACGCTTGCTATGAGATCTGTGCCTCCACCTGCACTCCAGCTGCGCCATGCCACCAGGCCATACCTCACGGGTCGGGCTCTGCAAAACAACAATAAACAAACCATGAGTCCACGAGGAACTCAGTGAGTGGTTCTCTCGAACCTCCACTTAAATCACGATTAAGATAACATATACAACAATATGGTACAGTCAAGGAATTAAAGCTAAACAACATGTCAAGTCACCAAAATGATTGAACCGGCCTCCTTGGCCCTTACCAACTCATACCATTCGGCCACTATGGGCATATTCATGTGTTGGGGGGCTCGGCCATACCAGGCTTCCCAACCTTATCAAACCAGGTCGAATCGGCCTTCTCATCCAGCCTAAAGAGGCGTATAATGTACAAAACAATCAATCCCGGGTCCGTCGACTAGGATGGCCACTAGTCTCTGGAACCCTCTGGGTTAGGGATAGCTAGTCCCACCCGACTCGGGTCTACCGTCAGCGTGCCCCATTGACGAAATCTCAAGACCCTCCGCCACCCGGGTCTAACACCTAGCGGGTCCGTTGGTGCAATCTCAAGACCCTATCACCACTGAGACGTGTGGTAGCCGTTCGGCTGATGACACGCCTAAGTAGACCATCTCAATCACAGTATACAATCAATGTTTTAGTAATAATTCCATCTAGGTTTATCCGAGCAGTGCCCTTATCCGAGACTTCCCTCGGATCGTACCAGCTGAACGCTAAGGTCTGCTGTCTATCCTAGGTGTGACACCTAGTGTATGTATTTTGTTTCTGCGGGTAACTACCATTCATGGGTATAGAAATCCTTCCTACTTGATTTAGTTGAGTAAACGAAATATAGCGAAGAATATGGCATACTCTTATCAACAATAATTACTAGCAATAGTTACCAACAATAATCACCAAAATTAAATACCAACAATGGTAACTAAATGAATGCTAGAGCAAGAGATTAATTTCAGCGATTAAAGCTAAATTGATTGCACTAGTGTTATCATAATGTATAGGTATACATGAATACATAAGTCCATAATCTAAAACGGTTTGTTTCATCCAAAGGACTTGTGCACAATAACTAGTCGCAACGATGTATTCCGCTTCGGTAGTTGAAAGTGCAATCGAGTTTTGTTTCTTTGAAAACCAAGAAACAAGACTCATCCCTTGGAATTGACAACACCCACTAGTGCTTTTTTGATCTACTTTACACCCGACAAAATCGGCATCCAAAAAACCAATTAAATCGAAAGATGCATTACATGGATACCATAATCCTAAGTCAATCGTGCCCTCAAATATCTCAATATGCGTTTGACCGCACTTAAGTGAGACATTCTAGGACAAGATTGAAACCTAGCACATACGCAAACACTAAACACGATATCTGGTCTACTTGCAATTAAATAGAGAAGACTACCAATCATACGTCGATATCTACTTTGACACCATCTTCATCTTTGTCAAGCTTAATGAATGTGCTCATTGGTGTAGAAGCTATCTTGACTTCTTTCATTCCAAATCTTTTGATGAGCTCCTTCGTATATTTAGCTTGATTTATGAAGATTCCTTTGTTGGTTAGCTTGATTTGGAGACCAAGTATGAAGGAAAGTTCTTCCATCATGCTCATCTAAAACTCTTCTTGCATGCACTTTGCAAACCACTCACAAAGCAATTCATTAGTAGCACCAAATATTATATCATCAACATAAATTTGCACGAGTAAAATATCATTTTCATTATGTTTTATAAAAAGAGAAACATCGGCTTTTCCAATGCTAAAGCCTTGATCTATCAAAAATGTGGAAAACCTTTCATACCAAGCCCTAGGGGCTTGTTTTAAGCCATATAAAGGTTTTTTTAAGTTTAAAAACTTGATTTGGAAACTCAAAATATTCAAATCCGGTGGGTTGTTCAATATAAACTTCTTCATCGATAAAACCATTTTAAAATGCACATTTAACATCCATTCGAAAAAGTTTAAAGCCTTTAAAACTAGCATAAGCTAAAAGCATGTGAATTGCATCTAATCTAGCTACGGGAGCATAAGTTTTATTATAGTCTATTCCTTCTTCTTGATTGTACCCTTGGGCCACTAACTTAGCTTTGTTTCTAATGACTAAACCTCATTCATCTAACTTGTTTTTAAATACCCATTTAGTCTCAATCACGCTTTATCGGCTAGATCTAAGTACTAAGTCTCATACTTCATTCCTAACAAATTGATTAAGTACTTCTTGCATAGCTATTACCCAAAATTCATCTGATATTGCTTCCTTAATATTTTTTTGGCTCTACTTGAGATATGAATGCTACATATTGACAAATGTTCTTAAGTTTAGAGCACATTACCACTCCCGTTGATGGTTCTCTAATGATTTGATCCATTGGATGATCTCTATTCAACCGGTACCCTTTGGGGAGAGGTGGTAGAGCTTCCTCTTCTTCTTCTTCATCTTGAGGTAGAGTTGAGGATGAGGGTTCTTCATGGTGAATTTCCTCATTGTTTTCATCCTCAACCTCTTTGTCATGAAATATGAGTTCCTCACCTACATTCACAATCTTAACATTTCTAGAAGAATCTTTAGTTTCATCAAATGTAACATGCATAGTATCTTCAATAATCATAGTTCTACGATTATAGACTCTATATGCCTTAGAACTATTGGAGTAACCGAGGAAAATACCTTCATCGGATTTAGAATAAAATTTCCCTAGATGCTCCTTAGTGTTTAAGATAAAGCATTTACATCCAAAAATACAAAAATATCCCACACTTGGGATTTTATCATTCTAAAGCTCAAAAGTTATTTTGTTGATTTTAGGACTTAATAAAATACGATTAAGCACATAACAATGGGTATTTATGGCTTCGGCCCAGAAGTACTTGGGCAAATTATTTTCACAAAGCATGGTCCTAGCCATCTCTTGTAATGTTCTATTCTTCCTCTCAACCACTCCATTTTGTTGAGGGGTTTTAGGGGAAGAAAAGGTATGCTCAATACCCAATTCATCATAAAATTCGGTAAACTTTTTATTTTTAAATTCTCCTCCATTATTATTTCTAATTTTTAAAATTAAAATTCCTTTCTCATTTGTAACTCTCCTAGCAAATTTTTTGAAGAAATCAAAAATTTCATTTTTCTTAGCTAAAAAGAAAACTCATGTAAATCTCAAGAAATCATCAACCAAAACATAGCAATATAGTTTTCCACCTAAACTAGCTACATCACAAGGATCAAAAAGTTCTATGTGCACAAGTTTAAGTGTTCTAGAAGTGCTTACTTGATTAATGCTATGAAATGAAGACTTAACTTGTTTACCATGTTGACATACATCACAAAGTTTGTCTTTTTCAAATTTTATCTTAGGTGTTCCTTTAACTAAGTCCTTTTTAGATATTTCTTGGATGAGACTCATGCTACCATGTCCTAGCCTTCTATGCCACAACCAAAAATTATTTTCCATGGCAACCAAGCATCTAACATGGGAATTAGGCAAAATATTTAGAACTAATGTGTAAATATTTTCTTGCCTATTTCCAATGAACACAATATCATTAGATGGTGCACTTCTAATGATGCATTTAGATGCTTCAAAAATGACTATATATCAATTATCACACAATTGAGATATGCTAATCAAATTATGTTTTAACCCATCAACTAGTAAGACATTTTTAATGCATGGGTAGGGGAGTATACCTATATCACCAATGCCAACAATCTTACCTTTGGCATTGTCTCCAAATGTCACATGTCCACCATCCTTGCTTGATAGGGTTGCGAAAAAATTGATATCACATGTCATGTGTTTTGAGCAACCGCTATCCAATATCCATGTGCTTCTACTTGCTTGAGGATGCTTCTCCATCTACAAAAGGAGAAGAGACAATTTTAGGTACCCAAATCTTTTTGGGTCCTTGAGTGTTAGTCATCTTAGTAACCCAAGTGAATCTAGCATGAGGGTTCCTTCTTAGTGCACAATCTCTAACCATATGGCCAAATATACCAATGAAAAGTAACTTCCATTAAACTTTCTTGGGCCATGTGTGTGAGCATGGAAGTGTGCATGAGCATGATTGTTTGATGACTTTCTAGCATGTACAACCTTAGCCATGACATTTTGTAACGTTGTCATTTTTTCATTTAGCATGCAAAGTTCCATTTTTAAGTTTAGTATGTTATCATTCAAGTGCTCTACTTTATCACTTAAGAACTTGTTTTCATTTTCAAACTTTTTCATTTTCTAAGTTTTTCTTAGCATCATCTAAGGCATGCTTCTCTTCCTTAAGGATATCTACTTCTTTCCTTAATGCATTGCATGAAAGTAGCAAGTTATCATTTTCAAGCTCTAAAGATTTGTTGTCCTTCTTAAGCTCTTTAAACTTTTTCCTAATGGTATTAAATTCATCATGCATTTGATCAAACTCATTTTCTAGTACTTCTTGAATAAATGAAAGCTCGTCAAAAGTAAATCTTACCTCGTTGTCATTTGCCATGAAGCAAAGATTTACCTTTTCACTTTTGGAGTCTTCCTCACTTGACGAAGACTCACTTTCATCCCAAGAAGTCATCATTGTCTTCTTATTCTTCTTGTATTTGTCTTTCTTATGAGGGTTGGAGGTGGAAGCCATCTTGAGAAGTGGACAATCCTTCCTTAGATGCCCAATTTTGTTACAATTGAAGCATGTGTAGCCTCCTCTTCCCTTCCTCATGCATCCTCTCATGAAACTCATGAATCTTCTTGTCAACATTGCCATTTCTTTAAACTCATCTGTCTCTTCCTCGGATGATGAGGGTTCTTCACCCCGGTGTGATGCTTTTAAGGCAATGGTCTTGCCTTTGGGAGAATCTTCCTCCTTGTATTGCTTCATATTGGTCTCATGTGTCATGAGAGACCCAATGAGCTTGGTGATCTTCAAGGTGCTCATGTCCTTTGCTTCCCTGATTACGATGACCTTGGGCTCCCAAGTTTTTGGAAGTGAACGAGGGAGCTTCCTTACCTTCTCCTCTTCCTTTATATCTCTACCAAGGTTAGCTAATCCATTTGTAATATTTTGAAAGCGAGCATACATTGCATCAATAGATTCATGTGATAGCATCTTGAACATTTCATAATCATGCATGAGTAGATTTATCTTAGATTCTTTAACTTGTGAAGTTTCTTCATGTGTAGTCTCTAAGGCTTTCCAAAGTTCATATGCAGACTTACACATAGAAATTCTATTAAACTCATTAATTGATAGACCATAATATAGTGCATTGACGGTCTTTGCATTTGCATTAAAGAGTTTAATTTCTTCTTGATCTCACTCATCCATATCCTTAGTTGGTTGCTTATACTCTACTTGAATCATTCTTCATACATCCATGCATAGTGATTGTAGGAAGTCATTCATGCGTATCTTTCAATAGGCACATTGTTTCCATCGAACAATGGTGGAGTATGAGTAGAGGACCCTTGAGCTAGTTGGATTTCACTAGTCATTCTAAATTATAGGGTAGATGGTTAAACCTAATCCTACGACCTTGCTCTGATACTAATTATTGAGTGAATACCCACAGTAGAAGGGGGGTTGAATAGTGTTTGGTGACTTTTTACTTCTACTTTAATTTCTTTTAAATCAATTATAACTTCAACCAAATGTAAGTGCAACTAAATGATGTTCGTTAGCAAGTATGAAACACAATTATAAGCAATCACACAAGGCAATGCAAACACAAGAGTTTATAGTGGTTTGGCCAACTGCCTACTCCACTACCATGGCTCCACAACAAGGATTTTTAACCAAATCCTTTATAGACTTTGTGTTTCCCTTTGAATACAATCGAGGACTCGGCTCTCAACCCTTTGAGAACTCCTCAAACCCATTCACCTTGGTAAAACACAATTCTACAAAGTAAACCCTAAGTGTTTACACTAGCACACCTAGCAAGCTAATCAATGAAGAACAAGTTTAAGTAAAAAGAAAAATTACAATGAAAAGAGCTAAAGATTAAACCACAACTAAGAGATCTTTTCCAAGCCTTCAATGCCTCCAACTCCACATGATGTTGAGGTCGAACCGAAGCCGGAGTCGAGGGAAGATGAGCGCTTGAGAGAAATCGTCGATCGAAGAAGCAAGCGCGAGCAAATCAAGCTAGGAAGGCACAAATATCACTTTGAAAGCTTTTATAAATTGTTAAGAAGCCTTAATGAAGGTTGGTGACGGGTATTTATAACCCCTCACTCGGAACAACACTCCAACGGGCATTTTTTTGCCCGTTGGATGCCAACCCGTCTCTTGTCAATCGATCGACCGATCGATCGCCCAGTGACCGCTGGTGTTCTGCCCTTCTACAGCCATGTTCGGTTGATCGGATGGTCGACCGAATTGATCACGATTAATTCCTCTGTTGTCCGGTTGACCGATCGATCGACCGAATTAGCCACTGCCAATTTTTGGCCTTATTCGGTTGATCGACCGGTCGACCGAAGTGGCTACTGTCATTTTTCTACCTTGTTCGGTCGACCGAACCTAGGCTGAGGCTGTTTTCTTATATTTATTTTGTTACACGCTTTTTTATGGGTTTTGTTACCAAGTTTTTATGGGTTTTATAAATAGGCTTGGGATGAGATCCTAGGGATATATTACATAGAATCTATTTAATGATTTTATGAGTTTTATTTAATCTACATCCGGGCCCTTTTTGATGATTTTGCGATTCTCCAAGTGAATTTTGCGTGTGTATCATAACCTCAACTTGAACTCAAAACTTCACACATATATTAAATACATGTTTGTTATCATCAAAATATAGATCGGAGCCAAAGGAGAACCCTTGGTCCAACACTCGTTTGACCTCATCGAAAAGCGAAAGCCCAAGGAGAATAAGGAAGACGAGGGTGAGGACAAGCTAAAGCCGCCACTGGAGACGGAGGATAAGGAGGAGATCAAGGTGACACTGTCGGGGCTGCTCAACTGTATCGACGAGCTGTGGTCGGCCTGCGGCGGCGAGCGGCTCATCATCTTCACCACTAACCACATGGAGAAGCTCGATCCCGCGCTGATACGGCGAGGGTGGATGGACAAGCGCGTCGAGATGTCGTATTGCTGCTTCGAGGCGTTCAAGGTGCTCGCGAAGAACTATTTGGGAATCGGCGCTCACGAGCTGTTCGACGAAGTGCAGAGGCGGATGACGGGGGTGGAGATAACGCCGACTGATGTGGCGATGAACCTGATGCTCAAGTCGAAGGAGGACGATGTTGGGTTGTGCCTTTGGAGCTTGATCCCGGTGCTAGAGGAGGCCAAGGAAGCGGCGAGAACAGGCGGCTGCGGCGGCGAAGGCCAAAGGCAATGACAAACATAACACTGATGGGATGACGAAGAGTGAGGTAGTTAATTAGTATTTTGGTGGGTACAGATGTTTGTGACGGTTGCCATGTCAGCATTTTAATAAATACAACATAATAAAAAAATATTTTTTTATTCCACGTGTGCAGCACAGGTGTGGACATCATATAAGGTTTGAAAAAAAAAATTTAATCAAATTTGAATAAAATAATATTTTTTTAGTCCACATGTGCAGTTTAACGGAGGGATAGATGACGGAAGTTTGACGAAAGAATGCAATTGATACAAATCTAATAGATTTTTTATTTCATGGTTGCCATGTTATCACGTCACACGGTTAACGAGATACGTGACGAAAGTTTGACGGAGGAATGCAATTGATACAAATCTAATAGTTAACGATATAATTTGGTAAAATAAAAATTTAAGATACATTTGAGACAAAGTTCAAAGTTCATCGTATATTTAAGTAATTATTCTTTAAAAAATATAAATGTTGATTCTACTGTATACTAGTTTACTATGATATATGGTTGGTTTCAAGAAAAAAAATAGTGGATCAAAAATACATTTTCTTTCTTTTTGTGTGTAAACCTGCTGAGCTAACATTGATAAATGAATTCTGATCTGAGACAAAATTTTCATAAGATTCTCTGCCCATCAATCTTAACGCTCTAAAAAATTAGATTTCCTTGTCTGTGAGCACACCCGGAAGCAGAGGAAGAAGAGTCCAAACTGACATCACTGCAATTGTCAGTTGACCATGAGATTTTATTCCCTACGCACAGTAACTTGATTTGAGACGGTACCATCAACTCGCTGCTAATGCAGTGAAGATGCACAAGCCACTATCCTTGACACCGTGTGGATTCATATTGCTTCCCACCATCCCAGCATATTAGGTTTCCAGTAAACAGAGTCAGACTGTAAGCAAATCAGCAAATATGTGAGATGACACTTCGATTCTTCTAGTTAGAAAATCTTTCTACCTTTACAACCACATGAATGTCTTGCAAATTAAGTTTAATTTCACCTTCAAAATTTTGCTGTGATGCATCGTTAAGGATCATAGCACAGCATACAGAGTTTCTAATGATCTTAATTAAAGATTTCTCTGCTTCATTTCTGCTTCAAGAACCAGATGAATCCCCAGATCATATCATCTAATCCATTTACATATTACATTTTAGTGGTGCCAACTAAAGGTTTGCCTCTTCCTGTATGCTACCCAGCATTTGATTCACTGCTGTTGCGATCTCATCCACTGATGTATACTGGCAATCATCTTCCACCTGCACGCCAGGCAAAACCCAAACATTGAAGCAGAGTGTAGAAGAGACATGAAGGCGAACGTACGTACTCCACCATGTTAGCAAATACGTACCTTGAGACTGAAGCAGTACATGACCATCTCATGGACGGAGCTGACGTTGAGATGCAGCGGCTCGAGTCGCAAGCTCTGCAGCGCCGATACCAGCTTCAGCAGCTGCTTCGGCCGCTGCGGCGACAGCACCTTGAGGTTGGCGTGGCTCTCCACCATCGTCACCTCAATGGTCGCGGCGGCCTCCTTTTTCTCGGCGTTGCGAAGCAAGTTTTCAGCTTCAGTTATGACGCTGTCATTGTCGCTGCTGCCGTTGTTGGAGAAGTTATAAGAGTACTGGGGAAACGTAAAGAATTCGGCCAAGGCGGAGGCGGGGCAGGCACCGGCGCCGGCCTGTCCTTGTTGCTGGAGTTGCTTCTGGACTTCCAGTGACTGAAGGAGCTGCTCAAGCTCCTTAACATAATTTATTGCGCCAGCGACTATCGAGGCTTGATCACCCTGCAGCTCATGCATACATTTTATGATGGTATTCGATGTATCAGTGCTTAGATAATAATATATAGATTTATAAACACAATTATTATAATAATTGGTTTTAACCTTTTGTACATAGGAACAAGGCATGAGCGAGCGGAGTGTGGCCAGGTACTCGTTCATCTGCCGCCGGCGGTTGCGCTCCACGGCAATGTGGGTCATCCTTTGGCTCTCCACCTCCTCCTTGTTCTTGACGCTTCTAGGGCGCCGCCTCTTCCTCCGGCCAGCTGTCTCAATAAACTCCTCCATCGGCGACGGCGAGGAATTCCCATTCCAGTGGAGGTTTTGCACAGTGGAGGAAGAAGGATCCCAATACCCATCCACATCACCAGCCATCTCACATTTTGGCACCACTCTCTTCTCATCCTCAATCAGCTCTCCTAAGTCATTGTTCCACGCTCCTCCCCCATTACACCACTCCTTGAAACCACAGCCAAAGAGGCCTTGAGGAAATACCACTGCTTCTAATGCCATTTCTTTCTATCTGCAACTCAGAATGCAAGCATGTGACCAACACCTTTTACTCCACAGGAAGAATGAAGGAGAGATGGGGGTTTTAAAGACCCAACGTGAGAAACAAATAATGAGCAAATTATCCGAAATCATGATTAGTGAGATTTTTTTAAATTCATAATATAAATCTCAATTTTCTTAAATTGATAACTAAATAGTTAAAGTTTTGAATTAGCCCCTATTCCAAAACATGGTTTCCCTTTTATTAATTAAAAAATTTTCTAAAATTTTTTTAAGTGGTTCAAAATAAATTATTATTATTATTATTCATAATTTATACTTTTCAGTAATTCATATTAATATTGTAGTAGATAAAAATTTATTTTGGTGGTTGATAATATTATTATTTTAGTTTTGAAATATTTAAAATATTTTTTAAAAATCTTTAAATACTTAAATTATACTCTTGTTAAGTAAAATGCAACGTGAATTAATTTTTTAACAATTATTATAGTATTTTTTTTTAGTATCTAAAAATTTTTTAGTAGACAAAATTATATATTTTTTTATTTTTTGATGCAAAAGTATTTAAGTGCATAAATTCATAAAATAATAATATTATTAGTTACTAAGATAAATTTTTATGTATTATAATATTAATATGTATAGTTGAAAACAAAATTATTATGAATAATAATAATATTTTATTTTGAGCCCATTAAAGATTTTTAGAAAAAAAAATTAACTAATAAAAAGGGAATATGTTTTGAAATAGAAAATAAATTCAGAACTTTGATCCTTTAATTATGAATTTAGAAAAATCGAGATTAATTTGGAAAAATCTCAGGGTAATTGCACATAAACAATTGCAGCTTTGCCACGTAAGGAGCAGAAGTAGAAAAGTGTGGGCTTTCTTTTCCTCCCCTTTCGAAGTATATAAATTAACTGAATAAAAGAAAGCAGCAAAGGTATTGGTACGTGGTTATTGTTTCATCTGCTAATAGTAGTTGGCATCAGGATCCAGAATACAGAGGAAAAGTTGAAGGGGACCTGCTGAGAGAGAGAAAAAGGAGAAAGGTGAACAGGTTCACAGATTCTTCTGGTCCTGGCAGTGAGAAGTGTGTTTCTATTTGCAGCGATAGGAGGACTGTGGTGTCAGTAATGTTTGACATCATATGGGCTTCACCACCAACTTGAGCTAGGACCACAGTTCTCCCATGCCTCACTCTTACTTCAATCTTCTGGCATTAGTACTGTTGCTAGCTTTTTGTTAAGGATAGTAATGGGTGTAGTGGATGTGCGATCACAATTTTCCTTTTTCTTCTTTTTCTTTTTCCCCTCAAGTCTAGCGGTGAAAATTTCACCTTCATTTACAAGCTAAGCAAACCAAGCTTAATGAATAGGAAAAGAATGTTTCCCATTTCTACTCCATCTCACAAGAGGAAGAGCTGTAGTTTTTAATCTTGTTGCTGCCTCGTCGTGTAAAGGGGCAAGCTAGATTAGTCCTTTTGGAGGTGGCCTAAGGTGGACCTCTACTGAATTAGTTAAAGCAAATCAAGTACATTTTGTACGCCTTAATTAAAGCAAAAGAATATGAGCTTAATCTATCATTAATCTCCTTGTTTATGCCATTCGATGGAAGTATTGAGCCTCATTTTCCAAATGGCTACAGCATCCTCCTGTCTTTTCCTCCCAAAAGCCTACTTGGGAAGAGTAACAGAATTGAGATTAGTATTCTAATGGCCATCTGGAGTATGTTAGCTGTTAATTCTCATACTTAATTCATCATCAAGACAAGATTCCAATCAAGTCACTGTTCATCTGCAAATTTTTTGGTTACTACTTACTCCCTGTCTGTGGTCCGCTGGACCCAATTAACCCTGCTGCAATTAATCTGATGAGATGATTACGGATTAATAATTCAGGGACAGAGAATTAATGGCAGATTATAATTTTGAGATGGAGGCATGCAAATGCAATGGGGTGGTCCAGGGTTTCATCAGATTTGGTCTCGATTATTTGTCTCCTATTATAGAAGTTGAGATAGGAAGACTACAAGGTCGTGATTGTTTCCTTCTCGATCAGCAGTGATGTAGTGCTGCATGAATGATGGCTGCTTTTCTTCAATTTCAAATATAAATAGTATCTGCATCCTTGTAAGATGTTGAATAAATGAAATCATGCGTATTTTGATTTCTTGCACCTTGTGTCAGTCATGAGCTTGGGAGGTCTGTGATTATCTGCAATTAGAAATGCATGCAAATATTATTTGTAGACAAAGATAAATGTGGCAAATCACGCTTGCAGTTTAGTAGTTGAGTGCTTGCATGTGTAGCAGGGAGATATTGCACTCAAAATTTGAAATATAATAAAGGCGTAGGTTAGAATTTAATTTATGTAACTCAATAATCTCTATAATTAATAAAAGAAGTCCATGTTAGCTTGTCCCCAAAATTAATTATGTTCGACTTGAGGATCTCTTACTTCATTCATATTCGAACTATCTTCACTTATTTTTTATATATTCATTCATCTACTTTGAAACTTAACTTTTTCATGCGTTATTAAAAATAAGTGGATGGACTATAAGGTGTTATTTGGTTAGTAAACATTATTTTCTGATTTGATTTTAATAAAAACAAAAACTTAGTTTCGAACACAACATCAATTTTAGTTAGTTTTGAAATCAATAAATACTTATTTGGTTATATAAAATTATAATATTAATTTTTATTGAACATTAATTTCGTAGAAATCTAACTTTGATTAAATACACTACAATACAGTCAACCTATAGAGACATAAAATTAGAGGCAAAATAAGTTTTATTTTTAAATATTTACATTTAAAAACTAATATACACAAAATTTGTTTCAAATTAGTCACTAAAGATCTATAAAAATATATTTAGAGTCAAATTAATTAAGTGACCATGTTGCTGTTATTTCTATAGCTCAGAGTTAGATAAATTAAGTGACTTTGTTGCTGTTGTTTTTATAAATATTTAGAGGCTAAATATTAGTTTCTAAATGTGAAGATTTAAAAATATATATATAATTTGACTCTAATTTTGTGTATAGGTCGATTGAGTTATAGTTATAGTAAACTAATTCATATAAAATAGTTCATAAAACTTAATATAATTGTAAAAAAAATCGCATATTGATAAAAGTAATTAAGAGAAATCATTATTCAACATTATAATTTGGACGGCCAATAACTAAGATAAGTTAGTTTTGGATAAATTATAAATAGATCATTTTTAATAAAATTGAATTATTTTAAAAATTAGGCGTGAGTCAATTAGATATAAATTGATTTAATTAATTTGTCAATTTAAGATAATACTTTGAGTTGAAAATGATGATTTCTATTTTAATTTTTATAAATTAGATATAGTTTGATTTATTTACATATTAATTGATTTTTAAAAAAGTATTAATATTACAAGTTTGTCATTGTATTTTGGTATCGAAACAGACAGCTTCGAAACTATAAAAAATAAAAATCTGACATTTTTATTTTTATTAAGAAAACTAGTTTCATCGAATTTTATTTTTATTCTGATTTCGATTCAGTTTCATGAAACACGAAATAAAATATATTTTCGTAAGCATTTTTAATTTCAATGAAATTAGAATCATGAAAATAAATTTAATTTCACTAATCACATCGGTCCTAAGATTCCCATTTTAGAAAAGTGGATAATGAGAGGAGGGGAGAGAGGAGAGTGGAGGAAAAAAAAGGAAAGGACAAAGAAAAGAAAAGACATCCAAAATTATTAAGCTACAATGTCATTTGGTAACATTGGCTAAGCATACATTTTGTAAGAAGCTTGCGACAGAAACTGCAAGGGCATTTTATGTTACATTCCTTCGAAGCATGGTCTATTCGTCTTTCTTGTCGTATCATCTATTTCCTACTATGTTTAATTAACTATGTTTCTTCTTAATCTTAGTATCTTTATATAATAAAAATAATAAAGTCGGGAGTAAATAAAGAAATATTTTTCTATTCTTTGTTGGACCATTCATGCTCGTTTAATAAAAAAAAAGTTTTTTTTCTATTTATTTTGGGCTATTCTTGCTCATTTAATAGAAAAAGAAATTTTTATGAATATTTCTATAAAATTATTAAATGTTGATTCACAAAAATGAGTTTTTGATTTTTTTAAAATAATTTTACAAAAATATTCATGAAATAAACGAAAATAATTTTAAAATGAGCGAAAAAATATTTTATTTTGCACAAAAATACGCAACACGTTACAAACTTTTTTGAACAAAAAAAAAAAAAAATTGAAAAAAATATATAAAATGTATTTATTATAATAAAAATATATTTTAGATGTATAAAAAATGTGTCTTGAAAATATCGAAAATATTATTTTTGAAATTTTTGGATCGTAAATTAAAAACTATTTTTAAAATTTTGGTTTAATAAAATTATATTTTTAATTTAATAGGAAAAAGATAAATTTTATGTTATTTTAATATAAATTCATGTCGGTATAGAAAGGAATGTGATTGGAGCATAAGAAATATGGTTTTAATAAGCATGGTTGAAATTTAATTACATTTGCATATAAATATAAATATAGACTATATAGTTGATATTTTATTAAAGGGAGAAGTGCAATAAAAGTTCTATAAATTTTAAGTTTTTTAAACTTTAGTCCTATAAATTTGCTTTTGGTATTTTTAGTGATATATGTTTGATTGGTAGCACATATTTGGTTCTATCTGTAACGGTCCGTTAACTATGTCATCTTGGACATAACACCGTGTATTTTTTGTGGACAAAGATTTAACAGATCGTCACAGATAAGATCAAATCTATGCTACGGAGCAAATATATATGACTGAAAATTTTGAAATAAATTTTATAAGATCAAATTTGTCAACGTGTATGAACAACATTCACTACTAGAAAAATGGTCATCAGCAACGGCTGATGCCGTTGCTGAGCCGTTGCAATAGAGCCGTGACAGAAAGTCGCGTTGCTGATGACTTAGCAACGGATCAGCAACGGCCGCTCGGGCCGTCGCTCAAAACATTATCAGCAACGGCCGCTCGGGCCGTCGCTAAAACTATTATCAGCAACGGTTTTGCCACAGACCCGGAGCCGTTGCTGATAACATTAATAGCAACGGCCGCTGAGTCCGTAGCAACGCCATTAGTAAAACTCCGTCGCTAAGCCGTTGCTGTAGGTCATCAGCAACGGCTTTCGATACACTTTTAGCAACAGCTTTCCCACGGACGCCCGTGGGAAAGCCGTTGCTGATGACGTATACCTGCAACCAGAAAATTTGAAAATTTCAAATTTCCATTGATACATTGATACATTTATCTGATACATAACTCACACACCCATACCCTCATACACACATTCATTCACACATCACAAACACCTCATACACATTCATTCACACATCACAAACACACCAACATATATACATCAAAACAATTATATTTATATTGATAATTATCCACGATAGTATAAAAACAATTCAAATGCAAAATTGAAGTATCAATATCCAAACAAAATAAGTTAAACAAGTTCAATATCCAAACAAAAAATCTCACGATCACGATGGAGGATGGTCTGGATTATATGGCGGGGTCTGGAGCGCTTGAGTGTACACCGGCGTGGACTGACTCGAGGACGATGGATTAGATGATGCCGAAGAGATGACTGCTTCGGGATGACCTGACAAGTTGCGTAGCATAGCTTCTATATTCGCCATCGTCTGACTCTGACGCTCCATCATCTCAGTCTGACGCGCGACCGTCTCCTCTAGTGTCCTTATCCTATTACTATGATCATAACTGGATCTAGAGGTGGACGGCCTCTCACCAGCGACCGGAGGGGTCGGTGCCCCAAGTGGCCCTAGTACGGCTCGCGCATGACCACTATCTGCGAAGCCATATACGCGGCCATGGTCCCAGCCACCTGCGGCCTCGACCCACGATGCTGCGTCAAAGTCCTCGGGGGTACCCCCGCGCTGCACCACCGTCTGGCTGTAGGTCTCCTACTCGAGTTTGATTTTTTGTTTAATATTTATCGTAAAACTTAAATTATAAATATATAATGAATAATTTAAACAAATATATAATTACCATAATGTATGCAGCGCGGTTGTCGATGTACTCCCCCATCCCATGTGCTCGACGGTGAGTCCGCTCAAACACCGCCATCGGGGAGGGTCGCTGGATAGTCCCGTCATCCGACACCGTCGTCTACATTTACAAAACAAATACATTAATTAGTACACATAATAACAAATAAAATATATAATTAAAAGATATACTTACCATACGGTTTGCGTGCACTGCAAATGCAACAGAGCCGCCGGTGTGACGCGCTGCTCCTCCCGACATGCGATTTCTAGCCGCATTCCGAGAAACCTCCTGCCATCGATCCGTCGACCATATCCCCACGAGTTGGTCCCATATATCCGGAGTAATCCAACCGGGGCCGTATCCCCGAGTCTCCGCGATGTTAGTAGTCCCAGCTCGGGCCATCGCTTGGGACCGAGCCTGCCCCAGCTGCCCGTTGTACCTTGCCTGGGAAATAGCCTCCCAGGCAGCGTAAATGAAGGGCCTCTGGTCCTCGGCCCATGTATAGCGAGCCTGCAAAATAATTATATCAGTACCAATATTAATATATCATCATGCATGTAAAAAATAATAATAATACGTGCCTCAAACTCACGCCATAACATGTCGACGTGCTCGCTAGGCACGTGAGACCACGTAGGCCATGCCCCGTGCATGTATCGTCGAATAGTAGAAGAAATGCTCCTCGGCACTTCTTCTTGCTCGAACCTGCACAACAAAAATAAATTTTAATATTATATTATGATATAATGAATTTGTAATGATTCATCTTCTTGATAGAAACCAGGAGGATCATTTTCTCCTACTATCGGATCAATTTTTCCTCTACCTTTTTTCTTACAGACTACACGCCAATCTGCTCTATCTTTATTTCGAGCCGGATACTTCGCGTAATATACTTGTTCGGCTTGTGATGCCAATATAAAAGGCTCATTTGCTGCCAATTTCGATTTGTAATTAACCTCAACAAGTTTGTATTTTGGATGAACTTTCATGCCCCTTTCTGTTGTATCGAACCAATGACATCTAAATAGGATCACTGATTTCAAGCCGAAGTAGTGCAACTCTATCACTTCTTCCACCAGTCCATAAAAATCCATATCACATTCAACATAGGTTGTCCCTTTCACGCAGACCCCAGCATTCATCGTCTTCTTTGCAAATGAATATTCAACCGTGTGAAATTTATACCTGTTAACAAAATATCCGCTATAGCACGACACAAGTCGCGACGGTCCACTAACAAACTCAAACATTTTTTCATCTATTTCAGCTCTGTGATCTTTGCTGTAAGTCTGAATCCAAGTAGGAAAATCACGATTCTGTAATCTCTCCAATTCTTGATCGTTGTGAATAGAGTATCATATCAACTCGTCGATGCGTACGTGAAACATATCAACTCGTCGGATGGATGATTATTTTCTAAATGTTTTGAGACAGTTCGAGTCCATATTGGACGATTTCAGCGCGCGTCCGAAGTGGACGATTCCGGCGCGAGTCCGAATTGGACGATTCCGGCGCGCGTCCGAAGTGGACGATTCCTGCGCGCGTCCGAAATTAATCTAAACACTAATAATTAATCTAACAAATTAAACAATTAATCTAAACAATTAATTAACAATTATAAAATAATTAATTAACAATTTCAAAACAATAATATATATATATATATATATATATAAATTCCGGCGCCGGAGTCCACCCTCCGGCGCCGGCGTGCAGTGGTCGGACACACTGTCCGGCCACTGTAGAAGGTCCGGCGGTGGCCATAGGCCGACCGCCGCCGGTCGAAACCCTAGAAATAGGGTTTCGGTCGGATTTTAACCAATACTCCGGCCGATCAACATACCGGCAGCGGCGGCAGCGGTGGCGAGACACGTCGGCGAGAGGCGTCGGCATCGGCAGCAGCGGCAGCAGCGGCGAGAAGCGTCGGCAGGAGCGGCGGCGGCAGCAGCGGGAGGAAGAAGGGTCGGGCGCGAGAGCGTGCCCTATATAAACTTATCAGCAACGGCTCACTCGCCCGTTAGAAAGCCGTTGCTGATAAGTTATCATCAGCAATGGCTCACTTATCCGTTAGCAAGCCGTTGCTGAAGATTAAAAAATCAGCAACGGCTCGCCTTTCCGTCAGAAAGCCGTTGCTGATAATTAAAATAATCCGCAACGGCTCATTTTTCCGTTAGAACGCCGTTGCAGATATAGATATCTGCAACGGCTCGGGCGGCCGTAAGAATGCCGTTGCAAATAGCAACGGCTTGAGCGGCCGTTGCTGATAGCCGTTGCTGAAGATCATGTTTCTAGTAGTGATTATATCCACGTGAACAAAGAGTTAACAGACCGTCACAGATATGATCAAATTTGTGCTTCGTAGCAAACATATAGGTCTGAAAATATCGAAATAAAATTTTATAGAACTAAAGTCCAAAATTTTTAAAACTTATAGGACTTTCGTTGCACTTCTATGTAATTTCAAATTAACATAAAAAATTAATTTACTTATTAAAATTTATTAACCAATATAGATAATTAATTATATCAAATTGATTTATCCAATTACATTAATTATGTTTTTGCTAAAATTTACAAAATAAATCATGGTCAAAATTTAAAATTTAAAATTTGAAATTGGATTAGATGAATATTACATCATTACATCAAATTATAATCAAATTAGATAAACTTACCCATTGTCTTTATAATAAATTTACATACTCAGTTACCTCTCCAAATTTATAAGTTAATCTAGAATGTTTACATATAAATAAATTGGCTCCCAAATTTTATTAAATTAGAATTTTAAAAATTTATAATTCTATATTAAAATAATTGTGAAAGGTCAAAAATCATATAAAAAATGTCAAAATAACTTCGTTCATACAAAAAAATTTTGTGATTTTTGGAGGATTTTAGGATTTGTTTTAAAATTTCGAATACTAAATCAAAAATGATTTTAAAAATATATCATAAAATCTCAAAAAAAAATTATTATTTTTTTAAAATTTTAGGATACATTTTCAAAGTAATTTTTAATTTAGGAAAAAAGAAAGATTGAGGTTAAATAAAATTATATTTTTACTTTAATTAGAAAAAGATAAATTTTATGGGAAAATAATTAATAAGAATAATATAATAATTATTTTTTATTAAAATATTAATTTAAAATTATTAATTTATGTGCCCAAGTTAGAATATAATTTGTCAAAAATATTTTTTTTAAATTTATTAAATGAACAAAAAAATTACATAAATATATCCTAAATAGACAATATTTCATATTTTTTTATTAAAGAATTTTACAAAAATATTCATGAAATAGCGAAAAATAATTCTAAAATGAGTGAATTTTTTTTTTCATTTTACACAAAAGTATATAACGCGTTACAAACTTTGTTTGAAAAAAATAAAAAAGCATTAAAAATGTTTTAAAAATTATGAAATATATTTATTATAATAAATATAGATTTTATGGGTATTAAAATAAAATTGGCCCAAAAATCTCAAAAAATCCTAAAATATATTTTAAAATTCCCCAAAATTCACAAAAAAGATTTTTTGAATTTTTTTGAATGATTTTTTTAATTTTAATATCTTATTATATGTTTTCAAAATTATTTTTAATTTACTATTCAAAATTTTCAAAACCCTAATATTTTTAATTTAGGATCCAAAAATTTCAAAAGTAGTATATTCGAGATTTTCAGGCCAAAATATTTTTTACACCCCTAAAATATATTTTTATTATAAAAAATGTATTTCGTATTTTCCATAATTATTTTTTAATTTTTTTGCAGAGATTGTCTGGAATAATATTTATGTGATGATATTCTTCATAGGCGGAGATGATTATTTTGTTTTTATGATATTGTTCTATAGACTTTTCTTTATTTTAAATATCATATTTTAATCAATGATAACTACTGAAATGATTTTACTCATAATCTGAATACAAGATTTGATCTAAGTGAAGATGAGTTAAAGAAGTTTGCTCTTACGAATATTGAGAATGTGTTAAGAAGTAACAATATGAGTCTAACTGATTTACCCGAAATGTTATTTCTAGATATATCATTCATTCCTCAATGCAGAAACAGACTTATTTAGGATGAGCTTAACTATGATAAACGATTATTAACTGCAGAACATGCCCAACTCCTTTCTAATCTCACAATTGAGCAAATAAATATATACGATAAGATCATGCTTAGAATAGCTGAAAATCGTGGATGATTCTTATTTTTATATGGATTTGGTGGCACTGGGAAAATATTCATTTAGAGAACTCTTTCAGCTATTTTGAGATCCAAAGGTGAAATTATTTTAACAGTTGTTTCGAGTACTGGAATAGTCGCTTTGGTCATTCCAAGTGGGAGTACGACACATTCAATATTTGTAATTCTCATAATGTTGATGAAGACTTCACCTATTATATGAATCAAGATTATCCATTGGCCGACTTGATAATATTGATCGAACCTTCAGGGATATACTCAAGCTTTGAACAATCTTTTGAAGAAAAATTAATATTTTTATGGGGGTGATTTCAAACAGATTCTATCTGTTGTACCCAAAGAGCAAGATAATATATTGTGCATACTACCATTAATTCATCTTATTTGTAGAGATACTGTGTGAGATGCTAACATAAACAAGACATATGAGGTTGCACTCAAGAAATTCACCGTATGAAGTTCAATAATTGAACGATATCTCCAATTGGGTATTAAGAATTGTAAATGAGACCCTTGGGTGCTGTTTGGTTAGCGAAAACTATTTTCTGATTTGGTTTCAATGAAACTGAAAATTAACATGGTTTTAGAAACTTGGTTTTGGTTTCTAATTTTCAGTTTTCTGAAAATGCGTTTGGTTAATAAAAATAACATCAGTTTTAGTTAGTTGAAACTAGTGAATATTTATTTGGTTATAAAAAATAATATTAATTTTCCTTGAAAATGTTTAGTAGTAATTAAATATTTAGTTATTTTACAAAATTAAATCTTTGCTAATATAGTTATAAAATATTTATATGATTTAATTTATTAAGTTATTGGTAATTTAAGATTTTTTGTTCAATTAGATATAAAAATTAATTAATAATTATTATAAAATTTCAAAAAAAATAAGTGCAATAGTCTAAAATTAGTTTTGATTAAATTATAAATAGATCAACTTTAAGAAAATTGAGTTATTTAAAATTTGGATTTGAGTCAATTAAATATAAATTGGTTTAATTAATTTATAAATTTAAGATAATAGTTTGAGTTGAAAATGATAATTTTTATTTTTATTTTTAAAAATTAGATATAGTTTGATTTATTTTAAATTAATTAATTTTATAAAAAAATATTTATAATTACAAAGTTGTCACTGCATTTTCATAACGAAACTGACAATCTCGAAACCATAGAAAATAACATTATGGTGTTTTCATTTTTATTAAGAAAACTAATTTCTTTTTCATTCCGATTTTGATTCAGTTTCATGGAAACGGTGAACCAAACACGTTTTCGTAAGCAATTTTGGTTTCAGTGAAATTGAAATCATAAAAACAGATTTGGTTTCGCTAACCAAACATGTCATTGGTGATGCTAATGATGAGGATATCAACATAAAGATTCCTAATGATTTGTTCATATAAGAAACTAGTGATCCACTTACTGCAATTGTGAATGTCATTTATCTATCATTTTGAATAACGTGAGCGATCTCAATTACTTGCAGCACATAATTATCTTAGTACCTACCAATGAAATAGTTCAAATGGTGAATAATTTTATGTTGTCTTTGGTTCTTGGTGAAATGAATATTTATCTCAGTTTTGACAGCTCATGTTCATCAGATGGTGGTTGTGATTCAATTAATGACATTCATACACTCAAACTTTTGAACACCATTTTATGTTACGGTCTTCCAAACCATGAATTGAAGCTCAAATTCGGTGTTCTTATCATACTTCTGAGAAACATAGATCAATCTTTAGGTCTATGCAATGAGACTCGACTAGAGATAATTCGAATGGGTCAATATGTGTTGAAAGGAAAAATAATATCAAGAACCAATATAGGGAATAAGATTTTTATTCCAAGACTGATATTGACGCCATCAGATATAAAAGTTCCTTTTAAATTTCAACGGAGACAATTTTTTATATATATTTGTTTTGCTATGACAATAAATAAGAGCCAAGGTCAAAGTCTTAAACACGTTGGAGTATATCTAGAAACATGTGTCCTCTCATGGTCAACTATATGTTGGTATTTTTAGAGTAATCAACAGTTGTGGTTTGAAATATCTTATATATGACAACGATGACAATGAAACAAATAACACTACAATTTTTGTTAAAAGGAAGTCTTTCATAATGTATAATAAGTAAGTTATTTTCATTGTTTTAGAGGTTAGTTTACAAGAAAATCTTCCATATTGTATATTTTTGTAATATCCCAGATATTTAAATTTATTATTTTTCCTTTTATGTGTATTTGCCAGCTTAGTGGACTAGTTCATGGTCGAGTCGAGTCGACTCATGATCTGGAGTGAGCTTGCGAGCTTGGGTAAGTAGAATATAAATTTATGAATTTATGAATTTTTAGGCTTGGGTGGTTGAGAGTATTTAATTTGGTGTTGTGTGTGCATAATTACTAATTATATTCATATGAGTATTTAATTAATTATTTGTGATTTATTAGAATGAGATTAATTAAATTATTTAAGTCTATTGGGTTAGCGGGTTTTGATTTTGGCTTAAGGTGAATGCGGGTTGTGAATTAATGGTTTAAAGGATTAGGGTTGAGGAGAGTGTATAAACCCCCCCTCATGGCTTGTGGCTCCTATTTTGGAGCCACCTAAAAAGTTGAGAAAGGAGCCGCCGCCCCTCTTTCTCCGTTGTTGAGTCGAGCGTGCCCCCTTTGAGGCCGGATTTGGATATCGCCGCTTGGAAGTTCTTCTTTAAATCATTTTTCTAATCAAGGTGAGTGATTTTATCCCTCCTATTCGGGTTTTCTTCGATGTTTCTTGAAGCCGCCTTGAGAATTCTTGATTTTGATAATCTCCTATTGTGTTCTTGAGATTTTTCCGAGTTTTTATGCCATGCTTAGATCCTAAATTTTGATCTCATATCATGGAATTTATCTTTAAGGGAAGATCTATGATTTTATAATTAAATATTGAGAATTTTGGATGTAAACCTCATCTTGGAGTTCTAGGTGTTCTTGATGCTAAAGAATTAATTTAACTTCCTTGATTCTTGGTTTAGGGATTCTTGATATATATGTTAGTTTTTATTAAATAAAAATTATGAGATTGTATGCATGATTGGTTTGATGATATGAATCTGTGATGTTAGAAATTTAGGAATTTAATTATGTAAAATTCGGATTTTTATTTCATATTATGCTGGAAATTTCAGCTTTCTGAAATTTATGTGCTGTTTATTGAATCTGGGCTGATTTTTTATTTCTCTGTTATTATGTGATTTGATCTCTGATTATAGTCGTGTAACCTATCATTTTGATCAGAAAATATAGTTTGGAAACATAGGACACACTTTTAAGAGTAGATTCAGGGTATACACAGCACTTATGGGCAAAACAAAATCCTAAAACAAAACTCTAAAACAAAATCCTAATTGAGATGATCTAGATTTTAATTCTATAATTAAAATTGGGTCTAAGGGTGAACATAATCCATTATGAACCAACTTACAATGTATTCATGAAATAAAACAACACGGGTTCATGACGTTGTGGGTCTAAGGGGTAAAGGTCGGGTTTGAAGTGTTGAGATGCTTCATAGTGAGGACACCATTAGGACACCGTAGGAGAATTTTGACTTAGGTTTTGATGCGCCATATCCTTGGGAATGGCGGAGCGGCTCATTTAGGAGCTGGGTTACGGGCTACGCCCGTGTGGTTGGATGTCAATTCCCAACCTGCAAGATAAGTTCAGAGGGTCTTTCCCGATTATCTTGATATGTGCGATGTGCCATATCCTTGGGAATAGCGGAGCGGCTCATTTAGGAGCCGGGTTATGGGCTACGCCCGTGTGGTTGGATGTCAATTCCCAACCTGCAGGATAAGTTCGGAGGGCCTTTCTCGATTATCCTGATATGTGCAATGTGCCATATCCTTGGGAATGGCGGAGCGGCTCATTTAGGAGCCGGGTTACGGGCTACACCCGTGTGGTTGGATGTCAATTCCCAACCTGCAGGATAAGTTCGAAGGCCCTTTCTCGATTATCCTGATATGTGCAATGTGTCATATCCTGATATGTGCAATGTGCCATATCCTTGGGAATGACGGAGTGACTCATTTAGGAGACGGGTTACCGGCTACGCCCGTGTGGTTGGATGTCAATTACCAACCTGCAGGATAAGTTTGGAGGGCCTTTTCCGATTATCCTGATATGTGCGATGCGCCATATCCTTGGGAATGACGCAGCGGCTCATTTAGGAGTCGGGTTACAGGTTACGCCCGTGTGGTTGGATGTCAAATCCCAACCTACAGGATAAGTTCGGAGGGCCTTTCCCGATTATCCTAATATGTGTGATGCGCCATATCCTTGGGAATGGCGGAGCGGCTCATTTAGGAGCCGGGTTACGGGCTACGCCCGTGTGGTTGGATGTCAATTCCTAACCTGCAAATATAAGTTCGAAGGGTCTTTCCTGATTATCCTGATATGTGCGCGGTTACCTTTAGTCATGGTAGGGATTCGACTCGATGCAGCTCTTGATGGTGATGTTGCCTTTGGGCATGGTAGGGATTCGAGCCGATGCACCTCTTGATGGTGATGTTGCCTTTGGGCATGGTAAAGCTTCGACCCGATGCACCTCTTGACGGTGATGTTGCCTCTAGGTATGGTAGGGATTCGACTCGATGCACCTCATTGATGGTAATGTTGCCTTTGGGCATGGTAGGGCTTCGACCCGATGCACCTCATTGATGGTGATGTTGCGTTTGGGCATGGTAGGGCTCGACCTGATGCACATTTTTAGGTGACGTTGCCTTCGGGCATGGTAGGGCTTTGGCCTGATGCACCTCTTTGAAGAGTTAGATGCCGTGGGCATGGATGGCCTTCGGGCATGGTAGCTAGTCACATTTTTGGTAATGTGGCCTTTTTAGAGATAGAATTTATTTATGTATCTCCGTGTTTATTTGTGAGGGCGGAAAAAGCCACTCGCTGAGTTCTTTAAACTCACCCATTGTCATTGTTTTATTTTATTTTGCAGAACCTGACCGGTGAGGTGGGCTGGAGCACTTGGCGCAGCTAGAGGGCAGAGGAGCCACATGGTCTCAAAGCAGTCCTAGTTAGGGGTCGTAGTCGAGTTCGTAGTAGGTTGTCATGCTCTTTTGTTTTGGTATTTGGAGTTGTAGTCCCGTGGGGACATTCACGTTTTATTCAATTTTATTTATTAAAAGAACGGTTGTTCTTCGATTTATTTCCGCACTTGAGATATGTATTTAAACCCTTGTTGTTTTGAAATGAAAATTTGTTTTGGTTCTGTTATTATTAAAAGCTATTATTTACTTGTTGTTTATGATGTTGGCATGTGCATGAGTTAGGCTTCGCGGTATAGACACGTATACCCTGGCCGATCACGTGACCCTGAGTTAGGGCGTGATAATTTTATCTTTAGTTATATTTTAATTTAAAATAAAATGTCAATTTTTCTTTTGTAAGTAATTTAAGACCTAATATGTTGATATATAATTCAATATTATTGTTACAAAAAATCATTTAAAATATTTTTCTTTTATTTATTTTTAAAAATTTAAATTTTACACTCCAAAGTATATTTTTCATAACTTATTACATTTCTAAGTATCTACGTATGCAATAAATGATGATATCTAATTCAATATTGTTTTAATATATATAATTTCCATTCAAAAAATTAAATACAATTAATTTTACTCAACAATTAAATTTATAAATACATACAACTAATTGATTTATCCTTATTCAAATAATTTTTATAGCATAATTAAACTATGCGTAGCATGGGTGTCATACTAGTAGGTAATGAAAAATTAATTGGTTATGTCTTGCCCGTTGCAAGAAGGAGCTACATCCATTTATGGTGTGTGGACAATTTGCAAAGATATGGGAATGACTTTCAAGTTCAATATGAAAGAGGAGGCAATCTTAGTCAACTTGAACTCCTTAGCACTACAACAAACATTAAAAATTTCACCCCGAACTAGCATAACTTTTCGGCGCCTATGTCAGTCGAAATGTTAAAATGAGACACCTACACAGACGACGAAATGTAGTTGATAACTGTGGGAGCTGAATTTGACATATTGGCGCCTGCTGACAGGCGCCAATATGTGATGTAAAAAAATTAAATATTGGCATACCGGTGCCTGTCAGAGGCACCGATATGCTTACTTTTTTTTAAAAAATAAAATAAAAAAATTCGTTGTCCGCGACGAAATTCAAACGCACATGGACGTGCATTTGAATCCGCAGCACACGAAATTCATTAGAATTAATTAAAGTTAATTAAAAAATTAATTTAATTCAACCAAAATCAGAAATAATTATAAGAATTCAATTTAAATTTAACAGAAATCAAAAAATTAAATTTAAATATAACATAAATATATATATATATACTAATGTGAATTTGATGACTTGGACAACTCCGATACCTTGAAAAAATGAGAAGAAGAAAAAATAGTGAAGAAAAAAAAAGAGAAAAAAAAAGAGAAAAAAAAAAATAAGAGGAGAAGAGAAAAAACAATAAAGAAGAAAAAGTAGAGGAAGAAAAAGATTAGAAAAAAGAAGATAAAAGAAAGAAGAGAAGAAATAGAAAAGGAATAGAGAAGAAGGAATTGAGAAGAACGAACGAAGGAAGAAAAAAACCGAGCGAAGAGAGGAGAAATGGGAGAAGATATATCACGCCCCAAACTCAAAATCACGTGACCAGCCAAGGTATACATGCCTATGTCCCGCAGCCTAACTCATGCACATGCCAACTCATAAAGAATAGCAGAAAGAAACAACTATTTTTATTATAAAGAGAAACAAAAATAGATTTCACTAAATAATAAAGTTTTTAGTAAAAATTTCAAGTGCAGAAATAATAGATCAAGTTCAGCAGTTCATCTTAACAAATAAAAACTGAATAAAAGATATAAATGTCCCCACGGGACTATAACTCCAACATCAAATCAAAAGTGCATGATAAAACTACTATAGACTCGACTACGACCCCTAATGTCACGCCCCAATTGCAAGGTCACGTGACTGACCAGGGTATACGTACCTATACCCTGCAGCCTAACTCATGCACATGCCAACATCATAAACAACAAGTAAATAATAGTTTTTAATAATAAAAGAATCAAAATAGATTTTCATTTCAAAACAACAAGGTTTTAAATACATATCTCAAGTGTGGAAATAAATCGAAGAGCAACAGTTCTTTTAATAAATAAAACTGAATAAAACGTAAATGTCCCCATGAGACTACAACTCCAAATACCAAAATAAAAGTGCATGACAACCTACTACAGACTCGACTATGACCCCTAACTAGGATTGCTATGAGATAATGTGGCTCCTCTGCCCTCCAGCTGCGCCAAGTGCTTCAATGCGAACACCACCGCTGCCAGCTCAAGGTCATGGGTTGGGTAATTCTTCTCATGAACCTTCAACTGCCTGGAGGCATAGGCGATCACTCTGCCATTCTGCATCAGCACGCAACCCAAGCCGATGCGGGAGGCATCACAATAAACAACAAAAACCTCCTAAACCCGAGGGTACTACTAAAACTGGCGTCGACGTCAAGCGGTCCTTGAGCTTCAGAAAGCTCTTCTCGCACTTACTGTCCCATTAAAACTTGACCTTCTTCTCATGAACCTTCAACTGCTTGGAGGCATAGGCGATCACTCTGCCATTCTGCATCAGCACGCAACCCAAGCCGATTCGGGAGGCATCACAATAAACAACAAAAACCTCCTAAACCCGAGGGTACTACTAAAACTGGCGTCGACGTCAAGCGGTCCTTGAGCTTCAGAAAGCTCTTCTCGCACTTACTGTCCCATTAAAACTTGACCTTCTTCTGGGTCAGGCGGGTCAATGGCGCTGCAATCTTGGAGAAATTCTCCATAAACTTTCTGTAGTAACCTGCCAACCCCAAAAAACTGTGAATATCCGAGACATTGGTTGGCCTCTTCCAGTTTTGAACTACCTCTATCTTTACAGGGTCCACCTTTATTCCTTCCTTGGACACCACATGACCAAGAAACCCTACGCTCTCCAGCCAGAACTCGCACTTAGAGAATTTGACATACAACTTGTGCTCCCTGAGAGTTTCCAGAACTACCCTCAAGTGCTCAGCATGCTCCTCCCTACTCTTGGAATAAATCAAAATGCCATCAATGAATACAATCACAAACTTATCTAGGTATTCCTTGAACACTCGATTCATCAGGTCCATAAATACTGCAGGTACATTAGTCACCACGAATGACATCACCAGAAACTCAAAGTGCCCATACCTTGACCTGAAAGCAGTATTAGGGATGTCACTATCCCGAATCCTCAACTGATGATAGCCTGACCGCAGGTCAATCTTAGAAAACCACTGCGCTCCCTGAAGTTGATCAAACAAATCATCAATCCTGGGCAATGGGTACCGATTTTTCACTGTTACCTTGTTAAGCTGTCGGTAATCAATGCACATCTGCATGGATCCTTCTTCTTTACAAAGAGCATTGGAGCACCCCAAGGCGAAACACTAGGGCAAATGAAACCCACATCAAGCAGCTCCTGCAACTGGGACTTCAACTCCCTCAATTCACTTGGTGTCATTCGGTATATGGAGGAATGGAGATCGGCTTCACCACTGCCTATAAATCGATACAGAATTCGATCCCTCTCTTTGGAGGTAACCCTGGCAACTCCTCCGAAAACACATCAAAGAACCTGCATACTATAGGCGTCCTCCCGATGTCTTCGATCGCACCTCCACCTTCCTCTGCCACTAACACAGAGGTCAAAAATGACTGACACCCGCCAAAAAGTAGCTTTCGGGTCTTAAGAGCTGATATCGCTAGAAATTGCTCACCCCTTCCCTCACCCTGGAAGGTAAACTGGGGCATTCCGGGCTTAGTGAAGTCCACAGTCTTAGCCCTGCAATCCACTGAGACGAAATGGTCTGCCAACCAGTCCATGCCCAGTATCACATCAAGTTCCAACATCGGTAGGAGTGTCAAATCGGCCATCAGCACATGCCCATAAATGACAATCTCGCAGCCTCGAAAGACTGTCTCAGCCATCATAGAAACACCCGTGCTGCAGGCCTCTCTGAATCACTAGCTCGTTATCCTCCTCACTGAGTCTGACCCCTCTAAGCTATGGAACCCACTGACATCAGTGCCTTCCCTCTGGTCTGATTAGACAGTTGATTGCCCTTGCCAGGACAATCGTTTATGAAGTGCCCAACCTGTCCGCACCCAAAACATGCCTCAAAGCAAAACCACTCTAGTCCTGCTCAACTCTGGTCGCACACAATCATGACCCTTAGGTATAAGGTCGCTCTACACCCATAATTTATATTTCCTGAAATCTAAGGGAAAGATCCTCCATTCAATCCAAAATTTCAGCTATAGGGGAAATTTACTCTCAGCCAACCCCTGTAGATCAGTTCTGCAGAACTCTATCAACCGGCCCCTTAGGATCCCTAGGGTCGGCTAACCATACTGCACCATAAATATTTAACTATATGACGAGACCCAATGAATCATTCAAGATACTAAGCAATCATTGCAAGGATCTCTAATCCAAACACCCATACAAAGGTAACCCCCCCGCCCCCCGCCCCCCGCCCCCCGCCCCAAAATGGTGCACTCTCTAGCACAGGGCCATTCACGGCCTCAACCTGTGCTACCCTGGGACTGTCCCAGTTCCTCCCGGGCCTGCTGTGGTCTCCCACGACCCCGACTCCAGCCTCGGCGCTCAGAGGAGTTGCTATCACTACCGCTCCTTGCGGCATTAAAGGCCTCCATCGATTTGGAAACACCATAAAAGAAATAATTCAAGATTAAGCAATTGAATTCACCCAATGTTTTGCAAACTAAACGGCAAGTCGCGCTGAGGTGCAGACTTAGCCCATTGATCTCAAAGCATACCCCTACCTTATACTGACACGCTAGCAATGCCCTATACGATGACAACTCTAAGTCGTAGTCAGACCGAACCACATGCTCTAATACCAACTTTGTCATGCCCCAATTGCAGGGTCACGTGACTAACCAGGGTATACGTACCTATACCCCGCAGCCTAACTCATGCACATGCCAACATCATAAACAACAAGTAAATAATAACTTTTAATAATAAAAGAACCAAAATAGATTTTCATTTCAAAACAACAACGTTTTAAATACATATCTCAACTGCGGAAATAAATCGAAGAGCAATAGTTCTTTTAATGAATAAAACTGAATAAAACGTGAATGTCCCCACGGGACTACAACTCCAAATACCAAAAGAAAAGTGCATGATAACCTACTACAGACTCGACTATGACCCCTAACTAGGACTGCTATGAGATTATTGAAGGCGAAATGACGACACTAGAGGGGGGGGGGGGGTGAATAGTGTGTTTACTAATAACAATCGCCTAAATCCGATTTTAATCGTTTGATAACTTATTTAGGTAATTTGTGATTTAATGATTATATGCGGAAACAATAAATGATTAAGCAATTAAAGCATGGCAAAATGAAACAATGCAAACACAAGTATTTACAGTGGTTCGGCCCCAATGCCTACTCCACTACCTAAGCACCCCGCTTAGGATTTCCAAACTACTTTAACTAGATTAATTTACATTTCCCTTACACAGAGGACTTTTCACCGAAGAGACGCACTCTTGACCTAAGGCACTTCCACACCCGAAAGTCACCGCCTTCTTATCATGAGTCCTCTTGCACCTCAACCCTAAGGGACAACTAAGCTAATTCTAGTAAATACTAAGTCTACAAAACTGGCTTTACACCTAACACCAGGTGACCACTTATACACTCAAGACCAAACACCTGGTCTTCACACGCACAAATAAAAACACGGATTCAAACAAATAGTAAAAATTACAATTGAAAGAGCTTAAAGAGAAAACCAATTATTGCAAGCTCCTTTCATAGCCTTGGAACCTCCAACTCGTCGAGTTGTAGAGCTCGATTCAATTCCCGAGTTGAGGCAGCAACTAGCGCTTGAGAAGGTGTTCGCGAAAATAGCAGAGTGCGCTTGATCAATCGTTGGAAGGCTCAAATCTTCCTTTTAATGGCTCAATAAATTCTGTAAGAATTAAGGAAGAAAATATAAAAGAATCATATGAGGGTATAATTATACCCTGCTCAAGAAATGGCTGCTCAACGAATATAAAACTATCCGTTGCAGACCACCGATCGATTGGTCGGTTGACCGACCGATCGACCGGTCATTCGACCGCTGCTCTTCTCTCTGTGGTCGGTCGATGTAATGATACTTTGTGTTTTCAAAATCCAACTTCAAAATTCCATTATAAATTATATTCTTGATGAAACTTTTTGAAAATTTTACTGATAAAACTAGAATTTTCAGTGAATGTGCAGTTTCAAGAATCATCTAAAAATAATTTTTCTATATTTCTCTAGAAATAACTGAAATTATACCAATTGTAGGTTGAAATGGTATTTTTGTAATTTTTAGTTATTCTTAAAATTTGTTCAACTTTCATTCAAACTTTCATGACACCACATGATGGTCATGTAAAGAGTATATGTCAAGTTTGAGATGAAAATTATGTCTAAGTCAAGATATCAACCTAGCATAGTTTCATTCAAAACTAAACTAGTTTTTATGAAACTTGCTAAGTTTCAATCTTAACATTTACTCATAATTTTTCAAATTTAAACCTATGGATACCTAACATGAGTAAATCTAAACATGTTTCTCAAATATAGATTGAAAATGAGACCTTTAAGTCAACTTGGTTCAAAAGAGGTTTTCATGAAACCACCTCTATGTTATTTTATCCATATCCATATGAATTTTTTACACTAAATGCATGGAAACATGTCATACCTACTCCTAAACATATTTATGAGTTTTGGACTTAAAATAAAGTAACCAAGTCAATTTATTGACTTGGGTCAAACTTTTCAAGCTTAAGTCCTCTAAGGTGAATTAGTTGTCACTTTATTCATCTAGACATGAATTTTCAATCTTAAGCACATGACAACTAATCATTAACATACCTAAACATGTTTATGAAGTTTGGACTTAAAATGAGATGACCAAGTCGATTTATTGACTTGAGTCCAACTTTTCAAGCTTAAGTCCCCTAAAGTTAGATACTAATTGTATTTGATCATCTAAACATGAATTTTTAAGTTTTAAATATCTAGACTCATGTGATATGTGTATCTAAACATGTTTATCAAATTTTTAACTTAAATTAAAGTCTCTAAAGAAGAATTTTAACCTAGTTCGATTTCATAAATATCATGATATCATGAAATGAGCTAAGTTATCAAGATTTTTCCTACTCATGAAAATTCAAGGATTTGTCATGCAAAAATAATCATGAGCATAGAGACATCATTTAACATGGATAATCAATTATTTTACTAAGATTTTTGCAAAATTTAAATTCATACCTTAGTCTTAGAAATTTGCCCAACTATTCATTTCCTTTTTCATTTTCTTTTAGATAACATAACCTTTCAAATTTTCATCACTTTCTTAACTTGCAAGAAGGCTCCATTCGTATCAAAATAAAATTATATGCCTACTAGCAAGCTAGCATACTAAATAACAAGGTTCAATGCAAATTTTCGTTAAAAAATCAACCTATGCTAGATAGTAAAGATTCATTTTAAAGAATTAACATATTATCAAAATGAATCAAAGAGATCCTAAGATGTGAAACATTTGAGGAATAAAATCCCTAAACATGTTTAACTAGTTTGGACTTACAAGAAGGTCTCTAATAATGAATACCAACCAAGAGCAAGTTTCACTTAATGAAATTTGCCTAAGTGCTAATATTTTACCTACTCATGAGAAATCAAGGATCTTATCATGCAAATCTAATCATGAGTATAGAGACATAGTTTAAGCTTAAACATTGAGGTATAACACTAAGATTTTGGATTTATCAAAGTTATACCTAATTCATGATAATTTGGCCAAACTAATCTTTTTCTTCATAATTAGCCTTCCTAAATTACTTATAACTTGCAAGTAAGCTACACTAATGTTTTAGTGAAAATATAGCTACTTAGCAAGCTAACCAAACCAAAAAGCAAAGAGATTCAAATATCATTTTCAAAGTCCACTTTTCTAAATAGTTTGAAATTCGTTTCAAAGTAAGTTATCGTGAATCCAAAACGAATTAAGAGATCTCAAAATATAAAATGTTTGAAAAATAGATCTCCAACCCTTCCTATTGGTTGAAAATCGAAAGCCATAATTAGCTTACGATTTAGAACCGCAAGGTCGCTTAGGCCCATTATAGGCCACATAGGTCTCCGAGGAGACCGGGAAATCAAAATCAAAAATATTTTCAAAAGAACTCTTTTGCAAGAGCGAAAAAGAACAACTCAATCTAAACATAGTATCATAATCTTCAACTAAGATTAAACAATGCAAGTTAGAAGATGATACCAGAATAGTTTTGATGCGAACTTTACCTAAAGCATCAAGGTAGCTTGAAGTTGCAACCAAGGAAGGATTCATCATTCAAGTCCATGGTCAACTCCAATACACCACTTCTCATTCATCCTTGTGTGGTAGCTCCCCCTACAAAAGAAGATGAGACTTTTGGTACCCAAATTACTTTGGGTCCTTGGGGGTGAGTTGGCCTAGGATTACACCACTTCTCATTTTCTAGTTTGGATTCATGCAAATGAGAATTAAGCATTACATTTTCCTTTTTTAACATTTTGTTTTCATTATATTTTCTAACTAGCAAGGCATACATTTTTTGACATTCCTCAACTAGTTCTTCATATCGCATATTGAATGAACTGGAAGAGCTAGTACTCTCATTATCAATATTATGACTAGAAGGGAAAGAGTATACCTCATCATTGCTACTCATGAGGCAAACTTTTGAAGTAGCTTCATAGTCATTGCAAGAAGATGCTTCATTTGAATGAGATGATGATGTAGAAGCTTTTGACCTCTTCTTTGCCTTGTTTTTTATGGTGGGGCAATTGTTCTTCACATGCCATTTTTCCTTGCATGCATGGCACACTACTTTCCTTTTTCGACTCTTGGTGCTACTTCTTTGACTAGAAGAGCTATGGGCATCAAAACTAAGATTTGTAGTAGGTGAGTGACCATTGTCATCACCACCTTCATCAAAAGTGCTAATTTCTTCAATTTTGGCATAATCGTATAAAACATTTAACGAGGCCCATAAATCAAAAGCCGAAGAACAATGCATGACTTTTTCTAAGATGTCATTTGGTAATGTGCAAAGAATACAATTCATGGCATCTCCATTATACTTAAACATTTTCTTATCTAATTCACTCCAAGCATGCATATCAACCTTAGGTTCAATGAATTCCCAATATAGCATGTTAAAGACTTCAAAACCTCTAGTCTTGAAATAATTGTACATCCTATACTTCCAAAGCCCATACTAAGAAAATGCATCGGGCCAAAGCCCACAATGCCGAAGGCAACAACACATACTTCGATATTCGGGAAAGGCCCAACGAACTTATCCTGCAGGTTGGGAATTTTGGCATCCAACCACCCGGGCGTAGCACAAACCCCAGCTCCTAATCGAGCCGCTCTGCCATTCCCAAGGATATGACGCATCAAGACCTAAGTCAAGATTCTCCTACGGTGCCCTAGGGGCGTCCTCATTATGAAGCGTCTCAACACTGCTCCAAACCCGACCGCTATCCGTTAGACCCGTAGTGTCATGAACTCGTGTGGTTTTATTTCATGAATACCGTATAAGTTGGTTCTTAACAGATTATGCTCACCCTTAACCCAATTTTAATTAAAATTTAGATCATCTCAATTAGGGTTTAGTTTTATTGTTTAGTTTTAGGTTATTGTTCTGCCCAGAACTACTGTGTCTCATCCGAATCTAGTCTCCAAAGTATGTCCTATATTTTCACACTATATTTTCTGGTCGAAATGATAAGTTACACGACTATATTCACACATATACACACATCACAGCAAATAAATTAAAATCAGCACAGGTTCATCATCTCATTATACAATTTCAGCATACTTATAGAATTAAATCCGAAAATTAATAGAAATTAATCCCTAAATTAACATTAGGACAGAATACTAATCTCAAGAATTAATTCACAGAAATTATACTTTTAACCAAAATTAACAAGGACTCATACACTTAAATCAAGAGTCAAGCATTAGGATCAAGAACCCCCTTCTCAAGAACCCTTAATTAGTCATTATCTTAATCCTACCACATGATTTCTATCCAAAATCACATATTTAATCCTAAGCATGCAATCCACAAATCAAGAAACCAAATTGGAAGAATAAATCATGATTTGTACATCAAGAAATCACGGCAAGAACTCGAAGAAAATCCAAGAACAAGGCATAAATACCGAGCCGTCAAGAACAGATTCAAAAATCCGATTAAAATCCCGAAGAGAGAGGGTAAACCACTCACCTTAATTTGGAAAAATATTAGGAAAGAAATCTCGGATGACGGCCATCGAATCCAGCTTCAAAAGATCGACGGCTCAACCCAAAAATGGCTCAAAGGGGCGGCGGCTCACTCCAAGCCGTTGGCTTGGAGAGAGGGAGAGAGGGGAAGAAGAGGATGGCTCGGCTGGCTCCTCTTAGCTCGGCTTCAAAGGGAAGAAGAAAGAAGGAGGGAGAAGGAAGCAGCGGCTCGGCTCGGTTCCAAAGGAAAGAAGAAAGAAGGAGAAGGAAGCAGCGACTCGGCGGCTTGGCTCACAGGCGGCGGCTCCAAGGGAAAGAGGGAAAGGGGGCTGGCGGCTTGGCTCCCTTTCTCAACTTTTTGGGCGGCTCCAAAATAGGAGCCACAAGCCATGATGGGGTTTTTATACGCCCTCCTCAACCCTAGCTCCTTAAATCCTTAATTCACAACCTGCATTCACCTTAAGCCAAAACCAAAACTCGCTAACCCGATAGACTTAAATAATTTAATTAATCTCATTCTAATAAATCACAAATAATTAATTAAATACTCATATGAAAATAATTAACAATTATGCACACACAACACCAAATTAAATACTCTCAACTACCTAAGCCTAAAAATTCATAAATTCATAAATTTATATTCTACTTACCCAAGCTCGCAAGCTCGCTACGGACTATGAGTCGACTCGACTCGACCACAAACTAGTCCGCTAGGCTGGCAAATACACATAAAAGGAAAAATAATAAATTTAAATATCTGAGATATTACACCTAACTAGGACTGCTATGAGATCAATGTAGCTTCTCTGCCCTCTAGCCGCGCCAAGTGCTCTAGCCCACCTCACCGGTCAGGCTCTACAAAACAAAAACAATCAACAACTGGTGAGTTCGAAAGAACTCAGTGAGTGGTTCTACCAACCCCCACGAAAAACCAAACACAAATATGATGCATAAAGTAAAACTCCTAACTCAAGAAGGAGAGGTCACAAGAGAGTGACCAGCTAACAGGCCATCTGGCCACCACCTGCCCGCAGACAGCCAAAACCCAAACGGTGAAGATGAACAGGCCTAAGCATACCATGCCCTAAGGCAACAAAACATACTAGGATCATCAGGATGACCCTCTGAACTTATCCTAATATAAAGAAACTCAGGAGCAATCGGGATTGACCCATCCGAACTTGCTCGACGAGACGTGTAGGAGCAATCGGGAATCGCCCATCTGAACTTGCCCCTTCAATATATCACAGGAATAATCGAGATTTTTCCGTCCGAACTTATTCCTTAGAAACACATTGGGAATAATCGGGATTTGCTCGTCCGAACTTATTCCACGAGGCCAAACCGGAACAATTTAGATTTGCCCATCCGAACTTGTTCCAAAAAGATAACGTAGGAATAATCGGGATTCACCCATCCGAACTTATTCCTTTAAATATAGAATCTTGGGAACAATCGGGATTTGCCCGTCCGAACTTGTTCCATAGGTTGGGAATTAGCCATCCAACCTTTCGGGCCTAGCCCGCAATTCGGCTCCTCAACGAGCCTCTCCGCCATTCATAAAGATATGATGTAACATGACCTAAGTCAAGTTTCTCCTACGGTGTCTTAGGGGTGTCCTTATTGGGAAGCGTCTCAACACTCCAATACCCGACCCCAACACCTAGACCCGTAATGTCATAACCCGTGAGGTTTTATTTCATGCATAACTTTATTTGTTGGTTCTTAACAAATTATGCTCACCCATTGCTCAATTTTAATTATGCAATTAAAATTTAAATCACCAAGATTAAGGTTTTGTTTTAGGGTTTTATTTTAGCTTACTGTTATGTCTGAAACTGATATATTTAACCCGAATCTAGTCTCCAGAATGTGACCTATGTTTTCAAACTATGTTTTCTGATCAAAACGATAGGTTACACGACTATGTTCAGAAAATTATGCACATCATAAACAATATTTCAAAATCAGTCGTGATTCATCAACTCAGCATGAATTTTTCAACATAATTGAGTTTCAACATAATAAAGAAATTAAATCCAAAAATTTACAGAGTATAACTTCCAAAATTTCCATCACATCAAATTCATAATCATTAAAACAAATCTCATAAAAACCGTATTTATTAAGCAAGAACAACAAGCATCACAACCGTCTTTAACCAAGAACCAACATTTATGCTCAAGAATTTAAATCAAGAACCCTCATGGCTTCAAGATCAAACCCATCTTTGAAACACATGATATATTTTCAAAAATCACAGATTTAATATCAAGCATGCATTTAAATTACAAGCATCAAGATTGATGAACAAATTGAATCATAGAAGGCAAGAAAATCTACACCCTTTAGTTAGACAATTCATCGGACACTTGGAGGGCATCCCTTTTCTCCACCTTGGCCGAGCACCCCTAGGATCAGCCTAGGGTTGTCGAGCCCCATAGGGGAGGGTTTAGGGCCTCCTCAAGCACGGCACACAAAAAGAACGGCGAGAATTCGAGAGATCGTCGGAAAATAAATCAAAAACATATTTGCCTTCAAGAACGGCTTCAAGAATTCGAAGAAACCTGAGAAGGATGGGTAAAACCACTCACCTAAATAGGAAGGAGGATTAGAGGAGAAATCCCGAACGACAGCCCTCAAATTCGGCTTCAAGAGATGGCGGCTCACATCAACAAAGGGAGAAGAGGGGGCGGCTCGGCTTGACTGGGCAGCTCCTCGGCTCCAAGAGAAAGAGAGAATGAGAGGAGGGGGGGGGGGGGGGGGGGGGGCGCTCGGCTCGGCTGCTGCGGCTTGAGGATGGCGGTTCCGGGGAAGGGGAGAGGAGCGGCTGGTTCGGCTTGGCTCCTCTCTCCTTTCACAGCTTATGCTGCTCCAATAGGGAGCCGCAAGCCCGTGGGGGGGGGGGGGGGATGGGGGTATTTATAATCCCTTCCTACCTCTTCAACCCTAACCATCGTTAACCCGCATCTGCCTCAATCTGGATCCAAACCCGCTAATCCACCTTAGCTTAATCTAACCCCATGCTAAACACATGCATCGGCCAATATGCGACATAATTTAATAATTCAAACACATGCAACCACATAATTAAATAAATTCATCTACGCAAGCAAAGAATTACAAAATTCATATTCTTACTTACCCTAGCTCGCAAGCTCGCACCGGACCATGAGTTGACTCGGCTCGACCTCGGACTAGCCCGCTAGGCTGACAAACACAAACATAAAGGAAAACTAAATAAAAAATATCTAGGATATTACAAGATAGAAAAAAGAAATTATAAGAAAGGAATAGAGAAGAAGAATAGAGGATGAAAAAAAAGAGAGAGGAGAAATGAGAATGAGAAGGGTTGGAGAATGAAAATAAAGGGGTATATATAAATTTTTAAAATTAAAAATATTAAAAAATTGATGCAGGAGGCGGGAAATAATCTCCGGGCAGTAGGCGGGAGATTTCCTACCTCTTTCTCCGGACAGTAGGCCCGTGCTCGTGTACTCGCGCTCGCACTCGGGTACGCTGGAGCACATGGGCGTCCATGCCCGCGTACTTGCACCCGTTCGGGTACGCGAGTGCATGCTGGCGCGGGCTTCTGCGCCCATGTATTTGCAACAGTAGTGTACCGGCGCCACAGTAATTATCGACGCATGTATGATGGCAACGGTAATTTTCGACGCCAGAGATGCGCCGAGACGTGGTGCTAGTATTTTCCGGTGCGACACCCCCGGCGCCAAAATTTTTATTACCATTGTTTTTTTCTTGTCTTTACATTCTAACGTCATGACCAGCATCAGAATATTTCCGCCGGTGTATGGAAGATTTGTTGTAGTGTAGCAATGAGATGGTCTCTGGTACGAAGGCGCTGCTTGTAGACTAGCCATCCAAAAGTTGCAATCTTATTTGAAATTTCAAGAACCACATATATTTAGCGGCGAGATCTTCAAGGAATTGAATTGATCGTGTCCATCTCCAAGAGATGTATAGTCGGTGCCACTAGCTAGACATTTCAACATTATAGAAAGATCAACAGAGATGTTCAGTGAGATTTATTGGTGTAAAATTTATGAAGCTGATGTCCCAGCGTGAGAAGGAGCCATCCAAGTGCCGAATTATGGATAATAAGAGCATGATAGACCAAGAAAATCCAAAGAATTAAGTCAATCTAATTGCGCAATAATTAGTTTGGATCCGTGCAATTTATTGTGTGTTTGCATCTCACTTTTCTGCACTTTCTCAATTTTCATGCATGTGCAGTTGCTGGAAGAGAAGACAAGAGTGACCATGTTTTGTCATCATCATGTCTAAGGAAAAGACTAATGGCTTTTGGTTGGATTGTCGTCCCTTCCCTGTCATCTTCAACTCCATCCAAACCTCATCAGCTTTGACATCTTCGACCAGCGATTTTCATCTTATTCTCACATAGACAAGTAATTAAACATCATGCGTAGAAGGTTTGCTCTAATATTCATGATTAATTTATAGCATTTCATTATGTTGATCATACCAACTTAACTCTTGTAAACTCCAATATTTTTTTTTAGTGCACTTCATCCCTTTTGCGATCCTTTTATTTTCTTTCAACATATATTTGGTGTTATGATTGTTGGAATGTATGTTTTTAAGTCCTATAATAATTTCTTGTTGGTTAGTTTGCTTGTGAAACTTTGATCTTTCTTCTACTATATTAAACTTGCGATACATATATAAGTGCTTTATCCCGTTGCTTATTGAAATTAAGTAACCTAATGATTCTTCGTTATGCTTGAATAGCGTTATCTAGTTGTGGTGTCAATTGGTCCGATAAGATCACCTAGGGCAACACGATCCATCATGCTTGTACTTAAAAACATGGTTAATCTTATCGTGTGAAACGATAATAGTGTAGCTAAAATCCCAACCCAACATGTGCCACATTCCACCGATCGATTTGTTCTAATGATTGACCCATTTTATTAGTTTTTAATTAAAATTATATGTAATATGTAATATGTAATAAATTATTTTAAAAGATATAATTTCAATAAAATGAAATAAAAAAGTTATAGTTTCCTAATTATTATATATAATATATTGAAAATAAATATAATAAAAATATATAAGAGCATGTTTGCTTCATAGGATAATGGATGAACTAATATTCATTATTTGTTTAGTACATTGATTAGAAGAAAATGAGAATAGAAGAATATAAAAATATTATTATATCTGATGTAGACCAAATTTAAAAAATTCTTATTCTATACTCTCTCATACCATATCATATCATATTCAATAAAACAAACATATCATAAATTTTTTTCAGAATATCTTGAATTGTGCTTGGCGCATGTCATGTTGGGCTCATCAACCTTGAACCATACTTGGCCCATAGACTATTGAACATCTCTAGTCCTAGAAATTGGATATATGATCCTTAATACTTGCCCTATCTAGAAAGAGCTGTGCCTAGTTACTACGGATAGAAAAAAATGACGTCATTCCCAAGAAAGGCGACAACAGAGGCAACGAAAGCAATTGTTGTCCAAAAGCAAAAGGAGCCACCCGATCCACTGGATCTGAGAGCGGCGATTTCAAAAACTCTCACTACAAAAAAAATGACTTTTTGCGACGGCCCATTTGCGACGACACAAGATGCGGTCGCAAATGCGAAGGGTCAACGACCGCCTTCCATTGGGGTCACGGACTGGCGAGTGTGGTGACGACATTGCGACCACCTTGAGTGTCGTCGCAAAATAGCGACGAGACTGCGATCGCCTAGACTGCCGTTGCAACATGGCGACGGTTTGGCGACCATTTGCGACCGTCACGTTGCAACTGCTTATTTGCGACCGTTAGGACCGTCGCAAAATATTATTAAATTCTCTGTCGAATCCCTTTTTTTCACTTCCCCTGCTCGATCTCACTCGTTCTCGATCTCTGCCGCCGCACGCCGCACACCGACCGCCGACCGCTGCTCGCCGCCCGCCGCCTGCTGCTCGTCGCCCGCCGCAAGAAGGCCACCTGTCGAACCCTAGCCGACGGTATTCTTCTCTCTCTCTCTCTCTCATTCGAAACCCTAGTCGACGGCTAGGGTTTTGTCTGAAACCCTAGCCAGCGGCTAGGTTATTCTTATATGATATCAGGTTTTGTCCAAGAATTCATGCTCCTTTTGTAAAGACTACATTGTATGTTAGATTGACAAAGCAACCGTGCTTTTGATAATCAATTCTGTGTTTGTTTGAGATTGTGGAGAATCATATGATATTCTAGCTTAATATGATAATTATCAGATTTAATTTGCTCCCTTTTTAAATGTTGTACCATACATCAATTCCGAGATTTATTGTCCTTTAGATCGCTTTGTTATAATGTTATGTATTTATCTTGCTGATGGTATTTATATAAGTTTTTATTCATTTAAATGATGCCAGGGTAGAATGACTTAATGGCCTCTATGGGTTTGATCTTTTCCATAATTCCAGTGTTTGAGAGAGTTCATTTAATCCTATCAATATTATTCCATACTTCAGGGTCTTCATTTACACCATTTACTTTTCGAAAGGAACTTCCTTATCAACAAATGATTTAGATTAGCTTTCATTCTTGCAATTTTGTAAAAGTTTCCATTGTTGCAGGATACCTTTCATCAAGGATATCTCTTCATCATCCTCCATTTTAGATTGACTTTCCTTTCTTATTCATGATTTTAACTTGATAAAAATAAACTAAATCAACTTGGTTGGTTCATTTTCTGAATCCAGTTCCTTCATCTTGACTCTTGAATCAGACTGGGCTTTGGATCAATTTTTGAACCAGTAATTCTGGACTCTGCTCCAATTTAAATAACACCGTAGATAATCCAATTTAAAAATCACCAAAGCCACTAAAAAAAGCAAGCATTCCAACACAACGATAGGCATGGAGAGTTGGACAATGAACAAGACAAATTGTCAACTGTTCTCGGACCAAGGCCTTGACTACACAAAATTTAAGCAAAAGCTTATTGGCCTAAGGTTTTCTACCTTGGTTTTAATGATAACAAATATGGAACTAATGTTTCATTGAGAAATCTTTCAGGTTCCATATCGGTTAGCGTATGATGTCCCCGATCGGAAAAATCGAAGAAATCGGAGAAATCGGCAAGGACGCTCGTCGACGCTCGGGATTCTTCGAGAAGTTAGAGTTTAAGTTTAAGGTGTCTAGTTTATGATGTAATCCTCCTTATGATGCAAAGAATCCAAAAATCATACCCGAATCCCAAAACATGAAAATTCGAAAACCGCCCTGAAACTCACTAAGCCTAGGGAGCTCCTTGGAGGGCTATATGACCTAGACACTATATTGACATAAAAAATGGCGGTAATTGTTCCTTGGGTAGAATCTAGATAACGAGGTATTTTTAAGAATTTTTTTGGAAGCCTTTAGCCTACCCATTCTTGATTCGAAAGATTAGAAAATTTTTGTTTTCCGAAAATTTGTACTAGGCTCCAAAAACTAGATTTTGATTCTTAAAGATTTTGATTTTTTACATATTTTTATTGAATCCAAATGAGGGGTAATCCTTATATAACATTTATGTTTTAAAGTTGTTAATTTATAAGTAGACTTAGCGAAGACGGAACCAAAATGAGCAGAAAAACTCAGCCAAACCAAGCAGTGCAGTGCAGTCTGCCTAATTTCGGTCGACCGGTCGATCGACTGAATGCTGCCAAAAACTGGCAATAGGCAATTCGATCGACCGGTCGGTCGACCGAAGTGTGCCAGAAAACGACAGCTTTCTTTCGGTCGATCGACCGGACAATCGACCGAGCGTCGCCAACATGCAAAAATGCGCCCGTTGACGAGCCGTTTCTTATGAGGGGTGATAAATACCCATCCCAATCTTTCTTCTAGCCTATCATTGATGATTCTAAGCCTCAAAGAGTCATTCCTTGCATCTCTACAAGAATCCATGAGCCATCTTTGCAAAGAACCCTAGCTTTGAGCCTAAGAACCTTAAGATTGACTTTGAGCTTGCCTTGATTCATCTTCAAGTCATCAAGAGGAGCTAGGACATTATGTTTGAGAGCTAAGTTTACATTGTTTATTATTTGCTCTCATTATTATTGTATTTTGGTGTTTATTTCATTGTATTTTCATTTGTGTAAACCTAGAGTGCTAGGTTGATTGAGTTGGTGGTTGCCTTTGTGTTTGAGGCTTAATTCCTCCGGTGTAAACTTAGTTTACTAGGATTAGTTGAGTTGTCCTTAGGTTGAGGTGGGAGAGTGCTCTCGATAGGAAGGCGGGATACTTCCGGGTGTGGAAGTGCCTTCGGTTTGAGAGCGGAGAGTTTCCGGTGAAAAGTTCTCATTGTAAGGAAACTAATTAATCTAGCTAAACTAGTTTGGAAATCCTAAGCGGGGTGCTTAGGTAGTGGAGTAGGCAGTGGGGCCGAACGACTATAAATCATTGTGTTAGCATTGTGTACTTTGTGTATCCTATTGCTTATCGCTTATATCTTGCTTCTGCATTTAGTCGTTCAATCGTAAATTGCCTAAGTAGTTTAAGAAAAGTTTAAAATCGAATTTAGGCAAATAGATTTAGTAAACACACTATTCACCCCCCCTCTAGTCACTACTAAAAAAATGGCTTTTTGTGACGGCCCATTTGCGACGGCACAAGATGCGATCGCAGATGCGACGGGTCTGCGACCGCCATCCAATGGGGTCGCGGACTGGCTAGAGTTGCGACGGCATTGCGACCACGTAGAATGCCGTCGCAAAATAGCGACGACACAGTGACCGCATGGAATGCCGTCACAATATGGCGACGGTTTGGCGACCATTTGCGACCCTAACGTTGCAATCGATTATTTACGACCGTTGAGGCTGTCGCAAAATGTTATTAAATTCCCTGCCCAATCCCTTTTTTTTCACTTCCCCTGCTTGATCAACCCTAGCCTCTCAGTCTCGTTCTCGATCTCTGCCGCCGCACGCCGACCGCCGCACACCGATCGCCGCCCGCTGTTCGTTGGCCGCCGCCCGCTGCTCATCGCCCGCCGCAAGCAGACCGGTATTCTCCTCTCCTCTCCTCTCCTCTCTCTCTCTCTCTCTCTCTCTCTATGTATTATCCGCAAGCTAAGATTGTGCAACGACTCTAGTGGAATGAATTATATATTAATGTCATCATCTTCCGTGTAGTTAAAGTCAATTTCCATGGTAGAGTTCAATAAATTTTCTGTGTCAAATTTCCATGGTAGAGCTCCGATATTCTTCTGTGTCAAATTTTTGAACTCTACATTAGGGCCGAGTGCAATTTCCAAGTAGTTAAAGTCCTACCATGGTGCTGGCCATCATTTTGTAGATGATAATTAAATCCTGTTAGATACATATGGTATGTTGTATTTGGTTATTAACCTAGCATTAGACTACTTGCCAGATTAGAAACTCAACCACATATGGATAATATTCTTTTTACATTTATCTTGCCATCATCTTGCCTACTTGCCATCATCTTGTATTTGGTATGTTGCATTTGGTTGTTAGATACATATGGATGATATTCTTTTTACATTTATCTTTATTCATTTCCTAGTTGTCACATCCCCTTCTATTCTTCTTCTTGCCAGATTAGAAACTTAACCACACATACTTGTTTTGCCCATGCCTATGCATATACTTTCTTCATTGGTGTTTTACATCAAAAATATCCAATAGTATTTTATCTATTTCCTTGGTAGAATTCTGTTAAAAATATCCAACTGCTCGCTGCTATTAAAATGTCTTAGTGATTGAAAAGGTCATTTGCATTCTACAAACTTCCTTGCTTATGATGCCTAAACAGTGTGCTCAAGACATAGCTTATAATTTCTATGTTAGTACGTTACTATCATACATTTTCATGTTGCAATCAAGTGGTTTCTATTAAGCATAAATATTATCCGTGGCTATTACATGCACACATATGGTACTGAATCTACACAATTACATGATTTCATAATATAAAATCTTCCTTTGACTGAAATGCTATGTGTCACACTTAGTACCCAAGGAATTGTACAGGATAATAATACATAGGACCTTTATAGTTGGCCTAGCATTCAGACTAAATGGATTCCTAAAGCTAAGAGTGGAATGACTCTGGTGGTTGAGAAATTTAACTCAATATGCTAATATGTGCTAATATGTGAAATTCAACCATTTCTAGAGGTAAAGATCTAACCATTTCTAGTAGATTAAGTCAAAGCAGATTAAGTCAAATGAAGGGCTATTAATTTAGTTGGAAGAATTAAAAATTGTGTATCACTACTTCTTGGACCACCTTGACTGTCCATGGATGCAAAGAAGATCCATTATTATAGGTTTGGACCACCTTCACTGCCCATGATGCTAAGAACATCCATAATTATAGGTAGATGTTATGCAAGTTTATTATATGATAAGCAAAAGGAATTTATTATAAAGAATAAAACATATTTAACTTAAACATAATTTTATTCTCCTTGTTGTGTTTGAGGAGAAATTCTAATCTGAAATAGTATTAATATTGTTGTTCATTAATATTTATATGTAATTTATATATTAAATGAGCAGTGTTCAATATATTGAAATTAATATTGCTATATGACTGTAGTATTTTGTTTTAGTATTCAATAGTATTAGTGTATAATTTTATGTTGGTGAGCTTGAAACTGAAAAAATAATGTTATGATTCACGAGTTGATCGATAAAGTGACACAAACTTATCGATCGTTGGATCATAATTTTTTTTACAATACCTTAGATCCGTTCGGAGATTGTATTGTTGTCTATAAGAAGTACAAAACTTATAGATTCTTTACGATTTCTGAATTGTCCTTGATCGGACAGTTTGGGATCAAAATTATTTTACTTGCAGTTAAATATTTTTTTTAACATTCATTTCAGTTTGAAATTCTAGCAAATATCCCTTGTTCTCCAAGTATGCGCCCAAATGATATGCATACTTGGAGAACTGTAGGGAAATACTGCCGGAATTTCGATTGAAATTGAATGTTAAAAAGAATATTTAAATGCAAGTAGAATAATTTGATTCCCGAATGAAATAGGACCACCCCACCTATGAAGATTTCTAAAGAAGTAATTATTGTGATATATCACGTACAGAATCATGACGGAAGATCGTAGTTGGATGTACTGTCAGATGTACCGTAGAGGTTTACTTGAAGAATTCAAGAGCGGTGTTCAGGAATTTTTGAACTTCGCATATTCAAATCCGCAATTTTTCAGTGTTGACAAAATCAGATGTCCGTGTCGTCGGTGTGTCAACTTATTTTTTCTAGACCGACAGGCAGTAACATTGCACCTATACAGAAATGGTTTCATGAATCGTTACTATCGATGTATTTCACACGGGGAGTCATTCATAGGCATGTCATCGTATGAATTAGGAGGCCAGTCGTCTAATATTGGATCTTCGTCTGCAACTCATACAACATCCATTGAGCAGTCGTATCAAAATATGGTCTTGGATGCTCTGGGCAGTCGTGAATTCCAAAGGTTGCCAATGCCTCACACATAATTAGGAGGTCAGTTGTCAAGTACTGAAGTGACGATGGATATAGAGTGTGAGCCACAAGTAGAATCGGAAATTCTAATGGAGTTACCAAATCCATAAGTAGCACAATTTTATGATTTACTGCAAGCTGCAGATGAACCATTGTATGGAGGCTGTGATGCATATTCAAAGTTGTCAATAATGACTCAAATGTTAAACATTAAGTCTGAGTGCAACGTAACTGAGATAGCTTATAATTGATTTTTCGAGCTGTTTCACAAAGCGTTGCCTAAAGATAACAAACTGGAGGACAGTTTCTATAAGACGAAAAAGATGATGAAGAGACTTGGTGTAGGGTATCAAAAAATTTATGTATGTCAGAACAACTGCATTCTCTATTACCGTGAATATGCAGACTTGACCCAATGTCCAACATGTGAACATCCATGGTACAAAGAGAAATAATCTTCGAGTAGGCAGAAAGATATACCGTTTAAGGTTCTTCAGTATTTCCCGATAATTCCCAAATTGAAGCGGTTGTTCATGTCTGAAAAAATAGCCCAACATATGATATGGCATGCTAAGAGTCGTGATCCGAATGTTATGACTCACCCATCTGACAGTGAAGCATGGAAACATCTTGATCGATGTTATCCATCGTTTGCAAGTGATCCTAGAAATGTCAGACTAGGGTTATGTACTGATGGGTTCAATCCATTCGGTCAATCATCCACTTCATATTCTGTTTGGCCGGTGCTCCTCACAGTCTACAATTTGCCGCTGTCGATGTGCATGAAAGATAATTTCATATTTTTGTTTAAATTAAAGAAGCTCAAGGTCTAAAAATCATCAAATCCTTTAAAATCATGAAATTCCAGATTACATGCCTGCCATATCAAACTCCATGCTCATACAGGGATAACTACCTCTTCTTTGATGCTTTCCATCCAACTGAAGCTGCAAACATTATAATTGGCAAGAGATCTTCCAATACTCAACTCCCATCTGATGCCTACCCTATGGACATCAGTCAACTTGTTTGAGCCTGATATATTTTCATCTAAAACCTTCTATTACTGTTTGAAGATTAAGTTGCAGCAGTGCTATCAATACAGTGGATGCTTGATCCTCTTGGTGGGTCTACAAGTGCACAAGGTAAATAAAGCAGTGGATGCTTCTGATATCATAGATGAGCACAAGATTGATTCACTCTTAACACTTTGAGAAATAAACATTGAGAGATTAAGTGAAAAGTTAAGCATAATGGAGTGCTGCCTCAGTTCCTATCAGAATAATTTCTTGAACACTGCAATTGGTATCATTACCAATGACAACATGACAAAATACTTCCCCAAACAGCTAGACCTGAATCCAGATCCAAGAATCTTTTGTCTTTGATCTGTAGTATTTCTATCAATTATCTACTCGACATTAACTTTTAGAGCAAACAACTAAAAACTGCTCTCAGCTATTGACTTAAATAATTTTTCCTAAGCATTTCCTCAATTGAAAGGGGACCATATTGCAGTGGACAAATGCCTGCAAGTTAGATTCCTCCAGTCTGCACTACATTGCTTCAATTCTCTGTGTGTGTGTGATCATAGATGGCATGCTTAATATATCTTTTTCTAGCTCCTGCAGTATAATCAATTGATTTATTGCAATTTGTGTTCAAATGCTTGTCCATGTTCTATTCAAGTGTTAGCATAATTGTTGAACATATAAAGAAATCACAGGTAACATGTGACTTTGCTCTACTCCCAATCACCTCCCTCTTCATATCCACCAGCACTTGCAGACATGTTGCTTGTGAAGTCTCCATTGGGAGAATCCATATTAGAAACAACCATTGGCTGGGTACTAGTGCTTACAAATGGAGCTCCATAATGAATACCATGCCAACCATTCATAGTCTCAGAAGATTAGAAACACTAGAATGACAACTCATTTACCTGTGAAGGCATGATTTTTCTCCAATCATACTAAAACTTTTCTTTTGTTGTAGCATTTTGATATCAAATGGCTTAATATGAAACTTCTCCAAATCATACCATTTCATATGAAAATTGGAGAAAAATAAAAGGAATTTAGAAGGGTATTTATTTGGCAATGGTAGGAATTAATTTAGAAGGCTAGTACTGCTAGAGTGGTAATTCTAATGCTAGAGTGGTAATTCTGATTCAATTTCAACATTCATTTCATTTGGTGCTGAGAAAGACCCTGAACTCCTTGACATACTTTGGTACTCAGTGCTCAACAAACACAAGCCATGCTTGCCACCAAGTAACTCTGCTTTTTTCTTATTCTGAGAACTGTCACAGTCATCTTTACATTGTTCAAGTAGCATATCTGTATCAATAGAAATAGACTTGAAGTCATGCCCACATCCTATCAAAGAAACATGTTCCTCTCCTTCTTGTTTATGCCAGATGGAGTTGTTTACATCATCTGGGGTCTCTATTTGGTCTTTAAAATGATTGTATTAAAATTTTTTTTTGTAGGCCCGATACACATGGGATCCCGCCATTCAGGTTCAGGTGGAGGATGCTTGGGAAGCTTACAATAAAAAGCTTTTCAAGGATATCCTCCATCGTGCGCGGGATGAGGCGCGTGCAAATGTAGGCGATAATCGGGATACGCTTATGGATGGGCTGAAGGGAAATGGGCCCAACTAGATAACGAGCCACGTATTGGATCGACTATGCGACATCTGGGCATCCGAGGAGTGGTAGGGTGCCTCCCGAACGGTGCACCTGAACTGGATGATGCTAGTTCAGGGATCTGTGGCCCGACATACCGGTGGGTCCATCCCATTTACTAGTCACGAGCGTCGCATGGTAAGTAATTTAATAATAGTTTTTATTATTTATTATAGATAAACTAATTATTTTATTTTATTTCAGGGGACGCTCATTTCGGCTAATCCTTTGAAGGTCTTCGAGGAGACACATAAATATAGACATGGTCCTCGCTGGGGTGAATTCATCAGCGGGAGGCCGGAGACGATCCTGGTAAGTTAATATTTAATAAAGTTTATATTTTAAAAAAATTATATTAGTTCAATTATGTATAAATAATTTAATTAATCAATCTTTAAAGACCACGTATACTGAGCTGGTGACGCAGCGGGGAGGTGATCCTATGCATCATCGATCAGCTTGATGTTGACGCATGGATGTAGGTGATAGAAGTTGACCACGGTTGTGTATATGGCATTGGCACAATGGCCCACGCACGGACGTTGTTGCAGCCACATGGTGCGGGGTCGTCTACCTTCACCACTTCCACCGCTGGTCCATCAACATCACATGCGGGTTAGGATCGATTTGTAGCCTTAGAGGCTTCGCACGCAGAATTACAGGCTTCTCATGCACGCCTGATCAGTGAGGTGGCCACTATGAGGGAATACATGGCACGTATTGCTTCTTCCATGACAGGTGCTCCGGCCCCTCCGCCTCCCTCGTCATTCGACCCGACGCCAGCTGATGCCCTCCCGACGCAACCCCTCTCCTCGCCGCATCCCTCGCCGCATCCCTCGCCGCCACATGATGATTGATGTACTTTATTTTCTATTTTGATGTAAACATATTTTGATACGATGTAAATATTACATTTTGATATAAATATGTATAAACATTATAATTTGATGTACGTCTTGAATATTCCCTCGTTGTGGCACCATTTTGATATAATTTTATATCTTGTATATTCTCTCGTTATGGCATTGCATTTTGATATAATTTATGTTAAATATTGTAAACAAGCATTTTTTTAACAAAAATATTATTATAAATTATTTTTAAAAAAAATCATACGCATTTGCGACGGCTGTGCGATCGCTAGCCGTCGCAAAAGGTATATCGAACTAGTCGCCAAAAGCGATCGCAATTGTAACTGCGACCGTTATGCGACGACAAACGCGATCGCAGAACCTCACCGATATAATATTTGCGACGGGTATAGCAGTCGCAATGTCGTCGCCGATATAATATTTGCGACAGTCAAAGAAGGTCGCAGATGTCACACGACCACATTCTGCAACCGCTGCATACCGTCGTAGATTGGTCGTAGAATATTCTCATTTGCGACCGCTGCTTCTGCCATCGTACATTTTCGGTGACAAGATCTTTTGCTACCGCCCTTTGCGACCGCATCCTGCCGTCGCAGAAGGTCTTTAGCGACCGTTTTGCGATGGTAAGGTCCGTCGCATATATCCCATTTTTTAGTAGTGAGTGTAGGCCATTTCACCCAACAATTGGTATCATAGCGGGTCGTAGTTTGAGATTTCACCATCTCATCTACATCTAGTTTCGATCCGAAAATGGCACTAGATCGAGTTGGTAACGTCTTCACCTCCTAGGTTCGATGAGTCTAACTTTGGTCTTTGGAAGAGTAGGATGTATACTTTCCTAAAGACTCTAGGTTTAGGTGTATTTGACATGGTAAAGACAAAATATATTGAACCTAAGGAAAATATGGATGCATGGACCCAAGAACAAATTAATATGTTTGAATTAAATGCTAAGGCAACAAATTGCATATATTGTTCTTTGGAAAATAATATATTTGAAAAGATCATGCATTGTACTTCCGCATTCGATATTTGGGCTTGCTTAAATGTCTTATATGATTATGCTAAAATCGAGGAGTTAGAAACTTTTAATGAAGGTAGTGATGACAATGGTCATCCTTCCAATACTAATATGGTTTTTGAAGCCCAAAGTGTCTCTAGTCATAGGAGCACTAAAAATCGGAAAAGGAAGGTGATTTGCCATGTGTGCAAAGAAAAAGGGCATGTGAAGAAAAATTGCCCTTCCATGAAGAACAAGGCAAAGAAGAGGTCAAACGCTTCCACATCATCATCTTATTCAAATGAAGCATCCTCTTGACTATGAAGTCACTTCAAAAGTTTGCCTCATGGATGCTGATGATGAGGTACACTCTTCTTCTTCTAGTCATGATAACAAAAATGGTACATATTTTTATTGTGGTACATATGGGCATGTCATTTATGATTGCGCATTTAAGATGAACCCAAGTGGTGTTAAGGCACTTTGGGTAGCTAAGCCCTCTAACCCCCAAGGATCCAAAGTTATTTGAGTACCAAAGATTTCATGTTCTCTTGCAGGAGGAGCAACCACACAAGGATGAGTTGATGATGGTTGATGGGAGTTGCATGAGGACTTAGAACTTCACCAAATCCAAGTTGCAACTTCACATCTTTTGGATGCCTTCGGTATGAAGAATCGACATCTAGTCTGAAAATTGGAGTTTATGATACATGAATGATTTTGGTTAATTCTTACCACTCTCGATTTGTTTTATGTAATGATTTTTTATTTTTGATTTTCGGTCTCATCGGAGACCTATGTGGCCTATAACGGGCCTAAGCGACCTTGCGGTTCTAAATCGTATGCTCATTGTGGCCTTTCGATTTTCAACCAATAGGAAGAGTTGGAGATCATGTTTTCATATTTATTATTTTTGTGATCTCTTAAAATTTATTTTGGTATCACTTGATTTCATTTAAAACAAATTTCAAACTATCTAGTGAAGATGCATTTTGAAAATGATATTTGAATCTCTCTTTGCTATTTGGTTTGGTTAGCTTGCTAGTAGCCTTAATTTCATTATCTACTAATGAAGTCTACTTTCAAGTTGAAAATGTTAATAGAAGGCTATGCTATCTAAAAGAAAATGGAAAAGGAAATAAAAAGTTTGGTAAAATTTTCAAGAATGAGGTATGAGTTTGATTTTGCAAAAATCTTAGTATAATATTTGAATACCTGTGCTTAAATTATTTCTCTATGCTCATGATTGATTATGCATGATAAATATTTGAATTTTCATGAGTAGGAAAATTTTTGATAACTTAGCTCATTTCATGATATCATGATATTTATGCAATCGGACTAGGTTGAAATTTTTTTTAAAAGACTTCATTTTAAGTTTAAAATTGGATGAACATGTTTAGGTCTGTTAATGATTAGTTGTCATGTGATTAAGATTGAAAATTCATGAGAAAATGAACAATGTGATAACTAGATCACTTTAGGGGACTTAAACTTGAAAAGTTTGACCCAAGTCAACTAATCGACTTGGACACTTCATTTTACGTCCAAACTCCATAAACATGTTTAGAAATAAGTATGACATATTTTCATGCACTTAGAATGATAAATTCATATAGATATGGATAAAATGACATAGAGGTCATTTCATGATAATCTCTTTTGAACCAAGTTGCCCCAAGTTAACAAATTGACTTAGAGGTCTCATTTTCAATTCATATTTGAGAAACATGTTTAGATTTACTCATGTTAGGTGTCCATAGGTTTAAGTTTAAAAAATCATGAGTAAATGATAAGATTGAAACTTAGCAAGTTTCATGATAACTAGCTTAGTTTTGAATGAAACCATGCTAGGTTGATATCTTGACTTAATGACATAATTTTCATCTCAAACTTGACATACACTCTTTACATGATCATTTTATATTGTCATAAAAGTTTGAATGAAAACTGAGCATGTTTTGAGAAATGACTGAAAATTACAAAAATACCATTGAAATTTCAGCATTTCTAGTTATTTCTACAGAAATATAGAAAAATCTTTTTTAGCTGATTCTCAAAACTGCACATTCACTGAGAAATCTAGTTTATTCAGTAAAAAATTTAGAAATTTTCATCAAGAATCGGAGTTATAATGGAATTTCGAAGTTGGACTTCAAAAATGCAAAGTATCATCCTCTTCAAATATCAATCGTTCCGATACTTTGATTTTTCTTCAAAAACTTTAAATGAAAACTCATGTATACTATTTTGATTCCATTTCTAATATCATTCACACCATTGCTTGAGTAAAATCATCTCTAGGAATAATTTTGATATGTTGAATGATAGCTAGAAATATCAATTTTTTTATTGAAATCAATATAGAATGAAAAATAAACTTAGATAATTTATTTTGAGCTCAAACTTGACACACGCATCTTAAATGATCATTTAGCGATGTTTGGAAAGTTAAAAGCAAAATTGACAAATTTTCAAAAATATTTGAAATTTACAAAAATGCCCCTGGACTTTCAGGAATTTTATGAATTTATAAGAAACTGATTCTTGAACCTGTAGATTTATTGGAAAATCTAGTTTGTCAAGTTAAAGTTTCAAAAATTTCCATCTAGAATATGATTTTATATGAATATATAAAATTAAAAGTTTGATTTTTGAAAACTTGAAATATACTTTGACCTAAGTCAACAAAGTGACTTAGAAACCTCATTTTCAGCCCAAACTTGATTCATATACTTGGATTCACTCATGTTTGATATCTAGATGCCTTAGTTAGAGAAAATATGAGTAAATAGCAAAATATGATACTTAGCCATTTTCATATTTTCATGCTTATTTCGAATAAAACTGTTGTAAGTTGAAATTTTGATCAAATGACATTAGTTTCACCTCAAACTTGATATACATGCTAATGACCATATCTTGGTATTTTGAAAGTTTGAATAAAATCTAAAAATGTCATGAAAAAGATATGATATTCACGAAAATATCCATACTTGAGTACATACATGATTCATAGTTTGGATTTCGATTATCATTTCACGATATCATGTATGACTTAATTAGTCTCTTATTCGATGTTTGGCTTTCATCCCTTGAGTTGAGACTTTCGCGATTTTGAAAAATCTTTTAGAGCTTCAACTTTGAATTTTGATTGAATTTTCTTGTCCTTTTTTATTGATGTCAAAAGGGGGAGAAAAATATAGGTAAAGGGGAAGAAAATATAGGAAAACCATGCATATAGATAGAGGGGGTTTATTTTCATAGATATGCAAGTTGATAGGGGGAGAAATCCCATGTTTGATATCCTTTATGCTTAATTGTAGATATTTTCTTAAGGATGTTTGTCATCATCAAAAAGGGGGAGATTGTTGGCCTAAGGTTTTCTACCTTGGTCTTAATTTTGGTTTTGATGATAACAAACATGGAACTACTGTTTCATTGAGAAATCCTTCAGGTTCTATATCGGTGAGCGCACGACGTCCCCGATCTAAAAAATTGAAGAAATCAGAGAAATCGGCTCGAGATTCTTTGAGAAGTTAGAGTTTAGGTTTAGGGTGTCTAGTTTATGATGTAATCCTCTTTATGATGCAAAGAACCCAAAAACCATACCCGAACCCCAAAACATGAAAACTCGAAAACCGCCCAGAAACTCACTTGGAGGGCTATATGTCCTAGACACTATCTTGACATAAAAAATGGAGGTAATTGTTCCTTGGGTAGAATCTAGATAATGAGGTATTTTTAAGGATTTTTTTGGAAGCCTTTAGACTACCCATTCTTGACTCGAAAGTTTAGAAAATTTTCGTTTTCCGAAAATTTGTACTAGACCCCAAAAACTAGATTTTGATTCTTAAAGATTTTGATTTTTTAGATACTTTTATTGAATCCAAATGGGGGGTAATCCTTATATAACATTTATGTTTTAAAGTTATTAACTTAAAGTTAGTAAATGTTATATAAGTAAACTTAGCGAAGACGGAACCAAAACGAGCAGAAAAACTCAGCCAAACCAAGCAGTGTAGTGCAGTCTGCCTAGTTTCGATCGACCAGTTGATCGACCGAATGCTGCCAAAAACTAGCAGTAGGCAATTCGATCGACCGGTCGGTCGATCGAAGTGTGCCAAAAAATGGCAGCTTGCTTTCGGTCGATTGACCGATCAATCGACCGGGCGTCGCCAATGAGCAAAAATGCGCCTGTTGATGAGCCGTTTCTTATGGGGGCCCATCCTAGTCTTTCTTCTAGCCTATCATTGATGCTTCTAAGCCTCAAAGAGTCATTCCTTGCATCTCTACAAGAATCCATGAGCCATCTTTGCAAAGAACCCTAGCTTTGAGCCTAAGAACCTTAAGATTGATTTTGAGCTTGCCTTGATTCATCTTCAAGTCATCAAGAGGAGCTAGGACATTGTGTTTGAGAGCTAAGTTTACATTATTTATTATTTGTTCTCATTATTGTTGTATTTTGGTGTTTATTTCATTGTATTTTCATTTGTGTAAACCTAGAGTGCTAGGTTGATTGAGTTGGTGGTTGCCTTTGTGTTTGAGGCTTAATTCCACCGGTATAAACTTAGTTTACCATGATTAGTTGAGTTGTCCTTAGGTTGAGGTGGAAGAGTGCTCTCGGTAGAAAGACGGGATACTTTCGGGTGTGGAAGTGCCTTCGGTTTGAGAGCGGAGAGTTTCCGGTGAAAAGTCCTCATTGTAAGGAAACTAATTAATCTAGCCAAACTAGTTTGGAAATTCTAAGCGGGGTGCTTAGGTAGTAGAGTAGGCATTGGGGCCGAACCACTATAAATCATTGTGTTAGCATTGTGTACTTTGCGTATCCTATTGCTTATTGCTTATATCTTGTTTTCGTATTTAGTCGTTCAATCGTAAATTGTCTAAGTAGTTTAAGAAAAGTTTAAAATTAAAATTAGGCAAATAGATTTAGTAAATATACTATTCACCCCCCTCTAGTGTAGGCTATTTCACCCAACACAGATGTCTTCTTCTTCAGATCTTCTCAGCCTCAAGTTGGCCGAGAGAAGAGAAGGACCCCTCTTTGCCTCAGACAAGACTAGTAAACAAATCATGCCACCCCCCCTCCCCTTTCATTATGGCACTCCATATTCTGCATTAGACTTTGGCTTCCCATATATTTAATTACCCATTTTGTTATCATGGAAGAGGTCTATCAATAAAGCTTCTTGCATTGATTCCCTATAGTTTTGTGCTTGCTGATTTCTTGTCTGCATGCTAGTTTTCGGTTGAGCTTAATTTCTTGAATAAAATTTGTTGCTTATAATTTCTTCATGAGTAGATCTTGAAGTTAATATATATGATCCAATTTATGCATTTAGTTTTATTTTGCAATTTTCCGTTTATGCTTGCTACCTCAATTTGTTCCATGCACTTGTATATTATGATGACCAGCTTGATCTAACTTTCTCCAAAACCATTTACATGTTTGAAATGATTTCCCCCTTTTCTCTGCCTTTCACCCTTCTCATGTCTGGTTAATGTACTATGTCTAATAGAAATCAATGTCATAGTATGAGGCCATGATCACACCAACATCATACATCTTGTCCCTCGATTGCTGGGTGATCAGTGATCACCTAAAGACAAAGACTTTTCCTAAAGTGTTGTCCATTATGGTTTATTGGACATACATACATTTCATTGAGTAGGTAGAAGATTATCTTCAAATTATATTCCTTGAAATTGTCTAATCCTATGATTCATTATAAGGACATTTTAGATGTCGTTTTTCAATGATGCTTTATTATTAGAATGAATTTTCCTCCATTATATTAGAGTTCTATCAATTTTTAGTTTATCACAATTATTTAAGTACTCAATCCTATTATGTAAGAACTTTTTTGGTAACCTTGCTCCCTTCACAGTGACATTTTTGCAAAACTTATGAAAGTTTCTTCTATTTTATGAAATAGGATGTTGGTTGCGATTCTTGACTTTTGAACTAGCATCGCTCTCTGGCACACTGTTAACTTTTTTTATTATTCTTCTTTATGTTAGTTTTAATTAATTTTGTTAAATTTATGCAGGGTTGGAAGAGAAACACTTGCAAGCTTTGAATCTGCAAGGTATACATTTTCCTATCTGAAAGCTTAATTTTACTTGGTTCAGAATTCATGTTGGCAACTCAATTTCCTAGTATTTCACCATTCTTCTAACGTTCTTTATTTTCTTTCATGTTAGTTATTTATGTCTCTACCAGTTTTATAAAGTTTAGAAAAAAATTAAATAGTACAGATAGATAAGCATCTATTGTGAGAAAAATTCATTACTCTACACAAGTTAATGCTGTTAAGGGATTACAATGCCTATGTAGGTTGCTAGATCATGTGTATTCTCATTGTCCCTTTAAATGTCTCACACCTTGGTTTCGAGAGGATACGTGGCACATCTAGCTTTGGTGGTTGGTGTGATTTAAATAGTTACGGGATAGTGATTGCTGGAATGCCACTGTGGAAAGTTGAGGTAGAATGATTTCTAGAGGAATAATATTTGGCTGCAGTACGTAGATTGCCAGATATTGATGTGGATTAATCTGTCATGGAAATTTTAACTTCAAATAATCATGATATCTGATTTAAGTGGAGTCATTTGACCTCAAATATTCTATGAGTTCTTTGATAAGTCGTATTCAGAGTTTATTTTATTTCTGGAGTTCACTGTTAAGTCAAATTCCATCCGTCTGCATGAACTTATAAATTGTTTTTTTGTTTGAAGAACCTTTTGTAAGTTAATAAAACTTGTAAAATCGGTTTATCCTTAACATATTACCTTTGGGAAATTTTAGACTGTTTCTATGGGTAGCTCAGAAAGTTTCTTATGTTTAGTTGTGATCCTGTTATTCTATTTTGGTATTGAAGTAACATGTCATAGATGGTGATAATGGCACTATTTTTATCGTCTAGGTAGAAAATGAATGTGTGAGTTCAGAGTGATTTATGTTCAGAGGTCTTCTTCGGTTATGGACACCACACAGGGTTGTCTTCCTCTCCAAGTAGTGGAGACCTTCACCGGTACTAGAATTCTTGTTGAGAAATTTATTAGAGGTTGAGAAATTTACTTGAGAATAAGAAAAATATTCTCCTTATTGTGTTTGAGAATGAGAAATTCTAATCTGAATTAGTATTAATATTGTTGTTCATTAATATTTATATGTAATTTATATATTGAATGAATAGTGTTCAATATATTGAAATTAATATTGTAGTTTTGTTTTAGTATTCAATAGTATTAGTGTATAATTTTATGTTGGTGAGCTTGAAATTGAAAAAATAATATTATGATTCACGAGTTGATAAAGTGACACGAACTTATCGACCGTTGGATCATAATTTTTTAACAATACCTTAGATCCATTCGGAGATCATATCGTTGTCTATAAGAAGTACAAAACATATAGATTCTTTACGATTTCTAAATTATCCTTGATCGGACAGTTTGGGATCAAAATTATTTTACTTGCAGTTAAATATTTTTTTTAACATTCATTTCAGTTTGAAATTCTAGCAGATATCTCTTGCTCTCCAAGTATGCGCTCAGATTTATTGCATACTTGGAGAACGGTAGGGAAATACTGCCGGAATTTCGATTGAAATTGAATGTTAAAAAGAATATTTAAATGCAAGTATAATAATTTGATTCTCGAATGGAATAGGATCACCCCACCTATGAAGATTTCTAAAGAATGATTATTGTGATATATCACGTACAGAATCATGACGGAAGATCGTAGTTGGATGTACCGTCGGATGTACCGTGGAGGTTTACTTGAAGAATTCAATAGCGGTGTTCAGGAATTTTTGAACTTCGCATATTCAATTCTGTAATTTATCAGTGTTGACAAAATCAGATGTCCATGTCGTCGGTGTGTCAACTTGTTTTTCCTAGACTGACAGGCATTGACATTGCACCTATACAGAAATGGTTTCATGAATCGTTACTATCGATGGATTTCACACGGGGAGTCATTCATACGTATGTCATCGTATGAATTAAGGGGCCAGTCGTCTAATATTGGATCTTCGTCCGCAACTCAAACAACATCCGTTGAGCAGCCGTATCGAAATATGGTCTTGGATGCTCTGGGTGGTCGTGAATTCCAAAGATTGCCAATGCCTCACACAGAATTAGGAGGTCAGTCATCAAGTACTGAAGTGACAATGGATATAGAGTGTGAGCCACAAGTAGAATCGAAAATTCAAATGGAGTTACCAAATCCTGAAGCAACACAGTTTTATGATTTACTAAAAGCTGCAGATGAACCATTGTATGAAGGTTATGATGAATATTCAAAGTTGTCAATAATGACTCAAATGTTAAACATTAAGTTTGACTGCAATGTAATTGAGATAGCATCACTACAACATTTTAGACCTACAGGAACGGTTGAAAACCGTTCCCAAAAGACAAAAAATCATTCCCAAAAGACAAAAAATCGTTCCCATAGACCTACGGGAACGGTTTCCTATGTGTACTCAAATCAACCGTTCTGTTAGGTTATAGGAATGATTTTTGTCCCTATGGCCACGCTGCCAAAAAAATCGTTCCCATAGGTCCAGCCTATGGGAACGGTTGTTAAAGTGTTCCTGTACCATGCCTATAGTAACGACTGAAAAATTATTCCTGTAAATATCTTATAGGAACGGTCGAAAAACCGTTCCTATAGGTTGGGACTATAGGAACGGTTTTTCAACTGTTCTTATATGTAAACATTATAGGAACGGTTGAAGAATCGTTCCTATAGTCCCAGCCTATAGGAACAGTTCACAACCGTTCCTATAGGTAAAACCGATAGGAACGATTTAGAACTGTTCGTATAGGATGAAATATAGGAACGATTTTTAACCGTTCCTAAAAGTCATACATATAGGCACAGTTGAGAACCGTTCCTATAGGCCGAAACTATAGGAACGGTACAGTAACCGTTCCTATAGGTGAGAGGAACCGTTCCTATAATTCTTACACAGTTCATATTTGTTCCTAAACCTGTAAACGATACAATTTTCACAGACAACCATACAATTTCACAAACGTAGATTCGAAAACATAAATTTCATTTAAACGTAGAATATATTTAATTGTTGACAAAATAACAAATTCACAATTATAGTATTCTCATTCCACAATTTCACAATTAAGTCTAACTAAAGTTCACAAACATGTGAAATTGTTCTATCAAGCCTAGCATTCCCATTAGCCAAGTCCTCTTGATCATCTCCTCCGTGAAATTCATCTTTCTTCTCTCAATTCATCATTTTTCTACAAAAATCAGTTAATAATTAAAAATTTTCAAAAGACTTCATAATCATATATTAAACAAAAATTACCTGATTTTGAGGATGATGCGTGGAAGTGGAAGAACCAAAGATTCTATTGGCATCCCTTGGAGCAATTGGTGGTGCCAACAGAGCTGTTATAGCCTCTATGTCCAAATCTGGGTTCGCCTGCGAAATAAATGTCTTCAAAAGAGATTGCATTCCTTGCATTTGGTGTTGCATATGGTTCTGTCTCTCTTCCATTTTTGTATGTCTTTCTTCCATTGTTGCATGTTGCTCCTTCAAAGACTTCACCTCTTGATCATGTTTTTCCTGCATTGCTGTCATTTCTTCATTTTTTTTAAGATTGTGGGTGTAATTGTTCCTCCATAACAATGCACCCTTCCTGACTTCTCTTTCCCAAACATAGATTGAAAGGCCTCAGCAGAAGGTTTCCCATCATGCTCAACCATGGTTTTAAGCTTTTTCTAAATGTACATTTAATAATGTTATTGATAATAATAAATAATTAAGTAAAACAATAGCTAGAAGAAAAACTCACAATTGCCTCTTCAGTTTCATCATCTAAGGCTTTTCCATCCTTAGTCTGAGTTTCAACAAACATCTCAACTTGACTGAGTTCTTCATTCTTTTGAGCATGCTTTATATAAATCACAAGAATGAGTTAAAACATAATATCGACATTACTATTCAGAATATGAATATGTTTATGCAAAAAAATATTACCAATTTTTCTTTTATTACAGAAAATCTTTTATTGCCCATCCGATGCCTCCATTTTTGCTGTGATCTGTTCAATCTATTTTGTTGGCATATATCCTACATCAATAACAAAGAAACTAAATATATGCAACCAGAAAAAATTTACAAGTATATATCAGTGCATAACCATATTGGATAGCATGGAGCATATATCCTACACCAATGCGTGCATCAAAAATGTGTTGGATAGCATGAAGAATCCTTCAAAGATAAAGCACGCTGAATAACGAAGTCGGAAACCAAGCGCAAAATGAGAAATCCAAAGATAAAAGTTTCCGGCTCTGATTCGGTTGATTATATGGTCGACTGAATGGTGTGATGCATTGGTAGCAGCCAATTCGGTCGACTGGTCGATCGACCGAATGTCGCAGAAAAATGGCAGTAGCCATCGGTCGACCGGATGGCATAGCGCGAGTTGGGCATCACCGAGTCGGTCGACCGGATTCGAGATGGTCGAATCCCGTGACAATCGGTCGACCCGTCGGTCGATCGATTGGCGTGTAATAGCTGGCTTCGGTCGACCGATTGGTCGACTGGATTGGAAGTAGACATTTTTCAGTCAACCGGTCGACCCGTCAGTTGACCGATCAAGGGAAAAATCTTATAGGAAGCCAACTTCTACTTGTTTTTCATTTGCTTCCACCGTTAAGTAATCTAGAAAAGTGACAAGAAAAAACTTCACACTGATATTAGTATCCTGATATCAGTGTCAGGATACTGATATCCTGATATCAGTCTCAGGAGATATTAGTATTACTGATATCCTGATATCAGTATCAGGATATTGTATCAGGATACTAATATCCTGATACTGATATCTTGCATGCTTCTTTTTAATGTCAAATTAGTACCTTTGGCCACACATATGGTGCCTTTTGTCTCCTTCTATATAATTCCAAATGGAAGAAGATGGGATAAAGGTATCAGTCAACACAATTAGAGAGTAGAGACTATAAGTAATGGACATAAAGCTTATTCTTTAACAACTATTAGTTTAAATAAAAGAAACCTAGCTAGCTACTTACTTAGATGGGTTCATAGCTCCAATAATCAATCATTTGCTTGAAGTGTTCGAGAGGAATGTTTGTAGGATGATTTTTTATCCTCTCGTTGTTTGTTGCGTAATTATCAAAATGTGTTTCCTCCAAGCTTCTTGATTTTTGATTTGTGTTTCCTCCAAGCTTCATCCATAATTTTGAACACAACCACTTTTCCTATTTCCGGAAGGATGATTTTTTTTTACAAAATGAAGCAAAACAAGCATTAATATAGACATGCAAATGTAAATGAACAATATAAAAAAATCATACATTGATATATTTCCATATGTCATCCTTGTTTGTACAGCCTTCCAATTGGTGTAAATCAAGGGACACCAATCTGAATTTCATGCCACAGTTCCTAAAAATTGGCTCAAGTCTGAAACAACTTTCTCATTGGGCCCAACTAGTTGTGCTTCACTATTGAAAATTATTTCTTGTCACTCCTCTAGCGATCTTCTATGAATTTTGTAGCACATTGTCTTCTCTCTTGCTTTCTTTTTTGGTGTTCCTAATTGACATAACAATAATGATTTAAACATAAGCTAATTATAGAATTAGATATAATGACATAATATACCTTCAGACGTATCGTGTTCCGGCTCATCGGGTATATTATGCTCTTCCTCAACATTTGCTTCCTCTACCAGCTCAGCAAGTATATTGTGTTCTTCCTCAACTTGGTCCATGTCTCTACATTCCTCTTCTAGTTAATCTTCTTCTAGCACTTGCATACCCATCTTCTCACGATATGCAACCACTGACATTGATGGACGCAAAGGTGCAGTCTTTGTCTTCGTTGTTGCATACTCATCTCCTTGCTCATAGTTAACTTCTCTTTATTGATCTTGAATGGTTGACATTTTTTGCTTTGGTCCTTGGGTAGATCTTTGATATTGAATGATTGGTCTTTGTTGTTGCACTTGAGAAGATCTTGTATTGGAATTGGAAGGAACTTGCTTTTGAGTAGAGGATATGGGTTTATTGATGGCTGCATTAATTGGTTTTTTCCCTCTATCTTGCACATTGGAAATGACCCGTCTTATAGTAGAAACACTAGGTTGAGTGGGGACTGCATCCTTTGGCTTTTCATATGGTGTTTTTCCTCTCTCTTGCACATTGATATTCTTCTTATTGGCCTCTGAAGCATGTCTTTTCAACACTGTATGTTTGTTTCTAGCTGGCTGACTCTTTGAATTTAACTTCTTATTATGTTCAATCTTTTCACATTTAATTTTGTAATGTTTGGCTAACTCTTTGCTTGACTTTGCTTGTAGTGGAAAGTCCATATCACTTCCTTGTATCATCTCACTGCATAAATCATAGAAAACTTTTTAATTTTCAGTTATATAAATCATAAATATATAGCATGTTCTATGGCAATTCCATGGTTGGTAGTAGGATAATTTTATTCTTTAGGATAAATGAAAGAGTAAAGAAAGCAACAAAGATATCTATGGCATGACAAAAATAATAAACAACAAAGATATCTATCAGTATCAGTAATAAAGGATACTGATATGAGTATTCTGATATTAGGATACATCAATATCAGTTTCCTGATATCTATCAAGATACTGATATGAGTATCCTGATATCTATCAGGATACTTCATTAATATTAGGCTGTTGATATATTAGTATTAAGATCAAGGTGTGGCTGCAGAAAGGTTAATTTATGAGCGGCATGAATATCTAAGTAGGCTTCAAAGAAATACATGAAGATCATAAAACATGCACAAATGTGGAACACCAATCAATCATCATATAACATAAATTTAGCTAATGCATGAACAACCAAAAAGATAACCATCAAGGCATTGGAATCCTTATCAGCCACATTTATTAAAGGATAAATAGAGAATTGAAGTATCACCATCGCATAGGAATCCTTCAAATCCATCATGCTAGACAGATACATGAATATCAATCAAAGTAGTCCCAGAGTGTGTCATCAAAGTCGGACTCTTCTTCAGACTTAATTTCATTTAAAACAACTGAATAATTTTCAACAATGGTGGGCTCTATGTCGTCCCGTGCCCATTCAACATCAATTTCATCATCAGGCAAAGACAAATTAGTTGCTGGTTCAGATGACTCAATATTATATATTTCTTTGGCACAATATGATTGGTCATTCACATTAGAAATCTCTCTATGAAGAGTTTTCATAACGTAATACCTATTGTCATTAGAGGGATCGCGAACATAGAAGCACTGTTGGACTTGAGAAACGAGCACAAATGGATCATCCATATAACATTTTTTATCGAAGTGAACACAAGTCAACCCATACTTTTCTGATTCTACTTCAAACCAATCACATCTAAACAAGACAAACTTGAAATTACCATAATAGTCTAGCTCAATTATTTCATTAATTGCACCACAATAAGTAACTGCATTCGTCGTCGGATTTTGATCCTTACTACTAGCAAAGCTTTGAGTGATTGACACCAAAGTGACACCGCTGTTTTGTGTCCTGCGACTTGCATCACGCTTCCTAGTATGAAATTTACATCCATTGATGACATAATCCGAAAACCTTCTTGTAACTTTATTTGGGCCTCTACACAACTCCTTTAGTCGATCAGGGACATCCTCCTCCATTGCACGATTTTTAAACCAATCAATGAAATCATGGCTTTGACTTTTTTGTTTGGTCCACTTTCTTCCTCTCTTTCGATTTATGATATTTTCATGTTCACTACAAAAAAATTATTTTGTTACAACAATTATTCAAATGAGTTTATAAACAAATTTTTAAGGGCAAAGAATAGTTATTTACCTAATGTAAGGCTGAACTTCATCACAATTGAACAAGATATATCGGTGAGCTTGGTTCTTTTCATTGTTGTCCATCGAAAATAAATTACCTTTTTTCTTTTCATTGTTGTCCATCATATCGGTGACAGCTCAGCATCAAAAGACTCACATGTGTCAGCATTTCTTGTCACTCTATTCCACAATGTCTCCACATTAGAGTTCATATAATTTGAGCAAAATGTCAAGCATTCCTCAACTAAGTAACCCTCAGCTATTGAACCTTCATGACGAGCTTTATTGCGCACGTAAGCCTTTAGCTTTCCCAAGTCTCTTTCTGGTGAATACATCCAACGAGAATGAACAGGGCCACCCAATCTTATCTCATTTGGTAGATGAATGGGAAAATGAAGCATTACATAAAAAAATGATGGAGGAAAAATCCTCATTAATTGGCAAAGTGTTTCAGCAATCTCAAATTCCAAGGTCTCTAAATCATTCACATCAATAACTCTTTGACATATGGAATGAAAAAAAGAACATAGACGTATCAGAGGATAGGCCACTTGGTGAGGAAGTGTGTTAATCATTGCTACTGGGAGCAAGTAGTGTAGCATGAAATGAGCATCATGACTCTTGTACCCTGAGACTTTCAAGCCATCTTGGTGAACACATCTTGAAATATTTGCTGCACAACCATCGGGTAATTTTGCTTCCTTGAGAACGCTACAGAAAATAGACTTCTCATTTTTGTTCATGTTAAAGCATGCTTTTGCATACTTTACTTTCTTGCCTTGATCCACGGGTTTCAGATGAAGTTTCTTTCTAATTCTCAACTCTTGCAAATCTAAACGGGCATTAACATGATCTTTTGTCTTCCCCGTTATGTCCAACAAAGTCCCTATCACATTGTCAAATATGTTCTTTTCAATATGCATGACATCAAGATTATGTCGTAGTTTATTATGATTCGAATATGACAATTCAAAAAAAATGGACCTCTTCTTCCATGGACCACCAATGCTTTTCTTTTGCATCTTCCCAAATGAATTGACAAAGTCTTGCAACAAGTCCAAGATCTCTGTCCCTTCTAACAAATTAGGAGCATGCCTATATTCTTCTTTTCCATTGAAATCCCGTGTGTTTCTTCTATAATCATGACTTATCGGCAAAAAAATACGGTGATCCATATAACACATCTTTCTACTATGCTTCAAGTAAGCCGAATTAGTGATATAATTACAAGATGGACATGCTAATTTTCCCTTTGTGCTCCAACCACTCAACATAGCATATCTAAGAAAGTCGCTAATAGTCCATAAAAGGGCTGCTCACAACTTAAATTTTGATTATTTGAAGCATCATATGTGTCTACTCCCAGCTCCCACACAATTTTCAACTCTTCAACCAATGGTTGCAAGTACACATCAATATCAGTCCCATGAGAGTTTGGTCCAGGGATAATTAAAGACAACATAAAATACTCCGACTTCATACATAACCATGGTGGAAGGTTGTATGGCATAAGTATTGCCGGCCATATACTATAAGAAATACTCATGGTCCTATATTGATTGAATCCATCGCTAGTCAACCCAAGTCTTATGTTGCGTGGGTCACTAGCAAAATCAGGATAACGCTCATCGAAGTCCTTCCATGCTCCGCCATCAGCAGGATGCCTTAACTTTCCATCTCTTATTCGCTCTTCCTCATGCCACCTCATTAAATTTGCACTCCTCTCACACATGAACAACCTTTGAAGTCTAGGAATTAACAGAAAGTATCTTAAAACTTTAGCCGCTACTTTGTGGCCTTGGTTGGGATTTTCTAGCTCATTCTCTGCCTGTGAATTCTCAACCCACCGTGAAGCACTGCAAATATGACAAGACTTGTCTTTCTCATGCTCTTTCCAATATAACATACAATTATTGGGACAAGCATCAATCTTTTTATAATCAAGGCCCAAGTCCCTTATCATGGCTCTTGTTTTATTAAAAGATTGGGGGATGTTCAAATCTGGCATAGCTTCTTTTAATAGCTCTAAGAGTGCATTGAATGACACATTACTCCAACCAAAGAGACACTTCATCAAATATAACCGAATGGTGAAGGACAAGGTAGAGAAATTTTTACAACCGGGGTACAATTCCTTGTCTGCCTCCTCTAATAAATTATAAAACTTTTTGGTATCTTCATTAGGACCCTCTGTATCTCCATCTTCTTCTGCAACTTCTCTAAATCTATCATGTAACAATCCATCCATATCATCCATGTCATCCATGCAATTCTCTACATCATCGATGTCATCATCCTCCTCTATGGGCATTGTTAACTCCTCACCATGGTTTACCCAATCAATGTAACCTTTTAGAAATTCATAGTCTATTAAATGTTCGAAGACTACCTCTTTTGTCAACCAACAACCATTACCACATTTCGCACAAGGACATAAAATCTCCCCTCCTTGAAGCCTTCCATTATTATAAGCAAAATCTAGGAAACATTGGACACCATTGATATACTCTGTACTATATCTCGACATTTGAACCCATTCTTTATCCATTGATTTCACTTAACTACATAAATAAAAAATGCAAAGGGTAAGAAACGACAACATCAATTTGATGAGTTATACATGCAACTCTAACATAGTGCAAAATCACTTAGAACATATAGGCATAAATATGATCATTTTTAAAGTAAGTGATCATCTTGAACTCAACATTAATAAAATTTAACGGTAATTATGAGAAAAATATGTAGAACAAAATGCTCATTTCCAAACACATTAACTTAAATAATTAATTGACTTCAAATTTATATATACAATTTTTTTTGTTTGTACTCCATTTGTTGGTTGCCATTCCTATCAATTCAATTTTCCCTCCATTTTACCTCATAGTGAAACCTAACATGTGGCCATACCTGAGCATGGAAGAGCTTCTTCCACCACTAAATCCAAGCAAGATACTTGCTAAGGCTGTCAACAGATCCTTAAATCCAAAGCTACCAATCTGGTCCAAATCTTCTCTGTTAGATGTACACATCTCTTGGGTAAGAAATCAAACCCACCTCCCCCCTTTGGTTTTGTCATCACACAACCAGGCCTCATCTAGGACACAAGAATCCTCACTTGTTTGCAGAGCAAAGATATGAAGATGAAGACAACTGATGCTTGTTTTGGATCATCTACCTCATTCACTGTACATGGAATAATGGTGATCCAAACAAGCAGTGGAAGCTGAAGGTTGCACAAAATACTGTGTGATCATGTATGCATTCTTGTCCCATGATGCTTCCATCAAACAAATGACACCAAACAATTAAATACATACATAGTAAATTTAAAATTTTGATTGATTTTTCATTGTTGTGTTGATTTGAGCTGTGAGATGACAAACGTACATTGTAAACAATTAAATACATACATTGTCTTTTGGTAAATTGAGCTGTGGGATGACAAACGTAGAAACATATGAATGCTAAACCCTTACTACCTAACAAGCTTTTTATCACTTAAATTGATAAATTGAATGCAGCGTCTTTGATAAATTGATAAATTAAAAGTTTTTCATCACTGTGGAATTTTTTACATTCTAAATCATTAAACCCTTACTACCTAACAAGAAATGGTCCTCAAGCAAAGGCATTGGAATAGAAAAGAATCGATTAATTCATATTTTGCCTCCATGTGAAAAGCCAAAATATGGCGGAAGTAAAGTCATTTTGCAGTAATTGAAAAAACAAAATAATCGGTTAATTGAGCTTAATTGAGCATTTGGTGATAGTAGCTAGGTTTGCCTAGAAGTCGGTAGGAGGGATCGAGTAGATAATTAAGGGAGAGGAGAGAGGGAGAGGGGAGGGTTTACCTGTTGACTGGGGAAGACGACTGATTCGAGTGGAGAAGACGGGCGGGAGGGATCGAGCGAAGAAGATGGCAAGTGGGATCGTCGAATGAAGAAGATGACACGATAGGAGGGATCGTCGAGCGGAGAAGACGGCAATAGCGGAGAACACGTCGAGCGGAGATATATGACGGTAGGAGGGATCGATCCGACACAGTATGAGCGAGCGGGAGAGTGTTTAGGGCAGAAGAGATCGAGTGAGAGGGAAAGGAAAATATTTCGGTGTATAGGGTATTTTTGGGAACGGTTGTTAAATATGAGCGGGTTTATATATATTTTTGGCTTATATATAATATAACTTTGGTCGACTGACAGGTTAACCGAATGGTTACTGCCAATTTTTTGCATCAATCGGTCGACCGATGCAGTGAAGCCTAGGCGCACGATCTTCGATTTGCCATTCGGTCGACTAATCGGTCGACCGATGCACCTTCTGCCCAATTTTACCTTTGATCAGTCGACCGATCGATCGACCGAATTGGCTACTGCCAAATTTTGGCTTCGATCGGTCGACCGACCGATCGATCGATGTAGGCTTCCGCGATTTCTTCACCAACTTTGGTCGACCGACAGGTCGACCGAATGGCTTCTGCCAAATTTTGGCTTCGATTGGTCGACCGACGTAGCATTCCGTGATTTCTTCACCCATTTTTTCGCATCTCATAGTATAGACTAAGGGAACGGTTCCTTTATGTTCCCATAGTATATAAGATAAGGGAACAATTACTAAAACTGTTCCCATAGTATATAGGCTAAGGGAATGGTTACTAGAACTGTTCCCATATATTAGCTACGGGAACGGCTTTTTTAGTGATCCTATAGTGTAATGGCTAAGGGAACGGTTCTGGAAACTGTTCCTGTAAGTGATCTGTGGGAACACTTTTCCAACCGTTCCAAAAAGTGGCGTGGCCATAGAGCCAAAATATAGTAGTGCATATAATTGATTTTCCGAGCTGTTTCACAAAGCATTGCCTAAAGATAACAAATTGGAGGACAGTTTCTATAAGACGAAAAAGATGATGAAGAGACTTGGTATAGGGTATTAGAAAATTCATGCATGTCAGAACAACTGCATTCTCTATTATCGTGAATACGCAGACTTGATCCAGTGTCCAACATGTGAACATCTACGGTACAAAGAGAAATCTTCGAGAAGGTAGAAAGATATACCGTTTAAGGTTCTTCGGTATTTCCCGATAATTCCCAGATTGAAGCGATTGTTCATGTCTAAAAAAATAGCCCAACATATGATATGGCATGTAAGAGTCGTGATCCGAATGTTATGAGTCACCCGTCTGACAGTGAAGCATGGAAACATCTTGATCGATGTTATCCATCATTTGCAAGTGATCCTAGAAATGTCAGACTAGGGTTATGTACTGATGGGTTCAATCTATTCGGTCAATCATCCACTTCATTATTCTTCAGAGATATTTGCGCCAATGCCCTCCGTATCAAAGATATGGAAAAGCTAGAAAAAAATATTGTAGAAATTATTTGCAAATTAGAGCAGATATTTCCACCTGGATTTTTAGATTCGATGGAGCATCTACTGGTTCACTTAGCATACGAGGCAAGAGTTGGTGGTCCGGTTTAGTATCGGTTGATGTATTTATTCGAGAGGTATATGCAGAGGTTAAAAAGGAAAATAAAGAATACAGCTGCGGTAGAAGGTTCAATAAGTGAATCTTATATAATTCAGGAGATATCAACTTTATGTTCTTTCTATTTCGAGTCCAATGTGCACACAAGGTTGACTCGTCTTCCCCGAAATGATAATGGGGGAAATGTGAACGCTGTAGGCTTTCTATCAATATTTTGTTTTCCTGGTCGTGGTTTGGGCTCACGTCCACCGAGATATTTAACTGAAGATGAGTACCATCTTGCATAATTATATGTACTGATGAATTGCCCCGAGGTTGATCCTTTCATTCAAAAATTTGACTCGAAGTTCGTACACAAACACCGAATATATCCGAGGAAGAATTACAAGATAAACGTAGCACATAATTTCTAAATTGATTCAAAACTTGGTCGAGTGAACATATAAAAGAAATAGACAATAAATTACTCGAGTTAGCATGTGGACCGTCACGACTAGTCTTATGCTATAACGGATACTTTGTGAATGGATATAAATTTCATACAAAGGAGTACTCAACCACAAAGAAGACAATGAATGCCGGTGTTTCTATCAAAGGCTCCACTTGGATTGATTGTGATTGTGATTTCTACGGACTGCTTGAGGAAGTACTTGAGCTTCAATATGTTGGGTGCAAAAAAATAGTGATATTCAAATGTCACTGGTTTGACACATCATCTCGAGAGAGTCAAATTCATCAAAAGTATAAGCTTGTTGATGTTAATTTTAAATCAAAGTTAGCGTCGAACAAGCCTTTTATTTTGGCATCACAAGCACAACAAGTATATTACGCAAAATATCCAGGCAGACGAAGAGATAGATCAGAATGGCGGCAGTGTGTAAGACTAAGGTACGATTGAGGATTGATCCAATGGCAAAGGATAATGATACTACAAGATTTGTATTAGGTGATTTTTATCAGGAGGATGATCCTCCCATAGTTGAAGTTGTGGGTCAAACACTTGAAGATGAAAATTTAGTCGTTGCACAAGGTTTAGCTGAAGAAAGTATTGATGTTGAACCAGATGATGCAGAAGATGAGAATAGTTGTGAAGATGAAGAGACAAGTGAAGAAGAAAACGACTCAATCGATTATTATTCAGATGATATCGATGATTAATGTGTAATATATATATATATATTTTCATCTTTTTTCTATTAATTTATATTATATATATTATTGGTTGACATCACTAATCAACATTTATATCTGTAGATGTCGCGTGCTCGTTCTAGGGTTCATTGCACAGGTTTATCTCGACCGCCGCCGCCACCGCTGCCCCCGACAGCACCACCACCACCACCACCGGCCGTGGCAGATGCTATACCACTACCACCTGCACCAGACGTGGTAGATGCTGTACCACCACCAGCTTGAGGTCGTAGGCCTTGTGGTCCTAATCGGGGGGGGGGGGGGGGGGGGGGTGATGCACCTTCATCGTCCGACCAGCGTTGGCGGATATTGCTGAATGGTTTAAAGTAAGTAAACTAATTTATTTATTATAATTGTTAATAATTAATTATTACTTATAATCCTGTCGCCCGCACCATGACCGTTATGCTTAAGAGTTTCTTTCATGAACCCGAGACTTCATGGACCAGGGTGTCGGACCATTATCAAAATTTATTATGGAATGAATTTGAGGTACGTAGTTCAAGTTACTTTGATTTAATGAATGTTGATTCAAGTGGTGTATTTGAATCTTTGTTCTTAATTCATGAACTTGTAGCATTTATTTTCTTCCACATTCAATCTGCCAATTTTTTCCATCTCCATACAGTATTTATCTTCAATTCGAAAACTAGTTGTCACCACAAATTGATTTCTATAGATATTATGTTTGCTCAACTCAATTTAGCAAACATCTCTGAAACATAATAAAGTTTATCAATCAATTTTATGTTTCAGTCAACTTGACAACTCAATTTTATGTTTCAGTTTCACCATCTCTTTCTACTAGCAACTTAAATAATCATTCAATTTACTTTCATATATTGAATACTATATGCCTTGAAGCATGTTAACTCATTTGGTGTACTGATTAGTGTGGTACCAATCCCATTGAATACAAGTATTTGTAGTCAGGTACAGATACATTAAGGTTCCTATATCCAACTTTGTGTATTTGGAGGCCACTTTCTAGAGAGCTTAGGTAACAAGCGTAGACAACTTTGAAAACTCAGATGTCTTGATATTTTGATGCCAAATTAAATCATCAAAATTGAGGTTTCAATCCAAGTTTTCTCATAAATTTAAATGTGAGGACCCTTGTGAACAACTAAACTGAAAATAGGTACAGTGCACTTGATTAAGCATGTATTTGTATCATTCCCTAGAGATGTACAATACCATCACAATAATTAAACCAGGTCTGTGAATGCAGATAAGACCAAACAAAACAAAGATGTATTTGTATCATTCATACCTCTATGCATTCCTGCAAATCAGCATCATTTGCTAAGATCACCCACTCTTCCTCATCATCCCTATACTTCAGCTTAAATGCCCCATTAGGTAATTTGAATATCTTTCCTATTTCTTCATGCAATTGGTGGATACCCTCAGATGAAAAGAATTTGAACCTAACAGTGTCACCTTTATAACTAGCCTTCACCATCAGTGTAGAACCACCTTCAGTGACCAAAGTGTTACTTTTTGATATTTTCTTGACAGTACACCACCCTGATGCATTGCCACTAGAAGAGCCTGTCATGCTTGAACAATGGTGGTTGTGTTCTATAATTGTCTCTGATTCAATTTCCACATTCATTTCATTTGGTGCTGAGAAAGACCCTGAACTCCTTGACATACTTTGGTACTCAGTGCTCAACAAACACAAGCCATGCTTGCCACCAAATACTCTGCTTTTTTCTTATTTTGAGAACTGTCACAGTCATCTTTACATTGTTCAAGCAGCATATCTGTATCAATAGAAATAGACTTGAAGTCATGCCCACATCCTATCAAAGAAACATGTTCCTCTCCTTCTTGTTTATGTCAGATGGAGTTATTTACATCAGTGGTCTCTATTTGGCCTTCACCGATTAAGAAACTATGTGGTTCAAGTTGCCATGCAGTCTGTACCATCACAAGCAATTAGGGTTTAGGATCTCTTAGTTGATCTTTTGGTAGGTGAAGTTGGTCTCCTAATCTTTTGGTTTTTTAATGAATGTTGCATAAATGAAACTGCTACGGTTGATTACATGTGAATTCCTTGAATAGGATCCTATCGTTAGCTAAATTTGTCAACTAGTTCATATTTGTAGTTAATCTATCCCATCAAGTCAGCTACTTTCACTAAGATAATAAGTTTGGTTAACTTAATAAGAGATCCAACTTAGTTTAACACAGCAACACAAACTGTCTCATTTATCATTGGAGTTTGATTAGATCATTTAATGTCCCCGGTAAGCTACTCGTAGTTAGTTGATTGGTAGCAGGAGGGCTCAGGAATCATCCAGTTTATGCTGAATGTTCAATCCAACTTGCTTTGGAAGTTGGATTACTTTAATTCAGTGATACTTTAATCCAACTTGCGACCAGGCTATTTTTGCATATAAGATTGTATTACTTTAATTCAGTGATGGCTTTAAATGATTGTATTAATATTTTCTTTTTGTAGGCCCGATACACATGGGATCCCGCCATTCATGCTCAGGTGGATGATGCTTGGGAGGCTTACAATAAGAAGCTTTTCAAGGATATCCTCCACCGTGCGCAGGATGAGGCACGGGCAAATATAGGCGGTAATCGAGATACGCCTATGGATGCGCTGAAGGGAAATGGGCCCAACTGGATAACGAGCCACGTATGGGATCAACTATGCGACATCCCGACGTCCAAGGAGTGGCAGGGTGCCTCCCGAACGGCCCACCGAAACTGTATGACGCTAGTTGAGGGATCCGTGGTCCGACATACCGGTGGGTCCATCCCATTTACTAGTCACGAGCGTCGCATGGTAAGAAATTTAATAATAGTTTTTATTTTTTATTGTAGAAAAACTAATTATATTTATTTTATTGCAGGGGACGCGAGACGAGCAGGGGACACTCACTCCGACTGATCCTTTGATGGTCTTTGAGGAGACACATAGATATAGACATGGTCCTCGCCGGGTGAGTTCATTAGGGGGAGGCTGAAGACAATCCTAATAAGTTAATATTTAATAAAGTTTATATTTTAAAAATATTATATTAGTTCAATTATGTATAATTAATTTAATTAATCAATCTTTAAAGGCCACGTATACTGAGTTGGTGACCCAGCGGGGAGGTGATCCTGCACAGCATCAGCTTGATGTTGACACATGGATGCAGGTGACAAGAGTCGACCACGGTCGTGTATATGGCATTGGCACAACGTCCCACGCACGGACGTTGTTGCAGCCATATGGTGCGGGGTCGTCTTCCTTCACCTCTTCCACCGCTGGTCCATCAACATCACATGCCGGCCAGGATCGATTTGCAGCCTTAGAGGCTTCGCACGCAGAATTACAGGCTTCTCATGCACACCTCATTAGTGAGGTGGCCGCTATGAGGAAGTACATGACACGTATTGCTTCTTCCATGCCAGGTGCTCCGGCCCCTCCGCCTCCCTCGTCATTCGACCCGACGCCAGCTGATGCCCTCCCGATGCAACCCCTCTCCTCGCCACATCTCTCTCCGCCACATGAGTACATGACACGTATTGCTTCTTCCATGCCAGGTGCTCCGGCCCCTCCGCCTCCCTCGTCATTCGACCCGACGCCAGCTGATGCCCTCCCGATGCAACCCCTCTCCTCGCCACATCTCTCTTTGCCACATGATGCACTTCATGATTGATGTACTTTATTTTCTATTTTGATGTAAACATGTTTTGATATGATATATTTTGATATAAATATGTATAAACATTATAATATGATTTCTTGTATATTCCATTGTTGTGGCATTGCATTTTGATATAATTTGATGTCTTGTAAATTCCCTCGTTGTGGCATTGCATTTTGATATAATTTGATATCAAATATTGTAAACAGGAATTTTAAAAAATAATAATAAATTATTATTTTTTTAAAAAATACAATTTTGCGATGGCTGTGCGATCGCTCGCCGTCGCAAAAGGTATATCGAACTAGTCGCCAAAAGCGGTCGCAATTACAATTGCGACGGTAAACGTGGTCGCAGAACCGTCGCTGATATAATATTTGCGACGAGGACGACGGTCGCAATGCCGTCGCCTATTTATCAGTTGTGACGGTCAAAGAAGGTCGCAGATGTTTCGCGACCACATTCTGCGACCACTTTATACCGTCGCATAACCGTCGCAGTATATTTTTGTTTGTGACCGCTGCTTCTGCCGTCGTATATTTTCTGCGACAAGTTCTTTTGCTACCACCCTTTGCGACCATGGCCTACCATTGCAGAAGGTCATTAGCGACCGTTTTGCGATGGTATAGTCCATCGCAGATATCTAGTTTTTTAATAGTGTCTGGAATAGGATGATCGATTGATCTATGGAGATGGAGTGGAAAAAGTCGGATTGGAAAAATCAACTTTAATCCAATCGCAATGAAAGGAGGACAAATTGAGTACCTAGGCAAGCCTTTTCAATAGGGCGAGAAAAGAGGAGGAATGGAAGAAATCATCGAGTTTGAAGGAGAAGATAGAGAAGATTCAAACATCTGCAAAAGGAAGAGTCTTCATAAGTGAAGAAGATCTTCAAAAAGCTAGGTATGAGTGTAATTTCATACTATATGGAAAGTTTTTTTGGAAGATCCCCTCTTCTTGATTTAATTAAAAATATCATGCCGAAAGGTTGGAATCTATCTACATTCTATAAAAATTGTCGATCTTGCTGGAGGTTTTTCTGCATTCAAATTTACAATAGAGGCTGACTACTGGAAAGTATTCACGAGAGGGCCGTGGGTTTTCAAAGGGCAATCCTTACCTCTAATCCCATAGAAGTACGACTTTGAACCTTTAAATGAGATCATTTCAAAGATACCTGTCTGGATTCAATTTCCAAGGTTATCGTATGAGTATATGCACAAGGAGATTTTACCCCAGTTGGCAGCAGTTATTAGTAATCCAATAAAAGTTGATGAAATTACAGCTTCAAGAGAGAGAGACAAATTTGCTCGCATATGTGTACTGTTGGACATAAAAAAGCCAATTCAGTAAGGAATTTGGATTGAGTCCAAAGTGGGGAAATTTTTTCAGACAGTGGCATACGAAAACCTGCAAAATCTATGTTTCAAATGTGGAAAAGTGGGACACAAAGAGATGAATTGCAGAGTAGAAATAGGAAGCAATGTAACTACGATAGTGGCATACGTAAACCTACTAAATCTATGTTTCAAATGTGAAAAAGTGGGACACAAAGTGATGAATTGCTGACTAGAAAGAGGAAGCAATGTAATTACAACAGAGGAATCTTCCGAAAACAACAATCAATCAAAAGCCAAAGAGACAGTGGATGAATGCTTGTTAGGTCCCTAGATTCAAGTACAAAGGAAGAAAAGGAATTTCCCAAATACAAGAGGAGCAGTTAATGCTAATTTCAGAAATTCTTACAAGGAGAAAGAAAAAGCTAGTACTTGTTGGATGCCTGTGCAAAATTCTCAAAAAAAAGAAGGAAAAGGAGCAAGTGTTAGTTAAAGACAGTAAGAATTCAATGGAAGTGGAATTCAATGCAGTAGAGAAGGAATTAGAGAGAAGTGAAGAGGAAGAAAAAGGAAAAAACAGGAATTGACAAACTCTAGAGAAGTTGTCAATGAAACTGAGCAATTCATTTTCAAAAATTTTGAAAAACGAATTTGCAAAAGAAGAGTTCCTAGAAGAAGGCTTAGACCCAGAATTATCAAGAAATCTAGAAGGAAGATTTGTAAAGGCAAGGAAAGGAATAGAGGTAAATAAAAATTTGATTAATATTCCTATCAGCTACAGACAGTTGAAACCAAAAAAGAAAAGGATATCAATTACAAAGAATAAAAGGAATGAAGAAGCAGATCATCTGCAACAAATGATAGAAGAGGGAGTAGACAGGGGCCAGAAAATTAATAAGATGAGGGATCTCAAAGAAAAAGGAGATTATCAAATAAAGCTCATTTCTTGAAATATAAGAGGAATCCATAAAAAGGAAGCTGATGACTATCTCTGATGTTTAGTGAACAAAAACAAGGTGGATGTGATCTTACATCAGGAAACTCATATCAGTGAAGAGGAGGCTCAAAATTACATGAAAATGAAAGAAAGAAACTGGGACTTCATTGTAGTTGGGAGCATTGGAAGAGCAGGAGGAATTTTACTGATTTGGAGGAAAAACAAAATGAAAGGAAAGATGGTATTAAAAAATAATCAAGTGATAAACTGTATAATGGTAATGGAAAACAAAAAGACCTTCTTGCTATCCTGTGTGTATGCCAGTACCAACAGAAGAATAAGAGGTCATTTGTGGAAAATATTATCAGAGCTAGACACGAAGGATATTCCATTGATAGTGGCTAGAGATATGAATTGTATAATGCATGCAAATGAAAAAAGGGGAGGAAGACAATTTCAAGTAAGTCAATCTGTTCATGACTTTAGACTGCTAATTGAAGTTGCGGGTCTGATAGAAACAAACTTCAAGGGGCCTAAATACACTTGGTCAAATAAAAGGAAAAATTGAGAGAAAATTTTGGCTAGACTAGATAAGGTACTCTTCAACCCAGAATGGGCAAAACTGGAGTATGATATCAACGTAGAGCACTTAGCTATGATAGGGTCAGATCATAGACCCTTACTAATCCAATGTGAAAACAACAAAGCAAAAATGAGAAAGAGGAGAAGAAAAGACTTTATGTTTGAACACTTTTGGTTAGAGCAATCAGACTTAAGAGACTTAGTAAAGAACTTCTGGGATGAGAATCGGGAAAAGATAAGCTAATTATGGAGAATTTGAAAAGCATGAAATCTGTATTAAAAAAATGGAATAAGGAATGCGTTGGAAACTTAGAAAAGAATTTAGAAGAAGCCAATAGAAGACTAAGAGAGTTAGAATGCAAAGAGGACACTGGCAATTTATCTAAAGAGGAAATTTTGTCAAATAGAATTTTGGCACTAACAAGACAGACCAAAATAAAATGGTGGTCTAAAAGCAGGAAAAGTGGATAGAGGGGGAGACAAAAATTCCAAATACTTTCACAGTTCAGTCATGATGAGGAGAAAAAGAAACCAAATAGATATACTTGTAAAGGAAGGGAAACAGTTAACATGAGATGCTGAAATTGTAGAAGCCTCTGCAAACTGGTACAAGGACTTGTGGAGAAAAGATGACTTCCCAGCTGAGATGAACATGATGGATAAACTGAGATGGGCTGAAATAAGTAAAGAGGAAACACAGGAAATGGAAAAAAATATTACAATGGAAGAAATAAGTAGAGCAGCAAACTCATTAGGGAGAGGAAAGAGTCGTGGAAAGGATGGATACATTCTTGAGTTCTACCTAAACAATTGGGAAGTAGTGAAAGAGAATTTAAAATCAGAAATGAGTAGATTTATGACTTCAAACATTCTACCTGAAGGTTGGAATGATACAATTCTATCTTGTGATGATACCAAAGAAGGAAAATGCAAAGGAAATGGGAGATTTCAGACCAATTGCACTCTGTAACAGTCTATATAAGATTCTAGCCATGGTAATCTTGAATAGAATAAGGCCTGTACTGGAGAAGATAATTAGTTCTGCGCAATCTGCTTTTGTGCCAAACAGAATGACGCAGGACAATATATTTGTAGTAGCAGAGATAATAAATTCCATTTATGGATCAAAAGCAAAGGAGCCTTATATTCTGATAAAGATTGACTTGCTAAAAGCATATGATAGGGTTTCATGGGTGGCTCTATATGCAATAATGGAAAAATGAAGTTCCCTCATAAAGTAATACAATGGATAAAAGGATGCATAGAAAATGCAAAACTAAGATGCAAGGCTAATGGATTATGCGCAAAAGAATTTGAGGGTTTCAAGGGCATAAGACAAGGAGACCCAATGTCTCCCTATCTATTCATAATTCTAGAAGAGTTGTTATCATCCATAATCAGACACTTTGTGGAGAACAAAAGGATAGATCCATTTAAACTTAACAAATATGAGATGGCACATATGTGTTTTGCAGATGTAGTGTTCACTATAAAAGGTAATTGGAAATCATTGAAAGGCATAAAGGAAGCCCTTTGTCTCTATTGTAAAATATCTGGCCAAAAGATAAATGAGGAAAAATCAATGATAAATTTTCCAAAGGCATTAGGCGCTGACCAAAGACACAGAATTTGCAAGTTCTTAGGAATGAAAGAAGGTAAGTATCCAATGCAATATTTAGGAACTTACCTTAGCACATGAAGGATGAAGAAAGACTTTGAAAATAGAATTGTGGAAAAGATCTCAAAGAAAATGAACCTCTGGGCAAAAAAACATGATATCTCAAGCAGGAAAGGTAAAAATGTTGAATTCTGTGGTATGTTCTATTCTAGTACAATGGATAGAATGGTTAAAATGCAAAGAAGTTTCTTCTGGGCAAACAAAGGATCTAAAGGAGCAAAGACAATAAAATGGTACATTGTAACTGCAGCTAAAGGTATGGGTGGGCTAGCAGTAAGAGACCTATCTGTGATGAGGAAAATAATGACAGCTAAAAGATTGCTTCCTTTGTTTAATGAAGAAGACACAAACTGGGAAAAAATTTACAAGGAGAAGTATGGCAGTATGCATCCTTGGAGAGTCTGGGGTGAGAGGAAAATAAAAACTGATCAGGCAAGATTAGTTTCAAAATGCTTAAAAAGTTTGAAAGAAGGGTTGGGAATTAGTCTGGTAGATGGAAAGAAGACAAGCATATGGAATGACCCTTGGTTGGGAAGTGTTCCATTTTGTAAGTGACCTACTTTTATCAATGCAGAAGAACTACAGAAATTTGAAGATGTAGCAGAACTGAGAAATGGAAAAGAATGAAAGCAAAATGTTATAGACAATTGTTTTGATGAATGCTTAAGAGAGAAAATTTCTATTCTACAATTTGACCGTGAAAGCAATACTGACAAATGGATATGGAAGGAAACACTAGATGGGAGGCTAACAACAAAGAGTGCTTACCATTTCTTAAAAAACAAAGACAAACATATTTGGAAAAATGATTTTGAATGGAAGAAAATGTGGAGATTAAAGGTGGCTGAGAAGGTAAAAACATTTATTTGGAAGGTAGGATGGAGAAAATTAGCAACATCAGATTGGATAAACAAGTTCACGGGGATGGAAACAGGAACTTGTTACATTTGCAAAGGAGGAGAAAATCAAAGTCATATTCTGTTCGAATGTAGCTGGATACAACAATTTTGGAAAGAGGTAGAAAAAAGAATGGGTATAAAGCTCAAATACTTGAATGAATGGAAGGAGTGAAAATGGTTAAGTGAAGCTGAGGAGTTTGAAAGAGAATCGGGTGATAGATTGGTTGCATTCATTGCTAACTCTCTTTGGCTTTTTTGGAAAAACAGATGTAGGGCGAAATATGGTGAAAAAAGTTGGAGAATGGAAACCATATACAACAAAGCTCTAAATGATACCATTGATTTGCTAATGTGAAAGAAGCAAAAAGCAAGGAAGTAAGTAATAATCGAATGAACAGAAAAACCAATTTGAGATTGAAGACAAAAGAGAATTGTTGTGTAGATGCTGCATGGAAAGATGGATATAAAGTAGGCTATGGTTTCATATAGATCAAAGATAGAAAATGCAGTCTAAAAGGCTCCAAAATTGAAGCAGCAGGAGACCCATTACATGCGGAATTAAAATCCATATGGTATGGATTAGACAATGTAAGAAAGGAAGGAAAAAAAGAGTTTTCTGTTGCATCAGATTGTCTGATTGCAATTAATATTCTTTGCAAAAAATTTCAATACCTTGGAAGTTGATAGGCCTGGTGAAGGAGATACGGAGATTAGAGAAGGATTGCAATGTGAGAGGTTGGCTACACATCAATAGACAAAGAAACTGTGAGGCGCATAACTTAGCCGTTACCGTTTTGAGTTGTAATAGTGAACACTACCAGAAGTGCTCCAAAGAAGAGCAAGTAGATATCTTGTCTTTGTTTGGGGAAGAAAATTATGTAAAATGTAAGAAAGTAAGTGGAATTGTTTTAGATGAAAATAATAAGATTAGAGGAATATAAGGGGAATATATATCTACATTAGCTAGAGACAAGAAATACAAAATCAATGATCCTCTATACCCTCCACTCTCTTCTAGTGTGGGTAGTGACTCTTTCTAATTCCCGATTCTGTTTTTGATTAAAAAAAAAGAAAGAGCTGTTTTCAAGGGAGCACCACTAATTTTTAAAATTTTACTATTGCTCTTCTTATATTTTTCTTTTATAATTTAACGGTTTTCATTTGGTGAAGTACAAAAATCATGGGGAAAGAAAGGTTAGTCAATTGTGATGTCTGCAGTGACTCTTCCCAAATAATAAAGGAAATTTGGTGGTAAGGACAATGGAGTTGTTAAATAGGGTTTTGCTCGGGAAGCATTGCATGAGGGTGATGGTTTTCATTTGGGGAAGTAAAAATCATGGGGAAAGAAAGGTTGGTCAATTGTGATGTCTGCAGTGACTCTTCCCAAATAATAAAGGAAATTTGGTGGTAAGGACAATGGAATTAAATAGGGTTTTGTTTGGGAAGCATTGCATGAGGGTGATTACTCGTAGAGAGAGCCTATGGGTGAATGGACTAAGAAGGAAGTATTTGAGAAGGGAAGTGGATGGTCCGAAAGTTTCATATGAAGAGTGGTCATTCTTGGGTGTAGAAATGGATTTGTCAAAGATGGCCAAGTATCAAGGAGGACCTAGGATGGAAATGGACTAAAGCTGAGTACTGGGGTGATAAAAACTATTGAGTTTTTTGTGGCTTATTCGACGACTTTGAGAACTGCATGCAATAGGAGATACACTACCAAAAACATTGTATTATGTGACGGTTGTTGCAAACCCATCGTCGTAGGTGTTCTGCGAAGGTGAGACGCGGTCGCAAGTGTCTGTCACAGATGGCGTGATCACAGATAAACTGCAACCGGGACTACTGCCGTCGAAAATTACAAGTATTGCGACCACCACAACGGCGACCAGCAAGCGTCGCAGAAGCGATCGTGGACAAACTACGATGCTCACTTGTCGTCGCATGATTTGTGACGAGACAACGACAACTTCCTGCCATTGCAAGGCCGTTGCCTTATCATTTGTGACCATTGTACGCGATCAGGTCGATACACCTTAAGCGACGACTCGACGGTCGCAGACGTATATTTTGTTTTTTTTATAATATAAAAATATAAATTCTTGTTTGCAGCTAATATTTACATCAATAATATAAACCACCAAAACAACAATATTAATCATCAAAACAATAATATGAATCATTAAAATGACGGTGTGGCGCTCGTCGTGCATCAAACGATAATAGTATTACAATCATCAAAATGTAATATTTACAATGTATCAAAACAATATAATATTTATATTGTATCAAAATAATACATCAATGACTAGGCAGCAAAAAGAGGGGATGCATGCATGGGGAGCACATCAATCGGCGTCGACGATGATGATGGATCTGATGCTGAAGTCGTCGCGTTGAATGATGGGGGTGTTGGCCTAAGATTTTCAACCTTGGTCTTTATCTCGGTTTTCATGATAACAAACATGGAACTAATGTTTGAGCAAGAAATATTTTCAGGTTCCATGTTGGTTTGCGTGCGACATTATATGCGATTGAAAAAATCAGAGAAATTGAAAGGACGCTCATCGACGCTCGGGTTTTGTCGAAAAGTTAGAGTATAGGTTTAGGGTGTCTAGTATACTTATAAAATCCTTTTAATGATGCAAAGGACGCTAAAAACCAAAACTCGAAACTCGAAACTCGAAAACTCGAAAACTCAAAAACTCGAAAACCAGAAAAATTAGCCCAAAGTACCAAGTTATAGGCCGACCCTCGACCGATCGCTGGTCGACCGACTGGACGGCCAACCCTCGATTGACCGAAAGTCGACCCATGCTCGACCAAAATAGAACTCACTACTAGAATATTAGCTATCAGCAACGAGGCTCACAGGCGGCCGCCTGGGCCATCAGAACCATTCACGGTTTTCCGACGGCCGTAGGGACTGTGGTTGATGTAATCAAATCAGCCGCGGCTCATATACCGCCGCCTAAGGTCGTCGCTCATAGGTGATGGCACGCACGAGGCACGGAATGAAATAATCTAGTAGCGACAGCTTAGCGGGGGCCAAAGGACCGTTAGTGATATAAGTAAGTAATTAGCCACGACCAAAAGTAGCTATCGCTATTAATTAATGGCGCGAACGCGGCGCAAAAATAAAAAACTCATCACCGACGGCTGAGAGAGGGCTATGCGACTGTCGCTAATACTATTATTAGTTGTCCATGATTTAGCGACGGCTGATGGGCCATCGATGATAAACCTTTTTATTTGCGTTCGCGCTCGACCCTTCCTCTTTCTTACATTACTTCTTCTTCTCTGCTATCGCCGCACTGTCGTCGCTGCCAACTGTTGTCGTCCTGCCTCCAATGATCAACTCCATCGTCAACCCTCCGTCGCTCGATTTCTCCCCGCCGATGATCACTGCTCTCCGGTATTCATCTCGATCCTTAGTTCCTTTTAATTTCTCCGCCCGCCGCCCCCTTTCATTGTCTCTGACCGCCGTCCAGTGTCAGCGACCGTCTGATCACCGACACTGGACAAGGGCGCCGGCGTCTACACACCGACGCCGAATCTGGGGCCTCCGGATTTTGGCCCTAACCTATGCAACAGTAGCCGGTAGTGATGCCGACTAATGTTGATGATTAGAGTTTAATTAAACCCTATTATTTTTTTAATTTATTATTATTAATTATTAGAAATTAATTATTAATTAGGTAATTAGTTTAGTTAATGTTAATTAGTTTGGTTAATGTTGATTAGGGTTTAATTATTTTTAGGTTATTTAATGTTATTGTTGATTAGTATAATGAAATTAGTTTAATATTAATTAATTAATATTAATGGAATCGTCCACTGAGGACTCGCGTCGGAATCATCCATTGTGGACTCGCGGCCAAATCGTCATCGGTGGACTCGGCCCAAATCGTCCACTTTGTATACTGATAGTTGTTTATATACTTATGGTTGTATATATATGATATTTTGATAATTGTTTGCCTCCGATTTGAGGCTTAGATTGAGGCTTAATTAGATTGATGATATTTATGTAAAACTTGTATATTTGGTTTCAAATGCATGTGTATGATGTTTTTTGGTTGTAATATATGATTCAAAATAGATCCTAATCTATAAATATCATTGTATACAAAAATTTACAAAAATTTTATTTTTTTCAGTTACAAGATATACCTTCAACCACGACTTACCCACGATCAACCGTCACTAAGCCGTGGCTGAAAGCTTATCGTAAATGGCTGATGGCCTGAGCAACATCAAATATCACGGTTGCTAATAGTATCACTGACGGCCCGAAGCCGAGACTGATGTGTTTGTATCAGTGATAGTCGCCTACAGCCGTCACTGATGTGTTTAAATCAGCGACAGCGCCCGCGACTGTCGCCGATGATTATTTGTGACGGCTGGGAGAAGTCATCACAACTTATTTGAGACGTGCACTATCACGCCCCAACTCAGGGTCACGTGACCGGCCAGGGTATACGTGCCTATACTCCGCAACCTAAACCATGCACATTACAACTCACAATAATAAATCATAGTCGAAAGAACGTAAGAGTTTTATTATTCAAAATGAAAACCAAACTAGATTTCATAAGAAGTAAGTTTAGCAAAAAAGAGATAAGTGCGGAAATAATAAATCAAAATCCAATAGACCACCAATAATGAAGTCCGAAATAAATGACATAAACGTCCCAAGGGACTACAACTCCGAAATGCCAAAACATAGTGCATGACAAACTACTACAGACTCGACTACGACCCCTAACTAGGACTGCTATGAGATCATGTGGCTCCTCTACCCTCCAACCGCGCCAAGTGCTCCAGCTCACCTCACCTGTCAGACTCTGTAAAACAAAAACAAACCGACAACGGGTGAGTTCAAAAGAACTCAGTGAGTGGTTCTACCAATCCCCACGAAAAACCAAACACAGATATGAGCATAAAGCAAAACTCCTGACTCAAGCAGGAAAGGTCACAAGGGAGTGACCAGCTAACAAACCATCTGGCCACCACCTGCCCAAAGTCAGCCAACACCCAAACGGTGAAGATCAACAGGCCTAAGCCTACCATACCCTAAGGCAACAAAACATACTAGGATAATCGGGAAGGCCCTTCGAATTAACTTATCCTAATATAAAGAAACTCGGGAGTGATCGGGATTGGCCCATCCGAACTTGCTCCATGAGACACGTAGGAATAATTGGGAATCGCCCATCCAAACTTGCCCCTTTAAGATATCATAGGAATAATCAGGATTTGCCCGTCCGAACTTATTCCTTAAAAGCATCTCGGGAATAATCGGGATAGGCCCTCCGAACTTATCCTACGAGGCCGAACCGGAACAATTGGGATTTGCCCATCCGAACTTGTTCCAATAATAACGTAGGAGTAATCGGGATTCACCCATCCGAACTTACCCCTTTAAATAAAGAATCTTGGGAATAATCGGAATTTTCCCGTCCGAACTTGTTTCACAAGATACGCAGGAACAATCGAGATTTGCCCATCTGAACTTGTTCCACAGGTTGGGAATTAGCCATCCAACCTTCCGGACCTAGCTTGTAATCCAGTTGCTCAACGAGCCTCTCCGCCATTCATAAAGATATGGTGCAACATAACCTAAGTCAAGTCTCTTCTACGGCGTCTTAGGGTTGTCCTTATTGGGAAGCATCTCAACACTCTAATACCCGACCCCAACTCCTAGACCCGTAATGTCATAACCCGTGAGGTTTTATTTCATGCATAACTTTATTTGTTGGTTCATAACAGATTATGCTGACCCCTTGCTCAATTTTAATTATGCAATTAAAATTTAGGTCACCAAGATTAGGGTTTTGTTTTAGGGTTTTATTTAGCTTACTATTATGCCCGAAACCAATGTATCTAATCCGAATCTGGTCTCCGAAGTGTGACCTATGTTTCCAAACTATATTTTATGGTCAAAACGATAGGTTACACGACTATATTCAGAAATCTGTTCACATCACAACAGATATTTCGAAATCAGCACAGATTTAACAATTCATCATGAATTTCCAGCAACATTGAATTTTCAGCATAGCATAAAAATAAATTTGAAATTTTACAGAAATTAGATCCTTAATTATCACCAAAATAGAATACAAATCTTGAGATAATCTAATAGTTATTCTATGCATTAAACAAGGCAAACAAGCATCACTCATCATCTTTTAACAAGAATCAAGTATCATTATCAAGAACTTATCTCAAGATCACACATGGCATCAACATCAAGATCTTAACTTGTAACACATGAGTTCATCCCAAAAATCACAGATTTATTGCAAGGCATGCTTTGGTATATAAGAACCTAAATTAACAAGCGATTTAAGGCATAGGTCTCAAGAACACACAAAAACCTTCTCTTAAGCATTTTATTAAACACCTAGATGGCACCCTCATCTCCACCTTGGCCTAGCACCACTAGGATCATCCTAGGGCTGCTGAGCCCCATGCGGGGGTTTTTGGGCCTCCTCTTTCAAGGCAACTCATGAAAACGATGAGAAACCTCAAGAAATGATGGAAGATTTGACAAGAACTCTCAACCTCCAAGAACGGTTCAAGAAACGAAAGAGACCCGAGAAAGGAGGGGTAAAACCACTCATCTAGATTAGAAAAAAGGATTGGAGAAGATCTTCCAAACGGTGTTCTCCGAATCCGGCCTAAAAAAAAATGGCTCAGCTCCCCCAAGGGGGAAAAGGGGGCAGCGGCTCCTTCTCAAGCCGTCGGCACCAAGAAGAGGGGCAGCGGCTCCTCCTCAAGCCACGGCTTGGCTTCCAAGAGAGAGGAAAAGGAAGAAGAAGAAGAAGAAGAGGAAGGGGGCTTGGCTTTGGCGGCTAGGCTTGGCGGCTCCAAGAGGGGAGAGGAGAGGGGCGGCTGGTTGGCGGCTGGCGACTGCTCCTCTCTTCAAGAGACTTGTGCGGCTCCAATAGGGAGCCGCAAGGCAAAGGGGAGGAGGTTTTATACTCTCTCCTCAACCCTAACTCTACTAAACCCCTTAGCAAACCCGCATCCACCTCAAGTCGAACCCGAACCCGAACCCGCTAACCCGATTAAACTTAATTAAACCCATTCTAACCTCATGCTCCACATAAACACCATATGCGACATAATTTAATAATTAGGCTCATGCAATAACATAATTAATTAAATTTATCTAATCAAGAAATAATCCGCATAAACCAAACTCCTACTTACCTGAGCTCGTAAGCTCGTACCGGACCACGAGTCGACTCGGCTCGACCTCGGACTAGCCCACTAGGCTAACAACACACACAATAGAGGAAAATAAATAAAATATCTAGGATATTACACGCACATTAGTGACGACGTTTTGCCACGGTTAACGCCGTCCGTGATAGTTGTCACTGATGGTTCATCCACGGCTTGAGACGTCGGTGATGACAACAATTCTAGTTGTGACTATTTCTAGCCATTTCTATCCTTTGGACCTAAAGTTGGAGGTGTTATCTGTATATATAAAATCTCTTTAATCCTTCCTCTGGTGTTGTTGAACCTATTGAGACATCCTTTGAGCCGTCTATGCTTTTGATTGATCCATTCTTATTGAAATCCTTACTTTCCACCTTGTTATTCTTGATCTTGCCTTTAAAGTTAAATCAATTCATCATCAAGGCATCAAGAGGAGCTAGAATTCACTGTTTGAGAGCTAAGTTTGTATTGTTTGTTATTTTCTCTCATTTACTTGTCTATTTTGTGGTTTATTTGTTATTTTTTAAGTTTGTAGAGTGTTGGTTGTTGCCTTAGTGAAAAGACATCCACCCTTATAATATAGGATTAGAGTGTCCTTAAGAGAGAGTGAGGTGGGAGAGTGCTCTCGGTAGGAAGGCGGAGACTTCTGGGTGTGGAAGTGCCTTTAGTGGGAGAGTGAAGACTTTCCGGAGAAAATTCATCATTGTAAGGAACTTTAATCTAGTAGATTATAAGTGAAATCCTAAGTGGGGGTGCTTGGGTAGTGGAGTAGGCATTGGGGCCGAACCATTATGAATTCTGTTGATGTTTGGCTTATTCTGTGTTGGTTGTATTTGACAAAAAGTATTTCAGTTATTTGTCAGTTGTTAGTCGGTTGCAACTATTCTTGTTGCTTTGGAAATTGTCAGTTGTTAGTCAATTATAACTGCTCTTGTTGCTCTGGAAGTTATGCTACTGCGATGATGATTTTATGTTGCTGTGATTATTGATTTATACATATGATATCTCTATGATATTTATTATAGATATATGTATTTATCTTTAATTACTTTTGAGGGCTTGATCATTTATGGTGACTTATGGTCTTGGTCATTTATGATGGTTAGTGGAGATATGGTCATCATTAAGATATTGGGTTGGACGTTTTTATGGAGTAATGACTGACCTTTGAGATGGTTATGGAGTTTGTGGAGTTATGGACTCAGGAGCATTTATGGGTGATGCCTTTTTGAAGATATATAAGAAGAAAGAGAAGATGTGGAATGCTATCCACTCTATCTACTCCTATGCGTAAAAACTGAGTTGCCAAAATTATGAGGAGTTTACACTATTGAGAGTGTGGATCGGTGGCAACAAGCTTCTATAATCACATTCATATCATGGTGGATTTGGGTTGTTGAGCTCACTACAACACAGAGATTGTGTGGAGGATATAATTCTATGATTGAGTTGTTAAAGAGAGGCAAATGGTTAGTACTTGTAATAGCGAATAGTTCGTTTGTTATTTCCAATTCACTTTAGTACTGATAGTTGGATTTCAGAATGTGAAATCGTGAAACTTGTATTGTACTTTGTTGTTAGTGGATTGGGCGTCTGTCTGGTGAGGGCCCGCAGATTAGGTGACAAGTTTGTCACTGAACTATTTAAACAAATCCTTCTGTGTTTGCGTGATTTTCGTGGTTATTTTATTTTTGCTACTCACTCTATTTTAAATTAGTTACAGTATTAGTTACAACTCAAGTGCAACTGACTCCCAATAGAAAGTTTCCTTAGAGACAATCTTGACAATTGGTATCAGAGCGGTTGTGCTAACCTCTACTAGGACAGATCCTTGGAGTGTCTCTATTCTCTCAACATCAAAATGGACGGAATGCCTATGGGTAACTTTGTCAATGTTCCACCTTTGCTGATTGGAACAAATTATGCATATTGGAAGGCTCGTATGAGAGCATTCATCAAGTCACTGGATGACCGTTGTTGGGATACAATTGAGATTGGCTACATACCTCCCACAACGACAAATGGAACTAAAATGAGGCGCAAGCCAAAGAGTCAGTACACTGAAGCAGAAATCAAATGCCGCAAATTTTTGACAACAGATCTTTAAATGCTATATTCAGTGGAGTTGATCCATCGCATTTCAAACTGATTTCAACATGTACTCTGGCAAAGCAGACTTGGGAAATTCTGAAAACAAACCATAAAGGATCCATGTTGCTTAGAAAGTCAAACGTAGAAATTCTGAATGCAAGATTTGAGAATCTGAAAATGAGAGAAGATGAGAGTATTCAAAACTTCCATGGACGAGTGAAGGACCTTATGAACAATGCAACCAACCTAGGAGAATCTTTTTTGGAAGAAAAGGTTGTCAGAAAAGTCCTGAGATCATTGCCTTCAAAATTTGACATCAAAGTCTCAGCTATCAGTGAGAAAAATGATCCATCAGTTATGACTCTTGATACTTTGATGGGAAAGCTTCGACGACGGCAACCAGCGGTCGCACAAGTTTGTCACCGAAGCCTTGGTCACAGAATATTGTGCAACCGCAAGCAGAGCGATCGCAATAAAAATTGATTTGCGATGGCGGGATTCCGTCGCAAGGCCGTCACACAGCTATTGCGACCGCTGTGCTGTGCGACCGTCGCAGAGGTATGTTTTTTTTTTTAAAAAATAGAAAAATATAAAATTGAAAATAATTAATTATCGTTGAAGTTAATGAAATGTGTACCTCTAGAGAATGCCAAGTGGATGAATATATAAAATTAAGATCCAGGAAAAAAAGTAAACATAGTCTTTTGAGTTGACCCAACACGATAAACCTTTTGACTGTATATACTGGCCTAGAACCATATGGTTTTAATTCTTGAGCCTTGTTACTATTAGTATTTAGTACTAAGTTCATCGAACCCTTTATACCAACCAAACTAATTCGGGACAATTAGGCAAGACAAGAGATTTTGGTACCATTTGAATTTTAACAGAAAATAAATTCAAATCCAGAAACATAACCACTTGAACTAAAATGGTAAATGTAATATTGCAACAAAAAATTATACGAAATAACAGACACAAGCTTTTAATTATTGAGTCAATGAGAATCCAATAAAGCAGAGTTGCAACTATCAACTTTCTGCGACTCAGACATGCATGCTAAACAAAATGAAATCCAAAGTGTTAGTTCCCGGTGAAGGAAAAAAAATATGAAATCAATTGTAAAAGAAAAAAAAACAGAATATTAAACCAACCAAGAATTCATAAAGTATGGTTATGAAGTAAATGAAAGAGATGACAGCTAACAATGTAAAAGAACAATGCTATGAGGTTCATGTTATTATGGTTAACAGATGTCAAGTTACCAACTAGCATGGCTTACCTTAGCAGCAGGATGAGCAAAAATCAAGTCATCAACTTAGCATTTCCATCATTAGTAATCATAAATCCTAGTAAAAAGAAAAATTTGACCAGACAAAAAGGTGAGTGCAATAAAGTTAGGAAGAAACATTGGACTTTTACCCTACTACTACTCCTTTAGTACGTAAGTAATATTTGGATTTATTAGTTCCTTCTTGTTGACAAGCAACTCTTGATCACCTGAATCTTCAAATATTAAGTAATTTACTTCTTTGACACTGTATTTCCATTATTCATGTACAAAGATGTTTGAAGAGTGCTTACTGAAATTATTTTGTCTGTTAGCTGATATTCTTGCTCAAAAGATTGAAAGTTTTGTTCAGCCGTAGCTTCAAGCAATCGATTGACACAAGCATCAATTGATAGGTGCTCCCCCATGGTAGGATTCACAATGCTCTCAACTTCTTCTAGTTTCTTATAAACTTCCTGAATAAATAAGCAAAAATGAGTAACTATCAGTATCTAGATTTGAGAAGAATCTACAGTGATCATGTCAAAATGAGTAACTATCAGTATCTAGATTTGTACAAACTAGAATGATAAAAAAGACAGATTGATTATAATGAAAATGCACAAAATGTTCATGAATATGTACTTCCATATACGATGAATTTTTAGAAAATGTTTTAACCACGGAATGAATTATATCATTTAATGGAAAAAGCATCTACAAGAGATGAAATTTACCTTCACAAATAATTCACACTGTAACCAGGAACCCAGAAAACAAGTGAAATTGACCACTTGATATAAAACCCACAACAATAAAGAAACCAGTGGATTTAAGGCAGGAAAAGGAAGAGGATGAAAGCCAGAAAGACTGGTGCAGTAAAAGGGGAACAAACCGAAAAGATCAAAGATGATGCAATTACATCAAAATAAAAAGGGATAACAGCCATATTTGTCCCTAAAGTATTCGAAAAGAGACAAATTTGCCCTTAAACTTTTTTTTTTAAAAAAATACCCTCGATGTTCAAATTTTGGACAAAAATGTCACTGCTTGTAACCGTTTGACAAGTCAGCAAACGGTTGCTTGCGTGGTAAGGATAAGAGTCATATTTGCTCCTAAAGTATTCAAAAATGTACAAATTTGTCTTTAAACTTTTTTTTTTGAAAAATGCCTTTGTCGTCCAAATTTTGGGCCATAGTTTCTCCTAAAATATTCGAAAAGGTACAAATTTGCCCTTAAACTTTTTATTTTTTGAAAAATTCCTTGTCGTCCAAATTTTAGGCCAAAAATCCCTCGTGCCCCTGAGGGATAAGGTATAAATACTAAAACCCCAATCGCCAAAAGACCAAAGTGCCCCTTAACTTAAGTTGAGTCTAAATCAAGCCATAACTCATCCAATACAAGTCTGATTCGAGTTTTGCTCGAACCTCTAGACTCGTCTCAAACCAAGCAACCCGTCTAAGAACTAATCAAACTTAGATGAATATATTTCCTTTTGCGCAAAGACCAATCTTCAATTCAAGCCCTCTGGCGTTTCATCCTGTCCATCCTAACGCGCGATTAAATTATCCCGCTGAAATAATTAAATAAACATTTTAAAATTTTTTGGGTATTACAAAGAAGTGGTGGGACATGTTTTTGCAGCACCCCTTGACTGACTAGCTAGTTTTTGTAGTCGATTGGGCTACCTTATTTTCCTTTCTTATTTTTCCTATCTTTTCAGCTCATTCAATTTGACGTGTATTTAATGGCTTGTAACTAACAGCTAGGATATATATATACGAACTCTATATGTCGCCCCTAATTAATCTATGTTGTGAATATATTGGGTATTACATGTTGGCAACTTAAAATCCAGTGTGACTTGATGATGTGGCTTATTTTATTTGCCACGTAAGCAATTATTTGCTGACTTGTCAAACCGTTACAAGCAGTGGTATTTTTGGCCCAAAATTTGAACAGTGAGTGAGGGCATTTTTCAAAAAATAAAAAGTTTAAGGGCAAATTTGTACCTTTTTGAATACTTTAGGGCCAAATATGACCCAAAATTTGGACGACGAGAATATTTTTCAGAAAAAAAGTTTAAGGGCAAATTTGTACCTTTTCAAATACTTCAGAGGCAAATATGACTCTTATCATTGCCACGTAAGCAAAAGTTTGCTGACTTGTCAAACTGTTACATATAGTGGCATTTTTGGCCCAAAATTTGGACTATGAGGGCATTTTTGAAAATAAAGAAAGTTTCAGGGCAAATTTGTACCTTTTCAAATAAAGCACGAGGAGTATGACAAAATTCCTATGTTCGCACACCCCCACCGTCCATGCCACGCCTAGGCAAATAACACTACTAGAAAAATGGTCATCAGCAACGGCATCAGCCGTTGCTGAGCCGTTGCTGAAGAGAATCAGCAACGGCCGTGCCGTTGCAATAGAGCCGTGACAGAAAGTCGCGTTGCTGATAACTTAGCAACGGATCAGCAACGGCCGCTCGGGCCGTCGCTCAAAACATTATCAGCAACGGCCGCTAGGGCCGTCGCTAAAAATATTATCAGCAACGGTTTTGCCACAGACCCGGAGCCGTTGCTGATAACATTAATAGCAACGGCCGCTGAGTCCGTAGCAACGCCGTTAGTAAAACCCCGTCGCTAAGCCGTTGCTGTAGGTCATCAGCAACGACTTTCGATACACTTTTAGCAACGGCTTTCCCACGGACGGCCGTGGGAAAGCCGTTGCTGATGACGTATACCTGGGAACAAAAAAATTGAAAATTTCAAATTTCCATTGATACATTGATACATTATCTGATACATAACTCACACACCCATACCCTCCTACACACATTCATTCACACATCACAAACACACCAAGATATACATCAAAACAATTATATTTATATTGATAATTATCCACGATAGTATAAAAACAATTCAAATGCAAAATTGAAGTATCAATATCCAAACAAAATAAGTTAAACAAGTTCAATATCTCAGTAACAAGTTCAATATCCAAACAAAAAATCTCACGATCACGATGGAGGATGGTCTGGATCATATGGCGGGGTCTGGAGTGCTTGAGTGTACACCGGCGTGGACTGACTCGAGAACGATGGATTAGATGATGCCGAAGAGATGCCTGCTTCGGGATGACCTGACATGTTGCGTAGCATAGCATGCATCTCCTCCATCATCTGAGTCTGACGCGCGACCGTCTCCTCTAGAGTCCTTATTCTGCTACTATGATCATAACTGGATCTAGAGGTGGACGGCCGCTCACCAGCGACCGGAGGGGTCGGTGCCCCAAGTGGCCCTAGCACGGCTCGCGCATGACCACTATCTGCGAAGCCATATACGCGGTCATGGTCCCAGCCACCTGCGGCCTCGACCCACGATGCTGCGTCAAAGTCCTCGGGGGTACCCCCGCGCTGCACCACCGTCTGGCTGTATGTCTCCTACTCGAGTTTGATTTTTTATTTAATATTTATCATAAAACTTAAATTATAAATATATAATGAATAATTTAAACAAATATATAATTACCACAATGTATGCAGCGCGGTTGTCGATGTACTCCCCCATCCCATGTGCTCGACGGTGAGTCCGCTCAAACACCGCCATCGGGGAGGGTCGCTGGACAGTCCCGTCATCCGACACCGTCGTCTACATTTACAAAACAAATACATTAATTAGTACACATAGTAACAAATAAAATATATAATTAAAAGATATACTTACCATACGGTTCGCGTGCACTGCAACTGCAACATAGCCGCCGGTGTGACGCGCTGCTCCCCCCGACATGCGATTTCTAGCCGCATTCTGAGAAATCTCCCGCCATCGATCTGTCGACCATATCCCCACGAGCTGGTCCCATATATCCGAAGTAATCCAATCGGGGCCGTATCCCCGAGTCTCCGCGATGTTAGTGGTCCCAGCTCGGGCCATCGCTTGGGACCGAGCCTGCCCCAGCTGCCCGTTGTACCTTGCCCGGGAAATAGCATCCCAGGCAGCGTAAATGAAGGGCCTCTGGTCCTCGGCCCATGTATAGCGAGCCTGCAAAATAATAATACCAATACCAATATTAATATATCATCATGCATGTAAAAAAAAAAAATAATACGTGCCTCAAACTCACGCCATAACATGTCGACGTGCTCGCTAGGCACGTGAGACCACGTAGGCCATGCCCCGTGCATGTATCGTCGAATAGTAAAAGAAATGCTCCTCGGCACTTCTTCTTGCTCGAACCTACACAACAAAAATAAAATTTAATATTATATTATGATATAATGAATTTGTAATGATTCATAATTCATGATATATTACCACTCCCCAATCACGCTAATCAATCTACGTGACTCTGTGGCTGGTGGAGGCTGCCACCTGTTCGGCCCGCGTGGCCGCCTGTGTCTGGATGTACTAGCCTCGGCAGTATCATTCTCATGAGGATCAGCAACAGGAGGATCAACAGCATGAGTAAGTGCTGGAGTCTCACCGATCGGAGACTCCGAAGCTCTCCTGCGTCGATAACCACGACCAGACATATCTATCGAACAGACATATAATCAGATTATTGTATAAATAGTAGAGATATATTTAATAAAATATATACTTTATAATTATTCCTCATCATCTGAATAATAGTCTTCGAATTCTTCTTCTTCTTCCTCTTCTTCCTCTTCTTCATCTTCTTCATCTCCAGCTTCCTCAATTTCATGATCGTCATCATCAGCATATTCAACTTCTAATTGAATTGACGTTGTGTCTGCATCCTCGAGTATTGGAATAATACGATCCACAGCAGGAAGATCATCTTCTTGATAGAAACCATGTGTATCATTTTCTCCTACTATCGGATCAATTTTTCCTCTACCTTTTGTCTTACAGACTAGACGCCAATCTGCTCTATCTTTATTTCGAGCCGGATACTTCACGTAATATACTTGTTCGGCTTGTGATGCCAATATAAAAGGCTCACTTGCTGCCAATTTCGATTTGTAATTAACCTCAATAAGTTTGTATTTTGGATGAACTTTCATGCCCCTTTCTGTTGTATCGAACCAATGACATCTAAATAGGATCACTGATTTCAAGCCGAAGTAGTGCAAATCTATCACTTCTTCCACCAGTCCATAAAAATCCATATCACATTCAACATAGGTTGTCCCTTTCACGCAGACCCCAGCATTCATCGTCTTCTTTGTAAATGAATATTCAACCGTGTGAAATTTATACCCGTTAACAAAATATCCGCTATAGCACGACACAAGTCGCGACGGTCCACTAACAAACTCAAATATTCTTTCATCTATTTCAGCTCTGTGATCTTTGCTGTAAGTCTGAATCCAAGTAGGGAAATCACGATTCCGTAATCTCTCCAATTCTTGATCGTTGTGAATAGAGTATTTTTGCACCATCTCAATGTCAAATATTTCAATGAATTGTTCAATCTCTGGACAATTGAGTAATACATACAAGTGTGCCAAATGATACTCTTCATCGCTTAAGTGTCGAGATGGACGAGAACCAAAAGCACGACCAGAGTGACAAAATATATTTAAACGTCCATCTGAATGTCGAACACCCCCGTCGTCGTTATGTGGAAGACGATCAAATCTTGTCTGTACTGTCGATTCAAAGTAAAATGAGCAGAATGTTGAAATTTCTTGGATGATATACGATTCAGATATTGATCCTTCAACAGCTGCGGTGTTCTTTACTTTTTTCTTCAGATGATTCATGTATCTTTCAAATAAGTACATCCAACGATATTGAACGGGGCCACCAACTCGTGCCTCGTATGCCAAGTGTATCGGTAGATGCTCCATCGAGTCAAAAAATGCAGGAGGGAAAAACTGCTCCAGCTTGCATATGATTTCAACAATATTATTTTCAAGTGTTGACATATCTTCGACTCGAAGGACATTTGCACAGATGCTTCTAAAAAACATACTTAATTCAGTCAACGGACCCCAAATATTATTTGGTAGAAGATCTCGAAATGCGATCGGAAGTAATCTCTGCATGAATACATGACAATCATGGCTCTTCATCCCTGATATTTTGCAATCATCGACGTTCACACATCGAGATAAGTTTGAAGCATATCCATCGGGTAATCTGAGTTCTTTTACCCATTGACAAACATCTTTGATCTGTTGTTGATTTGACACATATAGGGCCTTCGGTTTCAGATATCGTCCGTTGACCTCTTGTAACTCCAACTCTGGTCTTTTACAAAGTATTTTCAGATCATGTCGGGCTTTGACATTATCTTTAGTTTTTCCAGAAATATCCATCAAAGTGTTGAAAATATTATCAAACACATTTTTTTCAATGTGCATGACATCTAAATTATGTCAAATCAATAATGAACTCCAATGGGGCAATTCCCAAAAGATACTTTTTTTCACCCAGTTGTGTGTTTGGCCAAAACCTGACACTCTTTCATTGCGACCAAATACTATATCTGGAAGTGCTGAAACACGTGCTAACATTTGTTCACCAGACAACATCGGTGGTGGCCCATCTCTTTCGACTCTGCCTTAGTAAACACGTGCTATACAGATTCCAATCAGGGACAATTCAAGAATTTTACATCGTATAAATGATCATCTACTTCTTTTACACGAACATACAATCCCCGAACGGATCTAAGGTTTTGCTAAATCATATCCGACTCGTCGATGCGTACGTGAAACATATGAACTCGTCGGATGCATGATTATTTTCTAAATGTTTCGAGACCGTTCGAGTCCATATTGGATGATTCCGGCGCGCGTCCGAAGTGGACAATTCCGGCGCGCGTCCGAAGTGGACGATACCGGCGCGCGTCCGAAGTGGACGATTCCGGCGCGCGTCCGAAGTGGACGATTCCGGCGCGCGTCCGAAGTGGATGATACCGGCGCGCGTTCGAAGTGGACGATTCCGGCGCGCATCCGAATTGGACGATACCGGCGCGCGTCCGAAGTGGACAATTCAGGCGCGCGTCCGAATTGGACAATTCCGGCGTGCGTCCGAAGTGGACGATTCCGGCGCGAGTCCGAATTGGACGATTCCAGCGCGCGTCCGAAGTGGATAATTCCAAAATTAATCTAAACCCTAAAAATTATTCTAACAAACTAAATAACTAATCTAAATAATTAATCTAAATAATTAATCAACAATTAATTAACAATTAAAAAACAATTAAAAAACAATAATAAAATATTATTAAACTACAAATTCCGGCGCCGGAGTCAGGTGGACTCCGGCGCCGGCGTACACTGGCCGGACACACTGTCCGGCCAATGTACAAGGTCCGGCGGCGGCCATCGGCCGACCGCCGCCGGCCAAAACCCTATTTTTAGGGTTTCGGTCGGATTTTCTACCGGCCACAATGGGAAGAGACGGCAGCCGGAGGGCACATACCTGACAGTGTCGGCAGTAGCGGGAGGAGTCGTCGGCGTCGGCGAGGAGAGGAGCGGCGGCGGCAGCAGCGGGAGGAAGAAGGAGGGCGGGCGCGATCTGCGACCTATATAAACTTATCAGCAACGGCTCACTCGCCCGTTAGAAAGCCGTTGCTGATAAGTTATCATCAGCAACGGCTCACTTGTCCGTTAGCAAGACATTGCTAATAAGTTATCATCTGCAACGGCTCACTTGTCCGTTAGAAAGCCGTTGCTGATAATTAACATTATCAGCAACGGCTCGCATGTCCGTTAGAAAGCCGTTGCAGATACAACATATTTGCAACGGCTCGAGCGGCCGTAAGAATGCCGTTGCAAATAGCAACGGCTTGAGCGGCCGTTGCTGATAGCCGTTGCTGAAGACCAAGTTTCTAGTAGTGTAAGGCCGTTTGCCTAGGCGTGAGCAAGAGCGGTGGACAGTGCACGGACGCGTTTTACAATGCATATTTAGAATAGATGATCATGATGCAATATTTACAATGCACGTTAGGGACCATCATGACACATACAGGACTTGACAACCCCGAAGGTCCCTAACACCATGGTCTTCATAGATTTCAATAAATTCTCCGCCAAGGGAGTCTTCACCTTACTGCTCGGGTCACTCCCCTTTATCGCTGCCAGCCGCGTACGATATCCTAGAGCCTTTAATAACAGAGACATTCTTCCTGCACGAACCAAAGGGAAACGAGTGAGTATTTTCCAAACAACGAAAGTACCGAATACCTCGTACTACAAACCTACCTATGTATTCCAAAACCAAGGACTCATCATGACTCCGCTCAGGTATCTTGCAAAGAGAGAGAGGGATAAAAGAACAATTTTGCTCCAAGAAAGCAACCATATTTTTATCCTCAAGGGGAACACCTTCGTCCTCAAAGTACTGAATGGAACGAGGCTTTGACCTCCAAGACAAAGGAAACCTCTCTGTGCAATAAGGCTCCTCTAAGAAGAAAGGCCAAGCGTCCTCTTGTGACTTAACCCTAAAATAGCGAACTTTGAAGCCTTTTTACAAACTCTTGTACAAAGCAAAGAATTTCCTCCCAGGGATGGCATTGAAAGACACCCACAGTTCTTTTTGCGCCCCTTTCGCTTGAAAGAGAGAAAATAATACAAAGAGACTCGGCTTAATTCCGAGGTAGTCCATTACAATTTCAAAGCAACGAACAAATGACTAACTGTTCGAGTGCAACTGAGTAAGAGCAATGTTTACCAACTTTAGGACACTATCCTCAAAATCAGTAAAAGGAAGACGAACCCCCAATTCGTCAAAGAAAGTATAGTACATAATGACTGTTAGTGTTGGATTTTGTATGTTGTCTATATTTGGCAAACGTATTCCAGTATGATCTCTGACCAGTCTCAACTGTGTGAAGAAAGTCTAAACTGCTCCAGCAATCTATGGTTTTCATGTTAAGGATGCAACGCAAAAATAGGACCTTTTGGTTTCCTACACAGATGACAACTCTTGATCTGGATTATTAATGATGATTCTCTTTATTGTCTCTGAGATATTTTAATTATCATTAACTTTTTATTTGCTCGAGTATCTTCTTTAAATATTTCCGGGCGTTACTCTTTGGATCTTTATGGTCTTAGGAGTTAAGCATTATCTATTTGTTTTTGAACCGATAACTGTTGCGTGTTAAAGTGATGGGTTCATTAAACAAATATGTCACTCCCCAACTGAGGGTAGTATGACCGGCCAGGGCCTACATCCTGCCACGTAGCCTACTATCTACACTAACATCAAGAAAACCAAGACAAATCGACTGAAAGAAAACTAAACTCAACATACTTTATAAAAGTTTGCAAATCACAATATATAAGTTTTTCAAAACAAATAGAAACATCAACATCAAATCCGAATAGTCAAATATCAAGTTTTAAAATTCTTTTCAATTACAACCATCAGTGCAGAAATAAAACCAACATAACTAGGCACTAGTCTAAGACTCATGGACGCCGCTACGAGATATGACACCGCCTTCGCCCTCTAGCTGCACCATGTCGACCCCAAGCTACTGCTCATGCTCCGCAGAAATAGAAATAAACTATGAGTCCACTTGGGACTCAGTGAGTGGCTCAAATGAACCTCCACATAAGCCTCGGTTATGCATATATATCATATAAGACAATAAAGGAATGTACAAGGAAGTAAAATTTATTTCTAATGCGACTACAGACCCTCAACGAATCCATCAACATCAACTGTACATGATAACCTGCTACCTCGGCATATCAAGCCTTCGGCATCCGGCCCTCGGGTCTTCTCATCAAATCATATCCTGTCTACCGCCGTCCCTACCATATCAGGTAGTATCATACTGGCCATCGGCCACATCATCTCAAGATGCAAGCAAATAATCCCAGGTCGTCGACTAGGATGGTCCACTAGTCTTCGGACACCGTCTGGGGTAGGGATAGCTAGTCCCACCCAACTGGGGTCTGGCACCTAGTGGGCCCGCTGGCGCACCTCTAGACCCAACTGGCCGAGCTGGGCATTGGTCATCTCCGACCTCCTCGCCCCTCGGCGGACCATCTCAAGCACATTACACAATCAATATCCGAGGGTTTCCATATATACACACATCGGGACTTTGCCCCTATCTGACCTATGTCCGGCTACTGGGTCAACAGTTTATGCCACCCTTTCAATATATATGCACGTACGAGTTCTCAGTTTCCAAAAGTATACAAGCAGAAATAGAAGTGTTATCGTCTCATAACTAAGTTTCCATAAATGTGTTATGATCATCTAGTGACGCCTTACATGTTACCTATCCTCCTACACTATCTTAGGTGAGAATTTCCATGAATCGACCTTGGAATACCATCCGAGAATATTTAGGGCAGCATGTATAATCCAAAGAAAAATGTGCAAATATTGTAACATTCATCATATATGACCATATTGTTTATACATAATAATTCTTATACTACCTTAGGAATATTAGCACAATAAGGAGCAGCTATCTAGCATGGCAAGGTAGGTAATAAATTTAAATAATATGTATAAAATACAAAACATGGTAACAATGTCAACATCCAAAGTTTAAGGATCTAATGCTAAGTATGGTTACAAAACTAGCATTTCTACAATTCAAAATCAATTAAGCTACTTGCTAAGTTTGGTGTTCTTCCTAAGTATTGTCATATCTTTATGTGTGATCCTTAAAATCATGAAATTTCCATCTAAAGCAAGTATCTCCTCCTCTCCCTAACCTTGGCTGAACCATGAGCAAGGAGGACCTTACTCGGCCAAGGTCCTTGGGGTAGGAAAAGAGGGAGGAGACTCTAGCTATACCTTTACCTCTTCAATTCCGCATACAATTTAAATACCAATGAACTACTTAATCTTCCCCTCACTCTTGGCCGAACCCTCTTCATGAGTTGTAGGCTTCATTTGGCCACTTCAAGGGACTTTAGAGAGGGCACACTTCATAACACGCGAGATATTCAAAGGAACTACATCAAAACAGTGATATAAGGTCATGTAAGGGCTTTCTTGCCGTCAAGGGAATCGGAGAAAATTTCGGCATGACCTTTCCCCTTTTCCCATGACTCGGCAGCCCCAAGAACATGCAAATCGACGATTAAAATAGTGAGATCCAACAAGAAACTTCGTAAAACAATGAACACATATCGTTGAAATCATGGATCGTCGGAAAAATTGCGAGAACACAACCTATCATCTACGGTTCAGCCACCCGCCTCCCCCAAACCTTTTAAACATTAACCACTCATCTAAATGGCCAAGAAACAAGGATCGGGTGATGATGACTTGAGATTTTCCGGAGACGACGCGAGTTTCGGATCGATTCAATCCCCCAATCCTCCTCCTTGCTCCTTCTCCTCTTCTCCCTTGCGGCCTTGTGCGACTCAATGGATGAGTCACACAGCTGCCATAATGGGGATATTATCCCCTCAACCATCTTTCCAAAGATGGCCTCAAGGCTCACTTAAGTCATACCCGGAACTCAACCTAAACCCAAACTCGACTTCGGTTCTGACTCAACCCATAACATGACTCGAGTTAACTTAATTTAAGGTATGATTCCATAAAAGGAAAGTTAATTATCCAAATAGACTTCATGATCCATTAGCCGAGTCATATCTTTTCACTCGAGGCGATCCTGAGGCTCGACTCGACTACCCCTGGGTTCGACGCGCTGCACCAAAATAGCTTTTTATTATTAGAAAACTTTTTCGGGTCTTACAACCTTCCCCCCTTAAGGGAAATTCGTCCTCGAATTTACTTGAATAACAATGACTTACCGGCTCCTCGAACATGGAAGAGTAGCGCTCTCTTATGTCCTGCTCTACCTCCCATGTGGCCTCTTGCTCGGAATGATGCTCCCATCTGACCTTTACCAAGGGAATTTCTTTGGACCTTAGCTTCCTGATTTGGCGGACAAGAACCTCTACCGGCTTTTCCTCGAATGAGATGGCCGAATCTACCTCAATAGAAGAGGGCTAGATCACATGCGAATCATCTTTTACATACTTTCGCAACATGGATACATGGAAGACCGGGTGCACTCTACTCAGGCTAGGAGGCAATGCCAGGTCATAGGCCACCTCGCCCCTCCGCTTGAGGACGAGAAAAGGCCCAATGTATCTAGGGCTCAGCTTCCCCTTCTTCCCAAACCGGACCACCCATTTCATAGGAGAGACCTTCAGGAATACTAAGTCACCCTCTGCAAATTCCAATTCCCTAGCCTTTCTGTCGGCATACATTTTCTGTCGACTATGAGCCGCCAATAATCTTTCCTTAATAACCTTTACTTTTTCTACCGCCTCCTCAACCAGATCTGGGCCCACCATGAGTGATTCCCCTACTTCAAACCAGCCCACTGGGGACCTGCACCGCCGTCCATACAAGGCCTCAAAAGGAGCCCTGCCAATGCTACTATGATAGCTATTGTTATAGGCGAATTCGATCAACGATAGGTGCCTCTCCCAGCCATCTGCCATATCCAGGACGCATGCTCTCAGCATATCCTCCAAAGTTATGATGGTCCTCTCTGACTGCCCGTCAATTTGCGGGTGGAAAGCTGTGCTGAAATGCACCTGAGTACCCAAAGCTTCCTGGAAGGACTGCCAAAATCGGGTTGTGAACTAGGTACCACAGTCAGATATAATCATCACCGGGGTACCATGATATCCCACAATCCTATCCAAAAATAGTCGAGCATACTGCTTCACAGAGAAGGTAGTTTTCACTGGTATGAAGTGCGCAGTCTTGGTTAACCGGTCCACCACCACCCAAATGGAATCAAAACCGCTTTTTGACTTAGGCAATCCAGTCACTAGATCCATGGTGATTTTCTCCCACTTCCACTGGGCACTTCGAGATTTTGCAGAAGTCTCGCAGGCTTAAGGTGTTCGGCCTTCACCTGCTGACAGACTAGACATTTGGAACAAATTCTGCCATCTCTCTTTTAATGCATTTCCACCAGTAATGCTGCCTTAAGTCCTAGTACATCTTGGTGGCCGCCGGATGCATCGTGTAAGTGGAACGATGAGCCACTTCCAGGACTTGCCTGTGCACCTCAGCCATGTCTGGTACTACTATCCGATCCCTGAACCTCAGTACACCCTTTGAGTCCAATCTGAAACCGTTCTCTGCATCACCTCTTTGCACCAGGTCATTGGTCAGTGAACAAAAGGCATCCTCCCCCTGCGCGGCATGCAGCATGTCCACCGGCATGGACTGTACCCGTAGGTGTGCCATCAGGGCACCTGAAGCTAACACTGATAAGGTTGCACCCCCATCTAGACACAAAGCCAACTCTCGAGCTAGAGGCCTCCGCTTAACTTCCAAATGAGCTAAACTGCCCATGGACTTTCTGCTTAGAGCATCTGCTACCACATTCGCTTTCCCCGGATGATACAAAATGGTGCAATCATAATCCTTTAGGAGCTCCAGCCACCTCCTCTGCCTGAGGTTCAGCTCCTTTTGGGTAAGCAAGTACTGAAGGCTCTTGTGATCTGTGTAGATCTCGCAAGTCTCCCCGTACAGGTAGTGCTGCCAAAGCTTCAGTGCAAAGATCACTGCCGCTAGCTCTAGATCATGCGTCGGATAGTTCTTCATATGAACTTTCAGCTAGCGGGACGCATAAGCGATGACTCTGCCATACTGCATCAGGACGCAGCCCAGGCCAACCCGAGAGGCATCACAGAAGACTATAAACCCTCCTGAACCGGAAGGTACAGCCAACACGGGTGCAGATGACAAACATGCCTTGAGCTTCTGAAAGCTCACCTTGCATTTGTCATCCCAAATGAACTTGACCTTCTTCTGGGTCAACCGAGTCAAAGGGACTGCAATTCTAGAGAAATTCTCCACAAACTTTCGGTAATACCTAGCCAAACTAAGAAAACTGCGGATCTCAGTCACACTAGTAGCCGTTTCCAGCTCTGCACCACTTCAATATTGGCAGGATCTACCCTTATCCCTTCCTTGGACACTACATGGCCTAAGAACCCTACACTTTCCAACCAAAATTCACACTTGGAAAATTTTGCAACAATCGGTGCTCTATGAGGGTTTCCAGGACCATTCTGAGGTGCTTAGAGTGCTCTTCCTCACTCTTGGAGTAAACCAGAATGTCGTCAATGAAGATGATCAGAAACCTATCCAGGTACTCCTTAAATATCCTATTCATTAGGTCCATGAAGGTAGCAGGTGCATTGGTTAGGCCAAAAGACATCACTAGGAACTCATAGTGACCGTAGCGAGTCCTAAAGGCCGTCTTTGGCACATCGCAGTCCCGAATACTCAACTGATGGTATCCGGATCTCAAATCTATCTTTAAAAACCATTGAGCCCCCTGTAGCTGGTCAAACAGATCGTCTATCCTCGGCAGTGGGTAGCGATTCTTAACAGTCACCTTGTTCAGCTGCCTACAATCAATGCACATGCGCATCGACCCATCCTTCTTCTTCATGAAGAGAACCGGGGCACCCCAGGGTAACACACTTGACCGGATGAACCCCAGGTCTAGCATTTCCTGCAATTTCACCTTTAGCTCCCTGAGTTCGGCCAGTGCCATCCTGTAAGGGGAATGGAAATTGATTTCACCCCAAGCTGCAGATCAATGCAAAATCGACTTCCCTTCTGGGCGACAACCCTAGCAATTCCTCGGGAAACACATCAGGGAATTCACAGACCACGGGGGTTCCGCTGACATCCCTTGCTTAACCCCTTTCCTCCTTGGCCATAGATACAAAGGCCATGAAAGATTGGCAATCGCCCCAAAGCAACTTACGAGCCTTTAGGGCTGAGATAACCCCTATCGGCTTGCAACCTCCCTCCCTTTGGAAAGTGAACTACGGCAGCCCAAGCTTATTAAAGATCACTGCTTTGGCCCTGCAGTCCAACATTGCAAAGTGCTCTGCTAGCCAGTCCATGCCAAGGATGACATCAAGCTCAAGAGTGGGTAGGAGTGTCAAATCCGCACTCAACACATGACCGCAGATGAGCACTTCACAGCCTTGATATATTGAATTTGCTAAGATTGCATCACCCATAGGCGTTGATACCATCAATGCCCCGTCGAGCATAGAGGGTGCCACTGGCAACTCCGCAACAAATTTGGCAGATACAAATGAGTGTGTGGCACCCAGATCAAATAGAACATAAGCAGCGGACGAACATACTAGAATAGTATATGTTACCACTGCCTTAGACGTCTCTGCCCCATCACGGTTCTTAGCAAACACCCTAGCAGACGGTCTCTCTAAAAAGCTCGCTTGCGGCCCCCTTCGAATGCCACGGTCGACCCCTAGATCCCTGCGACCGAAATTTCCTCTTGGCCGGCCCGTCATTCCTCTCGAACGGCACCAAGGCTTCCTTTTGAAGGGCCTCATCCACCACCCGTGCAAGAGTGGAATCCTTGGTGTAGTGGATGAGCCTACCTATCTAAGGCCTAAATCCCCCAACAAACCTCTTATGCCTAGCAGTCTCAGATGCCACTGAGGTCTGATGATATTTGGAAAGCCGGTGAAATTCCATCACATGCTCTGACACTGACTACCAGACCTGCGCAGCATCTCAAGGTCCCATGCCCGCTTATCACGAACACTCATTAGTACATGACATGCTCATGAATGCCCAAAATCACTCGGCCCATGCCGGCCCCATAGAAAACAATACATTCATACGACCCAAACCGGCCCAAACCTAGCAATCATACAAGTCGGTCGCTAGAATCTATCTAGCGAGCCTTCTACCCGAGCCCTCTCTGGTTGGGTATGGCCCACCCAACCAAATCCACTCGGGTCTAAAGTTAGTGTGGCTCCCCTTGGGTCTAACATCAGCGTGGCTCACTCACGCAGTATCAAGACCCAAAATCCACTCGCCGAGTCGGGACCAACTTGCCAAGCCGGTACACTTCTCGGCTCGGCCATCGCTCATCCACAAGCACAACCACAATCAATATTCATGCATAGAACACATAAGTACATAAAGAATATTTTCTACTGACAACCGGGGTACGCGTCTACGTGCCCCAACTCGACCCTCTCTTGGGTCTAACCTCTTGGCTCTATGTTTCATCACCCAATTTATTGCCACCGCTACTCAGTGCAGCATTGGGAGCCTCCATTACACTATCACAGAAATGAAAAGTTTCCTGTCACATAATAAATTTTTAACATAAGCTTTTAAAAGTTACTAACCGCATGGTGCGCTGAGTGCAGGAGTCGTCGCCCAATCTCGTAGCATAACTATACCGTATGTCGGCATGCTAGCATATGCCTCATACGGTACCCAACACTGAGTCATAGACAAGACCTAACCTAGTGCTCTGATACCAACTTTGTAACACCCCAACTGAGGGTAGTCTGACCGGCCAGGGCCTACATCCTGCCCTGTAGCCTACTATCTACACTAACATCAAGAAAACCAAGACATATCGACTGAAAGAAAACTCAACATACTTTATAAAAGTTTACAAGTCACAATATATAAGTTTTTCAAAACAAATAGAAACATCAACATCAAATCCGAATAGTCAAATATCAAGTTTTACAATTCTTTTCAATTACAACCGTCAATGCAAAAACAAAACCAACATAACTAGGCACTAGTCTAAGACTCATGGACGCCACTACGAGATATAGCACCGCCTCCGCCCTCCAACTGCACCATGTCGACACCAAGCTACTGCTCATGCTCTGCAGAAATAGAAATAAACTGTGAGTCCACTTGGGACTCAGTGAGTGGCTCAAATGAACCTCCATATAAGCCTCGGTCATGCATATACATCATATAAGGCAATAAAGGAATGAACAAGGAGGTAAAATTTATTTCTAATGCGACTACAGACCCTCAACGGATCCATCAACATCAGCTGTACATGATAACCTGCTACCTCGGCTTATCAAGCCTTCAGCATCCGGCCCTTGGCTCTTCTTATCGAATCATATCCCGGCTACCACCATCCCTACCTTATCAGGTAGTATCATACTAGCCATCGGCCACATCATCTGAAGATGCAAGCAAACAATCCTGGGCCGTCGTCTAGGATGGTCCACTAGTCTTCGAACACCGTCTGGGGTAAGGATAGCTAGTCCCACCCAACTGGGGTCTGGCACCTAGCGGGCCCGCTGGCGCACCTCTAGACCCAACTGGCCGAGCTGGGCATTGGTCATCTCCGACCTCCTCGCCCCTCGGATGACCATCTCAAGCACATTACACAATAAATATCCTAGGGTTTCCATATATACACACATCGGGCCTTTGCCCGTATCTGGCCTATGTCCGACTATCGGGTCAATAGTTTATGCCACCCTTTCAATATATATGCACGTACGAGCTCTAAGTTTCCCAAATGATACAAGCAGACATAGAAGTGTTATTGTCTCATAACTAAGTTTCCATAAATGTGCTATGATCATCTAGTGACGCCTTACATGTTACCTATCCTGCTACACTATCTTAGGTGATAATTTCCTTGAGTCGACCTTGGAATACCATCCGAGAACATTTAGGGCAGCATTTATAATCCAAAAAAAAAAGTGCAAATATTGTAACATTCATCATATATGACGATAATGTTTATACATAACAATTCTTATACTACCTTAGGAATATTAGCACAATAAGGAGCAGCTATCTAGTATAGCAAGGTAGGTAATGAATTTAAATAACATGTATAAAATACAAAACATGGTAGCAATGTCAACATCCAAAGTTTAAGGATCTAATGCTAAGTATGGTTACAAAACTAGCATTTCTACAATTCAAAATCGATTAAGCTACTAGCTAAGTTTGGTGTTCTTCCGAAGTATTGTCATATCTTTATGTGTGATCCTTAAAATCATGAAACTTCCATCTAAAGCAAGTCTCTCCTCCTCTCCCTAACCTTGGCCGAACCATGAGCAAGGAGGACCTTGCTCGGCCAAGGTCCTTGGGGTGGGAAAATAGGGAGGAGACTCTAGCTATACCTTTACCTCTTCAATTCTGCATACAATTTAAATACCAATGAACTACTTAATCTTCCCCTCACCCTTGGCCGAACCCTCTTCATGAGTTGTAGGCTTCATTCGGCCACTTCAAGGGACTTTAGAGAGGGCACACTTCATAACACGCGAGATGTTCAAAGGAACTATATCAAAACATTGATATAAGGTCATGTAAGGGCCTTCTTGCCGTCAAGGGAATCGGGGAAAATTTTGGCATGACCTTTCCCCTTTTCCCCTGACTCGGTAGCCCTAAGAACATGCAAATCGACGATTAAAATAGTGAGATCCGACAAGAAACTTCGTAAAACAGTGAACACATGTCATTGAAATCATGAATCGTCGGAAAAATCGCGAGAACTCAGCCTATCATCTAGGGTTCGGCCACCCGCCTCGCCCAAACCTTTTAAACATTAACCACTCACCTAGATCGCCAAGAAACAAGGATCGGGTGATGACGACTTGAGATTTTCCGGAGACGACGTGAGTTCGGATCGATCCAAGCCCCCAATCCTCCTCCTTGCTCCTTCTCCTCTTCTCCCTTGCGGCCTTGTGCGACTCAATGGGTTAGTCGCACGACTGCCATAAGGGGGATTTTATCCCCTCAACCATCTTTCCAGAGATGGCCTCAAGGCTCACTTAAGTCATACCCAGAACTCAACATAAACCTAAACTCGACTTGGGTTCCGACTCAGCCCATAACATGACTCGAGTTAACATAATTTAAGGTATGATTTCATAAAAGGAAAGTTAATTATCCAAATAGACTTCATGATCCATTAGCCGAGTCATACCTTTTCACTCGAGGCGATCCTGAGGCTTGACTCGACTACCCCCAGGTTCGACGCGCTGCACCAAAACAGATTTTTTTTATTAGGAAACTTTTCCGGGTCCTACAAAATAGTTATGAATAACATTGATTCATGTCTTTCGGTTGTCTCATATAAAATCCAATGGAAAGATCTGATCTGAAACTCTCTTTGTGCGAACACTACGTTGCAAGTTATTGAGAGGAGTGCAGATTGTTGAGTGTAGAAAGGCAACAATTTTCATTTATTATCTTCAGGAGAAGATTGGTTTTGGGTGGATAGCTCACTACAACACAGGCTGTGTGGAGGAAGGAACTCTGTGGTTGGGATGTCAAAGTTTGGCAAGTTGGTATTTACTTGTAATAACAAATAGATTTTTGTTGTTTCCAATTTACTGTAGTACTGTAGTCGGATTTTAGGTGTGAAATCTAGATGACTTATATTGTACTTATAGAGAGTGGATTGAACATCTGTCCGGTGAGTGCCCTGCAGATTAGGTGACTGGTGTGTCACTGAACTGCGTAAACAAACCTCTTATGTTTGCGTGTGTTCTTTTGTTTGGTTCTTACTTTGCTTCTAGTAGCAGTTGCAATAACAGTTGCAACTTCTTATTCAACTGCCCTTAACAGAAGTTCCCTTAAGCCCGTTTGGTACCTTGTACAAGCCTCTTGTATAGTAATAATATACAGTGTGTAGAAAGGGTATTTATCTAATACCTGCACTAAAAATAGTACCTCATAAGCTTTCATAAGTTGTATTAGTAATACACTCTAAAAGCTCTTCATTAGTCTGCACTAGAACCTTCAATATTTTGGATACTCATCTTACCCCGACCAAAAATTAAAAAATATTAAAAAATATATCTAAAAAAATAATTTTAATTTATGAAATATTTTTACTGATAAAATATATTATATAATTTTTCTATAATATAATATAATATAATATAATATAATATAATATATTATATTATATTATTTTATATTATATTATTTTATATTATATTATATAGGTTAGTCCATACAGACTAGTACTATACAGGCTAATACATGTGTGCACCAAATACTGTATAATAATATTACAATACAGGCTAGTACTATACAAGTTAGTCAATACAGACTAGTACTATACAATGTACCAAACTGGCCCTTAGAGACATATACTGTCATTTGGTATCACAGCGGATGTGCTAACCTTTTCTTGCACAAGATCCTTGGTGTCTTTTTGTTTTCAAGCTCAAGATGGAAGGAATGTCTATGAGAAATTCTGTCAATGCTCCTCCTTTACTTATCAGAACAAACTATGCATATTTGAAGGCTAGGATGAAGGCTTTCATCAAATCTTTGGATGACCATTGTTAAGACTCTGTAGAAATTGGCTACACTCCTCCAAAAGCACCTGATGGGACTGAGTGCAAGCCCAAGAACCATTACACAGAAGCAGAAATAGTTGTAGCAAACCATGATAATAAAGCCCTAAATGCTATCTTCAGTGGAGTTGATCCTTCTCAATTTCAATTAATCTCTACTTGTACCTTGGGATAGCAGGCATGGGAAATTCTACAAATAAATTGTGAAGGATCACTGACTCTTCGAAAGTCAAAAGTTGAAATCCTCAACACCAGATTTGAGAATCTGAAGATAAGAGAAGATGAAAGCATATAAGACTTTCATGGGTGTATCAAGGACCTCATGAACAATGCTACCAACCTTGGAGAGTCATTCTCTGAAGAAAAAGTAGTAAGAAAGCTCTGAGATCCATGCCTACCATGTTCGATATGAAAGCTGCTACCATAAGTGAAGTTCATGACCCATCTACTATTACTCTTGACATTCTGATGGGGAAACTTGAAACTTATGAGTTGGAATTATCTGAAAAATATTCTCACAAAGAAAAGAAGAAGAATCTTGATTTCGGATGTACTAAGGATGGGATCAAGTCAGAAGATTATTCTGAAGAGGAGATGGATATTGTACTAGCTATTATGACAAAAAATTTCAACAAATTTCTGAGAGCAAAGTATAGGGTAAACTAGAACTCTCAGTCAAACTTGCAGTTCAAACAGCAGTTTCAACCGCCTGAGTATGCTAGTTCCAGATCAAACTCCTTTGATGGGGAATATATAAGAAGTCAATTGTCTAGACAAAAGGATCATCTCAAATAGAAATCCAAAGGAATTCAATGCTTTGAATGTGAAGGATTTGGACATGTAAGATCAGAATGCCCAAATCTTCAAAAGAAGATCAAGAAGCCATTCACTGCTACTTGGAATGACGAAGAAACTGACTCAGAAGAGCATGAACGAGGAAATTTTAGAGCTTTCATAGCCTACATAGATGACTCTGTTAAGACTGCCGACATCTATGATGTAGATAGTCTTGAGGAAGCCTATCAAGAGATGTTTGACAAATGGGTTGAAGTGGCTAAACTTTACAAATCTCTCGGCGTTTAGAACAAGCTTTTAGATGAAGAAAAGAATACTCTTAAGGAGAGAGCTCAAACCCTTCAAAGACAAATTATTCAGAAAGAAGACAAAGAGTCTAAATTGATTTCCGAACTTGAAAAGGTAAAGAAGAAAGTTAAAATGATGAATTCTGCAAGTAATTTTAAAAAACTCTTGAGTGCATGAAAAGGTCCTTCTAATCACAAGGGACTAGGATTCACTAATTCATCATAGTTGAAACCCCGGTCTCAACTTCCTACTCAACTGAGGAACTTTCATAGAGGCTCCTCAAGTCATCCAAAGCCTACTACAAGAAAGGGAGATAGGGTGCCCATATGCCACTATTGTAAGTGTAGAGGACACATTATTGCAAATTTCTTCAAACTTTTCAACAAACTGAGGAGAAAGAATCATATAAATCACTCAAGGCAAAAGGTTAAGCAAATCTGGGTAAGAAAGACTAATTTTAGCTGCCATGTTGCTTTTATATCAAAGACTATTTCCTGTCTTGGATCTTGATATTTCGATAGTTGTTGTTCTCAGTATATGATAATATGATAGGAAGTTTTGAAAATCTGAGAGATATTAGTGCAACTGTTACTTTTGGAGATGGAGGACATGGAAATGTCATAGGAGTTAGAACTCTAAATGTTCCAGGAATTCCTATTATGAAAAATGTCCTTCTTGTCAAAGGTCTTAAGGCTAATATTGTGAGTATAAGCCAATTTAAATCAATCCAAGATAAATCACCAGGATATGATCAGATAATCTTGCTATACTTCAACTGTTGAACCCAAAAATGTCAAAGAAGCCTTGAAGGATGAATTTTGGATATCTATTATGCAAGAAGAATTACAACAGTTTGTCCAAAATGATGTTTGGGAACTTGTCTCAAGACCTAAAAATATTAATGTTATTGGAACCAAGCGGGTGTTTTAGAACAAGACTGATGAAGCTGGAAACATTACAATAAATAAAGGTCGTCTTATTGCTCAAGGCTTCAATCAAATTGAAGGTCTGGACTATGATGAAACCTTTGCACCAGTTGCAAGATTGGAATCCATCAGGTTACTTCTAGCCTTATCCTGTTGTATGAAGTTTAAACTATTTTAGATGGATGTTAAGATTGCCTTCCTCAATGGATTTCTCAAAGAGGAAGTCTATGTTGAACAACCTAAAGGCTTTGAAAACTCTGCTCATCCAAACCATGTATACAGATTTAAGAAAGCTTTATATGGTCTTAAACAGGCTCCTAGAGCTTGGTATGAGAGACTCACCCAGTTCCTGCTTTTGAAAGGCCACAAAAGAGGAAGATCAGACCAGACCTTGTTCATTAAAAGAAAGAGGTCTCAACTGATAATTGTTCAAATTTATGTTGATGATATAATTTTTGGTTCAATATTTGAAACTTATGTTAAACAATTTGTGAATGATATGAAATCTGAGTTTGAAATGAGCATGGTTGGAGAAATGAGCTATTTTCTTAGCCTTCAAATAAAGCAATCTAAAGAAGGATTTTTTATCTCTTAGAGTAAGTATGCAAGAAATCTTATTCACAAATTTGGTCTAATAGTTCTAAGGCAGTTAGAACTCCTATCTCTACTTATGAAAAATTGAGTAAAGATGATGAAGGCAAGAGCATTGATCCTAGTCTCTACAGTAGTATGATTGAGAGTTTATTGTATCTGACTGCATGCTAGAAGACCTGACTTATGCTTCAGTGTTAGATTGTGTGTCAGATATCAAGCTAATCTAAAGGAGTCTCATCTACAAGCAGTTAAGCGAATTCTAAAATATGTTAAAGGTACTCTAGATTTTGGCCTTTGGTATTCGATTGATTCTAACCCCTGTCTGGTAGGATATACTGATGCTGAAAAAGTACCTCAGGTGGCTGCTTCTATATTAGAACAAATTTGATGGCATGGTTAAGTAAAAAGCAAAACTCTATTTCTCTTTCTTCAACTGAAGCAGGATACTTGGCAGTAGGTAGTTGTAGCACAACTTATTTGGATGAGGAATATGTTGCTTGATTATGGTTTTGAACAGGAAGAAATGATTCTATAATGCGATAACACCAGTGGTATAAATATCTCAAAAAACCCTGTAATGCATTCTCGCACTAAACACATTAACATTTGCTTTCATTAGATCAGGGAGCTAGTCGAAAGAAAAGAGTTGCAATTGAAATACATTCCTACAAATAAACAAGTTACAAATATATTCACAAAGGCATTAAATGGAGAAAAGTTTGAGCAGTTGAGATCTGCTCTAGGACTATGTGTCATGTGAAGGAATTTTTTATGGGGGAGTGAAATAATTAAAGACTCTTTCAATTAATGTTCCACTTACCTTGCTCATTCAAGGTTTTTTTTTCTTCATTATTGGTTTTCAGCAGGCATTTCGTACCTTCAATACTCCTCTTCTTGCTCATTGAATTTTTTTAAGTTCCTGATTTCGGCGAGAGGCTGCTATTTATGGGAATTCGAACAGATGGGATTTATGTCCTCAATTATGTTCTCTTGGTGTTACAACTCGGTTCAATGCCTTGAAAAATAACCGACACTCTCGCTCTTCAAGCCTCTTCTTGTCTACCGCTCATCTATTTAATCAGATGTTTTGATGATGGGTTGTAAAATTAGCAAGATGAGTTTCGAGAAAGAGATGACTGCTTCCTTAACAAAGGAAATGGTGTTTTCAAGTCCTCCTGAGAGAATAGAAACACCTATTCTAGTTCTGTCTCCTGATAAATTATGTCCACCTTCTACCTCTCAAGGTTAAAATCTTAGAAAGAAATCATGAAGAAGAGCTATTGACCTTCATCTAAGAAGAAATGGTAGAGGTATAGTATCTAAAACCCTCAAATTCCTTTCTAAATTTCCTGATCATTAGGGGGAGGAATTATCTTCTGAGGGGGAGGGTAAAGATGAAGTCAATATTTCTTCTGGCTCTATATTTTAATGATGATTCTTCTAAAGACAGTAGTTATTGGTGCTTGACTCAATTCTAGGAAAGATTGGATCTCCTTTATTTTCTCCAGTTCTTAAGACTAAGACAGTCATAGTTAAAACTATATCTAAGGATGTTAAAACTGCTGATTCAAGGCTTGAAACAATCGATGTTCCAACTGCTACAGATGTAACTTCAGCTCTTGCATCCGAAGTCTTGGACCTCTATCCGGCTCCTTCATCCATAGCCGAAAGAGCTATTCGTGATGACCTGTTTAAAACACAGGTGACTTTGGCTCAGGTCCACTTGCAGGTAATATCGACTAAGAAAAAGATTTTTGAATATTTCACAGGTGGTTCTGCATGTTCTGTATCTCTGTCTTCTGGAAGGGTCTCTGGTTCGTCCAGTCCAGACTACTCCGAGTGACTGCTTTCTCTCCTTTGGCTTATTAGGCCAAAAAGGTGCAGATATATGGGGTGTCTCTAAATAAATGGGATGAAGTTTGGTCTGGTTGACTTTAATCTTGTTTGGCTGAGTCTGGTCTATTTGTCTGGTTGAATTTTCTTGTCTGTGACTGTGGTGATTATGACCGTGACTCTGTGATGACTGGATTTTTCTCTGAACAGTTAAATATATTTTGACAGTTAGTTTATCTGTCTGTAAATCTACTCTCTTGTTATCTGTCTTTTGAAAATGACTATGACAGGTTGGGTTTTTGCCAAATAAGCCAAAGGGGGAGAATGTTAGTGTTGGACTTTATATGTTGGCTATATTTTGCAAAAGTATTCCAGTATGATCTCTGACCAGTCTCAACTGTATAAAGACAGTCTAAACTGCTCCAACAATCTATTGTTTTCATGTCAAGGATGCAGCGCAAAAAGATGACCTTTTGGTTTCCTACAGAGATGATAACTCTTGATCTGGATTATTAATGATAATTCTCTTTATTATCTCTGAGATCTTTTAATCATCATTAACACTTTATTTTCCCGAATATCTTCTTTAAATATTTCCGGGCATTACTCTTTGGATCTTTATGGTCTTAGCAGTTAAGCGTTGTCTATTTGTTTTTGAACCGATGACTGTTGGTTGTTAAACTGATGGGTTCATTAAACAAATAGTTATGAACAACATTGATTCAGGTCTTTCGGTTGTCTCATATAAAATTTGATGGAAAGATCTGATCTGAAACTCTCCATGTGCGAACATTGTGTTGCCAGTTATTGAGAGGAGTGCAGAAAGACAACTATTTTCATTTCTTATCATAGGGAGAAGATTGGTTTCGGGTGGATAGCTCACTACAACAAAAGGCTGTGTGGATGACGAAACTCTGTGGCTGGGATGTCATAGAGAGGCAAGTTGGTATTTACTTGTAGTAGCAAATAGGTTTTTGTTATTTCCAATTCACTGTAATACTGTAGTCGGATTTCGGGTGTGAAATCCAGAAGACTTATATTGTACTTATAGAGAGTGGATTGGGCATCTGTTCGGTGAGTGCCCCGCAGATTAGGTGATTGGTTTGTCACTGAACTGCGTAAACAAACCTCTTGTGTTTGTGTGTGTTCTTTTGTTTGGTTCTTACTTTGCTTTTAGTAGAAGTTGCAATAACAATTGCAACTTCGTATTCAACTGCTCTTAACAGAAGTTCCCTTAGAGACATATACTGTCAATGACAAACTCCGAGTCAGTACGATGGTACACTCGATCTAACAACAAGCACAGAAGACATTCGTAGTCCTCCTCGGTGCCCTCACGAGTGATGGACACATTGTCTCGGAATGATCGAATACTATCCAGGTCGATCATTACCAAACCCTGTAAGTCTATATCCTCTTGAATCCAGAGATAAGGATCTGGGTCCTTTCCCAATGTCCCAAAGTCTAATTTCACGATGATATTTCTCTTTGCCATCGGTCAGTACAAACCTACTGACCTAAGGAAGGACCTACGAAAATTGAGAACAAAGCTTCAAAAAACTCACCGGAGGAGAAAAGGAAGATGACAATAGTCAGACGATCAATCCACGAAGTCATCACCAATGAGGACCTGATGATGCCTGCTCCGGTATGACCTGAGATGTTGAGTAGCATAGCATGGATCTCCGTTATCATCTGACTCTGACGCTCCATCTTCTCACTCTGATGCGCGACTGTCTCCTCCAGTGTCCTTATCTTTCTACTATGATCATAACTAGTCCTGGAGGTGGACGGCCGCTCACCAGCGACCGGAGGGGTCGGTGCCCCAAGTGGCCCTAGCACGGCTAGCACATGACCACTATCTGCAAAGCCATATACGCGGCCGTGGTCCCAACCACCTGCAGCCTTGATCCACGCTCCTGCGTCAAAGTCCTCGGGGGTGCCCCCGCGCTGCATCACCGTCTGAGTGTAGGTCTCCTACTCAAGTTTGATTTTTTGTTTCATATTTTTCCTAAAACTTAAATTATAAATAAATAATGAATAATTTAAACAAATATACTTACCATAATGATTGCAGTGCGGTTGTCAATGTACTCTCCCGTCCCATGTACTCGACGGTGAGTCCGCTCAAACACCTCCATCGGGGAGGGTCGCTGGATAGTTCCGTCGTCCATCACCATCGTCTATATTTACAAAACAAATACATTAATTAGTACGCAGAGTAACAAATAAAATATATAATTAAAAGTAAGGTATAATACTTAACATACGACTCGCGTGTACTGCAAATGAAATAGAGCCGCCAGTGTGACACGCTCCTCCCCCTGACATGCGGTTTCTAGCCGTAGTCCTAGAAACCTCCTGCCATCGATCCGTCGACCATAATGCCACGAGCTAGTCCCATATATCTAGAGTAATCCAATCGGGGCCGTATTCCCGAGTCTCCGTGATGTTTGTGGTCCCAGCTCGGGCCATCGCCTAGGACCGGGCCTGCCCCAGCTGACCATTGTACAATTGAAGGACCTCTGGTCCTCAGTCTATGTATAGCGAGCTTGCAAAACAACAATATTAGTACCAATATTAATCGTCATGTATATAAAAAAAATTAATACGTGCCTCAAACTCGCGCCATAGCATGTCGACGTGCTCACTGGGCACGTGAGACCACGTGGGCCATGCCCCATGCATGTATCGTCGGATTGTAGAAGATATCATCCTGGGCCATGCCCCTCTTGCTCGAACCTACACAACAAAAATAAAGTTCAATATTAATATTATGATATAATGAATTTATAATAATTCATAATTCATGATATATTACCGCTCCCCAATCACACTAATGAATCTACGTGACTCTGTGGCTGGTGGAGGCTGCCACCTGTTCGGCCCACGCGGCCGCCTGCGTCTCGAGGCACTAGCCTCGGCGGCATGAGGATCAACGGTAGGAGTATCATCGGCAGGAGGATCAGCAGTAGGAGTAACTGCTGGAGTCTGATTGATCGGAGACTCCGAAGCTCTCGTTCGACGATAACCACGACCCGACAAATTTGTCGAATAAGCATATAAAAGATCATCTACTTCTTTTACACGAACATACAACCCCCGAACGGATCTAAGGTTTTGCTAAAACATATTCGACTCGTCGATGCGTACGTGAAACGTATCAACTCGTCGAAGGGATGATTATTTTCTAAATGTTTCGAGTTGGTTCGAGTCCATAGTGGACAATTCCGACGTGAGTCCAAAGTGGATGATTTTGGCGCGAGTTCGAAGTGGACAATTCCCGCACGAGTAGGCCATTTATTTAAAACATAGCATTTATTTTAATTAACTAATTAACGTAGCATTAATCTATACATTAATCTAAAATATAACATTAATCTAAACAGATTAATCTAAAAATTAATCTAAACCCTAACTAATCTAAACAAATAATGAACTAATCAAACCCTAACTAATCTAAAAATTAATCTAAAAATTAATCTAAAAATTAAACCCTATTTCCGGCGTCGGAGTCCGATGTCCGACAAATGTCGGACACTGGACAATGCTCTGGCCACCGACCATCGGCCGTCGTCCGATTATACAGTAAATGGAGAGTCATTACGGTGCGTGACTTACCTGGAGCAAGCGACAACGGCGGGTGGCAGCGGCGAATGGCTTCGGCAGTCGAGGATGGTGGGCGACGACGACGGGCAGCAGGGATCGGCGGCGACGGTAGCAGCAGGAAGAGGAAGAAGAAGGAGGAAGGGGTGGGTATGATCCGTCGACCTATATAAACTTATCAGCAATGGCTCACTCGTTCGTTAGAAAGACATTGCTGATAAGTAACATCATCAACAATGGCTTACTCATCCGGTAGAACGTCGTTGCTAATAAGTATTTTATTTTAGTACCGCAAGCGCGCGATCGGCTCAAGAGTGACGGATGTCATAACCGTAACTAAGTCGTTCCTATGTGATAATATATCTGCAATGGCTTGAGCGGCCGTTGCTGATAGCTGTTGCTGAAGAATATATTTCTAGTAGTGTTACTAACTTGAGCGTCAAAGTGTATTTTTGCAGGTCCCCTCACCGAGGAGTTGCACCTAACCAGAAGAGACACCGAACCGGACCAGAATACTCTGATCCTTAGGCAGGAACATATTTGTTGACCAATATATGAAAATGGCATTACTTGAACTCGATATATGATTACTAGGCTTAGAATTCTTTAATATCATGTATTGATATGTCTCAAAATGATTTGTTGTTTTCATCCCTTGACTTGGTTGACTTTGGTTTTCATGAAAAAAGTTTTCAAATCCAACTTTGATTTTAGTTGATTTTTTTTGCGCTTTTTGATTGATGCCAATAGTGAGAGAAAATATATAGGTTAAAAGGGAAGAAAATATAGAAAAACCATGCATAAAGATAGGAGGAGTATATTTACTTAGATATGCATGACGATAGAGGGAGAAATCCCATGGTTGATTTCCTTTATTCAAAATTGAAAATATTTTCTTAAGGAAGTTTGTCATCACCAAAAAGGGGGAGATTATTTGCTTAAGGTTTTCAACCTTGGTCTTAAGCTAGGTTTTGATGATAACAAACATGAAACTAATGCTTAAGCAAGAAATATTTTCAAGTTCCATGTTGGTGTTGGCCTAAGGTTTTCTACCTTGGTCTTAATCTCTTTTTTGATGATAACAAACATGGAACTAATGTTTCATGGAGAGTTATTTTCAGGTTCCATATCAGTTAGCGCTCGACGTCCCCGATCGGAAAAATAAGAGAAATCGGAGAAATCGGCAAGGAGGCTCGTCAACGCTCCGGAATCTTCGGGAAGATAGAGTTTAGGTTTAGGGTATCTAGAATGTGTTGTAAATCCTCATGATGATGCAAAGAAACCCAAAAGCCAAACCTGAACCCCAAAACATGAAAATCCGGCAAATTAGAAAATGACACTGGAATTCACTAAGCCTAGGGAGCTCCTTGGAGGGCTATATGACCTAGACATTTTCTTGGCACCAAAAGTGCCGGCAATTTTTCCTGAGATATTTTAAAGGAATTTTTGAAAGCCTTTAGCATACCCATGTTTGACCCGATAGATTATAAAAGTTTTGGTTTTCGAAAATTTATACCAGACCCCAAAAGTTAGATTTTGATTTTTTTAAATATTTTTATTGAATCCAAATGGGGGGTAATCCTTATATAATATTTATAAAGTTAATAAATATTATATAAGTAGACTTAGCGAAGACAGAACCCAGAAATGAGCAAACAAGTAGAAAAAAATCAGCCAAACCAAGTAGTCTACCTAGGTTTGGTCAACCGACTGGTCGACCGGCAAACGGTGAAGGCATTTTGGTCGATCGACCGTTCGACCGAATAATTCCCAGAATGGGTAGAATGCCTTCGATCGCTCGGCGGTTGGTCGAACGGATGATCGACCGGCAAGCGACCGGGCATCACCAACGAGCAAAAATTAGCCTATTGGGAGAGCTATTTTATCTCTCTCTTCTTGGGGCTTATATATACTAGCCATTGAGTGCCTTCCTCTGTAATCTTGACCTTCATTGAGTCATTCTTGATCATCTAAAGATTTCGTTTAGCCATCTTTGCAAGAACCCTAGTTTTGATCTCCACTCCTTGATTTAGCCCTCTAGATTCACCGATTCATCATCTTGAGGCATCAAGAGGACTAGAAAGTTTCTTTGGAGCTAAGTATTTGTTGTTTGATTTATTGCTCCATTAGTATTTGTATTTTGGTGTTTTTTCATTGTATTAAAGCTTGTGTAAAACTAGATTGCTAGGTTTGATTGAGTTGGTGGTTGCCTTGGTGTTAAGGCTTAAATCCACCATTGCAAACTTAGTTTACTAGGATTAGTTGAGTTATTCCTTAGGTTGAGGTGGGAGAGTGCTCTCGGTAGGAAGGCGGGATACTTTCGGGTGTGGAATGTGCCTTCGGTTTGAGAGCAGAGACTTTTCGGTGTAAAGTCCTCTTTATAAGGGAAACGATATAATCTAGTTTACCTAGTTTGGAATTCCTAAGCAAGGTATTTAGGTAGTGGAGTAGGCATTGGGGCTGAACCACTATAAATAATTGTGTTAGCATTATTTGCCTTGAATTTCTTATTGCTTATCATTTATATCTTGCTTTCGCTTACTACACGATTTGTGAATTGCCTAAGTAAACAAGTAAACGATTAAAATTAGAATTAGGCAAAAAAGATTTAGATAACACACTATTCACCCCCCCTCCTCTAGTGTGCCCATTTCACCAATAGTTGGCTTGCGCGCGACGTCCGCGATAGGAAAAATCAAAGAAATTAGAAGGACGCTAGCTTGTCGACGCTCAGATTTCGTCGAGCATTTAGAGTATAAGCTTAGGGTGTCTAGTATACTTGTAAAATCCTCTTTATGATGCAAAGAACCCTTAGCGTGCTTTAACTTTAAAAGATTCTCCATGCTGTCCAAGTCATTTCTGGTGCACGCATTGGTCTGTTTTGGAGATTGATCAAAAGACATGAGGCTTGATTTATCTTTTATCGATCCTGTAATTTTCATACTTCAAGAACTTGTTAAATAGGTTTCTTATCATCAAAATAGTCATGAAGGGAATAAAGCATGAAGGAAGAAACCTTCAGCCAACAATCTCCCCCTTTTTGATGATGACAAACCATTGACGATAAACAACAAGACAAAGTAATGGATACATGAGAGCATTAAGGAAATGACGTGTACATTTAGTGTTCCCCCTATCGTTATGCATATATTTTCTAACTCTCCCCCTATCATCATGCATATATTTTCTAACTCTCCCCCTATCATCATGCCATACTATATATGATACTTCTCCCCCTTTTGTCATCCATCAAAAAAGTATCAAACATGGCAAGCATATAAAAAAAGTACCGCTTACATTACAAATTATCAACAATAGTCAATCATTAAACTATATCTCATTCAATCATCAAATACCACTTACATTACTAATCATCAACAATAGTCAATCATGATAAGGAGTTTACCAAATACATATAAAGTCGATCATCAAATACAAGTCCATAAGATAAATATCATCAAAACATCAAATAAGACTAGTCATCCTCAGGTGGTGGTGGAGGTGGTAGATGCGACTGATAGTATTGCCACATCTCATCCACCCGACCATACATCCCATCAAATCGGCGACCATACTCGTCCACTTGCTAACCGTACTCATCTATGTGCCATCCATGCTCACCGATCATCATACCATACTCGTCCATCTGACGGTCGTATTCATCTAGGCGCTCTCTTGTTCCTTTGTTCCATTCTAACTGGTCGATGTGAAACTAAGCAAAGCGATGCTCCAGATCACCTAAACGCGAAAGGGGAGTGCTGGATGATGAACTTCCACCAGCTTCGCCCTCCTCCATGCGTATGTCATGCTCAGTCTGCTCCATAGGTTCTCCTCGCATTCTTTTGCCAGGCTGATTTTCAAGGATCTTCATGCGGTTGAGATAGGATGAATCTATGGGTTTGGATATTGGTTCTACTTCAAATCTAGACTTATTTACCCCAGCTACATATATAAAGTATGAAATCAGGGAGGCATATGGTAAGGCTTGTTTTATGGAGGCATGAACATTAGCTATATATCGAAGGATGAGATCAGGGACATCTATAGGTATGCGAGACATGAAATGATGAGGTGCATAATCCTGGCAGTGGTTGAAAGTTTGATGCTTTGGGTAGGGATCATTCCCTGATAATCCTCAGGACAGATGGCCGATACAACTTAATGAGTAGGAAAGTCCTCATGAAAGTGGTGTGTGGATATCTTATAAACTGGTCTTCCTAATAGAGGAAACCCAAAAGCATCTTTAATGTCTGATTCGGTGATTACTATAGATTTTCCTAAGATTTCAGATAGAAGAATTAGTTCATCATTGTATCTTGCCTTTTCTATCATAAGGTTGGAGAAAAAGGCTTTTATTAGGATGGGGCATACAGGTACTTGCTTTCCTATAAACTCTACCCATCCCATGCTAGCAAGTTTACTTCTAATATCAAATTGTTCTAGGTCACCTAAGTTGACTGGACGAGTCTGTAGAATGGCCCTATCAGCAAACTTAGGAGCTTGTTTCTTGCCTAAAGAGGTCAAAAGGTTATCGGGCAGACTTGGGAGCTTTGTCTTGGGTGCCATTCTGGAAGACAATTTGGGTGATGTGTAGATGATTAGTTTTGATGAGAGATGTATGCTTTTAAAGTAAAGAGATGAATCATTTTTAAGATCGACATAGATTCATGCAGTATCTCCTAAAAAAAATGGATTTTAACATTAAATCTCAATATGTGGAAAAAAATAAAAAATAAAAATAAAACATAGAATCCAAAAATATCAAGTGAGCCACAAATAAAAGTGCACACATACATTTGAGTCATTAAAAAAAAAAAACTTTTATTTTGGTTAGATAAGAGGAGTTTAGCAGCCGGTTGAATGGGCAAGGAAGCCCTAGTTTCGGGCTTAATAACTTGAGTTGAAGGGTCTGGATCAAATCTGGTGGAAGAATGGACGAACCAGATGGTTCTCCGTTCGCCGGTCGATCGGGCGGTCACACATTGATCGACCGCTCAATCTGCCATGAGTTTTTAGCCCTTAAAGAAAAATTATTTTTGAGAGATGTGTATGTTTAAATTTTATGAACTTTTTTACACATGAACTAGACTTGATGAGGATTCCAAAAAATCAAGAATCTGTCAAAAAAGATATCTCTACAATTTTCTAGAAAATCTACAAGTTCTCAGTGACATTTTGTAAATACGAGTCATTTGTCCAACGATTTCAGATTTTGTTCAAACATTCTAGATAGCAACATGTATGTTAAGTTTGAGACAAAGATAATGTCATTTGCTCAAGAATTTTATCATAGTATCATTTCGTTCAAAGGACAAGCATATTACTATGAAGTCGCTAATTATCAATCCTTAACTTATACTCATGTTTTTTTAAGTATAGACACATGAGTACTTAATATGAGTAACTCTGAATATGTTTTCCAATTACTAGCTCAAAATGATAGTCTCTATTGTGAATTTTACCTTCAATCGCTCAAAATATCATGAAATTTCTTAAGATATCAAAGTTTTACCTACTCATGGAATTTCATAGATTTAGCATTCAAGAATAATCATGAGTATAGAGATATCATGAGAGCATGAACATTCAATATTCTACAAAGATTCTGCCAAATTTAAACTCATACCTCATTCTTGGAAACTTTCCCAACCTTTTCATTTTCTCTCCAAATTCTTTTAGATAGCATAGTCTTCCATTAACATTTTCAACTTGCAGGTAGATTTCATTAGTAGAAAATGAAATTAAGGCTACTAGCAAGCTGACCAAACCAAATAACAAAGAGTGATTCAAATATCATTTTCAAAATGCATCTTTGCTAGATAATTTGAAATTCGTTTTAAGTGAAATCAAGTGATAGCAAAACGAATTTTAAGAGATGACAAAAATAATGAATATGAAAACATGATCTCCAACCCTTCATATTGGTTGAAAACTGAAAGGTCACAATGAGCCTACGATTTAAAACTGCAAGGTCGCATGAGCCCATTACGACTACCTAGGTCTCCGAATAGATCAGAAATCAAAAATCAAAAATCATTTTAATAAAATCGTATTAAGAGCGGATAAGATCAACTTAAATCAAACGAGTATCATAAAACTCCAACTTAAATGAATTCAACTAAAGTAAAGGAGATGATACCAAGTTTACTTAGATGCCAGTATCCATACCTATGGCATCATGATGGATTGAAGTTGCAGCCAAAGATGGATTCTTCATTTAAGTCTATGGCCAACTTCAACTCCTGACTTCTCTTTACCCTTGTGTGGTAGCCCCCCCTACAAGAGAGTAAGAAACCTTTGGTACCCAAATGGCTTTAGGTCCTTGGGGGTTAGAGGGCTTAGCTACCCAAAATATTTTAACTCCACTTGGGTTCATCTTAAATGCGCAATCATATATAGCATGCCCATATGTACCACAACAAAAACAATGTCCATTAAATTTCTTGTTGTTTTTGCTATGGACTTGAGATTTATCATTAGAATGTTTGGCCTGTGAGACATGATGGGTATGAACATTCTTAGAAATCACATTCTTTTTCTTGTAATCATGAGGTCTAGTGGTAGAATGCATAGCATGAGAATGATGATAGATGTTGGCATTCTTTACATAGGTATTTCTATTGTTCTTAAGAAATGAAGCATTTTTAAATTCACTTACTTTCTTATTTAAGAGTATAACCTCACTTTTCAAATCATTCATAGATTTTTGAATAGCATGCAATTGAGTTTTTAACATGCTATTTTCATCTTTTAAATTATCATTTTCGTGCTTCAAAGCTTTAAGCTCAAGCTCTAAGTTGTCATGACATGAATTAAAGGGTCTAGTCTTTAATTTTTCATTTTCTACTTCCAAGGCATGCACGTGTGAACTGAGCTTAAAGTTTTCCTTCTTTAGATTTCTATTTTCCATGCTCTTTTTCATAAGCAAGGCATACATTTTTTGACATTTCTCAACTAGTTCTCCATTTGGCATATTGAATGAACTAGGAGAGCTAACATTTTCATTTGCATTAGTATGACTAGAAGGATAGGAGTGTACCTCACCATTTGTACTCATGAGGAAAGCTTTTGAAGTAGCTTCATAGTCATTGCAAGAGGATGCTTCATTTGAATGAGATGCTGATGAAGAAGCTTTTGACCTCTTCTTTGCCTTGTTCTTCATGAAAGGGCAGTTTTTCTTTACATGCCCCTTCTCCCTGCGTGCATGACATACTACCTTTCTTTTACGGCTCTTGGAGCTACTCAGTTGACTAATGAGCTATGGGCATCAAGATTAAGATTAGTAGTAGGTAAGTGACCATTGTCATCACCACCTTCAGCAAAAGTGCCAATCTCTTCAGTTTTGGCATAATCATATAAAACATTTAAAGTAGCCCATAAATCAAAAGCCATTGAACAATGCATGACTTTTTCAAAAATGCTATTTGGTATGGCACAAAATATGCAATTCATAGCTTCTCCATTAAATTGAAACATTTTCTTGTCAAGTTCGCTCCAATCATGCATGTCAGTCTTAGAAAAGGTGTATTCAAATTTTAACACGTTATAAATAGCAAAACCTCTAGTCTTCATGTAGGTGTACATCCTAGACTTCCAAAGACCAAAGTTCGATTCATCGAACCTAGGAGGTGAAAATATTACCGATTCTAGTGCCATTTTAGGTTCGAGACAAATTGTAGAAGGGATGGTGAAATCACAATCTACGACCTACTCCGATACCAATTGTTGGGTGAAATGGCACACTAGAGAGGGGTGAATAGTGTGTTTACTAATTCTTATTGCCTAATTCAGGTTTTAAACATTTCTTTGATTACTTAGGCAAATTGCTATTTATTGACTAGATACGGAAACAAAAATAAGACAAATAAGCACAAGCCAAATTTCAATGCTAACAAACTGATTTATAGTAGTTCGGCCCCAATGCCTACTCCACTACCTAAGCACCCTGGTTAGGATTTCCAAACAAAGTTTACTAGATTAAATTGGTTCCTTACAAAGAGGACTTTGACCCGAAGAGTCTCACTCTCAATCTAAGGCACTTCCACACCCGGAAGTCTCTGCCTTCTTACCGAGAGCACTCTTCCACCTCAACTTCAAGGGACACCTCAACTAATCCTAGTAAGCTATGTTTACACAAGTGGCTTTACACCTTCTACACTAAGGTAACCACTTACATCCAAGACCAAACACTAGGTCTTCTTACAAATTCAAATAATGAATTGACAAACAAATTAAAACAAGATTTATTACAAGAAGAGGAATAAAAACTTATCACAAATAAACGCCTCTTCTTTTCGACCCTAGCACCCTTGACGAACCCTTTGAAGGAGGACTCTTTGGTGATGAGGGATCAAGAGCTAGGTTTAACGAATTTGTCGCTTTGGAACTTGGAGGATGCAAGGAATCACTCTTTGAAGGCTTTTTGCATCACAAATTATCTAGGCGAGAAAGCAAAAAGAAGTTAGAAGAGGGATATTTATAACCCCTCACTGAAACGGCAGCTCAACGGGCAGAAAACTAGCCGTTTCCGTAGTTCGGTCGCTTGCCGGCGATCGTCGGTCGACCAATCGATTGACCACCCATGACCTCTTCTTTAATTACTCTATTCGGTCGACCGACGGGTCGACCGAATGAGTCGTGAGTTGAGCGATCCGCAATCCGCTACTTCCCATTTTCTACACCATTCGGTCGACCGAACTTGGGCTGGAAATTTTTATCTTGGCTTTCTCATTTCGCGCTTTGATTTCTGGCTTCTTTCTTCAACGTGCTTTAACTTAAAAAGATTCTCCATGCTGTCCAAGTCATTTTTGGTGCATGCATTGGTCTGTTCTAGAGATCGATCGAAAGACATGAGGCTTGACTTATCTTTTATCGATCCTGCAATTTTCATACTTCAAGAACTTGTTAAATAGGTTTGTTATCATCAAAATATTCATAAAGGGAATATAGCATGAAGGAAGAAACCTTCAGCGAACATTCGAATCCCGCTGCACTTGCCTGCTCCACCCTGTTTGGACCCGCGCCTGGGAGCTGGGCCCCATTGTCTAATGTTCTGGGCCACCCGATAGCAGCTTCTTTAGCTCTCGTTGCCCCCGGGTCCATAGTTGACCCATCCGGGGTTGACTTGGATTCTCCTCCCGATGGCATTCTGGGCTGCGGGCCTGCTGATCTGAATGAGGCGTGTAAAGGAGGTAGGAGGGCCAAGGCTAAGTCCAAGGCTAAGTGTGCCAGGTCTGTTTGTGTCCGGCGAAGCAGCAGGCTCTCCGCACGGCCTACTTTGAGTCCGACTTTGCGTGCGGAAATGCGCAAGGCTGCTCTGCGCGAGGGTACACGCCCAGTTCCACCGCTTGCTGGATGTACTTCGGGGGAGGGCTCTTGTGGATCCAACACTTTGAGTATGACAAACTGCATCAACAATGGGGTTCTAGCAGCTATCAAGGAGCTTGGTTTCATTTGTTTTGGCAGCCCAGAGCTTATCATCAAACTGTGTCGCCTATTGAGACTTGAGGGTACCTTCTATCCATCTTTGTGGCAGTTTACTGCTTTTATTATGGACTAGTTAAATATTTGTGCTACTTTTTGGAATGTTCGTGGCCTGAATCGTCTTTCGAAGTGGTATATGGTCAAGCAACTCGTTAGAGATTATGGTTGTTCGGTTTTTTTTCTGTGTGAGACTAAGCTTGCTCAAGTTTCCACTCGTATTATTAAACAAATCTCGGGCTTTCGTTCATTGACTGCAGATCATTTTATTTCAATTAATGCTATTGGTTTTTCTGGTGGTCTCCTCATTTTATTTCATTTTATTTCAAGAACCCACATTAAGCATACTCATGGCTTTAAGGTTAAAATCATATTTTTATAAACATGATTAAATTCCAAAAATCACAAATCTAAGTCTAAGGCATGCCTCAACAATACAAGAACCAAGATTAGTAAGCAATCCAAAGTATAGACCTCAAAATAAACAAGAACATGTCACTTAGGCATTTCATCGAACACCTTGAGGGCACCCTTGATTCTTCCTTGGCCGAGCACCCCTAGGATCATCCTAGGGCTGCCGAGCCCCAAAGAGGAGGGTTTAGGGCCTCCTCAAGTAAGACACACAAAAAGAATGGCAAGAATCCGAGAGATCATCGAGAAATAAATCAAGAACATCAAGCCTCCAAGACGGCTTCAAGAAACTCGAAGAAAACTCGAGAAGGAGGGATAAAACCACTCACCTAATTTAGAAAGATGATTGGCGAAGAAAATCCAATCGACGGCCTCCGATTTCAGCCCCGAAATCCGGCGGCTCAACCCCAAGGAAGAAGGGGGCAGGCGGCGGCTCCTCCCATGCCGCTGGCTTGAGGAGAAAGGGAGAGAGGAAGGGAGAAGAGCTGGCTCCTCTCGGCTCGACTCCAGAGGGAAGGAAGAGAGAAGGAGAAGGAAAAGGGCTTGCCTCATACGGCGGCTCGGCTCTGGGGTGGCGGCGGTTCCAAGGGGAAAGAGGGAGAGGACCGGCTACTAGCTTGGCTGGCGGCTGGCTCTCTTCTCTCACAATTTTGGGTGGCTCCAAAAATAGGAGCCACAAGCCAAGGGGAGGGGGTTTTATACTCCCTCCTCAACCCTAACCCCTGTAACCCTTTCATCCAACCCGCATCCACCTTAAACCGAACCCAAACCCGCTAACTTAAATTTAATTAAACTTATTCTAATACAAAAGTAATTAATTAAATACACCCACATGAACCTAATTAACAATTATGCACACACCAGACCATGAGTCGACTCGGCTCGACCATGAACTAGTTCGCTAGGCTGGCAAACACAAACATAAGAGGAAAATAATAAAATTAAATATCTAGGATATTATAATCCTCCCTCCTTGAAGAAAATTCATCCTCGAATTTCAAAAAGAAAAACTAAGGAATCACCAAATCATCAAATAATGAAGGATAACGCTCCCTCATATCTTGCTCCACCTCCCAAGTGGCCTACTGGCCGGAATTGTGCTCCTACTTGACCTTAACCAAGGGGATCTCCTTGGATCTCAACTTTTGGATTTGCCGATCTAGCACCTCAACTGGCCTCTCCTCATAAGAGACTATTGAATCCACCTCCACTACGATAGGCTCGATCACATGGGACTCATCCCGAATAAACACATGGAACACCGGATGTACTCGGTCCATACTAGGAGGTAAGGCCTACTCATAAGCCACAGCTCCTCTGCGCCTGAGAATAGGAAACAGCCCAATGAACCTAGGGCTTAGCTTTTCTTTCTTACCAAACCTCACCACCCTTTCATAGGGGACACCTTGAGGAACACCATGTCCCCGTCAACGAACTCTACCTCCCTGGCCTTTCCATCAGCATACATCTTAAGGTGACTCTGAGCTGCTAACAGTCTTTCTCTAATTTGCTTCACTTTTTTCACAGCCTCCTCCACCAGATCAGGTCCTATCATAAGAGAGTTCCCTGCGTCAAACCAACCTACAGGCGACCTGCATCTCCGCCTATCAACGCCTCAAAGGGGGCCATCCCAATGCTACTGTGGTAACTGTTATTGTAGGCAAACTCAATCAGAGGTAAGTGCCTCTCCCAACTGCCTTCCAAGTCTAGGACACTTGCCCTCAGCATATCCTCCAGCGTCTGAATAGTCCGCTCTGATTGACCATCTGTCTGAGGGTGAAATGTATTACTGAACCAAACCTGAGTTCCCAATGCCTCCTAGAAAGACTACCAAAATTGAGTCGTGAACTGAGTACCCCGATCTAAGATGATCATAATCGAAACTCCATGATAAGCGACAATCCAATCCAAGAATAACCTCGCATACTGCTCAGCTAAAAAGGTCATCCTAACTAGTATGAAGTGCGACGTCTTGGTTAGGCGATCCACCACTACCCAAATAAAATCATTGCCTTTCCCGAACTTTGGCAACCCAGTCACAAAATCCATGCTTATCTTCTCCCATTTCCACTCCGGTACCCCTTAAGTTCTGGAGCAACCCTACCGACTTTAAATGCTCAGCCTACACCTGCTGACACACTAGGCACTTAGACACGAACTCTGCCACCTCTCTTTTTGTACCTTTCCACCAATAGTACTGCCTAAGATCTCGGTACATCATCGTGGCTCCCGGATGCATAGTGTAGGTAGATCGATGAGCCATCTCCAGCACCTGCCTGCGAACCTCAGCCATATCAGGTACCACTATCCGGTTCTTAAACCTCAAAATGCCATCCGAGTCAACATTGAACCCATTATCTGCATCTCCCCTCCCGACCTGATCCTTAGTGAGTGCACAAAAGGCATCCTCCTCTGGCGCTGCCTGCAGCATGTCAACCAATGTGGACTGCACTCTCAAGTGAGCTAGCAGCGCACCAGAATCTGATACTGATAGGCCTACCCCGCCATCCAAACATAAGGCCAAATCCTGAGCCAACAACCTCCTCCTGACTGCCAAATGCGCCAGACTGCCCATGGACTTCCTGCTCAGAGCATCAACTACCACATTGGCCTTCCCTGGATTGTACATGATCATGCAGTCATAGTCCTTCAACAGCTCAAGCCATCTTCTCGCCATAAAGGTAGTGATGCCATAGCTTCAATGCAAACACCATCGCTACCAGCTCAAGATCATGGGTTGGGTAATTCATCTCGTGAACCTACAACTGCCTAGAGGCATAAGCTATCACCATGTCATTCTGCATCAGCACAAAACCCAAGCTAACCCGGGAGGCATCAATCATAATAAACCACAAACCCTCCCGAGCCCGAAGGTACTGCTAGAACTGGTGCCGTCGTCAAGCGGTCCTTGAGCTTCAGAAAGCTCTCCTCGCACTTACTGTCCCATTCAAACTTGACCTTCTTTTAGGTCAGGCGGGTCAATGGCGCTGCAATCTTGGAGAAATTCTCCACAGACTTTCTGTAATAACCTGCCAACCCCAGAAAACTGCGAATCTCCGAGACATTAGTCGGCCTCTTCTAATTCTGAACTGCTTCAATCTTTTGCAGGGTCCACTTTTATTCCTTCCTTGGACACCACATGGTCAAGAAACCCCACACTCTCGAGCCAAAACTCGCACTTGGAGAATTTGGCATACAATCGGTACTCAGCATGCTCCTCTTTGCTCTTGGAATAAATCAAAATATCATCAATGAACACAATTACAAACTTGTCCAGGTATTCCTTGAACACTCGGTTCATCAGGTCTATAAATGCTGCAGGTGCATTAGTTAGCCCGAAGGACATCACCAGGAACTCAAAGTGCCCATACCTCGACCTGAAAGCAGTCTTAGGGACGTCACTGTCCCGAATCCTCTACTGTTGATACCCTAACTATAGGTCAATCTTAGAAAAACACTGAGCTCCTTGAAACTGATAAAAAAAGTCATCAATCCTGGGCAACGAGTACCGATTCTTTACTATTACCTTATTAAGCTGTCGGTAATCAATGCACATCCAAAATGGACCCATCCTTCTTCTTTACAAAGAGCATTGGATCACCCCAAGGTGAAACACTGAGGCGAATGAAACCCAAGTCAAGCAGCTCCTGCAATTGGGACTTCAACTCCCTCAACTCAGCTAGTGTCATCCGATACGGTGGAATGGAGATCGACTTAACCCCAAGCTGCAAATTAATGCAGAACTCAATCTCCCTCTCTGGAGGCAACCTCGTCAACTCCTCCGGAAACACATCAGAGAACCCACACACCACGGGCGTCCCCCCGATGTCCCTAGCTGCACCTCCGCCTTCCTCTTCCATAGACACAAAGGCCAAGAAGGACTGGCAACCGTCCAAAAATAGCTTCCCAACCCTAAGAGCTAAAATCGCCATCAACGGCTCTCCCCTTCCCTCACCCTGGAAGGTAAACTGGGGCAATCCGAGCTTACTGAAGGTCACAGTCTTTGCCCTACAATCCACTGAGGCAAAATGGTCCATCAACTAGTCCATGCCCAAGATCACATCAAGCTCTAACATCGGCAGGAGTGTCAAGTCGGCTATCAAACCATGCCCACAAATGATAACCTCGCAGCCCTGAATGACTATCTCTGCCATCACAAAAATGCCCATAGGCGTAGACACCACAAGAGGTAACTCAAGCACAGAAGGTACCCCTGACGACTTAGCAGCAAACAAAGCAGATACAAAAGAGTGTGTAGCACCTGAATCAAATAAGACATATGCAATGGCAGACCCAAGAACAATATTACTTGACACCACTGCCTTGGACGCCTCAGCGCCCTCTTAGTTTATAGCAAACACCCGTGCAGGGGGCCTCTATGAACCACCAGCTCGCTGGCCTCCTCCTTGAGTCTGACCCCTCTGAGCCACGAAACCCACTAACATCGATGCCTTTCCTCTAGTCTGATCAGGCTGCTAATTGCCCTTATTAGGACAATCCTTTTGGTAATGCCCAATTTGCCCACTGCTGAAACATACCTCCGAATGTCCCCAGCAAGCCCCCTAGTGCCTCCTGTGACATCAATTATACTGATGCGACCCAAATCTCCGTTGCGAACCTCCAGATGATGCCCTTGGTCCTGAATCCATGTGGCCTCTGTTGGCTTAAGGGTCTCTCTTAAGCCTCGATCTTTATTTTGATGATAACAAACAAGTACTTAATCCATATGTGAAGTTTTGAATTTAGGTTGAGGTTGCGATAAGCATGCCAAATTTGTTCAAATGAATCGAAAGAAAAGACCGTCAATGAAACGGAAGAAGAAAATGTCAAAGAAAGGCTCAGGCTTAGATCAAGTAGAGATCATGTAATATACCTCTAGGATGAGTTTATCCCAAGCCAAATTATAAAGTTATCCAAGTTAAAACTTGGTAACTAAACCCATAAAAAAGGCATGTAACAAAATCAAGTAGACGTCAGCCTCAACCTAAGTTCGGTCGACCGGTCGATCAACTGAACAAGGCAGTATCCTGCCAAGCAGCCAGTTTGGTCGACTAGTTGGTCGATCGAATGATGCGAAGAAGTGGCAGTAGCCATTCGGTCGACCTATCGGTCGATCGAAGTTAGTGAAGGAATCGCAGAAGGCTACGTTGGTCGACCGACCGAAGCCAAAATTTGGCAAAATGCTCCTCGGTCGATCGGTTTGGGGATCACAAGTCGCGCGAGCCTGGCTCCACTAATTCGGTCGACTGATTGGTCGACCGAATGTGGGATCGATAGATTTACGATAGTCGGTTGAGCCATCGATTGACCGAGCACTCACATAAGCCAGCGGTCGATCAGTTGGTCGACCGACGATCGACCGGCAAAGCTACCGAACGGCATCAACATATATTTATTCGCCCGTTGAACATTACGTTCGGGTGAGGGGTTATAAATACCCCACAACTAACTTTGTTAAACCTTCTTTGGAGATTTCATTGAGCAATAAAGAAGTTATTTGAGCCTTCATAAAGATTGAATTGTTGCGCACCCTTTGCTTCTGTCGACAACACTTTGCAAGCGCCTGCTTCCCTCAACTTTGTTGCAATTCCAAGAGTCATTTGCGTGCAAGTTGGAGGCCTGAAGGCTTGGGAAAGGAGCTTTGGTTCATATTTAAATTCTTAAGCTCTTTCCATTGTATTTGAAGTTTATTTGAAACTTGTTTTTCCATCTATAATAGCTGCTAGGTGTGCTAGGGAAACACTAAGGGAAAACTTTGTAGAATTGTGTTTTGCCTAGGTGAATAGGATTGAGATGTTCTCAGAGTTGTGAGAAGAGTATCCTCAATGTATTCAAAGGGAAATATAATCTCTATAAAGTAGTGGTTAGAAATCCTTGGTGAGGAGCCAAGGAAGTCGAGTAGACAGTTGGCCGAACTACTATAATTATTCTTGTTTGCATTGCTTTCTTGTTTGCCTGTCATTGTCACTAATATTTGATCACGTCTACAGTTAATAAACACTTGCACTTAAGTTAAGTTAAAATTGAGTAAAAAGAAAAATATAGGAAAAAGGGGATAGACACTATTCAATCCCCCGTTCTAGTGTCGGGTTTCACACAAGAATTAGTATCAGAGCTAGGTCGTAGGTCAAGATTTAACCATCTTCCCTATAATTCAAGATGTCTAGTGAAATCCAATTAGCTCAAGGGTCCTCTACTCATACTCCACTATTCGATGGGAACAACTATGCCTATTGGAGAAACCGCATGAATGGCTTCCTACAATCTTTAGGCATGGATGCATGGAGGATGATTCTAGTAGAGTATAAACAATCCAATAAGGACATGGACCAATGGGACCAAGATGAGATTGGACTTTTCAATGCAAATGCAAAGGTCGTCAATTCTTTATATCGCGGCCTATCAATTAATGAATTCAATAGGATTTCTACATGTTAGTCCGCATATGAAGTATGGAAGGTCCTAGAGACCACCCAAGAAGGGACTTCACAAGTAAAGGAATCCAAAATAAACTTACTCATGCATGATTATGAAATGTTTAAGATGCTATCACATGAGTCCATTGATGCCATGCATGCTAGATTCCAAAATATTACAAATGGTTTAGCTAACCTTGGCAGAGAAATAAGGGAAGAGGAGAAAGTAAGGAAGCTCCTCCGTTCCCTTCCAAAATCTTGGGAGCCCAAAGTCACAGCCATTATGGAAGCCAAGGACTTGAGCACCTTGAAGATTACCGAGCTCATTGGGTCTCTCATGACACATGAGACCCACATGAAGCAATACCAAGAGGAAGATGCCCCCAAAGGCAAGACAATCGCCTTAAAAGCATCACATCGAGCAGAATAGTCGTCATCATCCGAGGAAGAGACGGATGATCTTGAAGAAATGGTGATGCTAGCAAGAAGATTCATGAGTTTCATGAGGGGCGGCATGAGGAAGGGAAGAGGAGGCTACACATGCTACAATTGCAACAAGATCGGGCATCTAAGGAGAGATTGCCCACTTCTCAAGATGGCCTCCACCTCCATCCCTCACAAAAAGGAAAAGTACAAGAAGAAGAAGAAGGCAATGATGGCCACGTGGGATGAAAGCGAGGCATCATCAAGTGAAGAAGAAGCTAAGAGCGAAAAGGCAAATCTTTGCTTGATGGCAAAAGATGATGAGGTAAGATTTATTTTTGGTGAAGTTTCTTTTACTCAAGAAGAGCTAGAAGATGAATTTGAACAAATGCATGATGAGTTTAATGCCATTAGGAGAAAATTCAAGGACCTCAAAAAGGAAAATAAATCTTTAGAGCTTGAGAATGAGAGTTTATTACTTTCATGTAATGCCTTAAGAAAAGAAATAGACACTCTTAAGGAAGAGACCTGCACCCTAGAGAAATCTAAGAAGGACTTAGAGATTGACAACCAAAAATTAGAGAATGAAAACATGTATTTAAGTAATCAAGTAGAGCATTTGAATGATAGCATGCTAACATTGAAAAATGAACTTTGCATGCTTAATGAAAAGATGACAACCATCTAAAATGTCATGCCAAAGGTTGTCCATAAAAAGAAATCATCACACTTTCATGCTCACACACACACTAGAAGAAAATTTAATGGAAATTGCTTTTCTTGTGGCATATTTGGCCATATGGCACAAGGGTACAATCAACAAGAAGGGATAGATTATAATGAAACGTATGCTCCCGTAGGTAAATTAGAAGCAATTAGAATGCTTTTGGAATATGCTAGCTTTAAGGGTTTTCAACTTTTTCAAATGGATGTAAAAAGTGCATTTTTAAATGATTTCATTAATGAAGAAGTCTATGTTGAACAACCCCCTAGATTTGAAAGTTTTGAGTTTCCAAACCATGTTTTCAAACTTAGAAAGGTATTATATGGTTTAAAACAAGCCCCTAGGGCTTGGTATGAAATACTTTCAATCTTTTTAATTGAACAAGATTTTAATGTTGGAAAAGCTGATGTATCACTTTTCATTAAGCATCGTGAAAATGATATGTTATTAGTTCAAATTTATGTTGATGACATAATTTTTGGTGCTACTAATGAAAGGCTTTGTAAGTGGTTTGCTAAATGTATGCAAGATGAGTTTGAGATGAGCATGATGGGGGAGCTCTCCTTCATGCTTGGTCTCCAAATCAAGCAAACCAACAAAGGAATCTTCATCAATCAAGCCAAGTACACAAAGGAGCTCATCAAAAGGTTTGGGATGAATGAAGCCAAGGTAGCTTCTACACCTATGAGCGCATCCATCAAGCTTGACAAAGATGAAGAGGGCACTAAAGTTGATGAAATACAATATGGAGGTATGATTGGTAGTCTTCTTTACTTAACCGCAAGTAGACCCGATATCATGTTTAGTGTATGTGTATGTGCTAGGTTTCAATCTTGCCCTGAAATGTCTCATTTAAGTGCGGTAAAACACATATTAAGATATTTAAAGGGCACGGTTGACTTAGGACTATGGTATCCATGTCATGCATCATTTGATTTAATCAGTTTTTCAGATGCGGATTTTGCCAGGTGTAAAGTAGATAGAAAAAGCACTTGTGGGTGTTGTCAATTCTTAGGAGCGAGTCTTGTTTCTTGGTTCTCAAAGAAACAAAACTAAGTTGCACTTTCAACTACCGAAGCGGAATACATCACTGTGGCTAGTTGTTGTGCACAAGTCCTTTGGATTAAACAAACCCTTTTAGACCATGGACTTGAGTATTCTTGCATACCTATTCATTGTGATAATACTAGTGCAATAAACTTAACAAAGAACCCTATTTTACACTCTAGAATCAAGCATATTGACTTAAGGCATCATTTTCTTAGGGATAATGTGACTAAGGGAAATATATCGGTAGAATTTGTATCCACTGATAAACAACTTGCCGATATATTTACAAAACCCTTGGTTGAAGAAAGCTTTACAAATTTAAGGATGCAATTTGGAATTTGTGCTTTTCCTAGTAATTAAAATGTTTTTCTTCAAAATGTATATGTGTTTCAAAACTTGCATTCTAGAAAGTATCATCACACTTATGTATTGCTCTATAGCAGGGCTTTGCGACTTATTGATGTTTGCCTTCTATAGGCTTACATTAATAGGAAGGACTATAGTGATAGATGATACTTGGTTTTATGGCTTTCTTGGTTTTTATGATGAAACTCATTAATTGTACTTTAAACTCATTAATAGGAGGAGAAAAAGTAAGGTCACACTTGGTTTTTACGATGCATATAGTTAGGGGGAGTTACAAAAGTTATAAGTATTTGAATGAATGATATGCACATTGATAGGGGGAGCATAGGTTGAATAATAAGTATTTGTATGCATGTGTTGAGTTTTATATCTTGTATACCTTAGACTCATGTATGCTTTAACTCAAACTCAGAAAAAATATGCATATGCTTTCTTCAAATTTCCTTGTTATGTTTGTCATCATCAAAAAGGGGGAGATTGTTGGCTTAAGGGTCTCTCTTAAGCCTCGATCTATATTTTGATGATAACAAACAAGTACTTGATCCAAATGTGAAGTTTTGAGTTCAGGTTGAGGGTGCGATAAGCATGACAAATTCATTCAAACGAATCGAAAGAAAAAGACCGTCAAAGAAACGGAAGAAGAAAACGTCAAAGAATGGCTTGGGCTTAGATCAAGTAGAGATCGTGTAATATACCTCTACAATGAGTTTATCCCAAGCCAAATTGTAAAGTTATCCAAGTTAAAACTTGATAACTAAACCCATAAAAAAGGCATGTAACAAAATCAAGTAGAAGTCAGCCTCAACTTGAGTTCGGTAGACTGGTCGGTCGACCGAACAAGGTAGTATCCTTGGTAGCAGCCAGTTCGATCGACCGAATGATGCGAAGAAGTGGTAGTAGCCATTCGGTCGACCAAAGTTAGTGAAGGAATCATAGAAGGCTACGTCGATCGACCGACCGAAGCCAAAATTTGGCAGAATGCTCCTCGGTCGACCGATTTGGGGATCACAAGTCGCGCGACCCTGGCTCCATTGATTCGGTCAACCGATTGGTCGACTGAATGTGGGATTGATAGATTTGCGACAGTCAGTCGACCAAGCACTCACATATGCCAGCGGTCGCATTGGTGGTCGATCAGTCGGTCGACTGGCAAAGCTATCGAATGGCGTCAACGGCTATTTTTTCGCCCATTGAACATTCCGTTCGGGTGAGGGGTTATAAATACCCCACACCTAACTTCTTTAAACCTTCTTTGGAGATTTCATTGAGCATTAAAGAAGTTATTTGAGCCTTCATAAAGATTGAATTGTTGCGCGCCCTTTGCTTCCGTCGACAACACTTTGCAAGCGCTTGCTTCCCTCAACTCTGCTACAATTCCAAGAGTCATCTGCCTGCAAGTTGGAGGCCTGAAGGCTTGGGAAAGGAGCTTCGGTTCATCTTTAAATACTTAAGCTCTTTCCATTGTATTTGAAGTTTATTTGAAACTTGTTTTTCCATCTGTAATAGCTGCTAGGTGTGCTAGGGAAACACTTAGGGAAAATATTGTAGAATTGTGTTTTGCCTAGGTGAATAGGATTGAGGTGTTGTCAGAGTGGTGAGAAGAGTATCCTCAGTGTGTTCAAGGGGAAACATAATCTCTATAAAGTAGTGGTTAGAAATCCTTGGTGAGGAGCCAAGGTAGTCGAGTAGGCAGTTGGCCGAACCACTTTGTAGAATTGCATTGCTTTCTTGTTTGCCTATCATTGTCATTAATATTTTATCACGTCTACAATTAAGAAATACTTCCACTTAAGTTAAGTTAAAATTGAGTAAAAAGAAAAATATAGGAAAAATGGGTCAGACACTATTCAACCCTCCCTTCTAGTGTCAGGTTTCACACAACAGCCTCTGGAACTGTTTTGACCTCCGCCCTGCGGTGGATCTACTGACCTGAAAGTCCCCTCTTAGTGAGCTGGCCGACCCCCCGAAGGCTGGGGCCAAAAATTTTCCTTCTAGGGAGCATCATGCCTATCTGTCGCTACCAGTACCTCCTTTCGGAGTGCCTCATAAACGACCCAGGCAAATGAAGTCTCCTCCGTGTAATGGATCAGTCTGGCGATCTGCGGCCTCAACCCCTCAACAAACCTCTTGACTCTAGCTGTCTCTGTGGCTATCAAGGTGGGATGGTACTTCGAGAGTCGTGTGAACTCCATCTCATAATCCATCACTGAAATGCTACCTGTTTGACGTAGTAGCTCGAACTCCTTCGCCCGCCTATCCCGGATGCTCATCGATAGGTACTTCTCTATCATAGCAGCTCTAAACTCTTCCCAAGTAGGGGGCGGTGCATCTGCTGCTCGGCGGTCCCTCCAGGTATGGAGCTAATCCTTAGCTGGTCCTCTTAGTTGTAACCCGATCAGTCGAACAATCATCTCAGAATAACGATCGAGCTCCCTGCATACCTCATAGCAATCTCTGAGGAAACTGATGACCTCCACCCGCTAATCTGTCCCTGTATACTCCGGTGGCCTGAATGCAATAAAATCTGCATATGAAGGTGCTCTTGGGGCTTTAACCACCAGTGCCACTAGTTGGACCACATCTGGTACTGCGAGTGCTACCAGTACTGGCGATGGCTGCTGCCTCAGCTCCTGCTCTCTGTGCAGTGCCTCTGTCAGCTCAACCACTCGGGCTTGTAGCTACACAACCATGGGATCCTCTCCCACCTCCTCCCGAGCCTACGGTGGTCTCCCTTGACCCCGGCCTCGACGCTCAGTAGAGTTGCTATCACTATCGCTCCTCGCGACATCAAAAGCCTTCATCGATCTGGAATTACCAAAAGGAAATTATCAAAATGTAAACAATTCAATTCACCCTAAGTCGTTAAATAAATAAACCACAAGTCACGCTGAGGTGCAGACTTAGCCCATTGATCTCATAGCATACCCCTACCGTATACTGACACGCTAGTAATGCCCTATATGATGACAACTCTAGGTCGTACACTACTAGAATATACCACATCAGACACGGGAATCACCAACGGCCGCCTCAGCTGTCAGAATAATTCATGGCTTTGCGACGGCCATAGCGGCCGTGGCTGATGTAACCAAATAAGCCACGGCTCGAATGCAGCCACATAGAGCCGTCGCTCATAGTTGATGGCGTGCAAGGGGCACGAAATAAAATAAGTTATTAGCCACAGCTTAGCGGGGGCGCTTGAGCCGTTATTGATATGAATAACCAAATCAACCACGACTCGCATACGGCCGCATAGAGCTGTCGCTCATAGTTGTTGGTGCGCACGGGGCACGAAATAAAATAAGTTATTAGCCATGACTTAGCGGGGGCGCTAGAGCCGTTGGTGATATGAATAAGTCATTAGCCACGGCTGGAAGCGGTTGTTGCTTATTAATTAATGGCACGAACGCAGGCCATGAAAATTAAAACACTCTTCACCGACGGCTTGCGAGCTATCGGTGAAAATCCTTTTTATTTGCATTCGCGCTTGACCCTTCCTCTTTCTACCTCTTCTTCCTCTTTCTTCTCTGCTCGTCGCTGCCGCCTGTTGTCGCCGCCGTCCATCGCTGTCGGTTGTCATCCATCGCTGCCTGTTGCCACCGTCGTTAGTCGCCGTCGGTGACCCTCTCCCTTCCGGTATGCATCTCCTCCTCTCTTACCTGTTGCCGTCGCCCTCCATGCATCTCTCTACCCCGCGCCGGCGTCGACACACCGACGCCATGATTTGGGGCCGATGATTATCGGCCCCAATCCAAACAGTAGCCGGCAATGATGCCGACAAATGTTGATGCATGATTAGGGTTAATTAAACCCTAATCAATTACTTGATTAGGGTTTAATTAACCCCTAATCAAACTGTGATTAGGGTAATCATAGTTTGATTAGGGTAATCATAGTTTGATTAGGGTTTAATTAAATCCTATAATTTTTTTAATCTTTTAATTTTAATTATTATAAATTAATTGTTAATTAGGTAATAGATTACCTATTTTTTCTTTTCAACACATATACTATTTTATTTTGTTTAATTTGAATTGACATGACATCCCAAAAACAAAAAAATAAAGTTTTTCGAAAAGAAAAAGAAAGTAATTTTTTTGTTCTTTTATGAATTTCTTTGTAATAAGATTTTGATTCCTTCCTTCAAAATCCTCCAGTCTTGAGAACGATCAAAAAATTTCATTCTTTGATTGTCATCGCTGGTTCCTACCGTCTAACCATCAGTATCGAAGGAATCGTGACAAATTTACCAAGGGTAGAGTCGAAAGAGATGAGCCACCACCGATGTTGTTTGGTGAACAGATGTTAGCATGTGTTCAAATGCTTCCATAGATTACTTTTGGTCGGAATGTAAGAATTTCAGGCTTTCGTCAATCACATAACTAGGTGAAAAAAAACTATCTTTTGGGAATTGTTGTATTGGAGTTCATTACTGATTCGGCATAATTTGGACGTCATGCACATTGAAAAGAATGTGTTTGATAATATTTTTAACACTGTGATGGATATTTCCGGCAAAACTAAAGATAATGTGAAGGTCTGACATAATGTGAAAATACTTTGTAAGAGGCCTGAGTTAGAGTTGCAAGAGGTCAACGGACGACTTCATAAGCCAAAGGCGCCGTATGTATTAAATAAACAACAAATGAAAGATGTGTCTCAATGGATCAAAGAACTCAGATTACCCGATGGATATGCCTCAAACTTATCTCGATGTGTAAACGTCGATGAATGCAAAATATCGGGGATGAAGAGCCACGATTGTCATGTATTCATGCAGAGGTTACTTCTGGTCGCGTTTCGAGATCATCTACATGATAAGATTTGGGGTCCGATGACAGAATTAAGTATGTTTTTCAAAAACATTTGTGTAAATGTACTTCGAGTTGAAGATATTTCAGCACTTGAAAATAATATTGTTGAAATCATATGCAAGCTGGAGTAGTTTTTCCCTCCTGCATTTTTTGACTCGATGGAGCATCTACCGATAAACTTGGCATACGAGACATGAGTTGGTGGCCCCGTTCAATACCGGTGGATGTACTTATTTGAAAGATACATGGATCGTCTGAAGAAAAAAGAAAAGAACACCGCCGCAGTTGAAGGTTCCATATCAGAAGCATATATAATTCAAGAAATTTCAACATTCTGCTCATTTTATTTTGAATCAACCATCAAGACTAGACTTAATCATCTTCCACGGAACGACAACGGGGGAGCTCGACCATCAGATGGTTGTTTAAATATCTTTTGTTACCCTGGTCGTGCTTTGGGTTCTCATCCGTCTCGATTCTTAACGACGAAGAGTACCATTTGGCCTACTTGTACGTTTTACTAAATTGTCCAGAGATTGAGAAGTTCATTGAAATATTTGACATTGAGATGGTGATAAAATACTCAATTTACAGCGATGAGGAATTAGAAAGATTACGGAATCATGAGTTCCCTAATTGGTTTAAAGCTTACAGCACAGAACACAGAGGCGAAATAGATAACCAAATATTTGAGTTTGCTAGCGGACTGGCACAACTTGTACAATGTTATAATGGTTATTTTGTTAATGGATATAAATTTTACACACTTGAATATTCATCTACAAAAAAGACTATGAATGTCGGGGTCTGCGTCAAAGGGACAACGTATGCTGAATGTGATGTTGACTTTTACGGACTATTGAAAGAAGTCATAGAATTGCAATTTTTCGGATGTAAATAAGTTGCCCTTTTTAAATGGCATTGGTTCGATACAAGCGATATGGGCATGAGAGTTCATCCAAAGTATAAATAGCTGGTCGAGGTCAATTACAAATCAAAATTGGCTTCAAATGAGCCATTTATATTGGCATCTCAAGCTGAACAAGTATATTATATGCAGTATTCGTCTCGAAAGAAAGATATGGCAGATTGGGGGTGTAGTCTGTAAGACTAAAGCTAGAGGAAAAATTGACCCGGTAGTTGGAGAGAATGAGCCAGCAGATGACTTCTATCAAGAAGAAGATCCTTCCGAAGTGGAATGAGTTAGTCCAATACTCGAGGATGATGACACAAAATTAGTTCAATTGGAAATAGAATACGAAGATGACGACGATAATGAAGTTGAGGAAGGACAGAATGATGATGAGGGAGATGAAGAAGAATTTCAAGATTCCGATACACAAAAACAAGAAGAAGAGTATTACACGGATGATGATAATGACGACGACGAATAATTGTAAATGTGAAGTATATATTCAATTATTAAATATATCTATTAATCTATTATATATGATCTAATTATATTAAATTTTTACAATTATGGTTCGAGATATCAGTTCCCGAGGAAGCATTCCTCGAATGACCCCCCGACGATTACCACTCGCCCCACCTGTACCCACTAACCCTTCGCCTTCCACCACCATCCCCCCACCTTCGGCCACCATCCCCCCACCTCCAGCCACCATCTCTCCACCTATTCCGTCCACCGTTCCCTCACCTGATCTAGCCACCATCCCCTCACCTCCGGCTACTATCCCTCCGCCACCCTCTGCAGATCCAGGACGTCGTCTTCGAGATGTAGACCACGAAGGCCTAACAAAATTCTCCCTCCGCCACCAGAGAGAGAACTGTGCAGAGCAATTAGTGTGCGTAGAAGACGGTAAGTATATACATCAATTATTTCTTATAATTTATTTATTTCAAAATATCATAATATGAATTTATATTTGGTGCAGATTTGAGAAGGAGGACATCCCTCGGACGATAGCGGGGATGATCCGAAAGTTTATGCACAGGGCGTGGCCTGATGTGTTGGTATTAGTGATAGCCGCCTACATCATTAAGCCATGGCTGAAGGCATGGCTGATGGCCTGGGTAGCACCAAATATTATAGGTCCTAATAGTATCACCGACGGCCGCGGGCCGTGGCTGATGTGTTGGTATCAGTGTCGGTCGCCTAAAGCCGTCACTAATGTGTTTAAATCAGCGACAGCGCCCACGGCTATCACTGATGATTACTTTTGATGACAAAGAGATGCCGTCACAACTTATCTGAGACACGCACATCAGTGACGGAGTTTTGCTACGGCTGTTGCCGTCTGTGAATGTTATCACCGACGGTTCAGCCACGGCTTCAGCCGTCAGTGATGACAACAATTCTAGTAGTGGTAGTCAGACCGAACCACATGATCTGATACCACATTGTCACGCCCCAACTCAGGGTCATGTGACCGGCCAAGGTATACGTGCCAATACCCCGCAGCCTAAATCATGCACATGCTACTCAACAAATAAATATAGCGGAAAAGAAATAACAAGTTTTATTTCCATGAAAAATGAACCAAAATAGAGTTTACTTCAAGTAGCTCCAATGAAACGAAAAGTGCGGAAATAATATTTTAAGTTCAACAATTCAAAAGTTCAGATACAATAAAGTCTAAAATAAATGACATAAATGCCCTTAGGGCTACAACTCCAAATCAAACTAATACAAGTACATGACTACTACCAAAAGACTCGACTACGACCCTAACTAGGACTGCTATGAGATCATGTGGCTCCTCTGCCCTCCAACTGAGCCAAGTGCTCCAGCCCACCTCATCGGTCAGGCTCTACAAAACAAAACAACGACAATGGGTGAGTTCAAAGAACTCAGTGAGCGGTTCTACCGACCCCCACAATAAAAATAGCACAGGGATAAATAATAGCATAACATCCAACTCTATAGGAATAAGGTTACGAAAGTGTGACTAGCTATCAGACCATCTGGCCACTACCCGAAGGCAGCCAACACCCATATGGTGAAGATCAAAAGGTTTAAGCCTACCATGCCCAAAGGCAACAACATATCCTAGGATAATCGGGAAAGCCCTCCGAACTTATCCTAGTATACAAAAACTTGGGAGCAATCGGGAAAGGCCCTCAGAACTTGCTTGACAAGACGCATAGGGACAATCGGGATTCGCCCATCCGAACTTGCCCCTTTAAGATATCATAAGAGTAATCGAGTAGTCCCTCCGAACTTACTCTCCTAAGATATCCTAGGAATAATCGGGTAGGCCCTCCGAACTTATTCATTAATAAACCACCTCGGGGATAATCGGGTAGGCCCTCCGAACTTATCCCATGAGGCCAAACCAGAACAATCGGGAAAGGCGCTCTGAACTTGTTCTGCAGGTTGGGAATTAGTCATCCAACCTCTCGGGCTTAGCCCGTAACCCGGCTCCTCTACGAGCCTCTCCGCCATTCATAAAGATATGATGCACCATGACGTAAGTCATGACTCTCCTACGGTGTCTTAGGGGTGATCCTATAGGAAAGTGTCTCAAACCTCCAAAATCCGATGCCCAACTCCTAGACCCGTAATGTCATGAACCCGTGTTATTTTATTTCATGCAACTTTATGTGTTGGTTCATAACAGATTATGTTGACCCTTAACCCAATTTTAATTAAACAATTAAAATTTAAATCATCAAGATTAGTGTTTTGTTTTAGGGTTTTGTTTTAGCTTACTATTCTACCCAAAACCAATGCACCTAATCCGAATCTAATCTCCAGAGTGTGTCCTGTGTTTCCAAGCTATATTTTTTGGTCAAAACGATAGGTTACACGACTATGCTCAAAGAAATACAAATACCACAGCAAGCATTACAAAAATGACACAGATTCATCATCTCATAATGAAATTCCAACCCCAAAATCCGGCGGCTCAACCCCAAGGAAGAAGAGGGTAGGCGGCGGCTCCTCCCAAGCCGCCACCTTGAGGAGAAAGGGAGAGAGGAAGGGAGAGGCTGGCTTCGGCTGGCTCCTCTCAGCTCGGCTCTAGAGGGAAGGAAGAGAGAAGGAGAGGGAAAGGGGCTTGGCTCAGGCGGCGGCTTGGCTTTGGGGTGGCGGCGGCTCCAAGGGTAAAGAGGGAGAGGGCCGACTGCAATCTTGGCTGGCGGCTGGCTCTCTTCTCTCACAATTTTGGGTGGCTCCAAAAATAGGAGCCACAAGACAAGGGGAGGGGAGTTTTACCCAACCCTAACCCCTCCTCAACCCTAACCCCTCTAACCCTTTTATCCAACCCGCATCCACCTTAAACCGAACCCGAACCCGAACCCGCTAACTTAAATTTAATTAAACTTATTCTAATACAAAAGTAATTAATTAAATACACCCACATGAACCTAATTAACAATTATGCACACACAACATCAATTTAAATAATTTTAACTACTCAAGCCTAAATTCATAAATTTCATATCCTACTTACCCGAGCTCGCAAGCTCGCACCAGATCATGAGTCGACTCGGCTCGACCACGAACTAGTCCGCTAGGTGGGCAAACATAAACATAAGAGGAAAATAATAAAATTAAATATCTAAGATATTACACGAAAGGCCACAATTAGCCTACGATTTAGAACCGCAAGGTCGCTTAGGCCCATTATAGGCCACATAGGTCTCCAAAGAGATCGGAAATCAAAAATCAAAAATGTTTTTGAAACTTATCAAGAGTGGAAAATCTATGGCATATATCAAACTCCAACTATAATTTAAGCAAGTGGGTATAGGAGGTGATACCAAAGTCTTTGATGACAATTTTCATACCTTTGGCATCATGGTAGCTTAAAGTTGCAACCTCTTGGAATATTTCTCATTTGGATCCAAGGTCAACTTCAATATTTCATTTCTCATTCATCCTTGTGTGGTAGCTCCCCCTACAAAAGAGCATGAGATCTTTGGTACCCAAATGGCTTTGGATCCTCGGGGGTTAGAGGGCTTAGGAACCCAAAGTGTCTTTGCCACACTTGGATTCATCTTAAAAGCGCAATCATAAATGGCATGCCCATAAACACCACAACAAAAGCAATGTCCATTAAATTTCTTTTTGTTTTTGCTATGGACATGAAATTTATTATTAGACTGCTTGTCATTTGAACTAAGATGAGCATTAGCATTCTTGAGAGAAACATTCATCTTCTTATGATCATGAGGTCTAGAGGTAGAATACTTAACATGATAAGCATGAGATGCATGAGTATTGTCAAAAGTGTTATTTCTCCTTTTTGGATTTCTTAAAGGTAGAAACTTTTGTAAATTCATTTACCTTTTTACTCAATACTAAAACCTCATTTTTCAAGTCATCCATGGATTTATATAAATCATGCATTTGAGATTTTAGCATATGATTTTCCTTACTGATTTTTGAGTTTTCGTTTTTCAAAATCTCATTCTCAATTTTGAAACCATTTTTCAAGTTTTCATTTTCAAGCTTTAAGTCCTTAAGCTCAAGTTTCAACATATCATGACAAGGATCAAATGAGCTAGATTTCAATTTCTCATTTTTTAATTCTAGAGCATGCATATGTGAACTAAGTCTAGAATTCTCCATTTTAATCCTTTTATTTTCCTTATCCTTTTTCAAAAGCAAGGCATACATGTTTTTATACTTATCCATTAATTCATCATAAAGGAAATCATGAGAGCTAGATGAGTTAATGCTACCATTTTCATTAACATGACTAGAAGGAGAATAATGTACCTCATTGTTATCATTCATGAGACAATCTTTTGATGTAGCTTCATAGTCATGGCAAGACGACGCTTCACTTGAGTGGAATGAGGATGTGGAAGCATTCGACAATTTCTTTGCCTTGTTCTTTATAGTAGGGTAGTTCTTCTTCACATGCCCTTTTTCTTTGCAAATATGGTAAATCACCTTCCTTTTCCGATTTTTAGTGCTCCTATGACTAGAGGCACTATGGGCTTCCAAAATCATATTAGTATTGGGTGGATGACAATTGTTATCACTCCCCTCATCAAATGTATTGAGCTCTTCAGTTTTTGCATAATTATAATGCATGTTTAAGGTAGCCCAAATATCGAATGCGGAAGTACAATGCATGATCTTTTCAAAGATATTATTTTCCAAAGAACAAAATATGCAATTTCTAGCTTTAGCATTTGATTCAAACATATCAATTTGTTCTTGGGTCCATGCATTCATGTCTTCCTTAGGTTCAATATATTTAATTTTTACCATGTTAAAAACACCTAAACCTTGAGTCTTTAAGAAGGTGTACATCCTAGACTTCCAAAGACCAAAGCTAGACTCATCGAACTTAGGTGCTATAGACGCTACACTAACTAGTGCCATTTTCCGGATCAAGGTAAGATGTAGAGGAGATGGTGAAATCTTAATCTACGACCCACTCTGATACCAATTGTTGGTGAAATGTCCACACTACAGGGGGGGATGGGTGAATAGTGTGTTTACTAATCTTTTTGCCTAATTCCAGTTTTAATCATTTACTTGATTACTTAGGCAACTAACGAATTGAATAACGAGCGGAAGCAAAGTAAATATGCTAATTAACCAAACACAAGTAGAAGAAAAAATGCAAACACGGTAATTTATAGTGGTTCGGCCCCAATGCCTACTCCACTACCTTAGTCCTCTTGATGCCTTGAGAAGATAAATCAATGAAGCTTAAAGGCTAAATCGACAAATGGAGATCAAAACTAGGGCTCTTTGCAAAGATAGCTCAAGAATTGGCTACTGCCAATTTTTTGCCTTATTCGGTCGACTGACCGGTCGACCGAATTGTCTTCTGCCCGATTTCCTCTTATGTCGGTCGACCGAATTTGGGCAGGGCAATTTTATTGTGTGTTATTTCTTGCGCGCTTCATTTTCGGGTTTCGGCTTTCAATGTGCGTCAACTTGGAGAGCTTTCCATGTGTTCTTTAGACTCGTCCAAGACATCTTTGGTGCACACGTCGAACTTCTCGAGATTTCTGCAATCGACCCGAATGAGTCGATCAATGTCCTTCCTATTTTTTGATTTCATCGATATTTTTGATCGTGGACATTGAGTGCTAATCGATATGGAACCTAAAAATATTTTTCAATGAAATATTAGTTCCATGTTTGTTATCATCAAAATCGAGATTAAGACCAAGGTAGAAAACCTTAGGCCAACACAATAGTTCTCCAAGATAGATCTGAGGTCTGGGTACCATCAGTTGAGAATCTAAGACCGAGATGTACTTAAGATAGCTTTCAAGATGAGATATGGTCACTTTGAGTTCTTGGTCATGTCCTTCGGGCTGACAAATGCACCAGCGGCTTTATGGGCTTGATGAACCAGGTGTTCAAGGAATATCTAGATAGATTTGTCATCGTCTTCATTGATGACATTCTAGTTTACTCCAGGAGCTAGCAGGGATGAGCATTCTAAGCATCTGAGGATGGTTCTAGATTCTCTTAGGCGGCATCAGCTGTTTGCCAAGTTCTCTAAATGTGATTTTTTGTTGGAGAGTGTTGGATTTCTGAGGCACTTGGTGTCGAGTGATGGGGTGAGAGTAGACCCCACGAATGTAGAGGCAGTTCAGAACTGGCAGTTAGACCCCGTGATTTGTGAAAAACTTCTCCAGGATTGCTGTACCTTTGACATGTCTAACACAAAAGAGGGTCAAGTTTGTTTGGGATGAGAAGTGTGAGGAGACCTTTCATAAGCTCAAGGATTGTTTGACATCGGTGCTAGTCTTGGCATTACCCTCGGGTTCAGGAGGTTTGTTGTCTACTATGATGCCTCCCGGGTTGGTTTGGGATGTGTCTTGATGCAGTACGGCAAAGTGATTGCTTATGCGTCTCGCCAATTAAAAAACCATGAGAAGAACTACCTGACACGTGACTTGGCGTTGGCGGCAATTGTTTTTACCCTTAAATTGTGGCGGCATTATCTATATGGTGAGACCTATGAGATCTACACTAACCACAAGAGCCTCCAATACTTGCTCACCCAGAAGGAATTGAACCAGAGGCAGAGGAGGTGGATTGAGCTCCTGAAGGATTATGATTGCACGATCCTATATCATCCTGGGAAGGCAAATATGGTGACGGATGCATTGAGCAGGAAGTCAACGAGCAGTTTGGCTCATATGGCTGAGGAGGAGGACACTTGCGCGGGAGCTTGCCGATTGCTTGGACGACGGGATGGTCATATCTATATTGGACTTCGGAGATTTGATGGCACATTTGTGAGTGAAGTCCATGTTAGTGGAGATGTTGCGGCGGCTCAGGCAGTGGATGCTTTTTGCTCGTTGATCAAGGATCTGGTTGAGAGGAGTGATGCTGATGATGGGCACATAGTGGATTCTGAGAGTGTCCTGAGGTTCAAGGATAGGATAGTGGTGCCTGATATGGCAGAGGTCCATATATAGGTGCTAGAGATGCCTCACCGTTCCACTTACACCATGCATCTGGGAATCGAGATCTGAAGCAGCATTATTGGTGGAGAGGAATGAAGAGGGAGATGGCCGAGTTTGTGTCGAAGTGTTTGGTCTGCCAGTAGGTTAAGACCAAACATTTGAGACATGCAGGGCTACTGGAGAATTTGGAGGTGCTAGAGTGGAAGTGAAAAAAGATAACCATGGATTTTGTGACCGGGCTGCCGAGGTTTAATAAGTGGAATGATTCCATTTGGGTTGAGGTGGATCGGTTTGTTGGCCTAAGGTTTTCAACCTTGGTCACCATCTTGATTTTGATGATAAAAAAATTATTCTAATGATTTTATCAAGTTTTTGATTTCAAGTTGATCAATCGATACGCGCGCGAAGTTCGTCGAAAAATCACAGGAGAATCAAAAATTCAAGTGTCAACGGTTTCAGAGGCGATTGAGTTGAAAGTTAGGTCTAGAATCTTGAAATGATTGTAAAATCCTTCAAAGGCATTAAGTCAACATGTTTGTAATATGTCCGAAGCCAAAATCCAAAAATGAAACCCGATAACGAACATCAACCGAGTTGTTTTCAGGTTGCCGTCCGATGGCACCTAAAGTTGTTTTCAGGTCGATGTTTATACTTGCTGAAATGATATTTATACATGCTGAAATCTTATGTATTTATTCTGAAATTGTAGGCTGGAATTTTATACTGAAATTTCATGTTTACATGCTACAAAATTATATAATATATGCTGGAATAAATTTGAACATGCTGGAATTAATCTGATATATGCTGAAATTCCTCATCTGGGTGATAAAGTATAAAGCCGGGATATTGGGCTAAGAGAGGGCCAGGTTGAGGCGCATAGGCACATACCTGAGTTGTCGGCAAGAAATATTTCTATGTACTTGCATGTACTACGTAGTCATGTTGATTGTTCTTGTGATTACGGGTCGAGAGTTGCCGTCAGTAAGCCACGCTGATGATGGACCCGAGTGGCATGGGTCAGAGTTGCCGTCAGTGAGCCACACTGACAATGGACCCGAATGGATTGGTTGGAGGGGCTATTCCCAACCAAAGTCGACGCCAGAACTAGTAGGCCTAGCTAGCTGGATAGAGATTCTAGCGACCGACTTGTATGCTTGCTTTGTTTGGGCCGGTTTGGGCCGAGTGGATGTACTGTTCGATGTCGCGATGGTTTGGGCCGACTGGATGTATTGTCTGATGTTGGGCCGGTATGGGCCGAGTGACTATGGTGTTTTGAGCATGAGTTTTATAATGAATGTTCTTTATTTCTATGCCATTACAATTCAGTATTTACATAAAAATGAATATGTCTTCTATGCTTATACTTGGGATTACGTGAAGGCTCAGGTAGAACCTGTTGGGTGAAATGGCCACACTAGAGGGGGGGTGAATAGTGTGTTTACTAATCAATTAGCCTAAATTCGGTTTTAATCGTTTCTTTGGTTACTTAGGCAAATTACAAGTTGAGTAGCTAGCGGAAGCAAAGTAAATGCGATAATGAAATAAACACAAGTAGAATCAATGCAAACACAATTATTTATAGTGGTTCAGACTCAATGCATACTCCACTACCTAAGCACCCCACTTAGGATTTCCAAACTAATTTTACTAGATTATCTTGTTTCCTTTACAACGAGGACATTTTCACCAAAGAGTCTCCGCTCTCACACCGAAGGCACTTCCACACCTGGAAGTCTCTGTCTTCCTACCGAAAGCACTCTCCCACCTCAAATAAAATTAAAATTAAAACTTTTATATACCATACTTATTCAACTTTTTAGAAAAGGTTGAAAAAATAAAATTAAAACTCTATCTAAGGCAAATCATATTTATTCTTTGCAATATGTAATCGTATAAAATTAATCATCCTATTTGCCCATTTAATTGGTAAAGCAATTAACAAGAAAAAAAATCATGATTTTGGAATAAAATATGATGTAATAATAGAAACTTCATTAGCAAAAGTTAATTATGGTTAGAAGAGATCTTTGCTTAGATAACACCATATTGTGTGTTTGTGCATCAAAAGATTCACTAACAGATAAAAATAATTTATGCTACCTTGAGTAACGATATGAAACATTGTTAGTGTAAGGTGTGCTCTACTAATAAATTATACAATCGGTTGGTACCTTTTACTAACAGATGCGAAAATATGTTGGCATTGCTAAAGATTTACTGACAGATGATATTATGTGTTAGTATATAACAAACTTTTAGTAACAAGAATTCTTTCCATTAGAGTAAATTACATTTGCTAACGAATATTTTCAGTGTTAGTGTTAATGTTCGTTAGTAGATGGCAATTTTCTTGTAGTGAATCCTAGCAAACTATGTTTACACCGGTGGATTTAAACCTTAAACACCAAGGTTACCACCCAATTTCAAGACCCACACTCTAGGTCTTTCTCTAACTCAAATACAAAGAAATAAACAAGAAAATACAACACTAAATGGAGCAATAAATAATACAATAAGATACTTAGCTCTACAACAAACTCCCTAGTCCTCTTGATGCCTCAAGGTGATGAATCGATGAAGCTTTGAAGGCTATATCAAGCAATGAGAGATCAAGCTAGGGTTTCTCCAAGTAATGGCTCAATGAAAGCTTGGAATTGATCAAGGATGGCTCAATGAAGTATAGGAGTGATCAAAAGTCTCAAAGGAAGGCTTAGGCTTAGGTATTTATAGAGCCAAGAAAAAAGCTCGGGTGAAGCAACGCTCAACGACAAGAAATCTAGTTGTTTTTCGCCATTCGGTCGATTGCCGGTCAATCATCGGTTGACCGACCGATCGATCGCCCAGCGACAGCTAGCATTCTGCGCTTCTGCCGCTCTGTACGGTTGACCAGATGGTCGACCGACTTAATCACGCTTCAGCTCCTCTGCTATCCGGTCGACCGAAGCAGACACTGCCAATTTTTGGCACACTTCGGTCGATCGAATTGGCTACTACCAATTTTTGGCAGCATTCGGTCGATCGACTGATCGATCGAAACTAGGCAGTATACTAGTTTGCTTTGTTTTTTTTACTTGTTTGCTCGTTTCTGGTTCCGTCTTTGCTAAGTCTACTTATATAATATTTCTTAACTTTAAGTTAATAACTTTAAAACATAAATGATATATAAGGATTAGATCAAAGCTAGGGATTTCAAGAATGGTGGCTCAGTCAAGCTCAAGGATCATCAAATATGGCCCAAGGTATGTTGGATTAATTGTTAAGCCTTGTTAATGAAGGTTGGTGAGGGGTATTTATAACCCCTCCAAGGAATAGCTCTTCAATGGGCATTTTTTCGCCCGTTGAACGCCGTTCGATCGCTTGCCGGTCGATTGTCGGTCGACCGATCGATCGATCACCCAGCGACCGCTGGCATTTTGCGCTTCTATCGCTCTAATCGGTCGACTGGATGGTCAACCGATTTGATCGTGCTTCAGCTCCTCTGCTATCCGATCGACCCCTCGATTGACCGAAGCAGACACTGCCAGTTTTTTGCACACTTTGGTCAACCGACCGGTCGACCGAATTGGCTACTGCCAGTTAATAACTTTAAAACATAAATGTTATATAAGGATTCCCCCCATTTGGATTCAATAAAAATATCTAAAAAATCAAAATCCTTAAGAATCAAAATCTAGTTTTTGGGGTCTAGTACAAATTTTCGGAAAACAAAAATTTTCTAATTTCCTGGGTCAAGTATGGCTAGGCTAAAGGCTTCCAAAAAATCCCTAAAAATACCTCGTTATCTAATTTCTACCCAAGGAACAATTACCGCCATTTTTTGTGTCAAGAAAATGTCTAGGTCATATAGCCCTCCAAGGAGCTCCCTAGGCTTAGTGAATTTTAGGGCGGTTTCCGGGGTTTCATGATTTGGGGTTTGGGTATCGTTTTTGGGATCTTTGCATCATAAAGAGGATTACATTACATTCTAGACACCCTAAACCTAAACTCTAACTTACCAAGGAATCCCGAGCGTCGACGAGGGTCCTTACCGATTTCTCCGATTTCTTTGATTATTCCGATCGGGGACGACGTGCGCTAACCGACTTAGAACCTGAAAGATTTCTCAATGAAATATTAGTTCCATGTTTGTTATCATCAAAACCGATATTAAGAACAAGGTAGAAAACCTTAGGCCAATAGAACCACTCACTGAGTTCCTTAGGGACTCACCACTTTTATTATTTTGTTTTGCAGATCCGGACCAGTGAGGTACGATTATGTCGATATGGCGCGGCTGGGGGAGCAAGCTTGCACCGTAGATCTTGTAACAAGTCTGGTTGAGTTGTAGTCGAGTAGTAGAGTCATTTACTTCATGCATTTGAGGGTGTAGTCCCATACTTCGTAAACTTCTTGGAGTTTGTTATCCTACTTTAAACCATATTTACTTCTGCATTGTGGTGCAATCGTATTATTACTTCTGTTGTGTTAGTTATATCTGCATGTGATGTGTATGCATTTGGTAGGCTTCGGAGTGCAATCACGTACTCTGGCGGTCACCCGACCTTGTAAATCAGGGCGTGATAAGTAGCATCCACTAACTTCTTGATATAAATATATAATAGTAAAATAACTTAATTAATCTACAATTAACCTATAAAATCATTAATTAATTAACATATAAAATATAGAATTAACACATAATATATCTACAATTAACAAATAATTAATCTAAAATTAGTCTACATTCAACACATAAATTCTACAAATAACAGATAATAAATTAATCTAAAAACAATTAAAACCTAAGATTAGGGGTTAAACCCCTAGTTAAACAGTAGCCGACAACTACTGCCGGTACTGTTCATTTGGTTGGGGTGGAGGGATTCAGCCCCAAACTCAGAATCAGCGTCTAGATGCTGACGTCGTTCACCACTATCGGCGTCCAACGTGTAGACGTCGACAGTGGTGGCGACGGATCAAAAAGGGGGCATGCGATGGAGGGATACCGAGAATACCTAGCTCACGGAGAAAAAGGGACGACGGGCCGGCGGCGAAAGCGACAGTGGGCGGCGAAGGCAGCGGTGAGGCACGGCAGCAACACGCGCGGTGATGGCAATGACGACACTAGCGGGAAAGAAGAAGAGAAGCTAAAGAGGAAGGGTCGGGTGCAAACGCAAATAAAAGGTTTATCACCGACGGCTTGGTGCCCCCCACTAAATCGTCACTACGAAGTTATTTCATTTCGCGCCCCGTGCGCGCCATCAGCTATGAGCGACGACCTTAGGTGACCGTATGCGAGCCGCGGCTAATTTGATTACATCAGCCACGATCGTTGCGGCCGTTGGAAAGCCGTGAATAGTTCTGACGGCCTAGGCGGCCGTCGGTGAGCCCTGTGGCTGATAGCCAATATTCTAGAAGTGATATACGTTGAACTAGTTATATATATATTACCTATATAAGTGTGTGTTATATACATGATACATAGTATAGATCAATCCATGGACAAAAAAGTAATGAGTATTATATAAGAATAATCTACCTGATATTTCTCACGATATCTCTTCACTTCTGTTGCATGCGATAATATGATATTATGAGCCACAATATAAGGCTCTATGCTTAAATTTCCTCCATATTGACAACTAGTACACCTTCTAGGAGCATGAAATCCAGTATCATAACCACATGATGCGATCACCCTAGGCTCATTGAAATTGAACCAATTCTTCACTATATCACCATATCACTTAAAAATATTATGCATAATTGTGCAAAATTATTATCAAGAAGAGACCACGCAAAGTATCCAATGACTCTAGCACCATCATCTATAGCCATCTCCAGTTCAGTAATATAGTTTTTATAGTAGTTTATCCTTTGTGTATCATGCAAAGCTCCTGGAAGGTTAACATTGCCAGGCTGAACCATTCCTATTAATATCATCATTAAGTTAAGACAATTGAACAAAAAATTATGAAATGATAAAGTGAATGAAATATATCAAATAAATACCATTTTCAGCCAGAATAATAGTTGGATTGTTGTAGTTTTCCTTAACATAGGTCACAACCTTGTACATTCCCATATAATACAAAAACTTCTTTTAACTCAATAGCATAATTGTGCACATTTTTTTCAAAATAAAATTTAATGAATACAATAAATCTTTTTAGATGGTATATAATTTTTCCATAAATCCAACCACACAAAAAGAAACATATATAATTAAAGTTAGCCTTTTATTGAAAATAATAGTGAAATGTGCTAACTCAAATACATTTCAATGAAACATGAAAAATATGAAAACCTAGGACAATAATGTTAACTAAAATGATTTCTAAGACTAACAAAGCTAAATAAGTCAAATGTCTTTATTCTAAAATACTCAATGACTTTTCTTCCTCAAAATTTTCTTGAACCAGTGAGCCGAATCCTTAGGATAGCGCTTGTTGGTTTTATAGTCGACATAGACGATACCAAATCTTGAAGTATATCCCAATCTCCATTCAAAGTTATCAAGAAGAGACCAAGCAAAGTATCCAATGACTGTAGCACCATTATCTATAGCCCTCTTTAGTTCAGTAATATAATTTTTATAGTAGTTAATCCTTTGTGTATCATGCAAAGCTCCTGGAAGGGTAACATTGCCCGGCTGATCCATTCCTATTAATATGATCATTAAGTCAAGACAATTGAACAAAAAAATATGAAATGATAAAGTGAATGAAATGTATCAAATAAATACCATTTTCAGCTAGAATAATAGTTGGATTGTTGTAGTTTTCCTTAACGTAAGTCACGGCCTTGTACATTCCCCATGGTACTATGTATAGCCAATCGGAATATGCCTAAATAAAATTGATTATAGTCAGTAAAAATTAATAACATGTTAATTTTATAAGTCAACTACATATATTTCAATTCTATGACACTTATTAACATAACTATAAAACATTATCATAAAAAAAAAATGAATGCCCCTTTTTAATAAGATGTATAAAAAATTATAATTTTTTAAAAATTATAACAAATGCAAATTAGAGTGAAGATATTGAGTTAAATTAAGCATATTTAACTAGAAGAACTAAAAATGCAACAAAATTATCAGATATTTGGAGCAAAATTGATTAATATTAAAAGGCAAATAAAGTTATACCCGTGGTCCAATTGGCATACCATCACGATCATCTGTAAAAGATAAATACATAATAGAATAATTTTATCCAAAATATAAACGAAAAAATAGAAATAATGCTAAAGATAGACTAAGAAAAGGGTATTCAATCTAACACATAAAATAGCCGTGCCAATCATCTTGGTAACTTGTAGGATTTGAATTTGTAGCACCATTATCCTTAAAGTAAAACGTTGTATATTGGTTTATTCCTATATAATCATATGATCCTTTTATCAGCTTTACATCACCATAACTGAATACTGGAAGTCTATCTTCAACAATTTCTTGCATGGAGTTAGGATATTGTCCATATGTTAGAGGATGAAGAAACCTGGAAAAAAGAAAGCCTAAATGAGTGTTCAATATATTTAGTTTTTTTTCAATATTTTTAATTTCCAAATTACCATCCAAGATGAAAATCTCTTGCTCTTTGTGCAGCAGGTATATCCATCGCATAAGTATGTGGTTCGTACCAAACAAAATCTAAAAGAATTCCAATTCTTCCTTTTTGTGTAGCCTGAATGAAAAATTAAAATATGAAACCATAGTTCATTTCTAGATAAGGATAAATTTAGAAGCATCCATTAAATTCTTGATATATATGTGTTTGTGTTATATATATTATATATAGTATACATCAATCCATGGACAAAAAGGTAATGAGTATTATATAAGAATAATCTACGTACCTGATATTTCTCACGATATCTCTTCACTGCTGTTGCATGCGATAATATGATATTATGAGCCACAATGTAAGGCTCCGTGCTTGAATTTCCTCCAAATTGACAACCAGTACACCTTCCAGGAGCATGAAATCCAGTATCATAACCACATGACGCGATCACCCTAGGCTCATTAAAAGTGAACCAATTCTTCACTCTATCACCATATCGCTTAAAACAAAAATCAGCATAATCGGCAAAAGCATCCCTGAATAATACAAAAACATTTTAAAACTCAATAGTATAACTGTGCATATTTTATTTCGAAATAAAATTTAATGAATACAATAAACTATATTTACTAATTACACATGAATAATTAATGTGCATCTTAAAACATAAAACTTACACTATACGTGGACTCAACCAACCCATGTATTCTTCTTCCAATGCCAATGGAAGATCATAATGATAAAGATTTGCACATGGAGTAATACCTAACAAAACAATTAAAAAATATAAATGTTAAATTTAAATTTTGATTTTTTAGATGGTGAAAGAAAAGTCAATTAGTTTTTTGTTTTGTGTAAAAAAAAATACCTTGCAATATCATGTAATCTATGAGTCTATCATAATAGTCAACACCTCGCCAATTAATTTTTCCAGTTCCATCTATATATAAAAAATATAGATATAATCGGCTACCTCAAAATAATAACACATATTCAAGAAGAAATTTGAATGATTAAGTAAGTAAATATATATTATCATTACTTGGAAAAATCCTACTCCACGATATTGAGAACCGATATGCATCAAAGTTGTATTTCTTCATTATGTTAATATCTTCCTGCAATATTATCAAATTGAAAGTCAATAAAATTTTTAATATGTTCAATGAAATAGTTAGTTTTATATAAACTAAGTTATAATTATTGTTATATATAATATATATGTTTTATGAACATATTTCTTGACAAAATAAGGACAATATATTTAAAATGAGTATAGAACTTTTAATTAAATAGAATAAATATTATATTTATCTAAAGGCTACTTTGCAATATTCTTAAAAAGAAATTGTGATAATTAAATCAAGATTTAAGTTCATTAACAAACTAATGAAAAATTTAAATCCAGTATCTTACTTATAATGGCATATAAATAAATTAATAATTTAATGACATCTTTAAAAGTAAGGAAACAACACTTGACCTTATAGTGATGATATTCATCAACACTAACATCGGCGGTAGCATTATTTGGAATCATACCTGCATACATGGTTACCAATACAAATATATCATGATATGACTTCAAAAAGTAAGTAAATTATGTATAATAATGTAGAGCAATATAAGTTAATAATATATATAGTACTTACCTGGAACTCTAACAAATTGATCCCAAATGCTAGGCCCTCTACCTCCCTTGAGTGCCATCCCTTCAACTTGGTATGCTGATGCTGCTACTCCAAACACAAAATCTTTGGAGAAGCTATCACGACTTAAGTCATGCACTTTATTCACATGGTTTGACTCATTCATTTCATTAGAATGAACAAGCTGGAATAAGAGCACAAAGCAAAAGAATAATGAGCACAACATGTAACTCATCTTGGATACAGGTCAATGCCTATGATTCCTAAGATGGAAAGAAGCATCATATATATAGATAGTGAAGGGAGGAAGTGCAAATGTAGGAGATAAAGGATAAAGATGAAATTTAGTTTTAAAAAATTAATGTTAAATGGACGCGTGCGTGCTTCAAGATTTTTGTTTGACTATTCTTTCATATATATAGGATCATATAGAAATTATAAGGCCACACGTCAATTTTTTCATGGTACAAATATATAAATGAAGTAAGAGGTATACTAAGGCGAAGAGTTGACCGATTCTTTTGGGTTCCTTGTAGTTTGATGAGTTTTAATTCATACTCGAACAATCATAATTTTTGAAATATATATGGTGGAAAGTAACTCTATATCCACTATTATTATTATTATTTGTTGTTATTGTTTAAGATATATCTTGAATTTTTAGAGAAGAAGATATAGAAGAGAACTTACAAAAGTTTACACAATCTCTTTAGGTGTTACTGATCTAGTATGAGCAATCATTGGGACAAACCCAATGAATTCTTTGAAAGGAAGGATGAGGAAGACCCGGACCTTGTTTCAAAATGTTTGACAACATAGATTCCTTTTGAAGATTAGATTACTTGAGGAAGTAATCTGCATAGGTCTCAGAGATGAAAGAAAGAGAACAATAATATTTGTGGAAGAAAATGTCTTTGACTGTAATCAAAATTTTGTATCACAATACAATGTATATTACAAGAACAGAGTATTTAAATGCAGGGAAAATAAGTTGCTGCAGTTATCAGTGAATTGAAAGAGAAAACTACTTAATGAAAGAAACGAAAACTAAAGCTTATGGAAACAACAAAAGTCAAACTAGCTTAACTAGCTTGAATTAACCTCAACATTCTCCCCCTTAATTCAAACTGGTTTCAGACCAAGTTCACTCCGAAAATTCAAAAATTTATTTGAAGGGAGAGCTTTTGTAAAAGTATGAGCCAACTTATTAAAACTCTCACAGAATTTGAGCTGAATCAACCCTGCTTCAACTTGTTCTCGGATAAAGTGATGTCTGGTAACAATGTGACGAGACCTTGAGTGAAACACAAGATTCTTTGTCATAGAGATGGCTGATTGGTTATCACTCCATAGGATAATTGGCTGATCAGTCTTCAAATGATGAGAGTTCCTTTTATATCTCAGCACACGCTTTATAGCTTGCAAATGATGGGAAACTAGATTTTGCGTAAATCTGGATAATATGCTTACGGTAAACATGAGATCTGGCCTAGTATTAGTTAAATCCATTAAGCACCCAACTATACTCCTGTATTCCTGAGCATTTACCTTGGCGCCTTCCATGGTACTACTTAATTTTAGACCAACAGTCATAGGCGTTGATACAGGATTACACCCAGCCATTCCAAAATGTTGGAGTAAATCTAAGGCATACTTGTGTTTGGAAACACTAATGCCTGTTACTTATTGTTTGACCTCCAACCCAAGAAAGTAACTTAGCTGGCCAAGATCACTAATTTCAAATTCACGAAATAGTTTCAATTTAAACTCTTCAATCAAACATGAGTTATTCCCAGTTATAATCAAATCATCAACATATAAACATGCTATCAACCAACCACCATCTTCATTGAACAATGTATATAAAGTGTGCTCAAGTTTACTTCGATTCAAACCTTGTTTGCAGAAGTAGCTGTCAATTCTTGAGTACCAGGCACACGGGGCCTGCTTCAATCCATACAAGGCCTTTTTAAGTAGGTAAACCTTCCCTTCTTCCTGAATAAATCCTTCTAGCTGATCCACAAAAACTTCTTCAGTAAGATCACCATTTAGAAAGGCTGATTTTACATCTAATTGATACACTATCCAATTTTGAAAAGTAGCAGCAGCCATAATAGTTCGAACTGTCTCAATTCTTGCTACAGGAGTAAATGTTTCAGAGTAATCTGTAGGTTGAAATGGTGACACTAGAGGGGGGGTGAATAATGTGTTAACTAAATTAATTATCCTAAATTTCAATTTTAATAGTTTTCTTAAATCGTTTAGGCAATTTGCAATTTTATGATTTGATGCGGAAGCATATAAACAATTAAGCACAAGCAATAATAAATAGCAATGCTAACACAAGATTTATAGAGGTTCGACCTCAATGCCTACTCCACTACCTAAGCACACCGCTTAAGATTTCCAAACTAGTTTTACTAGATTAATTCAGTTTCCCTTACACAGAGGACTTTTCACCGAAGAGTCTCACTCTCGACCTAAGGTACTTCCACACCCGGAAGTCTCCGCCTTCTTATCGAGAGCACCCTTCCACCTCAACCCGAAGGGACAACTCGACTAATCCTAGTAACCCTACATTTACACAAGTGGCTTTACACCTTTTCACCAAGGTAACCACTTCACACAACAAGACCTAACAACCTAGGTCTTACAAACGCACAAATCAAATAAAAACATGTTCAAATAAATAGTTAAAATACAATCAAAAGAGCTAAAAGATTAAACCGAAGATTAATGCTCCTTTGCAAGCCTTTGGTGCCTTCAACTCATCAAGAGGTAGAGCTTGATCAAAACCCGAGTTGAGCCCAGCTTGTGCGCTTGAAGAAGATGTCCATGGAAAGAAACAGAGCGCAAGCAGTTGATCGTTTGGAAGGCTTAGATCTTCCCTTTGAATGCTCAATCAAATCTATTATGATCAAGGAAGAGTGTTAAATGAATTATATGAGGGTGTATTTATACCCTTCTGAAGAAACGATAGCTCATCGGATAGTTTTCTATCCGTTGCAGGCCGTCGGTCGATTGGTCGGTCGACCGGTCATTCGACCACTGCTTTCTCTCCGTGGTCGGTCGATCGACGGGTCGACCGCCCAGATGCAAGATCTTTCGATCCCCCATTCAGTCAACCGACGTGATCTTGCGTCTTTAGCAAACCCAGTCAGGTCAACCGCTAGGGCTACTGCCCTTTTTAGGCCTCTGTCGGACGACCAACTGGTCGACTGAAGTAGCCAATGCCTGTTTTCGATAGTGTTCGGTCGACTGACCGGTCGATCGACAAGGCTACTGGCCTTTTTCTTACCCTATTCTGTCGACCGCCCGATCGACCGAATTTAGGCTGAATTTTATTTTTTAGCCTGGTTTTCTTCCGCGCTTTATTTCCGGGTCCTTGCTTTCAACGACCATCAACTTGGAGAGCTTTCATGTGATCTTTGAGCCCGTCCAATACGTCTTTGGTGCACGCATCGCTCTTCGAGAAATTCCGTGACAAACCCGAGCGTGACGATCAATGTCCTTCTGATTTCTGATTTCTTCTGATATTTTCAATCGAGGACATCGAACGCTAATTGATATGGAACCTGAAATATATTCTCAATGAAATCATTAGTCCCATATTTGTTACCATCAAAATCGAGATTAAGACTAAGTTTGAAAAACCTAAAGCCAACAATCTCCCCCTTTTTGATGATGACAAACATCCTTAAGAAAGTATATACATTAACGCATAGAGGATATCAACTAAGGGATTTCTCCCCCTATCAACATGCATATTTATGGAAATAAACTCCCCCTATCTATATTCATGGATTTCCTATATTTTCCTCCCATTTACTTATAATTTTCTCCCCAATTTTCCTATACTTTTCTCCCCCTTTTTCCTATACATTTCTCCCCCTTCCGACATCAATCAAAAAGGGCAAGAAAGATCAATCTAGTCAAAGGGATGAAGAACAAATAATTTTTCATGAAGTTGAGACTCTAAAGATTTTTCATGAAACATGAAAATCTCAACCAAAGGGATGGAAAAAACAAATATATGATATGAAAAAAAAATCATACATGATAAAAAAATGATAGATACAATTCAAAACAAAATCATGTATGCACTCAAGTATGAATATTTTCATGAATATGGTTCTCTTTCATGACGAATTTTTTAAGTTACTTTGTTGACTTAGGTCAACCTATACTTCAAGATTTGAAAAAAATCAAACTTTTAAAACTATACAATATCATATTTTCGATGAAAAACTTTTGTACCAATTTTTGGATGAAAATTTTTGATACCAAATATTGAGTGGTCATTTGAAATGCATGAATAAAGTTTGAACTCAAAAGAATTTTCAAAGACCATTTTTCATCCTATATTGATTTTAATCAAAAGCTTATTTTAAGATATCGCTCAACTTATCAAAATCATTTTTAGAAATGATTTCACTCAAGGAATAATGAGAACGATATTATAGATGAAATCAAAATAGCATGCACAAAGTTTCATTTGAAGTTTTTGAAGAAAAATCAAAGTATCGAAAAGATTGATATCTCAAATAAGGATGATACTTTGCATTTTTAAAGTCCAACTTCAAAATTCCATTATAAATTAGATTCTTGATGAAACTTTTTGAAATTTTTAGTGATAAAACTAGATTTTTCAGTGAATGTGCAGTTTCAAGAATCATTTAAAAAATATTTTTCTATATTTTTGTAATTTTCAGTTATTCTTAAAGCTTCTTCAATTTTCATTCAAACTTTCATGACACCACATGATGGTCATGTAAAGAGTATATGTCAAGTTTGAAATAAAAATTATGTCCTTAAGTCAAGATATCAACCTAGCATGGTTTCATTCAAAACTAAACTAGTTTTTATGAAACTTGCCAAGTTTCAATCTTAACATTTACTCATGATTTTTCAAATTTAAACCTATCAATACCTAACATTAGTAAATCTAGACATGTTTCACAAATATGGATTGAAAATGAGACCTTTAAGCCAACTTGTTGACTTGGGTCAACATGGTTCAAAAATAGGTAAACATGAATTGACCTCTATTGTTATTTTATCCACGTCCATATAAATTTTTCACTCTAACTGCATGAAAATATGTCATACCTATTCCTAAACATGTTTATGAAGTTTTGGACTTAAAATGAAATGTCCAAGTCGATTTGTTGACTTGGGTCAAACTTTTCAAGTTTAAGTCCCCTAAAGTGATATAGTTATCACATTATTCATCTAGACATGAATTTTCATTTTTAAACACCTAGACTCAAGTGATATGTATATCTAAACATGTTTGACAACCACTAACTCAAAATGAGGTCTCTAATATGAATTTTAACCTAGAGCAAATTTCATTCAATCAAGATGTCATAAAATTGCCTAAGTTATCAAACTTTTACCTACTCATGAAATTTCATATATTCATCATGCAACATCAATCATGAGTATAGAGACATCATTAAACATGAAAAATTCAAGAATTATGCTAAAATTTTGCAAAACTAAATCATACCTTATTTCTGAAAATTTCCCCAAACTTTTTCATTTGCTTTTAGATAGCATAGCTTTCATTAGCATTTACAACTTGCAAGTAGACTTCATTAGTAGCATAATGAAATAATTTGCCTACTAGCAAGTTAACATACTAAATAGCAAAGGTCAATGCAATGTTTCATTTAAAAACCTTAAGCTATGCTAGATAGTAGAGATTCATTTTAAATGAGTATACCATGATATCAAAATAAATCTAAGGGATCTTAAAATGTGAAACGTTTGAGGAATAAGGTCTCTAACCATGTTAAACTAGTCTGGACTTACAAGTAGGTCTCTAGAATCAACCTAGAGCAAGTTTCATTCAATGAAATTTACCTAAGTGCTAAAATTCTACCTACTCATGAAAATTCAAGGGTTTAACATGCAATCCTAATCAGGAGTATAGAGACATAGTTTAAGCTTAAACAGTGGGGTATAACACTGAGATTTTGAATTTATCAAAGTTATACCTTATTCATGATAATTTAGGCAAACTAATCTTTTTCTTCCTAACTAGCCTTCCTAAAATATTTATAACTTGCAAGTATACTTTATAAGTAGAAAATGAAACCAAATCTACATGCAAGCTATCAAATTAAATAGTGAAGAGAAAAACCAAGTATCATTTTCAAAATTCAACTTCACTAAATAGCTTGGATTCATTTTCATATAAATCTTCATGATAACAAAATCAATCAAGAGATCTCAAAATATGAAACTTTGAAAAATAAGATCTCCAACCCTTCCTATTGGTTCAAAATCGAAAGCCACAATTAGCCTACGATTTAAAACCGCAAGGTCACTTAGGCCCATTACAGGCCACATAGGTCTTCGAGAAGACCGAAGATCAAAAAATCAAAAATCATTTGAAATATATTAAGAGCAGGGATAATATATATTATTAAAAAAATAAAAATGATTATTGAAATACCGACGTCTATAATTAAGTGGCACCGGTTTTCCAATATCGACACCTTTAGAGCGTCGATTTACTATTTTTTCATCCTTTGTTATTGATCCTTAAAACAACCAGCTTTAAGAACATCTAATTCATATTTAGGCCTCAAAAATAGTTAGTTTCTCTATTAAGAAGGGTCGATATTACATTAATTTGTTGTAGTGTGTCTTGCAGACGTCGAGATTTCTTAATGGACTGGAGTGTAGTATTTAGTATTGAAGTCTTTTCCCATGATTGTCGGGGTCTTCCATTTGATGGGATTATTTGAACTTATGTTTTTGCATTCTGTTAGACCCCTAAATCTCAGGGATGGGCTAGGTGTCAGACCTTGGGCACGAGGCGGCCATGGAGGTCCCAAACAAAAGTATTTTGATGGCTTTGCGGAACAAAGGCCGTTCACATGCACAATGGCATGGGAATCGTCTACATCACCCATGACGCACGGTAGAGGCACAAGCATGGGCAAGGCAGGGCCGACAATAGCCCATGTGCGCGCAAGCAAAGGCATGAGCAAGACTTGGCATCGCCCGGGAGCGGAGCCAAGCAAGTCCCGCCCGGGGAGGAGCATGGCGAGAAGAAGTCCCGCAACGGGTGGGGCATTTGATGATGTTGTGGAGCTGCGCAATGGCGCGGGGGCAGTGCAAGTAACACATGACCTTGGCAGGAGAAAACCCCACCATGGCTGGGCCGTGGCGAGAGATTTGGCAGAGTCCCGCGTGCATAATGACGCAGGGCAGCGGAGCGACAAATCATGAAGATGTGTTCACACTTGGCGGGACAAAACCTCGCCACAGCTGGGCCATGGCGAGAGATTTGGCAGAGGCCCGCGTGCGCAATGGCGCGGGGTAGCAGAGCGAAAGTCATGGAAATGCGTTCACACTTGGCGAAACAAAACCCCGCCATGGCTGGGCTGTGGTGAGAGATTTGGCGGAGTCCCGCATGTGCAATGACGCGGGGCAATGGAGCGACAAGTCATGAAGATGTGTTCACACTTGGCGGAACAAAACCCCGCCATGGCTGGGCCATGGCGAGAGATTTGGCGGAATCTCGTGTGCACTATGGCGCGGGCCAGTAGAGCAAGAAGACATGGCATCCCATTCACGCGGAAGCATGGGCATCGCACGCAACGTTGAGGGGCAATGGACGACCCGTGTCCGCAAAGGCAAGGGCTTGGTGTGGCGAGCAAACATTGAGCATGGAGCGGTGCGCAACATGTTCACATGGCCACGGTGTGGCAGTGGCCGAGGCGGACCACGACCGGGACAAGACGCAAAGGAAGTGGGCTACAGTGCACGAAGCATGCACTACCCAGTCCGCCCTCAAGTACTATTGGCCTTGGACTTGGCCAGCACAAGATGGGCGACCTGATCAAGGCAGATGGGTGCAGCCAACATGATGTGGCGCACCAAGGGTGTGAAGGACTTGGGCTTGGACTCAACTCAAGTCAAGTTGGACACATGGATAGCCAAGATGGAATCTAAATATACACAGCCTTTGGGGAAAGGCTGAGATGAATCCAAAGGGGATGTGTCCCCAAGAATGGGTGCTTTGAGCACCATAAATACCCATGAGTCTTGAATGAACGACCCAAGAGATGTGTGAGAGGGAAAAGTGAGAATACAAAGTGTGTAACTCTACTTGTAAGACAAAAGCCACTAGTGCTTGAGGGTGTAAGCTTAACCAAGGGTTGGAGGCATGAAGCGGGCTACGGAGTTCGCTCTTGGTGTGAGTTTGTGGAAGGGATCTTGTGTACTTGTAAACACTTGTAAATCAATGCATATAGTATTCCTCCAAGTATTGTCTTTGTTCCCTCATCTCCCTTGTTGTGAATTACTGTGAACTGGTGAACCTCGACTAGGTACTCGCCCCTTGATGCTCCGGTGTTCATTCTGCAACCTTGTGAGCTGAATGTTGTGGAATCAGGACAAGGCTGGCTGAGAGCAACCGACTGCTCAGCACCATCACAGAGTCAAAAATTTTGGGAGCAAAATTGACCCTGTGATAATTGGTATCAGAGCCGCATTTGGCGCAGGTTGGAGATAGATCTCCAGCCACTCTCGGCGAAGCGGTAGTACCTAGACTTGTTGGTGGATGGCAAGTTCTATGAGGAAACCCAGGTTCGACTCTACCATCCCCACAGCAACAAAAACAAATTGTGAATGTGAAGGATAGACGCGCTCAGGGAACACGTCACGGCCCTGGAGACAACCATAGGGCCGATGGATGCGCTTGTGGAACGAATCAGGACCTTGGAGGCAACGATCGGGCCGATGGTCACAGAATTGGCCGACCTCAGGGCTGAACTTATTGTTCAGCGCAGAGCGCTCAATGCTACGAAACCTAGAGACTCCAAAACTAGGTTGAAGGTCCCCGAACCTTGGTGCTTCAACCTAGAGACTCCAAAGAACTTATTGTTCTACATAGTCTGTCTCAACTCTTCATTCGTCCATCTCCGCTCCTCCATCGCCAGGCTCTGCTTCTCCATCGCCTGTCTCTGCTGAGTGAGCTCTGACTCCAAGGCCGCTATCCGGCTCTGGTCCTACGGCCGGGATATCGAGGGCCACTCACCTGCAGTCGGAGGGGTCGGTGCCCCAAGTGGCCCGAGCACAACGCGTTCATGGCCTGTTGGCTTTAGGTTTTCAACCTTGGTCTTAATCCCTTAATGTCAATTTTGATGATAACAAATATGGAACTAATATTTCATTGAGAAATCTTTCAGGTTCCATATCAATTAGCGTTTGATGTGCTCGATTGGATAAATCGGAAGATATCAGAAAATCGGAAGGACATTGATCGTCGTGCTCGGGTTCGTCGCGAAATTTCTCAAAGATCAACGTGTGCACCAAAGACATATTGGTTGAGCTCAAAGATCAAATGAAAAGCTCTCCAAGTTGATGCTCCTTGAAAGCCAGAACCTGAAAACGAAGCACGGAAGAAAAAGGCTGAAGAAACCAAACTCAACCTAGGTTCGGTCGACCCGACTGTCGACCGAATAGTGTAAGGAAAAAGGCAGTAGCCCTTTCGGTCGACCGGTCGATCGACCGAACACTGCCGAAAACTGGCAGTGGCTACTTTGGTCGACCGGTCAATCGTCAGACAGAGGCCTAAAATGAGCATAATGCTCATCGGTCGAGTGAATCAAGGATCGCACAGTCGCATGACCTAGGCTCCATGAGTCAGTCAACCGATGGGTCTACCGAATGTGGGATCGGGAGATTCACGTTTGGTGGTCGACCCGTCGGTTGACCGCACAGAGAGAAGATGCAGCAGTCGATGTGAGCGGTCGATCAGTCGATCGACTGACCAACCAACCGGGCATCTGCAATGAATAGTTTTCATCCGTTGAGCTATCGTTTCTTCATGAGGGTATAAATATACCTCACCTATCTCATTTAACTTCTCTCTCTAATTTTTTACAAATTTTATTGAGTAATATTAAGTGAGATTTGAGCCTTCAAAGGATCGATCAACGGCGCTATGTTCTTCCGCGAACATTCTCGCATGCGCCTAGATTTCTTCCTCAACTCGGGATCTAATACGAGTTCTACCTCCTGACGAGTTGAAGGCGCCAAAGGCTTGCAAAGGAGCATTAATCTTTGGTTTAATCTTTTAGCTCTTTTGATTGTATTTTAACTGTTTATTTGAACACGTTTTTATTTGATTTGTGGGTTTGTAAGACCTAGGTTGTTAGGTCTTGTTGTGTGAAGTGGTTACCTTGTTGTGAAGGTGCAAAGCCACTTGAGTAAATGTAGGGTTACTAGGATTAGTTGAGTTGTCCCTTAGGGTTGAGGTGGAAGAATGCTCTCGATAAGAAGGCGAAGACTTCCGGGTGTGGAAGTACCTTAGGGAGAGTGCGACTCTTCGAATCAAAGTCCTCTGTGTAAGGGAAACCGAATTAATCTAGTAAACCTAGTTTGGAAATCCTAAGCGGGGTGCTTAGGTAGTGGAGTAGGAATTGAGGGCCGAACCACTATAAATCTTGTGTTTGCATTGATTTCGTGTTTGTATTTATTGCTTTACTATTTATCGCTTCCGCATCTAAGCATTCAATCGTAAATTGCCTAAACAATCTAAGAAAATGATTAAAATCATATTTAGGCAAATTGAGTTAGTAAACACACTATTCACCCTCCCCCCTCTAGTGTTGCCATTTCGTCTTCATGGCCACTGTCTACAAAGCCATAAACACGCCTTGCGGCCTCCACCCAAGCTGCTGCGTCGAACTCCTCCGATGTGCCTCCACACTCAATCACAGTCCTCGTGTACGTTTCCTACACGTGTTTATATTTTAAATATATATAAACTATAAATAAATATTGTCTAAATCAAATAGACATAAATACTTACCATTATGATCGAGGCTCTACTATCAATGTAGTCCCCCACTCCTCGTCGATGACGGTGGATGCGCTCAAACACCTCCATCATCGACAGGCGTTGGACGGTGCCGTCCTCCGCCACGCGTCTTACATTAGAAAATAAATACATTAGTATCATTATACACAATTTATAATTGAATTAAAAATAATTAAATTATACATACCATGCGACACACATGAACCGCAAAAGACATGGAGCCACTAGTGTGGGACGCCCCCGTGTCGTCCCCCCCGGACATGCGGTTTCTTGACGAAGTCCGGGAGACCTCCTGCCACTCAGGCGTGTCTCATTGCTCAACGCGCTGGTCCCACATAGGGCTAGGAATCCACTCGGGGGTGTGTCCCCGAGTATACCCTATCTATGTGGCCCCCAGCCATCTCATCACGGTCTGACGGGCCTGCTGAAGCAGCCCGTTATAGCGAGCGCTGGCAACACGCTCCCATGCAGCCTCAACAAAAGTGCTCTGGTCCTCCGTCCATGTATAAAGAGCCTGCAAAAAAAAACAATCATTATTACCGATCAATATTTAACATTAACATTAATTTAATAAATATACTTCCTGAGAACTCTCGCCACAATAAATCCATATGCTCACAGGGCACGTGAGACCATGTAGGCCACGCCCCGTGCATAAACTTCCGGATCATCCCTGCTATTGTGCGAGGGACGTCCTTTTGCTCAAATCTGCACCAAATATAAATTCATATTATGATATTTTGAATTATAAATAAATTATAAGAAGTAATTATTCCATATACTTACCATCTTCCGCGCACACTAACTGCTCTCCATCGGGTAGTGGAGGGAGAATTCTATTAGGCCCTCATGGCCTACGTCTAGAAGACGATGGTCCTGGATCTATGGAGGGTGGCGGAGGGATGGTAGCCGGAGGTGAGGGGATGGTGGCCAGATCAGGTGAGGGAACGATGGACGGATCAGGTGGGGGGATGGTGTCCGGAGGTGGGGGGATGGTGGTGGAAGGCGAACGGTCAATCAGTACAGGTGTGTCGGATGGTAATCGTCGAGCGATCCTATGAGGAATGCCTCCTCAGGAACTGATATCTCGAACCATAGCTGTAAAAATTTATTAGATTATATATAATAGATTAATAGATATATTTAATAATTGAATATATATATATTTCACATTTATAATTATTTTTCATCGTCATTATCATCATCCGTGTAATACTCTTCTTCTTGTTCTTCTGTATCGAAATCTTGAAAATCTTCTTCTTTTCCCTCATCATCAGTTTGTCCTTCCTCAACTTCATTATCGTCGTCATCAACGTATTCTATTTCCAATTGAACTAACTCTGTGTCATTATCCTTGAGTATTGGACTAACTCGTTCCACTTCGGAAGGATCCTCTTCTTGATAGAAGTCATCTGCTGGCTCATTCTCTCGAAAGGATCCTCTTCTTGATAGAAGTCATCTTTTTTTCGAGACGGATATTGCATATAATATACTTGTCCAGCATGAGATGACAATATAAATGGCTCATTTGAAGCCAATTTTGATTTCTAATTGACCTCGATCAGCTATTTATACTTTGGATGAACTCTGATGCCCCTATCGCTTGTATCGAACCAATGACATTTAAAAATGGAAACTGATTTAGATCCAAAAAATTACAATTCTATGACTTCTACCAATAGTCCGTAAAAGTCAACATCACATTCAGCATACGTTGTCCCTTTGACGCAAACCCCGGCATTCATAGTCTTTTTTGTAGATGAATATTCAAGTGTGTGAAATTTATATCCATTAACAAAATAACCGTTATAAGACTATACAAGTCATGCCAGTCCGCTAGCAAACTCCAAAATTTAATTATCTATTTCGCCTCTGTATTTTGTGCTGTAAGCTTGAAACCAATTAGGGAACTCATGATTCTGTAATCTTTCTAATTCCTCATCATTGTAAATTGAATATTTTATCACCATCTCAATGTCAAATATTTCAATGAACTTTTCAATCTCTGGACAGTTTAGTAAAACGTACAAGTAGGCCAAATGGTACTCTTCGTCATTTAAAAATCGAGACGGACGAGAACCCAAAGCACAATCGGGGTAACAAAAGATATTTAAACAGCCATCTGATGGTCGAGCTCCCCCGTCGTCATTCTGTGTAAGACGATTAAGTCTTGTCTTGATTGTTGATATAAAATAAAATGAGCAAAATGTTGAAATTTCTTGAATTATCTATGCTTCTGATATGGAACCTTAAATTGTGGCGGTGTTCTTTACTTTTTTCTTCAAACGATTCATGTATCTTTCAAATAAGTACATCCACTATTATTGAATGGGGCCACCAACTCGTGCCTTGTATGCCAAGTGTATCGGTAGATGCTCCATCGAGTCAAAAAATACAGGAGGAAAAAACTGCTCTATCTTTCATATGATTTCAACAATATTATTTTTAAGTGCTGACATATCTTCGACACGAAGTACATTTGCACAAATGTTTCTGAAAAACATACTTAATTCTGTCAACGCACCCCAAATCTTATCATGTAGATGATCTCGAAACGTGATCGGAAGCAATCTCTGCATGAATACATGACAATCGTGGCTCTTCATCCCCGATATTATGCATTCATCTACATTTGCACATCGAGATAAGTTTGAGGCATATCCATCGGGTAATCTGAGTTCTTTGATCCATTGATACACATGTTTCATCTGTTGTTTATTTAACACATACGGCGCCTTTGGCTTATGAAGTCGTCTATTGATCTCTTGCAACTCTAACTCAGGCCTCTTACAAAGTAATTTCACATCATGTCGGGCCTTTACATTATCTTTAGTTTTGTCGGAAATATCCATCACTGTGTTAAAAATATTATCAAACACATTTTTTTCAATGTGCATGACGTCCAAATTATGCCAAATCAGTAATGAACTCCAATACGACAATTCCCAAAAGATATTTTTTTTCACCCAATTATGTGTTTCACCAAAGCCTGAAATTCATACATTCCGACAAAAAGTAATCTCTGGAAGCAATTGAACACGTGATAACATCTGTCCACCAGACAACATTGGTGGTGGCTCATCTCTTTCGACTCTACCCTTGGTAAATTTGTCACGATTCCTTCGATACTGATGGTTAGACAGAAGGAACCGGCGATGACAACCAAAGAAGGAAATTTTCCGACCGTTCTCAAGAATGAAGGATTTTGAGTGTTCCATTCAATACGGGCAAGAGAGTCGCCCATGCGTGCTCCAACCAGACAACATGCCATAGGCCGGGAAATTATTAATTGTCCACAATATAATAGCTCATAAAGTGAAGTTTTGCTTCCGGTGACTATCATAAGTGACAGCTCCCTCAACCCACAATGTTTTCAGTTCATCAATTAGGGGTCGGAGAAACACGTCAATTTCTTTTCGAGGACCCCTAGGAACCGGAATAATCATCGAAAGATAGATAAATTCATCTTTCATACACATTGAGGGGGGTAAATTATAAACAGTTAACAATATTAGCCATACTGAATACGGAGTTGCCGAACTACCAAATGGATTAAAACTATCCGTGCACAATCCCAACCTGATATTTCTAGTATCCCTAGCAAATGAAGGATAGGACCTATCCAAATTTTTCCATGCTTCACTATCGGATTGATGAGTCATTACTGTATCATCATGATTTCTTGCATGCAAACTCATATAGGGGGTAGTCTTTTCCGACATGAATAACCTTTGAAGCCTCGGTGTCAGTGGAAAATACCGAAGCACCTTAAAGGGGATATTTTTTTGTTGGACCGATTTCTTCTCCTTGTAACGAGGATGTTCACATACCGGCATTTCTCTAACTGTGCATTTTCTTTATAATATAAAATGCATTTATTTGGGCACGCGTGTATTTTTTCGTATCCAAGCCCTAATTTCCTCATTAACTTTTTTATCTTATAAAAAGTTGGCTCAAGCTTGTTATTTGGAGGTAGCATACCATTGATAAAGCCTGCATACCAATCAAATGCAACCCCGCTGATATTACAATTGGACTTGATGTTCAGGAGTTGCGTCAATGCTGAAAATCATGTATAATTAGGACAATTCTCATACAAAGGTTCATCGGCAGCTTTCAACATCTCATAAAATTCTGCAGCCTCCTTATTCAGCTATTCAATCTGTATCGCAGGTTATTCTTCAGTGACTTCAACTGTCGTAGAATCTGATGGCACTACCGTCTCCGTAATTGACTCAATATTATCATTTGAATGGAATTGTCCTCCAAGACTATCCAGAATCATTGTTCTATAAGGATTAGGTGGATTGGAATAAGAAACACCAGTAGAAGAAGATTCACCATGATCGAGTTTGGACAATAGGATTGCTCGACGTCCCGACTTGACGTGACTCCCCGTGACAATTCCATAGAAAATATTTTGGTGTGAATCCTTTTGTATACATATGCATTGTGACAATTTCCCGATCCAAAAATCTTATGTTCGAACATTTTCGGCACGGACATCGAATTTTATCACCACTAAGGAATTTTTTATTCGAGAAGGTGAAATTTAAGAAGTTACGCCTACTCGAAATTCGTCCGTTATAGCTTCACGATGAATTCGTTGGTACATCCAACTTCAATCGCCCGACATGTTCTATCAAAAAGTTGACAATATCATTAGGTAATGTCTTTAGGTGGGACGGTCCTATTCCATTCAGGATTCATGTTATTTATATTGCACTTAGAATTTCTTTTAGTCATTAACTTCATTCTAAATTTTGGCAGCATCTCCCTATAGTCCTCCGAATACGCATATCACCTGGGCGTGTACCAGAGAACAAGGGAGATACAAGCCAAAATTTAAAAATGAATAATGATTAAAAGAAATAAACTAAGTGTAATATAAATAACTATGTTCCCAAATTATCCAATTAGGGACCATTCAAGGGTTGTATGTCATATAAGAGATCAATTACTTCGTTTACATGAACATACAGCCCCCGAACGGATCTAAGGTTTTGCAAAATTAAAACTTGACTCATCGATGCGTACGCAAAACATATCAACTTGTCATGATTATTTTCTAAATTTGTGGATGCCGGTGCAAGTCCACAGTGGACAATTCCGCGCGACTCCAAAGTGGACGATTTCGACGCGATTCCAAAGTGGACAATTCCGGTGCGAGTCCACAGTGGACGATTCTAGCACGCGCGAGTCCAAAATGGATGATTAACATAATTAATCTACAATTAACATATAAAATCTACAATTAACAAATAATTAATCTAAAATTAGTCTACATTCAACACATAAATTCTATAAATAACAAATAACAAATAAATCTAAAAAAATTAAAACCTAAGATTAGGGGTTAAACCCCTAATCAAACAGTAGCCGGCGCCAGCTACTGTCGGCTACTGTTCATCTAGTTGGGGCCGAGGGATTCGACCCCAAACCTGGCGCTGGCGTCTATACGCCGACACCGTTCACCGCTGTCGGCATCCGATGTGTAGATGCCGACAGTGGTGGTGACCGGATCAAAAAGGGGGCAGTAGATACCCAGCCCACTGAGAAGAAGGGGCCGACGGTGAGGGCAGTGGCGACGGGCGATGAGGGCAGCAGCAGCAAGACGGGCGGCGACTGCAGCGGTGATACACAAGAGAGAAGAAGAGAAGCAGAAGAAAAAGGATCGGGTGCGAAAGCAAATAAAAAGGATTTTCACCGATGGCTCGCCAGCCGTCGGAAAACCGTGGATTCGTAATTTTTATATCATCGGCGGTTCACCCTCTCTAAGCCGTCGGTGAAGAGTGTTTTATTTTCGCACTGCATTCGCACCATTAGTTAATAAGAGATGGTCGCTTCTAGCCGTGGCTAATGACTTATTAATATCACCAACGGCTCCCGCGCCCCCGCTAAGCCGTGGATAATAATAAATTATTTTATTTTGCGCCCCTTGCGCACCATCAACTATGAGCGACGGCCCTATGAGGCCGAATACGAGCTACGGTTGATTTGTTTACATCAGCCACGACCGCAGTGGCCGTCGAAATGCCGTGAATGATTCTCACAGCCGTGGAGGCCGTCGGTGATTCCCGTGGCTGATGTGGTATATTCTAGTAGTGTGAGAAGGCAAATCTTTGCCTCATGGCAAATGATAACGAGGTAAGATTTACTTTTGGCGAGCTTTCATTTACTCAAGAAGAATTAGAAAATGAATTTGATCAAATGCATGATGAATTTAATACTATTAGGAAAAAGTTTAAAGAGCTTAAAAAGGACAACAAATCTTTAGAGCTTGAAAATGATAACTTACTACTCTCATGCAATGCATTAAGGAAAGAAGTAGATACCCTCAAGGAAGAAAAGAATGCCTTAGATGATGCTAAGAAAAACCTAGAAAATGAAAATAAAAAATTGGAGAATGAAAACAAGTTCTTAAGTGATCAAGTAGAGCACTTGAATGATAACATGCTAAACTTAGCATGCTAAATGAAAAAATGACAACCTTACAAAATGCCATGCCTAAGATTATACATGCTAGAAGGTCATCAAACAATCATGCTTATGCACACTTCCATGCTCACACACAAAGCTCAAGAAAGTATAAGGGAAGTTACTTTACATGTGGTATTTTTGGCCATATGGCTAGAGATTGTGCACTAAGGGGGAACCTTCATGCTAGATTTACTTGGGTTCCTAAGATGACTAACACTCAAGGACCCAAGAAGATTTGGGTACCTAAAATTATCTCTTCTCCTTTTGTACATGTATAGAAGCATCCTCAAGCAAGTAGAAGCACATGGATCTTGGATAGCAGTTGCTCAAAATACATGACGGGTGATATAAATCTTTTCGCAACCCTATCAAGCAAGGATAGTGGACATGTGACATTTGGAGACAATGTCAAAGGTGAGATTGTTGGCATTGGTGATATAGGTATACTCCCATACCCATGCATTAAAAATGTTTTACTAGTTGATGGGTTAAAGCATAACTTGATTAGCATATCTTAATTGTGTGATAATGGACATGTAGTCATTTTCGAAGCATCTAAATGCATCATTATAAGTGCACCATCTAATGATGCACCATCTAAATGTTTTGCCTAATCCTCATGTTAGATGCTTAGTTGTCATGGAAAATGATTCTTGGTTGTGGCATAGAAGGCTAGGACATGCTAGCATGAGCCTCATCCAAGAAATATCTAAAAAAGACTTAGTTAAAGGAATACCCAAGATAAAATTTGAAAAAGACAAACTCTGTGATGCATATCAACAAGGAAAACAAGTTGAGTCTTCATTTCATAGCATTAATCAAGTGAGTACATCTAGAACACTTGAACTAGTGCACATGGATCTTTTTGGTCCTTGTGATGTAGCTAATTTAGGTGGAAAGTTATATTGCAATGTTTTGGTTGATGATTTCTTGAGATTTACATGGGTTTTCTTATTAGCTAAGAAAAATGAAACTTTTGATTTCTTTAAAAAATTTGCTAAGAGAGTTACAAATGAGAAAGAAATTTCAATTATGAAAATTAGAAGTGCTAATGGACGAGAATATAAAAATGAAAAGTTTTCCGAATTTTGTGATGAATTGGGTATTGAGCATACCTTTTCTTCTCCTTGAACCCCTCAACAAAATGGGGTGGTTGAGAGGAAGAATATAACCTTACAAGAGATGGCTAGGACCATGCTTTGTGAAAATAATTTGCCCAAGTATTTTTGGGCCGAAGCCATAAATACCTTTTGTTATGTACTTAATCGTGTCCTATCAAGACCTAAAATCAAGCAAACACCTTTTGAGTTTTGGAATGATAAAATCCGAAGTGTGGGATATTTTCGTGTTTTTGGATGTAAATGCTTTATCTTAAACACTAAGGAGCATCTAGGAAAATTTGATTCTAAATCCGATGAAGGCATTTTCCTAGGTTACTCCAATATTTATAAGAAATATAGAGTTTAGAATCGTAGAACTATGATTGTTGAAGAATTTATGCACGTTACTTTTGATTAAACTAATAATTCTTCCATAAATGTTAAGATTGTGAATGTAGGTGAGGAACTTGAGGAATTAACATTTCATGGCAAAGAAGTTGAAGATGAAAATAATGAGGAAACTCACCATGAAGAACCTTCATCATCAACTCTACCTCAAGATGAAGAAGGAGAAGAGGAAGCTCTACCACCTCTGCCCAAAGGGTACCGGTTGATAAGAGATCATCCAATGGATCAAGTCATTGGAGAACCATCAACGGGAGTGGTAACGCGCTCTAAACTTAAGAATATTTATCAATATGTAGCATTTATATCTCAAGTAGAGCCAAAAAATATTAAGGAAGCAATAGAAGATGAATTTTGTGTAATAGCTATGCAAGAAGAGCTTGATCAATTTATTAGGTGTAAGACCAGGAAAAAAAAAATCCTAATATAAAAATCTATTTTGGTGCAGCGCGTCGGACCCGGGGTTAGTCGAGTCGACCCTCAGGATCGCCTCGAGTAGAAGGTATGACTCGACTAATGATGTATGCAATTAAATTGGGTGAATGACTCTTTCCTTTTATGCATTAGTGCTTTAGTTAAGTTAAGATCGACTCGTGTTGCAGTTAGAGTCGGAACCCAAGTCGGACTTGGACTGAGTCGGGTCAAGGTTAAGTCGTGTAAGTGGGGCATTTAAGTCATTATCGATGAGGGAATAAAATCCCTCATCATTGAGCAGTGCGGCTCATCTAGGAGCCGCACAAAGCCCGAGCGAGGGAGAAAAGAGAGAGGGGAAGAGAGATCTTGGTCGGCCGAAGATCGCGTCGTCGCCGGAGGATTCGAGATCGCCAGCGTCCGATCCTTCTTTTTCATCAAGCAAAGGTGAGTGGTTAGAGTTTTATGAGGGGAGGCGGGTAGCTGACCCTAGCAGTTTTGAATTGGGTTCTTTTCGCGAGTTTCTTGCCGATCTACGCGTCTTCTTGTGTTAGAACCTTAATAGATATGTATACCTATGATTTGATGGTTTAAATCGGATTTATTTCATTTCTTTGTAGGCTGGCCGAGTGGAGGAAAAAGAGGAAAGGTCATGCCGAAATTTTCCCAATTTCCTCGCTTGTCTAGCGACTCATGGATCGTCTTGTGTTCGATATGTTTTAGACTTTTCGATTGATGCTCGTGTTGTTGCCGCAACCATGTTTACCACCCCTAGAGGGCTCGGCCGAGCAGTGGATAGGGGAGGGAAATTGGGGCTACTCCGATCGATACGTCGGATCTCATGTTATGTCATCTTAATTCCCGCTTTCATGCTTAATGTTAGGTTCAAATTATAATACATGATTACTGATCATCTTAGTAATTGATAGCAAATGTTAATCTACATTCTCATGAATATGGAAGCGTTCTTGCTAATGCTCACATGGACATGATCGTTATGGTACATGCATCAAAGGAAAGGTTTCATTAAATTTCAGATATCATGTTTAATTGTTGCTATGTTTATTGCATATTACTTATTGGTGTAATCAATGGATTATTTACCTCTTTAATTCGACTTCCTCATGATGTTTGTTGCTCATGAGTAAATTTGGTAAGTGTCATTGGGATATATTTACCATGCTAGATAGTATATTCCTTGTGGGAATTATTTGATATTTTACCATGCTAGATACGATGTTCCATATTGAAATAAATCCTATATGCAGTATATAATTTTTTTTTATCATTGAATCTCGTAGTTATGCATGGTAGTCGTTGTGAATTATAATTACATTTCTTTTATATATATATGCTGTCCGGAAATGTTAATGGGTGAAATTCTAAGTTCGGTACACAGAATTCTTCATCCAAGATAGCGTATGACGCTAGATAACATGTAGGACTTTGCTAGGTACATATTAGATATGGAAACATAACTAGGGAATGACTAAACTTCTAAGACTACTCGTATTCATTTTTGGAAACCTAGAATTATTAGGTGTACACATTTTTCGGAACGTTGACATTGAATTGTTGACCCTATAGGCCGAGTGAGGGCCGGATGCGGGCAACTGCCCACTTGTATACAATATTTTGATTATATGATGTGCTTGCGATGGTCTACCGAGAAGCACGGGTGGTTGAAAATGACCAATACTTGACTCAGCTAGTGATTGGGTCTTGAGATGCACCAGCGGGCCCGCTAGGTGCCAGACCCCAGTTGGGTGGGACTAGCTATCCCTACCCCAGACGGTGTCTGGAGACTAGTAGACCATCCTAGTCAATGGCCCAGGATTTCTTGTTTACATCTTGATATGATGTGGCCGAACGACCAGTGTGATTCTACCTTGTATGGTAGAGCCGTTTGTAGCTGGGATTCTTATACCATAAGTAGGCTTTAAGGGCCGGATGCCAGGTGGCAAAGTTAGGCCGTTATGGCAGGTCTCTTCTATATGGTCTATACAGAATGACCCATGGGGTCGATAGTCACACTAAGAAGTAGCTTACCTCCCTGATTATATTCTATGTTGATTTATATATTATGCATGACTAATTATGGATTAAGTTGAGGTTCGGAAGAACCGCTCATTGAGTCCCAAGTGGACTCACGGTTTATTTCCTTTGTTTTCGCATAGCATGATCAGTGATCGAGGCTTGTCATCACAGTGTAGCTGGAGGGCAGGTGGTGGTTCCATATCTCGTAGCGGCGTCCTTTGGTCATAGTCCAGTGTCTTGTAGTAGTTATTTTCCTTTTCAACACTGATAGTTGTGTTTTGAAAAGTTTGTAATAACTTTGATACTTTAAGTAAAGGTTGTGTTGTGGGTTCCTTTCTCGATATGTTCGGTTTTATTATCAGTTAGTGTAGACAGTAGGCTACAGGGCAGGATGTAGGCCCTGGCCAGTCACACTACCCCCAGTTGGGGTGTGACATTAGGAATGAAGTATGGGACTTAGTACCTAGACCTAGTGGACAAACCGTAATTGGAACTAAATGAATATTTAGAAATAAGTTAGATGAAGGAGGTTTAGTCATTAGAAACAAAGCTAGGTTTGTGCCCCAAGGGTATAATCAAGAAGAAGGAATAGACTATAACAAAATTTATGCTCCCCTAGCTAGATTAGAGGCAATTCACATGCTTTTGGCTTATGCTAGTTTTAAAGGTTTTAAACTTTTTCAAATGAATGTAAAAAGTGCTTTTTAAAATGGTTTTATCGATGAAGAAGTTTATGTTGAGCAACCCCTTGGATTTGAAAGTTTTGAGTTTCAAAATCATGTCTTTAAACTTGAAAAGGCTTTGTATGGATTAAAACAAGCCCCTAGGGCTTGGTATGAAAGGCTTTCCACATTTTTGATTGATCAAGGCTTTAGCATTAGAAAAGCCGATGTTTCTCTTTTTATAAAAATTAAGGAAAATGATATTTTACTTGTGCAATTTTATGTTGATGATATAATATTTGGTGCTACTAATGAATTGCTTTGTGAGTGGTTTGCAAAGTGCATGCAAGAAGAGTTTGATATGAGCATGATGGGAGAACTTTCCTTCACGCTTGGTCTCCAAATCAAGCAAACCAACAAAGGGGTCTTCATAAATCAAGCTAAGTACAAAAAGGAGCTCATCAAAAGGTTTCGAATGAATGAAGCCAAGATAGCTTCTACACCAATGAGCACATCCATTAAGCTTGATAAAGACGAAGATAGTGTAAAAGTAGATGAAAAACGATATCGAGGTATGATTAGTAGCCTTCTCTATTTAACCGCAAGTAGACCCGATATCATGTTTAGTGTTTGTGCATGTGCTAGGTTTCAATCTTGTCCTAAAATGTCTCACTTAAGTGCGGTCAAATGCGTATTGAGATATTTGAAAGACACGATTGACTTAGGATTATGGTATCCATGTAAAGCATCTTTCGATTTAATTAGTTTTTCGGATGCCAATTTTTCCGGGTGTAAAGTAGATAGAAAAAGCACTAGTGGGTGTTGTCAATTCCTATGAATGAGTCTTGTTTCTTGGTTTTCAAAGAAACAAACATCAGTTGCACTTTCAACTACCGAAGCGGAATACATCGTTGCGGCTAGTTGTTGTGCAGAAGTCCTTTGGATGAAACAAACCCTTTTAGATTATGGACTTAAGTATTCATGTATACCTATACATTGTGATAACACTAGTGCAATCAATTTAACAAAAAATTCAATTTTACACTCTAGGACCAAGCACATTGATCTAAGGCACCACTTTCTTAGGGATAATGTAGCTAAGAGAAATATATCCATGGAATTTTTATCCACCGACAAGCAACTTACAGATATATTCACAAAACCTTTAAGTGAAGAAAGCTTTACCAACTTAAGAATGCAGTTAGGGATTTGTGCTTTTCCAAATATTTGAAAATTCAAAATTTATATGTCTTTTGAAAAATTGCATTTCATGAAATATCGTCACACTTATGTATTGCCTTGTAATGGGGCCTTGCGACTTATCGATGCTTGCCTTATATAGGCTTACAATGATATGAAGGACTATAGTGGTAGATGATACTCGATTTTATGGTTAAAATAGTTTTATTAGTCGAACTCATTAATAGTATCTTAGTTCTTGTCCTTTTTGATTGATGTCAAAAGGGGGAGAAAAAATAAGGTCACATGTGTTTTATGATGCATATAGATAGGGGGAGTTATAAGCATGATATGCATATTGATAGGGGGAGCAAATGTTAAGTTGCAAAATAAGTTGTGCATTCCTTAACTCAAACTCACAAATCATACTTAGAGTCTCCTTTTATATAGAATTTCATGTTGTGATTGTCATCATCAAAAAGGGGAAGATTGTTGGCCCAAGGGTTCGCCCGAGGCTTCGATCTCTATTTTGATGATAACAAATATGCATTTAATATATGTGTGAAGTTTTGAGTTCAGGTTGAGGTTACGATACGCGCGCGAACTTCGCTCGGAGAAACACAAAAATTGTCAAAAAGGCTCGGATGTAGGTTAAGTAGAGTTCAAGTAGATTCTATGTAATATATCCCTAGGATCTCATCCCAAGCCTATTTGTAAAGTTATCGAAGTCAAAACTTGGTAACGAAACTCATAAAAAAAATATGTAACAAAACAAATGTAAAAAATAGCCTCAGCCAAGGTTCGGTCGACCGGTCGATCGACCGAACGAGGCAAAATATTGGCATTAGCCACTTCGGTCGATCGGTCGGTCGACCGAACCATGCCAAAAACTGGCAGTGGCCAATTCAATCGACTAAACGGTTGATTGGACAATAGTAGAAATTAATAGTAGCCATTTCGATCGACCATTCGGTTGACCGAATATGGCAGAGAAAGGGTAGAAGCCCAACGGTCGCTGGGCGGTCGATCGGTCGGTCGACCGATGATCGACCGACAAGCAATCGGTCGGCGTCCAACGGGCAGAAAAACACCCGTTGGAGAGCTGTGTCGAGTGGGGGGTTATAAATACCCCTCACCTACCTCTCTTACTCATTCTTAATGATCATTAGTGAACTTCAAAGAGAGATTTAAGCCCTCAAAGATTGATTTATGCTCGCTTGCCTCATCGTTTGCTTCATCCTCTTCAAGCGATCTTCTCGTCTCAACTCCGGCAATGGTTCGAGCTCACCATCTTGAAGAATTGGAGACTTGGAAGTCTTTGGAAGGAGCTTACACTCTTGGTTTCATTTTTAGCTCCTTATCATTCTTTATTGTTCTTAAATTGTAATCGTTACTATTAGCTTGCTAGGTGTGCTAGTGTAAACACTTAGGGTTTCCTTCATAGAATTGTGTTTTTCCTAGGTGAATAGGTTAATTTGAGGAGCTCTCAAAGGACCGAGAACCAAGTTCTCGGTTGTATTTAAAGGAAAACACAAAGTCTATAAATGATTTGGTTAGAAATCCTTGGTGTGGAGCCTAGGTAGTAGAGTAGGCGGTTGTCCGAACCACTATAATTATTTGTCTTTGCATTGTTTGTTTCATTGTGCTCGTTGCCTAATTATTACTTGTCAAGCATCTTCACTCAATTGCATGATCAATTTGGTTGCATTAAAAATCAAACTCGAAAGAAATCAAGTAGAAGATAAAAATCACCCAATACTATTCAACCCCTTCTAGTGTGGGTATTCACTCAATAATTAATTTGTTCTACACACTGTAGCAAATATGAACAGCAAAAGCTTAAACCACTTCCCTTATCATGGCATTCTAAAAGTTAGAAGAGACTAATCATATTATATGTGCAAGTTCTCATTGGTTTAGAATCAATAGCATACACCACATATGCAAATATGCTACATTTCTACAATGCATATAGTAAAGATGAAAATATTGTATGGTATTTATGTTGTTGAATTTGCAACTTCAGAAAAGAAAAATTAGATAATTATGCAACTTCAGGTAAGTATTGACTTGCATATTAGTATGTGAAAAACATTCCAAGATCAAGATTAGTAAATATAAAAACATGGCATGGCTGACTAGTTGTGCTACCAATTCTTCCACTTTAACAAATAAGGTAGAAAGAAATCCTCTCTAGTTAAAACAAGAGGCAAACAACATCATAGTCTTCATGAACAACAAGATCTCGTATCACATAAACCATATAACTATCACCAACAACAAAAACATGGAAACCAAAAGAGAGGTATTGACGCCTACAGTTACTGAGTATATATCAAAACATATAGTATGAACTCAATAATGTATAACATTAACCCTTTAAGAGAGAAATAAAAATTCATTGTTAGAACAATGAATAATACTGTGTGAATTCTGCTGCAAAAGAAAAAGGAGACACAATAATGTTATGTAAACACAGCAGGGCATGAATACTATGCTAATTTTCTTGATTGTTTACATAATCATTCTTGTCAATTGGGATGCAAAAAAATTTCTTACTGCTATTTTATTTAGATCAGTCGTGAAAAGGGAATGGCGGCATTGGCAGGGAGTGGTGGGCGGACCATCGACGGGGAGGGGCGAGGAAGGAGGGAAGCAGCCGCAGCACAGCCCTAAATCGGCAGTAAAGGAGTAGGGTTTAGCGAGGAACCGAGGAAGGAGGGTAGAAGATGTTTTCTGGTTAGGGAGTACCGAAGTAGGGACGACGTTTGGCGTCGGTGAGGAAGGACTGAGCATTTGGGCTCATTGAGGACTCGTCGACAACTGGGCGTCGGGACGACATCAAACTGCGGGAGGTGAGCAAGAGACTGGGCGTTTGGTGGGAGGCGAGTGAGGAACCGAGGAAAGTTGGTGAGGACGACTGGGCGTTTGGTGTAGGCGCGTCAAGTCGTCGAGTCGTCGAGTCGTCGACTTGTCGAGGACTCGTTGAGGAGGTCACAGGACTGCGGGAGGCGAGCAGGAGAAAGGGTTTGGGGTTGGGTCGAGAGTTTGTGGAGGTGAGCAAAAGAATAGGGTATTATAACTTGAGGGGTATTATAACTTGGGGTATATTAAAATGGAGGGAATTATTTTTGTCGGACAAAAAAAAGAGAAATTTTTTTGCCAATTTTGTCACAAATATATTATCACAAAAAAAGAGAAAAAGGGAATTAAATTTTTTTCATTTCTACGGCAAATATATTATCGCAAACAATTGTCACAAAATATTGTGACAAAATTGTGGCAAAAATGTTGTCGCAAATGTTTGCCACAAAATATCGTGACAAACTTGTGGCAAAAATTTTGTCGCAAATACTTGTCACGGTAGAATGTTTTGAATCAATGGCAAAACCTGTTGTCATAAATATAGAAAACTATAACTTCTTAACGTTGACTCAATTATTAGTGGCAAACATAATGGCAAAATTAAAAAAATTATCGCAAATTGTTCGAACTTATACTTTTAACCACAAAAATTATTTTGCCAAAAATTTCGTCGCAGATTACACCTTTTGTGTCCAATTGTTGTCGGTCACTCTAAAATTTTACCACAAATTCTTGTTCTTTTTATAGTGAATTTTCATATGTAAAAATCATGTTTTGTAATATAACTAACATTCGATTTACTATTATATTGTATGTGGTTTGAATGCCCAGATGTCCAGTCCGAGCATTCGGTGACAAAATGTGCTTAGAAGTATACATAGCTTGTATCCAAATATACTCGCTTTAAATTCAGCTAGATCTACCTAGTTTGTTGCTATCCAAATATACTCACTTTAAGTCCAAATATACTTATACATGTGCCTTATAGTTTCACTCAACTAGCAGGATAAACAAGGAACCTTAGATTTGAGATGTTGATGTGAGTGATGTTAGATGTAGCTGCACCTTTTGAGTTTTTTACTACCTCTAATACTGAGTATCTAACCACTCTTTTTAGAGTTTGCTAAACAAGTACATACTTAGGGCTTCTTCTAAAAATGTACATAAATAGTTGCTTTTATTTTCAAATGTTTTTATGAATTAAAAATTGCAACTAAATGAATCCATATACTTGCTTAGATTTTATTATTTTAGATCTTCAAATCACCTCCCTGGACTTCCTTTTCCTCAGAAACCTAGCATTATACTACCAATCTTTTTTTTCTCTTTAACAATTTATGGACCTTCGATCCTTGTCTCTAGTAAGAAGCAGATAGTGGATTTTATCCTCAATGTTTCTATGGTTTGTTCTGGATGCCAATTAAGTGCCAATTTAATTTGTAAATTGATTACTGTCCGCAATTATATCTCACATGTTGTTATTTGTGTTTGCGCATGTGTATGCTTGTCTTCTTTATGGATCATCCTTCTTTAGGTGGTTATTCTATTTATGTATCACTTTTGCTTAGGTGACTTATATCTCTTTGTCTTATATATTTATGTTAAATCTCAGAAATCTGTTCATATGCAGATGCATATGCTGTATACCATATTGCATATGGAGTATGAACTTGAGCTACTTATGCAGCTTCTCATGTAGTTTTGACCAATAAATGTTGAGTGAAACAAACCTACTGAAATTTTAAATTATGATGAATGGCCATCTAACCGTCATATAATTGGTTGTCTCTTGAATTATGTTGAATAAGTTCTTAATATACATTTTTAATATAGACTGTATAAGAACTCACATAATATGCAGTATGCAATGGCCCAACTGCATACTATTGGCAGACATTCTTTGAAACTATGTAAACTATTTGTTGCCTTTGTTTAGGTGGCTGCAGAAAAACTTCCTCAGTTCGATTATCATTAAAGACAGCTCCATACTAAAATCTTGCAAGCAAATGATGGACTTGACTTGAATGATCAGTGTGTTATGTGTGACAGTAGCCATGAAAGTACTTGAGTCTCATTTATGTTACTAATTTTAACAGTGGGTTTCCCCCTCTTCATGTTACTAATTTTAACTGTAGCCATAAATGATCAGTAAGGTAGTTGATGCCTTCACGAATTATCCTCTCACAAGTCACAACCTCACTTTATACTGCCACTTTTCATGTTCAAGGAATTTATAATGCTTACTTCTTCGAATAGTCATTTCTTCGTATAATTTGTGAATATTTTTTTTGCAGCTCCCCGAGACAGAAGTGGTTCAAGACATTTCATCAATTATTAAGAGAAATTTCATGGTTGTATGACCATATTGGTCTGAAGTGCCATCACACTTGAAGGAGTTATTTTAGGACAAATTTAAGGTATTTTACTTTAAATATTTGATTAGGATAATTATATGTTGCCGATATATAAACTCCCTAAAATTAAAGTTTTTCTCCCAATTATTGTGTATTTGGCTTTTTTAGGCAGTTTATCGTTGGGATCTTTCTGTAACACCCCAACTCAGGATCACGTGATCGGTCAGGATATACGTGCCTATACCCCTAGCCTAAACCATGCACATGCCAACTCAACAAAACACAGCGGAAAGAAATAAACGAGTTTTATTTCAAATGGAAAACCAAATCAGAATTCATTATAAGTTTAATAAAGTGCGAAAATAAGAAATCAAGTTCAACTGTTCATTTACAAATTAAAACTGAAACAAAGACATGAATGTCCCCAAGGGACTACAACTCCAAAATACTGAAACACAAGTGCATGACTAACTACCAAAAACTTGACTACAACCCCCTAACTAGGATTGCTATGAGATCAGTGTAGCTCCTCTGCCCTCTAGCCGCGCCAAGTGCTCCAGCCCACCTCACTGGTCAGGCTCAGTAAAACAAAAACAACGACAACGGGTGAGTTCAAAAGAACTCAGTGAGCGGTTCTACCAACCCCCATGAAAAACCAAAGTGTAGCTCCTCTGCCCTCCAACTGTGCCAAGTGCTCCAGCTCACCTCACCGGTCAGGCACAGTAAAACAAAAACAACGACAATGGGTGACTTCAAAAGAACTCAGTGAGCGGTTCTACCAACCCCCACAAAAAACCAAACACAGATATGATGCATAAAGTAAACTCCTGAGTCAAGTAGGAAATGTCACAATGGAGTGACTGGCTAACCATCCATCAGGCCACCACATCCCCAAAGGCATCCAACACTCTAGCAGTGAAGTGCATCAGGACTAATCCTATCATGCCCTAAATCAACAACACATACTAGGATAATCAGGATTGGCCCATCCGAACTTATCCTAATATAAAGAAAACTCGAGAGCAATCGGGATTGGCCCGTCCGAACTTGCTCCACGAGACGCGACAGAACAATCGAGAATCGCCCGTCCGAACTTGCCCCTTTAAGATATCACAGGAATAATCGGGATTTGCCCGTCCGAACTTATTCCTTAAAAGCAACCTAGGTTGGGAATTAACCATCCAACCTTCCGGGCCTAGCCCGCAAACCGACTCCTAACCGAGCCTCTCCACCATTCATAAAGATATGACGCAACATGACCTAAGTCAAAAGTCTACTACGGGGTCTTAGGGATGCATCAATTGGGAAGACTCTACATTACCCAATACCCAATCCCAACTCCTAGACTCGTAATGTCATAAACCCGTGAGGTTTTATTTCATGCCTAGACTTTATATGTTGGTTCATAATAGATTACGCTGCTCCTTTCCTAAATTTTAATTTGTAATTAAAATTTTAATCACCAAGATTAGGGTTTTGTTTTAGCTTACTGTTATTCCCGAAACTGATGTATCTAACCCGAATCGGATCTCCAGAGTGTGTCTTATGTTTCCAAACTATATTTTCTGACCAAAACAATAGGTTACACAGCTATGTTCAGAAAACTACACACACCAGAACACGTATACCAAAAACAACACAGATTCATCATCTCTGCATGAAATTCCAGCAAGATTGATTTTTCAGCATGACATGGAAATAAATCCAAAATTTACAAAAAGATAGATCTCTAATTATCTCAAGATCACACATGGCATCAACATCAAGATCTTAACTTGTAACACATGAGTTCATCCCAAAAATCACATATTTATTGCAAGACATGCTTTGGCATATAAGAGCCAAAATTAACAAGCAATTTAAGGCATAGGTCTCAAGAACACACAAAAACCTTCTCTTAAGCATTTTATCAAACACCTAGAGGGCACCCTCATCTCCACCTTGGCTGAGCACCCCTAGGATCATCCTAGAGCTGCCGAGCCCCATAGGGGAGGGTTTAGGGCCTCCTCAAGCGCGGCAAACAAAAAGAATGACAAGAATTCGAGAGATAGTCGGAAAACCTGATTTGACGGTGACCGATGACCTTAACCAAGGGAATCTCTTTGGACCTCAATTTCCTGATCTGATGGTCTAGCACCTCAACTGGTCGCTCCTCGAAATAGACTACTCAATCCACCTCCACTGCGGTGGGCTCAATCACACGGGACTCATCCCGAACACACTTTTTCAGCATGGATACATGAAACACTGGATGCACTCAGTCCATATGGGGAGGTAAGGTCAACTCATATGCCACAGCTCCCCTATGCCTGAGAATAGGAAATGGCCTAATGAACCTGGGCTTAGCTTTCCTTTCTTACCAAATCTGACCACCTCTTTCATAGGGAACATCATGTCCCCCTCAGCAAACTCTACCTCCTTGGCCTTTCCAATATCTGCAGACATATTTTGGCGACTCTGAGCTGCCAACAATCCCTCCCTGATTAGCTTCACATTTTCTATCGCTTCCTCAACCAAGTCAGGTCCCATCATAAGGGAATCCCCTGCCTCAAACTGATCTACAGACGACCTGCATCGCCGCCTATATAATGCCTCAAAAGGGGCCATCCCGATGCTACTATGACAATTGTTATTGTAGGCAAACTCAATCAGGGGTAAGTGCCTCTCCCAACTGCCCTCCAAATCTAGGACACATGCTCTCAGCATATCCTCCAATGTCTGAATGGTCAGCTCCGACTGATCATCTGTCTGGGGGTGAAATGCAGTGGTGAACTGAACCAGAGTGCCCAATGCCTCCTGGAAAGACTGCCAGAATCGAGCCGTGAACTGAGTAACCCGATCTGAGATGATCATAACTAGAACACCATGATAAGCAACGATCCGATCTAAGAACAACCTCTCATACTGCTCGGCTGAAAAGGTCGTCCTAACTGGTATAAAATGTGACGTCTTGGTTAGGGGCTCTACCACTACCTAGATAGAATCCATGGTTATCTTCTCCCATTTTCACTCTGGTACTTCTAGGTTCTAGAGCAACCCTGCCAGCTTCAAATGCTCAGCCTTAACCTGCTGACACACCAAGCACTTAGACACGAACTCAGCCACCTCTCTTTCTATGCCTTTCCATTAGTAATTCTGCCTTAGTTCTCAGTACATCTTTGTGGCTCCCGGACTCATAGTGTATGTGGATTGGTGAGCCATCTCTAGCACTTGCCTACGAACCTCGACTATATCTGGCACCACTATCATGTACTTAAATCTCAGGACGCCCTCTGAGACAATACCAAAACCATTATCGGCATCGCCTCTCCTTGCTAGATCCTTAGTGAGTGCACAAAAAGCATCATGCGCTGCCCGCAGCATGTCTACCAACGTGGACTGCACCCTCAAGTGAGCCACCAGCCCACCAGAAGCTGATACTGACAAGACAGCCCCGTCATCCAAACACATGGCCAAATCCTAAGACAAGGGCCTCCTCCTGACTACCAAATGTACTAGACTCCCCATAGACTTCCTACTCAAAGCATCAGCTACCACATTAGCTTTTCCCGTATGGTACATGATCGTGTAGTCATAGTCCTTCAAGAGTTCACGTCATCTTCTCTACCTCAGGTTCAACTCCTTCTGGGTGAGCAAATACTGGAGGCTCTTATGATTAGTGTTTATCTCGCAAGCGTCGCTATAAAGGTAGTGACACCACAGATTCAATGCGAACACTACTACTGCTAGCTCAAGATCATGAGTCGGGTAATTCTTCTCGTGGACCTTCAACTGCCTGGAGGCTTAAGCTATCACCCTGCCATTTTGCATCAACACACAACCCAAGCCGACCCGGGAGGCATCATAGTAAACAACAAATCCTCCCGAGCCCGAGGGTACTGCTAGAACTGGTGCTGACGTCAAGTGGTCCTTGAGCTTCAAAAAGCTCTCCTCGCACTTACTGTCCCATTCGAACTTGACCTTCTTCTAAGTCAGGTGGGTCAATGGCGCTGCAATCCTGGAGAAATTCTCCACAAATTTCCTATAGTAACCTACCAACCCCAAAAAGCTACGAATCTCTACGATATTAGTCGGCCTCTTCCAATTCTGAACTACTTCTACCTTTGCGGGGTCCATCTTTATCCCTTATCTGGACACCACATAACCAAGGAACCCCACACTCTACAGCCAGAACTCGCACTTGGAGAATTTGGCATACAAGTGGTGCTCCCGGAGAGTCTTTAGAACCATCTGCAAGTGCTTAGCCTGCCCCTCTCTCCTCCTGGAATATATCAAGATATCATCAATGAACACTATCACAAATTTATCCAAGTATTCCTTGAACTCTCGGTTCATCAGGTCCATAAATGCTGCAGGTGCATTAGTCAGCCAGAAGGACATCACCAGGAACTCAAAGTGCCCATACTTTGACCTAAAAGCAGTCTTAGGGACGTCACTGTCCCAGATCCTCAGCTGATGATACCCTGACCGCAGATCAATCTTGGAGAACCACTAAGCCCCTGAAGCTGATCAAATAAATCATCGATCCTGGGCAGCGGGTATCGGTTCTTCACTGTCACCTTATTAAGCTGTTGGTAATCAATGCGCATCCTCATGGATCCATCCTTCTTTTTCACAAAGAGCACTTGAGCACCCCAAGGAGAACACTTGGACGAATGAAGCCAAACTCAAGCAGCTCCTACAACTTGGATTTCAACTCGCTCAACTCAGCTGGTGCCATCCGGTACGGTGGAATGGAGATTGGCTTCACATAAGGCTGTAAATCAATGCAGAACTCAATCTCCCTCTCTAGAGGTAACCCTGGCAACTCCTCCGGAAACACATCAGAGAACCCGCATACCACGAGCGTCCCCCCGATATCTCTAGCCGCATCTCCGCCTCCCTATGCCACCGATACAAAAGCCAAGAAGGATTGGCATCTACCCAGAAGTAGATTCCGAGCCTTGAGAGCTGAGATGGCTACCAAATGAGTCCCCCCTTCCCTTACTTTGGAAGGAAAACTAGTGCAATCTGCCAATCCGGGCTTACTGAAGGTCACAGTCTTAGCCTTGTAATCCACTGAAGTGAAATGATCCGCTAACCAGTCCATGCCTAAAATTACATCAAGCTCCAGCATCGGCAGGAATGTCAATTCGGCTATCAGCACATGCACACAAATGACCACCTCGCAGCCCTGAAAGACTGTCTTTGCCAGCACAAAAATGATCGTAGGCATAGACATCACAAGAGGCAAATCAAGGACAGAGGGTTTCCCTGTCAACTTAGCAACAAACAAAGCAGATACAAAAGAGTGTGTAGCACCCGAATCAAACAGGACATATGCAACGACAGAACCAACAACAAGGTTACCTGACACTACTGCTCTGGATGCCTCAGCGCCCGCTTGGTTCATAGCAAATACCCATGCAGCGGGCCTCTCTGAACCACTAGCTCACTAGCCTCCACCCTGAGTCTGACCCCTCTGAGCCACGGAACACATTGACATCGGTGTCTTTCCTCTGGTTTGATCAGGCTGCTGACTGCCCTTGCCAGGACAATCCTTTCTGTAGTGCCCAGTCTGCCCACAGCTAAAACATACCTCTGAACGTCCCCACGAAGCTCCCAGTGCTTCCTGTGACATTAGTAACACTGCTGCGGCCCAGGCCTCCGCTGTGAACCTCTAGATGATGCCCCTGGCCCTGAACTCATGTGGCCTCTGGAACTGTTATGACCTCCGCCCTGCAATGGATTTGCTGTCCTGAGAGTACCCTCAGAGTGAGTTGGCCTACCCCAGAGTGTTGGGGCCAAAACTTTTTCTTCTATGGTCCATCATGCCTGTCTGTCGAAACTAGTGCCTCCTTTCGGAGTGCCTCATCTACAACCCGAACAAAGTATGTGTCCTCCATGTAATGGATCAGTCTGGCAATCTGCAACCTCAGTCCATCGACAAACCTCTTGACCCTGGTGATCTCTATGGCTATCAAGGTGGGATGGTACTTCGAGAGTCATGTGAACTCCTCTCATAGTCTGTCACTGACATACTATCGGTCTGACGCAGTAGCTCGAATTCCTTTGCTCGCCTGCCTCGGACGCTCAGTGGCAGGTACTTCTCCACCATAGCAGCTCTAAACTCCTCCTAAGTAGGGGGAGACGCATCTGATGCTCTGCGCTCCCTCAAGGTGTGGAGCCAATCCTTGGCTGCTCCTCTCAGTTGTAACCCGATCAGTCGGGCGGTCGTCTCAGATGAACAACCCAGCTTCCTACACAGCTCATAGCAGTCTCCTAGGAAACTGGTGACCTCCACCCGCTGATCTGTCCCTGTATACTCTGGTGGCCTGAATGCAATAAAATCTTCATATGAAGGTGTTCTGGGGGCTCTGACCACTGGTGCTACTGGCTAGACCACCACTGGTACTACGGGTGCTGCCGGTACGGGTTATGGCTGCTGCCTTAGCTCCTACTACGTGCGGATCGCCTCAGTCAGCTCAGCCACTCTAGCATGTAACTGCACAACCATGGGATCCTATCCCACCTCCTCCCGGGCCTGGGCGGTCTCCTGCGACCCCGGCCCGGGCCTCGGCCTCGGCGCTCAGTAGAATTGTTGTCACTACCGCACCTGGCGGCATCAAAGGCCTCCATTAATCTGGAATCACCAGAAAAAAACAAATCATAATCAGGCAATTAAATTCACCCTAACATTTTGCAAACTTAACCACAAGTCGCGCTGAGGTGTAGACTTAGCCCAATAATCTCATAACATACCCATATCGTATACTAACACTCTAGCAATGCCCTATACGGTAACAACTCTAGGTCGTAGTCAGACCGAACCACATGCTCTGATACCACATTGTCACGCCCCAACTCAGGGTCACGTGACCGGCGAGGGTATACGTGCCTATACCCCGCAGCCTAAACCATGCACATGCCAACTCAACAAAACACATAGAGGAAAGAAATAAACGAGTTTTATTTCAAATGGAAAACCAAACCAGAATTCATTATAAGTAAGTTTAATAAAGTGCGGAAATAATAAATCAAGTTCAACTATTCATTTACAAATAAAAACTGAAATAAAGACATGAATGTCCCCAAGGGACTACAACTCCAAAATACAGAAACACAAGTGCATGACTAACTACCAAAAACTCGACTACGACTCCTAACTAGGACTGCTATGGGATCAGTGTAGCTCCTCTGCCCTCCAGCAGCGCCAAGTGCTCCAGCCCACCTCACAAGTCAAGCTCTGCAAAACAAAAACAACAACAACGGGTGAGTTCAAAAGAACTCAGTGAGCAGTTCTACCAACCCCCACGAAAAACCAAACACAGATATGATGCATAGAGCAAACTCCTAACTCAAGCTAGAAAGGTCACAAGGGAGTGACTGGCTAATAGGCCATCTGGCCACCACATGCCCAAAGGCATCCAACACTATAGCAATGAAGTGCATCAGGCCTAAGCCTATCATTCCCTAAGGCAACAACACATACTAGGATAATCGGGATTGGCCCATCCAAACTTATCCTAATATAAAGAAACTCTAGAACAATCGGGATTGGTCCGTCCGAGCTAGCTTCACAAGATGCAAAGGAATAATCGGGAATCGCCCGTCCGAACTAGCCCCTTTAAGATATCACATGAATAATCGAGATTTGCCCGTCCGAACTTATTCCTTAAAAGCAACTCGGGAATAATCGAGATTTGCCCGACCGAACTTATTCCATGAGGCCACACAGGAATAATCGAGATTTACCCATCTGAACTTGTTCCAAAAGATAACGTATGAATAATCGAGATTTGTCCATCCGAACTTATTCCTTTAAATATAGAATCTTGGGAACAATCAGGATTTGCCCATCCGAACTTGTTCCACAAGATACGCAGGAACAATCAGAATTTGCCCATCCGAACTTGTTCCACAAGATACGTAGGAACAATCGGGATTTGCCCATCCGAACTTGTTCCACAGGTTGGGAATTAACCATCCAACCTTCCGGGCCTAGCCTGCAAATCGGCTCCTAATCGAGCCTCTCTGTCATTCATAAAGATATGATGCAACTTGACCTAAGTCAAAAATCTACTACGGAGTCTTTGGGATGCATTAATTGGGAAGACTCTACATTACCCAATACTCAATCCCAACTCCTAGACTCGTAATGTCATAAACCCGTGAGGTTTTATTTCATGCCTAGACTTTATATGTTGGTTCATAATAGATTATGCTGCTCCTTTCCTAAATTTTAATTTGTAATTAAAATTTTAGTTACCTAGATTAGGGTTTTATTTTAGCTTACTGTTGTGCCCAAAACTGGTGTATCTAACCCAAATCGGGTCTCCAGAGTGTGTCCTATGTTTTCAAACTATATTTTCTGGTCCAAACGATAGGTTACATGGGTATGTTCAGAAAATTACACACACCACAACAAGTATTTCAAAAATAATACAGATTCATCATTTCAGCATGAAATTCCAACAAGATTGATTTTTCAGCATGACATGAAAATAAATCCAAAATTTACAAAAAGATAGATCTCTAATTATCACCAAAACAGAATACAACTCTTGAGATAATCTAACAATTATTCTATGCATTAAACAGGACTAACAAGCATCAATCATCTTCTTTAAACAAGAATCAAGTATCATTATCAAGAACTTATTATCTCAAGATCATACATGACATCAACATTAAGATCTTAACTTTTAACACATGAGTTCATCCCAAGAATCACAGATTTATTGCAAGACAGGCTTTGGCATATAAGAGCTTAAATTAACAAGGGATTTAAGGCATATGTCTAAAGAACACACAAAAACCTTCTCTTAAGCATTTTATCAAACACCTAGAGGGCACCCTCATCTCCACCTTGGCCGAGCACCCCTAGGATCATCCTAGGGCAGTCGAGCCCTATATTGGAGGGTTTAGGGCCTCCTTAAGCACGGCAAACAATGCAATAATTCGAGAGATCGTTGAAAAACAAATCAAGAACATCTTTGCCTTCAAGAACGGTTTCAATAATTCGAAGAAACCCGAGAAGAGGAGGGATAAAACCACTCACATGAATAGGACGGAAGATTAGAGGAGAAATCCCGATTGATAGCCTCCGAATCTGGCTCCAAGAGGTGGCGGCTCGGCTCAAAGAAGGGGGAAGAGGGGGCGGCGGCTCTCCTCAAGCCGACGGCTCCAAGAAGAGGAAAAGGAGGGGCGACGGCTCCTCCTCAAGCCAACAGCTTGGCTTCCAAGGGAAAGAGAAGAGAGAGGGGAAAAGAGGGGGATGGCTCGACGACTGGGCTTGAGGGCCGTGGATCCAAGGAAGAGGAAGAGGGGAGAGGGGCGGCTCGGCTTGGCTGGGCGGCTCCTCTCTCCACGCATCTTGTGTGTCTCCAATAAGGAGCCGCAAGCCAAAGGGGGAGATTTTATAATCCCCTCCTAAAACCTAATTCCACTAACCCTCTTAGAAAACCCACATCCGCCTCGAACCGAATCCAAATTCGCTAACCCGGCTAAACTTAATTAACTCACTCTAACCTCATGAATAAATACAAGAAACAAACACATGCCCATCCGCATGTAACATAATCAAATCAATTATCTATATGATCATAATTCATAATTCAACTTACCCGAGCTCGCAAGCTCGCATCGGACCATCAGTCGACTCGACTCGACCTCGAACTAGCCCGCTAGGCTGGTAAACACAAATAATAAAAGGAAAAAAAAATATCTAGGATATTACACTTTCTCGGACCGATGAGGTTCAAGAAATATGGGACAAGACAGCTTCTCGACGCTTCTCTGATAATATGTATGATGCTAGAATTTATGCAAAAAGAAAGACTAATACCAATGATATCCGCCGAACTAGCGGTTTTGGCCCTCCATGGATACCTCCAAATATTTGAAATCAACTTATTATTGAGCATTGTGATACATATAAGTGGAGGAGAAACTCAGAAGTCATCTATCTCAATTGCAAGAAGGAGGTAGATGGTGACATGACACTTTATACAGGTTGATCTATTTCATTTGTTGCTCATCGAAAAAAATTGGTATGATATTGATAATATTATTGTCATACAAATTTATGTTAAGATTATTAATTAAATATTATTTATCTTTTTTGTAGGAAGAAAAATTGAATCGACCACCTACACATCTTGAGTTGTTTAAATACACCCATAAGCGAAATAGTGCTGATGGTTACTATATCGACGGCAAATCACAAAAAGTTACGGTATGTACTTGTTTTAACTATTTTTAAAATAATTGTACATGAGACTTATGAGCCTTCGATCATAGAGAAGTATGACACAGATGCATCATTACACCCGAATTTTGATCCTCAAGAATGGATTAATGCCTCTGGACCTCCATCTCATGATCGGGTTTATAGTTTTGAATGTCGAGAGAGTGTTAAATCTATTATTGGAGTTCTAGCTCCGTAGGATCCAGTACATGCTCAAGTTATGAGCATGGTCGGACACATGATGAGTGAAACACTATGCAGAGGGAGGTGGCATCCATGCGAGAGTACATTACCCATTTGCAGACATCGATGCAATAACAAGTGGAGGCTCAAATCCGTTTGCTATTGACACAACTTGGTATTGTTGTCATTTCTTCGGAATCAACAAATTCTCCCTCGAGTTCAACTGCACCACCTCCACCTCCACCTCTACCTCCATCAGCTGATTTATGATTACTGGTCAATAATGCATTCTTAATTAATCATTCGATAGATTTTATTGTTTTATTGTTTTATTACTAAGTCTAGGTGAGGAACACGTTGGATGTGATGCTCCCTTAGTAAGGATTATTTCGCTGCAATTTATCTAGGTTTTGTATCTGATGATGATGATTTTGACAAGTACTGGTCTTGTTCTTGAATTCCACAAACCTCCCAATTAAGGAGCTTGTTCTTTGTGTCATCATCACAAATAGCAGCATCTCATACCTTTTTCTCTAGCTTTTGTCTTGAGTTGGAAGCAATGGAAACCAGTGCCAGGTTTGCTCCTTGCTCCAGAAGAAAAGTTCCTTAAGCTTTTAGGAATTAGAAAATGGAAGGATACAGAACTGGGGCACCTAAACAATGATTAATCCACCAAGAATCAATATTTTGTCTCCCTGAACAAGTGATTAACTAGAATAAAAAAAAAAAAGATAAAGGTGAGAGAGCTGTAAAATATTTTTTATATATTATATTATTTATTAATGTTAAAATATTTTTTATGAGCTGCAATCAATTGTGGGTTTTGATTTAATAAAATCAGGTTAATCTCTATGATCCAATTTCGGGAGGCATTTGAGCTCGATGTATTATTTTGATCCATTCGATTTGAGCTCGGAACACTTATGCCAGATTGGTATGTTTAACATGACGTTAAAACAAGTATAGGTCCAGCAAATATGACCCGTGATGGAAAGACTCATGTGGTTACTTATATAAATGGGGCTAGGTTTCCTCTACACGCCATGCCATATATTACTCCTTACCTGACTCTCATCCATCAAGAGTGAGCTTAAGGGAGGTGCTGTAGATGAAGACCAAGCACTCCACGAAGCATCAACAATCGATCAGTTACGTGAATATGCTTTTATCAAGTAAGTCATAAAATTATTCCGTTGTTGTCGTTGTGTTTTAATATTCATGTAATATCTCGGTTCTTGCTTACAAGAGCTGCATATGAGCAATTAAATGCTTTTAGATTAAACACAAGAAGCTTTTATCTTTCTGCTAAAGCAACGCTGCTTGTCTGCAGAGTTGAATCCTTGATTCAACATGTGCTACCAGCAGTACGGAGCTTTTCTCATTCAAATTTATTTTAGAACAAAGCAACGAGTAAAGCAGTAATAATTGGATGCATGATTTGGTAAAATAAAGGCAAAAGTGCCAAAGTATCTGCAACTCTTTTTGCATGATTGATTCAATTGCTGCATCTTCTCCTCTGGAATCTACTTCCTTCTTAATCTCATTGGCGGTCACATTGCTATTATTTTATATTATTTCACATAAGTTGCGATTCCTTTAGCAAAAGTATATCAAAGTGTAGTTAGCGGGAAAAAAATAATCGTAATCTGCTAGCTTTATGCAAAAGTATATCAGACCTAATTCTGATTGATTAATTGTTGGTGCATCAGAAAGCTAGCGATGCCAGCAGACATGAATTGAACCTGGTTCAGTGCTCAACTAAGGAGCTTTGTAGGATATCAAACCTACGGATATCCCTCCATCTAATTGACACCGCTACCCCTTAAAAGAATTGAGGCATGAGATGTAAATATTTTATATTCAAAATCATTAATGCATTAAACAAACGCCCTTAAAAGAATTGAGGCATGAGATGTAAACCTTTTATATTCAACATCATTAATGCATTAAACAAATCTAGGATCTCAGAGTGGATATTTTTTTATACCCATATGTAGAAAATATGTAACTTTCTCCATTCTCGTCATAATTTGAAGCGAAAATTAATTTTTATATGAGAAACAAGGTTTCTCTCTCTTTCACTGGCTTCGAGTCGAATCTCACTGATATTTAGAACTGATGAGAATTCTAAATGACAATTATGTAAAGAGGGTAGAGAGATGACTTATTTCCCTATCAATGGACTATTTATAATGTCCAATAGAATATTACTAAATGCCCTTATATTTATTTTATTTTTCCAACAATAAATGCCCTTGTAATTACATAACAAACTTCATTATGCCATTATATAGCATAAAGATCATTAATTGATAATAGCATAAAGATCATTAATTGTCATATAAGCAAGGGCCATAAAATTCTTACACTCTCCCACTTCGCCCATGAGAAAATTATCATTAATTAACATTAATGCAAGATAATTACAAATACTCGTCATGGAGGTCTTGCATCAATATTTGACACATTTCAATCCATGTACTACAAATATAAGTAAATTATCAGACAATGTACATAATGGAAACATGCTAAATGTCTGTTTCTATTATAAAGAAATTGTCACTTAATGTACATACACTAAACATATAACAGAAATAACGATTATTCAGAAAGCATAATTTGAGCTCAAGTGTAATATATAAAAAAAACTTAATGATCCATGAACAACTATTAATCACCAAGGCCCATTCGTTCAGCATGCTCCATAAATGCCTTTGGTGATAACCCTTTAGTTAATGGATCAACAATCATCAAATTGGTATTGATATGCTCAATAGACATTGTATGTTTCTAAACTTCTTCTTTGACAACAAGATACTTCAATTCCATATGTTTTGCACCCTTGGAATACTTGTCTTTCTTTGAAAAGAAGACTGCGGCGGAATTATCACAATAAATTCTCAACAGCTTGGCAATACTGTTGACTATTCCAAGTCCTGAAAAAAAATTCTGTAGCCACAATCCATTAGTTGTGGCCTTGAAGCACGCCACAAATTCTGCTTCCATAGTGGATGATGCTATGATATATTCCTTTGCACTTTTCCACGATATTGCTCCTCTAGCTAACAGAAACAAATACCAAAAAGTGGATTTTCTACTATCAACACATCCAGCAAAATTTGAGTCTGAATATCCGAATACATCCAACTGATTTGATCTCTTATATGTGAGTTTGTAGTCTTTTGTTCGTTGCAAATACCTCAAAAGGCAGCTTTCCAATTATCCATTCCTAGATTATTCTGGTACCGACCTAGCATGCCAACTGCATAACTAATTAATGTCTGGTCGAGTGCAAGTTTGTACATATATTAAGCTCCCAACTACTGATGCATATGAAATCTTTTCCATTTGTTTCCATTCAATGTCATTCTTAATTCGGACATTGTATAAAACTGAATTTGTCTTCTTTCTGTATTGGAACTATGCTAGGAACACAATTTTTCATTCCAAAACGTTCTAGAATTTTATTGATATAAGCCTTTTGAGACAAACTTAATGTTCCTTGTGATCTATCACAAGATATTTTTATCCCTATCACATATTTTGCCTCTCCCATATCTTTCATTTCAAAAATCTCAAAAAAAAATTTCTTAGTCTTATGTAACAATCCGAGATCATTACTGGTCAACAAAATATCGTCGACATACAAGATCAAGAATATGAACTTACTCCCACTGACCTTCAAATAAATACACCGATCAATGATGTTATCTTTAAATCCGAAGAAAATAATGATACTATTGAACTTAATATACCACTGGCGAGATGCTTGTTTAAGTCCATAAATTGACTTATTCAACTTACATACCATGTGTTCCTTACCCTTAATGGAAAAGCCCTCAAGCTGTTCTATATACATTTCTTCCTCTAAGTCTCCATTCAGAAAGGTGATTTTCACATCCATTTGATGTATCTCTAAGTTAAAATGAGTTACTAGAGCAAGAATAATTCTGAGAGAGTCTTTCTTCGAGACAGGCGAAAATGTCTCATATAGTGGATGCCATCTCTTTGAGTAAATCCCTTGGCAACCAATCTGGCTTTATAACGTTCAACATTATCTTTTGCGTCGCGCTTGGTCTGATAGACCCATTTGCAGCCGACTGATTTCAGTCCTTTTAGTAATGTAAACATAGTCCATACTTGGTTTTGTTCCATGGATTTCAATTCTTCTTTCATGGCATCAATCCATTTATCAGAAATCTCACTTTCAATGGATGTGAATATGAAACTGGATCATCATCTATTCCAATGTCATTATCTAATTCTTGGAAATAGACAATATAGTCACTTGGAATTGCTGATTGCCTTATTCTTTGTGATCGTCTTAATGCAATCTCCTGTGATTGACTTTCCTCGGGTTCAGCTTGAATAGACTCATGGTGGTGTCACTTGTTCTTTTACCTCATTAATGATAATTTCTTGTCTCTCGCTCCCACTGAGCTCGTCATTCTCAATGAACCTGATATTTCCAATTTCAACTATTCTTGGTGTATGGTTGGGACAATAGAATATAAATCCCTTCGATTTCTCGGGGTAATTAACCAATGAAATGCCCACTAACAATGCGAGGATCCAAATTTCTTTCATGTGGATTATACAACTTAATTAGCTTCTGCCCTGACAACCCTAAACACGCAAGTGTCTTAAGCTTGATTTCCTGCCAGTCCAAAGCTCAAAAGGAGTCTTTGGGACTGCCTTACTAGGAACCAGATTCAGTATATACGTAGCAATTCTAAGCGCATAAGTCCACATGGATTTAGGTAATGATAAATTACTCATCATGCTCCTAACCATGTCTAGAAAAGTTCTATTACGCCTTTGAGCTACACCATTTTGTTGTGGTGTACCTGGCATAGTGTATTACGCACATATGCCACGTCTCTCGAGATACTTTGTAAAGGACCAGGACGTTGTCCTGAATCAGTGTATCTCCCATAGTATTCACCACCTCTATCCGACTTTATAATTTTCACTTTTCTATCTAATTGTCTTTCAACCTCATTAATGAACACATCAAGTGTTTTTATGGCATCAGACTTTTCATCCAATAGATAGATATAACTATAACGTGAAAAATCATCGATAAAGGTAATAAAACACCGTTCACCATTAATTGAGGAAGTGCAATAAATCAAAACAACAAGTACTTAACTCCAAAAGAAACTCCCTAGTCCTCTTGATGCCTCAAGGTGATGAATCGATGAAGTTTGCGGGCTCAATCAAGCAGTTGAGGATCAAAGCTAGGGTTTAAGGAGAATCTCTCAATGAAAGCTTTAAGATTGATCAAAGATGTCTGAATGAAGGTTAAGATCATGGAGGAAGGCACTCAAGGGCTAGTATATATAAGCTCTAAGAAGAGAGAGTCAAAATAGCTCTCCCAACAGGTTGATTTCTGCCCGTTGGCGATGCCCAGTCGCTCTTGTCGACCGATCGTCAATCGACTCACCGAGCGACCGAAGGCCTACTGCTAATTTTTGACAACATTCGGTCTACCGAAACTAGGCAGACTGCTTGGTTTGGCTGATTTTTCTACTCGTTTGTTCGTTTTTGGGTTCGGTCTTCGCTAAGTCTACTTGTATAATATTTATTAAATTTAAGGATTACCCCCCATTTGGATTCAATAAAAATATCTGAAAGATCAAAATTCTTAAGAATCAAAATCTAACTTTTGGGGTCTAGTACAAATTTCTCAAAAAAGAAAATTTTATAATCTCCTAGGTCAAATAAGGGTAGGCTAAAGGCTTCCAAAAAATTCTTTAAAATATCTCGTTATCTAGTTTTTACCAAAGGAACAATTACCGGCACTTTCGGTGCCAAGAAAATTGAGGGCATCCAAGGAGTTCCCTAAGCTTAGTGAATTTGAGGGCATTTTCTAATTTTTTGAGTTTTTGTATTTTGGGGTTTGAGTTTGGTTTTTGGGTTTCTTTGCATTATTATGAGGATTTACAATACATTCTAGACACCCTAAACCTAAACTCTATCTTTCCAACGAAATCCGAGCGACGACGAGCGTCCTTGCCGATTTCTCTGACTTCTCTTATTTTTTCGATCGGGGACGTCGAGCGCTGACTGATATGGATCCTGAAAATAATTCTCCATGAAATATTAGTTCCATGTTTGTTATCATCAAAATTGAGTTAAAACTAAAGTAATGTATCATAACGAGGATCTCTATTTCCAGTAATCACAGAGCTCTGATTTGGAAGAGGATCTCGAATCATAACGAATCGCTGCATAGAATGAGAAATATGTATCATGGAACCACAATCAAGCCACCATGTATTGGAAGGAACATAAGTAAGATATGATTTGAAACATACAAAAATTGAAGGCTTACCCTTCTTCTTGAACCATGCCTTCCGTTTAGGGCATTATTTCTGGAAATTACTATTTGTGATAGAAATTACAACGATTCTTTCCCTTTTCCTTCTTAGGAGCTAGCTTGCCTTTAAAAGGGTCATTTGTCCTTTCAGACTGACCACGATTCTTGATTCCTTTTTATATTTCTTCTTTTCTCCTTTTGTCACTAGATTAACCGAGTTATATCCTTGTTGCTTCAGACGTGCCTCCTTCTGAATCAGCATGTGGGACAATTCATTAAACAACCACCTCTCCTTAGAGGTATTGTAGCCGGTTTGAAATTGTCCAAACTCAGAAGGTAATGAGTCCAAAGTATTGCTCACAAGAAAAAAATCATCTAGGTTAATCCCAAGTGTTGCTAGTTCCTTAATCAAATTTGACATTTTCATGACATGATGTTGCATACCAAGAGACGGATCATACCTCGTCTTTTGCAACTTTTCCATACGTGTCAAGGCAAGTAATTAATCTGTAGAACGAAAACATTCTTCTAAATATTTCAGGAAATTGCGAGCATTATCGATTCTAGGAAGAACATTCTTAAGACTTGGATCGATGCTCATACGTCGCATAAATTTCATACTCAGTCGATTTGCTCTGTCCCATGCTTTATGAACTTTTCGGACCTCCTCACTGCTCGATTCATTAGGAACAGGAGGTTCGTCCTCAATGAGAGCTATGTCAAGATTCTGCAAACCCAGTTCATACTCAACTTGATCTCTCCATTCAAAAAAAATTGAACCATTGAAAATTACAACAGTGCTTGACCAAGAATTCACTATCAATGCATCAGCTGCAATATGCAAGAAAATCTCATAATTAAATTCAACAACAGAAAACATAAATAACATATTATAATGTACCTTTGGGTAAACATTATAACTTACGGCACCATACAAATAACACACATAAATAGGATTAGTTTCATAATGTTCATGATACAAGAAATCGAGCCTCCCGTGGGTCGACTCTTCGAACCTTGTAATGATGAACTTAATTTATCTATCTATCATTGATAATTAAATATTTTATGATTATTCACCAATAATGTTGATTTATTACAAGTCAAGTCATGTGAATTTACATTAGTCACAAAATTTTAATTATATCAATTGATTAATTTATAAGAGATCTTATTCACCAACAACGTACATACAAATTTATCTATCCACTTTGTGACCAACGATAATTATCAAATTGATGTGAATATTTCTCATAACAATACAAAATTAACCAATTAATATCTTCATATAGATAAATTAATTTGTGCTGAAAATTCAATCAACATAATAATTTGGCCACTTTGGTGACTAACAAACTAACAAATATAAATTTTAATTCCTTTCACACAAAATAGATATGTGATAATAAAATTCACGAACACATAACTTGGCCACTTTGGTAACTAGCAAATTATGCCAAAAATGTGAATTTTAATTTCTTCACATACCAAAAAAATTACAAAGTTGACGTCATTTAGGCTCACATAAACATTAGCCGATTGAATAAATAAAATTAACAATAGCTTAATGTTCCAAGTAAATACATCCAGAAACCCACTAGCAAATAAATACAATAAGTTTATACTTTCAAATAGTACATGCCACCACATCCTTTAATTGCCATCCAAATTGGACATGCCAACGCAAAGCATTGTCATATCCAAAATTATATAATGTCCATGAAGCATTGCCATCCAAAATTATATAACGTCGTCCATTAAGTATTATGATCCAAAATTATTACAATGTACATAAAATATTGCCATCCAAATTATTACAATCATGAAATTAATGACAATTAATTAAACTGTTTCTTAATGAAAGTTACCGGAACATGGCAATGTACGAAAATAAATAATGAAGTAGATCTTAACAGTGACCAATGGGCAGAAGGCAAATTAGTTCCACTAGATTATCCTTTAGACAAAATATGATGCCTTAAGCAAAAGTCTACTAGTATAATTTGACATACTTACTTCATGAGAACACCAATTCAATAAATGCAACATGGAATGATTTGACTATTTACATCATTACATCACCATCACCATATCAGTAAGATGAAATTTCCAAGACTAATAAAAATACTAATAGTAGTATTATTTAATAGATTGGAACCAACATAATCTTTGATCTTTGAACAAGATTTTCTTATGATGTTGTCACGCCCAAACACTAGGCCACCTTACTGGCCAGAGTGCAATCAAGCACCTGAAAGCCTAACCCAATACTCAAGCAATTTAAATGGGTACAACTTAAAAGCAAGTTTATATAACATAATTAGCAAATGGTTGGTGACAACTCAATATCAAAAACAAAGTTCACATGACAAATATTCCATAAAATAACTCAACAAGAATGTATCAGTTCTAGAACATTTATGAAAGATATAACATCTCAATTCTTAAACATAGACTCAACTCGACTGGACTCGACTACACCAACCAGTTCACGAGATCGCTACCGGAGTCCGCCATCATCAGTTGCACCGTACCTCAGAATCACGCTCTGCAAAATAAACACGACAATAAAAGTGAGTATAAAATTCAGTAAGTGATTTACTAATCCTCATCAAGTAAAGAAATACTCGGTCATAGCAAATACAATATGTCCAATTTATTTAAATAAGGAAAGTGCTCTCAGCCGACTCTACGGAAAGCATCCTCTAATTCTCTTAATCCCAGTTAACTGCACAGGTTCACTAGTCTAGGAGGGCCCTCTAGACCTAGTGTCCAATTGACTCTCCTCTCCGACTCACTAGTCTAAGAAGGCCCTCTACAACTAGTACCCAACTGTTTTCACGCTCAGGTTCGCTGGTCTAGGAAGGCCCTCTAGAATCATCACCCAACTGAATCTAGCTCTTCTCGGGTTAACTGGTCTAGGAAGGCCCTCTAGAATCAGTACCCAACTGAATCTCTTCTTGGGTTAACTGGTCTAGAAAGGCCCTCCGATCCAAGATCTCTTGTACGCTATGCGTACCACTCGGCCCAACATGCGGCCCATAGTCGTCACGTGTGCTACGCGCACTACTAGGCCCAATAAGGTCCAACAAATGTCCATTTCCTACCTGTACATCCTTGTTCAGGTTACCAAACCATGTCTTATGCTTCTAGACTATAGTTTACATGAAAATCGATAGGTTACACCAATATCTTCTACCATAGATTCGCAACACAACTATGATATGAATTTCAGCCTACAATGTTTCATTTCAGCCATAAGCATGTGTGTGCATTTACGGCACATACTAAACCATTTCAGCATTTTAAAAATCAAATTCAGAATATCCTATATTATTCCAGCATTATTAACGTAAGCTAATCAACATTAATCACTAAGCGAAATGCACCAAACTAAGGAAGATTTCTGCATTAATCTATTAGGTAAATTTCAGCATAGTAATTTCAACATCATGCATTAGGTAATTTCAACAATCAACCATATGAAATTTCAGCACATAAATATAAATTCACAACCCACAATTTTCGGCAAACTATAATTTCAGCCTAGTAGACATAAAGATATGATCTGAGTATGCTTTGGTTTTCACTCAATTAAGAACTCAAGTATGGCGGTGTTCCAATCCAAATTAAAATAAAGATAAAATGCACAAATAGGAGATAAAATATACATCTCCTATTAAATCTCTATCTTGAAGCTCGACTCTAATGTAGTGCTCGGCCATACAAATAAGTAAAAAAGAAAAAAAACAAAGTAAAGCATGGGTAGCTTAATTCAAACCACGTTTTCAATTTCCTTTTTCTTTTCTTTCCACCCACACCAACATTTCTATGTTACTGTTATCACCCTACACAATGAGATCTCATTGGCTGCACCTCCAAGTCAACCTCCCTTTTTAAATCATGCAGCCACAAGGAGCATGGCACATGCGGCCATGGAAATCAAATTAGGGTTTTCAATCTCTATTCACAACTACACTATACACTAATCCATATCAACATTTGTTTATCAAGGAAACCATCCAATCAAGCGAAAAAATCCAATTAATATAAAGAATTTTTCTCAAAACTCCAACATTGCAGCAGGCGGCACCAAGAACCACGAATTAACAATGTATATGTTTGCCTACGTTAATTTCCAAATTCTAAGAAGGAACCAATCACAAGAATTCCAACTCAAATCCCCTTGAAGAAAGATTCAAAAATTCTCAAGAAAATCTCTAAATTTTCCCTTAACAGTGGGCAGCACATGAGAGAAAGAGGGAGAAGAGGAAGTGTTATAACTCGTTTGATGGGATAGCTAACTCATTAACTTCATAAGCCAATCTATGATCTAATTAAAATGCTTAAGCTGAAGTTGATGGTAGCACATCCATCAAGCCTTATAAACTGTAGGGATGGATCGACAAACAAAACAACGAAGAATAGAAACAAATAGAAAGGAGAACACACACAAGATTTACGTGGTTCGGGACAGCGATATGCCGTCCGTACATCCACAAGCAAAGGAGGAGCAAATCTTTATTATTCACCAAGAACACAAGTACAAAGAGAGAGGAAAAACCCTAGCCCCAAAATACAGATCTCACAACGACTGCTGCGAACCGCTCTCCAATCCTATAAATACATAATAACCCTAAACGGGTCGGGTTACAACATAACGGGTTGGATAGTTCATACCGCGGGGGGCTCCGCCCCCCGCACCATCCGCACTGGCCCGATATTACAAATTCAAGACACATCCAACAAATCTCCACCTTGGCTTGAATTTCCTGTAGCTCCTCATGTCCTTCTTTGCCACAATAGCCCTTGTGGGCCTAGCTCGTTCTTTGTAGAATACCAACCAGGCTCAAGCAATGCTCGAACTTGGCTATGGGAAGGCTCTTCGTCATCATATCTGCTAGATTCTCATGAGTACTGATCTTCTGAACCTGAATATCCCCCTGAGCTATAACATCACGAATAAAGTGATACCTCACATCAATATGCTTCGTCCTCTCATGATGCATCTGATCCTTAGTGAGATGTATGACACTCTGACTATCGCAATAGATAACAGTTGTCTCCTTCTCCGTGAGAAGTTCTCCAAGTAGTCCTCTCAACCAAATGGCCTCCTTCATAGCTTCAGTGATTGCCATGAACTCAGCCTCTATGGTAGATAATGCCACTATAGCCTGTAAAGTTGCCTTCCAACTAATGGCACAATCACCAATAGTGAACAAATAACATGTGAGAGATCGCCTTCTATCCAAATCTCCTGCAAAACTAAGTCAACATATCCAACCAAATTCATTGAGCTTCTACCGAACTCCAAACAAACATCATGAGTACCCTTTAAGTATCTCAAAATCCACTTAACTGCTTGCCAATGACATTTACCAGGACAAGACATATATCTACTAACGACACTCACAACATGAGATATGTTTGGACGAGTACATACCATTGCATACATAAGACTTCCAACTGCACTGGAGTAAGGAACTCTTTCCATATATGTCATATCCTCCTCTGACAGTGGTGATAATGAAGCAGAGAGCTTAAAGTGTGCAGGAAGAGGAGTGCTAACTGGCTTCGCCTCATGCATAGCAAAACTCTCTAGGACCTTCTCAATGTACTTATGCTGAGAGAGAAATAACCTTCCTGTGCGTCTGTTTCTGAGAATCTCCATACCCAAAATCTTCTTCGCTGCTCCAAGATCCTTCATCTCAAATTCAGAACTAAGTATGGCTTTCAAGTCATTAATATCTGAAAGATTCTTAGTTGCAATCAACATATCATCAACATAAAGCAGTAAATATATAAATGATCCATCGGCAAGTCGATGTAGGTAAACACAACTATCATACTTGCTTTTCAGAAAACCAATACTTAGCATAAAGGAATCAAATTTCTTGTACCATTGTCGAGGGGATTGCTTAAGTCCATACGAAGATTTCTTCAAGAGGCAAACCTGGTCTTCCTTTCCTTCAATCTGAAGACCCTCTGGTTGCTGCATATAGATGTCCTCATCTAGATCACTATGTAAGAATGCAGTCTTCACATCAAGTTGCTCTAGCTCAAGCTTATATTTAGCAACAAGAGCAAGTAAAACTCGAATTGATGTATGCTTAACCACAGGGGAGAAAATATCATGAAAATTAATTCCTTGCACCTGACTGTAACATTTTGCAACCAATCTTGCCTTGTATCTAGTGTCTTCACAGCCCGATCCTTCTTTCTTCTTAAATACCCATTTACAACCAACGCTCTTCTTACCTATTGGCGGTGTAACCAGCTCCCAAGTTCCATTCTTCTGTAGAGATTGCATCTCTTCAACCATAGCCATTAGCCACTTGCTGGAATCAGGAGCATGAATTGCTTCAGGATATGATGTAGGATCGGATGAATCAATGCTCTCAGCAACACTTAGAGCATAAGCTATCATATCTGCAAAAGCATATATTTGTGGTAGTTTTATCAGCCTCCTCGGCTTGTCACGGGCCAGCACATACTGCTGCTGCTCAAGTTGAGGAGACGCTTGTACTTCAGAAGAAATCTCTAATTGATTTTGTGCATTTATCTAATATGAAGAACTATCAACTTCAAGCTCCACCTTCTCCAAATCACTATGCTTTCCTGTGTCATCAAAAGAAGACAACTCCTTTCTCGAGTGAAACATTGCAGATTCATCAAAAGTAACATCTCTACTAATCATGAATTTCTTGGTTTCAGGACACCACAATCTATAGCCCTTAACACCAGATTGATAACCAAGAAATATGTATTTTCTAGCTCTAGGTTCAAGCTTTCCATCATTAACATGAGCATAAGTAGGACAACTAAAAATTCTCAAATGTGAATAATCTAGAGGATTACCTGACCATACCTCTTCAGGAGTCATCAGTTCTAGTGATTGGTTGGGTGATCGGTTCACCAGATGACAAGCTAAGTTAACTGCTTATGCCCAAAACTCCTTGCCCAATCCTACATTCGAAAGTATGCACTGAGCTTTCTCAAGTAATGTTCTCATTTCTGCAACGCCATTCTGTTGCGGAGTCTTCACAACTGTGCGATGTCTGACAATACCTTCCTTCTCACAGAATGTATTAAAATCATATCCTCAAAACTCAAGCCCATTATCAGTTCTCAACCTCTTCACAATCTTTCCTGTTTGTTTCTCTAGTAAGGCCTTCCACAGCTTAAAAGTCTCAAATACATCACTCTTGTGTGTCAGAAAGTAGACCCATGCCTTCTTGGAGAAGTCGTCAATGAAAGTGAGAAGATACATTTGGCCTCCCTTAGAAGTGACCTGAGAAGGGCCCCATAAATCTGAGTGAATGTAGTCAAGTGTTCCTTTCGTTTTATGAACAACTGAGCTAAAACTCACCCTCCACGCCGGCCCGATATTACAAATTCAAGACACATCCAACATAAACCAACACTATTTCCAACATACCCCCGATGTGGGACTAAACCGGGGTATTACAATCTCCCCCACTTATGTCTTGACGTCCTCGTCAAGATACAACTCGAGTCTAACACAGCCCAGAATCACACCCAAGTTGGTGGCACGTCAGGCCTAGCCTAGTAGCGGCTCCACCCCATCACCTGGGCAGCCCTTTCTCACATAAGCTCCGTCACCATGCCTAGGACTAGGTCTTGCTCTGATACCATTTGTTATAATCTGCTTGATGGGATAACTAACTCATCAACTTCATAGGCCAACCTATTGGCCTAATTAAAATGCTTAAGCTGAAGTTGACGTAGCATACCCATCAAGCCTTATAAGACACAACATTCAATACACTCCTCATGTGGGACTAAATTGGGGTATTACAATATCCCCCACTTTTATCTTGACGTCTTTGTCAAGACCCAACTCAAGTCTAACACATAGCCCAAAATCACACAAAAGTCGGTGACATGTGAGGCCTAGCCTAGTAGCGGCTCCACCCCATCACCTAGGCAGCCCTTTCTCACATAGGCTCCCTCACCATGTCTAGGACTAGGTCTTGCTCTGATATCATTTGTTAGAACCCGCTTGATGGGATAGCTAACTTATCAACTTCATAAGCCAACCTATGACCTAATTAAAATGCTTAAGCTGAAGTTGATGGTAGCACATCCATCAAGCCTTATAAACCAACACCACATCCAACATACTCCCGAAGTGGGACTACACCGGGGTATTACAGGAAGGGAGAATCCACTCACATGAGAAGAAGGATTGGAAGGAAGATGCAATCCTCGCCTTCCACGATGTCCGATCCCTGTTTCCTCCGTGAACTCCGGCCAAATCACCTCCTCTCCAAGACCTCTACTCGTCGCCTTTCGCCCTTTTGCGTCTCGGGTTCCGTGTTGCTGTAGCAGTTGTACGGTGCTCCACTTATTTTCTTTTTCTTTTTTTGGCTGAAATTACAAATCTGCCCCCAACTTAAGTGGTACATTAAACCTTCTCTATCTCACCTGATCCAAGTCTGAATTTGGATCTGATTGAACCGCTGGTTTCCACTCTGAGTCCTCATTAATCAAAGATTCATAAAATATTAAAATTAAGAAAATTTCTAAAGTATCCGGGTCTCACCTCAAGTTAAGCGTCAACGCTCAAGCTCGCACACACCATCTCTCATCACGTGCAACTCGCTGAAATCAATACACATAAAATATTTTAGCGGATATTACAGATGTCTGGGAATCATGAAACAACATCAAAACCAAAGATAAACATCATACCCAACAAGCCTTTAACCGGGCTCTAATACCACATGTAAACATTTAATATTCAACATCATTAATGCACTAAATAAATCTACGATCTCAGTATGTATATTTCTTTATACCCATATGAAGAAAACATGTACAACTAGATTCTAATGTTGGCTGGGTATCATAAGAAATATAAGTGAGTATCAGTTATCTGATAATATTCCCGTATTCCCTAAACTTTTTTTTTGTAAAAGAGGCTTGTATTGCACTAAAGAGTGTTGAAATAGAATACAAGAGAGGGGGAGAGAGGAGAAAAAAAACTTTAAGTCTAGGCAAGAGGTTACCTCCCCACCACATTTTTGGAGAGGGAGCCATTAAACATAAAAACCATTACAGGAGCGACTCCGATCGACTGATGAACAAAAAGGACCTTTCTGCAAGGCTGGCCACCGATGAGCTTTTGTCCGAAAAACACCTCGAATTATGTTCGAACCATAAAAACCAGAACCAGGTGATGAGCAACCGAAATTTTAAGAGTCTACGTTTGGAGACAGCGAAGCAAGGACATTGCCATGGACGCTAGGATAAGGGGAACCAGAGCGAATTTAAGGCACGCAAGAAAAGCCTCCGACCGTCAAGGGAGAATTTGCGTAAGACAAATAGGTGAAGATGAGATTCTAAAACACTGGAGCAAAGAGCGCAAATGCCAGTAGACGCGATATCGTGACGAATCAACTGGTCCCGAGTGAGGAATTTATTGTTGATGCAGAGCCACCCAAAGATTGAAATTTTATGTGGAAGTTTAGGCTGCCAGAGGAAGCGAAAGGAGTTTGTTATACCTGTGAATGTTAACATACTGTAAATAGATCGAGTCAAAAATACACTGTCATTCGACCATTTCCAATGGATTAAATCTGCACCCGCGCGTGGAAAATTGGATCGAATTAAGATCATCCTGAAGATGGGTGACCTCCAGAAGAGGAACGAATGAGCGAAAAGAAATCTGCCAGCCGATGAACGTGCTCTCCGAGTCACGGATTCTAGCTTCATCAATAGAGATAGCAGGAAGTTTCGTACAACCTAAACTTTGTAAACATACATTTTTATCTGTACAAACTATTATAAGTACCACATTTGTTAGCTTGACTGTACGGATTAAATAAATGTCAATAAGAACTATAGCAAAAATACTATTAAAGGAGCTATTTGGTACATACTTCTGATGAAAGTCCAACATTCTAATGACTATGAGTTAAAGTAGGATAACTCAATCAGAAAAGAAAATTGGGTTAGTACCTAATATTCTATGCATCAAGTTGAATTACAAGTCAGAAACATGAAAACTTACAAGTCTCCATAACCTGATGGAATACCAATGGAATTTTTTAAAATCTTCTGGGAGCACATTAAAGAAGAGCTGCTCTAAATCCTCCTGGAGACTTAGGAGGAGACCTGGCATGCTATCCAGAATCTGACTATTACTCTCATCCCAAAAAAAGAGAGTGCATCAAGCTCATCTGAATACAAGCCTATTGGCCTTGAGAACAACATTGTTAAAATCTTTTCAACACTTGTAGCCAACAGGCTCTCTCCTCTCATGACGGGTTCGACTAATAACTCACAAGGTGCTTTCATCAAAGGACGCAATAGTTTAGAATGTATCATGAGTGTTCATGAAACCCTTTGGGCTTGCAAGAAGTTGAACTACAAGGGCTATATGATCAATGTGGATTTTGAAAGAGCCTATGACATAGTTGATTGGGGTATTTTTACTGGAAATGCTTGAAACTCGTGGGTCCCCACCATATTGGCGAAGTGGGATCGGGCATATCCTCTCGTCCTCTGAATCCTCACTATTAATTAACAGGTTTCTAGGAAAGCCATTCTTGCACAAACGTGGTCTACGGCAAGGTAATCCTCTATCTCCGTACATTTTCAATCTTGCTATTATGATTGGCTAAAAATTATCGCCAAAATAGACAAACTGCTTGCATCTTGGCAAGACCTTCTCCTCTCTTTGCCTCACCCTACTTAACAGTGTCATTACCAACCAAGCATCCTCTATCTCCTCCATTATTGAAGCACAATCTTGGGTGACAAATCGGCTCGGTTAATTAAGAATCAGTTCGGCTGGTTAATCGATATCAATTTTTTCAATTAATCGATGAGTTTTTTCAATTAATCGATGAATTTTGCTCACCCCTAATATCATCAACCTCCCTTGCCATAATAAGCTAGATTAGGAAAGTGGTTGCATAAATGAAGCCTTAGGAAGGGTATATGCTGGATGGAGATTGCTACATCACTTTACCCTATAATTTTTAGTAGCCCTCCTAGTTGCCGTGCAGACCTCTTTCCAGTTTGGACAAATATTGTAAAACTGGATGAGATAATTGAAATGGATATGATCTTTCATGTCGGGGTGGTACTAGGATAAGGTTATCACAAGATACTTGGCTTGGAGGGATGCTCATGCATAGGTACTCCAATCTTTACACTTTTACACTTAATCCCCATATGACCATCGCTGGAGCCAAGGAGACAACAAATGATGACACTATTATAGGTTGGAACATTGGGTTTCAAAATTTTATTCCTGTCAAAACTCTACACCAGTTGCATAATGACCTTGCTCCCTCCCTCTTTGGAACTGGCAAAGATAGTTCCCTTGGAAATGGACTGCATATGGAAGTTTCAACAGAAGCTCCCTGTATTTCTTTCTCAACAATCGAGGTGTCAAAGATCCTATATATGATGAACTCTTTATGGAATCAAACTTGCTCAGAGGCAATATCTATTATGAATTGGCTTGCTCCGTAAAAAAATGCTAACATAAAGGCATTCAAATAGATCCAAATAGCTTATTGTGAGAAACTAACTGTGAAACAGATCACCACCTGTTTGAGAATTGCGGCTACACCAGGAACGGATGGGCCATGTTTGTAAAATTATGCAATTTGTGTTTCTTTCCCCTCAACTACTGGCCATGCGATAGCGTTAGTAACAACAAATCCAAAAAGACTAGGTCTAATAAATTCATGTAAACTATGGTATGGAGATGGAAAATTTATCATGAATGCAACATCAGATGCTTCGAGAACCAAAGGTGCTCCTATGCTGAACTGGCTATCGCGGGAGCAATTTTCCTACGCTGCTTAAATCCACCCAAAGTAATTTCTTGTTGGGTGTGGTTGAAAATAGAGTCGTCTAGGATTGTATATGTGGGTTTGTTGTTGTTGTATTCTTTGTTATTTTGTTTCTACCCTCTTGACATTTCAACTCCTGACGTGTTGAATGGGGGCCCTCCCTCCCCTCCCCATTCACTTGTATTTCTCATTAACTATGATTGAATACAAGTACTCTTATGCCAAAAATACTAAATTTGGTACAAAATTCAACATAAACTTTCCAAACTAAACCACTCAATATACTAAATCAAAAGATAACTAATCAATTGTTGATAGGCTAAAAGTATAAATTTGGCCCTTTGTACACATCTTAGCCTTTGGATAAGTGGTCATCCGATTAATTTAAAAATAATAATATTAGCATTTTATTGCATTCATAATCATTGAACATTTGATAATCTTCTTGTGAGCCGTTGGTCTTTTAGCCATCAAGTGGGATATTTTATGATCGTTAGACCTTAGAGTCATACGAGGACATCAAATGTTGTGGGGCATGAATACTCTACAACAATGGGGGCATTTGCGTAGTGTTTGTGGGCTACCTCTTAATAATCTTTCTCTTTGCGTGAACAAGTGAGGAGTACCACTCTGGACAATTGGAGAGTGCAGAGGAAACCAAATTGTCCAACTCTACTCTTGATTGGTATGGTGTGATAAAAATGCATGATGTAGTTTATAGTGTGCCTTGGTATATAGCCTTTGATGTACCACGTAAGATACATTGCATTCATTATAGCATATTGTGTGATTTGGTCTATATGCGTTGGTGTATCATGTGAGATATATTTTAGATGTATAGATGCATGAACTAGCTTATTTTTGTTTTGTGTGTATAATTGATGCATCATAGAAGGGATATATCATCTTGGTGGTTGACATACTTACTTAAAATCCTACTCAATCATCTGATAACTCCTTTGTTTTTGTTTCATATATGCAAATATGAGACTAGCTTCAGACCATATAAGTTACGTAGACTATAGCCTTTGATGTACCACGTAAGATACATTGCATTCATTATAACATATAGTGTGATTTGGTCTATATGTGTTGGTGTATCATGTGAGATATATTTTAGATGTATAGATGCATGAACTAGCTTATTGTTTGTTTTGTGTATATAATTGATGCATCATAGAAGGGTATATCATCTTCGTGGTTGACATACTTGACTTAAAATCCTACTCAATCATCTGATAACTCCTTTGTTTTTGTTTCATATATGAAAATATGAGACTAGCTTCAGACCATATAAGTTACGTAGACTATAGCCTTTGATGTACCACGTAAGATACATTGCATTCATTATAGCATATAGTGTGATTTGGTCTATATGCGTTGGTGTATCATGTGAGATATATTTTAGATGTATAGATGCATGAACTAGCTTATTGTTTGTTTTGTGTATATAATTGATGCATCATAGAAGGGTATATCATCTTCGTGGTTGACATACTTGACTTAAAATCCTACTCAATCATCTGATTACTCCTTTGTTTTTGTTTCATATCGGCAAATATGAGACTAGCTTCAGACCATATAAGTTACATAGACTCAGAAGCAGCTACACGGTTAGGAAGATGAAGGTTCTTCGTGCACAGATAAAAAAAAACCATAAGACAAAAGTGAAGCAAGAAAACAAACAGTACAGAATAGACACAATGGTTAACGTATGGGTAGATTAGAGATGAGGCTGTTATTATTATGTCTGAAACGGATCAATTTCTAGAATTGGAACTTTAACACATCCCCCCACGCCCAGGATTGGACATCTGGAGTGTGGAGTTTGCAGCACTAGACATTTGTGGGTGGCACAATATCAACCACAGAATAGGCTCACATACCATATTAAGAAATTAGTAGGCCTAACTCACCCCAAAAGCTAGCTCATAAGGAGATTATTGGCTTATGGTTTTCAACCTTGGTCTTAATCTCGGTTTTGATGATAACAAACATGGAACTAATGATTTCATGAAGAATTATTTTCAGGTTCCATATCGGTTAGCGCGCGACGTTCGCGATCAGAAAAATCGAAGAAATCGGAAAATCGGAAGGACGTTGGCCGACGCGCTAGGATTCTTCGGGAAGTTAGAGTTTAGGTCTAGGGTGTCTAGATATGCTGTAATTCCTCATCATGATGCATAAGAACCCAAAAACCTATCCCGAACCCCAAATCATAAAATTTCGGGACCGCCTTGAAATTCACTAAGACTAGGGAGCTCATTGGAGGGCTATATGATCCAAACATATTATTGACATAAAAAATGGCGGTAATTGTTCCTTGGGTAGAAATTAGATAACGATGTATTTTTAAGAATTTTTTGAAAACCTCTAGCATACCCATACTTGACCCGAAAAATTAGAAAAATTCCATTTTCAGAAAATTTGTACTAGACCCCAAAAACTAGATTTTGATTCTTAAGAATTTTGATTTTTTAGATATTTTTATTGAATCCAAATGGGGGTTAATCCTTATATAACATTTATGTTTTAAAGTTAAAATTAATAAATGTTATATAAGTAGACATAGTGAAGACGAAAGTAGAAAAACCAAGCAGAACAAAGTTGTCTGCCTTGTTCATCCCAGGTTCGGTCGACCGAATGGTTGTAAAAATTGGCAGAAGTCAATCAGTCGACCAGTCGGTCGACCGAAGCTGGGAAAGATGTCACGGAAAGCCTCGAGCAGTCGACCAATCGGTCGACGAATTGAGGATCGCAAGGATCGAGACAATCGGTCGACCCGTCGGTCGACCGATCAAAGAGAAGAAAGAGGCGGTCGAATGACCGGTTGATCGGTCGGTCGACCGATCATTCGATCGGCAGCCTGCAATGGATAGAAAACTATCCGTTGAGCTACCGTTTCTTCAGCAGGGTATAAATACACCCTTATATGATTCATTTAAAATTCTTCCTTGATTATAACAGAGTTCATTAAGTATTCAAAAGGAAGATTTAGAGCCTTCCAAGAGATTTAAAGCTTGCGCTCTGCTTCTCCGTCGAGTTCATTCTTCAAGCGCTAGCTGTTGCCTCAACTCGGGTGTTGATTCAAGCTCTACTACTTGACGAGTTGAAGGATTGAAGGATTGCAAAAGAGCTTTTTCTATTGGTTTTATTCTTAGCTCTTTTCATTATAATTTTTGTTATTATTTGAACTGTGTTTTCATTTGTACGTGAGAAGACCTTGTGTTAGGTCTTGGGTATAAGTGGTTACCTGGTGTTAGGTGTAAAGCCACTTTTGTAAACTTAGTGTTTACTAGGATTAGTTTAGTTGCCCCTTAGGGTTGAGGTGGAAGAGGACTCTCGATAAGAAGGCGTGAGTTCCAGGTGTGGAAGTGCCTTAGGTCGACAGTGTGTCTCATCGGTGAAAATTTCTCTGTGTAAGGAAAACGTAAATTAATCTAGTAAAACTAGTTTGGAAATCCTAAGCGGGGTGCTTAGGTAGTGGAGTAGGCATTGGGGCCGAACTACTATAAATCTTTTGTGTTAGCATTGTTTTATTTCTTTGTGCTTAATTGTTTATCTTGCTTCTGCATCGAATCGTAAAATTGTAAATTACCTAAACAATCTTCGAAAACGATTAAAGTGAATTTAGGTTAATATTTTAGTAAACACACTATTCACACCCCCTCTAGTGTCGTCATTTCGCCCACAGAGATGATTGCCCAAACTATTTAATTGTTATCTCGACCAATTTTTTAACCAATGTGGGACTTTAACATCCAATGGCACGTCTGTCCTTTGATGTTTGATAGGTCGAGAATTCATAGTTGAGAAGGCCCCAAATAATTCGGCCAATAATCAATGTGATGGAGAGTATTCGGCAAGGTGACAAGCTGTAGCCCAAACTTGGAGTGATAGCTCCTATTTCGTGCTGACAGAATGCAGATGCTTCCTTTCCTTTGTTTGCCATAACCTGCAAGGCAACTGTCCGTAGTTTCTATCCAAAGAAGGGGATGTGGGTTTCCTCTTTCACTTGTAATGGTAGTAATTAGTAAACGACCAAGTGAAGAGGCACAAAATCTGGCCGTGATTGGCGGTGCTAGCCTGCCGGAAATGGCTGTTATTCGACACAAAAGATGGTGGTCTTTTAGGGAAGTTTGGCAGCTAGAGTATTGGCCAAGACAGGAGAAAGAGGTTAATGCTTGACTCCCCTTTTTGATCCGCCGAGAAACATTGGAAGGGTTGCCAAACAAGGCTTCCTTTTTTCTAAAAATTCTATCGTCTTTTTCTCTCAGTCCAGCTGGACTAGAGGAGGAGATGATTATGCAAGCAAATTCGGGCCGAAAATGGTGGAGGATGGGCGTTGATTCCACCAGAAAAGATTGTAGTAGCTGCTCCTCTATTCGAAATATTGGAATGCCCTAGTGAAGAAGCCCCTCCACAACATAGGGCGCGTGCGGCTTCAAAGGGGCCCAAGGGCTCTACTCGGCCATACTCATGAACTTGACTCGAGCCAGACCGAATGGCTCCGCCAGGGGGCTCCACCTAGCTAAAGAAGGACATTAACGTCCTTAGTTATCATGAGAGATACATCATTACAAGCCCGCTATCTTCGGAATCAACCTCGACCCATTATGAGCAATATCCCGTGAGATTGTCGGGTAGTGTCATCACCTCCACTTGTTACCTCCATCTCGGAGACCTACTAACTTGAGCGTTAGAGTATCTTTTGCAGGTCCCCTCCTCCCCCCGCCAGAGTTGCACCTGATTAGGAGAGACACTGAATTGGATCGGACTTCTCCGATCCTCAGGCAAGAACAACATATATACAGTAAAATAAAAGCCCAAAGGAATAAACACCCACGAAGGGGCAATTGTCAGATACTTCAACGACCCTTAAAAGGGGAACAATTCATCAAAAACATCTATCAAGACAGCCTATAGACCATCGATTAGAAACATTACAAAGAAAGGGCCACCTCGGCCTCTATGGACGTGGTGGGAACCCCCCCCTACATTTAGGGCTGAAAACCGAGTTGAACTGGTCGGGGTCGACTCTGATTTGACTCGAAAATTAGTGAGCGGGACTCGAGCTCGATGTTGATTAGAGCCGAATCTGATCAGTGTTTAAAGATCGATCATTTAGGCGAGCCGAATATGAGCAATGGGGAGTTTTGCTCGGTAACCCCTCAAACTACTCGTCCTCTTCCCGGACCCTTCGCAAAGGATTCACTCGCAATCACTCAAGATGTTCAAGTAGAGATCGACTATACAATTGCCGATACTTCGTCTACATTCAATGTATCATGCAAAGGTTTGAATCTGCCATTACTTCTACTCCATGTTCGAACAATACTCGAATTTGTTTCAAACGAACGGTTTGGTTGCAAACTGAGTTAAGCAATTATGAACTCGAGTACTTGGATGTTCGAATCGAGTCGAATACAATCACTAGGTCTAGTAAATGCATCGAATTCAAATCGAATTCGAGTTTGCACTATGTAATACCGAGCCGAACATGAGCAGACTAGTACTCGCTTGTGTTCGGCTCATTTTCAGCCCTACCTACATCAACATTCATCGGAGAAGATGAGAGTTTCTCCGGAGTTGATACCAATAGTCCCTTCAGACAACCTAGGGACCTCTTCCCTGACCTCGGGATTTATCAAAGAATCATCCGTCACTTTCTTGAGAAGGTCGACCCTAGAAAAATCCACCTCGGGAACAAAGAACTTAGCTTGCTACACCGCCTAGCCAAAACCTTCTGTATATATATAGCAAGGGCAACATCCCGGAAGCGGTTCTCCTCGCCGTCAAGGTCCCGCACCATCGATTTGTACCTCTCTACCTCGGCCTTGGTGTCACGCCCCAACTCAGGTTCACGTGACCGGCCAGGGTATACGTTCCTATACCCCGAAGCCTAACCATGCACATGCCAAATCAAATAATGTAGCAGAAAGAAAACAACAAGTTTTATTTTAAAGGAAAAGCGAACCAACACCAAGTTTAGTTTAATAGCTCAGAAACAAAGAAAAATGCGGAAATGTGATTAAGTCCAACAGTTCAAAAGTTTGGTCAAATAAAACATGACATAAATGACATAAATGCCCTCAGGGCTATAACTCCAAATCAAACTAATACAAGTGCATGACAACTACCAAAAGACTCAACTACGACCCTAACTAGGACTGCTATGAGATCCAGTGGCTCCTCTGCCCTCTAGCGATGCCAAGTGCATCCGACTCACCTCACCGGTCAGGCTCTACAAAACAGAAATCACACGACAACGGGTGAGTTCAAAGAACTCGGCGAACAATTTTACCCACCCTCATAAATAAACACAGATATAACATAAATAAATTCTCTCTCTAAAAAGGCAAAGTCACAGAAGTGTGACTAGCTACCAGGCCAACAGGCCACCCATGCCCACTACATCTAACTCTCCAAAGAGGTGCATTAGGCCGAAACCTTACCATGCCCGAAGGCAACATCACCAACAAAAAGAGGTGCATCTAGCCGAAGCCCTACCATGCCCGAAGGCAACATCACCAACAAAAAAGAGGTGCATCGAGCCGAAGCCCTACCATGCATGAAGGCAACATCACCAACAAAACAGAGGTGCATCGGGCTGAATTCCTACCATAACCGAAGGCAACATCACCAACAAAAGATGTGCATCGGGCCGAAGCCCTACCATGCCGAAGGCAACCGCACATACTAGAATAATCGGGAAAGGCCCTCCAAACTTATCCTACAGGTTGGGAATTTGGCGTCCAACCACCCGAGCGTAGCCCGTAACCCAGCTCCTAATTGAGCTGCTTCGCCATTCCCAAGGATATGGCGCATCAAGACCTAAGTCAAGATTCTCCTACGGTGTCCTAGGGGTGTCCTCATTATGAAGCGTCTCAACACTCCAAACCCGACCCCTATCCGACCCGTAATTTCATGAACCCGTGTGGTTTTATTTCATGAATATCTTGTAATTTGGTTCATAACAAATTATGCTCACCCACAACCCAATTTTAATTATATAATTAAAATTTAGATCATCTCATGAGTCCATCATGATAAGAGATTGTGTGATGCAGACGGAAACTTGGGTTGGAAGGAAAATAATGTCCACTCCCCGTTCCATCCTCGCCCCCCCCCCGCCCCCTTCCACTATTCGCACCTCCTCATCCCACTCTTATTCCTCTTCGGCGGAATCTGGTTCTTGGCGCAAGGTGATTCATAGCTCCAGAAACCGCCTCATTTCTATTGCTGTTGTACCCAAACCCTCATCTTCTGCATGGTTTTCCTCGGGTTCTTCTTTTGCGGACGTGGTTCGACTTGGAGTTAAAGTTGTGCCTCCCAGCCCTCCTTCCTCCCTTCGCATATTAAACTCTCCCATCTCTGGTAATCCCCCAGCTTTTATTGCCAAGCTGCGCTCTTTTAAAGTGCTTCAACTGCTTTTGGTCGGGTCATTGTGCGCAATCGTGCTCCTGGCGTCCTCATTGTTTTGCTTGTTTTCGCTTTGGTCACTCATGGAGAAGGTGTTCTGTGTACTCTCGCTACACTATGCCTGCTACTAATCCCGCCCCTGCACCTGCTCTCTCGGCCACATTTGCTCCCCCCCTGCCGCTGAGATGTCTTCGGTGGTCCTGCTCCTCGCCATGTTATTGCGTTCCTTCCCAACTCGGCCTCTACGGCTGATCGATCACGATATCTGGCTCGTTGATGCGTGGTTGTGACGGCCAGAGGCCATATTCACCCTGATGATGATGTGGCCACCTTCTTAGCGGACCAGTTCCCTTTTGGGCATCCTCATCACCATTTGTGGCGTCAGCACAAGCTTCCGAACGGCCATTTTCTTGTGACGACGCCCGTTACCAAGGATGGTGTCCATTTTCGGCGTAGGCTGTTAGCCACGCAGTTCTTCATATGGCGCCATGTGTTTCTAGAAATCAACGACTGGAGTCAGGATGCCACCTTCTCCACCGTCTCTTCGGGTAGGTCTGGAATTCAGGGGACTACCGATGATCTTCTGGAATATTGAGTCGGTGGTAGCCCTCGTGAGTTCCTTCTCTTATTTTGAAGCCATCGATGAAGACACGGTGCATTGGGAGAATCTTGCCTCTTGTCGTCTTTAGGTTCTTACACGCGAGCTCTCGAACATCCCATACGTCATTCATGCTGTCGCCGACAATGTCCAATTCTCCTAGCAGGAGCGTAGTATTCCTTCAAATGGACCTATCTCCCCTCTGTTGCCCGGTTTCGATGATGCTGGTAACGACTCGAGAGGTCCTCCTCGAGATGATGACATGGAGGACCTGGATTTTGATCCGATCGAAGAGGATCTGGAGGTTGTTCGTGTTCGTGAGAGTCCAGGTGCTCCTTCTCAAGGGTTTAACCATGCTGTTGGCGATCTCTCATTGTCGGTTGTTCTTGCTTCCCCGAGCTCTGGGTCGACAAGGGCTCCTCTATCGCCTGAAGTTGTCTCATTAGCGAAGGGGTGCTCATCGGCGGTGGTTGTCCTCCTCGATCTCTTTTGGATGGAGTGGTTCGAGGCACTTGCCTGGCATCTTTGGTACCCCCCTTTCCTCTTCTAGCTCTCGTTTCTAACCTGATACCTGCTCCCACCTCTCTATCTCTCGGGTCAGTTGCTCTATTTCCTTTTTTAGCCGGTCTTGCTGCTCCCCGCGCTCTCTTTACTCCAGACTATCCTTCTCGAGCATTACCTGACAGCCAGAGCACCTCTTTCACCGTCTTCCACGGTGTTCGGGTATCACCTGCTGCGTTGATGAAGCATCTCTTTCCGCTTTTGGCTCTGGACTTCTGTGCTCGTTCTCTACACGCCTCTCAGCCTTCCTTTTTCGTGCTTTTACTGGCTGGGGAACAGATGGCTCCCGCTCGGGCTACTACTATTTTGAATTTGACGGATCGGGTCCCTCAGACTACTAGCTTATCGGGTTTCACAATTTCTTTGGGTTCGGGTATGTTGCGGCTTATGTGTTCAGTGTTGGGTGAAATGGCACATAAGAGGTGTGGTGAATGGTGTGTTTACTAATTCTTATTGTCTAATTCCTATTTTAAACGTTTCTTTGATTACTTAGGCAAATTGCTATTTATCGACTAGATGCGGAAACAAAAATAAGACAATTAAGCACAAGCCAAATATCAATGCCAACACATTGATTTATACTGGTTCGGCCCCAATGGTTACTCCACTATCTAAGCACCCCGCTTAGTATTTCCAAACAAAGTTTACTAGATTAAATTGGTTCCCTTACAAAGAGGACTTTGACCCAAAGAGTCTCACTCTCAATCTAAGGCACTTCCACACCCGGAAGTCTCCGCCTTCTTACCGAGAGCACTCTTCCACCTCAACTCTAAGGGACACCTCAACTAATCCTAGTAAGCTATGTTTACACAAGTGGCTTTACACCTTCTACACTAAGGTAACCACTTACATCCAAGACCTAACACTAGGTCTTCTTACAAATTCAAATACAATGAATTGACAAACAAATTAAAACAAGTTTTATTACAAAAAGAGGAATAAAAACTTATCACAAATAAACACCTCTTCTTTCCGACCCTAGCACCCTTGACGAACCCTTTGAAGGAGGACTCTTTGGTGATGAGGGATCAAGAGCTAGGTTTAATGAATGTGTCGCTTTGGAACTTGGAGGTTACAAGGAATCACTATTTGAAGACTTTTTGCATCACAAATAATCTGGGCGAAAAAGAAAAAAGAAGTTAGAAGAGGGATATTTATAACCCCTCACTGAAACGACAGCTCAATGGGCGGAAAACTAGCCGTTTCCGCCGTTCGGTCGCTTGCCAGTCGATCATCGGTCGACCGATCGATCGACCACCCTCGACCATTGCTCTAATTACTCTGTTCGGTTGACCGACGGGTTGACCGAATGAGTCGCGAGTTGAGCGATCCGTAATTGGGTCGACCGATCGGTCGACCGAAGAAACTTCTGCCAATTTTTGGCATAGGTCGGTCGACCGACGTAGCCCTCAGCTATTTTTTCACCATCTTCGGCCGACCGACAGGTCGACCGATTGGCTACTGCCATTTTGTGGCATCATTCGGTCGACTGACCGGTCGACCAACAAGGCTACTGCCTATTTTCAACATCATTCGGTCGACCGACCAGTCGATCGAACTTGGGCTGGAAATTTTTATCTTGGCTTTCTCATTTCGCACTTTGGTTTCTGGCTTCGTTCTTCAGCGTGCTTTAACTTTAAAAGATTCTCCATGCTGTCCAAGTCATTTCTGGTGCACACATTGGTCTATTTTGGAGATTGATCAAAAGACATGAGGCTTGACTTATCTTTTATCAATCTTGTAATTTTCATACTTCAAGAACTTGTTAAATAGGTTTCTTATCATCAAAATAGTCATGAAGGGAATAAAGCATGAAGGAAGAAACCTTCAGCCAACAATCTCCCCCTTTTTGATGATGACAAACCATTGACGATAAAGAGCAAGACAAAGTAATGGATACATGAGAGCATTAAGGAAATGACGTGTACATTTAGTGTTCCCCCTATCGTTATGCATATATTTTCTAACTCTCCCCCTATCATCATGCCATACTATATATGATACTTCTCCCCCTTTTGTTATCCATCAAAAAAGTATCAAACATGGCAAGCATGTAAAAAAATACCGCTAACAATACAAATTATCAACAATAGTCAATCATTAAACTATATCTCATTCAATCATCAAATACCACTTACATTACAAATCATCAACAATAGTCAATCATGATAAGGAGTTTGCCAAATACATATAAAGTCGATCATCAAATACAAGTCCATAAGATAAATATCATCAAAACATCAAATAAGACTAGTCATCCTCAAGTGGTGGTGGAGGTGGTAGATGCGACTAATAGTATTGCCACATCTCATCCACCCGACCATACATCTCATCAAATCGGTGACCATACTCATCCACTTGCTGACCATACTCATCTATGTGCCGGCCATGCTCACCGATCATCGTATCATACTCATCCATCTGATGGCCGTATTCATCTAGGCTCTCTCTTGTTCCTTTGTTCCATTCTAACTAATCGATGTGAAACTGAGCAAAGCGATGCTCCAGATCACCTAAACGCGAAAGAGGAGTGCCAGATGATGAACTTCCACCAGCTTCGCCCTCCTGCATGTCTATGTCATGCTCAATCTGCTCCATAGGTTCTCCTCGCATTCTTTTGCCGGGTTGATTTTCAAGGATCTTCATGCAGTTGAGAGAGGATGAATCTATGGGTTTGGGTATGGGCTCTACTTCAAATCTAGACTTATTTATCCCAGCTGCATATATAAAGTGTGAATTCAAGGAGGCATATGGTAAGGCTTGTTTTCTGGAGGCATGAATATTAGCTATATATCGAAGGATGAGATCAGGGACATCTTTGGGTATGCGAGACATGGCGAAGAAGAGTACCCTGGAACTCATACTAGTGACCTCATCATAATGACCTGCTCTAGGAAGAATATTATATGAAATGATGAGGTGCATAATCCTGGCAGTGGTTGAAAGTTTGATGCTTTGGGTAGGGATCATTCCCTGATAATCCTCAGGACAGATGGCCGATACAACTTCATGAGTAGGAAAGTCCTCATGAAAGCGGTGTGTGGATATCTTATAAATTGGTCTTCCTAATAGAAGAAACCCAAAAGCATCTTTAATGTTTGATTCAGTGATTATTATAGATTTTCCTAAGATTTCAAATAGAAGAATTAGTTCATCACCGTATCTTACCTTTTCTATCATAAGGTTGGAGAAAAAGGCTTTTATTTGGATGGGGCATACAGGTACTTGCTTTCCTATAAACTCTACCCATCCCATGCTAGCAAGTTTACTTCTAATATCAAATTGTTCTAGGTCACCTAAGTTGATTGGCGAGTTTGTAGAATGGCCCTATCAGCAAACTTAGGAGCTTGTTTCTTGCCTAAAGAGGTCAAAAGGTTATCGGGCAGACTTGGGAGCTTTGTCTTGGGTGCCATTCTGGAAGACAATTTGGGTGATGTGTAGATGATTAGTTTTGATGAGAGATGTATGCTTTTAAAGTAAAGAGATGAATCATTTTTAAGATCGACATAGATTCATGCAGGATCTCCTAAAAAAAATGGATTTTAACATTAAATCTCAATATGTGGAAAAAAATAAAAAATAAAAATAAAAGATAGAATCCAAAAATATCAAGTGAGCCACAAATAAAAGTGCACACATACATTTGAGTCATAAAAAAAAAAACTTTTATTTTGGTTAGATAAGAATGAACAAATTTTCTAAAAAAAATCCCTCCTTTTTTTTAACAAAAAAAAATAAAATACATGTTGAGGATAACTCATGAGAGAAAGCAAGAAAAACTTGTTTTTTGAGTCATTTAAAAAAAAATGAAATAAATGTTGAATCATTCAAAGAAAACATGAGATATTTGATTATTCTTATCCAAGAACTTGTTTTTTTGAGGTAAACAAGTTAAAGAAAATCATTATCTAAGAAAAAAAATGTGAATCATAATTTTTATGGATAAATCAAGACATTGAGAGAAGAAGAGATGAGGGATCCACACAACATTGAGTATAAACTTGTGAATGGGAGATAAAGATCAAGTATTTTACCTTGGAGAGGAAGTAGAAAGCATAGAAGCAAGGAAAGAGGTGTTTTGCAGCCAGTTGAATGGGCAAGGAAGCTGTACTTTTGGGCTTAAGAACTTGAGTTGAAGGGTTTGGATCAAATCTGGCAGAAGAATGCACGAACCAGATGGTTCTCCGTCCGCCGGTCGATCGGGCGGTCACACATCGATCGACCGCTCGATCTGCCATGAGTTTTTAGCCCTTAAAGAAAAATTATTTTTGAGAGGTGTGTATGTTTAAATTTTATGAATTTTTTTCCACATGAACTAGACTTCATGAGGATTCCAAAAAATCAAGAATCTCTCAAGAATGATATCTCTACAATTTTCTAGAAAATCTACAAGTTCTTAGTGGCATTTTGTAAATACGAGTCATTTGTCCAACGATTTCAGATTTTGTTCAAACTTTCTAGATACCAACATGTATGTTTAGTTTGAGACAAAGATAATGTCATTTGCTCAAGAATTTTATCATAGTATCATTTTGTTTAAAGGACAAGCATATTACTATGAAGTCGCTAATTATCAATCCTTAATTTATACTCATGTTTTTTTAAGTATAGACACATGAGTACTTAATATGAGTAACTCTGAATATGTTTTCCAATTACTAGCTCAAAATGATAGTCTCTATTGTGAATTTTAACTTAGAGCAAATTTCAATCGATTAAAATATCATGAAATTTCTTAAGATATAAAAGTTTTACCTACTCATGTAATTTCATAGATTTAGCATTCAAAAATAATCATGAGTATAGCATGAACATTCAATATTCTACATAGATTCTGCCAAATTTAAACTCATACCCCATTCTTGGAAACTTTCCCAACCTTTTCATTTTCTCTCCAAATTCTATTAGATACCATAGTCTTCCATTAACATTTTCAACTTGCAAGTAGACTTCATTAGTAGAAAATGAAATTAAGGCTGCTAGCAAGCTAACCAAACCAAATAGCAAAGAGTGATTCAAATATCATTTTCAAAATGCATCTTTACTAGATAGTTTGAAATTCATTTTAAATGAAATCAAGTGATACCAAAACAAATTTTAAGAGATCACAAAAATAATGAATATGAAAACATGATCTCCAACCCTTCCTATTGGTTGAAAACTGAAAGGCCACAATGAGCCTATGATTTAAAACTGCAAGGTCACATGAGCCCATTACAGGCTACCTAGGTCTCCGAATAGATCGGAAATCAAAAATAAAAAATCATTTAAATAAAATCATATTAAGAGCGGATAAGATCAACTTAAATCAACCGAGTATCATAAAACTCCAACTTAAATGAATTGAACTAAAGTAAAGGAGGAGATACCAAGTTTACTTAGATGCCAGTATCCATACCTATGACATCATGATCGCTTGAAGTTGCAACCAAAGATGGATTCTTCATTTAAGTCTATGGTCAACTTCAACTCCTCAATTCCCTTTACCCTAGTGTGGTAGCTCCCCCTACAAGAGAGCAAGAAACCTTTGGTACCCAAATGGCTTTGGATCCTTGGGGGTTAGAGGGCTTAGCTACCCAAAGTATTTTTAACTCCACTTGGGTTCATCTTAAATGCGCAATCATATATAGCATGCCCATATGTACCACAACAAAAGCAATGTCCATTAAATTTCTTGTTGTTTTTGCTATGGACTTGAGATTTATCATTAAAATATTTGGCCTGTGAGACATGATGGGTATGAACATTCTTAGAAACCACATTCTTTTTCTTGTAATCATGAGGTCTAGTGGTAGAATGCATAGCATGAGAATGATGATAGACGTTGGCATTCTTTACATAGGTATTTCTATTGTTCTTAAGAAATGAAGCATTTTTAAATTCACTTACTTTCTTATTCAAGAGTATAACCTCACTTTTCAAATCATTCATAGATTTTTGAATAGCATGCAATTGAGTTTTTAAAATGCTATTTTCATCTTTTAAATTATCATTTTCATGCTTCAAAGCTTTAAGCTCAAGCTATAAGTTGTCATGACATGAATTAAAGGGTCTAGTCTTTAATTTTTCATTTTCTACTTCCAAGGCATGCACGTGTGAACTGAGCTTAAAGTTTTCCTTCTTTAGATTTCTATTTTCCTTGTTCTTTTTCATAAGCAAGGCATACATTTTTTGACATACATCAACTAGTTCTCCATATGGCATATTGAACTAGAAGAGCTAACATTTTCATTTGCATTAGTATGACTAGAAGCAGAGGAGTGTATCTCATCATTTGTACTCATGAGGTAAGCTTTTGAAGTAGCTTCAAAGTCATTGCAAGAGGATGCTTTATTTGAATGAGATGATGATGTAGAAGCTTTTGACCTCTTCTTAGCCTTGTTCTTCATGGAAGGGCAGTTTTTCTTTACATGTCCCTTCTCCCTGCATGCAAGACATACTACCTTTCTTTTACGGCTCTTGGAGCTACTCCTTTGACTAGATGAGCTATGGGTATCAAGATTAAGATTAGTAGTAGGTGAGTGACCATTGTCATCACCACCTTCATCCAAAGTGCCAATCTCTTCAGTTTTGGCATAATCATATAAAACATTTAAAGTAGCCCATAAATCAAAAGCCGTTGAACAATGCATGACTTTTTCAAGAATGTTATTTGGTATGGCACAAAATATGCAATTCATAGCTTCTCCATTAAATTAAAATATTTTCTTGTCAAGTTCGCTCCAATCATGCATGTTAGTCTTAGGAAAGGTGTATTCAAATTTTAACATGTTATAAACACCAAAACCTCTAGTCTCCATGTAGGTGTACATCCTACACTTCCAAAGACCAAAGTTCGATTCATCGAACCTAGGAGGTGAAGATACTACCGATTCTAGTGTCATTTTAGGATCGAGACAAATTATAGAAGGGATGGTGAAATCACAATCTACGACCTGCTCTGATACCAATTGTTGGGTGAAATGGCACACTAGAGGGAGAGTGAATAGTGTGTTTACTAATTCTTATTACCTAATTTCGGTTTTAAACATTTCTTTGATTACTTAGGCAAATTGCTATTTATCGACTAGATGCGAAAACAAAATAAGAAAATTAAGCACAAGCCAAATATCAATGCTAACACACTTATTTATAGTGGTTCGGCCCCAATGCTTACTCCACTACCTAAGCACCCTGGTTAGGATTTCCAAACTAAGTTTACTAGATTAAATTGGTTCCCTTACAAAGAGGACTTTGACCCGAAGAGTCTCACTCTCAATCTAAGGCACTTTCACATCCGGAAGTCTTTGCCTTCTTACCGAGAGCACTCTTCTACCTCAACTCTAAGGGACACCTCAACTAATCCTAGTAAGCTATGTTTACACAAGTGGCTTTACACCTTCTACACTAAGGTAACCACTTACATCCAAGACCTAACACTAGGTCTTCTTACAAATTCAAATACAATGAATTGACAAACAAATTAAAACAAGATTTATTACAAGAAGAGCAATAAAAACATATCACAAATAAACACCTCCTCTTTCCGACCCTAGCACCCTTGACAAACCCTTTGAAGGAGGACTCTTTGGTGATGAGGGATCAAGAGCTAGGTTTAATGAATTTGTCGCTTTGGAACTTGGAGGATGCAAGGAATCACTCTTTGAAGGCTTTTTGCATCACAAATTATTTGGGCGAGAAAGCGAAAAGAAGTTAGAAGAGGGATATTTATAACCCCTCATTGAAACGGTGGCTCAACGGGCAGAAAATTAGCAATTTTCGCCGTTCGGTCGCTTGCTGGTCGATCGTCGATCGACCGCCCACGACCGCTACTTTAATTATTCTGATCGGTCGACCGACGAGTCAACCGAATGAGTCATGAGTTGAGCGATCCTCAATACGGTCGACCGAAGCACATTCTGCCAATTTTTGGCATTGGTCGGTCGATCGATCGGTCGACCGACTTAGCCCTTTGCCATTTTTTTGCCATCTTCAGTCGACCGACAGGTCGACCAATTGGCTACTGCCATTTTGTGGCATCATTCGGTCGACCGACAAGGCTATTACCCATTTTCAACACCATTCAGTCGACCGACCGGTCGATCGAACTTGGGCTGGAAATTTTTATCTTGGCTTTCTCGTCTCGCGCTTTGATTTCTGGCTTCTTTCTTCAGCGTGCTTTAACTTTAAAATATTCTCCATGTTGTCCAAGTCATTTGTGGTGCACACATTGGTCTGTTTTGGAGATCGATAGAAAGACATGAGGGTTGACTTATCTTTTATCGATCCTGCAATTTTCATACTTCGATCCAGAACTTGTTAAATAGGTTTGTTATCATCAAAATAGTCATGAAGGGAATAAAGCGTGAAGGAAGAAACCTTCAGCCAACATTCGAATCCTGCTGCACTTGCCTCGCCTGCTGACGGGTCAGGTTCCTTTGCCTGCTCCACCCTGTTTGGACCCGCGCCTGGGAGCTGGGCCCCAATTGCTAATGTTATGGGCCACTCGGTAGCAGCTTCTTTAGCTATCGCTACCCTCGGGTCCATAGTTGACCCATCCCGAGTGGACTTGGATTCTCCTCCCGATGGCATTCTGGGCTGCGAGCCTGCTGATCTGAACCAGGCGTGTAAAGGAGGTAGGAGGGCCAAGGCTAAGTCCAAGGCTAAGCATGCCAGGCTTGTTTGTGTCCGACGAAGCAGCAGGCTCTCTGCATGGCCTACTTTGAGTCCGATTTTGTGTGCGGAATCGTGCAAGGCTGCTCTGCGCGAGGGTACATGCCCAGATCCACCGCTTGCTGGTCGGGGGAGGACTCTTGCAGATCCAACACTTTGAGTATGACAAACTGCATCAACAACGGGGTTCTAACAGCTATCAAGGAGCTTGGTTTCATTTGTTTTGGCAGCCTAGAGCTTATAATCAAACTGTGTCGCCAATTGAGGCTTGAGGGTACCTTCTATCCATCTTCGTGGTAGTTTACTGCTTTTATTATGGACTAGTTAAATATTTGTGCTACTTTTTGGAATGTTCGTGGCCTGAACCGTCTTTCGAAGCGGTATATGGTCAAGCAACTTGTTAGAGATTATGGTTGTTCGGTTGTTTTTCTATGTGAGACTAAGCTTGCTCAAGTTTCCACTCGTATTATTAAACAACTCTCGGGCTTTCGTTCATTGGTTATAGATCATTTTATTTGAATTAATGCTATTGGTTTTTCTGGTGGTCTCCTCATGTTTTGGAATCTGACTCTTTGGAAACTAGTTTCCTGTTCTTTGGGGGACTTCCATATTTCTACAATGCTCCAGTCCACCAGATTAGGGTTAATTTTCAATTTCATTGGTGTCTATGGTCCCCCACAGCGGAATTTAAGTCATGGCTTCATTCAAAGCTTATACCAAATTCTTGAAATGCCCGCTGATCTTCTAATTATGGGAGGTGATTTTAACCTGACCAAAGATGACAGCGAGAGGATTAACTTCCATGGCACATCCCCGGATTCTTGAGCTTTCTCAAATTTCATCGCTGATAACGACCTGCTTGAATTACCTCTCATTGGATCCCGTTTTACATGGAGTAACAACCAGAATCCCCCTTCCTTGGAAAAACTGGATCGAGTTCTCGTAAGCTCCGCGGTGTTTAATCTCTTCCCCAACATGAATCTTTTGGGGGACTCGCGTAGACTCTCAGATCACACTCCTTTGCTACTAAAGTGTTCACAACCGACTACTATTGGCTTTCCTGTCAAGATTTTTCAAAAATTGTATCCGCCGGGCTAAATTGGATCGAGTCGTCATCCTCCTATCCAACGAGTCAATCTCTGACTCGCTTGATTAAATCTTGGAAAGATATCCGGCGTATCATTAAAGATTGGGACTTAGCAAAAAGAAAAGATTGGCAGAGAAATCGCAAATTGCTAGAACTCAAAGTTTTGGATATTAGCTCGTCCCTGGATTCAGGAACCACTTCTGATGAGCTGCATAACCTTCTCAAATCTACCAAAGAAGACCTAGATAAGCTATATCATACTGAGGATATCTATTGGCATCAATTTAAGGCAACGAAGATGGCTTGAACTCCTGAAACATTATGATTGTACCATCTTGTATCACCCCGGGAAGGCCAATGTGTTGGCAGACGCGCTGAGCAGAAAGTCCATGGGCAGCCTATCCCACTTGGTAGATGGGAGAAGGCCGCTAGCGTGAGACTTGGCACTATGCTTGGATGGGGGAGCAATTTTGGCAGTGTCAGCGTCAGGTGCCCTAGTGGCGCACCTGCGGGTACAATCCACACTGGTGGATATGTTGTGTGCCGCGCAGGGAGAGGACGCCTTTTGTGCACTGATGAAGGACTTAGTGCAGAGAGGCGATGCAGAGAATGGATTCAGGTTGGACTCAGACGGTGTGCTGAGTTTTAGAGACCGAATCGTGGTGCCTGATATGGCAAAGGTGCGCAGGCAAGTCCTAGAGCCGGGTCATCGTTCCATTTATACAATGCATCCGGGAGCCACCAAAATGTACCGAGATTTAAGGCAGCATTATTGGTGGAAGGGCATGAAAAGGGAGGTTGTGGAGTTCGTATCCAAGTGTTTGGTCTGTCAGCAAGTAAATGCCGAACACCTGAAGCCCGCTGGGCTATTGCAAAACCTAGAGGTCCCCGAGTGGAAGTGGGAGAAGATCACCATGGATCTATTTACAGGGTTGCCTAAGTCAAGAGGCAGTTTTGACTCTATTTGGGTGGTGGTTGACAGATTGACAAAGACCATCATGAAAGGTAAATGAGTCCACTGAAATTTAAGACCCAAAGTTTCCTAATATAAAAATCTATTTTTAGTACAGCACACCAGATCAGGAGTTAGTCGGTCGAGCCGTGGAATCACCTCGAGTAGAAGGTACAACTCGGCTTATGAAGTTTAATTGGTTAAATGAACATTTCCTTCTTAAGCATTAGATGTCCTATTTGAATCGAGTTCAAATTGGCTATGCGGTTCGAATCGGGGCTGGAATCGGACTCGGATTGAGTCAAGTAGGGGCTATGTCATTAAGGAGGGCATATAGCTCATCCTTGGAGCCGCACGCAGCCCGAGAAAGAGAGGGAGGAGGGGAAGTCTTGGGTCGGCACCGGAATCGTGTCGCCGTCGAAAAGATTGAGATCACCATCATTCATCTTTTCTTCTTCCTCAATCAAGGTGAGTGGTTAGATTTTGGATTTCACGGTGAGGCGGGTGGCCGAACCAACTAGGGTGCTAGATCGAAGGTTTTTCTCATTGTTCATGTCGATTCGTGGTATTTCTTCGATCTCTGCGCTATTTTTGACCATTGATGTATTAGATTCGATTTAAATATCCGGATTTTGATGTTCTAAGGACCGGCCGAGTAGAGGGAAAGGGGAAAGGTCATGCCGAAAATTTCCCCAATTTCGTCGCTTGGTTTAAACCCCTTTAGATCGGTTAAATATAAACTCATGTAGATTTGGGATTCAATCGAGGTAGTGGATGATCAAGATTCCTTCTCCCTAGTGCCTTAAGGGCTCGGCCAAGCAAGGGGGAAACTTGTTCAAGGTTCGGCCAAGCAAGATGGGGGAAAAGCTTGATCTAGAATTTCACTATGGTAGGTCACAAGTTTAATTGTTAGGGTTCATGGTCAAAAACCCCTCTCCACCTACCATTGTAGGCTCGGCCGAGCAAGGCATGCCCTGCTCAAGGTTCGGCCGAGTCAAGAATGAAGAAAGGTGACCGGAGGGAACTAACCTTCATACTTGGAATATTGGAGACACTAGGAAACGAGGGTCACCTCGATTGACAAGTAGAACTAAGATGAGAATTAGGTAAGACATCAATTAAGGAAAACTAAAACCCTAGTGAATATATGTATATATACACATAGCGACATTAAGAGGTAGCAATTATTTCCAAGTTTTTCTCTATCAATTATTAATATTAGTAATGAATTGCCCTTATAGATTTAATGTTACCTTGCCGGAATATTATGATTAAATGCAGAATTTAATTATTTTCTTGTTGCAATCATGCGGTTATTCATGGTAATAGTTGTAGGTTAACTTCCTTATAACCTATGGGTTGTGGCATGTATATACTTGGACATCCTACACTTATGACATGTAGCTCACACTAGCAAATGTAGCATTTGACGCTAAATGACTAGTAGGAAACTCTAAGTACGTGTTACTTATGGAAACTCAACTGTAGACAAGCTAGGTCTCACACCTAAGGAACAACCAGTGAGTAATAGTGTGTGGATGGTAAGGCCTGGGATAAAGGGCTGAGCACGGGTGGACGCCCGAGATTTTAAATAAGGAAACTCTAGGACACTTTGCTTATGTGATGTGATTGTGATGGTCAGCCGAGAAGCATGGATAGTCGGAATGACTAATGCTTGACTCGGCCAGTGATTTGGGTCTTGAGATCGCACCAACGGGCCTACTAGGTGTCAGACCCTTGTTAGGTGGGACTAGCTATCCCTAACCCAGTAGGTGCCCGGAGACTAGCAGACGATCCTAGTCGACGGCCCAGAGATTGCTCTGATTTGCTTATGTGTTATGTAGGTCGTACGGCCAGAATATTACTGTCATTGTGTGGTAGGGCTGGTTAGAGCCGAACCAATAGTTCATGAGCAGGCCCTAGTGGCCGGGTGCCATTTTGCTTGGTTGGGTTGCTATGACTGGTTACATGACTGTATGGTCTATACAGGATGATCCTTGGGATCGGTTGTCGTATCAGGACTAAATTAGATCCCTACTTTATATTTGCTGACTTATATACATATGATTATTGAGGATTTATGTGTAGGTTCGAAAGAATCGCTCACTGAGTCCCATGTGGACTCACGGTTTATTTCTCTTATTTTGCAGAGGTCGATCAGTGAGTTGAGGCTTGGAGTCATGGTGCAGCTGGAGGGCAGGCAATGGCGTAGATCTCGTAGCAGCGTCAGTAGTCATAGTCTAGATGTCTAGGACGGTTGTTTTCCATACACTGAGAGTTGTCTATTTGAAACATGTATTCGACTTTAATATTGAGTTGTTTCATATTGTGGTTGATGTTTCGCAAATTTTCCTTTTTATAAAAATTATGAACCTTCTTTAAAATTTAAATAAAGCTGCATCGTTGTTTTTATTTACGTTCTTCAGGTTTCTCGTTAGTCAGTGTATGTAGTAGGCTTCAGGGTAGGACATAGACCCTGGCCGGTCACACGACCCTAACTAGGGGTGTGACATGAAATAAGATAAATGTTTCGAATCAAAGCTTTACATACTCCAAATGACATAACCAACTCGACTCATTGCATGAAAAATAAATCTCAACACCACTACGACTCGCTACACAGCATGCTACGATATCATCGACGCCATTTGCCCCTCCAGTTGCGCATGTCATCTAGCCGTACCTCACTACTCAGGCTCTGCAAAACAAAATCAAAGAAATCCATGAGTCCATGAAGAACACAATCAGTGGTTCTGCTAAACCTCCACTTAAATCCCCTGTGCGTAATCATATATAACACTATATAGAAGCGCAGATAAATATATTGGGATCTATCACATCACTCAGCCAATCAGTCCACCTGAATAACTAAATAAACAAACCGGCCATCCATGGCCTTGCACAAAAATATAATATTCGACCACTATTGGCCCTACACTGCACAATTATATCTCGGCCATACCCGGCCCTCACAGCATGACATCACCTGGCCATAACCAGCCTACATAGTCATACAAATTATACGATCACATTTAATACGTTTCATATAAAGTGAATAAAATCACCGGGTCCATCAACTAGGATGGCCAATGAGTTTCTAGAAACCCCACTAGGTTAGGGAGAGCTCGTCCCACCCAAATCCTCTCGGGTCTAACGTCAGTGTGGCCCTCTGATGCAATCTCAAGACCCCCGCCACTCGGGTCTAACACCAGCGTGGCTCACAGGTGTAATCTCAAGACCCTATAACCACCCACTGAGTCGGGCAATAGCCATGCCAGCTAGAGATGCTCCTCAACCTAGCCATCGCAAACACAGTACACACACAATGCACATCAGATTTACTAGTCATTAGACACCTCCCGGGCATGCGCCCGTGCCCAGCCCTCTCATGGGCTCTATCAAAGCAATATCTAAGTGTTACCCTTCCTTGGGTGCGACCACATGATGTCTCTATGTTCAGAATGTCGACATTTGTTTTCTAACAACTTACATCATCTACTAGAGAAGTTCCATACCATACTGTTATGTCCATAATGCTAAACAACCTTCTCTAATTTTTCTCTACACTGGTTTATGTCAAATATAACATCTACTCATCTATTTTTAGCACTACGCTTAGAGAATAATTGCATTAAATATTAAATCACAGCATACTAAAGGTAAGGCAATTTATCAATTAAATTACAACAATTATCTATTAATTCTCAGCAATTAAATACTCAGCTTCTGCATATAAATATTTAATTACAGCATATAAAAATAAATTCCAGCAAATATACCATTGTGTAGGAACCCAACAAGCATACATTCAATGCAAGGAAAATAGTTTATGAGTAGAATAAATTCTATTCTCTGATATATCTCACCCCACATGTAAATTACCTAGGAAAACTATTTCCTAATCCAAGATCTCGCCCTTACCCACTCGGCCGAACCCTAGTGATAGGGGTTTCTCCATGCGGTTGGCCCTTAGGGGTTAGGAAAAATACTTCCCTTCACCTATTCTATGTCTTCCTTGGTCTCTACATGTTTAAGCAACGCGAGGAATTTAGGGAAAATTTTGGTATGACCTTTCCCCTTTTTCCTCTATTCGGCCGACACCCCAAATCCAAGAAAACATCGCAGAAAAATATCAATCATACATAGATCACATGAAGAAGATACAAGATCAAGAATCTCAAGAAATCAACAAGGAATCATCACAAGAATCAACAATATCACATGTCCAAGGGTTCGGCTAAGGCTTCACCCCCTAATCCAAGGTTCTACCACTCACCTTTGGTTTGACGGAAGGAAAGGAAGAGATGAAGATGTTGGTGAAATGACCACACTAGAAGGGGGGGGGGGGTTGAATAGTGTGTTAACTAAATTTGTCACCTAAATTCGATTTTACACGTTTTCTTAAACTACTTAGGCAATTCACAATTTAACGACTAAATGCAGAAGCGATTAATGATAAAGCAATTAACACAAAACAATATATCAATACTAACACAATTATTTATAGTGGTTCGGCCCCAATGCCTACTCCACTACCTAAGCACCCCGTTAAGGATTTACAAACTAGTTTTACTAGATTAATAATTAGTTTCCTTACAATGAGGACTTTACACCGAAAAGTCTCCGCTCTCAAACCGAAGGCACTTCCACACCCGGAAGTATCCCGCCTTCCTACCAAGATCACTCTAACACCTCAATCTTAAGGACAACTCAACTAATCCTAGAAAACTACATTTACACTGGTGTACTTAAACCTCAAACACCAAGTCTACCACCCAATTTCAAGACCTACACTCTAGGTCTAACACAAACTCAAATACAAAGAAATAAACAAGAAAATACAACATTAAATGGAGCAATAAATAAAATAATAAAATACTTAGCTCCAAAACAAGATTTCTAGCTTCCTCTTGATGCCTTTGATGGTAAATCAATGAAGGAATGAAGGCAAGATCAAGGTTTTTGGCTCAAGCTAGGGTTTTCACAAGATTGGCTCAATGATGACTTAGAATTGATCAAAAGATGGCTCAAGGAGGTTAAGTGATCAACATCATGGAGGAAGGCTCTTCATGGCTTCCTATTTATAACCCATGAAGAGAAGAGAGAGCTCCCCACTTCTCAACGGACAGATTTTTGCCTGTTACCGACCGCTAGTCGCAGGTCCGATCGACCGACCGAGCGACGGAAGGCATTTTGCCCATTCTGGGCAACGGTCGATCGACCACTCGGTCGACTGAAATTCCTTCTACTCGTTTTTCCCTTCTGCCGGTCAACCAGTCGGTCGATCGAATCTGGACAGGGCTGATTTTTTTGCTTTGTTTGTTCGTTTCTAGTTTCGATCTTCTCTAAGTCTCCTTATATAACATTTATTAACTTTAAGCATAAATGTTATATAAGGATTACCCCCCATTTAGATTCAATAAAAATATCTAAGAAATCAAAATCCTTAAAATCAAAATCTAACTTTTGGGGTCTAGTACAAATTTCCAAGAAACAAAAAATTTCTAATCTTCCAGGTAAATATGGGAAGGCTAAAGACTTCCAAAAGTTTTCGTGTTTTGGGGTTCGGGTTTGGTTTTTGAGTTTCTTTGCATCATCATGAGGATTTACAAGACATTCTAGACACCCTAAACCTAAACTCTATCTTCCTGATGAAATCCGAGCGATGACGAGCGTCCTTGCCGATTTCTTCGATTTCTCTTATTTTTTTGATCGGGGATGTCGAGCGCTAACCGATATGGAATCTGAAAATAATTCTCCAGGAAACATTAGTTTCATGTTTGTTATCATCGAAACCGAGATTAAGACCAAGGTAGAAAATCTTAGGCCAACAATCTCCCCCTTTTTGATGATGACAAACATCCTTAAGAAAATATATTCAATTAAGCTTAAAGGATATTAACCATGGGATTTCTCCCCCTATCAACATGCATATTTACGGAAATAAACTCTTCCTATATATATGCATGTTTTCCCTATATTTTCTTCACTTTTACCTATATTTTTCTCCCCCTTTTGACATCACTCAAAAAGGGCAAGAAAAGTCAATCAAAAGTCAAAGTTGAAACTCTAAAATATTTTTCAAAATGGCGAAAGTCTCAACTCAAGGAATGAAAATCAAACATCGAATAAGAGACTAAATTGTACATGATATTGTGAAATGATAAATGAAATCCAAAACCAAGAATAATGTAGTAACTTAAGTATCGATATTTTCAAGTATCGGTCAAAATATCAAAAATCATTTTAGAGATGATTTTTCACGAGTCAAAATGAGAACAATACCAAAAATGAATTCAAATTATCATACTTGAAGTCTCATTCAAAGATTGGACCAAAAATCAAAGTATCAGAAAAATGAACATTTGGGAAGAACGATACTTTAAAGTTTTTGAAATCAATTTCAGAAATCCATATCAAATCATATTTTTACTAAAAATTTTTGAAATTTTTATTGGAGAAACTAGATTTTTCAGAGAACATGCAATTTCAAGAATCATCCAAAAATCAATTTTTTGCATTTTTCTAAAAATAACTGAAATCTAGTGGCATTTTCATAAATATTAGCTATTTTTCAAAAGTTTCCTGTTTTCATTCAAACTTTCCAGATATCAAGATATTATCATTTAAAGCATGTTTATCAAGCTCGAAATGAAAATAATATCATTTGGTCAAAATTTTACCTTAGCATGATTTCATTCAAAAACAAGCACGGTATCATGAAATTGATATTGTAGAAATGGCAACACTAGAGGGGGGGGTGAATAGTATGTTATCTAATTAATTAGCCTAAATACGATTTTACTCGTTTCTCAAATTGTTTAGGCACGTTGCAATTTTACAATTGGATGCGGAAGCAAGATAAACTAATTAAGCACAAACAACAATAGATAACAATGCTAACACACAAATTTATAGTGGTTCGACCCCAATGCCTACTCCACTACCTAAGCACTCCGCTTAGGATTTCCAAACTAGGTTTACTAGATTAATTCTTGTTTCCCTTACAATGAGGACTTTGACTCGAAGAGTCGCACTCTCGACCTAAGGCACTTCCACACCCGGAAGTCTCCGCCTTCTTACCGAGAGCACTCTTCCACCTCAACCCTAACAGACAACTAAACTAATCATAGTAAAACTAAGCTTACACAAGTGGCTTTACACCTTCACAACAAGGTAACCACTTCCACACAAGACCAAACAACCTGGGTCTTACTCAAACTCAACTTCAAGAAAAAAAAACACGTTCAATAACAGTTAAAATTACAATGAAAAGAGCTTAGAATAAATCCAAGAATAAATGCTCTTTTCCAAGCCTCGGAACCTCCAACTCGCTGAGTCGTAGAGTTTGAATCAATTGCCGAGTTGAGGCAGAGTATGCACTTAAAGAAGTTGTCGGCAGAAGAACCTACCGCAAGCAATTAATATTTTGGAAGACTTAAAAAATTTCATTTGAATGCTCAATTAAATTTGTAACAATGAGAGGAGACCGATTAAATGAGTTAGAAGAGGTATATTTATATCCTCTCAAAGAAACGGTAGCTCAATGGGTAGAAAACTATCCGTTACAGCCGCTCGGTCGATTGGTCGGTCGACCGATCGATCGACCACCCGAATGACCACTGCCCCAATATCTCTGTACGGTCGACCGATGGTTCGACCGCCAGATGCAACTCTTGCATTCCGCAGTCCGATCGACCGGTCGGTCGACCGATGCGTCCTCTACCAATTTTTAGCTTCAATCAGTCGACCGCCCGGTTGACCGAAGTAGCCACTGCCAATTTTTGGCACTGTTCGATCGACTGGCCGATCGACCAAAATGGCTACTGCCATTTTTTAACCCTATTCGGTCGATCGATCGGTCGACCGAACATAGGCTGAAATTGATTTTTCAATCATTTTTCTTGCGCGCTTCATTTTCGGGTTCCGACTTTCAACGAGCGTCATCTTGGAAAGCTTTCCATGTGATCTTTGAGCTTGTCCAATACGTCTGTGGTGCATACGTCGAACTTCGAGATATTCCATGACGAACCCGAGCGCGATGATCAATGTCCTTCCGATTTTCTGATTTCTCCGATTTATCCGATCAAGGACATCGAACGCTAATCGATATGGAACCTGAAAGATTTCTCAACGAAATATTAGTTCCATGTTTGTTATCATCAAAACCGAGATTAAGACCAAGGTTGAAAACCTAAAGCCAACAATCTCCACCTTTTTGATGATGACAAACATCCTTAAGAAAATATATACATTAAAGCATAGAGGATATCATCTAAGGGATTTCTCCCCCTATCAACATGCATATCTATGAAAATAAACTCCCCCTATCTATATGCATGGATTTCCTATATTTTCTCCCCTTTACCTATAATTTTCTCCCCATTTACTTATAATTTTCTCCCCCTTTGACATCAATCAAAAAGGGCAAGAAAGGTCAATCTAGTCAAAGGGATGAAAAACAAATATTTTTTCATGAAGTTGAGACTCTAAAATTATTTTTCAAGAGACATGACAATCTCAACCAAAGGGATGAAAAAAAATTGATATGAAACTAAATCATACATGATAGAAAAGAGTGATAGATAGAAATCAAAACTAAATCATGTATGCACTCAAGTACGAATGTACTCATATCTTTTTCATGACATTTGTAGATTTCATTCAAACTTTCAAAATATCAAGATATGGTCATTTAAATCATGTATATCAAGTTTGAAGTGAAACTAATGTCATTTAATCAAACTTTTAACTTAGCACGGTTTCATTTGAATTAAGCATGAAAACATGAAAATGCCAATAATCAAATTTTGCTATCTACTCATGTTTTCTTAAACTTAGGCATCTAGACACTAAACATGAGAGAATGTAAGTGTATGAATCAAGTTTGGGCTTAAAATAAAATTTCTAAGTCACTTTGTTGACTTATGTTAAACTATACTTCAAGTTTTCAAAAATCAAACTTTTAAATCTATGCAAAATAATGTTTACGACGAAAATTTTTAAAACTTTAACTGGACAAACTAGATTTTACAAGGAATCTAGAGGTTCAAGAATCAATCAAAAATCAGTTTTCTATAAATTCATAAAATTCTAGGTATTTTTCGAAAGTTATCAATTTTTTATTCAAACTTTTCAGATATCATTGAATGGTCATTTGAAATGCATGTGTCAAGTTTGAACTCAAAATGAATTTGCAAAGTCCATTTTTCAATCGATCTCGAATTCTACTAATTAAAGCTATTTTTTTAAGATATCGCTCAAATTATCAAAATCAGTTTTAGAAATGATTTTACTCAAAGAATAGGGAGAACGATATTAGAAATGAAATCAAGATAGCATGCACAAAGTTTCATTTGAAGCTTTTGAAGAAAAATCAAAGTATCGGAAAGATTGATATTTCAAGAAGGATGATACTTTGTGTTTTCGAAATCCAATTTCAAAATTCCATTATAAATCATATTCTTGATGAAACTTTTCAAACAAATTTACTGAAGAACCTAGATTTTTCAGTGATGGTGCTGTTTCAAGAATCAATTAAAAAAGATTTTCTTACATTTTTCTAAAAATAACTGAAAATGCATACCATTTATTGGGTGAAATGGTATTTTCTTAATTTTCAGTTATTCTTAAAACATATTCAATTTTCATTCAAACTTTTATGACACCGTAAAATGATCATGTAAAAGAGTGTATGTCAAGTTTGAAATGAAAATTATATCCTAAAGTCAAGATATCAACCTAGCATGGTTTCATTCAAAACTAAGCTAGTTATCATGAAACTTGTTAAGTTTCAAACTTATCATTTACTCATGATTTTTAAAACTTAACCTATGGACACCTAACATGAGTAAATCTAAACATGTTCCTCAGATATGGATTGAAAATGAGATATTTAAGTCAACTTGTTGACTTGGATAAACTTGGTTCAAAAGAGATTTTCATGAATTGACCTCTATGTCATTTTATCCATATCCATATGAATTTTTCCATTCTAAGTGCATGGAAACATGTCATACCAATTCCTAAACATGTTTATGAAGTTTGGACTTAAAATCAAGTGTCCAAGTCGATTTGTTGACTTGGGTCAAACTTTTTCAAGTTAAGTCCTCTAATATGATCTAGTTATCACATTTTTCATCTACACATGAATTTTCATGATTAAACATCTTGAATCATATCATGTGAGTATCTAAACATGTTCATTAGGTGTTTACTCAAAATGAGGTCTCTAATAAGAAATTTCAAACTAGTCCAAATTCATTCAATATTAATATCATGAACTTGCCTAGTTACCCATGAAATTGCCTACTCATGAAAATTCAAACATTTATCATGCAAAATCAATCATGAGTATATAGAGACATCATTGAAGCATGAATATTCAAGAATTACATTAAGATTTTGCAAAACTAATTCATACCTCTTTCAATAGAATTTTGCCAAACTTGTCATTTACTTTTCACTTTTCTTCGTAATAGCATAGCCTTCAATGTTTATCACTTTCTTAACTTGCAAGTAGGCTTTATTAGTATCAAAATGAATTTATATACCAATTAGCAAGCTAACATACTAAATAGCAAAGGTTCAATGCAAAGTTTCATTTAAAAACCTTAACCTATGCTAGATAGTAGAGATTCATTTTAAGGAGTTATCATGATATCAAAATGAATCAAAGAGATCTTAAAATGTGAAACATTTGAGGAATAAGATCTCTAAACATATTTAACTAGTTTGGACTTAAAAAGAATGTCTCTAATAATGAATATCAACCTAGAGCAAGTTTCATTCAATGAAATATGCCTAAGTACTAAAATTCTACCTACTCATGAAAATTCAAGGGTTTACCATGCAATTCTAATCATGAGTATTGAGACATTATTTAAGCTTAAGCATTGAGGTATAACACTAAGATTTTGAATTTATCAAAGTTATACTTTATTCATAATAATTTGCCAAACTAATCTTAGTCTTCCTAATTAGCCTTCCATTTTCAATAACTTGCAAGTATACTTCATTAATGGTAATCAAATCTTATCTACTAGCAAGTTATCATACTAAATAGCAATGTGAAATAGAAATCTTCATTTGGGTATTTCAACCTAAGCTAGATAGTGAAAAATTCGTTTCAAGAAAAATCGTCATGAAACCAAAACAAATCGAGAGATCTCAAAATTAATGTAAAATTTTGAAACATAAGATCTCCAATCCTTCCTATTGGTTGAAAACCGAAAGGCCACAATGAGCCTACGATTTAGAACCGCAAGGTCGCATGAGCCCATTACAGGCTACATAGGTCTCCGAAGAGACCGGAAATCAAAAATAAAAAATCATTTGATAAAACAATATCAAGAGTGGTAAGAATCAACTCGAATTAAACAAGTATCATAACCTCCAATTTGAATAAATTCAAATATAGTAAAGGAGATGATACTAAATTAACTAGATGTTGATTCTTCATACTGAAGGCATCCAAAAGATGTGAAGTTGCAACTTGGATTTTGTGAAGCTCTAAGTCCTCATGCAACTCCCATCAACTATCATCAACTCATCCTTGTGTGGTTGCTCCCCCTACAAAAGAAGGTGAGATCTTTGGTACCCAAATGACTTTGGGTCCTTGGGGGTTAGAGGGCTTAGCTACCCAAAGTGTCTTAACACCACTTGGGTTCATCTTAAATGCACAATCATATATGGTATGCCCATAAACACCACAACAAAAACAATGACCTTGAAATTCTTTCTTTTTGTGAACATGAAGAGGATATGAGCATGAGCATTCTTAAAGGAAACATTCTTCTTTTGAACATGAGGTTTAATGGTAGAATGCTTAGCATTTTGAACATGATGGACATTGGCATTCTTTACATAAGTATTTTCATTCTTGTGTTCTTAGGAAATGAAACATTTCTCAATTCGTTTACTTTCTTATTTAAGGACACAACCTCATTTTTCAATAAATCAAGAGATTGATATAAGGCATTAGATTGAAATTTCAAATTGTTGTTTTCACTTATAATTTTTGAGTTCTCAAGTTTCAAATTTTCAATCTTAAGCTTTAAGTCCTTAAGCTCAAGTTTCAACCTATCATGGGAAGAATCAAAAGAACTAGATTTCATTCTCTCATTTTCTAGTTTTAATTCATCCACATGAGAGTTAAGCCTTATATTTTCTTTCTTTAATTTATTATTTTCTTTATTCTTTTTCAAGAGCAATTCATACATCTTTCTGCATTCTTCTAGTAGTTCTTCATAAGACATGTCAAGAGATTTTGAGCTACTAGAATCATTATTTTGATCTACTAGAACCATTATTTTGATCATGACTAAAAGATGGTGAATATACCTCATTCCGAAGAAGACCCATGAGGCAAAAGTTCGATGTAGCTTCATCGTCATGTCTAGAAGAGGCTTCACTTGATTGAGATGTGAATGAAGAAGCACACATCTTTTTGGATTTCTTCTTCAAGAGTGGACAATTCTTCTTCTTTTGTCCCTTCTCTTGGCAAAGGAAGCACCTGAGTTTTCTTTTTCGATTTTTGGTTGTGCTTCTTTGGCTAGAAGTGCTTTGGGCATCAAAACCGAGGTTAGTACTAGGGGGATGACCATTGTCATCACCACCCTCAACAAAAGTATTAAGCTCTTCGGTTTTAACATAATCATATAACATATTTAATGTTGCCCATATATCAAAAGCGGAAGAACAATGCATAATATTTTCAAGTATTTCATTTGAAAATGAGCAATATAGGAGATGCATTGTTTTAGCATTCAATTCAATAATCTAACTTGTTCTTGAGTCCAATCATTTATGTCAATGGTGGGCTCAACATACTCATTCTTTAGCATGCACAATAGATCTAAACTTTGTGTTTTAAGAAAGGTATACATCCTACTCTTCCAAACACCAAAGTTTTCTTCATCAAACCTAGGTAGTTCAAACGCTATACTCTCTAGTGCCATTTTTCGGATCGAGGCAAGATGTAGATGAGATGGTGAAATCTCAATCCACGACCCGCTCTGATACCAAATGTTCTAGAAATGGCAACACTAGAGGGGGGGTGAATAGTGTATTATCTAATTAATTAGCCTAAATTCGATTTTACTCGTTTATCAAATTAATTAGCTTATGATTTCCAAACTAGATTTACTAGATTAATTCTTGTTTCCCTTACAATGAGGACTTTGACTCGAAGAGTCGCACTCTCGACCTAAGGCACTTCCACACCCGAAAGTCTCCGTCTTCTTACCGAGAGCACTCTTCCACCTCAACCCTAAGGGACAACTCAACTAATCCTAGTAAAACTAAGCTTACACAAGTGGCTTTACACCTTCACAACAAGGTAACCACTTCCACACAAGACCAAACAACCTGGGTCTTACTCAAACTCAACTTCAAGAAAAAAAACACGTTCAAATAACAATTAAAATTACAATGAAAAGAGCTTAGAATAAACCATGAATAAATGCTCTTTTCCAAGCCTTGGAACCTCCAACTCGCTGAGTCGTAGAGTTCGAATCAATTCCCGAGTTGAGGCAGAGTGTGCGCTTGAAGAAGTTGTCGGCGGAAGAACCGAGTGCAAGCAATTAATATTTTGGAAAGCTTAAAAATCTCCTTTGAATGCTCAATTAAATCTATAACAATGAGAGGAGACCGATTAAATGAGTTAGATGAGGTATATTTATACCCTCTCACAGAAATGACAGCTCAACGGGTAGAAAACTATACGTTACAGCCGCTCGGTCGATTAGTCAATCGATCGCTCGAACGACTGCTGCCCCAATGTCTCTGTGCGGTCGACCGACGGGTCGACCGCCAGACGCAACTCTTGCATTCCACAATCTGGTAGACTGACGCAGGTTGCGGCTTTGGCAATCCGTAGTCCGATCGACCGATGTGTCTCTGCTAATTTTTGGCTTCAATCGGTCGATCGCCCGGTCGACCGAAGTAGCCAATGCCAATTTTTGGCACTGTTCGGTCGACCGACCGATCGACCGAAATAGCTACTGCCATTTTTTAACCCTATTCGATCGACCGGCTGGTCGACCGAACATAGGCTAAAATTGATTTTTTAGCCATTTTTCTTGCGCTCTTCATTTCTGGGTTCCGGCTTTCAATGAGCGTCATCTTGGAGAGCTTTCCATGTGATCTTTGAGCGTCCAATACGTCTTTGGTGCAAACGTCGAACTTCGAGATATTCCATGATGAACTCGAGCGCGACGATCAATGTCCCTCCAATTTTCCGATTTATTCGATTTATCCGAGCGAGGACATCGGACGCTAATCGATATGAAACCTAAAAGATTTCTCAACGAAATATTAGTTCCATGTTTGTTATCATCAAAACCGAGATTAAGACCAAGGTTGAAAACCTAAAGCCAACAATTGCTAAGTATCAAGTTTTAACCTTTACTCATGGATTTTCAAATTTAAACACATGGACACCTAACATGAGTAAATCTAAACATGTTTGTGAAGTTTGGACCTAAAATGAAGTCTCTAAGTCAATTTGTTGACTTAGGGGTCAACTCTACTCAACTTTAGGTCTCCTAAAGTGAACTTGTTATCAATTTATCCATTTTCGCATGATTTTTCAATTTTAATCACATGGAAGCAAATCATGAATGAACTCAAACATGTTTATCAAGTTTCAACATAAAATAAAGTCTCTAAGATGGATTTCTACCTAGGGTACATTTCATTCAAACTAGATGACATGAAATAGCCTAAGTATCAAAATTTTATTTAATCATGAGATTTCAATCAATTGTCATGTAAAGTCATTCATGAGCATAGAGAAATCATTTTATCAAGAAAATAGAGGTGTTATGCAAGAATTTTGCCAAAATGAAACTCATACCTTATTTCTTGAGAAATTCTACAATTTTTATTTTCATTCCCAATTTTCTTTAGCCTTCCAAATTTATCACTTTCTCAACTTGCAAGTAGGCTTCATTAGTATCATAATGAAATCAAATACCAACTAGCAAGCTAACTTACTAAATAGCAAAGGTTCATTGCAAAGTTTCATTTAAAAGTCTTAACCTATGCTAGATAGTAGAGATTCATTTTAAAGAAGTTATCATGATATCAAAATGAATCAAAGAGATCTTAAGATATGAAATATTTGAAGAATGAGATCTATAAACATGTTTAACTAGTTTGGACTTAAAATAGAAGTCTCTAATGTCAAATTTTAACCTAGGGCAACTTTACTCAATGAAAAATTGCCTAAGTACTAAGAATTTTCCTACTCATGAGATTTCAATCATTTTTCTTGTTATTTCAATCATGAGTATAGAGACATCTACCGAACATGAAAATTGAGGCATTAGACTAGAAATATACAATAACCAAAGACATACCTCATCTTTGCGAATTTAGCCAAACTTTTCATTTTTCATTGACATAGTCCTCCATTCTTAATTACCCATAACTTGCAAGTATACTTCATAAATGAAAAATGAAACCAAATCTACATGCAAGCTATCAAACTAAATAGCAAAGTGAAAAACTAAGCAACATTTTCTAAATTCAACCACACTAAATAGCATAGATTCATTTTCAAATAAATCATTCATGATAACAAAATGAATCAAGAGATCTCAAAATATGAAATATTTGAAAAATAAGATATCCAACCCTTCCTATTGGTTGAAAATCGAAAGGCCACAATGAGCCTACGATTTGGAACTACAAGGTCGCATGTGCCCATTATAACCTACATAGGTCTCCGAAGAGATCAGAAATCAAAAATCAAAAATCAAAAACATTTTTGAAAGCATATCATGAGCGGGAAAAAACAATCAATTTAAGCAAGTTTCATGAACTCCAACTATTAATGGATCAATTGAAGTTAAGAGATGATACCAAACCTTTTAGATGCCAACTTTCATTTCCATAGGCATCTAGGTGGAAATCTTGAAGTTGCAACCATGTAAGGATCTTTCATTGAATTCTTGGCCAACTTCAACACATCACTTTCCTTTATCCTTGTGTAGTAGCTACCCCTACAAAAGAGCATGAAACTTTTGGTACCCAAATGGCTTTAGGTCTCTGGGGGTTAGTTGGCCTAGAAATCCAAAGTGTTCTAGCCACACTTGGATTTATCTTCAATGCACAATCATGGATAGCATAACCATATATACCACAATAAAAATAATGCCCATGAAACTTTTCCTTTTCATTTTTAACATGGACACGAGATTTAATGTTAGAATGCATGACATAAGAGGGATGATGGACATGAGCATTCTTAAGGGTAACATTCTTCTTTTGAGGTTTCCTAAATGAGACATTTTGATTTTTAGAATTGAAAGAAGAAGAATTAACTTTCCTACTTAAAATCAACATCTCATTTTTCAACTCATTCATAGATTTATGCAATGCATGTGATTGAGATTTTAACATGCAGTTGTTATTTTCTAAATTGTCATTTTTAAGCTCCAAATCCTTAAGCTCAAGTTCTACATTATCATGGCATGAATCAAATGACCTAGATTTCAATTTTTCATTTTCTAATTTGGATTCATGCAAATGAGAATTAAACATCACATTTTCTTTTTCAACATTTTATTTTCCTTATCTTTTCTAACAAGCAAGGCATACATTTTCCTACACTCATCTACTAACTCATCATATGACATGTTATGAGAACTAGTAGAGCTAGCATCATCATTTTCATTAGCATGACTAGGTGAAGGAGAGTGTACCTCATCAATAGCATCCATGAGGCTAACTTTAGATGTGGCTTCATAATCATGGCTAGAGGGTGCTTCAAGTGAGTGAGAGGTGGAGGTGGAAGCACTTGACTTCTTCCTTGCTTTGTTCTTCATGCTTGGGCAATTTTTCTTCACATGACCCTTTTCTTTGCAAGAATGACAAATTACCTTTCGTTTTCGGCTCTTAGAATTGCTCCTTTGACTAGAAGCACTATGGGCATCAAAACCAAGATTAGTAGTAGGTGAGTGACCATTGTCATCACCACCTTCATTAAAAGTGCCAATTTTTTCAATTTTGGCATGATCATATAAAACATTTAAAGTGGCCCATAAATCAAAAGCCGAAGAGCAATGCATGACTCTTTCTAGGATGTCATTTGGTATGTGCAAAGTATACAATTCATGGCATCTCCATTATACTTAAACATTTTCTCATCTAATTCACTTCAAGCATGCATGTCAACCTTAGATTCAATTAATTCTAAATGTAACATGTTAAAGACACCAAAACCTTTAGTCTTTAAAAATGTGTACATCTTATATTTCCAAATACCAAAGTTCGAGTCATCGAACCTAGGAGGTGAAGACGCTACCAACACAAGTGTCAATCTCGGATCGAGACAAAGTGTAGAAGGGATGGTGAAATCTCAAGCTACGGGCCTGCTCTCGTACCAAATGTTGGTGAAATGGCCACACTAGAGGGGGGGTGAATATTGTGTTAACTAAATTTATCGCCTAAATTCGATTTTACACGTTTTCTTAAACTACTTAGGCAATTAACAATTTAATGACTAAATGCGGAAGCGATTAATGATAAAGTAATTAACACAAAACAATATATCAATACTAACAAAATTATTTATAGTGGTTCGGCCCCAATGCCTACTCCACTACCTAATCACCCCGCTTATGATTTTCAAACTAGTTTAACTAGATAAATTAGTTTCCTTACAATGAGAACTTTACACCGGAAAGTCTCCGCTCTCAAACCAAAGGCACTTCCACACCCGGAAGTATCCCGCCTTCCTACCGAGAGCACTCTCCCACCTCAACCTTAAGGAAAACTCAACTAATCCTAGCAAACTATATTTACACCGGTGGATTTAAACCTCAAACACCAAGGCTACCATCCAATTTCAAGACCTACACTCTAGGTCTAACACAAACTCAAATACAAAGAAATAAATAAGAAAATACAACACTAAATGAAGCAATAAATCATACAATAAAATACTTAGCTCTAAAACAAGATTCCTAGCTTCCTCTTGATGCCTTTGATGGTTAATCAATGAAGGAATGAAGGCAAGATCAAGGTTTTTGGCTCAAGCTAGGGTTTTCACAAGATTGGCTTATTGAAGGCCTAGAATTGATCAAAAGATGGCTCAAGGAAGTTAGAAGTGATCAACATCATGGAGGAAGGCTCTCATGGCTTCCTATTTATAAGCCATGAAGAGAAGAGAGAGCTCCCCTCTGTTGGTGAAATGGCCACACTAGAGGGGGGTGAATAGTGTGTTAACTAAATTTTATCACCTAAATTCAATTTTAAACATTTCTTAGATTACTTATGCAATTAACTAATGAATGACTAAATGCGGAAGCGATAAATGATAAAGCAATTAATACAAACAAAATATCAATGCTAACACAAATATTTATAGTGGTTCAGCCTCAATGCCTACTCCACTACCTAAACACCCCCGCTTAGGATTTCCAAACTAAACTTTACTAGATTAATCTTGTTTCCCTTACAACGAGAATTTTGACCCGAAGAGTCTCGCCCTCAATCTAAGGCACTTCCACACCCGAAAGTATCTGCCTTCTTACCGAGAGCACCCTTCCACCTCAACCTAAGGGACAACTCAACTAATCCTAGTAAACTAAGTTTACACCGGTGGAATTTAGCCTCAAACACAAAGGCAACCACCTAATTTCAAGACCTAACAACCTAGGTCTTTACAAGCTTAAATACAATGAAATAAATCACAAAAATACACAAATAATGGAGCAAATAAATAATACAACAAACACTAAGCTCCAAACATGAGTTCTAGTTCCTCTTGATGCCTCAATGATGAATTGTTCAAAGCTTGAAGGCAAGATCAAGGATGTATCTATTGGCTTAAGGGTCTCTCTTAAGCTCCCATCTTCATTTTGATGATAACAAACATGTATTTAATCTATGTGTGAAGTTTGGAGTTCAAGATGAGGTTGTGATAAGCATGCTAACTTCATTCGGAGAAACGAAATGAAAGATCATCAAGAAACAAAAGAAAAGAACGTCAAAAAAAGGCTCGGGTATAAATTAAGTAGAAATCATGTAATATACCCCTAGGATGATTTTATCCCAAGCCAAATTGTAAAGTTATCCAAGTTGGAACTTGGTAACTAAACCCTTGAAAAAGCATGTAACAAATTCTATGTAAAAATCAGCCTCAGCCTGAGTTCGGTCGACCGAACAAGGTAGAATGCTGGATGTAGCCTTGTCGGTCGACCGTTCGGTCGACCGATTGATGCCAAAAAAATGGCAGTAGCCATTCGATCAACTTGTTGAATGACCGAAGTTGGTGAAGCATTGGTGAAAGGCTACGTCAGTCGATCGATCGATCGACCGACTGAAGACAAAATCTGGCAGAAGGCTTATCGGTCGATCGGATGGCAGATCACAAAGCCGTGTCTTTGCTTCTCTACAATGGTCGACCGATTCGGTCGACCGAATCTGGAATAGAGGAAGCTGTGACTCATTCGATCGACCCGTCGGTCGATCGAACAGTGTAGAAAATCCATAGAACGGGTGTAACGGCTAGTTTTCTAGTCGTTTAACCGCCTGTTCAGCTGAGGGTTTATAAATACCCCTCACCTACCTTCTTAAAAGCTTCTTAGAAAATTATTGAGCAATCATACAAGAGATTAAAAGCCTTCAAAGTGATCATTTTGTTGCATCATAAATTTCTGTCAAAATCCGCTTCAAGCGCCTTCTTTCCTCGACTCTGCTACAACTCGAGTTTATCATCTGACAAGTTGAAGGAGTGAAGGCGTGGGAAAATAGCTTTGGATTTTTCTTTCTATTCTTAAGCTCTTTTACATGGTATTTGAAGTTTTATTTCAGACTTGTTTTCCATCTATAATAGCTGCTAGGTGTGCTAGGGAAACACTTAGGGGAAACTTTATAGAATTGTGTTTTGCCTAGGTGAATAGGTTTGAGGGGTTCTCAGAATGGTGAGAAGAGTGTCCTCATTGTATTCAAAGAAAAACACAAACTCTATAAAGTAGTGGTTAGAAATCTTTGGTGAGGAGCCAAGGTAGTGGAGTAGTCAGTTGGCCGAACCACTACAATTCATCTTGTCTGCATTGCTTTTAATATTTGCTCATTATTGTTCCTGACATTTGATCACATCTATTGTTAAGATACATTTACATTTGATTAAAGTTAAATTGCGTAAAAAGAAAAATTGAGTAAATCTAAAAGGGGTCAGACACTATTCAACCCCCCTTCTAGTGTCGGATTTGCTACAACAATTGGTATCAGAGCTTGGTCGTAGGTCAAGATTTAACCCACTTCCTTACAAATTAAGATGTCTCGTGAAATCCAATTAGCTCAAGGGTCCTCTACCCATACTCTATCACTATTCGATGGAAACAACTATGCCTACTTAAAGATCCGCATGAATGGCTTCCTATAAATCTACTCATGCATGACTATGAAATGTTTAAAATGTTATCACATGAATCCATTGATGTCATGCATGCTAGATTTCAAAATATTACAAATGGCTTAACTAACCTTGGCAAAGAAATAAGGGAAGAGGAGAAGGTAAGGAAGCTCCTTCATTCCCTTCCAAAATCTTGGGAGCCCAAGGTCACAGCAATCATGGAAGCTAAGAACTTGAGTACCTTGAAGATCACCGAGCTCATTGGGTCTCTCATGACACATGAGACCCACATGAAGCAATATAAGGAGGAAGATGCCCCCAAAGGCAAGACCATTGCCTTAAAAGCATCACATCGAGCAGAAGAGTCATCGTCATCTGAGGAAGAGACAGATGATGTTGAAGAAATGGCGATGCTAGCAAGAAGATTTATGAGTTTCATGAGGGGAGGCAAGAGGAAGGGAAGAGGAGGCTACACATGCTACCATTGCAACAAGACCGGGCATCTAAGGAGGGATTTCCCACTTCTCAAGATAGCTTCCACCTCCAACCCTCACAAAAAGGAAAAATACAAGAAGAAGAAGAAGGCAATGATGGTCGAGTGAAGAAGAAGCAAAGAGCGAAAAGGCAAATCATTGCTTGATGGCAAATGATGATAAGGTAAGATTTATTTTTGGTGAAGTTTCTTTTACTCAAGAAGAGCTAGAAGATGAATTTGAACAAATGCATGATGAATTTAATGCCATTAGGAGAAAATTCAAAGACCTCAAAGAGGAAAATAAATCTTTAGAGCTTGAGAATGATAGTTTATTACTTTCATGCAATGCCTTAAGAAAAGAAGTAGACACCCTTAAGGAAGAGACATGCACCCTAGAAAAAGCTAAGAATGACTTAGAAATTGACAACCAAAAATTAGAAAATGAAAATAAGTATTTAAGTGATCAAGTGGAGCATTTGAATAATAGCATGCTAACATTGAAAAAGAAACTTTGCATGCTTAATGAAAAGAAGACAACCATACAAAATGACATGCCTAAGGTTGTCCACAAAAAGAAATCATCACACTCCCATGCTCACACACATACTAGAAGAAAATTTAATGGAAATTGCTTTTCTCGTGGCATATTTAGCCTTATGGCCAAGGAGTGTGCTTTGAGAAGGAACCCACATGCAATATTTACATGGGTTCCCAAAATGACTAACACTCAAGGACCCAAGAAAATTTGGGTACCTAAGATGGGTTTTTCTCCTTTTGTAGATAGAGAAGCATCCTCAAGCAAATAGAAGCACTTGGATATTGGATAGCGGTTGCTCAAAGCACTTGATCGGTGACATCAACTTATTTGCAACACTATCAAGCAAAGATGGTGGACATGTCACATTTGGAGGCAATGCCAAAGGTAAGATTATTGGCATTGGTGACATAGGTATACTCCCTTACCCATGCATTAAGAATGTTTTATTAGTTGATGGGTTAAAACATAACTTGATTAGCATATCACAATTATGTGACAATGGATACATGATTATTTTTGAAGCATCTAAATGTATCGTTAGAAGTGCACCTTCAAATGATATCATGTTTATTGGAAATAGGCAAGAAAATATCTACACCTTAGAATTAAATGTCTTGCCAAATCCCCATGTTAGATGCTTAGTTGTCATGGAGAATGACTCTTGGTTGTGGCATAGAATGCTAGGACATGCTAGCATGAGTTTCATCCAAGAAATATCTACGAAAGAATTAGTTAAAGGCTTACCCAAGATAAAATTTGGAAAAGACAAACTTTGTGATGCATGCCAACTAGGTAAGCAAGTCAAATCTTCATTTCATAGCATTAATCAAGTTAGTACATCTAGAATTCTTGAGCTTGTGCACATGGATCTCTTTGGTCCATGTGATGTAGCTAGTCTAGGTGGAAAGCTATATTGTTATGTATTAGTTGATGATTTTTCTAGATTTATATGGGTTTTCTTTTTGGCTAAGAAAAATGAAACCTTTGATTTTTTTCAAAAAATTTACAAAGAAAGTTACAAATGAAAAATGAGCCTCAATTTTAAAAATTAGAAGTGATAATGGAGGGGAGTTTAAAAATGAAAAAATTTCTGAGTTTTGTGATAGTTGGGGTATTGAACATACCTTCTCCTCCCCTAGGACCCCTCAACAAAATCGGGTAGTTGAGAGGAAGAATAGAACCTTACAAGAGATGGCTAGGACCATGCTATGCAAAAATAATTTGCCTAAGTATTTTTGGGCCGAAGCCATAAATACCTCTTGTTATGTTCTTAATCGAGTTTTATTAAGACCTAAAATTAAGAAAACACCTTTTGAGCTTTGGAATGGTAAAATCCCAAATGTGGGATATTTTCATGTTTTTGGATACAAATGTTTTATATTAAATACTAAGGAGAATTTAGGAAATTTTGATTCTAAATCCGATGAAGGGATTTTCCCAGGTTACTCCATTAATTTTAAGGAATATAGAGTTTACAATCGTAGAACCATGATTGTTGAAGAATCCATGCATGTCACGTTTAATGAAACTAATGATTCTTCTAGAAATGTGAAGATTGTGAATGCAGGTGAGGAACTTGAGGATCTCACACTTCATGATAAAGAAGTAGACGCTGAAGATAATGAGGAAACGCAACATGAAGAACCACCATCCACGAATCTACCTCAAGTTGAAGATGAAGAAGAAGAAGCTCTACCACCTCTCCCAAAAGGATATCGGTTGGTAAAGGATCATCCAATGGACCAAGTCATTGGAAAACCTTCAACGAGAGTGGTAACGCGTTCTAAACTCAAGAATGTTTGTCAATATGTAGCTTTTGTATCTCAAGTAGAGCCTAAGAACATTAAGGAAGCAATAGAAGATAAGTTTTGGGTACTAGCTATGTAAGAACAACTCAACCAATTTGCTAGAAATGATGTATGGGACTTAGTGCCTAGACCTAATGAACAAACTATAATTGGAACTAAATGGGTATTTAGAAATAAGCTAGATGAAGAAGGATTAGTTATTAGAAACAAAGCTAGGTTAGTGGCACAAGGGTACAATCAACAAGAAGGGATAGATTATAATGAAACGTATGCTCACGTAGCTAGATTAGAAGCCATTAGAATGCTTTTGACATATGCTAGCTTTAAGGGTTTTAAACTTTTTCAAATGGATGTAAAAAGTGCATTTTTAAATGGTTTCATTAACGAAGAAGTCTATGTTGAACAACCCCCGGATTTGAATGTTTTGAATTTCCAAACCATGTTTTCAAACTTAAAAAGGCATTATATGGTTTGAAACAAGCCCCTAGGGCTTGGTATGAAAGACTTTCAATTTTTTTAATTGAACAAGGTTTTATGTTGGAAAAGCCGATGTCTCACTTTTCATTAAGCATCATGAAAATGATATGTTATTAGTTAAAATTATGTTGATGACATAATTTTTGGTGCTACTAATGAAATGCTTTGTAAGTGGTTTGCTAAATGTATGCAAGATGAGTTTGAGATGAGCATGATGGGAGAGCTCTCCTTCATGCTTGGTCTCCAAATCAAGCAAACCAACAAAGGAATCTTCATCAATCAAGCCAAGTACACAAAGGAGCTCATCAAAAGGTTTGGGATGAATGAAGCCAAGATAGCTTCTACACCTATGAGCGCATCCATCAAGCTTGACAAAGATGAAGAGGGCATTAAAGTTGATGAAAAACAATATCGATGTATGATTGGTAGTCTTCTTAACTTAACCGCAAGTAGACCTGATATCATGTTTAGTGTTTGTGTATGTGCTAGGTTTCAATCTTGCTCTAAAATGTCTCATTTAAGTGCGGTAAAACGCATATTGAGATATTTAAAGGGCATGATTGATTTAGGACTATGGTATCCATGTCATACATCATTCGATTTAATTAGTTTTTTGGACGCTGATTTTGTCGGATGTAAAGTAGATAGAAAAAGCACTAGTGGGTGTTGTCAATTCTTAGGAGCGAGTCTTGTTTCTTGGTTCTCAAAGAAATAAAACTCAGTTGCACTTTCAACTACCAAAGCGGAATACATTGCTGCGGCTAGTTGTTGTGCACAAGTCCTTTGGATGAAACAAACCATTTTAGACTATGGACTTAAGTATTCTTGCATACCTATTCATTTTGATAATACTAGTGCAATAAATTTAACAAAGAATCCCATTTAACACTCTAGAACCAAGCATATTGACTTAAGGCACCATTTTCTTAGGGATAATGTGACTAAAGAAAATATATCGATACAATCTGTATCCACCGATAAACAACTTGCCGATATATTTGCAAAATCCTTGGTTGAAGAAAGCTTTACAAATTTAAGCATACAATTAGGAATTTGTGTTTTTCCTAGTAATTAAAATGTTTTTCTTCAAAAGTATATGTTCTTCAAAACTTGCATTCTATAAAAGTATCATAACACTTATGTAATGCTCTGTAGTGGGGCTTTGCGACTTATTGATGTTTGCCTTCTATAGGCTTACATTAATAGGAAGGACTATAGTGGTAGATGATACTTGGTTTTATGGCTTTCTTGGTTTTTATGATGAAACTCATTAATTCTACCTTAATTCTTACCCTTTTTGATTGATGTCAAAAGGGGGACAAAAAGTAAGGTCACACTTGGTTTTCACAATGCATATAGTTAGGGGGAGTTACAAAAATGATATGCACATTGATAGGGGGAGCATAGGGTGAGTTATAAGCATTTGTATGCATATGTTGAGTTTTATAACTTGTATAACTTAACTCATGAATGCCTTAACTCAAACTCACAAAAAATATGCATACGTTTTCTTAAATTCCTTGTTGTGTTTGTCATCATCAAAAAGGAGGAGATTGTTGGCTTAAGGGTCTCTCTTAAGCTTCCATCTTCATTTTGATGATAACAAACATGTATTTAATCTATGTGTGAAGTTTGGAGTTCAGGTTGAGGTTGTGATAAGCATGCTAACTTCATTCGGAGAAACGAAAGGAAAGATCGTCAAGAAATGATAGAAAAGAACGTCAAAGAAAGGCTCGGGTATAAAATAAGTAGAAATCATATAATATACCCCTAGGATGATTTTATCCCAATCCAAATTGTAAAGTTATCAAAGTTGGAACTTGGTAACTAAACCCATGAAAAAGCATGTAACAAATTCTACGTAAAAATCAGTCTCAGCCTAAGTTCGGTCGACCGGTCGAATGACCGAACAAGGCAGAATGTTGGATGTAGCCTTGTTGGTCGATCGAACAATCGACCGATTGATGCCAAAAAATGGCAGTAGCCTTGTCGGTCGACCGAACGATCGACCAATTGCCACGTCTAGACTTCTCTACAACAGTCGACCGATTCGGTCGACAGGATTAGGAATCGCTAGTTGCGCCTTCAGCTTCCCTGCATCGATCGACCGATTCATTCAACCGGATCTGGGATAGAGGAAGCTGTGACTCATTCGATCGACCCGTCGGTCGGCTGAACAATGCAAAAAATCCACAAAATGGGTGTAACGGCTAGTTTTCTAGCCGTTTAACCGCCCGTTCAGCTAAGGGGTTATAAATACCCCTCACCTACCTTCTTAAAAGCTTCTTAGAAAATTATTGAGCAATCATACAAGCGATTAAAAGTCTTTAAAGTGATCGTTTTGCTGCGCCGTAAATTTCTGTCAAAATCCACTTCAAGCGCCTTCTTTCCTCAACTCTGCTACAACTCGAGTCTATCATCTGACAAGTTGAAGGAGTGAAGGCTTGGGAAAAGAGCTTTGGATTTTTCTTTCTATTCTTAAGCTCTTTTACATTGTATTTGGACAATTTGGAAATATAGTTATTTGTATTGCACTTACGTTTTTCTTTTAACCGTTAACTTATTCTAAATTGCTGCAGCATCTCTCTTGTTCTCCGATACGCGCCCAGATGATATGTGTATTCAGAGAACTGTAGGGAGATGCTGCCAAAATTTAGAATGAAGTTAGCGGTTAAAAGAAATACTTAGTGCAATATGAATAACATAAATCCCGAATGGAATAGGACCATCTCACCTAAAGGCATTAACCAAAGAAATTGTCATTGATTGACACAATCATGTCGGCTGATCGAAGTTGGATGTACCGATGTCTTGATCGTGGAGCTTTAATGAATGAGTTTCGATTAGGCATAACTTACTTCCTAAATTTTGCCTATTCGAATCGAAAATTCGTTAGCGTCGGTGATAAAATCCGATGTCCTTGCCGCATTTGCTTGAATGGAAGATTTTTGGATCGGGAAACTATCACTCTGCATCTATATAGCAAAGGATTTGCACCAAGATATTTTCTATGAACTTGTCACGGGGAGTCACGTGAAGTCGGGACGTCGAGCAATCCTGTCGTTCAGACATATGGTGAATCTTCCTCTGCTAGTGTTTCTTCATCCAGTCAATCTAATCCCTAAAGAACTATGATACTTGATAGTCTTGGGGGTCAATTCCACCTGAATGATAATGTTGATCGACCAGTTACTAAGACGTCGGTCCCAATAGATACTACAGTGGTTGATATCACAAAAGTACAAACTGCTATAGAGATTGAATTGCCGAATAAAGAAGCTGTAGAATTTTACGAGATGTTGAAAGCTACCGATGAACCTTTGTATGAGAATTGTCTTAAATACACTAGGTTTTCGGCAATAACGCAGCTCCTAAACATCAAGACCGATTGTAATATCAGCGGGGTTGCGTATGATCGGATTGCATGATTGATTAATGGAATACTGTCTACAGATAACAAGTTTGAGCCAACTTTTTATAAAACTAAAAAGCTTATGAGAAAATTGGGGCTGGGGTACGAAAAAATACACGCGTGCCAAAATAACTGCATTTTATATTATAAAGAAAATGTGCAGTTGGATAAATGCCCTGTATGACAACATCCTCGTTACAAGGAGAAGAAATCTGTCCCACAGAAAAATATCTCATTTAAGGTGCTTCGGTATTTTCCACTAACACCGAGGCTTCAAAGATTATTCATGTCGGAAAAGACGGCCCCTTACATGAGTTGGCATGCAAGAAGTCGTGATGATACAGTAATGACTCATCCATCCGACAGTTAAGCATGGAAACATTTGGATACATGTTATCCTTCATTTACTAGGGATACTAGAAATATCAGATTGAGATTGTGCACAGATGGTTTTAATCCGTTTGGACATTCTGCAACTCCTTATTCAGTTTGGCCAGTGCTGCTGGCAGTTTATAATTTACCACCATCAATGTGTATGAAAGATGAATTTATTTATCTTTCGATGATTATTCCGGGTCCTAACGGTCCGCGAAAAGAAATTGATGTGTTTCTCAGACCCTTGATAGATGAATTGAAAACAATATGGACTGAGGGAGCTGTCACTTATGATTGTCATCGGAAGAAAAACTTCAATTTAAAGGCCGCGGTCTTGTGGACAATCAATTATTTCCCGACGTACGGCATGTTGTTTGGTTGGAGCACTCACGGCCGACTCTCTTTTCTGTATTGTATGGAACACTCTAAATCAATCAATCTTCAGAACGGATGAAAAATCTCATTCTCTGATTGTCATCGTTGATTCCTACTGGCTAACCATCAATATCGAAGGAATCGTAATAAATTTACTAAGGGTAGAGTCGAAAGAGATGAGCCACCACCGATGTTGTCTGGTGAACAAATGTTAGCACGTGTTTCAGCACTTCCAGAGATAATATTTGGTCGGAATGAAAAAGTGTTAGGCTTTGGTCAAACACATAACTGGGTGAAAAAAAGTATCTTTTGGGAATTGCCCTATTGGAGTTCATTACTGATTTGACATAATTTGGATGTCATGCACATTGAAAAAAATGTGTTTGATAATATTTTCAACACTTTGATGGATGTTTTCGGAAAAACTAAAGATAATGTCAAAGCCCGACATGATCTGAAAATACTTTGTAAGAGGCCGGAGTTGGAGTTACAAGAGGTCAACGGATGATATCTGAAGCCGAAGGCCTCGTATGTGTTAAATAAACAATAGATCAAAGATGTTTGTCAATGGATAAAATAACTCAAATTACCCGATGGATATGCCTCAAACTTATCTCGATGTGTGAACGTCGATGATTGCAAAATATCAGGGATAAAGAGCCATAATTGTCATGTATTCATGCAGAGATTACTTCCGAACGCATTCCAAGATATTCTACCTGATAATATTTGGGGTTTGTTGATTGAATTAAGTATGTTTTTTAGAAACATTTGTGCAAATATCCTTCGAGTCAAAGATATGTCAACACTTGAAAGAAATATTGTTGAAATTATATGCAAGTTGGAGCAGTTTTTCCCTCCTGCCTTTTTTGACTCGACGGAGCATCTACCGATACACTTGGCATACAAGGCACGAGTTGGTGGCCCCGTTCAATATCAGCGGATGTACTTATTTGAAAGATACATGAATCGTCTGAAGAAAAAAGTAAAGAACACCGCAACTGTTGAAGGATCAATATCTGAATCATACATCATCCAAGAAATTTCAACATTCTGCTTATTTTACTTTGAGTCGACAGTACAGACAAGATTTGATCATCTTTCACATAACGACGATGGAGGAGTTCGACATTCAGATGGATGTTTAAATATATTTTGTCACTCTGGTCGTGCTTTTGGTTCTCGTCCATCTCGACACTTAAGCGAGGAAGAGTATCATTTGGCACACTTGTATGTATTACTCAATTGTCCAGAGATTGAACAATTCATTGAAATATTTGACATTGAGATTGTGCAAAAATATTCTATTCACAACGATCAAGAATTGGAGAGATTACGGAATCGTGATTTCCCTACTTGGATTCAGGCTTACAGCAAAGATCACAGAGCTAAAATAGATAAAGAATATTTGAGTTTGTTAGTGGACCGTTGTGACTAGTGTCGTGTTATAGCGGATATTTTATTAATGGGTACCAATCTTACATGGTTGAATATGCATTTAAAAAGAAGACGATGAATGTCGGGGTCTGCGTGAAAGGGATAACCTATGTTCAATGTGATATGGATTTTTATGGACTGGTGGAAGAAGTGATAGAGTTACACTACTTCAGCTTGAAATCAGTGATCCTATTTAGATGTCATTGGTTCGATACAACAGAAAGGGGCATGAAAATTCATCCAAAATACAAACTTGTTGAGGTTAATTACAAATCCAAATTGGCAGCAAATGAGCCTTTTATATTGGCATCACAAGTCGAACAAGTATATTACGCGAAGTATCCGGCTCAAAATAAAGATAGAGCATATTGGCGTGTAGTCTGTAAGACTAATGGTAGAAGAAAAATTGATCCGATAGCAGGAGAAAATGAGCTGATACCTGATGTAACAGATGGTTTCTATCAAGAAGATGATCCTCCTGTTGTAGATCGTATTATTCCAATACTCGAGGATGCAGACACAGCGTCAATTCAACTAGAAGTTGAATATGCTGATGATGATGATCATGAAATTGAGGAAGCTGGAGATGAAGAAGAGGAAGAATTCGAAGACTATTACTCAGATGATGATGAATAATTGTAAAGTATATCTTATATTAAATATATCTCTACTATATATATAATAATCTAATTATATGCCTATTCGACAGATATGTCTGGTTGTGGTTATCGTCATAGGAGAGCTCTGGAGTCTCCGATCGGTGAGATTCCAGCACTAACTCATGCTGCTAATCCTCATGTTGCTGATCCTCCTGCAGATGATACTACTGAGGCTAGTACATCCAAACGCAGGCCGAAGAGGTGGCAGCCTCCACCAGCCGTAGTGTCACACAAATTCATTAGCGTGATTGGGGAGCGGTAGTATATCATGAATTATGAATCATTAAAATTCATTATATCATAATATAATATTAAATTTTATTTTTGTTGTGCAGGTTTGAGCAAGAAGAAGTGCCAAGGAGCATTTCTTCTACCATTCGACGATACATGCACGGGGCATGGCCCACGTGGTCTCACGTGCCCAGTGAGCACGTCGACATGTTATGGCGCGAGTTTGAGGCATGTATTAAATTTTTTTTTATACATGCATGGTGATTAATATTGGTACTGATATTATTATTTTGCAGGCTCGCTATACATGGGCTGAGGACCAGAGGTCCTTCATTTACGCTGCCTGGGAGGCTATTTCCCGGGCGAGGTACAACGGGCACCTGGGGCAGGCCCGGTCCTAGATAATGGCCCGAGTTGGGACCACTAACATCTCGAAGACTCGGGGATACGGTCCCGATTGGATCACTTCGGATATATGGGACCAGCTCATGGAATTATGGTCAACGGATCGATTGCAGGAGGTTTCTAGGACTGCGGCTAGAAATTGCATGTCAGGGGGAGGGGCACGTCACACTGGCGGCTCTATTGCATTTGCTGTGCACGCAAACCGTATGGTAAGTATACCTTAATTTTAATTTTATATTTTATTTGTTACTCTGTGTACTAATTAATGTATTTGTTTTGTAAATATAGACGATGGTGTTGGACGACGGGACTGTCCAGCGACCCTCCCTGATGGCGGTGTTTGAGCGGACACATCGTCGAGTGCATGGGATGGGGGAGTACGTCGACAACCGTGCTGCATTTATTATGGTAAGTATATTTGTTTAGATTATTCATTATACATTTATAATTTAAGTTTTATGAAAAATATTAAACAAAACATTAAACTCGAGTAGGAGACCTACAGTCAGATGATGATACAGCGCGGAGGCACCCCCGAGGACTTTGACGCAGCAGCGTGGGTCGATGCTACAGGTGGCTGGGACCACGGCCGCGTGTATGGTTTTGCAGATAGTGGTCATACGCGAGCCGTGCTAGGGCCACTTGGGGCACCGACCCCTCCGCATGCTGGTGAGCGGTCGTCGACATCCAGGTCCAGAGATGATCATAGTAGCAGGATAAGGACACTGGAGGAGATGGTCGCGCGTCAGACTGAGTTAATGGAGCATCAGAGTCAGATGATGGCGGATATGCAAGTTATGCTACGCAACTTGCCAGGTCATCTCGGAGTAGCATCATCTGATCCATCGTCCTCGAGTCAGTCCACGCCGATGTACACCCAGGCACTCCAACCTCTGCCATATGATCTAGACCATCCTCCATCGTCATCGTGAGATTTATTATTTTTTTATTATATTGACTTTGTTACTTCGATACTATATATATTTCAATTTTATTTTGTTTGGATATTGATACTTAAATTTTGCATTTGAATAGTTTTTATTCGATTGTGGATAATTATAAATATAAGTATAATTATTTTGATATATATTTGGGTGTATTTGTGATGTGTGAATGGATGTGTGTATGGGTGTATGGGTGTGTGAGTTATGTATCAGATAATATATCAATGTATTAATGAAAATTTGGAATTTTGAAGTTTTTTCGGTTTCAGTATCTAGTAATCAGCCACGGCTTTCCCATTGCCGTCCGTGGGAAGGCCGTTACTAAAAGTGTATCGAAAGTCGTTGCTGAAGACCTACAACAATGGTCTTTCACTAACGGCATTTCTACAAACACGTGGGTCGTTGCTAATAATTGTTATCATCAATGGAACTAGGTCCATGGCAAAACCCCGTTGCTAATAGTATTATTAGCAACGGCCCGAGCGGCCGTTGCTGATCCATTGCTAAGTTATCAGCAACACGTGTTTCTGCCATGGCTCTGTTGCATCGGGCAGAGCCGTTGCACACCGTTGCTGATGGTTTTCAACAATGACTCAACAACGGCTAGAGCCGTTGCTGATGCCCATTATTCCAGTATTGGAATTACAACAGTAAATTAATGGACTTGAACAATCAAATAAAATAACTCGTCATAGGAATCACTGATCTAGGATAAGATTCTCCTCATTAATTATTATATTTATGAATCATCTCAGATTGAACCATAAAAACATACAAAATATGATTTTTCAACTCGGCACGCAAAATGAGGCGACATCCGCATATTATTTTCAAAATTCGAATGTCTGATGGCAAAACAGACCTCGCCAATGAATCCAGAACGTCAATTAGATGAAAATTCATATATAACATGAATATTTTTGCTAACTTTAATGTCTCAAAATAATTATTTAGAATAATAAAAGAAATGCCTTAATTTATTTAATAAATAATTGTTACGAATAAATATAACGGTGCTACAATATAATGAAGTCTACTTGCAAGATAAAAATTTGAAAGGTTTTGCTATCTAAAAGTAAATGAAAAAGTAAATGAAAAGTTGGACAAATTTTCAAGAAATAAGGTATGAATTTAATTTTGCAAAAATCTTTGTAAAATAACTGAATACTCATGCTTAAATGATTTCTCTATGCTCATGATTGATTATGCATGATAAATATTTGAATTTTCATGAGTAAGAAAATTTTTGTTAACTTAGCTCAATTTCATGATATCTTGATTGAATGAAACTTGAACTAGGTTAAAATTCTTCTTTAGAGACTTCATGTTAAGTTAAACTTGAAAGAATGTCGTTAGAAAGCCGTTGCAGATACAACATATCTGCAACGGCTCGAGCGGCCGTAAGAATGCCGTTGCAAATAGCAACGGCTTGAGCGGCCGTTGCTGATAGTCGTTGCTGAAGACCAAGTTTCTAGTAGTGAATTCAACAAATCAGGATCAAATCACAGCCTTCAATCTAATATGATGCAATCACAGCCCTCCATCAAACCTGATGCAATCTCAGCCTTCCCTCTAACATGATGCAATCACAGCCCTCCATCTAACCTGATGTAATCTCAGTCTTCTATCTAACATGATGCAATCACAACCTTACAACTATCCTAATGCAATCACAGTCTTATATCTAACATGATGCAATCACAATTTTACATTAATCCTGATGCAATCACAACCCTCCATCTAACCTGATGCCATCTAACCTGAAGCAATCTCAACCCTTCATCTCCTTCATCTCCCACATATAGGGCTATCCAAAATTCGGGTTACACCGAACCGAACCGAAAAACTGAACCAAATTATTTGGTTTGGGTTAAATCGGTTTAAGAACAATTCGGTTTGAGTCCGGTTGGAATTTCAGTAGGAAAAGAAATTTGGTTTGGTTTAGTTCGATTCGGTTCGGTTTGAACCGAATGGACAGCCCTACCCACATGCAACTTGGGTTTACGACATTTTACTCCATCCCTACCACTGCCGCCACCTAGAATCGAGAATGCCAAGTTGGGTCGACACCACCGCTGACTAGCGGTTGCAATCCGCCGACAATCGATGCTGCTCGGAGCCATCGCCCTGCGAACCCGCGATCACAACAATCGGCGCCGTTAGACGCAGCTGTGGAAATCAAATGGGCGACTTCCACGCACCCTCCGCTTGTGCCCGCAACGGTGCCTCGTCGGGCGCCACTGCCCGCCGCGGCCAGCGCCGGCTAGGACACGGCCTGGCAGAGCCGCGTCAAGCACAACCGAGCTAGACACCACACACGCCCGATAGCGGTTGCCTGGACCAATGTTGTCAGGATCCGCTACTTTTTTTTCTATGACAATCACAGCTACCGGTGGCAACAGTGATTTTCGACGGCAACATATCTCGACAAGAAGAAGATGACGAAGATTAACATGGACATCTTAAAAATCAATCAACGAAATTCCAACAATTTCATATTGGAAGCCTCAACAAAAAATCTACAATTTCAATCTCGTGAGAAATTGGAGCACAGACCCAAAATTCAAAATCTTGACAAGAATACACGATAGCGATCTTATCCTAAAACCAATATCATGAATGAAAGAATCGGGTAGAAAGGGCCAAATCCAATCACTGGACAGAGAGAAACGGAAGGAAAAGACGTGCAGCACCAACAAACTCATGAAAATTCAGCTCCGACGGCTCCTCCTCCTCGGCGGCACCCTCTCTCTCCTCTCTCCTTTGCCTCGAGTGGCGTGCGGCTAAAACCCCTGGCCGCACACCCCAAGGTCTAATTTACAGACACTAGTTGGGTCCAAATGACCAAAATATCTCTACCTAAGCTATCCGACTTAAACTAATCATAACTCACCCGTTCTAACTTCGATTCGAGATTTGATTGCACCACTAAATTCGCCTCGAGATCCTCTATCATCCTAGCATGCTAAATCACAGAGATAAGACAAATATAATTTTCCTCAATTTTTTTACATTAAATGCTTACCCGGGTCTAATCCGGAAGCTTCCCGCCAATCTGTGCTAACTAGGGCCCACGATCTCTCACTCAAGAATAAAATATTATTATTAAGATTTTGGGTATTGCAACTTGGAGTTTGATATTGCACTTTTGGTTATATACTGATGCATTCATGAGTCTTTTTACCTCATTATTTACGATGTTTTTTGTATATCTGCATGGTATGTGTGTCTGTCGGTAGCCTTCGAAGTACAGACGTGTACTCTGGCCGGTCACGCGACCTTGAGAATCGGGGTGCGACATCCAATTGACACTCCATCATGATCATCTGCAAAAGATAAATACATAATACAATAATTTTATCCAAAAGACAAATGAAGAAATAGATATAATGGTAAAGAGAGACTAATGAAAGGGTATTCAATCTAACACAAGAAATAGCAGTGCCAATCATCTTGGTAGCTTGTAGGATTTGAATTGGACGTAATCCCATTATGCTAAAAAGTAATATTGGGTTATTCCTATATAAACATATGATCCTTTATCAACTTTACATCACCATAACTGAATATTGGAAGTCTATATTCAACAATTTCTTGCATGGAGTTAAAAGGATGAAGAAACCTAGAAATTAAAAAAGAGAGCCTAAATGAGTGTTCAATATATTTAGTTTTTTCAATATTCTTAATTTTCAAATGACCATCCAAGATGAAAATTTCTTGCTCTTTGTGCAGCAAGTATATCAATCGCGTAAGTATGAGGTTCGTACCGAACAAACTCTAAAAGAATTCCAATTTTTCCTTTTTGAGAAGCTTGAATGAAACAATTAAAATATAAAATCATAGTTCATTTCTTGATAATTAAAGATAAATTTAGTAGCGTATATGTTGAACTACTTATGTATATTACCTATATATATGTGTGTGTTATATACATAATATATAGTATATATCAATCCATGGACAAAAAAAGTAATGAGTATTATATAAGAATGATCTACCTGATATTTCTCATGATATCTCATCACTGCTGTTGCATGCGATAATATGATATTATGAGCCACAATCTAAGGCTATGTGCTTGAATTTCCTTAATATTTTTGGAAAGAGACCGGGCACAATAAATTTTTATATTAATATGTCTTTTTAGATAGTTTTGTATATAATTCTTCCATAAATCCAACCACATAAAAAGAAAGATATATAATTAAAGTTAGCCTTTTATTGAAAATAATAGTGGAAAGTGCTAACTCAAGTACATTTCAATGAAACATGAAAAATATAGAAACCTACGATAACAATGTTAACTAAAATGATTTCTAAGACTAACAAAGCTAAATAAGTCAAAGGTCTTAATTCTAAAATACTCAATGACTTTTCTTCCTCAAAATTTTCTTGAACCAGTGAGCCGAATCCTTAGGATAACGCTTGTTGGTTTTATAGTCAACATAGATGATACCAAATCTTGAAGTATATCCCAATCTCCATTCAAAGTTATCAAGAAGAGACCAAGCAAAGTATCCAATGACTGTAGCACCATCATCTATAGCCCTCTTTAGTTCAGTAATATAATTTTTATAGTAGTTAATCCTTTGTGTATCATGCAAAGCTCCTGGAAGGGTAACATTGCCCGGCTGATCCATTCCTATTAATATGATCATTAAGTCAAGACAATTGAACAAAAAAATATGAAATGATAAAGTGAATGAAATGTATCAAATAAATACCATTTTCAGCTAGAATAATAGTTGGATTGTTGTAGTGTTCCTTAACGTAAGTCACGGCCTTGTACATTCCCCATGGTACTATGTATAGCCAATCGGAATATGCCTAAATAAAATTGATTATAGTCGGGACAAAATAAATAACATGGTAATTCTATAAATCAACTACATATCTTTCAATTCTACGACACTTATTAACATAACTATAAAACATTATCATAAATTAAAAATGATGCCCTTTTTTAATAAGATGTATAAAAAATTATAATTTTCAAAAATTATAACAAATGCATGTTAGATTGAAGATATTGAGTTAAATTAAGCATATATATGTAACTACAATAACTAAAAATGCAACAAAATTATCAAATATTGGGAGCAAAAATAATTAGTATTAAAAGACAATAAAAGTATACCCGTGGTCCAATTGGCACACCATCACGGTCATCTGCAAAAGATAAATATGTAATATAATAATTTATCCAAAAGATAAATGAAGAAATGGAAATAATGCTAAAGAAAGACTAAGAAAAGGGCATTCAATCTAACACATAAAATAGCCGTGCCAATCATCTTGGTAACTTGTAGGATTTGAATTTGTAGCACCATTATCCTTAAAGTAAAACGTTGTGTATTGGTTTATTCCTATATAATCATATGATCCTTTTATCAGCTGTACATCACCATAACTGAATACTGGAAGTCTATCTTCAACAATTTCTTGCATGGAGTTAGGATATTGTCCATATGTTAAAGGATGAAGAAACCTGGAAAAAAAAAGCCTAAATGAGTGTTCAATATATTTAGTCTTTTTTTAATATTTTGAATTTTCAAATTACCATCCAAGATGAAAATCTCTTGCTCTTTGTGCAGCAGGTATATCCATCGCATAAGTATGAGGTTCGTACCAAACAAAATCCAAAAGAATTCCAATTCTTCCTTTTTGAGTAGCCTAAATGAAAAATTAAAATATAAAATCATAGTTCATTTCTTGATAAGGATAAATTTAGTAGCATCCATTAAATTCTAGATATAAATATATGTGTGTTTGTGTTATATACATGATATATAGTATATATCAATCCATGGGCAAAAAGGTAATGAGTATTATATAAGAATAATCTACCTGATATTTCTCACGATATCTCTTCACTGTTGTTGCATGCGATAATATGATATTATGAGCCACAATGTAAGGCTCTGTGCTTGAATTTCCTCCAAATTGACAACCAGTACATCTTCCAGGAGCATGAAATCCAGTATCATAACCACATGATGCGATCACCCTAGGCTCATTGAAAGTGAACCAATTCTTCACTCTATCACCATATCGCTTAAAACAAAAATCAGCATAATCGGCAAAAGCATCCCTGAATAATACAAAAAAAAATTATCGCAATAGCGTAATTGTGCATATTTTATGTCAAAATAGAATTTAATGAATTCAATAAACTATATTTCTAATTACATATGAATAATCAATGTGCATCTTAAAACATAAAACTTACACTATACGTGGACTTAACCAACCCATGTATTCTTCTTCTAGTGCCAATGGAAGATCATAATGATAAAGATTTGCATATGGAGTAATACCTAACAAAACAATTAAAAGAATATAAATGATAAATTTAAAATTTGATTTTTTTAGATAGTGAAAGGAAAATCAATTGGTTTTTCATTTTTTTTTAAATACCTTGCAATATCATGTAATCTATGAGCCTATCATAATAGTCAACACCTCGCCAATTAATTTTTCCAGTTCCATCTATATATAAAAAATATAGATATAATCAGCTACCTCAAAATAATAACACATACTCAAGAAAAAATTTGAATGATTAAGTCAAGTAAAGATATATTGCCATTACTTGGAAAAATCCTACTCCATGATATTGAGAACCGATATGCATCAAAGTTGTATTTCTTCATTATGTCAATATCTTCCTGCAATATTATCAAATTACAAGTCAATAAAATTTGTAATATGATCAACAAAATAGTTAGTTTTATATAAACTAAAGTTATAATGATTGTTATGTGTAATATATATGTTTTATGAACATATTTCTTGACGAAATAAGGATAATATATTTAAAATGAGTATAGAACTTTTAATTAAATAGAATAAATATTATATTTATCTAAAGGCTACTATGCAATTTTCTTAAAAAGAAATTGTGATAATTAAATCAAGATTTAGGTTCATTAACAAACTAATGAAATATTTAAATCCACTTCCTTATATTATTTATAATGGCATATAAATAAGTTAATAATTTAATGAAATCTTTAAATGTAAGGATGCAATACTTGACCTTATAGTGATGATATTCATCAACACTAACATCAGCTGTAGCATTATTTGGAATCATACCTGCATAAATGGTTACCCATACAAATATATCAAGATATGACTTCAAAAACTACTTAGAGTATAATAACGTAGAGCAATATAAATTAACAAGATTTATATATATATGACTTACCTGGAACTCGAACAAATTGATCCCAAATGCTAGGTCCTCTACCTCCCTTGAGTGCCATCCCCTCAACTTGGTATGCTGATGCTGCAACTCCAAACACAAAATTTTTGGAGAAGCTATCACGACTTAAGTTATGCACTCTAGACGCATGGTTTGATTGATTGATTTCATTAGATTGAACAAATTTGAACAAGAGCACAAAGCAAAAGAATAGTGAGCATGACATGTAACTCATCTTAATTAGATACAGGACAATGCCTATGATTCATAAAATGTAAAGAAGCATCATATATATAGAGAGATACGGTGAATGGAGGAAGTGCAAGTGTAGGAGATAAAGGATAAGGATGCAAATTAGTTTTTAGATTTTTGTTTGACTATTCTTTCATATCTATAGGATCATATAGATAGTACAAGGCCACGTGTTAATTTCTTCATGGAATAGATATATAGATGAAGTAGGAAGTAGTCTCCAGCCAAGAGTTGCTCGAGTCTTTTGGATTCCTTCTACTTCGGTTTGAAGAGTTTTAATTCGTACTCCGACAATCTTAAAATTTAAAATATATATGGAGGAAAGTAACTTTACTAATCATTTTCTTGGCGTATGATCATGAATTTAGCCTTATATATAAGCATTTCATGGATCAAGTATATAATTTAGCATTATGTGTAAATTGATATCTCTTGATATAAAAATTTTAAATGTTATTTTTGCAATGGAATATGTTTGGATATATATATATATACTTGAAAACCAAAGTGAAGTTTTAATATGTTAGTGTCAAAATATTTGGAAAGAGGGCACAATAATTTTATATATATATATATATATATATATATATATGTCTTTTTAGATAGTTTTTGTATACTTTTAGCTTTTGGGGGAGGCACATTAGTATATTTTTTCCGTAAACACAATGATAGAATATCACACCCCAAAATGAAAATAACATAATACTATAACAAAATCATGAACACTCTGAAAAATAGGTCTCTACTACATCATGTCTGAAAAAAAAAACAAAATGATCAGCTGTCCTAGACACCACTACGACTCCGTGTCACGAGATTTACACCCTGAGCTCGCCACCTCAATTGTGCCTCATGTGCAACAGTATCTCTACTGCTCTGGAGCTGAAATAAAAATTAAAAAAAAAACGAGGGTGAGTTCAAAGAAACTCAGTGAGTAGCTCATCCTTGAGCTCTCCCTAAGCCATCATTTAATTATATTCACCACATAATAACCATAATTAAATGACACAAGTAGTAAATCAATCCATACATCCATATAATCTATACAATTCATACAAATCTAGCGCCCCGCGCCAATCACTCTCATGCTGATAATGATATAACTATAATCAGGTTAGGGGTCATTTGGCTAGCTCAAGACTAGCGACCTTCAAGCATTAGCCCCTGAGATGAATCCAGGAAAAATCTGATGGTTGGGTATGACCATTCCACCAAAGTCACTCCCGGGGTTGTCCATCAGAGCCAAAGCTCTGGCCGTCTTAGTTACTGAATTCACCAACCAGGGAGACACCCCCAAGCAAGTCGAGACTTCTACGCTATTCATAGATGGCGCCTCCAACAAAGAGGGAAGCGAAGCAGGCATCATTCTGGAGAATGGCCAAGGAATCATCCTATAGTAATCCCTCCAATTCCAATTCCAATTCAAAGCCAGCAACATTATGGCAAAGTATGAGACTCTGATTATAGGCCTAAGATTTTCTATCTTGGTCTTAATCTCAGGCTTTTGATGATAACAAATATAAAACTAATATTTCATTGAAAAATACTTTTAGGTTCCAAGTAGGTTAGCGCACGACGTTCGCGATCGGAAAAATCAGAGAAATCGGAGAAATCGGCAAGGACGCTTGTCGATGCTCGGGATTCTTCGGGAAGATAGGGTTTAGGTTTAGGGTGTCTAGAATGTGTTGTAAATCCTCATGATGACGCAAAGAAACACAAAAACCAAACTCGAATCCCAAAAGTGTCAGTAATTGTTCCTTAGGTAAAAACTAGATAACGAGATATTTTTAAGGATTTTTTGGAAGCCTTTAGCCTACCCATACTTGACCCAAAAGATTATAAATTTTTTGTTTTTCGGATATTTGTACTAGACACCAAAAGTCAGATTTTGATTCTTAAGGATTTTGATTTTTTTAGATATTTCTATTGAATCCAAATGGGGGGTAATCCTTATATAACATTTTTGTTTTGAAGTTATTACCTTAAAGTTAGTAAATGTTATATAAGAGGACTTAGCGAAGACCGAACCCAGAAACAAACAAACAAGCAGAAAAATCAGCCAAACCAACCAGTCCGCCCAGGTTCGATCGACCGACAGAAGTCGAATATGGGTAGTAGGAAATTCGATCGACCGACTGGTCGGCCGACTGGTGCCCAGAACTGGCAGAGCACTTCGGTCGCTCAGTCGGTCGACCGACGATCGACTGACAAGAGACCGACGGTCGGTAACAGGCAAAAATTTGCTCGTTGAGAAGAGATGTGTTGCTCTTCTCTTCATGGCCTATAAATACAAGGCTATGAGAGCCTTCCTCCCTAATGTTGATCACTTCTAACCTCCTTGAGCCATCTTTTGATCAATTCTAAGCCCTCATTGAGCCAATCTTGTGAAAACCCTAGCTTAAACCTTTCATCTCTTTGATTGAGCCTTTACTTCATTGCTTCATCATCAAAGGCATCAAGAGGGAGCTAGGAATCTTGTTTTAGAGCTAAGTATTTTATTGTTTGATTTATTGCTCCATTTAGTGTTGTATTTTCTTGTTATTTCATTGTATTTGAGTTTGTGTAAACCTAGAGTGCTAGGTTGATTGAGTAGGTGGTTGCCTTGGTATTAAGGCTTAAATCCACCATTGTAAACTTAGTTTACTAGGATTAGTTGAGTTGTCCTTTAGGTTAAGGTGGGAGAGTGCTCTCGGTAGGAAGGCAGGATACTTCCGGGTGTGGAAGTGCCTTCGGTTTGAGAGCGGAGACTTTTCGGTGTAAGTCCTCTTTGTAAGGGAAATGTTATAATCTAGTAAAGTTAGTTTAGAAATCCTAAGCGGGGTGCGTAGGTAAAGGAGTAGGCATTGCGGCCGAATCACTATAAATAATTGTGTAAGCATTGATATATTATTTTGTGTTAATTGCTTTCTCATTAGTCGCTTCCGCATTTAGTCGTTAAATTGTGATTTTCCTAAGTAGTTTAAGAAAATGAGTAAAACCAAATTTAGGCGACAAGTTTCGTTAACACACTATTCACCCTCCCCCCACTAGTGTGGCTATTTCACCAACATTTGGTATCGGAGAGTGTTGTGGATTGAGATTTCACTATCTCGTCTACATCTTGCCTCGATCTGGAAAATGGCACTAGAGAGTGTAGCATCATCTATACCACCTAGGTTTGAGTCTAACTTTGGTCTTTGGAAGAGTAGAATGTATATTTTCCTAAAGACTCAAAGTTTAGGTGTATTTAACATGGAAAAGACAATATATATTAAACCTAAGGAAGACATGAATGATGGACCCAAGAACAATTTAATAGGTTTGAATTAAATGCTAAGGCAACAAATTGCATATATTGTTCTTTGGAAAATAACATTTTTGAAAAAGTCATGCATTGTACTTTGGCATATGATATTTGGGCTACTTTGAACATGCTATAAGATTATGCCAAAACCGAAGAAATTGACACTTTTGATGAAGGTGATGATGACAATGGTCACTCACCTACTACTAATCTTAGTATTGATGCACATAGTGCTTCTAGTCAAAGAAGCAACTCTAAAAGCCGGAAGAGAAAGGTAATTTGCCACTTGTGCAAAGAAAAATGGCATATGAAGAAGAATTGCCCTACCATGAAAAACAAGGCAAAGAGAAGGTCAAATGCTTCCACATTATCCTACTCAAGTGAAGCATCCTCTTTTCATGACCATGAAGAAGTTTGCCTCATGGATGCTAATGATGAGGTACACTCTTCTCCTTCTAGTCATGCTAACGCTAATGATAATAAGAAAATGAGTTAGCAAATGAATACAAGAAAATTTATGCCTTGCTTGTTAAAAAAGATAATGAAAATAAAAGATTGAAGAAATGTAATATAAGACTTAACTCTCATGTGGATGAATTAAAATTAGAAAATGAGAAAATGAAATCTAGTTCTTTTAATTCTTCCCATGATAGGTTGAAACTTGAGCTTGAGGACTTAAAGCTTGAGAATGAAAATTTGAAACAAAAACTATAAGTGAAAACAACAATTTGAAATCTCAATCTAATGCCTTATATCATTCTCTTGATTCATTGAAAAATGAGGTTGTGTCTTTAAATAAGAAAGTAAACGAATTGAAAAATATTTCATTTCTTAAGAACACTAGAAATGCTTATGTAAAGAATACCAATGTTCATCATCATTCTCATGCTATGCATTCTACCACTAGACCTCATGATCATAAGAAGAAGAATGATGTTTCTAAGAATTCTTATGTTCATCATGTTTCACATGTCAAGCATTCTAATGATAGATCTAATGTCCATAGCAAAAATGAAAAGAAATTCAATGGACATTATTTCTGTTGTGGTATTTTTGGTCATGCCATATATGATTGCGCATTTAAAAGAAATCCAAGTGTGGCTAGGACACTTTGGATTCCTAGGCCAGTAACCCTCGAGGACCCAAAGCCATTTGGGTACCAAAAATTTCATGCTCTATTGTAGGGGGAGCTACCACACATTGGTAAAGAGAAATGGAATATTGAAGTTGACCTTGGATTCAAATGAAAAATCTTTAAGTTGCAACTTCAAATTATCATGATGCCTAAGGTATGAAAAATGGCATCTTAAGTAATCCGGTATCATGTCCTTACCTTGCTTAGTTTTATTCAAGTTGGAGTATATGATACTTGTTTATTCGAGTTGATTTTATCCGCTCTTAATCTGGTTTTATAAAATAATTTTTTATTTTGATTTCCCGGTCTCTTCGGAGACCTTGGTAGCCTATAACGGGCTCATGTGACCTTGCGGTTCCAAATCGTAGGGTCATTATGGCCTTTCGGTTTTCAACCAATAGGAAGGGTTGGAAATCATGTTTTCATTTATATTTCACTTGTGATCTCTTAAAATTCGTTTTGATATATATCACTCGATTTCATTTTAAAATGAATTTGAAACTATTTAGCAAAGTAGACTTTGATATCGATAATTGATCCTTCTCTTTGCTACTTAGTTTGATAACTTGCTAGTAATTATATTTTCATTATTCTACAAATGAATATTGCTTGCAAGTTATGATAAAATAGAATGCTATAGAAATTGAAAGAATAAGACAAGTTTGGCAAAATTTCCAAGAATGAGGTATGAGCTCAGTTTTGCAAAAATCTTAGAATAATAATTGAATATTCATGCTTTAATGATGTCTCTACACTCATGATTGACTTTGCGTGATAAATCTATGAAATTTCATGTGTAGGTAAAATTTTCGATACTTAGGCGATTTCATGATGTTGACATTGAATGAAATCAGACTAGGTTGAAATTCTTTATTAGAGACCTCATTTTGAGTTAGTAGTTGGTAAACATGTTTAGATACATATATCACATGATTCTAGGTATTTGAACTTAAAAATTCATGTGTAGATGAACAAGGTGATAACTAGATCACTTTAGGGGACTTAAGCTTGGAAAAATTTGACCCAAGTCAACAAATCAACTTGGACACTTTATTTTAAGTCCAAACTTCATAAACATGTTTAGGAATAGGCATGACAAGTGCATTTAGAATGAAAAATTCATATGGATATGGATAAAACAACATAGAGGTCATATCATGATAATCTCTTTTGAACCAAGTTGACCTAAGTCAACAAATTGACTTAGAGGTCTCTTTTTCAATCCATATTTGAGCAACATGTTTAGATTTACTCATGTTAGGTGTCCATAGGTTTAAATTTGAAAAACCATGAGTAAATGATAAGATTGACACTTAGCAAGTTTCATGATAACTAGCTTAGTTTTGAATGAAATCATGCTAGGTTGATATCTTGACTTAAGGACATAATTTTCATTCCAAACTTGACATACACTATTTACATGACCATTATATGGTGTCATAAAAGTTTGAATGAAAATTGTGCGCATTTTGAAATATAACTGAAAATTACAAAAATGTCATTGAAAATTTCAGCATGTTCAGTTATTTCTAGAAAAATATAGAAAAATCTTTTTTAACTGATTCTTGAAACTGTACCTTCACTGAAAAATATAGTTTCTTCAGTAAAAAATTCAAAAAGTTTCATTATGAATATGATTTATAGTGGAATTTTGAAGTTGAATTTCAAAAATGCAAAGTATCATCCTCTTGAAATATCAATCTTTTTGATACTTTGATTTTTCATCGAAAACTTCAAATGAAACTGTGTGCATACTATTTTGATTTCATTTCTAATATCGTTCTCACTATTCTTTGAGTGAAATCATTTCTAAAAATGATTTTGATATCTTGAGTGATATCCTAAAAAAGAGTTTTTGGTTGAAATCAAGATAGGATGAAAAATGAACTTAGAAATTTCATTTTATACCCAAACTTGACTCACATACTTAGATTCACTCATGTTAGATGTCCAAGTGTCTAAGCTAGAGAATACATGAGTATATAGCAAAATTTGATACTTAGTCATTTTCATATTTTCATACCCATTTCGAATGAAACCGTGCTAAGTTCATATTTTGACCAAATGATATTATTTTTCATCTCAAACTTAATATGCATGCTTTAAATGATCATACTTTGGTATCTAGAAAGTTTGGATGAAATCTGAAAACATTTTTTAAAATGACTTATATTTACGAAAATGCCACTAGAACTCCATGAATTTTAGAAAAATGATTTTTTGTTGATTCTTGAATCTGCATCTTCCTTGAAAAATCTAGTTTACGTCATAGAAGTTTCGAAAATCTTAAGTATGAATGTGATTTGATCTGATTTTTCAAATTGGATTTCGAAACTTTAAAGTATCGTTCTTCCCAAATGCTCATTTCTCAATACTTTGGATTTTCGTCGAAATCTTTGAATGAGACCTCAAGTATGATGTTAGATTCATGTTTTTGGTATCGCTCTCACTATTACCCGAGGAAAATCATTTCTAAAATGGTTTTTGATATTTTGAACGATACTTGAGCTTATACATGATTTTTGGATTTAGACTTTAGTTATCACTCTTTGCTAACATGTATGATCTAATCTCATATCAAATATTTGTTTTTCATCCCTTTGGTTGAGATTTTCATGTTTCATGAAAAATAATTTTAGAATCTCAACTTTGACTAGATTTACTTTTCTTGCCCTTTTTGATTGATGTCAAAAGGGGGAGAAAAATATAGGTAAAGGGGAAGAAAATATAGGAAAACCATGCATATAAATAGGGGGAGTTCCATGATGTAGATATGCATGTTGATAGGGGAAGAAATCTCATGTTTGATATCCTCTATGCTTAATTATAGATATTTTCTTAAGGATATTTATCATCGTCAAAAAGGGGGAGATTGTTGACCAAAGGTTTTCTACCTTGGTCTTAATCTCAGTTTTGATAATAACAAACATGGAACTAATATTTCATTGAGAAATACTTTCAGGTTCCAAGTCAGTTAGCGCACGACGTCCGCAATCGAAAAAATCGGAGAAATCGGCAATGACGCTCATCGACGCTCGGGATTCTTCGGGAAGATAGAGTTTAGGTTTAGGGTGTCTAGAATGTGTTGTAAATCCTCATGCTGATGCAAAGAAATCCAAAAACTAAACCCGAACCCCAAAATACGAAAACCCGAAAAATTAGAAAAGGCCCTGAAATTCACCAAGCTTAGGGAGCTCCTTGGAGGGCTATATGACCTAGACATTTTATTGGCACCCAAAGTGTTGGTAATTGTTTCTTAGGTAAAAACTAGATAACGAGATATTTTTAAGGATTTTTTAGAAACCTTTAGCCTACCCATACTTGACACGAAAGATTATAAAATTTCTGTTTTTTAGAAATTTATACTACACCCCAAAAGTTAGATTTTGATTCTTAAGGATTTTGATTTTTTAGATATTTTTATTGAATCCAAATGGGGGGTAATCTTTATATAACATTTATGTTTTAAAGTAATTAACTTAAAGTTCGTAAATATTATATAAAAGGACTTAGCGAAGGACAAACGCAGAAACAAACAAACAAACAAGCAAAATCCTCAGTCAAACCAACCAGTCTGCCGAAGTTCGGTCAACCGAATGGTCGATCGACAGAAGTCAAATATGGGCAGTAGGAAATTCAGTCGACCAACTAGTCAACCGACTGTTCGACTGACTGGTGCCCAGAACTGGCAGAGCGATTCGATCGCTCAGTCAGTCGACCGACGATCAACCGGCCAACGATCGGTGGTCGGTAGTGGGCAAAAATTTACCCGTTAAGAAGAGAGGTGTTGCTCTTCTCTTCATGGCCTATAAATACAAGGCCATGAGAGCCTTCCTACCTAATGTTGATTACTTCTAACCTCCTTGAGCCATCTTTTGATCAATTCTAAGCCCTCATTGAGCCAATCTTGTGAAAACCCTAGCTTAAACCTTTCATCTCTTTGATTGAGCATTTACTTCACTGCTTCATCATCAAAGGCATCAAGAGGGAGCTAGGAATCTTGTTTTAGAGCTAAGTATTTTATTGTTTGATTTATTGCTCCATTTAGTGTTGTATTTTCTTGTTATTTCATTGTATTTGAGTTTGTGTAAACCTAGAGTGCTAGGTTGATTGAGTAGGTGGTTGCCTTGGTGTTAAGGCTTAAATCCACCATTGTAAACTTAGTTTACTAGAATTAGTTGAGTTGACCCTTAGGTTGAGGTGGGCGAGTGCTCTCGGTAGGAAGGCGGGAAACTTTCGAGTGTGGAAGTGCCTTCGGTTTGAGAGCGGAGACCTTTCTATGTAAAGTCCTCTTTGTAAGGAAAACGACATAATCTAGTAAAGCTAGTTTGGAAATCCTAAGCGGGGTGCTTAGGTAGTGGAGTAGGCATTGGGGACAAACCACTATAAATAATTGTGTTAGCATTGATATATTGTTTTGTGTTAATTGCTTTATCATTAATCGCTTCTGCATTTAGTCGTTAAATTGTGATTTGCCTAAGTAGTGTAAGAAAATGAGTAAAACCGAATTTAGGTGACAAGTTTAGTTAACACACTATTCATGCCCTCTCTAGTGAGGCCATTTCACCAACACTGATCGCTAGGCTAAGGCTCGCCTAGGAAGTAAAATCCTGAAGCGTAATCGTAAAGAGAGACTAATAACTTGTCAATGACACTTGCCAACCAAGGGACCCCTCCCTCAAAAGGTATCTTTCACTAGTACATTTCTTAATCGCTAACTTTGATAGTTGTGTGATTCAACATATACCTCAAAAAGAACACACCCAAGCCAACCTGTTATCCAAGCTCGCCAGCACCAAGAAGCCTCAAAACAATAGGTCGGTCATCCAACAAGTCCTCGGGCAACCGAGCACCCAACCAGCCGACACCTCAGCCGAAGTCAGTCGAACAAAGTATAGACTGGAGAACCCCATACATAAATTACCTCGAATAAGGTAAAATTCCGGAGCACACCTCAAACCCAACTAAATTTAAAAGAATGGCTAGCTATTACACGCTCCTTGACGGCCAACTCTACAAAAGAGGGCACACACGACCACTTCTCAAGTGTGTCGCCCAACCCCGAACAAACACCAAAATCGAGGGAAGTCCATGATGACATCTACGGCAGCCACATTGGAGGGAGATCCCTGGCCGCCAAAATCCTTCCGGCCATCTACTTCTGGCCAACCATGAAAGTAGAATGCAACATCTATGTCAAAATGTGTGACAAATGTCAAAGATTCTCCGAAGTCTCACAACTACACCCCGAGCCACTACCAGCTCGGATACTAGCTGGCCATTTCACAAGTGGGGCATCGACCTCCTCGGCCCTTTCCCCCCGGCCCCGGGCCAAATCAAGTATTTAGTCGTGGAAATTGACTACTTTACCAAATGGATAGAGGTCGAACGCCTATCCTCAATTGTGATTGAAAAAGTCCAGAAATTTGTTTAGAAAAACATCATTTGCATATATGAAATACCATGCAAGCTCATCAGCGACAATGGCACACAATTCACGGATAGATGATTCCAGGAGTTCTACTCGAACCTCGACATCCGACAACTCTTTTCATCCGTAAAACACCCACAAACAAATGGTCTGGCTGGAGCAGCCAACACGGTCATTCTAACATGACTAAAAAAGATGCTCGATCGGGTCAAGGGAAACTCGGTTGAAGAACTACCTGAGGTACTATGGAGTTACAATCCTCCACTTTGGAGACCCCTTACCAACTTGTCTATGCAGTACAGGCCATGATCCCTGTTGAGATCGTGGAGCCCAACCTCCGCAGGATTGCCTTTAAAGAGAAAAACAACTGAGAAATCCAACACGCCGAGCTCGACCTCATCGAAGAAGAGCGAGAGCTCGCAAAAAATTAGAGAAGAAGCAATGAAACTCAAGATAGCCCATAAGTATGACAAACGTGTCAGGCCCAAGAGTTTCACAGAAGGGGACCTCGTCCATTGAAAGATTGAACTACAAAGAAAGCCAGTCGAAGAATGCATGCTTGCTCTGAACGGAAGGCCCCTACTGAATCACAGAAGTCAACGAAAAAGGCACATACAGAATCATTGGATGAGAACTCTCACGATCGTGGAACGCGGCCTCTTTGCGGGCCTACTAAAACTAAGCTTTTACCCTTAAACTATAAGATAGTTGGTGTACTCTTTTCCTGCATGACGGTTTTTTCCTTCTAGGTTTTTCCCATGAAAGGTTTTAACAAGGCTCCACCATTTGTAGGCCGAGCCTAACCCTCGATGGGATGCAATGTATTACTAAGACAGTTAACAATAAAATTTCTCTTTCTATTCTACACATTTCCCTTGTGTTTGAAATTATTTGCAGTTATTGCACAATGCGCAGGAGGAACCCACATGGTCTCACAACATCCCTTGACCCACGTGACACACCATTCCTCCTCGGCCCCAGCACCACTATCCTCAGCATTAAAGCCTCCACCGCGATCGGGACTCGGTTTTCACCAGCCTAACTTGTCAAACATAGCACCACACTCAAATTCCAACAACGACCAGAGATCGTTTCTCATCAGTCTGGCTCACCGACCTAAGTGCCTATTGCGGGCTCCCATGCCCCAACGACCCCGAGCGCGCTTCTCGCAAGCTCAGTTTCCATCGAGTATGGTGCTCGTGCATAAATGGGGCCTCCGGCTCAGCCCAGCACTCTATAGATGAGCAACATGACCCCAAGCGCGCTTATCACGAGCTCGGTTTCCATCGAGTTTGGTCTTCCGCCTAAATGTGGACTCTGAATTAGATTGGCACGCTCTAGATGAGCAACATGACCCCAATAACGTTTCTCGTGAGCTTAGTTTCCACCGAGTCTGGTCGTCGACCCTAAATGCGGCCTCCAGCTCAGCCCAACACACTCTAAATGAGCAAGACGGCCCCAAGCGTGCTTCTGGCGAGCTCGGTTTTCACCGATTCTGGTCATCGTCCACAACGCCATTACTTCTGACCTTAGAGCCCTTAACGATCAAAGCTCGGTTTTTCACCAATCTAGCTCGTTGGCCCCAACGCACTACTCATAACTACCAAGAAGGTAATCCTAGATTTATATTTTGTATCTTTCTAACCTATATATACAATCAACTTATCCACAACGATCGGAAAGTCGACCGAGCTCGGCAAAAGCACAGCATGGATGAATACAGAAAATCATCCTTTTATTCGTAAAGTCTCACAAAGGGAGTAGTTACACTTACAAACCCACAAAGGCCAGCTTACAAGTAAGAAAACAAGCCATAAATGTACATTTGTAAAACAGCTCTCGAAGAGCATAATAGGGAAAATAGGATGTACTCTTCTTCGAGGCCATGCAAGCAAAAATTCAGACCAGCAATCCTGTTACTAGGATTTAACGCCACACACAAACCTACTTGCAGAACCCCCCCTCCCCCCCCCCCCCCCCCCCCCTCCCTCGCAACTCAAGATTTGAAGGGCAAGGAGGAGTGAAGTGAGAGCCCTGACTCTGCAAACCTAGAATCATGGACAAGATACTAGCCAGCCAAGAGCACAACGCTTCCCCCAACGCACATACCACAAAGATGTCTTCGCCATAAGCCCAACGATGTGGACCCACGCCTGGAACAACAACTCCTACCTTCCTTTTTAGCTCGATGGTACGAATCCACGGCAACCTCCGAACCACTCGCTACCAAGTTAAAAACGATCCTCGTAGGGATGGTAACCTTCGACACCTCCCACTCCATGACCTCTAATATGCACAACATGCAAGGGGCTATTTAGAGGCCCGAAACAAGAACTGCCACTTTAACGGACGACTCCACCTCCTCACGGATAGAACTACGTCCCGTTAGTTCACAGCTGGCACTCAAGGCGCCTTGGAAACTGCATATTGAATATTTTACTCATAATTACTTTCCTGTCAAGTTATACCTGCCATACAGGTGGCAAGCATACAGAAGAGTGCTTTCCTCTTCCGTGTAATCATCGCGTCCAGCCCGAATAGCGAAGAGTCGCGCCAAGGACCCCATATCCTACACATGACAATGACCCAACTAACATCTCCCAATCCAGCCGAGGTCATAAACCGACATCACTTAGAGCTCGACACGTAGTCCTCCAAAATCTGACCAAGCTCAGGGGCTATGGACTGGACTAGTAATTTTGGGGCCGGGCAGATTCGGCCCAGCAGCGCCCACACTTGTGGACCCAATACAAGCCAGAACAAGTGGCTCCGCCCGGGGGCTCCACCCGACCATACAAGAACCTCCACTTCCTCCCTAATTAGGAGGGACACGCCATTATGAGCCCGACATCTTCAGGATCAGCCTCGACCCATTCAGAGCAATATCATGCAAGATCATCGGGTGACGTCATTACCTCCTCATGCAATAAATATAGACACAGTATGCCTCAGGTAACCTAAGTTTTAATTTTATTACCTCCACCTTGAGTTGCACCTGACCAGGAGAGATACTGAACCAGACCAAATTGCTCTGATCCTCAGGCAGGAACACTACTAAAATTAAACACCAAAATCAATAATTATAAGCACGAATATTACATCATATTATTGCATTGATCTACTTGATGCCCTTAGCCTTTAGGCTACTAGACATGGACGTACACTTCGTGGCCCATTAACCCAAGAGAGTTTTTTGGTGAGGACACCGATGATATAAAAATACACTATGGCGCTGAGACACATACGTAATGCATATGGGCTATCTTTAGATAGTCATTCTCCATGCATGAGCAGACGGGGAGGACCACTCTCGAGTTCGAGAGTGTAGGAGGAAACTCAGAGCTATTATCCACTTCTGCTCTTGATTTATAGAAGTGTTAAGAAACGCTCCTAAAGTAGATATAGTTTATATAATATGACATGTTTTTTGTTGCATCACATGAGTTGTGGTGTTAGAGTCATAAGTTGGCATTTGAGAAAGTAGTAGATAACATATAGAGTACGTTCATGAATTATAGTTTCCTAAAAGTGTTACATTTGAAGCATTGTATTAGTAGCAGAGCTAGAAGCCGGTAAGTTAATATGCACCATGCATAGCCATAATGTATTTATCTATATCATAGTGTTTGACATATTAGCATTATCATACTCAGCCTTATGCTACCTTTATTTGTGTTTCATTTAGATTCGCATGTATGAGTTCTTATCGAGGAAGGATTAGTTAGATAAAATAAAGGAGGTGCACTACAAGAAAATAGGGTATCACCAACGAACGAAATCCGTCGGTGATACTCCAAAATCCATCGGTAATACTGTTACTGACGAACACTCCGTTGGTAAAATCCATCGGTAAATGCCTGCTCGTAATATCGACGGATTTTTTCGTTTGTTGGTATTACCAACACATATGTTTTTCCGTCAGTAATTAATACCAACAGAATTATTTCCGTTGGTAATACCAACGGCTATATTTCTATTGGTAATACCAACAAAATCTATCCGTCGGTAATACATTTTAGTGGCTAATACCTGAATCAATCCTGAACACCTAAAACATATCACATTTACACATGAAATCATAAAATAAAATTTGAAACCACATGAACCATTATATTTCTAAATTCACACACACATATAAACTTAAGGAAACTATTGTATACATTAAGATTGTGCTAGTCAAATTACATGCTAGTCAAGCAAATACATTATTTCGGAGCTTCAATACATTAAGATTGTTTCAAAAATACATATCAGTGATGGTCTTTTCCAAAAAGTAGATCCTTGCACTTCATCCTTTTTATACCTGCATATAAAAACAAAAGAAATATGAATAAAATCATAAGATAAAATCCTCAACTATACGAGGCATTTGGATTGCTACATGATGATAAATTACACTTGGTAAAAATGAAAAGACATCTATAAGATATAGGCCACGGATCAAAATATGCTTACAAGCATGGAGGACCTATTTTTGATAGCACCTGAGCTTCAAAATACTATAAGTGATTGGTGCTGAGGATTCTTCTATAGCATGAAAAAGAAGTTCTTTAGTAACTATGATGTAAATGTTTTAATAAAAACTATAGCATGAAAAAGAAGCCTTAGTAACTATGACCTCATCTTCCTTGTATTGGCCAAAGGATCATCGATCTCCAGCCTCCAACCTCTGCTCAATGCAAAAAATTAAGAAGATTTTACATATATATATGTGTAAACAAAGAACAAAATAAAACTATGCCTTTTCGTGTCTCTCTTTTAACATTAGATGCTGGAATTTTTATCAGAATGGAATTATAAACCTCAAATTTTTAACCACAGAAACCTGAAGTCTGATCGTTTACCTTCCTCCAATTCTACCTTCCTCCACAAAATTGATCAACCATAACTATAATTTAGGTAAATGCTCCAAATTAGCGGTATTTTTTTTACTATATAATGCCAACTTGAGTAGACATAGACCTTCAAGATAACATTAGCAGCCAAGCAAAACTACTCTAAGCCAACGATGCATGAAAGGCTTTCAAGTGAGTGTTCTCATATGCAGTGTGTAATTTAGGTAAATTCTACAGTCAATAATAAATGAAAGAAAATAATTCAATATTTGGAGTTAAACATAAGATACAAAGCTGAAGTATTAACATCTTGCCTTTGTTGTTGGTGGGGTATTCAATCCCGTAGGAGTAAAAATAAGGGTTAGTAATGATGCACCAGGTAACTCATTAAGTTCAAGCTTTCCTACAATACAAGTGAGAACTTAGTCATGAGCAGGAACATATATGTTGATGCATCCTAAAGTTAGACAAATATACAAGCACCAAGGGCCATAATTATTTGACATGAAATTATTCATACTTTATGCACTGCAACTCTTTATTTGCTAAAAAAAGTGAATAGGATAGTACCTACAAGTAATATTGATCCCAACCAAGTTATGTAGCTTAGATCAAATTTTAATTGTCTATCCAATCAAACTGAAAATATTAGTTCCAACCAAGTTAATAATAAGCACCAGTAAGTTGGAGGAGACGACGCCGAGGAAGACGAGGAACGCGTGAAGATTCTGCCCCTCTCGGAGGCGGCCCTTGTCGACGCAGTGCTGGAGGAGGAAGCATTAGGCACGGAGATCGGGAGGCACTGTCCGGCCATGGGAGGTCGCGCTCGCCAAGCCGGGGGGAAGGGGGAAGAGACCATGTTTGTTGATTAAAAGTTTTTGGTTCCAAGAAGCAGAATCCATCTTTTTCAATCAATTAACAAATAACAACACAAGAATTCACAAATATCCATATAAATGACAGAAAGAAGCTTCACAAGAGGACATTGAAACATTGTGCATTTTATACCTATATCCCACTAACAAATGTATAACTGGGCTCATCTTGAAACTAGATTTTAGTCTTGAGGGGATGTCTTTGAAGAGGTCACAACCAATGTGCTTAGTTTCACTGAAAAAAAAGAGAGAGAAAACACAATAGGAACAAAAATGAGGAAATTGGAAACAACTAATTTGATTCGATGGTTAATGAAACTAACACAAATAGTGAAAAATAACTAAGCTAAGAAAAAAAAAGTATGAAATATGAACTCATATGAAAATTCATGTTCTAGTTCCAAGTAGACTTCCACCTCAGACTTCTATGTATAGGTTCAGGGGCATGCAAGATTTAGCTCCATGAACAAATCCCAATGCCTGAAATAGCAAAAAAAAATTCATGAGGATAATTTGATTGTATTTATCCCAATGCCTGATTGTATTTCATAATGTCAATCAGGTGCAGCTAACAATTCTAAACAAGCATAAACAGCAAAAATTGAGGTAGACAGTTTCCTGCCAATTTAAGTGAAACAATTGTAACTTCACCACATAAACTTCATGCTTGGCATAAGATATCCAAATACTTGACATGCACTTATCTTAAAAGCATAAAACAGCAACTACATGCCAGCATGACCTTTTCCCTCACAATATGCTTGCAATTTGTCGACTTCATTATTTTCATGAAGACGATATAAATGCTAGATTTCTTATATTGGCGAGCATCAATATATTGCACATGATCAATCAACAAGTTGTTTGATTATCACATCAATTTTCTAGTTTAGTACTTAATTATTTTATTAAGTAAAGCTTTCCATCAAAATATGTTGTGTCTTGATATTTTCAGGATCAACTACAAATCAAAGAGACAATTATTAACTCCAAAGAGACAAATTATGTCACGCCCCAACTCAGGGTACGTATCGGTACCCCGAAGCCTACTCTATGCACTGACCAACAACTCATATGAACACAACCAGACTGACATGGAAATATAAGCAATTGCAACAATACCAACTTTATTAATTGTTTGAAAATAGTTTAACCAAACCCAGTTCGAAAACAACATAGGTTTTTCAATAAACATCCAAAGGTTTTCAAAGGAACATTTCAATGTTTACAAAGCAACATAGTGCATATACTCGGCTCTACTCAAACACGACTACGACTAACAAACTGCCAGCTACGAGATCTGCACCCACGTCCGCCCTCTTGCGCGCCATGCAACCAAGTCGTACCTCACTGGTCGGGCTCTGCAAAACAACAATAAATAAACCGTGAGTTCACAAGGAACTCAATGAGCGATTCTTTCGAACCTCCACTTAAAACCTCGGCAAGATAACATATATAAGGAATTAATATCAGATCACACCACAGAAGTTAATCAATTTGCCAAGACAGAAGAATGGATGAACCGGCCTCTCGGGCCCTTATCCATTTCACTAGCTCGGCCACTAATGGCCTAACATATATATGAAAGGTTCGATTCTTCCCCCTTCGTAACCAGGCCGGTCGGCCTACCCAAAACCAGCCCCTAAGGGCATCTAAGTTATGAACTTTCATGAATCGGATCCGTCGACTAGGATGGCCACTAGTCTCATGAATCCTTCGGGTTAGGAATTGCTAGTCCCACCCAACTCGGGTCTACCGTCAACGTGGCCCACTAACGGAATCTCAAGACCCTCCGCCACTCGGGTCTAACACCTAGCAGGCCCGCTGGTGCAATCTCAAAACCCTATAACCGCTGAGTTGTGTGGTAGCCATTCGGCTAATGACACTCCTCAGTAGACCATCTCAACCACAACCAGAACCAGGTTGTGCAAGTGTTCCTATGTTTTGCTTTCCTGGCGTTGCCCATGATCGACCCTCCTCCTCAGGCCATACTACTGGGATATTGACATTCGCTAATTATCCCTAGGTGTAGAACCTAGTAAGTGTATCTTGTCTCTAAGTTAAATGTCACCGCTAGGTACCGAAACCATTCTTTCTAGGTTGTTAGAACTTGCCAACTATAGATGAGTACTCGGCCTACCATTTTCAATGACACTTACCGAAATTAATCACGAGCAACAATATCACATGAGAGCCGAATTAAAGAGAAATGACTCCATTAATTAAACCAATAAGGAACGTGCAATATATACATAGCAACGATTGAATATAATATTTGACAATTAATGAAACCTTGCCTATGAGTCATCTACCATAACAACCCTATCCATGTATGCATTAGCAAGAACATTTCCATAACTATGAAAATATAGATCTGTAGTTGCAACAATCTCTAAGATGAACAACACTCATACGATACAAGTTCAACCTATCTATAAGCATGCAAGCATGAACCAAGGCAACATAACCCGAAACCAAGCATATTAATTCGAGCAGTTCACATCTTCCACCCTTGCGCTTGCTCGGTCGACCCAAGCGGGGTAACCCCCTGTTCGGCCGAGTCCTCAAGGATGAATGGGCATGGTTGCGACAATAACACAAGTATAAACTCATAGATCTAACATTTAACGAACATAAAGCGATCTACGAGTTGCTAGACGAGCGAGGACATTGGGGAAATTTTGACATGACCTTTCCCCTTTTTCCTCTACTCGGCCAGCCCACAAAATGCGAAATAAACACGTTTTAAAACATAAGATCACAGGTATACACATCGATTAAAGTTCTAACACGAGGAAACGCGTTGATCGGCAAGAACTCGCGAAAGAAAATCCGATTTCAAAACTTATATGGCCGGCCACCCGCCTCCCTTCAAAAACCACACTAACCACTCACCTTGATCGAATCACGAGGCAACCTCGATGAAGACAAATTCCAATTTCCTCGAGCGTCGACGCGAACTCGGCGCCAACAAGATCTCCCCTCCCTCTCAATCTCTATTTCTCTCTTGCTCGGGCTGTGTGCGGCTCCAAGATGAGCCGCACGGCTCATGATGAGGGATTTTATTCCCTCATCCACTAATGACTCATTTGCCCCTCTAAATGACTTAGCCTCTACTCGACTCGATCCGAGTCCGATTCAGGCTCCGATCCTATCCGCAAGCACAAGTCGAACTCGACTCGTATGAGACATCTAATGCATAAAAGGAAATAACCATTTAGCCAAATTAAACTTTATACTTTCATAGATCGAGTAATACCTTCTACTTGAGGCAATTTTGCGGCTCAACCCGACTAACCCCCGGTCCGGTGAGCTGCACCAAAATAGATTTTTATATTAGGAAATTTTTCTGGTCTTACAACCTTCCCCCCTTAAGGGAAATTCGTCCTCGAATTTAGTTGGGTTACAAGGACTTACCGGCTCTTCAAACAAGGAAGGGTAGCGCTCTCTCATGTCTTGCTCTACCTCCCAAGTAGCGTCTTGCCCAGAGTGGTGCTCCCCTCTAACTTTCACCAAGGGAATTTCTTTGGACCTCAACTTCCTAATTTGGCGGTCGAGGATCCCTACCGGCCTTTCCTCGAAAGAGAGTCCAATCCACTTCAATCGAAGAAGGTTCGATCACATGCGAATCATCTCTTACATATCTCCGGAGCATTGACACATGGTAAACCGGCTGAACTCTACTCAGGCTAGGAGACAAAGCCATCTCATAAGCCACCCTGCCCCTCCGCTTGAGAATAGGGAAAGGCCCAATGTACCTAGGGCTCAAATTTCCCTTCTTCCCAAACTGAACCACCCCTTTCATGGGGGAAACCTTCAGGAACACCAAGTCGCCCTCAGCGAACTCTAACTCTCTGGCTTTCTTATCGGCATACATTTTCTGACGACTTTGGGCCGCCAGCAATCTTTCCTTTATAATTTTCACCTTCTCTATCGCTTCCTCGACCAGATCAGGACCCACCATGAGTGACTCTCCGGCTTCAAACCAGCCCATAGGAGACCTACACCACCGCCCATACAAGGCCTCGAAAGGAGCCATGCCAATGCTACTGTGAAAGCTATTGTTGTAGGCGAACTCGATCAATGGAAGGTACTTCTCCCAACCGTCGGCCATATCCAGGACACACGCCCTCAGCATGTCCTAAGGTTTGGATGGTTCTCTCAGACTGTTCGTCTATTTGCGGATGGAAAGCTATGCTGAAACGTACTTGAGTACCCAAGGCCTCTCGGAAGAACTGCCAGAACCGTACCGTGAACTGGGTACCTCAATCTGATATGATCATCACTGGGGTACCATGATAATCCACAGTCCTATCTAAAAATAGCCTGGCGTACTACTCCGCAGAAAAGGTCATTCTTACTAGTATGAAGTGTGCGGTCTTGGTTAACCGATCCATTACCACCCAAATGGAGTCAAAGTCGCCTTCCGACTTAGGCAACCCGGTCACCAGGTCCATAGTGATTTTCTCCCACTTCCACTCGGGCACCTCGAGGTTCTGCAGCAGCCCCGCGGGCTTCCGGTGTTCAGCCTTGACCTGCTGGCAGACCAGATATTTGGATACAAACTCTGCTACCTCTCTTTTCATGCCCTTCCACCAGTAATGCTGCCTTGAATCTAGGTACATTTTGGTGGCTCCCGGATGCATTGTATAAGTGGAACGATGGCCCAACTCCAAGACTTGCCTGCGCACCTCTACCATATTCGGCACCACGATTTGGTCTTTGAACCTCAGCACACCCTCTGAGTCCAACCTGAATCCATTATCTGCATTGCCTCTCTGCACTAAGTCTTTTGTCAGCGCACAAAAGGCGCCCTCTCCCTGCGCGGCACGCAACATATCCACTAGTGTGGATTGTACCCGCATGTGTGCCACCAAGGTACCTGAAGCTGACACCATCAGGGTTGTACCCCCATCTAGGAATAGCGCCAGCTCTCGAGCTAGAGGCCTCCGCTTGATTTCCAAATGAGTCAAACTGCCCATGGATTTTCTGCTTAAAGCATCTGCTACCACATTGTCTTTCCCCGGATGATACATAATGGTGCAGTCATAATCTTTTAGGAGCTCTAGCAACATCCTCTGCCTGAGATTCAGCTCCTTTTGGGTAAGCAAGTACCAGAGACTCTTGTGATCTGTATAAATCTCACAAGTCTCTCAGTACAAGTAATGACGCTAGAGCTTTAGTGCAAAAACCATTGCTGCCAGCTCTAGATCATGCGTTGTGTAGTTCTTTTCATGCACCTTCGGCTGGCGGGATGCATAGGCTATGACTCTGCCAAACTGCATCAGAACGCAGCCTAGGCCAACCCGAGAGGCATCACAGTAGACCACAAACCCTCACACAGGTGTCGACGTCAAGCATTCCTTGAGCTACTGAAAGCTCGCCTCACACTTGTCGTCCCAAACAAATTTGACCTTTTTCTGAGTCAACCGAGTCAGAGGGGCTGCAATCCAGGAGAAGTTCTCTATGAACTTTCGATAGTACCCAGCCAATCCAAGAAAACTACGGATCTCAATCACACTGGTTGGCCGCCTCCAGTTCTGCACCGCCTCCACCTTTGCAGGGTCTACCCTTATCCCTTCCTTGGACACCACATGACCCAGGAACCCCACACTTTCCAACCAAAATTCACACTTGGAGAATTTAGCGAACAACTGGTGCTCTCTGAGGGTTTCCAGGACCATCCTCAAGTGCTCGGAGTGTTCCTCCTCATTCTTGGAGTATACCAAGATATCTTCGATGAAGACGATCACAAAACTATCCAGGTACTCCTTAAATACCCTATTCATCAGGTCCATGAAAGCAGCAAGTGCGTTGGTTAGACCAAAACACATCACCAGGAACTCGTAGTGGCCATAGCGAGTCCTGAAGGCAATCTTAGGCACATCGCAGTCCCGGATTCTCAGCTGATGGTATTTGGACCTTAAGTCTATCTTCGAAAACCATTGCGCTCCCTACAATTGGTCAAACAAATCATCTATTCTCGGCAGTGGGTAACGATTCTTGATTGTCACTTTATTCAACTGCCTATAGTCGATGCACATGTGCATCGACCCATCCTTCTTCTTCACGAAGAGCACCGGAGCACCCCATGGTGACACACTCGGTCGGATGAAGCCCAGGTCTAGCATCTCTTGTAGTTGCACTTTTAGCTCCCTGAGTTCGGTCGGTGCCATCCTATAGGGTGGGATGGAGATCGGCTTCACCCTGGGCTGCAAATCAATGCAGAAATCAACCTCTCTCCTGGGCGGCAATCTCGGCAACTCCTCGGGAAATACATCGGGGAACTCGCAGACTACCTGAGTACCACCGATATCCCCGGCCGCATCTCCCTTTTCCTCTGCCACAGATATGAAGGCCAGGAATGACTAGCAGGCCCCCTGAAGTAATTTACGAGCCTTAAGGGTTGAGATTACCCCAATCGGCTCGCTTCTTCCTTCTCCTTGGAAGGTGAACTACGGCAAACCGAGCTTGTTGAACATGATTGTCTTAGCCCTACAATCCAGCAATGCAAAGTGCTCCGCCAACCAATCCATGCCAAGGATGACATCGAGTTCAAGCATGGGCAGGAGTGTCAAATCTGCCCTCAATGCATAACCGCAGATGAGCACTTCGCAGCCTTGAAAAATTGACTTGGCTATGATTGCATCGCCCGTAGGCATTGATACTAGAAATGGCCTATCTAGTAAAGAAGGTGCCATAGGTAATTCGACAGCAAATTTGGCAGATACAAATGAGTGTGTGGCACTCGGATCAAACAGAACATAAGCAGCAGATGAACATACTAAAATAGTACCTGTTACCACTGCTCTAGATGCCTCTGCCCCATCACGGTTCATGGCATAAACTCGGGTAGACGGTTTCTCAGAGTGACTAGCCTGCGGCCCTCTGCTCTGCATTTGACCCTTTTGTGCCACTGACCCCACTAACATTGTCGCTTTTCCCCTTGACTGCTCAGTTCTCTGGCCACCTCTGTCCGAGCAATCCTTCCTAAAGTGTCCCACCTGCCCACATCTGAAGCACGCATCTGTGCGGCCATACCAAGCTCTCCTGTGTTTCCGATTACAACGACCACACTGCGGCATATTTGACTTCTGATCAGCGCCCCCTGTCTTTGCCTGTCTCGTCGCCCCTGACCCTGAGCCTTTGCGACCCCAGCTATTATTGTGCCCATGACTCTGCTGGTGATCTGCGGTGGTCACAGTTTCCTCCGAATGCCACGGCCGACCTCCTGACCCTTGAGACCGAAGCTTTTTCTTGGGCGGCCCATCTTTCCTCTTGAACGGCACCAATGCTTCCTTCCGGAGGGCCTCATCCACTACCCGAGCGAATGTGGAGTCCTCGGTGTAATGGATAAGCCTGCCTATCTGAGGTCTCAGACCCTCCACAAACCTCTTCACCCTAGCGGTCTCAGTAGCCACTAGAATTGGGTGGTACCTAGAGAGCTGGGTGAACTCCATTTCATAATTTGCTACAGTCATGCCTCCCGACTGGCGCAGCAACTCAAAATCTCATGCCCGCTTATCGTGGACACTCATTGGCAAATACTACTCCTCTACAGCTGCCCTAAACTCTTCCCAGGTGGGAGGTGATGCGTGTGCTGCCTATGGCCCCTCCAGGTGTGCAACCAGTATTTGGCAGGCCCTCTTAGCTACAAACCGACCATGCGCGCCGCCGCCTCTGACGAACACCCCAGCTCTAAACACAGCTCGTAATAGTCCCCCAGAAACTCAGTGACTTTCACTTGCCGGTCTGTACCGGTGAATACTGGCGTCATGAACTTGATGAAGTCTGCGTATGTAGGTGCTCCTGGGTCCCTGACCTGCGACACCACCTGTTCAGCCACCTCCGGTACCATAGGGGCTACGGGTACCGATTGGGGCGGTTGTTGCTGTTGCTGTTGCTGCATCTGTTGTCTCAACTCCTACTCCCTGCGAAGCGCTTTTGTTAGTTGAGCTACCTGTGCCTGAAGTTGCACAACTGCAGAGTCCTGGCCATCTACCTCAGACTGCTCTCTGTCACGGCCCCGGCCCCGACCTCGGCCTCGCCCCCGGCCTCAGCCTCAGCCCCGACGTTCGGTGGAATTGCTACCGCTACCACTCAGAGCAGCATTTTGGGCCTCCATCAAACTATCCTAAAAATAATAATTTCAACATTAATATTAACCGACTCATTCAATTAAAATTTAATTTACTAACCGTATGGTGCGTTGAGTGCAGTCGTGGTTGCCTGATCTCGTAGCATAACTATACCGTACGTAGACATGCTAGCATATGCCTCGTTTGGTACCCAATTCCCAGTCGTAATCAAGACCTAACCTGACGCTCTGATACCAACTTTGTTACGCCCCAACACAGGGTACGCATGACCGGCCAGGGTACGTGTCGGTACCCAGAAGCCTACCCTATACACTGACCAACAACTCATAAGAACACAATTAGACTGACATGGAAATATAAGCAATTGCAACAATACCAACTTTATTAATTGTCTGAAAATAGTTTAACCAAACCCAGTTCAAAAACAACACAGGTTTTTAAATAAACATTCAAAGGTTTTCAAAGGAACATTTCAATGTTTACAAAGCAACACAGTGCATATAGTCGACTATACTCAAACACGACTACAACTAACAAACTGCCAACTACGAGATCTTCACCCACGTCTGCACTCCTGCGCACCATGCCACCAAGCCGCACCTCACTGATCGGGCTCTGCAAAATAACAATAAATAAACCGTGAGTTCACAAGGAACTCAATGAGCGATTCTTTCGAACCTCCACTTAAAACCTCGGCAAGATAATATATATAAGGAATTAATATCAGATCACACCACAGAAGTTAATCAGTTTGCCAAGACAGAAGAATGGATGAACCGGCCTCTCGGGCCCTTATCCATTTCACTAGCTCGGCCACTAATGGCCTAACATATATATGGAAGGTTCGGTTCTTCCCTCTTCGTAACCAGGCAGGTCGGACTACCCAAAACTAGGGTCTAACACGTAGTGGGCCTGCTGGTGCAATCTCAAGACCCTATAACCGTTCAGTCATGTGATAGCCATTCGGTTAATGACACTCCTCAGTAGACCATCTCAACCACAACCAGAAACAGGTTGTGCAAGTGTTCTTGTGTTTTGCTTTTCGGGCATTGCCCATGACCCTTGCCCTTGCTCGACCGACCCAAGCGGGGTAACCCCCTGTTCGGCCAAGTCCTCAAGGATGAATGGGCATGGTTGCGACAATAACACAAGTATAAACCCATAGATCTAACATATAACAAACATAAAGCGATCTACGAGTTGCGAGACGAGTGAGGAAATTGGAGAAAATTTTGGCATGACCTTTCCCCTTTTTCCTCTACTCGGCCAGCCCACAAAATGCGAAATAAACATGTTTTAAAACATAAGATCACAGGTATACACATCGATTAAAGTTCTAACACGAGAAAACACGTCGATCGACAAGAACTCGCGAAAGAAAATCCGATTTCAAAACTTATAGGGCCGGCCACCCGCCTCCCTTCAAAAACCACACTAACCACTCACCTTGATTGAATCACGAGGCAGCCTCGATGAAGACGAGTTCCGATTTCCTCGAGCGTCAACGTGAACTCGGCGCCGACAAGATCTCCTCTCTCTCTCTCTCTCTTTCTCTCTCTCTCTCTCTCTCTCTCTCTCTCTCTCTCTCTCTTGCTCGCGCTGTGTGCGGCTCCAAGATGAGCCGCACGACTCATGATGAGGGATTTTATTCCGGCCCTCATCCACTAATGACTCATTTGCCCCTCTAAATGACTTAGCCTCTACTCGACTCAATCCGAATCCGATTCAAGCTCCGATCCTATCCGCAAGCACGAGTCGAACTCGACTCGTATGAGACATCTAATGCATAAAAGGAAATAACCATTTAGCCAAATTAAACTTTATACTTTCATGGGTCGAGTTATACCTTCTACTTGAGGTGATTCCGCGGCTCAACCCGACTAACCCCCGGTCCGGTGAGCTGCACCAAAATAGATTTTTATATTAGGAAATTTTTTAGGTCTTACAAATTATTAACTCCAGATAATGTTGATAATTAATTTTTCAATGAGAATTAAGCAAAGATTGTACCTGCAGTGACTTGCACCCTTGTTTGACAAACATGAGACCCTCGTCATCTATACTTAATCCCGCTAATGCTAAATCTTCAAGATATAGCAACTTTAAGACTACTGGAAGACATTTCTTTGTAATCAGTATGTGAAAGAAATAGAAAACAAAAATACTTATTAGAATAACTTTTCTTGAAAAAAAAAATAACTATGAACAATTCCTTCAAAGTTTACTAGCAGGGATATAGAGCAAGAAAACTTGTCAGTATCTCTTTTACCCTTGATCTCCAACTCTCCGTGTAAAGAATCAAAATAAATATAGAAAGCATTTACTACATAGAAATTAACATCTTGGAATATGGCAGGAACTTTTCCCCTTGTAAGATCAAGGAAATAGCATATAGAAAAACCTCAAAGTTATTTATCTTCAACGTTATTTATCATAAATATGGAAGAATGATGCTGAACTATGACAAATGACTAGAAAGTACCTGCATCATGTATGAACTATGACAAATTTGTAGTTGTTTGCATTAGTAGTCACTAGCTCAACCCCCAAATCTGAAATCCCCAAGCACCCTTTCAAGCAGAACAACCTAAGCTTCCAACATCCAACCGATACCTGATTCCCATATTAGTCACACCTATCCAGCTACAACTTCTCAAGATTCCTTGCCCTTGCGATCGCGGTGGCGATGGCTGCTGAGACGAGGAGCGACAAGTGATCTACAAGAGGCGGGCGTGTTTCCGTCAGTTGAGCTTGGAGAAGATTAGGGCTTTCGTCGGCTGAGCTCCAAGGAGAAGGTATTCCACACTGAGCTCAAAGGAGAGGACATTAGGGTTTTTGTCGGCTGAGCTCCAAGGAGAGGGTATTTTGAGCTTCGAGGAGATATTCTATGCTCAAGAAGAGAGTATTGGCGGGATAAGAGAGAAAGAGGGGGAAATATTTGGTCGGCTGAAAAAAAAAAGGAAGAAAAAAAGAAATAATGGTTTGTCGACTGAATTACCAACGGATTAATTATCCATCGGTAATTTTGTCGGTAATAACAACAAAATCGATCCGTTGGTAATAAATCCATCGGTGATAGTCTATTTTCTTGTAGTGGTGCACTCTAACGTCAGTTTCTTTCCTTGGCATGTATTTTAAATGTTTTTTTTCTTGTACATTATTTGTATAAAAGTATTGCAATTGTTTATGCTACTAGAATTTCTTTAACTATTTGATCCTTAGGCTTTGTAATTGTCCTCGTCGCTTTTCTTAAGCGATATTCACTTTAATGGGAAACAATCTCGAAGGACATGACAAGTTGAATCCTAGGGTGCATTTGGATGGATGGAGTTAATTTATAAGAAATAGAAATAGACAAGGAATAAGAATAGACAAGGAATGGAATAGACAATGAATAGACCATTACTTTGTTTGGCATAAGGAATAGATAAGGAATAGAAAGTTAAATGACCAAAATATCCTTCTTAATAAAACTGAATATATTTACTTTTTTTGTTTAACATAAGGAATAGACATTGAATTGAGAGGAAAATGACTAATTTTCCCTTCTAAAAATAAAAATAAAATCCTAACCAATCCATCTCTAGCGTCGGTAGAATTACATCCATCCCCAAAATTACATCCAAGTCTAGCATCTGTAGAATTACTTCAGCTCTAGTGTCGTTCGGGATGGATATATTGGTTAGCGGCTCATTACGCGTCAGTGGACTACAGGGCAAAGGCTGCTACCTTCAATAAGCTTGATCAGCTACCGCAATTTATCTTCTAGGGAGATGGGAGGAGGGATTCCATAGGTGTTATTTCAGCTCTTAAGAGTCGTAAGTTGCTTCTGGGCGGTTGTTAATCTTTCCTGGCTTTTGTGTCGATGGTGAAGGAGGATAAGGGGGAGGCTGGTAAGGTAGAGGGAACGCCTGTGGTTTGCGAGTTCCCTAATGTTTTCCCGAGGAGCTTCCGGGGCTACCGTCGAAGAGGGAGATTGAGTTTTGTATCGATTTGCAGCATGAGGTGAAGCCGATTTCCATTCCCCCTTATCGGATGGCACCGGCTGTACTGAGAGGGTTGAAGACTCAGTTGCAGGAACTGTTGAAGTTGGGCTTTATTCACCTAAGTGTATCCCCATGGAGCACTCCAATGGTCTTTGTGAAGAAGAAGGACGGGTCTATGCGCATGTGCATTGACTAATCGATAGCTTAATTAACAAGGTGACTGTTAAGAATCGTTATTCGCTGCCAATGATTGATGATATGTTTGATCAGCTTCAGGGGGCACAGTGGTTCTCCAAGATTGATCTGAGGTCAGGGTACCATCAGTTGAGAACCCAGGAAAGAGATGTGCCCAATACAGCCTTCGGGACGAGATATGGCCACTTTGAGTTCTTGGTCATGTCCTTCGGGCTGACAAACACACCTACAGCTTTTATGGACCTGGTGAATTGGGTATTCAAGAAATATCTAAATAGGTTTGTCATCGTCTTCATTGATGGCATTCTAGTTTACTCTAGGAGCAGAGAGGAGCACTATGAGCATCTGAGGATGGTTATGGAGACTCTCATGAGGCATCAACTTTTGCCAAGTTCTCTAAATGCGAGTTCTGGCTGGAGAGTGTTGGATTTTTAGGGCACGTGGTGTCGAGAGAGGGGGTGAGAGTAGACCCCGCGAAAGTAGAGGCAGTTCAAAATTGGGAGCGACCGACCAGTGTGACGGAGATTCCTAGCTTCTTGGGGCTGACCGACTATTATAGAAAGTTTGTGAAAAACTTCTCCGGGATTGCTGCACCTTTGACTCGTCTGACCCAAAAGAAGGTCAAGTTTGTTTGGGATGACAAGTGCGAGGAGAGCTTTAAGAAGCTCAAGGACTACTTGATGTCGACGCCAGTTTTGGCATTACCCGCAGGTTCATGAGGGTTTGTTGTTTACTACGATGCTTCCCGGGTTGGTTTGGGATGCATCTTGATGCAGTACGACAAAGTGATTGCTTATGCGTCCCGCTAGTTGAAAAATCATGAGAGGAACTACCCAACGCATGACTTGGAGTTGGTGGCAGTTGTTTTTGCCCTAAAGCTATGGTGTCATTACCTGTATGGTGAGACTTGTGAGATCTACACTAACCACAAGAACCTCCAATACTTGCTCACCCAGAAGGAGTTGAACCTGAGGCAGAGGAGATGGCAAGGATTATGACTGCACGATCCAATATCACCCGGGAAAGGCAAATGTAGTGGCGGATGCCTTGAACAAGAAGTCCATGGGCAGTTTGGCTCATTTGATTGTTAGGAGGAGGCCTCTAACGCGGGACCTTGCCGATTGCTTGGACGGCGGGGTAGTCCTATTTGTATTAGACTCCGGTGATTTGGTGGTGCACTTGCGAGTGCAGTCCACGTTAGTGGACATGTTGCGAGTGGCCCAAGCAGATGATGCTTTTTGTGCGTTGACCAGGGATATGGTTGAGAGGGATGATGTCGATGATGGGTACATAGTGGATTCTGAGGGTGTCCTGAGGTTCAAGGACAGGATAGTGGTGCCTAATATGGCAAAGGTCCGTAGACAAGTGCTGGAGATGGCTCACCGTTTCACTTACACCATGCATCCGAGAGCCACAAAAATATACCGAGATCTGAAGCAGCACTACTGGTGGAAAGGAATGAAGAGGGAGGTAGCTGAGTTTGTATCAAAATTTTGGTATGCCAGTGCGGGTTAAGGTCGAACATTTAAGACCTGCAGGGCTGCTGCAGAATCTGGAAGTGCCAGAGTGGAAGCGGGAGAAGATAATCATGGATTTTGTGATCGGGCTGCCGAGTTCTAAAAGGGAAATTATTCTATTTGGGTTGTGGTGGATCGATTGACCAAGTCGGCACATTTCATACCAGTCAAGACAACTTTCTTCGCCGAGCAGTATGCCAGGTTGTTTCTGGATTAGATTGTGGCATATCACGGTATCCCTGTTATGATTATCTCGAATCGGGGTACCCAATTTACTACTCGATTTTGACAGTCATTTCAGGAGGCCCTGGGTACTCAAGTGCGGTTCATTACTGCTTTCCACCCTCAAACTGATAGGCAGTCGGAGAGAACTATCTAGAAGCTGGAAGATATGTTGAGGGCCTATGTATTGGACTTGGAGGATGGCTGGGAGAAGCATTTACCATTTGTAGAATTTGCTTATAACAACAACTATCAAAGTAGTATCGGGATGGCTCTCTTTGAGGCTCTATATGGGCAAAGGTATAGATCATAGAGAGTCACAGATGTTGGGTCATACTTGATTCAGGATGCGGTGGAAAAGGTGAAACTAATCAAGGAAAGGCTTTTGGTAGCTCAGAGTTGCCAGAAGAAGTATGCGGATGGGAAGGCCAAAGAGGTGGAGTTTTTGAGGGAGGCATGGTTTTCCTGAAGGTGTCCCCTATGAAATGGATGGTTAGATTTAGGAAGAAAAGAAAGTTAAGCCCCTGGTTCATTAAGCCATTCTCTATCCTCAGGTGGAGGGGAATTGTGGCATACGAGCTGGCTTTGCCTCCTAACTTGGACAGAGATCACCATATTTTCCACATCTCCATGTTGAAGCGATATATCAGAGACGAGTCTCATGTGATTAAACCTGTCATTGTTGAGGTTGATACGGCAGTCTCATACGAGGAGAGGCCTGTGGATATTCTGGACCGGCAAATTAAGAAATTGAGGTCCAAGGAGATCCCCTTAGTGAAGGCCATATGGGAGCACCATTTTGGACAATAGGATACCTGGGAGGTAGAGCGAGACATAAAGGAAAAGTACCCCTATTTATTTGAGAATTTGGTAAGTCTCCTATTAATTTCGCTAAAAATTCAAGGACGAAATTTCCTTAAGCAGGGGAGATAGTAATACCCGCAATTACAATGGATTTTATTTTTGTATTAGCGGGAGGATTTGGAGGCGCGTTGGATCGAGTCGAGCAAATCGCCGGAAGGCGCAAATTAAGGTATGGCTCAAACGTGCATGTGGAATTATTAATTCTTGATTTGTTATGATGTTGGATTAAGGTATGGCTCGATCGATTACAGCTACTCTGATACCATGATGAAGAAATGAATCGAAGAACTCGAAGACAAAACAAGAAAGATGAAAGTTCTCTCAGTCTTATTCAAGAAGTAAACAATCCCTATTACAAACTAACAAAGCTTAAAAGAAAGAGTTACAAGTAAACTCCGTTACATCTGCATATATAGCTGCGATTGTTATTAACAACCATCAATGAAATGACGTTTATGCCTTTTACATTAGTAAATGTGCTGACATTTATTTAAAGCTATTCTATAGTTACAGAAATGATTGTAATGCATGCCTCAACAATACTTCATGTTCAATTGTAGTTTTTTGGTGTAATTTGGTGACATGTAAGGGTGATTTCTATTTTTGGAATAATGATGAACTTAGAATTCAGCTCCTATCAAGAATGATTATGGAATGGGTCAAATAATTATGGAATCTCCAACAATTAAAAAGTACAGGATTTATAAAATCCATCAAAATCACCAGTGGTTTAATTCTAAAATCATCAAAAAGCTGGATGACTACTATATTTTCTAACAAAAATAATTACTAAAATACAATCTTATTCTTTTCCAAAATACATCAAAACCAATGATGGAATAAGACGGTTGAGTGCTATGAGAAACAACGAACACAGGGCAGCACTGTTTCTACTAATCTCAGGCAAAATATACTCTTTTCTGCAATTGTGCATATAATAAATAGGGCAACCCAATAAGAATGGAAGAATCTAAAAAAGGACACAAGCAAACTAAATGTCAGCGAACCTGGCACAAAGTCATTAAGATGTGTTTTCCTCCGCCCTTTCCATCTTTTGACAAAATAGTTCAATGCTATGGAGAGTAATTCAGATTCAGTGAATATTATTTACCAGTGCAATGGACATTTTTTTAGATATTCTCTTATTATTACAGGGCGGAGATGACTGAGGCAGACACTAGTCATGGAGATAACCTTTCAATATGCCACTCTTTGTTTCCATTTACTACCTTAAGTGAGTACTGCAACCTGTACGAAAACAAAATTTAAGTAAACTGTAGTTAGTAATTCATAAACAATAATGCCCAAGTTAACTCTTACAAGAAAAACCTACCGATCGTGAAGGCGAGAAGGTTGACCTTGCCAAAACTCAAACCTGGTTGGTTTCAATCTGTAGCCTCCCCAGTACTCTGGGAGAGGGATCAACTTCCTAGAGATGCAACATAGACAGTACAAGCAGCAAATTAGGTGGTTTTAGCCTCTATAACAACAAAATTAAGATGGTGAAACTATGTTGATTTGAATAATAAATAACAGGATCCAAATCAAATAGAACTTTGCAAGAAGCACAGCTAACAAAACAATAGAAGTCATGTAAGATAATCACTGACTAATATCCTACTAACATAGTTAAGTTGGGACAGCATCAGAAAGTGTACTTATTCACGAACCAAAAGCAAATGAAAGAAAGAGACAACCAAGTGCTCAATGTTTAGCAAAACTGCAAAACTACTATATTATCTATGTAATATAGTCCAGAATACAAGAAACAGATTATTTGACAGACGAATCTGAGCAGAAAACTAGGGCAACAAATCTAAAGCTTGCAGCACTATTGTATATGACGTTACCTTTTTAGAATTGCCCTTGCAAGATGAAGAACAATGAAAATTATAGAAAATGATGAAACCTCTGATCTTCTAAGGTGAACAAAAGAATAAAAGAGAGATTTCGAGGTGTCCAAAACATTTCTAATACTTTTAGTTGGTTTCTTCCAAAAAAATTGAGATGCCAAACAGAAACAATTGTCCAGCTGATCCATGATTTGAGCGTGAAGGAATCATACTGGTTCCAAAGCATATAGACAAAAAGCAAACTCATAAATTTAATGAAAACTATATGTGGAGATCACAAATTCACAATATGTCTAAAAACAGTGTGCAATAAGAATTATAGAAACAATGCAATAGATGGAGATCTGTTCACATGATAAACAAGCAAACTCTCACATGAAATGGGAAAATGAAAATTGGAAAAAACAGGCCCATTAAACTAACCCATCCGCATATGTTTTCTCTAGTTCCTTGTAGGCTTCATGAAGCACATGCCTTCCAACTACAACAGTACTCTGTAGAAAGCACAAATGAGGATACATCCCCTTCACAAAATCTTACAATAAAGCATTCTCATGTATGGGCAAAAGCGAGGAAAATACATCAAACCTGTTTGCTTGCAATTGCTCCAAGTTGACTTCCTCGAGGACGACTATGGAAATATTTCTCAGATTCCTCCCTTGAAACCCTTTCAACAATTCCTTCAACTCTAACCTACAAATAAAGATACAGTTCACCCACAGTGAAAAAAGAAGCTATTCTTTTCAATAAGAATATATTATTCTTCAAATTTCAAAGCACAAGTGCGAAGTAATTTACGCTCATACAGGCTTTTGACTACACACTAGATTATTCTTCTAAGTCCTAAGTACATATGTTACTAAAAACATCTATTTAATATGTAGATGTCTAAAATTAAAATGGATGCACAAACAAAAACACGGATGAAAAAATGACTCTCTTTTAAGAAACATAATAGAGTTTTTCTGCAGATATGCATTTTAAAATTCACAAAAGCTTATATGAATTTCTTTAGATTGTGATCTAAGATATTTAACAAAATATAACATACAACCAAAGATGTAACATCTGCCAAGTTTAGAGGTACGAACTTCAACCTGGCTAACGAATCAAAAGTGTGGGTTGGTAACATATTTGTAGTATAATAGTACCATTTATTAAAATCCAAGCAATTGAACATCTTTACTCGGTGGCCTATTACTGATGGATAGAGAACCTTGAAATCTGAAAAAAGTTAAATGTTATTGAATAGAGCACTATATGATCCCCAAGTTAATGATAATTTTAGTTCATTGCATAACTAAATCATTCTTTCTGTTTCTAGAAAGACGTAGGTAAAATATGTCATAGTTATGCCTTGTCCCAAATAAAAATGAAATTTGGAACCACAGCAATCTTCCATGGTTTACTGGAGTCCATGTTTTATTTCATAATGTCACATTGCCTGTATAGATGTATTAGATGTTTCTAATTTAAAACTCAAAATTATCCCTTGATAAAACACTACACTAGACTGGTAAATCAATAACAATTTTTTTACAATTTTGCTGGTGCCAACAAGATAAAAATATAAATCAAACAGTTTTAAGCTGTACCACAAAACACAGTTTCACTGAAGAATGCTCAATAATCATATAAGATATTTGTTTCTTCAACAAACCAATGATGAATACAGACAAACAGCTCAAGAAAGTAATGACCTGACGATTAAGAGGATTCCAATAGAAAAGAAGTGAAGCATGAGGATTTTCAGATAACTCACGCCCCTTTTGGCTCTCATAGTTGGTATACCTGACAAGCCAAAGATGCAATGTTACCCATCTTATAATGGAACATAAATAAATCCTTCGTTAGTTGATCATGAATTGACTCAGATGTCACTTGCAAAGTTTGTAAAACATCACTAACCACACAAATCCTTCCTTGTCAACTCCTTTAAGCAGGACCACCCGAGATGAACTGTGGAGAAGATAATTCAAGTTTGTAATGTAGAAACATAAGGTTAGCATGATGTAAATCAGATTTTCATGAATAAAATGTCCCTAGAAGTACACATACGGTTTTCCTTCATGACCACAAGTTGACAAGACCATAGCATTTGGCTCACGTAAGCCAGCAGCAACTGCTTCATCAAACCACTTGTAGAACTATAACATGGTCATAGTAGAATAAGAAGGCAATACATTGGAGCAATATTAGCCTAAGATCTATAAAAATTTGAAAATAAAGAGCATGAGTAGTTACAATACTTAATATGTGCAAGAGACTAATAAAGAATTCATATATTATGGTTAAGAATTTCAAAGAATTATACCTGAGCTACAGGGTCAGACAACACTTGATTCTCATCTAGTTCAGGAGAAATATAGTTCTCTCTCAATGATGCAATGTCAACAGTTGGTGGTTTTCCAATTCTTACACACATGGAAGTCCCAGGATATTTAGGAAGCTGAAGCTTGAAGTTATTGATGATGGAGGGGGGAACGAATCTACCCCCAAGAAAGTGATGTGGGCCAACAAATTTTTTGGCACAAAGCTTCGGAGCAGTTAAAGAAACCTATATATGAACAGTATATTTGGATGTAACTCATTGATAATAGTAGCAAACATTAATCTACATAGAATCCACCATCATATCCTATTATGTACAGTAACATCTATAATTTTTTTAGACTAACCAACATGTCTGGTTTAAAGCCTTCGCCAGCTATATCTCCTTCCTCCACATGCCAACCGGATGGAATGTCCACAGAAATGATTGCTGGTGATTTCTTGGGTCCATGGTTAGCATGACTTAGAGAAGAAAGCCTCTGAATAAGAAAATCAAATGGCGGCCTTGGCTGACCTATAGACAGTAGAAACAGCTATTTAACCATAGCCATATTTGTGGGGATAGTCGCTGCATGCAATAAGCATTTCTACTTGATTCCCAATTAGAATCTTATAGAGGTCATAACAATGTGTTCATAATGCATTAATAGGAGATCTTGCCACCAACATAATTAAAGGTTCCAAAAAATATATATCCTTACATGTTTTTAGATTACTTCAATGTATGTTGATGAAATGAAACCACCTCACAAGTAAATTTTGGTGAGAAAAGTATACTGTTCAAATAGGAAAAGAAAGTTAATTTAGTTTGATCTGGTTCATTTAGAATAGAAATAATAACAGTGGTATAGTATAATTATTAACCAAATCAACCAGAAAAATAGATAAGCTGAAATATTCTCATTTGGCGAATCCCACATATCAATATCATACTCGGGTGGTGACAGAACAAATGTGCAATCAATTAATGCAGCAATTGCTTTGGTAGTAGCATGACAATTCACAAGGCTTAGTAAGCATGAAATCTTTTTATATTCTGGGAACATCTTAGGGAGACAAATAATAGAAACTAAGGGCCTGTTTGGTTAGCGAAACTAAGTCTGTTTTCATGATTTCGATTTCACTGAAACCAAAATTGCTCACGGAAACGTGTTTGGTTCAGCATTTTCATGAAACTGAATCGAAACCAGAATGAAAACGAAACAGTTTTCTTAATAAAAATGAAAACATCATAATGTTGTTTTCTGTGGTTCCGAGACTGTCGGTTTCGTTATCAAAATGTAGTGGGAACTTTATAATTATAAATATTTTTTTATAAAATTAATTAATTTAAAAATAAATCAAACTATATCTAATTTTTAAAACTAAAATAAAAATCATCATTTTCAACTCAAACTATTATCTTAAATTTACAAATTAACTAAACCAATTTATATCTAATTGACTCAAACATAAATTTTAAATTACTCAATTTTCTTAAGTTGATTTATTTATAATTTAATCAAAACAAATTTTAGATCATTGGACTTTTTTTTTTTGAAATTTTATAATAACTATTAATTAATTTTTATATCTAATTCAAAAACATCTTAAATTACCAATAACTTAATTAGTTAAATCATATAAATATTTTATAACCATATTAGCAAACATTTGATTTTGTAAACTAGCTAAACATTTAATTACTACTAAAAATATTTAAGGAAAATTAATATTATTTTTTATAACCAAATAAATATTCACTGGTTTCAACTAACTAAAACTGATGTTGTTTTCATTAACCAAACGCGTTTTCAGAAAAATAAAAACTAGAAACCAAAACCAAATTTTCGAAACCAAGTTTTCAGTTTCACTGAAACCAAACCAAATCAGAAAATAGTTTTCGCTAACCAAACAGCACCTAAGATTTTTGTATCATGATTCAAAAGTGTTGTAGCCATGTCAGGTCACTGCATGACATCAGAGTAGGATGCGCCAAGTTGTATAATTCTTGGTCCTGATGCACCAAGTTGTATAATTCTTGTTCCTAACAAATGGGATGTGCATGATGCCATTCAGTTCCATGCTGACAGAATTTGTGAAATGATAACAGCACCATGATGTACCTTTCAACTTCTGTATGTATTAACAAAATGAAAGCACAAAGAACATAAATGCCACACCAGGCACTTGTCTTACCATGAAATGAGAATCCAAACATTGCATCAACAATGAGGTCAAAATGGTCTGTTAAATCCTGAGGTAAGTCATCAACTGACAAGAAAGGAATTGATAGTGATTCCAGCTACAACATGAGATAAAATATAAAGTTAGTTACTCTGATAAAATGGAAGTAACAGTTAAAAGGATGAAATGAAGTTATACCTGAGTAACAAGCCCATTATAGAGAGTTTTTGGTGTGCGCTTTGGGTAACATACAAAGGGTTCATATCCAAAATGATGTAGGTGACGAGCAGCTACAAGACCATCACCACCATTGTTTCCTGGACCACAAATAGCAAGGACGCGACTATATTCACTTGATTTATAGACCTATAAAAGTAAAATTCATAAACATCCCATTTCAAGTATATAAGAGAACTGCAAAACAAATTTGATATCCAAAATGAGCAATCATGAGATCCTTTGATGGTTGACATAAAAATGAAATATGTATCTTAGTAAAAACATTTAATCTATGCTTTAAAATTTGAGACTCCAATAAACTAACAAGTTACAGATGTATATCAGCAGCAAATATACTTTATATATAAGTACAATTAAAAGAAAAAAAAAACATCACAACATCTTGTCTATCATACATAAGATAACATATTGCATTGGATTGTACCCTTGCATTTATAGACAAGTAAGAAATAAATTGATATGAACTTTGTAAACAATTCTTTTGCATTTGGGATTCCATATTCCTTAGTAATAGGTTCTATCAATCTATGAGTTAAAAATTTTAAGCATAGATGTATAGAGTATGTGAAGACTTGAATCAAGGAATTTGTATAGTTAAAGGTTGGGTCTATGGAAGAAACAAAAGCTACTGATATATTCTAGAGCATGTTTGGTTCAAGGATTATGAGATTCCTTATTAGGGTAATTTCAGGATACTAGTTTTCGCATTTTTAGATTGCATGAGATTTTGATTTCCCAAGGAATATCAAGTCACTTGGACAACTGAAGATGAAATAATGGCATAGATTAGGGAAATCCACTTTCCCTTCACAACTTGAGTTTGTTTGTGATTATTGAGTTGAGGGAATTCTACACATGTTTTAGATAAAATTACACTTTGAATTTGATCCAAATAAACAAACAATGTGATTTAGAGAAATGTATATAGTTGGATGTCAAAATCTAGAAACAACTTGATCTAACCAAAGTCTAGAATTTTTTCTGACAAAATTGGAAGGAATTATGAGCTGGGGTTTCAAGAGTATCATATAAGAACATCTAGTTGAGTCATTTTATCTCAAAATCCAATTTGAGAGGAACTTTTTTAGGAAAAAAAATAATAATACCAAATAAATTAAATAAATCATTCATGATTTTCAAAGAGTTTTTTTTACTTAATAATGTTACTAAATACTAATTGTAGTAATTTTTAAAATTTTGAAAAAAATATATGTTTTAGATATCATACAGGGAATCACAGTGACAAAAAGGCCCCAAAGTAATATATTGAACTGAAAGGTAACTTTAGAAATGTATTTCAAAAATCTTAGGATTTGCATTGTCAATCAAAGAAGAGGGTTGTTCCACATGTTCTGCATGTATATACCAAACAAAGGAATTCTAGATACAGAAGAAGTTAGTTTTTCTTCAGAATGCAATTTTAGATTATCCCAGAAGAAAGATCATAATCCTTGAACCAAACAGCCCGTGAGCATAAAACTACTTATAGTAGAGAGATCCATTGCCAAAAATAAAATGCCTGTGTTCTAAATGATGGCACATTCCACATAAAACAGAACTAATATGACGCAGCGAATAGCGGAAATAGGATTTAGATTAAAAAAAACCACAAACAAAGAGAAAGCTCTCAAAGACAAAAGTCTGAATATTTTGAATAATACCAACAACCTAGCCAAAAAAAGCTTACAAATAACTTAGATAGACTCTCTTGATTAGCCTAGGACCCAACTAGGAAATAAATCAACTAGAATTTCGAAATTAACTAGGAAATCTGAAATTAAACAAGAATCCATGCCTAATAGGAAGAAAAATAAAGTTGAAAATTGACTTCCTATTTAATAGGAGTCAATTACACCATATCACGAAGGAGTCAATTGTGCTAAATCAATTATGCCAAAATAGGAAATAATTAATTACGCCACATCAGTCCCCTCCACTTGTGAAAGACTCGACCTCGAGTCAGAATTGAACTCAGGGTATAGTGGTGCATTGGCCTCATAGTATTGATAGACGTCTGATACGTGAAACGTACTAGAAATACCCATGCTACTTGGTAGATCAATAACATAAGCATTGTCATTGATCTTCTTCAGAATTTGGTAAGGACCATACTTCTTGGGCTGCAACTTGTTGTACGTGCCAGCTGGAAATCTTTCTTTGCGAAGAAACACCATTACCATATCACCTTCTTTGAACACTTTGTGCCTACGGTGCTTATCCGCAGCAGCCTTATACTTAGCATTTGTTTCCTCCAATTTCTGCCTAAACTCTGCTTGAGTAGTTTGCATTTGTCCAGCAAACTTTTCTGCAGCAGCACTATAACCAGGACATTTTGCAACAGGAGATAAATCTAGAACATGCCTTGGACTCTGCTGGTAGACAATCTCAAATGGAGACATACCAGTAGCACTGTGTTTTGCACTATTGTAGTCGAACTCAGCCTGCGCTAGAAAAGAGTCCCATTGCTTTGGTTTATCTCCACATAAGCTCCTAATTAAGTTACCCAAAGTCCTATTGGTAACTTCAGTCTGTCCATCTGTCTCAGGATGCGCAGTGCTACTGAAGTTCAAAGAAGAATCATACATCCTCCATAAAGTCCTCCAAAAGTGACTAAGGAACTTAGTGTCCCTGTCAACAACAACAAAAACAGAATCCACACCCCTCTGTGTACGTGGTAGTCCAAGAACAAAATTCATAGATAAATCCTCCCAAATATTTTCTGGCACAGGTAAAGGCATGTATAAACCTGTATTTTGAGCTTGACCTTTGGCAGTCTGGCGCACATAACAATGCTTCACGAACTTTCCCACGTCTCTCTTCAGTTGAGGCCAGTAATACATGTCAAGAACAGCATCAATAGTCTTTGACCTACCCAAGTGTGCTGCCAAACCTCCACTATGTAGATCTTTGATCACTTTCTCCCTTAAAGAAGACTGAGGAATACACAATTGATTACCACGCAGAAGAAATTCCTCATGAATGTGAAACTCATCAACAAGTCTGTCCTCTTGACACTGCCCCCAAATCTCCTGAAAATCTTCATCTTGTTCGTACAACTCCTTCAAACAATCAAACCCAATTATCTCACCTCTGAACGTCAACATCAATGCAGCTCTCCTACTCAAAGCATCAGCTACTTTGTTTTGAACGCCAGGTTTATACACTAATCTGATTGGAAATTTTTGGAGAAAGGTAACCCACCTAGCATGCATACCCCCATCAATCTGCCTCTGACTGTTCAGGAAATTCAAAGACTCATGATCAGAATATAAACAAACTCTTTACAGATTAAATATGGTTTCCAATGCCTAGAGTTTGAACAATAGCATAAAACTCTTTGTCATAGGTAGACCACTTCTTCCTTGCAGTTAACTGAAATACGCAATCGGTCTCTTTTCTTGGGACAGAACACCACCAATACCAACTCCACTCGCATCACATTCCACCTCAAACAACTTATCAAAGTTTGGAAGAGCTAGTTCAGTTATTGGAGCAACTATAGTACTGAAGTTAAACTTGCTCTTCTTAATGCATTCTTCCCAATTAAACTTGCTCTTCTTAATGCATTCAGTTATTGGAGCAACTATAGTACTGAAGTTATGGATAAACCTCCTATAAAAGGTGGCTAAACCATGAATACTCCTCACTTCAGTCACATTCTTGGGAGTTGGCCAATCTCGTATGGCACGAACCATTTCTTCATCAACATGGATACCTTCAGAACTAACAAAATAACCAAGGAAAAGCAACTTCTCGGACAAGAAGCTACACTTCTTCATATTTACATTTTGTTCTCTGCTAGCACCTCTAGAACCTGTCTCAAATGACTGACATGCTCCCCTTCGGATTTGCTATAAATCAGAATGTCATCAAAATAAACAACCACAAACTTATTAATGAATGGACGCAAAACCTGGTTCATTAGCCGCATGAATGTGGTGGGAGCATTTGACAATCCAAAGGGCATCACTAACCATTCAAATAACCCATCTTTCTTCTTGAAAGCAGTCTTTCATTCATCCCCGGGCCTTATACAAATCTGATGATACCCACTGCGTAAATCAATCTTGGAAAATACCTTGGACCCATGTAATTGATCCAACATATCATCCAAACGAGGAATGGGAAACTTGTAACCAATTGTGATCTTGTTGATGGCACGACTATCTACACACATTCGCCAACTTCCATCTTTCTTTGGCGTGAGTAGTGCTGGAACAGCACATGGACTCATGCTTTCTTGAATTTGTCCTTTCTTCGGCAACTCTTCAACTTTATCTCTGAGTATCTCCCCTTCTTTAGGACTCATCCTATAGTGAGGCAGATTCGGTAAACTAGCTCCTGGTATCAAGTCAATTTGATGCTGTATATCCCTCATTGGTGGTAGACCATCAGGCAACTCATCTGGCATGATCTCCACAAATTCTGCTAGTAAGGGTTGAATTACCCGAGGAACATCAATCTTCTGTACTTCCCTCTCAACCATCAAAGACTTTACAATCAGGGCATGAACCTCCCTAGTTTCTTCAGCATCAACAAGCAACTCCTTCTCTGAATGAGCAATGGTTAAGAAAGCCTTCCCCTCCACTTTAGAAGCTTCGGATTGGGTCTTTCCCTTTAATGGTATCAAAGTATAACTCACACCTCCTTTACAGAACTTATACACATTTTCCTTGCCCAAATGTCTAGCATCCACATCATATTGCCAAGGTCTACCAAATATCAGACTACATGCATCCATATCTACCACATCACAATATATCTCATCCTTATATTTTCCTATAGAGAATGGAACCTTACATCTTTATGTTACTCTAATTTCTCCTACAGATTTAATCCACTCAATTTTGTAAGGTTCAGGATGAGGTTCAATAGGCAAATTCAACTTTCTTACATCCTGTTTTCCAATTATATTTTCGCAACTACCACTATCAATAATTAAATCAAATAAACCATTATTAATAGTGCACCTGGTACGAAATAGTTTGTGATGCTGAGATCCTTCTGATAGCTTTGGTGATAATAACAACTTTCTCACCACAAAAGTCTCTCCCCCTTCATCATACTCATCATCATCATCACCATCACCATCAGGTCCACACAACTCGCCATCACCACACTCTGAATAGTCCCCTGTCACCATGTTGACAGCTCTTTGCCTTCTGCAGTCGGTAGAACGATAACCAGGTTGGCCACACTTAAAGCACTTCATAAGTACTGGTCTGGTATGGATTGGCTGGCTTAGCTACCTCATTTTGCTTCCCTGCTACTGTCTTGTCTTGCTTAACGGCCTCTTGACGATCATTTTGCTGGGTAGGCTGAGTAGCCATTGCTTTTCCCCTTTCAGCCCCTGCTCGGCTGGTTTCAATCTTGAAAGTTTCAGCATACACTCTTCGAGTTGCTTCAAATATGTTATTGTTATATGGCCTCTCTTGCATTAAAGTCTCAGCGCAAGATTTCGTGCATCATTGAGCGTACGCACTATCTGCACACCAATTTTATCTCTGATAACTGGCCTCAAACCATCCATATATCTAGCAACTGTCTGATCTTCAGTCTCCCGCAGTTGGTTACGCTCTGCTAGGTTCAAAAACTCAGCAGTATATTCATGGACAGTCTTCCCATCCTGGATACACTTCTGAAACTTGTGAAATAAGTATTGCGAGTAATTGGGGGTAGAAATCTCTTGCTTAACATCTCCCTCATTCGAGTCCACGTTGTAATAGATCGCCTCCCTTGTGCCTCTAAATCATCCTACACCCTTTTCCACCAAGAGGAAGGCCCTCCTTTCAACCTTATCGCCACCATCCGTGTCATATCTACTTCTAACCATCTAGTGTACTCTTGTACCCTATCACAATCAGCAAGCCCGTCCACAAAATCCTCTACTCCCAAATCTCCATTAAAGCCAGCAATGTCCACTTTCAATTGGAATCTGTTACGGTCATGATTAAATCGATCATGTCTCTCTTCTCCACCGTAACCACCATAATATCCTCCTATGGCTCCCCTCACCAAATTCTCTAGAGGAGCTCAGTGTTATTAATAGCGGATGGCGGCTCATGGCGGAAAGCTAAAAGTCCGCCATACAAATATGGCGGATGGCGTTGCGGCCGATGGCGGAAGCATGGCGACTGAAAATATTATATTATATATATATATATATATATATATATATATAACAACTAAGCAGTAAGCATTAATAAGTAATAACATATATCAGGAACAATAAAATTAGAAACATTATAGGAAATAAAATTCACCAAATGTAACATAATTAAAGTAAATAAAATTCAAGAATATACTATAGAACAAATGAAAAGTAAAATAAAAAAGAAAGAAACATAAAAAAAATATGACTAGAACTGTCGGTTGAAATTAAAAAATAAAAGAATAGAACAAAACACAACTACAAGCAAAACACAAGTAAAATAAAAAAAGAAATAGAAAAAATATGAGGGGTTGTCGGCTGAAATAAAAAAAGAATAGAACAGAAAACAAGTAAAAAAAGAAAAAAACAGAAAAAAATTCCTTTGTTGAGTGTGTAAATACCTAAAAAAACAAGAAAACTTAAATGAAATGAGGGAGAGAATTGAATGGGAAAGAAATACATAAAAGAAACGACAAAAACTGCTATCTTTTATGCTCTTTAGCTCACTTGAGTCGCCGGAGTGGAGCAGCCACAGGTAGGAGGGTTCTATGTTTGGAGTCCAGAGGCAGCCGCCAACCTTTAGGCCTTAAGGATTAGGGTTTTTTATCCTTAACCATTTTCAGAAAATTACAAAAACACCCTTTCTTTAAGAAAAAAACATGTAAAAGGCACCATTTCCGCCATTGATGCCATTTCCGCCATGGCGGATTGCGGGCGCCATAAAACGCCATGCAAAAACCATGGCGTTGCGGTTTCTGCGTGGCGGTTTCTCTAAAATCCGCCACGCCATGGCAGAAATTTGACAACACTCGAGGAGCTTGGTAAGCACGTTGGTTTGGTTCAGCAAGAGAAGGTCTAACATTGGGTGCATCGCGAGGCAAATCTCCGTCTACAGCCCCAATGTTATCCCAATCTCTGTTGGCGCGATCACCGAGCAACCGATTAATCTGTGCAAATTGTGTTGTTATCAGAATTTCTAATCGGCCAAACCTTTGCTCTAGATCTCTAAGCGCCGCCCCCTGGGCTCTTACAACCTCTGGAAGGGTTGATAAGACATCATCCCTGGTGGCCTGCACCCCTTGATCATCGTCACTGGGATGGTTGCCAACATCGGTCTCCATCAGTCAGGTAATACCTGCTCTGATACCTCTTGACGCAGCGAATAGCGAAAATAGGAGTTAGATCAAAAAAAACCACAAACAAAGAGAAAGCTCTCAAAGACAAAAGTCTGAATATTTTGAATAATACCAACAACCTGGCCAAAAAAAGCTTACAAATAACTTAAATAGACTCTCTTGATTAGCCTAGGACCCAACTAGGAAATAAATTAACTAGAATTTCGAAATTAACTAGGAAATCTAAAATTAAACAAGAATCCATGCCTAATAGAAAGAACAATAAAGTTGAAAATTAACTTCCTATTTAATAGGAGACAATTACACCATAACAGGAATGAGTCAATTGTGCTAAATCAATTATGCCAAAATAGGAAATAATTAATTACGCCACATCATAATAAATCTTCTCTATTCAATAATTATAACCAACCTAAAATATCAATGGAGGGAAAAGGTGCCTGAGACGTCCTTTGTAATAAATAAAATTACCCACTTGATGTAAGATCAAATTATACAAGTTAGAAAACTCAATTTCCTGGATTCTATAGGTAATGTGTGAGAGTTCCCGACCTGGGACCTTGTCCAAGGTGTGGAGCATCCGGGATCAAGGTCAGAGGGCTCCAGCTCCGGGTAGAATACTTCATTGGCACCTGGGTGGAGAAGGTCCAGAACCTTCTTCCTGCCTATGGTTGGTGCCGAGTGTAAAACCAGAAAGGAAAAGAGATAGAAGAAAGGAAGAGGAAAAGAAAGAAAATAAATTTGCATTATGAATCAAGTTTTTTCGCTACTGTTACATTTCAGTTCTGGACCATATATACGAGGGCATCAACCTCCTCCGCGGTAAAGGTTTGAAGGTGATCCCGACGGGTTCTTGCTGCACCGGCGAACAACTGTTAAGGTTCATCTGCTCTTGCTTCTTCGGATTCGAGGCTGATCCAATCCTTTGGAAGATCAAAGCAATGAACGACGGCACGGTGCTTCTGTTGTGTCCCTCGACGGCGGCAAAGGCACAGCTCCTAAGTTGGAGAGTGATGAATGTTCAGTCGGGCTTTGTGGAATTTGACAAGTGGAATTTCTCCATTGGCCGTGTGTCAGCTCCTCTGCAACTCGTCGTCGAGCATGTGTGGAATCCCCCTGGAGCACTGCAATGACTTTGATATCCAAGCCACTGTAAGCCCTTTCAAGTGCCTCACTGTTGTTGACCGCTTCAGTGTCAACTGGAGTGACTTGCAAGACTGCCGGGCTGAGATTGCTTGCACCAACGTTGACAACCTTCCTCACTTTATGGAGGTTCACATCGGAAATACATCACTCACGATTCAATTCAACATCCTATGGAGTAGATGGGTGGCTGCCACAAATGAAGATGGGGTCGGAGACGAGGACGGCGGTTCGGGCGACGCCTCTCAACACTCTTCCAATTGGGTGTCCAGCGATGATCGTTCCCAGTCACGCTCTCCGTCTACGGCTGCGGGGGGAGGAGATGGGATTGCGTCGCCTTCCTCTGGGGCGACATCCACTCATGGCCTGGGTCGCGAGGCGGGAGATGAGAGCCATGTTCGCCTCTCTCAAAGTGGAGACTCTTCGATGACTTCTCCGGCAATCGAAAATCATCTTTTCGTCGGTGCAATGCGGCCAAGATCCGATGGTTATTACTTGCTGGTCGATGGGATGATGAGACTGAGAGGCGGATTGATCTCTACCACCTGTCATCGTTTTAGTTTGGACGCGCAACTTCAAACTCCAGAGGCACTTCCTTGGACTGAAAAGGTCTGCTAGGTCGTGCAAGTTCCTAACGCTTCGTTTTTTGGAGCATTTATTCCTCGTACATCAACGGGTGGATTTGGACGGCTTTTAACCCTTTGGCGGTCGACTTCTCGATCCTTTGTTCGAGCCATGGTCTTGTTTCAAGCACGTGGGGATGCATGCCATCTTATGTGGCGTCGGAGCACTGTGGGTCTCACTGGGGCGTGCGGCAAGCCCAAGCCCAGGTTTTGGATTGGCCACTAGCCCAACATAACTCTGCTATTTTGTCGCCTGGCCATCTTGAAACTAGCCGAGGAAGGGTTTTTTTTTTAGAGCCCCGGGGGGGGGGCCACGGCGGACTGCTACTTCGGGTCTCCTTTGGCGAGTTTCCTCGGTATCCCCCGGTTCAGCTCTGCGACTCCTATTGCCTTGTCGTCATTTGCCTACTTCTCCCCACCGAGATGCGCTATGTTCGAATCTGAAGGAAGTGTGCCGGTTATTTCAATCGGCGGCCAGGTATAACCTATTCCCACTCCTACATTCGCATTTATTATTCTTGGAAAACACTATGTGGCCACTACGCCCTCGATGGCTCTTCGAAACCCTTCGGGTGATGTGGCTGCCGGTGATGCTCCAAGAGGGCTGAGACGAAGGGTCCTAGAACGTGATTGTGCGGCTTCTATGTTGGACAAGGCCATGCTCCGGAACGAATCTCTAATTGTCAGCAACCGCCCCTCTACTATCTGACCTTGCAACTGAAGATATCAAAGACTACCTCTATGCACTTGGTTTTATTGATGCGGATGAAAAGGCTTGCTCGGCTTTGACTCTCAAAGCATTGGAGGCTGGCAAGATGAACCAGGGAGGAGGTTGACTACTTGCGTATATTTGTAACATTTTGGGGGATTGTTGGGGTGGGTTTGAGATAGTAAATGATTAGTACTATGTCCATTGCTTCTTTTTGGAATGTTCAAGGTCTAAGTAGGACCTCCAAGAACTCTATGATGAAGTTGTTCCTTTGCATTTCTAATACTAGCATCTTATGTATCCAAGAAACTAAAATTGAAGATTTCAATGAAACTTGGATGAAAAGAATCTCGGGCAACTCTGGTTTTGATTTCACCTTTAAAAATTCGGTTGGGATGTCTAGAGGATTATTGATTGCTTGGAAGTCGGATTTGTGGGAGGGGATTTCCTCATCGATTGGAGACTACCACATTTGTTGTACACTACTCCACAAACCATCTAATAGATGACTGAAAGTCTATAATATCTTTGGCCCCCCGGGGAAAGGGAACAAAAATGGGTTTTTTTCGGAATTAAAACATATCCTGATTACTTCGGAGGTGGCAACGATGGTTGGGCGAGATTTTAATGTGACGCGTGGATTGTCAGAAAGATTAAACTGTAGAGGAATCGATCGAGAGTCCACCTGATTTTCAGAAATATTGGTTGATTCAGAATTCAGGGACTTACCTCTTTCTAGTAGGAGCTATACTTGGTACAACAATCACTCTGTCCCGGCCTTTGCCAAATTGGACAGAATAATGATAAACTCAGCGTTCTCGAATTGGTCTATTTCTTGGTCTGTCGGAGTTGAGAATCACAATCAGAGAATCCAAGATTGTGAAACCACTATCCCCTTTCTATCACAAATGGAAGAACGTTGGCCGACCCACGTGCTGTTGAGGCCTTGAGGGTGCTTTTTTTTACTTCTTCCGAGCAACAATAGGAACCCAATCTGATCAAATGCTTAGTCTAAATTGGTTGGAACTCTTTCCAGAAGAAAATTTGGACTTTTCAGATCACATAAGACCATTTAGGAATGAACAAAATCCTGGATGCTTTGATGTCCATGGGAAAAACAAAGCTCTGAGATTCTTTATTGAGTTCTGGGACACAGTGGGGGAAAATGTCAAGCTCGTCCTCACTGGCATTCGGGAAGGCAGATGTGACCTTAGCAGATTTAATAAATCTTTCATCGTCCCTATCCCAAAAGTTGAAGGGGCAAATAAGATCTTAGAGTTTAGACCGATCAGTCTGACCTCGAGTATCGTGAAACTATTCTCAAAACTATTAGCCTCCCGAGTCAAACCACACATGGAGTCACTGATTGGAAAAACCCAGTCCGCTTTCATTCTAGGGAGATCGACTCTAGACAGTTTTATGGCGGCCTCTAAAACAATCCACTTCTGCAAGAGGCATAAGCTGGACGCAACAATGCTAAAACTGGATCTGTCTAAGGCCTTTGACAGTGTGAATTAGAAGTTCTTGTGTGAATTGATCAGGAAAAGAGGTTTCTCGAGGTTGAGTGGATCTCCCTCTTACTCAAGTCTGGTGAGTCGTCTGTCTTACTAAACGGGGAACCGGGTAAATGGACAAAGCATAGAAAAGGACTAAGACAGGGGGACCCACTATCCCCTTATCTATTCGTACTGGTAGCCGATGTTTTCGCAAGATTGATGAAAAGGGCGGCACAAAACAACCTGATAAAGGGGGTGAAGATGAGCAAGGAGATGGAGATTTCTAATCTTGAGTTTGCGGATGACTTTGTGGTCTTCACAAGCGGGGAAAGGGATGACCTTTTGAATCTGAAAATTCTACTTTTGGGTTACTAACTTCTGACGAAACTGCGAGTAAACTATGTGAAAACAGAAGCAGTACACCTCCTCGGAAATGAGGATACGAGCACGAAAGCGGCGGCAATCTTGGGATGCAAGAAGTCTGAATTCGCACTGAAATATCTGGGTCTACCTCTAAGGGATGGTAGACTCCTAAGAGAGGATTGGAACTGCATAGTTGAAAAGGTGGATAGAAGACTTGCTACTTGGAAAGGAAGATTCCTATCCAGAGGAGGCCGGCTTGTTCTGATTTAGTGTTTTAAGCTTGATTCCTGGATATTGTCTATCGATTTTTAAAGCTATAAATTGGGACGATGTTTGCAACCCAAGCGATTAGGGTGGTCTGCGTATCCTAAACTTAAAGATGCATAACAGAGCTCACTAGGTAAGTGGTGGTGGGCCTTAGCTAACGACAGAGAGTTGATTTGGGTTGAGATAGTCAAGATTAATTACTTCCGTCGCAAAAGCTCGAGGGTGGACTCTGGGAGGATTAGTTGCCTTTTGAACTTTATTGGTGCCCCGAATTTGAACGATGATAGAGACTATAACTCTTGGAGATGGGGAACGAACGGCAGATTTTCAACATCTTCAACGTACAATATATACATGAACCCGAGTGTGAAGTGGAATACAGCTGGAAGCCTTTGGAAGAGTCACCTTCCGATGAAGTATAAAATACACACGTGGCTTATTCTAAAGAGACGGCTTCCTACGAAGATGAGGCTCATTAGACATGGATCGTTACTAATGGACGATAAATGTGTCCTCTCACCTGAAAACCAAGAACACCTGATACAGTTTCATTTGTAATGGTTGGAAGAAACACCTGGAAATGACGTCGATAAGTTGGGTGGAGATTTCGCTAGGGGATGATTGGAGCTTCGCCGACGCCGATGCAAAAGTGAGGAACTTAGCCATGATCTGGAGTTGGAATGTGTGGAACTCTAGAAACGCAGTTATTTTTAGAAATGGGCAAATTGACCTTGATAGGCTCCTGGGTTCTTGCCTAATGGTTTGGTCAACAATTCAGAGTGCCTAAAGTTTAGGTTTTTTAAATTCATGTCAAGTCTTGGCCACCTTCTTGTTGCCATGGCCAGTATCTCATGTACTTGTATTAGTCATACCAAACCTCTGGTTAGGTATTTAGGATGGTTTCTCAGGATAGGTATTTAGGATGTTTTCTCTGATTGTATCATGCTTTTATATATATGAATGTGTGACTCCTTGGGGTTTCACTTTTAACTCAAAAAAAAAGTCTAGAACGTGTTCTTTTCTTAATGCTGGATTGCACAAAAAGTACTATTAATATGTCCTCAGCTAGGAATTTGAGCTGCAAATTATGTTTACTTCTGTTTCAACTAAAAGAGCAATCACGAAGCGTAAGTGCCAACGCATAGACAACAAAGAAATGACTAATTTCAGATAAGTGACCACACGAGCATTTCAAAAGAAAAAACATCTCTGATTCTCTATAAGCATGTCACAGCGAAAGAAACTACGGAGACAAAACCCTAGATATCGAAACATGAAGTCGAATTCAATAATCAACTTTACCTCAGCTATAGCCGTGGCCACGCTCAGTCCCGCCAATTCCTAACAACCACAATGACAAAGATATAGTCTCATGGCGTGAACAAATGAGAGGAGATTGTAAGAAGCAAAAGAGGTAAAGATTTTGAACCATTCGGGACACAGAAAAAGAAAATAACCATCAATTGATCGACGCTAAATCCAAGAGGCCCCATGAGGATCTCGTCGACCTCCGCTGCCTCACGCTGAGTGAGATAAGACACCGCTTCTCCCTCCATCGCTGCTACGGAAGAGATGCCGCGAGGGGAAGATGACGGAGACGACGCGGCGCAGAGGGAAACTGGCCCGCTTCTCGTACCCCAGAAGGGGAAGGCAGGGGAAGTTGGTAGTGGGCGACGGAGTGTGTTCGGGAAAGGAATCAGAACGGCAGCGGAGGAAGTGAAGGAGGAGACTGTGGGCGTCAGGAGTTGTGAGAGGAGGAGAAACGATGACGGCATGCTGCGGGACTTGCCCCGAAATAACGTATCTGCTATCATTTTTTTTTTTTTTTTTTGTTAATTACTAAATATATCCCGACTTTTAATGTATTTTCTAAATTTATTCTCACTTTTCAATTTTTTTAATTTAATACATCATTTTTTTATTTGTAACAAATCTATCACATCGTCTATCCGGCGTCAACTTTACTGTCGGCATGCTGATGTGACATCGCTGACGTGGCTACTAATCCTAATCAACGATTTTTTAGAACTTTTTTTGTGGGCCCCATCTAACTCAGTCAGCAAACCATTTACCTAAATCCAGCCATGAGATCCTTGACCACGGACACAATGGCGTAGTGAACTTCCAAATCCAATTCCCTCAACGCCAACATCAGCTTCCCGGGCTAGGCTTTCTTCTCTGGCGAGACATCCTAGATTCTTGGTGCTAATTGCCTGGGTATGGCTCCTTGCGAGCGTGCACATCAGGCGAAGGTGTTCGACATCCAGACCATGGTCTGTGTCCCTATCGAATCCAGCGTGCTTGAGCTCAGACCAACGCAGCTCATTTACCAAAGCTCCGAGTTCACGAACAAGATTCGATTGCTTTTCTACTTCAAAACGCTCGACATGCCCTCAACCACAGCCATCGGCGCCGGATCCTGGCTCTCGCCATCGTTTGTGGCAACACCCGTCGTGGTTGATTAGGGTGAGACAGATCCATCCATGCTCTGGCTTGTAGATCCCTCCTCTTCTCCCATCCGCCTCACTGGCATCGTCGCCACCCAAGTGAAAACCTCCGGCTGCGAGTTCCTTAGCACGGTCGACTCAAACCATTCCGACCTCGAGCCTTCCCTGCGAGAAGTGGAGAGCAGCCGGCCAGCGGAACCAGAGAAGCAGCCGTAGAAGCGCGGTCGCAAGCTCGCCAACAATCGCGAGGAGCCGCTCAACCACATCGAGGTTGAGCGGCAGCGCCGGGAGAAGTTGAACCAGAGGTCAAGAATCCAACAATCCTAGCTCTCCTTGGCGACGCCATCTCTAGGGGTGTAAACGAGCCAAGCCGCTCGCGAGCTACTCGAGATCGATTCGGTAAAAACTCGAACTCGACTCGAACTTATCGAGCTCGAGCCGAGCCAGACATTCGAGTGAGCCGAGTTCGAGCTAACCTATACTCGGCTCGAGCGGCTCGCGAGCCTAATCGAGCCTTCTATATATATTATATACCGGGTTTGATTTTTAAATTTTATGAACCCGTTACCCTCTAAAATGAACCTGAGCTTAGTCGAGCTCGAGCTCGATCGAGCTCGCGAACGAGCTTGGCTCGTGCGGCTCAACTCATGAGCCTTGATTTTTTTCCCGAGCCGAGCCGAGCTCGAGTTGCTTGAATGTAACTCGAGCCGAGCTTGAGCCGATAGACTAAAGCTCGAGCTCGTTATTTTCCAAACGAGCCGAGCCAAGCTCGGCTCGGCTCGGCTCGATTACACCCCTAGCCCATCTCCTACATCAATGAGCTCCGCAAAAACTCCAGTGTGTCTGTGGTCAAGGATCTCACGATCGGGTTTGGGTAAAAAGTTTGCTGATTGGGTTTTGTGGGACCCACAAAAAATATATGAATAAAAAAAAATCGCTTCTGGATGTTGACTAGGATTAGTAGCCACGTCAACATTCAGACGACAAAGTTAATACCGAGTTGACGGTAGGATAGATTTGTTACAAATCGAAAAGTGGTGTACTGCATTGAGAAAATTAAAAAGTGAGGATAGATTTGGGAAACACGTCAAAAGTCGGAATATATTTAGTAATTAACTCTTTTTTTCCTACGAATCCAATACCGCGAAAATAAAATTTTGATAATTAATTTAATATTTAATTCTTATTGAATAAAAAGATTAATTAATCGTTCTGTCCCTACGCAAAGTTTTCGGCAATTTCTCAAAACCAAATTTTGGGAGTGGGAAATTCCCAGATCCGGATTTTGAGAATCAAAATTTCCAATACCAAAATCTAGTGGATTGGATACCCGTTTTACCCATGGGCCAAAGTCTCTAATTGATTAGAGACTTTGGTAAAAAATTAAATAAAAAAAAATATATAAAATAATTTATATTTATAAGATATTTTTTATGATAAAAATGAGATATTATAGTATAAAAAATAGTTTTTCAAACCCTCTAATGCATTAAAGACTTTTGCACAAAGTCTATAAATTAAAATTAAAAATTATAAAATATTTGAATGTAATTTTTTTAATGGATCATAGTAGATATTTTGTATCATTAAAAAATTATTTCATGAATTCAAATATTTTTTAAAAAAATTATGAAACTATTATAGACTTTGCACAAAAGTTTCTAATAAGTTAGAGACTTTTGTTTATAATAATTTTTTAATTATAAAAAATAAAATTTAATTCATAAAAAATATATATGTGATATAAAAGATGTGCTGGAAGCTATGGAAATATTTTGGACAAAAAATATTTTAATATTTTTATTTTAAATTTAATTTTATAGACTTTGGGTGAAAGTCTCTAATGTATTAGAGACTTTTGCCCAATGTTTATAATAGCTTTATAATTCAAAAATAATAATTTTAATTAATGAAATATTTTTTAAAAGATGTAAAATATGTGTTGTGGTTCAAAAAGAAATTTTTCATCGAAATATTTCATAATTTTTAATTTAAATTTAGTTTTATAGACTTTTGCAAAAGTCTCTAATGAATTAAAGAGTTTGAAAAATATATTTTTTAGACTTTAACACCTCAATTTTATTATAATTCTTTTTTATAAATTATTTTTTTTTTAATTTTTATATATATATTTTTTAATTTTTAACCAAAGTTTGTTAGAGACTTTGGTCCATGGGTAAAATGGGTATCCAATCAACTCAATTCTGATTTTGAGAATTTTAAAACTTCAAATCTGATTTTAGGAATTTTTCCTTCTCAAAATTCGAATTTGGCAAATTGCTGCAAAGTTTTTGATTGGTACTAAACTAGAAAATATATGATCAAGAATCGGGATAGGATCTTAAAACTTTAAAGTCACAATAGATAATCATACTAGAGTTTGAACCCTAGACCTCTAGAAAATATATAAAATATTGCCACCAACTGTGCTACCCATAATTGGCAATTTTTCTCGGGGTGAAGTGCAGATTTGATCGTATAAGTTTTTAATTTTTTGGACTTTAGTTATATTAGTTTCATTTTAGTATTTTCAATCTTATAAGTTTACTCCGTAGTACAAATTTAGTCCTATCCATGACGGTCCGTTAACTCTCCGTCAATGTAGACTAACGTCGTTCAACACGTTGACAGATTTGGTCCTATAAGTTTTATTTCGAAATTTTTAGTCCTATATATTTGTCCTGTAGCACAGATTTGGACCTATATATTTGCCCTGTAACACAAATTTGATCATATTAGTGATGTTAACTCTCCGTCCACGAAAAAATAAATGGTGTTATGTCCATGTTGACAGAGTCAATGAACCGCCATAAATATGACCAAATCTATGTTACGGAGTTAACATACCAACTTGTCTATATGTTAGTCTGTCATATTGATTTGGTCCAAATATTTTTTCGTGGACGGAAAGTTAACGGACCATCGCGGATAGGATCAAATTTGTGCTACGGGGCAAACATATAAGACCAAATCTATGTTACGGGACAAATATATAGCACTATAAAACAAAACAGGGCATCACCAACGGATTAAATCCGTTGGTAATACTATTACCAACAGAGAATTCGTTGGTGAAGTTCGTTGGTGATACCATACTAGGTTTTACCAACGGATATTGTAATATTCGTTGGTAATACCAACGAATAAATATATATGTTGGTATTACCAACGAATTTTTGTTTGTTGGTATTACAAACGAATCTTTTTTGTTGGTAACACCAACGAATGAATATCCGTTGGTAATACTAACAGATATACATCCATTGGTATACATTCGTTGGTATTACCAACAAATATATCAGTTGGTAATACCAATAGATACCCATTGTTGTATGAATAAAATTACATTTATAATAAACTTCCTGATTATCCAATCACGCACATAATATATATATTAAATTTTCTGATTATACAACCACTCGTGGAACCATAAACTCATAATTAAATTTACAATATATTAAATTCCTAATTATCCAATAAAGAACCACACATATGCTCAAGAAATCATTTTATAAATTAAATTAAATTTACAACTAAAGTAATTTTAGATTTACATGATATTCTTTTTTTCAAGTTCTAACTACAAAAGTAAATACATAAGTAGTGGCACATGTAACTAATTTTAGATTTACATAATATTCTTTTTTTCAAGTTCTAACTACAAAAGTAAATACATAAGTAGTGGCATGTTGTGCATATTTCAAAATTAAATACATATTCTCAATGATACTTTTTTTTCTTCAAAAAATAGATCATTACACCAAAATTTCCATCCTTTCTGTACCTGCATATAAATATTTTAGAGATATTAAACCTAAAATAAACTTTGCATTGATTAATTAGGGATATAAATTTTAGCAAAATATGCATAAATTTCATATCATTTTTTTATCCTATATATAATTAAAAGGAAATCACAATATTATGTTTAACACAAGTACGGTATATGCACTTTATGCACTTATCTTCATATTATATTCTATATGTGTAACAACTTAACTGATCACATGTGAAGAACACATAGTATATGCACATAAAGCATGCACGCCTTGTTTAACAAAATAAGTGACCTAATAATTATGCAAAGTGCACTACAATATATACGATCAGTTGCTACATAATTTTTCACTACTATAGGTTACAAGCCATTCTATCTAAGAAACTATGTTTACATTTGATCATGTTCAAATTTATTTACTTTTAATATTTTAAGATAGCAAAAGAAGTTGCTTGACTCAAGTACTTTGCAGCTTAGTGATTGATTGTCTATTCATTAGGACAGGAGTGACGGAGTGTTGAGTACTTCATTTTTTTCATAAAAATACTTGAAATTGATTTTTTTTTTACCAATGTATATATTTTCCCATTCCAAGGCCCTCAAGGGGACATTAGATTTATTAAGGGATCTTAAATTCCACAAATCAAACACCTCCCAAGGTTAACACTTAGGTCATGTTTACTTTGCAAGATATGATTTGAATGGGATAAAATTTAAGATGGATAAAGGTGTGATAGAAATTCGAGAGAATTTCTTGAAATCATATCCTATGTTTGTTTTGGCATAGGATAAGCATGGATAGGATATGAAAATTCATATCCTATCGGATTTGGGCCCTAAACCCACCCCTCCCTACGATTTCTAAATCAGGCTAGCGGTGGATTTAGGCCAAAATAAATCCACCCAATATCTGGCCCAATTCATATCCATTGATGCTAGGGGTGGAAACAGGGCAGGCCAAGGCAAGCCAGGCCTATATGGTAAAAAATTGGCCTAGGCCTGACCTGTGGCCTGTTATAGGTTTAAATTTTAGCCCGAGTCTGGCCTGTGGCTTGTTTACGAAGCCTGATTCAATATAAAATTTATTTATAAAACCTACTTCTAATATAAAATTTTGGTCAGGCTTGCGGCTTGTGGCATGTGTTTTATTAAATTAAAACAATATTAGTTATTATTTTAATATATTTACGTAATAAAATAATAATATCATATATATTATATATTTATATATACACTGCCTTAACAGGCCCAGGCCGGCCTGTCAGGCTCAATAAGCTTTAAATTGAGCTTAGGCCTAACCTGATAAGGAAAACATGCCTATTTCAAAGCCTTGATCTGGGTTTTTTTTAAACAGACCCCTAGCAGGCCGCCTGACCTATTTCCACTCTTAATTGCTACAGCAAATAATGGATTAAATTCAATTTATCTCCTTAATTCATCAAAGTAAACGAGGCCTTATATCTTTAAGAGAATGGACAAATATTAATCAGTATACTATTCATGGTAGTATCACCTAGAGTGGCAAAAGAAACAACTAATAAACATCTGATCTTCTATAAGCTCTAAGTCAAAACATTATCTAACAGAGGCCAACAATGGTATCCTTTAGCTTTATAAGGGAAAACTTATTTTAATAGCAGCATATAAGATATCTTAATATAAAATCTTCAAAATAATACGACTAATAGTAGAGAAATGGTGATATATTAAACTATTGATGAACTGAGGCTGTGAGCAACTTTCATTAAAGAATATGGAAGACATGAAGACAATTACCAAAAAGCCTATCGAAACTTAAAAGTTACCTTTTGGTGGTAGGATATGATTCACTTTCATCAGGAAAACAACCACCATTCAAGGATCTATGCTGGTCATTCTTGGAAAAGTTACTAACACGTTGAAAAGGAGTTTGCCTAGAAGAAATTCTAGATGATTGTGAAGACATTGCATTTCGTTGTCCTCTATCAAACTAGTGAAAACAAGTCAAAAAAAAGATATGACAACTCTTGAATATCCAACATCATTAGAAGAAGACAAAAAATATGAATTAACGCAGCCAAGACTTAGGTTTTCATCACAATGGAGAACCTATTGGCAAAGATAATTGTTAAAGGCAACTCATATGAATGTTTTCATCACAATGGAGAATCTATTGGCAAAAATAACTATTAAAGGCAACTCATATGAATGGAAATAGCTAAAAGCTTACTGCGTAAATGAATAATATTTTAGTTGATATATAACGAATGACAAACCAATAGATCTGAACAACATTAAATTAATTCAACATAAGACAACTAGATCTCATTGAATAAAGGAATAACTTGAACTAAGAAAGCTAAATTTACTTGCTACATTGAAACTAAAATGAATTTTTTCATTGCATAAAGATCAGAAATGCTGGTCATAAAGAGGACCAGAATTATCTAATGGCTTATGATCCTCCAAAACTAGAAAAGCAAAATCTGAAACATTTCATAACCATGTGCAATTTGCATGCTTAATCTCACCCTTCAAGTCAAACAGTGAATGCAATTAGACAATCAAATAATACTTACATGATGCCAATGAAACATTTCCTCCACCAAGACTATCAAAGAGATCAATTCGCTTATTTTCATTTGCATGCCTCAAAATCCATGAATAGAACATTTACAAAAATTCTGCATTGAATTGAATGGAAATTTTCATTCATGGAAGGATTTAAAAAATACCGTAGCTTGATTTCAAGGGAGAAAAGACAACAAGAGAACGAATATAATTAAAGGTTGGGATGGAGATCGAAATTTGATAGCATACAAAAGAAAACATGTTGAGAATAAAGGAATATAAAAAAAACTATTAGCAAACAAGTCTTGTTTATTTTAACGTGACAAGAAATATGGCTGAAAGGAAAAATTGCAGAGGGCACAGTGGTGACTCGAGAGCTTTCTCCCAACTAATTGCGGATTTGGATTTGCTCGATATACCTATTTCGCGCCTTACTTTACTTGGTCTAATAACCAAGCTCAACCCGCCCTTGCACAGCTGAATCAGATCGTTATCAACTCATAGGCCTCTCTCCTGCTACCTAATCTAATGGTCTCAGGGTTCCCGCGAAAATTATCTGATCATAATGCACTTTTATTCTCCTCCTGGCCTCGTGCTTTTAGGGGGCGTAGGCCTTTCAGATTGGAGCTTCAGTGGTTTCAGTTTCAGGATTTTTGGGAAATTATTTCTTCTGGCCTTATTCAAACTTTGACATCTTTATCCTCGCATGACGATCTCTTATCTATTTGGTTGTCCGCTTGGCAGAATTTACGCCCTACTTTGCTAAATTGGTCTAAGCTGAAGCAAGCTAATTTCAATCTAGTAAGAAAAGAGATGGAGGATAAAGTTGCCCTTCTCTCCTCCTTGGCTAATACTAAGGGCCTATCTGCCACGAAAATCTCTACCCTACGCCAACTTAAATCTGATCTCGATAAATTTTATGCGGCGGAAGATCTTTATTGGAGACAGAGGGCAAAGAAGAGATGGGCTAAAGAGGGAGACAAAAACATTAGATATTTTCATCTTTGTGCTACTATAAGACGAAATATCAACTAGATAACAACCATTCAGCTTGAAAATAATTCTATCTCTGACCATGCACAAATTGCTAGCAATCTCCAGGATTATTATATGCAACTTCTCGGCTCTTTCAGACAGCCTTTTCTTAAAGTTGATTGGCCGGAAATTTTTAATTCGGCCGACCCAGATCTCCAACATCTTGACTGTCCATTCACGTTGGAAGAAGTTAAGGGAGTTGTCTTTTAGCTTAAAAATCACAAATCCCCGGGACCTGATGTTATTCAAAATGAGTTTTTCAAGACATACTAGACCAACCTCGGCTCTACCCTTACTCAGCTTTTTAATGATATTTTTGGGAATCCGGATCTCATCAAAAGAATCAACAACGCTTTCATTGTGCTTATTCCGAAAAAAAGTGGTGCTTGTAGGTTGGAGGAATTTCGGCCCATCAGTTTTGAAGGAAACCTAATAAAAATTTTCTCTAAGTTGCTTGCAAACATATTGGCAACCTTGATGCCCTCTCTCATTGATAATACTCAAGGTGCTTTTACTATGGGGAGAAGTAGTCTTGATTGCTATATGACGGTAAATGAGACGCTTTGGTCGTGCAAGGCAAGACATGAGAACATATGTTTCATAAAGGTCAATTTTGCCAAGGTCTTTGACTCCATAAACCATGGATTTCTGCTTGACTTATTGGAGGCACGAGGTTTTTCACAAATACGGATTTCTTGCATCGCTCAGCTACTCTCCTCGGCCTCCTCTTCAATCATCACAAATGGGACCATTGGGCAATCGTTTGGGCACAAGCGCGGGTCGCGGCAAGGCAATCCGCTCTCACCCCTGCTTTTTAATATTGTCATGGACTCCCTCTCTAAACTGATTCAGAGAGCCTGCCATTTGGGTTTTATGAAAGGGGCTCTTTCAAATCTTATAGAGGGAGGGATCAACCATATTGCTTTTGCTGATGATCTTGTGGTTTTTTGTGAGGCTTCAGAGGCAGCATTATCCAACTTCATATTACTCATGAAATGTTTTGAATTAAGTTCGGGTCTGCAAATTAATTCTTCCAAAACAAGGCTGCTTCACCTAACAGATGATCCGCACTCTACTTCTCCGCCACTGTTGGCCAATATTCTTGGATGCGAGGCTGCTTGCTTTCCGATTGATTATTTGGGCATTCCTCTTCGCTTGGGCCCTCTCCACAAAGATGATTGGAACCGAGTTATTTTCAAATTCAACAAAGTTTTAGCTTCTTGGCAAGGTTCCCTACTCTCGCGTGCTGGTCGTCGCACTCTGATCAACAATGTTCTATCAAGCCAAGCTTCTTATTTCTTCTCTATTTTTGAGGCACCCAAGTGGGTCCTAAGGCTTATTGAGAAAAGAACAAGAAAATTCTTTTGGGCAGGTGATATGGAGCCTTCTTTACAGGGAAAATGTCTTGTTAATTGGGATACACTTATTGGGAGAACTGAAAAAGGAGGCTTGGGAATCTTATGCCTAGACTTACATAATGTGGCTAGACTGGGGGGATGGCTATGGAAACTTAGAACTAACTTTGGTCAGCTTTGGGCAAATATCCTCTTTTCTCAAATGATAGACCTGTTTCACCCGCCTTACACAAGATATAAACCGTCATATGTTTGGAGAGGCATCCTCGAGGGCTTGAGCCAGTTCAATGCCTCTCTAACCTACCATGTAAATGGCGGCTCATCTATTCGATTATATATGGACATACTTTGGCTAACATCTTCTCAGATCTCTACATTTTATCGAAAAACCCACTTTCCACCGTGGCTGAAGCGAAAGACTTGGATAATGAAAATATGGTGAGGGGTTGGGATATTCGGTTCACCAACTAGGTCCCTTTGGAACGCACTGAGGCTCTTGCACATCATCTTTCACCTATGCTTACTCGTTCGGGTCCGGACTCTTTTAATTGGAAATGGACAGCAAATGAGATCTTTTCTACCAAATCCTTTTACCACATTTTGTCTTATCGTGGGGTAGTCGATCTGGTTGCCTCTTTCATTTGGGACAAACAATGCCCAAAATCTATCTCTATTTTTTTTTGGTTTGCTTCTAAAGGATGCCTCCTGACGAAAGATAGACTACTCAAATGGCATATGCAGGTTGATGGAAAATGTGTTCTTTGTCATGCTTCTGATCAATCCCATGTACATCTCCTAAATGCTTGTCCTTTCACCGTCACGGGTTGGAGGAAAATGCTAGAGTTTTGTCATATTTCTTTCTTCAATAACAACTACAAGCCATGGCGTCGAATCAACACGAAGCCCATCAAAAAAATCAAGGAAAAGCTCGGGGCCGTCATGATTTGGAAATCAGTTATTTGGTGGGACATAAATAATCGTATTTTTAGAAATGAGGAGAAACATTTGGTTGAACTTGCAATTGATAGAGCAAATCTCTCCACCCTTTGTAAAAATCTCTACTCTCCCTAGGTTTTCTCTATGTCATTCACTCATTGTACATCCCATCTCTTCCTATTAGATTGAATCTATCAAACATATTGATTAATACAAGTTTTCTTACATAAAAAAGTAAATAAATAAGCCTTGTTTATGCAACATAACATGGAGAACATATTGTCTAGAGAGGGGCTGTCATTGTACCTATATAAGAGTCAGACAGTTCTTGAGAATAAGTTATATTTTCATAAACCAAATATGAAAATTGGGCAAAATAGAAATCAAATCTGACACTACTGTTGTTGTTCTAATTTCTCATGTGTTTTACAAACTTTCTTCAAGTGTAAACAAAAAAAGAAGAAGAATATTTGATTTTGCCTCTCATTATTCAGTTTAAGCTTATTCAGTTTTCTCCAAAGACACAAAACTTGGGAGTAAGAAAAAAAAGAACCAATCACCAAACCGTGGAGTCCTTGTATAATTTCCTCTCTCTTTTTCTTCCCTTCTGCTCCACCAAAACCTCGGTCTATCCCTAATCCAGTGGGACTTTGAACATCGTGTAGCATAAATTAACGTTACCAAAAGAACAATGCTTCCCAAGGAACCAAATTCTAGATATCAAAATGATAAAATTAGAGAACATCAAAATTAATATATGATTGAATAGAATTTATCAGTTTGAAATGAGAGAACATCAAATCCAAACCACAAGGAGAACATCATCTTCGGATCAAGAAAAGTAAACTTTGTTGTACTGGAATCAAGGAACCTCTTTAGATCAAGAAAAGAAAAACCAAAATTGCACAGCACAAGGGACAACTTCCTAAGAACTTAATATCAGTAATATCGAGAACATTGGTTATATGAATCTACTTGAAACTCCCAAAATTTCAACATCAAAAAATGGCTATAAGAAAAGCAAGCTTTACTTATTAATAATGTTGGACATCGAGAAACAGAACTTCCAAAATAAAACAAGCTATAATGATTAAGAATGTTGGAAATTCAAGAAACAGCCATACAAAATATTCTATATTCCAAATATTATAATGTTCAGATAGAGGACCAGTTTTAATTTTTTTCAATCTGCGGAATATAAAGAACATGATTAGCAGTCTCTCCGCACAATCTTTTTTTCTAAGGTCTTGTTTAGCAGCAAATGATTCTTAAGAGTCTTAAACATATTGCTTGTAATCATTCTCTTGATTTGTATCACCTCATGGAGACAAAGTATGAAACTATTTGAGCTATTCAGTTGATGTTCATATCATTCTACAAGAAGAAACTCATATTCAGTTGATGTTCATCAACTAGCAATGCCAAAATAAGAATAAGAAGCTTGATATATAGGAACCCATTGCATATGTAATCAACTGGTGAACAGTGAACACTTGTTATAAAAATTTCAACCCCAGACTGCTTCAAAGACTAAACTGAATTTTAAACAAAAAATTGAGGACGAAATTAAAGTGAGTTCTGATGTCATGAGAAATATAGTGATCTCACAATTTGCTTATATACACATGAACTTGTAAATGAATATATATTATAAAAATGAATACAAATAACAACACTGAACAAACAACTAAAAATGAATACAGTGAACAAACAACCTAAATGAATACAAAAATGAACAAACAATTGGGTATAATACAGTGAACAAAAATGAATACAGTGAACAAACAACTAAAAATGAATCTATTGATTGCTGAGTAACCTAGGCGATTGAATGTTTTGGACCGATTGACAATCATCATTACCAACCTATCAAGAATCAATCGATTAGCAATTTCTTCTAGAGAGCGAGAGAGAAACCTAGGCGACCAGAGAAGAAAACCTAGGCGAGCATTGTTGAGTTAAGTTTCGTCGCAGAGGGGAGGCGTCAGACGTTGTAGCGAGGGTCGCGAGAGAGATGGTTTGCAGAGAGCGCGAGGTCGGGCGTTGCAGAGGTCGCGCGAGAGAGGGTTTGCAACGAGCGCGAGGTCGGGCATTGCAGAGGGGCGAGAGAAAGAGAGGGTTTGTTAGGGATGGCACTAGAGCGAGTTTGGGACGGCACAACCAATTCCTATCCCAAACCCGTTAAGAAAATCCAATCCTAAACCTGTCCCAAACCCGTTAGTATTTTGAAGGGTAATTCTCAAACCCATCCCACTAATTTAACGGATACCCACTGAAAATCCGTCCCAAACCCATTAGTATATATATTTATAATTTACCTACTTATCACCGGTGAGTTGGTGACTGTGACTAAGCATGATGAAAATAGATTTTTTTTCAAAGAAAGAAACAAACCCATTGCCATCCCTACTCAGACATCTCTGCGAGTATTTCATAAATACATTTACCTCCAAACATCTAAACATAAATCATATAAACAGTAAGCTAATTTAAACAATAAAATCAATTATCTTAGCTAGTATCAAACTATCAAGAGCTAGTAAAGCCTATCAATTATCTGAAGAAAAAATGACTTCATGCAAAGAATCAATAGGAGCAAGCGGCAGGTAAGAATTACAAAACAAACAAGAAAAATAACTTTGCAAAAACCAACAAATTATAGCAGGCGGTAGGTAAGAAAAAAGTAAAAAAAACCTAAGTTCAAAGGGCGGCTGGCGTCCGCATTGCAGCATCAGGAGATCGCAGTGTCGGGTCCATCGGGAGAAGCAGTCGTCAGAGCAGATCGCGGGGTCGAGATTGAGCGGTGGCCATAAGAGAAGCGATCGCGTGATTGAGGATTTGCTAGAGGGAGATCTAAGGAGGGGCGGCGAGGCGGCGAGCGGACGTGAGGGCAGTCGGGCAGATCACAGATGGCTGAGGTATAGGGCGAGAGGGCGATCTAGCGAAATGGGGGGGTGGCAGTGAGGCGTTCGAGTGTCGAGTGACTGGGTGAATCGGGTGAGTACAGATTCTTTAGGGTATAGATTAAAAATTAAAAAGACATAATGTATTATTAATTTATTTATATTATATAATAGGTTAAGAATTAGAGTATAGATAAAAAGACATAATTATCAATGTATATTAAATAATATGAAGGGTATTTAGGTAATTTTACTCTTAACGGATTTGGGACGGGTTTTAGACTAAAATCCTAGACCCATCCCAAACCCTACAGGGTTTTTACCTCAAAATCCTATACCCGTCCCACGACCCAACGGGCAAAATCCGCTAATGACCTATCAGGGTCTGGGACGAGTAAATACCCATTTATACAAACCCATTGCCATCCCTAGGGTTTGTCGGCTGGGAGAGTTAGGGCGCAGCGAGAAATAAAATAGCATATAGAGAAGAAAAAAAAAGAAATTAAACAAACATTAACACATTGGCTGGCTGAAATAAAATAATCCCATTGGTTGATCGGCTGAAAAATAGCACAGAGAGAAGGAAAAAAAAGAAATAAAAAAATCTATAAGCTAAATTAGCAATCCAATTTAAATCCGTTGGTAAATTCGTTGGTAACAGCAACAACATAAATCTGTTGGTAATAAATGCGTTGGTGATATCCTATTTTCTTGTAGTGTATGATTAAAAATTTCGAAATGAAATTTATAGGACCAAATCTGTTAACGTGTATGAACGACGTTAGTCCACATTGACGAGAAGTTAACGGACCATCACGGATAGAACCAAATCTATGCTAAGGAGCAAACTTATAAGATTGACAATACCAAAATAAAATTTATAGGATCAAAGTCTAAAAAATTGAAAACTTATAAGACCAAATCTGCACTTAATTAACTATGGATGATTTTTAAATCTAATGAAGTATTTAAAATATAGCTTGAGTGGAGTGGATCATATGGGGAGAATTTGACTAAGTACTTCAATGCTTCGTTAATCAGATGGATCGACAAGATCAAATCCTAACCCCCACAATTGTTCAATTTATTGTTCATCATTTTTTTTCCAAATGCAATTAATTTCATGAAAAATTTTAAATTTATAATCAAAAAGTAAAATTTTATCTTTTATACTTTTCGATCAAATGTTTTGACCACTAATAAAAGACTTTAATTATATAAAGTATTTGGTCTAAAAGTTTTTACCATTTCTATTTCTATGTGATTATTTTCTTGGCACATAAAATTTTATCAATTGAAAATTACATTTTGGGTAAATTACACTGACCTTCACTGAGGTTTAGTGAAATTACACTGACCTCTCCTCTATTTGTCCAAATTACAATCATCTCCCCTGAGTAATCTTTTTAGGAGAGATTTGTGTAATATTTTACAAAACTCATGAGAGGTTTATGTAATCTTATTTTGTTATAGGGGAGGTTTGTGTAATCTTTTACAAAACTCAGGGGGATTACAAGACAAAATTATAAATAGAGGGAAGGTCAATGTAATTTCACTAAATCTCAGGGGAGGTCAGTGTAATTTACCCTTAAATTTTTAATGGATTTTTTAGGCTTTTTAATTTTTTTTTAACTAAAGTCTTTAAGTTGACTTTTGTCCAAACACTTTAGTGTTATAGGGTCCATTTGGTTCGCAAACAGCCTGTTACATGACACCAGATAGAGACAAGAATAGGACATCAGGTATTTTGGGACAACAGCTATATCATGTTTGTTTCGTCAAGAACATGACACGATATCCAATCTTGTCATGCGTTTGTTTCGCTATGACACAGTACTGTACAGGATAAAATGATCAAAGTACCATTGCATACTTTTAATGCTCAGATTCAATTTTATACATAAAAGTTTTCATACATAAAGTAGTCTTAAATTTTTTAATACATAAAAAAATCTTAATACATAGTGTCAAATATTTTAATACAATAAAAAGTCTTAAAATGCACAATTAACTAGACCATAATGTTCATTACATTCGTGATGAAAATGCTCATCAAAATTCCTAAAACAAAAATATATATCATGCAGCAAGTACCCTTATCTTTTTCTAACGGGCTCGTTGTCGCTTCATTCAAATCTTTTTCTAACGGACCCGTTGCCGCTTCATTAAAATATTTCACATATGCTCCCTCTGCTTCAGCCAATGAATCATATGATTTGAACAATGCGTCATTGTAACCCGATACACTCTTGTGACAATCCGACCAATTATAAAAAATTCTCTTAACACGGTCTTCAAAAACAACATAATACTTCTTGGGTGCCATGTAATTTCTATCGACATTTGGTAAATTTTAACAAGGTAAGTTGAGGGCTAAAAAAATCCAAAATGATAATCAATAAGGCACCAAACAAGTAGTCAAAAAAAAATTGAGATTTTTTAACAATGCACCAAACAAAGTAAGTTTTAGCAAGGTAAGTTGAGAGCTACAAAATCGAAAATGATAACATATAAGGCATCAATCAAGTAGTTAGCAAAAGTAATTCCATATAACCATGTATAAGTACGGACACCCCCCAACTACAAAATGATAAAAGTTATCCATATAACATATCAACCATGTATAAGTTGAGACACCCCCCAACTATAAAATGAATCATTTAGTCATCCATATAACACATCACCAAAATAAAGTTGGGACACCCCCCAACTGCAAAATGATAAAGTAGTTGTTCTTGCCTGAGGATTAGAGTAATCTGGTCTAGTTCGGTATCTCTCATGATCAAGTTCAACGCCAACCGGGGGGGGGGGGGGCTGCAAAACATACCCCGACGCTCAAGTTAGTGGGACTCCAAGGTGGAGGTAACAAAATATGAAACTTAGGTTACCTGAGGCGTGTCGTGTCTGTATTTATTACAGGCAGAGGCGATTGTGCCACCCGATAATTTTATGGGGATGTTGCTCAGAATGGGTCGAGGCTGATCCCGAAGATGGCGGGCTTGTAATGACGTATCCCTCGTGATAAGGAAGGACGTGGATATCCATGTATGGCCGGGTGGGTTCCCCGGGTAGAGCTGTCCGGTCTAGCTCGAATCTAGTCCAGGAGCGTGATTGGGTGGAGCCCCCGGGCGAAGCCGTTTGGTTCGGCTTGAGGCAAATTGTGGGGTGTTGTTGGGTTTGGTCTGATCGGGCCCAATAGTTCTAGTCCAATCCACAGTCCCCAAGCTTGGTCGGAGGACTATGTGCCGAGCTCTAACTGATATCGACTTTTGACCTTGGGTGATCACATGGTGGGTGCACAACTTCTTACATGACGCTTCGATATTCGGGCCAAATGTGATATCTGTGTGAGCCCTTCCGGATGTTTGCCACTTGTGTGGTATATATAGCTTGACAGGAAATTAGATTATGAAAAAAAAACTTAGTAGGTGGTTTCCGAGGCGTCCGAACGCCTGCTGTGGCGGGACGTGATTCTGCTTGTGCTGGTTGGAACTTTGTTCGTGGTTCTCATCTTGTCGTGCTGAGGCTTTGAATTCCTTCTCTCCCTGTTCTTCAACCTTCCGGGCTGCGAAAGTTTCCATTACCAGGATCATGTGGGGTTAAACCCTAGTAACGGGGCTGCTGGCCGAAATGTCTACCTAGTTCCTTAAGGGGAACATCTTCGTGCTTTTTGGGAATTGTACCTTTGTGGTTTTATTTTCTTTTGTAAGATAGAGAGGAGATCTTGAGAGGAGATTAGAAGAGAGGTTGGAGATCAGAAGAGAATAAGAATCGCTTACCAATTGGAGAGGAGACCAACTACAAGCAAAGAAATTTCTTGGTACACCAAAATGGACAGTAATCATGTCTCGAACTCGAAAGTTATCTTGTCCCAGAGTCATTTGTCCCGAACTCAAAAGTTATCCTGTCCCAGAGTCATTTGTCCCGAACTCGAAAGTTATCCTGTCCCAGAGTCATTTTAAAAATTTGAACTCAAAAGTTATCCTGTCCTAGAGCCATTTTAAAAATTTATTAAAAATATTAATAAAAGAATTTTAGTGTTAAAGGCATTCGAGCAAAAGTAGCTTAAATACTTGTCCGAAAGTCGTTAGGAGCCTCAAAGATCCACTAAATGGGTAATTTTTAATAACTAAAGATTTTTTTTTAATAATTTTCTATAAAAATAATAAATAAATTTTAAGTGTTAAAGATTTTCAAACAAACATCTTTAAACCCTTAAAAGACTTTAATCTGAACGTTTTTAAGAGCATCAAAATCCATTTTACAGGTTATTTTTAATTAATAAAAATTCATGTTATAAAACAATTTTATAAAAATTGATACAAAAATTAATTTAAAAATTAGTATTAAAGATTAAAAGACTTCTTTTGAAAAAGTATGAGAGGATATATAAAATAGATATTTCTACTTTTTTTTTTTGTTCTCGTTTTAGAGATTTGTGAATCCTTATTTAGAATTTATGAATTCCTCGTAAAGTTAATCTGATTTTAAACAAATACTCTAGAAAGTATATGATCTCATTGTTGGCTTATGATTTTCAACATTGGTCTTAATCTCAGTTTTGATGTTAACAAATATGGAACTAAGAAAACATTTGGTATGAGACAATTCATCCACATTGCTGACAATCTTATCTTTAAATTACCTGGACCCCATACATGGAACTAATGCTTTCATGAAGAAATATTTTTAGGTTTCAAGTCGAGTAGTGTGTGACGTCTGCGATCAGAGAAATTGGAAGGACGCTCGTCGATGCTCGGTTGTTGTCGGGAAGCTAGAGTATAGGTTTAGAGTGTTTAGATTTCATGTCCTCATTATGATGCAAAGAACCTAAAAAACCAAAACCTGAATCTTGAAAAAACCAACCTTGAAACTGGTTATCGATCGAATGTCGGACGAAGGTCGATCGACCAAAGATTGACTAACAATCAGTAGAACATCCAACATATCTATTTCTAGTTATTTGTATTTGTTGGACCCGAGCTCTCTTGCCTCATCTGCCTATAAAACCTTATTCTAAGCTTTCCAATGATCTTCTAATGTTTTATGAGACATCATTTGATCCCTCTAAGCTTTTATTGAGTCATCTTTGTTGAAATCTTAGCTTTCTATCTTGCTATTCTTGAGATTGCCTTCAAGCTTGATTCGATTCATCATCAATGCAAAAAGAGGAGCTAGGATTCATTGTTTGGAGCTAAGTGTTGTATTGTTTGTTTATTTGCTCCATTTATACTCTTATTTTTTGTTTATTTCCATTGTATTATAAGTTGTGAAAACCTAGGTTGCTAGGTTTGTGTGTTTGGTGGTTGCCTTGGTGTAGAGGCCTAATCCACTGGTGTAAACTTAGTTTGTTATGATTAGTTGTGTAGTCCTAAGGAGAAGATGTGTCGGATGTACTCTCGGGGTGAGAGTAACCATCGGGTGTTAGCGTTAGTGCCTTAGCTTGTAAATCCTATTGTATGATACACTTAAATTAGTAAAGTAGAGTTTGAAATCCTAAGTGGGGTGCTTAGGTAGTGGAGTAGACGGTGTTGCTGAACCACTATAAATTTTCGTGTTAGCATTGTCATTATTTGTGTATGTTTGATTGTCATACTTACTTGCATTCGCTTGCATAAAATCGTGCTTAACCTAAGTTTCAAGAAACCATTTAAAATCGGTAATTATGTTTAAGATTAAATAACACACTATGCACTCCCTCGAGTGTAGTCATTCGCCCAACACCTCATCATTGTCAAGTTGGTAGCTTTTGATTCAAATAATTATGGAGTGCAATTGCTTGAATTCAATGAATGTACAGAGGGGATGAATAATATATGAATCTAAAGTATGATATTTTTTTAAAATCTAAAACAAAGTGTAGTGGTGAATGAAATCAATTTTTTTTTCGATTAACACTTAGCAAGTCACGTAATATAAAAGAAAAAAAAACATAGCTATCTTGCTTATATCCACTACATTGGTTCACACCAAAGGTTTCACACAAATTTTGTAAATGAAATAGGCACATAAGAGGGGGGTGAATAATGTGTATTACTACCAATGTACCCAAATGATGGTTTGTCTATTCTTAAGTCAATGTGAATGCCAAGTTTTATAATTTCAAGAACAACATAAATAATGATTCAATGAGACACAATCATTAAGAGTAATGCTAACACAAATAATTTATAGTGGCTCGGCAATCTTGCCTACATATATTCATTGAGCACTTACGATTTCCAACACAATCCACTAGATTGATGATGAATTACACAAAACAAACTAAAATTACAAACAAATGTAGCATTAAATGAAAACAACACTACTTAGTTTCTTTGACAAATTTTTAGTTCCTCTTGATGTCTTTGATGACAAATTTTTGAAGTATCAAGACTCAAGCTAGAGTTTATCTCAAAGAATGTTGTTGGGCTGCACTAATACCATTGGGCCTGACTGGATTAGGCTCATCAGCGCCCCACACTCTTGAACCCAACTCAAGCTAGACCAGGTGGCTCCGTTGGGGGCTCCACCCAGCCAAACAAGGACACCCACCTCCTCCTTAATCACGATGGATATGCCATTATAAACCCTCTATCTCCGAGATCAGCCTCATTCCGAGCATTATCCCCGTGAAATTGTCGGACCTGCGTCATCACCTCTACCTGCAATAAATACACATACGACACGCCTCAGGTATCCTAAGTTCCAATTTTATTATCTCCACCTTCGAAACCTACTGACTTGAGTGTCTGAGTGTCTTTTGTAGGTCCCCCTACCCCACCCGCGAGAATTGCACCTGACCAGGAGAGACATCGAGCCGGATCGGACTACTCCGATCCTCAGGCGGGAACACTTGGCGCCCATCGTGGGGCTGAGTAAAGCTTGCCTGCTCCGCAATGGTTGGAACCCGAAGCCAAGTGACCAGCGCCGCACGCCAACTGCAATGCCCCGGTGATGATGATCATCCAGAACCTAGTGACGCTGAAACAGTGAGGAGCGATGCTCCGACACCAACCAACCTCCCTCAAAAGCACCCCAGCGTCAGATAAATGACCTGGAAGCGGAGAACCTGCAGTTAGCAACTTAGGTCGAAATGCTGACACGGTCCCGAGAACAACTCCCAATCGATCACGAGCACCGCCGCTCAGAAGATGAAGAAAGCAACCGCTTGGAAAGGAGGAGACTCATTTTCATCCTCCGAGACTAGATCTCCAACACACCTTGTCAAAGGAGGAGAGAAAGATTCCAAGGCCATGAAAGTTGCGACTCCCTTCCCTATCGACTCAGGACCCTTCGCCGAGCACATCATGGCAGTGTGGCTTCCACCCTAGAGCAGGTTGCCGGCTACTCTAACGCCCTTCGACTGTATGGGCGATCCTACTATACGCATGACGATGTTCAGGATCATGATGCTCTTCAACGGAGCAACCTACACTATCCTCCACAGAGCTTTCCCGACCTTCTTGGAAAAAACCGCTATGCTATGATTTGCTTCCCTCCCACCGAGATCTATACACTCATTCATGTAACTCTCCCGCACCTTTCTCAATCGATTTTTCTCATCCCGGGTCTACTACAAAATAGAGGACGCCATGCACTACGTCAAGCAAGGGCAACATGAACCTCTTAGGGACTACGACTGTCATAATCTCGAATCTCGACCCCTGAGTCGAGCTCTACACCATCAAATACAGGCTAAAGCTCAGATACATTGCCAACCAGATCACCCTAATGAAGCCCAAAGATATGGCCAAGTTCTAGGAGAAGGCCGCAAGTTTTATAGACATGGAAGAACTCCGTGAGGCCAAAAAGGTCGACAGGCATAATACCAAAGATACAAAGAAGATAAAAAGCCCAAACAGGTGGATAAAAATAGCGAAGATCGCAACCGTCATGAATATAATAATGGCAGAGGGCCGAGGTCACCACCTCATCTGAATGCCCGATATGAAAGGTACACTCCTTTCAACACCTGGAAAGAAAGCATCCTTTGCGAAATCTACAACTTGAAACTCCTGAAGTACCCTGCCAATGCTGGAAAGCAGAAGCTACCATCTAACGCCGACATGAGCAAGGAATGTGCTTTCCACGACACCTACGGGCACACCACCAAAGACAGTGTAGTGCTCGAAAACCAACTTGAGGACATGGTTCGTGCAGGACACCTCAACAGATATGTCCAACGCCGGAAGAGAACATGGTCGGAGCAGGAGCCGAGACCATCGATAATGGAGCCGAAGTCGAATACCTCCAAACCCCCACTCGGGCCAAACAGAGTACAATCGAGCTGATCGCTCATGGAACAAACTCCGAGGAGTATCGACTATATCGTCGGCGGGTTCGTGGGAGGCGTTGAATCAAGCTCGGCCAGAAAGAGATCTCTCTGGGTAATCATGGAAGTTGAAAGCACTACTCGCCCACGCCAGCCCATCTCTAAAACCCTGGTAATATCATTTTATGAATCCAATTTTTAGGGAATTGACAAAAACCTGCACGCCTTATTTATGTGATCGTGAGAAATTTTATTGTCAAAAAGGTCATGGTAGACCAAGGCAGCTTTGCCGACATCCTCGTCTATTCTACTTTCGAAAAAATGCAATTGACTGAAGCCTCACTCACCCCTGCAAAGAAGATTTGGTAGGCTTCTTGGGATAAAGAGTCGACGTTTGAGGTGCCATATGGCTAATGACAACATTCAACTTCCAATCGAAGGCGAAAATGATCGATATGCAGTACTTGGTCATTGACATCCCCAGTCCATATCAAATGATCTTGGGAAGGCCCTCCATAAATAGTTTGGGAGCCAACGCATCAACCCCCCACCTAGCACTAAATTTTCCCGTTTCAAAGACGAAAGTAGGCGTACTCCATGCCGACGAGAGAGAGGCTCGACGATGCTACAACGAATGCCTCACACAAAAGATGATCGAGCCGAAGAAAGAACCTAACAGCCTATCGCACCAGGCACCTTCTATAACCATAGGCGAACAGCCGGCATGAATCCTCGAGCAAGACCCAGGTCGAGACACGCAAAAACGATCCCGACTCGGAGCTTAAAACCAAGTGGCAACTCAACTCGTGCCCCAATTTCCCCAGCAGGCACAAATAAAGCTCGGATAGAGCACTTTCATATGTTTGCCTAGAAATTCGATCTACAACCATCTTACATGACCCCTCACGCGGTCCTGCCTTGCGGTTATGCCATCGCGCTGCTACTTTCGGCCTCAAAGCCCTTACATGACTAGAACTCAGGTTTCACCAACTTGGCTCGTCGGCCATCGTGCCACTACTTCCAGCCTCAGATCCCTTAAATGACTAGGACTCGATTTTCACCGGCCTTGCTCGTTAGTCATCGTGTCACTACTTTCGACCTCAAAGCCCTTACACGACCAGGACCTCAATTTTCACCAGCCTGACTCGTCGGCCATCGCGCCACTACTTTCAGCCTCAAAGCTCTTACACGACTAGGACTTAGTTTTCACTAGTCTGGCTCGTTGGCCATCATGCCACTACTTTGGGCCTCAGAGCCCTTACACAACGAGGACTCGATTTTGACCAGCCTAGCTCGTCGGTCATCGCACCACTAGTTTCGACCTTAGAGACCTTACACGGCCAAGACTCAATTTTCACCAGCTGGCTCGTCGATCATTGCTCCACTACTTCTTACCTTAGAGCCCTTACATGATAAGGACTCAGTTTTCAGTAGCCCGACTCATTGGCCATCACGCCACTACTTTCGACCTCAAAACCCTTACATGATCGTGACTCGATTTTAACCAGCCTAACTCATCGGCCATCGCGCCACTACTTTCGGCTTCAGAGCCCTTATACGACCAGATTTAGTTTTAACCAGTCTGGCTCGTCGATCATCACACCATTACTTTCGACCTCAGTGCCCTCACATGACCCCTCGCGTAGTCCTGCCTTACGCTCCTTGGCGAGCTCGGCTTGACCCCCGAGCATGGTCCTAGGCCCGAAAGCCCTTATATGACCCCCCCGAGCATGGTCCTCGGCCCCTAGAGACCTTACATGACCCATCACACAGTTCTGCCTTACGCTCCTCGGTAAGCTTGGCTTGACCCTCCGAGCATAGTCCTTTGCCCCCAGAGCCCTTACATGACCCCTGTGTGATCCTGCCTTATAGACCTTGGCGAGCTCGGTCCTCGGCCCCTAGAACAGCTACTTCCAACTCTAGAACCCCTACACAAGGCCACTTGATTCTAAATTGGCCCGGCTCGTCAATCGACACCGCCCTCGCCTGCCCTCATCTCTACTACTTAATCTCCAAGACAACCTCAGAGCCGTTGTATGAGGACCAACCTCAAACAAAAAATCTCTCTGTAAAGAGGACTAAACACTACCATATTGGATGAACACCCTTCATCCCAGCAGTAAAAATTAGACTATGAGTTACCAGAAAAACATGTTGCAATGAGAAAACATGTACAATAGCCCAAAGGCGCAAAATAGACCCACAAAGGGCCGATAGTTAAACACCCCATAGGGCAGTAATTCATTACGAAGAATCAAATGACCCACACATGGGCAATTTGAAACCTTCTTATATCTACAAAGGAAGAGGCAATACCTCGGCCTCAGCCGACACTACTGAAACTTCCCCCTTCAGAGTATCCTCGTCCATCGGGGAAGCAAAACACTACCCAGGAGTAGCTGCTAGTAATCCCTCTCCAGAGGGTCCAGGAACCTCCTCCTCGAGTTCAGAATCCACCAACGCCCCATCTCGTACCTCCTTGAGAAAAGCAGCTACAGAGAAGTCAGCTTCGGGAGTGAAAAATTGAGTATGCTCAATCGCCCTATTGAAACCTTCGGCATACAAGGTTAGAGCGGCATCTCGCTAATGGACTATCTCATCCTCAAAATCCTTTACCATCCGTCTGCATTCTTCCATCTCGGCCTGCAAATGAGAGTTTTTTTGCTACTACCACCCCAAGGTCATGAAGAACCTTTTCCAGGTCCTTTCTGGACTCATCTTCCACCCCCCTTAGTTGAGCAGCTAACTTTACAACAGTAGCATTTAAATGCTCAATCTCGCGAATCTTCACCCTCCTGGCCTTGGCTAACTCGATCTTCAACAGCTCAATCACCTGCACCCGAGCCTCGAATTCCTCTGACGCAGACTCCCTCAGCCTGCCATTAGGACTAATAGTTGAGTCCACATGTCTACCTCTTTCGGCAAGCCTACCCGAATCCCCAGGCGAAAAGAACCGCTCGTGTATAGGACCATGGCCAATCACTGAGTCGACGTCGGAGAACCTCCCGCAGCCACCATACCCCGAGGTTTCATTCCCTGTCGAAGTTGTACCTTCGTAGGATAATGGACCTCTGCCAATGAGAGGACTCCCACCCTACTCCTCCAACCGTAAAAGAGAAATAGGAGGAGTTGTGCCAGACATGCTAGACAAATCCACTACGCTTGAATAACGAGGGCTCAAAACTCTTGCACCCTTAACCTTGAAGCCCTCTAATATCTGGAACTCTGAAGTTAGAAACTGAGCCGCCTAGCTCAGCCCCGAAAGAGAATCATCCACCATCAAATCTTTTCCTATGCCAATCGCAGGAGTGCTCCCCTCTTGCTCTGAAGGCAAGCGCGAAAAATCATCTCATCCAACATGGACGACACTGTACCTGCAACAAGAAAGAGACCCCCGTTATTAAGCTGCCAAGTTGGGCGCAGAAGACGAAGAAGCGCAAGATGACACGACAAATATACACCAATCTGATCCGTCTCTAAACAAAACTAGGTCATCACACACCAGCTCATAAGTGAGCTCGGTCTCTACGATGACTAGATGTACCTCGACAGAACACTCCACAAGATCCCTCAGATCGCAGAGAAAGCTAGCATTACTTAGAGCTCGACACATAGTCCTCCAGACTCCGATCGAACTCGGGGGCTCTGGACTAGACTAATACCATTGGGCTCGGTTGGATTAGACCTAGTAGCGCCTCACATTCCTGAATCCAACTCAAGCCAGACCAGATGGCTCCGCTCGGTGGCTCCACCTAGCCAAACAAAGACACCCACGTCCTCCTTAGTCACGAGGGATACGCCATTATGAACCCGCTATCTCCGAGATCAGCCTCATTCCGAGTAATATCCCTATGAGATTGTCGAACCGCATCATCATCTCTACGTGCAATAAATACAAACACAACATGTCTCAAGTATTCTAAGTTTCAATTTTGTTACCTCCACCTTGGAGACCTACTAACTTGAGCGTCAGAGTATCTTTTGCAGGTCCTCCCCACTGTCGGAGTTGCACCTGACCAGGATAGACACCGAATCAGACCGGACTACTCCGATCCACAAGTAAGAATAGTTGCAATAATGGCTCACAAATCTTTGTAAAATAGCGCAATACATGCTAAGAAAGGCATACCACCCATATTTATAGAGTTATATGAAGTGAGAGATCAAGAAACAACAATTGAAAAACTTGTTGGCTTTAGGTTTTCAACCTTGGTGTTAATCTCTTAATCTCGATTTTGATGATAACAAACATGAAACTAATATTTCGTCGAGAAATCTTTCAGGTTCCATATCGATCAGCGTTCGATGTCCTCGATCGAAAAAATTGAAAGAAATCAAAAATTGGAAGGACATTGATCATCGTGCTCGGGTTCATCGCAGAAATTTCTCGAAGATCGACGAGTGCACTAAAGTCATATTGGACGAGTCCAAAGATCATATAGAAAGCTCTCCAAGTTGATGCTCATTGAAAGTCAGAACCCGAAAATGAAGCGCACAAGAAAAAGGGATGAAAAATCAATATCAACCTTTGTTCGATCGATCGGTCGGTCGACCGAAGAGTGTAAGAAATTGACAGTAGCCAATTCGGTCAACCGACAGAGGCCAGAAATGGGCAGTAGCCTTAGCGATCGACCGATTGGTCGACCGAATGGAGGATCGCACGACCGCACATCTCTGCTTCCCCTACGTCGGTCGACCAATGGGTCGATCGAATTGAGGGAACGCCCGTCGGTCAACCGCACAAAGAGAAGATGCAGCGGTCGCTGTGAGTGGTCGATCGGTCGATCGACCGACCGAGCGACTGCAATGGATAGTTTTCTATTAGTTGAACTGCCGTTTCTTCGTGATGGTGTAAATATACCTCATCTATCTCATTTAACCCTCTCTCTCACTCTTACAAAAATTATTGAGCATAAAAAAGAGTGATCTAAGCCTTCCAAAAGATTAATCGCCTGCGCTTGGTTCTTCCACCGACAACTTCTTCAAGCGCACACTCTGCTTCAACTCGGATTTCAATTCAAGTTATAGTACTTGGCGAGTTGGAGGTTTTGAAGGATTGAAAAGATCTTTTAATCTTGGTTTACCTTTTTAGCTCTTTTGATTGTATTTTAACTATTATTTGAACGTTTTCTTTAAAGTTGAGTTTGTAAGACCTAGGTTGTTAGGTCTTGTGCGTATAAGTGGTTACCTTGTTGTGAAGGTGTAAAACCACTTGTGTAAACTTAGTTTTTACTAGGATTAGTCGGTAGGAAGGCAGGATACTTCCAGGTGTGGAAGTGCCTTCGGTTGGAGAGCGGAGACTTTCTGGTGCAAAGTCCTCGTTGTAAGGGAAATCGATTTAATCTAGTTAAACTAGTTTGGAAATCATAAGCGGGGTGCTTAGGTAGTGGAGTAGGCATTGGGGCCGAACCACTATAAATTATCGTGTTAGCATTGTTATATTTGTTTGTGCTTATTGCTTCCACGTGCTATAAATATCGTGTTTAGCCTAACTAATCAAGAAACGATTAAAATTGGAATTTAGCTAATTAACTTAGTTAACACATTATTCACCCCCCTCTAGTGTTGCCATTTCATCTTCAATTGGTATCAGAGCGGGTCGTAGATTGAGATTTCACCGTCTCCTCTACATCTAGTCTCGATCTTGAAATGACTCTAGAGTCGGTAGCGTCTTCACCTCCTAGGTTCGATGACTCAAACTTTGGTCTTTGAAAATATAGGATGTACACTTATTTAAAGACTAAAGGTTTTGGTGTCTTTAACATGTTACATTGGGAATTCATTGAACCTAAGGTTGACATGCATGATTGGAGTGAATTAGATAAGAAAATATTTAAGTATAATGGAGATGCCTTGAATTGTATTCTTTGCACATTATCAAATGGTATCCTAGATAAAGTCATGCATTGCTCTTCGGCTTATGATTTATGAGCCACTTTAAATGTTTTATATAATTATGTCAAAACCGAAGAGATTGACACTTTTGATGAAGGTAGAGATGACAGTGGTCACTCACCTACTACTAATCTCGATTTTGATGTCCATAGTGCTTTGAGTCAAAGGAGCAACTCTAAGAGCCGAAAACGAAAGATGATTTGTCATGTTTGCAAAGAAAAGGGCCACATAAAGAAGAATTGCCCTTCATTAATAAACAAGGCAAAGAAGAGGTCAAAAGCTTCTACATCATCCTCCCATTCAAATGAAGCATCATCTTGCAATGACTATGAAGCCACTTCAAAGGTTTGCCTCATGAGTACCAATAATGAGGTACATTTTTCCCCTTCTAGTCATAATAATGATAATGATAGTACTAGCTCTTCTAGTTCATTCAATATGCCATATGAAGAACTAGTTGAGGAATGTCAAAAAATGTATGCCTTACTTACAAAAAGGAAGAAGGAAAATAGAAATCTAAAGAAGGAAAACTCTAAGCTTAGTTCACATGTGCATGCCTTAGAAATAGAAAATGAAAAATTAAAGATTAGACCTTTTGATTCATGCCATGATAACTTAGAACTTGAGCTTAAAGCTTTGAAACATAAAAATGACAATTTAAAAAATAAAAATAGCATGTTAAAAACTCAATTGCATGCTATTCAAAAATCCATGAATGATTTGAAAAGTGAGGTTAGTTTCTTGAATAAGAAAGTAAATGAATTCAAAAATGCCTCATCTACTAAGAACACTAGAATGAGAAATGCTTATGTAAAGAATGCCAATGTTCATCATCATTCCCATGCTAAGCATTCCACCATTAAATCTCATGTTTAAAAGAAAAATGTTTTGCTTAAGAATGCTCATCTTCATCATAGCTCACATGTCAAGCATTCTAGTGATAAATCACATGTCCATAGGGAAAATAAAAAGTTTCATGGACATTGTTTTTGTTGTGGTACTTTTGGGCATGCTATATATGATTGCACATTTAAGATGAACTCAAGTGGAGTTAAAACACTTTGGGTAGCTAAGCCCTCTAACCCCCAAGGACCCAAAGCCATTTTGGTACCAAAGGTTTCTTGCTCTCTTGTAGGGGGAGCTACCATACAAGGGTAAAGAAAAGTGACGTGTTGAAGTTGGCCAAGAATTTAATGAAAGATTCTTACATGGTTGCAACTTCAAGATTCCCACCTAGATGCCTATGGAAATGAAAGTTGGCATCTAAAAAGTTTTGGTATCATCTCTTAACTTTAATTGATCCATTAATAGTTGGAGTTCATGATACATGCTTAAAATTGATTGGTTTTCCCCGCTCTTAATATATTTTAAATAATTTTTGATTTTTTGATCTTCGGTCTCTTCGGATACCTATGTGGCCTGTAATGGGCCTAAGCGACCTTGCGGTTCTAAATCGTAGGCTTATTGTGGTCTTTCGGTTTTCAACCAATATGAAGGGTTGGAGATCATGTTTTCATATTTATTATCTTTGTGATCTCTTAAAATTCATTTTGGTATTACTTGATTACATTTAAAATGAATTTTAAACAATTTAGCAAAGTTGAATTTTGAATGAAATCTTTGATGCTTACTTTGCTATCAAGAATGATTAACTTGCTTGAAATAATTATGTTACCAATGATTTCCTCATACAAGTTAAATATATTGAAAATGGAAGGCTAATTAGGAAGAAAAAGATTAGTTTGACAAATTATCATGAATAAGGTATAACTTTGATAAATTCAAAATCTTAGTGTTATACCTCAATGCTTAAGCTTAAATAATGTCTCAATACTCATGATTAGAATTGCATGGTAAACCCTTGAATTTTCATGAGTAGGTAGAATTTTAGTACTTAGGCAAATTTCATTGAATGAAACTTGCTCTAGGTTGATACTTACCATTAGAGACACTCCTTTAAGTCCAAACTAGTTAAATATGTTTAGAGATCTTATTTCTCAAATATTTCACATATTAAGATCTCTTTGATTCATTTTGATATCATGCAAATTCATTTAAAATGAATCTTCACTATCTAGCATAGGTTAAGGTTTTTAAAATGAAACTTTGCATTAAACCTTTGCTATTTAGTATGTTAGCTTGCTAATAGCCTTAATTTCATTTTGATACTAATGAAGCCTACTTGCAAGTTAAGAAAATGGTAAACATAGGAAAGCTATGCTATCACGAAGAAAAGTGAAAAGTAAATGACAAGTTTGGCAAAATTTCTAAAGACTAAGGTATGGATTTAATTTTGTAAAAATCTTAGTATAATAATTGAATATCCATGTTTAATGATGTCTCTATACTCATGATTGTGTTGCATGACAAATCCTTGAATTTTCATGAGTAAGAAAAATCTTGATAACTTAGCTCATTTCATGATATCATGATATTTATGAAATCGAACTAGGTTAAAATTCTTCTTTAGAGACTTCATTTTAAGTTACAAATTTGATAAACATATTTAGATACACATATCACATGAGTCTAGATATTTAAAACTTGAAAATTCATGTCTAGATGAACAAATACAATTGGTATCTCACTTTAGGGGACTTATCTTGGAAAGGTTTGACCCAAGTCAACAAATCAACTTGGACACTTCATTTTAAGTCTAAACTTCATAAACATATTTAGAAATAAGGATGACATGTTTCCATGCATTTAGAATAAAAAATTCATATGAATATGGATAAAATGACATAGAGGTGGTTTCATGAAAACCTCTTTTGAACCAAGTTGACTTAGAGGTCTCATTTTCAATCCATATTTGGGGAACATGTTTAGATTTACTCATGTTAGGTATCCATAGGTTCAAGTTTGAAAATTTATGAGTAAATGATAAGATTGAAATTTAGCAAGTTTCATAAAAACCAGTTAGTTTTGAATGAAACCATGCTAGGTTGATATCATAACCTTAAGGATATAATTTTCATTTCAAACTTGACATACACTCTTTTCATGATCACTTTATGGTGTCATAAAAGTTTGAATGAAAATTGAACATACTTTAAGAATAACTGAAAATTAATAAAATGCCATGTCACCCAACAATTGGTAACATTTTCAGTTATTTCTAGAGAAATATAGAAAAATCATTTTTAGATGATTCTTGAAACTACACATTCATTGAAAAATCTAGTCTTATTAGTAAAAATTTCGCCTACATTTGGTATCAAAAATCTAATATGTTGTGTAAACATTTCAAAAAGTTTCATCAAGAATCTGATTTAAAATGAAATTTTGAAGTTGGATTTCGAAAACACAAAGTATCACTTATTTAAAATATCAATCTTTTCAATACTTTGATCTTTCTTAAAAAACTTCAAATGAAAACTCATGTATACCATTTGGATTCCATTTCTAAAATCATTCACACAATTTCTTGAGTAAAATTATTCCAAGAAATGATTTTGATAATTTGAATGATAACTAGAAATATTCATTTTTTAAAAACAATATAGGATGAAAAATAAACTTTGAAAATTCATTTTGAGCTCAAACTTGATACATGCATTTCAAATGACCATTCATCATTTGGTATCAAGAATTTTCGTCCAAAAATAGGTATCAAAATTTTCGTCGAAAATATGATTTTGTATAAATTTAAAAATTTGATTTGTGAAAACTAAAAGTATATACCTTGACCTAAGTCAACAAAGTGACTTAGAAATTTCATCTTAAGACCAAACTTGATTCATAGACTTACATTCTCTCATGTTTAACATCTAGAAGCCTAAGTTTGAGAAAACATGAGTAGATAGCAAAAACATGATACTTAGCAGTTTCATATTTTCATGCTTGATTCAAAATGAAACCATGCTAAGTTAAAAGTTTGATTAAATGACATTAGTTTCACTTTAAACTTGATATACATGATTTAGATGTCCATATCAAAGTTTGAATGAAATCTAAAAATGTCATGAAAAAGATATGAGAACATACATGATTTAATTTTGAATTCAAATACTTAGTTTTGAACATATCATGTATGAATTAAGTTTCATATTAAATATTTTATTTTTTCATCCATTTGGTTGAGATTTTCATGTTTCATGATAAATAAACTTTAGAGTCTCAACTTCATGAAAAAAAAAAATTTGTTCTTCATCCCTTTGACTAGATTGACATTTTTTGCCCTTTTAGATTGATGTCAAAAGGGGGAGAAATGTATAAGAAAAAGTGGGAGAAAAGTATAGGAAAATTGGGGAGAAAATTATAGGTAAAGGGGAGGAAAATATAGGAGATCCATGCACATAGATAGGGGGAGTTTAATTTCATTGATATGCATGTTGATAGGGCGGGAAATCCCTTAGTTGATATCCTATATGCTTTAATGAATATATTTTCTTAAGGATGTTTGTCATCATCGAAAAGGAAGAGATTGTTGGCTTTAGGTTTTCAACCTTGGTGTTAATCTCTTAATCTCGGTTTTGATGATAACAAACATGGAACTAATATTTCATCGAGAAATCTTTCAGGTTCCATATCGATCAGCGTTCGATGTCCTCGATCGAAAAAATCAGAAGAAATCAGATTTTGGAAGGACATTGATCATCGCGCTCGGGTTCGTTGCGGAAATTTCTTGAAGATCGACGAGTGCACCAAAGTCGCATTGGACGAGTCCAAAGATCATATAGAAAGCTCTCCAAGTTGATGCTTGTTGAAAGCCGGAACCCAAAAATGAAGCGCGCAAGAAAAAGGGCTGAAAAATCAATATCAGCCTTTGTTCGGTCGATCGGTCGGTCGATCGAAGAGTGTAAGAAATTGACAATAGCCAATTCGGTCGATCGATCGGTCGACCGAACACTGCCAAAAATTGGCAGTGGCTACTTCGGTCGACCGACAGAGGCCAGAAATGGGCAGTAGCCCTAGCGGTCGATCGATCGGTCGACCGAATGGAGGATCACACGACCGTGCGTATCTGCTTCCCCTGTGTCGGTCGACCGATGGGTCAACCAGATTGAGGGAACACCAGTTTGCGTCTAGCGGTCGACCCGTCGGTCGACCGCACAGAGAGAAGATGCAGCGTTCGCTGTGAGCGATCGATCGGTCGATCGATCGACCAATCGACTGAGCGACTGCAATGGATAGTTTTCTATCCGTTGAGCTGTCGTTTCTTCATGAGGGTATAAATATACCTCATCTATCTCATTTAACCCTCCCTCTCACTCTTACAGAAATTATTGAGCATAAAAAAGAGTGATCTAAACCTTCTAAAAGATTAATTGTCTGCGCTTGGTTCTTCCGCCAACAACTTATTCAAGCGCACACTCTGCTTCAACTCAGATTTCAATTCAAGATATAGTACTTGGTGAGTTGGAGGTTTTGAAGGATTGAAAAGAACTTTTAATCTTGGTTTACCTTTTAGCTCTTTTGATTGTATTTTAACTGTTATTTGAACGTTTTTTTTGAAGTTGAGTTTGTAAGACCTAGGTTGTTAGGTCTTGTGCGTATAAGTGGTTACCTTGTTGTGAAGGTGTAAAGCCACTTGTGTAAACTTAGTTTTTACTAGGATTAGTCGAGTTGTCCTTAAGGTTGAGGTGGGAAATATCGTGCTTAGCCTTGTTATATTACCGTGTTAGCCTTGTTATGAAGGTCGAGTTGTCCACTTGTGTAAATTACCGTGTTAGCATTGTTATATTTGTTTGTGCTTATTGCTTCATATTTATTGCTTCTGCGTGTTATAAATATCGTGCTTAGCCTAACTAATCAAGAAACAATTAAAATGGGAATTTACGCTAATTAGCTTAGTTAACACACTATTCACCCCCCCTATAGTGTTGTCATTTCGTCTTCAAAACTAACTATTATAGACGTAGATCGAACTTTCAGTCGAAGGTCGATCAATTGACCCTTTGACTGAGTCCAAAGAGCCAATTTAAGCTTCGAATAAATTTTGGTTCACTTTTCAATACTTGGTTTGCTATTCCACATCGTCATCAAGCATCACAAGGATTGCAACATTATTCTATCCTTAAACACTAATCTTGAAAGTAATTTATCTTCCAAGCAACACTAGCAATGTATGCATTGAATTTGTCATTTTTTATTGCATGTGTTGAATGTTTATCAACAACAAACCTGAAATCACTTCTCAATGGTCACACTAGTAATTTGTTTGTTATCATCAAAACTAAGATTATAACCTAGGTTGAAAATCTTAGACCAACAACATCCACTAGAATATCATTCTCCTTAATGGAGGGTACGTCAAGGACCAATCCCTCTATTGGTCTAAGGTTTTCAACCTTGGTCTTAATCTCGATTTTGATGATAACAAATAAGGAACTAATGTTTGAGCAAGAAATATTTTCAAGTTTCATATCGATTTGCACGTGACGTCCCAGATCAGAGAAATCAGCAAAGACTCTCGTCGACGCTCGAAATTCATCGAAAAGTTTAAGTCTAGGTCTATAGTGTCTAGATTATATGTATGTAATCTATTTGATGCATAATAACCCAAAAACTAAAACTTGAACACCAAAAATTTAAAAATTGAAAAAAATTAAAAAATGACAAATGTATCTCATTCACAAATGCTCCTGAAGAAGCGACTTCAGAAGCCCTCTTCTGCTTTACCTATGCAATATACTCCTTGCAGTTTTGCTTCTAGTGGTTATCTTTACCATAATGATAGCATGTGCCTTTGGGAACATCCTCTCCTTTCTTTTTGATATCCTTTTTAGATATCACAGCTTTATTCTTCGCTTTGTTCTTAATAGAGCATTTCTTTGCCTTTTTGTCAGAGGCACCTTCCATTAACAAGACTTTTCCCTTATCCTTCATAAGGTGGGACTCAACAGATTTCAGCATGTCCCGTTCCGGTCCGGACCCGCCCCCGGCGGCCCCGTCCTGAGACGCGACAGCGGCAACTCGAACACCACACAACAGAAGAAAAAACCACGAATCATAACATTATATAAAAGAGAACAATAAAACCATTAATCATGTTCGAAAAGTCCAACAATACATACGATAAGGAATAGTCCGTTCAAATACAAGATTTAACAAAACATCAAATAGTTCTACATAATACAGTTCTAAAATAACAGTATCAAGGTTGAGTGATATGAGGCGACAAAACGAAATAAAATACAAAAGTAGTCGTCATCAGAGCTCCCCATCTACTAGTTGTACTAAAACTATCTACACCTCGATCTATAGATCGACAGCTCACTCCTGCAAGTCTGAAGCAAAAACAACGGAGATCAGCAGGTGGTGAGTAGGAGAATCACAATATGATCAACAAGCATCAAGTGTCAACTCAATAATGAATAACAACATGGCCTAAGATGCAGCCAAAGGTGATGAACACAATAATTAGTCCTCACCTATTCCTAAGCAACATCGACCGAATCAACGAGCGTATGGACTGTTGGGTAAAAACCCCGCACTCTGCCACCTGCAGACTGGCATCAATCGTCCGCTCCAATGGTGATGCGACTACCCCCACCAAGCAGGTAGCCCATCAGATGTCGCGTTCGACATCATCGCACCTGAAGGTGCCCGGCCAACGTGCGACTAGTCAATCTCATATATACCCTCTCCCATGCCTGGGGGGTACTACACTGAAATGGTCTTGGACCGAAGTCCTCTCCAAGGCCGTAGCCTCCAGGTCGACAACAACCATGCAACTCGACTCCAAGAGTGCAACAAGGTATATCACCATGATCAACAATATAACAACAACTCCAAGTGATAACGATGTGAACAACATGATAATAATATAACATCATCATGATCAATAATATAACAACAACTTCAAGTGATAATGACATGGTCAATGGGATAATAACATGATTAACGAGTAAACAATACAACATATATATAACAACATAGTACTATGAATACGGTGACTAATCCAATGCACCATAAGATTAGCATAACATACTATGATCAAGAATAAGCACCAATATGCGACAATAAAATATAACACCTGCAGTTTCTCTACATGGTATGTCCAACAATAACGTGCAATTGGAGTTCAATAAATTTTAAGAAGCAAAGCAAACACTGGAAGCAAGGGTATTCTCGTAATTTATCTTCGACGATAAATCAACAAAAGACAAGGGACGACAGACTTGCAAGGCTCAACCCACCCTCAACACACTCTCCAAACTATAATTATTTCACACTAATTAATCAACTAAATTATCAAACTAATAATTTAATATTATTTAAACACCTAAGAAATCAACCTACTAGAAGGGCATCCTAACAATATTTTCTTGGAAAACCAACCTCACAATCGCGTTCGGAACACGAAAATATTTAAGTTTGCTATTCACCTCAACTTCAATCGAAAACTCAGGGTCCACCAAATAATTAAATTCCAGTTTTTTGTTCAAAAGATAGTTTCATAATTAATACTGTGATTCATAATAAACAGGCTATTTTCAACAATACAATTCTCTTACTTATTCATTAATTTCTAAAATCTAAAAACATCTCCCTCGTCTCCCTCTCCCTCGCCTCTGTTCAACCCCCGCCGCCTCTGTTCCGCCCCGAACCCATGCCGGGCGGCTCACCAACCCGCCGGCGACCAACACGCCGACAACTACGCCCTCTCCTCAACCTCCATGGCCGATCCTACCCACCACCGCCCGAATAGTGGCCGGGATGGCCACCACATAGGGCAGCCAGCGCCGCTGCCGGACTGTGCGTAGCATGGCTGCCCACTGCATGGCCGTCCTTCGGTGTGGCCGACCGCGGCATGGCAGCGTGCTATTTCCGCACACGGCCATCCATTCAAGGTTATGGCTCCACAACCATTCTTCCCTCACCTTCGTCGTCGGATTCATTGGAGATAATAACAGAATGAAAGGAGTGGATGAGATCTCCTATCTCGATTCTACGATTCCGGCAATGACGATCTCCGGCCTCCGATTCCTCAAACTCGACGACGATGAGATCCACCAACAGAAAGCTTCCTCTTCCATAGGTTCTCCTCACTTCCTTCCCTCTTTCTCTGCGTTCACAGCTCCTCCCTCCTATTAAAAGCTTTCACCTCACCATCGTCTGCCACCCCACTCCTACAACCATCTCTCTTCCCATTCCTCATTAATTCGTATTGATTTATATTTTTTATTTATATTTTCTTTTAACATGACATAACACAGCATATTAAGGAGCTCGGGTAGCGAGACATCTAGCTTGTTCATGTTGAATTTTACAATAAATTGTGAGAACGAGTTCGGGAGGGATTGGAGTACTAAGTCCTAACTTAGCTCCCCGTCCATGGCAAAGCCCAACCTCTCTAACTCCTCATCCAAATTGTTTAGTTTGAGGACATGGGTCTCGACAGGAGTGTCTTCCTCCATTTTGGCACGAAATAATTATTTAGACAACTAATACCTCGCAGTCCTGCTCTGCTCACCATATAACTCTTTGAGATGGAGCATGATAGCCTTGACATCCATCTTTTCATTTTGTCTCTGTAATCCATCACTCATTGATGCTAGCACGATACATTGCACAAGTTTCCTGTCATCTTGCCACTTCTTATAAGTGAGCATCTCTTCTTGGGTGTAGTTCCCTTCCCTAAGGGGATCCACTGGTGTCGGATTATCAAGAATGTAGGAGACTTTCTCTTGAGTGAGGACGATCCTCAAATTTCGCAACCAATAAATATAATTCAGTCCAGTCAATTTATTAGCATCTAGTATGCCTAGGGGTGAGCAAAATTCCCTGATTCACCGAAACCGAACCAAAATCGACCGAACCGAAACCGATTTAACCGAACAGAATTAATTTCTGTTCAGTTTTTGGTTAAAGAAATTTTCGGATTTCGATTTTCGGTTCAGTAAATTAACCGACGATTCGATTAATTTACCGAATTAATCGAATATATATATATATATAATAACAAATATTTTAGATGTTGGTATTTGCCTTGGTAGTTAAGTGTAATGTTAAATTAAAATTTGGTTGCCAAATGCTTGGGTTTGAGTCTTAGAATATGTAAAATTTTTTGGTTATTTTTTTTTTATCTTTTTGGTTAACCGAATCAAATTAATCGAACCGAACCGAATTAACCGAATTTTTTCGGTTTGGCAAACGGTTAAAAAAAATTCCTTTGGTTTGGTTCGATTAACCGATGATTTGGTTCGGTTTTTAACCGAACCGAACCGATGCTCACCCCTAAGTATGCCTTGCAACGACAATGAAGATGACATGATGACGAAGAAATGCTTCAACGAAAAAGAAAATACATATATAAGTAGACGTTCAACATGCATGATTATCAATGTCTTTTAATTAATCGTGTCTCTCACTAATTTTTATGTTTCCCAAATGACCCTTCAATTGGGAAGCGAGAAGCCATGTTGGTAGGCTTCCTTAGAGGGAATAATGGAACCTACTTCTTCTACTCGGGTCTCGCATGTAACACGACAAACCCTAATAGGTCCATAGGTAGGTAATTCTTTACTGATCACATCTCATGTGACTTCCATCAAATTATGCCTTTAGGATTTCTACAACCTTGTGTGTGCATAACAAATCGTAAAGCTCTAGCTGAGTCGGATCCATCGTTCTTATACCTCGGCGAGAAAGTGACCACCCTTGAGTGTATCTCAACATGGTAAATCACACTCAATTCGGTAGTAGAAATACGCCTTGTGTGTGCAGAACAAACCTGCTGCATTCGTAGACACACTCTACCCCTCATAATGATGGAAGACATGACCAATATTCTTAATATCTTAGTCATTCAGACTCAATATTGGTGGAGAGCCTTTTATGCAATTATTATATCATAGCTAACAACTAATTTGCAGCAAAATAGTAAATAAAAGCATAAATTAATAAAAGTAAGGATGATTATGGATGATTCTAATGCGATCCACCCAAGACACAGGGTGAACCACAACCATCATCCTAGGGTTTTTGGAGCGTTGTATCGCCAAGGTGCTGCCAAAACATCATAAGGAGGTTGTCGGTTCAATCAACTCCTTCAAGGTGATCAAGTCATCATCGCTATGAGCCCGAACTACTCCTCTCCGCGCGTACCGAAACGGGGCAACAAGCTTGCTCAAGTAAACAACTCCTAAATTTATACTTTTACATACTTAAAAGCAAAAGACCCAAACAACCCTTGGGGAGAGGTTTAAGGAGAGAGAGAAGAGGTTTACAATTAGAATTATCCAGGTGAAGACAAGGGTACACATGCCCTATATATTAAAAGATACAATGCTAAAATTTCATAAATTCACAAGCAATCATCACAACCAGATTTACACTTAATCACATGCACATAGGGCTAGTCCATAATCATCCTTTCATGAAAAAAACTGAACCAAACTTATCAAATAAGCAAATGGAAAAGAAAAAATTGAACCAAAAACAGTGTTAATCAGATTATGTTTCCATCTAAAACACGTTGTGCGAACTATGTTGAAAATCTAATTTTCGGGTTACGTTACCAAGTGCACTAGTCTTATCGGATTCACCTATCCCCTACTCGGTGATCCTACAATTAGGATCATTTCGAAATAGGCTTCTCAATTTTAAGTCTCACTGGCATGATCTCATTATGACCCTATAGTTATTGTCCTTGTTCATGGGGTTCATCATAATCTATTAACAATTATGGATGCAGCATATGATGAAAAGTTATCCCATATTATTCATTACCATTAAATAATCTCTCAATACATCGATATGCGATTGTTTGAGGGCACTATTCCTTTTAGACCGATAACTTGGTTGATGGCTAATTTTTTTGATTTCTAATTTTTTGAGTTCCGGGTCTCGGTTTTCAAGTTTTGGGGTTACATCAACACCATTTAGTGGATTTACAATTAATCTACAAATCCTAAACCTAAACTCTTTCTTCCTGATAAATTCCGAGTGTCGACGAGCGTTCTTCCGATTTCTTTGTTTTTCGATCGCAGACGTCGTTCAAAAATCAGCTTGGAAGCTGAAAATATTTCTTTTGAAATCATTAGTTTCATATTTATAATTATCAAAATCGAGATTAAAACCTAGGTTAAAAACTTTAGACCAACGTAATCAAATGCTTAGTAGATTTATTATGCCAAAAAAATATATGCAATGATGTTTGAAATGCATTTTGGAATTGTTTTTTTAATTCCTTTATTGGTAGTGCATTAAAATAAAATGCTTAAGTGGGAAGGACAATTGGGACACACTATATTACTAATTATGCTTGTTATATTGTTGCTAGTCTATTGGACCGTTACCAATTTCCTTGAAAAAGATACCTATCTCGGCAATTTATCCAGAAAGACCTTTTATTTTTAATATTTTTTTTAGAGGACTTTCGCTTTTTTACTTTTGGATAATTATCATTCTTCTCCTTCCCATTTTAGTTCAAAAGCATTCAAAATCTTTTAGAAATTAGAATTATACTTGTAGTGCTTGTTGGGTTTAAACTATATTTTAATTTTGTTTAATATAATAATACTTTTTAGAAAACATATAATTATAAAATGGAAAAAAGTACAAAAATATCTTCAATATTTTCTCACGAATACTAAAATGCCCATAAATTTTTTTTTGGATAAAAAATATCCCTTACGTTATGAAATTGGATACAAAAATGCTCATATAGGTAAACGATATTAATGGAGGGATAACGGAGCTGGCGTGGCTGATGACTAGGACTGATGACATGGACACGTGGTGCACATGCAAGCCAAGACGTTTTCTCACGGGTACTAAAATGCCCCTAACGTTTTCTCACGGGTACTAAAATGTCCCTAAATTTTCTCACAAGTACTAAAATATATCCCTAGTATTTGTTTTGGAGCTAAAATACCCCTGAGGTTATTGAAAATGGTACAAAAAAGATACCAAACTAACTTTTGTTATGTGAGACTTAACGAATATATCATGTATGTTGACTTTACACGTGGCGCACATGCAGAGAGCAACTTGCCATGCAAGCGACACATAAGATGGTCCGAAACCTAATCGAATTTTTTGGTTAATCGATCCGACGATTTTAGTTTTGGTTTTTATTTTCTAAATTTTTGGTTTTCAATTTCGGTTTCGGTTTCAACTTCGTTATCCCTCCATTTACAAAAATCGATTTTTTTGGTTAACCGATCCGACGGTTTCAATTTCAGTTGTTATCGTCTAAATTTTTGATTTTTGGTTTTGATTTCGGTTGGCTTCGCTATTCCTCCATTAACGTCGTTATCCCTCCATTTACAAAAATTGAATTTTCCAGCTTTTGTAAATAGAGGGGGATAACGAAGTTGATCGAAACCGAAAATTGAAAATAAAAAATTTAGAAAATAAAAACCGAAACCGAAACCATCGGATCGGTTAACCGAAAAATTCAATTCAATTTTGGACCGATTTTTCGATTAACCGAATTTTTAATTTTTTTGCTCACCCCTACGTTGCATCTTACGTGTCGCTTGCGTGGCAAGTTGCTCTCTGCGTGTGCGACATGTGTAAAGTCAACATCCACGACATATCCGTTAAATCTTACCTAACAAAAGTTAGCTTGGTGTTATTTTTGTACCATTTTCAATAATCTCAGGAGTATTTTAGCTCCAAAACAAACGTTATGGGTATTTTAGTACCAGTGAAAAAATGTCAGGGGCATTTTAGTACCTGTGAGAAAATGTCTTGGCTTACATGCGCACCACGTGTCCACGTCATCAGTCCTAGTCATCAATCACGTAAGCTCCATTATCCTTCCATTAACGTCATTTATCTATAGAGATATTTTTGTATCCAATTTCATAACGTAAGAGATATTTTTGATAAAAAAAACTTTAGGAATATTTTACTATCCGTGAGAAAATATTAAAAGCATTTTTATACCTTCTTTTCTTATAAAATTATCAATATGAAACTTTTGAATTCTTAAGCTATTCTAATAAAAAAAAGATATTTGTGATTATAAAAAAATAGATATTTTCTAACCTTCAATCCTTTCTAGATGAGCCACGCACCTCTTCACGATGTGGTCCCACTCTTTTTATTGTCACTTTCTATCGAAAAGAAAAAGAAAACCCTTGTCCTTATAAATCCTAACAAAAATTGTTTAGACCTTTTGCAACAATGAAAATAAAAAATGTAAAGCTGGTTATCTTGAAATTGTGATATAAAGATGAGTTGACTGTTTTTAGGAGAAAAGAAAACGACACCATCAGTGCTTCATCCTGCAAACATGCATTAAGTGAGATATCTTTGGAGCTCCTTTTTTATATGATTTTTTTGAGATACTTATTTTGAACAACAATAATTTTTTATAAATTTAATAAAAAATAATCAAGAAAATATTTTTTGATAAAAATTATTTTTATTAAATTATTAATATCTGACCCTTATGATGAAAAGATGCGTATATTTTAATAACCCGTTCAGATATCGACAATCCGGGACAATCCATCTATATGTCCACAAATAATGTACATAGATAAAATACTCCGCTCTAAATGTCAATAATTCAGGACAACCCTTAAACACCTCGTCCATGTACCGACAACAAGAGACAAGGATAACACACCACACTCTGAATGTCGACAACCTAGGACAATCCAAAATAATCTGTTCAGGGTGTCGACAACTCGGGACAAAGACAAAACACGTCACACTCATATATAACTATGTTGTTTGTGTGATTTCTATTTGTGCTACAAATTACTTATAAGAAAAAAGAGAATATGATTCATGCCAAAAATAATTACGGGATGCCAAAGATGGGTCGACAAAATCACGATGCGCGATTGCACAGTGACGAGGGGCCATCATTGATGGTGAACCCGACGAAAAAAGAGAGAATAATGAAGGGAGTCAAATGGGCAAGAGATCACAGAAGGAGAAAAGAATATAAAAATAAAAAATATTTTTATTCATCCATATAAAATTTGATTAAAAATTATACAAATGGTGATTTTTTAAAATGCGTATTCCAATAAAATCAATAGACTCAATTTCATCGTATCCTTTGCCCTTTGTAAAAAGGCAGAGGAGTCGCATTTACTAGCCAAATCTTATCATCATTTGCTTGGAAAAAGTTTATAGTCCAAAACACACCCCTAACCCCATATAAAACCCCCATGACAGCTTCTCCCTTGTAATCCTCTTTTCTCCTCTTCTCCAAACTTTGAGGCGCTAACTCTCGCAAGACTTCACAGTACACTCCCTTTCCACTCCCTTCTCATGTCCTCGCCTATCTTCATTTAGGCTTCATTGTTTTTTCTCCAAAGTGACGATTTCAAGAAGTAGGAAGGAAAGATTCAACTTTTGATCTGTCGACAATGGGTGTTCGCTGTAAGTATGCTTCCTCCATCCTCCTCTGCTCAGAGGACTGCAGCAGCATCCTGGGACTTGGTGAGGAGGAGGAAGAGCAGGAGTTCCGTGGAGAAGTCCAAAAGCCCGACCTTTGCCAATCGCCTCGAGAAAGGAGCGATTTTTATGGGAGAATTTTGATGGATTTCACCGTACAGTCGGACGATTGTTTTGCTTCTCTGATCGAGAAGGAGGCCCAGAATCTCCCGCGGGGAGATTATGCCGAGAGGTTGTTGAGGGGGCAATTAGACGTGTCTCTCAGGAGTGATGCCATAGACTGGATGCGAAAGGTGGGTCGAGTTACTTTTTACATTCTGTTCTTTTGGCTATTCTTTCTTTTCGGTTTATCTAATTTTCCTTGAATTTCATTCTTTTTTCTGATTGAGTTTTGCGTGAATGGATTGGCATATGATCCACTGAGACCATTGATCAATTTGATTGGAGCCCTCTTATCGGTTTGCCATGTGTTTGTGAAAATGGTTCAGTGACTTAGCATTTCTTTTCTTTTCTTTTGTTGTTTTCTTAATCCTTTATTTCCCTTTTGCTCTGCTGATTAATTTGCATTTGTTTCTGATTGTACAGGTTCATTCTCATTACAATTTTGGTCCTCTAACTGTCTATTTGTCAGTAAATTACTTGGATCGTTTTTTGTCCTCCTATGAAATCTCGGTAAGAAAGATTGCTAATGCACCTTCTTCTTCATGTGAAAGAAGTTTGGTCTTTTTATTAAAGAGTCATATTTCCGCCATTCTGGTTTCAGCACGGCAAGGCTTGGATGATACAGTTGCTATCAGTGGCTTGCTTATCTCTTGCTGCCAAGGTGGAGGAAACCATAGCTTATTTACCTATGGATTTGCAGGTTCAAAAGAAATTTAAATATTTATTTTCATCAAAGGTTGGATTGTGACTTTTGATTACCTGATGATAATGTGTGTGAACAAACAGGTGGGTGAGGCAAAATATGTATTTGAAGCCAAGAGTATACAAAGAATGGAGCTTTTAGTGCTTAGAACCCTCAATTGGAGGCTGCAAGTTGCCACTCCTTTCTCTTTCATTGATTACTTTCTGTACAAATTCAGTCTTGGAAATTCACCAGATAATTTATTGATGTCTTCCTCTGTGGACCTCATCTTGAGCACTATTAGAGGTAAACAGTTTAGATTTTAGAGAAATAATAACTTATCTAACTCCAAGAGATAATTAGATCGAAAAAAATTCTAACATATATGTGACTGTAATTTAATTTCAGGGATTGATTTCCTAGGGTTCAAGCCTTCAGAGATTGCTGCAGCTGTGGCACTGTCAGCCCTGAATGTTACCCAAGTGCTGGATACTGACAATGCTTTAGCTTGTTGTATACATGTAGATAAGGTAAGCCATCTGTTCTACATTACTTCATTGAGCATTCCAATCTATATGTAAATTTATCAGATTTTCTTAATGGGTTTAGGAGAGGGTGTTGAGGTGTCATGAAGTGATTCAAGAGATGACATTGATGAAAAAGAAGGCACACAAGCAAACTAGTCCATCAGTTTCTGCTGTCTCAAAGAGCCCAAATGGGATACTGGATGCTGCATGTATGAGTTCTGAGACTGATGGTGCTACAGTTGGGTCACATGCATATTGGCATGCTTCTTCTCCAGCTGCTAAAAAGAGGAAACTAAACAGATAAAACATCTTCATCAGGGAAGAGTGTATCATTTATACTATTCACCTGTTTAATAGTTTTGTCACAAAAGATATGTTGAGGGGGAATAATAAACTTGTTGCGGCATCCAATTTCATTCGTCTGAAGAGTAGACAATGAGATACATCAGATCTGACAAATTATTCTGTGTTAACATCAGAGATCAATAAGCTGAATTCTTAAATTGAAAATGTGTTTTTTCTCATTAAGATTGCTGAAAAGCTCAATTACTTGTGTTTCTAAAAGTGACTACCGAAGAGAAAGAAAGGACAACCAAAAGAAGCTATATTTCTGTAAAAATATGTATGATGCATCATACATCTAATTACTTCATCTTCTTTTTTCCTTTTGTTATGTCCTTGCAATTTTTTACTTCTTGTCAGCTTAGACTCTGGGATTGCTGACCTAATGATACAAGTGAAAAGTCCAATCGTCAGTACAATTCTTGGAAGGACAATAATAACAGGCCGATGCTAATTGAATAATTATAGGGAGTTGTGGGTAAAAGACCTTATTAGAAGTTTGAGTTTATTCCCAGTCGAAGCTGTCAATACAGTAAATTTTATGATCGAATTGTTCCCCTCATGGTTTAGCTTTTCTTTGTGTATTTCATTCTATTTTACCTTCTCCAGTCTGCAGCATATAGACATGGCTAAGTGATCAAATTTTGAGTCTCCTGGTGTTCAATTACATCAATACCTCATAGCTTTAACATCCATGTGAAAATATTCTTGTATGAGTTTTCCACAGTGAATTTTGATAATTATTCTATTGTAGAAAGGAATGACCCTTGCTTTCTTGCCCTAAATATTATTAAAATGAATCAAGCCTATCAGGTGAGAGTTCCATGAGCAGGCAAGAACAATTAGAGTTTTGTAGCAATAGTTTCAAGACGACTTGGCCCCACCAGTTCATTTAACTATTATGGTTGAAGGTCCTATGCCATTTGTCATGCTCCTTGCCTGCAAGTCTACTGACATATGTGCTTATGTTAACCAATACTGTAACAAGACTCCCATGTTTAAGTCATCAGCATAAATTGAATGGTTTCTTTTGAAACATTGGCAGGGAAATTTTTTTGACCCTTTGGAAGGTCCATGAAAGTGACCAAAGAAAAATTTGTTTATTGATAATTGGGAAAAGGGAGCTTGTGTGCAACCCCATGGGAAAGTGTCATGTGGAAGGGGGATGCAGCTTCACAAAAACAAGGAGGGATTTTCTATGTACCTCTTTGTCTTTACTGGTTGTTTACTGTTTTAGCAAAACAAACACACTTAAAAAAAAATGTTCCTTTAGTTGGGAGTTCAACTGTAACATAAGATTTCTCTTTTTATCCTTGCAAAAAGTACAGACCTTGGAAGAATAAGCGAAACCAATATCACGCATGAACTTAGAATTTAGATCTTAATTTTTTTAGAGATTTTTGTGTATATTTATGTTGGCATCAAGCATTAGATATTACTTGGAGAAGCTACTGCTGGTGGAATCTAAAACTTGATCAACATATACAAAAGGCAGCATGGGAACACAACAGATAAGATAAGATCCACAGTCATAAATTAATTACCATACTTTAAACTGTAACATGGAGCTGAATCTGCATGGGTTTTATTTTTTACAAATCTACTGCGCTCTGATACCACCAAAACATGAAACGATAGAAAGAAACGACCGGTTTAAAGAATCTATTCACTCTTTTATATGTCCCACCTAACATGCTCTCCATTACACCCAGCAGACTTGGTCTTTCTCTAAATTAAAGGTTCATGCAATAATATACGTTTGATCTCAAAGAAACAGTTTGGTCAAAACACAGTCAAACTCAACTAACACAACAAAAAAAATTGAGAAATCTATGGAAATTTACCGGCTCCTGTGCTAGGCGCCGGTAATGGGAAAACCGGCCCCTATATAGGCGTCATTTCCCCCTTTCAGGCGCCAAGTGCCGGTTCAAACGGGCGCCAGCTGGGCTGCTAATTCACAAAGGTTAACCCAATTTCTTATTCATCAAATTGATTAATGGGTGCTTAATCTTAATAGGAGATCAACATAAGTTTGAGTTGTTTAAGTTGTAGATCAAACATCAATATATACTCGATATTTTACCATGTAAAACTATTATTTTTATCCCATAATTAATTCAATAGCACATATAAAACATACTCAACAGATATTTTGCAACCTATCCGAATTAAAAACATTGGTTTAAGAAAGAAAAATCAGCAACCAAACTCAGTCAGAGTGAAGTTTGGTTACAAAAAACCAAGACATAATCATTCTGCTGCACTGAATTTGTACTTCAGCTCCAGTCCAGGTTGGCAAAACCTTCCCTTCCTGGTTTTTCTCCATGTGCACTCTACAGTATAATAAGAGAGTGATTTGTCATCCACTTTATGGGGACCAACTTATAATATTATCTCATTATGAGAGTCACGCGCATCTACAACTAATGCAGAGCTACCTGGATCAGACACTAATGTGCATCTCAATGTTCCCCGCGACTCACATACTACTACTAAAACTAAAGCAGAAACACCAAAAGCTCATTATTGTATACATACTTCAGTTTTAGCAAACAAATCACTCTTCTTTGGCGATGAGGTAAGGGCAAGAGATTGATTCAGAAAAGGACCTCCTTATAATAACATGTAAAATATGTCCAGCTTGCATCTCTTCTTGTTCTTCATAATATATGGGGGAGACAATTGAATGGTTAAAGAAGGATAAGACAAATACTTTGCCTAACGTTCAAGTGTTCTTCAGACATGGTTGGACTCGGTTTAGAGTTTGGTGGGAAGGACATTAGTGATGGGGTTGAAGGGACGAGGGTGTCGGATGCAAAGTTATTGCCTTGTGAGCAGGTTAATGGTGTTCAACTGCTAGCTGACCCAACTGTGGCTTGAGTTGATTGTGGAGACTGCAGACATGCTGATGCAGCCTTGTGTTTGGGCTTGGAATGAGTGTTGACTGATTTGGTCAAGGGGCATTAGTTGTGCCAGCTGATGTGAAGAAGGTTAAATGCTGGTCCCTTTTGAGTTGACTGGTGAGACATTGAATTTTTCTAGTACTAATTGCCCAATCAATTTGCAGTCTTCTGTACATTTCTACCTTTGCTAAGTACTAGTTTGGATTGGCTATTTTGGACCTGTAATGGACCAATGCTCGGGTTAAACTGAGACTAGCAATAGCATTCTGGTTAGGTTAAGCTAACCTCATTCTATGATATGTAAGATTATAAATGAACCAATACCCTCGCAAATAACTTATGAATAATACTCGTTTAGGACTCGTATATGTTCGTTTATTTCTTAAATAAATGAGTATGAACAAAATTTCTAAGCTCATTTAATAAATGAACCGAGTTCGAACATAAGCAAATTCCACTGGATTATGTTTGCGAAACCAGAAACATATATAATGAATTGTGTTTTATGAAAAAATATATGCAGGACATGGCATAACCCACGATCCAATCCCATGGGCCTTGCACTAGCTCGATTTTTAATTTTTAAAGTGTAAAAGCAGTGGAGGAAATTTTTAAAAATATAAATAACATCAACTGAATGTATTATAATATAGTAAATGAGATAGATTAAATGCAGTTCCTTCATGAAGTCGGGGTGATGTGTCTCTGCGCGTTTCCTGGTCCGACGCTACTCTGGTGGGGGGACTTGCAAAGACACTTCGATGCTCAAGTAAGAAGGAATTCTATATAGTGGGTATGAAATTAGAATCGAGAGTATACCTTAGTGCGTCGTATATGTTTATAGTGCATGTTAGGGATGTATCGGGCGATGATGTCTCCTTGAATCTCGTGGGAATATGCCCGGAATGGGTCGAGGTTTATCCTGGAGATGCCGGGCTCATTACTATCGTATCCTTGGTAATTAATGAAGGACGCGGGTGTCCTTGTATGACCGGGTGGAGCCCTTGGGCTAGGTTGTAATTGGCTTGATCTGAATCTAGTTCATGAGTGTGAGCGCTTTTGAGCCTTGATCTGGCCGTCCCAAAGTTCCAGTGCAGTCCAAAGCCCTCGAGCTTGGTCGGAGTCTGAGGACTTTTTGTCGAGCTCTAGTAGTGTGCAAACTTTTGCTCGTCTGTCGAGCTCTTTGTATGTACCGAGATCTGTTTGCTCGCCGAGCTTTAAGCGTCCCGAGTGTCTGACTTCGGTTGGGCTGCTCGGTATGGAATTTTCAGGTTTGCCCTTTGATGAAGTCATTCATGTTCTGGACTGAAACTATTACGGAGGCTTGGGGCCTCGTTCGAGGCTTTAGGGTTGTCGTCACACAGTCGACGACTCTTTTGGAGTTGAGCACAGCGTATGAAGCCATCTTGTCTGAGCTTGGTGCTGTCGGGGCGACAATTGTCGATGTTTAGTTAGTTGACAACCTCCAGGGTTGTTGACGAACCTTCGGGCTGAGATAAGATTCATGTCAAAGGTAGAATTAGGATCGTGGTTACTTCTTTGATAGTTGTCGATCTTTCTCGAAGTTGTTCGAGTTTGTAAGCAGAGGCGCTGGGACCGAGACTAATGGCGCTGAGGCTAAGGACCAAACTCGATGTTAAATCGAGCTTGCGAGGAGCACGCTTCGGGTCATCGTGCTCATTTACAATGAGTCGGACTCATTTATAGCCGAAGGCCATAATTAAGGCCGAGGACTGCGCTTGGGGTAAAGCTGAGCTCGTTGGGAGTGTAAGATAGGACCATACTTGGGGTCGTTGAGGGCATTGAGGCCGGAGGTGGTGGCGACTGAGGCCGAGGACCACGCTTGGGGTCAACCCGAGCTAACGGGGAGCGTAAGGCAAGACCTCGCATGAGGTCATTGAGGTCGGAGGTTGGGGACCACGCTTGGGGTCAAGATGAGCTCATGAGGAGCGTAAGGCATGACCACGCCCGAGGCCGTTGAGTTCGGAGGTGGCAGCGACTGAGGCTGAGGATCGCACTTGGGGTCAAGCCGAGCTCGTGGGGAGCGTAAGGCAGGACCGCACTTGGGGTTGTTGGCCTAAGATTTTCTACTTTGGTCTTAATCTCGGTTTTAATGATACCAAACATGGAACTAATATATTCATGGAGAATTATTTTCAGTGTCCATATCGGTTAGCGCTCGACGTCCTCAATCAAAAAAATCGGAATAATCGAAGAAATCGGCAAGGATGCCCGTCCATGTGCTCGAATTTGTCGGGAAGTTAGAGTTTAGGTTTGGAGTGTCTACAATGTATATGTAATCATCTTTTATGATGCAAAGGACCAAAAAACCAAAACCCGAAATCCAAAAGCGAAGAACGCGACAAGAAATCAGCAAAAAAGTTGTTTTCTCACGGGTGGTTGCAGGTTTGGTCGACCGAACCGAGCCCGGAAAGCACAGAGTGGTCCGGTCACTCGATCGATCGTTCAGTCGGTCAATCGATGATCGATCGGCGGTCGGTAACATGCAAAAATCTGTCCATTGAAGAGAGGAGTGTTACCTCCCCTCTTTATGGTCTATAAATACAATACCATGAGAGCCTTCCTCCCTTGATCTTGACCTTCATTGAGCCATCCTTGTTCATCTCTATAGATTTCTTGAGCCATTTCTTTGCAAAATCTAGTTCTCATGATAAAACCTTATTTTTGCCTTCAAAGCTTTGACCAATTCAACATTGAGGCATCAAGAGGAACTAGGACTTGTGTTTGGAGCTAAGTATTTGTTGTATTATTTATTTGCTCCACTGTTTGGTATTTTGTGGTTTATTTTCATTGTATATCATTTGTATAAACCTAGGTTGCCAGGTTTGATTGAGTTGGTGGTTGCCTTGGTGTTAAGGCTTAATTCCAATAGTGTAAAAGTAGTTTAGTAGGATTAGTGATTGTTGTCCCTTAGGGTTGAGGTGAAAGAGTGCTATTAGTAAGAAGACGATGACTTCCGGGTATGGAAGTGCCTTAGGTTGAGAGCGAGACTCTTCGGGTAAAAGTCCTCTTTGTAAGGGAAATGATATAATCTAGTAAAGCTAAGTTTGAAAATCCTAAGTGTGGTACTTAGGTAGTGGAGTAGGCATTGGGGCTGAACCACTATAAATAATTATGTTAGCATTATTTTCTTTGTGTATCGCATTGCTTATCTTTATTGCTCGCTTCCGCATTTAATCATTGAATTGTGAATTGCCTAAATAGTTTAAGAAAATATTTAAAATTGAATTTAGGCTAATTGATTAGTTAACACACTATTCACCCCCCTCTAGTGTGGACATTTCACCAACGGGGGTTGTTGTGCTCAATTAGAGTGAGTCAAACTCCTTTAGAGCCGAAGGTTGCTTTTAGGGTCGAGGATCACACATGGGGTCAAGACAAGCTCATGGGGAGCCTAATTAAGGAAGCACCACGCTTGGGGTCTTTGTGCTCATTTAGAGCGAGTCAGTCTCATTTAGAGCCGAAGGCCGCATTTAGGACCGAGGACCATGCTTGGGTCAAGTCGAGCTTGCGGGGAGCGTAAGTTAGGGCCACGCTTGGGGGGGGGGGGGGGGGTAATTCTTATTTAACATTTATGTCAATTTGTACTTGACACCAAAAGTTAGATTTTGATTCTTAAGGATTTTAATTTTTTTAGATATTTTTGTTGAATCCAAATGGGGGGTAATCTTTATTTAACATTTATATTTTAAAATAAAGAACCTAAAGTTAAGAAATATTAAATACGCCTTGTGAAGAATCAACAAACCAGAAAAATTAGCAAGTTGCCAAAATTGCAGTTATCGGTCGAATCTCGATCGATCGGCGATTGCCCGAGGATCGACTGAAAGGGTTCTGGAAATTTTCCAGAACATGTTCGACTGACCCTCGACCGAATCTCGACCGCCCAAGGGCCGCCCAACGGTCGATCGAATTCAGCAACAGATCTATTTGGATCCGTTGAACGATTCTTTTTGAGCCTCTACATTTGGGATCTTTATATATAGACTCGAAACCTGCCTTCCTATGCTCCTAATGCTTCATTGAGACAATCCTTCACCTTTGCTAAGCCTTCTTGAGCTATTCTTTGAGCAAACTCAAGTTTTAGTTGAAAACTTGATTCAAGCCTTTGTTCTTCATCGATTCATCATCCAAAGACATCAAGAGGACAAGATAAGTTGTATTGGAGCTAAGTATACTTGTTATTGTTTATTGCTCCATTTATATTGTATTTTGTGATTTATTTTCTTGTGTTTGATCTTGTGTAAGACCTAGGTTGTTAGGTCTTGAATGGTTGGTGGTTGCCTTAGTGTTGAGGTTTAAATTCACTGTTGTAAACTTATTTTCTTAGGATTAATTGTGTTGTCCTTAGGGTTAAGGTGGGAGAGTGCTCTCGGTAGGAAGGCGAAGACTTCCGGGTGTGAAAGTGCCTTCGGTGTGAGAGTGGAGACTTTCCGGTGAAAAGGTCCTCATTGTAAAGGAAACACTTAATTTAGTAAACTATAGTTGGAAGTTCTAAGCGGGGTGCTTGGTGTCACAGTGTTGATTCTGCAGCGGAATTTTTTCACAATGTTCACCCTTGTGATGGCGCTGAACAGTCCGCAACATCACCAAATTCTACGCACCGATGCAGCCCCGCGCATTCAACAATGCAGCAGTGTATTTGGAGAGGCTTCCGCTCATTTTCAGCCAGCCAATGCGCACCGACGCATCAATGTCCTCTATACACTTGGAGAATGCATTGTAGAGTACAAGAACACAAACATACATAGCCCCTTATATGAACAACATGGAGCAAACACAGAGCATAGAGGGGAAACTCACTTGTTGCATTAATACATAATGTTTACAAGGTACAAAACCCACTCACACTTAGCACACACACACTCTAGTGTTGCCTACTGCTTTGCACACAAGAACTCCATGAAACTTCATGCTTCTGGTCGCCCAAACAATGAGGCACATCAGTGTTCCCAGCCAATACTCCACAACATCAAGTCTTCAAGCCAAATCTCGGTTTTCCACACAGTTCACAGTCTAACACAATATTGTTTTTTTGTGCAAGAAGACTCCCGCCCTCTTTTGTCACGCCCCAACTCAGGGTCACGTGACCGGCCAGGGTATACGTGCCTATACCCCGCAGCCTAAATCATGAACATGCCAACTCGTAACAATAAAACATAGCGAAAAGAGTGAAATAGTTTTTATTTTAATTGAAAAACCAAACCAGATTTCATTAGAAGTAATTTTATCAAATAGTAAAGTGCGGAAAGAATAAATCAAAGTTTAACAGTGTACTTTAACAAATAAAATCTGAATAAAAGATATAAATGTCCCCACGGGGCTACAACTTCAAAACACCAAATCACAAGTGCATGACCAAAACTACTACAGACTCGACTACGACCCATAACTAGGACTGCTATGAGATCAATGTGACTCATCTACCTCCAGCCGCGCCAAGTGCTCCAGCCCACCTCACCGGTCAGGCTCTGAAAACAAAAACAAATGACAACAGGTGAGTTCAAAAGAACTCAGTGAGCAATTCTACCAACCCCCAGGAGAAACCAAACACAGATATAAAGCATAATGCAAAATACCTGACTCAAGCAGGAAAGGTCTCAAAGGAGTGACTAGCTAATAGGCCATTTGGCCACCACATGTCCGAAGGCATCCAACACCCCATCGGTGAAGTATAACAGGCCTAAGCCTACCATGCCCTAAGGCAACAAAACATACCAGGATAATCGGGATTGGCCCATCCGAACTTATCCTAATATAAAGAAACTCGGGAGCAATTGGGATTGACCTGTCCGAACTTGCTCCACGAGAAGCGAAGGAATAATTGGGATTCACCCGTCCGAACTTATCCCTTTAAGATATCATAGGAATAATCGGGATTTGCCCGTCCGAACTTATTCCTTGAAAGAAACTCGGTAACAATCAGGATTTGCCCGTTCGAACTTGTTCCACGAGGAAGCACAGGAACAATCGGAATTTGCCCATCCGAACTTGTTCCAAAAGAGATAACGTAGGAATAATCGGGATTCGCCCACCCAAACTTATTCCTTAAAACACAGGTTGGGAATTGACCATCCAACCTTTCGGGCCAAGCCCACAATCTGGCTCCTAAGCCGAGCCTCTCCGCCATTCTTAAAGATATGTCGCAACATGACCTAAGTCAAGTGTCTCCTTCGGTGTCTCTGGAATGCCCTAATTGGGAACGTTACAACACTCAATACCCGATCCCAACCCCTAGACCCGTAACATCATAAACCTGTGAGATTTTATTTCATGCATAAACTTTATTTGTTTGTTCACAACAGATTATGCTGCCCATTGGGAATTTTAATTGTTATCATCATCAAGATTAGGGTTTTGTTTTCAGTTTACTGTTGAGCTCGAAACTGGTGCACCCAAGTCGAATCTGACTTCCAAAGTGTGACTTATGGATCCAAACTATATTTTCTGATTGAAATGATAGGTTACACGTTCAGTAAACTATACACACCACAATAAGTATTTCAAAAATAACACAGATTCATCATCTCAGCATGAAATTCCAGCAAGGTTGAATTTTCAGCATATTATAGAAATAAATTCGAAATTTACAGAAATTAGATCCTTAATTATCATCAAAACAGAATACTAATCTTGAGGTAAATTTCACAACATTCATATTTATTAAACAAGTCTAACAAGCATCAACATCATCTTTAACAAGAATCAAGCAACATGATTTAGAACCCATTTCAAGAACACAAATGACATCAATTTCAAGATCTTAACTTTGTAAAATATGGGATCTATCCAAAAATCACATATTCATTACAAGGTATGCTTTAACATGTAGGAACCTAATTTGATAAGCAATTCAAGCATAGATTTCAAGAACACACAAGAACCCTCACTTAGGCATTTCATCGAATATGTTGAGGGCACCCTTGTCCCTACCTTGGCCGAGCACCCATATGGGGGGGGGGGGGTTCAGACCTCAAGCACGACAATAAAAAAGAAACAACGAGAATTTGAGAGATCGTCGGGAAACGATTCAAGAACGGCTCAAGGAAAGCTCAACTACAAGAAACCACGGAAAAGAGGAGGGTAGATCCACTCACATGATTAGGAAGAAGGATTAGAGGAGAATTCTTGATCAATGGCCTTCGAATCCGGCTCCCAAAGGTGGCGGCTCAACTTAAAGAAGGGGGAAAGGGGGCGGCTCGGCTCCACCCAAGCTACCGGCTTCAAGAAAGGGGAAGAGAGAGAGAGAGAGGGACGGCTTGGCTTGGCTGGGCGGCTCCTCTCTGCTCGGCTCCAAAGGGAAGGGAAGAGGGGAGGAAAGGCTCGGCTCAGGCGACTGGGCTCCTTGGCTCGGCGGCTGCAAGAGAGAGAGGTGGGGAGGGGCGGCTTGGCTCTTGCTGGGCGGCTCCTCTCCTCTCTCAATCGGCTGGTGTTAGGGGTGAGCAAAAAAAACCGGTTTTTCGGTTAACCGGAAAACCGGTCCGAAACCGAACCGGTTTTTGCGGTTAACCGAACCGGTTTTTCCGGTTTCGGATTTTTTTTTTTAATTTTCGGTTTTCGGGTTCGGGTTCGGGTCGGGGTATAAAAAGTCCACCGGTTTCGGTTAACCGACCGGTGGATATATAAATTATATTATATATATTATAAAATAGTATTATATAATAAATTATTAATGTTTTAGTTATAATTTTTAGTAGAAAACTCAAAACTAGAAAGTAGAACCCTAACTTTTAATCCCGCGCCCACTCGCCCAGCCGCCCACTCTCGAGTCTCGCCTCTCGCCCCGACGCGGCGACGCCCTCTCGGAGTCTCGGCGATGCCCTCTCGGCTCTCTCGCCCCTACGGCCGACGCCCTCTCGGCTCTCGCCTCTCGCCCCGACTGCTGTCGCCTCTCGCAGTCTCGCCCCGACGGCTGACGCCCTCTCGGAGTCTCGGCGACGCCCTCTCGGCTCTCTCGCCCCGACGGCCGACGCCCTCTCGGCTCTCGCCTCTCGCCCCGACTGCTGTCGCCTCTCGCAGTCTCGCCCCGACGGCTGACGCCCTCTCGGCTCTCGCCGACTCGCCCTGACGGCTGACGCCCCGACGCCCCGACGCCCGAGCCCTCTTCAGTCTTCTATTCTCTCTCTCGCCCTCTCCGCGACTCGTCGTCTCCGGCTCTCCGCCCCTCCGCGACTCGCCGTCTCCGCCTCTCCGCAGCGTCTCAGTCTTCCGATCAGTGCCGCATAGTTAATAGGTATGAATTTTTTGGTTTTGCTTACTGGAAATGTGAAATTGCTTACTGGAATTGCATGAATTGCTTCCTGTGATGTTGATGTTGATGTTGATTTGAATCATAAATTTGAATCAATATTAATCTACAATTCTTCATTTCTTCATAGTATAGTTGATTTGATCATTAATTAAGTATCAAGTGGGATAAGTCTAATATTACAGTTTTTGGTATAGTAATTGGGTATAGTAAGAAACCATTGATCCGATTTGCAAGACAGATTTAAATTGAGAGATTAGTGTGAGAAAAATGATGGCAACATTCTCTTTACAGCATCTTAGGACAATGATGTGCACTAGGTTGGTGATTCATTCCTCTGGTGTTACAATAACTGAACTTTATTGAGAAAATTATTGCTATATGGCATTATGAGATTAGGTTGGCCTCCTTCTACTGTCGAGGTTTGAATTATTTTTGACAGGGGAAGAGAGACTTGGTAGGCAAATTTCCATGAATGTTAAACTTGTGGCAGATCCAATTTAATTGACTCATGGGTCAACAATCTTTGAATTTATTCTGGATTTACGTTTTATTATATGCTGGGTGTGAGACACACGCTGATTTACAATTTTACATGTGAATGAGAATCTGTTAATAGTTTATTGCAAAAGCATTGAAAGGTTTTAGATTTTTTTCTGGATATTTTAGTATTTGATCTGTGTATGTGATATTTTAGTATTTCAATTCTTCATTGATGGCACTTAGAAGGTCTCTTACTACAATCCATTCTTAGTTTCTTACTTTGTTTGGTAGGGTTCCCGAAAAGAGTTTCCATGCAAAATTATTATATTCCTACCATATTGATTCTTGTCATACTTCCAAGCATGATAGCTTTTAAGTGACCTTCAAGAGTCTAAGGTATTTGAGGCACTATTTCCTTCCAAATGAATTTTTGCTATACACAAAATTGATTGGAGGTTTAAAATTCTTTTAGAAATTGATAGGTTAAAATTTTTTATTGGTTAATCGAAAATTATCGGTTAACCGAACCGAAAAAACCGAAACCGAAATACCGGTTAACCGAAGTTAATGGACCGGTTTACGGTTAATGATTTTGAAAAACCGAAGTTAATGGACCGGTTTTTTTTTTTGCTAATGGACCGGTTAACCGGTCCATGCTCACCCCTAGCTGGTGTGGCTCCAATAGGGAGCCGCCAGCCCTAGGTGGAGGATTTTATAATCCCCTCCCAATTCTACCTAACCACACCCTAACCAGCAATCTCCTCAACCCGAATCCTCAACCTGCTAACCCAAACTAACCCGATGATAAAAATACAAGCATCAAACACATGCACACCCATATGCAACATAGCATAATAAATTAGCTATATAATTACAAACCATAATTCAACTTACTCGAGCTAGCAAGCTCGCACCGGACCATGAGTCGACTCGGCTCGACCTCGAACTAGCCCGCTAGGCTAGCAAACACAAACAATAAAGGGAAAATTAAATAAAAATATCTAGGATATTACAATCCTCCCCCCTTAAAGAAAATTCGTCCTCGAATTTTGGAAAAAGAAACTTAAGGACTCACTAGATCATCAAACAATGAAGGATAATGCTCCCTCATATCCTGCTCCACCTCCTAGGTGGCCTCCTGTCCGGAATGGTGCTCTCACCTGACCTTAACCAAAGGAATCTTCTTGGACCTCAATTTTTTAATCTGACGGTCTAGTACCTCAACTTGCCGCTCCTTATAGGAGACTGCTGAATCCACCTCCACTGCGGTAGGCTCAATCACATGGGACTCATACCGATCATACTTCTTTAGCATGGATACATGGAACACAAAATGCACCCAGTCCATACTGGGAGGTAAGGCCAACTCATAAGCCACAGTTCCTCTACGCCTGAGAATAGGGAATGACCCGATGAACCTAAGTCTTAGCTTCACTCTTTTGCCAAACCTCACCACCCCTTTCATAGGGGATACCTTGAGGAACAACATGTTCCCCTCAGTAAACTCTACCTCCCTGGCCTTTCCATCCGTATACATTTTCTGGCGACTCTGAGCTGCCAACAACCTCTCCTTGATTAGCTTCACCTTTTCTACTGCCTCCTCGACCAGGTCAGGTCCCATCATAAAGGAATCCCCTGCCTCAAACCAACCTACAGGCGACCTGCATTTTCGCTCATATAATGCCTCAAAAGGGGCCATCCCAATGCTACTATGATAGATGTTATTGTGTGAAAACTCAATCAGGGGTAAGTGCCTCTCCTAATTGCCTTCTAAATCTAGGACACATGCTCTTAGCATATCCTCTAACATCTGAATGGTCTGCTCCGACTGACCATCTGTCTGAGGGTGAAATGCGGTGCTGAACTGAACCTGAGTGCCCAACGCCTCCTGGAACGACTGCCAGAATCGAGCTGTGAATTGAGTACCCTAATATGAGATGATCATAATAGGAACACCATGATAAGCGATGATCCGATCCAAGAACAACCTCGCATACTGCTCGGATGAAAAGGTCATCCTGATTGGTATGAAATGTGATGTCTTGGTTAGGCGATCCACCATCACCCAGATAGAATTATTGCCCTTCCCAGACTTTGGTAACCCCGTCACAAAATCAATGGTTATCTTCTCCCATTTCCACTCTAGCACTTCTAGGTTCTGGAGCAACCCTACCAGCTTTAAATGCTTAGCCTTCACTTGCTAACACACCAGACACTTAGACACGAACTCGGCCACCTCTCTCTTCATGCCTTTCCACCAATAATTTTGCCTTAAATCACGGTATATTTTCGTGGCTCCCGGATGCATAGTATATGTGAATCGATGAGCCATCTCTAGTACCTGCCTACGAACCTCAGCTATATCTGGCACCACTATTATGTTCTTAAACCTCATAGCGTCCTCTGAGTCAATACCAAAACCATTATCGGTATCGCCTTTTCTGGCCAGATCCTTAGTGAGTGCACAGAAAGAATCCTTCTCCTGCACTACCCGCAGCATGTCGACCAATATGGACTGCACCCTCAGGTGAGCCACTAGTGCACCAGAAGCTGATACTGATAAAACTGCCCTGCCATCCAAGCACATGGCCAAATCCTGAGCCAATGGCCTCCTCCTGACTGCCAAATTTGCTAGACTGCCCATAGACTTCTTGCTCAAAGCATCGACCACCACATTCGACTTCCTCGGATGGTACATGATCGTGCAGTCATAGTCCTTCAAGAGCTCAAGCCACCTTCTCTGCCTCAAGTTCAACTCCTTCTGGGTGAGCAAACACTGGAGGCTCTTATAATCAGTGTATATCTCACAACTCTCACCATAAAGGTTGTGACGCCACAGCTTCAATGCGAACACCATTGCTGCTATCTCAAGATCACGAGTCGGGTAATTCTTCTTGTGAACTTTCAACTACCGAGAGGCATAACCTATGACCCTGCCATTCTGCATCAACACACAACCCAAGCCAACCTGTGAGGCATCACAATAAACCACAAATCCTCCCGAGCCCGAGGGTACTGGCAGAACTGGTGCCGACGTTAAGCGGTCCTTGAGCTTCTGTAAGCTCTCCTTGCACTTACTATCCAAAATGAATTTGACATTCTTCTGAGTCAGGCGGGTCAATGGCGCTGCAATCCTGGAGAAATTCTCCATAATTTTCCTGTAATAACCTGCCAACCCCAGAAAGCTGCGAATCTATGTGATATTAGTCGGCCTCTTCCAATTTTGAATTGCTTCTATCTTTGCGGGGTCCACCTTTATCCCTTCCCTGGACACCACATGGCTAAGGAACCCTGCACTCTCCAGCCAAAACTCGCACTTGGAGAATTTGACATACAGTCTGTGCTCTTTGAGGGTCTCCAAAACTATCCTCAAATGCTTAGCATGCTCCTCCCTACTCCTGGAATATATCAAGATGTCATCAATAAATTCTATCACAAACTTATCCAAGTATTCCCTGAACACTCGGTTCATCATGACCATAAATACTGCAGGTGCATTAGTCAACCCGAAGGACATTACCAGGAACTCAAAGTGTCCATACCTCGACCTGAAAGCAGTCTTAGGGATATCACTATCCCGGACTCTCAACTGATGGTACCCTAACCGCAGGTCAATCTTAGAAAACCACTGGGCCACTTGAAGCTGATAAAAAAAATCATCAATCCTGGGCAGCGGTTATCGATTCTTCATTGTTATCTTATTAAGTCGTCGATAATCTATGCACATACGCATGGATCCATCATTCTTTTTCACAAAGAGCACTAGAGCACCCCAAGGCAAAACACTCGGGCGAATGAAGCCCAACTCAAGCAGCTCCTGCAATTGGGACTTTAACTCCCTCAACTCAACTGGTGCCATTCGATACGACGGAATGGAGATCGGCTTCACCCCAGGCTGCAAATCAATACAAAACTCAATCTCCCTCTCTGGAGGCAACCCTGGCAACTCCTCTGGAAACACATCAGAGAACCAGCATACCACAGGCGTTCCCTCCATACTCCAAACCACGGCTCTGCTCCCCTCAGCCACACATACAAAGGCCAAGAAGGATTGGCAACCGCCTAGAAGTAGCTTCCGAGCCTTGAGAGCTGAAATCGACACCAACGAATCTCCCATTCCCTCACCCTGGAAGGTAAACTAGGGCAATCCGGGCTTACTGAAGGTCACAGTCTTAGCCCTGCAATCCATTGAGGCGAAATGGTCTGTCAATCAGTACATGCCCAAAACCACATCAAGTTCTAACAGTGGTAGGAGTGTCAATTCGACCGTTAATACGTGCCCACAAAGGACCACCTCGCAGCCCCGAAAGACAGACTCTGCTAGTACAAAAACACCCGAGGCGTAGACACCACAAAAGGCAAATCAAGTACAGAGGATTTCCTTGTCAACTTAGCAGCAAACAAAGCAGATACAAAAGAATGCGTAGCACCTAGATCAAACAAAACATAGGCAATATCAGAACCAACATTAATAAGGTTACCTGACACTACTGCCTTGGACGCCTCAGCGCCCTCTTGGTTCATAGCAAACACCCGTGCAGCGGGCCTCTCTGAACCACCAGCTCACTGGCCTCCTCCCTAAGTCTGACCCCTCTAATCCACGAAACCTACTAATATCAGTGCCTTTCCTCTAGTCTAATCAGGTTGCTGACTGCCCTTGGCAGGACAATCCTTTCTATAGTGCCTAGTCTGCCCACAGTTGAAACATACATATGAACGTCCCCAGCAAGCTCCCTAGTGTTTCCTGTGACATCGGTTACACGGCTGCGGCCCACGCCTCTGCTGCGGGCCTCCCGATGACGCCCCTGGTCCTGAGCCCATGTGGCCTCTGGAACTGTTATGACCTCTGCCATGTGGTGGATCTGCTATCCTGAGAGTACCCTTAGAGTGAGCTGGCCAACCCCCCGAGTGCTGGGGCTGAAATATTTTCTTCTGGGGTCCATCATGCTTGTATGTCGGTACCAGTGCCTCCTTCCGGAGCATCTCATCTACAACCCGAGCAAAAGAAGTTTCCTCAGTATAATGGATAAGTCTGGTGATTTGCGGCCTCAGCCCCTCGATAAATCTCTTGACCCTAGCGGTCTCTGTGGCTATCAAGGTGGGATGGTACTTCGAGAGTCGAGTGAACTCTATCTCGTAGTCCATTACTAACATACTGCCAGTCTGACGCAGTAGCTCGAATTCTTTCGCCTGCTTGTCTCGGATGCTCAGCGGTAGGTACTTCTCCACCATAGCAGCTCTAAACTCCTCCCAGGTAGGGGGTGGTGCATCTGCTGCTCTTTGGTCCCTCCAGGTATGTAGCCAATCCTTGGCTGGTCCTCTCAGCTGTAACCCGATCAGTCGAGCGGTCGTCTCAAACGAAAAACCAAGCTCCTTACACAACTCATAGCAATCTCCTAGGAAATTGGTCACCTCCACCCGTTGATATATTCCTGTATACTCCGGTGGCCTGAATGCAACAAAATCTGCATACGAAGGTTTCTCTGGGGGCTCTGACCACTAGCCGGACAACCTTTGGTGCTGTGGGTACTGCCGGCACCTACTGTGGCTGCTGTCTCATTTCTTGCTCCCTGCGGAGTGCCTTTGTCAGCTCAGCCACTCGGGCCTACAACTGCACAACCATGGGATCCTTTCCCACATCCTCTCGGGCCTGCGGTTGTCTCTCACGGCCCCGGCCTTGGCCTTGGCCTTTGCGCTCAGTAGAGTTGCTGTCACTACCGCTCCTTGCGGCATCAAAGGCCTCCATCAATCTGGAATCACCAGAAAGAAAAGAAAAGATCATGATTAGACAATTCAATTCATCGTAACATTTTTTTTTGCAAACTTAACCACAAGTCAAAATAGAATACTAATCTCAAGGTAAATTTCACAACATTCATATTTATTAAACAAGGCTAACAAGCATCAACATCATCTTTAACAAGAATCAAGCAACATGATTTAGAACCGATTTTAAGAACACACATGGCATCAATTTCAAGATCTTAACTTTGTAAAACATGGGATCTATCCAAAAATCACAGATTCATTACAAGGTATGCTTTAACATGTAGGAACCTAATTTGATAAGAAATTCAAGCATAGATTTCAAGAACACACAAGAACCCTCACTTAGGCATTTCATCGAACATGTTAAGGGCACCCTTCTCCCTACCTTGGCCGAGCACCCCTAGGATCATACTAGGCCTGCCGAGCCCTATAGGGGGGGAGGGGGGTTTCGGGCCTCCTCAAGCACGGCAATAAAAAAGAAATGGCGAGAATTCGAGAGATCGTCGGGAAACGGTTCACAAGAACACCCGATTCAAGAACGGCTCAAGGATAGCTCAACTACAAGAAACCATGGAAAAGGGGAGGGTAGATCCACTCACATGAATAGGAAGAAGGATTAGAGGAGAATTCCCGATCGATGGCCTTCGAATCTGGCTCCAAAAGGTGGCGGCTCAGCTTAAAGAAGGGCGAAAGGGGGGCGGCGCGGCTCCACCCAAGCTATCGACTTCAAGAAAGGGGAAGAGAGAGAGAGAGAGAGAGAGAGAGAGAGAGAGAGGGGCGGCTCGGCTCGGCTTGGCTGGGTGGATCCTCTCTGCTTGGCTTCAAAGGGAAGGAAAGAGGGGAGGAAAGGCTCGGCTCAAGCGGCTGGGCTCCTTGGCTCAGCGGCTACAAGAGAGAGAGGTGGGGAGGGGCGGCTTAGTTCTTACTCGGCGGCTCCTCTCCTCTCTCAATCGGCGGGTGTGGCTCCAATAGGGAGCCGCCAACCCTAGGGGGAGGATTTTATAATCCCCTCCCACTTCCACCTAACCACACCCTAACCGGCACTCTCCTCAACCCTGATCCGCAACCCGCTAACCCAAACTAACCCCATGATAAAAATACAACCATCAAACACATGCACACCCATATGCAACATAGCCTAATAAATTAGCTATATAATTACAAACCATAATTCAACTTACCCGAGCTCACAAGCTCACATCGGACCATGAGTCGACTCGACTCGACCTCGAACTAGCTCGCGAGGCTGGCAAACACAAATAATAAAGGAAAAAATAAATAAAAATATCTAGGATATTACATCTTTATAGTGTCCTGGGTGTGCATGACTTGCATCCTGGCCATACACATCACAGCCATGGTGCAATCTCGCCCATCCACCAAGGATAGAGCAGTTGATGAGTCCCAACCTGTCCAAACTGCTCAAACCGCTTACCCAAGTCCAACTCGGGTTGTACCACTGCTTGCAAGTCGACCTTGCTGCTCTTGAATGATGTGTGACTCATGTGCACTAGCCACATGAGTCCTCTCGCCAAGTGCATGGCCACGAGGCCAATGTGTGGGGCAAACACTCGGCAGTCCGCTGCCGCACGCTTTGCCCGCTCCAAGGTCAATGCACGAGCCATCCGCTCCGCGCCCGTCCAAGCCAACAAATGTCTCAGCCCATGGTCGTATCATGGCAGCATGTACAAGCTCTGCATCAACATGGTTCATGGCTTCATATACCCAGCTTGTGCCTCCGCGCACACAAGCCCATCGCCGTGAACCGCGCGAACCGTGCACGGCGCATGCTCTGCAATGTCCACTGCATGGCGAGGTTCCGCTCCACCACGCTCCTGCTCGGGCAGCCTTTGCAACGCCAAGTCCCGCACCATTGCGTACACAGGACATTTGCTGATCCGTAAGGCCCTCGCTTTGTGTCTGCGCACCCACGGACGGCCCAAGTCTCCGCCAAGTCGCGCCCACGCCCCCGGGCACATGAGCAGTCAGCTGCATAGCATGTCACTCTGTTGTCCGCTCGCCCGGGCGGGCAAATCCCTCGCCATGGTGGGGAAATCTCTCACCAAGTGTGAACACACTTGGTCATGTTCTGTCCAGCAAGTTGTTGCCCTTGCGCTGTTCAAATGCTTGCCATGCGCGGGCTGATCTGCACTCGGATCTAGGGGTGTAACAAACCTCCCCCACCAAAGAGAACCGACGCCCTTGTCGGCTAGAATAGAGACACTTGCTGGATTGCTTGCCTCCATCTTGCACTCTCTTTAGTTTGTTTTGTGTTTCATCACTTTTTCATTGTCTTGGTCACACGGCTTCATCTCAAGGCCACATCGTCAAGTATGCACCTCACGCGTCACTGCGCTTATGCTCCGCACCCGACTTTGCTCTTGTTTTCATCTTCACAAGAATTGATCTTCAATGATCTTTGGCTTGAATCTTGCAACCGCACAATCAAGTATACGCCTCGCAAATCCACAGTGCTTGCGCTGCTCACCCGACTGCTCAAGTATACATCTGGTGCTTTTACATAGCACATATGCTCCCCACTTGACTCCCTCTTGCTTATAGAACATGCAAGGGTCGACCATTACAATGCCCTTAGGCAAAACACAAAAATCTGCTCCAAACATAGAGCTTTAGACTTGAGTTCAAAGGCTAAACACAAAAATCTGCTCCAAACATAGCAGTATACAATTTACAAGGACATCTTTTGATTACAAACAGTCCTAAAATGTCTATCTACTGCCCAACCAAACCCAAGTTGTTTCTTGTCTTCAACTCCATCATTTGCACAAGTTGAAGTTGTCTCAAATCTGTCCAAGTGTCGCCAAACACTCGGCTTGTCGCGCGCTGCACGCCGCGCAACTTTGGTTAAGTCACAACAACAAAGAACTCCTTTGGCACCATCAAATCTTGGCTTTGGGGCAATGGCTTGGCAGATTCTTCGAGTAATTTTGCTGTCCGCCCAGTCCGCAGCAAGTTTGAGCAGTGTTCTCCGCACTCTGCTCCGCTTCTGCGCGTGCACATGAGCGCCCCGGCATCATTTGCAACAGCAACATGCTTCTGCTCAGCCCACTTCTGCGCCTTGCAGCAGCCCCGTCCTTGGCAGTGCGTTGACCATCATCTCTTGGCCAATGTTCGCTGCCTCGCCAAGTCTTTGCACCAAGCAACAGTCCGCATCAAGTAGCAGTCCGCGCATCCAGCAGTCCGCAATGTGGCAGCCTCGTGCTGTCACTCCTTGACTATGCCACTCCACTGTGGTGGCCTCCTGCCCACCGCTTGGTGCCGAGTTCGTGCCACCAAGCACACAAACTTATTTTTGTTCCGCACCAACATCTTGCAGTCCCGCACTTCCCTGCGCACAAGAAAGTAAGAAAATGGTTTGGCACAATGTCCACACCTCCGCGCACATGGACAGTCCACCTTGTGGTGCAATGTTCTTGCCCGTCACGAACACTTGTATCCCGCTGCGCCTTGGAACACCGTGCAAGGATGCTCCCTCCAAGTACTCCAACACCTGGATGTTGTTCCCTGCTTTGTTCAGGCGTTGGTCATGTGTGTGCCCGAGGTCAGCCTACACCGCCGCCTTCCTCAAGATCTGGGCTGCAATCAGCCCCCTCTACTTGAGGCCTCCGACTCCGTAGCCGGAGTGGACTGGAAGTCGCTGTTCTTTGGCTTGTTCGCTGCTCGGTAGGAGCGAGAGACTTTGTGGTTCTTCCCACCTCTCTTCTTCTTGGTAGCACCATATTCTTCGTTGTCCGCACGCCAGTCAAGTAGTGCGTCTACGTTGGCCATCGCAGTTTGGAGATTGGTGACTCCTCGTCGTTGAAGTTCTAGTTGAGCCCATGGCTTCAAGCCTTTCATGAAGTGGAACAGCTTGTCGGCCTCTGACATGTCCTTGACTTCCAACATCAAAGAGCGAAACTCCTTGATGTATACTCGGACATAACCCTCTTGTTGCAATCTATCCAACGCTTCATGGGCAGCCCACGAAGTGTTGGTCGGGAGGAACTACTCCTTGAGTTCCTTCTTCAACTCGTCCCAATCTTTGATTTTGGGACAGCCACCATCTGCAACGTTTCTCTCCCGAGTGCGCCACCAAAGTTTGGCTTCATCCACCAAATACATGGCAGCAAGGGTGACCTGTTCACCCATTGAAACTTGGGCAGCATCAAAGAACTACTCCATGTCCCACAAGAAATTCTCAAGTTCGAGGGAACTCCTTGTTCCGTTGAAGGCTTTTGGCTCCAGAATTCTCAGTTTGGTTCTGGCCTCTGGGTCTTCCCGCCGTCTCCTGCGAACACCGTAGGGTTGTCAAATCAGCCCTCAACTCGGTCACCGTAGCTATCAGCTTGGCTACGAGGACCCTCAAATCTATTACTTCAGTCTTTTGTTTAGCCACTGAAGTGAACAGTGACTCTAGTGCCTCCGCCATCGATCCGTCGAGGTTGGAGACGTCCCCCGTGGACTGCTCTAGAGTCTTGACGCGTTCCCGCAACGCATCCATGTACAACACTCAAGCAAAGTCCATTGCACCCGCTGTGAGGATCTTCAAAGTGTGGGAGAGTGACAGTCCCGACTGTCACAGAAAATGCACCAAACAGAATAGTAAGTGCACCAACCTTCATCGTCGATTTTGAGCAACTTGGTGCCGATTGAAGAGAACCTGGCTATGATACCAATTGTCATAGGGTTGATTCTGCAGCGGAAATTTTTCACAATGTTCAACCTTGTGATGGCGCTGAACAGTCCGCAACATCACCAAATTTTGCGCACCGACGCAGCCCCGCGCGTTCAATAGCGCAACAGTGTATTTGGAGAGGCTTCCACTCACTTGCAGCCAGCCAATGCGCACCGATGCATCAATGTCCTATACACACTTGGAGAATGCATTGTAGAGTACAAGAACACAAACATACACAACCCCTTATATGAACAACATGGAGCAAACACAAAGCATAGAGGGGAAACTCACTTGTTGCATTAATACATAATGTTTACAAGGTACAAAACCCACTCACACTTAGCACACACACACTCTAGTGTTGCCCACTGCTTTGCACACAAGAACTCCATGAAACTTCATGCTTCTAGTCGTCCAAACAATGAGGCACAGCAGTGTTCCCAGCCAACACTCCACAACATCAAGTCTTCAAGCCAAATCTCTATTCTCCACATAGTTCACAGCCTAGCACAGCCTTCTTTTTTTGTGCAAGAGGACTCCAGCCCTCTTTATAGTGTCCTGGGCGTGCATGACTTGCATCCTGGCCATACACATCACAACCATGGAGCAATCTCGCCCAGCCACCAAGGATAGAGCAGTTGACGAGTCCCAACCTGTCCAAACTGCTCAAACCACTGACCCAAGTCCAACTCGGGTTGCACCACTACTTGCAAGTCGACCTTGCTGCTCTTGAGTAATGTGTGACTCATGTGCACCGGCCACATGAGTCCACTCGCCAAGTGCATGGCCACGAGGCCAATGTGCGGGGCAAACACTCGGTAGTCCGTTGCCGCATGCTCTGCCCGCACCAATGTCAATGTACGAGCCATCCGCTCCGGCCCGTCCAAGCCAACAAATGTCTCGGCCCATGGTCGTATCATGGCAGCATGTACAAGCTCCGCCTCAACATGGTTCATGGCTTCATATGCCCAGCTTGTGCCTCCGCGCACACAAGCCCATCGTCGTGCACTGCGCATCGCGCATGCTCTGCAATGTCCACTGCATGGCGAGGTTCCGCTCCGCCACTCTCTTGCTCGGGCAGCCTTTGCAACGCCAAGTCCCGTGCCATTGCGCACACGGGACATTTACTGATCTGCAAGGCCCTCGCTCCGTGTCTGCGCGCCCACGGACGGCCCAAGTCTCCGCCAAGTCGCGCCCGCGCCCACGGGCACATGAGCGGTTAGCCACATAGCATGTCGCTCCGCTATCCGCTCGCCCAGGCGGGCAAATCCCTCGCCATGGCGGTGAAATCTCTCGCCAAGTGTGAACACACTTGGTCATGTTCCGTCCAACAAATTGTTGCCCTTGCACTGCTCAAATGCTCACCACGCGCGGGCTGATCTGCACTCAGATCTAGGGGTGTAACACTTGGGTAGTGGAGTAGGCATTGAGGCCGAACCACTATAAATTTATGTGTTAGCATTGTTTTTATTTGTGCTTGCTTATTTGCCATATTCACTTGCTTCCACATTTAGTATTTGATTTGAGCATTAACCTAAGTAATTAAGAAAATGATTAAAACCTAATTAGATTAAATTTTTAGCGAATATACTATTCGCCCCCCTCTAGTGTAGGTCATTCGACTTAAAAAATCTAATTTCTCACTATTTGGCAAAGTCATGCTTTAAGTGCAATATTAATTTGTAATAAAAAAAAAATTGCTCTCTAGTATGCTTAACTTGCTTGTAGTTAATAATTTTATTGTGAATACTAATAAAACGTGCTTTCAAGTTAACACTATTATTATAGAAGACTATTATAAAGTAAATCTAAAGAAAATAGAAAAATATTGACAAAATCGTCAAATTGAGGTATGAGTTTCGTTAATGTAGAACTATTGTTGTTTACCTCAAGACACGCAAACATATTTGATTTATGCATATGAAATGCATCAGAGTGATTTTGGTTGAGAATTCATGAGAAAATACAAATTGACGCGTAGGTAATTTCATGATATATAGTTTAATTTGGTTGAAATTAGGCTAAGGTGTTTAAATTGTCTTAGGAAAATTAATTTTAGCTTAAACTTCATACAAATTCTTGAAATGGCCATATCTTGATTATGTGCAAGCTTGATTGAAATTTGAAAAATATTTTAAAGAAATATGAAATATTTGTGAAAATTCCACTAAAAATTTAGTGAATTTTATAGTTATAAAAAATTCTTTTTTGACTGATTCTTAAAATTTCATGCTTCATGATGAATATAGTTTCTATAATAACATTTTAGAAATTTTCATTAACTATTTGATTTTATATGAATAAAAAATGAACGTGATTTCACAAAACTTAGACTTTTTGAGTTCATCGCAACTAAATCCCCCTATGATAGGGGCTTTGAAACTCAATGGATGGGATTATTCATATAATTTCATTCAAATGGAAGAATTTAAGTTTTGACAAAAATACTTATTTATGGGTGTTCAATAGTTCCACTAAAAAAAAAAAATTCGACGCCTACTCCTACACCATTTAAAGGAAATATAGTTGTCGGAATTCCAATTCCGACTCTTCTAAATGGGTCTAAATTGGAGTAAAAAATTTGTGAAGAAAGAATGTGGATATCTACCTATTATAGGCATAGGTATCCAAATATCAACATAAATACTGACACCGATATGTAGGTATATTGGATACCGACACCTATAATAGGTGTCGGAATTAGTATTCCGACTCTTTTTAATATTATAATATAAGATTGTAATATTATTATAATATATAAATTATAATAATATAATATAAAATTATTATAATATAAGATTATAACAAAATAATATAAGAATATCATTTGTATTTATAATGTTTTAAAAAATTATAGAAGATAATGTTGGCTTAAGGTTTACAACCTTGGTCTTAATCTCGGTTTTGATGATAACAAACTCGTAACTAATGTTTGAATGTGAAATAATTTCAGGTTCCAAGTCGAGTATCAAGCGACGTTCGCGATCGGAAGATTGGCGTGAAATCGAACAAATTAACTCAAAGGGCATCAATCGATGCTCGGAGGACGAAGAAAATTTAGAGTCTAGGTTTTTGGTAGAATCATTGTATAATCCTTGTAATGATCAATGATGATGAAAGAAACCAAACTCGAAACCCAAAATCCGAACCGAGAATTGAACCCGTGATGAAACTGTTTCGGTCTAAGGGTCGATCAACTGATGTTCGACCGACGGACCCAACGACTCTTTTTCTGGTCATTTCGGTCCATTGAGCTCGAGCCGTATACCCATGTTTCTCTATAAATATGGGTTACTAGCATTCCTTAAGTGTTCTGGTTGATATTGAGCCATCATATGAACCTTTGTGAGCCTCCTTGAACCATTTCTTTGGAAAAACCCTAGTTTGAGCTCTACTCTCTTTGATCAAGCTTTGAATCCATTGTTTCATCATCAAAGACATCAAGAGAACCTAGGATCTTCAGCTAAGTTTGTATTTGTTTAAATTTTTCTCTCATTTACTTGTGTATTCTGTGATTTATTTTGTATACTCGAAGTGTGTTGTAGACCTAGGGTGTAGGTGTAGGATTGAGTTGTCGCCTTGGTGTTGAGGTATAAGTCCACTTGATTTACTTGGAATTATTTTGTTGTACTTAGGAGAGAGGTATTGGAGGTACTCTTTGGGAGAGGTCGGTGTCTTAGCTTGTAAATCCTCTACGAGGAAGCAATTTAATTATAGTAAAGTAGGTTGAAATCCTAAGCGGGGTGCTTGTGTAGTGGAGTAGGCGAGATTGCCGAACCACTATAATTTCTCGTGTGTTTGTGTTGCTCTTTGTGTGTTTACTTGCTTATCATTTTGCTTCTGCTTGTTATCATTTTTGTTTTGCCCAAGAATTCAAGAAATCAGATAAAACTGAAATTAGGCTTAAGTTTTATAGTAACACACTATTAACCCTCCTCTAGTGTGGCCATTCACTCCACAATTGGTACTAGTGCGAGTTTGTAGCTGTCACGGCTCAAAACTATGGTCACGTGACCGGCCGAGATACGGACCCAACACGGCCTTTATCTCGGCCCAAAAATACTCGACCATCGACCCTCAAATCTCAACAACAACCCAAACATCATATTGGAATTTTTTCACGTCAAACTGAAATATTTCAGAAATCAGTAACAAATTCCTATGCTGGAAATTTCAGCCTATAAGCTGAATTTTCAGTGTACAAGAACAGCACTACTAAGCTGGAAATTTAAGTGATGCGGACGCTCAAAATAAATCATAAATATCTGCGAATAGCAGTCACCAATATTAGAGATCAAGGTACTCTAACCAAGCTGGAAATTTCAGCAACGCGGGCTGAAATTCTCAGCAACAGTCTAAAATTTTCAGCAATAGAAATCTGGATACAAGTTTAAATTTCAGCAATATAACAAACCCAAAAACCTAAAGATTTCAGCATCTAACCTCTTCGTAAATCTGCACATTTCAGCCCCTCCTAACTGACACAAGTCAGCCACCTATCCTAGTAACTAGCATAGATATTTCAGCCCTTGATTTTAACGATTCAGAATGAAATTTGCAGCCATAATTTTCAGCAACTAGCATGACAGTCTAGCCACTATTCTAGCAACCAAACACCTGGTAAAATAAACATTCAAGCCTCTAATTACAGCTACAATTCATTAGGATAAGTCTGATAATTTCGTGTCACAAGATTCAATGAAACCAAGCAAAATTTGTGACATGAAAATACATAGAAACCGGGGAAATTTAACAACACAGCAACACATAACCTGAAGATTTCAGTTAGCCCATTTTACCTAGAATTTTCAGCAAACCTGAACAGGGACTTGGGTTGAAATTTCAGCATCACATGTAAAGTGTAGAGTGCAGAATTCAGCATGCAAGAACAACCTCAACCGGAAAAGTTTTCAGCATCGAATTTAAACCTCTATAGCTAGAAAATCCCAGAAACGAGTTGAGTTCTAAACATGTACCTTTAGCAATAAGTTGAGCCGCAAATCTACTCCTTAGTGGCCAAATTTTCAGCAAACTGAAAATTTCAGCACCCTGAAATTTCAGCTTCTGCTGAAATTTCAGCAACCCGAAACACAACACCAGAACTGCGGTAATAAACCACACCCACAAAATCAGATTTAAATCTCTGTCACGCCCCAACTCAAAATCGCGTGACCGGGTAGGGTACGTGTCGGTACCCCGAAGCCTACCACATGCACTAACCATCAACACATAATATGCAACCAGACTGACATGGGAATCACAAATAAAAGCAACAATACCAAACTTTAATAAATGTTTGAAAATAGTTTAACAAAGCCAAGTTCAAGAAATAACTCAAAGTTTAATAAACATCTCAAGGTTTTTAAAGAATTGACTCAATGTTCTACAGAAATCAACTCAATGCATGCACAACAACTCTACTCAACACGACTACGACTATATGACCGTCTGCTATGAGATCCATGTTGCCACCTGCCCTCCAACCACGCCATGCTATCAAGCCGTACCTCATTGGTCAGACTCTGCAAAACAAAGACAATAAACCGTGAGTCCACGAGGAACTCAGTGAGTGGTTCTTCCGAACCATCACTTGAATCCCAGTATAATCGCAATCTAGAAACATTAAAGATGCCTAATAAAAGACTGGATTTCTGGGCAACTTTGGCCAGTCGGCCGCACCCTGATCAATTGCAGTCGTGGCCAACCTTGGCCTTACCCTATGGCTCCATTCGGCTATATGGCTCCACCCTATGGGGTCTTCTCGGTCGTAACCGACCTTCATATTAAATAATAATACCCGGCCAACTGGCCGCACAAATCAATTGCTACAACCAATCCATACCGGATATATCACACATGGAAATTCGCATATAGCGATTCAATCACCGGGCCCGTCAACTAGGATGGTCAACTAGTTTTCAGGAACCCCACTGGGTTAGGGATAGCTAGTCCCACCTAACTCGGGTCTATCGTCAGCGTGGCCCACTGATGGAATCTCAAGACCCTCCGCCACTTGGGTCTAACACCTAGCGTGGCCCGCTGGTGCAATCTCAAGACCCTAAAACCGCCCGCTGAGCTTGGGTAATAGCCGCGCCGGCTAAAAGCACCCCTCAGCCCGACCATCTCAAGCACAATACACAAACAAGATATTCTACCAATTATTAAGCACCTCCCGGGCTTTCGCCCGTACTCGGCCCCTTTTCGGGCCCTCTCAATTCAAAACTTACGTATTAGATTCCTACATGAGAGCATCTAATGTCTCTAAGTCAAAATGTCTATATATATAGTTTCTAGTAATTTATGTCGTCAACTAGAGGGTTTCCCCCTCACACTTAAGCCCACAAAAGTAGGTAATCAAGTTTATGTTCGCACCTATCTCTTCCTTGTGCCTCATACAAAATGTCTCTATTAAATTGACGTATCATCGACATTCTAAATTGCCAAAATCTAATTAATCACAGAACATAAATTGTGGGAAACTTCCACAATAAACTTACCATAATTTTCTACATAATCATAGCAATTAAATAATGAATTTCTGCAATTAAAAATATGATTTCAGAATAATTTAATTTAATTTCAGCACCACTAAATCCATGTAGGAAACTTCAAGTAGACATTCATTGCGAAGAATACATGCTAAGTTTAATCATCATATGGAGAACTTCTTACACTTAAAATATTAAAAGAATTTCCCTACAAGCATTATAGTATGAAATCATCCATAAATTAAGCCCCTAATCATGGATCTCTAAGGAAAATTTATTTCTAACTTAATTATTCCCCTTTCCTCTCACTCGGTCGAACCCTATTTATGGGTTTCACCCACTCGGCCGAGCCCTTGGAGGTCGAGAAGAAATCATACTTTGTTCAACTATGATTCTCTTCAATCTCTACCTTAATGGAACAAACAAGAACCACAAATTTTTAAGCCTTCATGACTCTAGGAAATTGGGAAAAATTTCGGCATGACCTTCCTCCTTTTTCCTTGATTCGGCCGGTCCCTAAAAGCGTAGAAATCCATACACAAAATCAGAGAAACATCAAGGATTCAATAAGAAACAATTATGGATCAATAATTCACACGATTTCAACGAGAATCCACCTCGATCATCGAAAAACCCAAATCACAAGGGTCGGCTAGGGCCTTCCCTCAATCCAAGGTTCTACCACTCACCTCGATTAGAAGAAAAAGAAGAACGAGATGACGACGTTCCCGATCTCCGGCGACGACACCAAGTTCCGGCGCCGCCCTTCCTTGATCGCCTCTCCCACTCATGCTCTCGCCTCCCTTGGGTTTCATGCGGCTCTCCTTGAGCCGTACGACAGCCAATGTAGAGGGTTTTATTATATATATAAATATATATATATATATATATATATATATATATACAATATTGCCCTCAAGACTTAAATTCTTTCACTCGACTCGACCTGAGCCCGAATTGAGCCCCGACTAAACCCGCGAACCCAGTTTCAACCCGACTTGAATCAATCCAACTTATAAATCATAAGAAAACATTAATCATGAGTCCAACAATTTAAATTATACCTTCTACTCGTGACCATCTCGCGACTCGACTCGGCTAGTTCTCGATCCGGTGCGCTGTACCAATTAAAAAAATTTATATTAGAAAATCTTGGGTATTACAATCTCCCTTTTTAAATGAAAATTTCGGCCAGATGTTTCCTCAACTCTGCCCAAGAACCTCAGCTCCTAAAATTATGGTTCGAGTACGTCGTGTGCTGAAATTTTCGGAGCTAACCTTGCTACCAAAATCCCAGCCATGCCCCTAAGTTTAGAAACATCCCTAAGCCTGTCCTACTTCTGCCCTAATGCATCTTAGCACTCTACCAAACCCATTCCCATAAATCAACACCCCTAGAAGGAGAGTCAAGCTTAAAGATTGGGTAGAAAAGAAACAAGTTCAACAAACCACCATCATCAACATATTTCGGCCAAAACAAGCTGACTGGCCCCTAAGGGGAGCCGGCCCTAGAAATCCACTCACCTCGACTTGACGACGAAGGAGAAGGCAACAAGGTTGAAGCCTCGTGACGAGAAGATCCGACGAAGACGAATTCCGACCAACTCCGGAGTGGATCTTCCATCCTCTCTTCTTGGGTGGCGTACGCCTTGCCACGGGAATTTCAGCGAATTTTATAAAATTCTAGAAAATTGATTTTTGCTTGATTCTTTAACCTACATATTCAATGAAAAATCTAACTTATGCAATTAAAACTTGAAAAAAAATCATTAAGAATATGATTTTATATGTATTTTTGAAGTTGGATTTTGAAAACTTTTTTCCAATTTTTTTAAAAGATATTATTGATAAAATCAAGTTACATCCGCAAATACACACTTTAGTAAATTAGGAGGCCACTGATCTTCCCAAGTAAAATTAGAACGATTCTTTATAGCATAATTCGCCAACCAATTTGCAGCCTCATTCTTATATCTCTGAACAAATTTGAATTGAAAACTTCAAGTATCGTTATCTCTGTATGTGCATACTCCGATATACTTGAGTTTATCGTATGAATTTCGGATTTTGAATTTGAGCATGATAATTTAATTACACATTTGGTATCGTTCTCATTGTTGCATGATTCAAATCATTATGAAATATGATTTTGAGACTTAAAATCGAAACTTTAAGAAATTTCAAAAAGAATGATACTTCAAAAAATTTAAGCTTTTATCGTGTTCATCATTATTTGTGCCCTATGATGAGGTCTCGCAACTCGATGGAAGAGAGATGTATTGATTTCATTTCAAACACGAGTGTCTAAGTTTTGAAGAAAAAATATTTTTTGGATTCCCACTTCGATTGCATATTTCTTGCCCTTTTTGATTGATGCCAAAAGGGGGAGAAAATATATGTTAAAGGGTAGAATAATTTTGGAAAACTATTATATAGTTAGGGGAGTAAATTGATTGAAATATGCATGTTGATAGGGGGAGAAATTCCATAGTTTATACTCTTGTGCGTTAATGAAATTATTTTTATAAGAGTGTTTGTTATCATCAAAAAGGGGAGATTGTTGGCCTAAGATTTTCAACGTTGGTCTTAATCTCGGTTTTCATAACAAACTCGGAACTAATATTTGAAAGAGAAATAGTTCCAAGTCGAGTAGCACGAGACATCCGCGATCGGAAGATCGACGCCAAACTAAAAAAAGTGAAGGACATTGATCGATGCTCGGAGAACGAAGAAAATTTTGAGTCTAGGTTTTTTAGTCTAGAATCATTGTATAACACTACAACAACAGTGACAATTAGAGACAACCAAAGTTTTCTCTAAAAGTTAAATATTTGCCTCTAAAAATATTATTAGAGACATATATATTTGCCTCTAAAAAATATTAATGGAGGCATATATATATATATATATATGTCTCTATGTCATGCCCCAATCGACCCCTATCCCGAGCCTACCAGATAATGCATATAACAACACAAAAAAGGGAATGAATGTGACCATGCATAATCCAAAGTAGATGTGTCATGACACCAAAGTATGTATCTAAACAAAATCTAACTCTCAAAGACAACATGTCAAGATGCAAAATACAAAAGGACTCTCTATGGATATGACACGAGATTAGCTTCGTGATCTTGCATCCCCAGCCGCGGCACATAGGTACGAGCGTACTTCTACTGATTTGGATATGCAATATAAGCAAGAAAAGAGCGATGAGAACACTAGAACTCAGTGAGTGGCCTAAACCGAGCCCGCGCTAAGCCAAGCAAGATAAATCAGCGTAAAAGCAATCTAGCATAATAATAAACCAGCATGAACATATATAAATCCAAGTGTTCATCTCGTGTGCATTCGCACACACACGCTGGCCCACATCGGCCAAATAACGAATAGCACATAGTAAGGAAACACACGGGTCGATCACTAGGATGGCTCCCTAGAGAGCTTCTTGCCCCGGGTTCTCTGAGCTAGGATGGCTGATTAGCCCTGGTACCCCTCTGGTTGGAAATGTCCCTCAGCTCCAACCAATATTGCCACTCCGGATCGTTCGATAGTGTAGCTCTCTGACGAGCTTCCTGGCCCATAATTATACTCGTCGAGTCAAGCATTAGCTTCGCATGCTAACGTACTTCTCGGCCCGACCTAGGGATGGCAATATTACCCATACCCGCGGATACCCGTGAATATTTACTCGACACGGGTCGGGTATGGTAAACATATTATACCCACGGGTGCAGGTACAGGTATAAATTTTTACCCATTTAATAAACGGGTACTGTTGGCGAAATGGCGACACTAGAGAGAGGGGTGAATAGTGTGTTTACTAATACAATTAGCCTAAATCCAGATTTTAATCATTTACTTGATTAGTTAGGCACGTTGCAATTATGCGATTGAATGCGGAAGCAAGATAAAGCAATTAATCACAAACAATTTAAAACAACAATGCAAATACAAGATTTATAGTTGTTCGGCCCCAATGCCTACACCACTACCTAAGCACCCCGCTTAGGATTTCCAAACTAGTTTTACTAAATTAGTTTTCGTTTCCCTTACACACGAGAACTTTTTACCGAAGAGACGCACTCTCGACCTAAGGCACTTCCACACCCGAAAGTCACCGCCTTCTTATCGAGAGTCCTCTTCCACCTCAACCCTAAGGGACAACTAAACTAATCCTAGTAAACACTACGTTTACGCAAGTGGCTTTACTCATTTTCACTAAGGATACCACTTCCACACAAGACCTAATATAAGTTCTTTACACACACAGATAAAATAGTTAAGATAAAGTCCTCTTTTTAAGTTATTTTGTTGACTTAGGTCAACCTATCTTCAAGATTTCAAAAATCAACCTTATAAGTTTACACAATCATGTTTTTGACAAATATTTTTGAAACCAATTTTTGGATGAAAATTTTTGATACCAAATATTGAATGGTCATTTGAAATGCATGTATCAAGTTTGAACTCAAAATGAATTTTCTAAGTTCATTTTTCATCCTATATTGTTTTCAAGTAAACAAATGGTTCCTAGCTATCATCCAAAATATCAAAATCATTTTCAGGAATGATTTTACTCAAGAAATTGTGTGAATGATATTAGAAATGAAATTCAAATGGTGTACATGAGTTTCTATATGAAGTTTTTGAAGAAAAATCAAAGTATCGAAAAGATTGATATTTCATATAAGGATACTTTGTGTTTTCGAAATCCAACTTTAAAATTCCATTATAAATTAGATTCTTGACAAAACCTTTTTGAAATTTTTATTGATAAACTAGATTTTTCAGTGAATGTGTAGTTTCAAGAATCATCTAAATTTTTTTTTTCTATATTTTCCTAGAAATAACTGTATTGGTGATACCGATTGTTGAACAAATAACAATTCCATAATTTTTTAGTCATTTTCAAAGAATGCTTAGTTTTCATTCAAACTTTTATGACACCACATAATGGTCATGTAAAGAGTGTATGTCAAGTTTGAGATGAAAATTATATCCTTAAGTCAAGATATCAACCTAGCATGGTTTCATTCAAAACTAAACTAGTTTTAATGAAACTTACTAAGTTTCAATCTTAACATTTACTCATGATTTTTCAAATTTAAACCTATGAATACCTAGCATGAGTAAATCTAAACATATTCCACAAATATGGATTGAAAATGAGACCTTTAAGTCAACTTGTTGACTTGAGTCAACATAGTTCAAAGAGAGGTAAATATGAATTAACCTCTATGTCATTTTATCCATATCCCTATGAATTTTTCACTCTAAATGCATGGAAACATGTCATACCTATTTCTAAACATATTTATGAAGTTTGGACTTAAACTCAAATGTCCAAGTCAATTTGTTGACTTGGGTCAAATCTTTTAAGCTTAAGTCCACTAATGTGATCTAGTTATCACATTTTCATCTACACATGAATTTTCAAGATTGAACACCTAGAGTCATATCATGTGTGTCTAAACATGTTTTTTTGATGTTTACTCAAAATGAGGTCTCTAATATGAGTTTTAACCCAGAGCAAGTTTCATTCAATCAAGATATCATGAAATTGCCTAAGTTATCCAAATTTTGTCTACTCATAAAACTTCAAACATTTATCATGCGAAAATAATCATGAGTATATAGAGACATCATTAAAACATTAATATTCAATCATCATACTAAGATTTTTGTAAAGTTAAATTCATACCTTATTTTTAAAAAATTTAATTTAATTTCAAGTTTAACTTAACATGAAGTTTCTAAAGAAGAACTTTAACTTAGTTCAAGTTTCATTCAATCAAGATATCATGAAATTAAGCTAAGTTAACAAAATTTTTCTTACTCATGAAGATTCAAATATTTATCATGCATAATCAATCATGAGCATAGAGAAATCATTTAAGCATGAGTATTCAATTATTTTTACAAAAATTAAAATCATACATTTTTCTTGAAAATTTGCCCAACTTTTCATATCCTTTTTCATTTTCTTCTAGATAGCATACCTTATCAATTCTTAACTTGCAAGTAGACTTCATTAGAATCATAATGAAATAATATGTCAACTTAGCAAGCTAACTTACTCCATAGCAAGGTTCAATGCAATGTTCCATTTAAAAGCCTTAACCTATGCTAGATAGTTAAGATTCATTTTTGAAAGGTTGTCATGATATCTAAATGAATCTAAGAGATCCTAAGATATGAAGCATTTGAGGAATAAGATCTCTACCTATGTTTAACTAGTTTGGACTTAATGATAAGGTCTCTAGTATCAACCTAGAGCAAGTTTCATTCAATGAAATTTGCCTAAGTACTAAGAATCTAGCTACTCATGAAAATTCAAGGATTTAACATGCAATTCTAATCATGAGTATAGAGACATAGTTTAAGCTTACACATTTAGGTATAACACTAAGATTTTGAATTTATCAAAATAATACCTTATTCATGATAATTTGCCAAAGTAATCTTTTCCTTCCTAATTAGCCTTCCTAAAACACTTATAACTTGCAAGTAAGCTACACTAATATTTTTAGGAAAAATATAGCTACTTAGCAAGATAACTCAACCAAAAAGCAAAGAGAAGCATTAAGTATCATTATCAAATAACACTTTGCTAAATGATTTCAAATTCGTTTCAAAATGAAATCGAGTGATATCAAAATGAATTTTAAGAGATCACAAGAATAATAAATGAAAAATATGATCTCCAACCCTTCCTATTGATTGAAAATCTAAAGGTCACAATGTGCCTACGATTTATAATCGCAAGGTCGCTTAGGCCCATTACAGGCCACCTGGGTCTCCGAGGAGACCTGGAAATCAAAATGAAAAACATTTTCAAAAGAACTCTTTTGCAAGAGCGGGGAAAATAAATCAATCTTAAACATTGTATCATAATCTTCAACTAAGATACCAGAATAGTTTTGATGCCAACTTTACCTAAGGCATCAAGGTAGCTTGAAGTTGCAATCAAGGAAGGATTCATCGTTCATGTCTATAGTCAAATCCAATACACCACTTCTCATTCATCCTTGTGTGGTAGCTCCCCCTACAAAGGAAGATGAAATCTTTGGTACCCAAATAGCTTTGGGTCCTTGGGGGTGAGTTGGCCTAGGAATCCAAAGTATCTTAACTACACTTGGATTTTTCTTAAATGCACAATCAAAAATATCATGACAAAAAATACCACAATAAAAATAATGTCCATTTTTTTTTTTTTTATTTATGCTATGGACATTAGATCTATCATTTGAATGCTTGACATGTGAGACATGATGAGTATGAGCATTCTTAAATGAAACATTCTTATTTTGAACACGAGGTTTAAATGTGGAATGCCTAACATGAGAATGATTATGAACATTGGCATTCTTTACATAGGTATTTTTTATTCTAGTGTTCTTAGTAGATGAAGTATTTTTGAATTCATTTACTTTCTTATTCAATAAGATAACCTCACTTTTCAAATCATTCATTGATCTTTAAATAGCATGCAATTGAATTTTTAGCATGCTATTTTCATTCTTTAAATTTTCATTTTTATGTTTCAACTCATTAACTTCTAGAATTAATGTATCATGGCAAGGATCAATCATGCTACTTTTCAATTTTTCATATTCACTCTTCAACTCATGCACATGATTGACAAGCTTCAAGTTATCTTTCTTCAATTTTTTGTTCTCTTTATTCTTTTTCACAAGCAAGACATATATTTTTTGATATTCCTCAACTAGTTCCTCATATGGCATGTCAAATGAACTAGAGGAGCTATGATTATCATTATCAATGAAATTTTTATCATGACAAGAGGTGGAGGGATTTACCTCATTTTTTAATCCCATGAGGCACAATTGAGAAGTAGCTCTATTGTCATGATGAGAGGATGCTTCGAGGGACTCAGAGGACGATGTAGAAGCATTTGACCTCTTCCTTGCTTTATTTTTCAATAATGGGCAATTCTTCTTGATATGCCCCTTCTCCTTGCACAAATGGCAAATCACATTCCATTTCCGATTTCTTGTGCTCATATAACTAGAGACACTATGGGCTTCAAAAACCATGTTAGTATTGGGTGGATGACAATTGTCATCACTCACTTCATCAAATGTATTAAGCTCTTCGGTTTTTGCATAATTATAGAGCATATTTAAGGTAGCCCAAATATCGAAAGCGAAAGTGCAATGCATGATCTTTTCAAAAATCTTATCATCCAAAGAACAAAATATACAATTTGTAGCTTTAGCATTTAATTCAAACATATCAATTTGTTCTTGGGTCCATGCATTTATATTTTTCTTAGGTTCAACATATTGGATTTTTACCATCTTAAAAATACCTAAACCTTGGGTTTTTATAAAGGTGTACATCCTAGATTTCCATAGACCAAAGTTCGAAGCATCGAACCTAGGAGGTGCGGAAAAAACCGACTCTAGAGCCATTTCAAGATCGAGACAAGGTGTAGAAGAGATGGTGAAATCTCAAGCTACGAACCCGCTCTGATACCAATTGTTGGCGAAATGGCGACACTAGAGGGGGGGTGAATAGTGTGTTTACTAATACAATTAGCCTAAATCCAGATTTTAATCGTTTACTTGATTAGTTAGGCACATTGCAATTATGCGATTGAATGCGGAAGCAAAATAAATCAATTAATCACAAACAATTTAAAACAACAATGCAAACACAAGATTTATAGTGGTTCGGCCCCAATGCCTACTCCACTACCTAAGCACCCCGCTTAGGATTTCCAAACTAATTTTACTAAATTAGTTTTCGTTTCCCTTACACATGATGACTTTTTACCGAAGAGACGCACTCTCGACCTAAGGCACTTCCACACCCGGAAGTCACCGCCTTCTTATCGAGAGTCCTCTTCCACCTCAACCCTAAGGGACAACTAAACTAATCCTAGTAAACACTACGTTTACACAAGTGGCTTTACTTCTTTTTCACTAAGGATACCACTTCCACATAAGACCTAACACAAGGTCTAAACACGCATAGATAAAATAGTTAAAATAATAAAAAAATTATAATTGAAAAGAGCTTAATATAAAACCAATAGTAAATGCTCCTTTCACAGCCTTAGAACCTCCAACTCGCTGAGGGAATAGCTCGAGTTAATTTCCGAGTTGAGGAGCAGAGTGTGCGCAAGAAGGTGTTCACGGAAGTAGCAAAGCGCTTCAATTTTTCTTTGGAAGGCTTGAATCCCTTCTTAAATGCTCAATAAAATCTGTAGAAATCAGGGAAGAAGATTAAATGAAGTATATGAGGGTGTATTTATACTCTCGTGAAGAAACGACTGTTCAACGGATAGAAAACTATCCGTTACAGGCCGCCGGTCGATTGGTCGGTCGACCAACTGGTCGACTGGTCATTCGACCGTTTCATTTTTCTCTCTGGTCGGTCGATCGACTGGTTGACCGCTAACCTTACTACCTATTTCAAGCCTCTGTCGATCGACCGACAAGGCTACTGCCTGATACCTTACCCTATTCGGTTGACCGCCCAATCGACTGAATTTAGGCTGAGATTTGTTTCTTCGGCCGATTTTCTTCCGCGCTTTGTTTTCGGGTTCCAGCTTTCAACGACCATCAACTTGGAGAGCTTTTATGTGATCTTTGAGCTTGTCCAATGCATCTTTGGTGCACTCGTCGTTCTTCGAAAAACTTCTGCGACGAACCCGAGCGCAACGATCAATGTCCTTTTGATTTCTGATTTCTTCCGATATTTTCGATCGAGGACATTGAACGCTAATTGATATGGAATCTGAAACATATTCTTAATGAAATCATTATTCCCATGTTTGTTATTATCAAAACCATCAAAATCGAGATTAAGGCTAAGGTTGAAAACCTAAAGCCAACAGGTACGGGTATGGATACTATACTATCCACGCCCGCGGATAGCCGTCACCCGCCAATATATATGAAAAATTAAATTTATAATTTTATATATTAATATTTAATGGAAAATTTAAAATAAATCTAAATATAATATATTTTTAGGGATATCAATTTCCAATTTTAGTTGAAAGTACTTTGATTTTAAATTTAATGTTGCATAAATGATTATTGCTATTTCTTAAGATAATTTTACGATTTAGAATTTAATTGTTACGTAGTTTATTTTGTGGATTAATATTTCTCAAGCAAGTTATTAATAGTGGTGAAATGAGAATCATTGGTGGTATACTATTATAATAAAATGAAAATTCTTGTCATATATTAAATGGGTATCCGCGGATTTCTGCGGGTATCAATTACCCGCGAGGGTGTGGGTGACAGATACCTGTCGCAGGTGCGGGTGTGGCACTATCTGCCCCGAACCCGCCCCATTGACATCCGTAGCCCGGCCATCCACTAATCACAAGCACAACCACATGAAATGAAGATATACACGTGTACCCACAAGCTAAGCTACTCAAGTGGTTAGGGTAATTTGTCGATAACATAGGGTGCGTACATAGGCGCCCCCATCCCGGCCCTCTGTCGGGCGCTAATCTCTCGGCTATGCACCCCACCATCCTAAACCAAATATAACTAACTCTAGGTGTGTTTTTCAACAAAACAGTAAAGGTTGACAACTTCAAAAATTAGCACCAACAAATGGCAACAATATCAGCTTGCAAACAAACCTCTTGTAAGCTGAAAATTTCAGCATCAATACGATCCCATAAACTACAAAATTCTGCGACAAAAATACCTAACAAATTGAGACTCTATAACACCAACTTTCAGCATCCAAACTCCTAAGACAAGGTATAGATTACAACATCAAAAGATAATAATAATAAGGTGCAGATTTCAGCTGCAAGATACCAAGATAAGCTGAAAATTTCTGCTCCCTTTCCACCTTCACTAGCTTGAAAATTTCAGCACCTATACGCTCTCCTAAACCTGAGTATTTCAACCCTCATTTTCAGACCCTAATCTGAACATTCCAGCCACTAACATAATTCATTTCAGCTACCAATTCAAGTAATTTCAGCATGAACATTACAACGATTACACTAGCATTTCAACATAAATATTTCAGCTATCAACCTAACAACAAATACATGTTAAAACTGATTATTCATGCATCAATTTCAGCAACAATCAACATGGGTTAAGTTGGAATTTCAGCACTGCTAAGACAATAAACGGTAGAGCAATTTCAGCAACCCGAACATGCATAACAACCCACAAATTTCAGTATTTAAACTAGTCCTCAAATCCTCATTCCTCATGAGAAAATCCCAACCGGCCTCTAGCCATACACACTTGGGTTTCAGCCGAGTGGTGCACAAGAGGGTCCCACCCCCCCCTTTTTCAGATCACGCTTTTCTTACGTCCACTACGATACTGATTGAACCAAAAGAAATCAGAATTTACTAGAGCAGTTTTGTGCAGCCCTATCTAACACCACGAACGGGGCCCTTGCCTAAAACCATCATATCACTGCCCTATACTGATCACCATGAATATGAACCTATCATCCCTTGCAAACTCATCCCAAATAGGGGAAATCAAACATGAAATCGGAGGAAGAAACAAAATTTCAGCATCCCCGAACTCTTACATGGTTCGGCCATTACACAAGGAAAAAACTGCTAGGGTAGGTTCTAGAGTCCACTCACCTCGAGATGAAGGAGAAAACAACGAGGATGAAGCCTCGCGACGAGAAAAATCCGGCGTCGACGAAGATTCCGACCAAACCACCAAGTCTTCTCCATTCTCCAACTAGGGTTACGTGCGGCTCCTTCTTGGAACCTTACGGTCACCCCTTCCAATTATTTATTTATTTTTAAATCCGAATTTACAAAATTACCCCCCTCTCTTAAGAACTTAACTTCAGTTGGTTTCTCGGCTCAACCAAGCCGCGTACAAATCGACTCCTCGACCCGACTCAAACCCAACATCCACAACACCCTAATAAATTCCTTGCGCACAAGGGCCATACCTCCAATTGCGCCCTCCAGTGACTCACTCGGCCCGCTCCGAGGCGCATCTCGACTCTCCCGCTGAAATCAAAATTAAATAAATTTATAACCGTAAAAAAAATTGATTAAACTTATTTTGGTTTTGCAGCAAGAAAACATGGATTTTAATTAAGCGCATTAGCAGAGTGTTCGAGATGAAATTGGATAAGCTTTAGTAAAAATTTTCTTAGCAATTTTATGAGTGTTATTTCTGGAATTTGTCATGCCGTGATAAAAGTAGACATCGAGTCGAGTCTAACGGTTCGATCGGAACTTGAATCAGAGTTTAAATGAATTTTTAGCGGGTTTAGTTAGTCGGGTTGTAAGTGAGGGGCGAAAGGGTAATTTAGGGTTCAAATAAACCCCAACCTATAAAAGATGAGCTGTGCGGCTGGGGGCACCGCATAGCACCCGAAAGGCTCAATTGTCAGCGGCGACTGGAGATGGGAAGGGTGGACAGCGGCCGGAGTTGTCGAGCTCGTCGGAGACAATTGTCGGGGAATTTCAATAGCTTCTCTTCCTTTTCATTCCCTTCAAACAGTGACTGATTTAGACTCTTCCTCCTTGATCCTTAATCCAAGCCGCCGCCCTCTCTAGATTTCTTGATGTGTTTTTCTTCGATGAAACAATTGAACCTTGATCGAAAACGTGGATTCTTTTTATCACTGTCATAATTATTGCTAAGGAAATTTGAGTTGAGTGGCCGCATGGTCTAGTCGAGCGAATTGGGTGTGTGCCACCCTCTTCCTTAAGGATTTTCTCCATGAACTCTTGAAAATTTCCTTGATGTTGATAAATCTTGAATCCTTCACTGTTATGGTATAATTCTTGCATGGATATATGTTTCCTTTTCCTTTGATTTTCGTTGCCGCATGTACATTGTCGGGTTGGGGTGCCGCCGCCCTTTTCCCCCTCTTGTTGATGATATTGAGATTTCCTTTGTATCTTGGTAATCCTCTTAGAAAATATAAACTGTTCTATATGATTATATATGCTGTCCATGTAGAAAACATATCAGTTTAGAGGAACATACCTGCTGTCCACATAGAAAACACTCCTCTTTAGATAGTTATGCATGCTGCCTTTTGGAAAATATATTACTTGGGTGTACACGTGCTGCCCTTATAGGAAGTATATTATTTTTAGGTGTTTCCTGCTGTCCCTAAGGTTTATTTGAACCCGGTTGGGTGTGGTAGAATGTAGAAACACGAATGAGGGAAATCTATGAACCTAGGTTCACCTAGAACTTGCTTCTTCCTTAACTTGACACCAAAATTTAGAGAAGGGAAATTGAGAAGGGGCCGGGTTACCCTTAGGAAAATTCTTAAGGTCATACGGCTGGCCCCATGGGGAGATGGTTATGACGATGAGTAAATGGTTGCATGTGTGAATCTATAACATTTAACATAGTATATCACTACTGTTTAATTACATCTCTTTGTAAGATATTTAAATTCCTCATATTGGACTAGGCTGAATTTGATTTCTTCAGCCTTCTTCTTCCGCGCTTCATTTCCGGGTTCCGACTTTCAATGAGCATCAACTTGGAGAGCTTTCCATGTGATCTTTGGACTAGTCCAAGACGTCTTTGGTGCACACGTCTATCTTCGAGAAATTTCCGCGATGAACCCGAGCGCGATGATCAATGTCCTTCTGATTTTCCAATTTCTTTCAATTTTTCCGATCGAGGACATCGAACGCTAATCGATATGGAACCTGAAAGATTTCTCGACAAAATATTAGTTCCATGTTTGTTATCATCAAAACCGAGATTAAGACCAAGGTTGAAAACCTAAAGCCAACAATCTCCCCCTTTTTGATGATGACACACATCCTTAAGAAAATATATACATTAAAGCATAGAGGATATCATCTAATGGATTTCTCCCACTATCAACATGCATATCTATGAAAATAAACTCCCCCTATATATATGCATGGATTTCCTATATTTTCCTCCCCTTTACCTATAATTTTCTCCCCCTTTTGACATCAATCAAAAAGGGCAAGAAAGGTTAATCTAGTCAAAGGGATGAAAAACAAATATTTTTTCATGAAGTTGAGACTCTAAAGATTTTTCATGAAACATGACAATCTGAACCAAATGGATGAAAATAAACAAATATTTGATATGAAATAAAATCATACATGATATGTTCAAAACTAAATATTTGAATTCAAAACAAAAATATGTATGCACTCAAGTATGAATGTACTCATATCTTTTTCATGACATTTTTAGATTTTATTCAAACTTTCAAAATATCAAGATATGGTCATTTAAATCATGTATATCAAGTTTGAAGTGAAACTAATGTCATTTAATCAAACTTTTAACTTAGCACGGTTTCATTTGAATTAAGCATGAACACATGAAAATGCTAAGTATCAAGATTTGCTATCTACTCATATTTTCTCTATCTTAAGCATCTAGACATCAAACATGAGAGAATGTAAATCTATGAATCAAGTTTGGGCTTAAAATAAAATTTCTAAGTCACTTTGTTGACTTAGGTTAACCTATACTTCAAGATTTGAAATACCAATTGTTGGATGAAAATTTTTGATACCAATTATTGAATGGTCATTTGAAATGCATGTATCAAGTTTGAACTCAAAATGAATTTTCTAGGTTCATTATTCATCATATATTATTTTCAATGAAAAAAATGAATATTTCTAGTTCATTCAAATTATCAAAATCATTCTTATGAATGATTTTACTCCAGCAATAGTGTGAATGATTTTAGACAATGAATCAAAATGGTATACATGAGTTTTCATTTGAAGTTTTTGATGAGAAAACAAAGTATCGGAAAAGATTGATATTTCAAGAGGATGATACTTTGTATTTTTGAATTCCAACTTCAAAATTCCATTATAAATCAGATTCTTGATAATTTTTGTTGAAATTTTTACACAACAAACTAGATTTTTAGTGAAAGTGTAGTTTCAAGAATCATCTAAAAAGGATTTTCCTACATTTTTATAGAAATAACTGAAAATACTGATACCAAATATTGGTCGAAATGACAATTTCGTAATTTTCAAAGAGTGCTCAGTTTTTATTCAAACTTTTATGACACCACATAATGGTCATGTAAAGAGTGTATGTCAAACTTGAAATGAAAATTATATCCTAAAGTCACGATATCAACCTAGCATGGTCTCATTCAAAACTAAGCTAGTTATCATGAAACTTGTTAAGTTTCAATCTTATCATTTACTTATGATTTTTAAACCTTAAACTTGTGGACACCTAACATGAGTAAATCTAAACATGTTCCTCAAATATGGATTGAAAATGAGACCTCTAAGTCAATTTGTTGACTAGGGTCAACATGGTTCAAAAGAGATTTTCATAAAACTACCTCTATGTCATTTTATTCATATCCATATGATTTTTTCATTCTAAATGTATGGAAACATGTCATACATATTCTTAAACATGTTTATGAAGTTTGAACTTAAAATAAAATGTCCAAGTCGATTTGTTGACTTGGGTCAAACTTTTTTAAGTTTAAGTCCCCTAAAGTGATATAGTTATCACATTGTTCATCTAGACATGAATTTTCAATTTTAAATACCTAGACTTATGTGATATGTGTATCTAAACATGTTTGCCAACAACTAACTCAAAATGAGATCTCTAATATAAATTTTAACCTAGAGCAAAATTAATTCAATCAAGATATCATGAAATTGCCTAAGTTATCAAAATTTTACCTACTCATGAAATTTTGTAGATTTGTCATGCAAAATCAATAATGAGTATATAGAGACATCATTAAAGCATGAATATTTAAGAATTATATTAAGATTTTGCAAAAATGAACTCATACCTCATTCTTGAAAATTTTCTCAAACTTTTCATTTTCTTTCCAAATTCTTTAAGATAGCATAGCCTTCCAATGTTTACCACTTTCTTAAATTGCAAGTAGGCTTCATTAGTATCAAAATGAAATTATATATCAATCAGCAAGCTAACATACTACATAGCAAAGGTTTAATGCAAGATTTCATTTAAAAATCTTAACCTATGCTAGATAGTGAATATTCATTTTAAAGAGATTATCATGATATCAAAATGAATTAAAGAGATATTAAGATGTGAAATATTTGAGGAATAAGATCCCTAAACATGTTTAACTAGTTTGGTCTTAAAGGAGTGTCTCTAATAGTAAGTATCAACCTAGAGCAAGTTTCATTCAATGAAATTTGTCTAAGCACTAAAATTCTATCTACTCATGAGAATTCAAGAGTTTTAACATGCAATTCTAATCATGAGTATAGAGACATAATTTAAGCTTAAACATTGAGGTATAACACTAAGATTTGAATTTATCAAAGTTATACCTTATTCATGATAATTTGCCAAACTAATCTTTTTCATTCTAATTAGCCTTTCATTTTCAATAACTTGCAAGTATACTTCATTAATGATAATCAAATCTTATCCACTAGCAAGTTATCATACTAAATAGCAAGGTGAAATAGAAATATTAATTTGGGTATTTCAAACTAAGCTAGATAGTGAAAAAATTTGTTTCAAGTAAAATCGTCATGAAACCAAAACGAATCGAGAGATTTCAAAATATGAAATTTTGAAACATAAGATCTCCAACCTTTCTTATTGGTTGAAAACTGAAAGGCCACAATTAGCCTACGATTTAAAACCATAAGGTCGCATGAGCCCATTACAGGCTACTTAGGTCTCCGAAGAGACCGGGAAATCAAAATCAAAAAATCATTTCCAAAGAACTCTTTAACAAGAGCGGGGAAAACAACTCAAATTAAATATGTATCATAACTCCAACTTAAATAAAGCAAATCAAAGTAAGGAGATGATACCAAAATATTTAATGCCAATTTTACCTAAGGCATCTAGGTGAAAGGTTGAAGTTGCAACCATAAAAGAATTCTTCATTCAACTCTTTAGTCAACTTCAACACATCGTCAATCTTTCACCCTTGTGTGGTAGCTCCCCCTATAATAGAAGATGTGATCTTTGGTACCCAAATGATTTTGGGTCCTTGGGGGTTAGATGACCTAAGAATCCAAAGTGTCCTAGCTACAGTTGGATTTTTCTTGAATGCACAATCATAAATGACATGGCCAAAAGTACCACAACAAAAGCAATGTCCTTTAAATTTTTTCTTTTCATTTTTAACATGGACATGAGATTTAATGTTAGAATGCTTGATATAAGAAGGATGATGGTCATGAGCATTCTTAAGTGAAACATTCTTCTTTTGAACATGAGGTTTAAATGTGGAATGCCTAACATGAGAATGATGATGAACATTGGCATTCTTTACATAGGCATTTTTATTCCTAGGATTTCTAAAAGATGAAGCATGTGATAAGCTACTGCCGCTTTGCGGCATCCTTCGGTCGACCGAGATGGCTCCTGCCATTTTTCTAACCCTATTCGGTCGATCACCCGGTCGACCGAACCTAGGTTGAATTTGATTTCTTCAGCCTTCTTCTTCCGTGCTTCATTTTCGGGTTCCGACTTTCAACGAGCATCAACTTGGAGAGCTTTCCATGTGATCTTTGGACTCATTCAAGATGTCTTTGGTGCACACGTCCATCTTCGAGAAATTTCCGCGACGAACCCGAGCACGGCGATCAATGTCCTTTCGATTTTTTCGATCGAGGACATCGAACACTAATCGATATGGAACCTGAAAGATTTCTCGATGAAATATTAGTTCCATATTTGTTATCATCAAAACCGAGATTAAGACCAACCTAAAGCCAACATCATTTGCCCAAGTTATTCGCCTTAGGGTGCTCCAGTGCTCTTTGTAAAAAAGAAAGATGGGTCCATGCAGATGTGCATTGATTATCGGTAGCTTAATAAGGTAACGGTGAAGAATCGGTACTCGCTGCCCAGGATTGATGACTTATTTGATCAGCTTCATGGAGCTTAGTGATTTTCTAAGATTGACCTGCGATCAGGGTATCATTAGTTGAGGATCCGGGACAGGGACGTCCCTAAGACTGCTTTCAGGTCGAGGTATGGGCACTTTGAGTTCCTGGTGATGTCCTTCGGGCTGACTAATGTACCTGCAGTATTTATGGACCTGATGAACCGAGTGTTCAGGGAATACTTGGATAAATTTGTAATTGTGTTTATGGACCCGCTGCCCAGGATTGATGACTTATTTGATCAGCTTCACGGAGCTCAGTGGTTTTCTAAGATTGACCTACGATCAGGGTATCATTAGTTGAGGATTCGGGACAGGGACGTCCCTAAGACTGCTTTCAGGTCGAGGATGGGCACTTTGAGTTCCTGGTGATGTCCTTCGAGCTGACTAATGCACTTGCAGCATTTATGGACCTGATGAACCGAGTGTTCAGGGAATACTTAGATAAATTTGTAATTGTGTTTATTGATGACATCTTGATTTATTCCAGGAGTAGGGAGGAGCATGTTGAGCACTTGAGGGTAGTTTTGGAAACTCTTAGGGAGCATGGGTTGTATGCTAAATTCTCCAAGTGCGAGTTCTAGTTGGAGAGTTTTGGGTTCCTTGGCCATGTGGTGTCCAGGGAAGGGATAAAGGTGGACCCCGCAAAGACAGAAGCAGTTCAGAAATGGAAGAGGCTGACTAATGTCACTGAGATCCGTAGTTTCTTGGGTTTGGTAGGTTATTACAGAAAATTTATGGCGAATTTCTCTAGGATTGCAGCGCCGTTGACCCGCTTAACTCAGAGGAAGGTCAAGTTCGAATGGGACAGTAAGTGCGAGGAGAGCTTTCTGAAGCTCAAGGACCGCTTGACGTCGGTACCAATTCTAGCAGTACCCTCGGGCTCGGGAGGATTTGGTAAGAGTCGCTAGAAGATGTATGCTGATGGAAAGACCAAGGAGGTAGAGTTTGCTGAGGGGGACCTGGTGTTCCTCAAGGTATCCCCTATGAAAGGGGTGGTGAGATTTGGTAAGAATGAAAAGCTAAGCCCTAGGTTCATTGGCCCGTTTCCTATCCTTAGGCGCAGGGGAGCTGTGGCCTATGAGTTGGCTTTACCTCCTAGTATGGACCGAGTGCATCCAGTATTTCATGTGTCTATGCTGAAGAAGTACATTCGGGATGAATCCCATGTGCTTGAGCCTATCGCAGTGGAGGTGGACTCAACAGTCTCTTATGAGGAGCGGCCAGTTGAGGTGCTAGATTGGCAGGTCCGAAAATTGAGATCCAAGAAGATCCCCTTGGTTAAGGTCAGGTGAGAGCACCATTCCGGGCAGGAGGCCACCTGGGAGGTGGAGCAGGATATGAGGGAGCGTTATCCTTCATTGTTTGATGATTTGGTGGGTCCTTAATTTTCTTTTTCTGAAATTTGAGGACAAATTTTCTTTAAGGAGGGAGGATTGTAATATCCTAGATATTTAATTATATTTTTCTCTTATAGTTTGTGGTTGCCAGCCTAGCGGACTAGTCCGAGGTCGAGCCGAATCGACTCATGGTCCGGAACGAACTTGCGAGCTCGGGTAAGTAAGAATATGAGATGTGAGAGTTTTGCTTGAGTAGTTAAATTTATTAAATTTCATGTAGTGTATGTTTAGTTTATGTGGATGTGCTTATGATTTATCATGGAATTAGAATAGGATTAATTAAGCTTAGTTGGGTTAGCGGGTCGAGAGGTTAGTGGGTTTGGATACGGGTTGAGGCGGATGCAGGTTAAAGAAGGTTAGGGTTGAGGAGGAGGGGAAGGGATTATAAAATACCCCTCCCAAGGGCTTGCGGCTTCCTATTGGAGCAGCACAAGCCGCGTAGAGAGAGGAGCTGCCCAGCCAAGCCGAGCCGCCCCTCTCCCCTCTTCCGTAGGAGAGTCATGACTTAGGTCATGTTGTGCCATATCTTTATGAATGTCGAAGTGGCTCATTGAGGAGTCGGATTACTGGCTAGGCTCGGGAGGTTGGATGGCTAATTCCCAACCTGTGGAACAAGTTCGAAGGACCTTTCCCGATTGTTTTGATTTGGCCTTGTGGGATAAGTTCGGAGGGCCTACCCGATTATTCCTGAGATATCTTAGAGGAGTAAGTTCGGAGGGCCTACCTGATTACTCTTGTGATATCTTAATAGGGGCAAGTTCGGATGAGCGAATCCCGATTGTCCCTACGTGTCTCGTGGAGCAAGTTTGGAGGGCCTTCTCGATTGCTCCCGAGTTTCTTGTACTAGGATAAGTTCGGAGGGCCTTCCCGATTATCCTAGCATGTGTTGTTGCCTTAGGGCATGGTAGGCTTAGGCATGTTGTTCTTCACCATCTAAGTGTTGGCTGCCTTCGGGCAGGTGGTGGTCGGATGGCTTGATAGCTGGTCACTCTCTTGAGACATTTTCCTACTTGAGTCAGGAGTTTTACCTTATGCATCTTATCTGTTATGTTTGTCTTTGTGAGGGTTGGTAGAACCGCTCACTTTAAACTCATCTGTTGTCATTGTTTTATTTTGTAGAGCCTGACCGGTGAGGTGGGCTGGAGCACTTGGCGCAGCTAGAGGGCAGAGGAGCCACTTGATCTCATAGCAGTCCTAGTTAGGGGTCGTAGTCGTGTCTGTAGTAGTTTGTCATGCACTTTTGTTTTGGTATTTGGAGTTGTAGTCCTGTGGGGACATTCATGTTTTATTCAGACTTTTATTTGTTAAAGAATTATTGCTCTTTGATTTATTTATTTCGTACTTGAGCTATTTATTAAAAACTTTGATGTTTTAAAATAAAAATCTATTTTGGTTCTTTTTATTAATAAATGTTGTTGTTTATTCTGCTATTTTTATGAGTTGGCATGTGCTTGTGTTAGGCTGCAGGGTATAGACACTTATACCCTGGCCGGTCACGTCACCCTAAACTTGGGCGTGACACCATCGGTGCGGGGGAGACTGAATTTTACATCGAGCTGCAGCCAAGTGTGAAACCAGTCTCAATTCCCCCATACCAGATGGCCCCTGCGGAGTCGAGAGAACTTAAGGCCCAACTGCAGGAGTTATTGGACTTGGGGTTCATTCGACCAAGTGTGTCACATTGGGGAGTGCCAGTGCTATTTGTTAAAAAGAAGACGGATCCATGCGGATGTGTATAGACTACTGACAGCTTAATAAGGTAACGATCAAAAATCGTTATCCGCTTGCCAGGATTGATGATTTGTTTGATCAGTTGTAGGGAGCTCAGTGGTTTTCAAAAGTTGATCTGAGGTCTGGGTACCATCAGCTGAGGATTTGAGATCAAGATTTTCAGAAGATCGCTTTCAGAATAAGATATGGTCATTACGAGTTCTTGGTCATGTCCTTCGGGCTAACTAATGCACCAATGGCCTTTATGGACCTGATGAACCAGGTATTCAAGGAGTTATTAGACAGGTTTGTCATAGTATTCATTGATGATATTCTGATCTATTCCAGGAGCGAGGCTAAGCACATGGAGCATCTGAGGGTAGTCTTAGAAACCCTCAGGTAGCACCAGCTTTTTGCAAAATTCTCTAAGTGTGAGTTATGGTTGACCAGTGTGGGCTTCTTGGGGCACATTGTGTCTAGAGAGGGGGTGAAAGCGGACCCCGCAAAGATTGAGGCAGTTCAGAACTGGAAGAGACCGACCAATGTCACTGAGTTCCGCAGCTTCTTGGGGTTGGTCAGATACTACAAAAAAATTATGGAGAATTTCTCTATGGATTCAAATGATGTGTTAGAAAAGGAAAACATAAGTTGAAGAAGGAAAACTCGTTTTAGAAAAGGCAAAAAATGATTTACAAGATTGAGTTCACAAGTTGGGTACTTGAATGATAGCATGCTCTCATTGAAGAAGGGCTTATGTACTTTGAATGAAAAAATGCATGGTTTTCAAAATACTAAAAATGATCATGTATCACATGCTAGAAATACTAGAAAACCATCACATCCTCATTCCCATACTCATGTTAATACATACTCATTATTCCACTAAGTTTCATAGTTATTGCTTTTATTGTGAAATTTATAGACACATGATTAGGGATTGTGCACTCAAGAGGAACCCTCATGCTAGATCTATTTGAGTTCCTAAAATGACTAACACTCAATGACCCAAAAAAATTTGGTTACCTAAGGTTGTTTCTTCTCCACTTGTAGGTGGAGAGTCATCCTCAAGCACATAGGAGTACATGGGTGTTGGATAGTGGTTGCTCAAAGCACATGACCGGAGATATCAAATTATTTGCAACCCTATAAAGCAAAGATGGAGGGTATGTTACTTTTGGAGATAATGCCAAAGGTAATATCATTGGCATTGGTGATATAGGTATACTTCCATTCCCTTGTATTAAGAATGTCTTACTAGTTGATGGCTTGATACATAACTTGATTAGTATTTCTCAATTATGTGATAATGGATATATGGTGATTTTTGAAGCATCTAAATGTCTCATTAGAAATGCATCATCTAGTGATATAGTATTCATTGGAAATAGACATGAGAATGTTTACACTTTGAGTTTAAATGTCTTGCCTAATCCTCATGTTAGATGCTTAGTAGTAATGGACAATGATTCTTGGTTATGGCACCGCAGGCTAGGACATGCTAGCATGGGCCTCATTCAAGAAATCACCAAGAAAGACCTAGTTAGAGGAATCCCTAAAATAAAATTTGAAAAAGATAGACTTTGTGATGCTTAGGTGGATTCTATAGTGTTAATCAAGTTACTACCTCAAGGATTTTTGAACTTGTGCACATGGATCTTTTTGGTCCTTGTGATGTTGCTAGCTTAGGTGGTAAACTATATTGTTATGTTTTGATTGATGACTACTCTCGATTTACATGGGTCTTCTTTTTATCCAAGAAGAATGAAACATTTGATTTCTTTAAAAAGTTTGCTAAAAGAGTTGTCAATGAAAAAGGAATTTCAATTTCAAAAAATAGGAGTGATAATGACGGTGAATTTAAAAATGAAAAGTTTTTCGAATTTTGTAAAATTTTTGAGATTGAACATACATTTTCTTCCCCTAGAACCCCTCAACAAAATGGGGTGGTTTAGAGGGAGAATAGGACCTTGCAAGAAATGGCTATAACTATATTTTGTGAAAATAATTTACCTAAGTATTTTTGGGCCGAAGCTAGAAATACCTCATGCTATGTTTTAAATCGTGTTTTATTGAGACCTAAAATAAAGAAAACTTCTTTTGAACTTTGGCATGATAGAATTCCAAATGTGGGATACTTTAGGGTTTTTGGTTGTAAGTGCTTTATTTTGAACACTAAGGATCATCTAGGAAAATTGACTCTAAATCCGATGAAGGCATTTTCTTAGGATACTCATCTAGTTATAAAGCCTATAGAGTTTATAATGGTAGAACTATGATTGTTGAAGATTCCATGCATGTAATTTTTGATGAAACTAATGATTCTTCTAGAAATGTTAAGATAATGAATGTAGGTGAAGAACTCGAGGCTTTAACTTTTAATGAAGAATAAGTTGAAGATGAGCCTAATGAAGTACCTCATAATGAAGAACCTTCATCCTCAACCTCCCTACCTCAAGTTGAAGAATAAGCTTTACCACCACTTCCTAAAGCTACCCGAGTCATAAGAGATCATCCCATTGAACAATTCATTGGAGAACCCTCAACGGGAGTGGTAACACGTTCTAAACTCAAAAATATTTGTTAGCATGTTGCTTTTATTTCTCAAGTAGAGCCTAAAAATATTAAGGAAACCATAGATGATGAATTTTGGGTTATGACCATACAAGAGGAACTAAATCAATTTGTTAGGAATAATGTTTAGGACTTAGTGCCTAGGCCTAGTGAACAAATGGTAATTGGAACTAAGTGGGCCTTTAGGAATAAGTTAGATGAAAATAGCTCAGTTGTTAGAAACAAAGCTAGGTTAATGACCCAAGGTTTCAACCAAGAAGAGGGTATTGGTTATAACGAAACTTATGCTCCCGTAGCTAGATTAGAGACTATTCGCATGCTTTTAGCTTTTGCAAGTTTTAAAGGTTTCAAACTATTTCAAATGGATGTTAAAAGCGCCTTTTTAAATGATTTTATTATGAAAGAGGTTTATGTTGAACAACCCCTTAGTTTTGAAAACTTTGATTTTCCAAATCATGTTTACAAATTGAAAAAAGCATTATATGGTTTAAAACAAGCCCCTAGGGCTTGGTATGAAAGGCTTTCAAATGTTTTAATTGAACAAGGTTTTAATATTGGAAAAGCCGATGTTTCACTATTAATTAAACATGATGATAGTGACACTTTATTAGTTTAAATATATGTTGATGACATAATTTTTTGGTGATACTAATAAAATCCTTTGTGAGTGATTTGCTAAGTGTATGCAAGATGAATTTGAGATGAGCATGATGGGAGAGCTCTCTTTCATGCTTGGACTTCAAATCAAGCAAACCAAGAATGAGATCTTCATCAATCAAGCTAAGTACACAAAGGAGCTAATCAAAAGATTTGGGATGGATGGAGCAAAGATTGCATCAACCTCCATGAGTCCATCCACCAAGCTTGATAAGGATGAGGAAGGTATCAAAGTTGATGAAAAATGATACCGATGTATGATTGGTAGCTTACTTTATTTAACTGCAAGTAGACCCGATATAATATTTAGTGTATGTCAATGTGCTAGGTTTCAATCTTGTCCTATGATGTCTCATTTGAGCGCGCTCAAACGCATATTGAGATATCTAAATGACACTTTTGACTTAGGCCTTTGGTACCCTAGTAGTGCATCCTTTGAATTGATTGGTTTTTTCGATGCAGATTTTGTTGGCTGTAAGATTGATAGAAAAAGCACTAGTGGGTGTTGTCAATTCCTAGGGATAAGTTTGGTTTCTTGGCTAGTTGTTGTGCACAAGTCCTTTGGATGAAACAAACCCTACTTGATTTTGGATTGAACTATTCACGTATACCCATTTATTGTGATAACACTAGTGCCATAAATTTGACAAAAAATCTCATCTTGCATTCTAGGACCAAACATATAGACTTAAGGCACCATTTTCTTATAGACTACTTCGGCTTGAAATCAATTTTCCTATTTAGATGTAATTGGTTCGATACAACAGAAAGGGGCATGAAAGTTCATCCAAAATACAAACTTATTGAGGTTAATTATAAATCGAAATTGGCAACAAATGAGCCTTTTATATTAGCATCACAAGCCGAACAAGTATATTATGCGAAGTATCCGGCTCGAAATAAAGATATAGCAGACTGGAGTGTAGTTTGTAAGACTAAAGATAGAGGAAGAATTGATCCGATAGCGGGAGAAAATGAGTCGATACTTGACGTGACAGATTATTTCTATCAAGAAGATGATCCTCCTACTATAGATCGTATTATTCCAATACTTGAGGATGCAGACACAACGTCAATTCAATTAGAAGTTGAATGTGCTGATGATAACGATCATGACATTGAGGAAGCTGGAGATGAAGAAGATGAAGAAGATGAAGAAGAGGAAGAATTCGAAGACTATTACTCAGATGATGAGGAATAATTGTAAAGTATATCTTATATTAAATATATCTCTACTATATATATAATAATCTAATTATATGCCTATTCGACAGATATGTCTGGTCATGGTTATTGTCGCAGGGGGGAGTCTCCGATCGGTCACACTCCAACACTTGGTCATTCTGCTGATCCTCCTGCCGATGATACTACTGAGGCTAGTACATCCAGACACAGGTGGCCACGCGAGCCGAACAGGTGGCAGCCTCCATCAGCCACAGAGTCACGTAGATTCATTAGCGTGATTGGGGAGCGGTAATATATCATGAATTATGAATCATTACAAATTCATTATATCATAATATAATATTAAATGTTATTTTTGTTGTGTAGGTTCGAGCAAGAAGAAGTGCTAAGGACCATATCTTCTACCATTCGACGATACATGCACGGGGCATGGCCCACGTGGTCTCACGTGCCCAGTGAGCACGTCGACATGCTATTGCGCGAGTTTGAGGCACGTATTAATTGAGAAATACTAATCAAGTTATGTATCAAGCCATCAACTAGTAAGACATTCTTAATGCAAGGGAATGGAAGTATACCTATATCACCAATGCCAATGATATTACCTTTGGCATTATCTCCAAAAGTAACATACCCTCCATCTTTGCTTTATAGGGTTGCAAATAATTTGATATCTCTGGTCATGTGCTTCGAGCAACCACTATCCAACACCCATGTACTCCTATGTGCTTGAGGATGACTCTCCACCTACAAGTGGAGAAGAAACAACCTTAGGTACCCAAATTTTTTTGGGTCATTGAGTGTTAGTCATTTTAGGAACCCAAATAGATCTAGCATGAGGGTTCCTCTTGAGTGCACAATCCCTAATCATGTGTCTATAAATTTCACAATAAAAGCAATAACTATGAAACTTAGTGGAATAATGAGTATGTATTAACATGAGTATGGGAATGAGGAGTGATGGTTTTCTAGTATTTCTAGCATGTGATACATGATCATTTTTAGTATTTTGAAAGCCATGCATTTTTTCATTCAAAGTACATAAGTCCTTCAATGAGAGCATGCTATCATTCAAGTACTCAACTTGTGAACTCAAAAATGTGTTTTCCTTTTCTAACACATCATTTGAATCTTGTAAATCATTTTTTGCCTTTTCTAAAACGAGTTTTTCATCCTTAAGAGTTTCTACTTCCTTTTTCAAAGCATTGCATGAAATAAGTAGTTCCTCATTTTCCACTTCTAAAGACTTATTTAACTTTCTAAGTTCTTTAAACCTCTTTCTAATAGAATTAAACTCAATATGCATTTGTTCAAACTCATGCTCTAATTCTTCTTGAGTAAATGTAAATTCACCAAATGTAAAGGTTACCTCACCATCGTTTGCCATGAGGCAAGTGTTGGCTCTTTCATCCTTGGAGTCTTCCTCACTTGATGAAGATTCACTTTCATCCCAAGAAGCCATCAATGCCTTCTTCTTCTTCTTCTTCTTCTTCTTCTTGAGCTTGCCCTTCTTTGTGGATGAGGTGTGGGTGAGCTTCAATTGTGGGCAATCCTTCCTCAAGTGCCCCGGAATGTTGCAATTGAAACAAATGTACATTTTGCCACCCTTTATGAACCTTATGAACCATTTTGCAAGCAAGACCATCTCCTTATGGTCATCAAGCTCCTCTTCGGATGAAGAAGTGTCATAATTCATATGTGATGCTTTTAAGGCAATACTCTTGCCTTTGGGGGCATCTTCCTCCTTGTGTGCCCTCATATGGATCTCATGTGTCATGAGGGATCCAATGAGTTCGGTGAGCTTCATGGTATCAAGATTCTTAGCTTCCACGATAGCTATCACCTTTAGCTCCCAAGCTTTGGGAAGTGACTGAAGTAGCTCTCTCACCTTTTCTTATTCCCTAATATCTCTTCCAAGATTGCATAAGCCATTAGTAATGTTTTGGAATCTAGCATACATTTCATCAATAGTCTCGTGAGATAGCATTTTAAACAACTCATAATCATGCATGAGAAGATTGATTTTTGACTCCTTTACTTGAGATGTCCCTTCATGAGTAGTTTCAATAACTTGCCAAACTTCAAATGCGGATTTACATGTAGAAATTCTATTAAACTCATTAATTGATAATCCACAATGTAATGCATTCATGGCTTTAGCATTGGAATTAAAGAATTTAACTTCCTCTTGGGTCCAATCATCCATGTTCTTAGTTGGTTGCTTATAATCATTTTGAATCATCCTCCAAACCTCTAGACCTTGAGATTGAAGAAAAATATTCATTCTAATTTTCCAATAAGCATAGTTATTTCCATCAAACAAAGGAGGTGCATGGGTAGAGGTCACTTGAGCTAGTGTGCTTTCGGTAGCCATTCTAAGTGTAAGGTAGATGATGAAATCTAGTCATACTACCAAGCTCTGATACAAAATAAAAACCAAATAACCACACTAGAGGGGGATGAATAGTGTGTAGCCTAAATATGCTAAGTTTAATTCCGATTTTTTTCTCAAGTTGGCATAAGTATGGATTTTTGCTATTTTGAGTTATATGCTTTCAAGATGCAAATATAAATGAGTAATGATTAATACCAAGAAAGATTAAATAGATAAGCAATGCTAAGATGTGAAATTTAGAGTGGTTCAGCCACACCACCTACTCCACTACATTGGCTCCTCACCAAGGATTTCTAACCTTAAATCTTCATAACTTGAATGTTTCATAAAGAATACAAAGATGACTTATCTCTCAATTATAGAGGATGTCTCAACTACTATTCCAAAGCAAAACACTCAAAAATAAAGAAACCTAGGTGTTACACTACACCACACTTAACAACTTGAAATGAGAAGAAAATAAGAAAAAAAATACAAGTAAATGAGCTATAAATTAAAACAAACTCAAATGAGCTCCTCCAAGTTGCCTCCAAGTACTCCAAGGCCTCAAGATGATGTAGAAATTCGGATTGAAGACTTGAAATGGAGTTTTGAAGACTTTGAGAATGAGAAGTTGAGGTTTGCACTTTGAATCACTCTTTAAGGCTCAAGAAAATATTTTGGTATCTCAATGTAATAGTTGAGAGCCTTAGGAAGAGAGTTTTGCGGTATTTATATAGTTGGTATTGGAGTATGAAAACAAAGAGCCGTTCAAATCTTATCTAATTTGAAAAAGAGCCGTTTGGGGCATTAAGGGAATTGTGGGCAATTTTTTTAAAAACTGGCTGGGGGCATTCTGGAAATTTTGGATAGTTTGGAGGTTTCTAGCATTTGAAGCCTTTTTTTTAGGTTAATGGTTTTGAAAAATTCCTTAAAAATATGTCTTTATTTTGTTTTTACCTAAGGAACAATTATTGTGATTTTTTATGGCAAGAAAATATCTAAATTATGTAACCCTCCAAGGAGCCCCCTAAACTTAGAAATTTTCAAAACCATTTTTTGATTTTTCTAGTTTTTAAGTTTTCGGGGTTCGGGTTTCGGTTTTATTGGTTATGAACTCAATGAGGACATCAAACTAAGGATTAGAAGCATTTACAATAAAAGAAACTATGTCCTAAACTAATTTTGACATGCTCGACTCTGGAGCCTTCGATTCTTGATTTTTCTTGATTTTTCCAACGAGCTTCGAATGCGTATCGTATGTGCAACCTGAGACCAAACCTTGATGAAACTATTAGAACCATGTTTGTTATCATCAAAAGCAACATTCTCTCCCTTTTTGATGATGACAAACATTTTTGTAAGACCCGAGAAAATTTTCTAATATAAAAATCTATTTTTGGTGTAGCACGCCGGACCTGGGGATAGTTGAGTCGAGCCTCAGGATTGCCTCGAGTGAAAAGGTATGATTCGACTAATGATGCATGGAATTTTATTGGGTGATTGACTTTCCTTTTATGCAATCATACCTTAAATCAAGTTTAAATCGACTCATGTTGTGGGTTGACTCGGAACCCAAGTTGAGTTTGGGTTTAGTCGAGTCTTGAGTATGAGTCAAGTGAGTCAAGAGCCTATATGGAAGGCTAGATGAGGGATTTAAAACCCCTCATCCTTGTGCCATGCGACTCATCCTTTGAGTCGCACAAGGCAGCCTAGGGAGAGGGGGAGAAGAGCAAGGAGAAGGGGGACTTGGATTGATCCGGGATTTTGCGCCGTCGCCGGAAGATTCAAAGTCGTCGTCATCCGATATTTTGTTCTCCGCAATCAAGGTGAGTGGTTAGAATTTGAAAGCTTGGGGGAGGCGGGTAGCCGAACCCCTAGATGTGATAGGATGAGTTTTCTCGCGATCTTTCCGACGGATCTTGGTTTCATCGATGTGTATTCACTATTTTGTACGAGTTCTTGTCAGATCATCTTGTTTCTTCGCCAACTTCTTAAGTACTAGGGCTGCCGAGTCATGGGAAAAGGGGAAAGGTCATGCCAAAATTTTCTCCAATTCCCTAGATGGAAAGAAAGCCCTTGGACGATCTCATGTTCATGAATGATGTAGTCTTAATCGTCAATTTTTCGTGTTATGAAGCATGTCTTCCCTAGAAACCTTTAATGTGGCTGAATGAACCCTACACCTCATGAAGAGGGTTCGGCCAAGGGTAAGAAAAGGGGTAAAATAGTCCACTTGATATTAAGTTATATCGAAATCGAAGAATTAGAGGCATAGTTAGAATCCCCTTTCCCTTTCCTACCTTACGGGGCCGAGCAAGGTTTTCCTTGCTCATGGCTTAGCCAAGACTAGGGAGGGGGAAAGAGGGTAGCTTTAGATGAAAACTTTCACGGTTATAAGGTTCAACAATAGAGGTATGACGATACTTAGGAAGAAAACCAATCATAGCAAGTGAATTGATTGATTATGAGATTGTAGGAATGCTAGCTTTATGACCATCCTTAGCATTAGATCTTTAATGTTGCAATTGTTTACCATGCTTAGTATTTCCTACATTTTTGAATTCATTGCTACCTTGCCATGCTAGATAATTGTTTCTTATTGAGCTTAATTCCTAAGGTAGTGTAAAGTTGTTATGCATGAATATTGTGGTTATATATAGTAGATGTTGTAACATTTGAATATTTTTATTTTGATTATACATGCTGTCCAAAAATGTTCATGGGCAGAATTCCAAAGTCGATACAAGGAATTTCTCACCCAAGGTAGTGTGGAAGGTTAGATAACATGTAAGGCGTCGCGAGACGTTCATCGTATTTATATGGAAACTTAGCTAAGAGATGATATCACTTCTAGGACTTCTTGTAAACATTTGAAAATCTAGAACTCTTAGGTGTACATATTTTGAAAGGGCGGCATAAATCGTTGACCCTGTAGCCCGGATTAGGGCCAGATACAGGCAATGGCCCGAAGTGTATATATGGAAACCCTAGGACATTGATTGTGTGATGTGCTTGAGATGGTCCGCCGAGGAGCGTGGAGGTTGGGAATGACCAATGCTCAGCTCGGCCAGTGTTGGGTCTTGAGGTGCGCCAGCGGGCCCACTAGGTGCCAGACCCCAGTTGGGTGGGACTAACTATCCTTACCCCAGACGGTGTCCGAAGACTAGTGGACCATCCTTGTTGACGGCCCGGGATTGTTTGCTTACATCTTGAGATGATGTGGCCGATGGCCAGTATAATACTACCTGATATGGTAGAGACGGTTGTAGCCGAGATATTTATTCAATAAGTAGGCCCAAGGGCCGGATGCCGAAGGCTTGATAGGCTAAGATGGCAGGTTATCACATGTTCACATGTTCAGTTTGTACAGATTGACCCATTGGGGTCGGTAGTGGCATTAGAAGTAGTTTACATCCTTGTGCATTTTGTTGCCTTATATGATATGCATGCATAACTGAGGCTTAGGTGGAGTTTCGTTAGAGCCACTCACTGAGTCCCAAGTGGACTCACAGTTTATTCTTTATTTTTGCAGAGCATGAGTAGTGACTTTGGCATGTCGACTTGGTGCAGCTGGTGGGCGGGAGGCGGTGCCATATCTCATAGCGGCGTCTATGAGTCTTAGACCAGTGTCTAGTAGTTGCTTTTAGTTTCTGCACTGACAGTTGTATTTAAAAGAGTTGTAAAACCTGTTACTTGAAACGTTCAGTTATTTTGATGTTGGTGTTCTTACTTATTTTGGAAAAAATAAAAATTGTGACTTTGAAAACTCTTAATAAAGTGTGTTGAGATTTCTTTTATCGATACGATTTGGTTTTCCTTATGTCAGTGTAGACAGTAGGCTACAGGGCAGGATGTAGGCCCTGGCCGGTCACACTACCCTCAGTTAGAGAGTGACAATTTCATTAAAAACACTACACAAGAGGTTCATTTTATGAATCCAATTTTTTATTTGGGTAAATACCTAAATACATCCTGAACTTTCGACATTTTCTCATTTGTGATCAAATCCGAAATAATACCAAATTACATCCTGAACTTTGACATTGATCTCAATTATATCCTCCCGTCATCTCTCCGTCGTTTTCCCCGTTAATTGCATGACGTGGCATGCCCACGTGGAATAAAATAATATTTTTTTACACATCATTAAAAATAAATTAAAAAATATTTTTTTAAAAAAAACTTTTCCCTCATTCCACGTCAGCTTCACCACTCGTCATCTTCACCATTCACCCGATGTCCTAAAAAATAGTCGCCATCGCGCGCCATCTACACCTGATGCCCTAAAATCCACTCGCCACCTTCACCCTAAATCCCCAAATCCCGGACACTCGTTGATCCCCACTCGTAGAGACGACCAGAGACGCTCACCGATGCCCTAACTTTTGAAGGAGTTTTCTACTTGTGCTTTGTCGATGAGGAGGAGTTGTCTTCTTCATAGCTATCACCACCCAATAAGGTTAGTCAGTGTGTAGCTTAGTAGTAGCTCATCGTAGCTCACTGTCTTCTTCACCCTAAATCACTGTGTAGACTGATTCCACTGATTCATAGTAGCTCACCTTACCACTCTCTTAGCTTATTATTTCACTCATGCACTTAGCTATGACAGTAAGATCAAATATAGAACCAGAGGAAACATCAGCTTCCTCAATTGTTGACAGACCAATGTATGATCATTCAATTGAAGCTCAGCTGTTAACTTCAAGAATAGTAAAAAATTTTGGGAGACGTTTTTGGAGGTTTGCCCACTGGCAGGTAAATTAGTTTAATGAATTTCAACCTAAAAATGTATTTTATTTGGTTGTTTGTGTTAATATGATTTTTTTGAAAAATAATGTTTTGTAGGATCGTCAACGCGATTGTGGTTTTTTGTGTGGCTTGACCCTGTATCTTCTAATCGAGATAGTGAAGATATAAGATTCCCAAGAAGCGAGAAGGATTATCTTGCAGAGAAAATCAACCCGGTGGAAGAGAAAAATACAATTTTGCTAGACAATTTAGCCATCCTGAAAGAGAAAGTGAAAAAGAAAAAAAGATGTTGGAGCATCAATGTGAAATTTTCAAGATGGCAAGTAGGAGAATTCATATGTATTTTTGTGTGGTGATATGTGCTTGGATGGTGAATTACTTTATGTGATGGTGTTGAATACTTAAGGTTATATGGTTGTAATGTAACATCTGTATTTGATAACTTCTTTTTGGTGTTGAATACTTTATGTTATCAGTAATGAAACAACCAAGTGTAATGAAGCATCTCTCTTAATTTGGTGTAATGTATTTGATATCAATATCTGTATTTTGGTGTAATGAAGCTATCAGGATAACTGGATATAACTGATATCAACTGCTGATATCAGTAACAGATGATATCTGATATCAGTTTCAGCTATCAGCTGATAACTGATATCAGCATCAGCTATCAACTGATAACTGATATCAGCATTATCTATCAGTTGATATCAGATATCAGCATCAGTATCAGCTATCAGCTGATATCAGCATAATTGAAACTGAAGTGAAACTTATTGAAAACTTACTGAAAACATAACTTCATCAATTCACAATGAAAATAGCTGATATCAGCATCAGCTATCAGTGAAACATAGTGATATTAAATAACAGTGGATAGCATGTTGACAGTGAAAATAACTGATATCCTCCACAGACAACTTCCCAAACACTTTGCTTCCATTCTTTCCTTACAACATCTCACCCATCTTATATTTACACCGTTGGACAATGCGTATGTCTGCACAGCTTGCTTAAATTGCTTCATAGACTCAAACTTCATTCCAATTTCAAATCTAATGTCTTCCATCTTACACTTTGGATTATAAATCTTGCCACGTTGAATTTTCTTTCTTGAATCTACAACCTCTGTTTCACTATTCAGTATAAGCACTTCATTATCACTTGCATCATATTCACTATGCAATGATTCATTATCATATACTCTTTGACTTGGAGGTATGCTACCACCTGTAATCTGAACTAGTACTTCCATTCTTTCACTTGGAGGAGTCAAGTCAGCTTCACACTGGACTGGCACAGGTATTGCATCATTCAAGTTACCACTATCAGATTATGAAGATGCTATAGGGTCATATAAGTTGGGAGGATATTTCTTACGTTGTATATCTTCATTCTTCATGGTTCTTGCCTCTATGTATTCATCATCAGTGAAATCCTCAAATTCACTTGACATTAATTCATCATCAGCTTCTCCAATAGGTAAATTTGCATCATATGATGAAGTAGAATTGTCATCATCACTCTGCCCAACTGGTTCTATTGCAGGTTGTCCTCCTTCAAGTGATGTGACTTGTTCAAGTGGTTCCATTGTAGTTTGTTCTCCTTGAAGTGATGTGGGTTGTAGTACCTCTGAAAATTGCAATGACTTTTCTTGTTGGAAAGCTTGATGAACATCAGGAGTATCACTTGAACAACTACTACCAAAATTGCTATCTGCCTTGGCCTTTCCCTTTTGCTTTGACTTTTGCATTTGCACAAACTGATATCTTTCCATATCATCTGAGCTACTACTGTCTGAGTTGCTATTTGTCTTTCCCATATCAACAGATTCTGGTTTCTTAACAAGGGTGACTGCCTTTGCCTTTCTCTTTCCCATATCTGAGCTACTACTATCTGAAGTAATATGAACCTAAACAAAATGCAGAAATATGAAACATGAAGTAATATGTGAAGATATATGAAACAACATGCAACTATCTGAAACATAAAACATTCAGATTTCGGACCAATGAAACATGAAACAAAATGCAATAGAAGAGGAACAAAAGTGAAAAAGGAAACAATCCTAGCATTTAATATGTAAATCCCTAGTTACAGATTCAACAAACTATCCAAAACCCTAACTTTGATATCAAACCCCTAAAACACTGAATCCAACAAGGAATGAAGCAAAATACTAAGAAATTACTGGTTTGGAAGCAGAGGAAGTATCTCATATCGGAGGAAGAACTGTCTTGCGACGACGAGTAGAATGCCGCAACGACTGGTTGCTGTGCACCACCTTTCTGGAATGAACAGTCGCCGGAGACATGGGCAATGTTTGGAACGATCACTCGCCGGACAACTTCGCCGGAGACATCGGGGAAAACATCAAATCATCTCGCCAGTTGAAGTCGCCCTTGACGCGGCTTCACTGTGGGGCAGCAGTCGGGTTTTTTTATTTTTTAAGTGGGGCAACATGGTGACATGGACGGTGGTGACGTGGAAGTTTCTTTTTTAAAAAATATTTTTTAATTTATTTTTAATGATGTGTAAAAAAATATTATTTTATTCTACGTGGGCATGCCACATCATGCAGTTAACGGGGAAAACGACGGAGAGATGATGAGAGGATATAATTGAGATCAATGTCAAAGTTCAGGATGTAATTTGGTATTATTTTGGATTTGGTCACAAATGAGAAAATATCGAAAGTTCAGAATGTATTTAGGTATTTACCCTTTTTACTTTAATGAACTTGGTATTGAAAGCTAGCTTAAGCTCCCCCTATCTATATGTATCGTTAAAACCAAGTGTGACGAAGTCTTCTCTCCCCCTTTTAACATCAATCAAAAAGACAAGAATACAAGGTTCTATTAATGATATGATCATGAAAACCAAAATCTCACTAAAACCGGGTATCATCAAACACTATAGTCCTTCCTACCAATGGATGCCTATAGTAGGCAAACACCAATAAGTTGCAAAGCCCCATTACAAGGCATATATACAAGTGTGAGGATACCATGAAAACCAAATTTTTAAGAAAGCTCAATATTACATGCAATTTTCCAAAATTCAAATATTCGAAAGAGTACAAATTCCTAATTGCATTCTTAAGTTTATAAAGCTTTCTTCATTTAAAGGTTTAGTAAATATATCTGCACGTTGCTTATCGGTAGGCACAAAATCAACAAAGATATTTTTCTTAGCTACATTATCTCTAAGAAGATGGTGCCTTAAGTCTATATGTTTTGTCCTAGAGTGCAAGATGAGATTTTTTGTCAAATTTATAGCACTAGTGTTATCACAATAAATGGGTATACATGAATAGTTCAATCCAAAATCAAGTAGGGTTTATTTCAGCCAAAGGACTTATGCACAATAACTAGCCGCCGCGATATACTCCGCTTCTGTAGTTGAAAGTGCAACCGTGTTTTGCTTCTTAGAAAACCAAGAAAACCAAGAAACCAAACTCATTCCTAGGAATTGACAACACCTACTAGTGCTTTTTCTATCAATCTTACAGCCGGCAAAATCCCATAATGAGCCGTTTGGAGGCATTCTGGGAATTCTGGGTAGTTTTTTAAAAAATTGACTAGGGGCATCCTGGGGGTAGTTTGGATGTTTCTAGCCTTTCAAGTCTTATTTTTTTAGGTTAACGGTTTCGAAAAAAAACTTAAAAATATGTCTTTAGTTTGTTTTCACCTAGGGAATAATTATTGGGATTTTTTATGGCAATAAAATATCTAAATTTTCAAGACCATTTTCTGATTTTTTTTCTAGTTTTTAGGTTTTCGCTATTCAAGTATTGGTTTTTTTGGTTATGAACTCAATGAGGACATCAAACTAAGGATTAGGAGCATTTACAATAAAAGAAACTAAGTCCTAAACTAATTTTGACATGCTCGACTCCGAAGCCTTTGATTCTTGATTTTTCGTGATTTTTTCAACGAGCTTCAAATGCGTATCGTATGTGCAACCTGAGACCAAATCTTGATGAAACCATTAGGGCCTGTTTGGTTAACGAAATCGAGTTCGTTTTCGTGGTTTTGGTTTCAGCGAAACCAAACTAATTTACGAAATCGTGTTTGGTTCTATGTTTTCGCAAAATCGAATCAAAACCGAGCCGAAAATTGGTTTCTGCGAAACCAACTTAAGGAAAGTGAAAACAAGCTTCACCTATTTTCGTTGGTTTCAAATCACGCGGTTTCAAAAAAATGAAACCGCGGTGGCAAACTTGTAATAAAACAGAAATCTTGGTTTCAACACAAAACCCGATTTCTGCAGAGAGGCGATCGATTTGGCGAGACTTCTCCAAGGCTTCCGTGAGCGAGGCGACAAGTGCGACGACTCCGCGAGACTTCTCCAAGCTTCTACAGGTTACTTCCTCCTTCTTCCCTTCTCCTTCTTCCCTTCTCCTTCTTCTTCTTGGTCAGATCTGTCCTGACCCCTCCTTTTCTTCTTCTCTCGGCCAGATCTGGCCCGACCTTCCTCTTCTTCTTCTCGACCAGATATGGCCCGACCCCTTCTTCTCTCGACCAGATCTGGCTCGACCTTCTTCTTCTCAGCCAGATCTAGCATAAGAATGGTCGAAGTATGGGATTCATTCCTATTGGCAGTGATCTTGTTGATGACATTGAGGTTGCTACTGTCTCACATCTTCTTTGTATGAGATTCATTCCCTTTTTTTTTGGTTAAGTTCTCATCTTCTTTGTATGGGATTCGAGGATTTCGTAAAGGGGAGCGTCTTCGAGAATTGCGTCGCCCTTATAACTCTCAATCGCCCCAAAGCCCTCAACGCCATCAATCTTGGTACATTTAATTCCTTCTTTTCCCCCTCTTTGCATATCTGCTCAGCTTCCAACCTTCTTCACCTTGCATAAATGCAAGAACGACTATAACAATGATCAGTGCGTGGTCACTGAAACCTTATCTGCGATTCAATTTGATTACTTTTCGGATTTGATTTAGTTTCTTGCTCCACTGAAAATTTCAATTCTCTATTGAACATGATGTTTACGTATGTGAAAACTGGTTGGGAGGGAACAGCCAATCACTCTCGTATATTTACAAACACTATATATGGGCCAAATTCAGATTTTCCTATGCCGGTTCGAGGTAAAAATTGTGATAAATTATCTCTATATGGTCAACTATAATATATGCTAATATGCTTACATTCATATTTGTGTAGATGAATTTTATGTAGTCGATGCAGGATATCCCAACATCTCTGGATTTCTAGCTCCTTATAGAGGTGAACGATATCACCGTTCTGATTATCGTAGTCGAGCCCCATCTACAAAGCGAGAATTATTCAATCAAAGGCATTCCTCGGTGCGAAATATCATTGAACGTTGTTTTGGTTTGCTTAAAGCAAGATTTCCTATTCTAAAACAGATGCCTAATTATAAGTTGGCTAGACAAAGTAATATAGTCCTTGCTTGTTGTGCGATTCATAATTTCATAATTCGGCACCAACAATATGATGATTTGTTTGAAGAGTGGGCAAATAATGAAGTTAACAATGATGAAGATGAAGACCAAGGTTCGTCTAGCGCACAAGATGGTGTGGGAGAATCTTCAGACCAAAATGCCATGCACGCAGTTAGGGAGGAAATTGCAAATCAAATTTGGGCAAATCGGCGTTGAGAGATTGCCAATTGAGCTTTTATTTATAATTATGTCACAATAATATTTTCTAAGGATGATATAATAAGCATCACTTGTGATTTTTATCTCAAATGAATTATGTCAACATAGTTTTATCTCAAATAAGCATCACTTGTGAGTTTTCACTAACCAAACACGTTTTCACTGAAACTGCATGATGAAAACTAATACTGTTTTCTATAACCAAACAAGTTTTCATTGGTTTCAATCAACTGAAACTGACACTGATTTTGCTAACCAAACACGTTTTCAGAAAATTTGTTTTCTGAAACCGAAACCATTTTTCTGAAACCAAGTTTTTGGTTTTACTGAAACCAAATCAAAAATTAGTTTTCGCTAACCAAACGGGCCCTTAGAATCATGTTTGTTATCATCAAAACTAAGAGTGTTGCCAAGGTTGAACCCTTGGGCCAACAAGGATAAATCATAATTCTATTAATTAATAAGAAATTGAATTATTTAGATAAACCTCTTTTCTATTATTTAGGGAATTAGTTAATTTATTTAGATAATTATTATTCTTGTTTATAGGCTCTTAATTTATGGAGATAAATTAAAGTTTTTATTTTATTGGATTTGATTAATTTCGAATTAGTTATGAAGCCATTAAAATATAAAAAAAAAATTGGACACAAACCCCAGAATTTTGAATTTCGAGGAGAGAGTTTTTAGGGGGCCGGGTCTACCTTTGTTGTCGGTGCCCCTCTCTATAAATTGTGGCGAACACCTAATGGTAGTGGTTGGTGAATTAGTTCTTCCTCCTCCTCTCCATTAGTGGCCGGCCATCTACTTCCTCCTTCCTGGTCTTTTACGAAGCCAAATTGGAGGGGTCTTCTACTTGGGTGTCCTGCCTACTTCATCCACATGGAGGATTCCGAAAAGGACAGAGAGAAATTCTTTTATCTACCTCTTCATTTTGTTGTTTTTTGATATTCTCTTTCTCTCGTTTTGGAGCCCGGTCCTTGGCGGAAGAGCCGGCCTAGCTCTTGAGGTTTCGAGGTTTGAGAAAGTGTCTCCGTTGAGCCACAACAAGTTCGGTTGTTCGCTGCCCCTTTGGTGCGAGGCGCCTGGTGTGGACTATCATTGGAGGACGTGTGTGTGTGTGTTTTGATACGGGAATAGGAGCACCCTATCCAACCACAGTATAAGATATACCTTCCCCTTCCACTCGTAGATTGAATTCCTTAATTGTTGCTAAAGTAGATCGCTGTTTTGGGATGTTTCAAATTTTCAAATTTCTATTTCCATTGCGTTTGTTATTCCCATCCCAACAGTGATATCAGAGCCACCATTAGCAAATTTTTGTAATTTTTATTTCGCATTTTGGTCACATTTATGAACCGTTCGCTCCCTAAACGTCATGCTGCTCGGTTTTGGTTTTCGGGAGTTTTTGAGTCATTCTCTTGGCTCCATGGTTCATATGATGAATCGAGGTGGAAGCCTACTATCCATATTAATTTTGGACAAAATTTAAACTCAAAAATCCCGTGGGTTCATGGTTGAACAGCGTCGAGAACCTAAAAAATTCAGCATGTGTTGTTTGGATCGTTTTTAGGGGTGAGCAGAATTATCCGATTAATCGAAACCGAACCGAAACCGACCGAACCGAACCCGAATTAACCGAACCGAACCCGAATTAACCGAACCGAATTTACCGAATTAATTTCGGTTCGGTTTTCGGTTAATTTTTTCCGGGATTTCGGTTTTCGGTTCGGTTCGGTTAATTTACCGTAAAAAATCGCTTTTAACCGAATTAACCGAAATTAAATTTTTTTTACCATTTTACCCCCAATAATTCAATTAATGACATATGTATCCCAAACACTATTAGCTTAAACGGTTAAATCCGATACCCACATACCCACTCGGCCCGCCGCCCGACCCGATTCCTAATCCTAACCTAATGTTCTCACTTCTCACTTCTCAGTCTGTCTCTCGACAGTCGACAGACTCGATCACTCGACTCTCTCCGTCTCTACTCTCTCGCACTCGACTCTCTCATCAATCGGCCCTAACTACACAGGCGGGTGACGCCGGGGCGAACGCAGGCTACGCAGCGTTGCAGACTCGCAGCGACGGCAGCCCGATCGGTCGGCAACGCGGCACTCCGCCACTCCGGCCGGTCGGCACTCGCCAAGTTGCCTCGTCACCCCCAAATCGCCCTCGCCAAATCGCAATCTCTTCTTTTCATCCGGCGTCCAGGACTCCAGGCCAGCGGCAGTAGGGGACTAGGGGTGAGCATCTACTTCCCGGGGCATCCGACATCCGACATCCTCATCAGCCGACAGCCGGTCTTCAATCTTAAGCAAGGTTAAATTTTTAAAATACCTAGTTGATTTGCATCCGACATCCGACATCCTCATCGTAGCGGCTTCAATAAGCTCTGAGCATAGACAGCATATGTAGTCACCACCAGTTTCTACTATGTTGCTAGCATCTTTGATTCTTTGTTTTTCCTGTTGGACTTCGATTTGGGCAAAACTTTTACAGAGCCACCTTCAGTGCCATTTTCATGTGAAAGTAAAGTATTATCCTTATGTGAGTAACCAACACATTGAGCATGCTGCCAAGCATCAGTTACTGTGTAGAATTGTAGATTTAATAAATCTACTTGATGTCGAGTGTAGATTTTAAGTCGGATTTAATAAATCTGTGTAGATTTAATCAGTTACTGTGACATCTGTGTAGATTTAATTAGTAAGTAGTAAGTAGATTTAATACATCTACTTGATAGTAGTCTGTGTAGTCGTGTAGAATGTAGATTTGCAGGTGGTTAACTGGTTATAAGTCTACTTGATAGTGTAGATTTGTTTCATTATAACAGTAGATTTGTTTCTATGTTTCATTATAACTTGCAAGTATCTTGTTTTCATTATAGCAGCTTGCTTTTACTATTTATATCAAGTTTTGTATTGAATGGAAATAAATGTTAGATGTCCAACTCTCAAGAAGAGGCAGAATCAAATACAGTAGCAGCAGTAGCACAACCAATATCTACACCCGCAAGCGATGAAAGCGGCAATGAAATCGGAAACACAACATTGCCGCCAAAAGGCCCAAAACAAAGGTCAAAAGTGTGGGAATACTTTGAAGTTTATGTTGATAAAGAGAAAGGGGAAATCAAAGGCAAGTGCAAGTATTGTCAGAAAGAATATGCTGCAGATACAAAGAAAAATGGGACAAGTGCACTCAATTACCATGTGAAAACGTGTAAGAAGATACCGGGGAATGAAGATAAAACACAATCACAGTTGTCTTTGCAACCATCGGGAGATGATGAAAGTACGAGTATGTTATCTACTTGGAAGTTTGATCAAGCTGCTATTAGAAAAAGTCTTGCACGCATGATAATTGTTGATGAGTTGCCATTTAAATTTGTTGAATGTGAAGGCTTTAAAGAGTTTATGCATAATGCATGTCCTAGATTTAAATTCCCTTCAAGATGGATTGTATCACGTGATTGTTTTCAGTTATATATGGATGAGAGGTTGAAGCTGAAACATTATTTGAAAAATAATGATCAACGAATTTCCATAACAACTGACACATGGACATCCATTCAACAAATCAATTATATATGCATCACAGCTCATTTCATTGATAGGGATTGGAAGCTGCCCAAATTTTTTTTAAATTTTTGTCCAATTTCTAGTCATAAGGGTGAATCTATTGGTAGGGCAATAGAGACATGCTTACTAGAGTGGGGGATAGATAAAGTGTTCACTATTACAGTAGACAATGCCAGTTCAAATGATGTGGCTGTTGAGCACTTGAAGCGAAAATTTATTAACTGGGGGACTACTATTGCAAATGGCAAGTACTTACACATGAGGTGCATAGCTCATATAATTAACTTGATTGTGCAAGATGGCTTAAAGAACTTGGATCCTGCAATTAGGTGGGTCAGGGAGGCAGTGAAATATATTAGAAGTTCTCCAGCCAGGCTTAAGAAATTCAAGGAGTGTGCTGATTCAGTGCAAGTTGAATGTAAGAGTACATTGTGTTTAGATGTGTGCACTAGATGGAATTCCACTTACTTGATGTTGAGTGTAGCTGAGAAGTATGAGAAGGCATTTGAAAGATTTGAATTAGAAGATCTATACTTCGGAGTTGAGGTGGATGCAAATTCAAAGGGTTTCGTGGATTGGGATGTCGTGAGGAGAACGATCACTATGCTAGGGCTTTTTTATGATACCACAATACGTGTTTCTGGTTCATTATATGTTACATCTAACACATTTTGGACTGAAATTAGTGACTTACTCAGCGCAATCCTAGAATGGACTCGAAGCGATGATTCAAATGTGAAGGGAATGGGTACAAAGATGAAGACAAAGTTTGACAAATATTGGGGAAACGTTGATCGAATGAATAAAATCATTTTCTTCGCTGTTGTACTTGATCCTCGTGAGAAATTCATGGCAATGGAAGTTTCTTTTTGTGATATTTATGGTGAAAATGAAGGGACTGAACTATTTGAAAGAGTGAAGATGTCACTTTATGACATTTTCAAGGAGTACAAGAATATGTTACAAATTGAGAGTGGTCATTCAAGTGAAACAAGTTCATCAAGCAATACTTCAAGTAATGAATCGGTTGGTAATAGACCAAGAGGACATTACAAGTTAATTGCCAAGAAACGAAGAATTGAGAGTGGATATGTTTATGCAAAGTCTGAACTTGATATGTACTTAGATGAGGCACTGCAGGAAGATAAGGATGATTTTGATATTCTGAAGTGGTGGAAGCTTAATTCCGAGAGATTTTCGATCCTCTCACACATGGCTCGAGATATCTTGGTTGTTCCTATATCCACAGTGGCTTCCGAATCTACCTTTAGTGCTGGCGGGAGGGTTCTTGATTCATTTAGAAGTTCTTTGACTCCGAAGATGGTTGAGTCTTTGATATGTGCACAAGATTGGATTCGAAAGTCTAATGGATTGAATGTTGAAGAAGATATCACAGAAGTTGAGAAGTTTGAAAATGGTACTCTATTTTTATATATATTCTTTTATATATTCTGTTTAATTTTATGTGCATAATATTAATTGAATATGTTTGTCTATTTGAAAAAATTAGATTTGCCAATTATTGGATTGAGTATAGTTGGCCCGAGTGCGGTTACAAATTGAAGAGTTTTAACTCGGTGACTCAGTGAGTTTTTGTTTAAGTGTATAGCTTGTGGTTAATCGAAATTAATTAATTAATTTTTATAAAATCTTGCTGTTTATAAAATTAATTTTTAAATGGTTGCTTACAGGTTACTTGATTACTGGTTAGGTTGCTGAGATGACTGAGAATGGTTGGTTACTTGGTTGGTATTTAGTTCATTGCAATCAAATGTTTACTTAGGCTATCAAATATAGCTTTCTAGTTCATGTTCCAATCATCCTGTTTCTAATCAAGTATCAAATATAGCTTTCTAATTCTGTTTCTAATCATCCTTCCTTAATATTTCATGTTCCATGAGGTGCCTTTGCCTGCTTAGCTTCTAGTTCAATGCTAAATTGCTAAATTGCTTTATTTTCTATGTATGTTTTATTTGCTAACTTGCTTTATTTTCTACTCTACTACTGCAAGGGTAATGGTGGATATCTCAATTGATGCTTGAGTAAGATCTAAACTTTGAAGTATGAAAATATCCTTGGAAGAAACTTTGAAGTGTCAAGTGTGGAAACTGGAAACTGTCAAACTGAAATAGTATTTGATCTTTGTAAGCTTAATCTTTGTAAGTTACTGTCAAACTATTTGTAAGCTTAATCTTTGTAAGTTACTGTCAAACTGTCAAATTGTAACTGTCAAACTTTCAAACTGTCAAAGTAAGCTTAATCTTTGCAACTGTCAATCTGTTGTAAGCTTAATCTGTTGTTCACTTGTTCTGTATTATTGGATAATATTTATGTTTTATGTATTTTCTGTTTTATGTATTAAATTCTCTGTTTTATGTACTGTATTAGCTACACACATTTCGGTTAATTCGGTCGGTTAACCGAACCGAACCAAAATTTTTCGGTTAATTCGGTCGATTAACCGAAAAATTCGGTTCGGTAAACGGTAAATTTTTTTGTAAAATCTCGGTTCGGTTAACCGACCGTTCGGTTAACCGACCGTTCGGTTAACCGACCGGTCGGTTCGGTTAATTTACCGAACCGACTGATGCTCACCCCTAATCGTTTTGGGTGGAAACATGATCAGATTTGCGCGATTTTGGATTCTATTTTTTTTCCCTTTCTTTTTCATATATGATGTAATGCACGAAAGGATGATTATGGATGAGCCCTATGTGCATGTGACTGTGTGTAAAATGTGGTTGTGATGATTGCTTGTAAATTTATGAAATTTCAGCATTGTAATTTTTAAATAAGGCATGCGTACCCCTTCCTTCCTCTTGAGAATTTTGATTGTAATTCACTTCTCCCTCTCCTTAAACTTTTCCGCAAGGGTTTTTTGGGGTCTTCTTCATTTATTTTTGTAAAATTAGAAGTTTAAGGGAAGATTCGCGACGAGCACGCTTGCTGCCCCGTTTTGGTGCGCGCGCGGAGAGGAGGTGTTTGGCGCCATGTTGATGACGACTAGAACCCCATGAAGGCACTGATTGAACCGACAACCTACAAGATGGTTTTGGGCAACCCCAGGGCGAGATGAAGCTCCTTAAAAACCCTAGGATGATGGCATCGGTTCGCCGGGTGGCTCGGGTGGAACCCTTAGAACATCCATAATCATCCTTATTTACTTTATGCTTTTATTTATTGCTTTTGCTTCAATTGTTGATAGCTTAGATAATTATAATTGCATGAAGAAACCCTCCAATAATGTTGAGTCTAAATGGCTAAGATATTAAGAATATCGGTCACGTCTTCCATCGTTATGAGGGACAAGTGTGTCTATTGTCACATTAGGTTTGTTGTGCACACACAAGGTCTTTTGTGCTAATGGACACGTTGCACCTCATATGACACATATTCCTTTCGTGTCTTTACTACCAGCTTGAACATGACTTACCTTGTTGAGCTACACTCAAGGGTGGTTGTTTTCTCGATAGGGCATACGAACGATGGGTCCGACTCAACTAGGGCTCCTTGGTTTGTTGTGCACATACAAGGCCTTGGTTGTCCTAGAGGCAAACACATATGGAAGTCACATAGTGAAGTGATCCGTAAAGAGTTACAGTCCCATTGACTTATTAGGGTTTGTTGTGTTACATGCGAGACCTGAGTAGGAGAAGTGGTGTTCCATTTTTCCCCTGAGGAAGTCTACCAACGAAGGCTTTCCGCTTTCAAACCGGAGAGTATTATGGAACCACGAAAATTAGTGGGAGACATGATTAATTTAAAAGACCCCATTGATCATGCACGTAAAATGGTAGCTTATATTTGTCTTTCCTTTTGCTTGTAGCATAGCATCGTCATCATGTCAAACACACTGTCATTACGTAGCATTCTTGATGCTAATAAACTCACTGGAACAAACTACATTGATTGGTTGCGAAATTTAAGGATTGTCCTCACCCAGGAGCGTCTCTCCTATGTCCTTGATGATTGGCCATCAGATGCGCCTACCCAAAGGGCTACCGAGGAAGTAAGGACCACTTACAAGAAGTGGCAAGATGACAACACTACTATTTAGTGCATTAAGCTTGCCTCTATATCCAATGTGCTGCAACGACAACATGAAAAGATGGACGCTAGGGCCATCCTCTCTCACCTCAAGGAGTTGTATGGTGAAGAGAGCCAGATTGCTAGATTTGAGCTGTCAAAGCAACTCTTCCAGGCCAAGATGACGGCAGGGACCCCTGTTGAAACCCATGTCATCAGACTAATCGATTTGATCGAGAGGTTATAGAAATTGGGCATAAATATTGATAAGGAGCTAAGTCAGGACTTAATACTCCAATCCCTCCCAGGATCATTTTCACAGTTTATAATCAACTACCACATGAACAAGCCGGATGCCTCGCTTCCCGAGCTCCTTAATATGTTGAAGACTGCTGAGTCCCACCTTCCAAAGGAAAAGGACAAAGTCTTGTTAGTGGGTAGTGCCCCGAAAAAGGCGAAGAATAGCTCTGTTAAGAACAAAGCGAAAAACAAAGCTGAGAAACCTAAGAAGGAGATCAAGAAAAAGGAAAAGAATGCTTCTAAAGACACTTGTTTCCATTGTGGCAAAGATGACCACCGGAAGCGCAACTGCAAGGAGTACATTGCAGAAGTAAGGCAAAAGAGGGCTTTTGAAGCCCCCTCCGCAGGTGCATTTGTTATTTAAATAAATTTATCGTTACATAATTCTACTACATGGGTATTGGATATCGGTTGTGGTTCTCACATTTACAACTCGTTGCAGGGGTTGAGAATAAGTAGAATGCTGAACAAGGGCGACTACGACCTCTGGGTAGGCAACAACGCAATAGTTGCAGCTTTAGCCGTAGGGTCCTATTGTTTATGTCTTCCTTATGGCAAGACCATTGAATTAAATAATTGTTATTACGTTCCAGTTTTAATAAAGAATATTATTTCTCTTCCCTTGTTACTTAAACAAGGTTATGAAATGTCTTTAAAGGGCAATTGTTGCCATATATATCATTCTGTATGAGTTATATGGAACTGGACGCATTTCGAATGGTTTAATGGTCTTAGATGTAACTAATAATATTTTTCATGTTGAGACGCACAAAAAAAAGAGATAATTGGAACCTCACTTATCTTTGGCATTTGAGACTCGGTCATATTAATGAGAATCAGATCAACAAGTTGTATAGAGATGAGTTATTTGACCAATTCGATTTTGAATCAATGCCAACTTGTGAATCTTGTCTCAAGGGAAAAATGACCAAGTCTGCCTTCACTGGTCATAATGGGAGGCCCACTGAATTGTTAGAGTTGGTTCACATAGATATTTGCGGACCGATGACAACTCAAGCCAGAGGTGGGTATTCCTACTTTATTACGTTTGTAGATGATGCTTCGAGGTTTGGATATGTCTACCTGTTGAGACATAAGTCCAATCCTTTTGAAAGGTTCAAAGAGTATAGGGCTGAGGTTGAGAAACAAATAGGGAAAAGTATTAAAACTCTTTGATCAGATCGAGGTGGTGAATACTTATCCACCGAGTTCCTAAGTTATCTCAAGGACAATGGGATTGTCTCCGTATGGACCCCTCCTGGCACACCACAACATAATGGAGTATTTGAAAGGAGGAATCACACATTGCTAGATATGATGCGGTCCATGCTTTGCTTTACTGATCTCCCGATTTCTTTTTAGGGATATGTGCTAGAAACCACTATCTACCTTCTTAATAACGTTCCCACAAAATCTGTCTGTAGTACACCATATGAGATATGGAGTGGCAAGAAAACAAGTTGAAGCATCTTAAGATTTGGGGTTGTCCTGCATACGTAAAAAATTTGGAGTCAGATAAACTTTATGCTAAATCAACCAGGTGCAGGTTTATGGGACACCCTAAAGAGAGTTTAAGGTATTACTTCTACTCACCAACTGAATAAAAAGTGTTTGTCAGTAGGCATGCCACTTTCTTAGAAAAAAAGTTTACCGAGGAAAGTGGGAGTGGAAGAAATGTTGAACTTGATCAGAAAGATCGTTGGACGTGGTGATATAAATGTCGAACCTGTCAACATGAAAGACAATATAGCAGATACATTTACAAAGCCATTACCACAACAACAGTTCGATCTCCACTTTAGTTGTATGGGTATTAAATACCGCAATGATTGGCTACAAGTGCAAGCGAGAGATTGAAAGAAATAGTGCTCTTGAGCCAATCACATATTGATGTGTAAGGAACTATTTTTGGTTAATGAATAATATGAGGCAACTTTTCATCATATGCTGCGTCTATATTTTGTATATATTAGATTGTGATGAATCCCATGGACCCGAGCAATTGATTCCAAGGGCATGATAAGATCATGCCAGTGAGACTTGGAATCCAGATGCCCCTGTTCTAAATGTTCCCAATTGTAGGATCACCAATTACGGGATTGGTGATTCCGGATAGACTGGTGCACTTGGTACATGCCTTATACGATAAGGGATAACTGATCTCACAGTTACCTATGAGCCATCATTTAATGTACAAGTGCATGTTCTCATTAGGGAATGAGTTCACTGAACACACCTACACGAGGAAGACAGAATGGAATCCTTACATTAGTGTCGATAGGATGTTCCTCGGGTGATAGTAGGTGCAAGTAGTCCTTAAACCTGAGATTGTCATGGTTACCTTGTGAGTGCCGACCCATTGCTTTGGGCTCATCCTTACGCGGCCTTCAGGGTCACGTACCAGATACCTCTGGGCATGGGAAAGCACCCATGGAGGTATGTGAGAAACCAATATGGAATTAGTTACTCCTAGTAAGAGGAGATAATGCCCTATGTATCCCTACAAGTGTCGACTTAGGAATCTCTAGCCAGAGTAGATATGAATGTCGAAAAAAGATTTTCTGACATGTCATTATTGAGACGACGACTTGGTAGGCAGAATACATATGAATCGGTATTAGGGTTTGACACTTTTTCCTTACCCTAGCCGTATTCGGGACATTGTAACTGAGGGACTTAGTTGCACGGTAACTAATCACCGAAGGGCATTCGATCCTTGTAGATTAAACCTCACACTATTTGGGTAGTCATGATACGTTGTTAGACGTCAATATTGACTTGTGAGTGGAGTCTCTCACGACCACACCAAAGGGGTTTAGTGGTGGCTAGTAAGATTCAAATTGAAGTCATTCTATCTGATCTGACTCTCCGTTATGCACAACTCAATACTAGCTTAGTGTGGGGCCCAATGGGTCACACACAACAGTCTAAGCTCATAACAGACCTTATGAGATAAAGTCCGAATGCTGCCCTATATGTCTACTAGCATGGACATGCTACAACTCGATCACGGATCTCATTTACGGACATGATAGAAAAGTTGTTTCCTATAGGAACGAATGCGCGAGGAAGGAGTTCCTCGGTAACCCTAATTTGTAGGGCATTCCTAAATTATAGGGATTGACACATGATAATATTTCATGTAGTTGATTAAATTTAATTATGAATTAAATATTTAATCAATTATACAACCGGGAATATATTTAATTATGAATTAAATATAATTTGATTTTGAATCAAATATACATGTTGGAAAAATTAAATTCTAACCATGAGCCAAACTGATTAATTGGGAATTAATTTATTTACATAAATCCTAATTAATATGAATTTGATTTATGGAGATAAATCATAAAATTAATAGATATATGATTTATAAGGATAAATCATAATTTTTTTAATTAATAAGAAATTAAATTATTTAGATAAATCTCTTTCAATTGTTTAGGGAATTGGTTTATTTAGATATTTATCACTCTTGTTTATAGGCTCTTAATTTATGGAGATAAATTAAAATTTATATATTTTATTAGATTTAATTAATTTTGAATTAATTATGAAGCCATTAAAATATAAATTTTTTTTGGAGGCAAACATTAGAATTTGAATTCCGGGGAGAGAGTTTTTAGGGGGTCGGGTCTACCTTTGTAGGCGCTGCCCTCTCTATAAATTGTGGCCGAACACCCCACAATTGTGGTTGGTGAATTAGTTCTTCCTCTTCCTCTCCATTGTTGGTCGGCCATCTACTTCCTCTTTCCTGGTCTTTTACGAAGCCAAATTGGAGGTGTCTTCTATTTGGGTGTGCCGCCTACTTCATCCAAATGGAGGATTCCGAAAAAGGATAACGAGTTATTCTTTGATCTACCTCCTCATTCAGTTGTTTTCTAATCTCCTCTTTCTCTCATTTTGGAGCCCGGTTCTTGGTGGAAGGGCCGGCCTTACTCTTGAGGTTTCGGGGTTTGAGAAAGCATCTCTGTTGAGCCATGACGAGTCCGATTATTCGCTGCCCCTTAGTTGCGAGACGCCTGGTGTGGACTATCATTGGAGGACGTGCGTGTGTGCGTTTTGATACGGGAATAGGAGCACCCTATCCAACCGCGGTATAAGGTATACCTTCCCCCTTTTACTCGTAAATTGAATTTCTTAATTGTTGCTAAAGTAGATCGCTATTTTGGGATGTTTTAAATTTTTAAATTGCTATTTCCACTGCATTTATTATTCCCATCCCAACAGGTGTGTGCAGCCCTCTTCCTTGAGGATTTTCTTCATAAACTCTTGAAGATTTCCTTAATGTTGATAAATCATGAATCCTGCACTGTTATGGTATAATTCTTTCATGATACATGTTTCCTTTTCCTTTGATTTTCGTTGCCGCATGTACATTGTCGGGTTGGGGTGCCGCTGCCCTTTTCCCCCTCTTGTTGATGATATTGAGATTTCCTTTGTATCTTGGTAGTCTTCTTAGAAAATATAAAATGTTCTATATGATTATATATGTTGTTCATGTAGAAAACATATCATTTTAGAGGAATATACCTGCTGTCCACGTACCCTTTAGATAGTTATGTATGTTGCCTTTTAGAAAATATATTACTTGGGTGTATACGTGCTGCCCTTATAGAAAGTATATTATTTTTAGGTGGTTCCTACTGTCCCTAAGGTTTATTTGTACTCGGTTGGGTGTGGTAGAATGTAGAAACACGAATGGGGAAACCTATGAACCTAGGTTCACCTGGAACTTGCTTCTTCCTTAACTAAACAACCTAGGTCACCAAATTTTAGAAAAGAGAAATTGAGAAGGGGCCGGGTTACCCTTAGGGAAATTCTTAAGGTCATGCGGCCGACCCTATGGGGAGATGGTTATGACGATGAGTAAATGGTTGCATGTGTGAGTCTATAACATTTAACATAGTATATCACTACGGTTTAATTACATCACTTTGTAAGACATTTAAATTGCTCATATTGGAGATGAAATATGATTAAGATTAATTTGATATTCGTGAAAAATTATTTACTACTTGTTTATATATTTGAGATTGGATGTGATGTGATGTGATGAGGTATGGGCTGGTGCACGGCTATGGGTTCGGCGCGTGTGAATTAGGTGGACATTGGGGACCTCAGGGGGGCCCATGATATGTACTTAGGTTCATGGAATGCTATGTTTACTTTGGTTTAATTATTGCTTATTATTGGACGATTGGGTGTGCTTGTGGTTGTTGACCGGGAAGCTCGTCGGCTGCCACAATGACGATCGACCCAACTTGGCAAGAGTGGGAAGCACGCTGAGAAAAGCAATGATCAGTGGCCAGGTGATGTATACCCAAGTCTGTAGGGTCTTTTATGTTTTCTCTAGTCATATGAGTTGGTGTTTAGATTTGTTTTCCGCATTTTAATGATAAAAACTTTAATCTTGACTATTTGGTTTTATTTAAAGGAGTCTTGATCATTTATTTACATTGGACTATTTAATTGGGATATTTGTTCGATTATGTTTAATACGAGAAAGCTAGTTTTTGTTTTTATGAAATTATTCAGGATTTTTGTATTATTGTTTCTCTTGGTTGGGTTAGGCTTCGGAGTACGTGTAGTACTCTAGCCGGTTATGCCCGAGTTTTGGGGTGTGACATACACTTTAAAAATATTAGTGGAAGCATTTATATTTGCCTATAAAAATATTAATCGAGACATATATATTTGACTCTAAAAATATTAATGGATGCATTTATATTTGCCTCTAAAAGTATTAATAGAGGCATTTATATTTGTCTTTAATATAGAAACATTATTAGAAGCTGGATTGGACTAGTACTGTTGGGCCTAGTTGGATTAGATCCAACAGCGCCCTTCGAACCCACTCGAGCCAAAACAGACGATTTTGCTTGGGGGCTCCACCCGACCATACTCCCCAAACCTAACTCGAGCCAAACCAGACGGCTCCACCCGGGGGCTCCACCCGCCATACAAGGACATTCACGTCCTTCCTTATCACGAGGGATACGCCATTACAGGTCGTTACCTCCGCGATCAACCTCGAACCATTCTGAGCAATAACCTTGCGAGATTACAGGGCAGTGTCATCTCTTCCACCTACAATAAAAATAGACACGACACGCGTCAAGTAACCTAAGTTTCATTTTCTATTACCTCCACCTTGGAGTCCTACTAACTTGAGCACCGCAGTGTCTTTTGTACTCCCTACCAACCCCAGTGACACGAACTTGGAACCAAGTGACTGCCGCCGCACGCCAACGACAATGACTTGATGATGAGGATCATCCGCAACCTAGTGACGTTGAAACAATGAGGAGCGACACTCCGATGCCAATCTAGCTGCCTCTAGAAGAACCCTAGTGTCGGATAAACGATCAGGAGACAGAGAACCAATGGTTAGCAGCCCAACCTAGCTCCCATCCAAGGGCAAGTTGCCTACTACTCTGACACCCTACAACGATAAGGGCAACCCTATATTACACCTGTCGACGTTCAGGACCATGATGCTCTACAACTGAGCAACTGATTATGCTCTCTGCAGGGCTTTTCAAACTTTCTTAGAGAAAATCATTTTACTATGGTTTGCTTCCCTTCCACCAAGGTGTATTCACTCTTTCACGGATCTCTCCTGCACCTTCCTCAACTGATTTTCCACATCTCAGGTCTACTACAAAATGGAGGACGCCCTCCACTACGTTAGGCAACGGCAACATGAGCCCTTAAGAGAATACATACGCATATTTCAGGCTACAACGGTCGAAATCCCCATCCTCAACTCTTGAGTCGAGCTAAACTCCATCAAATACGGGCTGAAGCCTGGTCAATTCGTTGACCAAATCACCTAACAAAGACTAAAGATATGGTCGAGTTCTAGGAGGAAGCTGTCAGCTTCATAGAAATGGAAGAGCTCTGCGTGGCCAAAAAGGCCGACAGGTATAAAATCAAAGACGCTGCCAAAGATAGAAAATCCGTAAAGGCGAACAGAAAAAGCGAAGACCGCAACCGCCATGAACAGAGCAAAGACAGAGGGCCGATGTCTCCACCTTGCCCGAACGCCCGATATGAAAGGTACACTCCTTTCAATACTAGGAAGGAGACCATCCTTCAAGAAATCTACAACTTGAAACTTCTCAAGCACCCTGCCAATGCGGGAAAGTAGAAGCTATCACCTAACGCTGATATGAGCAAGAAATGTGCCTTCCACGACACCTTTGGGCACACCACCGAGGACTATGTGGTACTCGGTGATCAACTTGAGGATCTAATATGTGCAGGACACCTAGACAGGTATATCCACCGCCAAAGAGAACGAGGTCGGAGCAGGAGCCACGACTCTCGACGATGAAGTCGAACACCTCCAAACCCCACCCGAGCCAAAGGGAGAGCAACCGAGCTGATCGTTCAAGGAGCGAACTCCAAGGAGTTATCGACTACATCGATGGCGAATTTGCAAGAGGTGGCGAATCAAGCTCGGCCAGAAAGAAATCTCTCAGAGCAATCATGGTGGTTGACAGCACTACTCGCCCACGCGAGTCTGTCTCAAAAACCCTGGTAATATCATTTTATGATTCCAATTTTTAGGGAATTGATCAAAACCTACATGACCTAGTGGTAATCTCTGTGATTGCAAGAAACTTTATCATCAAAAAGGTCCTAGTCGACCAAGGCAGCTCTGCCGACATCCTTTTCTACTCAACCATCAAGAAAATGCAACTAACTGAAGCCACACTCACCCCCTCCGAAGGAGACTTGGTAGGCTTCTCAGGAGAAAGAGTTGACGTCTGAGGTGTCATATGGCTAAGGACAACATTTAACTCCCAGCCAAAGGCAAAAATGATTGATGTGCAATACCTGGTCATCAACATCCCCAACATGTATCATATGATTGTGGGACGATCTTCCTTAAACAATTTGGGAGTATTGTATCTACTCCCAACCTAACACTAAAGTTTCCCATTTCAAAGACGGAAGTAGGCGTACTCCACACTTATCGAAGAGAAGCTCGACGGTGCTACAATGAGTGCTTGAGGCAAAGGATAGTCGAACCAAAGAAAGAGCCTAATGGCCCACAAGCACCTTCCACGGCCCAAGGCGAACAATGGGCAGGAATTTTCGAGCAAGACCTAGGTTGAGACATGCGAAAACGACTCTGACCCGATGCTTAAGTGACAACTCAAGCCTGTGCAAATCGCCACAACTGGCACAAAAAAAGCTGAGACAGAGCACATTTCTGTACACACATTTTTCTTCCAGTATTCAATAAAATTGTATTTCTCGCATTTTCTATGTGTATGCCCATGAATTCTATGGCCATCCGTCATGCCCCAAAATTGAGTCGTGTGTCCGGCCAGAGTGCGGACAGGCACCCCAAAGCCTAAACCAACATACAGGTAACTCATGCATCATAAACCAAAAGTAAAGTTCTATGACATCAATGAAGACCGTTGGTAGAACTCAATCCAAGTCTATAAAACCACAAGGTGAGTATGCTAGGAAGTAAGTTAACGATTAAAGACTACAATTCCAAACACACCAATGTCTAAAACAAAAACTTAGTTTTAACATGACTCTACTCGACTACGCCAACTAGTTTCACGAGATTGCTACTGGAGTCCACCGCCATGAGTTGCGCCATATCTCAGTGATCACGCTCTGCAAAACAAACATACACAACAAGAGTTAGTTCAGAAAGTTAGTGAGTGGTCACCCGACCTTCCCAAGTGGAAGCAAGACAATAAGTAATGCAATGAATAGATTGAGTTTAGATAACAAAATTAAATAACATGAACACATTCTGATCCGACTCTATAGGAGTTCGTCCTCTGACTGCCAATTAACCACTTATGGAGTACCTGCTAGTCCAACCGCTCTAGCTAGACTCCTAGCTCAGCTTGCTGATCTAGGAAGGCCCTCTAACATTAGTGCCTAGAACTCGCCCAGGTAAGGTCCTTCGACCCATGAATACTCGTACGCTAAGCGTAATGCTCGGCCCAATGTGCGGCCCTATATCACCTCGTGCGCGAAGCGCACCACTCGGCTTACCCGGCCCAATAGTATCTCGTGCGCGAAGCGCGCCACTTGCCCCAATAAGTCCCATCAATATCTCATGCGCTATGTGCACCACTCGACCCAATAAGGCCCATTAATATCTCGTGCGCTATGCGCACCACTCGGCCCAATAAGACCAGTTAATATCTTGTGCGCTATGCACACCACTCGGCCCAATAAGGCCCATTAATATCTCGTGCGCTATGCACACCACTCGGCCCAATAAGGCCCATTCTTTCAAATTACAGGACCACCAAAACTCCTAGACAACCTTTCCTTCCCATGTCTTGCGGAATGTCGGTCCATACCCGAACCTCAACCTTCCTACGTTTAACTTTCCCCTTTATCCACTCGAGGGCTATACCCTCATGTTAACATGTAAAAGTTCACTTTACTACTGATATCAGGATAAAATTTCTAGTATATACAGCAAGTCAGAAAATATCGTACTAGGCTTTCAATCAAACTAGTTGAATATATACATCGACAATTCCTGCCTACTGTATCCCTCTATTTACTCATCGTACACTACTGTTCAGGTCATCAAAATAATTCCTAAATTAGTAGACTATAGTGTACATAAAGATCGATAGGTCATATTGATATTTTTCACCTTGTCCTATCACTACAAACAGCCTAAACATCTCCGCATACAATTAGACAAGTTTTCCAGCAAATCTGCATAAATTTCATCATATGCATAATCTATTCTGCACCTAAGTTTTTCAGCATATCACCATGAAATTACATTCACATAATTAACTTAATTCAGCAGCTAACTTCCAGCATACAAAATCAGCATATGAACTATGTAATTTCAGCACCTAAGTTCCAGCATACAAAATTACATCAATTTCCAGCATACAAAATCAGCATTATACATCCCATTTTCAGCATATAAAATCAACATTATACATCTCATTTTCAGCATATAAAATCAACATTTATACATCAAATTTTCAGCATATGAATTCAACATTAATTCATACAATTTCAGCCCATACAAATTAGCATCAAGAATACACTCCAAATCATTCTAAACTACTCCCTACCCTCAACAGAATCACTATTCTCTTCTCCCCCCCCCTTGGCCGACCGGTCCTAGGGCATGCCTAGGGCTGCCGCATGTGGCAAAGAGATTCTAGGGCCTCCTCTCTTTGCTAACCAAACAAGGACGACCAATTAACAAGAATTGCAAAGTTATTCATGATCCAAACTTCAAGAAACCCCATTGAGGGGGGCGGCAAATGAGAGGGAGAAAGGAGAGGAAGGGTGAAGAGAATCCACTCACAAATGAATTAATATCGAAAGAAGGACGAGATCCTCGCTTTCCGCGGCATTCGATTTTCGATTCCCTCGCGAACTCCGGTCGACTCCTCCTCCGCCCTCAACCTTCGCTCGCCTCTTTGATATCTCGGGTTCCGTGCGGCTATAGCAGCCGTATGGTGCCCCAAATCCCTTTTATTTTTTTATTTTTTTATTTTCTTATTTGACCAAAATTACTAAACTACCCTCTATCTTAAGTGATTCACTAAACCAACTCTAACTTACTCAGTTGTAGTTTGAATCAAGTTTCGGTTGAACCACTGAACTCCACTCGGAGTCCTCTTTAATTCCATGATAGATAAATTTTTCACACCCAACTCATAATTAAGAGAATTCCAAAGTAAATGGGTTTGATCTCACGTTAGGCGCTATCGATCAATCCCGCACGCGCCATCTCGAGTCATGCGCCACCCGCCACCCGCTGAAATCAATACACATAAAATATTATTTTTATTTTTTAAACGGGTATTAACCATCTCACCGCTTTAATGAATATTCCACTATTCGATCCTTACTCGACCCCTCACGCGCGGTCCTAGCTTACACTCCTCGGCAAGCTCAGCTTGAACCTCGAGTGTGGTCCTCGACCGCTAGAGCCACTACTTCCAGCCTCAGAGCCCTTTCTTGACCCCTTGCACGCAGTCCTGCCTTACGCTCCTTGGTGAGCTCGGCTTGAACCCCTGAGTGCGGTCATCGGCCCCAGAGCTATTACTTTTGATCTCAAAACCCTTACATGACTAGGACTCAATTTTCACCAGCCTGGCTCGTTGGCCATTGCGCCACTACTTCTGGCCTCAAAGCCCTTACTCGACCCCTCACGTGGTCTGGTCTTACGCTCCTCTGCGAGCTCGGCTTAAACCTCTGAGTGCGGTCCTCGGCCCGTAGAGCTGCTATATACGGCCTCATAGCCCTTACACGATCAGGACTCGATTTTCACCAGCTTGGCTCGTTGACCATCGCGCCACTACTTCCGGCCTCAAAGCCCTTACTCAACCTCTCTCACGTGGTCCTGTCTTACGCTCCATGGACAGCTCAGCTTGAACCCCTGAGTGCGATCCTCGGCTCCCAGAGCTACTACTTTCGACCTTATAGCCCTTAAATGATCGGGACTCAATTTTCACCAGCCTAGCTCGTTGGCCATCACGCCACTACTTTTGGCCTCAGAGCCCTTACTTGACCCCTCGCGCGCGGTCCCGCTTTACACTCCTCGGCAAGCTCGGATTGAACCCCTAAGTGCGGTCCTCGGCCCCTAGATCCGCTACTTCTGGCCTCAGAGCCCTTAGACGACCATGACTCGATTTTCACCAGCTTGGCTCATTGGCCATCATGTCACTACTTTCAACCTCACAGCCCTTACTCAACCCCTTGCGTACGGTCCTGCCTCACGCTTCTCGGCGAGCTCGGCTTGAACCCTTGAGTGTGGTCCTCGGCCCCCAGAGTCACTACTTCCAACCTAAGAGCCTTTACACGACTAGGACTTAATTTTCATCAACCTGCCTCGTTGCCCATCGTGCCACCACTTTCGGCCTCAGAACCCTTACTTGACCCCTCGCACGCGGTCTTGCCTTACTCTCCTCGATGAGCTCGGCTTGAACCCCCAAGCACGGCCCCTGGCCCCAAGAGCCACTATTGCTGACTCTGAAACCCTTACACGGGTCCGCTGAAACTCTAACACTAGCTTAGCTCGACAAACCTCATCGTCACTATTTAACCTCCGAAACAACTTTAGAACCGTCATAAGAGGTTCAAACTCACGCGAAGAATTTCTCTTCAAAGGGAGCTAAATACCACCGGTATGGAAGAAAAACTGCTTATTCCAGCAACAAAAACTAGATTACAAAAAACCCACGAAGGCACAAAGTTAATCCACAAAGGAGTGGTAGCTAACTACCCCAGAGGGTAGTAATTTATTATAGGCAATCAGACAACCCACACGCGTGTGTTTTAAAGTTCCAACAGTCATGAGACACCTCATCCCCAGCCGCGCATTGAAAATTCCCCCTTCTGAAGTGTCCCTATCTGGCAGACACCACCCGGGAACTGCTGAAGGTGACCTCTCACTAGAAAAATTAGGAGTTTCCTCCTCAACTTCAGGATCCATAAGAACACCGCCCCTTACCTCCTTTGAAAGATCAACCCCGGAGAAATGAAATCCATGAGAGAAAAGTTGGGCCTGCTCGATCGCCTTATGAAAGCCTTTAGTGTACACCTCAAAGGCAGCATCGTTGAAGTGACTCACTTCGCCCTCAAGGCCCAGTGCCACAAATCTCCACCTGTCTGTCTCGCTTTAGCCGACTCAACCTCGGCTTGTAAATGATAACTCTCTGTCGTGGCCTTAGCCAAGTCTTGATAGAGATTAGTCAGCTCCACCTTTGCAGTCGCGGATTGACTTTCTACCTCCTTTACTCCGGCGTTCAGGCGATCAATCTCACTAGCCTTGGATTCTAGAGCCCTCTTCTACAGCTCAACCTCATGAGAATAGGCCTTCGACAACCTTGACAAAAACCTCCTTAGCCCACCCGTTAGGCCGGAAAGACTGGTCTAATAAAATTTCCACGGATCCACTCCCTCAGGAAACTCGACCTGAGCACCAAGGTGAACATTCCTACCACCTCATAAGGTGCAGCTAGTTGCGGAGTTGCCGGCGAGCGATTTCCCGTAACCACCACAAGCGTGACAGCAATGCCTCCCACCGAGAGCACAACTGTTTGAGGGCTTGGACCCTCACCAGCACTCCTAACCCATTCATTGTCTAAGAGGAGATCCAGGGTGAGTTAGAGAATCTGAAGGCATAAACTGCCCAATCGCCTTTGGGGCAAGAGGCATTGAAGACCTCGAAGCCCGAGACATCATAGACTTTAGCAAACTCTCTGCCAAGGGAGTCTTCTCTTTATCATTTGAATTGATCTCTTTTATCTTCGCCAATCGAGTTCAAGCGCTCGGGGCCTTCCACAACAAAGACATTCTTCCTGTATGAACCAAGAGAAAGCAAGTGAGTATTTTTTGAATGAAGGAAATACTGAACACTCCGCACTACAAACCTACCTATGTATTTGATTCGTCATGACTTTGATCAAATATCTCATGCAGAACGAGAGGAACAAAAGGACAATTCTGTGACAAAAAGGCGATCATAACTTCGTCCTCAGGGGGAACACTTCCTTCCTCAAAAATCTGAACGGAATAAGGCTCCGACCTCCAAGACAGAGGAAACCTCTCTAATCAGTAAGGTGACTCCAGAAAGAAGGGCCAAATGCCCTCCCACGATCTAACCCTTAAATAGCGGGTCTTGAAGCCCTTATATGAACTCTTGAACAAGGCAAAGAGTTTCCTCCCATAGATGGCATTGAAAGACACCCACAGTCCTTTTTGTGCTCCCTTTGCTTGAAAAAAGGAAAAGAAAACATAGAGGCTCAGCTTAATCCCAAGACACTCCATCACATTCTCAAAACACTGAACAAACGCCCAATTGTTCGGGTGCAACTGAGTGAGAGCGACATTCACCAAATTCAGAACAGTATGCTTAAAGTTAGTAAAGGGAAGACGAACCCCTAGCTCGTTGAACAAAGTCCAATACATAAAGAAAAATTCATAGTTGATATGATGATACACTCGAACCGACAACAAACATGGCATGCATTCTTAATCCTCGATGCTCTCGCGGACAATAGACACACTATCCCGAAAGGACAAAATGCTATCCAGGTCGATCACCATCGAGCCCTGCAACTTCACATCTTCTTGAACCCAGGAGTAGAAGTCCGGATTCCTCACCGGCATCACAAACTCTGCTTTCACAATGGCACTTTTCTTCACCATCGGTCCAACAAATATTACAGAAACCCTAGAACAGGGTTGAGTCAGTTCAAACCTAATGACCTAATGCAAGACCTATGAAAACTGAGACAAGGCATCAAAAAAATCACCAGAGAAGAAAACGAAGACAACAATAATCGAACGAGCAACCCACAGAACCATCGCCAAAGAGAATCTTCAAAGCACTAATCGCCAAAAGCACGAGCAAGAGTTCAGAAACATGAAGGAAGAAATGCCTTTTGGTCGTATAGGCGATAAACCCCTCATTCAACAACAGACGATCACGCCAAAGAAATGCTAAGGCGGCAGCCTCTTAGAAAATGGCAAACCACATGCCAGTGCTTTTCTCACCATGATCACCTCTTAAACCGAAAAGGCAAGACGCCGCAAAAGAGGAGAAACCCCACCACTAAGCTGCCATACTTGGCCCAGAAGTCGAGAAGACGCAAAAAATGACACGACAAAGATATGCTGATCCAACTCACTCCGAGTTAAGAGATAGGTTGCTACATGCCAATCAAAGAGCCAAACTCGACCTTTGCGATTGTCTGCTCCATCTCGGCCTTTACGGTTGCTTGCTCCTACTCGACCTCTACAGTTGCTCGCTCCAACTCGACCTCTACGGTCGCTTGCTCCAGATCGGCCTTTTTGGTCGCCTGCTCCAGTTCGGCCTTTACGGTCACTCGCTTCAACTCGACCTCTACGGTCGCTTGCTCCTACCAGACCTTTACGACCGCCTGCTCCAACTCGACCTGTACGGTCGTATGCTCCTACTCGATCTCTATGATCGCTCGCTCCAGCTCGGCTTCTACTATCATTTACACAACTCAACCTTTACTGTGGCTAGACACAAATGATAAAATATTTCTAGAAATTCCTCAAAGCCGCAGAAAAACCAAAGTCGAGAAGCTAACTCTACTTAGGGCTTGACAAGCAATCCTCCAAACTCTGACCGAGCTCGGGGGGTATGGACAATACTAGTACTATTGGGCCCGGTCGGATTAGACCCAATAGCGCCCTACAAACCCACTTGAGCAAAACCACACGGCTCTACTTTGGGCTCCACCCGGCCATACTCCCGAGGGGCTCCACCCGGTCATACAAAGACATCCACGTTCTTCCTTATCATGAGGGATACTCCATTACATGCATGCTATTTTCGGGATCAGCCTCGAACCATTCTGAGCATTATCCCCATGAGATTGCCCGAGAGCATCTTCACCTCCACCTGCAATAAAAATAGACATGACACGCCTCAGGTAACCTAAGTTCCATTTTATATTACCTCCACCTTGGAATCTCACTAACTTGAGCGTCAAAGTATCTTTTCCAACCCCCCCCTGAGTTGCACAGTAATACTCGAGATTTCTAATATAAAATTTGTTTGGTTCAGCAAGCCAGTTCGGGGACTTGCCGGGTTGAGTCGCGAGATCGCCGCGAGTAGAAGGTATAATTTAATTTGTTTGGATACGTAATTAATGCTTTTTATATTTTATAAGTTGAATTGAGACTCAAGTCGGGTTGGAACCGGATTCGCGAGTCGAGTCAGGCCTCAATTCGGGCACGGGTTGAGTTGGGTAGAGGATTAGATGAGTAATGGTAAAAAAAATAATATAAAAAGGGCCCCATGAGCTACCGTACGGCTCAAGAAGAGCCACACAAAAATCGAGAGGGCGAGAAGAGAAAGAGGCGATCAAGAGGGGGGGAGGGCAGAGTTCGTGGTCGTCGCCGAAAGTCAGAATGTCGTCGATCTTCTTAACCTTCTTTCCATTAAGGTTAGGTGAGTGGTAGAACCTAGGATTTAAGGGAAGGCCCTAGTCAGCCCTTGTGATGTTGATTCTTGCCGATTGACGTGTGTTTCTTGTCGGATTCTTGATGATTCTTGAACCTTGTTGGTTCTCCTTGTGATTTATGGTGTATTGGTGATTTTTACGCATCGTGATCGTGGTATTAGGGTGCCGTCCGAATCAAGGAAAAAGGGGAAATGTCATGCTGAAATTTTCCCCAAATTCCTTGAGTCGTAGAAGCTTGTAGATTTGAGATTCTTGTATGCTAATTTAGGATAGAGATTAAGGAGAACTTAGATCTTGATTGAAACATATTTTCCTTCACCCTTAAGGGTTCGGCCGAATAGGGTAAACCCATGTGTAGAGGTGCAGCTGGGTGGGGGAATAGGAGATTTGGGGTAGAAAAATATATTCCTTGGAGATCTACAAGAAAGGGTTTTTGGTATATGAAGAATTATCATGTTATCTTACTTGTAGGGTATTCTTCTATGACTCCTCACTTGTAGGATATTCTTCCTATGTTAGTTTAATTGTAGGATATTTTCTTGCCTAGATCATCTACTTTGAGATTTCCTACATTAATATGAGGTTGCTGAAGTTTAATTTAAATGTGCAGAAATTACATGTTTAAATGCAGTAAATTAATCTCTAATTGCTGAAATTGTATAGATAATTATGGTGATTTAATTGTAGAATTATTTCATTATTTACATGTTGTGACTTAATAATTTTTGCAATTTATGTCTATTTTGTGCAAAATAATGATGAAGGTATGTTGTTTGTGACATGAATTTTAATAGAGGAAAATTAGATGAAGTTGTTTAGCTTGTGGACATAAATGTAAGAGGCGAAGCCTTTCTAGTTGATGACATAAATCACTAGAAAATATACATGGACATTATGACATAGAGACATTAGGAGCTCGCACCTAGGAATTTAAATATGTAAGGTTTTGAATTGAGAGGGCCCGGGAAGGGGCCGGGAACGGCCAAAAGCCCTGGAGGTGCTTAGAAATGAGTGGAACACCTTGTATGTGTATTGTGATTGTGATGGTCGCCCTGAGGGGTGACTTTAGCCGGCACGATTGTTACCTGACTCAGGGAGTGGATACAGGGTCTTGAGATTACACTAGTGGACCACGCTAGGTGTTAGTCCCGAGTGGCAGGGATCTTGATATTGCGTCAGTGGGCCTTGCTGACGTTAGACCCGAGTGTTTTGGGTGGAATGAGCTATCCCTAACCCGGTGGGGCTCAGGAGACTAGCTGGCCATCCTATTTAATAGACCTGGTGATTGAATTGCTAAGTGCAGAATTTATGTAAGAATATAACTTGTTGTGGTTAGTGTATATACTTGTATGATTGTGTGGGCTAGTATGACCGAGTATTATAACGGGATGAAGGCCGGGCACAACCGAAACTATTTATGCAGGTTAAGGCCCATAGTGGCCAAGTGGTATATATTGTGCAAAGCCATAATTGGATGTTATATTTACTCGCAGGGAATGGCCAATTGGCCGGTTATTGTGATATGACCAGTATAATTTTTATGCACACGTTTTATTGTTATATATGATATTATACCTGGGGATTTAAGTGAAGGTTCGAAAGAACCACTCATTGAGTTCCTCGTGGACTCATGGTTTTATTTATTTTTATTTTGCAGAGCTTGACCAGTGAGGTACGGCTTGGCGTGGCGCGACTTGAGGGCAGTGTTGGCCTAAGGTTTTCTACCTTGGTCTTAATCTCGGTTTTGATGATAACAAACATGGAACTAATGTTTCATTGAAAAATATTTTCAGGTTCCATATCGGTTAGTGCTCGATGTCCTTGATCAGAAGTATCGGAGAAATTGGAAAATCGAAAGGACATTGATCGGTGTGTTTGGGTTCATCGTGGAAATCTCTCGAAGTTCGACGTGTGTACCAAAGACTTCTTGGACGAGTCTAAAGAACACATGGAAAGCTCTCCAAGTTGACGCACGTTGAAGCCCAGAACCCGAAAACGAAGCGCGCAAGAAGAAGGCTGAAAAAATCAAGTTCAGCCTAGGTTCGGTCGGCTGGTCGGTCGACCGAATGTAGAGAAGAATTGGTAGTAGCCAATTCGATCGATCGATCGGTCGACCGAATGGTGCCAAAAATAGGCAGTATCCAATTCGGTCAACCGCTCGATTAACCGAAGTGTGCTAGAAAGCGGCAGTTTACTTTCGGTAGATCGACCGGCTCTCGATCGAACGACGAAAATAGCTAGTTTTTCGCCCGTTGAGCCGTCTGTTTCATGCCTTCTCTTCATAGCTTGTAAATAGGAAGCCATGAGAGCGTTCCTTGAGACTTTTGATCACTTCTAACTTCCTTGAGTCATCCTTTGATCAATTCTAAGCCCTCATTGAGTTAATCTTGTGAAAACCCTAGCTTGAACCTTTCATCTCCTTGATTAAGCCTTTATTTTATTGCTTCATCATCAAAGGCATCAAGAGGAAGCTAGGAATCTTGTTGTGGAGCTAAGTAATTTATCGTTTGATTTATTGCTCCATTTATTATTGTATTTTGTTTTCACTTCATTGTATTTGAGCTTGTAAGAAGACAAATTGTTAGGTCTTGTGTGTAAGTGGTTACCTTGGTGTAGAAGGTGTAAAGCCACTTGTGTAAACATAGTTTACTGGGATTAGTTGAGTTGTCCCTTAGGATTGAGGTGGAAGGGTGCTCTCGGTAAGAAGACATAGACTTCCGGGTGTGGAAGTGCCTTAGGTTGAGAGTGAGACTCTTCGGGTCAAAGTCCTCTGTGTAAGGGAAATGATTTAATCTAGTAAACTTAGTTTGGAAATCCTAAGCGGGGTGCTTAGGTAGTGGAGTAGGCATTGGGGCTGAACCACTATAAATCTCCGTGTTAGCATTGTTATCTTTGTTTGTGTTTAATTAATTTATTTTTGCTTCCGCATCTAGTCGATAAATTACAATTTTGCCTAAATAATTTTAAAAACGATTAAAATCGGAATTAGACGAATCGATTTCTAAACACACTATTCACTCCCCCTCTAGTGTAGCCATTTCACCCAATAATTGGTATCAGAGCGGGTCGTAAATTGAGATCTCACCATCTCCTCTACATCATCTCTCGATCTGGAAAATGACACTAGAGTTGGTAGCATCTTCACCTCCTAGGTTCGATGAATTGAACTTTGGTCCTTGGAAGTCTAGGATGTACACCTAAGTAAAGACTAGAGGTTTTGGTGTTTATAACATGTTGAAATTTGAATACACTTATCCTAAGGTTGACATGCATGATTGGAGCGAGCTTGACAAGAAAATATTTCAATTTAATGGAGAAGCCATGAATTGCATATTTTGTGCCATACCAAATAGCCTCCTTGAAAAAGTCATGCATTGTCATACGGCTTTTGATTTATGGGCCACTTTAAATGTTTTATATGATTATACCAAAATCGAAGAGATTGGCACTTTTGATGAAGATGGTGATGACAATGGTCACTCACCTACTACTAATCTCCGTTTTGATGCCCATAGTGCTTCTAGTCAAAGGAGCAACTCTAAGAACCGAAAACGAAAGGTGATTTGTCGTGCTTGCAAAAAAAATGGCCACATTAAGAAGAATTGCCCTTCATTATTGAACATGGCAAAGAAGAGGTCAAAAGCTTCTACATCATCATCCCATTCAAATGAAGCATCCTCTTGCAATGACTATGAAACTACTACAAAAGTTTGTCACATGAGTACAAATTATGAGGTATACTCTTTCCCTTCTAGTCATAATAATGATAATGATAGTACTAGCTCTTCTAGTTCATTCAATATGCCACATGAAGAAGTTGAGGAATGTCAAAAAATGTATGCCTTGCTTATAAAGAGGAACAAGGAAAATAGAAATCTAAAGAAGGAAAACTCTAAGCTTAGTTCACATGTGCATGCCTTAGAAGTAGAAAATGAAAAATTAAAGACTAGGCCTTTTGATTCATGCCATGATAACTTAGAACTTGAGCTTAAAGCTTTGAAACATAAAAATGATAATTTAAAAAATAAAAATAGCATGTTAAAAACTCAATTGCATGCTATTTAAAAATCTATGAATGATTTGAAAAGTGAGGTTATTCTCTTGAATAAGAAAGTAAATGAATTCAAAAATGCTTCATCTCCTAAGGACACTAGAATAAAAAATGCCTATGTAAAGAATGTCAATGTTCATCATCATTCTTATGTTATGCATTCTACCACTAGACCTCATGATCATAAGTAGAAGAATGATATTTCTAAGAATGCTAATACTCATCATGTTTCACATGTGAGGCATTCTAAGAATAAATCTCATGTTCATAGCAAAAACAAAAAGAAATTTAATGGACATTGCTTTTGTTGTGGTACATATGGCCATGCAATCTATGATTGTGCATTTAAGAAGAATCCAAGTGTTGCTAGGACACTTTGGATACCTAGGCCAACTAACCCCCAAGGACCCAAAGTCATTTGTGTACCAAAGGTTTCTTGCTCTACTATAGGGGGAGCTACCACACAAGGGTGAGATAGAGTTGGTTGATTGAAGTTGCTTAAGGATTCAAAGATTATACCATTTTAAAGTTGCAACTTCAAGTCATCTTGATGCCTTAGGAAAAGTTGGCATCAAAATTTTGTATCATCTTCTAACTTGCATTATTTTACCTTAGTTGAAGACTATGATACTATGCTTAATTCTAGTTGATCTTCGTGCTCTCGATTTGTTCTACAAAATGAGTTTTGATTTTGATTTCTCAGTCTCTTCGGAGACCTATGTAGCCTATAACGGGCTCATGCGACCTTGCAGTTCTAAATCGTAGGCTCATTTTGGCCTTTCAGTTTTCAACCAATAGGAAGGGTTGGAGATCTTACTTTTCAAAACTTCATATTTTAAGATATCTTAAAATTCATTTTGATATGACGTGATTTCATTTAAAACGGATTTCGAACTATTTAGCAAAGTTGGATTTGAATGAAATCTTTGATGCTTACTTTGCTATCTAAAATGATTAACTTGCTTGAAATAATTATGCAATTATGTTACCAAAGATTTTCTCATACAAGTTCAATCTAAGGTTAAATGGAAACCTAATTAGAATGAAAAACATTAGTTTGGCTAAAATTTCAAGTTTGAGGTATGATTTCGATTTTCATAAAATCTTAGTTTAATACCTCAATGTTAACGCTTTATCGGTGTCTCTATACTCATGATTAGAATTGTATGATAAATTTTTGAATTATCAAGAGTGGGTAGAATTTTAGAACTTATGCAAATTTCATTAAATGAAACTTGCTCTAGGTTGATACTTATTAATAGAGACATTCTTTTAAGTCCAAACTAGTCAAACATGTTTAGAGATCTTATTCTTCCAATATTTCATATCTTAATATCTCTTTGATTCATTTTGATATCATGATAACTCCTTTAAAATGAATCTCTACTATCTAGCATATGTTAAGATTTTTAAATGAAACTTTGCATTAAACCTTTGCTATTTAGTAAGTTATAGTTTGCTAGTTGATATATGATTTCATTATGATACTAATGAAGCCTAGCTACTTGCAAGTTGAGAAAGTGGTAAAATTTGGATGGCTAAAGGAAAATAGAAAGAAAGTGGAAATTTTGAAATTTCTCAAGAAATGAGATATGAGTTTCATTTTGGTAAAATTCTTGCATAACACCTCTATTTTCTTGATTAAATGATTTCTCTATGCTCATGAATTATCTTGCATGATAATTGATTGAAATCTCATGAGTAGATAAAATTTTGATACTTAGGCAATTTCATGAAACCTTGTTTGAATGAAATGTGCCATAGGTAGAATTTCATCTTAGAGACTTCATTTTAAGTAGAAACTTGATAAACATGTTTGAGCTTACTCATGATTTACATCCATGTGGTTAAAATTGAAAAATCATATGTAAATGGATAAAATAACAACTAGCTCACCTTAGGAGACTCAAAATTGAAAAAGTTTGACCTAAGTCAACAATTGACTTAGAAATTTCTTTTTGAGCTCAAACTTCACAAACATGTTTAGATTTACTCATGTTATGTGTCCATATGTTTAAATTTGAAAAACCATGAGTAAAGATTTAAATTTGATACTTAGCAATTTCATGATACAATGTTTGTTTTAGAATGAAATCATGCTAATGTAAAATTTTGACTAAATGATATTATTTTCATTTCAAACTTGATAAACATGCTTTAAATGATTAGATATTTATATCTGGAAAGTTTGAATGAAAATTGAAAACTTTTGAAAAATAGCTAATATTTACGAAAATGCCACTAGATTTCAGTTATTTTTAGAAAAATGCAAAAAATTGATTTTTCAATGATTCTTGAAACTGCATGTTCTCTGAAAAATCTAGTTTCTTCAGTTAAACTTTCAAAAAATTTCAGTAAGAATAAGATTTGATATGAGTTTTTGAAATTGGATTTCAAAACTTTAAAGTATCATTGTTTCCAAATGTTCATTTTTTCGATACTTTGATTTTTGGTCCAATCTTCAAATGAGACTTCAAGTATGATATTTTTAATTCACATTTGGTATCGTTCCACTCATGTGATGAGAAAAATCATTTCCAAAATTATTTTTGACTCCTTGATCGATACACGAAAATATCAATACTTAAGTCTACACATGATTTCTAGACTTGGAATGTATTTATCATCTAATCCTATCATGTATGATTTAGTCCCATATTAGATATTTAATTTTTCATCCCTTTAGTTGAGATTTTCATGTTTCATGGAAAATAGTTTTAGAGTCTCAACTTTGACTATAGGTTGACTTTTCTTGCCCTTTTTGAGTAATGTCAAAAGGGGGAGAAAAATATAGGTAAATGGGAAGAAAATATAGAAAAACTATGCATATAGATAGGGGGTTCTATTACATAGATGTGCATGTTAATAGGGGGAGAAATCCCATATTTGATATCCTCTATGTTTAATTGTAGATATTTTCTTAAGGATGTTTGTCATCATCAAAAAGGGGGAGATTATTGGCCTAAGGTTTTCAACATTGGTCTTAATCTCGGTTTTGATGATGATAATAAATATGGAACTAATGTTTCATTGAGAAATATTTTCAGGTTCCATATCGGTTAGTGCTCGGTGTCCTCGATCGGAAATATCGGAGAAATCGGAAAATCAGAAGGACATTGATCGGCACGTTCGGGTTCGTCGTGGAAATCTCTCGAAGTTCAACGTGTGCACCAAAGATGTCTTAGACGAGTCTAAAGAACACATGAAAAGCTCTCTAAGTTGACGCACGTTGAAGGCCGAAACTCGAAAACGAAGCACGCAATGAGAAGGCTGAAAAAATCAAGTTCAGCCTAGGTTTGGTCGACTGGACGGTCGACCGAATGTAGAGAAGAATTGGCAGTAACCAATTCGGTCGACCGAATGGTGCCAAAAACTGGCAGTAGCCAATTCGGTCGACCGAAGTGTGCCAGAAAGCGGCTGTTTGCTTTCGACCAGACGACAGAAACGGCTAGTTTTCCGCCCGTTGAGCCGCCTGTTTCATGCCTTCTCTTTATGACTTATAAATAGGAAGCCATGAGAGCCTTCCTTGAGACTTTTGATCACTCCTAACTTCCTTGAGCCATCCTTTGATCAATTCTAAGTCCTCATTGAGTTAATCTTGTGAAAACCCTAACTTGAACCTTTCATCTCCTTGATTAAGCCTTTATTTCATTGCTTCATCATCAAAGGCATCAAGAGGAAGCTAGGAATCTTATTGTGGAGCTAAGTAATTTATTGCTCCATTTAATATTGTATTTTGTTTTCACTGCATTGTATTTGAGCTTGTAAAAAGACCTAGTGTTAGTTCTTGTGTGTAAGTGGTTACCTTGGTGTAGAAGGTGTAAAGTCACTTGTGTAAACATAGTTTACTAGGATTAGTTGAGTTGTCCCTTAGGGTTGAGGTGAAGAGCACTCTCGATAAGAAGACGGAGACTTCCGGATGTGGAAGTGCCTTAGGTTGAGAGTGAGACTCTTCGGGTCAAACTCCTCTGTGTAAGGGAAATGGTTTAATCTAGTAAACTTAGTTTGGAAATCCTAAGCGGGGTGCTTAGGTAGTGGAGTAGGCATTGGGGCCCAACCATTATAAATCTTCGTGTTGGCATTGTTATCTTTGTTTGTGTTTAATTAGTTTATTTTTACTTTCGCATATTGTCGATAAATTGCAATTTTGCCTAAATAATTTATGAAACGATTAAAACCGAAATTAGGCGAATCGATTAGTAATATACTATTCACCCCCCCCCCTAGTGTGGTCATTTCACCCAACAGGCAGGTGGTGTCGTAGATCTTGTAGCAGACAGTTATATAGTCGTAGTCATGTAGAGAGTTTTAGTTAATGCACTGAGTCGTGTTCTTTAATCATTTGAGTTGTAAAACTTGTTTTCGAACATTTATAAAAGTTTAGTAGACTTCATTTATATTAATAATGTCAGTCTGGTCGCATATTGCTATTGTATTGATGAGTGCATGTGATAGCCTTTGGGGTACAGACACATACCCTCGCTGGTCACGTGACCCTGAGTTGGGGCGTGACATGCACCAGACCAAGAGAGACCCCGAGCCGGACCAGACTATTGTGATCCTCAGGTAGGAACAAAAAGCATATATTATATTTGTTTCTAAGAATCATATATATTTGTCTTTAATATATACATACTATTAGGAGCATATAAATAATTGACTATGTAAATAATAATAGAGGCATACATTTTTGTATTTAACAAAAATAAATTTTATTGTCTCTAAATTATAAATTGGGCTAAATATTTTCGCATTATATTTTCTTAATGAATAATTTAATTCTCTATAAAAATTAAGTAGAGGCAATGAATTTTTCTAAGAAAACTTATTAGGATTAAATACAATATATTTTTAACTAAGAATATTATAATTAATAAAAAAAAAATAGTTAACTTAAATAACTACATTTCATATATGTATAAGTTTGTACTCGAACATAAACTTTGTAAGGATAAGAGTAGACATTCTATTAGGAAGGTAGATGTGTACATGTTTGTTTTGAAATTAATATTGATTAATAAGTGTCTTAAATCTCAAACTTAATTTTAAAGTTCACTAAAAATATAAAGATGCGTGGTTGTTCAATGTCATGTTCAACCTAAAAAAAAATAAAGAAAACAATAATTAGAAGTTTGATACAGTAATATTTTAAATAAATTGTAAAAATCTTTAAACACATACCAAACAATGAAGCAACAAATCTAGCAAGTTATAAATTTAGCGAGTAATATTTTTAGTTAGCAATATCATAATGCATTTTGTTTTTCTACTGATTAATGTATATAGTTATATATAATTAACAAGTAACAGCATGGTGTTAATGCATCATCCATATTGATGCCAATACTAGTTAAATGCTTTATGTTCTCCTCGACTAGAGCTATCGAGTTTTCTTTTAATAGTTAAGAACAGGAAGTAAGACAGTAGGATTCATCAATACTAGTTAAATGCTTTATGTTCTCCTCGACTAGAGCTATCGAGTTTTCTTTTAATAGTTAAGAACAGGAAGTAAGACAGTAGGATTATATGTAACACTGAACTTAGATAGGTCCACTTCAAAGAAGGAAAAAAAATGAATTTCCACTACAGGAAATTAATAAATTATGGACGCTTATTGCACAAAATGGCACTTTTTTGGGTCAAAACATGAGTTTAGGCACATCTAAAAATGCCGCTTTGGAGGTAAGAAACCAAGAATGAAAAAAAAAAAAATTGACACCATTAATGCACAAGTATTAATTATCTGACGCCTTTATTAATGGATACTTGGCACCAGTATTAATGGCTTCGAGTACATTAATGATATCATCGGGTTTTTAATACCCAGCCATTAATGGTGCACCATTAAATATTTTTTAATTGTATATTTAATATATTAAAATTAATTAATATATTAAATTAATATATATAAATTAATATATATTAAATTAGTAAATATTAATTTATTTTAATTAATTAAATAATATATATTTCTATATATATTAATTAATATATTATGTATTATATATTATTATATAAATATAGAAATATATAAAATAGTGAATTATATATAAATATTTTATATATTATAACTAAATATTTTATAAATATACATTTTATATTAATATATAATTAATATGAAGTGCACATATCAAACATTTTATAAATAATTTATTTTCTATCATCTATGCTATTCACTTAATAAATTAAAAAACTTAGCCTAATAGTTATTAAATCATAAACTCATTTTTAAATTATTTACAGATTTGTTGTAGTTTTTTTAAATTATTTACTGATTTATCTACAATGAAGATCTTAAAATTTATAATACATATGGATCACGTAGAAGATATGAATTATATATTATTGAGAACATCTCATTCACTTTCATTAATGTGTTAAAAATACAAATGTATACATGATTACTCATACTTTACACAAGCTAATGTTTCTTCACAGGAACATAATATACGAGTAAACCACTAAAAGTTTTAAATAAGTACCACTTTAGATGTCAACATTTCTGTACTGAAAAATGTTGAGATAAATTTTGTTATTTCTGTATTCATTGGGTTCCACGACGTGATTGAATTGCCAACGTACCTATACTTCCTTCTTTTTCTACCTTTTCAGCGTGTAGAAAAAAAATCAAAATGAATTTTAGGAAAAATGGCTTCTTTAGTCTTTCAACTATAATGTATTTTTCACTTTGATTCCTCAACTAAAAATTTGATCACATAAATCCTCAAATTTATTCATCGTTATCACTTAAATCCTCACCGTCGACTCTACTAAAGCTAAAGCTCCACATGTCATTCCTCACAATCATACATGGAACAACAACCATGCAACAACGGTGATGGACAGCAACCTCATAGCAACATACAAAACTGATGATAACCATTACTTTGCTTCCACTACTATATGAGATAGCAGTAGACAAAATTGATAACCATTACTTTGCTTCCACTAATATATGAGATAGTGTCTGTTTCTATTATTTGGCATGAATCATCAATGATTTGATTCGATTGCTCCATTCTTTCTTTGTGTATATATACACTTGTATTCTGATATCAATTGATAACATCCATTATTCAATATTTTGTATTCACTGCTTGTCTCTGTTTCTCTTCTTTAAGCTTGCAGTTTTCTTTATATGGTATCAGAGCACTCGTTCTTCAAACGAGCCCTTTATCCCTCATCTCTACTTTCTTTCCTCGATAACAAATGGCCTCCAACCAAGCTAATAACGCTTGCAATCGCTGCCGATTGAGTTTTGGAACCCCGATTCTATTTCTATTATTGCTAATCATTTTGGTAGTTTCATCAAGATTGATGAAAGATCCTTCTCTTTTGAACGTGGGTGTTATATCTGTGTGTGTGTGTTGAAATAAATCTTCTCAACCCTATCCGGCAAGGGGTTTGGTTTTCTGGTGAAGGTTTTGATTTTTTTTTTCAACCTGTGATTTATGAGAATATCCTTGTCTTATGCTTTCAATGTAGTGTGATTTGTCACAAAGACTCAGATTTCTGACGCTCTCTCGTTTTAAAAATGCTTCTGTTGCCTCCTTAAAGGAATCGTCGAAAATTGATTTGAATTTTTCCCATGCCAGAATTATGGGCCTTGATAGTGATTCTCCTGTTTTGATAAATAATAGTGTAGAATCTCCCTCCCACTCTCTTCCTCCAGAACCCACCAGTGGACCTTGGGTTCAGGTTCAACGTATACAAATTCGTTGTTAGAACCCTAGAAGCGTGATTCCTTCCTCTTCAGGAGGGTATCGTGCTCGGGTTACTCAGAACATGTCTAAACCTAATGCTCCCCGTCAGATGGATGCTATGGAATCGGTTGATTTTATGGATTCTGAAAAGGAAATCTCCATAGAAACTAGGTCTCCCCCAATATCTCCAAACCCCCCCTCAACCCCTAATCCTTTTGCAAACCCTAACATGCACCCCCTAATCCTTTTGCAAACCCTAACATGCACCCTGGTGGCCCCTCCTTGCCTTCTGCTTCTACCGGTAACTCTTTTGATTCTCCTCAAATCTCCTCTTCTCCTCCTACCTACCTTACCACCATGGCTAAGGAAGTTGCCCAAATCTTTAAGGCCTCTTCTTCAAATTCTTCCTCTGTTCCCTCTTCTAGAGTTAGTCGTAGGAAAAATTCCAAGCCTCCTAAGCCTTCTAATTACTCTATTCCCCTCTTGGAAGGCTAAAATAAAGCCAAAAGTTCTAGACCTCTTCCTACCGTTGAATTTGATTCTACTGATAATTGGAGCCCCAATATGGCCATTGACACTACCAATACCTTCTCTGTTTTAGATGAATCTGCTTAATTAGAATGTTATGGGGGCCTGGAGAATGCCGGTAAGAGATTCTATCTCGGTGAAAATTAAAAATTCTCATTTAAATATTATTACTCTGCAAGAAACTCATTTGGATTTGAATTATTCTAATAAGTTAGTTAGATTTTTTGGTCATTCCTGGAAAGCTGCTATCCAACCAGGTAATGATAATTCGGATGGTATTTTGGTGGCTTGAAATTCTTTCTCTGTCAAAGCTCAGGTTATTTCCTTACAACCTCAGGTTATTCATGTTATTATTCAAGTTGAGGATTCACAACCTTTTATTTTATCTGTGGTATATGCTAGTACTAATCCTACAACTAGAAATATTCTTTAGAATTTCCTGATGCAATTAGATTTATCTGCTTACCCTTGGGTTATGCTTGGAGATTTTAATTGTATTTTAGATTCTGAAGATAAATTTGATGGCACTATTTTTAAACTTCAAAAATATATTTGTGATTTTAGATCTTTAATTGTTCACTGTGGTTTCATTGACTTAGGGTTCAATGGTGCCAAATATACTTGGACTAATAATAGGCAATGTTTGGCTAAAATACTTATTCATTTAGATAGAGTGTTTGCAAATCCTGCTTGGCTTCACTATATTGAAAATTCTTCTGGTATGCATCTTCCTAGAATTACTTCTAATCACTGTCCTATGCTTTCTACTATTCCTTGTAAAATCATAATAGAAATAGATTGTTTCGTTTTTAGAATTTTTGGACTGAATATGATGATTATAAGAAGATTATTAAAGATGCATGAAATCTTGACTCTAGTGGTGCGTTTGGTTGGAAGGAGTGAATTCACAAGGAATAAGAATATAAAAGGAATAGGAATAGACAATGAATGAAATAGACAATGAATGAAATAGACAAGGAATAATATTATATTGTTTGGTTAACATTGCAAATTGACCAAGAATAAGATTACTTTGTTTGGTTAGCATAAAAAATAGATAAGGAATAAAAAAATTAAATGACCATAATATTCTTTTTAATAAAACTCAATATATTTATTATAATAATATTTTATATCATAAATTATTGTAATTAATAAAAATATGATAAAAATACGAAATAATATAAAAATATTTTTTAAATTTATTTATTGAATATATTTACTTATAATAATATTATATATTATAATTTATTATAAATAATAATAATATAAGATATAAAATAATATAAAATAATTTATTGAATATATTTATTTAAAATAATATTTTATATTATATTTATTATATTTAATAATAATAAATAAATTTATTTTGATTTGAGTCTTTAAGGTGTCTCGTCGTCATTGCGCGAGAGAACCTCTCGCACAGAGACAAAGACGCTCATCTCTGTGTCATCGTCTCCGTGTGACACAGAGACGGTCAGAGACGTCGTCTATGTGCGACACAGAGAGGCGTCTCTGTGTCGCCGTCTCTATGCGATCGTCGTCTCTGTGTCGCACCACCTCACAGAGACGATCAGAGACGCCGTCTCCGTGCGACACAGAGAGGCGTCTTTATGTCGCCGTCTCTGTGTGACACAGAGACAGTAGAGATGCCATCTCTATGCGACACAGAGACGACAAGTCGACGTCTCTGTGTCATCGTCTCTGTGCGACAGATAGACGACGTCTACCGTCTCTATGCGAGCGACACAAAGACAGCGAGTCGGCGTCTCTGTGTTGTCGTCGTCGTGCGACACGGAGATGGCGTCTACCATCTTTGTTCGACACAGAGACGGGGACTGTGTCTCGCACAGAGATGCCGGCATAGGGACTACGTCTCGCACATAGACGGCGACTGCGTCTCGCACAGAGATGGCAACATGCGGAAGGAAGAAACGAAGGTCCAAGGTGTCAAGGTGCAGACATGCGATGCGAAGCAATAAATGAAGGATAAAAATGTCATATTCCATCCAGAATAGATCGGGAATACTATTCTGCACCTCAAGGCAGGGAATAGTATTCCTTATACATAAGGAATGCTATTCCTTATGTATTCCGGGGCCCCACTTATTCCAAATTAATTAGGTGTAACCAAACAAAGGAATATATGGGATTCCTAGAATACTATTCCATTCCCCATCTATTCCCATGAACAAACCACTACCTATGTTTCATAATCATTCTATTGTTACCCCTAAACTTTCTAACACTAGGACTGCTCTTGCACTTTGGAATAAACACACTTTGGGCAATATTGAGACTTTACTCAAGAACACTAATGAGGATATTGTTATGATTGAAGCCATTGAGCATTTGCCTTCTGCTCCTCCTAACCTGTATTGTTAAATTAAGATCTTTGTATAATAAACAATTGGCACTTCAAAAGCAATTGTGCCTTAAGTGGTGGTCCAAATCAAAAGTCAATTGGATCAATGATGGTGATAAAAATACTGCTTTCTTTTATAGAATTGTCACTATAAGAAGGCGTATAAATTTGATTAAGTCTATCCAGGACAATGACCATAATGTAACTCTAGGAGATAATAATATTCTGAATGTTTTTGTTATTCATTACTCAAATTTTTGGAATGCTGATTGTCCTCCTAATAATACTCTTTGTTGGCCAAACTTTCCTACCCTGCCTTCTAACTTAACTGATAGCCTCACTTCCTTATTCTCTGCTCAAGAGGTCCTAGCTACCATCAAATCCCTGGGCAAAGGGAAAAGCTCAAGTTATGATGGTTTCATCTCTGAATTTTTTAAAACATACTGGAACATAATCTCTGATTCATTCATGCATGACATAAACTCTTTTTATCATTCTTCCATTGTTCCTCCCTCTTGGAATCAAACTCTCCTTACCTTTATCCCTAAGATCAAGAATCCTATGTGTGTTAAGGATTAGAGACCTGTAGCTCTTTGTAATCTATCATATAGGATTCTTGCCAAGATGCTTTCAAATAGGCTTAAATCTTGCTTGCCCTTGCTCATTACCAAGGAGCAGTCTGTCTTCATCAAAGGGAGACACATTCAAGATAATATCCTTGTGGTTCAGGAGCTTATCCATTCTTCTTTAGTACAAAAGAAAAAACTCCTTACATTGTTATCAAAATAGACTTGGAAAAAGCTTTTAACCTTCTTAACAGGGAAGCCATCCTTAAGGTGCTATCTCTTTATAACTTTCCTATCAAATTCATTAATTGGATCAGTTCTTGCATTAATTCCCCAACTTTTGCTTGTTTAATTAATTCTAATGTTTCTAAGTTTTTTTCTTCCAATAGGGGTATTAGGCAAGGGGATCCCTATTCCCCTTTTCTTTACATTTTGATTGCTCAAACCTTAACTCTTCTCATCAACAATGATGTTGATTCTGGTCAGTTCACTCCCTTTAAATTGAAAAACAATTTTTCCATCTCTCATCTGATGTTTGCTGATGACATCATGCTAATAGTAAAAGCTAATTCCATGAGTCTTTCTTCTGTTAAGAACATTTTTTCTTCCTATGAAAAGCTTACTGGTCAAATAGTCAATTTCTCTAAATCTGAAATATTTTTTCCTATGAAAACCTCCTCCTCCTTGAAAACCAGAATTTGTAATTTTTTAGGTATGAGAATGAGTAATTTTCCCTTAAATACTTAGGAGTTATGATTTCTCCTAGAAGACCTCCTCCTAAAACTCAAGAGCATATTCTTTCAACTATTGATTTAACTGGAAGGTTGGCCTTCTTTCTCAAGCTGGCAGGCTTGTTCATATAAAATCTGTGCTCAATTTTATTCATGTTCATACCCTTTCTGTCACTTGGTTAAATAAAGAGCTCTATAACAAAGTTGAATCAAATATTAGGAGTTTTTTTTGGAATAACTATTCTGAGAAGAAGAGTATGCATTTAATAAAATGGGATACTCTCATTCGTCCTAAAACTCATGGAGGTCTTGGTATCCAAGACTTGCATACCAAAAGCATTTCTCTTCAAGCTCTTAGAATTCAGAGATATTTGGTAAATCATAATTCTATCTTTATTCATCTTGTTAAAACCAAGTACCCTCCTCTTAATATGGTTAACTCTTGCCTCTCTGTTAAGGTTTCTTATGATTGGAAATTAACTTTTCATGCTTACTCAAAGTTACAGTTTGGCTTTACCTCTTGTATTGGTAATGGTAAAAGTACCTCCTTTCTCAATGACAATTGGTGCTTGGATATGCCTTTGGCCATCAAGCCAACTTATTTCAATATTAATTTGGTTACTCAGTTTACACATGTGCAACATTTTATCCATGACCAAAGCTAGTCTACCATTATTGGCAGTACTATGTGTGGCAGGAATTTGTGGGATGTATTATTGAATATTAAATTACCTATGCAACCCAATGATGACTACTGGGTATGGAAGCCTTCAACAAATGGTATTGCTAGTTCTTCCTCTACTTATAAATTCCTGAAAACCTCGGTTACTACTTCTGTGGGTATAAATCCTGCTTGGGATAAAATCTGGTCCTTAAACACTGCTCCTAAGGTGAAATTTTTTATTTGGAAATTTGTTCATGAAAGACTTCCCATTAGAACTAGAATGTTTTCCAAGGGTATTGGTCTTAATGATCTATGCGTTTTGTGTAACTCTTGTTCTGAAATTCTTCACCATTTATTTTTTTATTGTATTTTCTCTTGTCAACTTTGGTATGCTTTGAGTTTATTCCTTAAAATGGATTTATCCCAAAGAAGCTTATGACATTTAGGTAGCTGGTTTTTGTTGAGTCCGGGGTTGAACTTGCACTCCAAAGCCACTGTTGCCAATGTCCTTTGGTTTATTTGGTATTTCAGGAATTCTATTTTGCATAGGGGTTCTTTGCCTTCCATTAGTAAGGCTATGACGCATATTATGGCTTTCACTAGCCATTATACAAATACTATCACTCCTGAGGGTACTAATCATATAAACTATAATGTTCAATATTGGATCCCCTCTCCTCACCCTTAGATTAAGTTTAATTGTGATGGCTCTTACCTGAATAATTATGGAGGAGCAGCTTTTGTACTTCAGAACTATAAAGTTGATTGTATTCTTATCTCCAATTTTTTCTTTAATTCTTCCTCGGCTTTATATTCTGAAGTCATTGCAGTCTTTCATGCATTGTCTTATGCTTTGAACAGGAAAATGGATCGCATTATTATTGAATCGGATTGCAAGTCTCTTGTGGACTCCATTAACAAGCAAGCTGATATCTCTCAAAGCCTTGGATCAATTTTTGAAGATATTACTACTATTATGCAACGTTTCAACCATGTATCTTTTGCTTATGTTTCTAGAGTTGTAAATCAAGCAGCCCATTGGGCTGCAAATCTAGCTCGGGTCCAAAGAAGGTCCACTGTTTGGACTTCCTTGCGGCCTCCTGAGTTGGAGAAGCTTTTGTATCATGACTCTTTGGTTGTTGGCTAATTAGCATAATATAAATTTTTTTGGGGTAAAAAAAAAATCAACATAAGGAAACTATAAAATTGACGTGGAATAAATTACCTTCCATAATTCAACGCCTACGTATATCAAATTGGGGTAGACATAGATGTAAGGATCATCCTTGAAATATGCAAAAGGTATAGATGTCAAATTCCAACGACAGGACAGGAGTTAATAAAATATGGCAAGTAAATGACAAAAGAAAATATAAAATTACTTGTATTGTCATTGGTGCCTTCCATTTCCCCTCGTAATTAGGATTCTTAATTTTCTATAGTAAAATCATAAAAGAAAAATAGAATTTCTATTCCTACTCTAATAGTCTAATATTGTCATGCCCCAAAACTATGTTCACGTGATCAGCTGGGATACGGACCCTTACCCCGAAGCCTCCAATAATGCACATGCAACAATATACCAAGGAAGTGAATTCATAGCAATGCAATATAAAAAAGTACATATGTTATGACACAATCCACTAAAATATCAACCTCAAAGGTTTACATGCACAAGATGCTAACTACAGACACGATTCTCTATGACTACGTCACGAGATTCGCTTCATGAGCTTGCACCCCCAGCCACATCATCCAGGTATGTGTGTACCTCTACAGGTATGAGCTTGCAATAAAAACAAAAAAAGGACGGTGAGTTCATTAGAACTTAGTGAGTGGTCCGAACCAAGCCCTTGCAAAGTCAAATCATATAATAACCAGCACAAGGTAAATCAACATGAGTATATATTCAGTACCAAGCATCTATCTCATGTGCCCACACATGCAACACCCAGGCCCACACTGCCCATATCACAATAAGCATATTGTAATACCGCGCAAATTAATGATCTTGTATATTGGTTTCAGTGGGGTGAGAGCGACGTGCTTGACACGCGCGGAATTGATCGCGAATGGAAGCTATTTGATGTGAGACCTTTGCTCAATTTAAATTACCTATTTATAGTGATAATTATTGTGTTATGTTCGAGTTAGATTCGAGACGAGTATGAGGGTGCGATCGGAGCTCGAATCGAACTTGTTTTGAGCGAGTCAGATCGACTTAAGGAGGAGCGATGATTATTAGGCCTACCTAGGACCTAGGACCGTTCGAGTCAGATCGGACAAAATATTAAATTTCCATTTAATTAATTAAAAAACAATATATTAGGCCTACCTAGGATCGTACGGCTCCAAGGAGGAGCCGCACGCATCCCTAGGTGGCGAGAGGGAGAGGGTGGACTCGGTGGAGATTTTGGCCGGGAAATCAGAGCTTCGCTAGAATTGGTTCATCGAGAGGTTTCAACGTCGCCTTCTCTTCCCTTGAATTCGATTTTAGGTGAGTGGTTCTTCCCTAAAAAATCCCTATGTTTGCTATTTGCGGTTGCCGATCTATGTTGAGAGATTTGAATGCGATTCCGAGCCATTTTCTTGCGAGTAGATTAACTTTCATGCTTGTTTGTTGCCTCAGATCGTTTGAAGGCACTTCTACAATATGACCTTTTAGCGATGATTATTATGACATTTGCTAGCAATTGTAAATGCTGCAAAAATCTTTACCAACAATTAATAAATTTCCACTAGATCCATTGTCGTTAAAGGTTTTAGAAGCAATTTATACAATTGCTGGTAAAGATAAAAAAAATCACCACTAAATGTATATATATTTAATGACTATTTTTGTAGCATTTACAATTGCTACTAAATCTTACAATGTCTTATTCAACTAATCTTCTCTGGTGGCTTTTATAATTACCATTAATTGGTAATCATAGCATAGGAATGTCTATTACAAAAATATTACTATTTGAAAATATAAAACACTCAATCATGACAAATGGAAAAGTAAAATAATCGTCAATTCTCTATTCAAAGAAAGAGTAAGGAAGCCATGTCCTAGGGCGCCTTCTTGGGGTTTGAAGTGGGCCACAGCCCTAGGGCATGCCCCCAAACCTTGGGGAGGGAGGGCCCTAGTGTAGGGAACTTGATATTGATGTTTAGTATTTAATTCTTAATTATTTATTGTTTAATTCCGATAATTCCATGAATTATAGTAGGCTAGAAATTTAATTTTCATTGTGGCCTAAAGTGGCCGAGTAACCCTAAGAGTGTAGGGTACCCTAAGGGAAATTAGATGAGTTTTTCTTTGATGAAATATTGCCATTATGATGTGCTCAAATTATTTAAATTGAATATTTTTTATGTGCTGAAATTGTTACATGTATGCTAGAATTTCTTAAGAGTATGCTGAATTTATAATTTGTTCTTGTTGGAAATAGTATTACATGCTGTGATGTACGTGTTGATATAATATGCCGATCTTTAAGTAAGCTACATCATGTGAACATTGAGTATCATATTATGACTTGGTTGGTTGTGTTCGAACAGTAATCGGGCTGTTCTAGTAGGTTGGAAACTTTGTATCGTTTATTGAATGGGTCGAGTCGCGAGTCCAAGACGACACTCCTTGGCTTGTGGTAGTTGTAGTGGTTTAACCTCATGAACAACAAGTTATTTAGACATTTCTATGTTCGGGATGAGGGTATAAACCCTCGAGTGAAAATTTAGGAAAGTGACCCACAGAGGGCTCAAATTCCCGCTGCGGACCGAATTTCCGCAATACTTGGAAAAATTATGAAAATCGAGACTTTTGGATGTTTCACTAAATTTGGAAACCCTTGGACAGATGTGGCAATCTTTTCATTGTCCGGGAATTTCTGTAAGTTCGGATGAGATCTCGAACAATGTGTTTTGTGGCAAGAAGGTACGTCGTGCGGAAAGTGCATAGTAGTGTGAGTTTCCAGCAACGGAATATGGCCAACCTGAAAATTCCAGCATTTCAAAGCCACCTAATTCCAAGCTGAAAATTTCAGCATAGATACATTTCTGTTTAAAATTTAGCATCAACAATGCTTCACAAATGAAACTCTACAACACCAAATTTCAGCATCAAATCTCCTAAGGTAAGGTATAAATTTACAGCATCAAAACACAATACTAAGATGTAGAATTTCAGCTACAGGATACCAAAGCAAGCTGGAAATTCTGCTACCATTACGCCTTCACCAGCCTAAAAAATTTCAGCATTATATTCCCTCCTAGATTATACATTTCAGCCACCAAACCTAGTAATTCAACTCTATAATTTCAACTACTGGTTCTAGCAAAAGAACACAAGCATTACAGCTACCAACTCTAGTGATCGACAATAATTTTTTAAACTATTTCTCTAGCAAGTTGACATGAAAACTTCAACTATATATCTATTTAGCAACAAGAATACATAATTAAACGAACTTTCAGCATCTATTACAGTAATGATCAGAATGAAACAATTGAAAATTTTATGCTACTACGTATACGGCAAATAAAAACTAGATAATTTCAGCAATTCCATCGAGCATACAAAATAGAAATTTCAGCACCACTAACGTGTATAAAACCCAGAATTTTCAGCACTCTACCATGTATCAAAAACCAGAATTATAGGGTCAATTGAACATTTTAAATGCACGGCCACAAGGGCCATAAATAGGTCCTGCACATGGCGAAAATTTTCAACCTTCAAGCAGGACTCACGACGACGAATTGTGCACGAATGCTACCCTACAAAATCTGAGATTTGCCGCCAACCCTAGGTGTAGAAACCAGCCCTTAATAACCCCTATCACTGCCCCTTTTCATAGCCGAATCCCAAGAGATCTCTTCACCATCCAAACATCAAATTCGGATCTAGATTTCAACCATATTGGAAAACTCGGAAAGAAATTTCAGTTTTGCATCTCACAACCAGAAACATGGCAGCAGCCTAGGGATTCAACTAGGGGGAAACCTTAGGTCCTAACCACTCACCTGAGATGAAGAGAATGAAGGAAACGACAACGACGACGCCTCACGACAAAGAACTTCGGCGACGGCGAAGATCCGGCCAACAATGGTGCGCCCCCTCTACCTCTTCCACCAAGGTAGTCATGCTGCTCGTTCCCGGTGCCGTACCGTAACTAGATTATATATATATTTTTAAAAATCCGGAATTACCAAATTAAAACCCCACCTCACAAGAACTTAACTTTTGATTTCTCGACTCAACCAAGCTGCGCACAAGCCGATTGCCGAACCAGACTCGAACCCAACATCCACAACACCCTAAATTAAATAAATTCCTTGCGCACAAGGGTCATACCTCCAATCATGCACTCTGACAATTCGCTTGGCCCATTCTGAGGCGCATCCTGACTCTCCCGCTGAAACCAAAATTTAAATGCAAATTAGCGTCGGTATTATAATTTTTGGGGTTTTCGGAGAAAAATCAGTAAATCCGGGCTATTTTCGGCGTTTCAACCGATGGGCGATCAACGACCGGTCAATCGGCCATCAGCCAGTCATCGACCGGCTTAGCCCCAAAATGGGCAATGGCTTCCGTTTGGTGGCCGATCGCTCGGCCGTTCGATCGGCCATTAGCCGGTCATCGATCGGGCGGCGTCAATAAGCAATTTTTTGCCTGTTGCAAGCAGATCTTTTTGCCTCCTCCTCTTAGGTTATAAATAGGAGCCTTATAACTGCATCCCTACCTCTCTTGGTCTTCATTGAGTCATCCTAAGAGTGTTTGAGCCTAAAAGAGTTGATTTTAAGCCTGAAATCTCTCCTCATTTCATCAAGCTTGGCTTTCGCCGAGAAACCTATACTCGAAGCCTTGAAGTGCTAGGAAGAGACGCGTTGGAGCTTCATCAAGTTTGTTTTTACCTTTAAGCTCCATTAATATTGTTTTTCTATAGTTTTGTATCGATTTTGAGGGTAGCTTGCAAGGTGTGCGTTGTTGACATAAGATTTTCAACCTTGGTCTTAATCTCGGTTTTGATGATAACAAACATGGAACTAATATTTTCATTAAGAAATATTTTCAGGTTCCATATCGTTAGCACTCGACGTCCACAATTAGAAATATCGGAGAAATCGGAAAATCGGAAGGACGTTGGTCGACGCGCTCGGATTCGTCGGAAAGATAGAGTCTAGGTTTAGGGTGTCTAGATAAAGTGTAAAATCCTCCTTATGTTGCAAAGACCCCTAAAGAACCAAATCCGTAATCTGAAACCCGAACAGAAGAAAGTAACCAGTTAAAACTCAATATAGACTACATGTACAATATGTAGAGAACCGGTACTCTACGACTGGTCAATAGGTCGGTCGACCAAAATGAGCCCAAAAAGAATAGAGGGCTCCGGTCAATGGGCCGATCGCTCGGTGGTCGATCGGACCAACGACCGGACGACGCCAATTGGCAGTTTTTTGCCCATTGGGAGAGCTGGTTTGGCTCTCTCTTATTGGGGCATATAAATAGCAGCCCTTTAGTGCATTCCTTGATTATCTTGACCTTCATTGAGCCATCTTTGATCACTCTTAAAGCTTTCATTGAGAGATTCTTTGTAAACCCTAGCTTTGATCATCACCTTCTTGATTGAGCCCTCAAACTTCATCAATTCATCACCTTGAGGCATCAAGAGGACTAGGGAGTTTCTTTTGGAGTTAAGTATACTTTGGTTTGATTATTGCTCCATTAGTTATTGTATTTTGTTGTTTATTTTATTGTACTTGAACTTTTGTAAACCTAGATTGCTAGGTTTGATAGATTGGGTGGTAGCCTTTGTGTTTGAGGCATAAGTCCACCAGGTAGATTGATTTACTAGGATTAGTGATTATTGTACCTTAGGGTTTGAAGTAGAAGAGTACTTTCGGTAAGAAGACGGAGACTTCCGGATGTGGAAGTGCCTTAGGTTGAAAACGGAGACTCTTCGGTGAAAATTCCTCATTGTAAGGAAACACCCATAATCTGTAAAGTCAACTTTGGAAATCCTATGTGGGGTGTTTAGGTAGTGGAGTAGGCATTGGGGTCAAACCACTATAAATCAAAGTGTTAGCATTGTTTCCTTTGCGTATTGAATTTCTTAGTGTTTATATTGCTTCCGCTTGCTACTCGATTTATGAATTGCCTAAGTAGTTTATATTGCTATGTATTGCATATTTTGCACCTTACCTAATAGCATCCTTGAAAAAGTCTTGCATTGTACTTCGTCTTTTGATTTATGGGCATATTTAAACATCTTATATGATTATGCCAAAATCGATGAGTTAACTATTTTGCATGAAGGTTGTGATGACAATGGTCATCCCTCCAATGCTAACTTGGTTTTTGAAGCCCATAGTGTTTCTAGTCAAAAAGACATTCCAAAGAGCCAATAGAAAAATGTCATTTGCTACTTGTGCAAAGAGAAGGGGCATATAAAGAAGAATTGTCCTTCACTTAAGAAAAATGGCAAGAAGAGGAAGAATGCTTCAAAGTCCTCCATCGAATCTAGTGAAGTATCCTCTTGTCATGACTATGAAGGCACATCCAAGGTTTGATTCATGGGTATCCATGATGAGGTACAATACTTTACTTTTAGTCATGATAAAGATATAGCTTATGATAGTGATGCTAGTTCTTTATATTCACTCAAAATATCATATGAAGAATTAGTAGAAGAATGTCAAAGTATGTGTGTCATGCTTCTACATGCTCTAGGCTTACTAAGGATTTGCATGCTCTAGAGTTAGAAAATAAAAATTTAATGGCAAATCTAAGTTCCTCAAGTGTTGATTGCCATGATAGTATTGATGTTTTGAAAATTAGTAATTCACAATTGATAAATGAGATTGATGAATTCAAAATGGAAAATGAAAAAATGAAAGATAACATGATCAATCCCTTTCACGATGAGTTGAAACTTGAGGCTAAAAATTTGAGAACTAATAATGAGACTTTGCTAAATGAAAATTGTCTTTTGAAATCTCAATTAATTGCCTTGCATAACAACATGGTTGATTTGAAAAATGAGGTTCTAAACCTAAACAAGAAAGTGAATGAAATGAAAAATATTTTCCCATTTAAGAATTTTAGTAGAAATGATGTTTCTAAAAAGAATGTTCATGCTAATGTTTATTCTCATGTTAGACATTCTACCTTTAAACCTCATGCTCAAAAGAAAAATGAAAATAAAAAGTTTCAGCGAAATTGTTTTTGTTCTGGTATATATGGTCATGCTATTCATGATTGTGCTTTTAAAAGAAATCCAAGTGTTGCTAAGACACTTTGGATTCACATGCCAATTCACTTCCAAGGACCCAAAGCTATTTGTGTATCAAAAGTATCTTATTCTTTTGTAGGGGGGGCTAACACACAAGGATGAATGAGAAATAGTGTATTGAGTTAACCTTAGATTCAAATGAAAAATCTCCATAAGGTTGCAACTCCAAGTCATCATGATGCCATAAGTATGAAATATATTTTGTAGGTATACTTTGTATCATCTCCTTATTGGTTGGTTTTATTTAAGTTGGAGTTATGATATATGTTTAATTTGACCAATTTTCCCCACTCTTGTTAAGAGTCTTTCGAAAAATGACTTTTGATTTTGATTTCCGATCTCTTCGGAGACCTAAGTAGCCTATAACGGGCTCATGTGATTTTGTGGTTCTAAATCGTAGGCTCATTGTGGCCTTTCAATTTTCAACCAATAGAAAGGGTTGAAGATCATATTTTCATATTTATTATTTTTGTGATATCTTAAAATTCATTTTGGTATCACTTGATTTCATTTAAAACAGATTTTAAACTATCTAGCAAAAATACATTTTGAAAATGATATTTGAATCCCTCTTTGCTATTTGGTATGGTTAACTTGCTAGTAGCCTTAATTTCATTATCTACTAATGAAGTCTACTTGCAAGATGAAAATGCTAATAGAAGGCTATGCTATCATAAAGAAAATGGAAAAGGAAATGAAAAGTTTGGAAAAAATTTCAAGAATGAGATATGAGTTTGTTTTTGCAAAAATCTTAGTGTAACACTTCGAAAATTATGCTTCAATGATTTCTCTATGACTCATGATCAATTGTGCATGATAAATGCTTAGAATTCCATGAGTAAGGAAATTTTGATAACTTAGGCAATTTCATGATATTTTGATTGAATGAAATTTGCACCAGGCTGAAATCATCAATTAGATATTCGATTTTTAAGTCTACACCCAATAAACATGTTTAGATACATACATGATATGAATCTATGTGTTTAAACTTAAAAATTCATGTGTAGATGAACAAAGTGATAACTAATTCACTTTAGTTGACCTAAACTTGAGAAAATTTGACCTAAGTCAACATATTGACTTAGACACTTTATTTTAGCACCAAACTTCATAAACATGTTTATGTATATGTATGGCATGTTTCCATGCATTTAGAATGAAAAATTATTATGGATATGGATAAAATAATATAGAGGCGATTTCATGATTACCCCTTCTGAACCAAGTTGCCCCAAGTCAACAAATTGATTTAGATGTCTCATTTTCAATTCATATTCGAGGAACATGTTTAGATTTACTCATGTTAGGTGTCCATAACCATGAGTAAATGATAAGATTGTCACTTAACAAGTTTCATGATAACTAGCTTAGTTTTGAATGAACCATGCTAGGTTGATATCTTGACTTAAGGATATAATTTTTATTTCAAACTTGACATACAATCTTTACATGACCATTTTGAGGTGTCATAAAAGTTTGAATAAAAATTGAACACATTTTGAAAAACAATTGAAAATTACGGAAATGCCACTAAAATTTTAGCATTTTCAATGAATTTTAGAAAAATGTAGGAAATAGATTTTGGGATGATTTTTGAAACTTCACTTTCATTGAGAAATCTAGCTTGTTGTGTAAAAATTTCAAAAAAAATCATCAAGAATTTGATTTATAATAGAATTTTAAAGTTGGATTTCGGAGACCCAAAGTATCACTTACTTGAAATACTCATTTTTCCGATACTTTGATTCTTCATCAAAAACTTCAAATGAAAACTCATGTATACCATTTTGATTTCATTTCTAATATCATTCACATCATTGCTTGAATAAAATCATTTCTAGGAATGATTTTGATAATTTGAATGATAGCTAGAAATATCGATTTTTCATTGAAATCGAGATATGATGAAAAATGAACTTAGAGAATTTGTTTTGAGCTCAAACTTGACACACACATCTTAAATGATCATTCAGCTATGTCTGAAAAGTTTGAATCAAAATTGATAACTTTTGAAAAAAAAACTTGATATTTACGAAAATGTCACTAAACTTTAAGGAATTTTATGAATTTATAGAAAACTAATTTTTGACTGATTCTTAAACTTATAGATTCCTTGGAAAATCTAGTTTGTCCAGTTAAAGTTTCAAAAGATTTCGTTAATAATATAATTTTATAAGGATTAAAATATTTTGATTTTTGTAAACTTAAAGTGTACTTTAACCTAAGTCAACAAAGTGACTTATAGAAACCTCTTTTTAAGCCCAAACTTGATTGATATACTTCGATTCACTCATGTTAAATATCCAAGTGTCTAAGCTGGAGAAAACATGAGTAGATAACAAAATTTGATACTTAGCCATTTTCATATTTTCATGGCTATTTCGAATGAAACCGTGCTAAGTTCATATTTTGATCAAATGATATTTTTTTCACTTCAAACTTGATATACATGTTCTACATGACTATATCTTTGTATTTAAAAGTTTGAATGATTTCTGGAAATATTATAAAAATCTCATTTATTTACGAAAATTCCACTAAAGTATCACTCTTATCAAGTTGCTCATTTTTCTGATACTTTAAATTTTCAATAGATTTTCAAATGAGACTTGAAGTATGATATTTTAAATTCACTTATGGTATCGTTCTACTCATTTGATGAGAAAAATCATTTCTAAAGTGATTTTTGACTATTTGACCGATACTTGAAAATATCGATACTTAAGTTACTATATTATTCTTGATTTTGGATTTCATTTATCATTTCACGATATCATGTATGACTTAGTCTCTTATTCAATGTTTGGTTTCCATCCCTTGAGTTGAGACTTTCGCGGTTTTGAAAAATCTTTTAGAGTTTCAAATTTGACTTTTGATTGACTTTTCTTGCCCTTTTTGATTGATGTCAAAATGGGGAGAAAAGTTTAGGTAAAGGAGAAGAAAATGTAGGAAATTCATGCATATAGATAGGGGGAGTAAATTCACTTAGATATGCATGTTGATAGAGGGAGAAATCCCTTGCTTGATATAAAATGAATAGTGCTCTTGAGCCAATCACATGTCGATGTGTTTAGGGACTATTCAAGGGTAATCAACATAATGAGGCAACTCTTTCATCATATGTTGCATCTTTGCGCATAAAGATTGTGATGAACCCCATGAACCCGGGCAAATGTTTTCGAGGCCATGATGAGATCATGTCAGTGAGACTTGGAATCCAGATGCCCATGTTCTAAATATTCCTAGTCGTATGATCACCAATTAGGGGATTGGTGATTCCGAATAGACTAGTGCACTTAATACATGCCCTATACGATAAGGGATAGCTGATCTCACAGTAACCTATGAACCGTCATTAATGTACAAGTGCAGGTGCTCATTAGGAAATGAGTTTACTGAACGGACCTGCACGAGGAACACAAAATGGAATCCTTACATGAGTGTCAATAGGATGTACCTCGTGTGATAGTAGGTACAAGCAATCCTTGGACCTCAGGTTGTCATGGTTACCTTGTGAGTGACGACCCATTGCTTTGATTCTATCCCTACGTGGCCCTCGGCGTCATGTGCCGAGTATTACTAGGGCATGGGGAAGCATTCATGGAGGTAGGTGAGCAACCAACATGGAATCGGTTACTCTTAGTGAGAGGAGATAATGTCTTATGTGTCTCTACAAGTGTCGACTCGGGAATCTCTGGCCAGCGTAGACATGAAAGTCAGGAAGATGTTTTTGACATTTCAATATTGAGATGACATCTTGGCGGGTCGAATACATATGAATCGGTATTGGAGTTTGACACTTCTTTCGTACCCTAGCCGACTTCGGGACATTGTAACCGAGGGACTTAGTTGCACAGTAACTAATCACCGTAGGGCGTTCGATCGATGTAGATTGAACCTCACACTATCCGGGTAGTCATGACACGTTGTTAGACATCAATATTGACTTGTGAGTTGAGTCTCTCACGACCACACTAAAGGGGTTTAGTGGATGCTCGTAAGATTCGAATAGAAATCATTCTGTCGGATCCGACTCTCCGTTATGCACAACTCACTGTTGGCTTAGTGTGGGGCCCAATGGGTCACACATAACAGGCTAACCTCGTAATAGGCTTTATGAGATAGAGTCTGAATGCGGCATTATATATCTACTAGCATGGACATGCTGCAACTCGATCACGGATCTCGTTTACGGACATATTAGGAAAGGTGTTTCCTATAGGAACGAATACGCGAGGAAGGAGTTCCTCGATAACCCTAATTTGTAGGGTAGCCCTATTTGGTAGGGTAACCCTAAAGTCGTAGGGTATGGCACGCGATATTATTTTTGGGGTTGAGAAAAATAGAGAGAAAGGAAAAGATCAAGAGAGAAAAAAATTGTGAATCTTGAGAGGGATTCTTGTGTGGAAGAGTTCCAAAAACCCGAAGTTCTTCTCATTGGTGGCCGACCTCCTTCTTCTTGATCCTCCTGTATTCTCTTCTTCGGCATGCCGCAATCTTCATCTTCTTGGAGGAGTCCAAGCGGACAGAGAGGTATCTTCACCTCTTCTCTTTCGTTCCGGTATTTTCTCATCCTCTCTCCTTCCCTCTTTGGTGCCCGGTTCTTGGTGGAAGGGTCAGCCTTGCCTTGGTGGATTTTGGGATTCATAAAGCTTCTCCGTTGAGCCACAACGAGCCCCAGTGTTCGCTGCCCCTATTGTTGTGAGGTGCTTGGTATGTATTATCGTTGGAGGACGTGCACGTGTGCGTTTAAAGACGGGGAAAGGATCAGCCATACCAACCACAGTTTGAGGTATATCTTTTCCTTCTTCTCCGATGTTGAATTCCTTAATATTGCTAAAGTAGATCGTTGTTTTCAGGATGGTTTGAATTTTTTAAATTGCTATTTTCACTGCGTTTTCAAATCCCATCCCAAAAACGGTTTTAGAGCCACCTTTAGCAATTTTTTGGAATTTTTATTTCGCATTTTTCTCACATTTACAAACCGTTCGCTCCCTAAACGCCATGTTGCCCGGTTTTGATTTTCAGGGGTCTTTGAGTTGTTTTATCGGCTCCACGGTTCCTATGATGAATCAAGGTGGTAGCCTACTGTCCATATTGGATTTGGACATAATTCTAACTCAAAAACCCCATGGGTTCATGGTTGAACAGCGCCGAGAACCAAAAAACTCAGCATGTGTTATTTGAACCATTTTGGGTGGAAACATGATCAGATTTGTTCGATTTTGGATTTTGTTTTTTCCTTTATTTTTCATATAGGATGTGATCCATGAAAGGATGATTATGGATGAGCCCTATGTGCATGTGACTGTGTAAAATGTGGTCGTGATGATTGCTTGTAAATTATGAAATTTCAACATTGTAATTTTTAAATAGGGCCTGCGTACCCCTGCCTTCCTCTTGAGAATTTTGATTGTAATTCACTTCTTCCTCTCCTTAAACCTTTCCCCTAGGGTTGTTTGGGGTATTTTTCTTTTAGTTTTGTAAAATTAGAAGTTTAAGGGCAGATTCACTACGAGCACGCTTGCTGCCCCATTTTGGTGCGCGCGCGGAGAGGAGGTGTTCGGCGCCATGTTGATGATGGCTTGAACACCGAGAAGGCACTGATGGAACCGGCAACCTACAACGTGGTTTTGGGCAGCGCCTTGGCGAGACGGAACTCCCTAAAAACCCTAGGATGATGGCCTTGGTTCGCCCGGTTGCTTGGGTGGAACCCTTAGAACATCCATAATCATCCTTATTTACTTTATGCTTTTATTTATTGCTCTTGCTTCAATTGTTGATTGCTTAGATAAATTGTAATTGCATGAAGAAGCCCTCCAATAATATTGAGTCCGAATGGCTAAGATATTAAGAATATCAGTCACGCCTTCCATCATTATGAGGGACAAGTGTATCTATTGTCACAACGGGTTTGTTGTTGCACCTCATATGACACATATCCCTTTTGTGTCTCTGCTACCGGCTTGAACATGACTTACCTTGTTGAGCTACACTCAACGGTGGTTGTTTTCTCGCTAGGGCATACGAACGATGGGTCCGACACAACTAGGACTCCTTGGTTTGTTGTGAACACACAAGGCCTTGGTTACCCAACTTATGGAAGTCATACATAGTGATGTGATCGGCAAAGAGTTACCTACCCATGAACCTATTAAGCTTTGTCATGTTACATTCGAGACCCGAGTAGGAGAAGTGGGATTCCATTTTTCCCCTAAGGAAGTCTACCAACGAGGGCTTCCCGCTTCCAAATCGGAGGGTATTATGAAACCGCAAAAATTAGTGGGAGATATGATTAATTAAAAGATATCAATAAACATGCATGTAGAATATCTACTCATTCATGTCTTTATTTCTTTGTAGCATATCATGTCACTTTTATCGTCGTTAGATTGTTTCATCAATGAAAATAAATTAACTGAACCAAATTACATCGATTGGATGCGAAATTTGAGGATCGTCCTCATTTATGAGAATCTGTCTCACATTCTTGATTCTCCAAGACCGATGTCACCCCTTGGGGAAGGGGATTACACTGAGGAAGAGAGGACGGCTTATGAGAAGCTGCAAGAAATTTGGAGTGAAGATAGTACCACTATTCAATGCATAATGCTGGCATCCATGTCCGATGAGTTGCAAAAGTAGCATGAACATTTGGATATCAAAGCTATCCTCGATCACCTCAAGTTGTTGTATGGTGAGCATTTGAGGACAGCTAGGTACATCTATCTAAATAACTCTTCCATGCCAAAATGGAGGATAAATCTCTTGTTGAGACCCATGTCCTCAAACTAATCAATTTGATTGAGGAGTTAGAGAGGTTAGGGTTCTCCATGGATAGGGAACTAAGTCAGGACTTAGTACTCCAATCCCTCCAAGATTTGTTTCCACACTTTGTTGATAACTTCCACATAAACAAGCAGAACGTCTCGCTTCCCGAGCTGCTTAATATACTGAAGACTGCTGAGTCCCACCTCATGAAGGATAATGACACAGTCTTGTTAGTGGGAGATGCCTCTAAGGCAAAGTTATATTCTGTTTAGAACAAAGTAAAAAATAGAACAAAGTGAAAAACATAAGATTTTCAACCTTGGTCTTAATCTCGGTTTTGATGATAATAAACATAAACTAATGTTTGCATGGAGAAATATTTTCAGGTTCCAAGTCTATTAGCACTTGATGTCCTCGATCGGAAATATCAAAGAAATCGGAAAATCGGAAGGACATTGGTCGACGCGTTTGGGTTCATCGCGAAAATTTCTAGAAGTTCGACGTGTGCACCAAAGACGCCTTGGACGAGTCTAGAGAATATATGGGAAGCTCTCCAAGTTGACGCACGCTGAAGGTCGAAACCCGAAATTACACAGAAATTATCCCCTATCCAGATTTGGTCGACCGACTGGTCGACCGACAAAAGCCTGATATCGGTAGCAGGCTATTTCGGTCGATCGACTGGTTGATTGAATGATGCCCAAAATGGGCAAAATGCCTTTGGTTGCACGGCGGTCGCTCGGTCGGTCGACCGACGATCGACCAGCAAGCGACCGAGCGTCGGCAACAGGCAGAAAAATGCCCGTTAACGAGCCTTGAGAGTTTAGGGTTATAAATACCCACCCCAATCTCTCTCCCTCATTGTTGTTGATGCTTCCAAGCTTCAAAGAGTGATCTTTAGCATCTCCTAAGCTCTTCCTTGATCAAATCCATAAAACCTAGCTCTTGATCCCTCATCCTCAAGTGTTCTTTGTTGAACAAATACCCAACCTAGAAGGGGGGGTTAAATAGTGTTGGGTTAAAAATTATGTTCAATTCGATTTCTAATGCAACCAAGTCAACGTGCTACAAGATAGAGATGCTTGATGAATAATAAATAGCAAATAAGCACAATCAAACAAGCAATGTAAAGACAAGTAATTATAGTGGTTTAGCCAACCGCCTACTCCACTACCTTGGCTCCACACCAAGGATTTCTAACCAAATCCTTTATAAACTTTGTATTTCCCATTGAATACAATGAAAACTCGCTTCTCAACCCTTTGTGAACGCCTCAAACCTACTCACCTAGGCAAAACACAATTCTACAAAGGTAACCCTCAACTTTTCATTTTTAAATTCTCCTCCATTGTCACTTCTAATTTTCAAAATCGAAATTCCTTTTTCATTTATAACTCTCATAGCAATTTTTTTAAAGAAATCAAAAGTTTCATTTTTCTTAACTAGGAAGAAAGCCCATATAAATCTCAAGAAATCATCAATCAAAACATAGCAATATAATTTTCCACCTAGACTTGCCACATCATAAGGACCAAAGAGATCCATGTGCACAAGTTCTAATATTCTAGATGTAATAACTTGATTAATGCTATGAAATGAGGACTTAACTTGTTTTCCATGTTGACATGCATCACAAAGTTTGTCCTTTTCAAATTTTATCTTAGGTATACCTTTAACTAAGTCCTTTTTTGTTATTTCTTGGATGAGGCTCATGCTAGCATGTCCTAGCATCCTATGTCACAACTAAGAATCATTTTCCACGACAACTCAGCATCTAACATGAGGATTAAGCAATACATTTAAAACTAGTGTGTATATATTTTCTTGCCTATTTCTAATAAATACAATATCATTAGATAGTGCACTTCTAATGATGCATTTAGATGCTTCAAAAATAACTACATAACCATTATCACATAATTGAAATATATTAATCAAGTTATGCTTTAACCCATCAACTAGCAAGATATTTTTAATGCATGGGTAGGGAAGTATACCTATATCACCAATGCCAACAATCTTACCTTTAGCATTGTCTCCAAAAGTCATATATCCGCCATCGTTGCTTGATAGGGTTGCGAAGAGATTGATATCACTCGTCATGTGTTTTGAGCAACTGCTATCCAAGATCCATGTGCTTTTACTTTCTTGAGGATGCTTCTCCATCTACAAAATGAGAAGAGACAATTTTAGGTACCCAAATCTTCTTGGGTCCTTGAGTGTTAGTCATCTTAGGAACCCAAGTAAATCTAGCATGAGAATTCCTCCTTAGTGCACAATCTCTAGCCATATGGCTAAAAATACCACATGAAAAGCAATTTCCATTAAGTCTTTTTGTGCTATGTGTGTGAGCATGGAAGTTTACATGAGCATGATTGTTTGTGATTTTTCTAGTATTTACAACCTTAGGCATGGCATTTTGTAAGGTGGTCATTTTCTCATTTAACATTCATAATTCCCTTTTTAAGTTAAGCATGCTATCATTCAAGTGTTCTACTTGATCACTTAGGAACTTATTTTCATTTTCCAATTTTTTGTTTTTATTGACATCATCAATGATATGCTTTTCTTATTTGAGAGTATCTACTTCTTTCCTTAGGGTATTGCAAGAAAGTATCAATTTATCATTTTCAAGCTCTAAAGATTTATTATCATTTTTAAGCTCATTAAAAAATTTCCTAATAGCATTGAACTCATCATGCATTTGATCAAATTCATTTTCTAGCTCATATTGCATAAATGAAACATTACCGAATTGTCGTTTGCCATGAGGCAAATGTTTGGATGGGAATAAGAAGCACAGCAGAAAAAGCGATTTTAAAAATTCAAACCATCCCGAAACAGCAATCAACTTTAGCAATCTTTAAGGAAGTCAATCTACGAGTAGAATGAGAAGATATACCTAATACCGCGGATGGTAACGCTGCTCCTATCCCCGTTTCAAGACGTCCACACGCATGTCCTCCAAGGAAGGTCCACACCAAGCGTCTCGCGATCAAGGGGCAGCGAACACCGAGACTCGTTGTGGCTCAACGGATAGTCAATCTCAACCCCGAAACACACCAAGCTGAAGCCGACCCTTCCACCAAGAACCGAGCACCAAAAGGAAGGAAGAGGTATGAGAAAACCACGGATCGAGAAGGAAGATGAAGGAATACCTCGTTGTCCTTCTTGGACTCCTCCAAGAAGATGAAGGAGATGACACACCCAAGAGGAAGAGACCTTCAATTCGTCTTCACAAACCTGGGAAGGAGGAACTTGATGGCCGACACCAATGGAGATCCAGAGGAGCTCTTTGGAGTCTTTCTCTTCAAGAAGCCTCTCAAGAATCCAATCCTAAATTGATAAATTTACAATGCTGAATTTTTATAAATTTACAAGCAATCAACACAACCATGTTTACACACAATCACAGCACATATGGCTCATCCATAATCATCCTTTCATGCATCTTAACAATTAAGAAAAAGAAAGGAAAAAATAGAATCCGAAAACGTGCTAATCGGGTTACGTTTCCACCCAAAACGGTCCAAACAACACATGTTAAAAATTTCAGTTTTCGAGACTGTTCTACCATGAACCCATGGGGTTCTTGAGTTTGAAATCTGTCCAAGACAAGTTTGGACAGTAGGATACCACCCTGATTCATCACATGAACCGTGGAGCGAAAAGAACGACTCAAGAACCATCGAAAACAAAAACCGGGTAGCATGATGTTTAGGGAGCGAACACTTCGTAAACGCAACAATAACGCGTAGTAAAATTCCAGAAAAATTGCTAAAGGTGGACCTGATACCATTGTTGGGATGGGAATAGGAAACACGGTGGTAAAAGTGATTTAAAAAATTCAAACAATCTTGAAACAGCGATCAACTTTAGCAATCTTTAAAGAATTCAATCTACGAGTAGAAAGAGAAGATATACCTAATACCGCGGATGGTAAGACTGCTCCTATCCCCGTTTCAAGACGTCCACGCGCACGTCCTCCAATGAAGGTCCACACCAATCACCTCACAACCAAGGGGCAGCGAACACCAAGACTCGTTGTGGCTCAACGGAGAGGCAATCTCAACCCCGAAACGCACCAAGGTGAAGCCGACCCTTCCACCAAGAATCGAGCACCAAAAAGAAGGAAGAGGGGATGAGAAAACCACGGAACGAGAAGAAAGATGAAGGAATATCTCGCTGTCCTTCTTGGACTCCTCCAAGAAGATGAAGGAGATGGCACACCCAAGAGGAAGAGACATTCAATTCGACTTCACAAACCCGGGAAGGAGGAACTTGATGGTCGGCCACCCATGGAGTCTTTCTCTTCAAGAAGCCTCTCAAGAATCCAATCCTAAACCTTCTCCAAGATGAGTAACCAATTTGCTTAACCCCCTTAAAGGAGGTTAGGTCATCTATTTATAAGGGGAGTAGGCGGCTACCAAGGTAGACCCGGCCCCCCTTTTTAAATCCTCTCCCCAGAATTCAAAATTCCGAGGTTTGCCTCCAAAACAATTATTTATATTTAATAAATTTATAATTAATTCGAAATTAATTAAATTGAACTAAATATAAACTTTAATTTATCTCTATAAATTAAATTCTTATTGATTAGGATTTATCATGTGACAATCCCTATAATTTAGGGATGCCCTACAAATTAGGGTTACCGAGGAACTCCTTCCTCGCGTATTTGTTCCTATAGGAAATATCTTTCATATCATGTTTGAAAATGAGATCCGTGATTGAGTTGCAGCGTGTCCATGCCAATTGACATATAGGGCCAAATTCGGGCTTTAACTCATTAGTTTCGTTACGAGATTAGCTTGTTGTGTGTGATCCATTGGGCCCCACACTAAGCCAGTAGTAAGTTGTGCATAATGGAGAGTTGGATCCGATAGAATGACTTCTATTCAAATTTTACGAGCCACCACTAAACCCCTTTAGTGTGGTCATGAGAGACTCCACTCACAAGTCAAAATTGATGTTTAGCAACGTGTCATGACTACGCGGATAGTGTGAGGTTCAATCTACAGGGATCGAACGCCCTTTGCTGATTAGTTATCGTGCAACTAAGTCCCTTGGTTACAACATCAAGAAGTTGGCTAGGGTACGGAAGAAGTATCAAACCCTAATACTGATTCATATGTATTCCACCCACCAAGATGTCGTCTCAATAATGAAACGTTAAAAACATCTTCCTAACTTTCATGTCTACTTTGGCCAGAGATTCCCGAGTCGACACTTGCAAGGACACATAGGATATTATCTCCTCTCACTAGGAGTAACTGATTCCAAGTTGGTTGCTCACCTACCTCCATGAATGCTTCCCCATACCCAGTAATACCTGGCACATGACATTGAGGGCCACGCAGGGATAGAACCAAAGCAATGGGTCGTCACTCATAAGGTAACCATGATAACCTCGGAACATGGGAACATTTAGAACAGGGGCATTTGGATTCCAAGTCTCACTGGCATGATCTCATCATAGCCTTGGAATCAATTGCCCAAGTTCATGGGGTTCATCACAATCTAATATATATAAAATATAGATGCAGCATATGATGAAAAGTCATCTCATATTATTCATTAACCAAAATAGCTCTTTACACATCAACATGTGATTGGCTCAAGGGCACTATTTCTTCCAGCAAAGGTTTGCCTTCTCACTCTTGGTCTCCTCTTCACTTGATGAGGATTCACTCTCATCCCATGAAACCATCATCGCCTTTTTCTTCTTGTTGTGCTTGTCCTTCTTGTTGGGGTAGGAGGTGGAAGCCATTTTGAGGAGTGGGCAATCCTACCTTAGGTGCCCGATTTTGTTGCAATTGAAGCATGTGTAGCCTCTTTTGCCTTTTCTCATACCGCCCCTCATGAAGTTCATGAACCTCCTTGCCATCATTACCATTTCTTCAAAGTCGTCCATCTCTTTCCTCGGATGATGAAGGTTCTTCAACCCGGTGTAATACTTTTAAGACAATGGTCTTGCCTTTGGGGACATCTTCCTCCTTGTACTGTTTCATATGGGTCTCATTTGTCATGAGAGACCCAATGAGCTCGGTGAGCTTCAACATCCCCTAGCCCTTTGCTTCCATGATTGCAATTACTTTTGGCTCCCAAGCTTTCAAAAGGGAACGGATGAGCTTCCTTACCTTCTCCTCTTCCTTGATGTCTCTACCAAGGTTAGCTAAGTCATTTATAATATTTTGAAATCTAGCATACATGGCATCAAATGATTCATGCGAAAGCATTTTAAACATTTCGTAATCATGCATGAGGAGATTTGTCTAAGATTCCTTAACTTGTGAGGTGTCTTCATGTGTGGTCTCTAGGACACTCCAAAATTCATAGGCCGACTTACAAGTAGAAATCCTATTAAACTCATTAATGGATAGACCACAATATAATACATTGATGGCCTTGGCATTTGCATTAAAGAGTCTAATATCTTCCGGACTCCACTCATCCATGTCCTTAGTGGGTTGCTTATACTCTACTTGGATCATCCTTCATACATCCATGCCAAGTGATTGAGGGAAGCTATTCATACGAATTTTCCGATAGGCATAGTTATTTCCGTCAAATAGTGGTGGAGTATGAGTAGAGGACCCTTGAGCTAGTTGGATATCGTTAGACATTCTAAATTATAGGGTAGATGGTTAAATCTAATCTTACGACCTCCATCTGATACCAATTGTTGAACAAATACCCAACCTAGAAGGGGGGGTTGAATAGTGTTGGGTTAAAAATTATGTTCAATTCGATTTTGTTTAGATTCGATTTCTAATGCAACCAAGTCAACGTGCTACCAGATAGAGAGGCTTGATGAATAATAAATAGCAAATAAGCACAATCAAACAAGCAATGCAAAGACAAGTAATTATAGTGGTTCAGCCAACCGCCTACTCCACTACCTTGGCTCCACACCAAGGATTTCTAACCAAATCCTTTATAAACTTTGTGTTTTCCTTTGAATACAACGAGGACTCACTTCTCAACCCTTTGAGAACACCTCAAACCTATTCACCTAGGCAAAACACAATTCTACAAAGGTAACCCTAAGGTGTTTAACCTAGCACACGTACAAAGCTTACAATGAAGAAACGAGTTCAAATAACAAGTAAAATTATAATGAAAAGAACTAAAGAATAAACCACAACTAAGAGCTCTTTTCCAAGCCTTCAACGTCTCCAACTCCACAAGATGTTGAGGTGGAATCGAAGCCGGAGTCGAGGGAAGATGAGCGCTTGAGAGAAATCGTCAATCGAAAAAGCAAGCGCTAGCAAATCAACTTTGGAAGGCTTAAATCACAATTAAGAAGCTTTAGAGAGGGTTAATGAAGGTTGGTGAGGGCTATTTATAACCCCTCACTCAGCAGTTCATTTCAACAGATATTTTTCTGCCCATTGGACGTCGTTCGGTCGTTTGCCGGTTGATCGTCGGTCGATCGACTGATCGACCACCCAGCGACCGCGAGCCTACTGCTTTTTTCTGGCCACATTCGGTCGACCACCTGGTCGATCGAATTCCCTATGTTCTTTTCTGGCTTCGAGCGATCAACCAGCTGATCGACCGAATGCCGAGTTGCTCCTTTCTGCCTCATTTTTTCTTCTGTCGGTAGATCAAGCGGTCGACCGAATCTGGGCTGATGGCAGGAATTTGAAGTTTCTTTCTTGTGAGCTTCATTTTTGGGATCCATTACAAGATTATGACTTGGATATCATTACAAATTGGCTTGGGATAGACTCCTAGAGTCATATTACATAGGTTTTAATCCTAACTCTAGGTTATCTACAAGCTCATTTTCAAAGCCATTTTTGCCATTTTTTGTTTTTCTCCAAGTGAACTTCGCGCACGTATTATAATCTCAACCTGAACTCAAAACTACACAAATACATTAATTTCATGCTTGTTATCATCAAAATAGAGATCGAGACCTAGGGACAACCCTTGGGCCAACATTCTTCATTGAAGGGGTCTTCAAGCTTGCTAGGCTCAAGAAGAAGAGGTGTTCTCTTTGTGATAATTCATCTTCACTCTCTTCTTGTGATAGATTTGTTTTTTGATTTGTTTTACTTTGATTTACTTGTGTCTTGTAAGAAGACCTAGTGTTTGGTTTTGTGATTGAGTGGTATCCTTGGTAAAGAAGGTAAAAAGCCACTTGTGTAAACTAAGTTAGGAGTATATCTTAGGAATTGAGGTGGGAAAGCTCACTCAGTAGGAAGGCGATATACTTCCGTATGTGGAAGTGCCTTCGAGGTGAGTGTAGGGTCTTTTCGGTGTAAAGTCCGCGATTGTAAGCTACTCATAATTTAGGGGATTTGAGTGTGAAATCCTAAGTGCGGTGCTTTGGTAGTGCGGTAGGCATTGGGGCCGAACCACTATAAATAATTATTTTAGCATTGTTATCCTTGCTCGTGTTTAAATTATTTTATTATTGCTTCCGCATTTAGTCGTTAAATTGCAATTTGTCTAAGTAGTTCAAGAAAATGAAACCGAATTTAGGCGACAAGTTTAGTTAACACATTATTCAACCCCCCTCTATTGTGGCCATTTCACCAACACTGTGAAACCCATGATAAATATCAAGAAGAAAGGGAAAGTTGTTCCCAATGGCACCTGCTACCATTGTGGTAAAGATGGTCACTGGAAGTGCAACTCCAAGGAGTACTTTACAGAGTTAAAACTGAAGATGGTTTTCGAAACCGCCGCTTTAGGTGCATACGTTATAGAAAATACTTCATCATTAACTCTACTTTATGGTATTTGCTACTGGGTATTTGATATCAATCATTATCTACAAGATGTTGCAGGAGAAGAAGAAAAGTAGAAGACTTGACAAAAGGCAACTATGACCTTCGGGAAGGCGATGGGCGCAAGAGTTGCAGCCTTAGCTGTAGGAACCTATCGTATAAGTTTTCTATTCAACAAAATCGTTGATATTGATTTGTTCCAATGTTAATAAAAGGACATCCTTTTCCTTTGTTATCTTAACAAGGTTGTGAAAAGTTCTTTAAAAGGAAATAGTTGCTGCATGAACCATTCTGATGAGTTATATGCGACTGGACACGTCTCAATTGGTTTAATGATTTTGAAGGTTAATGATAAATATTTTTGTACGAACGCACAAAGAGATAAAATTAGCCTCATCTACTTCTGGCTTTTATGACTTTGGGCGATTATGAATCGCAGTCAGAAGTTAAGAAGTGTGTCTCAAGAAGATTCCGATCGAGTCTCTGTTCACCAGACCTAGCGAAAGGCTCGCTGAGTTGATTAGAGTTGGACAACATAGGTGTATGCAGGCCGATAACAACTCAAGCCATAAACGGATACTCCTAGGCACGGGTATGTCCACCTATTTTGGCACAAACCCGATACCTTTGAATCGTTTAAGGAATTATAGGTGAAGTTAAAGAAACATATTGGAAAAGGTATTAAAGGCCTTCAACTGGATCGAGGCAAAGAATACTTATCCACTAGATTTATGAATTATCTCGAAGACAATAAGATTGTCTCTGTATGGACCCCTCCTAATACAATGGTGTGTTTGAAAGGAGGAATCACACATTATTGGATATGATGTGATCCATACTTAGCTTCCAATCTCTTTTCAGGGGATAAGCTATTGTAGCGGCCATAATTTTGTTTGTCTCTGATACACCATATAAGATATGGAATGGGAAAAAACTGAGTCTGAGACCTCTCGTGATTTGGGTTACCTAACGTATGACAAACTTGACCAGGAGCAAATTTTGAGGCATACCCTTAAAAGTGTTTTGGGTATCAAGTTCTCCCAACTGAACAAAAGGAGTTTTGTTACCACTTTTTGAAAAAAGGAGTTTGTCGAGGAAATTGGGAGTAGAAGATATGTTGAACTTGGAGAAGTTCAGCAACCACAAATAAAATCGCAACAACTAGTGGAAAGTTCACAAGTTAAACCAATTCATGTAATTATTACTTCCCATCACTCTTCTAGGAGACTGCATAGACTGCCTGAGTGATGATATCTAGCCATAGGGTATGACCTAGATTCATGCAATTCGCAATCTCTTAATGGTCAAATGTGTTGGCACCATGCGGTGGCATTATGCAAATCAAAATTGGACTCAAACCAAGTACGGACTTTGGTTGATCGGCTCTAAAAGGATAACTCCTATAGGGTGCAGATAAATCTTTAGGAAAGATCTGAGCATCTGGCAATCTGTGGACCTATAAGACTAGAGTGGTTGTGAATGAGATCAAACCCAGACAATAGGTTGTTTGCAATAAAGATATTCTCACCAGTTCCAGCGCTCAAGTCCATCGGGATATTGCTAGCCATCAGTGCGTACTATGAATACGAGATCTGGGTAGTGGGTGTCTTGACTGCGTTCTTCTGTTATGAAGAAGTCTATATGACATAGCCAGAGGAGTTCGTATCCTTGGTAGGACCGATTAAGGTATGCAAGCTGCAGAGGTCCATTTATGGACTACAGCTAGCATCGAAGAGTTGAAACATCCATTTTGATAAAATAGTCAAAAGGGTTTTGATTTTATCAAAAATGTGGATGAACCTTGTGTAGACAAGGTGTTTAGTGGAAGTGTAGTCATATTGTATGACATACTTATGGGAAAAGCGTTCTCATGCTCCAGTTATTTCATGTACTAATTCTCTATGGTACATTTGGGAAAGGCCTCTTGTATGCTTGACATTAGGATCTATGTGAATAGGTCCGAAAGGATGCCTGGTTTACCCCAGCCCGTGTATATTGATATAGTACGTGCTAAAAGAGTTCTAGCATCGAAGGTTGTAAAAGAGGTTACTTGCCTAAGAGTCATTGCATCAGTCTTTCTAAGATGATGTCTGCTAAGACACCTAAGGAGAGACAAAAGATGAGTGAGATCTATTATGCTTCGGCAGTGGGATCCATCATACGATGCTTTGCACTTGGCTTGATATTTCTTATACCTTAGAGGTATCTAACAAATTTCGAGCAAAACCATGGAGAATAACATTGAAAAGCACGCAATGGATAACTCTCTCAAGTACTTAAGAAGGATGAGAGACGTTCTATACGGCAGTGAAATAATATGATGGTATGAGGATACCGTTGATGGTGGTGCAACTTATTTAGGCTGGGTACTATAACCGGTAAGGTGACTAAGGCTTTGTGCTTTGCTACTTACTTAGCCGCTTAGGATATCATCGGATAAAGGAGTTTATCATTTTGTGGGAGTTGTTCCTGAGGTTACCAGTTCAACACGGGTATTGTATGACAATACTAGGACTATCGCTCAAAGTTAAGGAACTAAGATCCCGTGAAGATCATTGTTTTTCTTAAAATGCGGTATCACCTCGTCATTGGAAAGAAGTGATGATTGAAAGATATTGATGTAGATTAAACTAATTACCACAACAGCAGATTCGATCACCACTGAAATTTGGTATAAAGATACTAGGATGCTTGGCTAAAGTTCAAGTGGGAGATTGAAAGGAATAGTGCCCTTGAGCCAATCACATGTCGATGTGTTTAGGGACTATTCAAGGGTAATCAACTTATTGAGGCAACTCCTTCATCATATGTTGCATCTTTACTCTTAAAGATTGTGATAAACCCCATGAACCTGGGCAAATGATTCCGATGCCATGATGAGATCATGCCAGTTAGACTTGAAATCCAAATGCCCATGTTCTAAATATTCCTAGTCGTAGGATCACCAATTAGGGGATTGGTGATTTCAGATAGACCAGTGTAGTTGGTACATGCCGAGTATTACTGGGCATGGGGAAGCATTCATGGAGGTAGGCGAGCAACCAACATGGAATCGGTTACTCTTAGTGAGAGGAGATAATGTCTTATGTGTCTCTACAAGTGTCGACTCGGGAATCTCTAGCCAGAGTAGACATGAAAGTCAGGAAGATGTTTCTGACGTGTCATTATTGAGACGACATCTTGGCGGGTGGAATACATATGAATCGACATTAGAGTTTGACACTTCTTCCGTACCCTACACCTATTAATTAGGAATTGATTTATTTAGATAAGTCATATATATTAATAGATAATTTATTTATTTGGATAAATCATGGTTTTATTAATAAATAGGAGTTTGATTTATCTCATCCCTATTCTTTAGGTGATTGATTTTAGGAGATAAACATAATTCCTATTGATAGTCATTTAAATATGTAGATAAATTAATATTCTATTTAATTGGTTTTTGATTTATTATGAATAATTTATAAAACCATTAAATATGGAAAACCATTGTAAGGAAATACTCATAATCTAGTAAAGTCAACTTTGGAAATTCTAAGTAGAGTGCTTAGATAGTGGAGTAAGCATTGGGGCCGAACCACTATAAATTAAAGTGTTAGCATTGTTTCCTTTGCGTATTGAATTTCTTATTGTTTATATTGCTTCCGCTTGCTACTCAATTTGTGAATTGCCTAAGTAGCTTAAGATACATTTAAAATCGGAATTAGGCGAAAAGATTAGTAAACACACTATTCACCCCCCCCCTCCCCCCTCTAGTGTAGGCTATTTCACCAACATGCGTGTAAACACCTTGGTGTCTTGTAGATTGTTGTTTTTGTTAGAGAATAGGTGTTGAGGCCCGCCTCTAGGGTTGGGGGATAAGTCCTTATTGTTATTTTAGAAAAACTATCAATCTATAAAGTGTTAAGGTTAGAAATCCTTGGTGAGGAGCCAAGGTAATGGAGTAGGCAGGATTGACCGAACCACTATATATATCTTGTTTACATTGCTATCTTAGTTGCTCAATTTGATTCTTACTCGTCCTCAATTTGATTGTAATTGCATCTAGTCACACTAAGGATTAAGAAACTTGAATAGGCTAGTTGAGTTGATTAAAATCGGAAAAGAATTCAATTGAATGTAAAAGTAACCTACACACTATTCAAAGTCCCCCCCCCCTTCTAGTGTGGATATTTGAACAACAAATTCGTCCTCGAATTTTGGGGTGAGATAAGAAATTACCAAATTATCAAACAACTAGGGGTGTTTCTCTTTCATTTCGTGTTCCACCTCCCAGGTAGCCTCTTGTCTAGAGTGATGCTCCCACCGAACCTTTACTAGAGGAGCTTCCTTGGACCTCAACTTCCTAACCTGCCGATCAAGGATCTTCACGGACCTCTCCTCATACAAGATTGCTGTGACCACCTCTACTGCAGTGGGCTCTAGCACATGGACTCATCGCTGATGTACCTCTTCAGCATGGATACATGGAATACTGGGTGCATTTTGGTCCAAACTGGGAGGTAAGGCTAGCTAATATGCCATTGCTCCTCTCCGCCTAAAGATAGGGAATGACCCTATAAATTCGGGGCTCAACTTTCCTTTCTTCTCAATTCTCACGACCCCTTCATAGGGCTCACCTTTTGAAAAACCAAGTCTCCCTCAACAAACTCTACATCTCGAGCCTTCCCACCGGCATACATCTTCTAGCGACTATGAGCTGCCAAAAGTTGTTTCTTAATCAGCTTGACCTTATCCACATCCAAAAGTGTCTGACTGCCCATCTACTTCTTGCTTAAGGAGTATGCTACCACGTTCGTCTTTCCTGGGTGATAAAGTATGGGGCAGTCACAATCCTTCAGAAGTTTTAACCACAATTCAAGGCATGACCTCCACATCCAAACTCGCTCTTTCCAACCATTCGAACTCACAAGGCTTGACCATCACAGCCCACAAGTTAACCCAAGTCCCTATGTGGACATGATGTTGAAACAATCGAAACAAAGGCTATAACCACCATGTGTGACCACAAGGCCGACCACAAAACACCACTTAACGACAAAGTTCCAAACCCAAACATTCACCAATTCGGCCACCCTTGGCCTCCATGCGCAACCACAATGGAAACATATAATTCTATCGGCAAGAGGGTGAGATTTTAGCACCCACAAATGAATGAGACATTACACCCAACACTTATCGGCATACCCAATCCGCACCAAGCCCCAAATAGCCCAACTCAAAATTTCAGCAGTTAAATGACGCAAACCCGGCTACATCCGGCCCTCAACTAGGCACTGAATGAGGGATCAAAACAAGACCAAAAACTAGAATTTAATTGTTACAACCCTTCTCGAAAATATGCTCGCATCACAATAAATGCTTTTCATAAATCTCAACCATTCAATCCATCACAAGAGACTTAGCAATGGTAAAATACACTCGAGTCATATTTAACAAATTTTAAAATCTCCAACCGCTGGAATTTTTTGCATCCTAATACGCTCGCAAATCCTGAAATTTCAGCATCTAAGCCCCTCCTAAACCTGTACATTTCAGCCCATCCTGACCGGAATAAATCAGCCACCTATCCTAGTAAACTTAGCATAGATATTTCATCCCTTGATTTCAATGAATCACAATGAAATTTGCAGCCATAATTTTCAGCAACTAGCATGACTCTTCAGCCACTATTCTAGCAGCCAAACACCTAATAAATTGAACATTCAAGTCCCTACACTACAGCAACATTTCAATAGGAGAAGTCTGAGAATGTTCCACAAAACTCAATGAAATCGAGCAAAATTCATGACATTAAAGTACATAGAAACTGAAGAAATTTCAGCAGTAGGACAAGTCCCCAAAATCCTCATTTCTCATGCTAAAACCTCATCTGACTTGACCCACTCCCAACTACCCAAAGCTGGTCGAATTTAACATACAGAAATACTACCTCCAACCAGAAATTTCAGCCATGAAATTTTCAGCATTAACCCGGCCCTTTTTCCCTAATTTTTTTTGAAAAAAAATATTAAATTGTCAAACTGTAAAACTTCCACGAAGTTAGCAATATAATTAGATTATGATAGTAACCAATTTAGTTTGACAAATTTTAGTAACGCCGTGCGTATAAAAAAATAAATAATTTCAGCATTTCAATTTCAGCCCAACCTGTTTCAGCATGTAGCACCTAAAATACCCGTTTTATAACTCATGACGTCGAAGGCAAACTATAGTCTACCAACCAGGTTTTATTGTCCAATTAAACATAGGAAAGTTCGGCCAGGGACTGTGAAGGTGTCTTCTGTAAGCCATTTTGTGTTGTTTTTTTTTCCCATGTTAGATTTGCCTTATCCACTGAATAACAACATCATTTTCATCACCAGGTTGAAAAACTTGCTGTGAAGGTGTCTTCTTTTTCTCCTAACACTCACCAAGGCCCATTTGATCAAATAGGTTTAGCAGATTGGTTGACGTCAGCAGTAAAACTGACAACGCTGGCTGAGGCCACATACGGAGTGGTCTGTGCTCCATTGCTGCAAGCAGTTTATTAAGAGCACTGTAATATGCATATGTAATTAGTTTTAATTGATTGCAAAGTTAGCTTAATAATTAGACAGTATCTTACTCTGCATTAGCTTATGGGCCACATGTAATAACTCAGATGTACATGGGCATTTTAATTAGTCTTTTCCTTTTGAGTTGTAATCGCAGCTATAAGTAGCGGGAGTATTCAAACTAGTCTTATTCTTGGTTATCTGTTAATAACAATTAAGAGCTTAAGCTCTCTGTTGAGTTCTTTCGAGTGTTCTTCCCCTTCCAATCCATCAAATCTCATCATGGTATCAGAGCGACGATCCTAATCAAAGAGGAGAAGCCAAAGAAACGAATCATCGGATCATAGATTGAGAGGATGGCTAGAAACAAAAGATCGCAGGTAGCCAGATCTCAAACGGGGGAATTGAGAATCTTAGCAAAAAGCGGATCGATGATGGAATTTGTCGAGATGGAAGACAATCTGTCGTGGAAGACATTCAAGGTAATGACAATCCCAATGTTAATTGCTTTCGTTGCAATCCAATTAACAGGTCATGAAAATTATCTATCGTGGAAGACATCCATGTTGATTGCCCTTTCCGCAAAGAACAAAGTAGGGTTCATAAACAGGAAGATCGAACCACCTGAAGAAACATCACCAAGGTTCGGATTGTGGAGGAGATGCAACGACATAGTGAGATCATGGATCCTCTGGTCGATTTCATCAAGCCTCAGTCCCAGCATTATGCACGCAGATACAACAACAAAGATGTGGGCAGACCTCGAAGGCAGATTCGGGAAAACAAATGAACCACGAATCTTTGAGTTGCAGCTGCAAATCACCACTACCAAACAAGGTAACTCGTCAATTTCAGAATACTATACGAAATTGAAGTCCTTATGGGATGAATTAGAAGCTGTTAATTCTAGTAGTCAGTGTGATTGTATAGAGAAAGGAAAATTGAGGCAATTTTTGATGGGTTTGAATGAAAGCTATATGGGAATCAAGGGGCAGATTTTGTCGATGAAACATCTACCCAACATAGCTCAGGTCTACTCACTCTTAGAGCAGGAAGAAACTCAAAGGCAAATTGGCATGAACATGAGCTCAGGCATTTAAGGCATTGCATTAAATAGCATATATCATAAACAAGATTGGAATTGATTTGGAAGAGGTAAAAATCAACAACAGTACTAGAAGAAATACTATGAACACTGCTCCAAACGAAGTCATACTAAGGAGGCATGCTACTGGTTGCATGGGTTTCCACCTGGACATAAGTGGAACAAGGGCAAACCAAAATCAGATAAGAAGTCAAGCAAAGGTTATAACACTAAGGCTTTGGCCTTAGAGATTAATGAAGGAAGCTCTTCTTACAAACCATCAGCAAGTGGAAGCAATTCGAAAACAGAAGAGATATTGGATGAGCTGAGTGAAGAGCAATTGCACAGCATCATCAATATGTTGAGAAGCAAATTACCAAGCCAACCACAAGTGAATATGGAAAGTAACCAAGCATTCTCAATTACATGTGTTTTACCTAAATCTTGGACAGTTGATAGTGGTGCTACAAATCACATAGTGTCAAGATATATCAATCGTGATAATTTTGTTAAACCAAACCAAGATGATAATGTTTCATTGCCTAATGGAAGCAAAACTCAAGTAACACATATGGCTGATGCTTATGTAAACAGAAATCTTCAGCTTAACAAAGTGCTATTAGATCCTTCATTCAAGGTCAATCTGTCACTAGATTAAATTAACTAGAGACTTAAATTGTTCAGTGATGTTTGACTCAAATGGGTTTGTGATTCAGGACCTTACCTCAAAGAAAATCTTGGGGACTGGTAAGGACGAAGAAAATCTTGGGGGCCGGTAAGGAACAAGGAGGTCTCTACTTGAAGGAAGGTATATCACCTAGGTCAATTGTAAGAAACAAAGTAGTTCAAATGCAATGTCAGTAGCTCTTGATTTGACCTCACTTTGGCATTTGAGATTAGGCTACATTTCTACTAGCCGCATGAAGTTGTTGTTTAAAGACATACCTGAAATAAAAAGCATGTCAGATTTCTTTTGCAATATATCTCCATTAGCTAAGCAATGTAACCTTTCATTTCAGCATAGTATGAATAAAACTTCAAGTATTCATGTTTGAGTTGATACACTCTGATGTATGGGATCCCCATAGAGTAAAAACACATGATGGAAATTCATACTTTATGACAATTGTAGATGACTACACTCAAAACTGTTGGACATACCTTTTTGCATACAAAAGTCAAGTAACTGATATAATGACAAGTTTCATAAAAATGGTTGAAACACAGTATACCAAGACCACTAATTAAGATTGTTAGGACTGAAAATGGCACAGAATTTTTCAACAAGCCTATGAACACATTGCTCAAACCAGTATGGCATAATACATCAAAGTACCTGTGTTGAAACATCTCAACAAAATGCTAGAGTTGAGAGAAAACACAGGCACTTATTGGAGGTAGCAAGTAGCTTGAGGTTTCAATCTCAATTACCTCTAGATTTTTGGGGTGAATGAATTCTAATAGCTATATATATATATATATATATCTAATTAACAGGCTACCTAGTCTTGTCATTGAGAACAAGTCACCATATGAGATGATGTATCAGTGGAAACCCCCACTAGACCATTTGAAAGTGTTTGATTGCTTGTGTTATGCCAATACACTAAAGCAAGGAAGGCAGAAGTTTGACCCCAAAGCATATCAATGTGTATTCATTGGATATCCCTATGGAAAGAAGGGATACAAAGTCTATGGTCTAAAAACAAAAATAATTAAGGTGTCTAGGGATGTTGAATTTGTAGAACACATCCTACCTTTTAATGACAAGGGAGCATAGAAAACTATCTTCCCCGTCATTGACTTGGAAGTGCAAAAAGATAAAAATTCATCGATCAATGTAGATGAATGTTCAATGAACGATGGCATGCTGCAATTGAAGAAAAAGATAAATCTGGATGAGTTAATAGTAGATCTCAGACAATACCCTAATAATTCAGAATCTCATATGTCAGAACAATCATTTGAAGAAAATGACACACAAGTCAATACAGAAAAAATTGCAGATGAAAGGCAAAGTCCACAAATGACAGAAACAAATCATGAATGTTCAATAAGGAAAAGTCAAAGAATTTCTAAGAAGCCTGTCATATTACATGACTATCAATATGTAATATATTCTGCTTCACTTGTTGTTAAAAGAAATCAATATTGTATCCCATATCAGAATATTATAATTCAGACAAATTTTTTGAGTCACACAAAAGCTTCCTAGCATTTATTGATGCAAATAGTGATCCCCGTAGTTATGAAGTTGCAGTTCAAAATCTTGTTTGGGTAAAATCAATGCAAGCTGAAATAGCTGCCTTGGAAGAAAATGACACTTGGAGGTTGTGTGACTTGCCACCTAGTAAAAAGGCAATAGGCCACAAATGGGTTTTCAGGACAAAGTTCAAGCGAAATGGAGAAATTGATAAACATAAGTCCAGGCTTGTTGCAAAGGGTTTCAACCAAATTGAGGGGATAGATTATATTGTTGAGACATATGCCCACGTGTCTAAAATGACAACAGCTAAAGAATGGCCATTGTTGCAATTAGATGTAAGCAATGTCTATCTCCATGGTGAATTAAAAGAAGAGGTTTACATGATGAAGCCACTAGGGTATGGGTTTAAAGGAGATAGGAGAGTGTGCAGATTGTTAAAATCCATATATGATCTTAAACAAGCAGGAAGACAATGGTTTGCCAAGTTTTCAATGAGCATAAATTCATTTGGGTACAAACAATGTTACACTAATACCTGTATGGTCATTAAAGAAAGCAAAGAAAATTAGTGATAATACTGGTATATGTTGATGAGAAGGTATAAAAGACATAAAGAGTTATCTCAAGAATCAATTCAAAATCAGAGACTTGGGAAGCTTAACTCACTTCCTAGGAGTAGAAGTCCAAAGAGATAAAAATGGAACACACATATGCCAAAGAAAGTATGACTTGTTAATTGAAATGAACCTAATGGACTGCAAATCCAAGGAAACACCAATGCAAGTAAAGGGAAAATTTAATCCCAATGATGTTGAACCTGAACTCGCTGATGAAGACAAATGTAAGTTTCACAAACTTATAGGAAAACTCTTATATGTCACCATTATCATACCAGACATCACTAACTATAGTGTGCACTCATTGAGTCAACACACTAAGCAACCTGATCAATCACATATGAGGGCAGCATTGAGGATAGTGAAATACCTCAAGAATGCACCTGGAATGGGATTACATTATCCAATGAACCCAATCACATCAGTAACTAGTTATTGTGATGCTGATCGGGGAAATTGTAATTTGACTAGAAGGTCAGTCACTGGTTAATGTGTGAAGATTGGATCTTCATTAATTAATTGAAAATGCAAGAAACAATTGACTGTCAGCAAGTCAAATGCTAAAAGTGAACTTCGAGCATTATCAAGTGCAGCAGCTGAACTGACATGGGTAATAAATTTGACGAATGAGATTGGAATACAATGTAAGTTACCTGCTATTCTTTATTGTGATAATCATAGTGCTTTGCATATTACTGTAAATCCAGTCTTCTATGAAAGAACCAAACATCTGGAAGTTGACTGCTATTTTGTAAGAGAAAAATTCCAGCAAGGCATCATTTCATCAACCTACATTTCAAGCAAGCATCAGGTAGCTAGCTGATATAATGACAAAGGCATTACCAGCTTAACAGCACAGAACACTTTTAATCAAGTTAGGTTTGGAAAACATGTTCTCCGGATGCAACTTGAGCAAGGAGTATTAAGAGCACTGTAATATGCATATGTAATTAGTTTTAATTGATTGCAAAATTAGCTTAATAATTAGACAGTACCTTACTCTACATTAGATTCTAGTGTATAGTGTTAATAATTGATCACATGTAATAATTGTCACATGTAATAACTCAGATGTACATGGACATTTTAGTCTTTTCCTTTTGAGTTGTAATCGTAGCTATATGTAGCGCGAGTATTCAAACTGGTTTTCTTCTTGGTTATCTGTTAATAACAATTAAGAGCTTTGAGTTCTTCCGAGTGTTCTTCCCCTTTCAATCCTGCATCAAATCTCTTCACAGTTTTATAGCATTTATCTTTCAGAAAACAAATGAGTTCCTGGTAAATTTTTGCCATATTTTACTGGAAAGACTAAAAATGTATTGGTCATTATATCCAATTATTGTAATTTGTAGAAAATTGTGATGCATTAGTGGCATGCATATATTGAAATTTCAAGCTTTTAGTAGGAATCATATTTTGATGTTTAGATAATACTTCGTAGTATTTGCTCCTGTTACTTTGTTAATTATTTTCATGTAACTGAACTACTTCAATCTTCATTTCTATTCATTCAGATATTTAGGGATTCTATGGAACTTCCTTTCCATATGTGCTAATTTTTAGACTTGTAGTTGTCTTTAGAAGATTGACAGTCTACAATATACAAAATATGTATATGATTGTGAACTTTAGGGTGTCAAATATTGAGAATTCAGAATATACTTAGCAAAGTTATCAATTATGTTTTGAATCTGATGAAAGAGGAATTTAGATATCTGGGATTCTTAATTTGCTTAAGCTGGGTTCTTTGCTCTGTACATACAGAGATAGTTTCTGACATGATTGACTTGGTCGCAGACATATTGATGTAAGATATTGTTATTATGTTATGGTTTATTTGTTAAATGCATTCTTAAATGTACAACTTTTGTTATTCCCGCATTGGCTTATTTTGATTGAAGCGTGCATATGACACCGCATCATTAAGTCATAATCTTTCTTTTACTTTCCAGGTGTGATGTCTCAAATATGTACATCTTAGTTTCATTTCTATCATTTTGATGGTTTTCTTAATAATAAGATATTGTTATTATGTTATGGTTTATTTGTTAAATGCATTCTTAAACGTACAACTTTTGTTATTCCCACGTTGGCTTATTTTGATTGAAGCGTGCATATGACACTGCATCATTAAGTCATAATCTTTCTTTTACTTTCCAGGTGTGATGTCTCAAATATGTACATCTTAGTTTCATTTCTATCATTTTGATGGTTTTCTTAACTTCATAGTCAACTTGAACTACCTTCCTCTTGTTCACCTTGTGACTAGATATCTATATTTTTCTTAATGAGCATTTCTTTCTTGGTCTAGCATAACATGGTTGTCAAGGTAAATGCAATTGCATAAAGATAGAAATTGCTATGTCCTTGACTCATACCTTTGCAAGGGTTTATCTTTGCACAGAAATCTTGCCCAAAATTTCTTCTGCACAAATAAACTCTTTCAGATCCAAACTGAAGTCAAATTAAGCTCTTTGAGACAATAAACTCTATTTTTTACAATGTCAATTTGGTGCAGAAATATGTCCCTTGTTTTACAACTTTTGATCTCTAGGTTCAGCTCGAAGAAGTATGTACCATTCATCTGCCACTCCAGCGAGACATGGAAGCTTGCTAGGAAAAGGGAGAGTGTCTTATGATACCTTAGCTTCGGCATATAACCATGAAGAAAGAAGGGTGGGAAATTCACAGAAGTCCAAGAAGAAGAGACGAGGACGGCACTGTGCCTTCAGAAATATCTACAAGGTGTACAGAACATGTTTTCCGCACTTCTAGTCTACACAACGATATTGGAAAGAGTAGATAATAAAAAAAATACGAACTTTGCCTATTTTCTTAGCTTTAGCACAAACTTTTTTTGATAGCATAGAAATGCATGTTCTTTCGTTCCGTTACCACGTCTAGCACGCCCCATCAATTTTGATGGATTTGACTGATGTGGCACGTTAACGGTGACAACGTGGCAAATTTTGTCCTACGTGGATTATTATTTTATTATTTTAACCGGTTTTATTCTTATTTTATTATTAAAAAAAGTTTTATTATTTAAAAAGTTTATTATTATTATTATTATTCCTATCAATTGACTCTCCTCATCTTCTCCCTCGATGACGCACCGTCGTTGAAGTATTTGCCGTCGTCGCTTCTCCCACTTGGCCTCCCTCCTCCTCCGTCACCGGGTCACAACCAAACACTTCACCAACGAAGCCGCTGACGCCTCCAGTTTCCAGCTTCCACGAAGCGCACGGCAATCTAGGGCCATACGTGTTCTTTTGCGTCGCTTTCTCGCTCTTTTTCTCCCCACATGACGCTAGCAAACTATGATAGATTTCTATATATAAACGCACGCGAAGCAGTGGGGGGTAATTGGTTATCATCAAGTATTCATTACCTTTTTCCTCGACGCCAAAAGGTAATTGGTTCTCATTGCTGAGGCCACAGTTAACGACCATCTTGAGGAGCAAACGGTAATCGAACAGGCTTAGTTGCTTGTTCCTCAAGACGACTTCACTGTAGAGGCGGGTGGAGAGCTTTCGGTCATCGGAGGGCCTATAGTAGACATAGTCGAGGAGGTAACAATTATGGTTTCTCCAGCAATCGAACGCCTTCCATAGGATTGAAAGCAGGGAATAGAAGAGAAGGATGGTGGAGATCACCATCATGAGATCCATGGATGGTGGATACATGCGCTTAGTACGACATCGAGGTGGCCGAGATGGAGCGCCAGCATGAGAGGCGGAGCGAGGCTGGCGAGAGGCTGTCGAATCCGCTGGCGGGGGCGTCGGCGCTGGCGTTCGCCATGGGGGCGGTGCTGCCGCTGGTGGCGGAAGGATTCATTGAGGCGTGGAGGGTGAGAGTGCGGCTGGTGTCTGCCGTGAGCAACCGGGTTGGCCAGGTTAGGAGCGGCGGGAGCGGTGCTGGGTGGCTCAAATGTGTGGCGGCCAGAGTTGAGCGATATGGGACATTTAAGGTGTTACTAGTCAATGGTCAAAAGGCAAATTACAAATTTGTCCCCTCGCCTCTTCAAATAGATCTAAGGATGAAATCGTAATAAACGCCATATAGGATAGTAACTTGCCACGTTTTCACTATTAACGTGCTACATCAGCCAAATCTGTCAAAATTGATGGGGCGTGCTAAACGTGGTAACAAAATGAATGTTCGTGCATTTTTTTGCTAACGAAAAAAGTTTTTGTTAAAAGTGAGAAAATGACCAAAGTTCGTATTTTTTGGGGTATTTACTCTATTGGAAATGATTCATTAACATCTAAACAATCTCATAGAGAGAAATCAAAGAAGAAAAAGAAGGTCAAAGTTGAGGAGTAGTTATACTTGATTATTGATCTAATGTTGGTGAGAAATTGACCCATATGTTTGGTTGTAAGTCAAAACAACATTTGCTGACCGATTGACCCATTTGTCGAAATGTTCATGTAATTTACATCACTCTCTAGATAATTATCTTGGCACCTATCACCGTCTGTTTTGTAATTCATTTTCTTCTTTGATCTTTGATGAGAATTATGTTTAGCATCTCTTTTGGAAATGATAAAGCTTTCAAATTATGTTTAGCTTCCTAGATGTGATGATTTTTTTGTTAGAGATCCAATTTCATATAAACGTTATTCAATAAATTTAATTATATATTTATATAATTATTATATAATTTAATTAATTAAAATATAATTAAAAGCCGGGTATTAATACCCGGCACCCTTTACTAGGATCGGGTAATTAATACTCGGCATTTTACAAAGCGTCGACGGTTTAAGTTTTTCTTTCATACTATTTTTTTGGGGAAAACCGGCGTAATCAAATACGCCTAAACAAATATTTTGACTCTAAAAACTGCCGGTTTTAAATGTAATAGGCGCGGTTTTTTAAAAATTTCCTGTAGTGAAAAAGTTGAATAGAACTTGAACTGAACAATATCATTGATGTAATTATCAAAGAGTTGTTATTGTAATATTAATATATCAGTATATGTATACTGTGGAATTATATTTATTGTAAGGTTACATTTCTTGAGGGATTAAGTCGAGCTAAACCAACTATATATTACACCCCTAATTCCCTTTCCTGTCAGAATTTTAATAGGAAACTTGAAACTTTCTAAGTGAGTTATTCAAATTTTGATAAAGTTCCTACGATTACACCATACGTGGAACCCCAAAATTTCTATTTAAATTTACCTTAAATTAAAATAAACAAGAGAGGTTGGTGTTGATTAATTTAAAAATTGAATTATTTAATTAATTAAGAAGGTGTGTTGTTGGTTAAATTTGAAACCCAACCCATTACACATGAAATTTGTTAAGAAGCAACAAATAGATAAACCTCCTCTTGCCTTGGGTTTGTTTGTGTGAGGGCTTGACATAATGTTCACTATCAGTATGTGTGCGCGACAGGAGGTGAGAGTTAATTTCCTTCGCCGATTGAGGTAGACAAGTGTAAGGGTCTTTATGATGTATTAATTAATTGATGTTCTCATTGTTTTGTTTTCCATAGCTTATCATTCATGCTTGTTATTAACTATGGCGTGGTGCTGTATATATGAGTATAGTGTGTTTGTGTTGTTTGCTCCATCTTGGTTAAAGGTTAGCCGGAGAGTGCTTTGTGTAGTCTTCGTGTGCATGAGAGAAGATAGGAGATGGAAAACAAAACTAATATGTGCACAAGCATGCTTGCGGACAACCACGACAAGAACCCTTTGGGCCATGGGGCGGTTGTTGAAGACTTGAAGTCTATAGATTGAGCTAGAGAGGGGGAGGAGAGGATAAAACAAGCATGACAAAATTCCTCCTTAAATCTCTCAACCAACCTTAGTTTTTATATGCACAATTTAATTAGTCATGTAATCTAATTAGATAACTCTATTAAATTCACTCATTGCAATTTAACTTATATCTCAACATCTAAGATATACATTTATAAAATCTTATTTCACGAATGAAATTAAAACTAAAATTTCAAATTTCTTAATATTAAATACTCATGTTTAGCCCCATCAAATAATTATTTTAGAATAAGAAATATTTTTCTTAATATCTAAAAATCATTCGATAAATTTGAACACTTGGAATTAATTATTTACGAAGGATCATCTAAAATGGCCCTTTTCTTAGGACTATGTGAGGGATTGAGCTTATAGCTTTAGTTCTAGAGTAGTGATCTTTTTAGCAAGGTTTTGTGTATTTAAGAGGATCTCAACACCTCTTTGAAGTTCATGGAATGAACACAACAATATCGATCCCCCATATTTTTGTCCTTCTATGTCTCCTATCTAGTATTAATTTCTCTCACACACAACAATTGAACTCCTCTATGATATTATGAACCAACATATTAATACATGGTATACAATTATTTTTCTTTTATTGAAAGAAATAAGAGCTCAAGATCATGCTCACTAAAGTTCAAAGAAAACTTAATTTTATGGTGATGGGCTCTATAAGAAATTGTATAAAACCTAATATGATTGCTAGTACCGTGTCTTTAGGAATCAAATTTTAGCAAGGTTCAGTCTTTAATAAAATACAAATTCACTACACTCTTTCACCCTCTTCAATTATTAGAGATCGACCTGGACTTTCGTATCCTCCATATCATCTTCAAATGCCAAATATTTTAATCTGAGTCCTTCATTATCTTCCTTATAATGTGTATCATCAAGAATGGAAAGGCCATCGTCATCTACACATCGAAGACCATAGTAAAATAACCATTCATCAAGTGAAGAAAGTTCATCTAGAGTAGTCTTCCCGAGTGCATTTTTACTAGCTTGTTGATTTCTTAACCTTAAATTTTGCATTGCAGATAGTAACTCATTCAATTTCTTCCGCTGCAAGGTACTTCTACTTTTTCTCTTGAGAACCTAAAAAATCATAATGTGCATGGTAAAAATACTATCTATGATATAATATTTAAATGAAAAAGTAAAAAAGATTTTAGCTAACTTACTATCTCGAGTGTACTTTGATCTTGTTCATATCTAGAAGAGAAGCATGTTAAACTTAAAATTCGAATGGTCAATCTTTGCAACTCTGGCAATTCATCTCCATGGGAATCCCACCATTCAACCGATGTCTTTTGTTCTTTTGCCATTAATTTTGGTCCAAAAGATCCTTTTGCACCTTCAAATGCTTTAATTTGCCTATCAATTTTGATCTTTCCTCAGCATCAGAGATCATTCTTGTTAAACAATCTTGTGTTAAAAAATTAGTATGCCTAACTCACCCCAAAAGCTAGCTCATGAGGAGAGGATTGTCCAAACTATTTAAATGCTACATTGGTCATATTTTTAACCAATGTGGGACTTTAACACACCCCTGGACATCTGCGGGTGGCACAATATCAACCACAGGTTTGGCTCTGATACTATGTTAAAAAATTAGTAGGCCTAACTCATCCCAAAAGCTAGCTTATGAGAAGAAGATTGCCCAAACTATTTAAAGGTTACCTTGGTCATATTTTTAACTAATGTAGGACTTTAACATCTTGCAACCCTTCTTTGATGCTATCATCAGAGTTGAAGTTGGGACTAAAGTGAAAATGAGGGTTTAAATAATAAGCAGCTGCATATAATGGTGTACGAAATTGTGCATCCCATATGGACTTGAACCTACATAAAAAACAAAACACGATATTAGGTTATTTTGATATATCAAGTGTTGAGAGAGAGAGAGAGAGAGAGAGAGAGAGAGAGCAATTAAGAAATAAGTATTAACCTGCTATCTTCGTCCTTCAAATTTCGTTGGATTTCTTTCTTTGCATTACTCAGCTCTTCATAAATGAACCCCATGATTGGTATTTTATGAGAATCTAGCATTTCCAATATTCTAATAAGAGGAGAGACAGCCGAAAGAATTTCATCAATGTTCTCCCAAAATATGCTATTTAAAATCAACTTTTGTATATCTTTTCCCGATGTGCTTGCAAATTTAGTAGATTTCCATTGTTCAGAGACGAACATATTCATCAATGGTTGTTTCAAATGTTTAAGACGCAACATGGTCCAGTAAGTAGTTGCATAATTTGACTTGTCAACTCTAACTAGGTCCTCGCCATTCGTGAACTGTTTTAACATTAATGAAATAAGCATGGAGCTTGAATAAATTAATCTAGCAATTGATTTCACTTGAAGCATAGGAAACCCACATGAAACATCCAAATGTATTAAAATAGATTCAATACAATCATATAGACATGGGGTGCAAAACATTTTTGTCCATTTCTCTTGCAACCTGTATCGAACCTCACTATAATATTTAGCACTAGGATAATGAGCATTCCCAATAATCACTTGCACTACATTCTCCTCGCCAACTTTTTCTATAATCTCATCCAAAATCTCCAAACAATTATAAGGGTTCCAAAAATTTTTTGATGATACAAATAGTGTTAAGCTGGGAATATTTAGAAAAGTATTACAATATAAAGTCTTATTTTCCTCATTTTCCCATATATTAAATATAATTGAGCATCCTGTTTTTTTCCATTCAGCTTTATAGTCTTCAAATAAGCCTAGTGTCTTTTTTACTTCTTTCTCCAAAAATGTCACACTAATTTCATGATAAGATGGTAGTGTGAATCCAAGCCCAAATTTAGCAATTAATTGAAGCATTTTTGTAAACTCTGGAGTTTTCACACAACTAAATGGAATGACATTAATGTAAAAGAATGTAGCAATATGTTCACAGCTTCATCCCTTAAATCCTTTTCTGAAAACTCACTAATGATTTCTGGAGTAGTACATGCATCCTATTTTTTTTCATTCAGCTTTATAGTCTTCAAACAAGCCTAGTGTCTTTTTTACTTTTTTCTACAAAAATGTCACACTAATTTCATGATAAGATGGTGGTGTGAATCCAGGCCCAAATTTAGCAATTAATTAAAGTATTTTTGTAAACTCTGGAGTTTTCACGCAACTAAATGGAATGACATTAATATAAAAGAATCTAGCAATATATTCACGCTTCATCCCTTAAATCCTTTTTTGAAAACTCACTAATGATTTATGGAGTAATACTTGCATAACTTTTCTCAACAACATTATTGCTCCCTAGTGCCAGCTATGTTCGGGTTAAAGAAAGAGAAAAGTAAGTATTAACAAATCTATCTATATTATATATATATATATATATATATATATATATATATATATATAAAAGCTAGACCGTAACAATTATTTTTCGTCAAGTGTCAAAAGTAAAAGTTATCCATGTGGATCAAGCTCTGAATTTCATAATATTTTTGGCATAGTATATATATATAATAAAGTATATATAAATTAAAAATTATTAAATGTGTCATATTTTTCAATAATATTGTTTTCATTTGTCTGCCTCGAAACCAATAAAATTTAAATTTTAAACTATAATAAAGCATCACATACAAATCTCGGTAATAAGTTTAAATCTTGAAAAAAACAATAAGAATGACAACTACGTAATAATGAAAACATATACTAATCTTTTTTATAAAAAACATGAAATAATAAATTGAATAAAATATATTTATTTGGCCATCACAAGCTACAAGATAAGGCTCGCTTCCCAAGTATCAATTGCTTCTTGCTTCAGCTACGTTATGATCGGAATAAATTAATAACTAATAAGACGTTTCAAGTCAAAATATTAAACATGAAAATATTCCTGGAAAATATAAAATGGATATTCCTTAAAAAAGATTTAAAATCAGGTTAATTTATTTAGAAAATCAAACTCCTTCATAAATGTACATTACTGAAAAATCGGGTTAATTTATTTAGAAAATCAAACTCCTTCATAAATGTGCATTACTGGAATATATAATTTTTAAATTATACTTAAATATTTTTGTTATAATTTATAATATTTATTTGATATTCATCAAGTATCATACAATTTTAATAATGTTGTTTTTTGCTTTGACAAAAATAGTTTTTAGAAAAAATACTTTAACATATGACTATATTATTATTTATAATGAGAAAAAATATTAACCTTATTATTTATAATATTAACAACATTAAATCCATAATAAATTATAATATTTATTTGGTATTCATCAAGTATCATACCATTTTAATAATATTATTTTTTGCTTCGACAAAAATATTTTTTTAAAAATACTTTAACACAACTATATTATTATTATTAGAAAAAAATATTAAAATTAATGTTTAAGTTTATTTATATTTTATATTGATAAAATAATTAAAACAATAGTGAATGATAAGCATAATAAAAATAAGTTAATTTTAAATCCATCATCAATAAGGAAAAATTATAACAGTTATAGATTCTCAATAGATCTTTGTTTATTTACCCTTTATGTGCTGACGTGGAACGCCACATTAGCACATAAAAAATATTATTTAATTCATGATGCACATTTTTATTAATTTTTTCTATTAATAATAGGGTGTGATGTAACGGTAACATCAATTTTCAACATAGTAATGGTAACTGTTTGCTACTATACTTAGACAAGTAAAATTTTAAATATTGGAAAAAATAATTTATTAATGATGACCATCATTATAATTTATTTGGATTCTAGAGAAAGTAGTTGGAAACATAAAAAGTGTATAAGTTCAACCTAATAAAAAGTGTTATTCGTTGGTAGATATAATTTTTATTTGTATTTTCGTATTCCTTTCTTGAGTAAATAATTTGTCTTTTTTCCAATGTTTTTCTTAATTCCTTGATGTTTATGAATAATATTAATGATATGCATCAATGCATTGGTGCATGCTATTAAATCAATCAATTCATTGAAAAATAAAGAGACGTCGTGTATTATTGTTAAAACATGATGTATTAATTGTTGTATATATGAATTAGGTTTTATCAAATTAACATTTATGAAAATAAATGATCTTTCTTAATCGAACAATGGTAAATGGTAAGTAAATGATCAATAAATTAAATGTACTATTTAGGTAATTTATATGCCTAATTGAAACAAAATAATATGTAATATATGTGTTTACCAGATGCGGTGAGAACATGATAAGAACCATTGCCATGGACGGTATGAAAGGGCTTGTCCGTGGCTAGAGGGTTGTGAACATTGGATATCCTATAATCGTATATTATAATTCGATTCAAATATTTAGAAATTAAGCAGACATAATTAATTACCAAAACAATTAATTATAAGAAAATAAAATTTGAAAAGTAATGATATATAATTAATTGGATTCGAAAATTTAGAAATTAAGCCGACACGATTAATTACCAAAAGGGAAAATAAAATTTGAAAATTAAGCGAGCATAATTACTTTCCAAAATAAAATTCAAAAATTAAGCATATATAATTAATTGGATTCGAAAATTTGAAAATTAAGTAGACATAATTAATTACCAAAATGATTAATTATGGAAAAATAAAATTCAAAAACTAAGCACACATAATTAATTGGATTCATAAATTTGAAAATTAAGCAAGAATAATTAATTACCAAAATAATTAATTATGGTAAAATAAACTAAAAAATTAAGCAAACATAATTACTTTAATTTGAAATTTTGGAAATTTAGTAGACATAATTAATTATCAAAATAAGGAGGGAAAATAATATTTGAAAATTAAGCAAGCATAATATATAAAATGGATGAAAAGTAGTGACACGTGGAACAACATGTGTCTACCCAATTAGGAGGAACAAAATAAGAATAAAGAGTGAAGAGAAGGGGGAGGCAAGTGAAGTGATGAATCCTAAAAGTTTTGCACCTCCACGGCCCGACGACGAGAGATTAGAATCGCTTGCGGAGGACATGCATGAGGCAAGAGAGGGATTAGGGACACGAGATCGAGAGGGATTAAAGACTCGAGCCGCGGCCCTCTCTTGCATCTCCCGAGCCGAGCAAGGTTTGTCGATGATTTGAGGACAGAAGATTAGAATTGCTCGACGACATCATAGAACATCCGTAGAGGATGGGGAGGAGGCAAGAGAGTGATTAGGGACTCAATATCTAACACATGCCACAACCCTCTGTTGCATCTCCCGATCCGAGCGAGGTTTACTAACGGTCCGACGTCGGGGGATTAGAATTACTCGATGACAGCATAGCACCTCCGCGGAGGACGGGGAGACAAGAAAGGGATTAGAGACACAAGGTCGAGAGTGATTAAGGACTCTAGGTTGACGAGAGAGAGAGAGAGAGAGAGAGAGAGAGAGAGAGAGAGAGAGAGAGAGAGAGAGAGAGAGAGAGAGAGAGAGAGAGAGAGAGAGAGAGAGAGAGAGAGAGAGAGAGAGAGCAGTGATACAGCAAGACATATGAGAGCAGCAAGATTATAGTTTTGTTTTCAGGGACATTCTCATCTTTTCTCTTTGTGTCCTCCGTCCTCTCAATCGTGTCTCCATAACTTATAATTAATTAATAATATCTTTCATATTTGTGACAACTAAACTCATTATATACATTAATTAAAATTGGTCATCAATCAATTAAGATTTATATTAGGATCAATTCTAAAAATATATAAATAGATTAATTTACATTTTGACTTTTAAATTAAGGTTACTTCGGTCTTTATTTTAGTTCTTCATAATGGGTTTCGTTCTTATTTGTTTTCCGCGCAACGCGCGGGTGTTATACTAGTAAATATTTATAGGACAAATATAACCAAACATAATGTTAATCTATTATCAGTGAAATGCAATTATTAAGTAGAAAAAATGTCACCAACCCACATACTAATTCTTTAATGTAAGTATGTCTATACTCCTATGTCCTATTTTCTATATCCAAACTTGTAACATGTCAGTTATTTGAAATGATAGAAATTTCCTATTTCACAAACAATGTCCAGTTGCAAAAATTTGGCAACATACCTGACCTAACTAATTCATTGCCTTTTGTAAACTGTCTTAGCATTGGAATAAGCATGTTTGTTTAATAAATGAAGCTTGTAATCTCTTTTGCATCTAAGATGATGCAATAATTAATGTATGCGATGTATCAAATCATTAAGGATTAACTCAAACCAATAAGCTGCACAAATAGTGAAAAACAAACATTCTGTTTACCAACAACGTTTTCTCCAACTTGATCCCTTGCACTTTGTAGTTTTATTAGTAAGCACTTGCAGTAGATTAATTCTCCTCTCCAACTTTTCTTCAATCTTAAAATTGTTATCTGGTTCATTAGATAATTGAGAACATAACCAAACATAATGTTAGCCTAGTAATATTACTGAAAATATGCAGTTACAAACATCAATAAGAGCAAATCCGCTGCAACTCGCTTATTGTTTCATTCGAAAATATATAGACATGCATTTGCTAGTTGGTAGAGATCTAACGACAAAGCCATAAGGTACCTATTTTGGGGATTTAAATGCTAAAATAGGATTGACGGTAACACGGAGATCAGAGAGAAGAGTGAGAAGAAGATACCTGAGGAGTGAGGACTGACAGAAAGAAAGATATATATAAGATGACCGACCGCTGTCACGAGGAACCAGGATGCCGCCGGGAGATATTGAGAGCAAGGAGAGATCGTCTGCAGATGGGAAGGTACGTATACCTGACAAGATCAAGAAGACTTCTGCGGGATTAATTATTATTGGTAGCTTGCAAACGTCATCGAGTTTCCTGAGTTTAATCGATGGGATCGTCATATATATTGACCCAGCGTAACTTACGCGAGTACGACTTTAACTAGTCGAATCGCAATCGCATCCGATTCTATTGTTGCTCCAATTTTGGTAAACAAAGCTTCGTGTTAATGACCTCAATATTCATCCTACTCGATCCGGCTCTGTTTCGGTAAAGAGAAAACGCCATCTCGAATCAAATAGTGCGAGCAATATGAGTTAACCAACCAAATCCTTAGTTAATTAGCAGTCTCATTTAATTCATGTGTGACGATCGTTAGTTAATTAGCAGATTGCCAATTATGCAGTGATGACAATAAGCATCTAAGTGTTCACCGTGGGGTCTCATCGTGTCAAGTTAGTTAGCTCATGAAGTAGAGATATGCATGGGCCTGACAAGGCTCGAATTTCTTTGAGTTGTACCTAGCGCAGCTTGAAAACTAATAGACCTAGCCCACTTAGCAGCTTGAGCATTTAATCTTGGGCCAACTCGTAAATAATTAAACTCAATTAAAAATAATTAATTAAATTAAGAAGTAATATGTGATTGATGATAACATTGTATATACAGGAATTTTCAAAATTTTAATTTTTTCAATTACAGAATATAACTTCAGCTACGGTTTACCTACGACCGTCTGTCACTACGTCGTGATTGAAAGCATATCGTAAATGGCTGATGGCTTGAGCAGCACCAAATATCACGATTACTAATAATATCACTGACGACTTACATCCGCGGCTGATGTGTTTAAATCAGCTACAACCGCCGAGGGCTGCCACTGATGTGTTTAAAATATTAATATAAAAAATTAAGAAGTAAATAAAATATATTAATAAATTAAAAATATAAATATATAAATAATTAAAAACATAAAAATAATGAAATAATTACTTGTAAAAATATTTTTATTTTTTTATTTTTTAATTAATTTATTAAAAATCATAAAATAATCGGACCGTGGTCAAATTTGGACTCAAGCCAAGCTTGGCACACATGTTGGCCGAGCACGACCCACATACCCAAAAAGGCTGCCTAGCTTGATGCACTAAAGTTGAAGAGCTATGTTCATGTCATCGGTGAGCCGACTCGACCAATTGTCACCTCTAGCTCAAGGCGGAGTCTTTTGCCTATATGAAGTAGGGGTAAGCAAAATTCGAATCGACCCGAATAACCCAAAAAATCAATTCAAGTCGGGTTAATCGGGTAAAACTCGAGTCAGTTCGGGTCTCCATTTTAAGAATTCTATACACTTCGTTCGGGTTGGGTCGGGTTGGGTCGGGTCGAGTCGGGTGAAAACCTTGATTTACCCTACCCAAAAATGTAGTTAAATGGATATTTATAAAAGATGGTGTTGGCTTTGTGGTGCAAAGGTTGAAAATAAAGTTTAAGAAATTTTGAGTTGAATTCCTAGTGGAGGCATGTATATTTTTAATACAATTGTTCACCTTTTTATCACCATTTTCAAGATGAATTTTAATTTTTTTAATTTTTCTAAAGGGAATTCGGCTTATTCGGGTTAATCAGGTCAGGGGCCCGACCTTGTTCAGATTAATCGGATCGGGTCAGGTCCCAAAAAATTTTCGGGTAGGGTCGGGTGGTGTAGGGGGTGGTTTAATCGGATTCAAATCAAAACTCGATCCGATCGATGCTCACCCCTAATATGAAGTGATAAAGTGGGACCATAATACCCATCATGTCTTCTAACAATTCATGATACTGCCATTGATGAAGATTAGAAACAACCTCAAATTCATGTCCGTCGTCAACTTAACTCCATATTTGTATTCATGAAAAAAGTTGTACCAATGATGATGCAGCTCACCAATATGGTTCGATTAGTTGTCATGTTTGTGTAAGAAAAGTCTGCATATTCTTGTACTCGTCGTTCAAAGCGACAAATAAAAAGAAGTTTTTTTTTACCAAAATAAAAATATATATTACTTAATTAGGGGATGCTTACACACAATGGTTTCAAGCTCAGGAGACTGTATGAAAGTTCAAATAGTTGATTCTTACGTCTCCTAGCATAATTTGCTGCCCAATGAGCAGCTTCATTCATGAATCTTTTAACAAAAATACAAAATATATGATTGAACTTATGGAAAAAATAACAAATCCGGATGAAGAGATTTTGGTGCTGCCAGGGAGGGGATGTCTTCTTATTAGTCTTCTTATTAATCATGTCCACCAAAGTTTTGCAATCCGATTATATGATGATATGATCCAAGTTTTCGGATGTTGCCTAAGAAACAACATTCAAAATAGCAGTACCCTCCGAATAGATAACATAATTAGAATGAAAGAAACTTGAAGAAACATAAATACAATTACCTTCATTATTTCTTACAACAAAACCTGCACCACCTTCAGGTTCAAGAAAAGCACCATCACAATTGATTTTATACCATCCATGACGGGGAGGAGACCATTTCATTACATTGATGATAGTTGGCACAGATCCCTCTCGGGAGTATAATAAGATTTATAATTCATTGAATAAGATATGATTCTCACAATAGCATTAAAAATGGCAGGCCGTCATTCACCATGCATAAAGCTATTTCTAAAATATCAAATGTACCACAAGGCATTAGCAACAATGGCTTTAGTCTCAGAATTCTAATTTGAATTCATTTGGGATTTAAGCCAGCTACCAGAATGTCAAACACTTCTATTAGAAAAATCCAAATTGAGACTTTGACCTAGAGAAGTCTAGATATCCGAAACATAATTACAATCAAGAAAAAGATGAATAATCGATTCATCATCATTATTGCAGAAAACACATGAAGAGTTCACAGATAAGCCAAGTTTTAATAATCTAATTTTTGTAAGAAGACGGCCATGAAAAAATTTTCGTAAAAGCAATTTGACTTTTGCCACAATAAAAAGCTTCCAGGTCAAGTTCCACAAAGGATTATTGTTAATAGAAGGGTGGTATTTGGATTTCAGAAACAAATATGCAAAGGATATGATTGCCATACCATTTTCATTTGTTGTCCAAGCCACAAAATCATCATTGGGTTGAACCGAAATCTCAATATTAGAAATGGTCTCCCATATGTCAGCACTGCAGAAGGTTAAACCAAAGAAAGCAGAACCAAGTATAATCATACATTAAATGATTAACATGAGTGAGACTATGAATGAGGTTTATATTAATGAATGTAGGTTTCATAGCTAAAGAGATGTCAATAGTCCAATAATCATTTAGAATAGAGGTATTGTTTCCATTACCTATTATATTTTTGAAACCATGAAACAAATTAGAGTAGGTTTTACAGAAGAGTTTTTGGCTCCAAGAAGATTTGGAAGGGGGCAGCCTATTTGAATAGGAAACTAAGGGGTATTTGGCACGAACTACCTTTACCCAAAGAGAGTTAGAGTTGTTTAGATAAGCTTGAACTTTTTTAGCATGAAGAGCAATGCTTTTGGAATTTATATCTTGGATACCTAAACCCCCTAATCTTTTTGGAAGAGTGATAATATCCCAATTTAGGAGATGGATGCTATTATTAGAAGGGTTATGATTCCAAAAAAAAATTTAAATAATTTTGTCAATACTGTTACTAAGATCACTATTTAACCAGGTGATAGAACTTGAATGAGTATGAATAGAATTTAGGACAGATTTGATGAGAATTAGTCTTCCTACTTGAGAGAGAAGACTAGCTTTCCAATTTGAGAGTTTTGATTCAATTTGGGCAAGAATATGAGAGTGGGTGGATTTAGGAGGCCTTCTAGGAGACATCATAATACCTAGATATTTAAAAGGAAAACTATCGGTGTTCATACCTGGGTTAGAAGAAATTCTCTATTTTACGAAAGAGAGAATGTTTTTGAGAAAGAAAATTTCATATTTTAAATAGTTAATTTTTTGACCAGGTGAGGAATTCATAAGAGGTGAAAATGTTTTTGATAGCATTTATGCTTTTGGGATTAGCTTTAAAAATAAGAATGATATTATCTACGAACATGAGGTGACTTACCTTAAGGTTATTTTGAAATTGAAAGGGGTAAACTTATTAAGGTTAACAACATCACTAATAAGGTGCATAAGAATTTGAGCAACGAGAATGTATAAAAAAGGAGAGAGATGATCTCCTTATCTTATTCCCCTATAAGAGGGGAAGAAATTTGAAGTATGAGAGTTTACTAAACAAGCAAAAGTAGGGGATGAAATACAAGCAATGATCCAATTAGTAAAATTGTCGGAGATCGAAACTGGCGGACCTCGCCAGAAAAACTGTCGGATCGCGTCGAAGAAACCGCGACCTCACCGGAGAAACTACCAGACATCGTTGGAGAAATCGCCGGACCTCGCTAGAGAAACCGTCAGACCTTGTTCGTAAACAATTCCAATATAAAAGGATTCTCCGACGACATCCGACGGTTTCTTCGGCGAGGTCCGGCGATTTCTCCGGCAAGGTCTGATGGTTTCTCCAGCATGGTCCGGCGAGGTGGTAGCGGAGAAAGTGTTAAAATATTAAAAAATATATTTTAATACACGTGTGCAAGACACGTCACACTGTTAACGGAGTAGGTGACGGAATTTTAACGGAGGGATACAATTGATACAAATTTAATAGTTTAGGATACAATTTGATGAAGTGAAAGTTGAGGATACATTTGAGACAAATTCTAAAGTTTAGGATATATTCAGGTAATTACCCATAAAAGAATGATGGAAAAAATAAATAATGGAATTAAAAAATTCACTAGAAATAGTGTCCCAATAATTTTTATAAAATTTAATGATAAAATCATCAAAATCAGGACTTTTACAATTCTTGAAAGATTTAACAGTATCTCAAACTTCTAACATGGTAACAGGTTCAACAAGAGAACTAGCAAGATTTTCATCAATATGACTAACAATAGGCCAATCATGAATAGAATTTGAAATAGAATTATTTTCATTCCAAAGGTTAATATAATGATTAACAAAAGCTAGAATGATATTCTTTGGATCAGTGATAGTAGAATTATCAGAGTTAAGGATAAAATGGACATAATTAATCCTTCTACAAATAATAACGATTATATGAAAAAAAGCAATATTAAGGTCTGCATCAGTAGTTCATTTAACTTTGGATTTGGACCACCATTTGAGACAAATCTATCTTTGTAAGGCCAAGAACCTATTATTGAGTTCCCTCAGCTTATTATCTAGGTTACTAGGCTTGGAAGGAGAAATTTCAAGAGATTCAAGAAGAGAGATGTTACTAGCAGTATGTTCAAGTTCATTTTCAAGGTTCTTAACAGTGTGTCTATTCGAGTGAGCGAGGGCACCTCTAGTATTCTTTAATTTAGAATGAAATAAGATGTCAAGATTATGATTTGGACTTGAAGACCAAGCCTTTTTAATAACATCATGACTTCCCCATAATCTAACCCAAAAACTTTGAAATTTAAAGAGATTATTTCTAGCTTGAGGAGAAGTAGGAATACAAATAGATAAAGGGTTATGATTAGAGATCTCCCTATTCAGGTGACTAATAGAGCAATAACAATAAAAATGAAGCCAAGCAGTATTGAAAAAATATCTATCTAATCTAATTAAAATCTTAGCAGCACCCTTGAAGTTATTGGTCCAAGTAAATTTTGGGCCAAAAACCCAAGGTCTATCAAACTAGCATGAGTGATAAAAGTAGATAAATCTTGAATAGGTTTAGAAATTTTAAAAGGCAGGCCTCCACATTTTATCTTCAGCATTCAAATACAATTAAAATCCCCCATAATTAACTAAGAGAATTTAGAACAATCAATATTTGAAAAAGAATTCCATAAATTAGCTCTAATTCTAGGATTTGTATTTGCATAAATGCTAGAAAGGAGAAAAGGCTCAGATTTTTCAAATTAAATAACAAGATTAATAATTTGAGCAGATATAGAAATTATGTGAGCTTTAATTAAGGTAGAGTCCCAAGCAATTAAAATTTCCCCAGAAGTTTCTGTACTAGGCTGCATTGTAGCCTTCCAAGTGCGACCAAAGGTTCTAACAAGTTTTTTAGCTTGGGTTTCATCTAGATGGGTTTCTTGAAGTGAGATAACCTTAACATTAGCATTTTTTATTTGGAGAAAGAGAAATTCCTTTGCTGGCCTTCTGCCAGTCCCCCTTATATTCTAGTTAAGAACATTCATTTAATAAAGTAAGAGATTGAGAGTTTGAAACTTCGAGAGAGTATTATCTCCCTTGGAGGAAGTTGAGTCAGGATTATTTTGAGGTATCTGCCTCTTGAATTTTGAAGAGCTTTCAGACTTAGTACCAAGGTGGTTTTTAGACTTGGATGACTAAGGGTTTTTCTTTTTAATAGAAGAAGAATAGGGACTATTAAAAGAAGAAACATCAAGGAATTAAATACAATATTTATTTGAGAAGCTAATTCATCAAGAGATTTTGAAACAATCTTGCTCCATATTAACAGACATAACATCTCTATCTCTATTAACAATATTTATATTCTAAGAACTAATAGGAACATTAACAACATCCATAGATATATCATGAGAAGTAGAAGAATTAATTAAAACATTATTATTGACATTTCTATTAGGATGCTTAATAGACCAAGAAGAATTTTTTTTCTCAGAAATAGAATTTACTTTAGAAGAAGCATTCAATAATTGTTTGCCTTTCTCAGAAGGGGGATATGGATTAGGAATGCTCTTATGAGAACTAGTAGAACTGTTCGATTTTCGGGGCTGCTCTTTCTTGGATTCGTCCGGCTCTCTAGCCCGAGCACGGAAATCTCCCGAGGGAGTTTGTGCGCGACGAGGGCTCCGTCGAGCAAATCTACAGCATTGGACTTGAATCCAGGGGCTGCAAACAGGCTCTAGTATAGAAATACCAGCGCCTAGAGGAGGGGCATCCGAAATCGAGGGCGATTTTTATTTAAATCGGGAATCTGCGGTGAGGGAGAAACATCCGGAGAAATAGAAATATTTTCGGAAGAAGAGCTATCGGAGTTCTTTGTAATAGCAGGGCAATTAAAATCTTTGTGCCCTACTACTCCACATTGAAAGCAAATTTTCGGAAGATTTTCATAAACTATTGGTTGAAAAAATTCAGAATCATCAACTGAGATCCAGATTCCTTGTTTGATTGGCAAAGAAAGATTAATTTCAACGCACACACGTATGTATTTACCGCGTTCATAATGAAAAGAGAGATCATTAAATTGTAAAACAAAACCAAAATGTTGAGCAATAGAAGCCAATGACTCACGGTTCCAAAGTTCCAGTGGGAACGATTGAAAGCGGATCCACACAGGTGAAGTAGTAAATTTTTCTTCCCAAGGTCGAAATAAAGGTTTCCAAGGTATAAGGCGAAGAACATCACCACAAAAATCCACGGTCCTCCGGTGAGGACAAGATTCACAGACTCGATAGAATCAAAACGAAATACAAAAAAAAATTCTTCTAAATCTAAGACAAATTGAAAACCCACAGAAAACCAGATTCAAGAAGTCCAATTCTTGACAAAATATAAAGGAGGTTTAGATAGAAATTTACATATTAAGCATTTTTCCCGAGGTTGCCGCCATGCTTGGATTTGATCGGAAGAGAAATAGACTCGGTCGGCAGCCGGGATAGGGGTGGGAGGACCGAAGAGGACGATCCGGGGGGTCAGGCGAACGGGGCGGGGGCAAGGGCGAGGAAACCCTAGGGTTTTTCATTCCCAAGGGAGTCTCTCTCAGAGTCGCTAGAGTCGAAGTCGAGCCAAAGTTTTATGAATAAAAAGAAGTTGCTTGTTGATTTTATTTTTCGTAGGATGATCTCTGTTTAATTAATATACATTGTACATTACATAAAAGCAATAGAATATTGACCCATTTTAATAAAGAAATTAATCCTTTTGGGGGTTTTAATATGAGTTCGAGTGCACCTAAAATGGTCGATTTGAGGGTCAATAACGAGAGATGAAGAAAATAAGAAACTAGCGCCCAAAAAGAGTCGGTATATCTTTTTTTTGAAAATTAGCGCTTATAATAGGCGTTGGTATTTAAATAAATATTTTTTAAATTTATATATTTTCTAATAATATATATTAATTTTATTTATATTATCAAATTATAAAATATATAACATATTAAATATGTATTATATTTTATCATAAATAAATAAATAAATATTTGTATTATATTATATTAATATTTAATATTATTATTTAATATTTGATTTTATAAAATAGGCGGGCATTACACATACACAGTTATGCATGTCAAAGAAAATTTATATTTGATATTTTAAAAAGAGCAAGTTTATTCACCAAATCAGTAATTGGATATAATCACTATTTGATCATATATATACCTTTTGTATGCCATAGTTTTTATTAACTATATGATTGGATAAACTCTTTCTATATGTGATTAGGTATATTCACTGTATATTACATAGAAAATATACCTAGTCATATATATAGTAAGCATATTTAGTCGCATACTGAGTATACTTTATGTATTTGTTTACTAAATAAAATTGTTTTGAGAGATATGTTAATAAATTAAGAGAATTTTTGACAAAATTCGAATCCCATGAAAAAAATGTAAAATCAAATCCGATAACAATAATGCAAAAAGAAGAGACACAAGGAGGGTTAACGTGCTTAAGACTCGGCGGGGTGCCGATACTAGATTCACAAGGAGAAGAGTGGACTGATTTATTAATTCGAGAAAAGAGATACATACAATAAGAGTGATAATAAATTAAATCTCCTTCAGAATACAATAAAAATATCTTAAATAAATTAAACTTAAAATCGGTATGGAGTAGATGCACTATCTTTGTAATATCTGTCTTGAAACTGAACTCTATTGCTGTATGTAGAAATCTGAGAAGCGGCACTCCTTAAAAAAATGGTAGCAACACTTATAATCTTTTGAATCTCTAAATCTCTCACATTATAATCTCAAATGGTGTCTTAGTGTGAGATGATTTAAAACTTTGTATTCGATCCTACTTATTTTATCAAAATTTGAGGTAAAAAATAAATTGAGGCATCCAAATTAAATCCCAGGGCCAAGCATCAATTTTGACCTCAAAAGGATACTGAAGCAGATCGTGCAGCGAAATTAAAGTATAGCTGCCTTTTTAATTCTATTTTGACCAAGTCTTAATTTTGCAATAACGTGAGCTGCAATTTCCATTCAATTTGAATGCTACCTTGCTGGCAATTTGAGGCAGCGCCATCTCCATGTGCCTTGGGAGTAGGTGGATTCGGGCCATCTTGGTTGGGCCGAGCCGAGAGAAGAGCAGTTTTTTCCTTCATTTTTTTTGGGATTCAATCATAATTTCATCGTATGAACTTTAATTTGGGTGTGATCTGAGTTTGTTGGATTCAGTTTGGACCCAATTTAAATCACCCTAACAATATATGACTATTACGTGTTGTTTGGTAAAAAAAAATGATAATTATCTGAATACATCCTGAACTTTGGACATTGTCTCATTTGTATCCAAATCCGAAATAATTCCAAATTACATCCTGAACTTTGATATTGATCTCAATTGTATTCTCTCGTCATCTCTTCGTCGTCAGCCCTGTTAACTTCATGACGTGGCATGCTCACGTGGAATAAAATAATATTTTTTAACACATCATTAAAAATAATTTAAAAAATATTTTTTTAATTCTCATCCTGCCTCCTCTCCGTTCGCCCCCTCGTCGCCGCCTCCATGACAAATCCCTCGCCCGCGAGATCTCAGCCCGTCTCCGCTGCTCCAACTCCGGCGCCGACAACGACAACCTAACAACCCCGTCTGCCAGCTAACCATCAACTCGCGCAAGGACGCTGCCTACCACTACGAGCTCAGCAAGGAGTTGGCGCTCTTCAAGGACCAAGGATTCCCCCTCAAAATGGAGGAATCCAATCTTCAGATTGGACCAGGAAGCTTGCCCTCTTTCGGTTCTCCCGTGTGCGACTCCAGAGTCATAGTAGAAAGTGGTAGAAGTGCCCTCTTCGGACTGGACCAAGGCCAGTACCGACCATGCAAATCTTCCCTGCGGCCTCCGACTAGTAACTGGTAGAACTTAGTAGAAGAGCGTTCGAGCAAGTGGCGACCGCAGACGGCATTGAATCCGCGTCTGGAGCGAAGGGAGAGGGTGGCGACAATTTGGAAGTCGCCGGGGGTGTAGGTAGGGAGGAGAGGCTACCTTATTCTTCTTCCTTCTTCTGTCGGAAGCCCCACACAGCCTACGACATCTCGTCATTAATGATCTCGTGCCCTCTTTCTTCTATCTCTACATCTATCTACTAAGGGATGACGATCGATCCCTTTTGATGGGAATAAATGTGGTGAGGCGGCTTGGATGGCTCTACCGCTGCTCTGTTGGACGCCGCCAACCACTACGAGCTCGAACGTGATTAGGTTGCGCAAAATGGAGTTGGGCATGTTGTATGCCCGCAGCCTCGAGATCTCCAGTCTTTCGTTACTGACCGTGATGTCCAGGAAGCTATCTGTCACATTCTTTCGCCTGATCTCCACCCTGACTTCCTTCAACTCCCTCGCACACGGGATCGTCGGCGGCGTCAGCGGTGTGAACACTGTATCGCCGTCGATCTTTTGATTCTGCTGGTAGTGGTAGCCGCAGCAGTAGCGGCAGAGGTTGTCAGGTTGTCGTCGCCAGTGCCGGAGCTGGAGCGATGGAGACGGGTTGAGATTTCACGGCCGAGGGATTCGTCATGGAGGCGGCAACGAGGGGGCGGACCGAGAGGGGGCAGGATGAGAATTAAAAATATATTTTTATTTTATTTTTTAATGATGTGTTAAAAAATATTATTTTATTCCACGTGGGCATGCCACGTCATGAAGTTAACGGGGCTGATGATGGAGAGATGACGGGAAAATACAATTGAGATCAATGTCAAAATTCAGGATGTAATTTAGAATTATTTTAAATTTGACTACAAATAAAATAATATTCAAAGTTTGATGTATTCAGATAATTAACCCCCAAAAAAAATTCATGAACTTACACAAGTTTTGAGGGTTACTAATAAAATAGGTTGAGCCTTCTTTACTCTTTTTCCTTGTAAGCAAAGCAAGAAAATTCTCTACTGATGCGCCTTGACCAATTCAAATGGTCGGTTCACAATCCAAAGGGATCCTGCTGCTCCGTTTGATCAACGAACAACTTTAACCCACGTCGATTCACCCGTGCGAGTTTACAAGTCGTTGTATGGCGTTCCCTTCCGATTTTACCACTCCTTCGTATCGCTAAACAATAAACAAACAAGTCAACTCGCATCAATTTTATTATTTTGGTTGGATCGCGCCCGATCCTACTGTGTCTCTATTTGAGTAAATAGAACACGGGTTTACACGATCCTACTGTACCCGAGTTCTGAATCCGATTCTACTTCTCCCAGTATACGACTTTATATATTTATCCTACGATCCTACTATTTACGATTTTTGAAGCCGATTCTATTCTCCCTGCTTTCGAGTTTAATAGAGACAACAAAAGAAACATGCTTTAGTGTTCAATGTAGGTGGTCTATATAAACACGAAACCAGATTACAGACAGCACAACAGATTCATCATCTTCTTCATCCACACACAATGTCCCTACCCGCCGATCTAGATGTGCAAAGCCCTGCAACTGGTGATGCTCGCATGCAAACCAATTCCCGGACTGAGTTCATGAAGAAAGCTTTGCCTGTAGTGATACAGCTAAGCTCTCCGGGAGTGATCAAATCAGTAGGTCCTACTGCTTCAACGCAGGGCAATAAGTTTGCATTCGCTCTCTACAACGTCGCTATCCTTCTCACTTTTGGCTTCAACATGCTCCTCGGGATCTGCCTCATCACGTGCTTCCTCAACGACGCTGTGATGACACCATGGCTCGCAAGGGTCCATAAAGCCATCAAGCCGCTCATCTTTGCGACTTTGGCGATGTCTGTGGCCACGGTCCTGTTAGGAACCGTTGTTACCCTCTTTCTCTGATCATTACTGATTTTGTGTGTTGGTGATTTAATAGTTCTGATTTGGTTCTCCCGTTTTGTCATAGTTTGAATTGTTTTAGTCGGTATCGTCTCTGTTTTTTTGTAACAGTTGAAACCTCTGTCGCAGCTTTACACAGTGTTCCAATGTTTCAGGTGTGTCCATTTTATGGGGTGTAGAGTAATGTCTTCTTTTCTTTTTGGAGAAATCTTACCTGCAATTTGATTTCTATAAAAAAATAAAGATTGATTTATAGAAACTCTTGAAGCACCTGTGTGATTCCATTTAGTTCGATTATACTTCCAGGTGTCCAAATTGTGCAATAAAAAGATGAGGATATCAGAGTTCGCACTTTTGAGGGAATTCATACTACGTGCTCTCCCTTGATTAAAGAAAACATGTTAGCTCCCGGCCAGTTGTTAACGAGTCTACCAGTTTACGAGGCCAACTAGTCGGCTTGCACTCCCATCCGATCCTACGATTCACGTTGCTCTGTTTAAGAAAACAAAGTTTGTATCAACCTGTATGACTTAGCGAGGTTACATGTGGGATAGTAATTCCATTTGATCTTTTTATTGCACTTCTTACTCTGTTTTAGCCAAATTAAAAGGTTTAGCTATCATTTCAGTATATGGACCCACGACCCTTCTTAAAGAAAGTAGGACCCCTTACAATTCTAATATGGCTTTCAAAGAAGGTATAGCTTTACCTTCTTAAAAAGTTTTAGCTATCATTTCAATTCATTTCATTCTTAAGTTCAAAATATTTGATTTTTATCCTGTTAATAATACCTAAACTTTGAGTCTTTAGAAAAGTGTACATTCTGTCTTTTCAAAGATCAAAACTAGACTCGTCGAAAATAGGAGGTGTAGAAACGACCGACTTTAGTATCTTTTTCAGATCCATGCAAATTGTAGTAGAGATGGTGAAATCTCAAACTACGAAAGCGAATATAAGCCGAATGACCAAATTAGATAAGATGACTAGTGTGTTAACTAAAATTTTTATCTTAAAATCAGTTTTAATCAAGTCTTAATTAGTTAGGTGTATTATCAATTTAAAGACTAAATACAAAAGCGAATAAACAAGTAAGCACACAATCAAAAATCAATGCTAACACATAGATTTATAGTGGTTCGACAACCCCGCCTACTCCACTACCCAAGCACCTTTACTTAGGATTTCACTCGCAATCCACTAGATTAAGAGTTCCTTACAATGATGAATTTTTCTCAAAAAGTCTTCGCTCTCCCACCGAAGGTATTTACACACCCAGAAGACTACACCTTCGTACATAGAGTACTCTCCTACCTCACTCTCTCCTAAGGACACTCTAATCCTATATTACAAGGGTGGACTTATGCCTCAACACTAAGGCTGTTGGGATGAGAATAAGGAACACAGCGGAAAAAATGATTTTAAAAATTCAAACCATCCTAAAATCAGTGATCTACTTTAGCAATCTTTAAGAAATTCAATCTATGAGTAGAAGGAGAAGATATACCTTATACTACGGATGGTATGACTGCTCTTATCCTTGTTTCAAGATGCACACGTGCACGTCCTCCAAGGAAAGTCCACAACAAGCGCATCGCAACCAAGGGGCAGCGAACACTGGGACTCATTGTGGCTCAACGGAGAGATAATCTCAACCCAGAAACACACCAAGGTGAAGCCGACCCTTCCACCTAGAATCGAGCACCCAAAGGGAGGAAGAATGGATGAGAAAACCACAGAACGAGAAGGAAGATGAAGAAATACCTCGCTGTCCTTCTTGGACTCCTCCAAGAAGACGAAGTAGACAACACACCCAAGAGGAAGAGACCTTCAATTTGGCTTCACAAAACTGGGGAAGGATAATTGAGATGGTCAGCCACCCAAGGAGATGAAGATTGTTGGCTTAAGGTTTTCAACCTTGGTCTTAATCTCAGTTTTGATGATAACAAATATGGAACTAATATTTCATTGAGAAATTTTTCAGGTTCCATATCGATTAGCTCTTGATGTCTTCGATTGAAAATATTCAAAAAAATCAAAAAATCGAAAGGACATTGATCGTCGCGATCGGGTTCGTCGTGGAAATTTCTCGAAGTTCGACGTGTGCACCAAAGACGTCTTGGACGAGTCTAAAGAACAATTGGAAAGCTCTCCAAGTTCACGCACGTTGAAGGCCGGAACCCGAAAATGAAGCGCGCAAGAAGGAGGCTGAAAAAATCAAGTTCAGCCTAGGTTCGGTCGACCGGTCGGTCGACCGAATGTAGTGAAGAATTGGCAGTAGACAATTTAGTCGACCGGTCGGTCGACCGAATGCGGTGAAAAATTGGTAGTAGCCAATTCGGTCGATCGGTCGGTCGACCGAAGTTCGCCCATAAGTGGCAGAATGCCGCGATCGCTTGGGCAGTCGATCCATCGATCGACCGACGATCGACTGGCAAGCGACCGAGCATCGGCAACAGGCAAAAATACACCTGTTGACGAGCCATTTCGTTTGGGTGTTATAAATACCCACCTCAAACTCTCTTCCAAGCCAAAAATGATGCATCCAAGCTTCCATTGAGCCATATTTGATCATCTCTAAAGGATTTCTTGAGCCATCTCTTTGCAATCCCTAATTTCCATGATAAAACCTTGATCTAGCCTTTGAACCTTCAAGATTCATCTTCTCAAGGCATCAAGAGGTCTAGGGAGTTTTTTTTGGAGCTAAGTATAGTTTGATTTATTTATTGCTTCAATTGTTATTGTATTTTTTTGGTTATTTTCATTGTATACCATCTGTGTAAACTTAGGTTGCTAGGTTTGATTTAGTTGGTGGTTGCCTTGGTGTTAATGCTTAAATCCACCATTGTAAACTTAGTTTGCTAGGATTAGTTGAGTTGCCCTTAGGTTGAGGTGGGAGAGTGCTCTCGGTAGGAAGACGAGATACTTCCGGGTGTGGAAGTACCTTTGGTTTGAGAGCGGAGACTTTCCGGTGTAAAGTCCTCATTATAAGGAAACTAATTAATCTAGTTAAACTAGTTTAGAAATTCTAAGCGGGGTGCTTAGATAGTGGAGTAGGCAGTGGGGCCAAACCACTATAAATCATTGTGTTAGCGTTGTCTCTCTTGTGTGTGCTTAATTGTCTTATTTATTGCTTCCGCTTGCTATTTGAATTTATGAATTGCCTAAGTAATCAACTAAACGATTAAAACCGAAATTAGGCAATAAGATTAGTTAACATACTATTCACCCGCCCTCTAGTGTGGCCATTTCAACCAACAAAGATTAGGGCATAGACGGCTACATAGGTTTGTATCCAAAACAATTATTTATATTTAATGGATTTATAATTAATTCAAAATTAATTAAATTTAACTAAATATAAATTTTAATTTATCTCTATAAATTAAATTCCTATTGATTAGGATTTATCATATGCCAATCCCTATAATTTAAGGATACCCTACAAATTAGGAAAAACCTTTCCTATTACGCCCGTAAACAAGATCTGTGATTGTGTGGCAACATGTCCACGTTAGTAGACATATAGTGCCGCATTCGGATTTCACCTCATAAGGTCTGTTACGAGATTAGCCTGTTGTGTGTGACCCATTGGGCCTCACACTAAGCCAGTAGTGAGTTGTGTATAATGAAGAGTCGGATCCGAAAGAACAATTTCTATTTGAATCTTACGAGCCACCACTAAACCCCTTTAGTGTGGTCGTGAGAGACTCCACTCACAAGTCAAGATTGACGTCTAGCAACATGTCATGACTACCCGGATAGTGTGAGGTTCAATCTATAGGGATTGAACGCCATTCGATGATTAGTTACCGTGCAACTAAGTCCCTCGGTTACATCGTCCTGAAGTCGGCTAGGGTACAAAAAAAGTGTCAAACCCCAATACCGATTCATATGTATTCCACCTGCCAAGATGTCGTCTCAATAATTAAACGTCGAAAACATCTTCATGACTTTCATGTCTACTCTGGCCAGAGATTTATGAGTCGACATTTGCAGGGACACATAGGACATTATCTTCTCTCACTAGGAGTAACTGATTCCATATTGGTTGCTCACCTACCTCCATGAATGCTCCCCCATGCCCAGTAATACCCGGCACATAACGCCGAGGGCCTCTTAGGGATAGAACCAAAGCAATGGATTGTCACACACAACGTAACCATGACAACCTCAAGTCCAAGGACTACTTGCACCTATTATCACCCGAGGAACATCCTATTGACACTCATGTAAGGATTCCATTATGTGTTCCTCGTGCAGGTCCCTTCAGTGAACTCATTTCCTAATGAGCACCTGCACTTGTACATTAATGATGACTCATAGGTAACTGTGAGATCAGCTACCCCTTATTGTATAAGGCATGTACCAGGTGCATTATCTATCCAGAATCATCAATCCCCTAATTGGTGATCCTACGATTGGGAACATTTAGAACAAAGGCATCTGGATTCCATGTCTCACTAGCATGATCTCATCATAGCCTTGGAATCAATTGTCCAATTTCATCACAATCTAATATATACAAAATATAGATGCAGCATATGATGAAAAGTTACCTCATATTATTCATTAACCAAAAATAGTTCCCTATACATCAACAAATAATTGGCTCAAGGGCACTATTTCTTTCAATCTCCCACTTGCACGGGTAGTCAATCATTGCGGTATTTAATACCCATACAACTAAAGTGGCGATCGAACTGCTGCTGTGGTAATGACTTTGTGAATGGATCCGCAATATTATCTCTCGTGTCGACACGTTCGACATTTATATCCTAAACTCTTTTTAGGATACCCCACAAACCTACACCTGGTTGATTTAGCATAAAGCTTATCTGACTCTAATTTCTTGACTTATGTGGGGCAACCCCAAATCTTGAGATGCCTCAAACTTGATTTTTTGCCACTCCTTATCTCATATGTTGTACCAGAGACAGACTTTGTGGGAGCCCTATTCAAAAGGTAGATAGTCGTTTGAAGCGCATACCTCCAAAAGGAAATCAGAAGATCAGCAAAGCAAAATATGGACCGCATCATGTCTAACAACGTGCGATTCCTCTTTTCAGATACTCCATTATGTTGTGGTGTGCCTGGAGGGGTCCATTCGGAGATAATCCCATTGTCTTTTAGATAATGTAGAAACACAGTGGATAAGTACTAACAACCTCGATCATATATAAGGGTTTTAATACTTTTCCCTACTTGTTTCTCAATCTCAGTTTTACACTCTTTGAACTTTCAAAAGTATCAGACTTATGTCTCAACAGGTAGACATATCCATACCTTGAGCTATCATCTGTAAACGTGATGAAGTAAGAATGCCCACCTTTGGCTTGAGTTGTTATTGGTCCGCAAACATTTGTATGGACCAGCTCTAACAAATCAGTAGCCCTCTCACTACACCCAGTGAATGGGGACTTTGTCATTTTTCCTTTGAGACAGGATTCACAAGTTGGCATCGATTCAAAATCGAATGGGTCAAACAACTCGTCTTTGTACAACTTGTTAATATGATTCTCATTGATATGACCCAATCTCAAGTGCCAAAGATAGGTGAGGTTCAGATTATCTCGTTTCCTCTTGTGCATTTGTTCGATATGAAAAATATTATCAGTTACTTCTAAGACCATCAAACCATTTGAAATGTGTCCAGATTCGTATAATTCATCAGAATGATATATGTGTTACCTTTTAAAGACATTTCATAGCCTTGTTCTAGCAACAAAGGAACATAAATAATGTTCTTTATTAAAACTAGAACGTAATAACAATTGCTCAATTCAATGGTTTTACATGATGGCAGATACAAACAATAGGTTCATACGGCTAAAGTTGTAACCCTTGCACCATTGCCTACCCGAAGGTCGTAGTCGCATTTGTTTAGCATTCTACTTATTCTCAACCCTTGCAAACGAATTACAAATGTGAGCACCACAACCGGTATCCAATACCCATGTAGTAGAATTTTGTAATAATAGATTTATTTCAATAACAAACGCACATGCGGAGGGACTTCCGAAGCCCTCTTATGCTTTACTTCTGCAATATACTCCTTGCAGTTGCACTTCTCGTGGCCATCTTTACCACAATGAAAATAGGTGCCTTTAGGAGCCTTCTTCCCTTTCTTCTTGATATCCTTCTTAGGTTTCATATTTTTATTTTTCGCTTTGTTCTTAACAAAGCGCTTCTTTGCCTTTTTAGGGGCACTACCCATTAACAAGACTTTATCCTTTTCCTTCAGAATGTGAGACTCAGTAGTCTTCAACATATTAAGGAGCTCGGAAAGTGAGGCGTCCAACTTGTTCATGTGGTAATTAATGATAAAGTGTGAAAATGACCTTGGAAGGAATTGGAGTATTAAATCCCGACTTAGCCCCTTATCAATATTTATACCCAATTTCTCTAACCTCTCAATCAAATCGATTAGTTTGAGAAAATGGGTTTCAACAGGGGTCCCTGCCGTCATCTTGGCCTGGAAGAGTTATTTTGATAGCTCAAACCTAGCAGTCCGACTCTCTTCATCGTATAACTCCTTGAGGTGAGAGAGGATGACCCCTGCGTCCATCTTTTCATGTTGTCATTGCAACACATCAGACATAGAGGCGAGCATAATGCACTGAACAGTAGTGCTGTCATCTTGCCACTTCTTGGAAGTGGCTCTCACTTCCTTGGTGGCCCTTTGGGAAGGGGCATCCGGTGGCCTGTTATCAAGAATATAGGAAAGTCTCTCCTGGGTGAGGATAATCCTCAGGTTTCGCAACCAATCGACATAGTTCGGTCCAGTGAGTTTATTTGCATCAAATATGCTACGCAATGACAGTGTAGAAGACATTGTGACAATGAAATGCTACAAGGAAAAGAAAAACATACATAAGCTACCATTCTATATGCATGATTATTAGGGTCTTTGTCTTTTAATTAACCATGTCTCCCATTAATTTTTGTAGTTCCCAAATGACCCTCCTATTGGGAAGCGGGAAGCCCTCGTTGGTAGAATTCCTTAGGGGAAGATGAAACCCCACTTCTCCTACTCGGGTCTCGTATTTAACACGACAAACTCTAATAGGTCCATGGATAGGTAACTCTTTACTGATCACATTGTTATGTGACTTCCAAAGAGTGTTGCCTCTAGGGTTACTATGGCTTTGTGTTTGCACAACAAACCAAGGAGCCCTAGTTGAGTCGAACCCATCATTTGTTTACCCTAGTGAGAAAACAACCACCCTTGAGTTTGCTCAACAAGGTAAGTCATGTTCAAGCTAGTAGTAGAGAAACAAGGGTATGTGCCATATGATATATAACGTGTCTATCAGCATAAAAAGGCATTGTGTTTGCACAACAATCATGTTGTGACAGTGTATCTCATAACGATGGAAGGCGTGATCGATATTCTTAATATCGTAGTCATTCGGACTCAATATTATTGGAGGGTTTCTTCATGCAATTATAATTATCTAAGCGATCAACAATTGAAGCAAAAACAATAAATAAACTCATAAAGTAAATAATGATGATTATGGATGTTCTAAGGGTTCCACCCGAGCCACCAGGTGAACCAAGGCCATCATCCTAGAGTTTTAGGGAGCTCCGTCTCGCCAAGGCGCTACTGAAAAACATCTTGTAGGTCGCCAGTTCCATCTGTGCCTTCCGGGGGTTCAAGTCGTCATCATCATGGCACCCGACACCTCCTCTCCGCGCGCGCACCAATACGGGGCAGCAAGCGTGCTCATCGCGAATCTGCCCCCAAACATCTAATTTTACAAAACTAAAAGAAGAAGATCCCAAACAACCCTTAGGGAAAGGTTTAAGGAGAGGGAGAAGAAGATTATAATAGAATTCTCAAGAGGAAGGCAGGGGTATGCAGGTGCCCTATTTAAAAGTTACAATGTTGAAATTTCATAAATTTATAAGCAATCAACACAATTATGTTTTACACACAGTCACATGCACATAGGGCTCATCCATAATAATCATTTCATGCATCTTAACAATTAAGAAAAAGAAAGGAAAAAAATAGAATCCGAAAACGCACTAATCGGGTTACGTTTCCACCCAAAACAGTCCAAATAATACATGTTGAAATTTTTGGATTTCAGGGTTGTTCAACCATGAACCCTTGGGGCTCTTGAGTTCGAAATCTGTCCAAGACAATTTTGGACAGTAGGCTACCACCCCGATTCATCGCATGAATGATAGAGCCAAGAAAATGACTCATGAACCGGGCAACATGACGTTTAGGGAGCGAATAGTTCGCAAATGCAACAATAACGCGTAACAAAAATTCCAAAAAAAATGCTAAAGGTGGCTCTGATACCACTGTTGGAATGGAAATAAGAAACACAATGGAAAAATGATTTAAAAAATTCAAACCATCCCGAAATCAGCGATCTACTTTACCAATCTTTGAGGAATTGAATTTACGAGTAGAAGGAGAAGATATACCTTATATTGCAGATGGTATGACTGCTCCTATCCCCATTTCAAGATGCACATGCACACGTCCTTCTAGGAAAGTCCACAACAAGTGCCTCACAACCAAGGGGCAACGAACACCGGTATTCGTTGTGGCTCAATGGAGAGACAATCTCAACCCCAAAACACAACAAGGTGAAACCGGTACTTTTGCCAAGAACCGAGCACCAAAAGGGAGGAAGAGGGGATGAGAAAACCATGGAACGAGAAGGAAGATGAAGGAATACCTCGCTATCCTTCTTGGACTCCTCCAATAAGATGAAGTAGATGACACACCCAAGAGGAAGAGACCTTCAATTTGGCTTTACAAAATCGGGGAAGGATGATTGAGATGGCCGGCCACCCAAGGTGATGAAGATGAGTTCTATGGAGCTTTTCTCTTCAAGAAGACTCCAAGAATCAAGCCCTTGCTCTTGTCCAAGATCAATAACCAATTTACTTAACCCTTTTGAAAGAGGTTAGGCCACCTATTTATAAGGGGCATAGGCGGCTACCAAGGTAGATCCGACCCCCCTCTTTAAAATCTCTCTCCGAAATTCAAAATTCCGGAGTTTGCCTCCAAAACAATGATTTATATTTAATGAATTTATAATTAATTCAAAATTAATTAAATCCAACTAAATATAAACTTTAATTTATCTCTATAAATTAAATTCCTTTTGATTAGGATTTATCACGTGTCAAACCCTACAATTTAAGGATACCCTACAAATTAGGGTTATCGAGGAACTCATTCCTCGCGTATTCGTTCCTTATAGGAAAAACCTTTCCTATTACGTCCGTAAACGAGATTCGTGATTGTGTTGCAGCATGTCCATGCTAGTAGACATATAGTGCCGCATTTGGACTTCATCTCATAAGGTCTGTTACGAGATTAGTCTGTTATGTGTGACCCATTGGGCCTCACACTAAGCCAGTAGTGAGTTGTGAATAACGGAGAGTCGGATCCGAAAGAACAAGTTCTATTCGAATCTTACGAGCCACCACTAAACCCTTTAGTATGGTCGTGAGAGACTCCACTCACAAGTCAAGATTGACGTCTAACAACGTGTCATGACTACCCGGACAGTGTGAGGTTCAATATATAGGGATTGAACGTCATTCGGTGATTAGTTACCATGCAACTAAATCCCTCGGTTACAACGTCCCAAAGTTGACTAGGGTACGAAAGAAGTGTCAAACCCTAATACCGATTCATATGTATTCCACCCGCCAAGATGTCGTCTCAATAATGAAATGTCAAAAACATCTTCCTGACTTTCATGTCTACTCTGGCAAGAGATTCTTGAGTCGACATTTGCAAGAACACATAGGACATTATCTCCTCTCACTAGGAGTAACTGATTTCAAGTTGGTTGCTCACCTACCTCCATGAATGCTTCCCCATGCCTAGTAAGACCCGGCACATAATGCTGAGGGCAACGTAGGGATAGAACCAAAGCAATGGATCGTCACGCACAATGTAACCATGACAATCTTAGGTCCAAGGACTGCTTGCATCTACTATCACCTGAGGAACATCCTATTGACACTCATGTAAGGATTTTATTTTGTGTTCCTTATGCATGTCTGTTTAGTGAACTCATTTCCTAATGAGCACCTCCACTTCTACATTAATGATGACTCATAGGTAACTATGAGATCAGCTACCCCTTATTGTATAAGGCATGTACCAAGTGCATCAGTCTATCCGAAATCGTCACTGGCATGATCCTAATTGGTGATCCTACGGCTGAGAACATTTAAAACAAGGGCATTTGGATTCCAAGTCTCACTGGCATGATCTCATCATGGCCTTGGAATCAATTGCCCGAGTTCATAAGGTTCATCACTATCTAATATATACAAAATATAAATGCAGCATATGATGAAAAGTTGTCTTATATTATTCATTAACCAAAAATAGTTTCCTACACATCAACATGTGATTGGCTCAAGGACACTATTGCTTTCAAAAGCTACCACCATAATCAACAAACCTTGCACCCTAGTTTTACACACTTTGAAATATAAACAAATGAGGCATAAAATACGATATAAATGGAGCAATAAACAAATCAAAGTATACTTAGCTCCAAAAGAAACTCCCTAGTCCTCTTGATGCCTTGAGAAGATGAATCTTGATGGTTCAAAGGTAAGATCAAGGTTTCACCATAAGAACTAGGGTTAGGAATGAAATGGCTAGAAAAAGCTTTGCAAAATATCAAGGATTAGCTCAATGAAGCACTAGAAACATAGGAAGACATGTTTAGGGTCTATATATAGATATCCCAAAGGCATTGGCTCAAAAAGAGCCATTAAACATATCTAAAAAGACGTGTTGGCAATTTGGTCGCTCGAGGTCAGCCGAAAACTTACTAGACAAATTAGTGTCTAGTCGGTTGATCGAGGGTCGGCCGATAACCTGGAAGCAAGTTGATTTTTAAGTGGTTTGCTGATTTTTGGATTTCTGGTTTCGGGATCGGGTTTTTATGTTTCTTTGCATCATAAAGAGGATTTACAACACATGCTAGACACTGTAAGCATAAACTCTATCTTCCTAACGAAATCCAAGCATCAATGATCGTCTTTTCGGTTTTTCTGATTTCTCCATTTTTTTCGATCGCGGACATCATGCGCAAACCGACTAGAACCTGAAAATATTTCTTGCACAAACATTAGTTCCTAGTTTTTTGTCATCAAAACCGAGATTAAGATCAAGGTTGAAAACCTTAGACCAACATAAACAACCGTTGGGGAGAGGTAGAAAAGGTTAACAACAAAATTTCTCGAGGTGAAGGCATGGATACACATGTCCTATTTAAAAGGTACAATGCTAAAATTTCATAAATTTACAAGCAATCATCACAATTAGATTTACACCCAGTCCCATGCACATAGGGCTAGTCCATAACCATCCAATCATGCAACTTATTGAATAAGCAAACGGAAAGGAAACAAAATAGAACCAAATTATGCGTTAATCGGATTACGTTTCCATCTAAAACACGCCGCGGGAACTATGCCAGCAAACTAACTTTCGGGGTTGTCATCTCATGAAACCAAGAGGCTCTTGAGTTCATTTCTTGTCCCGAAAGAACAAGAATAGTAGGCTTCATCCCCGACTCAATACTTGAGCTGCGAAGCCAACGAACAACTCAAGAAGCTCCCGAAAGCGCATCAACTGTAGCAACGTGTTTGAGAATGGTTCGAAAATGGAACAATAACGCTAAACTAGAATTCTAAAATGCGATAAAGGTGGCCCTGATACCACTGTTGAGGTGAAGAGTTACAGAAAAAGATGGAAAACATAGATTTTAAAAATCTTTAGGACACCCCGAAAAACTGCGATCTACTTTAGCGACATAGAGGAATTCGATAGGAGAGCAACGAGCAGTTTTATACCTTAACTGAAAGGCGAGAAGAGGTTCTCCGATCCCAAACTCCGAGATGCACATGCTTACACCCTCCAATGATAGTCCACACCAAGCGGTCTCAGGACTTCAGAAAACTCCTTTCTCGGGCAGCGATCAGGCAGGGCTCGTCATGGCCCAACGTATTAGCATCATACTCTCCCATTTGCACAGCCCTTCCACCAAGGATCCGAACAACAAGAGGAGGAGAGAGATGATGAGAAACCATGATATGAATTCACACAAGAGAAGAGTACCTCGCTGGAATTTTCGAACTCCTCCAAAACTCCAACTCGATAGCGATACCCGGCGATGGATCACTAGTAAAAACTCCTTGAGACTTGCGATTATGAGAGAGGAGGAAGGGGGAGGTTCGGCTGGCCCAAAAAGTGGGGTTTCTCTTGGCTAAAACTTAGGGGGTGTCACACCCCAACTCCGATATGATTGGCCAAGGTACAACACGTACAACAAAGCCAAACCCAACCAAACCACATATAAGCAAAACCAAACTTGGACATTTAATAGCATTTCAAGGAATTTTAAAAAGACTTTTATTTTCAAAAACCCCAACCACTAGCTCAATAATAGCTAATGCTCAAAAATGGTTTTACAAGTTTAATTACTAAAGAAGACATCTCAAGCAAATAAAGAGTGGAAACATAAATAAACAGAGTCGACATGACTCAACAACTCAAAATAAATAAAAATGACTCACGTATCCACCTCAACAACAACATGTCACGAGACTCGCTGCCCTGCTATTGCCAGCCACACTACTACACCCCAGTGCCTCTCTGATCTAGCTCAGGTGCTGCAAAATAATAGATATGAGGGGTAAATCCAACTGGGACTTAGTGAGTAGATCAGTCCTCAATTTCCACCACATCATCATCATCATGCAATAATCAAATAACCACATATATGAGCATAAGGAAATAAAGCATAATCTAGAGCATTTGTTTTTAGCAAGGCAATCCGCCTAAACCTTGTATACCAACCTGCAGGAAATATGCCACCAAGTACAAAATAAGAAACATGCTCAATGCATCAATCCACATGCTCACCCGGACCCGTTGGTCCTAATCGCCACATAGGGTAGGTAGTCGGTGTTGGCCTAAGGTTTACAACCTTGGTCCTAATATCGGTTTTAATGATAACAAACATGGAACTAATTATTTCATGAAGAATTATTTTCAAGTTCCATATCAGTTAGCGCATGATGTCCACGATCGGAAATATCAGACAAATCGGAAAATCAGAAGGACGTTGGTTGACGCGCTTGAATTCGTCAGGAAGATAGAGTCTAGGTTTAGGGTGTTTAGATAAATTATAAATCCTCATGATGATGCAAAGAAACCCAAAAACCAATCCCGAATTCCAAAACATGAAAAACTGGAAAATTAGAAAAGGCTCTAAAATTCACTAAGCTTAGCGAGCTCCTTGGAGGGCTATATAACCTAGATATTTTCTTGGCACAAAAAATAATGGTAATTGTTCCTTAGGTAAAAACTAGATAACGAGATATTTTAAAGAATTTTTTGGAAGCCTATAGCCTACCCATATTTGACCCGGAAGATTAGAAATTTTTTATTTTTCGGAAATTTGTACTAGATCCCAAAAGTTAGATTTTGATTCTTAAGGATTTTAATTTTTTAGATATTTTTATTGAATCCAAATGGGGGGGGGGGGGTTTAATCCTTATATAACATTTATGTTTTAAAGTTATTAACCAAACTACCCTGCCCAGGTTCGGTCGACCGAACGTTGCCTAGAACAGGCAGAATGCCTTCGATTGATTGACAAGCGATCGGGTATCGGCAACGGGCAGAAAAACGCTCGTTGACGACACCTTGTGTTTGGGGGGTTACAAATACCCACTCCAAACTCTCTTCCAAGCCTTCTATGATGCTTCTAAACCTCAAAGAGCCACTCCTTGCATCTCTACTAGAATTCTTGAGCTATCCTTGCAAAGAACCCTAGCTTTGAGCCTGAAAACCTTGATACTGACTTTGAGCTTGCTTTGATTCATCTTCAAGTCATCAAGAGGAGCTAGGACATCTTGTTTGAGAGCTAAGTTTATATTGTTTATTATTTGCTCTCATTATTAATGTATTTTGGTGTTTATTTCATTGTATTTGAATTTGTGTAAACCTAGGTTGCTAGGATTGATTGAGTTGGTGGTTGCCTTGATGTTAAGGCTTAAAGCCACCATTACAAACTTAGTTTACTAGGATTAGTTGAGTTGTCCCTTAGGTTGAGGTGGGAGAGTGCTCTCGGTAGGAAGGCGAGATACTTCTGGGTGTGGAAGTGCCTTCGGTTTGAGAGCGGAGACTTTCCGATGTAAAGTCCTCTTTGTAAGGGAAAGCGATAATCTAGTAAAGGTAGTTTTGAAATCCTAAGCGGGGTGCTTAGGTAGTTAGGCATTGGGGCCAAACCACTATAAATCACCGTGTTTGCATTGCTTCTATTTGCGTTTGCTTAATTAGCACATTTACTTTGCTTCCGCTTGTTATTTAATTTGTTAATTGCCTAAGTAATCAAGTAAACGATTAAAATCGAAATTAGGCGAAAAGATTAGTAAACACACTATTTACCCCCCTCCTCTAGTGTGGCCATTTCACCAACAGTCGGTGTGGCCTCTGATCTACCACCCAGCTAGTGTTGTCTCCATGGGGTATGCTCTCCCCTCACCGACACGGCTCTTCCGAACTGTCTCTTTAGGGCATACGTTCCCCTTATCGGTCGGGTCTCCGGACTGTCTCGTTGTGAGTATGAACGCTCCTCACCAATCGAACTTTCGGAATAAGGCCAACACTGTCTCTTTGGGACATACCCTCCCCTCACCAGTGAGGCTTCCAGGAAATGCAACAATCACACCACAACATCACACACGCAGGGATATAAACATAAGGCAAGGTGTGCTGAACAACAAATAAATAAGGGTATGTCTAAAACATACCTCAATCTCTACCTCCTCCCGCAATACATCACAACCACCCAGAAATATATATATATATAATAATGCTCAAATAGTGAATTCAGAGCGTACACAACGATCATGAGAATAAGGTATGACATAACCAAACATCATAGGAAAAACAAGCATGTATAAGATGAAAATAATACAACACCTCTTAATTACCCTACGCTTAAGCCCAACTTAGCCCTCCCCTAGCCGTGTACCCTAGGGCCGGCCTACCCCTCTACCCGAGTACTCTAAGGGTAGAGAGGGTTCGGCCCCCTTGGGTTCCCTAAGGGTCGGCATACCCTAAAGTTGTCCTAGGGTTCTAGGGTCTTTAGATGTCTCTAGGTTACTTTCGTACTTGTATGTCTCTACAATTTCTCTAAATTATAGAAGTGGTTCAATGTACCCTAAAATATGTCCCTTAGGTATAAAAATTCAATTTTTCCCCCCAAAATCTCCCCCTAGGGTTCTTAAGGACCCTCCTAAAGGGGGCGGCACATCCTAAACTCATTCCATCTTCCTCCTTTCAAGGTAACAACCAACCATCAAGAACTACCAACAACCATCAAGAATTAACAAGATTTCTTCTAGAAACCCAAGGCGTGAAGGGGCGGCACAGTAAGGAAAAAGGGGCGGTCAATTGCCCAAAAATTCACCCGATAGAACTGTTATGATCACGATAGAATTCTCGATATGAATATCCAATTCGATTCTCGAAAAACCCAACGAAAAATGATGAAATCCCCATGACATATAGGGGCGACGGCATGGATGAGAAAAAGGGAGAAAAGAGGACTAATCCACTCACCTTTTTGGAGAAATCGGGGAGGAAGAAGACGCGTAGGGTCTTCCTTCAATCGACGTCGACGAACTTGCGATTTCTGGCTCCAAATCGGCTCCTCTTCCTCTCGGCGGCACCTCTCTCCTCCTCTCTATGCCTCGGGTGGCATGCGGCTAAACCCCTAGCCGCACGCCCCAGGTTCTCTTTTATGGATCCCTGTTGGGTCCAAAAGATTAAAATGCCCCTCACTTAAGTTAAACTACTTAAACGACCTGTATCTAACTTATTCTAACTCTGATTCGAGTTCTGATTGAACCGCTAAATTCGTCTCGAGACCCTCTATCATTCTAGCATGATAAATCACATAAATAAAATAAATATATTTTTCCTAAATTTTTTTCCATATATAAATCTTACCTGAATTAAATTTTGCGGCTCTACGCCAATCCGCGCTAACTCGGGCCCACGATCCCCTACTAAAGAATAAAATATTATTTTAGGATTTTTGGACATAACAAATCCTCCCCTCTTAAAAGAAATTTGTCCTTGAATTTTGAGATGAAGAAGAGAAGCTCATCTTGGTATTAAAAAAGTACGGGTACTTCTCTCTCATGTCCTCCTCGATCTCCCAAGTGGCCTCCTGCCCTGAGTGGTGCTGCTAATGAACTTTCACAAAGGGGACCTCCTTGGACCTCAGCTTCCTCACCTGCTTGTCTAGGATCTCTACAAGTCGTTCCTCATAAGAAATTATCGGATCGACCTCCACTGCAGCAACATCTAGAACGTTGGACTCATCCCGAACATACCGCTTAAGCATGGATACATGGAAGTTAGGATGCACTCGATCCATGCTAGGCGGTAGAGCTAACTCATAAGCAATCGCTCCTCTGCCCTGCAAAATAGGGAAAGGCCTGATTAATCTAGGGCTCAACTTTTCCCTCCTCCCAAAGCGCACACCCCATTTATAGGGGACACCTTCAGGAAAACTGAATCCCCTTCTTGAAACTCCACGTCGCGAGTTTGACCATCAACATACATCTTCTGGTGACTCTGAGCTGCTAGAAGTCGCTCCTTGATTAGCTTCACTTTCTCAATGGCGTCATGAACCAAGTCCGGCCCTAGCATCTGGGACTCGCCGACCTCAAACTAGCTTATCGGCGACCTGCACCTGCGCCCGAACAAAGCCTCAAACGGGGCCATAGTGTATGCGATCACTTTGTCGTGCTGCATGAGAATGCACCCCAATCCAACTCCAGAAGTGATATAATAGACTGCAAATCCTCCCGACCTCGATGGTAGTGCTCTAGTACAGGAGTGGTAGTCAAGCGGTCCTTGAGCTTCTGGAAGCTTTCCTCGCATTTGTCATCCCAGATAAACTTTACTTTCTTCTGAGTTAGGCACGTGAGTGGAGTGGCAATCTTGGAAAAATTTTCCATGAATTTTTGTAGTACCCGGTCAACCCTAAAAAGCTGCAGACCTCGATTGTGCTTGTCTGCCTCTCCTAATTCTGAATTGCCACAATCTTCGCAGGATCAACTTTCACACCATCCCGGGATACAATATACTCCAAAAATCCCACACTGGTCAACCAGAACTCACACTTCGAGAATTTTGCAAAGAGCTCGTGTTGTCTAAGGGTCTCCAGAACTACCCTCAAGTGCTCCCTGTACTCGCCTCGCTCTTGGATATACTAGAATGTCATCAATGAAGACTATGATAAATTTGTCTAGAAAGTCCTTGAACACCCAGTTCATTAGCTCCATGAAGGCTGCCGGGGCGTTAGTAAGCCCAAAGGACATAACCAGGAACTCATAGTGTCCATATCGCGTCCTGGAAGAAGTCTTCTAGATATCCTGATCCATGATCCTCAACTGATGGTACCCTTACCTCAGATCGATCTTTGAGAACCACCGAGCCCCCTACAACTGATCAAATAACTCGTCAATCCTGGGGAGCGGGTATCGGTTCTTGATAGTCACCTTATTGAGCTGCTGATAGTCGATGCACATCCGCATGGACCCATCTTTCTTTTTCACGAACAACATCAGCGCCCCTAGGGTGAGATACTTGAGCGAATGAACCAAATGTCTAACAGCTCTTGCTACTAAACTTTAAGTTCCCTCAGCTCAGTGGGTGCCATTCGGTATGGGGGGATCAATATAGGCTTCACCCCTGGCTGCATATCAATATATAACTCAGTCTCCTGCACTGGTGGTAGTCTCGACAACTCCTCAGAAAACACGTTTGGAAAGTCCATAACGACTAGAGTACTCTCAATGCCACTGGCTGAGCCCTTGCTGGTAACATTTGCAGAGACAAAAGTCAAGAAGGACTGACAGCACCCACCATCAGATTGTAGGCCTAGAGAGCAGAGATCACCATGATAGAGTCCCCTCATCCATCGCTCTGAAAGGTAAAGGGTGGTATTCCCGGCTTGCAAAATGTAACCACCTTTGTCCTGCAATTGACTGATGCGTAATGGTCTGATAGCCAATCCATGCCTAGAATTATATCCAACTCTAAGGTCGGTAATAGCATTAGCTCCGCTTTTAGATCGTGTCCACCTATGGAAATGTCGCAGTCCCTGAAGATCGTCCTCGCAACAACAGTACTGCCTGTAGGTGTAGACACTGCTAATGGTTCAACTAACCAACTCTTATCTTTCCCCAACCTCAACGCCAGCAACTCGGATAGGAATGAATGAGTAGCACCTTGATCAAACAGTGCATAAGAAGGTAGCGAACTAACTGAAATGATACTTGTCACCACTGCATTGGACACCTCAAGGGGTGTCCATTGTTCTGTTCACACCGAACCGAACTGAAAAATTGAATCGAACCGAAAAATCAAACCTTCGGTTCGGTTCGGTTTCAACGATTGCAGGTTCAGTTCTTGACCCGAATCGAACTCGAATTTTGGGTTTCAGTTCGGATTCGATTCTCGAAATTCGGGAACCGACCCGAACCAAAAACCGAATAATTAAAAAATAATATTTTTTTAATTTTTAACTCAGTTAATCAAATGAGTATTAGAAAATAATTTTTAATTTTTAATTTTTAATCGAATTAATTAAAATTTTGGTTTTTGGGTTGGAAACCAAACCGAACCGAATAATTTCGGTTTGGGTTAGATCGATTTAGGCATAATTCGGTTCGAGTTCGGATTGGAATTTCGGTATAAATTTTTTTTTGATTTGGTTAATTTCGGTTCGGTTTGGTTCGGGTTGAACCGAATGGACAACCCTAGACACCTTTGCGCCCTCTAGAGTCAATGCATAGGCACGAGCAGGTGGCCTCCCGGGACCCGCCGTGCGCTACTGTTCAGTCCCCTGAGTCTAAGTCCGCTGGGCCACTGAAGCTGTCTATATAGGAGCCCTCCCTTTGGGTGGTAATGCTGCTTGATCGCCTGCAAGGCAGTCCTTCCTGATATGGCCTAGTTGTCCACACCCAAAATAGGTACTCGGACCAAAGCAAGATCCTTTGTGCCTCCTCTCGCATTGTCCGCACTCTAGCACCTCGCCTCTCTCGCCTCCTGGACGGTGGCACTCTGAGTAGTCGTCGTTGGTCCCATTCACGTACAACCTCTAAAATTTCCTTGTCCCTGGTTTTGTTGGAGTGCTATCTCAGTGCCGGCACCCTCATACTGGGTGCGCATGTCCTCCTGACGGTGCTGCCTGAACATCTTCTGGGCTGGTCCATCCTACCGGTCAGTAGGTATCATGGCTTCCTTCCGTATTACCTCGTCCACCACCTGCACAAAGATAGTGTCCTCAGCGTAATGTATTAGTCTGCCAATTTGTACCCTCAAACCCTCCACGAACCGCCTCACTCGATCCGTCTCAATCACCACTAGGGATGGGTGGTCATGGGACAACCGTGTGAATTCAATCTCATATTTTGACATCATCATAGTGTCAGTTTGGTGAAGTTGCTCGAACTCCCTAGCCCACCTTTCGCAGACATTCTTGGGTAGGTACTTCTCAATGATAACAGTCCGAAATTCTCCCCACGTAGGGGTTGGTGCATGAGTCCCCCTACGCGCCCTCCATGACTGGTGTCACTCCTTCGCTGTGCCTCTTAGCTGCAACCCAACTATATGCGCCATCGCCTCACAGGAATACTCCGAGACCGAGCATAACTTTGTGCAATCATTTAGTAATGCTGTCACCTCCACTACCTGATCCGTACCTATAAATAGTGGCGGCTTCAGCTTTACAAAATCCATGTACAACGAGTTGCGTACCACTGGCTTTTGTCGCTCCTCCTCCCTGTATCCAGACTGAACCGGCTCGACTGGGTCGGTCACTGCGGGTGCAACTGGTGGTACAGGTGGGGTCCGCTGATGCGCTAGCTCCCTCTCCTCACGAAGCTCCTCTCACTCCCTACAGAATTCCTCCTGTTCTCTACGAAATTCATCTTGTTATCTCTGAAGCTCCTCGTTCAGCTTCGTCACCTGGGTCTCTAGCAGTACAACCCTGGGATCTCATGCTTCCTCCTCCTGAGCCACCTAGCTAGTAACACGGCCGCTACCTCGTCTACCAGCGGAGTTACTTTTGCTTCCACTCATCACGACATCATTATATGCCTCCATTGCTATTAAATAAGAAAGCAAGTACCACACAATTTCAATATATAAACAACAACTTAAATAAAAAAAATACGTACCGCCGTTGGTGCTCAGGTTCAGCTGTCGATCTCATGACTAGGACATACCATATGTGAACACGCTAGCAATGCCCCCATATGATACCGATTGTCCTATTGTCGAACTTGGCTCTAATACCACATTGTCACACTCCAACTCTGGTATGACCGGCTAGGGTATGCTACGTACCCCAAAGTCTAACCCAACCAAACCACATAAACAAAACAAAACCTGAACACTTAAATAACATTTCAAGGAATTTTAAAAAGACTTTTATTTTCAAAACCCCAACAACCAACTCAATAATAGTTAATGTTCAAAAATGATTTCAAAAATTTAATTACTAAAGAAGACATCTCAACCAAATAAAGTGCGGAAACATAAATAAACCGAGTCGATATGACTCAACAACTCAAAAGAAATAAAAATGACTCGGATATCCCCTTCGACCACTACATGTCACGAGATGCACTGCCCTGCGGCCACCAGCCGCGCTACTGCACCCCAGTGTCTCTCTGATCTAGCTCAAGTGCTACAAAATAATAGATATGAGGGGTAAGTCTAACTGAGACTTAGTGAGTAGACCAATTCTCATTTTCCACCACATCATCATCATCATGCAATAATCAAATAACCACATATATGAGCATAAGGAAATAAAGCATAATCCAAAGCATTTGTTTTTAGCAAGGTAATCCACGTAAACCTCATATAGCAACTTGCAAGAAATATGCCACCAAGTATAATATAGAAAATATGCTCAATGCATCAATCCACATGCTCACCCGGACCTGTCGGTCCTAATCGCCACATAGGGTGGGTAGTCAGTGTGGCCTCCGATCTACCACCCAGCTAGTGTCGTCTCCTTGAGGGTATGCTATCCCCTCACCAACACGGCTCTTCCGAGTCGTCTCTTTGGGGCATACGTTCCCCTCATCGGTCGGGTCTTCGGATTATCTCTTTGGGGTATGAACTTCCTTCACCAGTCGGACTTCCGAAATAAGGCCAACACTGTCTCTTTGGGGCATACCCTCCCATCACCAGCGAGGCTTTCGAGAAATGCAACAATCACACCACAACATCACACACGCAGGGATATAGACATAAGGTAAGGTGTGCTGAAAAATAAGTAAATAAGGGTATGTCTAGGACATACCTCAATCTCCGTCTCCTCTAGCAATACATCACAATCACGCATATATATATATATATATATATATATATATATATATATATATATAATGGTCAAATCATGAATTCACAGCGTACACTACAATCATGAGAATAAGGTATGACACATCCAAACATCGTAGGAAAAACAAGCATGTATAAGATGAAAATAATACAACACCTCTTAATTACCCTACACAGTTTAAGCCCGACTTAGCCCTCCCCTAGCCGTGTACCCTAGGGCCGGCCTACCCATCTACCCGAGTGGTCTAGGGGCAAAGAGGGTTCTGCCCCTTGGGTTCCCTAAGGGCCGGCTTACCCTAAAGTTGTCCTATGATTCTATGGTCTCTAGGTGTCTCTCGGGTACTCTATTTCCTACTTGTATGTCTCTACAATTTTCCTAAAGTGTCGAAGTGATTCTATGTACCCTAAATTATGTCCCTTAGGTATAAAAATTCAATTTTTATTTCCTAAAATCTCCACCTAGGTGGCCGGCCACCCAAGGGTTCTTAAGGACTCTTCTAAAGGAGGCGGCATGCCCTAAACTCATTCCATCTTCCTCCTTTCATCAAGGTAACAACCAAGCATCAAGAACTATCAACAACCATCAAGAATTGACAAGATTTCATCAAGAGTCCAAGGTGAGAAGGGGTGGCACAGCAAGGAAAAAGGGGCTCCCAATTGCCCAAAAATTCATCCGATAGAACCGTTACGATCACGACAGAATTCTCAATACAAATATCCAATTCGATTCATGAAAAATCCAACGAAAAATGACGAAATCCTCATGACATAGGGGCGGCGGCATGGATGAGGAAAAGGGGAAAAAGAGAGCTAATCCACTCACCTTTTTGGAGAAACCGGGGAGGAAGAAGACACATAGGATCTTCCTTCAATCGACGCCAACGAACTCGCGGATTCCGGCTCTGAATCGACTCCTCTTCCTCTCGGCGGCACCTCTCTCTCCTCCTCTCTATGCCTCAGGTGGCGTGCGGCTAAACCCATGGCCTCACACCCCAGGTTCTCTTTTATGGACCATTGTTGGATCCAAAAGACCAAAATGCCCCCCACTTAAGTTAAACGACTTAAAAGACTCGTATCTAATCCGTTCTAACTCCGATTCTTGTTCCGATTGAACCACTAAATTTGTCTCGAGACCCTCTATCATCCTAGCGTGCTAATTCACAGAAATAAATTCTTAATTTTTTTTTCATATATAAAACTTACCCGAATTAAATTTCGCCGTTCTACGCCAATCCACGGTAACTCGGGCCCACAGTCCCATGCTAAAGAATAAAATATTATTTTAAAATTTTTGAGCATAACAGGGGGTCGGCCACAAGAGAGAGGCCTCCTTTCATAGGTGGTTTTGAACCACCTAGGTCGTTTACCATAGCCGACCTAGTTCCAAGTCAACCGGTCAGCTACCATAGTCGGCCCATGGGTGGATGAGGTTTCGGAATTCAAAATCCCGGCCTCATCATTCCTAATTTTTAGGAGTCAACCAACTGATTAAAGACTTAGGTATCCCCAGCTTGGTAATTTGCTAAAATCAAGGAGTCAAACCCTTGATTATAGTCGGTTATTCAAAATAGCTGACTCCCTCAATCTTGGCTAAACCGACCACATTTGATGTGGTCGGGTCCAACCCTAATCAATGGTTAGGTTCATCCCATGAATAAACGGCCACGACTTGGTTTAGTCGCATCTCATGCCGATCCCTACTAATGAGGGTTTCAAGGAACTCTTTCATCAGGTACATGTGATTCGTTCTAAGGGGGAACAATTTTTCACTTTTGTTCGTGGACGAAAATGATGATCGTGTTGCGGCATGTCCGTGCTAGCAAATATTAATTGCCACGTCTGAGTTTTATCTCATAAAACCCGTTAGGAGGCCAGGTAAAAAACCACGGGATTGTAAAAACTCCTCTATCACCAAAAATAAAGATACAAAGGACCGAAGGAGTCTCTCTAGTCACAAGCACTACATCCATATATTTAGCTCTTCCACAACATCAAATGGTCACCCACAAGGGCTAAAATCATCAACAAGATGAAAATAACCAAAAAGAGCTGAGAAAAACATCATCATAAATTTAGTCATTGTTCACAAATTTTCTGTGCAAGCTACAGAGCTTGAAACACAAATTCTACCGTCCAACTTGAAGAACAATGAGTGAGAAACCTTCAGCAATGGGATAAAATTTCATCTGATGGTCCACTTGATGAAAACTATTCAGACCAAAAATTTTCTACAAATTTTGCAAACCTCTGCTCTTTCTTAGCTTAGCACCTCTTACTTCACATATTTGACAACCACAAATTAGGGTAAATATTAAAACCTAAAAATATTAGCTTGGGCCTCCATATAGAAGAGAACCCAACCCAACAATTCAAACGGATCCCCACTGCTCCATTTAATCGACAAACAACTTTAACTAGCGTCAATTCACCTGTGCGACTTTACAAGCTTAGCTCGTTGTATAGCGTTCTCTTCCGATCCTACTACTCCCTTCATTTCGCTAAAGAATAAACAAACAAGTAAACTCGCATCATTGTTATTATTTTGGTTAAATCGCTTTAATGTCAAATACTACTTCAACCCGATCTTACTGTGACTCTAGCTATTTGAGTAAATAGAATACGAGTTTACACGATCCTACTGCACCCGAGTTCTGAACCGATTCTACTTCTCCCAGGTTACGAGTTTAATAGAGTCAACCAAAAACATAATTTAATGTCGATGTAGGCAGCAAAGAGGCCCACCAAATATAGCAGAATCTATGTAAAAACCCTGTTCCCAATTTTCAAAGCCGATTTGTGAAGAGAGAACGCGTCAATATATACTATTCCTACGAGGCTACGATCCTACTGGTTACGATTTCAAGCCGATTCTGCTCTCCTAGCTTTCGAGTTTAATAGAGACAACAAAAGAAGCATATTTTCCTTGTACGTAGGAGTTCTATATAAACACGAAACCAGATTACAGACAGCACAACAGATTCATCATCTTCTTCATCCACACACAATGTCCCTACCCGCCGATCTAGATGTGCAAAGCCCTACAACTGGTGATGCTCGCATGCAAACCAATTCCCGGACTGAGTTCATGAAGAAAGCTTTGCCTGTAGTGATACAGCTAAGCTCTCCGGGAGTGATCAAATCAGTAGGTCCTACTGCTTCAACGCAGGGCAATAAGTTTGCATTCGCTCTCTACAACGTCGCTATCCTTCTCACTTTTGGCTTCAACATGCTCCTCGGGATCTGCCTCATCACGTGCTTCCTCAACGACGCTGTGATGACACCATGGCTCGCAAGGGTCCATAAAGCCATCAAGCCGCTCATCTTTGCGACTTTGGCGATGTCTGTGGCCACGGTCCTGTTAGGAACCGTTGTTACCCTCTTTCTCTGATCATTACTGATTTTGTGTGTTGGTGATTTAATAGTTCTGATTTGGTTCTCCCGTTTTGTCATAGTTTGAATTGTTTTAGTCGGTATCGTCTCTGTTTTTTTGTAACAGTTGAAACCTCTGTCGCAGCTTTACACAGTGTTCCAATGTTTCAGGTGTGTCCATTTTATGGGGTGTAGAGTAATGTCTTCTTTGCTTTTTGGAGAAATCTTACCTGCAATTTGATTTCTATAAAAAAATAAAGATTGATTTATAAAAACTCTTGAAGCACCTGTGTGATTCCATTTAGTTCGATTATACTTCCAGGTGTCCAAATTGTGCAATAAAAAGATGAGGATATCAGAGTTCGCACTTTTGAGGGAATTCATACTACGTGCTCTCCCTTGATTAAAGAAAACATGTTAGCTCCCGGCCAGTTGTTAACGAGTCTACGTTAACAACTTGTATCAACCTGTACGAGTTAGTGAGGTTATATGTGGGATAGCAATTCCATATGATCTTATTATTGCACTTCTTACTCTGTTTTAGTCAAATAAAAGGGTATAGCTATCATTTCAATATATGGACCCACGACCCTTCTTAAAGAAAGTAGGATCCCATACAATTCTAATGTAGCTCTGTTTTGTTGGGCCGAATCTACGCTCCCTGATTGCAAGTTCAATAACAATGACTTACTTTGTTGGTAGTTAAAAGCATAAACAAAGGTCGAAGATAACTAGTATCTATTAGTATCTAATAGGCAGAATCTAAGAAAAAAAACAGCGCCTCATTGAAATTTAATCAGAACTATGCATGCCCAAATACTTTTAATGTTATATCCGGGTATTTAAAAAAAAAAAAAAAAATGGAGAGTTGCCAGGTGGCAGTGAGGGTGAGGTTAAGTGAGGGAGAGGTGCTGTTGAGGGGTTTTAAATGAGGAGAAGTAGAGAAGAGAGGGGGAAGAGAGGGAAGCGGTGAGCGGAGGAAGGAGATGCTGCAGGCGGAGGAGTCGGTGCGCGTCGCCGGTGGAGCTCGTCCTCGCCGGAATCGCGGAATCGAGGTAGGAGATCTCATCCTCTATGTTCCTTCATTTCCGTTGATTATCTCTGACGAATCGGACGACGAAGACAAGGGGAGGTTGTTGCGCCGTACCCCGGGCTGATCGCGTGCGGAAGTGGCACGGCGAGCGGTCGCGTGAGGGTTGCGGGCTGCCAGGCGGCCATTCGGGCTTCCGTCGGTCGATCGTGGGACTGAGCGGGGCTGAAGGGTTGAGGAGGTTGTGGAGTCGCCGGTCGACGACGGGTAGCGGCTGGCCGAGAGGAGATGATGGGTTTGTGGGTGATCGGAGGAGAAGAGGGAGATCGGGAGAGAGAGAGTGTGTGTGATTGGATATCCCGCCGGCGCCGGGATCCGTGGGAGAGGCCGGCGAGGCCGGGATGGCCGGCCGGCGTGTGGATCGTAGGCGGCGGCCGAGAGAGAGAGAGAGAGTCACCGGTGTTGGAGGCTGAGGAGAAGCGTGGTGGTCGCCGGCGGCTTGGGGAGTCGCTCGGCATGGATTCGGGGCGAGTAGAGGAGGTGGCGGGATCGGGTGTAGTAGGGGCGGCCGGCGGTGAGTCGGACCGATCGCGGAGGTCGGGGAGAGGGCGGCCATGCCGCCGGGGTGGTCGCCGGCGGCCGAGATGGCCGGCCGGCATGAGTTTGAGCAGAGCAGGAGATGGCGTCGGGCGCTGGGCAAGGGGCAGCGTGAGGGAGTCGAGCGGGTGAGAGAGATATGAATAGTGTTTAGAGAAGAGAGCTGTATCGCATGAAATTGGGTTGACTTATGAATTATTGAGATATTTTTGTAATTGATCGTAGAGTCGTCAGATCGAGTCGAGGTGAATACCAAAATTGTAGATTTTCGTGTGCTGAAAGCGATGGTGGTGTCGGATTTCTGATTGGAGATCGTTTGGTATGATTTTGATATTATTTCAGTAGTTTAATAAGTGGGTGAGAATTGTGTTTGAAATTAATTTAGTTGGTAGGCCCCGAGTTGTCTGTTGAAGTTGAGGTGAATAGGAATCTTGATCATTTTCGCGTGCTGAACGTGATGGTGGTGTCGGATTTCAGATTGGAGATCATTTGGTGTGATTTTGATATATTTTAGTATTGATGTTGTTTAGTAAATTAGTGATATAGTTGTATTTGAAACTAATTTATTTGGTGGATCTCGAGTTGTCGGTTGAAGTTGAGGTAAATAGTAATCTCGATCATTTTCGCGTGCTGAACGTGATGGTGGTGTCGGATTTCAGATTGAAGATCATTTGGTGTGATTTTGATATATTTCGGTATTATGCTGTTGTTGAGTAAGTGGGTGATAATTATGTTTGAAATTAATTTAGTTGGTGGGTCCCGAGTTGTCGGTTGAAGTTGAGGTGAATAGCAATCTTGATCATTTTCGCGTGCTGAACGCGATGGTGGGGTTAGTTTTTTGAGAAATTATTATTAGGTTGTTCTTTCAGTTGATTAGTGGTTGAGGTTGTCGAGGTGTTCAAATAATAGTAAATTATTAGTCTGAGAATTTAGTCGATTGATTGGTGTGAAATAATTGTGGTTTGGAGAATGAGTTGAGCATGTGGTTTGGAGAATGAGTTGAGCATGGGGTTTGGAGAGTGAGTTGGTTGATCATGGGTGTTTGGAGAGTGTGCTGAGCATGAGTTGAGCCTGCAAGTCTATTGTTGATTTGTTGTCGGAGATAACTTCGGAAATACCTTTGCTTCCATTGTTTGGTTTGTTTCCTGAAATTATTGAACTCCTATTGCATATTATTGTTGGACATGCCATGTAGAGAAATTGCATGTGTTGCATTTTATTGTTGCATATTGGTGTTTATTCTTGATAATAGTATGTTGTGCTAATCCAAATGTGCCTTGGATTAGTCACCGTATGCCTAGTATCATGTTGATATATGTGGTGTTGTATATTTGTTGAGCATGTTGTTATCCTGTTGATCATGTCATAATTAATTGGAGTTGTTATAATGTTGATCATGATGATGTTGTGCTAGTAGCATGTTGATCATGTCATAATCATTTGGAGTTGTTGCGATATTGTTGATCATGATGTTTTGTTATTATCTTGTTGATCATGTCATAATCACTTGGAGTTGTTGCTATGTTGTTGATCATGGTGATATACCTTGTTGCACTCTTGGAGTCGAGTTGCGTGGTTGATGTCGATCTGGAGGCTACGGCCTCGGAGAGGACTTCGGTCCCGGACCATTTTAGTGCGGTACCCTCCAGACATGGGAGAGGGTATGGATATTGACTAGTCACTTTGGGCACCTTCGGGTGTAGGGATGTCGGATACGCCGTCCATTGGGCTACCTGCTTGGTAGGGGTAGTCGCGCGGACGTCGAATCCGCCGTCCATCAGGCTACCTGCTTGGTGGGGGTAGTCGCGTCGCCGTTGGAGCGGACGGTTGATGCCACTCTACGGGTGGTAGAGTGTGGGGTTTTTACCCAATGGTCCACACGCTCGATGATTCAGTTGATGTTGCTTAGGAGTAGGTGAGGTGTATTTGTTGTGTTCATCGCCTTTGACTGCATCTTAGGCCATGTTGTTATGCATTGATGAGTTGACACTTAATACTTGTTGATCATATTGTGATTCTCCTACTCAGCATTCGCTGATCTCCGTTGTTTTTGCTTCAGACTTGCAGGGGAGAGCGGTCGATCTGTAGATCGAGGTGTAGATAGTTTTTAGACATCTAGTAGTCAGTCGTAGATGTGGAGCTCTGATGGCGGCTGCTTTTGTATATTTAGGGTAATTGTATTTGATCAGTCACATAAGTTGTAATTGTTGGTTTTAATGTTATTGTTTATTTTATGTTATGTTGATTCATGGTTTTCCTTCCGCTGTGTGGGTTTCGAGTTGCCCACTGTCGCGCGTCGGAACGGGCCCGCCTCGGGGCGTGGGGGTGGACCCGAACCGGGGCGTGACATTTAAATCTAAACCTTTCATCATCCGATGTCATTTATTGTTGTCCTGCACTGTAAAATTTCAATTTCGAGATTTGTTTACTGTGGAAGCACGAATATTGTGTAGGATGGTTTGTCAAGTAATTCATAGAAAATACATTTACATTCATAGGAGAAAATAAGAACAAAATAAAAACAAATTTATAGGAAATACATAGAAATACGTAACTTCATAGCTCTCCCCAGTCCCCACACATGATGACCAATTGTTTGATCAGCTTGACCCCCATACCATATGCAAGAAAGTAGCACATAATAAGTTGAAATTAAGCTTTCTTGAGGGAAAGTGAGGTTGAAAGACAACCACACTATATCATTTCATAAGATTGGAAATGAAACCACAGCTTACAGTAAACTAGTAACTAGTGCTTCTGGTGGAAACATTAGTGATAAGAAACCATATACATATATATAAAAAAAACATATAATGCGCTAGCAAAATAGGAAAACCGACCCATGTGACTTAACCCGCATGTAATGGAGATCTACAGTAAGACCAAAACGAATCCGCAGCTCTTACGATACCCCGTATGGATGGTTCCTTGTTGTTGAAGATTCAGTTGTTCCTAACCTCCCAGATTAACCAGCACCGTATCAAGGCACTTTTCCTTGTATCTTTCTTCCAGTTGACAAACTCAGTTTCGTTGCCCGGTGGAAGAACATTTGGCTCAATGCCGCAACTCGACACAAACAACACCCACCCAGCCACAGTAATGCAGCACTCTCGGAACATGTGCGTTGACGCCTCCAGATGAACCTTACAGAATATGCAAGAGGTATCATTTATCTACATTCCATATTTAACAAGTCGTCTTTTGTCGGGAGACGTCCTTTAAGCAGGATCCACATGTGGACGCGCATTTTTAGGGGGCATTTGACTTTCCAAAGAACGACTCCAACCTTAATGACACCACTGCGTCGCATCATACGGTAGAGAGACGCTGTAGAGAAAGAACCATCGCTAGTCTATCTCCATCTTAATAATCTCCCGAGTCCCCGAAGGATGGAAGCCCGGTGTAATTAAGAAGCTCCACGATCCTATTAGCCTCGATTCTACCATTCCACGTTAGAGAGCCCAAAGATGTAAGCTAGTCCACGAAACCTTTCACAATGATGTGTTTGTTTAAGTGTATGCGAAATAGGTCAGGAAACAGGGTCGATAGTTTATAGTTGGACATCCATCTGTCGTTCTAGAAGCTCGTACCATTACCACTGCTTATCACTGATTCCAAGCCCATCGAGAAAGGGTGTTTTACTTTTTCTAGACCCTTCCAGATAACCGACCATCTTCCCAAATTTTGGTGATCGCACCATTTAGAGCACCCAAAATATTTAAACTTCACAATTTTGACCCAAAGCATGTTCGAGTTCGTCGCTAGTTTTCACCACCAACTCCCAAGTCTAGCTGTGTTGTGAAGGCTCAGGTCTTGGATACCCAAACCTCCATTTTCTTTCAGATTCGTGACATCGTTCCATCCAATTAAAGCCGTCGACCTGGAAGTGTCCGACCCACCTTTCCACAAAAATTTTCGCCGTCGTTTATCAATTTCTTTCCTTACCCAAATTGGTAACCTAAAAATTGAGATGAAGTAGCTAGGGATGCTTCTAAGAACTTAATAAGCGTAAGTGTGCCAGTGCGGGAGAGTAGCTTGTCCTTCCAACAAGACAATCTTTTATCAATCTTATCTAGTATCACATGCCAATCACTCTTGCCCAGGTTAGAGATTTTTAGGGGTAGACCTAGATATTGAATAGGGAAAACACTCGCCTTGCAACCCAAGGTCGTAGCTGCCGATTCTGATCTACCTATGTCCCCCAAAATATGCGTGATCCCAGATTTTTCATAGTTAGCCCTCAGCCCCGAGGACATTTCAAAAGCGAGTAAGAGTAACTTGATATTTATGAGATCGGATTCGTTCCCACGGGTAAAAACCATAAAATCATCCGCAAATTCCAAGTTTAGGACCTCTTTGTCATTTCCGATTTCAATTCCATTAATGAGACCACCAGAGTTCGCTTTGTGAAGTAAACGGGAAAAAACATATGCCAACAACAGGAATAGATACAGGAAAGAGGGTCGCCTTGTCGGAGCCCCTTTCTGTGCTCGAGCCATTTCCCGACCTCTCCATTAATAATAACTGCCGACTCACTAGATTTAGGCAACAAAAGAGTCCAATTTATCCAAATCCGGGGGAAGCCCCTGAATATAAGCAGACTCTCTAGAAATTTCCAATCCACACTGTCAAAGGCCTTAGCTATATCTAACTTTATGAGAAAAGCATCCTCACCCCTCCTCTTACATAGGTGTGTCAACTCGTGAGCCACCATAAAACTGCCCAAAGTACTCTTCCCACTCATGAACGTGCTTTGAGTGTTGTCGATCAAAGTTTCCATATGCCTTTTCAGTCGGGTTGCCATGATTTTCGAAAATATTTTGATCACACTCAACGTGAGGTTTATAGGGCGGAAGGAAGTTACATCCTTGGCCCCTTCGCACTTCGGGATCAGCGCAATGAACGATCGGTTAATTCGAGACCAATCCCCGCTTTCAAACATGAGGTCATCAATGGCCGCCTTCAGATCCCCCTTAATAAGCTCCTAGTTGGTGATGAAAAACTCAAGTGTGAGCCCGTCGGGACCTGGAGACTTGTTTTTACCAAGCAACTTAATGTTCGTGAGGATTTCCTGAAGATTGCAGATATCCGCCAGACCAGCCATGTCCGATTCTCTGTTTGGGTAAAGAGCCTCCCAGTCAACTCCAATTTGGTTGCTAGCTTTAGATCCAATTGTTTTTTTGAAGAACTCTAGGAACTTTGTGCTCATGTCCTCCTTGGATTCATATCTATTACCCTCCCAAGTTATCAAGCTGATCGATTTTTTTTGTCTTCTCATGGACGTTGATCTGTGAAAAATTTTTGTGTTTGTGTCTACGTCCTCTAGCCAATGGATCTTCGCCTGTTGTTTCCAATATTTGTGTTCAACCTCATAGCACTTGTTGAGCCTTTCTATTACTTCCTTTATGTTCTCGGCTCCTAAAGACTCCGGAGAACCACTGTCCGAGGCTATAATCTTTTGTTCAAGAAGGTCTTCCAGGTCTGTTATGTGTTGGTGTTTTATCGACAAGGAGTCCTTCGCCCATTTTTTCAAGCCATATCCCAGCCGTCGGCACTTGGAGATCCAAGTGGAGATACCCGAGTTGCCAGGCTGGATAGGAATGGACCAGCACGAGTCACAAACCTCTTTGAAAGAATTATCTAGCAACCAGTAATTTTCAAATCGAAAATAAATTCCCCTAGTCGTAGGGGGAGAGGATAAAATGATGGGAGCTTGATTCGATAGACAAGCCTTACCTACCCTCGCCGTCCACGAGGGGCACCATTCGAAGGCGAGGTCATTTATGAGGATGCGGTCAAACCATGCGCAAGCCGGGGGTAATGTGGTTGTTACACCATGTGTAGCATCTCCCTGATAAAGGTAGGTCCATAAATTCGGAATCAGAAATCAAACTAGAGAACCTTGCCGAGTCCCTCGGATCTCCTGTTCAATTTATTCTCTCCTCGTCGGATCATGTCAAGTTGAAATTGCCCCATATAATACAAGCAATCTCAGTACAAGAAAGAAGACCCGTTAGTTCAGACCAAAAGTCGAGTCTACCCTCTCTCCTCGGCGGCCCATAAACATTGACGATCGATATAATAAAATTGCTACAACAGTTAATCAGTTTGCAATACAAGAAAAAACTCTCGACAACAAAGGAAACCCCTGACCATAAGTCTCGATTCCACGCCGTGACGAGGTCCCCCGACATTCCCTTCGAGTTTTTAAAGGAGTAGTCGAAATTGGAGGATCCACATATACATTTCCTCCATACATCGTTTAAACTTTCTATTTTTGTTTCTTGAAGGCACAACACTAAGCACTTGCTACGGGAGATGAGATTCTTAAGCAAAAATTGTTTGCCGAGCCGATTCGCGCTCCTTAAATTCCAAAACGGGATACACATTAATACTATGTTTGGATAACTTTGAGTAATTAGATGGTTTGGAGGGATTTGAAGGGTTTTTGGAGGGGGAGGGGTTTGGAGATTTTTGAAAGTGTTTTAAAAATCTTGTTTGGTTAGACTTCATAAAGAGTTTGAAGGGATTTGGTAGACCGTTATGCCCTCGTTTAGAATAATTTTTTTTATTTTTTTATTTTAGAGATATTTTTGTAATTTATCTTTTTTAAATTCATTAGCTTTTCAAACCTATCCAAAACTCATCCTCCCATTTTGGGGTTTTAAAAATAGGTTCTAACAGGGGTTTGAAGGAGTTTGAAATCCCTCCAAACCCTTGAAAAAAAGTTATCCAAACAAAGTGTTTTAAACCTCTCCAAAATCCTCCCTCTCCAAATCCCTCCAAAATCTTCCAAAATCCTCAATCCAAATATAGTGTAAAATAACAAAACACCTTCTCAAACCAAAGGGGACTTCCACCCAGCCCCTCCAAAATACATCAAAAATTAACTCTATCATGTAATGTTAGTCAAACAACTCTTTTGTTCAGCCGCTTTAATCGCATCACAATCCACAATTGGAGAAGCCTAAAGCCACCAAGCAAGAATGAATCTCATTATTTCCCAGGCCGGAGACAATCAACCGACGGGATCTATAGTCGCTGGCCGCAGAAGTTCCACGAGCAGGGGTACAAGGCATGCCAACTTCCTCACCCGATGGAAGGGAGAGGAGACTCCTTTCTCTTCATAGCACGCTCCAAGGAGCCAATCACATTCCTTCCTCCGAGTGCATGGAGGCGAGCACTACGGCGGACCGACAGCGTCGAAACATGAGGGTTCACCACATACCCAATATCATTAGCCGACACAATAGAAACACAGCTACTGTTCCTCGCCGACTGAGAGAAGATACAGTTATAGTGGCTCCGTTCATGGCCGCAGGCGAGCTTCCTGCAAAAAATGAGTTGAGCAGGAACATCGATATGCAGAGACACTGACACATGGTTAACATGATGAGCGGTCAAGATCGCCCCATGATGAATGGGCCAAATCACCCCAGGTTGAAGAGAAGCTGGGGTCCCCCAACAGGCCCAAGGGCCTCTGCCAAGCCCATCGGGCCCGACTGGTACCTAATAGCACAGCTCGAATTTAGAGACAAAGGAGGCTGCCCCACCAGGTGACATGGCACAGTGGCGGGCAGATTTAAAACCACGGAGAAGAAAGGCGCCACATTGAAAACACACGAAGCTGAGTCAACACAATAAAACCAAATAAAACCGTTACCTACGCAGGCTTGCGTCATCATGATCGGGCCTGAAATGACACTAGAACTAGAAGCTGCCAAAGATGCCTCGGGGAACCGGTTCACAGTCAGAAAACCAGGGATTGTAATCACCGACCCACGGCTTGGCTACGCCGACGCCGGAGGGGAATGACACTGCCGATCCAGGATGTCGACGACCGAATTGCAAGGGCATTCAATTTCAACCCCAAAAATTGCAGGCAGTGCCGGTGATGACCGACAAGGACGAGGTTCAATAGTGCAGGCACTGGAAGCTGACCCCGGTCCTGCATCGGTCGGAGGAGAGCGCAGCGAGTTCTCCTGAGACACCGCAGACGGGTATTTCCATAGGGCTTACAGAGTTTTGGTCCAAGGATTTCCATAGGGCTTGGAAGGTCTTGCTCTGCCAATTTTTTAACTTCCACCTAAGGATTCGAGGGAGAGTTTTTGGCTTCAAATACAATAAAATATTTTAAATTTCAAACATGAAATAAATTTGATAGTATAATACTTACAATTAGTAGAATGATGCAACCTCTCATGTAGGTTGCTGACTGAATTTGTCCTGGATTCTTTCTGGTAGCTCTCATTTTCTCCTCAATTGAGGGGAGTTGCGCAAAGAAGTAAGAATATATACATTTTGTCCAATTATAATTACACATGTTTTCTAAGTTATCCACGTAAGGCAACAAAAATAATGGAACAGTGTATGCTGAGGTACAAAACAAAATACAACAAAAAACATACAATATGAATAATCTACAGAAGTCCATAATGTCCTCCGGATCATTTGATGTGTGTAACCGCAACATATGGTCTTCGATTGCAGATCGGTTGCATGGAGAACCATCATAAATTTTTTTTGACTTCATGTAGCTTTCTCCACTTGGTTCAACGACAGATGAGGGCATTGGGATAATAATTCCATTATCTGGAATGCCAAGCAGCAGTGAAACATCGTTTGGCAAAAAAATTATCCTAACACCTTTAAATCTGAAAGTGGTTTCCCTTACCCAGTGATTCATGATCAAACAAATCACATTTCTTAGGGCAGGAAAGTCTTGCATTCTCAGGAATACTCCAAATGGAGTTTTCTCAATTATCTCTCTTTGGGTATCTTGGATGTGAACCGATTGTAAAAAGACACCCCAATTTTTATCTACTCCAATCCAAATAAACTTGTGGAAGAGATGGACAAAACATGTCCATTGAACCAACTGGGACTTGTCATCTTTACATGATTTTTTTTCCTTTTTTTTGGCTTAGCCATAATATATAAATAAGGGGACTTATTACATTTAACATCCAAAAAATGAAATTAAAGCAAATTCACACAATATAAACATCAAACCTGACCGCTTCCTTTTTCTACCCATGACGAATATATCTCAAGCTTTCACACTGCTAAATCAATTTTAATATTTCAATCACCAAGATATAATATATGATAACTACAATAATGATAAAGAAACACATTAATTGGTTAGGTATCAAATAAAGAACTAGAGAGTTTTGATAAAGTCTCTAACTCATTATAGACTTTTCCAAATAGTCTCCAGCACAGAATTTACTGGCTACTATAGTGGAAATACTATGCATATTATGTTTACAACACTAATAAGATTAAAAAACTCACTTTAAACAGTATTGGGAAAAGTCTCTAATGAGTTAGAGAGTTTCCACATTATGCTATAAAACTATTAAAATTATACTACTAAATAATTATTTTTTGTGCACAATACTATAGAGGGCCAATGATACATGTTTTAAAAATTAGACTACTAATAGATAGTTTTGGCCAAAGTCTCTAACTCAATAGAGAGTTTGGTCATAACTCTTAAACACATATTAATCTACTGTCAAACACTACACAAATAGTCTACTATTCAATGAACAACTATATAAAATTTTTAGAAAGTATTGAACTCAATGAACCACTACAGTCTACTCAAGGAAACATCATTACTAGGGTTCCTAATGCTAGGGACATTGAAGGAGAGAGCATCCGAACCTGTCATCGAGAGGAGAAAGTTGGCCGACGAGAGTGTCGCAGGGCCGCTGGTGGCGATTATAATGGAAAGCAGTAACTTCTAGGGCTCGAGTATATAGGGTCGCAGAATAAAGGAGAGAGCTTCTAACCTATCGTCGAGCTAAGGAAGTTGGCCAAGCGGAGGAGAGTGTCGGAGGAGAACTGTGACGTCTGCCGGTGGTGAATAAAATCGTGGTAAAATCTAGGGCTCACTGTAAAAAGGTAAGAAGGGGAGGGGGAAAATATTTTGACCGAGCGGGGCGGGGGAAAACTGGTCACCGGGTGGGAAGGTGCAACCAGGTAACTCGGTGGAACCGATTTAGTTGAGGGTATTTTGGGGTTTTGAAAAAACCCATTCCAGTTTTGGGAATTTAGCATTCCCTTATCCGGAACCGAGAATTTCCATTGAGGAAATTCCGGTTCCGGGAAATTGTTGAAAAGTAATTGAATGTAAACAAAAAATACACATCTAAAACCCAATCAGTGAAGGCTTATCGGAGTTGATCAACTTTGCTAGAAGAGAATATGATGATTCAATCATGTTTTAGGGTCGACAATGCACTACTAAAAATTAGGAATTTTACGACGGACTGTTTGCGATGGTAGTGGTGGCACAATTGCGATAGTTTTGCGACTGTTGCTTCGGCCGTCGCAAAATTAAAAATCCCGCGATGACACGATGACCGTGTTGCGGCTGGTTTTTGCGATCACCCTATGTCGTCACAAAACCGTCGGTGATTACATTATTTATCCCACGTGATCTCATTTTTCTTCCCCGCTCACTTGATCTCTCACTCTTAGAGTCTTAGTGAACTCTCTCTCTCTCTCTCTGCGCGTCCTCTCTGCCGCCGCCCATCCATCATCGCCTGTGCCGCCGATATTCCCCTCTCCATCCCTCCCTCTGTCTCTCTCTGTGTGTCGCTCTGGCTGTCGAAACCCTAGCCGCCGCCGGCTAGGGTTTCAGCTGATGATGGAATAAGCGGAGGGTCGGCTGGCCCTCCCTTCCATAGGTGGAGGGGTAGAAGAAAATGAAGAGATCTAACCATTCTTAATTTGGTAATGCACAAAATCAGGTTAGACAATTCTGACAATATATGTCTCTTAGCGAACTTCTATAAATGACAGTTGTATAGGAAGTTGCAACTGCTATAACAATTGCCTTAAGTAGCATAGTAAGAACAAAAATAAAAAATATACGCAAACATAAGTATTTTGTTAATGCATGTGATAACAAAAAAAATTGATTATATTTATTCGGTTGCATAGTAGGAAAGTGAGGACTTAAATGGAGTGAGTTAGAGGAGTCTCGGGAAGCTTGTGGATGTGGATGTGGATCGGGAAGCTCGTTCATGTGGATGTGGACTGGGAAGTTCGTCAGCCGCTACACTGACAATCGACTCGGGTGGCATGAGCGGGAAGTACATTGAGATAGAGCAGTGATCAACACCCAACTCGTAGACTGACGGATCTCTGGATTATTGGACCGATAGGTCCCTGGATATTGGACTGACGGATCCTTGGACCGGGAAGCTCGTTAGCTAGCCACACTAATGACCAACTCGGGTGGCTTGTGTGGATGGTTGGATAATTTTATTTGTGATTCATCTCTTGTTGGATTATAAATATGCTTATATTAATTGCTGCTAAAAAGGATGCACGGTTACACTTGAGTATATATATTTCTTGGCACATCTAATTCGGCATATGAGGCATTTGATTTATAAAATAAATATGTATATCTGCTGGTTTGGATTCTTGGGCATGGTTGTAGGGGATTATGTCACTCACTAAGTCCTAGTTGGACTTACTATTTAATTTACTATCTTGCAGCACCTATGCGTGATCAGACAGGTACTGGGATGCAGTAGCGCAGTTGGTGGCGTCAGGGATGACGGATCTCGTGACACATCGTGGTTGGGGGATATGTTGGGTCCGTAGGGTCATTTATAATTCTTTTTAGATAGATGAGTGTCTAAACTTTATTTTCGCACTTGAATGTCAAGAACTTTGTCTATGATTATTTGATTTATTTATATGAGTCTTTAACATTTGTAATCATCAGATTATTTATTGGTGGGTTTTGGAATTTTGATTAACTATGTTTATTGCAAGAAAACTAGTTTTCTTTTATGAACTGTTCAAGGTTTCGTATTTATTGTTATTATGATTGAGTTAGGCTTCGGGGTACATGTAGTACTCTGGCCGGTCATGCTCGGGTTTTCGGGTGTGACAACACAGTTTAGTGACAAAACTTGTTGCCTTATTTGCACTAAGCAGTCTCAACTCCTATAAAACTGGCAACAGAGTATTGGCACAATGGAGTTATCGAGAGCAGATCCCTTGACAATTATTTATATATGAGAACTGAAGGATCTGTATAAATGCTGACTTCAATCACTCTCCTCTTCGTAGTCCTCAATTTGAAACAGTCAACATAAATAGGCATCATATACATATGATCATTTAAGTAAACAGTAACGCTTAGAAATAAAGAATAGAAAACTCTTCAAAAACTCAACTGAACGCAAGTCATAAATAATGATGATTGAATGACCAGACATATCAAAAGACTCATCATTAAACCAGAAGTTCATCACCCATCATATTCGCAACAAAAATTGTCCAGAATACCATAGACTGTAGGTAGTTGAAAACTGTCTCTACATAGTTGAAACTGCTATCATCTCAAGAAAGCCATTTACAGATGGAGCAGTTGAAAATTGTCCTAACATAGTTGAGATAATACAAGAGCTTCTCACCAATTTTTTTTTTTTTTATCAACTACAGCCAACATACAAAAATCCAAACACTAACAAGTTCATCAAAACAAATCCCTGAAAAGCAATTGGAAACTGAATCCAGATTCAAGTGTAATCATAAACTAAATTCTATATAAGAGTTTGTTTGGAAAGAAAAGTCTTAGGTAATTGAAATTCACATACCATAATTTGATGATTACCTTTCTTTGTAACAATAATGTTTGGGGAATAAAAATTATAGTTCTTAAAGAGATCATGATATGTCAATATATAGACCAAAATCGGTAGGATCAGTAAGTTTTCAAAGTCCTACCCTCTTTGATTACAAATTAACATTAGACCAAGAGTTAACTAATTAAACAATATACCCAAAAGAAAAATCCAACTATTAAATTCCCACATTGGTTAAAAATATGATCAAAATAGCCTTTAAATAGTTTGGGCAATCATCTCCTCATGAGCTAGCTTTTGGGGTGGAGTTAGACCCAATAATTTCCATGGTATCAGAGCCTATCATGTGGTTGATACTGTACCACCCGCAAATGTCCAGTTCTGCAAACTCCACGCTCTAGATGTTCAATCCTAGGCATGAGGGAGGTGTGTTAAAGTTCCACATTGGTTAAAAATATGACCAAGATAGCCTTTAAAATCCAGTCGACATTTGATGCAAAAAGCATAAATGTTAGCCTCAATAAAAAGAAAACCCTTCCAATTTTTCTTTCAATATAAATACTTATTCATTTATTTCATCCTAAGATGAAATGTGTCAAATGACACATAATCCAAGAGCAGACCTCAACTGCTCAAAGCTTTCACCATTTAAGGCATTTGTAAAGATATTTGCCACTTATTTCCCTGTTGTAATATACTCTAGTTGCAACTCCTTTCAACTAACTCCTTGATATAATGAAACCTTATATCAATGTGCTTGGTACGATAATACATAACAGGATTTTTTGATACCTTATATCAATGTGTTGTCGTAATAAAGTATCATCTCTTCTAATTAAGACCATAATCAAGTAACATGCTCCTCATCCAGATCAACTGTGTGCTGCAATTGCCTATTGCCAAGTATTCTGCCTCTATTGAAGAAAGAGAAATAGAATTTTGCTTCTTGTTTAACCAGACTACAAGATTTGATCCAACATAAAAATAACCACCTGAAATATTATTTCTGTCATCAATATTGCTAGCCTAATCTGCATATGTAAATCTAACTAGACAAGGATTGCAATCAACTGAATACCAAAGACCAAAATCTAAGTACCTTTCACATACTTGAGAATCGTCTTAACTGCCTTAGGATGAGACTCCTTAGGATTTGCTTGATACCAGTTGAGACTCCTTCTTAATGAATAAGGTCTGATCAACTCTTCCCCTTTTGTAACCTTAAGAATAGGAAGTTCTTATTCATTCTGAAGTCTCAGACATAAAGATTTGAAGTTGCTGAAGGCATTGGAATTCTCCCTTAGAAATTTTGTCTAGGTGAAACGTGAGTAATCATCTACACAAACAAGAACATATCCTTTACCTCCAATGCTTTCAACCTGCATAGGACCAAACAAGTATAATGAAGAAGTTCTAGAGGCCTTGATGTGGTCACCAGTTGCAACTGTTTATGAGACTACCTTGTCTACTTTCCTTCTTGGCAAGCACCACAAACTAATTTTGGTTCTCCTAAAAGTTTAGGGATTCCTCTCAAATCTTCAGCAATAACAAGTTTCTTTATGTCCCTGTAATTGACATGACCTAACCTTTTATGCTACAAATTTATATAAGACGAAACAACTGAAAGACAGATTGAAGAATAGACAATCTTATAGCAGTTATCTCTAGATCTACTCCTTTCAAGAATACAATCACCATCTTTATCATAGACCTTGCAATTGTTTTTGTTGAATTGAACATTTAAATTTTGGTGACACAATTGACTAATACTCACAAGATTGGCCTTGAGACCATCCATCGGCATGGCATCTTTCAAATTGAGGATTCTTGGAACAATGAGTGTTCCAACTCCTGTAACATTTTCGTGTCTTCCATCTCCAAAGGTTACAGTTGCACCTTCATGTTCCTGGATGTTTTCCTAATTTTCTGAAAATCCTATCATATACTGAGAACAACCACTATTGAAATACCATGATCCAAGATAAGAAACAATATTTGACATAAAGGCAACTTTGCAATTAAAATCAGTTTTCCTTACCTAGACTTGTTTAACTTTTTGCTTTGGAGGATTTTCATGCTTCTTTCTCCTTAGTTTGTTGGCAAGCTTGAAATAATTTACAATTATGTGTCCTCTACACTTGCAGTAGTAACAAGTGGGTACTCTACTTCCCTTCCGTGTAGTGGACTGTTGACCCACCATCCGGAGTCCCTCACGGCGCACGCCCAAGTCGCCTGACGCCGCATCTCTTGACCAGCCACCCTTGTTCTCGTCTTCTTCTGCACGCTTCCGCCCGCTGCACCGTCTTTCTCCCACACGCCACGCGTCCGCGGCACCTTCATGGCTTCACCCATCGTCCGGAGTCCCGCACGGTACACGCCCAAGTTGCCCGACACCACATCTCTTGATAGACTTCTTCTCGATTGTCAATGCACTGAGTCTTGTTTTGTTCATCATCAATGTCTGGGTTACAGGCAGTTTGAACTGTGTCAACTAGGCAGGTAGCAAAGACTCTATAACTTCCTTGCTCAGATTCTTCTATGTCATCTTCTTCTTCACCATCACTCCAGATAACTGTAAAGGACTTCTTGAGTTTTTTTCTGTACATTTGGATATTCAGATCTGATATGTTCATATCCTTCACATTCAAAGCACTAAACACCTTTAGACTTCTGTTTGAGACCAAACTTATCAGCACGAGATTGACTTCTTCTGTTTTCACTAAAGGAAGAACTTGTTTTAGAGTCGGTTGAATTGGGTGGTTGAAACTGCTGCTTTAACTGTGAATTCTGATTTTGCTTGTTTTTAGCCCATAGAAATCTTTTAAAATTTTTTGTCATAAGCACATATGCTACATCCATCTCTTCTTTAGAATAGTCTTTAGACTTGTTCTCATCTTCAGTAGCATTGAAAACAAAATTTCTCATTTTCTCTTTATGTGAGTATTTCTCAGATAGTTCCAACTCATATGTTTCAAGTTTACCCATCATGATGTCAAGGGTAATGGTTGAGGGATCATGAACTTCACCTATAGCAGCAACCTTCATGTCAAATTTTGAAGGCATGGATCTTAGAACTTTTCTGACAACCTTTTCTTCAGAGAATGGTTCTCCTAGGTTGGAAGCATTTTTCATCAAATCTTTGATGCACTCAAGAAAGTCTTGAATGCTTTCATCTTTCCCCATTTCCAGGTTCTCAAATATGGTATTGAAAATTTCAACCTTTGACTTACGAAGAGTCAAGTATCCCTTCATGATTTATTTCCAAAATCTCTCATGCTTGCTTTGCAAGAGTACAAGTGGAGATAAGTTTGAATTGAGATGGATCAACTCCACTGAAAATGACATTCAAGGCCTTGTTATCATGGTTTGCAGAAAAAACTTCTGCTTGACTATACTGGTTCTTAGGCTTCTTGTCAGTCCCATCAATAGTTGGAGGAGTATAGCCACCTTCTATAGAGTCCCAGCAACGTGAAAGGAATAGTGCCCTTGAGCCATATGTCGATGTGTTTAAGGACAATTCAAGGGTAATCAACTTAATAAGACAACCTTTTCATCATATGTTGCATCTTTATTCATAAAGATTGTGATGAACCCCATGAACTTAGACAAACGATTCCGATTTCATGATGAGTTCATGCTAGTGAGACTTGGAATCTAGATGCCCATGTTCTAAATGTTTCTAGTCGTAGGATCACCAATTAGGGGATCAGTGATTCCGAATTGACTAGTGCACTTGGTACATGCCCTATACGATAAGGGGTAGCTGATCTCACAGTTACCTATGAGCCATCATTAATGTATAAGTTCAGGTGCTCATTAGGGAATGAGTTCACTGAATAGACATGCACGAGGAACACAAAATGAAATCCTTATATGAGTGTCAATAGGATGTTCCTTTGGTGATAGTACGTGTAAGAAGTCCTTGGACCTGATGTTGTCATGGTTAGCTTGTGAGTGATGACTCATTGTTTTGGTTCTATCCCTACATGGCCCTCATGACACACTAGGAACTAGTGGGTATGGGGAAGCATTCATGGAGGTTGGTGAGCAACCAACATGGAATCAGTTACTTCTAGTGAGAGGAGATAATATCCTATGTGTCCCTACAAGTGTTGACTCGGGAATCTCTAGCCAGAGTAGATATGAAAGTTAGGAAGATGTTTTTGACATTTTATTATTGAGACGACATCTTGGTGGGTGGAATACATATGAATCGGTATTAGGGTTTGACACTTCTTCCGTACCCTAGCCGACTTTGGGACATTATAACCGAGGGATTTAGTTGCACGGTAACAAATCACCGAAGGACGTTCGATCCCTGAAGATTGAACCTCACACTATCCGGGTAGTCATGACACGTTGCTACATGTCAATCTTGACTTGTGAGTGGAGTCCTTCACGACCACACTAAAGGGGTTTAGGGGTGGTGTTGGAGAAATGGCCTACACTAGAGGGGGGGTGAATAGTGTGTTATCTAACTCTATTTGCCTAATTTTGATTTTAATCATTTCTTTGGTTACTTTAGGCAAATTATAATTCGACAACTAGATGCGGAAGCGATAAATAATAAAGCAATTAACACAATCAATAAATCAAGGCAAACACAATGATTTATAGTGGTTCGGCCCCAATGCCTACTCCACTACCTAAGCACCCCGCTTAGGATTTCCAAACTAGGTTTACTAGATTAATTTTTATTTCCCTTACAATGAGGACTTTGACTCGAAGAGTCGCACTCTCGACCTAAGGCACTTCCACACTCGGAAGTCTCTGCCTTCTTATCAAGAGCACTCTTCCACCTCAACCCTAAGGGACACCTCAACTAATCCTAGTAAAACTAAGCTTACACAAGTGGCTTTACACTTTCACATCAAGGTAACCACTTAATTTCTAGACCTAACAATCCTAGGTCTTCACAGGCACAAATCCAAAGAAAACAATGTTCAAATAACAGTTAAAATTACAATGAAAAGAGCTTAGAAAGGACGCCAAGGATCAATGCTCTTAAAATTACAATAAAAAGAGGTTAGAAATGAAACCAAGGATCAATTCTCTTTTTCAAGCCTTCGACGCCTTCAACTTGCCAAGAAGTAGAGCTCGAATTAAATCTCGAGTTGAGACAGAGTGTGCGCTTGAAGTGGATTTGGATGAAGATTAGGGCGCGCTGTAATCAATCTTTAGAAGGCTCAAAACTCCCTTTAGAATGCTCAATAAAATCTGTATCAGTGAGAGAAGAAGGTTAAATGAGTTAGATGAGGTATATTTATGAGAAGAAGACTCAAAACTCCCTTTAGAAGGCTCAAAACTCGTTATAGAATGCTCAAAACTGCCCGATCGACCGCCAGCCCACTGCACTTAAATCGCGTTGTTCGGTCGACCGAATTAGTCGTGAGCCTCGCGATCCGCAGTCCGGTCGACTGACGTAGTGAAGCCAAGGCGCACAATCTTTGATCTGCAATCCGGTCGATCGATCGGTCGACCGATGCGCCCTCTGCCGCATTTTGGCCTCTGTCGATCGACCAAAGTTGCCTTACACGATTTCTTCCCTATCTTCGGTCGATCGACGGGTCGACCGATTGGCTACTACCATTTTTTCGCAACATTCGGTCGACTGACAAGGATACTGCCATTTTTCTAACACTGTTCGGTCGACCGAACATAGGCTGAACTTGATTTTTTCATCCTTCTTCTTCCGCGCTTCGTTTTCGGGTTCCGGCTTTCAACGAGCATCAACTTGGAGAGCTTTCCATGTGATCTTTGGACTCGTCCAATACGTCTTTGGTGCATACGTCGAACTTCGAGATATTCCATGACGAACCCGAGCGCGACGATCAATGTCCTTCCGATTTTCTAATTTCTTTCGATATTTTTGATCGAGGACATCGAACTCTAAACAAAATGGAACCTGAAAGATTTTCTTCAGTAAACCATTAGTTCCATATTTGTTATCATCAAAACCGAGATTAAGACCAAGGTTGAAAACCTTAAGCCAACAATCTCTCCCTTTCTGATGATGACAAACATTCTTAAGAAAATATATTCATTAAAGCGTAGAGGATATCAACTAAGGGATTTCTCCCCCTATCAACATGCATATCTATGAAAATAAACTCCCCCTATCTATATGCATGATCTTCCTATATTTTTCTCCCCTTTGCCTATAATTTTCTCCGCCTTTACCTATAATTTTCTCCCCCTTTTGACATCAATCAAAAAGGGCAAGAAAGGTTAATCTAGTTAAAGTGATGAAAAACAAATATTTTTTCATGAAGTTGAGACTCTAAAATTATTTTTCATGAATCATGACTAGGGGTGAGAAAAAAAAACCGATTTTTCGGTTAACCGAAAAACCGGTCCGAAATTGAACCGGTTTTGCGGTTAACCAAATCATTTTTTTCGGGTTCGGGTTGTAATTTTTGAATTTTTGGTTTTCAGGTTCGGTTTCGGTTCGAGGTTTAAAAAGTCCACCGGTTTCGGTTAACCGACCGGTAGACAATTTTTTTAAATTTTTTTAATATATATATATATATATAATAGTTATTAGTTAATACTTAATACTAATAATACTTAACTTAATAGTTATTAGTTATTAGTTATTACTTAATACTTATATTATAAGTTGAAATTAAAAACCCTAGATCTGAGATCTCTCATCTCTCGAGTCTTCTCCCGCACGGCGCACGCCGCTGCCCGCCGGACGCCATCGCTCGCCGCACGGCCGCACCGTCGTTCTCCCGCACGCCGCACGTCCGCCGCACCTTCACGGCTTCACCCACCATCCGGAGTACCTCACGGCGCACGCCCAAGTCGCCTGACGCCGCATCTCTTGACCAGCCACCCTTGTTCTCGTCTTCTTCTGCACGCTTCCGCCCGCCGCACCGTCGTTCTCCCACACGCCACGCGTCCGCGGCACCTTCATGGCTTCACCCATCGTCCGAAGTCCCGCATGGTACACGCCCAAGTTGCCCGACACCACATCTCTTGACCAGCCACCCTTGTTCTCGTCTTCTTCTGCACGCCGCCGCCCGCCGCACGGCCACACCGTCGTTCTCCTGCACGCCGCGCGTCCGCTGCACCTTCATGGCTTCACCCACCGTTCAAACTCTGAGTCTGTTCTCTCGCACTCGCACCTTCAACCTTCACCTTCATCGTCTCGGCACCTTCACAATGTCGGCGAGTCGAGTCGAGCAATGCCCGTTGCCCAAGAGTCGAGCACTGCCTGCAGTCCTGCACCTTCTTGGCACCTTCTCAGGCTTCTCGGCACCTTCACAGCACCGGGTATGTACCGGCAACAACAAGAACTTAGGCACTTAGCTAATAGTTATTACAACAATTTGGCACGACAAGTCATATTTAAGTCAACAACATGATATCATTAGTTAATAGTTATTACAGATTATTAACTTAGCACATGCTTTTATTTCATTATTAAGTATTAACCTAATATACAGATTGTCTATTTCATTATTAACCTAATATACAGATTGTTTAAGTGCTTACTTGCTTGTTGTAGTGATCTTTGCATCTAATTAAATTGTGGCAAAAAATCTAATGGTTAACCGGTAATTGTTGGTTAACCGAACCGAAAAACCGAAATCAAAATGACGGATAACCGAAGTTAATGGACCAGTGGATCGGTTTTTTTTTTTGCTAATGGATCGGTTAACCGGTCCATGCTCACCCCTAATCATGACAATCTCAACCAAAGGGATGAAAATATTTGATATGAAACAAAATCATACATGATATGTTCAAAATAAAATCTGAATTCAAAATTAAATCATGTATGTTCTCAAGTATGTATGTACTCATATTTTTTTCATGACTTTTTTAGATTTCATTCAAACTTTCAAAATACCAAGATATGATCATTTAAATCATGTATATGAAGTTTGAAGTGAAACTAATGTCATTTAATCAAACTTTCAACTTAGCACGGTTTTATTCGAATCAAGCATGAAAATATGAAAATTGCTAAGTATCAAATTTTGCTATCTACTCATGTCTTTTCTATCTTAGGCATCTAGATATCAAACATGAGTGCATCCAAGTATATGAATCAAGTTTGAGCTTAAAATAAAATTTCTAAGTTACTTTGTTGACTTAGGTCAAATTATACTTCAAGTTTTCAAAAATCAAATTTTTAAATCCATACAAAATTATTTTTTTGACGAAATTTTTTGATACCAATTGTTGTACAGAAATTTTGAAACTTTAACTGGACAAACTAGATTTTTCAGGAATCTAGAGGTTCAAGAATCAGTCAAAAATCAGTTTTTTATAAATTCATAAAATTCTTGAAAGTCCAGGGGCATTTTCGTAAATTTCAGATGTTTTTTTCCGAAAGTTATCATTTTTGCTTCAAACTTTCCAGACTCGCTGAATGATCATTTAAGATGTGTGTGTCAAGTTTGAGCTCAAAATAAATTTTCAAAGTCCATTTTTCATCCTATATTGATTTTAATAAATAAATGAATATTTCTAGTTATCATTTAAATTATCAAAATCATTCATATGAATGATTTTACTCAAGAAATTGTGTGAATGATATTAAAAATGGAATCAAGATGGTATATATGAGTTTTGATTTGAAGTTTTTGAAGAAAAATCAAAGTATTGGAAAGATTGATATTTCAAGAGGATGATACTTTGTATTTTTAAAATCCAACTTCAAAAATTCACTATAAATCAGATTCTTGATAAAACTTTTCGAAATTTTTACTGAAGAAACTAGATTCTTCAGTGAAGGTGCGGTTTCAAGAATCAGTTAAAAATTATTTTTCTATATTTCTCTAGAAATAACTGAAAATGCTCAATTTTCAATGATATTTTCATAATTTTCAGTAATTTTTTAAAACATGTTCAATTTTTATTCAAACTTTTATGACACCATAAAATGAACATGTAAAGAGTGTATGTCAAGTTTGGAATGAAAATTATGTCCTTAAGTCAAGATATCAACCTAGCATGGTTTCATTCAAAACTAAACTAGTTATCATAAAACTTGCTAAGTGTCAATCTTATCATTTACTCATGGTTTTTCAAATTTAAACTTATGGACACCTAACATGAGTAAATATAAACATATTCCTCAAATGTGGATTGAAAATGAGACCTCTAAGTCAATTGGTTGACTTGGGTCAACTTAGTTCAAAAGAGGTAAGCAAGAATTGACCTCTATGTCATTTTATCCATATTCATATGAATTTTTCACTCTAAGTGCTTGGAAATATGTCATACCTTTCCTAAACATGTTTATGAAGTTTGGCCTTAAAATGAAGTGTCCAAGTCGATTTGTTGACTTGGGTCAAACTTTTTAAGCTTAAGTCCCCTAATGTGATCTAGTTATCACATTTTTCATCTACACATGAATTTTCAAGTTTAAACACATAGAATTATATCATTTGTGCATCTAAATATGTTCATTGGGTGTTTACTCAAAATGAGTTCTCTAATATGAATTTCAACTTAGTGCAAGTTTCATTTAATCAAGATATCTTGAAATTGCCTAAGTTATCAAAAATTTTCTACTCATGAAAAATCAAACATTTATCATGCAAAATCAATCATGAGTATATAGAGACATCATTAAAGCATGAATATTCAAGTATTATATTAAGATTTTTCTTTTTTTTGCAAAATCAAATTCATATCTTTTTCCTGAAAATTTTCCCAAACTTTTCATTTTCTTTTTCCATTAACATTTTCAACTTGCAAGTAGACTTCATTAGTAGATAATGAAATTAAGGCTACTAGCAAGCTAACCAAACCAAGTAGCAAAGAGTGATTCAAATATCAATTTCAAAATGTATCTTTGCTAGATAGTTTGAAATCCGTTTCAAAATATGTTATCATGAATCCGAAACAAATTTTAAGAGATCACAAATGTAATATTAATGAAAAATTGATCTCCAACCCTTCCTATTGGTTGAAAACTGAAAGGCCACAATGAGCCTACGATTTAGAACCGCAAGGTCACTTAGGCCCATTACAGGCCACATAGGTCTCCGAACAGATCGGGAAATCAAAAATCAAAAATGGTTTTGAAACTTTATCAAGAGCGAAAAATCTACTAATATTAAGTATATATCAAACTCCAGCTATAATTTAAGCAATAGGGTATAGGAGATGATACCAAAGTACTTTTGATGCCAACTTTACCATAGGCATCTAGATGACTTGAAGTTGCAACTTTGAAATGGTACAATCTTTGAATCCTCAAGCAACTTCAATCAACCACCTTCATCTCACCCTTGTGTGGTAGCTCCCCCTATAATAGAAGATGAGATTTTTGGTACCTAAATAGCTTTGGGTCCTTGGGGGTGAGTTGGCCTAGGAATCCAAAGTGTCTTAACTACACTTGAATTTTTCTTGAATGCACAATCATAAATAGCATGACCAAATATACCACAACAAAAGCAATGTCCATGAAATTTTTTCTTTTTATCCTTTTTCTAAACTTGAGGTTTAAAGTTAGAATGCTTGGTATAAGAGGCATGATGAGCATGGGCATTCTTGGATGAAACATTTTTCTTCCTAGGATTTCTAAAAGATGAGACATGTGATAAACTACTAGTTTTCTTATTTAAGAAAACAACCTCATTTTTCAAATCATTTATTGATTTATGTAAGGCTTGCATTTGAGATTTCATCATACTATTTTCATTTTTGATTTTCATATTTTCTACTTTTAAATTCTCAATCTCAACTTTTGAGATATTTTTCAATTCAATTTTCAAATCACCATTTTCATTTTTCAAATCAATATTCTCACTTTTTAAGTCCTCAATTTCAATTATCAATTGTGAATTACTAGTTTTCAAAGCATCAAGATTATCATGGCAATCAATACTTGAGGAACTTAGATTTGCCTTTAAATTTTTATTTTATAATTCTACAGCATGCAAATCCTTAGTAAGCCTAGAGTTATCATTTTTTATTTTCTTCATTTCTTTAATCTTTTTCAAAAGCATGACACATATATTTTGACATTCTTCTACTAATTCTTCATATGACATTTTGAGTGAATGTGAAGAACTAGCATCACTATCATATGCTATATCTCTATCATGACTAAAAGTAGAATATTGTACCTCATCATGGATATCCATGAGGCAAACCTTGGATGTGCCTTCGTAGTCATGACAAGAGGATGCTTCTTGTGATTTGGAGGAGGATGTTGAAGCACTTGTCCTCTTTTTGGCATTCTTCTTTGATGAAGGACAATTCCTCTTGATGTGCCCCTTTTCCTTGCATAAGTAGCATTTAACCTTTCTTTTTCGGCTTTTTGATTTGCTTCTTTGACTAGAAGCACTAGGATCATCAAAACCGAGGTTAGTACTAGGGGAATGACCATTGTCATCACCACCCTCAACGAAAGTATTAAGCTCTTCGGTTTTAGCATAATCATATAACATATTTAATGTTGCCCAAATATCAAAAGCTGAAGTGCAATGCATGACTTTTTCAAGGATGCTATTAGGTAAGGTACAAAAAATGCTATACATAGCATCTCCGTTAAATTGAAACACTTTCTTATCATGTTCACTCCAATCATGCATGTCAACCTTAGGTTCAATGTATTCTAGTTTAATCATGTTATAAACATCAAGACCTCTAGTCTTAAGTAAGTGTACATCCTAGACTTCCAAAGACCAAAGTTCGATTCATCGAACCTAGGAGGTGAAGACGCTACCGACTCTAGTGCCATTTTAGGATCGAGACAAATTATAGAAGGGATGGTGAAATCACAATCTACGTAAGGCTCTGATGATACCAATTGTTGGAGAAATGACCTACACTAGAGGGGGGGGGGGTTAATAATGTGTTATCTAAATCTATTTGCCTAATTTCGGTTTTAATCGTTTCTTTGGTTACTTTAGGTAAATTATAATTCGACGACTAGATGCGAAAGCGATAAATAATAAAGCAATTAACACAACCAATAAATCAAGGCAAACACAATGATTTATAGTGGTTCGGCCCCAGTGCCTACTCCACTACCTAAGCACCCCGCTTAGGATTTCCAAACTAGGTTTACTAGATTAATTCTTGTTTCTCTTACAATGAGGACTTTGACTCGAAGAGTCGCACTCTCGACCTAAGGCACTTCCACACCCGGAAGTCTCTGCCTTCTTATCGAGAGCACTCTTCCACCTCAACCCTAAGGGACACCTCAACTAATCCTTGTAAAACTAAGCTTACGCAAGTGGCTTTACACATTCACATCAAGGTAACCACTTAATTTCAAGACCTAACAATCCTAGGTCTTCACAGGCACAAATCCAAAGAAAATAATGTTCAAATAACAGTTAAAATTATAATGAAAAGAGCTTAGAAATGAAACCAAGGATCAATGCTCTTTTCCAAGCCTTCGACGCCTTCAACTCGCCAAGAAGTTGAGCTCGAATTAAATCTCGAGTTGAGACAGAGTGTGCGCTTGAAGCGGATTTTGACGGAAGATTAGGGCCCACTGCAATCAATATTTAGAAGGCTCAAAACTCCCTTTAGAATGCTCAATAAAATCTGTATCAGTGAGAGAAGAAGGTTAAAGGAGTTAGATGAGGTATATTTATAACCTCTCAAAGAAACAGCAGCTCAACGGGTAGAAAACTATCTGTTACAGTCGCTCGGTCGATTGGCCAGACGATCGACGGATCGACCACCAGCCCACTGTGCTTAAATCGCGCTGTCCGGTCGACCCATGGGTCGATCGAATGAGTCACGAGCCTCGCGATCCACAGTTCGGTCGACCGATGCAGTGAAGCCAAGGCGCGCGCGATCTTTGATCTGCAAACCGATCAACCGATGCACCCTCTGTCGTATTTTGGCCTCTATCGTTCAACCGACTGGTCGATCGAAGTAGCCTAACGCGATTTCTTCCCTATCTTTGGTCGATCGATGAGTCGACTGAATGGCTACTGCCATTTTTTCGCAACATTCGATCGACCGTCTGGTCGATCGACAAGGCTACTGCCATTTTTCTAACACTATTCGGTCGACCGACCAGTCGACCAAACATAGGCTGAACTTAATTTTTTTAGCCTTCTTCTTCTGCGTTTCATTTTCAGGTTCTGGCTTTCAACGAGCATCAACTTGGAGGGATTTCCATGTGATCTTTGAACTCGTCCAATATGTCTTTGGTGCATACGTCGAACTTCGAGATATTCCACGATGAACCCGAGCGCGACATTCAATGTCCTTTCGATCTTTCGATTTCTTCTGATATTTTCGATCAAGGACATCGAATGCTAACCAAAATGGAACCTGAAAGGTTTTCTTCAGTAAACCATTAGTTCCAAGTTTGTTATCATCAAAACCGAGATTAAGACCAAGGTTGACCTTAAGCCAATAGGTGACTCATAAGATTTGTATAGAAGTTGTTCTATCGGAGTCGACTCTCCGTTATGCATAACTCACTACTGGCTTAGTATGAGGCCCAATGGGTTATACATAACAGGCTAACCTCGTAACGGACCTTATGAGATAAAGTCCGAATGCGACACTATATGTCTACTAGCATGGACATGCTGCAACACATCACAGATGTCGTTTACGAGCATGATAGGAAAGATATTTTCCTATAGGAACGAATACGCAAGGAAGGAGTTCCTCAGTAACCCTAATTTATAGGGCATCACTAAATTGTAGGGATTGACACATGATAAATGCTAATCAATAAGAATTTAATTTATAGAGATAAGTTAAAGTTTATATTTAGTTGGATTTGATTAATTTCGAATTAATTGTAAATCCATTAAATATAACTTATTGTATTGAAGGCAAATCCCAAAGTTTTGAATTCCGGGAAGAGGATTTTAAGGGGGGGGGGGGGTCTACCATGGGTGGCCTCGTACCCCCTTTATAAATAGATGGTCTAACCTCCTTCAAGGGGGTTAAGCAAATTGGTTGTGTCATCAAGTTCCTCTTGAAGAGGCTTCTTGAAGAGAAAGACTCCAAAGAGCTCCTCTTGATCTCCATGGGTGGCCGGCCATCAAGTTCCTCCTTCCCTGGGTTTATGAAGTCGAATTGAAGGTCTCTTCCTCTTGGGTGTGTCATCTCCTTCATCTCCGTGGAGGAGTCCAAAAAGGACAGCGAGGTATTCCTTCATCTTCCTTCTTGTTTCGTGGTTTTCTCATCCTCTCTTACTTTCTTTTGGTGCTCGGTTCTTGGTGGAAGGGCCGGCTTCACCTTGGTGTGTTTCGGGGTTGAGATTGTCTCTCCGTTGAGCCACAACGAGTCTTGGTGTTCGCTGTCCCTTGGTTGCGAGGCGCCGAGTGTGGACCTTTGGGATGGTTTGAATGTTTTAAAATCACTTTTTACATTGTGCTTCTTATTCTCATCCCAACAGTGGTATCAGAGCCACCTTTAGCAATTTTTCAGAATTTTTATTACGCGTTATTGTTGCGTTTACGAACCGTTCGCTCCTTAAACATCATGCTGCCCGATTTTTGTTTTCGGGGGTTCTTGAGTCGTTCATTTGGCTCGACTGTTCGTGCGATGAATCGGGGTGATAGCCTACTGTCGAAACCTGTCTTGGACATATTTCAAACTCAAAAACCCCATGGGTTCATGGTTGAACAGCCCCGAAAACTCCAATTTTCAACATGTGTTGTTTGGACCGTTTTGGGTGGAAACGTAACCCAATTAGCACGTTTTCGAAATCTGTTTCTTTCCTTTCTTTTTCTTAATTGTTAAGATTCATGAAAGGATGATTATGGATGAGCCCTATGTGTTGTGACTGTTTACAAAATGTGGTTGTGTTGATTGCTTGTAAATTTATAAAATTTCAGCATTGTAACTTTTAAATAGGGCCTGCATACCCCTGGTTGTTATGAAATCTCCTTAAACCTTTCCCCAAGGGTTGTTTGAGGTCTTCTTCTTTTAGTTTTGTAAAATTAGAAGTTTAGGGGCAGATTCGCGACGAGTACGCTTGCTGCCCCATTTCGGTGTGCGCGCAGAGAGGAGGTGTTCGGCACTATGTTGATGATGAATAGAACTCCGGGAAGGCACTGATGGAACCAGCAACCTACAAGATATTTTTGGGCAGCACCTTGGTGAGATGGAGCTCCCTAAAACCCTAGGATGATGGCCTTGGTTCGCCCGGTGGCTCGGGTGGAACCCTTAGAACATCCATAATCATTCTTATTTACTTTATGCTTTTATTTATTACTTTTGCTTCAAATATTGATAGCTTAGATAATTATAATTGCATGAAGAAACCCTTTAATAATATTGAGTTCGAATGGCTAAGATATTAAGAATATCGGTCACGTCTTCCATCGTTATGAGGTATAAGTGTGTCTATTGTCACAACGGGTTTGTTGTGCAAACACAAGGCCTTTTGTGCTAATAGACACATTGCATCTCATATGACACATACCCTTGTGTCTCTACTACTAGCTTGAACGTGACTTACCTTGTTCAGCAAACTCAAGGGTGGTTGTTTTCTTGCTAGGGTATACGAACGATGAGATCGACTCAACTAGGGCTCCTTGGTTTGTTGTGCAAACACAAGGCCATGGTAACCCTAGAGGCAAAACTTGATGGAAGTCATATAACAATGTGATTAGTAAAGAGTTACCTACTCATGGACCTATTAGGGTTTGTTGTGTTAAATGCGAGACCCGAGTAGGAGAAGTGTGTTGGTCTAAGGTTTTCAATCTTGATCACCATCTTGATTTTGATGATAACAAACTTGTTCTAATGAATTTATCAAGTGTTTGATCTCAAGTTGAGGTTACGATATGCGTGTGAACTTCATTCGGAGAAAGTCCAAAAATTGACAAAAAAGGCTCCGTCGTCGATCGAGTAGAAAATCTAGAGTTAGGAATATATTTCATGTAATATGACTCTAGGATTATGTCCCAAGCCAAACTGTAATGTTATCCAAGTCCATACTCGATAACGGAACCCGAAAACAAAGTGCGCAAGCAGAAGACTCGAAAAATAAGCCTTAGCTCAGGTTCGGTCGACCGAATGAAGACAAAAATTCGCAGTAGCCAATTCGGTCGACCGGTCGATCGACCAGATGAAGTAGAGAATTGGAAGTAGCCAATTCCATCGACTAGACGGTCGACCGAATGTGGCCCGAAAGCGACAGAACGCCTTCGATCGCTCAGCGGTCAATCAGTAGATCGACCGACGATCGACTAGCAAGCGATCCGGCGTCGCCAACGGGCAGAAAAACGCCCGTTGGGTGCCCTAGCCGAGTTAGGGATTATAAATACCACTCATAAATCTCCTCCTCAGCTGTCGAGAACTTCATTGAGCATATCCTTAGAGATTGCAAGCCTAAAGGAGTTGATTTAAAGTCCTAATCTCTGTTTCCACACTCTCAATCCCTCCTCACTTCATCAAGTTTGTTCTTCACCGAGAAATCCATACTCGAAGCCTTGAAGTGCTCGGAGGAGACGCGTTGGATCTACATCAAGTATTGTTTTACATTTAAACTCCATTTATATTATTTTCATCTTTCTTTGTATCGAATTTTATGGTAGCTTGCAAGGTGTGCGTGCAAACACCTTGGTGTCTTGTAGATTATTATTTTTGCTAGAGAATAGGTGTTGAGGCTCACCTATAGGGTTGAGGGATAAGTCCTTATTGTATTCTTAGAAAAACTATCAATCTATAAAGTGTTAAGGTTAGAAATCCTTGGTGAGGAGCCAAGGTAGTAGAGTAGGCAGTGTTGGTCGAACCACTATATATTTCGTGTTTGCATTGCTATCTTGATTGCTCAATTTGATTTTCATTTGTGCTCAATATAATTGTGATTGCACCTAGTCGCACTAAGAATCAAGTAACTTGAATCGGGTAGTTGAGTTGATTAAAATCGAAAAGAATTCAATTAATCATAAAAGTAGATACACACTATTCAACCCCCCTTCTAGTGTGGCCATTTCATCAACAAAGTGAGGTTCGATCTTCCCCTAAGGAAGTCTACCAACGAGGGCTTCCCACTTCCCAACAGGAGGATAATTTGGGAACCGCAAAAATTAATGGGAGCCATGATTAATCATAAGACCTTAATAATCTTGCATATAACATATTTGCTCATTTATGTCTTTCTTTTCATAACATGTCATCTTCACCGTCGTTGCGTTGCATTCTTGATGCTAATAAATTAACTGGATAAAATTACATCGTTTGGTTGCAAAATTTGAGGATTGTCCTCACCCAAGAGAGACTTGTCCATGTTCTTGATAACCTGCCACCGGATATCCCATCTCAAAGGGCTACCGAGGATGTGAGAGCCACTTACAAGAAGTGGCAAGATGACAACACTACTATTCAGTGCATTATGCTCGCGTCTATGTCCGATGTGTTGTAGCGACAACATGAAAAGATGGACGCTATGACCATCCTCTCTCACCTCAAGGAGTTGTATGGTGAAGAGAGTCGAACATCTAGGTTTGAACTGTCAAAGCAACTCATCCAGGCCATGATGATGGTAGGGACCCCTGTTGAAACCCATGTCCTCAAACTAATCGATTTGATCAAGAGGTTAGAGAAATTGGGTGTAAGCATAGCTAAGGGGCTAAGTCAGGACTTAGCACTCCAATCCCTCCTAGATTCATTTTCACAGTTTGATGATAACTTCCACATAAACAAGGAGGACGACTCGCTTCCCGAAGACTACTGAGTCCCACCTTATAAAGTATAAGGACACAGTCTCATTAGTGGGAGATGCCTTTGAGGCAAAGTTTCACTCTGTTAAGAACAAAGTGAAAAACAAAGCTATGAAACCTTTGATTAATATCAGGAAAAAAAGGAAAGTTGTTCCCAATGGCACCTACAACCATTATGGTAAACATGGCCACTGGAAGCACAACTGCAAGTAGTATTTTGCAGAGATGAACATGAAGATGGTTTTTAGAAACCGCCGCTTGAGGTGCGTACGTTATAAGAATACTTCGTCATTAACTCTACCGAGTATTCGATACCTATCATCATCTGCAAGGTGTTGCAGTATAAGAGAAAAAGTAGAAGACTAGACAAAAGGCAACTATGACCTTCAGGTAGGCAATGGCGTAAGATTTGCAGCCTTAGCTATAGGAACCTATTGTATAAGTCTTATCTTCGACAAGACCGTTGATATTGATTTGTTCCAGTGTTAATAAAGAACATCCTTTTCCTTTGTTCTCTGAACAAGATTGTAAAAAGTTCTTAAATAGGTAATAGTTGCCACATGGACCATTCTGATGAGTTACATGCGACTGACCCAATTTAAATTGGTTTAATGGTTTTTGGAGTAAATGATAAATAATTTTGAACGAACGTACAAAGAGATAAAATTAACCTCACCTACTTCTGACTTTTATGACTTTGAGTGATTATGAATCACAGTCAGAACTTGAGAAGTATGTCTCAAGGAGATTCTGATCGAGTTTCTATTCACCAAACCTGGCGAAAGGCTCGCTGAGTTGATTAGAGTTGGCCTACATAGGTGTATGCAGGCCAAGGTGATATCTTCACCTTTCATTTGGGGTTGCCTAGTGTATGAAAAACTTGAGCAGGTGCAAAATTTTGAGGAATACCCTTAAAAGTGTTTTGGGTATCAAGATCTCTCTACTGAAAAAAAGAAGTCTTGTCACCACTTTCTTAGAAAATGAGTTAGTCGAGGAAAGTGGGAGAGGAAGATATGTTGAACTTGGTGAAGTTCAACAACCACGAATAAATTTGCGACAACTAGTGGAAAGTTCACAGGTTAAACCAATCCATATAATTATTACTTCCCATCACTCTTCTAGGAGACTACGTAGACTGCCTGAGTAATGATATCTAGCCATAGGGTATGACCTAGATTCAGGCAATTCACGATCTCTTAATGGTCAATTGTGTTGACACCATGCAGTGGCATTATGCAAATCAAAACTTGACTCAAACCAAGTACGTACTTTTGTTGACTGGCTCTAAAAGGATAACTCCTATACGGTGCAGATGGATCTTTAGGAAAGATTTGAGCATCTGGCAATGTGTGGAACTATAAGACCAGACTAACTATGAATGAGATCAAACCTAGACAATAGGTTGTCTGCAATAAAGACATTCTCACCAGTTCCAGCGCTCAAGTCCATCAGGATATTGCTAGCCATCAGTGCGTACTATGAATACAAGATCTGGGTAGTGGGTGTCTTGACTGCATTCTTCCGTTATGAAGAAGTCTATATGACATAACCAAAGGAGTTCGTATCCTCGGTAGGACAGAGTAAGGTATGCAAGCTGCAGAGGTCCATTTATGGACTACAGCTAGCATCGAAGAGTTGAAACATCCGCTTTGATAAGATAGTCAAAAGGGTTTTGATTTTATCAAAAATGTGGATGAACCTTGTGTAGACAAGGTATTTAATGGAAGTGTAGTCATATTGTATGACATACTTGTGGGAAAAGCGTTCTCACGCTCCAGTTATTTCTCATACTGATTCTCTATGGTACATCTACGAAAAGCCTCCTGTATGCTTGACATTCACTACTAGAAATTAAGCTATCTGCAATGACGATTTTGCAACGGCAACTATGCAGTCGCAGATGCGATGATTCTACAATCGCGAATGTCGTGGGGTCGCAAAGACGTTAAGTTTGCGACTGCATTGCGACTGCAGCTGTTGTCGTCCAAAAATTAATAACTTAGCGACCACACGGCTACCGCGTGTGATCGCCTATTGCGATCGCCGTCGCCGTCGCCAAATACCATCAGAAAATGAATTTTTTCTCCTATTTTTTATCCCCACGCTCGTGATTTTTATCCCCGCCCTATCTCTCTATCTCTCTGCGACTTCTCTGTCGCTCTCCCGCCGCCCGCTGCTCATTGCCCGCCTCTCGCCGCCCCCGCTCGCTACTCGCCTCCATGGAGGGAAGCGATACTTTACTGGAAGCAATCTTCCATGAGCCCGCCTTTGGTGGAGTCGCTAAAAACCTAGGCGACGACGATGACAAAGTCGAAGAGGAGCAAAAAGAAGACATCGAGATGCTCGATCCCGAAGGAGGAAGCAACGGAGAGAGATGGAAGGGATCTAATGGACGCAAGAAGAAGCGCCAGAGGAGGAAGGGCAGCGGCGGAGGCGACACGGGCGCTGCTTCCAGTATCGCCGACATGAACATGTAATTATCCCTGCCCTAGTTCGTAGGCTTGAGCACTCAGATGGCGGTCTAGCAAGATTTTGAGCTCTTCAATTGCTGGTCCTTTGAAGATGTTGAGGTTTGCTCTCTAGTGTCTCTTTCATGTAGTTCGTAGGTTCTGATTGGTTTTGCTTTATCTTGTCACATGTCTTGGTCTGAAACTTCAAGGGAGGCTGGAGAGAGAAAGGTTCATCTTCCTATCTCTCTCTCTGCAGATTAATTGCGCGAGAACATGGTAAGCCAGAACATGGTAAGCCACAACTCTCTAACATCTTAGATTTCTCTTTCTCTATACCCCAAAAGATTTCCTTAGACTCGTTGAGCTCATTGCAGAATCTTCATTATGCTATATTATTCCTATTCCTAAATCATTTTTTGGTGGCTAAACACTTCGAATCTTACAACCTTGATGATATTTTTCCATTTAATGTGGAGGATTTGGGAGCTTGGGGTGATGGCACAATAGATGATACCCAAGTTTTCTTTTTCTTGCATTTGTTGTTTTTTCCTCCTATTCTATCAAATCTAGTGGAAAATTTTAGTTCCTGTGGGACTTTTGTAGAACAAGTTGCATATATGATTGATTGAAATCCCTGTAAAAAAATGGTCGCTATAATTTCCCCAAATTAAATAGGGATATTTTAACTTTTGCAGGGTACTGGCAATGAATGTTTCCAACATATGTGCTTTTGCAGGGTTCCTTGGACAAGTTTCAAGGACAACATCCTATGAGGGAAAGAGCAAGAAAGCTAGACCAATGCATACTAATTATAAGGTAACAAAACATTTTGCATATTAATGCTATGTATGTCTGAAAAATCAAAACATTCCGTAATCTAACCATTTGGATACCCATCATTATTTGTTGTAAAAAAAAGGCCTAATGGTAGATATGCATTTGCCTAAATGAAGTCATTTGCCTTTATGAAACAAAATTGAGTCCTTTTCATATGTAAGATACTTGTGTTTCTGCATTTTATGCATTCTTTTTTCCATGTTGGCAATCAGTTTGTGTACTTTAGAAGATAGTAATCGTGAACTTATGAGTTGAGTGATCAGGTAATTTATGAGAATTATGAAATTTGTTGTCTGGTCAAATTGTGATATCTATTCATGGATTATATTGATCTTCATGAACATAAGATGAACGAGAATATGCATGTTTCTTTTCTTCCTTCTCAAGCACATATTCATTAGCTTACCTGACTTTGGTCTCTTGTACAGGTTTGAGATGCCTTTCAATGTCTGGTGCGGTGGATGCAATTAAATGATTGTATACTATTATTGAGATTGAGAACTTAGGAAGAGTGAGAAAAGGAGAGTGAGATTTTTATAGCAATAGTATTGTTTGCATGATATTTGTTTCGTCATAAGGAGTTAAGAATATATACTATTAATAAGGTTCTTGTATTTCTTTCTAAATAGATTTAAGGATAATTGTATTTCTTAATTATTTGTAGCTGGTTCTATCAGCTTGAGTAATCTTGTAATTTTAATTTTTAAAATAAAGTTATAAATAGAAAAATTTAATATTTTAATATTTATTTTTCCTGATTAAATTAAATTAATTAGGAATTTATATTTTCTTTTTTTTTTAAAAAAAAAACATACTACTGCGACCGCCGAAGCCGTCGCAGAAGGTCTATGACCTGGTCGCGTAGCGATCGCAATTTAAGTATGACGGCCTTGCGACGGCACCTGGCAATCGTATATGTTTTCTTATTGCGACCACATCTGTTGTGGTCGCACAATATCTGCAACCATAGCTTTGGCGACGGAGGTGTGCAACCGTTAACAACCATTGCCAAAGCTCATCTGCGATGGCTCTGCAACCGCAGTAGCCGTCGCAGAAGACATATTTTTTAGTAGTGATTAGGATATATATAGATAGGTCTAAAAGGATGTCTGATTTACCCCATGTATGTTGATACAGTACTAAAAGAGTTTTAGCATCGAAGGCAGTAATAGAGGTTACTTGCCCAAGAGTGATTGCATTAGTCTTTATAAGATGATGTCTGCTAAGACACCTGAGGAGAGATAAAAAGATGAGTGAGATCTATTATGCTTCGGTAGTGGGATCCATCATGCGATACTTTGCACTTAGCTTGATATTGCTTATACCTTAGAGGTGTCTAGCAGATTTCAAGCAAAACCCTAGACAATAACATTAAAAAGAAAATGGAGAACTCTCTCGGGCACTTGAGAAGGATGAGAGGCGTTCTATACAAAAATGAAATCATATGATGGTATGAGGATACCTTTAATGGTGGTGCAGTAAGTAAGAAAGTGTTCCTAGCTGGGTACTGTAATCGATAAGGTGACTAAGGCTTTGTGCTTTGCAACTTACTTTTTCACTTAGGATAGCACCAGATAAAGGAGTTTATCATTCAGTGGGAGTTGTTCCTGAGGTTGCCAGTTCAACATCGGTATTGTATGACAATACTAGGACTGCTGCTCAAAGTTAAGTAACTAAGATCCCATGAAGATCATTGCTTCTCTTAAAAGACGGTATCACCTCGTCGTTGAATAGAGGTGATGACTGAAAGACATTGATGTAGATTAAAATGATTACTACAGCAGCAGATTCGATCACCATTGAAATTTGGTATACAAATACTAGGTTGATTGGCTAAAGTGCAAGTGGGAGATTGAAAGGAATAGTGCCCTTGACCCGATCACATGTCGATGTGTTTAGGGACTATTCAAGGGTAATCAATTTAATAAAACAACCTTTTCATCATATGCTGCATCTTCATTCATAATGATTGTGATGAACCCCATGAACCCGGGCAAATGATTCCGAGGCCATGATGAGTTCATGCTAGTGAGACTTGGAATCTATATGCACATGTTCTAAATGTGCCTAGTCGTAGGATCACCAATTAGGGGATCGGTGATTCCGAATAGACTAGTGCACTTGGTACATGCCCTATACGATAAGGGGTAGCTAATCTCACAGTTACATATGAACCGTCATTAATGTACAAATGCAAGTGCTCATTAGGGAATGAGTTCACTGAACGGACTTGCACAAGGAACACAAAATGGAATCCTTATATGAGTGTCAATAGGATGTTCCTCGGGTGGGATATTAGATGCAAGCAGTCATTGGACATCAGGTTGTCATGGTTACCTTGTGAGTGATGACCCATTGCTTTGGTTCTATCCCTATGTGGCCCTCAACGTAATGTGTCGGGTATTACTAGGTATGGGGAAACATTCATGGAAGTAGGTGAGCGACCAACATGGAAACGATTACTCCTAGTGAGAGGAGATAATGTCCTATGTGTCTCTGCAAGTGTCGACTCGGGAATCTCTGGCCAGAGTAGATATGAAAGTCAGGAAGATATTTCTGACATTTTATTATTGAGATGACATCTTGGCGGGTGGAATACATATGAATCGGTATTAGGGTTTCACACTTCTTCTATACCCTAGCCGACTTCGGGACATTGTAACCGAGGGATTTAGTTGCACGATAACTAATCACCGAATGGCGTTCGATCCTTGTAGATTGAACCTCACACTATTCGGGTAGTCATGACACGTTGCTAGACGTCAATCTTGACTTGTGAGTGGAGTCTCTCACGACCACACTGAACAGGTTTAGAGGTGGCTCGTAAGATTCGAATAGAAGTCGTTCTATCGGATTTGAGTCTCCGTTATGCACAATTCACTGCTCGCTTAGTATGGGGCCCATTGTGTCACACACAACAAGCTAAACTCGTAACGGACCTTATGAAATGAAGTTCGAATGTGACACTATATGTCTACTAGCATGGACATGCTGTAACACGATCACTGATCTGCTTTACGGATATGATAGGAAAGATATTTTCCTATAGGAACGAATACGCGAGGAAGGAGTTCCTCGGTAACCATAATTTGTAGGGCATCCCTAAATTGTAGGGATTGGCACATGATAAATCATAACCAATAAGAATTTAATTTATAGAGATAAATTAAAGTTTATATTTAGTTGGATTTAATTAATTTTGATTTAATTATAAATCCATTAAATATAAGTTATTGTATTGGAGGCAAATCTCAAAATTTTGAATTCTGGGGAGAAGATTTAAAAATGGGGGGGTCTACAATGGGTGGCCGCTTACTCCACTTATAAATAGATGGTCTAACCTCCTTCAAGGGGGTTAAGCAAATTGGTTACTCACCTTTGAAGAGGCTTCTTTAAAGACTCAAAAGAGCTCCTCTTGATCTCCATGGGTGGCCGGCCATCAAGTTCCTCCTTCCCCGGGCTTGTGAAGTCAAATTGAAGGTCTCTTCCTATTGGGTGTGTCATCTCCTTCATCTTCTTGGAGGAGTCCAAGAAGGACAACAAGGTATTCCTTCGATCATCTTCCTTCTCGTTCTGTAGTTTTCTCATCCTCTCTTCCTTTCTTTTGGTGCTCGGTTCTTGGTGGAAGGGCCAGCTTCACCTTGGTGCGTTTTGGGGTTGAGATTGCCTCTCCGTTGAGCCACAACGAGTCTTGGTGTTCGCTGCCCCTTGGTTGCGAGGTGCCTGGTGTGAACCTTCCTTGGAGGACGTGTGTGTGTGCGTCTTGAAACGGGGATAGGAGGAGCCTTACCATCCGCGGTATAAGGTATATCTTCTCCTTCTACTCGTAGATTGAATTCCTTAAAGTTTGCTAAAGTTGATCATTGTATTTGAGATGGTTTCAATGTTTTAAAATCACTTTTTCTGTTGTGCTTCTTATTCCCATCCCAACACAACGATCATCAATGGACTTGATAAAAGCCGTCATCCGAGCCTTCAATTAAGCATAATTTGTTCCAACAAGAAGTGGGGAATATTGATAGAATTTCTCATTGGCATTCCTTCCATCTTGAGCCTGAAATATAAGAGATACACCGAGGATGTTGTGCAAGTAAAGGTTAGCACAACCGCTCTGATACCAAATGACAATATAGGTCTCTTAGACCTTGTTTGGATGAGGTGGAGCATGATTTAGTAATGTATGATATGGTATGGTATAGTATTGTATGGTATAGTACTGTAGTTATCGTTATCATGTTTGGGAAGATAGTATGATATGGTATGGTTAAATAGTATATTTTTGTTTGGTTTGATGGTATGATATGGTTCCTCAAATAATAAAATGATCAGAATGCCCTCAAATATAAAATTCATATAAAATTATATTAAATTCATTTTTTTAATATATATCAATAATAAGGTAAACATGAAAAGGAACTAATGGTTGTAATAAGGCATTTTTTTTTTCAAAGCGTAATAAGGCATTTCAATATTAAAATTATAATAAGGCATTTCACATCAATAATTAACTAATAGTTTTAATGAATAGGAACTACACTAGTTGATTCAAATTTACAAGTAAAGTTGTATGCATAACTCATACCAAAAAATGTCAGTATGAAAGCATATTACCAAAGTATAAGACATGAAAAAGGTAAACTATAAAAATAAAGATCACATGAGACATGAAAAAAAGTAAACTATAAAAATATAAAGAACATGAAAAAGATAAACACCAAAATAAAAATACACGGTACAATAATACCGGCGGACAAAGAAGGAAGAAAGATAACTTACCTTGACAATCCAAAAACATCGGCGACAGAGCAAGAAAGCTTCAAAAGAACTGGCGGACAAAGAAGAAGAAGGTTGCTCCAAAAATCGACGGTCAAACAAAGAAACCAGAAGAAATGGAAGCATAATAAGGATTGACGAATAAAAGAAGATTACGAAAAAGTTGATGGGTATTTTAGGTATTAAAATTTAGTAACCATGGGAAACCACCGAATTGGTGGTTTCAAAAATCTTACAAAATCTATGGTTTTAAAATCATGAGATTACCATACCATACCATGACCATTTATTAAAAATCTTTCCAAACATAAAATCATACCATACCATACCATGGTAAACCATAGTCTACCATGAAACAAACAAGGCCTTAGGGATCTTCTGTAAATGACAGTTGCATAGGAAGTTGTAACTACTATAACAACCGCATTAAGTAGCAAACTAAGAACCAAAATAAAAAACATACGCAAACACAAGTATTTGTGTATGCAGTTCAGTGACAAAACATATCACCTAATCTGCGGGGTACTCACCGGACAGATGCCCAATCTACTATCAGAAAGGACAACTTCTAGCTCTAGGATTTCACACACCGAAATCCAGCTATTCGTACTACAGTGAATTGGAAATAACAAAACCTATTGCTATTACAAGTACATACTGACTTGCCTCTCTATGACATCCCAGCCATAGGGTCCTGTCCTCCACACAATCCTTGTGTTGTAATGAGTTAGCAGCCCACAATCATCTCAGCATGAAGATATGATGAGTAGACTGTTGCCTTCTTTGCACTAAGTAGTCTCAAGAACTATAAAACTGGCAACAGAGTATTGGCACAATGGTGTTATCGACAATAGATCCCTTCACAAGTATTTATATATGAGAACTGAAGGATTTGAATAAATGCTAACTTCAATCACTCTCCTCTTTGCAGTCCTCAGTTTGAAACAGTCAACATAAATAGGGATCATAAACATATGATCTTTGAGTAAATAGTAATGCCCATAAATAAAGAATAAAAAACTCTTTAAAAGCTCAACTGAACGCATGTCATAAATATTGATGATTAAATGACCAGACATATCAAAAGACTTATCATTAAACCAAAAGTTCATTAACCATCATATTCGCACCAACAATTGTCTAGAATATCATAGACTGTAGGTAGCTGAAAACTACCTCAATATAGTTGAAACTAGCATCATCTCTAGAAAGCCATTTACAGAAGGAGCAGTTGAAAACTGTCCTAACACAGTTGAGACTGTCAATACAAGAGCTTCTTACCAAAAAGCTTATTTTTTCAAATATAACCAACATACAAAAAGCCAAATACTAACAAGTTCATCAAGATAAATCCCTGAAAAGCAATTGGAAACTGAATCTGATTCAAGTGTAATCATAAACTTTGCTCTGCCAAAGAGTTCTAGAGAACAAAAAAGTTCTAAAGAATTTATCTATATAAGAGTTTGTTTGGAAAGAAATGTCTTAGGTAATTGGAATTCACATACCATAATTTGATGAATACCTTTCTTTGTAACAATAATGTTTGGGGAATAAAAATTATAGTTCTTAAAGAGCTCAAGATATGTCAATAGACCAAAACCGATAGGATCAGTTAGTTTTCAAAGTCCCACCCTCTTTGATTACAAATTAACATTAGACCAAGAGTTAACTAATTAAAAAATATACCTAAAAGAAAAATCCAACGATTAAAGTCCCATATTGGTTAAAAATATGGTCAAGATAGTCTTTAAATAGTTTGGACAATCCTCTCCCCATGAGCTAGCTTTTGAGATGGAGTTAGGCCTAGTAATTTCTTAACATGATATCAGAGCCTATCATGTGGTTGATATTGTGTCACCCGCAGATGTCCAGTCCTGTAAACTCCACGCTCCAGATGTCCAATCCTGAGCGTGAGGGGGGTGTGTTAAAGTCTCACATTGGTTAAAAATATGATCAAGATAGTCTTTAAATAGTTTGAGCAATCCTCTCGTTATGAGCTAGCTTTTGGGGTGGAGTTAGGCCCAGTAATTTCTTAACACCAACTTTAGTTTTGGTAGACCATTGAATTCCAATTGCAATTTCTCCGATTGAAGTTTAAATACTTGAGATGTCTCTTCTATTATAGAATGAAAATCTTTTGCATGGATAATTGGTTCCAACCAAGGTAGAATTTAAGCTTGTTTAATCAAAGTTACCCACAAGGTAATGGCACCAATAACATATAACTTCCAAATTGCCATAAAAAATAGGAGATGATTACATAAGAGAAGTAGATATCTTCATCTTGTTAAGAAGTTCACTTGGATGCTTCAGGAGAATAAGACATATTTCCACCTAAGAACAGACATCTGTGTCAAGCTTAACTAGTATGCAAAAGCTTAACTAGTGCATAATAATACCAATTTCTAGTCCATTTGGAGTCGAGAGAATGCCATGAACGAGGACTCGAGGATGGCGGGCTCAGGCCTTCTCCCTCCTCCCTCCCAACCCCCCCTTCGTCTTGCACTTTCCACCCCACTCCCCTCTTCTTCTCCTTTCGGCAATTGGATAACTGTTCGTCATCGTCGCGCTCCCTCTTTGCGTGTCACCTTGGTCGTGACCCCTAAGACTGTTAGAAAATTAGCCTTGGACCTAACTCCACCCCAAAAGCTAGCTCAAAGGGGGAGGATTGCCCAATCTATTTATAGGTTATCTAGACCACAACCTCAACCAATGTGGGATTTTAACACATCTCCCTCACGTCCAGGATCCACATCTGGAGTGTGAAATTCTGTAGGTGACCCACTCTCAACCATAGGTTTGGCTCTGATACCATGTTAGATCGTATTGCTTTCTCAATCGCCACGTCCATGCGTGCTGCCCTTATTATTGAAAAATCTATGAAGTTGTGGAATGGTGTCTCTATAATAAGCTTATATTATTCACGCTCCTCCTCCTCTTCTTCATCCTCTGCCACCCCCACTTCCTGTTCCTCTTCTTCTCCGACTTCTTTCCCCTCTGCCATGCCTACTCCGTTGGTGCGCTCCCATCCACTAGTTCCTTCGAGTCTCGAAGGCTTTTGTCCAAACTCTCCTTCATCTCAAGCCTCCAACACTTCTTCACCGGCCGTGTCTGAAGCTTACCGCTCCACCTCCATGATTGCTTACTTACCTAATGTGTTGGAGACAGTTGATCGCGCCAAATACTTGGTGGACCGCTGCATTGTAGTTGAAGTAAGGCGACAAATGCACTAGGATGTGGACGTTGTCCCCTTCCTTGCTCGACAATTCGGCCATGTGAGTCAATACCAACATCTATGGAGACAAAGGAAGTTGTCGGATGGTCACTTCTTAATCACTACTCCTTGCGCCGATGACTCCAAGTTCAAGCGTCGTTTGCTGCAGCTGGGACAACTTAAATGGAACCCTTCTCCTTTCGTTCTCGAAATGGAAGCAGGATGAGGTCTTCTCCAACATTGCCTCGCCGGAATACAAGGTAGGAGTTGAACTCCGAGGCTTACCTATCATTTTTTGGAACCGGGAGTCCCTAGCCGCTGTGATTAGCCCATTCGCTAGTTTCGAAGTCATTGATGAGAGCTCGCTAGAGTGGACAGACCTCTCTGCATGTCGTGTTCTGCTACGTGTGCCATCGCTCAATGTTATTCCGCCCACTCTTCATGCAGTCATTGACGATTGCAAGTTCGTCGTGGACGTTCTCAGGGTGGAGGAAGAAAACACTACAAAAGCTTCGCTGGCCCTAGATGCTGCTCTCTATTAAAATAGCATCAGGAAATTAGTTAAGATGAAGTGCAGTCGTATGAAGGGCAGAAAAGTTAGCAGTGATAAATAAAGTGTAAAGTTATATTTCCAGACAGTATATAGAAAAATGTACTTGAATAAGTGTAGGGATAACATAATACTTTTACAGTTTCTCTTTTTCAAACAAGCTGAGTCATATAAAAGGCATGTTTAGCCTTTTTGTAATTTTTTAACTTTTTGATTATAGAATAAAGTAGATCCCCTTTTTCATCATCTTCTTCACATCCTGGTGTGCTCGAGCAGCTGTCCATTTCTCTTCATGGTATCAGAGCGGAAAGCTGATTCTCGGTAAAATACATTGATCATATTAGCAGTCCCTACAAATCAATCAAATCAGAATGGTGCGCAATCGCAGATCTAATGCATCGAGATCAGCTTCGGGTGAATCGCAAGCAAGTCAAGAAGGGGGTTCATCGATGGAAGCATCAGATGTCAATTACAACCCCTTCATGCTGTTGAGTAGTGATCATCCAGGTATGATGCTCGTTTCTGTAAAGCTCATCGGACATGAAAACTATCTTCCATGGAAGCAATCCATGTTGATCTCTCTGTCTGCGAAAAATAAGATCGGTTTTGTGAACGGATCAATTCAAGCACCATATGAAACATCACCCAGTCACAGAGTGTGGAGGAGATGTGACGATTTGGTGCGATCATGGCTTATTCAGTCAATCGCTCTAGAACTGAACACAAGTGTGATGTACGCTACAACGGCAATGCAAATGTGGTCTGAGCTTGAGGCCAGGTTCAAAAGAAGCAACGAACCGAGGATTTTTGAAATTCAAATGCAGATTAGCAACACCAGACAATGTATGATATCAATTGCAGCTTATTATACAAAGTTAAAAGGGCACTGGGATGAATTAGATGCAATAGACGCTGGATCCTATTGCAAATGTCAGGAAGGCAAAGAAAATATGTTGAAGGGTAGATTAAGGCAGTTCCTCATGGGGTTAAATGACACCTGTGTGGGAACTCGAGGTCAAATTCTAATGATGAAGCCACTCCCAGACATAAACCAAACCTATGGTATGCTGGAGCAGGAGGAAACACAGAGAAAAGTGAGCTTGAATCCTTCAGTTGCAGTTGAAAGTGTTGCTTTGAACAACACAACACAAGGGTATGGAGGAGGCTTTATGTTCAGCAAGGGTAGAGATCAGAACTACATTCGAAAGTTCTGTGAAGTATGCCAAAGAGTTGGACACACCAAAGAATATTGCTATAAAGTGGTGGGATACCCACCAGGGCACAAGTTGTATAAGGGGAAGCAAAAATACAATGAGAAATCAGGATCATCAGTTGGAAGTGATAGGCAGATAAATGCAATGCAGGCAGGTCAAAATGAAAGGGCTGATGAACACTCGACAGTGAAGGAAATGAATCATACTGCTGAGACATCAAAGAGTGGGTTGAATGAAGAGCAGTTCAATGCCCTATTCAGCATGTTGCAGAGAAAATTTGCAGAAAATCATGTGGCTAGCATGGCAGGTAATCATTTTTGTTCAGCTGCATCAATTCTGTTTAAAAATTGGATATTAGATAGCTGTGCCACTGATCATGTAGCTTCAAGCCATGTCAGCTTAGATCAAAAATCCAAACCTATCACTGAAACTAAAATCTCATTACCCAATGGTTCCTCTACTGATGTATCACACATATGAATAACATATGTGAATAAACATATACAACTTCCTAACACATTGTCATCCCCAGCTTTCAAATTCAATCTAATGTTAGTGAGTAAACTGACAAAAGAAATGAATTGCTCTATTACCTTTAACCCTACAAATTTTGTCATACAGGACCTAATCTCGAAGAAAACTTTGGGGAGTGATAAAGAAGTGAACGGGTTATACTTGATGCCAGGAGCTCAACTAGTTGAGAAAGAGAATAAAAGTGTCTGGGCATTAGCTATTTCATTAGATAGCATTTCAATTTGGCATTTAAGGTTAGGACACATGTCCAACTCTAGGATGAAGTTACTTTCAAATGTAATACCTGAGCTAAAGCATGATTCAAAATTTTTCTGCAACATTTGCCCCTTGGCAATTGCAATGTAGGTCTATTTTTTCCCAAAACATGAATAAAGCAAAAAATTCTTTTGACATTCTTCACTGTTATGTTTGGGGGCCACATAAAGTCCCAACCTACAATAATTTCTCATATTTCCTAACATTGGTAGATGACAACACAAGAAGTTGTTGGACTTACCTATTCACATACATGAACCAAGTTTCAAATTTGCTTATCAGTTTCATTAAGCTGGTAAAAAACCAATTCAACACCACTGTTAAAACCATTCGCACTGACAATGGTAGTGAATTCAATAACACCACCATTCATTCCTTTCTCAATGACAATGGTATCATTCACCAATGTAGTTGTGTTGAGACCCCACAACAAAATGCTAGGGTAGAGCGCAAACATAGGCATTTACTTGAAGTAGCTAGAAGTTTGAAGTATCAGTCCAAACTCCAATTAAAATTCTGTGGTGACTGTATACTCACAGCTACATATCTCATCAATCGACTACCTAGCCCAATTCTCAACAACAAAAGTCCTCATGAATTGCCAAACCTAAAATATCTCAAAGCTTTTGGTTGTTTATGCTATGCAAAAACTATAAAGCAAGGGAGAACTAAGTTTGATCCTAGGTCAAGAGTGTTTGCTTAAGGGTTTCTCTTAAGCCTCGATCTTTATTTTGATGATAACAAACAAGTATTTAATCTATGTGTGAAGTTTTGAGTTCAGGTTGAGGTTGCGATAAGCATGCGAAGTTCGTTCAAACGAAACGAAAGAAAAGACCGTCGAAGAAACGAAAGAAGAAAATGTCAAAGAAAGGCTCGAGTTTAGATCAAGTAGAAATCATGTAATATACCCTTAGGATGATTTTATCCCAAGCCAAATTATAAAGTTATCTAAGTTGAAACTTGGTAACTAAACCCATAAAAAAGCATGTAAAAAAACTCAAAGTACAAATCGTTGGCGAAATAGCAACACTAGAGGGGGGGGGGGGGGTTGAATAGTGTGTTTACTATATTATTCGCCTAATTTCCAATTTAATCATTTTCTTAGAATGTTTAGGCGAGTAGCAATTCGATGATTGATTGCGGAAGCGATAAATAATTAATCAATTAAAAATGAACAATCAATCAATGCAAACACAGAGATTTTATAGTGGTTCGACCCCAATGCCTACCCCACTACCTAAGCACCCCGCTTAGGATTTCTAAACTAGTTTTACTAAATTAGTATTCGTTTCCCTTACACATAGGACTTTTCACCGAAGAGACGCACTCTCGACTTAAGGCACTTCCACACCCGGAAGTCACCACCTTCTTATCGAGAGTCCTCTTCCACCTCAACCCTAAGGGACAACTAAACTAATCATAGTAACAACTATATTTTACAAAAGTGGCTTTACACCTAACACCAGGTAACCACTTGTGCACAACAAGACCTAACAGCCTAGGTCTTCACACAAACCCAAATGAAAAAATAGTTTCAAATAACAGTTAAAATTACAAGGGAAAAGCGCTTTAAGTAAAACAAAATTATCTACTCTTTTCGAAGCCTTAAAACCTTCAACTCAGCCAAGTCGTTGAGCTTGAATTAACTCCCGAGTTGACTAAGCAGACGACGCTTGAAGAAGAACTCGATGAAGAACAAGGCGCGCTTCAATCAATCTTTTGGAAGGCTCAAATCTTTCTTTTAATGGCTCAAAAAATCTGTGTTGATCAAGGAAGAAGGTTAAATGAAGTATATGAGGGTGTATTTATAACCTCACGAAGAAACGGCTGTTCAACAGATAGAAAACTATCCGTTATAGGCAGCCGGTCGAATAGTCGGTCAACCGACTGGTCGACCAGTCTTTCGACCGCTTCTCTTCTATCTGTGGTCGGTCAACCGATGGGTCAACCACCCAGATGTGACTATTCATCCCTGACCTTCGATCGACTGATGGGGTCTCCCGTCTTCAGCTTTTAGCCAAGCCTACTGCCCAAAACCAGCCATTTTCGATCGACCGACTGGTCGACCGAAGTGCCCATTGCCATTTTTCGGCAGTGTTCGATCGATCGACTGGTCGATTGAAATGGATGAGCCTTTTTTCTCACCCTATTCGGTCGACCAGGCAGTCGACCGAACATAGGCTGAAATTGCAATTTCAGCCTATTTCTTCCGCGCTTGGTTTTCGGGTTCCGGCTTTCAATGAGCATCATCTTAGAGAGCTTTTAACTTGATCTTTGGACTTATCCAAGTGACTTTGGTGCACTCGTCGATCTTCGATAAACTTCCGTGACGAACCCGAGTGCGACAATCAATGTACTTCCGATTTCTGATTTCTTCCGATTTTTTTCGATCGAGGACATTGAACGCTAATTGATATGGAACCTGAAACATATTCTCGATGAAATCATTAGTTCCATGTTTGTTATCATCAAAACCATCAAAATCGAGATTAAGTCTAAGGTTGAAAACCTAAAGCCAACAATCTCCCCCTTTTTGATGATGACAAACATCCTTACGAAAATATATACATTAAAGCATAGAAGGATATCAACTAAGGGATTTCTCCCCCTATCAACATACATATTTATATAATTAAACTCCCCCCTGTCTATATACATGGATTTCCTATATTTTTCTCCCCTTTACCTATACTTATCTCCCCATTTTAACTATACATTTCTCCCCCTTTATACCTAAACTCTTCTCTCCCCCTTTTGACATCAATCAAAAAGGGCAAAAAGGGTCTATCTATTCAAAGGGATGAAAGACAAGTATTTTTTTCATGAAGTTGAGACTCCAAAGATTTTTCATGAAACAAGAAAATCTCAATCAAGGGATGGAAAACAAATGATTAATATGAAACAAAGTCATACATGATATGTTCAAAAACTACATAGTTGAATGACAAATTGAATCATGTATTTTCTCAAAGTAAATATTGTTTCTTTTTCATGACATTTTTAGATTCCATTCAAACTTTCAAACTACAAAGATATAGTCATTTTAAATCATGTATATCAAGTTTGAAGTGAAACTAATGTCATTTGATCTAAATATGAACTTAGCATGTTTTCATTTGAAATAAACATGAAAAACATGAAAATGCTAAGTCTCAATGTTTTGATATCTACTCATGTTTTCTCAAACTTAGGCATCAAAACATTAAACATGAGATAATGTAAGTCTATGAATCAAGTTTGGGCTTAAGATAAAATTTTTAATTCATTTTGTTGACTTAGGTCAACCTATACTTAAAGTTTTCAAAAATCAAGCTTTTAAGTTTATACAAAGTCATAATTTTTATGAAAAACTTTTGAAACTAATTTTTGGATGAAATTTTTTTGATACCAAATATTGAATGGTCATTTGAAATGAATGTATCAAGTTTGAACTCAAAATAAATTTTCTACGTTCATTTTTCATCCTATATTGTTTTCAAATAAATAAATGGATCCTAGCTATCATCCAAAATATCACAATCATTTCTAGGAATGATTTTACTCAAGAAATTATGTGAATGATATTAGAAATGGAATCCAAATGTATACATGAGTTTTCATTGAAATTTTGAAGAAAAATCAAAGTATCGGAAAGATTAGCGTTTCAAGAATGATGATACTTTGTGTTTTGAAATCCAACCTAAAAAATTCACTTTAAATCCAATTCTTGATGAAACTTTTTGAAATTTTTACTGATAAAATTAGATTTTTCAGTGAATGTGTAGTTTCAAGAATCATCTAAAAAGGATTTTTCTATATTTTTCTAAAAATAACTGAAATTGGTGATACCAATTGTTGAACAAATGACAATTCCATAATTTTTCAGTTATTTTCAAAGAATGCTTAGTTTTCATTCAAACTTTTATGACACCACATAATGGTCATGTAAAGAGTGTATGACAAGTTTGAGATGAAAATTATATCCTTAAGTCAAGATATCAACCTAGCATGTTTTCATTCAAAACTAAACTAGTATTAATGAAACTTGCTAAGTTTCAATCTTAACATTTACTCATGATTTTTTAAATTTAAACCTATGGATACCTAACATGAGTAAATCTAAACATGTTCCACAAATATGGATTGAAAATATGACCTTTAAGTCAACTTGTTGACTTGGGTCAACATAGTTCAAAGAGAGGTAAACATGAATTAACCTCTAAGTCATTTTATCAATATCCATATGAATTTTTCACTCTAAATGCATGGAAATATGTCATACCTATTTCTAAACATATTTATGAAGTTTGGACTTAAAATCAAGTGTCCAAGTCAATTTGTTGACTTGGGTCAAACCTTTTAAGCTTAACTCCATTAATGTGATCTAGTTATCACATTTTCATATACACATGAATTTTCAAGATTCAACACCTAGAGTCATATCATGTGTGTCTAAACATGTTTGTTTGATGTTTACTCAAAATGAGATCTCTAATATGAGTTTTAACCTAGAGCAAGTTTCATTCAATCAAGATATCATGAAATTGCCTCAGTTATCCAAATTTTTCTTACTCATGAAAATTCAAACATTTATCATGCAAAATCAATAATGAGTATATAGAGACATCATTAAAGCATTAATATTCAATCATCATACTAAGATTTTTGTAAAGTTAAATTCATACCTTATTTTTAGAAATTTAATTTCATTTCAAGTTTAACTTAACATGAAGTCTCTAAAGAAGAACTTTAACCTAGTTCAAATTTCATTCAATCAAGATATCATGAAATTGAGCTAAGTTAACAAAAAATTTCTTACTCATGAAAATTCAAATATTTATCATGCATAATCAATCATGAGCATAGAGAAATCATTTAAGCATGAGTACTCAATTATTTTACGAAGATTTTTGCAAAATTAAATTCATACCTTATTTCTTGAAAATTTGTCCAACTTTTCATTTACTTTTTCATTTTCTTTTAGATAGCAAAGCCTTTCAATTTTTTATCTTGCAAGTAGACTTCATTAGTTTCATAGTGAAATAATATGACTACTAGCAAGCTAACATACTAAATAGCAAGGTTCGATGCAAGGTTTTCATTAAAAATAACTTAACCTATGCTAGATAGTTAAGATTCATTTTTAAGAAAGTTTTACCATGATATCAAAATGAATTTAAGAGATCCTAAGATGTGAAGCATTTGAGGAATAAGAACTCTAATCATGTTAAACTAGTTTGGACTTACAAGAAATGTCTCTAATAACAAGTATCAACCTAGAGCAAGTTTCATTTGATGAAATTTGCCTAAGTGCTAATATTCTACCTACTCATGAGAATTCAAGTGTGTTAACATGCAAATCTAATCATGAGTATAGAGACATAGTTTAAACTTAAACATTGAGGTATAACACTTAAGATTTTGAATCTATCAAGATTATACCCTATTCATGAAATTTAGCCAAACTAATCTTTTTCTTCCTAATTAGCCTTCCTAAAATATTTATAACTTGCAAGTATACTTTATAAATAAAAGATGAAACCAAATCTACATGCAAGCTATCAAACTAAATAGTGAAGAGAGAAATCAAGTATCATTTATCAAATTCAACTTCACTAAATAGCATGAATTCATTTTCAAATAAATCTTCAAGATAACAAAATGAATCAAGAGATCTCAAAATATGAAATTTTGAAAAATAGATCTCCAACCCTTCCTATTGTTTGAAAACCGAAAGCCACAATTAGCCTACGATTTAGAACCACAAAGTCGCGTAGGCCCATTACAGGCCACCGGGGTCTTCGAAAAGACCGAAAAGTCAAAATCAAAAACGTTTTTGAAATAACTCTTTTGTATGAGCGGGGAAAAATAACTCAAATTAAGCATATATCAACACTCCAACTTGAATAGAACAACCAAAGAAGGAGATGATACAAAATATACCTAGATGCCAATTTCCATACTTTAGGCATCATGAAGATTCGAAGTTGCAACTTCTTGGAGATTTCACAATTAGCTAGATCCAAGGTCAACTTCAATACACCACTTCTCATTCATCCTTGTGTGGTAGCTCCCCCTACAAAAGAAGATGAAATCCTTGGTACCCAAATAGCTTTGGGTCCTTGGGGGTGAGTTGGCCTAGGAATCCAAAGTGTCTTAGCAACACTTGGATTTCTTTTAAATGCACAATCATGAATTGCATAGCCATAAATACCACAACAGAAACAATATCCATTAAATTTATTCTTTTCATTTTTATTATGGACTTGAGATTTATTTTTAGAATGTTTGTCATGTGAAACACAATGAGTATGAGCATTCTTAGAAACCTCATTCATCTTCTCATAATTATGAGGTTTAATGGTAGAATGCATGGCATGAGAGGCATGATGAGCATGGGCATTCTTAGATAAATTATTTTTCTTTTGAGCATGAGGTTTAATGGTAACATGCTTAGCATGGGAATGATGATGAACATTTGTATTCCTTTTTTGAGGTTTCCTAAATGAGACATTTTGATGTTTAAAATTAAAAGAAGAAGCATTGACTTTTTTACTTAAAATCAACATCTCATTTTTCAACTCATTCATAGATTTATGTAATGCATGTAATTGAGATTTTAACATGCAATTCTCTTTTTCTAAATTGTTATTTTTGAGCTTCAAATCCTTAAGCTCAAGTTCTACATTATCATGGCATGAATCAAATGACTTAGATTTTAATTTTTTATTTTCTAGTTTGGATTCATGGAAATGAGAATTAAGCGTCACATTTTCCTTTTTCAATCTTTCATTTTCTTTATCTTTTCTAACAAGCAAGGCATTCATTTTTTGACATTCATCAACTAGTTTTTCATATGGCATATTGAATGAACTAGAAGAGCTAGTACTAACATTTTCATTATTATGACTAGAAGATAAAGAGTGAGAGGTGGAGGTGGAAGCACTTGACCTCTTCCTTGCTTTGTTCTTCATGCTTGGGCAATTTTTCTTCACATGCCCATTTTCTTTGCAAGCATGACATTTTACCTTTCGTTTTCGGCTTTTAGAATTGCTCCTTTGACTAGAAGCACTATGGGCATCAAAACTAAGATTAGTAGTAGGTGAGTGACCATTGTCATCACCACCTTCATCAAAAGTGCCAATTTATTCAGTTTTGGCATAATCATATAAAACATTTAACGAGGCCCATAAATCAAAAGCCGAAGAGACTTTTTCTAGTATGCCATTTGGTAATGTGCAAAGTATGCAATTCATGACATCTCCATTATACTTAAACATTTTCTTGTCCATTTCACTCCATGCATGCATATCAACCTTAGGTTCAATAAATTCCTAATGTAACATGTTAAATACACCAAAACCTTTAGTCTTCAGAAATGTGTATATCCTAGATTTCCATAGACCAAAGTTTGATCCATTGAACCTAGGGGGTGAAGATGCTACACTCTCTAGAGCCATTTCTAGATTGAGACTAGGTGTAGACGAGATGGTGAAATCTTAAGCTACGAACCCGCTCTGATACCAATTGTTGGCGAAATGGCAACACTAGAGGGGGGGGGGGTTGAATAGTGTGTTTACTATATTATTCGCCTAATTTCCAATTTAATCATTTTCTTATAATGTTTAGGCGAGTTGCAATTCGATGATTCATTGCGGAAGAGATAAATAATTAATCAATTAAAAATGAACAATCAATCAATGCAAACACAGAGATTTTATAGTGGTTCGGCCCCAATGCGTACTCCACTACCTAAGCACCCCGCTTAGGATTTCCAAACTAGTTTTACTAAATTAGTTTTTGTTTCCCTTACACAGAGGACTTTTCACCGAAGAGACGTACTCTCGACCTAAGGCACTTCCACACCCGGAAGTCACCGCCTTCTTATCGAGAGTCCTCTTCCACCTCAACCCTAAGGGACAACTAAACTAAACCTAGTAACAACTACGTTTTACAAAAGTGGCTTTACACCTAACACCAGGTAACCACTTGTACACAACAAGACCTAACAACCTAGGTCTTCACACAAACCCAAATCAAAAAATAGTTTCAAATAACAGTTAAAATTACAAGGGAAAAGAGCTTTAAGTAAAACAAAATTATTTACTCTTTTCCAAGCCTTAAAACCTTCAACTCGGCCAAGTCGTTGAGCTTGAATTAACTCCCGAGTTGAGGAAGCAGATGGCACTTGAAGAAGAACTCGATGAAGAACAGGGCACGCTTCAATCAATCTTTTGGAAGGCTAAAATAATCCTTTTAATAGCTCAAAAAATCTGTGTTGATCAAGGAAGAAGGTTAAATGAAGTATATGAGGGTGTATTTATACCCTCGCGAAGAAACAACTTTTCAACGGATAGAAAACTATTCGTTATAGGCCGCTGGTCGAATAGTCGGTCGACCAACTGGTCGATCGGTCTTTCGACTGCTTCTCTTCTGTCTGTGGTCGATCGACCGATGGGTCGATCGCCCAGATGCGACTATTCATCCTCGACCTTCGGTCGACCCTTCGGTCGATCGACGGGATCTCGCATCTTCAACTTTCAGCTAGTCAGTCGATCGACTGATCGAACACCAAGCCTACTGCCCAAAACCAGCCACTGTCGGTCGACCGAAGTGCCCACTGCCTTTTTTCGGCAGTGTTCGATTGACCGACCAGTCGACCGAAATGGCTAGGCCTTTCTTTCTTACCCTATTCGGTCGACCAGGCGATCGACCGAACATAGGCTGAAATTGTAATTTCTGTCTATTTCTTCCGCGCTTGGTTTTCGGGTTTCGGCTTTCAACGAGCATCATCTTGGAGTGCTTTTGACTTGATCTTTGGACTCATCCAAGTGACTTTGGTGCTCTCGTCGGTCTTTGATAAACTTCCGTGATGAACCCGAGCGCGACGATCTATGTCCTTCCGATTTCTGATTTCTTCCGATATTTTCGATCGAGGACATTGAACGCTAATTGATATGGAACTTGAAACATATTCTCAATGAAATCATTGGTCCCATATTTGTTATCATCAAAACCATCAAAACCATCAAAATCGAGATTAAGGCTAAGGTTGAAAACCTAAAGCCAACACAAATCAGCCTTAGCCTGAGTTCGGTCGATCGGTCAGTCGACCGAACAAGGTAGAAGTTTGGCAGTTGCCTATTTGGTCGACCGAATGATGCCAATAAAATGGCAGTACCCATTCGATCGACCTGTCGATCGATAGAAGTTGGTGAAAATTTGGCAATAGGCTACGTCGGTTGACCGGTCGGTCGACCGACCAAACCCAAAATATGGCAGAAGGCGCGTCGATTGACCGATCAATCAATCGGATTACAAATTGAAGATCGCACGTCTAGGCTTCTCTGCATCGATTGACCGATCGGTCGATCAGATTCAAAATCGTAGGTTGTGGCTCTGGCTTCACTGCTTCGGTCGACCAATTTTGTCGACCGGATCTGGGATTGAGGAAGCTGTGACTCATTCGGTCGATCCGTCGATCTACCGAATAGTGCAAAAAATACATAGAAAGCCAGCGGTCGATTGGTCGGTCGATCAATGATCGACTGACAAGCAACCGAACGACGGTAATGGCTAATTTTCTAGTCGTTGAACTACCCATTCAGTTGAGGGGTTATAAATACCCCTCACCTAACTTATTTAAAGCTTCTTAGAGAATTAATTGAGCATTCAAGAAGTGATTAAAAGCCTTTAAAGTGATCGATTTACTGCGCCCTAATCTTTCGTCAAAATCCTCTTCAAGCGCCTGCTTCCTTCAAGCGCCCTAATCTTTGCCTAGATGAATAGGTTTGAGGGGTTCTCAAAGAGGTGAGAAGAGTGTCCTCAATTGTATTCAAAGGGAAACACAAGTTCTATAAAGTAGTAGTTAGAAATCCTCGGTGAGGAGCCAAGGTAGTAGAGTAGGCAGTTGGTCGAACCACTATAATTACTCTTGTCTGCATCACTTTCTTATTTGCCTATTATTGTTCTTAATATTTGATCACATCCATTGTTAAGAAACACTTGCACTTAATTGAAGTTAAATTTGAATAAAAAGAAAAAAATGATTAAATAGAAAAGGGGATAGACACTATTCAACCCCCATTCTAGTGTCGGATTTCATACAACAAAGAGAATGTGTATTCATTGGATATCCTTATGGAAAAAAGGTCTGCAAAGTTTTTGACTTGAAAACAAACTCCATATTGATATCCAGAGATGTCACTTTTGTAGAACATGTGTTTCCATTCAATTCTAAAGCTCCACAAAAAACTATCTTTCCGATTCCCATTGTTGCAGATATTGATATCTTTGAAAATTCAACTTCTTCTCCATGTAACTATCCCGTGTTGTCATCTACTGAAACCAGTGAGGAGATCCAAGAAAACATAATGAGTGAAAACAATGAAGGAGAAGAAAATGAAACTAGTGAGGGGGTTCAAGAAAATAGAATAAGTGAAAATAGTGAGGGAGAAGAAAATGAGTTGCCAAGTCCAACACAAAGCCCACCTAGAAGAAGTAGAAGAGTCACAAGAAGGGCAGTCAAGCTCCTGAATTATTAGTGTAACAGTTCATTGAACAACCAGAACCCAAACCAAATAAAGAAGACTACACCTTACCCAATTAGAAAGTATACCAATCATGCTAAACTTCCTGCAAAACATCAATCATTTCTTAGCATTATAGACACCCACAATGATCCTATTTCCTATGAAGCTGCATCTAAAAATCCTATTTGGATAGAATCAATGCAGCATGAACTGAATGCACTAATTGCCAATGACACATGGAAACTTTGTGAATTGCCTTATGGCAAGAAGATAGTGGATTGCAAATGGGTATATTGTACCAAATTCAATCATGATGGGAAGGTTGAGAAGTACAAATCTAGGTTGGTGACAAAAGGATTCACCCAAGTTGAAGTAGTTGATTATCAAGAGACATTCGCACTTGTTTCAAAAATGGCCATAGTGAGAGCTTTATTAGCAATAGCAGCATCCAACAGTTGGCCACTTCACCAACTAGATATAAATAACGCATACTTGCATGGCACTTTAGAGGAGGAAGTGTATACGGATAAGCCACCTGGCTATGGCAATCCAAGTGATGGAAAGGTTTGCAAATTAATAAAGTCTATCTACGGCCTTAAACAGGTAGGTAGACAATGGTATCAAAGGCTGTCATATTGTATTACCATGCTTGGGTACAGCCAAAGTCTAGCTGACCCCTGTATGTTTACCAAAAAGGAAGGGAAGGAAGGAATAACCATCATCCTTGTGTACGTGGATGATATCATTCTAACAGGTACAAATGAAGATGAAATATCTTGCCAAAAGGAGTTGGATGAACAATTCAGTATCAAAGACATTGGTGAGCTAACCTACTTCCTTGGGCTATAAGTGTTCAGAAACTCTAAGGGAATTCATGTATGCCAAAGGAAATACATATTAGATACCTTAGCTGGGTACAACTTGAGAGATTGCAAGCCAAGGGAAAGCCCAATGCAAACAAATGTCAAGCTGAATTGTGAAGAAACAGAAGATGACATAGTGCTACCTGATAATAGTGCATACCAAAAGCTAATTGGCAAGTTATTGTACATGACAATAACAAGGCCAGATTTAATTTTCAGTGTGCATTTCTTGAGCCAATTCTCTCAAAGGCCAAAGCAGACACATTGGCAAGCTGCAGTAGGCATTTTGAAATACTTGAAAAGAGAATTAGGACTTGGGATGACATATAAAGCTGAACCTATATCCCAAGTTACTACATACTGTGATGTTGACTGGGGAGGCTGTAGCTTAACCAGAAGGTCAGTTTCAGGGTATTTAATCAAGATTGGTTCAGCTTTGATTAATTGAAAATGCAAAAAACAACAGACAATGAGCAAATCAAGCTCTGAAAGTGAACCTAGAGCTCTGTCGAGTGCCACAACTGAAATGATTTGGGTGAGTAAATTGCTAACTGATATTGGGATAACTTATGAAAAACCAATCTCAATTTACTGCGACAATCAGAGTGCCCTCCACATCACTGCAAATCTAGTATTTCACGAAAAAACTAAGCACTTGGAGATAGATTGTTACTTTGTTCGTGAAAAATTTCAACAGGAAAATGTCAAACCAATTTACATTCCAGGAAAGCTGCAACCTGCAAATGTTTTGATCAAGGCATTGCCTGTGCAACGACATCATCTTATGTGTTCGAATCTTTTCTCTCCAACACCTGAGGGGAGGGTGTTAAAATAGTATCAGGAAATTAGTTAAGATGAAGTGTAGTCGTATGAAGGGTAGAAAAGTGAGCAGCTAGATAAATAAAGTGTAAAGTAACATTTCAAGTATATAGAAAAATGTACTTGAATAAGTGTAGGGGTAACATAGTACTTTTACAGTTTCTCTTTTTCAAACAAGCTGAGTCATATAAAAGGCAGGTTTAGCCTTTCTGTAATTTTTTAACTTTTCGATTACAGAATAAAGTAGATCTCTTTTTCATCATCTTCTTCAAATCCTGGTGTGCTCGAGCTGCTGTCCATTTCTCTTCACTCTCGGCATTCCGACACTACAAAAAAACTTTTATATATTGACTTTAAATTTTCGACGCTGCTCGAAGACGTCAAAATGTAAAATAATTAAAATATTTTAATATGATAAATTTTGACACCGCTTAAAGACGTCAAAAATTTTTCGACGTCTAGGAACAGACGTCGAAATTTTTTGACGTCTATTCTCAGACGTCAAAAAATTTCGACGTCGCTTGGCAGACGTCAAAAAAAAATTTGACGCCTGCTGCCAAAAGCACCGAAATATATCGACTCCTAGAGACGTCGAAATTTCGACGTCGGCGTCTCAGTGGACGCCAAAAAAAAATTGGCGCCCGCTGGAGCCGCCGAAAGGCCTGGGTAAGCTGGCGAGCGCGCGCTCGCCCAGCAGGAGGCGGGAGATTTCCCGCCTCCTACTTTTTTTTAGAATAAATAATTATTTTTAATATTTAATTATATATTTTTTCATTTCTTCTTCACTTCTACTTCTACTTCTTCTTCTTCACGCATCAGCCGTCCCGATCCCCCGCCTAGTCCCCTCCCCCGCCGTCGCCCGAGCCCACGCCGGAGTCGCATGCCTCCGATCTGTAGGCCCCCGAAGCCGCCGCCTCGCCATCCGCCTCGTCTCCCGTTGTTGGCCCCTCGTCGTCCTCCAAAGAAGACGCCAGGGAGGATTTGGTGGAGATCTAGAGATTGTCGGCGTCGTGGTCGTCGTCGAGGAGGTCCTTGAGGGAGGAGGAGGAGCAGCAGCAGCACGCTTCGCTCCACCGGCAAGGAGCTCCGGAACTCGGAACCATGCTCCTCTGCGCCAACGACTCCCGCCTCCTCCTCCGCACGCCATCCGGCACGTACCCCGTCGCCACCGTCGACTACGCCGACCCCCACCTCGTCGTCACTAACCCCTCCATGTGGAGCTGCCACTCCTCCGACGTCGACGGCACCGTGCCCCCGCGCCGCCCGTCCAACCCGTTCAGCCTCGACAGTAGCACCTGCTTCTCCCTCTCTTCAACTGCAGCAAGGACGTCGTCATCGTCGAGCCCAAGCTCGCCTTCTGCGAGCGCTTCCCGGACCATTGCGACTCCGCCTGCGACAGCGTCGGCTACCTGTGCCGCAACATGCCGGATTGCCCCGACGTGATGGTGGACCGGAGGATGAGCTGCTGCTCGTACTGCCCGAAGGTGTCAGAGTCGCTGCGGCTCATGCTGTAGCACTGCGAGATGCCCGCGAGCGTGTACTGGAGGACGGTGGAGCGGCTCCATTTTTTTTTAAAATATTTTATTTACATATCGACGTCTGTTAAGACGTCGATATGCAAATTTTTTTTATATATTTTATTTGCAAATCGACGTCTGTTAAGACGTCGATATGCAAATTTTTTAATTCATATCGACGTCTGCTGACGTCTATCAGCAGGCGTCAATATATCGAATATTTCGACATCTAAACAGACGTCGAAATATTAATTTCAGCGCTCGTTATATTCCACTCGCTTTCGTCGTTTTTTTTGACGTCAATATATTATTTTTGACAGTTGCCGACGTCGAAATACCTTTATATTTTGACGTCAAAATATACGCGATTTGTTGTAGTGCGAGTAGCCTCTGAGGGTCTAGTCGGAACCCAAGAGACTCTCCCCCTCCCGTCTTCCACGATACCGACCTCCTCTCTACGAAGACTTTGTCTGTATTTGAAGTTTGCTTCGCTGGCGCCGGTGCTTTCTGTCACTTCATCGTTAGCCAGGTCCTACGGAGGAGGTTACGACAAAAATCTGGCACAGTCAATCCCTGTCTCTGCCCCCTTGCCGATTCCAGAAGGTCAATCCTCTTCTCCTCCAGTCGAGGAAGTGCATCTTCCCGGTTTGGACAATGCCTACTCCTCGCCTCTGCCATCTCCCGCAGTCGCTTTATCCTCTTCGCCTCCGATTGGGTTATCCGGTCTCGACCTGCTGGCATCGCCCGATTTTGGAAACCTTCTCATTTTGCTGCTCGAAAAGACATCTGAGGTATTTCCTCTTCAGCTGCTGGCTTCGTCCTCTACTGGTTTGGCTTCGGCGGCCTCGACGACTTTAACCGGGTGGGATTTAAAAGTTGCCAGGTGGCAAGGAGATCGTGGCCTTATTTTATTGGTCTTCGGGCAAATTTCACACCCGGGTTTCATTTCAAAGTCCGCCAAACCCGATTCACTCTATGCTCTCGGAGCGGTTTTCCTCTGTGGGTTCGGGTCAGCTTTCTTTTTTACCGCCCATCTTACCCGATGCTTGCAAGCCCATCTTACCCGATGCCTCCAATTTCTCGATCGGGGCGGGGCATTCCTGCCAGGCTAACCCAATCTTGAATGGCATAGTGGCTGGCCCTGATTCAAGTCTTTCACTGCTCGGTGATGACGATTCTAGTTTGCATTTATCAGCATATCCAATTTCGGTTTCTGATTCTATGATAATCCCCATGGGCACATCATATACTCCTCTAGTGAGGAAACACAAGCCACACAAACCACCACCCATTACTTCGGTGAGAAGAAGCTCACAACTGATCAATAAAGACTATATTCTGGCCCAAAAAAAGATGGAGGCTAGAAAGACCGTTAATGCAGAAAGAATACGAGCCCCTACAATAGTGATGAGATCTCCTTCTTCTCAATTGAGCCTGATGAACATAGATGCAACTTGTTGCATCTCTCCTAAAGTGCTCCAAAGCATTTGAGACATGAGTTTCATTTGCAACGACAACCCTACAGAGGTCACGAGGGCCTTAACAGCAACGGAAGTCTAAAGGTGGAGGACCCTTACAACAATTTTGTATCTGTGCTGTGCTGATCACCACTTTTGTCTATGAATACATCTTCTAACTTCATAAATTTCAATGTACTTTTTTGGAATGTTCATTTAACTGCCTCACGAATAGGTACATGGTGAAGCAGGGTGTAAGGGATGTGAAATGTAGTCTCCTATTTCTTTTTGAATCTAAGCTTTCTCATGTCTCTTTTCGTATCATAAAACAACTTACAGGCTTCAAATTTGGCGTGACCAAATTTTTTTGGCAATTGATACTTCAAGTTCTACCGGGGGTATTCTCACTATATAGAATCCAACAGTTTGGTGTTGTGTAAACTCTACCATCAGAATTCATTTAATACAATTACACTCGGTCCACATAGATTCTAACGAGGCCTTTGGATCACAGGGGTTTATGGCCCTCTTCAACATTTAGGCAGACGAGCTTTTATACAAGAATTATATTCCATCGTGGCGGATGATTCTAAGCCCACTATTATTGGAGGTGATTTCAACATGACCATCAAAAATGGGAAAACATTAAACTATAGAGGTAACAACAATGACGCCAAATGTTTTTCTAAGTTCATAGCGGACTGTGCATTACTAGATCTTCCATCTTCAAGGATTTTCTATACTTGGACTAACAATCAGAGTACTCCTGCCCTGGCTAAACTCGACAGAATCCTTGTCAACTCAATTTTGGGACCTTCTGCTGAATACTAGAATTTATGGGGAAGCTCATAAGCTCTCTCATCATGCTTCTCTATTACTTCATAACCCTTCTTTTTTGCAAGGTGCTGCCCGCCCTTTTAGAATTGAATCAACTTGGATTGCTTGTCCTGAGTTTATCAATATCTTCAAGTCGGGCCTGTTGGGATGGGATTCAAAAAACGTAGTAGAAATAGCAATTTAAAAATTCAAACAATCCCGAAATAGCGATCTACTATAGCAATCTTTAAGGAATTCAATCTACGAGTAGAAGGAGAAGATATACCTCAAACCGAGGTTGGTATGGCTGATCCTATCCCCGTCTAAAGACGCACACGTGCACGTCCTCCAACGATAGTCCACACCAAGCACCTCACAATAATAGAGGCAACGAACACCGGGGCTCGTTGTAGCTCAACAGAGAAGCTTTCTCAATCCCGAAATCCACCAAGGCAAGGCCGGCCCTTCCACCAAGAATCAGGCACCAAAGAGGGAAGGAGAGAGGATGAGAACACACCGGAACGAAAGAGAAGAGGTGAAGATATCTCGCCGTCCTCTTGGACTTCTCCAAGAAGATGAAGATTGCAGCACACCCAAGAAGAGAAGACATGAGGATCAAGAAGGAGGAGGCTGACCACCAAGGTGAAGAACTTAGGGTTCTTAGAACTCTTCCACACAAGACGTCCTCTCAAGATTCACAATCTTTTTTTCTCTTGATCTTTTCCTTTCTCTCTATTTTTCTCACCATGGTTCGGCCACCCTTCAAACCTTTTAAAGGGAGCGGCCACAAGAGAGAATAAAGGTGGCCGGCCACTTGAGTTCAATTTTGAACTGACCTCAGATTTCAAAAATTCGGGGTTTGCCTCCTCTTTGATATATTTTCATATTTAATGGATTTATATTTTATTTAGAATAAATCAAAAACCAAATAAATAGAATATTAATTTATCTACATAAATTAAATGCCCATCAATAGGAATTATATTTATCTCCTATTTATTAAAGAATAGGGATGAGATAAATCAAACTCCTATTTATTAATAGAACCACGATATTCAAAAAAATCAATTATCTATTAATATATATGATTTATTTAAATAAATCAATTCCCTATTAATTACGATTTATTTAAATAAATCAATTCCTAATTAATAGGTGTAGGCACATGGAAAAAATCAAAATTTTCCCTCTATGCAATTATGTTCAATTCTTAATTAAACATAATCCCCGTCTAATAGTTAATTAATTACTTAATTTATAATAAAGTGTAACCAACCCCAAAAATAATATCACGTGCCATACCCTACAATTTTAGGGTTATCCTACCAAATAGGGCTACCCTATAAATTAGGGTTATTGAGGAACTCCTTCATCGTGTATTCGTTTCTAAAGGAAACATCTTTCCTATTATGTCCGTAAACAAGATCCGTGATCGAGTTGCAGCATGTCCATGCTAGTAGACATATAGTGCCACATTCGAATTCTATCTCATAAAGCTCGTTATGAGGTTAGCCTGTTGTGTGTGACCCATTGGGCCCCACACTAAGCCAGTAGTGAGTTGTGCATAATGGAGAGTCGGATACGACATAACGATTTCCATTTGAATCGTACAAGCCTCCACTAAACCCCTTTAGTATGGTCGTGAGAGACTCCACTCACAAGTCAAGATTGACATCTAGCAACGTGTCATGACTACCCGGGTAGTGTGAGGTTCAATCTATAGGGATCGAACGCCATTCGGTGGTTAGTTACCGTGCAACTAATTCCCTCGGTTACAATGTCCCGAAGTCTGCTAGAGTACGTAAGAAGTGTCAAACCCTAAAATAGATTCATATGTATTCCACCCGCCAAGATGTCGTCTTAATAATGAAACGTCAAAAACATCTTCCTGACTTTCATGTCGACTCTGGCTAGAATTCCCCAGTCGACACTTGCAAGGACACATAGGACATTATCTCCTCTTATTAGAAATAACCAATTCCATGTTGGTTGCTCACCTACCTCCATGAGTGCTTCTCTATTCCCGAGTAATACTCGACAGATGACACTAAGGGCCATGTAGTGATAGAACCAAAGCAATGGGTCGCCACTCACAAGGTAACCCTGACAACCTCAGGTCAAAGGACTGGTTGCACCTACTATCACCCGAGGAACATCCCATTGAAACTCATGTAAGGATTTCATTTTATGTTCCTCGTGTAGGTCCGTTCAGTGAACTCATTCCCTAATGAGCACCTGCATTTGTACATTAATGACGGTTCATAGGTAACTATGAGATTAGCTACCCCTTATCGTATAGGGCATGTACCAAGTGCACTAGTCTATCCAGAATCACCAATCCCTAATTGGTGATCCTACGACTAGGAACATTTAGAATATGGGCATCTGGATTCCAAGTCTCACTGGCATAATTTCATCAAGGCATCAGAATCATTTGCCCGGGTTCATGGGGTTCATCGCAATCTTTTTGAGTAAAGATGCAGCATATGATGAAAACGTTGCCTCATTAAGTTGATTACACTTAAATAGTCTCTAAACACATTGATATGTGATTGGCTCAAGGGCACTATTCCTTCTTCCTGCCTTAGAAGCCGCAATACCTCAAAAGGACCTTCTTCAGGGTTGGATCACGGCTTGGAAAAACCTCCGTTCTGTCCTTAGAATTTGGAGTGCATCAAGAAATAAATCCTGGGCTTTGGAAAGGAAATCTTTGGAAGATCTTGTTCATAGTTTCTCCATCAAAGCGAACTCAGGTAATTTATCTACTGCTATATCAACAATTTCAGAAAGAGCAAAGGCGAGCAAAGACTTGTATTAGAGACAAAGAGCCAAAAAATGATGGATCAAAGAGGGTGACCGTAACACAAGATATTTTCATGAATGTGCTACCATCAGAAGGAACCGGAGCTAGGTGACAAAGATTTAGGGTCCTCTTGGACCTCTCACATAGTATTCCCAGATTCGGAGGAATTCAAAAACTTCTATTTCGGAGTCATTGGCAAATGTACTAAACCGCTCATGGATATCAAGTGGGACTAGATCTATTCACAAGACACTCAATCTCTTCAGCATCTAGATGACCCATTCTCCGAGGACGAAATTCTTATTGTCATTTGTGGTTTAAAGAGTCACAAATCTCTGGGCCCTAACGGAATACCGATTGAGTTCTTCAATAAACACTAGGATATTCTTAAGGAATGGATAGTTTGTATTATCAATGAGCTTCAGAACACTCCTTTCGAGCTATCTCGAATCAATAATGCCATCATCACTTTCATTCCGAAAGAGAGGGAGCTTCTCTTACTAGCGATTTCAGGCCGATTAACTTAATTGGAAAATAGTCTAGTTAAGCTTTTCACCAAATTAATGGCTAATAGACTGGCTGCTCTGCAACCCAAGTTGGTAGATCTCACTCAAGGAGCGTTCATTTCTAGTCGTAGCAGTTTAGACTGCTACATGACGGTCTTTGAAGCATTATGTACTTGCAACCCAAGTCAAGAAAATACATGCATTATTAAGATAGACTTTGAGAAAGCCTTTGATACAGTGAATTAGCAGTTTATCACCAAGTTTCTGAAGGTAAGAGGGTTTCCTCCTAAATGGATTTCTTGGATTTCTTCCCTCCTCAATAGCGCGGTGTCAACGATACTTATTAATGTCTCGCCGGTCAACCATTCTCACACAAAAGAGGTCTAAGGCAAGGTAATCCTTTATCTCTGCTTATATTCAATTTGGTCACCGACTCCCTGTCCAAATTGCTTAAAAGGGTAGCTAACAGAGGACTTACAAAAGGCACAATATTCGAGATTCTTTTGGAAGGCATCCTCATGTCTCCTTTGCAGACGACCTCATAATCTTCAGCAGCATAGCATCTCAACATCTTCAAGGCAATCCTTTATCTCCGCTTATATTCCCCTGAGGACGAACATTCATCTTGGCAAGTAGGTTGTCCCCTGAATACCTAGCTCTTTTCAGGTGCCCCGCCAACGAGCAAAGGAGGACCGCGGAATCTTAAGAGGTTGATGAGCTAGTCGCCTCCACCCTCGCTCCCGAAACCCGTGGCTTCTGAGACCGTGAAGCCCTCATAGGCTTCAGCAACTCATCCACCAGCCGTTTCTTCCCCTTGTCTCCTGCGCATCTCTCCTGCATCTCTATCAAACAAGAACATATGCCTGGAATGTTCAAAAATAGGGTACGCATGCCTGAAAGACAAAGAGGGGCTAAACAGCTCGAACGAAAAAATGGAAAACTAAAGTCAACAACAATACTGAAGTTTGAGGCTGAGAAAACATATCGGTGAGAACTAGCAAATGTTCAAAAGGAACAAGTTGAAGAAAATACCACTAAAGCTTGATAGAGACGAAGGCCAAAGAAACACAAGGAAAATTCGCAAAGTGGGGAATGAGAAGCCATTTTATAGGCTCCACTTCCCCATCGAACGATCCATGACGAAGAGGAAACTAAATCAGCAACAGCCAGCTCAGTGATCGACGGCTCCCTAGAAACTCCCTCCATCACAAGAACCAACACCTTTTTTCCACAGTGATGTCTCCCTAAAAACGAGGGGGCGAGGGCCAATCAGCAGCCACCACGCAGGGTGAGAAGATCTCCACTAGCGAAACCGCCATACCGAGCATGAAAGCCGAGAAGGCATTTGTTAAATAGTACAAAAATATTGATGTGACTTGAAAGTGACACGAAGAGCCGCCATGTACCCACTGGAAGCAACAAATGGCCACTTGTTAGTGAAATAGCCACACTAGAGCGGGGGTGAATAATGTGTTATCTAATCTTTTCGCCTAAATGTTGTTTATTCATTTTAATCGTTTCTTACAACTTAGGCAATTCACAATTCGAATATTAAATGCAGAAGCAATAAGTAAGATAATTAAGCAAACACAAGAGAGACAACGCTTAACATAATGATTAATAGTGATTCAGCCCCAATGCCTACTCCACTACCTAAGCACCACGCTTAGGATTTCTAAACTAGTTTAACTAGATTAATTAGTTTCATTACAATGAGGACTTTACACCGAAAAGTCTCCGCTCTCAAACCGAAGGCACTTCCACAACCGGAAGTATCCCGCCTTCCTACCAAGAGCACTCTCCCACCTCAACCTAAGGACGACACAACTAATCCTAGTAAACTATGTTTACACCGGTGGATTTAAACCTCAAACACCAAGGCTACCATCCAATTTCGAGACCTCAAACCAAGCAACCTAGGTTTACACAAGTTCAAATACAATGAAATAAACTATAAAATACAACACTAAATGGAGGAATAAATCAAACAACTAATAATTAGCTCCAAAAGAAAGTCCCTAGTCCTCTTGATGCCTCAAGATGATGAATCGGTGAAGCTTGAAGGCTAAATGAAGGAGTGAAGACCAAAACTAGGGTTCTTGCAAAGATGGCTCAATGAAAGCTTTGAGAATGATCAAGAATAGCTCAATGGAATCATGGATCACAGGAGGAAGGCTCTTATGGTCTTGTATTTATAGACCATGAAGAGTTGGCCTCAAACAACCAACTCAACGGCTAGAAAAGTAGTCGTTTCCACCGTTCGATCATTTGCCGGTTGATCGTCGGTTGACCGACCGAGTGACCGCCGAGCGACCGAATGCATTATGCCACTTTTGGGCACCATTCTGTTAGGGACTTTTGATGCGCCCGAGCAACGACGAATCATGATAGAATATTTCCCACATATTTGTAAATATGTTTTCGCGTCCATATAATTTTGCCTTTTATTATAGTTCGTACTTGTAAAATCCTTTCTGCGATCCCCGAGGGCCCACAGTATGTGTTGGATACATTTCGAGGTCATTCGACGCTTGGTGCGTGCGTTATGTCTAAGCGGAGCAGTTTTCCTGCATTCGTCATGGCCGTGGGCATAGAAAATCACCATCTCGCATGGCCACGATTTTGTCATGCTCCTCGTGCTTTTGGGAACCTTGGGGGTGGCACTTGTGGGTTAGGGTCTCATGTATAATGTAGAAGAGCGTTGGCAAATAAAGCGGTTGCCTTGGGCGGAGATGCACGAGCGGCCCATATGGGTGTGCGACCAGTCGATCTTTGCCCAAGACAAATATAGAGCTCATCCTACACCCGATTTCATGTTTTCTTGCGTTGATAGTCCTATAATAGTTGTTTTAGTTTACGCCATCAATACCATTTGGCCAACATGGTCTTTTCGGGGTGCAGATATGGAGCGCGAGGTTGGCGTGTGGACCAATGTATGGCCCGCGATGTTAAGTCGGGAAGCCCAATTCGGGATGGATTCGATATGAAAGGCTTATCCCTTACACGGGATGCAAGGGTGCCGCACGGGTTCTTCCGCACAAAACTATTGGCCCGTGATAGTTGGTATTAGAGCGAGAATTGCAAGCCTCCAACTAAGAAAGTCCTCAATGCAGACATACCTGACATACATTTCGTCTATGGCGCTCGAGTTTCCGATATAGTGAACCCAGTCGATGAACCTTCGGACTGTTGTATTCGGGGAGGCAAGGATGCATTGATAGATGTGAAGATTGTGACTTTTGCGCAGGGCGGATGGGCCCCTAAGACACAAAGTCATTTGCACGCAGAGCAGAGGCTCTTAAGTCGTGTCCGTAGAGCAGCTCTCTAGTAAAACGCACATGGTGCGCCAAGCAAACTCTCTTATAAGACGCGAGAATTATGCGTAGGGCGTTGTCCCCTAAGATGTAGCGCAGAGCCGATGGCTCGTGAGTCACCAAGGATTGTGCGCAGGGCATTGTCCCCTAAGACGCAGTGTTGAGATGATGGCTAGTGAGTCGCCAAGGATGGTGAGCAGGGTGATGTCCCTGAAGATGAAACACAGAGCCGATGGCTTGTGAGTTGCCAAGTTTGTGCGCAGGGCTGATGACCCCTAAGACGCAGTGCAAAGCAGATTGCTCGTGAGATGCCAAGTTGGTGCACAGGGCTGATGTCCCCTAAGTCGCAAGGTTGGTGCGCATGGCAAGATGGCCTTTAAGACGCAAGATTGACAAATCCAAACCAAGCACTAGTGAAGAACAGCTGTGGTGTGGTAGCAATGCTCTTAGTGCGGCGAGTTCGCGTACGTTGTGACCCGGTTGGAGAAAATCCCTCAAGTCGTGATTCGAGGAGTAGCGTAAGACTTGAAGCTCATTGAGATGGGCTCGGAGGAGGGCGCCATGACCATTGCGGGGGGTAAGTGAGCAAGCAGTGATCTGTAAGACTTGAAGCTCGTTGAGATGGGCTCGGAGGAGAGCTCAATGACTCTTACGAGGGGGGGGGGGGGCGAGTGAGCAAGCAGTGATCGACTCAAGGTGGCGGTGGAGCGGCCATGGATCTACTCATCACTTGGGTGTTGCACAACGACACCCAGATGTTATTCGAGACGAGCGTTGCTCGTATGCTCATTAAGTCTGGGACTTTTCATTGCCAAGCAAAAACGGGACTTGGTGAATTGAGTAACCATTTCTTGGGTTCCATCACGCGGGCATTGATCAACGGCGCTTGTGTACCGCACAAAGTTTGGGACCCTCATAGCCCAGGAACATCGAGACTTGGTGAACCAAGTAGCTATTTCTTGATGTCCATTCAAGCGAGCATTGCTCAACGGCGCTGGTGCCCCTTCAAGCGAACGTTGCTCAATGACACTCGTTTGCTCCACAAGTCTGGGACTTTCATTGCCCAGCAATGAGTTTGGGAATCTCAAAGCCCTTTCTCGCAACAACAGGATATGAAGAAATTCAATGATGTTCCAAGTAGTCATTTCCTGGTGGCGGATTTCACGGAGAAACTTGACATGTTGCAGCCCCACTACGGCGTGTTGTTACTCAGGCGGTATTCCCTTCGACTACTTGTGAAGAATTCACTTCAGCAATTGTAGCCTATGACAGAAAGGCGGTGCGGCTGAGGCGAGTTCGACGAGGACGTCGAAGCTTGAATTGGGGGAGGATGTTAGGGATTTTTCGATGCGTCTGAGCAACGATGAATCATGACGGAATATTCCCTACATATTTGTAAATATATTTTCGCATCCATGTAATTTTACCTTTTATTCTAGTTCGTACTTGTAAAATCCTTTGTACGATCCCCGAGGGCCCACAGTACGAGTTGAATATATTTCTAGGTCATTCGACACTTAGTGCGTGAGTTATGACTAGGTGGAGTAGTTTTCTTGTATTCGTCATGGTCGTGGTTATGGAAAATCACCATCTCGCATGGCCACGATTTTGTCATGCTCCTCGTGCTTTTGGGAACCATGGGGGTGGCACTTGGGGGTTAGGGGTCTCATGTATAATGTAGGAGAGTGTTGGCAAATAAAGCGGTTGCCTTGGGCGGAGACACACGAGCAGCCTATATGGGCGTTCGAAATAGGCATGAAAATTTGAAAATGACTAAGTATCAAATTTTGCTATCTACTCTTATTTTTTCTAACTTAGACACCTGAACATCTAACATGAGTGAATCTAATTATATCAATCAAATTTGGGCTTACAAAGAAATTTCTAAGTTCATTTTTCATCCTATCTTGATTTCAATGAAAAATTGATATTTCTAGCTATCATTCAAGTTATCAAAATCATTCCTAGAAATGATTTTACTCAAGCAATGATGTGAATGATATTAGAAATGGAATCAAAATGGTATACAGGAGTTTTCATTTGAAGTTTCTGACAAAAAATCAAAGTTTCAGATGAGTTGATATTTCAAGAGGGTGATACATTCTATTTTTGAAATTCAACTTCAAAATTTCACTATAAATTAGATTCTTAATGAAAATTTTTGAAATTTTTACACAAAAAACTAGATTTTTCAATTAATGTGCAGTTTCAAGAATCATCGCAAAATCAGTTTTCTACATTTTTTAAAAAATTGACTAAAAATGCTAAAAATTTAATGGCATTTTCGTAACTTTTAGTCATTTTTTAAAACGTGCTTAGTTTTCATTCAAACTTTTATGACACCACATAATGGTAATGTAAAGAGTGTATGTCAAGTTTGGAATAAAAATTATGTCCTTAAGTCAAGATATCAACCTAACATGGTTTCATTCAAAACTAAGCTAGTTATCATGAAATTTGCTAAGTGTCAATCTTATCATTTACTCATGATTTTTCAAACTAAAACATATGGACACCTAACATGAGTAAATATAAACATGTTTCTCAAATATGGATTAAAAATTAGACCTCTAAGTTAGTTTGTTGACTTGGGTCAACTTGGTTCAAAAGAAGTAATCATGAAATCGTATCTATGTCATTTTATCCATATTCATAATAATTTCTCATTCTAAATGCATGGAAACATGTCATACATATACATAAACATGTTTCTCATGTTTAGGGCGCCTAAAGTGAATTAGTTATCATTTTGCTCAATTTCTCATGAATTTTCAATTTTAAACACGTGACAACTAATCATTGAGACACCTAAATATGTTCATCCAACTTTCAACTTAAAATGAAGTCTTTAATGAAGAATTTCAACCTAGTCCGATTTTATTAATATCATGATATCATGAAATGACCTATGTTATCAAGATTTTTCCTTCTCATGAAACTTCAAACATTTATCATGCATAATTAATCATGAGCATAGAGAAATCATTCAAGCATAATTATTGAGGTAATTGAGCAAGATTTTAACAAAAGTCAAACTCATACCTCTTTCAAGAGAATTTTGCCAAACTTGTCATTTACTTTTGAATTTTTTTATGATAGTATAGCCTTTCATTTTATTATAACTTGCAAGCAATATACATTAGTAGGATAATGAAAATGTAACTACTAGCAAGTTGTCAAACTAAGTAGCAAAGAGAGGGATCAATTATCGCTAGAAAAAGATAAAAAAATGCCCCTAACGTTTTCTCACGAGTACTAAAATGCCCCTAAGATTTTTTTGGGATAAAAAATACCCCTTACGTTATGGAGTTAAGTACAAAAAAGCCCCTATAGATAAACGGTGTAAATTGAGAGATAACGGAACTGATGTGGCTGTTGACTATGACTGATGATGTGGACATGTGGCGCGCATGGAGGCCAAGACGTTTTCTCATGGGTACTAAAATGCCCCTGACGTTTTCTCACGGGTACTAAAATGCCCCTAACGTTTGTTTTGGAGTTAAAATACCCCTGAGGTTATTGAAAATGGTACAAAAATGACACCAAGCTAACTTTTGTTAGGTGAGACTTAACGGAGATGTTGTAGATACTGATAGAGATGTTGACTTTACACGTGGTGCACATGCAGAGAGCAACTTGCTATGCAACCGTAGGGGTGGACAAAAAAATAAAAAATTCGGTTAATCAAAAAACTAGTTCGAAATCGAACCAAATTTTTCGATTAACCAATTTGATGGTTTCAGTTTCGGTTTTTATTTTCTAAATTTTTAGTTTTCGATTTCGATTTCTTATGTGTCGCTTACGTGGCAAGTTGCTCTCTACATGTGCGCCACGTGTAAAGTTAACATCTTTGTCAACATCCACGACATCTCTATTAAGTCTCACCTAACGAAAGTTAGCCTAGTGTCATTTTTGTATAATTTTCAATGACCTTAGGGGTATTTAGCTCCAAAACAAATGTTAGGGGTATTTTAGTACCCGTGATAAAATGTTAAGAGTTTTTTTGTATCTGTGAGAAAATATGAGGGTTATTTTAGTACACGTGAGAAAATGTCTTGGCCTGCATGTGTGCCACATGTCCACATCATCAGTCCCAATCATGAGCCACTTCAGCTCCGTTATCTTTCAATTAACGTCGTTTACCTATAGGGGTATTTTTGTACCCAATTTCATAACGTAAGGGGTATTTTTGATCCCAAAAAAATCTTGGGGGCATTTTAGTACTTCTGAGAAAATGTTAGGGGCAATTTTGTACCGTTTCCCATTATCAATATCAAAGTCTACTTTGCTAAATAGTTTCAAATTCATTTTTAAAAAATTATCGTGAATCCGAAACGAATTATGAGATCTGACAATAAAATTTTTTGAAAAATAAGATCTTCAACCATTCCTCTTGGTTGAAAATCGAAAGGTCACAATGAGCTTACGATTTAGAACCGCAAGGTCACTAAGGCTCGTTATAGGCCACATAGGTCTCCGAAGAGACCGAAAATTGAAAATCAAAAAATATTTTTGAAACTCATATCAAGAGCAGAAAATCTACTAATATTAAGCATATATCAAAACTCCAACTCTAATTTAAACAAGTATAGAAAATGATACCAAAGTGTTTGATGCCAATAATTTCATTACCCAAGGCATCATGATGACTTGAAGTTGCAACTTTGAAATGGTACAATCTTGAATCCCCAAGCAACTTCAATCAACCAACTTCATCTCACCCGTGTGTGGTAGCTCCCCCTACAATAGAGAATGAAATTTTTGCTATCCAAATGGCTTTGGGTCCTTGGGGGTTAGTAGGCCTAGGAATCCAAAGTGTCGTAGCCACACTTGGATTTCTTTTAAATGCGTAAGCATATATGGAATGACCAAAAATACCACAACAAAAATAATGTCCATTGAATTTCTTTTCATTTTTACTATGGACATTAGATCTATCGTTAGAATGTTTGACAGGTGAAACATGATAAGTATGAGCATTCTTAGAAATATCATTCTTCTTCTTGTGATCATGAGGTCTAATGGTAGAATGCATAGCATGGGAATGATGATGAACATTGGCATTCTTTATATAAGCATTTCTAGTGTACTTAAGAAAAGAAACATTTTTCAATTCGTTACTTTCTTATTTAAAGACACAACCTCATTTTTCAATGAATCAAGAGATTGATATAAGGATTTAGATTGAGATTTCAAATTGTTATTTTCATTTAAAATTTTTGAATTCTCAAGTTTCAAATTTTCATTCGCAAGCTTTAAGTCCTTAAGCCCAAGTTTCAACCTATCATGGGAAGAATCAAAAGAACTAGATTTCATTCTCTCATTTTCTAATTTTAATTCATCCACATGAGAGTTAAACTTTATATTATCTTTCTTCAATCTTTTATTTTGATTATCCTTTATAACAAGCAAGGCATACATTTTCTTGTATTCATCTACTAACTCATTATATGATATGTCAAGAGAACTAGTAGAGATAGCATTATCATTATCAGCATGACTAGAAGGAGAAGAGTGTACCTCATCATTAGCATGACTAGAAAGACGTTGGTCAACGCGCTCAAATTCATCGGAAAGAATAGAGTTTAGGTTTAGGGTGTCTAGATCATTTGTATTAATCCTCATCATGAAGCAGAGATCCCTAAAGAACCAAACCCGTAATTCTAAACCCAAACCAAAAAAATTAGGAAAAATACCTAAATATAGCATGTACTTTGGACTTTTTTTCAATTGTGGCATGTAGTTTACTTTGTCTCAATTGTGTGCACGTACTAAGACATTTGTTTCAATTGTGGCCTGCCATTTAATTTCCGTCGGACGCTCCGTTAAGTCGATGATGTGGCATGCTGGCATGTATAAAAAATTATTTTTTATTATGTTATTAACCCAATCGTCACGTGTTATTAATATTGGGTCCCACATTTTTTATATTAAAGAGTGAGTCCCATCTTTTTAATATTACAGAATGGTCCCCCCCCCTCTCTCTCTCTCTCTCTCTCTCTCTCTCTCTCTCTGCCCCACCATCTTCTTCTTCCGCAGTCATCTCCTCCACCTTCTTCTTCTTCTTCTTCTTCTTCTTCTTCTCTCTCGCCAACCCGCCACAGCCACCTGCACCCGGCCACCCCTTCTCGATCGTTCATCTCAGGACAACTAGTCGTCGATGTCGTATCCTTCATTCCTCCCCTGATAGCTTGGTTTCCTCCCTCACTCACGATCGATGGTGTCGGTGAGCATGCGCTTCTCGACAGACTTGAGGGCGAACTTCTCCCTCGTCGCTTGCGACTTGCACCACCAGACCTGCACTAGTGTTATCTCTTGCAGGGATTGATTCTGTATCGAGCAATCACAGGGACAACTTTGGAGCAAGCTTGGTGAAGAGCGAAGGACCCACCGCTCGACGACAACGTCTGCTCCCCAAGGGCGCGCAGAGCTATGTGTTGCACCAAGACAGTAGCTTTGAGGTGTACCTGAGCGGCGAGTGCGAGTTCGAGTTCAAGGTCGCCGGGAGCTACCTACTGAGGTACAAGAAGAAGGTCACGGGCACGGTGGGCGCTGGATCACTGTCCAACCTGCAAGGCGTCAACGTGCAGGTGCTCTAGTTTTAGTTTGGGGTAAACGAGGTGGTGCGGAATGGAGACGACCTCAAGTTCTACGTTGGCCATCTCTCGGCGACCTTCGATTTGTCCAGCTTCGAGAAGTGCCCACGATGTCGAATTCCAGTGCTCCATCCACTACTGGAAAAATGGGCATCAGCAACGGCTCTAGCCGTTGCTAGGCCATTGCTGAAAACCATCAGCAACGGCTTGCAACGGCCCTACCGTTGCAACGGAGCCGTGGCAGAAAAGTGCGTTGCTGATAACTTAGCAACGGCTCAGCAACGGCCGCTCGAGCCATTGCTAATAATATTATCGGCAACGGTTTTGCCACGAACATGGAGCCGTTGCTGAAAACATTAATAACAACGGCTGGTGAGTTCGTAGCAACGCCGTTAGTTAAAGACCGTTTCTAAGCCGTTGCTGTCGGTCATCAGCAACGGCTTTCGATAAACTTTTAGCAACGGCTTTCCCATGGACGGCCGTGGGAAAGCCGTTGCTGATGATGTGAACCTGGAAACGAAAAAAATTAAAATTTCAAATTTCCATTAATAAATTGATACATTATTTGATACATAACTCACACACCCATACACCCATACACACATTCATTCACACATCACAAATACACCAAGATATACATCAAAATAATTATATTTATATTTATAATTATCCACAATAGTATAAAAACTATTCAAATGCAAAATTAAAGTATCAATATCCAAACAAAATAAATTAAACAAGTATAATATCTCAGTAACAAAGTTAATATAAAAAAAATCTCACGATAACGATGGAGGATGGCCTGGATCATATGGCGGGGTCTGGAGTGCTTGAGTGTACACCGGCGTGAACTGACTCGAGGACGATGGATGAGATGATGCCGAAGAGATGCCTCCTTCGGGATGACCTGACATGTTGCGTAGCATAGCTTGCATCTCCGCCATCATCTGACTCTGGCGCTCCATCATCTCAGTCGGACACGCGACCGTCTCCTCTAGAGTCCTTATTCTACTACTATGATCATAATTGGATTTGGAGGTGGACGGCCGCTCACCAGCGACCGGAGGGGTCGGTGCCCCAAGTGGCCCTAGCACGACTCGCGCATGACAACTATCTGCAAAGCCATATACACGGCCATGGTCCCAGCAACCTACGGCCTCGACGCACGTTGCTGCGTCAAAGTCCTCGGGGGTGCCCCCGCGCTGCACCACCGTCTGGCTGTAGGTCTCCTACTCGAGTTTGATTTTTTATTTAATATTTATCATAAAACTTAAATTATAAATATATAATGAATAATTTAAACAAATATATAGTTAGCATAATGTATGCAGCGCGGTTGTCGATGTACTCCCCTATCCCATGTGCTCGACGGTGAGTCCACTCAAACACCGCCATCGGGGAGGGTCGCTGGACAGTCCCGTCATCTGATACCGTCGTCTACATTTACAAAACATAATACATTAATTAGTACACATAGTAACAAATAAAATAAATAATTAAAAGGTATACTTACCATACGGTTCGCGTGCACTGTAAAAGCAATAGAGCCGCCGGTGTGACGCGCTGCTCCCCCCGACATGCGATTTCTAGCCGCATTCCTAGAAACCTCCTGCCATCGATTCGTCGACCATATTCCCACGAGCTGGTCCCATATATCTGGAGTAATCCAATCGGGGCCATATCCCCGAGTCTCCACGATGTTAGTAGTCCCAGCTCGTGCCATCGCCTGGGACCGGGCTTGTCCCAGCTGCCCGTTGTACCTTGCCCGGGAAATAGCCTCCCAGGCAGCGTAAATGAAGGGCCTCTGGTCCTCAGCCCATGTATAGTGAGCCTACGGAATAATAATATCAGTACCAATATTAAACATCATGCATGTATAAAAAAAAATAATACGTGCCTCAAACTCACGCCATAATATGTCGACGTGCTCGCTAGGCACTTGAGACCACGTAGGCCATGCCCCGTGCATGTATCATCGAATAGTAGAAGAAATGCTCCTCGACACTTATTCTTGCTCGAACCTGCACAACAAAAATAAATTTTAATATTATATTATGATATAATGAATTTGTAATGATTCATAATTCATGATATATTACCGCTCCCCAATCACGCTAATAAATCTACGTGACTCTGTGGCTGGTGGAGGCTGCCACCTGATCGGCCCGCGTGGCCGCCTGCATCTGGATGTACTAGCCTCGGCAGTATCATCGGCATGAGGATCAACAACAGGAGGATCAGCAGCATGAGTAAGTGCTGGAGTCTCACCGATCGGAGACTCCGAAGCTCTCCTGCGACGATAACCACGACCAGACATATCTGTCGAATAGACATATAATCAGATTATTGTATAAATAATAGAGATATATTTAATAAAATATATACTTTACAATTATTCCTCATCATCTGAATAATAGTCTTCGAATTCTTCCTCTTCTTCATCTTCTTCATCTCCAGCTTCCTCAATTTCATGATCGTCATCATCAGCATATTCAACTTCTAATTGAATTGACGTTGTGTCTGCATCCTCGGGTATTGGAATAATACGATCTATAGCAGGAGGATCATCTTCTTGATAGAAACCATCTGTCATATCAGGTATCAGCTCATTTTCTCCTACTATTGGCTCAATTTTTCTTCTACCTTTTGTCTTACAGACTACACGCCAATCTACTCTGTCTTTATTTCGAGCCAGATACTTCGCGTAATATACTTGTTCGGCTTGTGATGCCAATATAAAAGGCTCATTTGCTGCCAATTTAGATTTATAATTAACCTCAACAAGTTTATATTTTGGATGAACTTTCATGCCCCTTTCTGTTGTATCGAACCAATGACATCTAAATAGAATAACTGATTTCAAGCCGAAGTAGTGCAACTCATCGGATGGATGTTTATTTTCTAAATGTTTCGAGTCAGTTCGAGTCCATATTGGACAATTCTGACACGAGTCCAAATTAGACGATTCCGGCGGGAGTCCAAAATGAACTATTTCGACGTGCGTCCGAAGTGGACGATTCCGGCGCGCATCCGAAGTGGACAATTCCGACGCGAGTCCACTGAGGACAACTTTGGACTAATTAACAATATTTTAACTAATTAATTAATATTAATCTACATCATTTTCATTAATTTAAATAATTAACCTACCATTATTAAATATTAATCTAACTAAATTAAACTAAAAATTAATATAAACTCTAAAAATTAATCTAAACCCTAAAAATTATCTAACAAATTAAACAATTAATTAAATAATTAATTAACAAATAAATAAATAAATAAATAAATAAATAAATAAATAAATAAATCTAAAACTACGATTTACGGCGCCGGCGTACAGTGTCCGGACACTGTACAAGCTCCGGCAGCGGCCATCGACCGTCCGTCGCCGGCTGAAACCGTAAAAATAGGGTTGCGGTCGGATTTCCCGCCGACCGCAACGGGAAGAGAAGGCCGGGCGGCGAGGAATACCTAAAATCTGCGGTCGAGGACGGACGACAGCATCGGCAGCGATAGCTCGGCGGCGTCGATGTCGGCAATGGCGGTGAGAGGCGGGAGGAGGAGGCAGCGGCATCAGAGGGAGGAAGAAGGGGCGGGCGCGATCTGCGACCTATATAAACTTATCAGGAACGGCTGACTCGCCCGTTAGAAAGCCGTTGCTGATAAGTTATCTTCAGCAATGACTCACTTGTCCGTTAGAAAACCGTTGCTGATAATTAAAATCATCAGCAATGGCTCGCATGTCCGTTAGAAAGCCGTTGTAGATACAACATATCTGCAATGGCTTGAGCGGTCGTAAGAATGCCGTTGCAAATAGCAACGGCTTGAGCGGCCGTTGCTGAAGACTTAATTTCTAGTAGTGGTCGCCGCCGTGGCTTCTAATGCATAGGTTCCTGACGTTTGAAGCAGGTTGTCGAGCGAGAGGTGGCCGGGTGCAGGTGGCTGTGGTGGGTTGGCGAGAGAGAAGAAGGTGGTGGTGGTGGAGGAGATGACGGCGGAATAAGAAGATGGTGGGGCAGAGAGAGAGAGAGAGAGAGAGAGAGAGAGCGGTGGGACCACTCTGTAACATTAAAAAGATGGGACCCACTCTTTAATATAAAAAAGTGGGACGCAATGTTAATAACACGTGGCGATTGGGTTAATAACATAATAAAAAATAATTTTTTATACATGTCAGCATGCCACCTCATTAGTTTAACGGAGCGTTCGACGAAAATCAAACGACATGCCACAATTGAAACAAATGTCTCAGTATGTGTACACAATTGAGACAAAGTAAACTACGGGCCACAATTGAGAAAAAGTCCAAAGTACAGGCTATATTAAGGTATTTTCCTTATAACCATGAAGTACCGATACTTTCTGGCCGATTGACCAACGATTGACCGCCAGGGGTTCTAAACCCACATATGGCTTTCGGTCGATGACCGATCGACTGGCCATCAGCCGACGGTCGACCGGGGCAGCGCCAACGGGCAAAAAAATGCCTGTTGCGACGTGTGTTCTTACCTCCTCTCCCCTTGGCTTATAAATAGAAGCCTTGACAGCCTTCCTTAGGGGTTGTTGAGCCTATTGAGACATTCCTCACAACTTCTAAGATTTTATTGAGCCACTCTTTGCAAAAACCCTAGCTTTGATCCATACATTCTTGATCTTGCCTTTGAGCTTTTATCGATTCATCATCAAGGCATCAAGAGGAGCTAGGATTCGTTGTTGGAGCTAAGTATTTGTGTTGTTGTATTTATAGCTTCATTTACTTGTATTTTTGTTGTTTATTTCATTGTATCTCAAACTGTAAAAACCTAGGTTGTTAGGTCTTGAATGGTTGGTGATTGCCTTAGTGTTAAGACTTAATTCCACCGGTGTAAATGTAGTTTGCTAGGATTAGTTGAGCTGCCCTTAGGGTTGAGGTGGGAGAGTGCCTTTGGTAGGAAGGCAGGATACTGCCGAGTGTGGAAGTGCCTTCGGGTTGAGAGCGGAGACTCTCCGGTGAAAACGTCCTCATTCTAAGGAAACTAATTAATCTATTAAAGTTAGTTTAGAAATCCTAAGCAATGTGCTTAGGTAGTGGAGTAGGCATTGAGGCCTAACAACTATAAATCTCTCTGTTTGCATTCCTTACTTTGCGTATTGATTACTTGACTTATTTATTCACTTCCGCATTCATTTATTAGTTGAATTGTGTATTAACCTAAGTAATGAAGAAAACAATTGAAATCGAAATTAGATTTAAAGTTTAGCAAACACACTATTCAGCCCTCCTCTATTGTAGGCCATTTCACTAACATGTGGTATCAGAGCGGGTCGTTGATTGAGATTTCACCATCTCCTCTACATCTAGTCTCGATCTAGAAAATGGCACTAGAGTTGGTAGCGCCTATACCACCCAGGTTCTATGAGTTTAACTTTGGTCTTTGGAAGAGTAGAATGTACACTTTCCTAAACACTCAAGGTTTAGGTGTATTTGACACGATAAAGACTCAATATATTGAACCCAAAGAAAACATGAATTCATGGACCCAAGAACAAATAGATATGTTTGAGACAAATGCTAAAGCTATAAATTGCACATTTTGTTCTTTAGAAAATTGTATATTTGAAAAGGTCATGTATTGTACTTCCGCATTCAATATTTGGTTTTCCTTAAATGTCTTATAAGATTATGCTAAAATCGAGGAGTTAGCAACTTTTATTGAGGGTGGCGATGACAATGGTCATTCCTCCAATCCTAGTATGATTTTTGAAGCTCAAAGTGTTTCTAGTCAAAGAAGCACTAAAAGTCGAAATAGGAAGGTGATTTGCTATTTATGCAAAGCAAAAGGGCATGTGAGGAAGAATTTCCCTACCATGAATAATAAGGCAAAGAAGAGGTCAAATGCTTCCACATCGTCATCTCACTCAAGTGAAGTATCCTCTTGCCTTGGCTATAAAGCTATTTCAAAAGATTGCCTCATGAATAGTAATGATGATAATAATAATCATGAAAGGTACGCTCTTCTCCTTCTAGTCATGTTAATTATAATGATAACATTAACTCATCTAGCTCTCATGATATGCTTTATGGTGAATTAAAGGATGAGTATAAAAACTTGTATGCCTTGCTTGTTAAAAATGATAAGGAAAAGAAGAAGATTAAAAAGGAGAGTTCTAGACTTAGTTCACATATGCATGCTCTAGAATTAGAAAATAAGAAATTGAAATATAGCTCATTTGATCCTTGTCATGACATGTTAAAACTTGAGCTTAAGGACTTAAAGCTTGAAAATAAAAATTTGAAAAAATGGTTTCAAATTTGAGAATGAGATTTTGAAAAATGAAAACTCAAAAATTAATAAGGAAAATTATATGTTGAAATCTCAAATTCATGTTTTATATAAATCCATGGATGACTTAAAAAAAGGAGATTTTTGTATTGAGTAAAAAGGTAAATGAATTTACAAAAGTTTCATCTTTTAAGAATTATAGAAGTCAAAATATCTTATTTAGGAAACCTCAAAGCAAGAATGCTCATGCTTATCATAGTTCACATGTTAAGTGTTATAATAATAGATCCCATGTTCATAGCGAAAATGAAAAGAAGTTTAATGGACATTATTTTTATTGTGATATTTTTGACCATGCCCATGATTGCGCATTGAAGAGAAATCTAAGTATTGCTATGACACTTTGGATTCCTAGGCCTACTAACCCCCAAGGACCCAAAGATATTTGGGTAGCAAAAAATTCATGCTTTATTGTAGGGGGAGCTGCCACACAAGGTTAAAATATTGATTGTAAGATCCGAAAAAATTTCCTAATATAAAAATCTATTTTGGTGCAGCACGCCGGACCTGGGGTTAGTCGAGTCGAGCCTTAGGATCGCCTCGAGTAGAAGGTATGACTCGACTAATGATATATGCAATTAAATTGGGTAAATGACTCTTTCCTTTTATGCATTTATACCTTAATCGAGTTTAAATCGACTCGTGTTGCGGGTAGAGTCGGAACCCAAGTCGAACTCGGGCTGAGTCGAGTCAGAACCCAAGTAGAACTCGGGCTGAGTCGAGTCGGAACCCAAGTCGAACTCGGGCTGTGTCGAGTCAGTAGTAAGTGTCAAATGCAAGTATGGAATGTTAGATGAGGGATTAAAATCCCTAATCCATGCTGTCGTGCGACTCATCTAGGAGTTGCCCAAGGCAGCGTATAGGGAGAGAGGGAGAGGGAGCTAGGAAGGGAGATCTTGATCAATCCGGGTTTCGTGCCGTCGCCGAAAGATTCGAGGTCATCAACATCCGATCCTTCATCTTCCTCAAGAAAAGGTGAGTGGTTAGGTTTGATGGATTGGGGGAGGCATGTAGCCGAACCCCTAGGATTGTTAGGACGTGTTTTCTCGCGAGTTTTCGACGATTCTTGATTTCGAGATTGTATATTCGTGGTTTTGTATCGATTCTTGACGGATCGTCAAGTTTTCTCATCGATTTCTTGAGTATTAGGGCTGCCGAACCATGGAAAAAGGGGAAAGGTCATGCTAAAATTTTCCCCAATTCCCTTGACGGAAGTAGAGCCCTCGGATGATCTCAATTTCATGAATAGTGTGTTCATAGTCATCGATTTTAAGTGTTAAGGAAACTCATCTTTCCTAAGGCTCAAAGGTTCATCCGAGCAACCCCAAAATTCCATGAGCAAGGCTCAGCCGAGTATAGGGGGAGGGGCAAACTTGTCAATATGTAACTAGAATATAGCGGAGACATTGATTTAGGGTCGGGGGTTAATCCTCCTCTCCCCTTCCTACCCTAAGGGCCATGGCCGAGCAAGATTTACCTTGCTTAAGGCTCGGCCAAGCCTAGGGGAGGGAGAGGGTGAGCTTTAGATGGTAAATCCCATAGTTAGAGTGCTATAATAATAGAGATATGATGACACTTAGGCAAAATTCTAACTATAGCAAGCTAATTTATTGATACATGTGATTGTAGGAATGATAGTATAGTGACTATCCTTAGATCATTCCTCTTTAATTTTTGAAACGATGTAATATTTTTACCATGCTTAATAATACATGCCTTGTTGAATTCATTGCTATCTTACCATGCGAGATAAGCTATTTTATATTGAATTTAATTCTAATGCGGTATGTAAATGTTTATTATTGACTATCGTAGTTACACATAGTAGTTGTGTGAATTATGTTTACCGTTCTTTATTTTATATATGCTGTCCGAAAATATTCATGGGTGGAATTTCAAGTTCGGTTCACAGAATTCCTCACCGAAGGTAGCATATAACTCTAGATAACATGTAGGACATCGCAATGTACATATTAGATATGGAAACTGAACTAGGAAATTATACAACTTCTAGGACTTCTAGTATTCATTTTTGAAAACCTAGAATTATTAGGAGTACATGTTTTGGAAGGGTAACATTAATTGTTGACCGTGCAGGCCGGATTAGGGCCGGATACAGGCAACTGCTCGAAGTGTATATAAGGAAACCCTATGACATTTTGATTGTGTGATGTGCTTGAGATGGTCTGCCGAGGAGCATGGGCAGTCGAAAATGACCAATACTTGACTCGGCCAGTGATTAGGTCTTGAGATGCACCAACGGACCCGCTAGGTGTCAGACCCCAGTTGGGTGGGACTAGCTATCCCTACCCCAAACGGTATCTGGAGACTAGTAGACCATCCTAGTTGATGGTCCGGGATTTCTTGACTTCGTCTTGATATGATGTGGCCGAGCAGCCAATGTGATTCTACCTTGTATGGTAGGGCAGGTTATGGTTGGGATTCTTATACCATAAGTAGGCCCCAAGGGCTGAATGCCAGGTGGCTTAATTAGGCCATTATGGTAGGTTTTTCTCATATATGGTTTATACAAAATGACCCATGGGGTCAGTAGTCATATTAAAAAGTAGCTTACCTCTTTGAATATATATATTGTGCTGTCTTTTATGTTATGCATGACTAATTGAGGATTATGTAGAGGTTCGGAAGAACCACTCACTGAGTCCCAAGTGGACTCACGATTTATTTTCTTTATTTTTGTAGAGCATGATCAATGATTGAGGCTTGTCATCATGGTGCAGCTGGGGGGCAGGTGATGGTGCCATATCTCATAGCGGCGTCCTTTAGTCATAGTCCAGAGTCATGTTGCAGTTTCTTTTCTTTTTCTGCACTGACAGTTAGTGTTTTGAAAAGCTTGTATTGAACTTTGAAAATTTAAATAAAGATTGCATTGTGGTTTCTTTTTCTCGATATGTTCTGGTTTTCTTGACGATCAGTGTAGACAGTAGGCTACAGGGTAGGATGTAGGCCCTGGCCGGTCACATTACCCTCAGTTGGGGTGTAACATTGATGGTATGTTGAAGTTGACCAAGGACCCCAATGAAGAGTCTTCACTCGGTTGCAACTTCAAAGTATACGTACTTGCCGTAGGAAAAGTTGGCATTGAAGACTTTGGTATCATCTCCAATACGTACTAGCTTAAATTATAGTTTGGGTTTTGATATATGCTTAATATTAGTAGATTTTCCGCTCTTGATATAAGTTTTGAAAATATTTTTGATTTTTGATTTTTGATTTTCGGTCTCTTTGGAGACCTATATAGCCTATAAAGGGCTAATGAGACATTGCGGGTCTAAATCGTAGGCTCAATGTGGCCTTTCAGTTTACAATCAATAGGAAGGGTTGGAGATCTAATTTTCAAATGTTTCATATTTCGAGATTTCTTGATTCATTTAGTTATCATCAATCATTTATTTGCAAATGAATCTATGCTATTTAATGAAGTTGAATTTAGAAAATGTTACTTGGTTTTTCACTTCGCTATTTAGTTTGATCGCTTGCATGTAGCATTGGTTTCATTTTCTACTAATGAAGTGTAATTGTAAGTCATTTAAAATGGAAGGGTATTTTGATGAAAAATGGAAAAGTTTGGGAAAACTTTCAAGAATGAGGTATGAGTTCGTTTTTGCAAAAATCTTAGTGTAACAATTCAATGATTTTTCTATGACTCATGATTGACTGTGCATGATAAATGCTTAGAATTTCATGAGTAAGAAAAACTTAATAACTGAGGCAATTTCCTGATATTTAGATTGAATGAATTTTGCACTAGATTGAAATCATCTATTAGAGACTTTGTTTTGAAGTCTACACCCAATAAACATGTTTAGATATACACATGACATGCGTCTATGTATTTAAACTTGAAGAATCATGTGTACATGAACAAGTAAACAAGGTGATAACAAGATCATTTTAGGGGACTTAAACTTGGAAAGGTTTGAACACTACATTTTAAGTTCAAACTTCATAAATATGTTTAGGAATAGGTATGACATCTTTCCATGTATTTAGAGAGAAAAAATTATATGGATATGGATAAAATGATATAGAGGTCATTCCATAATAACCTCTTTTGAACCGAGTTGACCCTGTAAGTCAAATGGCCTACACTAGAGGGGGGTGAATAGTGTGATCGCTAAACATAAGCCTAAATTTGGTTTTAATACTTTTCTTAAATTACTTAGGCAAGACACAATATGAGTTAATTACGTGCAGAAGCAAATGATAAGAAATATAAGCAAGCACAAATAATAGAGCAATGCAAGCACTATAATTTCTAGTGGTTCGGCCCCAATGCCTACTCCACTGTCTAAGCACCATGCTTAGGATTTCCAAACTTAGTTTTACTAGATTATATCGTTTCCCTTACAATGAGTACCTTTTACACGAACAGTCTCCGCTCTCAACCTAAGGCACTTTCACACCCGAAAGTCTTCGCCTTCTTACCGAGAGCAGTCTTCCACCTCAACCTAAAGGGACAACAATCACTAATCCTAGCAAACTAAGTTTACACTGGTGGATTTAAGGCTTACAACCAAGGCAACCACCCAACTCAAGATCTAAACACTAGATCTTTACACACTTGAGTAGTAATGAAATAAACACCAAAAATACAAGTAAAAGGAGCTACAAATACAACAACAAAAATACTTAGCTCCAATAATGAATCCTCGGTCCTCTTGATGTCTTGAGAAGATGAATCTTGAAGGTTCAAATGCAAGATTAAGTTTTTATCATAGAAACTAGGGTTTGCAAAGAGATGACTCAAGATAAGTTTGCAAAGGATGTTAGAATGGTTCAATCAAAGCTCTTGGATATCAAAATATGTCTAATGAAGTGTTGGTTGGCTTGGAAGGCTTAGAAGGCCTTTAAATAGGTAGAACATGAAGTAGAGGTCGGGCTCAACGGATAGATTTCAAAATAGTTCCATTGGGGGCATTCTAGTAATTCTAGACAATTTGACCTGTAGAGTATCGGAAGTCTACGGGCTATTCCGGAATGTCCATCCGGCATGTCCCGAGATGTACGAGGATGTTTCGGAATGTTCCGAAATGTCCACCTGGATGTTCCGGGATGTTCCGGACTATTTCGGGATGTCTATCCGGGATGTTCTGGGATATTTCGGAATGTTACAACATCCCACCCATAGTTACAACATCTCATCCCATAATCCGGGATATTCCGGGATGTTACAACATCTCATCCGGAATGTTGTTTATGACTAGGAAACTCTTGATAATAGGTTAGATTCATGTCCTAGGGATATTTGCATCATTATGAGAATTAATACAATCATTGTAGACACCCTAAACCTAAACTCTATTTATCACGAAGAGTCCCAAGCGTCGACTAGCGACCTTGCCAATTTCTCTGATTTCTTCGATTGGGGGCGTCGTGCGCTATCCAATATAGAACCTGGAAATATTTCTTCTAGAAAACATTAGTTCCATGTTTGTTATCATCAAAATTGAGATTAAGACCAAGGTTGAAAACCTTAGGCCAACAATCTCCCCCCTTTTTTATGATGACAAGCAACCTTCAGAAAATATTTTCAATAAACATAGAGGAAATCAATCATAGGATTTCTCCCCCTATCAACATGCATATTAAGATAAAATTACTCCCCCTATCTATATGCATGAATTTCTTATATTTTCTTCCCTTTACCTATATTTTTCTCCCCCTTTTGGCATCAATAAAAAAGGGCAAGTAAAAGTCAACCTATAGTCAAAGTTGAGACTCTAAAATTTTTATCATAAAGCATGAAGATCTCAACCAAAGGGATGAAAACCAAATGTCTAGTATGAGACTAAATCATACATGATAGCAAGGAGTGATAACTAGTGTATATCATGTTTGAAGTGAAAAGAATGCCATTTGATCAAAATATGAACATAGCACGATTTCATTCGAAATAGGCATGAAAACATGAAAATGGCTAGGTATTTCCTATCTACTCATGTTTTCTCTAGCATAGATACTTGAACATCTAACATGAGTGAATCTAAGTATATCAACCAAGTTTGGGCTTAAAAATAGGTTCTAAGTCACTTTGTCGACTTAGGTCAAAGTACACTTTAAGTTTACAAAAATCAAACTTTTTATTCCTTATAAAATCATATTCTTGAACAAAATTTTTGAAACTTTAATTGGATAAATTAGATTTTCAAGGAATCTACAGGTTCAAGAATCAGTCAAAAATCAGTTTTTTTATAAATTTATTAAATTCCTGAAATTAAGTCCAGGGGTATTCTCGTAAATATCAAGTATTTTTTTTCAAATATTGTCAATTTTGCTTCAAACCTTCCAGACATCGCTGAATAATCATTTAAGATGTGTGTGTCAAGCTTGAGCTCAAAATGAATTCTCTAAGTCCATTTTTCAACCGATCTCGATTTTAACCAAAAACTCATTTTTCAAGATATCGCTCAAGATATCAAAATCATTTTTAGAAATAATTTCACTCAAAGAATAGTTAGAAAAATATTAGAAATGGAATCAAAATAGTATACACAAAGTTTCATTTGAAGTTTTCGACGAAAAGTCAAAGTATTGGAAAAATGAGTATTTCAAGTAAGTGATACTTTGTGTTTCCGAAATCCAACTTCAAAATTCCATTATAAATTAGATTTTTGATGAAATTTTTTGAAATTTTTACACAATAAACTAGATTTTTCAATGAAAGTGTAGTTTCAAGAATCATTGCAAAATCAGTTTTCTACATTTTTCTAAAATTGACTGAAAATTCTAAAATTTCGATGATATTTTCGTAATTTTTAGTCTTTTTTTAAAATGTGCTCAGTTTTCATTCAAACTTTTATAACACCACATAATGGTCATGTAAAAAGTGTATGCCAAGTTTGGAATGAAAATTACGCCCTTAAATCAAGATATCAACCTAGCATGGTTTCATTCAAAACTAAGATCGTTATCATGAAACTTGCTAAGTGTCAATCTTATCATGTACTCATGGTTTTTCAAATTTAAACACACGGACACCTAACATGAGTAATTTTAAACATGTTCCCCAAATATAGATTGAAAATGAGACCTCTAAGTCAATTTGTTGACTAGGGTCAACTTGGTTGAAAAGAGGTTATCATTTAATGGCCTCTATGTCATTTTATCTATATCCATATGAATTTTTCATTCTAAATGCATGGAAACATGTCAAACCTATTCCTAAACATGTTTATGAAGTTTGGACTTAAAATGAAGTATCCAAGTCCATTTGTTGACTTGGGTCAAACTTCTCCAAGTTTAAGTCCCCTTAAGTGATCTAGTTATCACCTTGGTTATCTACACATGAATTTTTCAAGTTTAAATACCTAAACTCATGTGATTTGTGTATCTAGACATGTTTTCCAACCACTAACTAAAAATGAGGTCTCTAATATGAATTTTAACCTAGAGCAAATTTCATTCAATCAAGATATCATGAAATTGCCTAGGTTATCAAAATTTTGTCTACTCGTGAAATTTCATAGATTTGTCATGCAAAATCAATCATGAGTATAGATACATCATTATGCCACAAGTATTCAAGTATTATACTAAGATTTTTGCAAAATCGAACTCATACCTCATTCTTGAAGGTTTTTCCAAACTTTTCCATTTTTCATCAAAATAGCCTTCCAATTTTAATGACTTACAAGTACACTTCATTAGTAGAAAATGAAACCAAAGCTACATACAAGCGATTAACTAAATAGCGAAGTGGAAAACCAAGTAACATTTTCCAAATTCAACTTCATTAAATAGCATAGATTCATTTTCAAATAAATCAAGAGATCTCAAAATATAAAATATTTGAAAAATAAGATCTTCAACCCTTCCTATTGGTCAAAAACCAAAAGGCCACAGTGAGCCTACGATATAGAACCGCAAGGTCGCTTAAGCTCGTTAATTATAGGCCACGTAGGTCTCCGAAGAGATCGGAAATCAAAAATTAAAAATCATTTGATAAAACCATATCAAGAGCGGATAAAATCAACTCAAATTAAATAAGTATCATACATACTCCAACTTGAATAAAGCAAAATAAAGCAAGAAGATGATACCAGATTACTTAAGATGTCATTTCTCATACCTAAGGCATCATAATTACTTGAAGTTGCAACCAAGGATGGGTTCTTCGTTCAAGTCCATGGTCAACTTCAATTCTTTAATTTCCTTTACCCTTATGTGGTAGCTCCCCCTACAAAAGAGCATGAAACTTTTGGTACCCAAATGGCTTCGGGTCCTTGGAGGTTAGATGGTCTAGGAATCCAAAGTGTCGTAGCTACACTTGGACTTTTCTTGAATGCACAATCATAAATAGCATGGCCAAACATACCACAACAAAAGCAATATTCATTAAATTTCTTTTCATTTTTGCTATGGACATGAGATTTATCATTAGAATGCTTGACATGTGAGCTATGATGAGCATGAGTATTTTTAAAGAAAACATTCTTCTTTTGAACATGAGGTTTAATGGTAGAATGCGAGACATGGGAATGATGATGAATATTGGTATTCTTTACCTAAGCATTTTTCATTCTAGTGTTCTTAAGAGATGAAACATTTTTAAGTTCATTTACTTTCTTATTAAAAAACACAACCTCACTTTTCAAAGAATCAGTAGATTGATATAAGGCATGAGATTGAGATTTCAAAATATTGTTTTCACTTATGATTTTTGAATTCTCAAATTTCAATTTTTTATTTTCAAGCTTTAATTCCTTAAGCTCAAGTTTCAACCTATCATGGGAAGAATCAAATGAACTAGGTTTCAATATCTCATTTTCTAGTTTCAATTCATGCACATGAGAATTAAGCCTTTTTCTTTCATCAATCTTTTATTTTCATTATTCTTTTTAACAAGCAAGGCATATATTTTCTTGTATTCATCTACTAACTCATTATATGACATGTCAAGAGAACTAGTAGAGCTAGCATTATCATTATCATTAACTTGACTAGAAGGAGAAGAGTGTACCTCATCATTAGCATCCATTAGACAAACTTTTGAAATAGCTTGATAGTTGTAATACCCGGGGTTTCCTAATATAACTTTTTTTCATGGTGCAACCCATCGAGTTGGGAGCTAGACGGGTCGAGTCGCGTGATCACCTCGAATAGCAGGTAAAAATTAATTTAAATCATAACTAAATGTTGGTGATTGAATGAATGGACATATTGGTTGACTCAAGTTTAGTTTGAGTTTTGGTTCGCGGATCGAGTCGGGACTCGAATCGGATTAGGTGGAGTCGGATGACGGGGTATGTAAGTGATCGGGAGTAATTGAGTCATTGGATGAGGGGAACAAAACCCCTCACCCAAGCCAGCCATGCAGGTCAAGGAGAGAGCCGCACGCATCCCAAGGGGAAGGGGGAGCGAGAGGGATCTTGTCGGCGCCGAGTTCGCGTCGACGCTTGAGGAAATCGGAGCTCATCTTCATCGAGGTCACCTTGGGAACCGATCAAGGTGAGTGGTTAGTGTGTTTATGAGGGGAGGCGGGTGGCCGACCCTAGAAGTTTTGAAATCGGGTTTCTTTCGTGAGTTTCTTGCCAATCGACGCGTTTCCTCATGTTAGAACCTTAATCGATGTGTATACCTGTGATTTTAAGTTTTAATCGTATGTATTCTGCATTTTATGGGCTGGCCGAGTGGAGGTAAAAGGGAAAAGGTCATGCCGAAATTTTCCCCAATTTCCTCTCTCGTCTTGCAACTCATGATACAATCCATGTTCGTTAAATGTCGATTCTAGATTTGATGTTTGCGTAGTCGTCGTAACCATGTCCACCTTACTTGAGGGCTCGGTCGAATAGGGGGTTACCCTGCTTGAGTCGGCCAAGCAAGGGCAAGGGTGGAAGATGTGGACTGCTCGAATCAATTTGCTTGGTTTTGGATTATGTTGTCTTGATTCATACTTACATGCTTATAGATAGGTTGAAATCATATTACATGATTGTTGTTCATCTTAGAGATTGTCGCAACTATAGATCAATATTTTTCATGGTTATGAAAATATTCTTGCTAATGCATACATGGATAGGATTGTTATGGTATATGAATCATATGAAAGGTTTCATTAATTGTCAGATATTATATTCAATCATTACTATGTATACATTGCATGTTCCTTATCGGTTTAATTAATGGAATTTATCTTCTTTCATTCGGCTCTCATGTGATAATTGCTGCTCATGATTAATTTCGGTAAGTGTCGTTGGCAATGGTAGGCCGAGTACTCATCTATAGTCGGCAAGTTCTAACAATCTAGAAAGAATGGTTTCGGTACCTAGCGTTGACATTCAACCTAGAGACAAGGTTCACTTACTAGGTTCTGCACCTAGGGATAGTTAGTGGATGTCAATATCCTAGTAGTGTGACCCGAGGGGAAGGGTCGGACATGGGCAACACCTGAAAAGCAAAACACACGAAAACTCGCACAACCTAGTTCTGGTTGTGGTTGAGATGGTCTACTGAGGAGTGTCATTAGTCGAATGGCTACCACACGACTCAGTGGTTGATAGGGTCTTGAATTGCACCAGCGGGCCCCCTAGGTGTTAGACCCGAGTGGCAGAGGGTCTTGAGATTTCGTCAGTGGGCCATGCTGACGATAGACCCTAGTTGGCGGAGGATTCCTGAGGCTAGTAGCCATCCTAGTCGACAGATCCGAATCATGAAAGTTCATAATTGAGATGCCCTTAGGGGCTAGTTTTGGGTAGGCCGATCGGCCTAGTTATGTAGAGGGAAGAATCTAACCTTCCTTATGTTGGTCGGTTCATCCATTCTTCTGTCTTAGAAAACTGATTAACTTCTGTGTTGTGATCTTATATTAATTCCTTATATATGTTATATTGCCGAGGTTTTAAGTGGAGGTTCGAAAGAACCACTCACTTAGTTCCTCGTGAACTCATGGTTTATTTATTGTTGTTTTGCATAGCCCGACCAGTGAGGTACGACTTGGTGGCATGGCCCACAGGAGGGTAGGCGTGGGTGCAGATCTCGTAGCTGGCAGTTTGTTAGTCGTAGTCTTGTTCGAGTAGAGTCGAGTGTATGCATTGTGTTGCTCTGTAAACATTGAGATGTTCCTTTGAAATCCTTTGGATGTTTATTTAAAACCTGTGTTGTTTTCAAACTTGGTTTGGTTAAACTATTTTCAAACAATTAATAAAGTTGGTATCGTTGCATTTGCTTATATTTCAATGTCAGTCTGGTCGTGTTTTATGAGTTGTTGGTCAGTGCATAGGGTAGGCTTCGGGGTACCGACACTTACCCTGGCCGATCACACGTACCCTGAGTTGGAGCGTGACAAAGTTGGTATCAGAGCATCAGGTTAGGTCTTGACTACGATTAGGAATTGGGTACCGGATGAGGCATATGCTAGCATGTCTGCGTACGGTATAATTATGCTACGAGATGAGGCAACCACGACTACACTCAGCGCACCATGCGATTAGTAACTTAAATTTTAATTGAATGAGTTGGTTAATATTAATGGTGAGATTATTATTTTTCTGATAGTTTGATTGAGGCCCGAAATGCTACTCTGAGCGGTAGCGGTAGCAATTCCACCGAACCCTGGGGCCGAGGCCGAGGCCAGGGGTGAGGCCGAGATCGGGGCTGGGGCCGTGATAGAGAGCAATCTAAGGTAGAGGGCCAAGATTCTGCAGTTGTGCAACTTCAGGCTCAGGTAGCTCAACTAACAGAAGCGCTCTGTAGGGAGCAGGAGTTGAGACAGCGGATGCGGCAGCAGCAACAACCACCCCAGTCGGTACCCACAGCCCCTGTGGTACCGGAGGTGGCTGAATAGGTGGCGCCGCAGGTCAGGGACCCAGGAGCACCTACATACGCAGACTTCATCAAGTTCAGGCCACCAGTATTCACCGGTACAGACCGGCAAGTGGAAGTCACCGAGTTTCTAGGGGACTATTACGAGCTGTGTTTAGAGCTGGGGTGTTCGGCAGAGGCGGCGGCGCGCATGGTCGGCTTGCAGCTAAGAGGGCCTGCCAAATACTAGTTGCACACCTGGAGGGGCCGTAGGGCATCACACGCACCACCTCCCACCTAGGAAGAATTTAGGGCAGCGGTAGAGAAGCAGTATTTGTCGATGAGTGTCCGCGATAAGCGGGCACGAGATTTTGAGTTACTGCGCCCGTCTGGGGGTATGACAGTAGCAGATTATGAAATGGAGTTCACCCGGCTCTCTAGGTACCACCCAACTCTAGTGGCTACTGAGACCGCCAGGGTGAAGAGGTTCGTGGAGGGTCTGAGACCTCACATAGGCATGCTTATCCATTACACTGAGGACTCCACATTTGCTCTGCTAGTGGATGAGGCCCTTCGGAAGGAAGCACTGGTGTCGTTCGAGAGGAAAGATGGGCCGCCCAAGAAAAAGCTTCGATTTCAAGGGTCAGGAGGTCGGCCGTGGCATTCGGAGGGAACTGTGACCACCGCAGATCACCAGTAGAGTCGTGGGCACAACAGTAGCTGGGGCTGCGAAGGCTCAAGGTCAGGGGCGGCGAGACAGGTAGAGTCAGGGGACGCTATGCAGAAGTCGAAAATGCCGCAGTGTGGTCGTTGTAACTAAAAACACTGGGGAGCTTGCTATGGCCGCGCAGATGCGTGCTTTAGATGTGGGCAGGTGGGACACTTTAGGAAGGATTGCCCGGATAGAGGTGGCCAGAGAATTGAGCTATCAAGGGAAAAAGTGTCGATGTCAGTGGGGTCAGTGGCACAGAAGGGTCAGATGCAGAGCAGAGGGCCGCAGGCTAGTCACTCTGAGGAAGTGTCTGCCCGAGTTTATGCCATGAACCGTGATGGGGCAAAGGCATCTAGAGCACTGGTAACATGTACTATTTTAGTATGTTCATCTGCTGCTTATGTTCTATTTGATTTGGGTGCCACGCACTTGTTTGTATTTGCCAAATTTGTTGCTGAGTTACCAATGACACCTTCTTTGCTCGACCGGCCATTTCTTGTATCAACGCCTATGGGCGATGCAATCATAGTCAAATCAATTTTTCAAGGCTGCGAAGTGCTCATCTACGGCCATGCATTGAAGGCAGATTTGACACTCCTGCCCAAGCTTGAACTCGATGTCATTCTCGGCATGGATTGGTTGGCGGAGCACTTTGCGTTGCTAGATTATAGTGCTAAGACAGTCACGTTCGACAAGCCCGCGTTGCCGCAGTTCACCTTCCAAGGAGAAGGAAGGGGCAAGTCGATTTGGGTCATCTCAACCCTTAAGGTTCATAAGCTACTTCAGGGGGGCTGCGAGTCCTTCCTGGCCTTTGTATCAGTTGTAGATGAAAAGGGAGAGGCGGCAGGGGATATCGGTGGTACTCAGGTAATCTGTGAGTTCCCCGATGTATTTCCCGAGGAGTTGCCGGGATTACCGCCTAGGAGAGAGGTGGATTTCTGCATTGATTTGTAGCCTGGGGTGAAGCCGATCTCCATCCCACCCTACAGGATTTCGCTGGCCGAACTCAGGGAGCTAAAAGTGCAACTACAAGAGATGTTGGACCTGAGTTTCATCCAGCCGAGTGTGTCACCATGGGGTGCTCCGGTACTCTTCATGAAGAAGGATGGGTCGATGCGCATGTGCATCGACTATAGGCAGCTGAATAAAGTGACAGTCAAGAATCATTACCCACTGCCAAGGATAGACGATTTGTTTGACCAACTGCAGGGGGCACGATGGTTTTCAAAGATAGGCTTAAGGTCTGGATACCATCAGCTAAGAATTCGGGACTGCGATGTGTCTAAGACTGCCTTCAGGACTCGCTATGGCCACTACGAGTTCCTAGCGATGTCTTTTGGACTTACCAACAAACGTGTTGCTTTCATAGACCTGATGAACAGGGTATTTAAGGAGTACCTGGATAGTTTTGTGATTGTCTTCATTGATGACATCTTGGTATACTCCAAGAATGAGGAGGAGCACTCTGAGCACTTGAGGATGGTCCTGGAAACCCTCAGAGAGCACCGGTTGTTCGCTAAATTCTCCAAGTGTGAATTCTGGTTAGAAAGTGTGGGGTTCCTGGGCCATGTAGTGTCCAAGGAAGGGATAAAGGTAGACCCTGTGAAGGTGGAGGTGGTGCAGAACTGGAGGTGGCCAACCAACGTGACTGAGATACATAGTTTTCTTGGATTGGCCGAATACTACCGAAAGTTCATAGAGAACTTCTCCATGATTGCAACCCCTCTGACTCGGTTGACTCAGAAAAAAGTTAGATTTGTTTGGGACGACAAGTGTGAGGCAAGCTTTTAGAAGCTCAAGGAATGCTTGACGTCGGCACCCGTGTTGGTCGTACCTTCTGGCTCAAGAGGATTTGTGGTCTACTGTGATGCCTCTCGGGTTGGCCTAGGCTACATTCTGATGCAGTTTGGCAGAGCCATAGCCTATGCGTCCCGCCAGTTGAAAGTGCATGAAAAGAACTACCCGATGCACGATTTAGAGCTGGCAGCAGTGGTTTTTGCACCAAAGCTCTGGCGTCATTACCTATACGGAGAGACTTGTGAGATTTATAGAGATCACAAGAGTCTCCAGTACTTGCTTACCCAAAAAGAGCTGAACCTCATGCAGAGAAGGTGGTTGGAGCTCCTGAAGGACTATGACTGCACTATTATGTATCATCCGGGTAAAGCCAATGTGGTAGCGGATGCTTTGAGCAAAAAATCCGTGGGCAGTTTGGCATATTTGGAAATAAGAAGAAGGCCCCTAGCTCGAGAATTAACGCTGTGCCTGGATGGGGGAGCAACCCTGACTTTGTCAACATCGGGGGCCTTGGTGGCGCACCTGCGGGTACAGTCCACCTTGGTGGACATGTTGCGTGCCGCGCAGGAGGAGGACGCATTTTGTTCTCTGACATGGGATCTAGTTCGCAAAGGTGACGCTGATGATGGAGTTAGGGTCGACTCGGAGGGTGTCCTAAGGTTTAGGGACCGGATCGTAGTGCCTGATATGGTAGAGGTTTGCCGATAGGTTTTGGAAAGGGTCACCATTCCACTTATACGATGCACCCGGCAGCCACCAAAATGTACTGAGACTTAAGGCAGCATTACTAGTGGAAGGGCATGAAGAGAGAGGTAGCAGAGTTTGTATCCAAATGTCTGGTCTGCCAGCAGGTGAAAGCCAAACATATGAAGCCCACGGGGCTGCTGCAGAACCTCGAGGATCCCGAGTGGAAGTGAGAGAAGATCACCATGGACCTAGTGACCGGGTTGCATGCCTAAGTCAAGAGGAGGTTTTGATTCTATTTGGGTGGTAATGGATCGGTTAACCAAGACCGCACACTTCATTCTAGTGAAAACAACCTTTTCTGCGGAGCAGTACGCCCGACTATTTCTAGACAGGATTGTGGCTTATCACGGTACCCAGTGATGATCATATCAAATAGAGGTACCCAGTTCACAGCCTAGTTTTGACAGTCCTTTCAAGAAGCCTTGGACACTCAAGTGCATTTCAGCACAACTTTCCATCCGCAGACAGATGGACAGTCTGAGAGGACCATCCAAACTTTAGAAGATATGCTGAGGACCTACGTTCTGGACTTAGCAGGTGGTTGGGAGAAACACTTGTCGTTGATTGAGTTCGCCTACAACAATATGTATCACAGTAGCATCGGCATGGCTCCCTTCGAGGCATTATATGGGCGGCGGTGTAGGTCTCCTGTGGGCTGGTTTGAGACCGGAGAGATGCTCATGGTGGGCCCTGACTTGATCGAAGAGGCAGTGAAGAAGGTACATCTGATAAAAGAAAGGCTTTTGGCGGCTCAAAGTCGCCAAAAAATGTATGCCGATAAAAAAGTCGAAGAGTTGGAGTTCACTGAGGGCGACTTGGTGTTCATAAAGGTTTTCCCTATGAAAGGGGTGGTCCGGTTTGGGAAGAAGGGAAAGTTGAGCCCTAGGTTCATTGAGCCTTTCCCTATTCTCAAGCGGAGAGGCGCGGTGGCTTATGAGCTGGCTTTGCCTCCTAGCCTGAGCAGAGTTCACCCAGTTTTTCATGTGTCAATGCTCCGGAGATATGTGAGGGATAAGTCCCATGTAATCGAGCCGACTGCGATTGAGGTGGACACGACGGTCTCATATGAGGAGAGGCCAGTGGAGATACTTGACCGGCAGATCAGGAAGCTGAGGTCCATGAAAATTCCCTTGGTAAAAGTTAGGTGGGAGCATCACACCGGGCAGGAAGCTACCTGAGAAGTGGAGCAGGACATGAGGGAACGTTACCCTTCCGTGTTCGAAGAACTGGTAAGTCCTTATGAATCTACAAAATTCGAGGACGAATTTCCCTTAAGGGGGGAAGGTTGTAATACCCGGGGTTTCCTAATATAAACTTTTTTCACGGTGCAGCCCATCGAGTCGGGAGCTAGCCGGGTCGAGTCGTGTGATCGCCTCGAATAGCAAGTAAAAATTAATTTAAATCATAACTAAATGTTGGTGATTGAATGGATGGACATATTGGTTGACTCAAGTTTGGTTTGAGTTTTGGTTCGCGGAACGAGTCGGGACTCGAACCGGGTCAGGTGGAGTCGGATGAGGGGGTAAGTAAGTGATCGGGGGTAATTGAGTCATTGGATGAGGGGAATAAAACCCCTCACCCAAGCTAGTCGTGCGGCTCAAGGAGAGAGCCGCACGCAGCCCAAGAGGAAGGGGGAGCGAGAGGGATCTTGTCGGTGCCGAGTTCGCATCGACGCTTGAGGAAATCAGAGCTTGTCTTCATCGAGGTTACCTTGGGATCCAATCAAGGTGAGTGGTTAGTGTGTTTATGAGGGGAGGCGGGTGGCCGACCCTAGAAGTTTTGAAATCGAGTTTCTTTAGTGAGTTCCTTGTGTTAGAACCTTAATCGATGTGTATACCTGTGATTTTATGTTTTAATCATATGTAGTCTGCATTTTATGGGCTGGCCGAGTGGAGGAAAAAGGGAAAAGGTCATGCCGAAATTTTCCCCAATTTCCTCGCTCGTCTTGCAACTCATGATACGATCCATGTTCGTTAAATGTCGATTCTTGATTTGATGTTTGCATAGTCGTCGTAACCCTATCCATCTTACTTGAGGGCTCGGTCGAACATGGGGTTACCCTGCTTGAGTCGGCCGAGCAAGGGCAAGGGTGCAAGATGTGGACTGCTCGAATCAATTTGCTTGGTTTGGGATTATGTTGTCTTGATTCATACTTAAATGCATATAGATAGGTTGAAATCATATTACCTGATTGTTGTTCATCTTAGAGATTGTTGCAACTATAGATCTATATTTTTCATGCTTATGAAAATGTTCTTGCTAATGCATACATGGATTGGATTGTTATGGTATATGAATCATAGGAAAGGTTTCATTAATTGTCAGATATTATATTCAATCGTTACTATGTATACATTGCATGTTCCTTATCGGTTTAATTAATGGAATTTATCTTCTTTTATTCGGCTCTCATGTGATAATTGCTGCTCATGATTAATTTCGGTAAGTGTCGTTGGCAATGGTAGACCGAGTACTCATCTATAGTCGGCAAGTTCTAACAATCGAGAAAGAATGGTTTCGGTACCTAGCAATGACATTCAACCTAGAGACAAGGTTCACTTACTAGGTTCCACACCTAGGGATAGTTAGCGGATGTCAATATCCTAGTAGTGTGACCCGAGGGGAAGGGTCGGACATGGGCAACGCCCGGAAAACAAAACACAGGAAAACTTGCACAACCTGGTTCTGGTTGTGGTTGAGATGGTCTACTGAGGAGTGTCATTAGTCGAATGGCTACCACACGACTCAGCGGTTGATGGTGTCTTGAGATTGCACCAGCGGGTCCACTAGGTGTTAGACCCGAGTGGCGGAGGGTCTTGAGATTCCGTCAGTGGGACACGTCGAAGATAGACCCGAGTTGGGTAGGACTAGCTATCCCTAACCCGGAGGATTCCTGAGGCTAGTGGCCATCCTAGTCGACGGATCCGAATCATGAAAGTTCATAATTGAGATGCCCTTAGGGATTGTTTTTGGGTAGGCCGACCGGCCTGGTTATGTAGAGGGAAGAATTGAACCTTCCTTATGTATTTTAGGCCATTAGTGGCCGAGCTAGTGAAATGGATAAGGGCCCGAGAGGCCGGTTCTTCCATTCTTTTGTCTTGGCAAACTGATTAACTTCTGTGGTGTGATCTTATATTAATTCCTTATATATGTTATCTTGCCGAGGTTTTAAGTGGAGGTTTGAAAGAACCACTCACTGAGTTTCTCGTGAACTCATGATTTATTTATTGTTGTTTTGCAGAGCCCGACTAGTGAGGTATGGCTTGGTAGCATGGCGCGCAGGAGGGCAAACGTGGGTGTAGATCTCGTAGCTGGCAGTTTGTTAGTTGTAGTCGTGTTTTGAGTAGAGTCGAGTGTATGCACTGTGTTGCTCTGTAAACATTGAGATGTTCCTTTGAAAACCTTTGGATGTTTATTTAAAAACCTGAGTTGTTTTCGATCTTGGTTTGGTTAAACTATTTTCGAACAATTAATAAAGTTGGTATCGTTGCATTTGCTTATATTTCCATGTCAGACTGGTCGTGTTTTCTGAGTTGTTGGTCAGTGCATAGGGTAGGCTTCAGGGTACCAACACGTACCCTGGTTGGTCACGCGAACCCTGAGTTGGGGCATGACAATAGTCATGGCAAGAGGGTGCTTCACTTGAATGGAATAATGATGTGGAAGCATTTGACCTCTTCTTTTCCTTGTGCTTAATGTTAGGGCAATTCTTCTTCACTTTCCCCTTTTCTTTGCGCAAGTGGCAAATTACCTTTCTCTTTCGACTTTTAGAGTTGCTCCTTTGACTAGAAGCACTACGAGCATCAAAACCAAGATTAGTAGTAGGTGAGTGACCATTGTCATCACCACCTTCATCAAAAGTGTCAATCACTTCGGTTTTGGCATAATCATATAAAACATTTAAACAAGCCCATAAATCAAAAGCCGTAGAACAATGCATAATTTTTTCAAGAATGTTATTTGGTATGACACAAAATATGCAATTCATGGCATCTCCGTTAAATTTAAACATTTCCTTGTCAAGTTCACTCCAATCATGCATGTCAACCTTAGGTTGAATGTATTCTACTTTCAACATGTTATAAACACCAAAACCTCTAGTCTTTAAGAAGGTGTACATCCTAGATTTTCAAAGACCAAAGTTCGATTAATCAAACCTAGGAGGGAAACAACCGTCTCTAGAGCCATTCTCTAATCTAGGCAAGATGTAGAAGAGATGGTGAAATCTCAAACTACAAACCTGCTCTGATACCAAATGTAAGTCAAATGGCCTACACTAGAGGGGGTGAATAGTGTGATCACTAAACGTAAGCCTAAATTCGATTTTAATCCTTTTCTTAAATTACTTAGGCAAGACACAATATGAGTTAATTACGTGCGGAAGTAAATGATAAGCAATATAAGCAAGCACAAATAATAGAACAATGCAAATACTATAATTTATAGTGGTTCGGCCCCAATGCTTACTCCACTACCTAAGCACCCCGCTTAGGATTTCCAAACTTAGCATTTCTAGATTATATCGTTCCCTTACAATGAGGACCTTTTACACCCGGAAGTCTCCGCATTCTTATCGAGAGCACTCTTCCACCTGAACCTAATGGGACAACAATCACTAATCCTAGCAAACTAAGTTTACACCAGTGCATATAAGCTACAACCAAGGCAACCAACCAACTCAAGTAAACACTAGATCTTTACACACTTGAGTAGTAATGAAATAAAGACCAAAATACAAGTAATAGGAGCTACAAATACAACAACAAAAATACTTAGCTCTAACAATGAATCCCTAGTCTTCTTGATGTCTTGAGAAGATGAATCTTGAAGGTTCAAAGGCAAGATCAAGGTTTTATCATAGAAACTAGGGCTTGCAAATAGATGGCTCAAGAAAAGTTTGCAAAGGATGTTAGAATGGCTCAATCAAAGCTCTTGGATGTCAAAAGATGTCTCATGAAGTGTTGGTTGGCTTGGAAGGCTTAGAAGGCCTTTAAATTGGCAGAAAATAAAGTAGAAGTCGGGCTCAACGGGTAGACTTCATAATGAGCCATTGGGGGCATTCTAGTAATTCTGGACAATTTGACTTGTAGAGTACTGGTACTCTACGGGCTATTGCAGAATGTTCATTATGTGGTGTCATAATAGTTTGAATGAAAACTGAACCCATTTTGAAAAATAACTAAAAGTTATGAAAATACCATTGAAATTTTAGCATTTTCAATTATTTTTAGAAAATTGTAGAAAATCTTTTTTAACAGATTCCTGGAACTGCATCTTCATTGAAAAATCTAGTTTCTTCAAATTTCAAAAAATTTCATTAAGAATCAGATCTATAGTGGAATTTTAAAGTTGGATTTTAAAAATACAAAGTATCATCCTCTTGAAATATCAATTATACAACACAACCAACCTAAAGAGACACATAATTTGAGACAAATTAATTTTTGTTTCTAAATCTTCACATTTAGAGACTAATAAACATAAAATTTGTTTCTAATTAGACTCTAAAAATAGCTTTAGAGTTAGATCAATTAAGTGACTCTGTTGTTGTTGTTTCTATAGATCTTTAGGGGCTAATTAAGAATAATTTTTGTATATATTAGTCTCTAAATGTGAAGATTTAGAAATAAAAATATAATTTATCTCTAATTTTGTATCTCTATAGGTCAATTGTGCTGTAGTGTAATCTTTCCGATACTTTGGTTTTTCGTCGAAAACTTCAAGAGAAACTTTGAGTATACCATATTGATTCCATTTCTAATATCATTCACACCATTGCTTGAGTAAAATAATTGAAATCTAGAAATATCGGTTATTCACACCATTGAATAATTTTGATAACTTGAATGATATCTAGAAATATCGGTTATTCGTTGAAATCAAGATAGGATGAAAAATGAACTTAGAGAACTTCACACACACATCTTAAATGATCATTCAGCGATGTCTGGAAAGTTAGAATCAAAAGTGACAACTTTTTTTAAAAATCTAAAATTTACAAAAATGTCACTAGACTTTCAGGTATTTTATGAATTTATAGAACATTGATTTTTGACTGATTTTTGAACTTGTAGATTCCTTGAAATATCTAGTTTATCCAATTAAAGTTTCAAAAAATTTCGTCTAGAATATGACTTTATATGGGTTTAAAAGTTTGATTTTTAATTGTAAACTTGAAGTATACTTTGACCTAAGTCAACAAAGTGACTTAAAAATTTTATTTTAATCCCAAACTTGATTGACACACTTAGATTCACTCATGTTAGATATCTAGGTACCTAAATTAGAGAAAACATTAGTAGATAATTTTTCTTTTGATATTTAGCCATTTATGATGTTTTCATGTCTATTTCGAATGAAATCTTGCTAAGTTCATATGTTGATCAAAAGATATTATTTTCACTTCAAACTTGATATACGTGCTTTAGATTACCATATATTATTTTTTTGAAAGTTTGAATAATATCTGGAAATGTCATAAAAATCTCACTTATTTACGAAAATGCCACTAAAGTATCACTCTTCTCAAATTGATTATTTTTCCGATACTCTGAATTTTCATTAGATTTTCAAATGAGACCTGAAGTATGATATTCTAAATTAATGTGTGGTATCGTTCTACTAGAAAATATCATTTCTAAAGTGCTTTTTGACTCTTTCACCAATACTAGAAAATATCGATACTTAAGTTACTACATGATTCTTGATTTCGGATTTGATTTATCATTTCATGATATCATGTATGACTTAGTCTCTTACTCGGTGTTTGATTTTCATCCCTTGAGTTGAGACTCTCGCGGTTTTGAAAAATCTTTTAAAGTTTCAACTTTGACTTTTGATTGACTTTCTTTTTGCCCTTTTTGATTGATGTCAAAAGTGGGAGAAGAATATGGGGGAAAAGGGAAGAAAATATAGGAAAACCATACATTTAGATAGGAGGAGTATAATCATTTAGATAAGCATGTTGATGTAAGACCCAAACAAAAAATTCTAATATAAAAAAATCTAATTTTTTTGGTGCAGCGCACCGGATCAGGAGTTAGTCAAGTCGAGCCATGGAACTACCTCGAGTAGAAGGTATAACATGGCTTATAAAGTTTAAATGGGTTAGATGGATATTTCCTTATTAAGTATTAGATGTCCTTTTCGGGACAAGTTCAAATCGAGTATGCAGATCGAATCGGGCCCGAATCGGACTCGAATCGAGTCGAGTGGAGGCTAAGACATTTAGAGGGGCGTTTAAGTCATTGGTGGATGAGGGGATAAAACCCCACATCATGAGCCGCGTGGCTCATTTCGGAGCTGCATGCAGCCCGAGCAAGAGAGGGAGGAGGGGAGATTCTTGGGTCGGCGTCGGAAGCCGTGTCACCGTCAGAAGGATCGAGATCGCAAACGTCCACCCTTTCTTCTTCCTTGATCAAGGTGAGTGGTTGTTTTCCATGGTGGATTGGGGGAGGTGGGTGGCCGAACCCCTAGAACTGTTAGGACATATTTTATTCGTGAGTTTTCATCGATTCACGGTATATTGATCTTAAATCACTATTTCTCTTATTATTTGTCGGATCTTCCGCAGTTTTTCTTCGGATCTTGGTGTTTTAGGGGCTGCCGAGTAGAGGGAAAAGGGGAAAGGTCATGCCGATTTTTTTCCCAATTCCGTCGACGTAAGTAAACCCCTTTTTGATCGATCTTGAATCCATATTGAGTGGATGTATAGTTAATTGCTGAAATTGATGATTGAACTCTTTCTCTAAGTCTTGTAGTTCGGCCAACATGGGGACAGCCCATGTCCATGGTTTGGCCGAGCAAGGGGTATGCTTTTTAATCAAGAACTTGATTAGGTTAGATTTGAAGCAAGACAATAGGGTTGGGGTTAGCTTCTTTCCCTTGTTCCTACCCTTGAAGTTTCGGCCGAGCAAGGCTTGCCATGCTCAAGCCTTGGCTGAGAAGATGAAGGGGATGGTGGCCTCGAGAAGCTGGTCATCAAAATTAGGAATACCCGAAACAATAGGAAACAAGGGTCGCCTAGATTGACAAGTAGAATCAAGATGACATTTGGTTAAGGGACTAACTAAGGAAGACTGCAAGTTGTTGCAAGTAATTTAGTAGTATTGTAGGGGGGAAATCTTTCTTAATCTTCCCTATTCAAATTCAGAAATTTGGTTATGCTTTTACCATGTTAAATAATTTCTTTCCTAGCTGAAATTATTATTTAATGCAGGATTTAAATTCCTTATTGTTTGAATCATGTCATTATGCATAGTAGATGATGTCAAGTAATTTATTTATAAATTATATGCTGTCCAATATTGTTATTGGGTACATTTCCAAGTTTAGGACATGTAGTTCACATTAGCAAAAGGTAGCATATGATGCTAGGTGGTTGAACATGAAACTCTAGAGATTTTATATAAGGAAACTCCAGACACTTGCTTGTGTGATGGTCAGCCGAGAAGCATGAGTAGTCGGAATGACTAATGCTTGGAACGGCCAGTGATTTGGGTCTTGAGATTGCACCAGTAGACCCGCTAGGTGTCAGACCCCAGTTGGGTGGGACAATACTAGAAATTGAGTCTTCAGCAACGGCCGCTCAAGCCGTTGCTATTTGCAACAGCATTCTTACGGCCGCTCAAGCTGTTGCAGATATGTTGGATCTGCAACGGGTTTCTAACGGACACACGAGCCGTTGCTGATGATTTTTATTATGAGCAACGGCTTTCTAACGGACAAGTGAGCCATTGCTGATGATAACTTATTAGCAATGGCTTTCTAACAGGCGAGTGAGCCGTTGCTGATAAGTTTATAAAAGTCACAGATCGCGCCCGCCCCTTCTTCTTCCCGCTGCTGCGGCCGCCTCCTCCTCCCGCCTCTCGCCGCCGCTGCTGACGCCGACGACGCCGAGCTGCCGCTGCCGACGCTGCCGTCCGTCCTTGACCGCCGATTTTAGGTATTCATCGCCGCCCGGCCGTCTCTTCCAGTTGCGACCGACGGGAAATCCGATCGAAACCCTATTTTTATGGTTTCGGCCGGCGGCAGTAGGCCGATCGTCGCTGCCGGATCTTGTACAGTGTTCGGACACGGTGGACTCCGGCGCCGAAAATAGTAGATTAATTATTTTTTATTTTTTTATTTATTTGTTAATTAATTATTTAGATTAATTGTTTAATTTGTTAGATTAATTTTTAGGGGTTAGATTAATTTCGGAATTGTCCACTTCGGCATTGTGCCAGAATCGTCCACTTCGGACGCGCGCCGGAATAGTTCATTTTGGTCTCCTGCCGGAATCATCTAATTTGGACTCGTGTCGGAATTGTCCAATACGGACTCGAACTGTCACGAAACATTTAGAAAATAATCATCCATCCGACGAGTTGATATGTTTCACGTACGCATTGACGAGTCGGATATGATTTAGCAAAACCTTAGATCCGTTCGGCGATTGTATGTTCGTGTAAAAGAAGTAGATGATCTTTTATACGACGTAAAAGAAGTATATATTTTATTAAATATATCTCTACTATTTATACAATAATCTGATTATATGTCTATTCGATAGATATGTCTGGTCGTGGTTATCGTCGCAGGAGAGCTTTGGAGTCTCCGATCGGTGAGACTCCTACACTTACTCATGCTGCTGATCCTCCTGTTGCTGATCCTCATGACGATGATACTGCTGAGGCTAGTACATCAAGACGCAGGCGGCCACGCGGGCCGAACAGGTGGTAGCCTCCACCAGCCACAGAGTCACGTAGATTTATTAGCGTGATTGGGGAGCAGTAATATATCATGAATTATGAATCATTACAAATTCATTATATCATAATATAATATTAAAATTTATTTTTGTTGTGCAGGTTCGAGCAAGAAGAAATGCCGAGGATCATTTCTTCTACTATTCGACGATACATGCACGGGGCATGGCCTACATGGTCTCACGTGCCTAGCGAGCACGTAGACATGTTATGGCGCGAGTTTGAGGCACGTATTTTTTTTTTTTTTACATGCATGATGATTAATATTGGTACTGATATTATTATTCTACAGGCTCACTATACATGGGCTGAGCACCAAAGGCCCTTCATTTACCCTGCCTGGGAGGCTATTTCCCGAGCAAGGTACAACGGGCAGCTGGGGCAGGCCCGGTCCCAGGCGATGGCACAAGCTGGGACTACTAACATCGCAGAGACTCGGGGATACGACCCTGATTGGATTACTCCGGATATATCGGACCAGCTCGTGGGATATGGTCAACGGATCGATGGCAGGAGGTTTCTAGGAATGCGGCTAGAAATCGTAATTTGGGGGGAGCAGCGCGTCAGACCGGCGACTCTATTGCATTTGCAGTGCATGCGAACCGTATGATAAGTATACCTTTAAATTATATATTTTATTTGTTACTATGTGTACTAATTAATGTATTTGTTTTGTAAATGTAGATGACGGTGTCGGATAACGGGACTGTCCAGCGACCCTCCCCGATGGCGTTGTTTGAGCGGACTCACCATCGAGCACATAGGATGGGGGAGTACATCGACAACCGCGCTGCATACATTATGGTAACTATATATTTGTTTAAATTATTCATTATATATTTATAATTTAAGTTTTATGATAAATATTAAACAAAAAATCAAACTCGAGTAGGAGACCTACAGCCAGACGGTGGTGCAGCGCGGGGGCACCCCCGAGGACTTTGACGCAGCAACGTGGGTCGAGGCCGCAGGTGGCTGAGACCATGGCCACGTATATGGCTTTGTAGATAGTGGTCATGCGCGAGCCGTACTAGGGCCACTTGGGGCACCGACCCCTCCGGTCGCTGGTGAGCGATCGTCCACCTCTAGATCCAGTTATGATCATAGTACCAAAATAAGGACTCTAGAGGAGACGGTCGCACGTCAGAGTCAGATGATGGCGGAGATGCATGCTATGCTACGCAACATGTCAGGTCATCCCGAAGCAGGCATCTCTTCGGCATCATCACATCCATCGTCCTCGAGTCAATCCACGCCGGTGTACACTCAAGCACTCCAGACCCCGCCAAATGATCCAGGCCATCCTCCATCGTCATCGTGAGATTTTTTTTATATTGACTTTGTTACTGAGATATTATACTTGTTTAATTTATTTTGTTTGGATATTGATACTTCAATTTTGCATTTGAATAATTTTTATACTATTGTGGATAATTATCAATATAAATATAATTGTTTTGATGTATATCTTGGTGTATTTGTGATGTGTGAATGAATGTGTGTATGAGTGTATGGGTGTGTGAGTTATGTATCAGATAATGTATCAATGTATCAATGTATCAACGAAATTTTAATTTTTTTCGTTACCAGGTTCACATCATCAGCAACGGCTTTCCCAAGGCCATCCATGGGAAAGTCGTTGCTAACAGTTTATCGAAAGTCGTTGCTAATGACCTACCGCAACGGCTTAGCAATGAGCTTTTACTAACCTACCGGCCGTTGCTATTAATGTTATCAGCAACGGCTCTGCGTCCGTGGCAAAACCGTTGCTGATAATATTTTTAGCAACGGCCCGAGCGGTCGTTGCTAATCCGTTGCTAAGTTATCAGCAACGCGATTTTCTACCACGGCTCCATTGCAACGGCGCCAGCCGTTGCACGCCGTTGCTGATGATTTTTAGCAACGGCTCAGCAACGGCATCAGTCGTTGCTGATGCCCATTTTTCTAGTAGTGGGACTAGCTATCCCTACCCCAGTCTGTGCCCAAAGACTAGCCGACCATCCTAGTCGATGGCCCGGAGATTTTCTTGATTCACTTATGTGCTATGTGGCCTGAACGGCCGGTATGTTACCATCTTTGTGTGGTAGGCCTGGTTATAGCCGAACCTCTAGTCCATGAGCAGGCCCTAAGGGCCGGGTGTCATGTGGCTTATTTAGGCCGTTCTGACTGGTTACGTAAATGTATAGTCCATACAGGACGACCCTTGGGGTCGGTAGTCGTATCAGAGGCAAATGTTATCCCTAACTTTATTTTTGCTGCCATATATATATATGCGTGATTATTGGGGATTTATGTGTAGGTTCGGAAGAACCGCTCACTGAGTCCCATGTGGACTCACGATTTGTTTCCTTATTTTGTAGAGACCAATCGGTGAGATGAGGCTTGGAGTCATGGTGCAGCTGGAGGGTAGGCAGTGGCGTAGATCTCGTAGCAACGTCCATTAGTCACAGTCTAGGTGTCTAGAATTATTGTTTGATACACTGAGAGTTTTTTGTTTTAAAGCATGTAATCGACTTTGAACTTGAGTTGTTTTATATCGTGGTTGATGTTTCACAACCTTTTCTTACTATAAAAACATGTGGATTTCTTTAAACATTTGAATAAAGCTGCATCATGGTTTTCCTTTATCTTCACGTGTTTACGATTTCTTGTTAGTCAGTGTATGTAGTAGGCTTCGGGGTAGGACATAGACCCTAGCCGGTCACACGACCCTAAGTTGGGGTGTGACAAAGTTGGTATCAGAGCCAGGGTCTCGAGTTCGAATCCCATCGGGTAATTGCTGAGGGGGAGATTGTTGGCCGGGTTGTGTCAGCAATTGTCCCGTGGTGGAGGCCGGGTTTGGCCAAGTCACATTCGAATGCCGGGGCCGCTCGAGCTACTATACGGTATAAGATGAGGGTAGCGCTCTTTCCCTTCACCAATTGGTTTGGGGAAAGTTCGTAGCGCCAGATTCTGGGAGCTAGTATTAGAGCTTCTGGTTAGGTCTTGACTATGACTAGTAGTTGGGTACCTATGAGACATATGCTAGCGTGTCGACGTACGGTATAGTTATGCTACGAGATTTGGCAACCACGACTGCTCCCAGCGCACCATGCAGTTAGTTTTTATTTGATTCTCTTGTAAAAATTAATTATATGATAGGAGAATTATTCTTTTCTTGTGAGAGTGTGATGGAGACTTGTAATGCTGCACTGAGTGGCAGCGGCAGTAATTTGACAGAACGTCGATGCCGAGTTCGAGGCTGAGGTCAGGCCCGGGGCAGGGACAGGGATTAGTCTGAGGACCAGGGCAAGAGTCTGCAGTTGCTCGATTGCAGGCTCGGGTAACCCAGTTAGCAGAGGCGCTCCATAGGGAGCAGGATCTGAGGCAGTAGCAGCAGCCGCCGCCGCCGCAACCCTTACCTATAGTCTCGGTGGTACCGGAGATAGTCGAGACAGTAGCACCGGTGATCAGGGCTCCTAGAGCCTCATCCTATGCAAACTTCGTCACTCTGAAGCCGCCAAAATTCACCGGAACAGACCGATAGGTGGAAGTCACTAAAATTCTGCGTGGAGCTACAATGCTCATCGGAGGCAACGGCCCGTATGGTCGAACTTCAGATGAGAGGACCGGCAAAGGCCTGGCTTCATACATGGAGGGCTCGCAGGGCAGCGGGTGCGCCGCCACCCACATGGGAGGAATTTAGGGCGGCTGTGGAAGAGCAGTATTTGCCTATGAGTGTTCGCCATAAGCAGGCTCGGGACTTTGAGATGCTGTGTCAGACTGGTGGCACGTTAGTGTCAGAGTATGAGATGAAGTTCAACCACCTTTCCAAATATCATCCGACCCTAGTGGCATTTGAGACCGCTAGGGTCAAGAGGTTCGTTGGAGGCTTGAGGCCTCAGATTGGCAGGCTCATCCACTATACCTAGGATTCCACTCTTGCTCGGGTAGTGGATGAAGCCCTTCAGAAGGAAGCCTTGGTGCCGATCAAGAGGAATGACGGGCCGACCAAGAAGAAATTTTGGCCGCAGGGATCTGGGAGTCGACCATGGCACTCAAAGGGGGTGGTGACCGCCGCAGACCACAAGCAGACCAGAGGTCAAAGTGGTAGCTGGGGTCGTGGGGGCCCAGGGTCAGGAGGTGCTTCTCAAAAGGTTGAGGTACCGCAGTGTGGTAGTTGCAGTCAGAGGCACTGGGGGGGCCTGTCTTGGCCGCACAGATGCATGTTATAAAAGCGGTCGGGTTAGGCACTTCAAGAGGGACTGTCCGAAGAGAGTTCGTCGGAAGTCCGAGCAGCCAAAAGAAAAGGCACCTATGTCTGTAGGGTCAGTGGCTCAAAGAGGGCAGATGCAAAACCGGGGGCCGCAGGCTAGCCATTCAGAGAGGTTGTCTGCCAGGGTGTTCGCCATGAACCGTGAGGGGGCAAAGGCATCTAGAGCAGTTGTAACATGTACTATCTTAGTATGTTCATCTGTTGCTTATGTTCTATTTGATCTGGGTGTCACACACTCGTTTGTATCTGCCAAATTTGTTGCTGAGTTACCGATCGATGGCATCTTCATTGCTCGACGGGCCATTTGTAGTATCAACGCCTATGGGCGATGCAATCATAGCCAAATCAATTTTTCTAGGTTGCGAAGTGCTCATCTGCGGCCATGCACTGAAGGCGGATTTGACACTCCTGCCCATGCTTGATCTTGATGTCATGCTTGGAATGGATTAGCTGGCGGAGCACTTTGCATTGTTGGATTGTAAGGCTAAGGCAGTCATGTTCAGGAAGCCCAGTTTGCCATAGTTCTCCTTCCAAGGAGAATGAAGGGGCGAGCCGATTGGGGTCATCTCAGCCCTTAAAGCTCGTAAACTACTTCTGGGGGGCTGCCAGTCCTTCCTGGCCTTCGTATCCGTGGTTGAGGAAAAGGGGGATGCAGCAAGGGATGTCGGTGGGACTCAGGTCATCTATGAGTTCCCCGATGTGTTTCCCGAGGAGTTGCCGGGATTGCCGCCCAGGAGAGATGTTGATTTCGGCATTGATTTGCAGCCCGGAGTGAAACCCATTTCCATCCCACCCTATAGGATGGCGCTGATCGAACTTAGGGAATTAAAAGTGCAGTTGCAAGAAATGTTGGACCTGGGTTTCATCCGGCCGAGTGTGTCACCATGGGGTGCTCCGGTGCTCTTCGTAAAGAAGAAGGATGGGTCTACGCGCATGTGCATCGACTATAGGCAGCTGAATAAAGTGACAATCAAGAATCATTATCCACTACCGAGGATAGACGATTTGTTTGACCAACTGCAGGGGGCACGATGGTTTTCTAAGATAGACTTGAGGTCCGGATACCATCAGCTGAGAATCCGGGATTGCGATGTGGCTAAGACTGCCTTCAGAACTTGCTATGGCCACTGCGAATTCCTAGTGATGTCTTTCGGCCTAACCAATGCACCTGTTGCTTTCATGGATATGATGAACAGGGTGTTTAAGGAGTACCTAGACAGTTTTGTGTTCGTCTTCATTGACGACATCTTGGTATACTCCAAGAGTGAGGAGGAGCACTCCGAACACTTGAGCATGGCCGTGGAAACCCTTAGAGAGCATTAGTTGTTCGCTAAATTTTCCAAATATAAATTCTGGTTAGAAAGTGTAGGGTTCTTGGGTCATGTAGTGTCCAATGAAGGGATAAGGGTGGATCCCTCAAAGGTGGAGACTGTACAGAACTGGAGACAGCCAACCAGTGTGACTGAGATCTGCAGCTTTCTTGGGTTGGCCGGGTATTATCGGAAATTTATATAAAACTTCTCCAGGATTGCAGCCCCTTTGACTCGGCTGAGTTACAAAAAGATTAGATTTGATTGGGACGACAAGTGCGAGGTGAGCTTTCAGGAGCTCAAGGAATGTTTGTCGTCGGCACCCATGTTGGTCGTACCTTCAGGCTCAGGAGAATTTGTAGTCTTCTGTGATGCCTCTCGGGTTGGCCTAGGCTGCGTTTTGATGCAGTTTGGTAGAGTTATAGCCTATTCGTCCCGCCAGCTGAAGGTTCATGAGAAGAACTACCCGACGCACGACCTAGAGCTAGCGGTGGTGGTTTTTGCTCTAAAGCTCTGGCGTTATTATCTTTGCGGAGAGGCTTGCGGGATCTATACAAATCACAAGAGCCTTCAGTACCTGCTAACCCAAAAAGAGCTGAACCTCAGGCAGAGGAGGTGGCTGGAGCTCTTAAAGGATTATGACTGCACTATTATGTATCATTCGGGGAAAGCCAATGTGATAGCGGATGCTTTGAGCAGAAAATTCATGGGCAATTTGGCTCATTTGGAAATTAGAAGGAGGCCCCTAGCTCGAGAGCTAGCGTTGTGCCTGGATGGGGGAGCAACCCTGACTGTGTTAGCATAGGGTATCTGGTGGCGCACCTGCGGGTATAGTCCATCTTGGTAGGCATGTTGCATGCCACGCAGAAAGAGGACACATTTTGCTCTCTGACAAGGGATCTGGTCCATAGAGGTGATGCTGATGATGGGTTCAAGGTCGACTCAGAGGGTGTCCTAAGGTTCAGGGACCGAATCGTTAGTACCTGATACGGCAGAGGTTCATCGCCAGGTTTTGGAAATGGGTCACCGTTCCGCTTATACGATGCACCCGGGAGCCACCAAAATATACCGAGATTTAAGGCAGCATCACTGGTGGAAGGGCATGAAGAGAGAGGTAGCATAATTTGTATCAAAGTGTCTAGTCTGCCAACAGGTGAAGGTCGACCACCTGAAGCCCGCGGGGCTGTTGTAGAACCTCGAGGTGCCCGAGTGGAAGTGGGAGAAAATCACCATGGACCTGGTGACCGGGTTACCTAAGTCAAAAGGAGGATTGACTACATTTGGGTGGAAGTGGATCGGTTAACCAAGACTGCGCACTTCATTCCGGTCAGGATGACCTTTTTTGCGGAGCAGTACGCCAAAATATTTTTAGATAGAATTGTGGCTTATCATGGTACCCCAGTGGGAGAATCATATCAGATCGAGGTACCCAGTTCACAGCCCGATTTTGGTAGTCCTTCCAGGAAGCCTTGGGTACCCATGTACATTTTAGTATGACTTTCCATCCGCAGACAGGCGGACGGTCTAAGAGAACCATCCAAACTCTTGCTGTTTTAGGGGCTGCTGAGTAGAGGGAAAAGGGGAAAGGTCATGTCGAAATTTTTCCCAATTCCCTCGACGGAAGTAAACCCCTTTTTGATCGATCTTGAATCCATATTGAGTGGATGTATAGTTAATTGTTGAAATTGATGATTGAACTCTTTCTCTAAGCCTTGTAGGTTCGGCCAACATGGGGAGAGCCCATGTCCATGGTTTGGCCGAGCAAGGGGTATGCTTTTTAATCAAGAACTTGATTAGGTTAGATTTGAAGCAAGACACTAGGGTTGGGGTTAGCTTCTTTCCCTTGTTCCTACCCTTGAAGTTTCGGCCGAGCAAGGCTTGCCTTGCTCAAGCATTGGCCGAGAGGATGAAGGGGATGGTGGCCTCGAGAAGCTGGTCATCAAAATTAGGAATACTCGAAACAATAGGAAACAAAGGTCGCTTAGATTGACAAGTAGAATCAAGATGACATTTGGGTAAGAGACTAATTAAGGAAGACTACAAGTTGTTGCATGTAATTTAGTAGTATTGTAGGGGGGAAATCTTTCTTAATCTTCCCTATTCAAATTCAGAAATTTGGTTATGCTTTTACCATGTTAATGCATGATTTAAATTCCTTATTGTTCGAATCATGTGATTATGCATAGTAGATAATGTCAACTAATTTATTTATAAATTATATGCTGTCCAATATTGTTATTGGGTACATTTCCAAGTTTAGGACATGTAGTTCACATTAGCAAAGGTAGCATATGATGCTACGTGGTTGACCATGAAACTCTAAAGATTTTATATAAGGGAACTCCAGACACTTGCTTGTGTGATGGTCAGCCGAGAAGCATGAGTAGTCGGAATGACTAATGCTTGGAACGGCCAGAGATTTGGGTCTTGAGATTGCACCAGCAGGCCCGCTAGGTGTCAGACCCCAGTTGGGTGGGACTAGCTATCCCTACCCTAGTCGGTGTCCGGAGACTAGCCGACCATCCTAGTCGACGGCCCGAAGATTTTCTTGATTCACTTATGTGCTATGTAGCCTGAACGGCCAGTATGTTACCATCTTTGTGTGGTAGGGCTGGTTATAGCCGAACCTCTAGTCCATGAGCAGGCCCTAAGGGCCGAGTGTCATGTGGCTTAGTTAGGCTGTTATGGCTAGTTACATAAATGTATAGTCCATACAGGACGACCCTTGGGGTCGGTAGTCATATCAGAGGGAAATGTTATCCCTAACTTTATTTTTGCTGCCATATATATATATGCGATTATTGGGGATTTATGTGGAGGTTCAGAAGGACCGCTCACTGAGTCCCATGTGGACTCACGGTTTTTTTCCTTATTTTGTAGAGCCCGATCAGTAAGATGAGGCTTTGAGTCATGTTGCAGCTGGAGGGCAGGCGGTGGCGTAGATCTCGTAGCAACGTCCATTAGTCATAGTCTAGGTGTCTAGAGTTATTGTTTGATACACTGAGAGTTTTTTGTTTTAAAGCATGTAATCGACTTTGAACTTGAGTTGTTTTAAAGGATCTCGTAGAAACATTTTCTTACTATAAAAACATGTGGATTTCTTTAAACATTTGAATAAAGCTGCATCATGGTTTTCTTTTGTCTTCACGTGTTTACGGTTTCTTGTTAGTCAGTGTATGTAGTAGGCTTCGGGGTAGGACAGACCCTAGCTGGCCACACGACCCTAAGTTGGGGTGTGACAGTTGATAAGGGGAGAAACCCCTTATTTGATATCCTTTGTGCTTAATTGATATATTTTCTTAAGGATGTTTGTCATCATCAAAAGGCGGAGATTGTTCACCTAAAATTTTTAACCTTGGTCTTAATCTCGGTTTTGATGATAACAAACATGAAACTAATGTTTTCATAGAGAAATACTTTCTGGTTCCAAGTCGGTTAACGCTCGACGTCCGCGATTGAAAATATCGGAGAAATTTGAAAATCGGAAGGACGTTGGTCGACGTGCTCGGATTTATCGAAAAGAATAGAGTTTAAGTTTACAATGTCTAGATCATTTGTATTAATCTTCATCATGATGCAAAGACCCCTAAAGAACCAAACCCGTAATTCGAAATCCAAACCACAAAAAAAGTGCCACAAAGTACCATTACATCCTGGCCAATCGAGCGACGATTGACCACTAGGGGTTCTAAAGCCCAAAAGGCTTCCAGTCAATGGTTGGTCGACCAACCATCAGCCGGCGACCGATCGGGTGGCACCAATGGTAGAAAAACACTCGTTGCAACATGTGTTCTTACCTCCTCTCTCCTTGACTTATAAATAGAAGCATTGGCAGCCTTCCTTAGGGGTTGTTGAGCCTATTGCGACATTCCTCACACCTTCTAAGCTTTCATTGAGCCACTCTTTGCAAAAACCCTAGCTTTGATCCATACATTATTGAGCTTGCCTTTGAGCTTTAATCGATTCATCATCAAGGCATCAAGAGGAGCTAGGATTTGTTGTTGGAGCTAAGTATTTGTGTTCTTGTATTTATAACTCCATTTACTTGTATTTTTGTTGTTTATTTAATTGTATTTCAAAGTGTAGAGACCTAGGTTGTTAGGTCTTGAATGGTTGGTGGTTGCCTTGGTGTTAAGGCTTAATTCCACCAGTGTAAATGTAATTTGCTAGGATTAGTTAAATTGTCCTTAGGGTCGAGGTGCGAGAGTGCTCTCGGTAGAAAGGTGGGATACTTTCGGGTGTGGAGGTGCCTTCGGGTTGAGAGGGGAGACTTGTTGGTGAAATAACCTACACTAGAGGGGGATGAATAGTGTGTTAACTAGAACTTTAGCCTAATTTCAGTTTTAAATGTTTCTTGATGAGTTAGGCAAATTACAATTTAAAAGCAAGCGGAAGCAAGATGAACTATAATAAATTCAATACGCAAAGTAAACAATGCTAACAAAATGAGATTTAGTGGTTTGGCCCAAATGTCTACTCCACTACCTAAGCATCCCGTTTAGGATTTCCAAACTAGACTTTACTAGATTATGAGTGTTTCCTTACAATGAGGAATTTACACCGAAGAGTCTCCGTTATCAACCTAAGACACTTCCACGCCCAGAAGTCTCTGCCTTCTTATCAAGAGCACTCTTCCACCTCAAACCCTAAGATACAACAATCACTAATCCTAGTAAATCAATCTACCCAGTGGACATATGCCTCAAATACAAAGGCTACCACCTAAATCTAACAAACCTAGCAACCTAGGTCTACACAAGCTCAAATACAATAAAATAAACAATGAAATACAACACTAAATGGAGTAATAAATCAAACAATAAATACTTAGCTCAAAAAAAAACTCCCTAGTCCTCTTGATGCCTCAAGATGATGAATCGATGAAGCTTGAAGGCTATATCAAGGAGTTGAGAGATCAAACTAGGGTTTCACCAAGGAAGTGACTCAATGAAAGCTTAGAGAGTGTAAAACATGTCGCAATAGGCTCAAAGGTTACTAAGGAAGGCTCTCATGACTTGTATTTATAAGCTATAAATAGAGAGGCCAAGATACCTCATCCCAATGGGCGTATTTTTGCCCGTTGGTGCCGCCCAGTCGGTGGCCGGCTAATGGCCGGTCAACCGATCGAGAGACCGGCCATCGACTGGAGCTCAATGTCCATTTCTGACCTTTACCGATCGGTGGTCGGCTGATGGTCGGTTGACCGGGCGTCGATAAGCAAAAAATAGCCCAGTTTTGGTTGAGTTTTTTTGCTTGTTGTTCGTTTATGGGATTCGTCTTCGCCAAGTCTTTTTATATAATATTTATTAACATTTTTGGCTGAGTTAATAACTTTAGAACATAAATATTATATAAGGATTACCTCCAATTTGGATTCAATAAAAATATCTAGAAAATCAAAATCCCTAAGAATCAAAATCTAACTTTTGGGGTCTAGTACAAATTTCCGAAAACCGAAAATTTTGTAATCTCCCAAGTAAAATATGAATAGCTTAAAGGCTTCCAAAAATTCCTTTAAAATATGTCGTTAACTAGTTTTACCTAACGAACAATTACCGGAACTATTGGTGCCAAGAAAATGTCTAGGTCATATAGCCCTCCAAGGAGAGCTCCTTAGGCTTACTGAATTTCAGGGTCATTTTCTCATTTTCCAAGTTTTCATATTTTGGGGTTCGGGTTTTGGTATTTTGGTTCTTTTGCATCAAATAGAGGATTTACAACACATGTTAGACACCCTAAACCTAAACTCTATCTTCCCGACTAAATCTAAGCGTCGACGATCATCCTTGCCGATTTCTTCGATATCACCAATTTTTTCGATCAGGGACAATGCATGCAAACCAATATGGAACCTGAAAATATTTCTTCATGAATACATTAGTTCCATGTTTGATATCATCAAAACCGAGATTAAGACCAAGGTTGAAAACCTTAGGCCAACAAGACTCTCCGGTGAAAATGTCCTCAGTGTAAGGAAACTAACTAATCTAGTAAAGCTAGTTTGGAAATCCTAAGCAGGGTGCTTGGGTAGTGGAGTAGGCATTGAGGCCGAACCACTATAAATCTCTCTATTTGCATTGCTTACTTTGCGTATTGATTACTTGACTTGTTTATTCGCTTCCGCATTCATTTATTAGTTGAGTTGTGCATTAACCTAAGTAATCAAGAAAATGATTGAAACCAAAATTAGGTTTAAAGTTTAGCAAATACACTATTCACCCCCCTAGCTCTACTATAGGCCATTTCACTAACATGTAGTATCAGAGCAGGTCGTAGATTTAGATTTCATCATCTCCTCTACATCTAGTCTCGGTCCAAAAAATGGCACTATAGTTGGTAGCGTCTATACCACCTAGGTTCAGTGAGTCTAGCTTTGGTCGTTCGAATAGTAGAATATACACTTTCCTAAACACTCAAGGTTTAGGTGTATTCGACATGGTAAAGACTCAATATATTGAACCCAAAGAAAACATGAATGCATGGACCCAAGAACAAATAGATATGTTTGAGTAAAATGTTAAAGTTATGAATTTGCATATTTTGTTCTTCGGAAAAGGTCATGCATTGTACTTCCGCATTCGATATTTGAGCTTGCTTGAATGACTTGTATGATTATGCTAAAATCGAGGAGTTAGCAACTTTTATTGAGGGTGGCGATGACAATGGCCATTCCTCCAATCCTAACATGTTTTTTTGAAGTTCAAAGTAAATCTAGTCAAAGAAGCACTAAAAGTCGAAAGAGGAAGATGATTTGCTATTTATGCAAAGAAAAAATGGCATGTGAGGAAGAATTGCCCTACCATGAAGAACAAGGCAAAAAAGAGTTCAAATGCTTGCACATCATCATCTCACTCAAGTGAAGCATCCTCTTGTCATGGCTATGAAGCTATTTCAAACTATTGCCTCATGAATAATAATGATGAGGTACGCTCTTCTCCTTCTAGTCATGTTAATAATAATGATAGCATTAACTCATCTAGCTCTCATGATATGCTTTACGATGAATTAATGGATGAGTACAACAAAAAAAAAGAATGTCTTGCTTGTTAAAAAAGATAAGGAAAATAAGAAGATTAAAAAGGAGAATTCTAGACTTAGTTCACTATGCATGCCCTAGAATTAGACAATAAGAAATTGAAATATAGCTCATTTGATCCTTGTCATGACATGTTAAAACTTGAGACTTAAGTTTGAAACCATGCCCTATAAGTCTCAAATGAGTTTGAGCTATAATTTGATCATTTGATCAATTTTGATCAATTTTGAAACCATTTTTCAAATGAGCTATAAGTCTCAAGTTTTAACATGTTCAAATTTAACATGAGCTATATAAGCTTATAGGACTTATAGCTCATTTGAAAAATGGTTTGAAAATTGATAATGAGATTTTGAAAAATGAAAACTCAAAAATCAATAAGGAAAATTATATGTTGAAATCTCAAATGCATGCTTTATATAAATGCATGGATGACTTTAAAAAAGAAGGTTTTAGTATTGTGTAAAAAGGTAAATGAATTTACAAAAGTTTCATCTTTTAAGAATTCATGAAGTCAAAATATCTTATTTAGGAAAGCTCAAAACAAAAATGCTCATGATCATCATAGTTCACATGTTAAGTATTCTAATAATAGATCTCAAGTTCATAGCAAAAATGAAAAGAAGTTTAATGGACATTGCTTTTGTTTTGGTATTTTTGATCATGTTATTCATGACTGCGCATTGAAGAGAAATTCAAGTGTTGCTAGTACAATTTGGATTCCTAGGCCTACTAGCCCCCAAGGACCCAAAGTTATTTTGGTACCAAAAATTTCATGCTCTATTATAGGGGGAGCCACCACACAAGGTTAAAAGATTAATGGTATGTTGAAGTTGACCAAGGACCCCAATGAAGAGTCTTCACTCGGTTGTAACTTCAAACTACCTTGATGCCTTAGGAAAGGTTGGAATCAAAGACTTTGGTATCATCTCCTATCCCCACTTGCTTAAATTAGAGTTGAAGTTTTGATATATGTTTAATATTAGTAGATTTTCGCTCATGATATAAGTTTGAAAATGTTTTTGATTTTTGATTTCCGTTCTCTTCGGAGACCTATATAGCCTATAAAGGGCTAATGCGACCTTTCAGTCCTAAATCGTAGGCTCATTGTGACCTTTCGATTTTCAACCAATAGGAAGGGTTGGAGATCTATTTTTCAAATGTTTCGTATTTCACGATTTCTTGATTCATTTTGTTATCATGAATGATTTATTTGAAAATGAATCTATGCTATTTAGTGAAGTTGAATTTGGAAAATGTTACTTGGTTTTTCACTTCACAATTTAGTTTGATCACTTGCATGTAGCTTTGGTTTTATTTTCTACTAATGAAGTGTACTTGCTAGTCATTACAAATGGAATGCTATTTTGATGAAAAATGGAAAAGTTTGGGAAAACTTTCAAGAAAGAGGTATGAGTTCGTTTTTGCAAAAATCTTAGTGTAACACTACAATATTTATGCTTCAATTATTTCTCTATGACTCATGATTGATTGTGCTTGATAAATGCTTAGAATTTCGTGAGTAAAAAAAACTTGATAACTTAAGCAATTTCATGAAATTTTGATTGAATAATTTTGCACCAGGTTGAAATCATCTATTAGAGACTTCATTTTTTTAAGTCTACACTCAATAAACATGTTTAGATATACACATGACATGCTTCTAGGTGTTTAAACTTGAAAAATCTTGCATGTGTACTTGAACAAGGTGATAACTAGATCGTTTAAGGGGACTTAAAGTTGGAAAGGTTTGACCCAAGTCAACAAATCAATTTGGACACTTTATTTTAAGTCCAAACTTCATAAACATATTTAGGAATAAATATGACGTGTTTCCATGTATTTAGAAAGAAAAAATTTATATTTAGGAATAAAATGATATAGAGGTCATTTCATGATAACTTCTTTTGAACCAAGTTAATTCAAGTCAACAAATTGGCTTAGATGTCTCATTTTCAATCTATATTTGAGGAACATATTTAGATTTACTCATGTTAGGTGTACATAGTTTTAAGTTTGAAAAATCATGAGTAAATAATAATATTGACACTTAGCAAGTTTCATGATAATTGATTTATTTTAGAATGAAACCATGCTAGGTTGATATCTTGACTTAATGACATAATTTTCATCTCAAACTTGACATACACTCTTCACATGACCATTATGTAGTGTCATAAAAGTTTGAATGAAAATTGAAAATTACGAAAATGCCATTGAAACTTTAGCATTTTCAGTTATTTCTAAAAACTTGTAGAAAAATCCTTTTTAACTGATTCTTAAAACAACATCCTTATTGAAAAATCTAGTTTCTTCGATAAAAATTTCAAAAATTTTCATTAAGAATTTGATTTATAGTGGAATTTTGAAGTTGGATTTCAAAAATGCAACGCATCATCCTCTTGAAATATCAATATTTCTAATACTTTGATTTTTCGTCAAAAATTCAAGTGAAACTTTGAGTATACAATTTTGATTACATTTCTAATATCATTCACACTATTGCTTGTGTAAAATTATTTCTAGGAATGGTTTTGATAACTTGAATGATACTAGAAATATCAGTTTTTCATTGAAATCACAATAGGATGAAAAAATGAACTTAGAGAATTCATTTCACTTCTAGAATATTGGCTATCAGCCACAGGGCTCACTGACGGCCGCCTCGGCCGTCAGAAGAATCCATGGTTCTTCGACGACTGCACAAGTCATGGCTGTTATAACATCATCATCCACGTCTCTCATACGGCCGCCTCAGACCGTCGTTCATATCCGATGGCGCGCACGGTGCATGAAATGTAAAATCTTATCAGCCACGGTGTAGATAGGGCTATTGTAGTCGTTGGTAATATTATTTTGTAATTAGCAATGGCCAGGAGAGGTCGTCAATGTTACAGTGATGGCGCGCACTCGGCGCGAAAATAAAAACAAATCACCTATAACTCAGAGAGGGCCACTTTGGCTGTCGGTGATATAGTAAATAAAGATTTATGGTTTACCGACGGCTGTCGAGCAGTCGGTGAAGAAGGTTTTTATTTGCGTTCACGCCCGACCCCTCTTCTTCCCCCACTTTCTTTCTGCGCTCGGACCCTCTTCGCCTCCATCGCCGTCCGACTTCGTCGCCTCTCGCTACCTCTCAACTTCGCTCGAACCCTCGAACCCTCACTACCTCTCGACTTTGCCTAATGCCCGACGCCTAAGCTTTGCTTCTCCGCTTGATCGCCACTGTTGGCCGCTGCTTCTCAGCTCACCGGTGCCTCCTCACACACATCTTAAATGATCATTAAACGATGTATGGAAAGTTTGAATCAAAATTGATAACTTTTTTTTAAAAAATACCTAAAATTTATGAAAATGCCGCTAGATTTTCAAAAATTTATGAATTTATAGAAAACTAATTTTTGACTGATTCTTGAACCTGTAGATTCCTTGAAAAATCTGATTTGTCCAGTTAAAGTTTCAAAAAATTTCATCGAGAATATGACTTTATATGGATTTAAAATTTTATTTTTTGTAAACTTGAAGTATACTTTGACCTAAGTTAACAAAGTGACTTAGAAATTTCATTTAAAGCCCAAACTTGATTTACACACTTAGATTCACTTATGTTAGATATCTAGGTACCTAAATTAGAGAAAATATGAGTAGATAAAAAAAAATTATACTTAGCCATTTTCATATTTTAATGCCTATTTTGAATTAAATCGTGCTAAGTATATATTTTGATCAAATGACATTATCTTCACTTCAAACTTGACATATATGCTTTACATAACCATATCTTGGTATTTTGAAAGTTTGAATGATGTCTGAAAATGTCATAAAAAATCTCACTTACTTACGAAAATGTCACTAAAGTATCACTCTTCTCATATTGCTAATTTTTCTGATACTTTGAATTTTTATTAGATTTTCAAATGAGACTTGAAGTATGATATTTTGAATTCACATGTGGTATCGTTTTACTCATTTGATGATAAAAATAATTTGTAAAGTGATTTATGACTCTTTGACCGATACTCAAAAACATCGATACTTAAGTTATTACATGATTCTTGATTTTGGATTTCATTTATCATTTCACGATATCATGTATGACTTAGTATCTTACTCGATGTTTGATTTTCATCCCTTCAGTTGAAAACATCGCGGTTTTGATAAATCTTTTAGAGTTTGAACTTTGGCTTTTGATTGACTTTTTTTGCCCTTTTTGATTGATGTCAAAATGGAGAGAAAAATATAGGGAAAATGAAAGAAAATATAGGAAAATCATGCATATAGATAGGGGGAGTATAATCACTTAGATATGCATGATTATAGGGGGAGAAATCCCATGTTTGATATCCATTGTGCTTAAATGATATATTTTCTTAAGGATGTTTGTCGAGATTGTTGGCCTAATGTCTTCAACATTGGTCTTAATCTCGGTTTTGATGATAACAAATATGTAACTAATATTTTCATGGAGAAATACTTTCAGGTTCCAAGTCGGTTAGCGCTCGACATCCTCAATCGAATATATCGGAGAAATCAAAAAATCGGAAGGACGTTGGTCGACGTGCTCGGATTCATCGAAAAGAATAGAGTTTAGGTTTAGGATGTCTAAATCATTTGTATTAATACTCATCATGATGTAAAGACCCCTAAAGAACCAAACTTGTAATTCGAAACTTGAACCATAAAAACTATCGCAAAGTACCGATACTTTCTGGCTGGTTGACCGATGATCGACCACCAGGGGTTCTAAAGCCACAGAAGGCTTTCGGTCAATGACTGGTCGACCGACCATCAGTCGGCAACCAATCGGACGGCGCCGACAGCAGAAAAATGCCTGTTGCAACATGTGTTCTTACCTCCTTTCTCCTTGGCTTATAAATAGAAGTCTTAACATCCTTCTTTAGGGGTTATTAAGCCTATTGAGACATGCCTCACACCTTCTAAGCTTTCATTGAAATACTCTTTGCAAAAATCCTAGCTTTGATCCATACATTCTTGATCTTGCCTTTGAGCTTTAATCGATTCATCATCAAGGCATCAAGAGGAGCTAGGATTCGTTGTTGGAGCTAAGTATTTTGTTGTTGTATTTATAGCTCAATTTACTTGTTGAGGTGGGACAATGCTCTCAGTAGGAAGGCGGGATACTTCCGGGTGTGGAAGTGTCTTCGGGTTGAGAGCGGAGACTCTGGTGAAAACGTCTTCATTGTAAGAAAACTAATTAATCTAGTAAAGCTAGTTTGGAAATCCTAAACGGGATGCTTAGGTAGTGGAGTAGGCGTTGGGGCCGAACCACTATAACTCTCTATGTTTGCATTGCTTACTTTGCGTATTGATTACTTGACTTGTTTATTAGCTTGTGCATTCAATTATTACTTGAATTGTGCATTAACCTAAGTAATCAAGAAAACAATTGAAATCGAAATTAAGTTTAAAGTTTAGCAAACACACTATTCACCCCATCCCCCCTCTAGTGTAGACCATTTCACTAACATATCCTCCATCGGGCGCGAGATGAGGCGCAAGCGAGTGTAGGCGGTAATAGAGATAAGCCTATGGATGCGCTCTAGGGACACGGGCCCACCTAGATATATGTCGGCCGATGTATAGGGCCGACTATGCGACATCTGGGCATCGGATGGCTGGCAGGGTGCCTCCCTAACGGCGCACCAAAACCGGATGACGCTGGTCGAGGGATCCGTCGCCTAGCATACTGGTGCGTTCATCCCATTTACCAACCACGAGCGTCAACTGGTAAGTAATTTAATAATTGTGTTATTTATTATTATTATAAAAAAATAATTATATTTATTTTATTGCAGGGGATACGAAACGAGCAAGGGATGCTCATCCTGGCTAATCCACTAAGGGTCTTCGAGGAGACGCATTGATATCAACGTGGTCCTCGTCGGGGTGAGTTCATGAGCGAGAGGCCATAGACGATACTAGTAAGTTAATGTTAAATTAAGTTAATATTTAAATTATTTTATCTAATTCTATTATGTATAATTTATTTAATTACTAAACTTAATTTTCTTTAAAGGCCACGAATAGTAAGTTGGTGACCTAGGGGGGAGGTGATCATATGCAACATTGGCTTGATCCTCACGTATGGATATAACTGGCAAGCATTGACCACGGTCGTGTGTATGACTTTGGCACAACAGCCCATGCATGGGCGTTGTTGCAGCCACATGCGGATCACCTCCTCCGTCGCTGGTCCATCAACAACACGTGCGGATCTGTAATGATTAGCGGTCGTCGAGACTGACATGGTCGCTATGAGGGATACTGTGGCACAGGTGACCGATTACTTGGCGCACATAGCTTCTATCGTACCTGGTGCTCGTGCCCCTTCGCCTCCCCCATCATTCAGCGTGATGACATCAACATCAGACCCATCATTATCGACGACGATGACTGATGCCCTCCCCACGCAACCCCCTCCTTTATTTTGATATGATGTAAGCATTATTGTTTTGAGATGATGTAAATAACACTTTGATATCCATTAAAATTTAATGATTCATGTTTGTTTGATATGTATTATAATTAAATATTGGAAACAAGAATTTATATATTTTTGAATTATTAAAAAAACAAATTATACTTCTGCGATGGCTCTGTGATGTTTCTGCAACCGAAGTGCCGTCACAGATGTTCATCAAACTGCTTGTGTATAGCGGTCGCAAATTACAATGTGACGGGTTGCAGCGGTCGCAATATTTACATTTGGCGACGACTACTTAGTATTTGCTACCAGCTCATCCATGATGACTTCTTGCGACTGTCGTAGCCATCGCAGAAGATCAATGGTGATGCCTCTGCGACCACTGTGCCCATCGCAGATGACGATGTTTTTGGTAGTGATAATATAGAAAGCATTTAGTGAATGAAATTATTCATTAACATATATGTTCTCTCTTTGAAGATTTTCCTATTTCTTTCATCCCAGAATGCCCAAAGCTAACATGTCTATTTCAAGGACTTTAAGTTCTTCCTCAATATTCCATATTTAAATGCTAGTTTATGATTGTAGTAGGGACTTGTTTTGGTATGTTGTAATCAATCAAATAATGGAATGACAATTACGACGTATATACGACATATATATTCTTCTTCTTCTTCTTCTTCTTCTTCTTCTTCTTCTTCTTCTTCTTCTTCTTCTTCTTCTGTCACGGACCAATTGTTTTGTGCAGAACCATTCGTGCGACTCCCTTGCTTCCCGTGCAAGGGATAAGTCTACCGTCCCGGATCGATCATCTCGACTTGATACCGCGGGGCATGCGTCTACCATCATAGCAACCTCGAGTGCCATATCCGTGCCACCAAAAGACCATGTTGGCCGAATGGTTTTGATTATATTACCATTTAATTTAATTATATATACTGAGATTGTACTGACGCCTTTGTTTTCTAAATTTAGACGCGAATCGAGGAGGATGATACTATCCATCACCCCGCCCCATTGCTGATGGATGTGTTTGAGCGCACTCATCGTCGATGACATGGGATAGGGGATTATGTCGACAAGAGGGCCACAATCATCGTGGTACGTATAGTTGGTTTATATGCATTTTTATTTATAATTTAGGGTTATTAGACTAAAAAATCACATTTTTTCGCTAAATTTTAAGATCTACCAATTTTTTTAATTTTCGCCTGTAATTTCACATAGTTTCGATCCGATATGTCATCTACCAATTCGTCACAGATCGTTCCAAAATTACTGACGTGGAGGATAACAACGCTCACGTGGCTAACAGCTTCATACATGGCCGGCCTAGTTGTGGGAGGACAGATTCATCCATTATTAAAAAGAAAAATACCTATATATGGTCTCACCTCTTTCTCTTTCTCTTCTCTTCTTCTCCTTGGCTACTGCCACCTTTTTCCCACCAATTCTTCTCTTCTTAGCAGGCTAGCATGCAACCTACCAGTCGCCCTACTCTTCTTTGGCGGCGCTGACGAGAGAGAGGTATTCGTGCTTGCCTCGCGGATGGCAGAGCACAAGTCTATCACACTCACAATGTTTCGGTTCATACCTAATGTCGGCTCTGATGACTTCAATAGCCACGACTCGATACGATACAACAGCTCGCACAAGCTCAATAACATGAACCACTACACCACCAGCACCCTCTTCGGCCACTGTAGGTTTCCGCATCACCCTCTTATCCAGGAGAGCCCCCGGAGCATCCCCATCCTCCTCGAGCTCGCCACGCCAACTTCATCTAGGAGATGGGCAACGACCACCTCCAGAAGAAGGCGGTTGATAAGACCAAGCTCATTGGCAGTGTTTCTAAAGAATGAATGTGTCAACAGTGTTTCTAAAGATAGGTGTTCACTGGCAGCTTGCCTAGCAAGAGGCTGTAAGGAAGCTAAGAAGCTTTGTAGGTCTTCCTCCGCAAGATCAACTCCTCTTGCTAATTGCACCATCAGCTTCCTCCCTTGCACTTCAAGTGCTCCTTAGAAGGAAGAGAAGGCCAAACCTGCAGATTGCACATATGGGGAATAAAACTTGTATGAGCGGCCTGCTCATATGAGTTTATATGAGCAGGCCACTCATCTTCCACCACATCATCCAGCACGTATCTTGATGCAACAAAACAATTACATCTAGAATTAAACTCATACCCGAAATCCAATATGCACTTTTTTTATTGCATCCAGAACTCAGATGCACTTTTTTGATTGCATCAAGATGTGTAATTGCTGACGTAGGGGAAGATGAGCGGCCTGCTCATATACACTCGTATGAGCAGGCCGCTCATACAAGTTTAATTTATTCACATATGGGGCTCGCTCTCTGGATCATGGTCTTCGTCACCTTCTGCAGGCTTAAAACGAGGGACGTGGGTCTGGTGAGCAGCCAATACTCCCAAAGTTCTACTTGGAGAACCTCCATCCCCGAGCTTATGAGATGCTCATGGTGAGTCATCTTCTGCTCGGTGACTCGCTCGACCAGCTCGCCAAGTCGCTCCTTGTCGTCGCCCCACCCATTGTCGCCTACGAGGACTTCTTGTTCTTTAGCTTCTTCTACTGTTGGTTTGTTGCTACGATAGCTTCCTCCTTCTTCTACTGCTGCTACAGTGCTTTCTTCTTCTCCTCATCCTCCTCTTCTTCTCCTTCTTCAGTAGCCTCTTCTCCTACTACAATAGCTTCCTCCTTCTCCTATATTGCTATAGTACTTGGACTTTGGGAGTATTGCGCTGCTCCAAGTAGAACTCCGGTGACCGCCATGAGCATCTCATTAGCTCGGGGATGGAGGTTCTCCAAGTAGAACTTCGAGAGTATTGCGCTGCTCACCAGATCCAATCTGATGAACCATAACCCTATGCCCAATTTGGTTCGCCCTATGTGTGCGACCCTGTAGGTTCACTTAACGTTGGCAGTAGGTCCAAAATATCGATCAAGAACATATTTCTAGTAGTGACACATTTGCAACCCACAAGTCATAAGCGGCCTCTAGCAAGATATTATAACTACCCAAGTCAAGTGAAGGTCGGTGATCCTAGCAACCTAACTCATAGTATAATACTCTATCCTTTTGTCACGCGATATTTGGATCGATCATTAGGCATGGATGGCATCATCCTGATATTGCTCAATATGGTTTCTTAATTCCTGAGTAGACTGACTTACCACTGCATGATTTATTCCATGTCCAACTATAGTCCTTATTACCACCCCGTTAAAGGTGATGTTAGAGTAGGTCAAAACACAGAATTCCTCATGTAGGAATCTATGGTGACATCTGACATCAGGTCAAAGGACTAACGTATCACTACCGTTATGAGATATTAATGATATAATCCACATAGTATTCTCACGGTGGGTCTGTCCGTCACTATGTTCTCCAACATATGTCTATGATCTGACTTTGATATCACATATCCATGACCAATAAAACATGATTTTTTATTAGTCAGACTGCATACTAGTCTTCAATCATTATCGTTCCAAGATAATGACTGACTAGGGATTATTTACAATAGGATTCCAACTGCCTTAGGGTTTTACTATCAAGTCTTAGACTTGATGACCATTAGGCGCAATCAACCATTCAATGAGTCTATTATCAAGTTAAATATGCTCATAGTAAATAACAAGATAAAGCAAATATTCCATCTATAATGAAAAGGAAAGTGACAATGTCAACAACTATTCCATTGGCCTAAGGCACACTACTAACACGATCGTCACAGCGAAAGCAGAGTCCTTGGGCTCCTCTTAATTTGATAGTGTTTGGATTGGGAATTGTCTTGCTGGAGGTGGTGTAGAAGGCAATGGAGCTAGACTTTGTTGCCATCGCTGGCTTCGTTGACTATGTGGTGGGTATTGTTGTTCAAACAATCGAGCTAAACTCATAGCTCGCAAGAGATCGGTGGGTTGAAGAGCTTTCACAAGCACCTTTATTTGTTGCTGCAATCCGCTTACAAACATAGTCGTTAAGTACTGTTCTTGTAGGTGCTCAGCTCAGGGCAATAATTGTTCGATGTCCCTTTTATAGTCTGCCACAGATTTTGTTTGAGTGAGTTTGGTAATATCTCCAAATTCTCCTCCTTGATCTGGTGGTCCAAAATGAATGAAAAAGTACCTTGCAAATGCTGGCCACGTCATGTCGGGGTGGCGATTTTCAAATAACAAAACCAAGTTTGTGCTTCCCCTTCCAAGTTAAAGGCGACCATCTGAATTCGCTCTCTATTTGGAATTTGATGATGGCAGAAGTAGTATTCACTACATGATAGCCAAGAAGCAGGATCTTCAGTACCATCAAATCTAGGAAATTCAAATTGGGGTCTAGGCGGTGTTGTATAATTGCGGCCCGGTAGTCCAAGGATGGATTCTTCAGGTCATTGTTCTCCCCTAACGTAATGATCGATATTCCTGTTCGGCGGAAGCCATGGCTAGTTTGGCAACTCCTTAGTGGGAAGAGGTGGTCGAGTGCCTCTTCTTCTAGACTCCTAATTAATGAGGACGATTGAGTAGTCAAACCCCCTCAATCTCTTTGGATATTGCTTCAAGTTTGGCTACAAATAGTTCACGTTCTTTGGCACGTTCAATACTTTCCTGCTCACGATCTTCTTCCATGACCTTCAAAAGATTAAGGAATTGTTGATGTAGTTCTTCTCCCATGGTTGATCGTGACTACTTTGATACCAAAGATATTGGTTGCCTTGCTTGTGTTTTGGTCCAAGGCCTTTGACGTGTAGTTTCCGATGTGGAGTTTGAAAAGGTAGTTGGTAGAATAGGAATAGGAGCGGCTGAGGGTCTTTCCTTCCCTATGTTGCTATTTGTTCCTTAATTTGGATAATCTCAGATTAGCGACAGGGATTAGGAGAGAAGGAGAGATAGACAATATAATTGAACTGGCAGATGGGAGATGTCTTTTTTATCTTTCATGTATATGCACTAGTATAAATATTGTAAAGAGAAGAGGTTTTGGTGAAAAGACTGGGTTAATTATGTATTCTGGATAGTAGTGGGATACATGAATTGTCTAATAGATCTAAGAGAAGAGAGGAGGAAGATCATTGTTAGATAACCAGTCCGCATCAGATTTCAAGAGTTTCATAAATGTAACAGGATGTTATGTAGCAACCCGCCATGGCCATGACACCGGATTATTTGAATGGTCAAACAGAAGAAAAGTGAGTGAAAGAATTTTGGCAAGGTTAGACAAGGTTTACTATAACACAGATTGGCTTGGATGGAACTATGATATTAAAGTTAAGCACTTGAGTATGATAAACTCTGATCATAGACCAATTATGGTAAAATGTGAAGAATGTTGGAATAGCAAAAGGGAAAAGAGAAAGAGAAAGAGAAAGTTTTATTTTTTGAACTTTTTTAGTTTGAATATCCAGAAATGAAGCAAATAGTGAATGACTACTGGGTTAGAAACAATGGGAATGCAATCAGAATGATGGTGATCGAATCTGGAAAAATTGAAAGGTTTGTTGACTAAATGGAATTGAGAAGAGGTAGGTAACCTAGAAAGAAGATTGGAAGATAGAAGTAGGCAAGTAGAAAATTGAAGATGTTGGAAGAAAAAGATGAAAATGGCAGGAACAAGTACGTACGTATACATGAGAATCCTATCCAATTTTAGTAGCTCTGAACATACAGATAAAATTGAAATAGTGGTCAAAGTAAAAAAAATCAGATGGTTGTAAGGGGTGTGATAAGAATACAAAGTTTTTTTCACAATTCAGTCAAATTGAAGAGAAAACAAAATAAAGTGGAAAAAAGGGAAATTGAAGGGCTCATAATAACTTATGAAAAAAAATGGTGAGAAGGGTTGCTAACTGGTATGAAAATTTTTGGAAGGAAAAGGAAGAGAGTAGTGCACATTTCAGAAACTTGATGGAGTTCAGTTGGAATAGAATGAATGATGAGGAAAGTAACAATTTCAAAAAGGCTTTCAACAAAGAAGAAATATGGTTGGCAGCAATTGGAATGGGAAGAAGAGTCCGGGAATGGAAGGTTTTATTTTGGAATTCTATCTACATAATTGGGAGACCATTGAGAAAAGGTGGTAAGTTCTATCCCAATATACAATATGATGACATCCTAGATGAGTGATAAGGTGGTAAACAAAATAACTAATGCAGCAAGAGAAAAGCATGTTGAAGTTGTTAAGCTGGAACAAGATAACAAGTAAAAGCTTGGGAGGATTAGGAATTAGAGATTTACTAGTTGCAAAGAAGACAATGATGGCTAAAAGGATTTTACCTCTGCTAAATGATGGGAGAAATATTTGGTGTAAATTGTATGCAGCAGAATATAAGAGTTCTCATCCACGGGGAAAATTATAAGGGGAGGAGGAAGTTAGATCACGCTAAAGTTGTTATGAGCTGTATGAAGGGTCTGAAAGAAGGAATGAGTAAATAAATAACAGATGGTAAGATAACAAAGGTATGGGATGGTCCCTGGTGGTATGTTTAGCCGCTAAGCAGGTGGCCTATATAAATTAACGTAGTTGATTTATTAATAGGAGGTTTTGATGTTATTGCGTGATTGTGTTGATTTTATGATTGTGTGGTTATTAGATAATAAAAAACCTATTTTTAGTGGACTATGAATTGGAAGCGATCACCAACTAATGGTGATACGTATTTTCCTTCATAGTGCTACATTTATATATCAAATGATGTTACTATTGATACGCATTTATATTGTTGTTGATATAAGCTATATTGATGTTGGTTATTTGGTAAATGCGGATTAGTGTTGATGTAAGCTATATTGGTGTTAGTAAATGCTGGTGTTACTGATGTTGGATTTTTTATATATTGATGTTGGTGATCCACTAAGCTAGAAAGGTTGTTCTGTAACTGTATCTTTGGTGTTGGTTATACTAATGATCTTTATAGTATGTTTGAGTAATTGCTTCACATAAAATTACTCTTAAGTGTTGTACAATAGTATAGTCATAATGAGTTGCTTCATGTAAAATAATTTGTTCTGTTTTAGCTGATATAAAATCACATGTAAAATTACTCTTAAGTGTTGTACAAAAAACTATACGAACTCACGCCCACGCATATTAACAGCAAGCACAACGAACTCACGCATATTCTGTTCAGCCCCTTACGAATACATCATTTCAGCCTTACAAACTCCACAGGAGTGGACAATTTCACTATGTCACCATGTCGCATCTTTTTAATAACAAACAAGTTAAAAACCACCATACTTAGTCCATGCCGCCATACTGTTTAGTTAATACTTGGTCCATACATAGTCGATATTTACTCAATGTTGCTATACTTAGTCCATATTTAGTCCATGCTGCCATACCATTTAGTTAATACTTAGTTTCTACTTAGTCTATATAAATTAGTTAATACTTAGTCCATGCCACAATACCATTTTATACTTAGTCGATACTTAGTTAATTAATTTAGTTCATAGCAATTATAAATATTTTTTATTTTTTTTAATCTTATTTTCCATTTTTAATATAATAATGTTTTTTAAATTAAATAAATATATTTTAATATTTTTTATAATTATAGTAACTAATAAAATAATTTTCATAATAATATTTATTTACTAATTAATAAAATTAATATATTTTTAAGTTTGAGTTAAAATAAAATCTGAAAATAGATACTATGTTTGATAAATAAACGTAGTTTTAGTTTTTATCCTAAAAAACGTCATCGAAAATAATACACAACAAACAAGTTTTCGCTGGTTTCGTTTCGCGAAACATGTAACAGGACATGTCAAACAAACACGTTTTCGCCAAACAAAAAGACCGAAACTAAAAATCTGAAACTCGAAAGCCCATTTCAATTTTCACGAAACAAAAATTGCTTAAAAATTTTCGCAAATAAATGCGCCCTAGAAGTTTTCATCTGGACGGTAGTTTGGAATATTTTTCCTATTTTTGAATGGTTTAGTAAATTCTGAGGTAATGAAGTGGAGCTGTGCAGTGTGTATGAGAATGAAAAGGAAGGGTGTGAGAACATTCTATTCAAATATGAGGTAGCAAGGAAATATATATTGGGATCTAGTCGAAGAGGAACTGAATATAAAATTCAGATTCATAGATGATTGGAAGGAGGGAAAATGGCTCTTGGAAGCTCTTCAGTTTGAAAAGGAATCAGCAAATACATTGAAGGCATTAATTGTAAATTCAACATGGATGATTTGGAAAAATAGAACAGGCTGAAATTTGAAAAAAAGAAGAAGGGGTCTGACTTCTATATTCAATAAGGCTTATGTAGGAACAATGAATTTTTATGGTGATAAGTATAAAGAGAGGGAAAATAAGGCAGGAATGGAAGCTGACTGGGACGAAGCAGCAAGCGAATTGAAAGGGGAATTTGTTCTATATTGTGATGCATCCTGGAGAAGGGGGACTAAAGATAGATGTGGTTTTGTTTTTTATGAGAAATAAATGAAGGAGTTTGAAGGGAATGGAGTGGAAATATGTTCTTTATGCAAAGATGAAGTGATTGTTATATCAGACTGTGAGAAATCAATCAGGATATTAAGGAAGGAAGATGAGGCACCATGGGAGTTAAATGGTTTAGTGAAGAAAATCTGGCAACTGGCAATGGAGACTGATGTAAAACAATGGTTACATATCCAAAGAGAAAGAAATTTGGAAAGTCATGAAGAGGAAGAGAGGATGGTTAAAACATATGAATGATATGGTGCTGTATAACGACTGTAATATTATTCTTGATATGGAATAAAAGGTTCTGACGTATGTTTCAAAAAAAAATTAATTTATACTTAATCAGAATTGTTAATTATCTAATCAAAATTAAAACTACGAACCTTCTTCTCCCCATCTCCTCTGTCACCGTGCCACCTCTCCTGTCTCTGTCAAATTCGTCGGCGGCCGGTCCTATTGCCACCAGTAACCTGCCGTGGTGGATTCGCCGCCCGCTCCTGCAGCCTCCAGCGTTGGTGGCACATTGGCCTAGCACTGGAGAAGACCGTGGCTGCACCTGCAGTATGCCACAACTACTTCCATGCTGTGGGCAACGGCGCAGTTGTCGCGGCCTCGCAACCGTCATGGCCACGCCGTCCAACATCGTGTGCAGCATCGCAACTGCCGAAGTCGCTGCTGCCCCATGACTGGCCTTGCTAGTCTTCCCTTCTCTCGGTACGGTGCATATTCTAAGTCCACTGATGAAGCCTCGAAAAATGATGAAAAAGAAGTAGTTGAAGAGGAATCGAATCTAGAGCCAGCCGATTACCACTCTGATATGATCTCTTCTCCTAGGACGGTTGCTAAGATGAGATTTTAAGGAGGTTTAGATGTAAGTAGTCATTTTACAAAAAAGACCGTTCGACTTAAAATATTTACAATTTTACTCGTCATTTCACTTATTATTATTATTATTATTATTATTATTATTATTATTATTATTATTATTATTATTATAAAATATAAAACTTGAATACCCGCAATCATGTCATCTAGGTTTTATGGGTCAATATCGGATGCCTATGAGCAACACAAACCCGATATGGTCCAAGTCAAGTGTAGCATGACCCGACCAAAATTCGTACTGTATGCCTAAGGAATAGATTGGGATTATCCCTTGGGTACATGCGTTGTGCCTAGACCATACCAAATTACGAGCCGAGCATTGCTTGGGAAGATGGGTTGTCTTTGAAAGGTGGGAGCTCTCCCACCCTCCCAAGGCATTGTGTTGGTAGCCTTGGGACTAGGGCTGGCAACGGAGCAGATACGGTGCGGATAAGGATTATCCGTATCCGCACCGCACTCCATATCCGCCCATCCGTATCCGCACCGTATCCGCACCGTATCCGCCACGGATGTGAATATGGATATCCATATCCGCACCGCTTCAAATACGGATATCCGCACCGTATTTAATAAAAAAATATTAAAATTTTATATTTAATTAAAAAAATCAATAAATTACCAATTCATTGATCCAAAATAAATATATAATATACTTCAAAATTCATCTTGACATGAAATTACCATAGAGCTCTTATATATATTAATAACTTATATGGGCAAAATAGTCATTCAGAGACACGGATAGGCGGTGCGGATACGGTGCGGATACACAGCCATATCCGTATCCGCACCATATCCGCGCGGATATAAGTTTTCTAAATCCATATCCGTATCCATATCCATTTTTACTTGCGGATATGGATCGGATACGGTGCGGATGCGGTTTTTAGTTTGCGGATGCGGATAAAATTGTCACCCCTACTCGGGACCTTACGCCCACTACCTCAAGAAGGTGGATTGGGTATTTTCAACCTTCATGAAAAAAAGTTGCGTCTTGCAAGCTAAGAGAATCTTTGACTACCCGAACAATAAGGACACTCATTGGATTAAGTTAGTTAAAGCTAAATATAAAAATCCTAGGTTCTTTTTTTCGAATGACCGAAATTGTTCGTGGAGTTGGCATTTTTTCCGTAATGCTTTTTCTCAACTGTTTCCTAGATGTCTTCGATTGGTAAATAGTGGATCTAATTCTTCTCTGCTGTTGGATAATTGGTTGTTTGAATTACTATTTTGTGTTAAACCTTCTTTTATTCATGTCGATCTTTTTTATGCTAATTTTAATGTGGATGTAATAATTAATTCACAAGTTTGTTGGAATGTGGATGCATGTGATAAATACTTCAGCTCTGTGGTGACGGATTCCATCTTGCGGCTTGAGTTACCCATGAATCTCGATGATAATAAATTTATTTGGAAAGGGACTAGGGGGGTAGCATTACCACCAAGTCAGTAGGTTTTTTAGAAGCCATGTACCATCAACCGAGCAATTAGATTCTTCTTGGGGGTCCCTTTGGAAATTGACATCTGCCCCCAAAAGTCAAATTATTTTGTTGGAAATTACTTCACCTACGCCTACCTACTAGGTCTAGGTTATACTATCTTGGACTTAATTTGACTGATCTTTGTCCTTTGTGTAATGCTGCTTCTGAGACCATTGTCCATCTTTTCACAATGTGTCCAGACGCCCTTAGTGTTTGGGCCCTCCTTAGAGATAAAACTGGGATCCACCTCCTCTCCCCCCTGTTTGGGATCTTGGCTCCTGGATCTTCTCTAACTACCCTCATCCAAAGGGTACTGCCTATAGCAATGCCTTAATTGCTAATGGATGTTGGTATATCTGGTACGCTAGAAATACTTGGGTGCACGAGGTTAGGCAGCCTACCCCCCTCTCTCTTGTGATGCAAATTATATCGTTTACTGAATCATATTTCAGAAACTCCTCGCCTGAGGGAAATTCATCGCGTATTTCTACTGTTATTAAATGGAAACTGCCACCACAGGGAATACTTAAAATCAATTATGATGTCTCTTTATCTAATTCTGCAGGTGGTATTGGCTTTGTGGTTCGTTCTGCTGACACTACCAGAAATAGGTGCTTCAGCAATGGCTATCAGTAACGGCCACTCAAGTCGTTATAATTTGCAACGACGTTCTTACGGCCGCTCAAGCAGTTGCAGATGTGTTGTATCTACAACGGCTTTGTTACGGCCACTCGAGCCGTTGCAGATATATAATCACATCAGCAACGGCTTAGTTATGGCTATGGCATCCGTCACTCTTGAGCCGATCACGCGCCCGCGGCGCAAAAATAAAATACTTATTAGCAAGACATTCTAACAGGCAAGTGAGCCATTGCTGATGATGTTACTTATCAACAACGGCTTTCTAACGGACTAGTGAGTCGTAACAACGCCATTGCTGATAAGTTTATATAGGTCGAGGGTTCGCGCCCACCCCTTCCTCCTCCTTCTTCCTCTTCCTTTACTGCCCTCGCTTGTTGCCGCTGCCAACGTCGCCACCCCGTCGTCAATCATCGGATCCTGCTGCCGTCTTCTATTGATCCAGGTAATTAAGTGTCACCAACTATCCTCCTCTCCATTCAATCTAGATCCGACCAAAACCCTATATTTAGGGTTTCGGTCGACGTCTGATGGTCGGTGGCCGATAGGCCACAGGCCGGATCATTGTCCAGTGTCCAGTGTCCGGACACTGGATGCTGGACACTCGATTTCAACGCCGAAAATTGATTAAAATAATATTGTTTAGATTAATTGTTAGATTAATTTTTAGGGTTTATATTAATTTTTAGATTAATTGTTAGGGGTTTAGATTAATCTATGGACTCGTGTCGGAATTGTCCACTATGGACTCGAACTGACTCGAAACATTTAGAAAATAATCATCCCTCCGACGAGTTGATAAGTTTCACGTACACATCAATGAGTCGGATATGATTTAGCAAAACCTTAGATCCGTTCGGGGGTTGTATGTTCGTGTAAAAGAAGTAGATGAATTTTTATACGACGTACAACCATTGATTTGTCCCTAATTGGACAATTTGAGAATATAGTTATTTGTATTGCACTTAGTTTATTCTTTTAACCGTTAACTCATTCTAAATTTTGGTAGCATCTCTCTTGTTCTCCGTTATGCGCCCAGATGATATGTGTATTCGGATAACTGTAGGGAGGTGTTGCCAAAATTTAGAATGAAGTTAACGATTAAAAAAAATACTTAGTGCAATATGAATAACATGAATCCCGAATGGAATAGGACCATCTCATCTAAAGACATTACCTAAAGATATTGTCAACTTTTTGACAGAACATGTCGGGCGATCAAAGTTGGATGTATCGACGTCTTGATCGTGGAGCTTTAACGAATGAGTTTCGATTAGGTGTAACGTACTTCCTAAATTTTGCCTATTAGAATTGGAAATTCGTTAGCGTCGGTGATAAAATCCGATGTCCGTGCCGCATTTGCTGGAATGGATGATTTTTGGATCGGGAAACTGTCACTCTACATCTATATAGCAAAGGATTTGCACCAAGATATTTTCTATGGACTTGTCACGGGGAGTCACGTGAAGTCGAGACGTCGAGCAATCCTGTCGTTCAAACACATGGTGAATCTTCCTATGCTGGTGTTTCTTCATCTAGTCCATCTAATCCCTATAGAACTGTGATACTTGATAGTCTTGGGGGTCAATTCCACCTGAATGATAATGTCGATCGGCCAGTTACTGAGACGCCAGTGCCACTAGATACTACAGGTGTTGATATGACAAAAGTACAAACTGCGGTAGAGATTGAATTGCCGAATAAAGAAGCTGCAGAATTTTACAAGATGTTGAAAGCTACCGATGAACCTTTGTATGAGAATTGTCCTAAATACACTAGGTTTTCGGCAATGACGCAGCTCCTAAACATCGAGGCCGATTGCAATATCAGCGGGGTTGCGTTTGATCAGATTGTAGGATTGATTAATGAAATATTGTCTACTAATAACAAGTTTGAGCCAACTTTTTATAAGACTAAAAAGTTGATGAGAAAATTAGGGCTTGGGTACGAAAAAATACACACATGTCAAAATAACTGTATTTTATATTATAAAGAAAATGTGCAGTTGGATAAATGTCATGTATGTCAACATCCTCGTTACAAGGAGAAGAAATCGGTCCGACAAAAAAATATCTCGTTTAAGGTGTTTCGATATTTTCCACTAACATCGAGGTTTCAAATATTATTCATATCGGAAAAGACGGCCGCCTACATAAGTTGGCATGCAAGAAGTCATGATGATACAGTAATGACTCATCCATCCGACAGTGAAGCATGGAAACATTTGGATACATGTTATCATTCATTTGCTAGGGATACTAGAAATATCAGATTGGGATTGTGCACAGATGGTTTTAATCCGTTTGGTCATTTTGCAACTCCTTATTCAGTTTGGCTAGTGCTGCTAATAGTTTATAATTTGACACCATCAATGTGTATGAAAGATGAATTTATTTATCTTTCGATGATTATTCCGGGTCCTAAGGGTCCGCAAAAAGAAATTGACGTGTTTCTCAGACCCTTGATAGATGAATTGAAAACATTGTGGACCGAGGGAGCTGTCATCGGAAGCAAAACTTCAATTTAAAGGCCGCGATCTTTTGGACAATCAATGATTTTTTGGCGTACGACATGTTCTCTGGTTGGAGGACTCATGGCCAACTCTCTTGTCCGTATTGTATGAAACACTCTAAATCATTTAGTCTTTAGAAAAGACGGAAAATCTCATTCTTTGATTGTCATCGTCAATTCCTACCGACTAACTATCAGTATCGAAGGAATCGTAATAAATTTACTAAGGGCAAAGTCAAAAAAGATGAGTCACCACCGATGTTGTCTGGTGAACAAATGTTAGCACGTGTTTCAGCACTTTCAAAGATAGTATTTGGTCGGAATGAAAAAGTGTCGGGCTTTGGTCAAACACATAACTGGATGAAAAAAAGTATCTTTTGAGAATTGCCGTATTGGAGTTCATTACTGATTCGGCATAATTTGAACGTCATGCACATTGAAAAAAATGTGTTTGATAATATTTTCAACACTTTGATGGATGGTTCCGAAAAAACTAAAGATAATGTCAAAGCCCGACATGATCTGAAAATACTTTGTAAGAGATCGGAGTTGGAATTACAAGAGGTCAACGGACGATATCTGAAGCTGAATGCCCCGTATGTGTTAAATAAACAACAGATCAAAGATGTTTGTCAATGGATAAAAGAACTCAGCTTACCCGATGGATATACCTCAAACTTATCTCGATGTGTGAACGTCGATGATTGCAAAGTATCAGGGATGAAGAGCCATGATTGTCATGTATTCATGCAGAGATTGCTTCCGATCGCATTCCGAGATCTTCTACCTGATAATATTTGGGGTCCGTTGACTGAATTAAGTATGTTTTTAGAAATATTTGTGCAAATGTCCTTCGAGTTGAAGATATGTCAGCACTTGAAAATAATATTGTTGAAATTATATGCAAGTTGGAACAATTTTTCCCTCCTGTCTTCTTTGACTCGATGGAGTATCTACCGATACACTTGACATACGAGGCACGAGTAGGTGGCCCTGTTCAATACCGATGGATGTACTTATTTGAAAGATACATGAATCGTCTGAAGAAAAAAGTAAAGAACACCGCAGCTGTTGAAGGATCAATATCTGAATCGTATATCATCCAAGAAATTTCAATATTCTGCTCATTTTACTTTGAATGGACAGTACAAACAAGATTTGATCGTCTTCCACGTAACGACGACGGGGGAGTTCGACATTCAGATGGAAGTTTAAATATATTTGTCACTCTGGTCGTGCTTTTGGTTCTCATCCATCTCAAGACTTAAGCGACGAAGAGTATCATTTGGCACAATTGTACTTATTACTCAATTATCAGATATTGAACAATTCATTGAAATATTTGACATTGAGATGGTGCAAAAATACTCTATTCACAACGATCAAGAATTGGAGAGATTACAGAATCATGATTTCCCTACTTGGATTCGGGCTTATAGCAAAGATCACAGAGCTGAAATAGATGAAAGAATATTTGAATTTGTTAGTGGACCGTCGCGACTAGTGTCGTGTTATAGCGGATATTTTGTTAATGGCTATAAATTTCACACGGTTGAATATACCTTTACAAAGAAGACGATAAATGTCGGGGTCTGCGTGAAAGGGACAACCTATGTTGAATGTGATATGGATTTTTATGGACTGGTGGAAGAAGTGATAGAGTTGCACTACTTTGGCTTGAAATCGGTTATCCTATTTAGATGTCATTGGTTCGATACAATATAAAGGGGCATAAAAGTTCATCCAAAATACAAACTTGTTGAGGTTAATTACAAATCGAAATTGGTAGCGAATGAGCCTTTTATATTGGCATCACAAGCTGAACAAGTATATTACGCAAAGTATCCAGCTTGAAATAAAGATAGAGTAGATTGGTGTGTAGTCTGTAAGACTAAGCTAGAGGAAGAGTTGATCCGATAGCGGGAGAAAATGAGTCGATACCTGATGTGACAGATGATTTCTATCAAGAAGATGATCCTCATGTTGTAGACCGTATTATTCCAATACTCGAGGATGTAGACATAGAGTCAATTCAATTAGAAGTTGAATATGTTGATGATCATGATGATCATGAAATTGAGGAAGCTGAAGATGAAGAAGAGGAAGAATTCGAAGACTATTACTCAGATGATGATGAGTAATTGTAAAGTATATCTTATATTAAATATATCTCTACTATATATATAATCTAATTATATGCTTATTCGACACATATGTCTGGGAGGCTATTTTTCGGCAGAGGTACAACGGTCAGCTGGGGTAGGCCCGGACCCAGGTGATGGCCCGAGCTGGGACCACAAACATCGCGGAAACTCGGGGATATGACCCCGATTAGATTACTCCGGATATATGGGACCTCCTCGTGGCATCATGGTCGACGGATCGATGGTAGGAGGTTTCTAGGACTGCGGCTAGAAACTGCATGTCGGGGGGAGGAGCGCGTCACACTGGCGGCTCTATTTCATTTGTAGTGCACGCGAATCGTATGGTAAGTATTATACCTTACTTTTAATTATATATTTTATTTATTACTCTGTGTACTAATTATTGTATTTGTTTTGTAAATGTAGATGATGGTGTTGGACGACGAGACTGTCCAGCGACCCTCCCCAATGGCAGTGTTTGAGCGGACTCACCGCCGAGTACATGGGACGGGGGAGTACATTGACAATCACGCTGCATACATTATGGTAAGTATATTTGTTTAAATTATTCATTATTTATTTATAATTTAAGTTTCAGGAAAAATATGAAATAAAAAATCATACTTGAGTAGGAGACCTACACTCAGACGGTGATGCAGCGCGGGGGCACCCTCGAGGACTTTGACGTAGGAGCGTGGGTCGAGGCTGCAGGTAGCTGGGACCACGACCGCGTATATGGATTTGCAGATAGTGGTCATGCACGAGCCGTGCTAGGGCCACTTGGGGCACCGACCCCTCCGGTCGCTGGTGAGTGGCCGTCCACCTCCAGGTCTAGTTATGATCAGAGTAACAGGATAAAGACACTGGAGAAGACGGTCGCGCATCAGAGTGAGATGATGGAGTGTTAGAGTCAGATGATAACGGAGATCCATGCTATACTACGCAACATGTTAGGTTATATTGGAGCAGGCATCCCTTCAGCATCATCTGATCCATCGTCCTCGAGTCTGTCCATGCCGGTGTACACCCAAGCACTTCAGACCCCGCCATATGATCCAGACGATCCTCCATCGTCGTCGTGAGATTTTATTATTTTGTTTAGATATTGACTTTGTTACTTGGATACTATATATACTTGATTAACTTGTTTTGTTTGGATATTGATACTCTAGTTCTGAATTTGAATAGTTTTAATATGATTGTGGATAATTATAAATATAAGTATAATTGTTTTGATGTATATCTGGGTGTATCTGTGATGTGTATGTGAATGAATGTGTGTATGGGTGTATGAGTTATGTATCAGATAATGTATCAATGTATTAATGGAAATTCGAAATTTGAAATTTTTTCAGTTGTAGGTTTACATCATTAGCAACGACTTTCCCACGACCGTCCGTGGGAAAGCCGTTGCTGATGACCTACAGCAACGGCTTAGCA